>BSBM01001018.1:635000-3372500 GCA_027924585.1 Larix kaempferi
TCTCGCCCAAAAAAATCTAGCTCCTATCAGAAGTTCTTAAAAAAGTCAAGAACAACAAGCTTGGAATACTGAATCTGCCACAAAAAGACAAACAAAAGCTCCAGAGAGACAATAAGAAAAGAGGCAAAAAAAGAGACCTGCAGAGAATCAGTCAACTGGGTACAAGACTAATTGAGTCTGGGCATTACACCCAACACACGGAATTCTTCCCTACCTTCAATTTCGGTTCTCAATGCAGCTAATCTCTTGGAATGTAAGAGGCCTGAACGGTGCCTCCAAACACCGTATGTTGAAAAGGAAAATAATGCAAGACAAGCCCACCATAATATTTCTACAAGAAACCAAATGTACTGCCGACACTCTCCAAGACCTCTTCTAAAGAAACATATGGAGAGGCTGTCAAACTATGGCAATTGATGCTAAAGGTGCTTCTACAGGGATAGCAATAGCCTGGAACCCCTCAATGATTCAACTCAATGACTTCACCGCTACTGCTCATTCCCTCTCTGCCTCCTTTCATATGGAGGGCACTGATATCTCTGGCTTTGTCATGAATGTCTATGGACCCCAAACCCCTGTCTTAAATACCCAGCTCCTCAATCAATTAACCTAGTTCTCTCAACTTCACACGGAGGATATGCTCATCATCAGAGGGGATTTCAATATGATTACCTCTCTGCAGGAAAAAAAAGTGACGCATGTCGCCCTACGGAAATAAGGTTCTTGCTTAGCAATACACACGACACAAACCACAATGCTCACACAAACAAGGTGTAGAACAAGATGCCTGGATTGGCTTATATTACTTCTCTAAAATCGGTTACAATGTAAAATAACTGTAAGCAAATAAATAACTACAATCGGCTTCAGCCGTTACAAAAATGAAGTAGCTGTGGTGTGTTCTCCTCGTGTGTCGACCTCACCCTCTCCTGGTTCACCTCCGGAACTCTGAGCTATGGTTCAATCTCAACACTCTGCACTCAGCCTGTGTGACTCTTCACAACTCTCTCGGCTTTGCGCTCTGCTTTGCTCAACAATGTCTAGACTAAAGGCCTCTTTTCCCTCTTCTACTCTGCGGGTGCTGTTTCCAAGATCATTACAATCCCGAGACATGCGTTCCCTCCATTTTCTGATCCTGTCCAAATCCTCCGATTATGCACTATCAACTTCTATCCGTGCTGCACAACCTTTGTCCATGACGTCTACTGTCATGTCCTTCACCAACTCGCAATAACTGTCATAACTTCCTCGGAAACCCTGAACAACTACTAAGTACAGTTCATTGACTTTCTGCCCTTCTGACCCTGCTATAGCAGTCAGTCACATCTCGGCTGTCCTGTCGGCTCACTCCTTTCCCCTTTTTCACTTGGCTTCGCTAAACCCTATCGTGTCGTAGTTCGACCACTTGTCGACTACCCGACCTTTTACATCGCTCATCATCTATCGACCATTCCCTGTCGATCCTCAACCTCACGACATCTGCTGAACCTTCAGTCGGTCACACCCCGACTGCTTCTGCTTGACTTGCTGACTTCGACAAGTCAACCTGCTTCCCGCACCAGTGGTCATCGGCACTCCCGCTGGTCGGCTCCCTCGGTCGATCAATCTTGACTGATCTGCCTAGGTCCCAATGCTCCTGCATTAGTCTCCCCAAGTGAAAAAGAATCTGACTGTTCCGTCAGTCTCCTGAACTCTTCTTCAGAAATCCACGTCGCTTCCTGCAACTCATCATTGGTCCATCACACCAAGTATTCTTTCATGCGTGATCTACGAGTATTCCCTACTTCATGTTCATCGATTACTTCTGCGATCCTTTCTTTATGTCGGTCTGGAATCTGTTATGTCCAGTCGATACTTGTTTCTTCTCCCTTACTGCTGCTCGACCCTTCTTCAAATTTATACAGGTCTAAGACATTGAACGCTGCTGAAATGTTCAAGTCTTCTGGAAATTCCAACACATAGGCATTGTCTGATATCTTCTTTAGAATCCTGCATGGTCCTATCTTCTTCAATTTCAGCTTGTTGTATGTTCCTGTCGGAAATAGTTCCTTCCGCAAATATGCATAGACTAAGTCTCCCTCTTGGAATGACAATAGCCTCTTCCTCCAGTCGGCTCTCAACTTGTAGGCCGCATTACTCTTCTCGATGCGCTTCCGCACATTTTCATGAACTTCATGCATATGCTCTGCGAATGATTCTGCATCCATGCTCTTCCTGGTTTCTGTCGGCAATTCAACCAAATATGTCACTACATGTGGACTCCTCCCTTGAACAATCTGGAATGGGCTCAGTCCTATCGACCGATTCACATAATTGTTATATGCAAACTCTGCCCGGGCTAACACATTCTCCCACTGCTTGGGTCTATCAGCTACTAAACATCTCAGAAGGTTTCCCAAACTTCTGTTTACAACCTCGGTTTGTCCGTCTGTCTACGGATGATATGCCGAACTAAACTCTAACTTCGTGTCGAGTTTCTTCCATAGGGTCCTCCAAAAATTTCCCATGAACTTCGTATCCCTATCCGACATGATACTCTTTGGAAACCCATGCAACGTGACTATTTCCTTAAAGAATAGCACAGCGATCCCTGTGGCATCACTTGTTTTCCTACATGGTATGAAATGTGCCATCTTTGAAAATCTATCAACTAAAACAAATATTGAGTCATTCCCTTGCTGAGTCCTTGGTAATCCTAACACAAAATCCATGCTAAGATGCTCCCATAGGTTCTCTGGTACTAGCAATGGTGTATACAACCCCGTGTTCTGACTCTTTCCCTTTGCCAACTGGCAAGCTTGACATTGTCGAACCCATTTTCTGACATCTGTTGACATTCTTGGCGATAAATACTTTTCGTCGATCAGTGCTTTGGTCTTGTCGATCCCAAAGTGCCCTGCTAACCCTCCATTATGAAATTCTCGGATTAGTTTCTCTCTCACTGATCCTCTAGGAATACACAACTGACTTCCCCTAAACAGGTAGCCTTCTTGAATGAGATAACTCAAATATGGAGTTCTGTCGGTGCTCCAAGGCTCACGACATGCCTTCCATGTCTTTGCAAAATCTTCGTCGGCTTCATACTCCGTCTTTATTGACTCTATTCCTGTTGCCTGAATAGTCATTGTGCTCAACAGCGCAACCCTCCTGCTCAATGCATCGGCAACTTTGTTCGACTTGCCCGACCTGTGTCGCAACACGAACGTATATTCATGTGTCGCTGGTCCAACTTCGACTGAGTATTCAGATACCTCAGTGCTTGGTGATCTGTGTATAACACAAATTCCCATGGCAACAAATAATGCCTCCATTTCTTCAATGCTTGTATGATAGCATAGAATTCCTGGTCATAGACCGAATATTTATGCTTCACTCCACTCAGTTTTTAACTAAAGTATGCAATTGGTCATCCTTTCTAGCTCAACATTGCCCCAATTGCTGTTCCACTTGCATCACAATCAACCTGGAAAACTTTGTCAAAGTCTGGGAGCACTAACACTGGACTCTCAGTGACCTTTTCCTTCAATTTGTCAAAAGCTTCTTGGGCCTTACTCGTCCACTTGAACTCACCCTTTCTCATGCATTCTGTCAATGGTGCACAAATCCGACTGAATCCCCGAATGAACTTCCGGCAGAAACTAGCAAGTCCATGGAAACTTCTCACTGCAGTCGTACTTGTCGATTCCGGCCAATCTACTATTTCCTTCACCTTCTCTAGGTCCATCTCGAACCCCTTACCTGAAATTACAAATCCCAAGTACACTAATTCCTTCTTCATGAAGAAACACTTTTGCAGGTTAATCATCGGCTTCTCTCCCTGCAATTTCTGCAATACTTATCGAACGTGCTCCAAATGTTCTGACTTAGTCCGACTGAAAATCAGAATGTCGTGTAGATAGACTACAACAAACTTTCCCAAGAATGGTTTCAGCACTTCATTCATCAATCTCATGAATGTACTGGGTGCATTAGTCAATCCGAATGGCATGACTAACCACTCATATAACCCTTCTCTTATCTTGAATGCTGTCTTCCATTCATCTCCTTCTATGACCCTGATCTGGTGATATCCACTCTTCAGGTCTAACTTCATGAAGTATGTCGCTCCACTCAGGAAATCCATTAAGTCATCCATCCTTGGAAATGGAAATCGATACTTGATTGTGATCCTGTTTATGGCTCTGGAATCAGTACACATTCTCCACTCGCCACCCTTCTTTGGTGTCAGTACCGCTGGTACTACACACGGGCTCAAAATTTCTCGGATCAATCCTCCGTCCAACAACTCTTGGATCTGTCGATTGAGCTCCTGTCCCTCTGCCGGACTCATCCTATATGGTGCTTTGTTTGGCAGACTCGACCCTGGAATCAAGTCGATCTGATGGGATATGCTCCTTGTCAGTGGCAATCCCGTCGGTTTCTCTTCATCCATTATTTCCTGAAACTCTTCGAGCAACTCCTCGACTTCGACTGGAATGCTTTCCCGATTGGTCGTTCCTTCGACATATGGTCCTTTTGGAATGATTTCATAACATACTGACTACTTTTCCTCCTCCGCGAGAAATTCCTTGGCGGTGCTCATCAACACTCGCTTTTCCCAAAGATTGCTCTCGCCATCCTTACTGTCAGTTGGCTCTCCTCGCCTCGGCTTAAGAGTCCTTTTCACGCCATTCTTCCACACTGTAACTGTGTTAGCTCGACCATCATAGATCATCTTTCAATCATATTTCCATGGTCTCCCCAACAACAGATGGCATGCATCCATGGGAACTACATCACACAGTACGCTGTCCTCCAATCCTTCAACTCTGAAGTTGATCAGGCACTGTCTGGTCACCTTACCATAGTGTCCTTTCTGCAACCATGAGATCTTGTAAGGGTGTGGGTGTTCACGACACTTCAACCCGATCTTGTCGATAACTTCCATCGACACAAGATCCTCTGTACTCCCACAATAAACTATGGTCTTGCAACGCCATTCCCCGATCTGCACCTTCGTTCGAAAGATTGCCTTCCATTGTGCTGGCTCCATCAGGTCGCGTTGATCTTCTTGGATCAAAGCTCTCTGAACCGTCAGATTTCGGTTCTTCTTTTTCTCACCTCCACTGCTATCTGATGCCGACTCTTCCCTCTCGTCGACTTGCTCATCCTTTCGACGTCTGGGTTTCGAATCTTCTGTAGCATGTAGGTTTTCTGGGAATTCATAAGCCTTATGGTCTGTTCCTTGACATTTGTAACAGATTATGGCTGGTCTGTTAACTCCCTTCTTGTCAGATGGACCACTTCGACTATACGCGCCTCGACCACGGTTCTCACAACCATCGTGTCGGTTCTCTTGCGCTCTTTCTTTCGTTGATGTCCCTTCTGTGCGTCGACTATCTTCAACACCTTCTCTTTTATAGCCACTACCTTGACCTTTCACGGAGACAGTCTTTCCACCCCGACTAGTCATCCTGCCTCTGGTCGTTGCAGACTTTCTCGACAGTTTCTCTTCCACCTTCAGAGCTAGTTGATAGGCTTCTCCAACTGCTCTGAATCTCGACATGCTGAGCTCATCCTGAACAACATACTTCAGGCCATTTACGTATCTAGCGACAACTTCTTCTCCTTCATCAATTTGTCCTGACCGAATCGACAATCGGTAGACTCCTCCGTGTACTCTTTCATGGTCATCTCTTTCTGTTGAAATTTTTGTAACTTCCTGAACAAGGAAATCACATAGTCATTTAGCAAAAACTTCCCCTTCAACATGGCAACCATCCTGTCCCAAGATTTGATTTTCTCCTTGCCTTTCTTAAGTCTGTCAGCCTGTACATTGTCCCACCACAACGAGGCATGACCCTTCAACCTTAGACATGCAGTCTTAACCCGTTTAGGATCCTCGATCTGCTCCACATCGAAGTATTTATCCATCTCTCTGAACCAGTCGATCAAGTCTTCTGGGTCCAGGCTTCCCGAGTATGTACGCACATCTATCTTTGCCCGACCTCTCATTTCTGTCAGAAGCTTGATGAGTTTTTCCTCTTGTTCTTCTGCTGCGGCTTCCCGAGCTTCCACTTCCTCGGCTTCCTCGTCACTGTGGTCTAGCGCTTCAGGAATGCAACCATGCCTCTGGTTTTCTTTGATCGCTGCGACTTCATTTGTCAAAGTGCACATCATTCAGACGCATTCATCGAACATCTCAAGATCCACTGTGACGGCTGCTGCGCCACGCGCTCTTCGTCCTCAGACATTAACGCCTCTGTGAGCCATCTTCAACCTCTGCTGAAAATTCTCACACCTTCAACACTGACGCAAGTCAGGTTGGTATGGTCTTCTCTTCTCCAACCAAGCTCGCCTCCGGGCTCTGATACCAACTGATGCAAGTCAGGTTGGTATGGTCTTCTCTTCTCCAACCGGACTTGCCTCCAAGCTCTGATACCAACTGACGCAAGTCGCCCTACGGAAATAAGGTTCTTGCTTAACAATACACATGACACAAACCAAAATGCTCACACAAACAAGGTGTAGAACAAGATGCCTGGATTGGCTTATATTACTTCTCTAAAATCGGTTATAATGTAAAATAACTGTAAGCAAATAACTAACTACAATCGGCCTCAGCCATTACAACAATGAAGTAACTTTGGTGTGTTCTCCCCGTGTGTCGACCTCACCCTCTCCTGGTTCACCTCCGGAACTCTGAGCTATGGTTCGATCTCAACACTCTCCACTTGGCCTGTGTGACTCTTCACAACTCTCTCGGCTCTGCGCTCTGCTCTGCTCAACAGTGTCTGGACTGAAGGCCTATTTTCCCTCTTCTACTTTGCGGGTGCTATTTCCAAGATCATTACAATCTCGAGACACGCATTCCCTCCATTCACTGATCCTGTCCAAATCTTGCGAACCTGCACTGTCAGCTTCTATCCGTGCTGCACAGCCTCTGTCCATGACGTCCACTGTCATGTCCTTCACCAACTCGCAATAACTGTCATAACTTCCTCAGCAACCCCGAATAGCTACTAAGTACAGTTCATTAACTTTCTTCCCTTCTGACCCTGCTACAGCAGTCAGTCACATCTCGACTATCCTGTCAGCTCATTCGTTTCCCCTTTTTCACTTGGCTTCGCTAAACCCTGTCATGTCATAGTTCGACCACTTGTCGACTACCCGACCTTTTACATCGCTCATCATTTGTCGACCATTCCTGTCGATCCTCGACCTCGCGACATCTTCTGATCCTTCAGTTGGTCGCACCCCGACTGCTTCTGCTCGACTTGCTGACTTCGACAAGTCAACCTGCTTCCCGCACCAGTGGTCATCGGAACTCCCGCTGGTCGACTCCCTCGGTCGATCAATCTCGACTGATCTGCCTAGGTCCCGATGCTCCTACATCAAAAAGGGGGAAGACACTTTCTCTCCAAGGAGGACATCAGCTTCAAAGACTGCATTGAAGATTGTGACCTCATTGACATTCTTCCCTCAGAAGGTTTCATGACTTGGAATAACAAAAGAGGAGGAAACAATCAAATCTCTTCCAGGCTCGATCGCTTCCTCATCTCCCAGAAAATCATCGACGCTCCAGGAAACATCTCGGCTGCCATCCTTTCGTCTGCAGGCTCTGACGACTGGCCTATCTCACTTTCTTGGCAAAACTCAGGTAATCTCAAATTTCATCCTTTCAGATTTGAAAATTTTTGGCTAACCCACTCCACCTTTCTTAATATGGTAAGCACCTGGTGGATTAACACCAAGGTTGAAGGGCAGTCCAAAATGGCAATAATGCACCAAAAACTTAAACTTCTGAGGGCTAAGCTAAAGATATGGAATAAAACCTCATTTGGCAACATTTTCAAAGAAAAATATCTCTACAGAAAGAGCTTGAACAAATACAAAAGGATATATGGAAGAAGGATACTCTGAATCTCTCAAAGAAAAAGAAAAAAACCTCCAAAAGCAGCTGGACGACCGCTGCACTCAGGAGGAAATGCTTTGGAAACAGAAGTCACGCAATAACTGGCTAAAGGAGGGGGAAAAAAATACTGCCTTCTTCCACAGGACTGTGATTCAACACTGAATGTCCAACTGCATCTCAGCCATCAAAGATGAACAAGGAAGTCTACTCAGGACTCAAAATGACATTGAACATGAGCTCACCACTCACTTCCACAACCTTCTCATGGAAGACATCCCTAATAGAGTGGAGGCTATCAATAAAGTCACGAGCCATATTCCTAAACTTGTGACGGCTGAGCACAATGCCTCTCTCATGAAGGCTTTCGCTCTTTAGGAAATTGAAACAGTGGTAATGCAAATGGCGGAAGGCAAATCCCGAGGGCCGGACGGATTCACGATCAATTTCTTTAAGCACTGTGAGATTTCTT
This sequence comes from Larix kaempferi, assembly GCA_027924585.1. Taxonomy (NCBI): domain Eukaryota; kingdom Viridiplantae; phylum Streptophyta; class Pinopsida; order Pinales; family Pinaceae; genus Larix; species Larix kaempferi. The sequence continues at coordinate 643,364 of BSBM01001018.1, forward strand.
AAACAAGATATTCTGGAACTTGTGGATGAATCAAGAAGAAAGCGATGGGTCCTCCCGGCCTTGAACGCTAATTTCCTTACATTGATACCCAAACAAGTGGGGACTACTTGCCCTGGTAAGTTCCGACCCATATCTCTTTGTAATGTCATCTATAAAATCATAACCAAAGTGATTTCCAATAGGTTGAAAGCCTTGCTACCAATCCTCATATCTCCTAAGCAAATTGGGTATGTTGAGGGCCGTCAAATCGTGGATGGCATCATCCTTTCCCACAAAGTGATCCACTCCCTAAAAACAACCAAAACCCCTGGCATTCTTGTAAAACTCGACCTCTCCAAAGCCTTAGATAAGCTCAGCTGGGTTTTCATTCAAAAAATGCTCCAAGCCTATGGCTTCTGCAATGAGTGGATCCAATGGATTCTCACCCTCACCTCCTCTACTTTTTTCTCTATCCTGGTCAACGGCTACCCGACCTCCACCTTCTCTCCCTCCAGAGGCATTCGTCAAGGAGACCCCCTCTCACCCTTTCTCTTCATCCTTATAATGGAAGGCCTAAGCCGCATGCTTAAAACCCTGGTCTCTAATAACACTCTCAAGGGACTTACTCCCCATGGCTGTCCTCCTATCACTCATCAGCAATTTGTTGATGACAACCTCCTCTTTGGCCATCCCTCTGTGCAGGAATCCCACACCTTGAAAAAATATCTAAATACCTTCTAGGCAGCCTCAGGCACCATTATCAACCTTGAAAAATCACAGATCTTCTTCTTTAATACCAATGCCACAACTCAAAGAAACATTGCGCGCATTCTTGGCTTCCAGATCTCTACTCTACCATCCAAATATCTGGGGGCTCTGCTCTTCGAAACTGCTATCAAGCACTCCTCTTGGAGAGAACTCCTTGACAAACTTGAAGCCAGAATCTCCTCTTGGACCTTCAAAACCTTAAATCTTCCCAGCCGTCTCATCATGCTCAAAGCTATCTTGCAATCCATGCCCCTCTACCTCTTTTCAGTACTTGCTGCTCCTAAATGGGTCATCAAATCTATGAAAAAGATGCAACGCTCTTTCGTTTGGGGAGGTAATCATGACAACCGCAAATGGGCCCTTGTTAGCTGGAAAATGCTCTGCAAGGATAAAAACTCTGGAGGTCTAGGCCTCAGAGACCTGGAAATTAATAATCATGTTCTGTCTACCAAAATTTGGTGGAATTGGGTTACAGCAGACAACGCACCTTGGATTCAACTTTGGAACATCAAATACACTAGGGACTGGGCCCCCCAACAAAGAATCCGTTATAATATGGACCCTCCAGGCTCACTCATCTGGTGGGAAGCTAACAATCAACGTGCTCTTGTACAACAACACAGTTTCTAGGAAGTGCGTGCAGGAGACCAGGCCCTCTTTTGGCATGATTCCTGGAAACAGAGGCCCAACCTCCACTCAATCACTACACACTTGGACCTACGCCAACATTTACAAGAAAATGCCATCTCTACCATCAATGACTACTGGCTACAGGATGAACATTGTGGAAATAGAATCTGTAAAGATCCCCACACCTAAGACCCAAAGATACCCCCCAACAGCGAGGAGACCATTCAGACTGAACTACAAACCTGACATCAGAAAGTCAATGAAAATCATGATATTCTAAGATGGGGGTATTCCACCAAAGTAACCTTCACAATCAAGGAAGCCTATCAGGTTAAAACCCATGATAATAATGACCCTATGGATCCAATCTGAAAAAGAATATGGAGCTCGAACTTCTGGCCCAAAGTTGCCACCTTTCTATGGCTCCTCACTCATCGTAAAATCCTTACATGGGAGAATCTACTCAAAAGAGGATTCCAAGGACCCTCTTGGTGCATCATGTGCAACTCTCAAGCCGAAGACACAGATCACCTCATGGACTCCTGTGACATGGCGGATAAGTTCTGGACGGTCATTGCTAACATATTTCAACACACCAACATAACACAGGGAGACATTGTCAACACCATCTCTATCTGGGACCGCCACCCCTTCCAAAGAAAGCTGCTCAACCGTATCTGGGAACTCACTCTAGGATTGGTCACCTGGAACTTATGGAAAGAAAGAAATCGAAGAATTTTCGAAGGAAAACTCAAAAACTTCACAGAAATTTGGCTCAGCTTCAAAAACAATCTTCAAGAAACTCTAGGCATTTCTATCTGGAACACTACAGATTTCCTTGCCACGTCCGAGGAAAAAATGATCCTACTCATATCAGAACTCAGGATCCATCCTCAAACTCACCCTCATCCTCCGGCTGTACCCAAAATCTCCAGCCCTGACTTCTAGAGTAAACCTCCTACTGATTTCTACAAACTAAATTTTGATGGTACATCAAAAAGAAACCCGGGAGCTGCAGGATTTGGAGTCTTCAGGGACTATTCAGGATCTATCCAATGTATCTTCCATGGTTCATTAGGATACGATACGAACAATGTTGCCGAACTCTCAAGGTTGACTAAAGGATTAAAATTGTCATTCTTAATAACTACAAACCCCTGATCATTGAGGGAGACTCCCAAATTATTATCACTTTGGCAAGCAAAATCCTCCATGGCACTACTGTTAAGAAAGTCTCCCCCAGTTGGAGACTGCAACAATGCCTCCAAGAGCTCTCTGTTCTTTTGATGGATATCAGAACCATCTCATTCCAACATGTAAAATGTAAGGCCAACTTGGTCGCCGACATACTGGCAAACAAAGGTGCAGAAGACAGTTCCCTGCTCACCATTAACACTGCAACCACAAGGGATGATAGAGACCTGCACCAAAGTTGTCAAGAACTTGCAAAAAAAGACCTGTATATCCTGGATGCGGGTGATCATTTGGCACCCTCCTTGGCCATTGCGCCAACGGAGACGCTGCCACCACACCCCCCCGTACGTGATGACAGACCCTACATGCATGAGCATACTCGAATTTCGACAGAGACCATCCACCTAGCCACTGCAAACGACGGTCAATGTAGCCAACCTGGATGACGACGTTTATTTAAGGCTGGAGGACGAGGGTGTTAATCACAATCTCCTTTGCGTGCATCTGGAATGATGTCTCCTCTTGGCTTCTGGGACCTGCATTCATTATCGTTGCCTCCAATGAAGACGACATACTGTGAAATTAATTACCTCGACTCTTTAAAGCCTTTGGTCGATATGAACGGAGCACTGGCTGTTAAAATCTGGATCTTCTCTATTATTTCTCCTCCTGCTTCTGCGAACTTCAGTGAGATTTCTGAGCCACCCACTGCCATGACGAATCGCACCAGGGGGATTTCTCATCGTGGGAGTGGCCACAAGAAGAACAGTTGTCGGCCCAAGGCGGCCATAGATTGGTCGATGATGGATGGTTATGCCAAATTCATCTCCGCGTGGACTCGAAGTCTCATCGACAGGTGGGAGGCTCGTAGGGTGGAGGCACTCCTTGCTGCTGGTAGTAATGGCGGTGCCATCAACCATTACTGGTTGCTCAAAAATATGATGAGCACCCTCATAGAAGAAATGGAAGATAGCTGGCAAGATAGATCCAGCATTGTCCATAACGTCAAGGCAAGCCTTAAAGAAGCTGCAGAACACTCCAACACTCTAAACGCCAACATGACCTAGGAGAATTTCTCCATTGGGAGCAATTCAAAATCTGCGAAGAAGGTCAGTAAGAATGAAGATGCTGTACGGGTAACACCGCAAATTGGGTCTGCAACAAAGAAACCCCACCTAAGAAGAACAATGGTTCGGCTCCTGGTCTTGACGCCACTCCAGATGGAATGCGTACTCCAGGTTCTCCTTCTCCAACCATGCCCCCTCCGGGGATTTTTGAATATTACTATGCGGCCTGCCCATTACCGAGGAAGAACCAGAGAAACCATCGAAAGAATGAAAGATGGGTAGCCATAGCTCCTGGTCATCTCTGCAACTATCAGCTTTTTTGCTTTTATTACCTGCATAGTCTAGTTTTGAGCACTGTTAGACAGACTAGGTTTTATTTTTTGATGAAAGTCCCTACTTTTTTAAGGGCAGACCATACTCAAGAGGTCTTAATTTTGTATTATGTTAGTCATTACAGTATCTTTGAGCAATTGGGATGGTGGCTTCATCACATGAGGCCTCCCCAATATGCAAAACTCTCTTTGGCTCTAGATGTACATTCAATTTCTGTTAATTAATTTCTGCTCTGCAACTTACAATTTTTTTTTATTGCACCTTCCATGAAGTAGCATGAGATGTAGTTGAAAGAGAACTCGTCCTTCAACTGAGGCATGGAAAATACATTTAATTATTAAATAATTGAAATAACTTGTCCTTACACTGTTAAGAAATTTAGAAACTCACCTTTAAGCTTGTCGTTAAAGTCACTCTTTATTATTAAATAATTGAAATGGACTCGGGAGTTGAAAAATGAACTCTAGAACTTGCTTGATCTTGTTGTTGAAATCATTTGTTACTATTAAATAAATGAAATAAAATCGTTGAACTCACTGTTTATTATTAAATAATTGAAATGAACTCGATAACTTACCCTTTAGCTTGGAATTGAACTAACTCTTTATTATTAAATAATTGAAATAACCTGGCCTTCCACGGTTAAAAAACTCACAATCTCACCCTTAAGCTCGTTGGTCGAAGTCACTCTTTATTATTAAATAATTTAAATGAACTTGAGAACTCATCCTCAAGCTACTGGTTGAACTCACTCTTTATTATTAAATAATTTAAATGAACTCATTGAACTCACTCTTTATTATTAAATAAATTAAATAAACTTGTTGAACTCACTCTTTATTAATAAATAATTGAAATGAAGTCGAGAACTCACCCTTGAGCTTGGAGTAGAACTAACCCTTTATTATTAAATAATTGAAATAATATGCTCTTTAAATTTTAACTATTAAAAAAACTATAGTCCTTAGTTAAACTCACTCTTTAATTTATTTTTATTTTAGAATTGTTTATTTCTTAGCAGATGGAAATGACAATAAAATCAAGATTACCATCCACATCATTGATATATAAGGTAGTCTGTTTTAAAGTGGAGATTTTTAGAAGTTATAGTCCCTATATTTGTGGCTATATGTATAAAGTTTTCTTTTGTGTTAATTATGATTAAAATGTATTAGAATATTCTATGTTTAGAAGACATTTTATGTTAGGGTATTTGCAAAGGTGTATCAATAATCAAATTAAAATTAATATAAAATAAAAATCAAGATAATTTTTTTAAATGTAATATATGAATTTAGTTTTAGAGTAAGATTTAAAACTATTCCCAATTAGTTAAAAGTTTATTTTTTTAATTGATAAAGTAAATAGTAAAATATGTAAATTTACTTTCTTTTATTTAGTATATAAAAAGTTAAAATAGATTTACATTTATTATTGATTAGCTGTAAGTTGTAACTGCAATTCAATGTAGGGACAAGTGAATACAACTCTAGACTTTACTGCAACTTAGTTTTCTAGAGAAAAAATTGTGAGTCAGTCAAGTATATGTATGGTTGCGGGGAAATATGAATGTGGCGATCATGAATGCGCAGAAGCTCTCGATGAAGGAAACGCGCAAGAAAATGTCCCCAAGTTTATGATTTTAGAGGGTAAAAGTTTCCAGTAAGTTCTCAACCATCCGTATGTTGGATTTGGAAAGTTTCCTACGGAAACCAGTTCCCTAAAAGCCCAGAGCGGTTCCGTACTACATAGGTTTATTTGGAATTTTGAACTAGGACCATAAAATCAATCTACACCATACCATACACATGTCTTATAGGAAAAGCATAGATGGTAGTCCACCCTAAATTTTAAATTCTAACTAAATTCTAAGATATATAGGAGTCTATTTAAAAAAAAATTGTAAAACAAAATTATTAAGCTTTGTTTGATTTATAATTTTAATTTTTGGATAATTAATATTTTTTTTAATTAAATGGGTGTAATAAAATATTAATATTTGTTTAAGGTTAATTAAGTTGTTGTGATCAAATATTGCTATCTTATTATCTTATCATTTGATTTTAAATTTAAATTTTAACATATTGTTAAGCCATTCATTTATGATACATACCATTTTTGAGATTATCCATTTAAATCTATTTCCTATAATAAATATTTAAATTATTATCTCGAAGAAATTATTTAATCATTTGTTAACATCATTAAATATCCACAAAGTGTGAAATAAGTTTTAATGTAAATTCTATAAAAACGTTTTGACAATGTAAACCAAAATTATTAATCCTAACAAAAATATTATTATTATTAAAAACGCTAAGAAAGTAGTACAAAGACAACACCAAATAATATCCCCTGGTTATTTAGAGGACTGTAGCTACTGTCCTGACAATCATTTTAAAAACAGCTTATGACGAGAGAGAAAGCATGAGAAGAGAGAAAATAGATACTGTAGGAAACAGATGAGGTCTTGCAGGAGAAGAGAAAATAGATAACAGTCATGTGATAGGGTTCTGTATAGTGTTCCTTCGTTCTCATCCATGCCACCTGCCGACATAAAATTGATGGCATGGAATTATTCGGGTCTTAGTGAAAAGTCGTTTGCACGGCAGCCTTTTGTCCTTTTGGACTGTAATATGCAGTTCGATTAGCAGTCCAAAACGATGGCCAACTATACCATTGAATAAAATATTGGTTCAGAAAATGTAAGCAATATGTACAAATGCAGAAAACGGTAAAATATGATGACATTGACCTGGACTTCGTTACCATATAAATACTATTGGAATTTAGATTAGTACATAAACAAAACATTGATAGGAACTTTGCTACCATGCGGCGTTGTTAATAATGAAATGAAATAAAAAGAAAGTAGAGACGTGTTTAAATTGATGTCTGGAATTTCTTCATGCGAGGAACACGAGTTTTACTTCGTTTTGTCTAAGAAATGTCTACGTGATCACGTTTTTGTACAGGGGCTTAGCTTCCTTCCCCTCCTATCGATTTCACCTCATCATCTATAAATCATTGATTCTTTTGCATCACAGCTTCATAACAAGCGTTATGTTACATAGCTTCTGCAGGTTCTCCAGGGTATAGGTTGCTATAATTTGTTCAAGCCTGTCACAATTTCTGTCATATAATCGACATATGTACATAAACAAATTACATTGACACATACTTAATTACCATATAAATACGCTTTGGAATTTTGGATTAGTACATAAACAAAACATTGATAGGGACTTTGCTACCATGCGGCATTGTTAATAATGAAATGGATTAAAAACTAGCAATTGCCCCAAGAGGGGTAAAAGGAACACCCAGGGGAAAAGATGAAAGGTACAAAAAATAATTGTAGTTGTTATCTAATTTCAATGCATGTGCATAAGCAGGTTTGTTTAGCCACCCATGAGTAGCACATATTGTAAATGGTGAAGGGATAAGTATTTGAGCAACTCAGTTGATTGTGAGGTAGTAAAATCACCAAATGAGGAGCATATCTAGCAACCTTTTTATCATAAAGTATGTTTTCAGTTCATTAGCAAGTATAAAAGTAACCATAAATCTACTTACAAAATTTTCAGGCTTCATTGGCACTAGAGGAAGAATTCTTTTGCATATTGTAAAAACTGTTCCATTTCATAAAAAAATTACACTTCATTCACTACATGATAAAATTCACTACAAATATGCATATAAAATTCTCACACTTTACTCACATAACAGGAAAAATGTTTATGCAGATTGTAAAAATTGTTCCATCTCATAAAAATTTACACTTTATTCACTAAATCAAATGCATATGCACTTTGAAAAATCTATACCTACCTCTCGAGTGAACCAAAAAGATGTCATTTCACTTGTATGTCTCATTTGGCTGAAGTTGAATTGGGGCCATATGAGAAATGCAAGTGTAAACTTGATGGGGTCAAAGAACGAAGGTACTTGGGAAGATAGATACAGCTGAAGGAACATATCATGCCTCATACCAATTTTCAAGAGAAGTAGGAACTAAAAAAAGAGCAATTTCCACAATAGAAACTCAGTAGGTTTGACACAAAAGAATAAGTATCATTACCAGAAGATTTAAGACCTGAAATAGAAATTTGATATGAGACGGAAAACTCTATGAAGGCTCATAACTATGTTGCATAGGGAACCAATCAATAACTTGTGTGCTGCTTATTTTTAGCACTTTCCAACAATAATATTTTTGCAGAAGACTCAAGATAGTGTCCAGTATTATTTGTGACATATAAAGATCCATGGTTCACATTGTGATAGAAAACATCCCATAATCCTTCCTATTTTTTTATTTTTTTTATTTTTTTTATTTTTTTATTTTTTTCTCTGAATTTTACTACAGAATTAAATGTTAGATTTATAACTTCAAACCAATTAAAAACCATGTACAAATGATAGCAGAGTGCACACAATGCAAAGGTAGCCATTCATTGAACTAAAAATGCATTTAGATTTACAATTTCAAACCATTTAAAAGCCATGTACAAATTAGAGAAGAGTGCACACAATGCAAAGGTAGCCATTCATTGAACTAAAAAAACATTTAGATTTACAATTTCAAACCGTTTAAAAGCCATGTACAAATTAGAGAACAGTGCACACAATGCAAGGATAGCCATTCATTGAAGTAAAATTGCATGTTCACCAACGCTCTTTACTATGCAAGTTAAAAGGACAAAAAAAATAAATCAAATTTCTATGTTACGATCGTTATAATGTTAAATTTTGAGCATTAATTCACAATACTCTAGGATCTTTACTGAGAGAATAACATGTATAGTATATTAATGCATATCAATCATAACAAGCATGTCAATCATCACAAGAAGCAAAAGCATGAGAGACAATAGACACAGAGTTTCCGTGGGGAACACCCTAAGGTGAAAAACCCCACAACTTCCTAGAGATAGATAGAGTAATATCTCAACCAAAGTACAACCAAAGTACAAGAGATAGACTCCTCTTAGCAGTTGATCCCCCTCCTCACATGTGTGCCACTTTCCGAGTGAAGGAAGCGTGAGTTCTGAGTGATCCAAATAGAGATCTCTCGATCTCTATTTATACTTGTCATATTTTCCCAATAACCTTATGGGGCCGACTTGTCTAGCTGGGTACAACAACTTCATATTACATTATATCTGGCCGACCCCTTACAAGGTGGTCTAAGAACCCATCGGCAAGTTAACACACTTGCGACACTTGTCAATACAAATGACGACACTTCCGTATAGAGGAATAATGCATCTCTATAGGGGTACAATAAATATATAGATAAAATACATTCCGAAGTTACATATACATCAAGATATACTTCTTATAAACTAACTCCATGTCTGGTTCTGGACTTTATGGCATTTGCATTTTTTCAAAGATAAAAACAGAAACATTAGTCTATGGACTAAATCAATTGCAGAGCATATTAAGTAAAGGGGATATATATTGAATATATATTCTGTATTATTTGTTTCCAGTTACTAAATTACATGGCAAAAAAAAGGGGAAATTTTTTTTCTAGTAAACCTGGTGGCATTGCAAAAAAACATTATAACATAGTTTTTGAAGGCAATAAAACTGAGCCACATCGTGAAATACATATATGTCTATGCTATTGCAAATCTATTTTCCATACTGAAAATAGTACACATATATGAAAGTTTCAAATTGATGGTTGTTTGTGGGCCAAGAAAGAATTGGCTACAAAGGATTCTTGATTTCAGTGACGACATAATCCACGTAAATGGAAAATTGTCGATGAGATTCTTTTGTTGTAGTTTTCATAAGTGTTAAGTTTTCAGAATTTACTTCAATCTGATCTAGGATCTTAACTGAGTGAACAACATGTACAGCATATCTACAGCATATCAATCATGAACACAATAATGCAAGCACACAAGAGACACAGAGTTTACTTGGGGAAAACCATAAAGGTGAAAAACCCCAATAACTTCCTCAGAGATAGATAGAGCAATGATACAACCCAAGCATAAGAGATAGACATCTCCTAGCAGCAGCTTCTCCTCCTCCACAAGTGCGCCACTTTCCAAAGAGTGTGTGAGAGAATAGAATGATGAAATAGAGTGCCTCCCGCACTGTATTTATACTTGACTTGACTTTCCTAATAGCCTTTACTAGGTCGGCCTTAACTTAACCACATAACATAATGTTGACTGGGCCGACACCCAATAGAGTGGTCTAATAACCCTTTGACCCACATGGCTGACCCCCAATAGGGTGGTATAATAACCTTTCGACCCACATGACTTATACAGGGCCGACCCCAACAAGGTGGTCTAATAACCCATCAAGTATAAGTTGTGACACTTATAATATAAATGACGACACTTCCGTATAAAGGAATAATAACATCTCTATAGGAATACAAACACTTCCGTATAGAGGAGTAATACCATCTCTATAGGAGTATAATATACATATATGAAATACATTCCAAAGTTACATATACATCAACACTCCCTCTTAACTAGGAAGGTATTTCTCGACACAGGTCTTCTAGCACAAGTCTTCTTCTCTGGATCATTGTCACTAGATAATCGTCATCGTCACTGCTGCTGCTATCTCAATCAATCTCTGAATCTACTCATCATAGGAAGTTCTACAGAGCCAGTCCTTTTTCATACTGGATGCAGGCCCACCACCTATAGGTCTTCATCATCACTGGCCATACTGTGGAATCCTCAGGACTTATTACGTGCATCACAAAACCTTAAAAGAGTCTCTTGACTCGCAAGAACCCTAAAGAGCATCTGAGGCCTTTTTCATCCTGTCGAGATCTCCAGGACTTATTACATGTGATTGTCACAAAACCTTAAAAGAGTGTCCCAGGAACGTTTATGTGCATAGCACGACCGGCAAGAACTCTAAAGAGCATCCCAGGAACATTTATGTTCCTAGGCACGACCGGCAAGATCTCGAGGACTGATTACATGTGACCTCTACTACAAACCCTTGAAAGAGCATCCCAAGACTTATTACGGGCACATAGCCCAACCTATCGGATCCCCCAGTTCTTACATGTAGCATCTCACCACAAACCCTCGAAAGAGCATCCCAGGACTTATTACGGGCACACAGCCCAACCTATCGGATCTCTCAGGTCTTACATGTGGCCCACTATCACAAACCCTCAAAAGATTTTCCCAAGACTTATTACGGGCACACAGTCCAACCTATTGGATCTCTGAGGTCTTACATGTGATACACAGTGCCAGTCCTTTTTCATACTGTATGTGACCTAGAACAAATCTAGGATTTCCTTTGCACAACCTGTCCACGACCATGGAGTATCAACATGATACTCACCATACATCATCCTGATGTACACATGATCATCCTGATCATCATCACTGCATCATCCTGATGCAAGTCATCTGGAGCAACATCCTAAAGCTCGTCATCCATGATCATCCTGATCATACAATGCATCTACCTGATGCATACCAAGTATCTACCTGATACATATCACCATACATGATCCACATGATCATACATTGTATCCACCTGATACATACATAGATACATGATCAACACAATGTATCCACCTGGTATATATCAACATACATGATCTACCTGATCATACACAGTATCCACCTGATACATATATAGATACATGATCCACCTGATATATATCAACATACATGATCTACCTGATCATACACAGTATCCACCTAATACATATATAGATACATGGTCCAAGCATCCAACATGATGCATATACAAATACATATAAATGATCCAACTGATCATATCCAACATCCCACATGATGCGTACATACATATACATATAAATGATCCAACTGATCATATCCAGCATCATCCTGATGCATATATAGAGCAGTAACTGGAGTATCATCATGATACTCATCATCCAACGCTTACATCCACAGCCTTGTGAAGGAACCCCCTTCCACCATGCTAGGAATGGCTATAGCAAATGTCTCCATCACTTCTTCCTTAAAGTGTCATCGATCTAAAGAACACCAAGCCTCTCTCTGAAGTACTCGAACTTCACTCTGGCTAGTGGCTTCGTCAATACATCTGCAATCTTCTCATCCGTCGCAATCATACAGGAGCTTCACTGCTCCTCTCTACACCATATCCCTGATATAGTGATATTTGATCTCTATGTGTTTCGACCTGTTGTGGAACACTGAGTTCTCAGACAGCTTCACACAACTCTGGTTGTCACAAAATATACTAGTAGCCTCCAGCAGTAGATCAAATAACTCAGACAGTAGCTTCCGAAGCCATACTGCCTCACAACTAGCCGAACAGGCTGTAACATACTCTGCTTCGGCTGTACTCAGTGCTACACAGGACTGCTTCCTGCTAAACCAAGAGATCACACCTGATCTCATACTGAAGCAGCACCCAGAAGTGCTCTTCCTATCTGCAGCACTGCCTGCCCAATCTGAATCAACATAACCCTGTAGATTAAACTTTTGATTTGCATCATACTTGAGCCCATAATCAATTGTACCCTTCAGGTACCTCAGAATATGCTTTACAGCAACCAGGTGAACACTCCTCGGATCCGTCAGGAACTAGCTCAATGTGTTCACCGCAAAGCAAATATCTGGTCTCATGTTCGTCAGGTACATCAAGGACCCAATCATCTGACGATACATAGTGATATCAACTGGCTCAGATGAAGCATCACACAGAAGCTTCAGGTTTGATGCCATAGGTGTGGCCATGGCCTAGCAATCCATCGTCCTGAACCTCTTCAGGATCTCTACTGCATACTTCCCTTGTCCAAGGAAGATTCCATCCGCACTCTGCCACACCTCCATACCTAGAAAATAGTGCATCATCCACAAGTTCTTCATCTCGAACTCAGCAGTAAGCTTCCACTGCATGTCGGCAATCAATCTATCTTCACCTGTAATAAACAGGTCATCCATATACAAAAGTAGTATCACTGGATTGCCTTCCTCAACCTTGTAGTAAAGGTTGGAATCCGCTTTACTCTTGGCAAAGCCCAAACTGGATAGAAAGTTGTCTATCCTACCATACCAAGTTTTGCACGTATATGACTCCCTGTCATGTGTCTCAGAACCAAGTGGTTGCTCCACATACACTTCTTCTTCAACTACACCATTCAAGAAAGCTGTCTTGAAATCCACCAAGTGTATCTTCCATTTCATCACTGCAGCCAGAGCAAGTATGGATCTAATGGAAGTGTATCTGGCTACAGGAGCAAAAGTCTTTATGCTACCACCTGCAGCATGCTTGATCTTGTAGATCCTCTTGGAAGTCACTACAGACTCCCCTTCAGGTCTTGGGACTGCATCCCAAACATCTTCAAGATCGACTGGTACTCCTCGATCATGGCATTCTTCCTAGATCCTGGGAACTTCAATATCTTCAATATTTTCAATAGAGAACTTTGTTGCTGAACAAATGTTTTAGTCCTTCTTTTGTAGGTGATGTTATACGATCTTTCCTACACAACAAGTTAAATTGCATGATTAGAAAACATCTCATAGTTTTCAGAACAAATTCTTACACATAAAGAAATATGTCATACAGTCATGCAATTATCTTAGCCAATGCTTCAATACAATATTTATCCATCTCCCATAACTTTCTAGATGCCTTCCAATCTCTACCAGAACATTGTTTAAGAGTGTGCACAACTCCCAACATGTCAGCAAAGAGGTTTCATTCTAGATAAGTAGCAATGGAATGGTGTACAGTGCCATAGGCCACTTACCCATGTATATTAGTAGTATACTGTTCATCAATGCAACTATGCATAATACACAACCTAATTCTAGGAACATGAGCATATAAATTATTGAATAGTATTATTTAAAAAATAAAATATGCAAGGAATGATAATTCAAATACTTATCTTTGTTTGTTTGTTGGGTTGACTCCCTCTCAGTCTTTGCTTATTTTCTACAACTCCATTCTGATGTGGATTGTGAGAAGTGGTCAACTCCCTTTGAATATCTGCATCCTTGCAGAAACTACTGAAGTGTGCTCCTTCTTGATCTTTGCTTCCTTGCAGGAAACAACTAGAGTGTGCTCCCTCTTGATCTTTGCTTCCTGGATTACCTGTCCTTGAACTTATATCCATCACTATGCATGCTTATTAGTATCATCATTGTGTTATCGTCGAGGTCTCATACATAATCACACATTCATTAGTATAATCTTAATACTATCAAAACACAATAATCTTAAACATGTATAGTCATGATCATTTCAAACACAGATAATAAACATTAGTATTCAAGGTTTCAGGGAAGTCTTCTTTTACTCATGCATATTCTTATTTGATCATAGGACTCTTCTGGTTAGTTAAATCATCAATCAAGATAAGAGACATAAAATGCATAAACCCTTGATTACTTACATTTCTAACATACCCACATGATGTCTTCTTGTTCTCTTCAATGACTTGTGCTAGTAACCTGCATATCTCATAGGTTAACCATTATAGAACCAAGTTATACATACCTCGCAAATAGATCTTCTAAGTGATTCATGACAATGGATGAATGTTTGTCCTCATGTCATCATGATCATATGTTCTTGAACTAGAACATGATTTGTCTTTCTTGGTGTACCTTTTATGTTAGCGAACAATATAAACCTCATACAACACCATAATGCATTAGTATAATCATAAGTATCAACACCCTAATCAATGAATATCTTTTATCATGCATTCATAATTTTATTAAGGTGATACGACAAGTCTAAATTTAATCAAGATTGTACTAACCGTAATAACATGAAGACAAACATACCATAAACTTAATCATGAACAAATCTCGAAACATACCTGGATGAGTCATACCTGTCGAGATTGCTTGTAATATTCTTATGTAAGGCCTTAGCCTCATCTCCCTCTGAAACAAGAACTTCTTCACTTATGCAAGTGACCAATCCATTCTATTCTAGGATTAACCCAATCCACTTGATTTGCAGGAACTGGATCTCGAGCTGGATTAGGGTTTGTCAGAGAAACCCTAAAAATTCAAACTTTGAATTTCAAACTTCCGAAAGGATAAAAATATGCACCTTGATGAGTTGATCAAGCTGGTATACTCATAATTTGAAAACTGCAAAGTTTCACCCCTCAAATTTGCCTTTGAAACTTCCGAATTCACTCGACATGACCCCGAACTAGGGTTTGATAAATCCCACCCTTCTGCTCAATCAAAAGGTTTGATCCAAAGCTCTAAGCTTCTATTTTTCTGAGGAGCTTCCAGCCGTGGTCACAGATTTAAAAAATTTTCATTTTTGCAGAAGCCTTAATTTTCCACTTTTCTGATCAAAGTCTCGAACTAGGGTATGATCAAGCCCAACCTTCTGCCCAACCAAAAAATATGATCTTGGTCTCTAAATTTTGATTTTGATGAGTAGCATTCAGGCGTAGTCTCTGATTACAAAAATTCCAACTTTCTCCGAAACCCTAAATTCCGAAAGCCATGAATGAAGGTGCTAAAAAATAATTCTATTTTGACAGAAATATGTACCTGATTGTTTCTTGTGTAACTCCGAACTTTTCGATCCATAGGGTCTGAAATTTTTTTTTGTGATAGCCAGACTTGTCATATTTCCAACCCCATAGGTCTGACCTCAAATGGATTCTCTGAGAGAGATTTATGCCAAGTGTCACAACGTGACTTGTTTATGGGATAAAATAGGAGAGCGAACTTGTACGGCATGCCACGTGTCACTGGTTCAGTTTCGACCTCTAAAAATGTTACCTGAGAAAGTACAGTCATTTGGAGCTTCCTAGCCGAAGTTATGACCTTTTTTCCAAGGTCAACTGTTTATGACTGAGATCTGGAAGAGGCAGAAACCCTATATTGTACATATCATAAATCACAAAGTACAACGAATTAGAGGTTATCCTTTGGACACAAGGTACATGGGGATCTTAGCTTCACCCTGTACTATTTTCAGACCCTGAACCCTTGCCAAAAGTTATTTATAGCGAAAGTGCTACGATGGCTGGTTTTTTCTATATCAAGCCCTAGCTTCACAATTGCAACAAGTGTCATGCATACCATACCATGCCTTCTTTCAGGCTAGCTTTGATACCATGTTAATTTTTCAGAATTTACTTCAATCTGATCTAGAATCTTAAGTGAGAGAACAACATGTACATCATATCTATAGCATATCAATCATGAACACAATAATGCAAGCACACAAGAGGCACAGAGTTTACTTGGGGAAAACCATAAAGGTGAAAAACCCCAATAACTTCCTCAAAGATAGATAGAGCAATGATACAACCCAAGCATAAGAGATAGACATCTCCTAGAAGCAGCTTCTCCTCACAAGTGCACCACTCTCCAAAGAGTGTGTGAGAGAATAGAATGATGAAATAGAGTGCCTCTCGTACTATATTTATACTTGACTTGACTTGCCTAATAACCTTTACTAGGTCGGCCTTAACTTAACCACATAGCATAAAGCTGACTGGGCCGACACCCAATAGGGTGTTCTAATAACCCTTTGATCCAAATGGATGACCCCCAATAGGGTGGTCTAATAACCCTTCGATGCACATGACTTATACAGGGCCGACCCCAACAAGGTGGTCTAATAACCCATCAAGTATAAGTTACGACACTTACAATATAAATGAAGACACTTCTGTATAGAGGAATAATAAAATCTCTATAGGAATACAAACACTTCCGTATAGAGGAATAATACCATCTCTATAGGAGTACAATATACATAGATGAAATACATTCCGAAGTTACACATACATCAACAATAAGAAATTTCTGCAACCACCAGACAACATTGTTGGAGCTGTGGCATATGCAATTTGCACTCTATTGGCCCTTCTTCTATGTCTAGAATGCATTCCAAGTAGTGCTCGTATTTGAATGTGAAGACATTTTTGGATTTTAAGACTCCCTCTACCAACAAAAAATTGTTCTTGATAACCTAAATATGTGCAGAAATGATAAAAACAAAAAGTGCAAGTGTTGGTTTGTTGAGATAGATAAAAGGTTAAAAGCAATATAAACAAGAGAGAAAAGGAAACACGAAGGTTGTTTACCACAAGCAATTTCAAGGGCCATGGTCCCATTGATTATGGATTGAAGTTACCAATATGCAAATTGTGTTTTTTTTTGCTTTGTTAGTCAAGGAATTGGGAAATTGTTTTCTTTCCACACAACTTCAAGGCAAAAGAACGAAGTTTTTTTTTTCTATTAGGAATTATATATAGTGTTTGGATTCTCTTTGCAGACATCTGGTTGCTGCAACTTTTGGGATTTAGCATGCTGGATTACATTCATATAGAATTCCTTATGAGTAAAAATGTTTAAACTAAAAATATGTGTAAAGCTGAGTATTGTATAACATTTGTAAAAAGTTCTCATGTTTGCAGGTTTTTGGTATTTCTATTGGACAAAAACCTGTAGCTATGAGGAAGAAACTAGCCTATATGTCACTATACAGAATGCAAAATTGAGCAACGAGTGAAGGAAAGTAATTGGATACAAGGGTTTATATTTAATAGTACCATATAGTTGATATAGCTGCTATTAGTCCATTTCTGCAATAGATATATTATGCCGCATAAGTAATAGTAAGCACAGATCATGGTGTGATAACAATAATAAGACCTAATTGCTCATTTGCAATGAGATTTGAAATAAAAATAATAATAATAATTAAAAATAGTAAATTTGGGTAAGAATTTGAGGAAGCAGGAGATAGTTTTTGAACAGTCAACGATAATTCAAGAAGGCATACAATCTTGGTATGACATGTGCTTTTGAACTTGTGCTATTGTCAAATGATAATGCTACAGTTAAATATATTAGGAATCAACAAAGCTATTTCTTCTTTGCTTTTTACTTAGTCTATAAAATGCACATCACATAGTGACTCATCAGCAAAAAAAAGGCAGGAACCCATGTGGCATTTTCAATCAAAGGATGGCAGTCTGCATTATAATGAAACCTTGCATGATTTTGACACTGTATGAAATGCTGAGAAAACTGTTGTTTCGATGAGAAGAGACTCGCCATTTCTGGTAGCATTGCTGGACCCAGATAGTACTTGTTGATTTGTTTGTTTTGAGTTGAAATGAATCTGCAAGAATCAATAAAAGCAATAATTTTGATCAATTTGTCTAAAATGTGTTCAGTTTCTATAGAATGCATGAGAAAAAAATATGAATGTTAGAAAGAAGAATCTATGAGAAATTAAGGCTACGAGATAAAATGTGATTGAAATCACATGAGGATTCAGGTAAAACACAGGGTTTCATATTCTCCTTGCAACTGTTTGAACCGTTAAGCTCAAATACTAGAAAGTAACATGATCTACAGGGAAGAATTCCATGCTTGGCCTATATTTTAAAGAGTTGTTTGCAAGAGTTCCCTTGTTCGAACTTAGATAACAACAATTACCTTAGGGGTAAATTTGTTTTTTCATATAACACCTTAACCTTGGTGTTTTTGAGATTCCAACAAGAAGAAAGAAATCAAACCACATATATTGAAAACAATTTAACTAATCCAAAATGAAGGAAGCAACCGTTCAAATTATCCATGTATTTGTATGCTGCAGAAAGTAACTTTCCATCATATTTGTATGCTGCATTTTTCTTTTACAAAGGAAAAAAATGCATAAGCAACCACCTCAATATTATGGCACATTGAACAGGTTCATCAGATGAAAATATTTACTTGATCAAACTTCTTTATTGATGACGACATTAAACCAAAAAGGAATTTACTAACATGTAAATATTGTTACTCCGTAGGAGTTGATAGTGCTAAAAAAATGATAAATTTACCAAAGTATAAAGAAGTGATAAACCTACCAAAGCATATTCCATATTGAGGACACAATGCATTTAGAGTTAGCATTTTTGTGCATTATTCACATTTTGTGGATACAATGTGAAGCTAAATAATATTATGAAAAACCACATTGTGATACCATAATAAAATGGCCATATTGAAGTTGACATAGCAATAAAAGTAGGAAAATATAGTATTACATAATATTATGAGATAAGACAAGTGAAGGTGCAACAAAGCAAAGTTGAAGTAATAGTTGCATAGGAAGTACTAAGAAAATTAACAGGTGAACAACTGAGAAAAGTATAAAAAAAAGTGTGGATAAAAATCAAAGATCGAATTATATATATTGTCTTCAATACTATGTTAATATAAAGAGTTGAAACATGTTATAAGGGATGTTGATTGTAGAAACTGTTTGTACATTCAAAGTGTTATAAACATGGAAGATAAGAAAAATGTGTACACATGCATACAAGGATCTGCACAAGGGAGATGAAATCTAATGAGCATAGGAGTATAAGTTTGTTAGAAAATAGTACACCAAAAAGGAGTAGGAAAGTGTCTAGAATACAAAAATCTAATCATGTAGTGCAAATCAATCATATATGCACCAAGATTGTTGGCAGCGACAACACCAAGTATAAGAAATGCAGGGAGCAAGATGTGGATGTCATAGTACCAAGTCTGCTTGTATTCATCTGATTGCATCTCTTTCATGCAGGTGAATAACACGTTGAAGCACGACCCTCAATTCAGAGAGCAATTGAGTTGTTGGCTGAAGGCGAGTAAGTGGAACCAAAGTTGGTGGTTGAATTTGTGTTGATATATGTTGCAAAGCTTCTTGTTGTTCCTTTATTTGTTGAATATAGTGGGCAAGTGTTGTTAGAAAGTCCATATCCATTTCTATTTTGCAATAGGCAAAAAGACAATGTATGCAAACAATGTTACATTCTTTGCATGTTATAAGCAAGAAACGAGATGAGCACATGTAAATTTGAATTGTTTGAAAAATATATTAAAGGCATGTTATATAGCTAATGCAACATGGAAATGTTGAAACAATTGATGGTAGCATATTGAAGTATATAGATGGCAACATTTTATATTTGTTTGGAAAAAGAGTAACATGTCATGAAATGGTGAGTTTCTTTTTTTTCCTTTCGAAACAATAAATGGCAGCACATTGAAGTAAATAAGATAGGCTAGTAATAAAAGATGTATATATGTTGGAAAAGGATAAATTTTGCAATAAAGAAATGTTTCTTTGTATTTGTTGTCTTCTGTAGGAAACTATTCAATCGTGGAAGCAATAGAAATACAAGATCTGCAAAAACATATACAAGTGGTAGTGATTCCAAGGAGAAGGGAAAAAAGTAATATCGGTGGAAAGTATAGGTGGAAAGGGAGAAAAAATGCAAGTTTATGGAAGGTGTGGCTGCAAAGACTTAGAAGCAAGCAAGGTCTCCTCTTGTATTATGTGTTGCACACAGGGATTGTCTTGCATTCGAGAATATCTAGAAAATGAGAAAAGTGGATATATGCGAAGTCCTGACAAATATTTAACTCTGGATACTGCAGTGAATGTAAGTCCTTGTCGGTCAATGTTTCCAATATCTATTGTTGCATTTTGTAGGGTCATTCCTTGTGCTTTATGGATTGTTAAACCCGATGCCATCCGAAGTGGTACTTGCCTCCGTGAACCCCTTGTTATGGGAGGGATGGGGACATAATTTAGATTAGAAGCATCCCATGGGGGGATTTGTAGTGGAGGATGTCGATAACATCAAAATATGGAAAGGTAGGTAGTTGATCGTTGGAGTTGTAGACAATTGCAATGAATTTTCCAAGTGAGCCGTTAACGAGGCCTGCTCCAACGCACAAGTTAGCTGTCAACATTACCTACTGACCAACTACTAGTAGAACCTTGAAGGGAAGTCGTTCATCGTCTATGGAGGCATGCACGTGTTGCTTCTTTTTCTCTACGAAGCAATGTACAATTGACATGTTAAGGAGTTTTAGCATGTGTTTTTTGTGCAATGCAATAGAGATATTAGTTGCGTACAAGTGAGTGCACTCTTCAAATGCATGGTCCTCTTCTTGTGAAAGGGAGGAAGTTGTCCTTGACATGAGGAGGGTCCAATATTCAAGAGTTTGTGTTGCATTTCGAAGGTTGAGTAGGAGTTGGCGAAAGGAAATTTGAGAAGGGGTGTTGCCTTGTTGTCGAAAGATCGTTGAAAGGGTCACAAAAGTGTCAAAAGTACGTCGAAGAGCATTGCCACGCAAGGTGCCAACATACATGGGGATGTCCTTTACAAGGGGAAATTGTCCAAAATCACCAAGAACGATGATGGAACAACCCCCAAAGGGGATTGTACATTGGGAAGGGAAGGATTTACGTAAGAGGTCATCCATATGGGTTAATATTTTTGGGCCAATGGAACTCATTTCATCAATGAGGATGTATCGAATATGGCAGAACTGTTCTTGGAGGATTGAAAAGGATTGGCCTTCAAGAGGGTGCATCTCAGAAATGGGTATGCGAAGGGTATAATGTATTGTAAGTGCATGTATGTTAAAGGCAGCAATACCAGTTGGATCAAGGAGGAGCAAGGGGTAAACATTGTGGGTAGAGGCATTTCGGAGTGCTGATTTAAGGCAAGAAATCAAGTAAGACTTTCCTCTTCGTGTAGTGCCTTGAATGACCATTTTTAGTGGGGCAATACTTGAAATATTTGTGAAGTGCGGAAGAACAAGATCAAAGGCCATGCGTTGTGTGGGAGACAAGGAGGCATGAGAACATGGAGATGAAGAGGTATCTTGTTGCACTTGGGTGGATAAGCGACTGAAGTCAATGAATGATATGGTTAACTCATGCGTGTGTGAAGGGATATGATTTTGGGTCCAATTGTGGATTTTGTCAAAATCACGATGCCCAAGCATGTTAAGGTCATCGACATGGAGGTTGTTTCCAGGGCAGAGTTGAGAAAGGAGTTCCCATTCAGCCATGTTAGGGGGTAAGGGCAAGTGAATTGGATCATAAGTAGAGTCATCAGAGGGAGTTGTAGAGGGATATTCTAGTAAGAGATCAACATGCCATGCACAATATGTGTCTTTAATGCGAAGCCAGTGAGAAGTTATGGCCAATACTGTGGATCCAATGTCATCAAGGAGGGTACGAAAAGGTTCATATAGGAGGAGCTCGCTCCAATAGAATGAAACGAAGGATTCTGCATCAAATGGTGGAATGGTAGTGAAGCGAGGAAAGACGCGAACAATATTGGGAGGGTAGGTTGGTTTCCATTGGGAGTGTTTTCTACGAGGTGAGAATGACCAAGAGCATGCAGTTTCAAGAAGGGTAAGTTGTTCAAGTGTAGGGGGTCTTTGCATGTATGCAGAAATGAAGTTGGTTATTGGAGGGGTGTCAGGCGAGTCGTCAAAAACACGTCGAAAAACACTTCGACTAATATTCAAGGAAACAAAGGAGCGGATGCAAAGGGAAAGAGGGAGTTTTTGGAGCATGTGGCAAGTCTCTTGTGCACCAATGTTGCGATATGAAACTGTTTCTGATAGGAAGCGCCTGATTAGTTGAAGGATAGGGCCATCATTCATTGTTGCATGTGCGAGACGAGAGAGAATTTCGTGGTAGCTTTTTGACTTTTGCTCTATCTTTGCTGCAGATTTGAAATGTATTTAAGGACAACATGTCTAGAAAGAACAGGTTGGAAATCAACATTAGCTCTTCATATCGACAGCATGTCAAGGTTATGAATGTTTAAGAGAGCATTGTTCCTTGCAGGGTTGTATGTTTTACGCCCATTTGCATCAATGAACAAAGAAGAGGTAGGTTGTAGATTGAAGGGGAAACCATAACAACATTTAAGGGATGACCCTTTTTTGCGGAGGCAAGAAGATTCTGAACATTTTGTGTGCCGTTGGATGCAATTAACAAGCTCTTCATAGTCATCCAAGTGATCAGCTGCAAGTATGGAATGCGATTCAAGGGCACGTGGATCATTTACAATAGAGTGATGGAAGCCAAGGCTTCACAAGTGGTTGGCACGGGTATTCCATGCTGTAACAAATTTGTCAAAGTAATGTTTTGCATCTTCAACCCTGGAAGCATCTCCCTATTCTAATGTGTCCATATTGGGTGCATTTTCCAACCATAAGAAGCCATGTATATGCGTAGAGCTCCCGTGTTTCCACTCATACCTACATGGAAAACATAAATATTAGAAAGGAAAACTTTGAGGTTTTGAATACAAAAAGAAGGAAAAGGAACATGATTTGTTACAAACCTGCACCAGTAGTCTTTTGTAGCAAGCCCTTTTTGAATAACCTCTTCAAGGAATATTTTGAATATATTGTGCATGTATTGAGATGAAACATGTGGATTGGCTATAAGGTTGTGAATCCTCCATTGGCGGTGTTGATTTGAAGTGGGTGGAACTTGTCCATGCATCAAAGAATGCAAACTGCGCTAAGGGTGAAGAAGAAGGTTGGTGTCCCTTGTTGGGTGATCATATCAGTGAGCTCACCCCTGCTTTTGTTCCAGTAGGAGCGTGTCCCATGAAGGGTAGATCCAAAGCACATGACTCGTTCAATGATGTACAAGTTATGATATTGTTGGAGGCAATGTATCTTCAAGGTTGCGTTTGACAAACACAGAAGCAGTAGCATGGCTATGATGGTGCATCATGAGGTTATATATGTAATAGAGAAAATGGGGATGTTGGCCGAATCTATTGTCATGGTATCGAATTAGGTGCAATGCATAATCGTGCATCCCAACCTCTTGAATGTGTGGTTGTTTGAGAATTTCAACACCGGTGGGAAACAAGGTTGGGAAGGCCAATTAGAGAGGAGGCCTATTGTGTTGTACTCATTGATAGGGGAAACGTCTATTGGGGTCCAAGCAATGGAAGCTGGAAGTGGGGAATCTCCTATGTGCAAGAAGCGTCTTATTTCCTCAACCTTAGTTCTACAATTTGATTGTGTAGAAATAAAGGAGGAGGATTGTACTTCATGGGGTTCAGTGAAGTTGGGTGATTGAATAGTAGAAGTTGAGGTACAGTGAACAAATGGTGTACCATGGGGGCTAACATGATGAAGAGGGGAGGGAACATCTATTGGTTCAAGAGGAAAAGAAGATAATGAAATTGGGTTAACTTGAACATCTTTGTAGTAGGGATCATTTGATAATTTGTATTGGAGAGCAGCAAGAACACGTGCTCGACTAACAAAGAATTCATAAGGATTGTTTGTAGGACTGCATTTGTGAACAATAAGGATGTCAATGTTTGAAAGTAAATGAGGGAGGGAGGTGGCAATGCTAGAAATGACTTGAGGGAAGCTAATAGTGTGGCCAAAATATGTATATTGTCCGCCATGGGCATGGGTGACTTGTAGGATTGGGTTAACATGAGAAATGAGCATTTCTTCAACTTGAGTAAGTACGGCAAGGGGAAATGGTTGTATGCCAGGATCCATGTTGTTTGTCAAGGAAAAGTGATGGCCATTTCTTTCCAAAATACAACGAGAACATGCATATGCACCACAAAAGGTTTTTGTTTTAATGCTAGGATAAGATTCCATTCATACCGAGCATACATTCATGGGAGATAGTTTTTCCAATCTTGTATGGAAACGTTGTTGTGCACCATTGAGGGGGGTGTTCGATGGATTATGCAGTGGGTGGATATCTAATTTTGGTGTAGATGTGGATGGTGGAGAGGGTGTCAGGGAATGTTGAACAATCTGAAATGGAGTAGGGATATGAACAAGTTGATGAGCAGCTCTATAAAGAAGATGTTTTCGCTTGTTGTTTTGTTGTTTTTTCTGAGCATATACAACTTTTCTATGTGCATTAATTTGATCAGTGTCATGATTGTTTGACATGCCTACAATAAAAGTGTGAGGTAGTTATGAAATTGATGGTGGCATTGGTGGAAGAGAGACATATTATATATCTAACCATTGGAAGAGTAAACACAGATATATTGCAAGATATAAATTAAGCATACACAAATATGGTAAGTTGTTGCAAGAAAAAAAGTAGGTCCCATGAACATTGTGCATAAACAAATGAATTAGAAAATAAGTGAATATGTAAGATTGATCATGAAGGTTACAAATAGCATTTGAGACCACAATGTTAATTCCAGGTTTGTATTTGATAAATATGACAAAGCAAGCATATTCAAAAGTGACCATATAGGTTACAATAAATATGTAACTCAACAAATGGTATTTGATTATGAAACTAAACAAATGGAAAAAGAAAATAATATAATATTCAAAAGTGTCCATGTTGGCTACAAATAACACTTAAGTAAAAAATGTTGATAGAAATTTTGTAGATGCTAAGTATGACAAAGCAAGTAAGAAACGTTGGAAGTTAAAAGTAGCAAGTATAAAAAAGGAAGGTATATATGATGAGAAAAAGTGCATGTGAAGTTGGAGTTCAAAGCATGTGGGAAACTGGACGCTTATTGAGAGCAATGTCATGACTTTTATCAAGTGGAGCGATCATTGCCGACGATGGTGAAACATCCTCTGACATGACAATGAGCACCTTCAAGCGATCATTTGCATTAAAAGTGCCCGTCTTGACTGATAATGTGAAAAGGAAGTGTCGAGCACAAACACTTTGAACAATTTACGGGAGAGATGTCGGTTCATTTGCGAGAAGGCACAAATATTTTGTAGAGAGCCCCATGAGTTGATTTGTAGGATCATCAAAAGCTATGACACTATATAGTTTTCCAGTAGCATCTTTAAGTTCAAGTTTTAGTATGTATCGGTAATCACACTCTGGAAACTCCCCATCACATTTAGTACAATGCTAAACATTGGCAATTCTGTGGGAAAAATTTTTCATGCATTATATCCCATCAACAAATAGAGGGCATGCAAGGAAATGAAAGTCATCCATGTTAATATTTGTGATGGTAGCAAGGACTGAATACCAGGTTGGCTTCTCAGAGGGTTGGATATATTGCAACTCAGAGATGGTAATGCATTTGCACGAACTAGAAGGAGAGGAGTTGTATTTTCGGCTCAAGGACGGGGAGGCTAAATGGAATCCATTGTCATCAAACCATGCTTGGTGAAGTAAAGTTTCTTCAATACTTGGTTTTATAAGAAAATTGGTATTTAATATGGTTACAATAGTTTCTCCATTGAAATTTGTAAGGAGACCACCTTTGATTGCAAGGTTCGGGGCAGTAGCCAAACCTCGAAGGTTAGCAAGTTCGACAACCTCAATTTTGCAGTGTCCCCCCCAAAGTGTTATGTCTATGCTATAGCCGGACATGTCTCTCATGCTGACTATTCAGCGGATGGTTTCTGAGGCATCCCTTTTGCATATAGTTGATGCAGGGGAAACGGAAATGACAATCCCAATTAGGTCAAGCATGGAATTGAGGGGTGTAGTTTGGATGTCATGGATAGACTTAAAGTGGAAGGAATGAAAAGGGATCAAGGGGTATTCCTCCAAGCATGCTTGGACTGTTGAAAAGGGACTTAGGAAAATCTCAATATCACTTTTCAAGTGGTTGTATGTTGGGTTGGACAGTTTGATTGTGACATTTGAGACCATGTAGACTATGCCAACTTGTATTTGGTCATACAATGATGTTGCTAATTCATTGAACGCAGAGATATGGACCTCATGTCTTGAAGCACTAATAAGGTCAAACCCATAGAATTTACCTGGCCCTTTTTTATTAGTGTATGCATTCATATTTGTCTTGGAAATTACTCGCCCTTGAATGGCCTAAGTTTTGTTGCAAGGGTTGAGTGATGTGAATTGAATAGTAGGTGAAACAAGGGTTCGTGTTGGAATTAGTGAGGAAGGTATGGAAAGTGAAGGGGTTTGGGGATCATGGAGGATGTTTTCTGAAATAAAGGAACAACTTTGGGAGGTGAAGCCAGTCGTAAAGTTGAAAGGGGATGGTTCTGCAATAATTGGTGCTTCGAATGTGACAATTTCAATTGTGAGCAATGTGACAGTCCTGGTAAGAAGAACGAAGTCAAATAAGTATAATAATAAATGTTTTTTACAAGTATTGGGAGTGAAAAAGCCATTAAGTGAAAATAATAAAGGGAAAAATGAAGCATGCGTTGCATTGTGTAGAATGTTGCATGTACATTTGGTGACTTTGATGATATAACCTTCTTGTAGTTTTTGATCCTCCACAATGCTATTGTAGATAGTTGGAAGCAACGTTTGGTGCTTATGAATCCCATCAGAGATAGAGATTCGGAATTGAGCGGTTGCTGAGTTAAAATATATTACTCAGTTGAGAGTAACAACTTGTAGAAGTGGGAAAAGGTCAACAACACCATGCAACAGAAGTGAAACAACATTTTCGGTCAACAAAGTGTCCATAACATAGTAGTGGTAGATAAATGGATTACAAATCTGAGCTGCAAAAAAAAAGAAAACAATTGGTATTAAGAGTAAATAATAAAGAAAATGAGGGTATGTATGTAGGTAGTTTTGTTTCATGTAAGAGAGGATGAGAGAAGTTAGATTGATTTCTCATTCTAGAGAAATGAAAAGGTAGATCATTTATTTCCCAATTGTCCATGTTCAAAATATTTGTGGAAATAATACTTCAAGCAATCATTAGGTTAGCAACATGGGAAAAAATAATGTATGGAGTGCTTTGAAACTTGGATAAAAGACAACTATGTCAAAGGTCATGGAGCTTTTCCCTACTTTGTTCTTTGAGTGTTGTATCTATGTAGGAATAAGATGATATTTGAATACAGCTAATTGCTAATTGGTGAGGTAACTAATACAATCAAATTGTATTATAAAGAAAGTTGGTGAAAAAAAGAAGACAATATGTCAAGCAAGATTAAAGGGATATCATGGGCATCATGTTTGTTGCAAACTACAAGTTGATCATGAAGCAATGATAGAAGGATGAAAAAATTAATAAATGCCAAATATGTGGCAGAAGAGACCACTAAAGTAGTGGGTAAAAAAATGGATGTGATTTATATAATACAGTTGTTACATTTTTATTAATAACCAAAGAATCACCCTCGCTCAACAAGGAGACAAATGTAGGGAGGTAGATGTCTTATGGATGATCTATTATGTAAAATAAAGTGAATAAGAAACATGTTTTGGCTACAGAACCATTGATTTTTTTTTGTGCTTTTTGAAGACCTAAAAAATTCCTTGATAACTAAAAATGTGTATGTATTTTTTAAAAAAGCGCGTCATGGAAATCAAAGAGAACCGATTCATTGTTGATTTTGAGTCAAAGTTGAGTTTACCCTCGATCGGGTGCAAGTCTAAGTCTAAGTTTTAAAACATTGGCCTAAATCCTAAATGCAAGTTATAAAGAGAACCTCCCCAATTTCCCTAACACTTTTCTCATTGACCATTTGTGAGTATTGAAGATTGTGATGTGATTTGGAAAAAATAAAAGTTGTGAATGATCTTTAGTTTTTATGCCTTCCTTTTATCTCTATGACATGTTACATGGATTTCTGATTGACTTGGAAAGGTTTTCATCTCTAAAAGTATAAGAGAAGAAAAATATGTGAAGCCATGAAGTGTTTGGATTTTGCGAAAATATATTCTTCTGTTTGCTTATGATATTGTAGGAATATTACCTTCTTGTGATAGTTGTTATCCTTTTGAAACGAGTCTTTTTTGGGTGGCGAGTGTGGTTCCTACATATTGTATTCAACTTGGGCACTCTTACAACATCAAACATAGATTAGGGGCCCTTTTATTCAAGAAACGGGGGTGTAAACAACCTTTTAAAATCAATTATGGGCATGAAAAACAATGTTAGAGCCCTAAACTTCAAATCTGAGCACATGAGAAGGCCTCTTGGGCAGTTCTGGGAGAAATTTGGTAAGTTGGATGATGTAAACAACAGAGAACAACCTCATATCCACCTCGGAAAATCGTTGATCCCTATACCTATCTAATTTTCCTTTCCATCAATATATATCTTTTTATTTGTTTAATTATGGCTCCATTTACGAAAATGCATAGTATGAAGAGCATTTATTTAAAATAAAACCTTAATTTTAAATAAATTTTTGTTTTAACTATTTATACAAAGATGGAGTATATATAGGATATTTTATATAATAATTATAAGGTAATGAATAGTAAACAGGTCAAGTAATGCGAATATTTTAAGTTGGTGTATTTCAGGGAATATTTAAGAAATGAATATTTTAAGGTAAAATAATTGAGGTAATTTCAAAGTATCATGAAACGTGGTAAGCATAATACAAGTTAAGTTACAATTTGTAACGTGGAAAGCAGCATGCAACACAATTTTCATCGCTTGCCACTATGCTAATTATCTAGAATAACATTGATTTTGAGGTAATGTGGACAACAGCCTGTACCTTTCTAGTACAAATTGACACAATTTTGGGTTAGATGCCTTGCACATTCATGGGCTTGCATTCCTTCGAAGCAATCCTTTTACAACCGTTGAAGCAACACTGGGCTAGATGGTGTGTGAGAAGTTGCAAGTGTGAGGAAGGCATCTGATATCCTATATTATTATTGAAGGAAGCCACCCTCACCTACAACTTGTTCTCAGCCTTGGAGGAGGACGCATATGCAGATAAGAAGTGCTTGAAGCAATTGTAGTCAAAGGGATATTTGTAGGAATCCTAGAATATAGGATACAACTACAATATCAACGCCCATCCTAAGTGCCTCATTTCAGTGCATTAATGAGGTCGGTGGCCTTGGTTGAAGTTCCTCTTTCTTTGCTAAAACATTTCCACTATTGTGCTCGGTGATAGATATGCTGGAGATGGGACTCTCCATGTGGAAAAGCATCCCATGACAAAACAAACACATTTCAGTTGTCACAATGAAGGAGCTTTGCGACTTCCCATAATGGGAGACAGTTTTTGGAGTTCTTTCAGACTCTAGACAACATGGGAATCATTATCAAAACAAAGAGATATATATGGGAAATGATGGAAACCCTAGTGGGAGGGTCAAAGATAGCACCAGGTAAATTTCATTGCATAAGAAGATGATGGGGAATGTTACAAATCAAAGGTAAATTTAATTGCATTAGGTAAATTTAATTGCAGAGTAACTCCCTCTTCAACTATTTGTTTTTTATTGCAGGGATAGGTGATGAACCCAAGATTTCCTTATCCCGACGGGTATGACTTCAGAAAAACATGTTTGAAGACTTCGCACACCGAATGTGAAAGGTACCCATTGCCATTTCAGTGGTAGGAAAGAAATAAAGTGAATGACTCGGGAACCTTTGAGGTTCAATTCTAAGTTTTTGTTTGGGTCACTTGCTTGCATATGTCCTGGAAGATTTCAACTTTGGAAATAAGGATAGAGCAATGCACCAGGGGAATGAATCAATCCCTCTCGACAAGGAATAGTCTATGCTACGGAATTGAGACTATGGCCCTCGATCTCTAACCTGAAAGGAGTTTTTTTTCTGGTGCAGTATATGTTTGTAAAGTTCTGCCAATTTCCCAATTAATGACCTTGTTAATTTTGTGTGGATTCTTAGTTTTGCAACACAACTCAAAGCACCTCATTTCTCTGTGTAGTAATAATTGTTGTAACTTGCAAATATTATAGGAATGGGATAAGACAACTACGAACTGGGTGGAATGATGGACCGACTTATATTACACAGTGCCCCATTTAGTCAGGGCAGTGTTATGTTTACAAGTTTACGATCATGGGATAATGGGAAACTCCGTGGTGGCACACTTATATTTCAAGGCTCACAGAAACTTGACATGGAGTGATTATTATTTATCCAAAAGATGGCGTTCCTTATCCATTTCCTCATTCGAAGAACTGATATTACCATTATTTTAGGTTCAAGGATAGAAATGATGTTTTTTTTATGGAAAAAAATTGAATCATGCATTGAAATATGAGGTACAATAGGATGCAATTTACCAATTGTTTTGTTTTGGGAGAATGGTGGAATAGAGAGGTGGAACAACTTGTTGTTAAAGAAAATATTACAAGGAAAACACCAAGCATCATAGAACCGCTGACCTCACAACTCACAGTGATCCTTTGCTCTGCAGAAACAACAAACCCAAATCTTGCAAATTGCTTGAAGTCGCTTTATCTTTGCAAATCGCCACTAAACTGACAGCTCACAGTGCTCCTCTGCTCAGCAGAAATAAGGAACCCAAATCCTGCAAATTGTTTCAAGTCGCTTTGTCTGTGCAAATCGGCTAGAATTCTCATATCACCAAAACTATTTGTCACCCCCCAATAGTATATGAATGAGGGAGGGTTGCTAGATTGGCAAGATGTCCAGCAACCTCCATGAATGGCTTCAATGAAAACTGACAAACCCATATTCTCTTTCCTGGGAGTCTATCTACTCGAGGAGAATTGAATAACGATTAGATGGGCGAAGGATGGGCGAAGTTGCAGTCGGTCTTCTCTTTGCAGCCAGGGAAAAACCTTAGAGCAAGCTATCTCTTGGTAGGTGGTAGGTAAATTCAAGCCTTAATGGAAACAACATGACCAGGAGGGCAAGGATAAACCCAGAAGACACGAGGAAAAGAGGCAGGAAGATATATGGTGACATCTCATTGGCGAGAGGGACGCACATGTGGCAGCATTCCATTGGCTCAGTGAGCGAGGAATCTACTGTAGTGGCGAGGATTCTCTTGCGTTGTTTGAATGCCTACGACATAATAAAGTAGAGATGTGTTTAAATTGATGTCTGGAATATATTTGTGCGAGGAACACTAGTTTTACTTCATTTGGTCTATGAAATTGTTCATGTTTTTGTATTCCCTCCCCTACTATCCAGTTCATCTCATCATCTATAATTCATTTCTTCTTGTGCATCGCAACTTCATAACAAGTGATATGTTACACAACTTCTGCAATTTCTGCCATATTTCATAGAATTTTTTGATAGAATTTGTTCATATTTCATATCCTATTGCGAGTTCTTCCATATTTCATGGATTCCACTAATTCACGGTCGTCGTTAGTGCAAAGAACACATGAGATATAGGTTGTAGTGGTACCTTTTCCAGCAAATGGACACCTTAATCAATTGCTTCATCTTTCCAGGGTTATTGCTGAACGAGGACTAAATGTCCTCTTTGTCTCCATTTCTACTCATATTCAACAAGCTCGATGTCATGTTCAGGATGGAATCCCAATCAGTTTTCCATTCATTTCCATGAATTTTCCGGACTATCTTCCTCAGATCCGAAGTCGGATCTTGAAAATAAAGAGCATACTTTTCCAGTGCATTTAATTCCTCTATTCGAAGCTTCTGAAGAGCTTCAAGAGCCCTTTGATCATCTGATGCAGAGCTTATGCTTATCGAGATTGAATAGAATCATGATTTTGCATGACCCGTTGGTCGGGTGGGTTCAAAGTGTGGCGGCTAAATAATGAAGCCTCTACCTACTTTTTCAATTGCTTCAACACCTATTGCTTTGTGGTAAAGGAGAAAGGGATTGGAATTCCGGATTGTGTTGTATCAAGAAAACACTGCCTCCCATAGATATTTATTCCCTTCTTGTCTCTCCAAGTAGAATGTATAGGTCCTACGGCAGGACAACTCATCAACAGTTTTCATTTTCTGGAATTTCAATTCATCGATGCCTGGTAGGAAATACGACAAGAAAATTACCGTCCCGGTATGCCACTGTGGGACATCGTTTCTCTTCTTCCTTAGTTGATCTTGAATGGTAAGAGGTGTAATTCATATGTTGAAAGTTTCTTGAGATGGCTCGATAGACAAGCTCTAGCTTTAGTTGTTTATGTTTCTTTTGGTACAATGTCTTTTTTATCTCGGAAAGAACTCCAAGAATTGGCTCTAGGTATAGAGGCAAGCCAAAATCCCTTCCTATGGGTAGTTAGGGTTGTAGACAGTGCCAATTTCCTAGTGTTGGATGAAGAGCAAAGGGATTGGATTAACGAGCTGCTTCTAGAAGGGTACGAGCGGTGAATTGCAGGACACGGCTTTGTGGTGAGAAACTGGTATTTGCAACTTGATCTCTTATCACATGAGTCCACCAGAGGGTTCGTAACGCACTACGGATGGGTGGAATTCGACGTTGGAGAGCATCAACGGGGGGTTCCCATGGTATCCTAGCCTCTGCATTCTGATAAATTCGCAGACTCGATATTGGTGGTGAGGGAGTTGAAGGTGGGTGTGGAAGTCAATAAGTGGACCAAGGAAGACAAGAGTGAGTTAGTAACAGTCAAAGAGGTGGAAAAGGTGATCAAATGAGTGATGTTAGAGGATGAAAAAGGAATGGAAATGAGGAGGAGAGCCAAGGAACTCAAATAAGCTGCAATGAGTTGGAGTTGTTTATCCATCATTTTACTTCCTTACTGAATGAACGAAGCAATTCCAATGGGAAAAGTATGATGTAGGCCAATAATGACCATTAGTGGGCATGCCTTCAAAGCTTGAAAATAGCATTTGATATCTAGCTTTAGAGTTAGAGGTAATAAGATCACACAAACATGAGAGCTGAACTTGAAAATGGGTATGATGGTTGCAGTCTATGTAGAGACATGGAGATGCCTTAGAAACCCTACTTCCACGCTACCCTAACTAGATCTGGTATTGTGTATTGAACTATGGTTCTGGAGACCATCTCGTTCCTGTGATGAGCCTAGTACCAACCAGACTACAAAAGTGAGAATTTATTTACACCATTGTTCATCACTATTTTCGGACTAGTTTATTTTCTTATCATTTTTTAGGGTTTTACTTGTTGTCAGGTTTTTACCATGAATGAATGGATTTAATACAGTGAAAAGGATTCCCAGTCACTGTATGGGGGTTTGGATGGGTTCTGTTTCCCCATTCTTGGGCCATTCTCCATTACAAGTTAAAACAAACCCTAGTGAGAAGGTCATTTTTGAACCTTTCACGTCATCCACAACCCACAAGATGATCGGAAAGGTTCGGTTGGTAGTTTTGATGTGGTTGACAGAGGTCCGGAATGGTGTAGGTTTTCATTTGAGAACTGGGGTTTGGCTAAGGGTCAGTTTTTAAAATTTGAGAGGGTTAAAAAGGGATGACCTCTATGTGTATTGGGAAAGGATATTACCTTCAATATGGTTACGGATTTGACACAACGGGCACTGGTTGGAAAATTCAAGTACATTAAACCTTTAGGATTGGAAATCCTAAATTGGATTAGGGCCAAATGGAATCCATTTATTGAAAACATTCCTCGGGTCCTAATGCTTGTCAATTGATGGATGGTTTTCCAATTCCTATCAGAGGATGATAGGAAAAATGTAGAAGAGCGCTTCTCGGTTCTGGGTAGATGGTCACTAGTTATCTCTCGGTGGAATTTGGGTTTTGATCCTCGGAAAGAAAAGTTTTCAGGGAGACACCTGTGGGTGATCCTTCCTGGATTTACCTTGCAATGTTGGAACCTAAATGGTTTCATGGCAGTAGCACATTCTTTTGGTTGCTTCATCATGATCGAAGATGAACATCTGTTTGGGGCTGATAGAAACTCACCAGGAATCTTAGTGGAAATTGATTCGGCTAGTGGTTTTCCGGGGAAATTAAAGTGGTTTGGGAAGGTGGCTCTTTTATATAGACTTTGGACTATTGGAAAGTCTTGTTCTGCTACCATTGTTGTAATGAGACAGGTCATTTTAAGCTGCAATGCAAAAATGAACTAGTGGGGGAATTAAAGGGTCAAGAATATGAGACACAATCGAAGGCATCTTCTGACGAGTTAGAGGACGATATTACCTTTCCACTACTTTTGGATCATCAGTTGACATATTCGTTTGTTGGTAATTTTGCACAGTCCCTTCATGTTCTGCTAAAATGTTTATCTGCCGATGAAATTCTTAGTTCTCTGTTGGTTAATGGGGATATGCATTTGAATGTGGTCGAGGGGGGCGGGGTGGACTCGTTCCCTGTCAGTAGGACCTTTTGGAATCAGTCCCCCATGAATTAGACTCTTGACTTGTTTCTGATGTTGGGTTAGGGTTTGATTATGTTTATCAAAGGGGGATTTTATCGTAAATTTTATGTGATCTTTCTAGGAAGCCATTTGATCATGTGGGTGATATTACCTATGATAATTTTAAACCCTCATACTTTCTGCCTCTCTCAGGGATTCCAAATAACTCTTTGGGCATTGAATTGTCAAACTCACCGATTTGAGACTCTCCCATTGCGACCCGTGGTACCTCTTTGGTTAACAACTCTCCTACACCTACCTTTTCTACTTGTGCCCCCGAAAACTCATAAATAATTCCTTTTTCATCTATTTTTAATGGAAATGTCACAGTGAGGAAACCAAAAAAAATAAAAAAGGAAAAGTGTCTGACAATAAACTACTAGTTCCTGATAAGGGGGTTCCAAAAACCAAAAACCTAGTTTATCTTATTTATTTGATAAGGATTTTCCAAGGGTTTCCTCTTCTGTTGATACACAATATATTGGTCTCTTAGAGTGGATGTGGTCCGATAAGAGATTATCCAATGAAACTGATCTCTTTTAATATACACGGGCTAGGCAATGATCGTAAACGAGCTTCTC
Organism: Larix kaempferi; assembly: GCA_027924585.1. Classification (NCBI taxonomy): domain Eukaryota; kingdom Viridiplantae; phylum Streptophyta; class Pinopsida; order Pinales; family Pinaceae; genus Larix; species Larix kaempferi. Next base: position 678,740 of record BSBM01001018.1, read on the forward strand.
TCAAACGCTTTCTAGAGATTGTACACCATTGTGTTGTATTACTACAAGAGACTATGTCCTCCTCCTTGGATGCTTGTGACTATTTCCTCAAAATCAATCCACACTGGCGTGTATGTACAGTGGATGCATCTGGGTTGTCGAGTGGGACCCTTGTCTCCTACAACCCGACTGTTGCTGATATGAAAGATTACAAAACCTTTGCAGGTATTCTTATTGAAGGCAAGCTCAAAGGATTACAAAGGATGATTAGAATTTTAAACATCTACGAGCCGTACCAGCATGGGAGAACATTTTGGGAACATGTTTCAAAGTTGGATTTATTAGAGGACAACTCTCTTATTCTAGCGGGAGACTTAAATTTCACCCGGTCTACTGAGGAAACTTGGGGGGCTGGGAATATCCATGACTCACTTGCTGATTTGTTTTTATCACTATTTGAGAATACTTCTTTGGTGGATATTGTACCTAATGTATTGGTACCTACTTGGTCGAATGTGCGTTGTGGAGGCACAACCATTGCAAAAATACTAGATTAGTTTTTTATGTCTGAATCAATGTGTGACCCTTTGGGTCGTTATCACTCTTGGTCCTACTCGGTGGGAATATCAGTTCATAAGGTGGTTATACTCGAGTAGGATTTTGAAAAAAGTTTATCTTTATATCCTTTCAAATTTAATCTTGTTTGGTTGGGTGATCCATCCTTTTGTGAGTTGGTGCGAAAACAGTAGTGCGATATCTCATAGGAATCTCAGCTTTCTCCATTAAACGTAATGCTTAAAAAATTGTCTCAGCTCAAAGAGATAGTTCTTTCATGGCAGCATGAGAATAAGGATGAGAATAATAAAATCCTTGTGGAAATCGAGGAGGAGATTCAGTCGTTATCGAGCTGTGTTGACAATGATATCTTTTCTATGGAAAGGAAGGAGAATTTGTTTTCTTTAGAATTAAAAAAATAGTTTATCTTGAAACAAATAGAGGAAACGTGATGACATAAGAGCAGTGTTGTTTGGCTTCTTTCTAGTGCTAACAACACTAAATTATTCCATCATTTTTCCAACCAAAGAATACTTTTGAATGCAATTTGGGACATTAAAACGGAGTAGGATGAGCTTACTAATTATCAAGCCTCTTTGAAAAGGGATACAATCCAACATTTCCAGGAGGTTTACACTAATAGAAACAAAAATAATCTGGAAATTCAACTAACTACTATAAATCATTTCTCCCGTTACTTCAACGAGGAAGATTTTCAAGATAGGAAGTATCATTACAGAAGATGAGGTCTTGAAGGTTTTAAAAAATATTTACAAAGACAAGAGCCCTGACCCGGAGGGGTGTACAGTGGAATTATATTTGCATTTCTTTGATTTGTTTGTAAGGGAGCATACAAAGGCTATTGATGAGACTAGGAAAAAAGAGTAGGCTCCTAGTAGCTTAAATTCTACATATATCACTCTTATTCCTAAAAAATATGGACCTACCGACTTCAACGACTACATAACCATCTCATTGTGCAATTTATTTTACAAGATTGTAACAAAGATAATTTATGAGAGAATAAAACCGGTTTTCGGCAGATTTAGCTTGGAGGAGCAATTTGGATTTTTTCTAAATAGACAAATCCTAGATGCGGTAGGAGTTGCTCAATAAGTTTTACATTCCATAAAACATAAGAAGATTAATGCTTTTATACTAAATATTGACCTTGTGAAGGCCTATGACAGAATGGATTGAACATATTTGAGATTTATCCTCCTACAAATTGGTATTTTAGTGGAAATTGTTAATTGGATCATGGCTTGTATCACTTCGGCCAAGTATGCAGTTTTGATTAATGCTTCACCATCATCATTTTTCAATGGAAACCACAGACTTCGACAGGGTTTACCTCTCTCACCCTATTTGTTCATTCTGGCGATTGAAGGACTTAGTCTTCCCATTAAGGAGGCATAAGTTCAAAACAATATTTCTGGAACCATAGTGGCTAGCACAATTCACATTACACAATTATTGTTTGTGGATGACGTTTTGTTATTTGGTTAAGGTAATATCTCATAATGGATTCATGGAATCATTTCCATTCGATTATAACTAACTTTTTTGATGCCTCACGTATGGCTATTAACCCTCTCACGTCTTGTTTCATACATAATTGTAAAGTCAGTTGTATTCTGGAACATATCGGTATCTTGCTTCCATATAAGATGACACAACTAGAGGAAGGTATTAAGTACCTTGGATAATACTTGAAACCTAACGATTACAAGCTCAATGACTGGAATAGTTAATCAAGAAGATACAAAAAAGGATCAATTCTTGGTCTTATAGATGGATGACTTTGGGTGGATGCCTTGTCTTAATTACTTTTATCTTGCAGAGTATTTCGGTCTTTTGGTTCTCATATTTTTCTATTCCAGAAGCAGTGATCTCAGTGATTAGAAGGAATATTTTCAGTTTCTTTGGGATGGTAAACTGGGTGTTTCAAAGTTTCATTTGGCTTCTTGGGAGATCTTATAAAAAACTAAGACTGTTGGAGAGTGGGGTATCAAGCATTTGGGCAGTTTTAATCATGCACTACGTGCCAAAAGTATGTGGAGGTGCATATTCAATAAGGGTTTATGGGGAAATGTGGTGAAAGCGAAGTATTTAAAAATACTTCCTCCTGTGTATTGGCTTCGATCTCATAACTTGAATACTTCCTGCAGATCTTTTGTTTGTCGCAGTTTGTTAAAATCCTTTCCAATTATTAACCAGGCTATTTGTTGGGCAGTTCAAAGAGGTACACAAATATTTATAGTGTTGATGTATATGTAACTTTGGAATGTATTTCATCTATGTATTTCATATATATTTATTGTACCCTTATAAGAGATGTGTTATTCCTCTATAAGGAAGTGTTGTCATGTGTATTGACAAGTGTCGCAAGTGTGTGTACTTGCCGATGGGTTATTAGACCACCATTTGTGGGGTCGACCTTGAAATATATATTATATTGTGGATGTACCTAGCTAGACAAGTTGGCCCCATAGTGTAACTGGGCAAACAGGTTAAGTATAAATAGAGATCGGGAGATCTCTACTTGATCACTCAGAAACTCATACTTCTCTCACTCAGAAAGTGGCGCACTAGTGAGGAGGAGGATCATTTGCTACTAGGAGACTATCTCAGAGTATGTTGGTTGTACTTTGGTTGAGCCATTGCTCTCTCTATCTTTGAGGAAGTTGTGGGGTTTTTCACCTTAGGGTTTTCCCCATGGAAACTCTGTGTCTCTTGTCTCTCATGCTTTTGATTCTTGTGATGCTTGACATGCTTGATATGATTATTATGCATTGATATACTGTACATGTTATTCTCTCAGTAAAGATCCTAGAGTATATTGAATTAATTCTCAAAATTTAACATGGTATCAGAGCTAACCTGAGAAGAAGACATTGTGCAGTGACGGAAACTAGTGTTTCTTGTTTATTGGGTTTCTCTCCACAAATTTTGGAAAACCAGTATAGTAGATTGACTCTACTCATTAAGGAGAATCTATCTGTCCAATCAGAATTCAATTCTGAGCATTTTCAGATTTGGCGCTAAAAATTAGGGTTTCCACAAAAATAGGAATTTCTGAAATCTGAAGACATAACTGGAAGTGCCTTGCAAAAGTCAAAGTTTAGAGATTTGGATCGAGATTTTTGGCTGGGTAGATCTCCGGGAAACGCAAACCCTAATTCAGGGCTCTCCTTAGTGAATCCGAGAAGACAGAAAGGTAGTTTTGAAGGGTCTATCTTTGCAGATCTCAATTTCGGATTACACCAGGTTGATCATCTCATCAAGGTGCATATTTCTAGCCTTTCAGAAAGTTGAAATTCACATTTTGAATTTTTAAGGCTTTTCCAACAAACCCTAATCCGGGACGAGATCCAGTTTTCAGCAATTCAAGTGGTAAGACCTAAATCTTTTCTATTTCCATTTGAAGTACTCTATAAAGATGTCTCACCACACCAAGCTTGAGGATAAGCTTGAAGGGGCTGATAACTTCCAAGCATGGAAGTATAGGATTGGGTTAATCCTGGAAGAGAATGAGTTGGTCTCATATATAAAAGAAGACGTCCCTATCCTAGAGGATAAAGAGGCTAAGATATTGCATAAGAAGAAATTGGTCAAGGCAAAGAGAATCATTGCTGATTCTATCAAAGACCATCTCATTCCCCATGTGTCATCTCTGAAGACACCCAAAGAGATGTTTGACTCCCTGACCAAGTTATTTGAAGGGAAGAACATAAACCGGAAGATGACTCCGCGGAATCAATTGAAAGGGGTCAAGATGTTGAATGGAGAAACCATTCAATCTTACTTCTCCAAGGTCTCTCAGATCAAGGAACAACTTGAAGCTGTGGATGAAGTAGTGGAAAATGGTGAAGTTGTTATGACCACTCTGAATGGCCTACCTAGGTCATGGGACTCCTTTATTCAAGGAATCTGTGCAAGAAAGAAATTGATCTCTTTCAGTAAACCGTGGGAGGAATGCTCTCAAGAAGAAGCTAGGCTTGTGGCTCGTGAAGAAAAGATGGGAGGTGAAGATCAAGCTCTCGCAGCCCACACCAAAAGAAGCAAGCCCAAGAAGGAGCACTCTCACTTCAAAAGATCCTATCACAACCAACAAAAGAATAAGAAGGATATAAGATGTTTCACATGCAATGAGAAGGGTCACTTTGCTTCAGAATGTCCCAAGAACAAAAGGGATAACATCAACTCCATCAAGAAGAAGAAGGGAAACAAAAGAAAGTTCCATGCTCATGCTTCCGAAGATGATGAACCTCCAAAGAAGAAGGCTAGGGAAGAAAGTGATGATGACTCATCAAGTGAAGAAGAGTATGTTCTAATCTCTGCTATCACAGGTACTATCTCTCATGGTTGTAATGATTGGTTAATTGACAGTGGGGCTTCCAAACACATGACTGGGTTTAAGGAATCTTTTGTAAACCTATCTGAGCATGAATCACCCCATAAGGTGAAACTTGGGGATGATTATCAATACCCAATCAAAGGAAGTGGTGAAACCTCTTATAACCTAGATTCTGGAAAATATTTGAAGATGAAAGAAGTCCTTTATGTACCTAGGCTCAAGAAGAATCTTCTCTCCATCTTTGCATTGGATGCAAAAGGAATGAGGGTTGCATTTGTAGATGGCCAAGTCCTAATGTGGCCAAAGGGTAAAACAATCGATGATGCAATAGTGATTGGAGAGCAAGAGGGAGGATTATATAAACTGAAGGGTCAACCTGAACATGCCATGGTAAATGACTCCATGGAGCCAAGTGAACTTTGGCATAGAAGAATTGCACATATGCACTACAGAGCATTACCAATTGCAAGAAAGGTTGTAGAGGGCCTTCCTGAAATCAAGACCAAACATGAAGGTGTTTGCAAAGGATGTGCAAAGGGTAAGAACATTAAGAAGGCTTTCCCAAGCAGTGAAAGCAAGGAAAAAGGTATCCTGGAAATCATCCACTCAGATGTATGTGGTCCTATGTCATCCAGTTCTCTGAGTGGGTATGTTTACTATGTCTCATTTATTGATGACTTCTCAAGGAATACTTGGGTATACTTATTGAAGAACAAAGATGAGGTGTTTGATAAGTTCAAGGAATTCAAAACCTTGATGGAGAATCAAACTGACAAGAATATCAAAACATTCAGATCCGACAATGGTGGAGAATTTACCTCAGGTGACTTCAAGAAGTTTTGCAGTGATTCAGGGATTAAGAGGGAGTTGACTGCTCCTTACAATCCACAACAAAATGGAGTTGCAGAAAGAAAGAACAGAACAATCATGGAAGTAGCAAGGGCAATGCTGCATGACCAGGATCTACCTATGCATCTATGGGCAGAAGCAGCTAGAACAGCTGTATATGTACAAAACAGAACACCCCACAAGATATTGGACAACAAAACACCAGAAGAGGTCTTTTCTGGTAAGAAACTTGAAGTCAACCATCTCAGAATATTTGGTTGTCCAGTATACACACATGTCCCAAAGGAAAAGAGGACCAAGCTAGATCCTTCAAGAAAAAAGGGTATCTTTGTGGGTTACAGTGAAAGCTCGAAGGCTTACAGAATATACTTTCCAGGGTTCAAGAAGATTGATTTCAGCAGCGATGTAACATTTGATGAAAACTCAGCATTCATCAAATGAAGGAAGGCACATATCGAAGTTTATGAAGAACCTAAGGAAACTAGATTTCAAGACACTACCATGACTGAAGCAATTCCAGAAGTTGTTCGTGAGTTTGAAGATCCGCAAGAACCTATAGAACCACCCCGTGAAGATAACTCTCACAAGAGGAAACCTGCATGGGCTAGAGAGCTCATTCAAGATGCGGAAAGATTTGGCATTCCATAAGAAGAACACAGAGCAAAGAAAAGAACCAGATCACATACCAGCTATGTTGCTTTACTCTGTGACATTATGAACAAAGAACCTTGTAGTTATGAAGAAGCAGCGGAAAAGAAAGAATGGAAGGATGCCATGGCTGAGGAATACCAATCAATAATGAAGAATGATGTTTGGGATGTTGTCCCAAGACCTAAAGAGAAGTCTGTTGTGACTTCCAAATGGATCTACAAAATCAAGCATGCTGCAGATGGCAGCATAGAGAAATACAAGGCAAGATTCGTAGCTCATGGCTTCTCTCAGAAAGAGGGAATAGATTATGAAGAAACTTTTGCACCTATAGCCAGGTATACTTCCATCAGAACAGTACTTGCCCTGGCTGCAGCAATGAAATGGAAGATACACCAGATGGATGTCTTGAATGGTGTAGTTGAAGAGGAAGTATATGTGGAGCAGCCACTCGGTTTTGAAATACATGACAAGGAGTCATATGTATGCAGATTGAATAAAGCCTTGTATGGCTTGAAGAAAGCTTCCAGAACTTGGTACGGTAGGATGGACAGTTTCCTATCTAGTTTGGGCTTTACCAAGAGTAAAGCAGATTCCAACCTTTACTACAAGGTTGAGGAAGGGAATCCTGTGATTCTACTCCTGTATGTGGATGACTTATTTGTAATAGGAGATGACAGATTGATTGCGGAAACAAAGAGGAAGCTTGTTGCTGAGTTCGATATGAAGGACTTAGGGATGATGCATTATTTCCTAGGTATGGAGGTGTGGCAGAGTACAGATGGGATCTTCCTTGGACAAGGGAAGTATACTGTAGATATCCTAAAGAGGTTCGGGATGATGGATTGCAAGGCCATGGCCACACCTATGGCATCGAATCTGAAGCTTCTTTGTGATGCTTCATCTGAGACAGTTGATGTCTCTATGTATTGTCAGATGATTGGGTCCTTGATGTACCTGACGAACACGAGACCAGATATTTGCTTTGCGGTGAACACATTGAGCCAGTTACTGACGGATCCGAGGAGTGTTCACCTGGTTGCTGTAAAGCATATTCTGAGGTACCTCAAGGGTACAGTTGATTATGGGCTCAAGTATGAAGCGAATCAAAAGTTTAACCTGTAGGGTTATGTTGATTCAGATTGGGCAGGCAGTGCTGCAGATAGGAAGAGCACATCTGGGTGCTGCTTCAGTATGGGATCAGGTGTGATCTCTTGGTTTAGCAGGAAGTAGTCCTGCATAGCATTGAGTACATCTGAGGCAGAGTATGTTGCATCCTGTTCAACTAGTTGTGAGGTAGTATGGCTATGGAAGCTACTATCCAAGTTATTTGATCTCCCATTGGATGCTACTGGTATCTTCTGTGATAACCAGAGTTGTGTGAAGCTGTTTGAGAACCTAGTATTTCATGACAGGTCGAAACACATAGAGATCAAATATCACTATATCAGGGATATTGTGCATAGATGAGCTGTGAAGCTCCTGTATGTTGCGACGGATGAGCAGGTTGCAGATGTGCTGATGAAACCACTAGCCAGATTGAAGTTCGAGTACTTTAGAGAGAGGCTTGGTGTTCTTCGGATTGATGACACTTCAAGGAAGAAGTGATGGACACATTTGCAGAATCCATTCCAAGCATGTTGGAAGGAGGATCCTTCACATGGCTGTGGATGTAAGCGCTGGATGATGAGCATCAGGATGATGCTCCAGTTACTGCTCTATATATGCATCAGGAGGATGCTGGATATGATCAGTTGGATCATTTATATGTATATGTATATATGCATCAGGAGGATGCTGGATATGATTAGTTGGATCATTTATATGTATGTACGCATCATGTTGGATGCTGGATATGATCAGTTGGATCATTTATATGTATATGTATGTACGCATCATGTTGGATGCTAGATATGATCAGTTGGATCATTTATATGTATATTTATGTACGCATCATATTGGATGCTGGATATGATCGGTTGGATCATTTGTATGTATTTTGTATATGCATCATGTTGGATGCTTGGACCATGTATCTATATATATATATCAGGTGGATGCATTGTATGATCAGGTAGATCATGTATGATCAGGTGGATCATGTATTTGTATTTGTATCAGGTGGATACATTGTATGATTAGGTGGATCATGTATGATGATATGTATCAGGTAGATACTTGGTATGCATCAGGTAGATGCATTGTATGATTAGGATGATCATGGATGACAAGCTTCAGGATGTTGCTCCAGATGATATGCAGCAGGATGTTGCAGTGATGATGATCAAGATGATCATGTGTACATCAGGATGATGTATGGTGAGCATCAGGTTGATACTCTATGGCCGTGGATCACGTTGTGCAGATGAGCATATAATTTGGCCCTGGGAGATTTGCAGATAGTCTTGCAAGGTTTTGCCTATGGCATGTAATTTGGCCCTGGGATATCTGGCAAATGATCTTTCAAGGTTTTGCTCTGGGAGGACATATAATTTGGCCCTGGGAGATCTACAGATAGTCTTGCAAGGTTTTTCCTATGGCATATAATTTGGCCTTGGGATATCTAGCAGATGCTCTTTCGAGGTTTTGTCCTATGGCATATAATCTGTCCCTAGGAGATCCAATAGGTTGGGCTGTGTGCCCGTAATAAGTCCTGGGATGCTCTTGCAAGGTTTTGCCATGACCACATATAATCTGTCCCTAGGAGATCCTATAGGTAGAGCTATGTGCTCGTAATAGCCTGGGATGCTCTTGCGAGGTTTTGTGGTGACCACATGTAATGTGTCCCTGGGAGATACTATAGGTAGAGCTGTGTGCTCATAACAGCCTGGGATGCTCTTGCAATGTTTTTTGGTGAGGTCACATATAATATGGCCCTGGGAGATCCTATAGGTAGAGCTGTGTACTCGTAATAGCCTGGGATGCTCTTGCAAGGTTTTGTGATGCACATAATAAGTCCTGAGGATTCCACAGTATGGCCAATGATGATGAAGACCTGGAGGTGGTGGGCCTACATCCAATATGAAAAAGGACTAGCTCTGTAGAACTTCCTATGACGAGTAGAGTCAGAGATTGGTTGAGATAGCAGCAGCAGTGACGGTGATGATGACGATGATCCTGACAAGAAGACTTGTCTAGCAGATCTGTGTCGAGAAATACCTTCCTTGTTAAGAGGGAGTGTTGATGTATATGTAACTTCGGAATGTATTTCATCTATGTATTTCATATATATTTATTGTACCCTTATAAGAGATGTGTTATTCTTCTATAAGGAAGTGTCGTCATGTGTATTGACAAGTGTCACAAGTGTGTGTACTTGCCGATGGGTTATTAGACCACCATGTGTGGGGTCGGCCCTGAAATATATATTATATTGTGGATGTACCTAGCTAGACAAGTTGGCCCCATAGTGTAATTGGGAAAACAGGTTAGGTATAAATAGATATCGGGAGATCTCTATTTGATCACTCAGAAACTCATACTTCTCTCACTCAGAAAGTGGCGCACTAGTGAGGAGGAGGATCATCTGCTACTAGGAGACTATCTCAGTGTATTTTGGTTGTACTTTGGTCGAGCCATTGCTCTCTCTATCTCTGAGGAAGTTGTGGGGTTTTTCACCTTAGGGTTTTCCCCACGGAAACTTTGTGTCTCTTGTCTCTCATGCTTTTGATTCTTGTGATGCTTGACATGCTTGATATGATTATTCTGCATTGATATACTGTACATGTTATTCTCTTAGTAAAGATCCTCGAGTATATTGAATTAATGCTCAAAATTTAACATATAGGATTGGATCCTTTGATTGGTTTGAATGAAGGATACAAGTTATCGAGTGGTTTAATTGAGGTGCTACATAAAAAAATTCTCTTTGTCCTAAAACATGTGGCTTTGGTTCAGAATGATGGTGAGTTGGTTCGATACACAGTGCAAGACTTAGTTTTGGGACCGAGGTATGCTAATGAATTGGACATTTATGTGCATCATTTATATCAAGCAAGAATTAACCTGAGTACAAATGAGGACATGTTGGTATCGGGTTATAATATTAGAGATGGTTCAATCACAGCTCATTTAGCCTGCCATTTTATTATGGAGTCTGAGGTGAGATCACATGTTGATTGGTAGAATAAGTATGTTTGGGGTACAAATTTACCATTGAATATTAAATATTTTTCTTGTCTAAGCTTCAATGATAAAATTCTTACCTGGAAAAATATACAAAAGAGGGGATTCATAGGGTCGGGTGTGTGTTCTTTATGCAAGAGTCTACATTGGAGTTGGTGGATCTATTTGGCGGTTGTCCTTTCTTTCAATCTACTTCGACTGAGTTGTGCAACACATTCAATCTGCATTTCCCATGGGAATGTGATTCGTTTAAGTAGAAAATGAAGCTTTGGTTCTCTCTTCATAGTAATTATAAATAGTTGATTTTATTTTTTAATCTGGGAATTGTGGAGGGCATGAAACACCTATATTTTGCGTAACATCTTTCCCAACACTACTTGGATTAGTATCAAGACTTTTACTTATTTCTAGGCCTTTCATAAGGAACATTCGTTGAATACTGGAGGGATTTTTACAGGTACTGAACCAAATATTGGTTTTCCTCTGGGTTTCTTTTACGGTGCTGAGCAATGTGGTTTGTGCAGAGATGGAATGGTTATAAAGCTAGATAGGTCTCCAGTTTACTTTCTATCTTTTAGAGCAGGCATTGGTACTAATACTAGAGCAGAGCTCCTAACCCTTTGGGATTTGTTATGGTTTGCAAAGAGTTTGGGAATTATTGCTTTACATGTTGTTGGAGATCCTCTTCTTTGTAGTCTCTCTCATTGGCACCATGGATTACCCAAGTCAAAAATATGATTGCATCCTTTGCTCAAATAAATTTATTGCATATTTTCAGGGAGCTTAATGGTGTAGCGGATCAGCTCTGGAAGTACACTATTGGCTCTATGGATGGTATCTTATCTGTCGAAGAGTTCATAGATGGGGCTTTAATCTCTTCAAACAACACTTCTTTCTTTGATAGAGGCTATTTTTGTTATGCCTCTATTTATTTGAAGTATTGTGGCGTTGGCCCTTCGCTTGTAAACGAGATTATAGAGGTATGCTACATAAAGGATGTAGATGTAGTCTACATATTTGAGTCTCATTTCATATGTATTTTGAGACTACATATTACATAATGTAGACACAATCATTGTTTTTAAGGTTTTTTGAACTGGTGAAAGATGTCACTTTTTTGGACAGATTGGTTCAAGGATATAGAGAAGACCTCGCTTCTCTATCGCTTAGATGTAATATTTGATACAAATTTTACTTTAATATAAAGTTGTTTTTTTTAGTGTGAAAAAAAAACCAACCTTATTGTTTTAGTTTGTTAAAATTTGCAATAAATTGGTTGCTCACAAACATGAACTACAAAGTGAATGGTTGGGCAAGGTAACATTCATATATTTGTTTGACTTTCACATCATCCATAATATGTTACCAACATCTACCCGCCATTAACACACTTTATTGTATGCCCTAATTCCTTACACCCATCATTGATTTTATGATGTTCAGAAGCCTTTATTGCTACTAGCAAATAGTCCATTGTTTTCATATGTTCTGGTGCTCTTCGAGGCTAACAATCTCAAGGATTTTTATTGCGGTTGTTTTTTTTTTACTTTCTGCATTTACATGGGTATGTAAACACAAACACTTAAATTTTAAGTACCTGTTAGAGTGTTATTAGTCCCTGGCATGGGACTCTTAGTTTTCATGAAGGCATATTACTTGGGAGGATGGCATCCAAGATTTTTTGTTTTTGCAAAGTATTCTTAGGTTAGATTTTTTGCTGGATTAAACGGAATTTTTTAAAATGCTATTTTTCTGAATGCCCATAGGTGTCGTGCAATTGACGTATTCCTAGGGTCATGTTCCGCAGGACCCGACGGTGAGCTATCATCAGCAATGTATTGGTTTCTGATCGGTGTGACTGGCAGCAGTTCTAGTATTTTCCATCTCTCTATCTCTGCAGTACATTTCCACTGTTGTTGACACAACCTACGATGGACAGGGGCTTTGCATCCATATGTTTCAAACATCACAATATGGGCACGATGAATGCAGTGAAGATATGGGACACACCTTTCACAACCCACTGAGCCAGCATTACTAGATGGTTCCAACTAGCCAGTTTTCCAGAATCCAAATCCAAAAGGGTCTTATGAGATTTTTTTTGCTAATTGAGTGCACTTAATATGCTGTGTTGTTCTAATTCCAAAGAGCTTAGCATAATTTGATATAGCTCCAAGCTCTCTTGCTTCCTTTCAAAGAATGGATGGATCGCATATGAAATCGTTGCAAGTTCCGTTGCGAGGAGTAGGCCTTGTCTATCCAGCAAATCAAATGCACTTTCTTGGCCAGCCCTCGTTGAAATATGGGTAATCTTCATGGTTCTGATCTTCAGGTTAGCGTCAATGTTTTATTAGTTCACAGGTTGAAAATACTTTCATGGTTTCATTTGGTGGGTTTCGCAGTTCCTGAGGTCACAAAAAGACCTAACTAGTAACGACGACTTGCACTTCTAGTTTTCCTTTTCTCTATCATTATGCATCTCTTCTGCATTGCTTGTAATGGAAATTTTATATTAAGGGGGTTCTCTCATTCAACGAATGTCCTTACTAGTAACAATTCACAATTCTAGTTTTCCCTTTGCATCTCTTCTGGATTGCTTGTAATGGAAATTTTATATTAAGGAAATTCTCTTATTCAACGAATGACCTTAATAGTAACGACTTGTAGTTCTATTTTTCCCTTACTCTATCACTCTGCATCTCTTTTGGATTGTTTGTAATGGGAATTTTATATTAAGGGCATATGTAGAAAGAAAAAATTGCAATGGAATTTGCACAGGAAGGGCATATGCATATGCAGAAAGAAAACATTGTAATGGAAATTGCACAACAAAGGCATATGCAGAAAGAAAAAAATGTAATGGAATTTGCACAACAAAGGAATATGTAGAAAGAAAAAAATTGTAATGGAATTTGCACATAAAAATTAAACAAACTTCTGGATTGCTTGTAATGGAATTCTTCCCTTCCATGGGGGAGGATCTTGGAATAATGGAATAGAAGGGGGTGGCCGCATGCTGGAGTCACATGGCCTCCACATGGGAGGCATGCAGGAAATTAACGCAAATGGAGCATGTTGTTTAAATGCATGTTGCTGGGAAGATTGGCAGCATTCCCTCCTGCACTCTGAGACCATGAATATGGCTGGTCTTAATGTTGTCTCCCACTGCCTTCTCTGCAAAAAGAACATCCCCCGTTCTGGAGGCGCGGTAATGCCGGATTGTAGGAAGAAACTCCTCACAATGCTTGGGAATCATGGTGGTTCGGCTCACTTGCAGCACAGGGCGCATGAAGATGGCGGTTTGACTTAGGATTATGACTCGAGATCCCCCCTTGGTTCATTTGTTGGTGGTTGTTCTGGGGAGAACCACAATATTGTCCCTAATGAAGTGACAAAGCACTTGGATGAACTGGATTCTTAGGTTCGTTTATTGAGAGGCAAGAACTATGAAATGAAAAAGGCACTGTAGCACATGTTTACGCTGGAGCAGGATGCAAAAAAAGAGGCTCGAGACAACAACACTAAGATATCCGAGAAAGTTGACATTCTTGCCAAAGTTCTGGACAACGGATACCCCTGTTCAGTTACCCTAGATGCGCAAGTCAAGGTAGTTCACAACACTGCAAAAATCATGGAGGGAAAGATAGATCGAATGCATGTCGAGTTAAGAAGTTTGAAATAGGATCTCCAGAACCACTTCGGCACTATTGGTGGAAAGGATTGTGAACCTGAGCATCGTTGACAGTCTTAGCTTGTATATTTGGTATTTTCTTAGGTTTTTTTGGGGACCTTGTTAAGATATGCCCTAGATGTTTAAAGGTTGTATGTTTCCCAATTTTGGGCCTTTGTATTTAGCAGCAGTAGGCTTAGATCTCAGTTTGAAGACATTTAAATAATGTTATGTTTCTGTTTAAAGTTGTTAGGGAAGTTCATTTGAATATATAGCTGTCATAGGTTAGATTTTGTCAAGGATGTTGCAGAACCGTCAAAGATGATTGTAGAGACATGTCAGTTCCCCACTATCAAGGAATAGACAAGCTCTCACACTATGTAACTTTGTTTTGCCACTCTTTTTATATATAAAATCTCTTAACCGTTGTTGTAAAAAAAAAAAAAATTGCATCTTTGGGATCACAAACGGATAGTTCTCGGGCACACGAATCTCCATTTGAAATGTTCCTCTTCATAAGGAGTACCCGCAGGGCCTCCAATAGTGGCGCACAGGTGTATCGAATCATTGTCTTCGCACAACTTGATGCTTATCCATGTTAAATGTTTTTTTTTCTCTATATGATTTATCTCCTTCTATACGCGTTAACCACCCTACACCATTGTTCCCTGTAACACTCCAACCAAGTTGAATGCACACAGCTTTTAAATTCTCTTCCTTTAAAGTTCAAGTTCTCTGGATACATTGGTTCGTCTGAATAGAGGGTCTTTCGTGACTCTGAATCATCCATGATGAAGTGGACGAGGTCATATGGCGACGATTTTATGGACGACGATGGTAATAGTAGATATTGGGGGTGAAGGGAGTTTGAGGAAGTGAATATTTGATCGCTTAAGGGTTTGGACGGTGAGAGCAGTTGACCCGACAACTATAAGAAAAGATACAACGACGGAAGCCAAAGTTTCGACTAAGAAAAATCCATGTAAAATAGTTGGATGTCGAGGAAGATAATTGAACACAAGACCGATGGAGGGCTTGAGAGATGCAGGGATAGTTACGGTAGAGGTCCTACCAGGATGGATCGTGATGGTTCGAGAAAGGGGTTCGATAGAGCAGAGACCCCAAGATCAAACCATGAGTCTTGTTATAATAGATATGGCCCATGGGAGCGATTCTACAAAGCTATCTCCATGTGGATTGCATTCGGCTAAGAGGGTTCCATGTGGATTGCATTCGGTTGAGACGGTTCGTAGATCGAGTATCTTTTCGATTAGATGTGGTTCCAAGAGGGGGAATTATGAGTCCCTTAAATTTTATAATTGGGTCTTTGAATCAATGCAGATGGACAAAATTACAGTTTTAGCGATTTCAGAGCTCTCAAAATTCTTAATTGCGGGACAGATTCTCAGAATGAATCACAATTACACAATTCCTCAGAGTTCCTATGCGCTCAGTTTCTTCATAAGCAATTTTTCAAACATAAGTTGTCCCTATACATCATCCAACCTATCATCTGTTGTGTATGGAAGATAGAAACACAACTTATATAAGCAACTAAATTTATTCTTAAAACCCATGTAATGATATCATCATTGTTTGATCAATGATTTTTAGGCGGGTCAAATTCTGTTGGAACTCCTCATTCAATAATTTGATAAAGTCATCTACACCTAAAGCCTTTTCTGCAATTTTTGTCTAGATTTTATTGATTTAATTTTCTCCATGTTGCCTTGAACATCATTCTGAGCTACAGGTACATGTTTTTTTGATAGAAACATTTTGAATAAGGGATAAGTTATTTATTTTTTTCCATAGCAATAGTACAAATAATACAAAGGGAGGTCGCTGTGTCCTGTAGCAATAGATTATCATGCTCATAACTATCCAGTCTTATGAGTTTACGATTGTGGGGAGTCTCATCCACTAAGGAACAAGATACAATGCATTATGAATCCTCTCCTTTATCGAAATGAACTTCACGTTTTCTTATTATAGAAACTAAGGAATATGAACCAGTGGTCTCATGCTCTTGATCAAACTCAATATATTGCACTAGAAGAGGAAGTTTCTGGGGACCAGACGAAGCATCTAAAGCGATGGAAGACTTCTCCTCATTGGCTATATCGCTTGATGACCAATAATCATAGATCAGATATCTTTTAGCAACCTCTGTTAAAGGCATGGTATTCCAATAAGATTCGGTCTCAATGGAATGTTCGATAGAAAACAACAGTCTATGTAACATGGGACAAAAAATGAAGCTAGTTGTTCCACTTTTCCTCTTTAGTGGATTCTATACCTCTAGCTTCCTATTTAATATCATAATTTTTAATCTGATTAGTACTTTCTCTTGATGTTAAGGCTAGTTTAAAATTCTATACTGGTGTCTCTCTGGTCTCTTGTTTCTTAATTTTAGAGATATTGTGCAACATCATCTCATTTAATTCATTTTGATCCTCTTGTGCTTTCATAAGATTTTTGTTATCGGCCTTATAGCTTTTTAGTTCATCTATAAGGCTCCTCATGGTCTCTAAGACCAACACCCCTCATCAAAATTGATTCATCCACACCTTCAGTAGCCATATTTGGTGGGTTCACAACCATACGCGAAGAGAGATATTGGAAGGCCCAATTATCTTATTGAGAGGAAGGACATTAGGTCAATAGAATCACATCATTGTTTCTTTAAATTACAACAAATTGTGCATAATTGAGAATACATACTATAATTGACATTAAATGTTACATTGAAAGACACATACCTATGCCATGTTCCATTTGTCATATTTTTTATCATATTGTTGCATTTGTCAATTATAGTTATTTCCTATTGCACACATAATATGAATTTATTCCCTCAAAGTAGGAATCATAGCGAATTCATTGCAATCTTGAAATTCCTTGAGGCTTCAAGGCCTCTCTCCCATCAGAGGAGGATTCCTACTACCATTGCCCTACGTCTCAAACAAAATTAGCCACCACTCAACACTCACATATGTGCATATGCTATCATATATGTTATTCATGGACATACATTTCTCAATACCCCCATTAATATTCTTGTTTCCATCTCTTCAACATCTAGTAGAAGCTTCTGTATATGCGTTGCGCATATACGGAAGCTTCTATATATGCGCAACAACTTCCGTATATGCGATGCACATATATGGAAGCTTCCGTATATGCGCTGCTTTCGCACATGTGTTCTGCATTTACAGAAGCTTCTTTATATACGCAACTGCTTCTATATATGTATATGCGCAACAACTTCCATATATACGGAAGTTGTTGCGCATATACGGAAGCAGCTGCGTATATACGGAAGCTTCCATATATGTGCATATACAGAAGCAATGCATATACAAAAGCTTCCGTATATGCATATATGGAAGCTTCTGTATATACGCAACGCATATACGGACGCTGGGCATATACAAAAGCTTCCGTATATGTGTTGCACATATATGGAAGCTTCTATATATGCACATATTCAGAGAGAAAATTGCATACATTCAGAGGTTGAGATCCAGATCTTGATTGGATGCAAGTCATTAATGATTAGTAAGTTGCATCTAGCCCATGATTATAAGACTAACACTAAATGGAGAAATTATTGGTCCACATGGAGGGTACAAGATAATAAGTGTCCATTGACAGGGGTCTCCTAATGCCATGGATTTTAGGGGTAAACCATGGTGTTGCAGTAGGGGGAGATAGAGGGGGGTTAGGGGTAGTGAGAATGTTAGAGAGAGAGAGAAGTTTTAGGGGGATGGGGGCGAGAGAGAAGGGTGGGGGTTAAGTGTAGGTGGAGGAGTAGGGGGGAGAGAGAGATGGAAAGAGGGGGTTAGTAAGGGTTGGAAGAGCTGAGAGAAAGAGAGAAGGAGGAGGAGCTAGAGAGTTGGTTAGTAAGAGTTAGGGGTGCACACAAGAGAGAGAGAGAGAGAGAGAGAGAGAGATAGAGAGAGTAGGAGGTGGTGGTGGTGGTGGGGGGGGCTGGAGGCAATGAGAGGAGTAGGGGGGTAAGAGTGGGAGAGAGAAGGGGGGTGTTAGGGGATTGGGGGAGATCTAGAGAGGGTTAGGAGTTATGGGTAAGTAGAGGAGTATGGGAGAGCGAGAGAGAGTGAGCGAGGAGGATAAGTGTTGGAATTGGCTTGTTGATGATAACAAATGAGAACATTAAAAGTATTTTGATGGCTAGGTGTATATAGAATGAACATATTTCATGAAGAAATCAAATATGACTTGGTGTGTTAGACTTCGCTTGGTGATGATTTAACATGAAAAATATTTGTATGGATAGGTATATAGAATGACACTAATGATAAGTAAGGGTTAGGGGGAAGGGGGGGAAATAAATAAAGAGAGGATTAGGGGAGAGAGAGAGAGAGGCAGGGGTTTAGGGGTTTGGGGAGTAGTAGGGAGATTAGAGAGAAAGGAGGGTATAGGTGAGGAGTGTGGGTGTTGGGGTTAGAGAGAAAGAGAGAGACAGACAAAGAGAGAGATCAAGGGGGTTAAGTGTTTGGAGAGGAGTAGGGATATTAAAGAGAAAGGGGCTATAGGTGAGGAGTGTGGCTGTTCGGGTTAGAGGGAGAAGGAGAGAGAGAGGTAAATGGAGATACATTGGCGGGTGATATGGGGTTTTAGGTACAGGGAGAAGGGGGTGTTAAGGGGTTAGAGGTAGCACTAGAGGGGGGTGTTAGGAGATTGAGATTAAGTGGAGCAAGGGAGAAAGAGAGTGAGAGAAGCGGTTAGTAAGGGTTAGAGAGAGAGGAGGGGGGTTACAAGTATATACATGTAGTATATACAGATATACATTATATACACAGGTGTATATATACCAGTATATACACCATTGTATACCAGTATATACACCAGTTTATATACTTGTATATACAAGTATATACATAGTATATACTGGTATATACACTGGTGTATATACCAGTATCTACATCGATGTATATACATTACAAGTATACAGTATACACTGGTGTATATAATAGTATATACACTGGTATATATACTGGTATATACACCAGTGTATATACCAATATATACAATAATGTATATACGAGTATATACACCAATATATACCAGTATATACACCAATGTATATACTAGTATATATGTATATATACTAGGTATATATTGGTATATATACTAGTAGGTATATACTGGTATATACATTAATGTATATACTAGTATATGCACTAGTGCATGTATCTAGTGTATATTAGTAATGTAGTATATACATATATATAGTGTATATATCAGTATATATACAGGTGCATATACTAGTATATACATCAATGTATATACTGGTATATAAACACTAGTAGAGTCTTAATGGTAGCGGTAAGGGTTACGGGTTAGGGTTAGGGATGTAGGGGGTATGGGGGTGAGGCATGGGGAGTTAGGGGAGGGATCAAGATAAAGTTGAGAGATGAGGGGGGATTAGTTGTAAGGGGAGGAGATGGGGAGTGGGGGGGGATTAGTATATCCCCATACCCATAATCATCAACACACTCCTTTAACCAACCATGAAACATTATGCAAATTGGGATGCGGAAAACATTTCAAATTTAGCTTATGTACCATTCTTGTAGACATCAAATTCTTTGTGCTTCCTCCAACTATGATAATATTTACAACACTTTCCTTTGGAATTGCATTTTGTTCTCAAATTGAGTTTTGTCAACCATGGTCCTTCCTCTTTCTTCTTGGGTTCTAAAAGCACTCTTCTAATAATTAATTTCTCTCCGTGGTCACGTTTGGACACAACCATTTATTCTGATCTAATGTGTCTTCTTTGTTTTCTAGTGTGTTCTTGCATTTTTGTCTTCTAATTTCATTATTTTCTTTGGACTGGCACGTATATACACTAGTATATACACTGTTGTATATACATTGGTGTATACACTGGTGTATATACATTGGTATATACACTCACACTAGTATATACACTCACACTAGTATATACATTAGCAGTATATACACTAGTGTATATACATTGGTAGAAGGTATTAGTGGTAGCGGCAGGGGGTTCAATTCTCAACAAGAAGAGTATATACACTAGTGTAGTGGTAGTGGTATATATACTAGTGTATACACCAGTGTATGCATCGTATTGTAACTAGTATATATATATACCTAGTTACAGAAGATATATACACTAGTGTATATATACTAGACAATATATATACTTGTAGATACACTAGTATATATACTAATGTATAATGCTACAAAATCATTCTTACAAATGCTCCTAATGAAGGAAAATAAAAATTAAAGACTTTATTTACAATGCAAGAGCAATGTAAAAATGATGCAACTTCATCTAAGAATGCTTCTATAGCTAAGAAATCCCCCCCAACCCCCTAACACACCACCACCCCATTGGTTCTCTCTCTCTCTCCCTCACACACACATCCCTATGCATCCCCCTACCACTAACCCCCCTCCTCTATCTCTCTCTATATCCCCCCTCCTCTCCCTAACCCTTACTAACCCCTTCTCTCACTCTCTTTCTCCTGTGCTCCACTTAACCCCAATCTCCTAAGAACCCCCTCTTTCTCTACCTCAAACCCCTTAAAACCCACCTTTGTCTCTACCTCTAACCCCTTATCAGCCCCCCTCTCTCTCTCCCTCTAACCCTTTTACCACCCCCCAATATCTCTCTCTCTCTCTCTCTCTAACCCCAACACCCACACTCCTCACCTATACCCCCTTTCTCTCTTATTTACCTACTCCTCCACCTACACCTAAACTCCACCCCTCTCTCTCTCACCCAACCCTTTAACACACCACCTCCCCTTACCAACAATATATACACTAGTGTATATTACTAGTGTATACCGATATATACCAATATATACACCTAATATATACACTAGTGTATATACCAGTATATAACACTAGTTGTTTATGAAGCCTGGTGTATATACCGGTATATACACCAGTGCATATACCGGTATATACACCAGTGTATACACCAATGTATATATCAGTATATACACTGGTGTATATACCAATGTATGCACTGGTGTATACACCAGTATATACACAAGTAGTTTATGAAGCCTGTGCAACTTATCAAGTTGTTTATGAATCGACAACCGATATATACACCAGTGCATATACATGTATACATACACTAGTGTATATACGAGTGTATACACTAGTGTATATACCAGTATATACACTGGTGTATATACTAGTATATACACCAGTGTAGATAAATGTATCCATACACTAGTGTATATACCAGTATATACACTAAGTGTATATACCAATGTAACACCAATTTTATAATAGTATATAAAATACCAATATATACACTAGTGTATATACCAATATATAACACTAGTAGTTTATGAAGCTTGTGCAATTTATCAATTTGTGTATGAATATGAGGACAAATCCATAACAAAGCTTGTACAATTTGGAAGAGCCTGAAGAAAATCTAGTTGAGCTGTCCTCCATAGCACTCTTCCTCTTTGGACCCCCAAACACTGCCAAATCTTCCCAAAACCTCTGTAACTTTTTCCCAATAGTATATTAGGGGGTACTTACCTGATATCCACCTTTTGGTTTCTTTCAAGTGTAAGCGGATGAAGCTAGTATGCATATGTCGGTGTACCCAGAAAGCCTTGGAGTAGACTTCAGTGGTAGCTGTTGTTGAAACATAAATGGTCCCAGTACCTTGTGCATAGGATTATGAAGCTGGCCTTGATTCTGTTTTTTATGTTGATGTACACTCATTTTCATATCTTGTAGATCCAAAAGAGTCCAACTCTTAAGTTCTGGGAGGGTTTAACCGTGTTTAGAACTAGTTTCCCAATTCTAGTTTTAATAACTAGTCTCCCATCTTGCAAATTTATGATCTAAATTTTTTGTGGTTTAGTTAATATTCTCAAATCTGATTTGGGGATATTAAACCGAAATACAAAAGATTCCATGAATCTTTTGGTTTTTTCTTAAATAGGATACATGTTGGGCATGCTTGTTTCTTATGTATGATAAGCCTTTGAAATCCTTATCAATTTCAAGGGATCAAAGAGCTATCTACTATAAATGTACTCATTTACAACTTAAGTTGGGGAAGATTCCAAATTTCACACAATTAGGATTAGTATTAAGAAAGCTGCAAACTAAAGAATGTAATTTGAAGTGTTCATTAATGAATAAATTACTAGTCTTTTTAGTTGAGTTCAAGTTAGGATCTAATTGAAGAGATCAGTGTTGGTGAACACACCTTCTTGTGTATGTTGCAATTTTTTTTTCTTCTAGTTATCATGTGGTTTGTAAAACCATTGACAAACATCTCATATTCTTGAGTGGTCCTGGAATCGTTCATACACTAGTGTATAAACTGGTGTACACTAGTGTATATACTATTGGTATACACTAGTAAGGGGAAGTGGTGTGTTAGGGGATTGGGTCAAAGAGAGAGAGGGGTGGGGGTTAGGTGTAGGTGGAGTAGGGAAATAAGAGATAAAGGGGGGTATAGATGAGCAGTGTGGGTGTTAGGGTTAGAGAGAGAGAGAGAGAGAGAGAGAGAGAGAGAGAGAGAGAGAGAGAGAGAGATATTGGGGGGTGGCAAGGGGTTAGAGGGAGAGAGAGGGGGGTTATTAAGGGGTTAGAGGTAGAGCCAGAGGGAGGGAGGTGTTAAGGGGTTATAGGTAGAGACAAAGGGGGGTGTTAGAATATTGGGTGTAAGTGGATCAGGGGAGAAAGAGAGTGAGAGAAGGGGTTATTAATGGTTAGGGAGAGGAGGGGAGATAAAGAGAAATAAAGGAGGGGGGTTAGTGGTAGGGGGATGCATAGGGATGCATGTGTGTATGTGCATGTGAGGGAGAGATAGAGATAGAGAGAGAGAGAACCAATGGGAAAATTGTGTGTTAGGGGGATGGGGGAGAGAGAAAGGTGTGGGGATTAGGTGTAGGGGAGTGAGAGAGGGGGTCAGTAAGAGTTAGGGGAAGATGGGAGAGAGAGAGAGAGAGAGGGTTTTGGGTTTGGGGAGGAGTATGAAAATTAGAGATAAAGGGGGGTATGGGTAAGGAGTGTGGGTGTTGGGGTTAGAGAGTTGGAGAGGGTGTGGGTAATCATGAGTATGGTTTAGGGTTTAGGTATTAGGGTTTAGGGTGTTAGGGGGTTGGTGATGGTGTGTTAGGAGTTTGGGGGAGAGAGATTCATGGGGGTTAGGTGTAGGTGGAGATGTAGGGGAGTGAGAGAGAGTGATAGAGGGGGTTAGTAAGATTTAGGGGGAAGATGGGGCCAGAGAGAGAGAGAGTTAGGGTTTTGGGAAGGTATGCTAGAGCCTTCAAGGAACTAGAAATAAGATTGCATATGATCCTCAAATTCCTGAAGACAAGTTGTAGTATGAATACAAGAAGAATGGAAAATGGGGAAATACTCTTTCTAATGTTGTAGGAATATGCAATTTTGAGCTTGAAGCCTATAACGAGTGAGCAATCAAACTCCCTCCCACATATTTATTTTCTTTCATTAGTTCTATTTATTTTATTGTGAATAACCAAAGATAAGGGGGAGCTAGTAGATAAAGAGGTTGAACATGTGTTAAAAGGGTGAAGAAAACAACCTTTGATGTCGCTAAATATCCAACAGGTTTGGATGGTAAGGTCAACAATCTGAAGATATAATCCTATTGCAACAAAATCAAAGTGGGAAACTTCATCTCTTGGGGATCGTGGGGCTATACCATGTTGGAAAAATAATTGTTCAATAAAAATAGTTAATATTATACTATATCCATTATAGGACTAAATCATCTAGGTATTAGGTTATCTGACAAAGCAGACAAACTTGTGTGGGTTTGGAACAGATCTGATGGACAAATCAATGCCAAACTTGGATATGAGGACATTTCAGTTTCTAATGCGTTCATTCCAAGGTAATGGTGGCTTAAAAAACTATGGAAGTTTTCCATGCCACTGAAAATTAAATGCTTAATCTCGCTTATCCTGGAAAGCACAATTATGACATGGGATAATTTAAGTAAAAGAGGCTTTGAAGGTCCAAACATGTGTGTTATGTGCAAGAAAGAGTCCGAGACTATAAAACATATGTTTGTGGATTATTTTTTTATAGAGATTTATGGGTAGAGGTGCTATCAGAATTTAATATTTATGAATCTCGGTCCTTGGCAAATTTTGAAGAAAATTTGGAAAATGGGATTCTTCAGGTACCACATCACAAGGAACTTCCCTTTTTTGTTTGTTGGGTTTTGTGGAAGCGAGGAATTTTTGGATCTTTGACGGGGTTTTCCAACAAATACAATACATTTGTATTAAAATGTTGGGCATTTATAGAGACTACCACATAAACTAGGCCTTTCCTAAGCTGAGGAGATTGACTAAGCCCAACTTTCCAACTAATGTCATCTTGGGTTTCTTTGATGGTGTTGCTTTTGTTGGACACTGTGGGGTTGGAATGGTTATCAATTCTTTTGAGAGAAATTAGTTTTCTCTATGGATGGGGTGTGGTGCCAGAACCAATACTCGAACCAAGTTACTTTCATTATGGGGTCTTCTCTTCTTTTCTCACTCAAGAGGATTGGCTATAAAGCAAGTCTATGGGGATTCCATGTCAGAGGTTGATTGGGATGATAACAAATCTCTCCTTCATGTGACAATTTTGGAGTAAAGGTGTGCGAGGCTTCAAGTCCTAAAAGTTAGTTTTCATAGTCTTGCAATTTAACATATATATAGGAATTTAAATGTGGAGGCAGATCTCCTATCCAAAAACGTTGTAGGTGCTCTTGAGGGGGTACTCCTTAGTGCCCACAAATCCTCCAAAGATACCAATATTTCCATAATTGGAAGTGCTTCTAACCTGCTCCAACCCTGTATGCTCTTTCACCCATACACTGAGCATTATAGTGTGTTCGTAGCTACCTTTGATTATGTTGATTGATCAATGCCAGGATCCCAAACCACAGACACACATCCCACCAATTAAAACAAATCCGTAGTACGTTGGTGCAGTCGAGAGAAATAAAGTTGTAGCTATTTGTTGAAATCAGTTCAAAACCTCGTTACAGATATCTATCCGGTGATTCAACCCATGTGAAAACTAAGCGGGGTAATGGAATCACAGGGGCTGAATATCTCTCCCCTCCCAGGTCTATTCAAATCGAAATAGCAAGCGGGAAAATTTAAACCTAATTCCACTGCACCTTCCAAAATTCAAAATTTAAATTCAGATCGCATCCATCGAATGGGGTAACATTCATCCATTTGAATGGATGACTTCACGGATCCCGAAGCCATGAATCATGGATCCGTCATCCATGTGTTTACTACACACAGCATGTATGTATGGGATCGATGTGTTTACACACCATCATGCATGTACAATTTAGGTTGAACGTTTCACTGCCGGAATTTTTTTTTCGGAGAAACACTCCACACGAGGTTGACAGTTAGGAAGATGTCAGAAGGCCCCAGCAGCAGTCTTAATGAGACTGTTGTGGGGTGCATATTGGTTTCCGACATGGCAAGCAATGCGTGGTTAACTGAAACAACGCCATCATTACATAACCTCCACCACTACCTTAAAGAATCCTCAGTTTAATTAATTAATCATTTAATCTACTTTAACTAGTATGACGACAATAGAAGTAATCTCGGTCGCACACTTGTCACCTACTCCTGGATCTTGATGATCGACTATTCCTGGTCCATCCCCCAAAATACCAGATATAAACCCTTATCGGAGTAATTAATAAAAAATAAAAATTAGTGTTAATGTATTTAATATTTAATGATATTATAATTCAATGGAAGATCGTAAGGGTTCATAATCCGGCAAAACATTTCCAAACTGAACCACAATGATTTCCTCATATGAAATATTAGAATGATTTCTGAATTATTACCAATGTGGTACCTAATCTCTACATTGAATTAATTCTTGGGTACTAAGGGTAAATTCCATTTAATAACATAATTTGCATCCATATGTGTATATAATTACCATAATGTTGTAGTCCTTGAATGTTGAACATAATAATAGTTTTCAGATTGCTTTTGCATAGCATAGCAAGGTTTCCATCATAATAGTAATTAGTAATTATCTGGCAAGGGAAAAAAATAATAGCATTATTTGCATTCATGTGTATATATAACTGCCATGTAATGTTTTAGTTGTTGGATGTTAATCATAATAAAAATAAAATAAATTATTTTACTTAACATAATAGGTTTTCATTATCATAATAATAATCAAATAGAAAATTTGACGAAGGAAAAAAAATTGATAGTAAACATTTCATAAACACAAACATATGTATAGATGTACATTTAAAATTTAAAGTAATATTTTAAAATATAGTATATATTATAATAACTGAAAATAGATATTAATGACTACCACATGGAACAACAATCACAAAACTATTTGATTATGTGATTTGAGTTTATAACTATTTATATGAAAGAATATATAAGTTGAAGATCAGTCATATCGTCATTGTCTTTTGATGATGAAGTTACAAATAGTATGAAACTTGAGTTAACATTGAATACATTGTTATTATAATTTCATTCTTTTATTAATAGTGAATGATTAATTGAATTGTTAAATAAATAAATTACCAAATTAAATGAAATTAGTTTATCGTAACAATTAAATTTTAATAATATCATTTTATTAACCTTT
The DNA here is from genome assembly GCA_027924585.1 of Larix kaempferi. Taxonomy (NCBI): domain Eukaryota; kingdom Viridiplantae; phylum Streptophyta; class Pinopsida; order Pinales; family Pinaceae; genus Larix; species Larix kaempferi. The sequence continues at coordinate 705,604 of BSBM01001018.1, forward strand.
AACCACATTTAAGTAAAAAATGTCATTTTCCTATGGATATATATTAGCAACATTATATATTTCTTTCTTATGTTTGGTTTTGGTAGAAACTTGTGAGGGAAAATGTTGCCATGCAATTTGGTAGAAACTTGTGAGGGAAAATGTTGTCGTGCAATCTCTTCTATTGATGTTTTTCACCAATGATCAGATTTCTTTAGAGGGAGATTGATTTTTTGGATACCTTGCGCAAGAGAATCATCTCAATGAAGTTGCAATCGTCGATATTTTATACCATGAACAATCAGATATAACTGGGGCATCTGTGTCTTGGGATGAAGATGGTCGGGGGTTAAGACACTTCAACTGTCAATCGATTCCTCAACTTCAGCTATTGATGCATAATTTTTTCAAGTCTTTGTCAATCAATCTATGGAATTGGAAGTATAAAACAAAATCCTACCCTCCCTTGGTGAAAATTATTCATCCTACTGCAGACCATTTAACGTTGTGGTAGCATCCCTGCTGGCTGTTTGCTTGAGATCCAATGACCAACAATGTTTTACCCACAACATTAAATGGCATGCACGATTCTTAATAATGTTCACAATCTCCCTCCACGTAAAGGATTACCAAAAAGTTAATATGGTGTACAAATATGATTGATTGGTGGGTGAAGGCGACTAAGGCCTTTGACTATTGATCCAAAATTCATCTGTCTATCCATAATTTTCAGTGGTCCTTATCAAGCAAGCTATGTTAAGTAATAAAACCAAAATCCCACAAGGATTACCAACAATTTGATATTTTGTACAAACATGATTGATTAAACTTTAGTTTAATCAATTGTAGTTGGAAAGGAAACATGTGGTGAAATTATATTAACAAGGCCTATAATGAAGGAGGAGGGTAAATGAGAGAGAACGCATAACTAAGGCCACATCAACAAGAAGGAAACACAAAAGTAGGAGAGGGGGAGGTCATAAATGAAAATATTCAAAGGAAGAAAGCTCAATCAAGTTAAGAAGAAAGGAATAATGAAGAAAAGAAAAAGGAAAGAAGAAAGGAATAACAGAGAAAAGAAAAAGGTTGATGAGATAGGAAAAGATGATGGGAGTTGTGTTTGAAGATTGAGAGATATAAAATGAAGAAGAAAAGAAGGGAAAATGTAAGAAAGGAGTGCTAAGGAAGAATATTAGAGTAGAGTTGAAGAAATTTTGTAGTAGATATATGAAAAATATTTCTTTTCATAAATTGTAGAAGAATTATTGTGAATTCCTAGCTAAGATTGAGACAAATAGGCTTGGTAAAAAAATTGAAGGGTGTTCAACCCACTTGTAATAACTAAATAAAAAATCCTTTCAAGGCATTGTAACTATAAATTTGTAAACTTCAAATAACTAATGGGTGTCTTATTGATCCCATGATTATAAGAAATATTTATGTGTCTTTCTATGTGTGACATGTATGTTAAGTTCTAAGTATTTAATCCACTACATTTTATCGTTGTTTCTCATATTAATCTCAAAGTGTTTTGTGATCTCTTATTTGAAATTGTGGGTTGGTTTGTGTATTTGTGTTTGTGGTGAAAGAAATATGTATGGGACTAAGGACTCCTTTGCATCATTTGGTATTAGGGATTATTTATCACTTGATCTTAGGGATTAGACAATTCATGTTAGAAGATGAAGAGGGAATGGAAATGAGGAGCAGAACCAAGGAATTCAAAGAAGCTGCTCGCAATTCTGTTGGAGAGGGAGGATCGTCCTTGAATGAGTTGGACTCATTTATTTATCATTTTACTTCCATTATACTAGATCTATATTATCAAATAGGCACATGCACTATCGAGTTGAATACTACCATTCCCATTCTCTAGATATTATATCTTAGTTTCAAGTCGATGTAGGAGCATTAGATTTTGATATCAGCATTTTGGTTTTGGTAGAAATTTGTGAGGGAAAACATTGTCGTGCAATCGCTTCTATGGAAAGTACAAAACAAAACTGCTACCTTCCCTCCGCTTGAAGGATTATCGACAATTTAATATGGTGTACAAATATGATCGATTGGGGGTAGAAGCTGGATAATACCTTTGACTATTGATCCAATACTCATCTATCTATCCATAATTTTTCGGTGTAGTTGTCAAGCTAATGCAGTCATATATAAAAATTTCATTTTATATAAAAACAATGTAATAAAATTCTTCAATATAGTGACAAAATGTGTATCATTCCACCTAATAGTTTTTAATAAGCAATGTCATTTAATTTAATTTGAGTGAGTTAAATAACCCAAGAGTCCATAGTTAAATTACTCTATATACTAAGTAGGTTTTTTCTAGAATTGAATGTTTTGGATCATTTTTTTGTAAGGGAATGATGAAAATAAAATGTGGGTATTGATATTCACAAGTTTATTCAAAATTGTCTAGCTAAGGTGGTGATGGTTTATGCTATGCTATGGCTTATGCAATGCTATATACATCATTCCTAGAGAAAAAATTGCGATAGTAGGCCAAGGAAAAATCACTAGCTATCTATATACTAGAGTGGGTATGCAGGTAAGACCCTTATTTAGGAAGGGTTTGGAGAAATATATCTCTTTCAAATCTCTCTAGATACTCAAGGAATAAGGGTATCTAACTAATGTTAGGTCAATTTTAGATCAGCCACACAAACAACTAACTAGTCCAATCAACAAACCAAATGTTCCAGTTTTCATTCACAGGAACAACCCAACCTTATATAATATATGTTTCTGGCGGCTCAGTGCTGCAAACAAGAGGAGAGACAAACTCTTATGGAAAAACAATCATTATGGGAGGTGTCTTTTTCTATTTTTAGTGACGATGTGGACTTATGTAGGTCAGTGGTGGATCGGTAGTGTTGGAGTGGTTGTGTCCTTCCTTTGCTCAGGAACAACCATATAAGGTATAGTTCAATATTATTTTTACTCAAGAAGAGAAGGGTCAAAGTATGAAGAGAATATGATATACCCTATGAATGAAGAGGCCAAGAAAGTTTGGAAGTAGCTTGAGCATGGTTCGATGGTGATGATGGAAACATCCTAAGCAAGGGACAATAGTGGACGCAACCTAAGTAGGGGTTGTTACTCTGATTCAAACGTGGAAGCAACTTGAGTAAGAGTTGTTACTCCGATTTTAACATGTGATTTTGATAGAAATGACCCCAAAATAGTATACAACAAGAGGGAACAGGTATAGCAGAAACTGAGGATAATTATAATTGTGATATTTTAGAAGTAGGATCGATCAGCTATAGAAGACCTCACTAAAACTCACTCAAGAAGTGCAGAAAGAACAAGAAGAAAAGTTGATTCAATAATCACTCATACACAAGAAAATAAGAAAAATTGTTGTATCATACATCAGTTGTAAGCTGGCACTCTTAATGGTGAATAATAACTGAATACAATCAAATGAATTCGAATGCCTCCTAAGGTCATTCGAATTCTCCTCAATGTGTGGCTTGGATGACATTGGAGACATCATCCAAATAGTAGTAGTGGTCACAAGTGGTCAAACATCAGTCAAATGAGTCCAATTGAGTCTAACTGGTGCATGTGGCAAAAATGTAGGGAAGGAGACTCCAATGTGGGCGCATGAGGAGTAGTCAGTAGCCAGTATAGTTGATCTAGTATCTCTAGAGGTCTATCTAAGTGGTTCACTTAGTTAAACTAGTAATAAGTCCTCAAATCAAGGAACAGATCCACTAATCATGGAACTAACTGAAGAATATCCTAAATAGGTGGAAGAGGGCACACTTGTACTCCAATGATGAAAACAAGGGCGCATCTATGGCTAGGAGGGCTGGAACTAAGCAGAAACAAGCCCCTGGGGATGAAAAATTGGGGACTAGGTGTTGGGAGACTACTACACTGATGACTGGATGCATGCATATGCATGCATGATGACTCGATGCATGCATATGCATGCATGATGAATGGATGCATGTAGAATTCATGCAGGTATGCAAAATATAAAAATGATGGTGAGAATATTCCAACACCCCCCCGCAAGCCAAACTATGAGGAACAAATGAAAGAACTAATGGTAGCCCTGGCCCTGGTTACTGTGATCAAAGATCACCCCGTACAACAATATAAATAAATAAAATGAGGAAAGAGGGATAAACTAGTGGGAAGAAAGCCCTCCCTCAAAATAGACTGTGGTAGGATAATCAATCATGTACATCACTAGCCCCAAATGGTAAGTGCACTTCTCCACCGAAGAAAGATCTATCAGCAAGAAATGGAGATCTGTAATGTGAGAAGGATGAAACCTTCCATTCTGAAAATTAGATATGGTTCTCCTCAGATCAAGTTCTTCAAATGGGTTATGGTACTTCTTCCCCTTGAGTACCCACTTCCCAATGCTCTCTTGTGATTCTTCAAATGGTTTATGGTACTTCTTCCCCTTGAGTACCCACTATCCATTACTCTCTTTTGCAAGCAGTTTATAATACCTCTTCCCCTCTATTGAATCTCAGAGCTACCTAAACCCTGACTTCAGATACCTCCTCCTATCCAACTACCATAACTCTTCCATGTACTAAAACACAAAGCAAGATAGGAATGCAAAATTGGAATAGGCTTGAGATTCGACAGTGACCACGGAATCAACCTAAGTAAGAGTTCAAGTGTTTGGAACAGAGATAAAAAAAATATGAAAACATCCAAAAGATATGAAAACAGACATAACATGTAAATAATGTATAGGAAAAACGTGTACAAGATCCCATAATCATCCATAGAACACTGTTTAAAAAGCCTCAAATAGAGTTTTATATATATATCATGTTGATAAAATACAAAAGTGGTCTTGGTACAAAATATGAAGCTCATGAGCTTTCAGTAAGAGTCCCCTCTATAAGATGTGAAGCCCGTAGCTTTCAGTACAATACATATATGCATGAGCCTAATCCCTAGGACGCTCATGATATTAGACTATGGCCCTAGATACCTTCCTAAGTAGTGCGCCAAAATGATCAGATACACCCACGGCGTGTCGTTGGTAGTGACGAGGTAGCTCATGGATACGTGGATCCGGTATGTCGAGAGTCAACCGCTGGAGGTTATCCTCCAGATCATCAAGATCCTCCATGGAATCACGGTCTGTTTCCTCCATCTCCCGTACTGCTCCTCTCCATGCAATCAGAGAAGCGCCCATTGGAGGGGATGGGCCAACATCTGCATAAAACATGTACCAATCATAAATACTACACCAAAAACATCAAAAAAGCATAAAATATAAAAACATAACAGAATTGTCATTCTTACCGAGGTCTTCCCACTGCGCATCCTCAGGAAGAATCAGGTCTGGGTCCCCTCTGAAATCAGTTCCCTCATAGGGGTATTCCTCCACCATGAGGAGTTTTCCCCTCAACCAGCTGAAGAAAGAAGCACCATAGCTAATGATGGGTCCCCCACCACCATGACGAGCCATCACCTCAGACCACTGTACCATGTGTGGATCCCTCGGATCTATCTCATCTAGCTCGGGCTGTGGGCATAAGTGTGGGACCCGATCCAAGAAGAATGATACAACGATTGATCCATATCCGAACTGTTTCAGCTCACCATGCCGACACATGGTGAGCTTCTATCTGAGGGACACCAGGAGTCCCTCACACCAGTTAAAAACCGTGGGAGCCATGCACTCCTCTGCGTATAGCATATGGACCTTTCTGGCCAAGTGAGGTGCTCTACTTCATGCTACCCTCTCAATGTGAACATGACTGTACGCAAAGGACAATCCCTCACATATTTGATGGGGATCTTCCCACCAACTACCTATGTGCCTGGGGTACACCATTGGACCACTACATCCTCGGTAGTCCGATCACTCCCTCATGATCCTGTCAGAGACACGGGAGCCCCTCGTCGGGACAACCTCGTCAGAAAATAGATATCCTCGATATCTATGGTCAGTGTATGCACACCAACCCGTAAGTGTTGTGGGATCAAGTATTCTAGTAGCTGCACTTGGGCCCTCATGCCCTGGATGTGGAAGTATTTCAGTAGGCTGCAATTCCTCAATGCATTCATGTGAGGGTCATTTACTGCTTGGGCATCATCTAACTCATGCTCTCTTTCATGCCATTGGACCATTTTTATCACCTAAACATGTCCAAATATCAACAAGACACTCATTAGAAGTGGATCCAACTACCCAACTCCTTAATTTTTGGTTTTTGCTTGAGTTTATGGGGGCATTCGACATCGACGCACGACATCCCCATAAGGATGGCGCCAGGAAGCCCTCGGTGCACATCTCGAAAGGGAGAAGTGCACCGAGCTAAAGGCACAATTTCCCCCATCCACATGAGCCAAAAACTAAGAAATTGGAAACAAAAATCAATTCTACTCCAATGAAAATGTAAAAGGAAAAGTTTAGAGTTACCTGACGCCGACGGCACTACAAATGGTTGACCGGAGCTCATGTAAGCAACACTTGAAAAATGGCTTCACAATGCTATTTTCACCTCCCAATTTGGTAAAAAACAAATAGTAACTAGTTTTTACTATTTACCCCTATTTTATATATTTGAAAAAGGAATATTCCCTTTTTCATTTATTCTTTTATGGGTTATTTTTCTATAGTTGGGGTTATTTGTTTGTCTATATACCTAATTGATCATTCTGACCTAGTTTTGAAGTCTACAGGTGAAGTAAAGTGCCGTACTTAACTTTTGATTGTGATTATGGTCTTTTTACACCTGCTACCAGGTGTGAACAACTCTTTGAGTGTTTTTGTGTTTGAATATTAATGACACCGAGATTACTTTTTGTTCCTTCTAGTGCTCATAAAATTATCATAATAAGTTACCGAGTTGTCTTTTATCACTTTTTTGGGCTCATAAAACTCTCACGAAAAAGAGACCCCACAGGAGTCTCCCTTTAAGCTCTTTTCAGTACCCCTAAATACGAAAATATCACCAAGCAAACTTGATGCTTTCATGCTTGTAAAAGTATCTGAATGATCGTTTTTCTGGTGATATTTTACCCCTTTTTCTGACCAGAAGGTACTATTTACGAAAAAGGAGCACTTTGGACAAGCTTGACTGGAAGAGTTCTCTCTCACATTGTTTTATCCTATTTCGAGTGAGGAGACTAAATTTTATGAAAAGAAACTTTGGAGTCTTCTTTAGTTCTTTCAGAATCTCTAAACATGAAATGATGCCGAGTTTTCCTTCTTTGGACTCGTTAAAATCTAACATAGAAGGGCCCGTTTTGGGATGAACCCCTCGTATCCTAAGTTCGTAGAACATTTGGGATTGGACTCATCCAGAGGATGAGCTATACCGAGCATCTGTTACCCTCCTCAAGATCGTTAAAAAACAAAATAGGTACTCATTAATCATGATGGGGACAAGGAAAGAGGTTGTGTTACATTGTAATTTACGACAGTACATAGTCCCATGAGTTGTCTTCATCCTTTGGCTCATCCAAAGAATGCTTCCAACATTAGTTCCATTAGGGGGTCAACATCATTCTCGTCATGTCAATACTGTCAAGTCATGCCATGCCCATGTTCAAGAGGATTTTTGTTCATTCATTCACTATCTGCAGTCAGTTTACCTTCCATCATGTCGGTCGTCCTTGAGTCAGTCCCACATATTACTGTTTGATTTACTTCAAACATCTATGATCGCTTTTCATGTCGATGATGGGGGATGCATCATTTCCATCCTTCGACAGATTCATCCTTGTTGACTTCAACACCTCATCCAAGGATTGAATCTAGAAACCAATCAAGTACCTTGGACTTTCATGCCTTAATGGCAGGTTACCTCGCTTTCAACATTAGTTCACATCATTGAATATTGATTGAAAGATTCCATCGATTGTTCAACCTCAGCTCATTAATTCACATTTGATGGTATGTATTGTGATACCTTTGGAATCATTAACATCAATGGTGATTTCCCTCGTGCTTGTTAACGGTATATATCATTGACCGGTAATCGAGTGGTTTCTACCATGTTTGACTCCAAGACATTTGTAATCACATGGTTAGATTCATATCATCGCGGGTTCATCTTGAAGACCCTAGGGAAATCATATCTTACCTAGGTTGCGATGGAGATTGTTTGAGTCATATTGCACGTATCTACTTTGTAATGGAAATGGTTGTGTTATCATCTCATCATGGATCTACGATTGTGTCCAATAGCCATGATTGTGTTCATTCGGTCCCTACAACCATGGATCTGCAGTGTATTGGTTGGCATCCATGTTACGAGTCATGTGAGAATAGTATATCAAAGTCGGTTGTACTGTAGTAACTCCTTCCATCCAACAAGTCCTTGCCGTCAATCCTTACAAAGCATTTCAGCTGTCTTATTTTACCAGCTTCATGCTTTGGGGGGCATTCTGTTATAACAAAATCTTGTCATCATGAGCCATGTATTAACTCAGTGCCTTAATCCCTGAAGTTTCCTTGGATAAAACATCATTGAGCAAGTTGTTTACCTTGTCTTCCACGTTTCCTAGTGGGGTTGGCGCATCTTATTGCCTATCAAGGGGCGCCAAACCTTGGATGGTGCTTGATGCACACTGGCAGCCTACGCTAGTGGCTCTTTCTGACCTCATGCAGCCTAAGCATGACCCTTCCTGGCTCCTATTGTCTTTAGAAAGAGTGCACCAGGGTTGGTTAGAGTGGATAACAAGGGGCTTCGAGCAAATTCTCGAAGCTGGGTGACATGGATACCTATCCCTATTTGGTAGGAACAGCTGGTATTCAGTTCCTAACCTAATGGAAAGATCCCTTAGACCTCTCCCCCTAATCCTCAACCTACTCTATACTCCTATCCTTATAAATAAGACCTCTATCTCCATTGAGAAGGGAGGAAGGACTATAGCACTTACATGCTGGTGGAATTACCCTAGGTGATCCCTATTCATCTCTTGGGAGGCACACACACCCTTTCGATGCTTTGCTTGGACTATTGGAGGAATATTACAGTGTTAAGGCTTAGGTTGTAATCATCAGTGTTCTATGTATTTACCACTTATTTACAATAATATAATCTCTTTCCATAAATGTCTTTGTGTTAATGATATTTAAAGATTTCTTCCTTTACTTCTAGCTTAGATCAGTTAGTGTTTAGATGTGCTTTTACCATTTGTTTGTCTCTATATGCTTGAGAGGGTTTTGCAGCTCTAGATCTGAAGACCATGGAGCTTGGAGCGACAAAGAGAAGAAGGATTCGTGAATCTGAAGGTAAGCAATCTATCTACTTTAATCTCTAATCGATCTAGGAAATTAGATCTTTATTCTAGATTCATTTGTTCTAGATCCACCTGGACTAGGGAGATCACGCTCACGTATGCTCAAGTAGATTATCCGTAAACAACAACCATTGCATAAATCCAAAATATATTGCCAATGTTTTTTGGAGGTTCCCATTTTATAAGGAGGTTTGGACTTTGGATACTAGATAGAACACCTTTTTATACATTTTTGCATAATAATCTACAGATTTTGTGACAACAACTGTGAGATGAGGGTTGTTTTTGGAGGTTCACATTTGCTAAGAAGGTCCAGACTTGGATAGTAGATACAACACTTTATCCACATGTATTTAGATTAGAACTCGACGCGGTTTTATAATAAACTTATGGATGTTGTGTATGTAGTTGGCTTGAATATATTAAAAATTTTCATATATTTAGGAAATTGGATGCCTTGGATTACTCTAAAACAAATGTTGCAACAACTAAAGAAAAAATGAAATTTTTAATGAATTGAAAAATATTCTATTAGTCCTTGAAGTGGAAAATCTTCAATTTTGAAGATCATTTGATGAGCTGGTGGAAGAGGTGTAACATTGAAGATCATTGGTGATGTATTCGAACATCGTAATTAACCTACAAAAAGTTGTGACAATTTACCTTATGCATAGATTTGAAGGGCATATAGACTTGGCAGGAGGCACATTGTTACACATTTGAACAAGTCCATGACTTTTCCCACATTTTCCTTCATGATCATCTGGACACTTGTTGAGATACTTTTGGAGACTTATTCCACATGTATTTCAATAGTAAACTCAGCCCTAAATTAACATAGTTTTTGCATTGTTCTATATTGTTTCCTATGAGTGAATTAATCTATTTGTTTCACTATTATTTGTTAACACCCTCTTTTGTTGTTAATTTGTCATGGGATGTTGTTGATCTAGTTAGAGATGAAATTCTTTCAAACTTTGTTGTTGACAGTCATGCTAAGTCCTGGCCTAAAGGTTCTAACACAAAGGAAAAACATGAATTCCTTTCTAAGGATGAATCCTCCCATTTGAGCCATTCTTCTGATCTAGAGGCTCAAACCACTTACCTTTGTTATGTTTTTTCTCTAGAAAAATTCTCTATAATTGTTTGAGTCCCCCTAGCTAGTTTAATTCATTTTTGTGCTAATATTGATCTCAACATTTCATTTTCAAGTCTTGTCCCAAGATACATTAAGGAAGTACATTACTTAGGAGAAGCTTAATGTGTTCCCAAAATTACATGATGTGGATTTGGAAAAGTTGACACATGTACATGCAGATATGCAGTGGGAATCATAGGTATACAAATAGAACTGATTTAGTATGTGTTACAAATTGCATGGCATAGATATTTGAATTTGCACCTACTAATTAATCTTGTTTGTCCTTTGTTTCCTGGTTTCAACATGGTCAAAGGTTTTTTTTCATCCATCTTGTGTGTGACCAAGTGTAAATATGTATAGGCTACCATAGGAGACAATAGAGAAATAGAGAACTCTCTAGAATATTTAGAGATAGATAAACTTTTAGAAGCTTGAATAAGTCAGAAGAAGTTTCAAGAAGCATCATATTTCAAAATTATTCTATTTGGTAGCACATACAACAATTCATACTCATCCTTATGCACTTGGATGGAGGGATAATGGTTCATCTATGTAGATCACACACACACACATGCACCATGCTATTTATTTTCCATCCTAATTCTGTGGGAAAATTCACATGTGATGTGACCGATATAGACTCTTGTAGTCTATTTCTTGACTAACTTTATCTATATTTTTGGAAGGCCCAATATGATGCATTAAACAATACCTACATACTTCTTAAATATAACACCAAGTATCTTATTTGCAAAACAATTGAACAACCACATAAGGTTGATCCTAAAATTAATAAACATTATTTGACCTGTATTCATATGCATTATCCATGACCTCTTTCTTCTCCAAATTTGCAGTCTAAGCTCCATTCCATAGTTTTCAGTTTTTGTTTTTCTTTCTCATTAGTCTCAATTACCTTGAGACATCACTTGAAGAGGAAAATATAAACATTCATGAGTATATCCTATGTTACAAACTTCCCTCCTCACTCGGAAGTTCCAATTTGGTAGCATCTTCTTATTGGTTCATAGTCCATTTTGACATTAACTATCACATGAAGGTTCCCTTCAAGTTCACAATTCTTTTTGTCATAATCTTCTAGATAAATTGAGCATCCATGATTTTGTCCACACATATCATGAATCAACTTTGGACACTGAGATCCTAGGGTGAAAACATGAAGTTGGGAATTTTGGCTTGTTTTTTACAAACAAAACTGCTAAATTTTATGTTTTTCAACTTCGACCTCTTCAAACCCATATATCCTTTAGGAATTTCAACTTGAAGTAAACACAAAGGTTTTAGAGAATTGAATTAGCTTTCTACTCGTATTTTTTTAATTTTTTTTATGGACATATCGTGGGACAAAGTTGCTGCACACCAACGGCATATACTTGAAAATTTTAGGTATGGATATTGAGTGACTTGTCTGCACATCAGTTTTTTGATACATGGTTATTCATTTTAGGGAAAACAATTGTAGGCTCATAATATACACACACTACACTTGTGCATGGACTAATTTTGATTTTTTTAAGACTTGGGAACTATTTTTTATTATTTATCGAAACAACATATGTACAAAAAATGGTTCCTTATTGACAGATGATTTTGTCTTCGCATTTTCTTTCAAATGTGACTCTTATCAAACAAATAAAAACTAACCCATTGAAGAGGACACTGCAAGGAACATCCTTGTGATTTTTTATATTTTTTTGGCTTCGTCATTATGATATTGAATTTTCATTGTGACTGATTTTTAAGTCACTAAATTTTTTAATGATAAAGTTTAGAAAAAAAATAGAAATCCTAAATGAAATTCAAATTTTTTTATATTATGAGAAAGTAGATTGAACGATGAATATATTGGTATAAACTCTGACGTGTAATTCTCATGTTTTGTAGTGTTTCCACCTTGTTAAAGTGACACATTTCTGAATACTGCAGAAATGGTGTTGGAATTGTTGACCAAAAACTCTTGGCCGAGAAAATGTCTCGGGAAAGAAATTTAAAATATCTCGGGTGAGAGGTATTCCCGCTCTAAAATTAACCCAAAGTTAATGAAAAATCTCGGCTGAAAGTTAGTTTAAACTCTCGTCCTAGAGTTTAAAACATGTCTCGACCGAGAGTTTTGTCACATAATGCCCCGAGAATATTTTAGGGGATGAAACATTAAATGCCCATGATATTTCGATGGGATTCAACAATTGCTCGAATGAGAGTTGTATATAAAAATCTCTCTGCCGAGATAGTTTTCCAAAATATCTCAATTGAGAATCTTTTTCTATGATTTTTTCAACTAAGAGTTCGCATTATCTATACTTTTTTCAGCCGAGAGTTTTCATTATCTATGTTTGTTTTAGCCGAGAGTTTGCATTATCCTAGTTCACACATTTGAAGGGCATAAAAACAAAAGGACATTTCATAAGGCCACAAAGACATTTTTCTTAACAAGGTATTTTCTTTATAAGGTATTAAAACATTTTTCTTTATAAAGTATTTTCTTTATAAGAGCACAAGGACATTTTTTCTTATAAGGTAGAGCATGGTAGTTTTATATTATTTTTATCATTCACCCATTAGGTACGGCGGGAATTTTCCCAAGGCCACCTAAGCCAGTTTTCCAACACTTAGTCATTTTCAAGACTTTCTCCAAAGTTTATCTTGAAACCCTATTTTGGAAGATCCATAACTTTTTATTTAGACATGCTTAATGAAAACTGAGATCATGGTTAGGTAGACAAATCAACACACTACATCCTGATCATATGCTACGGGCATTTACTTTAACCTATGATTTATGGCAGGCATTTTCCCGAGACTACTTAGGTAATTTTACTTTCTCTAGTGCAAAACCCTGTTTTGGCAGACCTATAATTTTTTCCTCAGAAGTGATTAAGGAAAACTGAGACCATGAATAGATAGCCACTTCAACAAGCTATAGCCTAGTATCATGGTGCGGGTATTTTAGTCAAACCATGAATTATGGTGGGCATTCTCTTAGAGCAGTTTTGACTAATTTTTCCATACTTAGTAAATTTCCAAAGTTTCACAAACTTGCCATTCTTTTCCAGAATGATGTCAGATTGCAACACTGACTTAATGATAGCAACATGACACCATCATGTGTCTTTATAGCCTCATCACATATGCCACATCATCATACTTTCCATGTCATCACTTCCTTTTTCATTCCTTTGTCTTTCACTGAGTTTTGCCCTTCCATCATGTCCTTGGTTATTCCTTTGTCATTATTGAACTCCTTTGACATCAATGACAACCACATTCAACAATTTGGTAAATTTTTCCTACAAGAGTGCTTAGCATATTACTCTTGTTGGGTCAATACTATTCTTTTTTTTAGCATATAACTCTCAATTATCATATCTTTTCATGCATTGGATTTTAGGTTTTTAATGCTTTCAAGATGGGAAACTGAAGTAAACATGAAAGAAAATATGATCGCACCAAAACTGATGAAGAGACAAGGAAAGAGAGAAACCATGAAAACATGAGAAATTTAAGAGAAAAAAGAGCAATGGAAAGAAACGTGGAGGCACATGGCAGTGACGAAGAAATGAAAAATGTGAATGCACATGCCAGTGATGAAGGAATGCAAATTGTCGAGGAACATGTTGATGAAAGAAATTAAGAACATGGAGGTGATGAGGAAATGACAAATGTGGAGCAAACTATGGGTAGCGTCGATATTGAGACCATGATTGGTGAGTAAATAATTTTTTATATGTTTATAATTTACTTTATAATACTTGAGTATATATATATTTGATTTGAAATTTCACAATCTTATAAATTTATATTTATTTTTATGCAAGTCGACGTCCAACATACAACATACTACCACACTTACCAATTTACAGAGATTAACTGGAAGTTGCAACAATATCGTCATTGACGATAATTGTTTGGAGAATATGGATTCAAGTAAAATTGAAGAAATGGGACCTCCGATTCCTGATCATACAACTCGTTATAGAGCAAAAAAGATAGTCAAAGAATATTTTGAAGGTATTTATGTCATAGAACAAGCTCAATTGTGACATAGGTTGTTAAAGCAAAAATGTCTAAGAGATGCAATTACATTATTTGGCATTCATAGTGCCAAAGAGGCTAAATCAAATGAGATTGTATCACAAAATACGACCTCGGTCCTTGCATCACTTGCAAGAAAATGATCTCATAATTTCATGGTTGCTCGTAAAGCAATTCTAACAGGGGTTGTGGCAAAAAACACTATAACCAATCATTTGTTGACTACGACTGCAAGAAGGTTAAAAACATCAAGAAAACGTTCATGGAAGCATTAAAACCTTAGGGTTCAATTAGATGAGGATTATGAAGTTGCATGTTGGGGTGTTATCTGTAGGCAACCTTATCAAGATAGACTTCCAGATAATGTGAGGGAGAGGGTGAAATAGTTTTGGCATTTAAACTCGTGTGTCTTACCAAATGAAAAGGATGTTGTGCGAGGTTGTATATCGAAAGGAAACTATGAAACTCATGCAAAACACATAACAGAGATCACTCAAGTGGAAATGTTCAAAACGTTTATGGAGAGTAATGTTGATGTGATGATTTCCCTTAGTACATTTGTGAAGCTTAAACCATGGTATGTCAGGCCCATCGTTGCTCGCGACACATGTTGTTTTTGATACCATGTAGAATTTGAATTATATTATGAGACATTTCTAACTTTTGGCATGGAGTGTTGGCCAAATAACCCCCCTCCTTCGAGTGTTCGTGAATTTGTATCTATAATATTATGTGAGCGAGAGAATGATCAAGTATTCTATAAGAAACAATGCGTCGGAGGTAAAAAATGTGAGGAATGTTCTGATTTGGCCCTTTTTAATGCTAACTACCCCATTGATTCCAATGATCCTCAATTGTCAAATCGCATTCTGAAATAGAAGAGATATGTTTATGTTGATTATACTCATGTTACAGATTCAACAACAACATCAAGAAAGCTTAATTTAGTTGAAAGTGATATCTCTTTGACAGATTTTATGAATTTGTTCAGGGATCAAATATATAAATATATCAACCACTCTCACTCAACACGATGGCAGGACTTATAGTTCAAGCAATCATGAGATGTATTTACAAAAGGAACAATATTATCCATTGTCGATTTTGCTGAAAATTACATTTTCACTCCGAAAAAGGAGATACAGAGTGAGTATTATCATTCAGATCAGGTATTTATAGTTGTGCATATTATGTATAAACATGCAAAGCTTGATGTCGATGGTTTTGATAGCAATGAAAATAATCGTGAAGTGATTAAGTAGTATCATTTCTACATCAGTGATGATCGTACACATGATACATGTTTTTTCCAGCATTGTTTTGGTATGCTTTATAAAGAATTATCAAGAAGAAGGGTCACTTTTAAAGAACATGGGGTGTGGTCAGATGGTTGTGCTAGTCAGTTTAAATTGGAACGATCATTCTTATGGTTGTCTCGCCTTTATAGAAACACGGATGTTCGCCACACATGGAGATTTTTTGAAATGGGACATGGAAAAGGAGAACATGATGGTGTTGGGGCCTACATGAAACGTGCACTTAGGAGATATCAACTGAATCACTATGCTTCTCGCCTTGCAAATTCAAACTATGTTGTTAATTGGTGCAAACAAAATTTGAGCCATGAATTCAATGAAAGGATGGGTAATGTGAGAAGGTTTTTCTGGAATAGTGCAATGGGCGATGTTGACAGATCAATGCCACATAATTATACTGCAATCCTGAAAACAAGGGGCTTACACTCCATTAGGAGTAATAAAATGGCAAATATACATGCAATTGAGAAACGAAAGTACTCTTGCTTCTGTCTTGCATGTATTGATGATGTAGAGTCTTTGGATGATTGTCAAAACCAAACTAACAAATTTGTGAAACCACGGAGACACCAATAATTGACACCATTGCCCCCATTTGGAAATATCAGCGATGTAGAGCACGAAAATGAAGCGGTTGTGATTGACAAAGATTATGATCGTGTTTCTGATTTTGTTAGAGAAGGTGATGTATTTGTTGTCATTGCACCAACAGATAATACATAAAAAGTGCATTATTATTTATTGAGATGCACTAGGTCCAAAAGCACGTTGATGCAATAATTTAAAGACCCGTCAAATTATATGTATGCAGTGGATTCAATGGTTTTAATGGGACAGTTCTTTGCAGAAGTAAGGAAATGTAAAGACCATATTCTTTTTCAAGACTACGAGTTAGATGTTATATGTGCTCAATACAGTCATTTGGTCATAGCAGCCCGGTTTCAGCTGAAGGCAATGAAGAGTAGGAAAATTTCCAAGCATCGACAATGGAAATTGTCGATAGAAGATCATAATGCCATTCTTGAAAATATGCCACTGGCACATTTCATATGAATCAAGAACACATCAAGGTTGACAAATTTTTTCTTTGATTCTAGGGTGGGTGGGTGGGTGGGGGGGGGGAATGAGCTTCCACCTTCACGTGGTTGGCCTCGTCAGTAGAGAATATATGTAATTCTTGAAACTAAGAGAATATCTTTTTAACAACAGATGCAACGATAACTCAAGTCTCATATTGAACTTGTAACTTCACCATTATATGAAAATGATCACATTAATGAATCCTTCTGAATAGGAGTTATTCATGCTAGACTCCAAGTGGGCTCCAGAAGTTTCAACATCCTAGATCACCACAATATGAACAACCCTTTAAATGAGCCCTACAAGCCAATAACTCCAATTTTCCACCCATAAAGTACCAAAATAAATGAGAATTTATATAGTGATCAAACTTGGATCAGTAGATCCTTATTGACCATTTTTAAATTCCTTCACTAGTAACTCCTTGATTTGGACATTAGAGATGCATTCTTGGCTGCTTTCTTGGGCAGACCCGGGTTTTAATGAAGCGCAGCAACAAACCCCTTGGCGCACTGGCCCTCTCGGCAATGAGCTGCGCAGCAGCTCGAGGTCTCACCCGAAGTGGCTATGGGGGGGTTAAGGAATCAGGTTTCCTTAACCGTGGTGACGTGGAGATTGTTCTTCCTCTTCTGGATCCTTAGATATCGGCGGTCTGACTTTCCCGCAGGCCCCTCGGCGCAACTGCGAGGCTTCCTTCCTCAGCAGGCCCGCTGCGCAGTTTCTCCTCCCTAGCGCAGAAGGCAACTATCCCTTGCGTCAACGCGTTAAGTACCTCCTCGCCCTGCACGCTCAGCGCAGTAACGCGTTCCTCGATCGCTGCAGCGACAGCGCTCCACCACTTCTTCAATACTTAACGCTTATAACTATCGAGGGACCTTCCCGACTCACTTAAACAGTCGCAAAGATAATGCAAGAGTTGTATACACAGGTAATGAACTTAAACAGTTAAATCATTCACACAAACATTATAACAAGAAGAAATATGTGAAGCTCATCTCCTCGAGGGAAACCACGTCCACGGGAGTTTATATTAACCAGAAAATGATAGAGTCATACAATATGCTGCGCACACAGCTGCAGGCTTAGATCTTTACAGGAAACTCCACGCACACAGCTGGGAGCCCTTCTCTCAATCTAGTCTCTTCTCTACAGAGATTACAAAGGCACAGACGTCAACTCAGACTGTCTGGCAACTCAGGGATTAGCTCCTCGGCTATCCGATTTCTACTCTAGTTCTACACACTCGGTAGAAAACATAACAAAGGATAATCAACACATGATCTATCCTCGAGACTGACTATCTAACAGTCTAACCATCTAACTATCCCAAAAATATCTAACTCTCCTTCTTTATCATGTATACATATATATAGGTGGCCATGACGGTCACACCTTTACAAAACTGTGGGCCTTTCCCAACAGTGATTCCCAAAAACCCTAACCACGCACATGGCTAGGTGTACTGTAGGCGCCGCTTGCAGTCACGTCGCCGCTTCCTGCAGGCTCCTTGACTTCCGGTGTAGATTGTGGGTATGGGCGCTTGTCCTTCGCCTTCAATGCTCTGGTCCGTTGCTCCTCCTTGATCCGAGCAACCATAACTTCTGTACTTAGCCTTTAAATGAGGGTAGCTGAGCCCTCTACTCCATCGCCTTATTTATTATGGTAGCTGAGCCACCTTCATTCTTCGATGACGTGCGCGCGAGCTCCGCGATTTCCGGTCCGTGATCTTCGCTGAGCTTGTCCATCTGGTACCGTACTGCGCACCGTCTCCTTCTTACCCAAAACTTAGTGCTTGTCCCAAAATTAGCACTTTGCTTTCATACTTGTGCTTTTTCCCCAAAATTCGCAGCTTTTCCGCAGCTACGGCCTAGGCTCCAACAGGCCCCTAACACTCACTTGTGGCTCGCCCTCGAGCCACTCGCACTAGCGTGTGGTCGCTTGATTTGCGCATCTGCTTGTGCTTGGGTCTCCGCGAATGTTTTCTTCCACTGCGCAATAGCGGAGTCCAATTCATCAACACACTCCATAGCTGTTTGCACCATTTCTGCGGTGGCTTCTTCTTTAGTGATGGTATCAATCACCTCCTGAGATTCAGCAATCTCTTTGATTTTTGCCTCGATTTGGGCAACGATTTCAGCATACTCCTCCATGAATGGCTGAATGCTGTTGGTGAGCTTCTCGTCTTCAGTTCTGAGCTTGTGTAGTTGCTGCTGCATTCTGCGTACTTCACTCATTTTCTTCATTTTTGCTAAGCCTGTTAAGGCCTTAGCTTCTTCAGTCAGAACATTGAAGGACTGTTCTGCGGCTTGCACCTGTTCTGACAGACCAACTTTAAAGGGGAGCGTCTCAAGCTCCGTCCAAGCTTCCATAGCTTGGCTCATCAGGTTCTCGGCTTCCTGTATTCTATCTTTCATCTGTGTGGAAGCTCTGCTTAGCGCTTCAAATTGTTCCTGCGCACCATCTGTAAACTGCGCGGCAACACGAGCTTCTAGCTCAGCGATCTGGGTTCTATGGCCCTCAGCCATAGCAACTATCTCTTGCTCCAGGGTTTTCACCCTTCCTCCAATAATTTGAACTTTTACAACCAGAGGGAGGTCTGGTTGAATCTCGCAAGCCGGCAACTCCTGGGCAAGCTCATTCACTGCGTTTCTTATGCCAATGTCTTGCGCCTCATAAAGTGCAAGTTTATCGGATATATTCTGATGGCTTTCCTTCAACTGTATCTCCTGCGATTGCAGTCGTTGATTTTCCTAGAATGTAGAGAGCTCTCTAGCTCTCAACTCAAGAGAAACTTTCTCATGCACTAGCTGTAGAGTCTCTATAGGAATTAGAGACAAATTGATTTCAACGGGCCCAACGGTGCTTACCTATAGTGCAGCTAGCGGATCTGGAAGTGTCATGCTGGTAGGAGGAATATGCACGACAGTATGCCTTTCTATGAGTTCTTCAACTCGCTCGGCACTTGGAATTTCTTGTGGCGCCTGCGAAGTAGATGCTGGCGCATGGGTCTACGCAATCCATCCTGCGAGACCTTTTATTTCCACAAACTGTAGGTCTAGAGCACTTCTGATGTGAGCATGCGTGTTCCTCATCTCACGAAATTGCTCTTTCAGGTACTGGTCGATCCCCGAGGGAATGGCCTCAGAGGGATGCGACACTTTCTGTTTCTTGGTGGCTGGCTCTGTCGAGCCTTCCTCGCTTCTTTGCTCATGGGCTTCCTTGCCCTTATCCTTCTCTTGCGCAGCGGCGGGTGGCATCGCGGATGCGATGTCGGCTGCTTCTCTCCATTCGTCCGACCAAGACTTGATAGTTTCTTCGACATCTTCGGTGGTCATCCTATAAAGACCTACGGCCCATTCCTCTTGAATGCCGCAGGGACGGAGGTAAAGTTGATGTACGTCGGCAGTAAAGGCCAACTTTCCTTCATATACTGTCGCTGTCTCCTCACTCAGCCTTGGCATTTCCTGAATGGTATCTCGGAGGAGATAGTAGTATTCACAAAAGACAGCGCGATTCATCTTGCGCTTCGCGGGATTGGGAGAATCCCAGAGGTTGATGTAGCGCATGCCGACAACCTCTCCTGCGCGACGCGAAAGGAACTGAGTATTCGGGGGCTCCTTCCACCCAACGAGAGCGCATAAAATTAGAAGCCAAGAAAAATGGAATGATTGGGCTGCATTGTCCTGCACATTCAGGCAATCAGCCAAGAAAGAATTCAGCAGGAAGAGAGACCAGTTGTACTGCTCTCCCTCCGCAGCTGCGATGGCGAGCTCTACGACAGCTCCAGTAACTTCCTTCGGTCGGCACTTTGTGAGAAGTCTGCCTGCAAGCAGACTTCCTGTAAATCGAAGTGCCTCATCTTCTACTGTAGTGAGGTCATAAGCCCGACTTCCTCTTGTCAAGTTATACTTCTGCACCAGCTGTGCAGCCAATTTTCTGTCCTTGTCCTTTCCCACAAAATGAATATTGGGATCCTTACCAGCCTTAGACAAACCGGTGATGCGGTGAATTAAATCAACATTTAGATCAATTGGCCTCCCGAGCCAAAGGTAACCTCCATGATCACATGAGAGTAGCGTCTTAACAACTACATTGACTTCGTTGCTACGCCCAAAGTGCGGTAGCTTCAACAAATTCAGGAGTCCAGGGCGCTCAAGATTTGCTGCAAATCCCTTCGGGATAAACTCGTCAACCTTTCTGGTGGGATTATGCACTACATTCAGATATCGGTCTAGCTGGAACTGAGGATATGTCTTATAGTCTCCGAGGTTGAAATCAGAGAACTTGACCAGTGGAATGTGTCCCAACAGTTGCCCTTCTACCCGCACGCTAGCCGGTAGTGGCGGTAACGGAATGGGATACTTTGCATTCTTCGGGATCTGTACTTCTGGCGCATCGTCTGGACGCGGCGGAATATAGTTCGCCATGGTCGCCAACGGCTCTGGAACAGGTTCTTCTGGCTGCGATGGCGACGCTCTTGTAGCCGGAGACTGCCTGGGATCCTGATAACCAGGATGTACATAAGTCGAAGCCGTGACTGGAGTAGTCATGCCGAAATCTAAGCCTCGGCGCAGGAATTGACGAACAACTTCTTCAGTTGACAGGTTCTCCGTCGTGAATCGATGTAGGGAACAAAAACTTTGGACAGCAAATGGCGGACCTGCGTAGGATATGGACGCTGAAAACAAGGAAAAATACTCTGCACAACTCGGCTCTGAAAACAATAACTTGGATTCTTTAAACAAGATAGCAATTCGAGGAAAGTAACCCAAAAATTATACAAGTGTGAGGTATTTATAGCCAGAGGTGCTAGTAAATGCGACCAAGTGGGGTTACTTAGCTGTAGGCAGCTATACATGAGTTGACAACACGCTATCCTCCTCGCCACAGTGGTGCATTTATTGTGATGGACGGGCTCTGATAGCCTTCCGGGAGAAGCTAATGCTTTCGGCGCCTGAGTTAAATGCAAATCTTTCGGAGATCAAGCCAAATCCGTTAGAGCGGCTAGACTTAAATAGCGGACTTATCCTTCATTTATTCAGACGCGGCTACATAACTGCTGTAATTCAAAATTTTTCGGCGGGTCATTTCAACTTAGGGAACTGTGCCTCTAGGGGTCCACAAGGAGAACTCTTCAAGCGGTGAATTAACACAGGGAGCTCCGCAAGAGCGATAGTTCAACGGTCCGGGGAGAAGCTTCGCAAGAGCGTAACTATGTTCGCTCCAACCAAACTTCAGACATGCGCGGATGTTTCTAGGAACTGCGCAGGAAGCCGGAGACTGAGTGTCTCGCAACTTCCGTGTAGACTGAATGCGGTGCCTCTTTCAACTACACTGGGCATCTGCATCTCTTTAGCAATATATTAGGTCGACAGAACGGGGTGGCCGTCGCGATAAAGCTTGAGCCGACTCCCGTTGATCATTGTAGGCAGTAATTCTCCATCAAGCTTTGCAAGCTGAACTGCGCCTCCTCCTGTTATCTTTGTCACCCGAAAAGGGCCTAACCAATGTACACGAAACTTGCCCGGAAACTTGATGAATTTACTATCATAAAGGAGTACCAAGTCTCCTTCTTCAAAGTGTTTATGCTTAATGTGCCTGTCATGCCAAGCTTTCTGTCGTGCCTTCTGTACCTGTTGATGGAATCCGGCTAAAAGTCGTTCTTCTTCTAAGGCAAGCAGTTGCGAAAGTCTTTCATTCATAGTATCAGGATCTGCCATCTCTGTAATTTGCGCAATTCTAAGACTGGGAACAATGTATTCCATGGGCATAACTGCTTCTTTTCCATACACCAAGTTGAAAGGTGTGTGACCTGTTAGTTTCTTGCAAGTGGTTCTGTAAGCCCATAATACAGCTGTGACTCTAAGGTCCCAATCATCTCTTTGTTGATTACAGATCTTCGTCAGGGCATTCTCAAGGATCTTATTAAATGCTTCCACCGAACCATTAGCTTGAGGATGGTAGGGTGTACTCTTATGGTGATTAATTTGAAATTCTTCAGTAAGGGCCTCTATAGTCTCATTGAGGAAATGTGTACCCTGATCGCTCATGAGGATCACTGGGCATCCAAATCTAGTGATAATATTCTCAAAAATGAACTACGCGGCCGTAGCAGCGTCGCAGTTCTTAACTGGCTTCGCCTCAGCCCATCTGGTGAGGTATTCAGTAGATGTAATGATGTATCTTGCGCCAGTTCTTTTTCCTGGTGGGTTAATAGGTCCTACAAAGTCAATGGCCCATTTATCAAAAGCACGCAGTGTGATCTGGGGTCTTAGCGGCATTTCATCTCTCCTTGAGGGTTTTCCTGTTCGCTGGCACACATCGCAACATTTACAGAACGCCTTAGTATCCTTGTGCAATGTCGGCCACCAAAGACCTGCGGCTAATATCTTTTGCGCAGTCGGCTTTCCTGCGAAATGGCCTCCTGCGGTACCTGAATGCGCTTCTGCGATGATAGAGCTCTTTTCATGTGGTAAGATACATCTGCGCAAAACTTCGTCAGGGCCCAACTTATAAAGCTGGCCTGCTATCAAAGTGAAGTCTGCGGCTCTGACAACAAGTTGCTTCTTTTGCTGGATTGTAAACTCAGCCGGCGCTTGCCCGGTAGTGAGAAACTCAAGAATATCATAATAATATTCGTCTGCTGCTTGAATAGAAAACAACTGTGCGTCAGGCAGATTGTCCTCCAGACTTGTAGGTTCCTCTCCTGACTCTATCCTGGATAGATGGTCAGGCCCTGCATTCAATCTGCCCGGCTTTACAATAACCTCGAAATCATATTCTTGAAAGAGCAGTAGCCATCTGCAAATTCTTCCTCCTAACACTGGTTTATTGACCAAGTATTTCAAAGCAGAATGGTCAGTGTACATTTTAAAATGAGCGCCTAACAGGTAGTGTCTGAATTTCTGTAGGGCATACACCATAGCTAGTCCTTCCCTTTCTGTAGTGGTGTAGTTCTTCTCAGCTGTAGATAGCTTTCTACTGGAGTAAGCAATCGGGTGGTCAATACTTCCTTCTCCAGACTGTGTAAGCACAACCCCCAATGCTATGGAAGAAGCATCAACGTGAACATGAAAAGGTTTTTTCCAGTCTGGGAAAACTAGAATAGGCGCTGTGATCATCTTTTCTTTAAGTGTGTCCAAGCTCTGTTGGCATTCTTCTGTCCATTGGAACTTCGAATCCTTTTTCAGCAATCTTTCCATAGGCGCTGTGATCCTTGCATATCCTTTGATGAATTTTCTGTAGTAACC
Organism: Larix kaempferi; assembly: GCA_027924585.1. NCBI lineage: Eukaryota > Viridiplantae > Streptophyta > Pinopsida > Pinales > Pinaceae > Larix > Larix kaempferi. Next base: position 729,678 of record BSBM01001018.1, read on the forward strand.
TGTATGTCCCAATGTAGTGCGCAATTGCTTAACTGAGTTGGGCGCAGGTAGATTAGCAATGATGGCAACCTTCGCAGGATCCATCAGGAGTCCTTGTCTGCATACAATATGTCCCAACAAAATACCAAAGGGCGCACAAAATATACATTTTTTCAAGTTAAGGGAAATCTGATGTTGTCTACATTTTTCTAACATCATGCGCAGATTTGCAATATGGTTCTTTAATAGGCCAAATACAGTCCAGTCATCAAAATAGACTTCTAAGAACTTGTGAATGAATTCTTTAAAAACAGCAACAACAACTCTAGAGAAGATAGCAGGTGCGTTTTTAAGACCAAAGGGCATTACCGTATACTGGAATGAGCCCCATTCAGTTGCAAAAGTAGTCTTGTGGCGGTCGTCCGGATGGATTCTGATCTGATGATATCCCGAAAAACCATCAGTGAAAGAGTAAGCCTCTTGTCCTCCAACATTATCAAGTACTTCATCTGTGAAAGGAGTGGGAAATGGATCGTGCGCTGATGCATCATTGAGTTTGCGCAAGTCGACACAGATTCTTATTTCACCTTTCATTTTCTTTTCTTGGACCACCATAGGACTAATCCAATCGCTTTCCTCTACTGGCTCAATAATACCTACTGCGAGCATTTTATCAATTTCTTCTTTGACTTTTTCTTTATAGCGCGGGTTCAACCTGTATGGGCGCTGCTTTACTGGCTTGGCATCTGCTTTCAGAGGTATGCGCATCACTCCTAAGTCTCCTAGGATGCCTTTCATTTCTGTGAACTTGGTAGGAAAGATATCCTGGTAGTCACGTAATAGTTCTGAAACATGTCCAACAGTTTCATCATCCCAATAATCTCCTATAGAAGCAAACTTTGGTTCAGCTTCTGTACCAATGTTAATCTTCTTGAGCTTGATATGTTCTGTGATGGCAGGAATATCAAGCTCAGGACCTTTAATATTGCGCGTCCCTTCTGATTCTGGGATATTGATGTTGCGAGGATCGTCCTCCTCATCTTCAGCGGTGAAGTTATAGCATTCCAGGGCATGTTCTATCTGGACAGCCCAATCTGGTTGGGAATATTCTGATAACGGGCATTGTTCAAATATCTTCTTTTTAATACACTTCAAAGCCTGATCGATGCTTGGATGTTCTGACTCAAAGCTGAAGGTAAGTTGAAAGCTTTCTATCGTAAGAGGCCAACTGATAGTGCCTTTGCGCAATTCTGTTTCAGTATACCAATTCCTTGGAACTGTATCCAATGTGTGGATGAATAGGTGAACCCATTCATCTTCCGGAATATCTGACCATTGCTGAATACATGCTTCAATGTGTGACCTGGGGTCACTCTGTCCCTCGTATTTGCGTAGGGCTCCGACTGTGGTGTCCTGAAATCTGCGCAGTATCAATCTGCGACAGTCTTGCCATGTGTGAATATTCTTCTTATGCGCAACCCACCATCTTGCGGGTGTAGCGCGCAATGCTACATCCAATGCCTGTATGCGCTGTTGTTCTGGAAGCTTTTGTTCATATTCATGTATGAATTTAGTTACTTCAGTTAAACCATCAAAAATTGGAGTGTCAGTTAATTCTGTGCCAATCCATCAAATGGATTTAGTCATCATGGCGCAACGCCTTGCAGAAACCTCATGTAAACGATTCTGCCAGTTTTCCAATCCTGCATCTGAGTCTGATGTGCACGAGCTATCACATCGCCAGCTGATATGGCCATCTGCTGTGGGGTTGACGTAGTCATTGTGGTTAGTAGTCATTTGGTACAAACTTTCCATGTGGCGCGCTTCCTCTTCTGCGCGAATGGGTTCTATATACCTTGGTCCTTGAATAGGATCAAGTGGTGCGATGACCCTAATCTGGTCATCCTCAAAGGTCATCTGTCTTTTCTTTAAATTAATGACAGCCAAATTATCAAATGCCCAGTCTATTCCTAAAAGTGCTGGGTATGGTCTACTATCATCCATGATTTTGATTACTTCAAAATCTGCAGAGCTTCTTACTCCTTCAATATCAATAGGTACATTGGGTAATCTGCCCAATGGAGAGACTCGTTGCTGATTCGCGAGTCTTAGCTGGATAGGGGATCTTGTAAGCTGAGGGCTTCCCATCTGTTCCCATGTCTGCATAGTGAGAACATTGGCTTCGGAGCCCAAATCTAACATGACTTCGTCCATTTCAAATGCTCCAATCTGCGCTGTGAGCCTCATCTCTTTTCCAGTTCTAATGTGACTCCTAATCTGGTGAACAGCATACTGCGGTGTGTTCGTCGAAGCAGACTGTTGGCACTGATCCAACAGGTGTTGGAGTTCTAAAGTTTCCTTTTCATTGCGCAACAATTTTAAACATTGTCGCAGGAACGCATGAACACTGCCTAGTGCATGCTCCTCGTCAGGCCTTCCAGCTGTAGTGGCCTGTTCTTGTACCGGATTGTCTTGTCTTAGCACTTGCGATCTAATATTGTTCTGCGGAATTGCGGCAGAACTTGAAGCTCTCGGATCTGAGAAATACTATTGAGCTTGCTTGAATGCTTCTTTTTGCTTCTGCAGGTTAAGTGGGGCTGGTTTAATATTAGCGCGGCGCACCCATTGCGTCGCTTGCTTTCCCATTCCCATCTCTTGCGCACCAGTGGTTGCTCCACTGCGTGTCAGTATATTAACAGTAGGGTCTGGTTCTCTTTTTTCTGCTCCAATCAACTGAATATTCTGATTGACCTGTGGGGTCTTTGCTTGCATCTTAGCCTATAACTGAGGGCATTCTTCAATGATATGGTCAGAAGATTTACAATACCTGCAGAGAGTTGTAGGATTTTGGCAATCCCTGGCAAAATGACCTTGTGTTCCGCAATTATAACAAGTGATCTGTCCTCTTCCGCGACCAAAATTTGTTGTGCGTCCGCGTCCCCTGTAATTTCCTGCTCGGGCATCGCGAGTTTGGTCATACGGTGGACCTGCTGTGGGTCCTTGTGTCTCTGCTTGTACCCTATAAACATCATGCTTTCTTTCTATCATAAGATCATATGCTCTACAATTGTTCTCATCATGACCTACTGATTTGCAGAAATTACAATATAGATTCTTTGGAGTTTGTACATATTTCTGAAGTAAGTGACATTCTTGTGGTCTATGACCTCTAGTTCTACAAATTTCACACCAAGGCCCCTGTGCCTGTGGTAAAGGGTTAGGTGCTCCAGTTGCAATATAGTCTATGAAAACGGGGCAATGGTCCTTTGAATGACCTTGGGCTTTACATTTTGTACACCAAATTTCTTCCTTAATCTCCTTGCCTTTCTTAATATCATGCACTTGCAAGGTTAAGTTTGCTAATTGGTTATGCAACTGCGCAACATCGTTGCTTGTTCCCGCAATGGGCGAAGCTTCTAGTTTCATAGCCATCTCTAGAGCTTGTTCCCGAGTATTGAGATTCTGTTGCATAAGAGGAAGTCTAATGTGTGGGAGCAGCGCAGCAATGAACCATTCTTTATGCTGCTGTGGTGCAAACTCGAAGCTTACTTGATCTATCAAGGCTTTGAACTTCTGGTCAAAGTCCCATACTGATTCTGTAGGTAACTGTTTGATGTCTTTGAGCTCTGTTATACACTGTGATTCTGATTTAGGTTTCTTGAATTCTCTAATCATGGCATTTCTTACATCAGCAAGCGTTCTATTCTGTGCTGCTGAGTATTTCATGAACCAAGTCAAGGCTCTTTCTCTTAGTGTGGTTGCTAACTGAACCAGTTTAACAGCATCATCATTAATTTGCTTAATTGTCCAAATGGCTTCACATAAGAACCAGTGTTGCTCAGGGTCTTCTATCCCTGTTCCTCTAAAAGTCGGTAGTTTCATGTCATCACCCATCCTTCTTGTGCTAGGTTGAGGTGAGGGTGCTGTAGCAGTGCTTCTGGGCTGGTTAAATAAAGGTGGTACAGAGGTACTAGAAGTACCGTGTGGGCTACTGGAAGGTGTTACTGCGGGGTTATACTGAGCTCCGTCTGGTTTTTGCGGTGTAAAGGGGTAATAAGGGATATGAGCACTCCCTTGTCTTTCTATATGGCTTGCTCTAGGAACTTGTCTGTCTTCTGGGCTCGACTCAAAAGAATGTTGGTCAAGGCCTACTTTATACCGTTTTCCACTACGAGTGCAACCAATAACTTCAGGATCACTATCAGAATCTACGGACATTACTTGTCTATGCTATTCATCTGAAGCTATACATAGTTTTGCTTTTTCATACAGAAGCATCTTAATCGATAAGTTCAAAGAATTCAGGAACTTACCTCTGTGTAGTTGAGAGAAACTCCTCTCAGCTTCACTGAAACTCTTTCTTGTATCCACTGCAAACTCGGTGATGAAACCTTTCAGTAGACTATTCAACCAAAAGTCTACTGCGCGGGACACATAATTGTCTATCCGCTTCACAATACTGACTAGCTCAGGCGTCCAAGCGACGGGTCGATCAATATGCACAGTAGGTCTAGAATCTGCTAACTTGGCTATCCAAGCGTGTAACTCCAGTGCGAATGTAACAAAGAAAATTTCGTGAAGGTCAGTATAAATATACTTCTGTAACCAGTCTTCTGTTTGGAGCGTAGAACTTCTATTTTCTTGTTCAGCGAACTCTTTAGCCTTTAAATCAAACCAGTCTCCAATTTCTTTAGCTGTAGGATTCCAGTAACACATTTGTTAACTGAGCAAGTCTCAGTGTAACAGAACCTTTCGCTGGCTTCAGCAACAATCTCAGACGTCGCGGAAATAGTAAGTCTCACAGCAGCAAGTCGCAAGACAACGGAACCATTTGTTCTCCTCGATCTCGCGCGTCGCCTAAATAACAAGTCTCACAACAACAAGTCGCAAGGCAATGGAACCATTTGTTGGCTCAACAACAGGGTTCAAAGCAACGGAAGTGACATGATCAAGAAGTCATAAGGCAACGGAACCATTTGTTGGCTCAACAACAGGGTTCAAAGCAACGGAAGTGACATGATCAAGAAGTCATAAGGCAACGGAACCATTTTTTGGCTGCTTTCTTGGGCAGACCCGGGTTTTAATGAAGCGCAGCAACAAACCCCTTGGCGCACTGGCCCTCTTGGCAATGAGCTGCCCAGTAGCTCGAGGTCTCACCCGAAGTGGCTATGGGGGGGTTAAGGAATCAGGTTTCCTTAACCGTGGTGATGCGGAGATTGTTCTTCCTCTTCTGGTTCCTCAGATATCGGCAGTCTGACTTTCCCGCAGGCCCCTCGGCGCAACTGCGAGGCTTCCTTCCTCAGCAGGCCCGCTGCGCAGTTTCTCCTCCCTAGCGCAGAAGGAAACTATCCCTTGCGTCGATGCGTTAAGTACCTCCTCGCCCTGCACGCTCAGCGCAGTAACGCGTTCCTCGATCGCTGCAGCGACATCGCTCCACCACTTCTTCAATACTTAACGCTTATAACTATCGAGGGACCTTCCCGACTCACTTAAATAGTCGCAAAGATAATGCAAGAGTTGTATACACAGGTAATGAACTTAAACAGTTAAATCATTCACACAAACATTATAACAAGAAGAAATATGTGAAGCTCATCTCCTCGAGGGAAACCACGTCCACGGGAGTTTATATTAACCAGAAAATGATAGAGTCATACAATATGTTGCGCACACAGCTGCATCCTTAGATCTTTACAGGAAACTCCACGCACACAGCTGGGAGCCCTTCTCTCAATCTAGTCTCTTCTCTACAGATATTACAAAGGCACAGACGTCAACTCAGACTGTCTGGCAACTCAGGGATTAGCTCCTCGGCTATCCGATTTCTACTCTAGTTCTACACACTCGATAGAAAACATAACAAAGGATAATCAACACATGATCTATCCTCGAGACTGACTATCTAACAGTCTAACCATCTAACTATCCCAAAAATATCTAACTCTCCTTCTTTATCATGTATACATATATATAGGTGGCCATGACGGTCACACCTTTACAAAACTATGGGCCTTTCCCAACAGTGATTCCCAAAAACCCTAACCACGCACATGGCTAGGTGTACTGTAGGCGCCGCTTGCAGTCACGTCGCCGCTTCCTGCAGGCTCCTTGACTTCCGGTGTAGATTGTGGGTATGGGCGCTTGTCCTTCACCTTCAATGCTCTGGTCCATTGCTCCTCCTTGATCCGAGCAACCATAACTTCTGTACTTAGCCTTTAAATGAGGGTAGCTGAGCCCTCTACTCCATCGCCTTATTTATTATGGTAGCTGAGCCACCTTCATTCTTCGATGACGTGCGCGCGAGCTCCGCGATTTCCGGTCCGTGATCTTCGCTGAGCTTGTCCATCTGGTACCGTACTGCGCACCGTCTCCTTCTTACCCAAAATTAGCACTTTCCTTTCATACTTGTGCTTTTTCCCCAAAATTCGCAGCTTTTCCGCAGCTACGGCCTAGGCTCCAACACGCATTCACTCTCAAGCAAACTTTATGTTAGAAAAACAGGATTGCAGAGCAATAACAATAAACAGAAATGCAAATATAATCACACACACATTACAAGAGAGACACAGATATATCGTGGTTCAGCCCAACTTGGGCTATGTCCACACTGAATTTTCCAGTCCTTATTATTATTACCATCCAGCAAGGTGAAGGAATACAACCTGCAGCACAGTCGCTGCACTTCCTCTTCACTTTCTCACAGTCTCTCTCCTGATCTTAGAGATCTTTACAATGCATAAAACCTAATACATCATTCCTAGCCATATTACAATGTCTTTCTTTTATAAGGGAGATACAATGGGAAAATACCACGGGTTACCCAAAACCATGGGCCCGTAAAACAACCATCCCCCCTGGAACCCCGTGGGGTGGCGATGCCCCCCCACAACCCCCCGCTGGGGTGTGTGTACAGTCCACCTACATATCATATAATACTGGGGTACAAACACAGCTGAATAATAATAATATCTCTAAATCTTGAGATCATGCTCCACAACCAACACTTTACATATGAGCCCTTTTGTGATAGCTACATAGATTACCTCCTTTCATAAGGTTGGATGTGTTAGTGGGATAAAGTGCTTGGAAATAACATTAAGATAGACAACACTAGACTCCTTCAACATTTTTCCTTAAACTACACCATTTGGGAACTATATTGTGCCATGTTGAGGATTCATAGGAGGATCAAATCCACTTTGAAAGCATCATCATTGTAGGATATCAACCTGAATAAGTTTATTACCTACTACTAGAGGTTCATCAACCTTGGATGTTAGGAGTGTTCTCACTTCTTCTTTAGTTTCTACCTTGGTCACCAACTTATAAGCAATTTGATGTTGTTAATGGTTTATCCTCATGAACCTACCATTCCATGGCATGTATTAGAAGACATTATTTGATAGAAACTTGGTATTCACATTTCCACTACTAATTCAAATAAAAAGCTAAGGCTAACTCTCCCATGTTTACGACAAGTTGTAACTTATGCACATCCTCACCCCCACCACCTACCTTTATGGGAGTAAAATGTGTTTACACACAAACACACCCTCATTCCAAAAACTAAAAATATACATTTATATACACAACTTAATACACCGCTAATTATTGTATTTTTTAATATTTTTAATATATTATGATCTTTCGTAGATATCTATATCTCTTTCACTTTCCATTTTAATTTCAATTACAAATCATATTGAATATTTTTATGGTACCACTATAATTCATCCGTAAACAGATATTTGTGATGTACACTTTTTTTGACGAAGTGTTTCCTTTCTTTATTCTTGTAGCAATACATTTCATTTTTTAAAGTATTTTGCTTCTCCATTATAAATTTTAACTTCAAAATATTTCAAATTTATTATGTACAATTGTGTTAGGGATTATTGCTTTGAGTAATTATAAAAAAATAATTATATAATATAAATAGAAAAGAAGGGAAAGTATAAATACCATTCAACATAGTTTTGAGGTGTGATGAAGTTATTTGTATCTGTATAGATGATTGATTGAATTGTATGATTGTGATTTATGTGGCTTGTCCATGTTATGAAAGGTGGCAAGTGTGAAACAACAATCACATGTTAATTCTTGTGGTATAGTTAGCAGCTATCCTTCCTACTAATCACTCTAATATGGAATGGAAACTATATTGAATTATATTTTCCCTCACATAAAAACAATACAATACATCGCAATTAACACATACTTGAAAAATGTAATTGGATTAATTGTCAAATAAGACATGGTACAATTATTTGTATAAATGTTTTTGCAAGATTCAAAATTCAAAATAGTTGCATCACATATATTTTTAATTTCCAAGTTCATTTTCCATATCAATCATAATGGAGAGAAAACACTGGAAACAAAAAAAGAATTAGAAGTAACTTACCATTTAATGCATTTGGAAGACACTCATTAAATCAATCACAATGGAGAGAGAACATTGGAAACCAAAAAAAGAATTAGAAGTATCTTGCAATTTAACGCATTTTGAAGACACTCAATAAATCAACAGTATTAAGCAATCGATAACCAAAGTTAAAGCAATTAAACATTTTTTTAAACTAAGCAAGTTCATCAACAAGATATGCCACTAAGCAAGTTCATTCACTAATTGTTTCTTGCATGCCTCTCAGCATAGTAAGAGATTCTAGATGTACAACTACTTGATGGAAAACATTCACACATTTCTTAGGCAAAGAATGTTACTGAAAATTGCATTTTTTCCCATCCAACATCCAACTATATATAAAATAACAGGACACCCATAAAGGTCTCAAATATGATTAATATGCATATCCAAATGTAAAACTGTTACACAAGGTTACATATATGATTCACATTCATATACAAATATGATTCATATGCATATCCAGAAGGTTACACAACTGTCCACATATCAGTGGAGTAACTAACATCTGCAAAATGTAAAACTGTATCCAAAGACAAAAGTTTAAAATGCAGCAGCTAGAAGTTGCACAGATTGTCCTTCAAAAACTTTTATCTCTACCTCTGGCTCCCAGCACAGACTTGATCCTGTGAAAAGTGGTGACATCCTTCCACACCTGTTTGGCATATGTGCAGCCCAGTAACAGGTGTTCCAAAGTTTATCCCTCCAAATGACATAAAGGACAACTCCATCATATGCAGAAATTGCTTAAAACATATATGGCCTTTCATTCAACTCTTTTAAGTCCAAAGTTCTTGCCAAATCTTCAGCAGACACAACTCCTGGAAGATCCTATGATGAACATATAACCATAGCTATCTTATGAAGTTGAATAAGTGCAAAAGAGACATCATTATCATAAACTTAATAGACAAGGAAAAGATGGGCAGAACATCCAATCATGGCCAATTTAATAAATGGGCATACAAATTAGAGAAACAAGTTGTATCTGTGTAAATCTATTTGAGATGCTGACTGAAACCCACTAATATGGAAAGGATCATATATGGTGGAAAGCAACTGCAATATGACCAAACAAGGACTAGTAAACCAAGTATATTATCCCTGAGAAGAAGGTATAGCTTGATAACTTCCTAAAGGAGAAGACATTTTTTGGTCCATGTTTATGTCAACCAAGGTAAGAAATTCCTCCTTGTAACTGTGCAATTGGATGCTAATCACAATCAATGTATTTATGGTTGATGACTCAGCTTACATGTGCCACTGGAACATCTTTTCAGAGGAGCAAATTTTATAGTATTCAATTTAGCGAAGGCTCTAGCTTTTGGAAAAACTTGTGCAACCCCCCAACCATAGGCTTCCTTCTTATAATTCTTGTGCTTTAATGAAAAGACTCAAGCGTTATGGTTTAAAATTAAGTCCCCTAATTTCCCTCTCAGATACATAGGACAAGCATGAATTTTCAGTTACATTATAAATGCATGACAAAAACAAAAGTGGTATTCCAATACCTACCATAACCAAATAATTTGATCGCCAGCTTCATTGTACTCATGATACTCCATATGGTATTTCCAATCATGTACACATAAACCAACGTACCCTCTCCATACAACATTAGATCCAGATCTTCAGGTTCTAAAGCTCAAAGAAATTGTTGAGGTGTTGAATTCCCAAGCAAATCAGAAAGTCCCCGAGCAAAGCATTTAATTTGATCTGCAACTGGTGTGACAAAATGACACTGAATTAACAACTTGACATGCTGATGTTAATTCTTACTATTTACAATCAAGTCCCTGTACCCTGGACAAAGTTACATAACCTTTCGGGAATTGAGTTCTTCAATTCTATAGAAAATGTGAGTCCTAGTAGATCCTTGTCTAAAAGATCTGGAAACATTTCCAAGATTTTCTTGCAAGTTGAATACAAGTATGATCTGGATCTTGTGTATCTTCCCACGATATAGAGAGACCAGCCAATTGTTTGAAGAATGTTCCAGTTAGGGTATTTTCGATTTGGACCCTATGCATTAATTCCAAACCAATAAAACAACCGCAAAACTTGAAATAGGACAGATAACCAGGATACACTCAAGATGTTGCAAGAGGAAGGAATAAGATGATCAGATATTCGAGTAACCATACAGTTTCAAACCCAGGATGTGTTGATAAGAGAGGTAATCTCTAGAAAAGAGCACATTTGGGGATAGTTTATTTGTATTTTCCTTACATCAAACGATAGTTTTGGATCATATACAAGATTTCATCCAATGGCCTGACAGATTGCAAACTTATCGATTAATAAGGCAAGATCAAAGGGTGGAACATATTTATCTAGATTCCAACCATATTATCAAGCACAAGATGATAAAAAAACATTAAAAAATAACTAAGGACAACTTTCCAAAGGACATAAATGCTTTCAAAACTACATCTTGGACTCAAATTCACTAAGGTCAATATTTACCTAATAATTTACAGCTTGTTAAAGGATATGATTGCTTTCGAAACTACATCTTGTTCACTAAGGTCAACATTTACCTAATGCTTTTAAAGATTCCATAAAACTGAAAGGGCACTATTACATGATATCTTAAACATCTTGTATCGCAATAAAGAGCAGAATTTAGTAGGTTAAATAAAAATATGATAACAGATTTCCCACTCATCAGGGTTGGGGAAGACGATCATTGGGGTAACATAAAAAAAGAGCATTTGTAGGATTAAAAATTTCTCTGCATATTAATGAAAACCACTCCTGCAAAACACCTGGACCAGAAGCTTCCTCAGTCACAAACTTTACAGAAATTCTTGTAAGACATCGACTTCTGCATAGGAAGGTGGCTCAAATGAATCCACAAGAAGATGAGATCTATGAACAACTATTTCATGTCATTCATCATGGTCTTCTTGTGGTCCTAGCAGCATAGCCATTACTAGATTCCTCTTAGACTCAAAATCAAGAAGGATGCAACATAGGGTGACTATGGAATAAGATTATTTAAAGCTAATCGTAGTGTATTTAGAATCGATAACAAATCTTCCATGTCATCTTTGGAAATCTTGGAAATAGCATGATTCCCTTCATAATGAAGAGGAATGGAGCCCAGCCAAAAGGAAAATCCTCACGTGTGGATGGCCCAGGTTCAACAACGGTATTTATCACTGCCTCAAGCGAAATATCAATCTTATCGAGCAGCTCCATCAATATTGTGCAAAGCCACTTATGGGATCTAATATCTACCGCCATCAAGGGATCTATTTTAGAACAACTTGCAATGTGTTCAGCTTTACTTACATTTACATGAGATGCTACAGGGCTATCAATTGCCTCCATGGCTTTGCAAAAGGTATTACAAAAGCTGTGAAATCCTGCACCTCTCAATATTGCACACATTTAACATGTTGCATCATGATAATAGGTTTATATAGCTTAATCCTGGGCAAGAGATGGCCTTTTTGCATTTGTTCCCATCCATAAATGGCTTTTAAATTAATAGATACATCAATAAACTCAATCAAAGAATATTTTTTATGGTACTCTATCACACAAAATCAATAACAAATATAAGGACTAAGACTTAATGATAGTATAACTAGGGCTAGATATTTTCTAACTAGGGCTAGGGAAAGCCAATATGTCTCCCACTATTAAGTATAGTAGAGGTCCCATATAGTTGAGCTCCCAATTTCTATCTAGACAAATGGGTTATAATTTATACCTTTTTGTCTCCTTGTTTATAAGGGGTGGATCAACTCTGATGGAACCTACATCGAGTACAAGTCGGTCATCTTCATTTCTAAGGTGCAAAACCCTTAGATTATCACCAATTGATATCCCATAATCTGGTTTAACATGTCGTATTATATTTTAGCCAAGGCACTTCCCTCAAAATAAACATATCCTCCTAAATATTCTATAGTTGCAGCAGACTAGTTTTATAAAAGATCAATATATTTTAAAAATAAAAATGTGGTTATCTGGGAAGGCACGGAGTGGAATCAGTTGGTAAACTACAATATTTTAAAATTAAAATTTATTTTGAGAGAGCTTGCGAGAAGGTAGAATGGCTAGCATATTGTAGAAGAGGGCAACCAAAAATACTACCTCAGTCACGTCAAAAAGGAACTTCCACACTTATCTCAGCATATAAATAAACCCGTGACTGCTTTTCATTACTTCTAAAAAAACTGCTGCAAGAAAACAGTGAATTGCTAACTGCTCAATCGAAAACTAAATAAATAAACCTATACCTCTGCCTTCTCTTTTATAGATTGAGATGAAAAGTGCGCACAATGAATCTGGAGCACTATTGATTTACAACTAGAGCAAATCCATCACAACCTTCGGACCGGAACACCAATGGCTCCTGGTTTTCTGTGGGCTGAAAAGTCAAAATAAAAGTTTATATATATATATATATATCTATATCTATATCTATATATCTATAAATATATATCTATATCTATATCTATATATCTATATATAGATATATCTATATCTATATCTATATATCTATATATAGATATATCTATATCTATCTATCTATATAGATATAGATATAGATATAGATATAGATATACAAGTTTGGGGACAAAATATACCAAAATTAATTAAATATTATCAAAACGAAATATCCATACCTGCGTCCCCTATGGAGATTGTGAAACTATAATTTCCTCAACATCTATATTTGTGCCACTAGCCTCTGTTTCTTCCCGGTCAAGAAAATACGTATCATCAAAGTTGTCATCATTCATGAATTTGGTATACTGCATAAATTTCATATAATTTATAGACATTATATTTGGAGAATAAAAACATTAGATTTCATATATTATAGCATACTTACGTACCATGCCTCTGTTTTGATTTTGTCCAGCGATGACTCACTTATAATTGTCTCTACAGTACGCTGCATACTGCTCAAGCTCTAATCGAATCATACTTTTCAAGCGATCATCAGAATAATCATCAAATGGGCCTTCATCCATACTAGTTGAAGATGACATAGTATTTAGGCCGATTTCCACCCCTGCCAATGCAGCCCCAACACGGTCCTTTATCTCTTCCCTAACCCCTCTTGCTATTTGGGATGTCATTTCCAACTCCACTGGAAAATCAATGACTCTAGGATGTGGCTGTACTAACCGAGGCATCAAACGCTTATACTGAACATCTCGTCATGCACGGGTCGTTCATATGTATGACCTTTTCCAACACCATAGAAACTGGATCCCGTATCTGTATAGTCGGGGTCCATGTGAAACCAAAACTCTGCAATCAACATCTTCACAAAATACTGAGGAACCTCGTCATTATTTGGGAACTTCCCATATGAACACAGGAACCTCGAATAAATATGTGGTGTAATCAGTGGATCATTGAATCTTGCGATCTTTATACGCTTTTTGTCTTCAGGCCATAAGTCAAAACATGAAAAGAGCATTTCTTTTGTGACAACTTTTTTTATTTCTTCAAACTTGTGGGGACCCATCACTGACAATCGCCTCCTACGCATCATGTCATGAAAAATATGGGTTGATGTTCCAACCCCAAGATATGTCTCAATCAAACTATTCAGATTGTGCAAAACAATCTAGAGACACTGTTGAGTACCAAAAGAGAGATTTGAACTCTCAAGTTCTGCCCGCAATCTCGAGGAATTCTCCTTCATCTTTTCCACAGTTAGCATAGCGATGCTGTCTTCCCAAGGAATCTCCTCAGGAACATCTCTAGGATGAATGTAAAGAGGATCATATCTTTCATTGCAAGCATACGGATGCACCCGACGACCTCTCCTTGTCTCAGGAGGTGGATTAGGATCAGAAGCAACAAACCCTGTAAGAAGTAAAATGCACGTGCAAGTATTAAAATCTATATATATAATTTGTCAATCAAATTATACACATTTAAATAAAATGTGTTCATTATAAATACCTGATGGAACCTCTGCATTAGCATGAACATTGTGTGAAATAGAAATAAAGTCTTCTGCCCCATCATTATTGTTAGAATGTCCAGAAGCCCCTGTAGAAAACCAAAAATTGGCAATCACATGTAAGTTTACATGAAAAATCATGTAATTTTTCACGAATAAAATAGTCATGTGAAAAAAAATTCTAGTTAGAATGTATGTAAACAATCTCTACCTGGCGATGGTGTATTTGAAGAATAAGGCACTAAGGGTGTCATCTGTGTTTGTCCACCGACCCCTGTAGACCCCTCAGGCAAACGTATGTCTGAGTGAGAGCCACCACCTGTGCACAACAATATCTTATAAAGATGTGTAAAATAAGATTTATGTTTATATAGACTTGAGCATGAATTGAATAACAATTGAATTTACCTAACGATGACCTCAGGGAGTTTCGCTGCATAGTAGCCAAGTTTGCTTCACCCTGAAGCTGTGAAGTTGTGCATGATAATAATTTTCCACATATTAAAAAACATGTCAAACAAGAATTCTAGTGAGAATGTATGTAAACAATATCTACCTAGCGATGGAATCCTCTGTGTTTGTCCACCGACCCCTCAGAGAGACGTCTGTCATGGTGAGAGCCACCACCTATGCATAACAAGATCTTAGAAAGATGTGTAAAAGAAGATTTATGTTTATATAGACTTGAGCGTGAATTGAATAACAATTGAATTTACCTGACGATGACCTCAGGAAGTGTCGTTGCATAGTAACCAAGTTTGCTTCAACCTGAAGCTCTGAAGCTATGCATGATAATAATTTTCCACATATTAAAAAACATGTCAAGAAAGAATTCCAGTCAGAATGTATGTAAACAATCTCTACCCGGTGATGGCGTATCTGAAGAATAAGACACTAAGTGTGTCCTCTGAGTTTGTCCACTGGCATCGGTAGACCCCTCAGACAGACGTCTGTCATGGTGAGAGCCACCATTTATGCACAACAAGATATTAGAAATATGTGTAAAAGAAGATTTATGTTTATATAGACTTGAGCATGAATTGAATAACAATTGAATTTACCTGACGATGAGCTCAGGGAGTGTCGCTACATAGTAGCCAAGTTTGCTTCACCCTGAAGCTGTGAAGCTGTGCATGATAAGAATTTTCCAAAGATTAATAAACATGTCAAATTTAAATTTACCAAATTTAACATTGTGCACCTGTGCATGATGATAAATTCTCCCATTAAAAGCATGTCAAAACGTGTCAAACAAGATAAATATATTTCATATTAACAATCGAATATACCTGACTACATCACATGTATTTGTCTAGCACTGATGGTAGATGTCTTTGGACGATCCATGTGTCCTTGTTAAGACAAATGAGAAATAAACCATTTTATAAATATCTCTAGGAAATAGAAAATGCAGCAAAATATACTACAATGTAGTATCTCTATTGTTTGCAACAAATCTTCCACATTCAAGAGACAATAACAACCATAGTTGTTTAACTATTAAAACATGAAGTATTGACATTTGAAGCAAGTTGGAAACTAAAGACTTGTCCATTTTATTACTAGCTCATGCATTTCAAGATGAACAATGCTATTGACACCTATAGCAAATCTACTATGGCTATATTCTTTTTCAATATAGCCTATAAATATTGTATACATAAGATCAACATGAATTAGTTTGATTCTATTACAAGCTACTATTTGCTACATATGTGCCAGGAATTGGATCTTATGCTAGAACATGTGGCTATCAGTGTTCAATTTTCTAATGTCAATTACTTTCAAGTATTGTGACATAATTGGAAAAAACTAGGGCAATTTATTTTTGGGGGTAGACTAGTATCCTAGAGACATAGTATTTTGATTCAGAGACAATTTAGCATTTAATATATACATTTATTTTCTAAACAACTAATACTATTTTGAACATGATACTAGACTTCAACATATATAATCTATGCCATTGATGAAGCCATATTTTTTCGACTTTGAACACAACTTTTAAATGCAATTTGCAATAGGAGTATTGTTAAAAAACTGGTCAGCAAACATCCTCCTAAATCTATTGCCGCTAAGCACAATTTATCTAGAAACCGTATAAAAATAAAAGGAAATTTGTACAAGTATCAAGTACGAAGCACATGGCTATTGTTGAATAGAAGCAATAGATCAAGACAATAGGTATCATATACATTTTTAATCGTGGTTGCTGTCCAAACAACACTTAGAATATAGTTTTGTAACTGTCACTACAAATGCAAAAAAATCCAATCAGAATTTTAGGTGTTTCCCAATAGCCAAATTAGGTTCTGACTTTAAACAAAATCCACATGATCAAATGCATCTCTTCCAAGATCCAAGAACAAATAGGAAACAAACAATGGTATATATTCCATCTAAAATAAGGGATACCTTTCCTCACCTCACCTTACCTTTCCTTACCTTCAATGTATGTTGATCCAAAAAAAAATTCGTCATGTTAACAAGTCCAAAAATGAACTTTTCACTTTAATGAGATTATTCATTAAAAGTGTGTTTTACTTGGAGGAAGCTATTTCATGATAGTTACAAATATCATAACCTTAACTATCATCTATTAAGAGAACATAAACACAATCTCGGGATTTCATATCAATATGTATTTGCATTAACAATCTCCCTCCTGTAATGGCATAGCCTTAATGTGAATGGTGAGGTTCAAACGAGAACCTACTGCCATCCAAACAAATATGGACATTTTTTGCAGACACTATGTGAAAAAAGACCTTGATTGCTGCTACAATCAACCTTGTACAAGTGAAAGTGTTCATTCCTCCATAAACGCACCAACATAAATACAAAATATTTCCAAATATTGGTTCTTTGATTGTTGGTCACATGAAAAGGTTTCTAAGCCAAAGATCAACATGTTTCCATAGCTTCATGGCACGGAAAGGAACACCAAGGAGGTATGTTGCTTCTTACTATATAAAAATTTATTTACTTTTGGATAATCGATCTATGGAAAACATGTTTCATTAACCAAGGTGAATGAGAAACAAAAGTGTAAATGGACCTCCATGCCAACAACTGATTCTAGCTGTACAAACAAGAACATAGGTAGCTACTCTTAATTCCCTATTTATGCTTTTGTTTATGCTTATGGGAAGTTTAGAGGACAAGGGAATTCAAAGGATAATTGCTATTGGGACAAATTGCAAATCTATGTAGCAATGATAACTTGCAGATAAATCTTAGAACCAAAGGTGGCATTAGGGAATTATTGACAATTGCTAGATGTTTTTATCCAAATGACTCTTGTGAAAATGCAAATTAGACTCTATTCTAGGAACACGAGAACTACCATTACTCTGCATACATGAATACATATAATAATAACATTATTGTACATATAATGAGACTATGTTATAGGAACATGAGAACTACCATTACTTTGTATGCAAGATTACATACAGTAATAGCATTTTTGTGCATACAAGAAGCATATGTAAAACACAACTTTCTCTCTAAACATGATCTCCTAACCACAAGAAACGAAAAATAAATCAAGAGTTTGAAACATATGGTATTACAATTGAGCTTTGAATCTCATGAGACAAATAATGTCTTTGATAAAGAAGAAGCAACAAGGAATTCACCTAAATCAAACGCTACAATGAACATATTTAAGATAAACCGAACCAAGAAAGAGATCTAGCAAATTGACAACAAGCTATTATTGCAAATATTTTTGAACAAGCGAGCTTGCAAAAGATATTGTCATTCCTTGAATCCCAGAATGTTCATGTTTGAGGGAATTTAAGCAAAGTTGTTGCAAAAATGGTTTCCAAAGAAGCATATCAAGAGGGAATTATTTATGCAAACAATGACTCCTAACTAATTACATCCCATATCGAGCTTTCAATCTAGCAGTTACTAGCACCTAACACAACAGTAATTGAATGTTAAGGATCCAATTGCTAAACAAGGAGTATCGAAACTAGTTTGTATACCTTGTTGTATGCCTATTATTGCAAAACTAAGAAACCATGCCATTATTTCATCATAGAATACAACTATCAAGATTGCAAGGCACTCTAGCTACTTGACCACATATGGAAAATCCTAGCTCTCAACAAAAACACATGGTCACTCACCCCTACTTCAAAATTCAAGACCTAAAATCCACTTGCATATATGCATTGTGCAATAAAGCATTTACCTATGCCATCGACCCATGTCCACATATAAAATTCATCCACGGAAGCACTTGCGACGATGCAATTGAAACTTTGTTCTAAGATGAAATATTTCAAGTACAGGTAGAGGTAAAATATTTCAATTTTTATAAATATCATTGAAATTTATGTTTCTTTCATTGCAAGCTCATATGGATTCTTAGAAAAAAACTACAACCAAAACTTATCCACCAAAGCTAGAACCTAATGAAGAATTATTATTTGATAAAGATGACAAAGTATTTGAAACTAACCTAACCCAGTCTACACCCTATAAGTTGATATAAGCGTCTAGTGGTAGCGTTAGGGATTCGTGAGCCTCAATTCAGACTTGGAAGTTGGACCTTACCAAATATATTGTAGTCGATAGTTGCCTTTTCCTGAGCTAGTATCTCTTTGTGCACAATAGGTAGCATGTACATTTTTAATTGTGATTGATGTCCAAACAACATTTAGAATATAGTTTTGCAACTGTCACTACAAATGAAAGAAAAGCTAATCATAATTTTAGGTGTTTCCCAATAGCCAAATTATGTTCTAACTGTAAACAAAATCCACATGATCAAATGCCTTTCATCCAAGAGCCAATAAAAAATAGGAAACAACCAATGGTATATATTCCATCTAAAATAAGGGATACCTTTCCTCACCTCACCTTACCGTACCTTACCTTCAATGTATGTTGATCCAGCTTTTTTTTCGTCATGTTAACAAGTCCAAAAATGAACTTTTCACTTTAATGAGATTACTTCATTAAAAGTATGTTTTACTTGGTGGAAGCTAATTCATCATAGTTACAAATATCATAACCTTAACTATCATCTCCTAAGAGAACATAAACACAATCTCGGGATTTCATATCAATATGTATTTACATTAACTACCTCCCTCCCCTAATGGCATAGCCTTAATGTGAATGGTGAGGTTCAAACGAGAACCTACTGCCAGCCAAACAAATATGGACATTCTTTGCAGACACTATGTGAAAAAAGACCTTGATTGCTACTACAATCAACCTTGTATAAGTGAAAGTGTGCATTCTTCCATAAAGGCACCAACGTAAATACAAAATATTGCCAAATATTGGTTCTTTGATTGTTGGTCACATGAAAAGGTTTCTAATCCAAAGATCAACATGTTTCCATAGCTTCATGGCATGGAAAGGAACACAAAGGAGGTATGTTGCTTCTTACTATATAAAAATTTATTTACTCTTTGGACAATCGATCTATGGAAAAAATATTTCATTAACCAAGGTGAATGGGAAACAAAAGTGTAAATGGCCCTCCATGCCAACAACTAATTCTAGCTGTACAAACAAGAACATAGGTAGCTTCTCTTAATTCCCTGTTTGTGCTTTTGTTTATGCTTATGGGAAGTTTGGAGGAAAAGGGAATTCAAAGGATAATTGCTATCGGGACAAATTGCAAATCTATGTAGGAATGATAACTTGCAGATAAATCTTAGAACCAAAGGTGGCATTAGGGAATTATTGACAATTGCTAGATGTTTCCATCCAAATGTCTCTTGTGACAATGCAAATTAGACTCTGTTCTAGGAACACAAGAACTACCATTACTCTGCATACATGAATACATATAATAATAACATTATTGTACATATAATGACACTCTATTCTAGGAACACGAGAACTACCATTACTTTGTATGCAAGAATACATACAGTAATAGCATTTTTTTGCATACAAGAAGCATATGTACAACACAACTTTCTCTCTAAACATGATCTCCTAACCATAGGAAACGAAAAATAAATCAAGAGTTTGAAACATATGGTATTACAATTGAGCTTTGAAGCTCATGAGACAAATAATGTCATTGATAAAGAAGAAGCAATAAGGAATTCAACCAAATCAAACGCTACAATGAACATATTTAAGATAAACCAAACCAAGCAAGAGATCTAGCAAATTGACAACAAGCTATTATTGCAAAGATTTTTAAACAAGCGAGCTTGCAAAAGGTATTGTCATTCCTTGAATCCCAGAATGTTCATGTTTGGGGGAATTTAAGAAAAGTTGTAGCAAAAATGGTTTCCAAATAATCATATCAAGAAGGCATTATATATGCAAACAATTAGGCCTAACCTAATACATGCCATATCGAGCTTTCAATCTAGTAGTTACTAGCACCTGACACAACATTAATTGAATGTTAAGGATCCAATTGCTAAACAAGGAGTATCGAAACTAGTTTATAGACCTTGTTGTATGCCTATTATTGCAAAACTAAGAAACCATGCCATTATTTCATCATAGAATACAACTATCAAGATCGCAAGGCACTCTAGCCACTTGACCACATACGGCAGATCCTAGCTCTCAACAAAAACACATGGTCACTCACCCCTACCTCAAAATCCAAGACCTAAAATTCACTTTCATAGATGCATTGTGCAATAAAGCATTTACCTATGTCATCAACCCATGTCCACATATAAAATTGATCCACAGAAACACTTGCAACAATGCAATTAAAAATTTGTTCTAAGATGAAATATTTCAAGTAAAGGTACACATAAAATATTTCAATTTTTATAAATAACATTGAAATTTATGTTTCTTTCGTTGCAAGGTCATATGGATTCTTAGAAAAAAACTACAACCCCAACTTATCCACCAAAGCTAGAACCTAATGAAGAAATATTATTTGACAAAGATGACAAAGTATTTGAAACTAACCTAACCCAATCTACACCCTATAAGTTGATATATGCTTCTAGTGGTAGGGTTAGGAATTCTTGAGCCTGAATTCAGACTTGGGAGTTGGACCTTACCAAATATATTGTAGTCGTTACCTACCATTTTACTGAGCTAGTATATCTTTGTGCACAATAGGTAGCATGTACATTTTTAATCGTGATTGATGTCCAAACAACACTTAGAATATAGTTTTGCAACTGTCACTACAAATGAAAAAAAAACCAATAAGAATTTTAGGTGTTTCCCAATAGCCAAATTACGTTCTAACTTTAAACAAAATCCACATGATCAAATGCCTCTCATCCAAGAGCCAAGAACAAATAGGAAACAACCAATGGTATATATTCCATCTAAAATAATGGATACCTTTCCTCACCTCACCTTACCTTACCTTACCTTCAATGTATGCTGATCCAACTTTTTTTCATCATGTTAACAAGTCCAAAAATGAAATTTTCACTTTAATGAGATTACTTCATTAAAAGTATGTTTCACTTGGAGGAAGCTAATTCATGATAGTTACAAATATCATAGCCTTAACTATCATCTATTAAGAGAAAATAAACACAATCTCGGGATTTCATATTAATATGTATTTACATTAACTACCTCCCTCCCCTAATGGCATAGCCTTAATGTGAATGGTGAGGTTCAAACGAGAACCTACTGCTAGCCAAACAAATATGGACATTCTTTGTAGACACTATGTGAAAAAAGACCTTGATTGCTGCTACAATCAACCTTGTATAAATGAAAGTGTGCGTTCTTCCATAAAGGCACCAACGTAAATACAAAAATTTCCAAATATTGGTTCTTTGATTGTTTGTCACATGAAAAGGTTTCTAAGCCAAAGATCAACATGTTTCCATAGCTTCATGTCATGGAAAGGAACACAAAGGAGGTATGTTGCTTCTTACTATATAAAAATTTATTTACTTTTTCGACATTCGATCTATGGAAAACATGTTTCATTAACCAAGGTGAATGGGAAAGGAAAGTGTAAATGGCCCTCCATGCCAACAATTGATTCTAGCTGTACAAACAAGAACATAGGTAGATTCTCTTAATTCTCTGTTTATGCTTTTGTTTATGCTTATGGGAAGTTTAGAGGACAAGGGAATTCAAAGGATAATTGCTATCGGGACAAATTGCAAATCTATGTAGCAATGATAACTTGCAAATAAATCTTAGAACCAAAGGTGGCATTAGGGAATTAGTGACAATTGCTAGATGTTTCCATCCAAATGTCTCTTGTGACAATACAAATTAGACTCTGTTCTAGGAACACTAGAACTACCTTTACTCTGCATACATGAATTCATATAATAATAACATTATTGTACATATAATGAGACTATGTTCTATGAACACGAGAACTACCATTACTTTGAATGCAAGAATACGTACAGTAATATCATTTTTGTGCATACAAGAAGCATATGTACAACACAACTTTCTCTCTAAACATGATCTCCTAACCAAAAGAAATGAAAAATAAATCAAGAGTTTGAAACATATGGTATTACAATTGAGCTTTGAAGCTCATGAGACAAATAATGTCTTTGATAAAGAAGAAGAAACAAGGAATTCAACTAAATCAAACGCTACAATGAACATATTTAAGTTAAACCAAACCAAGCAAGAGATCTAGCAAATTGACAACAATTATTATTGCAAATATTTTTGAACAAGCGAGCTTGCAAAAGGTATTGTCATTCCTTGAATCCCAGAATGTTTATGTTTGAGGGAATTTAAGCAAATTTGTTGCAAAAATGGTTTCCAAAGAAGCATATCAAGAGGGCATCATATATGCAAACAATGAGGCCTAACCTATTACATGCCATATCGATCTTTCAATCTAGCACTTACTAGCACCTGACACAACATTAATTGAATGTTAAGGATCCAATTGCTAAACAAGGAGTATCGAAACTAGTTTATAGACCTTGTTGTATGCCTATTATTTCAAAACTAAGAAACCATGCCATTATTTCTTCGTAGAATACAACTATCAAGATCGCAAGGCACTCTAGCCACTTGACCACATATGGCAGATCCTAGCTCTCAACAAAAACACACAGTCACTCACCCCTACCTCAAAATCCAAGACCTAAAATCCACTTGCATAGATTCATTGTGCAATAAAGCATTTACCTTATTCATCGACCCATGTCCACATATAAAATTGATCCACAGAAACAATTGCGACGATGCAATTGAAACTTTGTTCTAAGATGAAATATTTCAAGTACAGGTACAGGTAAAATATTTCAATTTTTATAAAAATATCATTGAAATTTATGTTTCTTTCATTGCAAGCTCATATGGATTCTTAGAAAAAAAACTACAACCCCAACTTATCCAACAAAGCTAAACCCTAATGAAGAATTATCATTTGACAAAGATGACAAAGTATTTGAAACTAACCTAACCCAATCTACACCCTCTAAGTTGATATAAGCTTCTAGTGGTAGGGTTAGGGATTCTTGAGCCTGAATTCAAACTTGGGAGTTGGACCTTACCAAATATATTGTATTCGATACCTACCATTTTCCTGAGCTAGTATCTCTTTGTGCACAATGTTATAATTCTGAAAGACACTCTGTGTTATAAATAGTCTCATCTATAGCTATTTTTTATATAAATTCCTAAACTATTACAAAATTCTAAGCAATGATTTTTTTAGTGTGAGGAATAAAATTTTTCATCTTGTGAAAATCATGTGAAATTACACACCTTCTTCATTCATTTTATGTGATTTGGTTACACACCTATGCAAAGAAGTGGTTCAAATTGGCGGTCCTCTTCGCGTGGCCGTTCCCTTCGTCTTCCCTTCGTTACCGTGTTCGTTCCCTTCGTCTTCCCTTTGTTTTCATGGTCGTTCCATTCCCTTCGTTGCCATGGCCGTTGGTGTTTCAGTGTCCTATGGGTTTTAAGTACAGACAACAACCAGCGTCGAACAATGACACAGTGACTGGCAAGGGATTTGAACAATGACACAGTGACTGGCGGGGGAGTTGAACAATGACACAGCAACTCGCGGGGGAGTTGAACAATGACATAGCGATTGGCAGGGGAGTTGAATAATGACAAAGCGATTGGCGGGGGAGTTGAAAAATGACATAGCGACTGGTGGGGGAATGGTTTGCGTTTATATAGTTAAAAATTTCTCGGATGAGAATTTAAAAGGAATCTAAACTCTTGGCCGATAAACTTATCCGAGAGTTTAATATAAAAAATATGGTTATACTCTCACATGAGAAAGTTAAATATTGTTGGGCGAACAATTATCTAACTCTGGAAGAACTCTCGGATGAGAGATGTTTAACCGTGGCTAATGTCTTGTCCGATAAATATTACAACTCTTGACCAAGAAAATATATTGACTTTTTTCTCAGCCGAGAAACTGGATATTATAACAAAAAAAATCCAATTGTCACGAAATTGTTTCCCAACTTCATGTTTTCACCACCTGATCAATTCTCTGACATATATTGTTCCAAATTTTCATCGTCTTCTTGTTGTAGATCAATTTTTTGACATGAAGACTTTCCAGACTTGTTAGAGACCTACAATTTCCTACAATGTTTCTAAGCAAGGTCAGATTTCACATCAAGCTCCTTGGATATCTTAGCACCAAATGCAACAACAATGATTTTCCGTATTTTCTAAGATCATTGGAGGTTTATTATTTTGTTGTTGGGAGGAATGATAGGGATTATAGTGCTTAACATATGATAAGGATGCACGGAATTAAAATAAAATTATCTAGAAATTACTCTTTCAATGTTGAGTTTATAGTTTCTTGTTTTTTGCTTGCTATTGACAATAATGATGGAGGAATGGCTCAATGAATTGGCTTCACACTTCCTTGCTTGTTGAGGGAAATCCCACTATCATCAATAGAGGTAGGTATTAGGACAACCAACCAATGCACCGTGTTGATTTGAAATATTAAGCATGGAACTTTATTAATATGTTATCCATCATTTAACATACATTATTCATTTACGTTCTACAAATGTGGATGACTAGACATTTACAATCTTCAACCCAACACTTAACTTGTTTGCCAATTTTATGGCAAATTGAACAACATACTCTTTATTTTCTCATTTACAAGATATATGTGTTCAAGTACACTTATAAAAAAACTACTTCACTTCATCACTATCATTATAATCTAGAATACAAATGTATATGATCATTGGTTTAGAGTGTATGGTTTTCGATAACTTAGCTATGCATAAGGCTTGGCATTTAAATGGTTATATATCTGATGTTGGATACATGTATTGTAAGTAGATAGTCTAATGCTTAGTTTAAAGACATACAAATAAAGTTAGGGTATATAAAATGTCACACATAATGCAAAAGCAAGGAAATCATTAGAGTGATCAAGTAATCGAAGGAAAGATGTAGTGACTAAAAAGATTGCATTGGTTGATTAAAAGTATGTTTGGAACAATCAAAGGGAACATTGTAGGAGTATGATTACTCAAACAATTAATTAAATTGAGTATACAGAAAACACCATATTAGATGTATACAAGCATAGTTATAAAACAACCACTTCTCCTCATCACTATCATTATAATCTAGAATATAAATGTATATGATCATTGGTTTATAGTGTGTGGTTGTAGGTAACATAGCTATGCATAAGGATTGGGTATTGATCTTGCAATCCCCAACCTTTGCGTAAGTTTGATTAAAACCTTATTGATCCTTACTCCCAAATAATACTTTATAAGAGCCTCTTGATATACATTGTCAAAATAAAGAGTTATACCATATTATGATACAGTTCCACTTATCTTACTTTATTGGATCCAATTCTATTTCATTGGTGCTTTTCAAATTGATAAACATAAATTTAATGATCAACAATGGTGATTTTCTTATAATCTCTATCACTTCTTCTACAATCCTAATGTCTTGATGGTGACCATGGAATAGTACTACATTTCCTTTTCTTGAAAATCATGGATAAATATGTGTATATAGATTTTTTTAAAACCAAAGGTGCTTGAATAATTTATCCAATTTGACCATGTGCACAAATCTCCGATGCATAATAGTTGTAAGCAATCCTTATAAGAGATCCCAATAATAGTTGTAAACATTCCTAGTTCTCAAAGTCCCAATAATTGATGTAAGTAATCTTGGTCAGCAAAATCCCAATAAGACACATAATCAATCCTTCTCATCAAATACTACATGAATCAATCTTTAAATGTTAATTATAATTGTAACAGAACAATTCCCTGAGGGAAAACAACCCCAATATGCTATTGGTTGATTACTACAAATATAGAAACCTTTAAATCTTTGTGAATCTTGCATAATGGGAAATCACATACACAAGTTTTTTTTTTTTGTGTGTACTAAGAAGATGTTTCATCTATTCCCTCTACAATTTTGTTATGTAGAATTTCCCTCCATATTCATAATCTCATATTAAAGGATACAAATATTCCACTTGTCTTGAACTAATCTAGATCATTCTCCAAGAGTAAAAACTTAGTAGCCATATCAATACTTCTAGGTCATAATTTAGGATTGCTAGTTTGCAACATATTGTCTTTGGGAGCATGGACCAAGATGGGATTGTGCCTTAAATAAGAAACCAAGCATATTGGAGGGATAGAGAATGCAAATTTTTTCTCATAAAGTAGGAGAAAAAAGATTATGGTAATTCCACATTAACATTCACTTGGAAGGTCCAAATTATATGAGATAACTAGTGATATCTTCTCAAACTCAAAAATAGATCTACAATTATATTCTTGTGGTTTCCTAAAGATGTTTCGTCACAACCCTTATGACACTCGCTAACTATTTATCTCATTTGATGGAGCGTTATAGGACATACAATCAAACAAGTATTTGCTATATCTATCTCCATCGAGTGAGGTAAGTTCAAGTAGAATATGTTGATGTATATGTAACTTTGGAATGTATTTCACATATATGTATATTGTATTCCTATAGAGATGTTATTATTCCTCTATACGGAAGTGTCGTCATTTATATTGTAAGTATCGTAACTTATACTTGATGGGTTATTAGACCACCTTGTTGGGGTCGGCCCTGTATAAGTCATGTGGGTCAAAGGGTTATTAGACCACCCTATTGGGGGTCGGCCATGTGGGTCAAAGGGTTATTAGACCACCCTAGTGGGGGTTGGCCCAGTCAGCATTATGTTAAGTGGTTAAGTTGAGGCCGACCTAGTTGAGTAAAGGTCAAGTCAAGTTATTGTATAAATAGAGAGAGTGTCTCTCTCATTTTAAACATTCTATTCTCTCACTCACACTTGGGAGAGTGGCGCACTTGTGGAGGAGGAGGCTCTGCTGCTAGGAGAAGACTATCTCTTGTATTCTGGTTGTATCATTTCTCTATCTATCTCTGAGGAAGTTATTGGGGTTCTTCACCTTTATGGTTTTCCCCAAGTAAAATCTGTGTCTCTTGTGTGCTTGCATTATTATGTCCATGATTGATATGCTGTAGATATGTTGTACATGTTGTTATCTCAGTTAAGATCCTAGATCAGATTGAAGTAAATTCTGAAAATTTAACATGGTATTAGAGCTAGCCTGAAAGAAGGCATGATATGGCATGTATGACACTTGTTGCACTTACGATGCTAGGGCTTGATATAGCAAAAACCAATCATCGTAGTACTTTCGCTATAAATCCATTTTGGCGAAGTTTTCAGATCTAAAACTTTTAAAGGTCTAAGATCCAATCCCCATGTACCTTGTGTCCAACGGACAACCTCTAATTCGTTTTACTTTGTGATTTATGATCTGTACAATATAGGGTTTCTGCCTCTTCCAGATCTGAGTCAAAATCAGGTGACCTTGGGAAAAAGGAAATAACTTGGGCTAGGAATCTCCAAATGAAATTTCATAAAAAGTGACAGGTATTACATAGAATGTACTATCTCAGAAAAAAAATTCAGCGGCCGAAGTTGAACCTGTGACACGTGGCACGCCGTACAAGTCCTCTCTCCTGTATTATCCCATAAACAGGTCACGTTGCGACACTTGGCATAATGCTCTCTTAGAGAATCCAATTGAATTCAGACCTATCGAGATGGAAAGATAACAAGTTAGGATATATCAGAAAAACTTTTCAGAGGCAGGAATTGAACCAGAGACATGTGGCAAGCCGTACAAGTTCGCTCTCCTGTATTATCCCATAAACAGGTCACGTTGCGACACTTGGCATAACTCTCTCTCAGAGCATCCAATTGAGGTCAGACCTGTCAAGATGGAAATATAACAGGTCAGGCTATCTCAAGAAAATTGTTCAGACCCTGTGGATCGAAAAGTTTGGAGTTACACCAGAAACAATCAAGTACATATTTTTGTCAAAACATAATTATTTTTGAGCACCTTCATTCATGGCTTCCGGAATTTAGGGCTTCGGAGAAAGTTGGAATTTCTCTAATCAGAGACCAAGGATGGATGCTACTCATCAAAATAGAAATTTAGAGACCAAGATCATATTTTTTGGTTGGGAAGAAGGCCGGGCTTGATCAAAACCCAGTTCGGGACTTTGATCAGAAAGATGGAAAATTAGGGCTTCTGCAAAACTTGGAATTTTGGAAGCTCCTCAGAAAAATCGAAGCTTATAGATTTGAATCAAATCTTTTGGTTGGGTGAAGCTCCGGGAAACTCAAACCCTAATTCAGGGTCCTCCCCAGTGAATCCAAAAATCTAAAAGGCAATTTCGAGGGGTGAAACTTTGCAGTTTTCAAATTCTGAATATACCAACTTGATCAACTCATCAAGGCGCATATTTCTATCCTTTCAGAAGTTTGAAATTCAAATTTTGAATTTTTGGGGTTTCCTTGACAAACCTTAATCTAGCTCCAGGTCCAGTTCATGCAAATCAAGTGGATTGGGTTAATCCTAGAAGAAGATGGATTGGTCACCTACATAAGTGAAGAAGTTCCTGTCTCAGAGGGAGATGAGGCTAAGGCCTTACATAAGAAGATTACAAGCAATCTTGATAGGTATGGCTTACAGGTATGTTTCATGGTTAATTTTATCATATGTTTGTCTTCATATCATTACAGTACAATCTTGATTAATTACTAGACTTGTCAGATCACCTTAATAGAAGATATTCATTGATTAAGGTTTTGACACTTATGAATGTACTAATGCATTGTGATGTTGTATGAGGTTTATGTTGTTCGCTAACATAAAAGGTACACCAAGAAAGACAAATCATGTTCTACTTCAAGAACATATGATCATGGTGACATGAAGACAAAGATTCATCCATTGTCATGGATCACATAGAAGATCTACTTTCGAGGTATGTATAACTTGGTCCTACAATGGTTAACCTATGAGACATGCAGGTTACTAGCACAAGTCACTGAAGAGAACCAGAAGACATTATGTGGGTATGTTATACATAACTAGCTAGCATGCTAATCCAGGTATGTTTTTCCTATATCAAGCTAGAATCCTACCTTGTGTTAGGATCTTATACTGTTGTGTTGTTGATAATGATTATTTATGAAGTCATAGGTTTGAATAGTCATGGCTGTATGGATATTATGTTTCTTACCATAATTGATGATATGACTAACGAGAAGAATCATGAAGGTATAGGTTTGAGTAATCACGGGTTTATGCATTAATGATTTAACTAATGAGAAGAGTCCTATGATCAAATAAGAATATGCATGAGTAAAAGAAGACTTCCCTGAAACCTTGAATACTAATGTTTATTATCTGTGAATGATCATGACTATACATGTTTAAGATTATTGTGTTTTGATAGTATTAATATTATACTAATAAATGTGTGATTATGTATGAGACCTCAAGGATAACACAATGATGATACTAATAAGCATGCATAGTGATTAAGGATGGATGTAAGTTCGAGGACAGGTAATCTAGGAAGCAAAGATCGAGAGGGAGCACACTCCAGTAGTTTATGCAAGGATGCAGATATTCAGAGGGAGTTGACCATCTTTCTACATTCCACAATAGAAAGGTGTAGAAGAAGCTACTTCAGCAGCTCCTGCAAAGAAGCAAAGATTCAGAGGGAGTCCACCCAACAACCAAACAAAGATAAGTATTTTTAATTATCATTTCTTGCATATTTGTTTGTTTAAATAAAATTGTTCAATGATGTATATGCTCATGTTCCTAGACTTAGGATATGTATTGTGCATATTAGAATGATTGCATTAATGAACAGTATACTACTAATATGCATGTGATGGGTAAGTAGCCTATGGCACTGTACAACATTCCAGTGCTACTTATCTAGAATGAAACCTCTTTGCTGACATGTTGGGAGTAGTGCAAACTCTTAAAAATGTTCTGGTAGAGACTGGAAGGCATCTAGAAAGTTGTGGAACATGGATAAATGTTGTATTTAAGCATTGGCTAAGATAATTGCATGACTGTATGACATATTTCTTTATGTAAGAATTTGTCTGAAAATTATGAGATGTTTCTAATCATGCAATTTAACTTGTTTTGTAGAAAAGATCGTATATCTTCACCTACAAAAGAAGGACTACAACATTTGTTCAAACAACAAAATTATCTATTGAAGATATTGAAGTTCCCAGGATACGGGAAGAATGCCATGATCCGTCGATCATGAAGAATGATGTTTGAGATGCGGTCCCAAGAGCTGAAGGGAAGTCTGTTGTGACTTCCAAATGGAACTATCAGAACAAGCATGCTGCAGATGGCAGCATAGAGAGATATAAAAGTGATGAAATAGAAGATACACCAGATGGATTTCAAGATAGCCTTCTTGAATGGTGTAGTCATATATGTGTGCAGAACTTGGTAGGATAGAAAGCTTTCTATCCAGTTTGGGCTTTACCAAGAGTAAAGCGGATTCCAACCTTTACTACAAGGTTGAGGAAGGCAATCCAGTGATACTACTTTTGTATGCGGATAACCTGTTTGTTACAGGTGAAGATAGATTGATTGCCGACGCGTAGTGGAAGCTTGCTGCCGAGTTCGAGATGAAGAACTTGGGGATGATGCACTATTTGTTTTTGGCATGGAGGTGTGGCAGAGTGCAGATGGAATCTTCCTTGGAAAATGGAAGTATGCAGTAGAGATCTTGAAGAGGTTCGGGATGATGGATTGCAAGGCCATGGCCACACCTATGGCATCGAATCTGAAGCTTCTTTGTGATGCTTCATCTGAGCCGATTGATGTCTCTATGTATCGTCAGATGATTGGGTCCTTGATGTACCTGACGAACACGAGACCAGATATTTGCTTTGAGGTGAACACATTGAGCCAGTTCCTGACGGATCCGAGGAGTGTTCACCTAGTTGCTGTAAAGCATGTTCTGAGGTACTTGAAGGGTACATTGGATTATGGGCTCAAGTGTGAAGTGAATCAAAAGTTTAACTTGTGTTAAATTTTTAGAATTTACTTCAATCTGATCTAGGATCTTAACTAAGAGAACAACATGTATAGAAAATCTACAACATATCATTCATGGACACAATAATGCAAGCACATAAGAGACACAGAGTTTACTTGGGGAAAACCATAAAGGTGAAAAAATCCAATAACTTCCTCAGAGATAGATAGAGCAATGATACAACCAGAATACAAGAGATAGTCTTCTCCTAGCAGTAGAGCCTCCTCCTCCACAAGTGCGCCACTCTCCACAGTGTGAGTGAGAGAAATAGAATGTGTAAAATGAGAGAGACACACTCTCTATTTATACACTAACTTGACTTGACCTTTACTCAACTAGGTCGGCCTTAACTTAACCACTTAACATAATGTTGACTAGGCCGAATCCCACTAGGGTGGTCTAATAACCCTTTGACCCACATGACTTATACAGGGCCAAGCCCAACAAGGTGGTCTAATAACCCATCAAGTATAAGTTACGACACTTACAATATTAATGACGACACTTCCGTATAGAGGAATAATAACATCTCTATAGCAATACAACCACTTCCGTATAGAGGAATAATAACATCTCTATAGGAATACAATATACATATATGTGAAATACATCCGAAGTTACATATACATCAACACTCCCTCTTAACTAGGAAGGTATTCCTCGACATAGGTCTTCTAGCACAAGTCATCTTCTCTGGATCATCGCCACTGGATAATCGTCATCGAGTCATCATCATCGTCACTGCTACTGCTATCTCAATCAATCTCCGAATATACTTGTCATAGGAATTTCTACAGAGCCAGTCCTTTTTCATACTGGATGTAGGCCCACCACCTGCAGGTCTTCGTCATCACTGGCCATACTGTGGAATCCTCAGGACTTATTACATGCATCACAAAACCTGGCTGTAGCATCCCAGGCTATTACGAGCACACAGCTCTACCTATTGGATCTCCCATGAGCACATTACATGTGACCCATCACAAAACCTGGATGAAGCATCCCAGGTTGTTACGAGCACACAACTCTACCTGTCGGATCTCCCAGGAGCACATTACATGTGATCTCACCACAAAACCTGGCTGAAGCATCCCATGCTGTTATGAGCACACATCTTTACCTGTCGGATCTCCCGGGAGCACATTACATGTGGTCCACCACAAAACCTGACTGAAGCATCTGAGGCCTTTTTCATCATGTCCAGATCTCCCAGGAGCAAATTACATGTGGTCATGGAAAAACCTGGCTGAAGCATCTGAGGCCTTTTTCATCCTGTCCAGATCTCCCAAGAGCAAATTACATGCCATAGGACAAAACCTCGCAAGAGAATATCAGGATGTTACGGGTACACAACTCTGACCTGAAGATCTCCCAGGGCACAAATTACATGTCCTCCTAGAGCAATGTCTCGAAAGAGCATCCCAGGCTGTTACGGGTACACAACTCCGACCTATAGGATCTCCCAAACATGCTCATCTGCACAACCTGATCCACAGCCACAAATTATCATCCTGATACTCACCATACATCATCCTGATGTACATATGATATTCCTGATCATCATCAGTACAACATCCTGCTGCATGTCATCTGGTGAAGCTCATCATCCACGATCATCCTGATCATACAATGCATTCACCTGATGCATACCAAGTATCTACCTGATACATATCATCATACATGATCTCAGTATCCACCTGATACATATACAGATACATGGTCCAAGCATCCAACATGATGCATATACAAAATACATACAAATAATCCAACTGATCATATCCAGCATCCAACATGATGCATACATACATAAATGATTCAAGTGATCATATCCAACATCCAACATGATGCATATATATATAAATGATCCAACTAATCATAACAAGCATCCAACATGATGCATATATACATATACAGAGTAGTAACTGGAGCATCATCCTGATGCTCATCATCCATGATCCTCCTGATCATCATAGCATCGTCCTCTTCAGATCATCTCATCGTCCACGAAGCACGGCCTAGATGCACATCATCCAGCACTTACACCACCAACATGGGAGAACACATCTACCACCATTCGGGAAAGGCTCCAACCCTTACCTTTTCACCATGGGAGAACAAATCTACCACCATGTGAAAAATGGCTCATCAATTACATCACGACCAAGGGAGAACATATCAACCATGTTAGAAAAGCTCATGTGCATCTGCATCTTCCGAACTCATCACTTCCTTTTGGAAGGAACCTTGATCTGAAGTGCACCAAGCCTCTCTCTAAAGTACTCAAACTGCACTCTGGCCAACAGCTTGGTCAATACATCTGCAACCTGCTCATCCATCGCAACATACTCTTCTTTGGCTGTACTCAGTGCTACGCAGGACTGCTTCCTACTAAACCAAGAGATCACACCTGATCCCATACTGAGGCAACACCCATAAGTGCTCTTCCTATCTGCAGCACTACCTGCCCAATCTGAATCAACATAACCCTGCAGGTTAAACTTTTGATTCGCATCATACTTGAGCCCATAATCAACCGTCCCCTTCAGGTACCTCAGAATATGCTTTACAGCAACTAGGTGAACATCTCTCATATCCGTCAGGAACTGGCTTAATGTGTTCACCGCAAAGCAAATATTTGGTCTCGTGTTCGTTAGGTACATAGAGGACCCAATCATCTGACAATACATCGTGACATCAATCGGATCAGATGAAGCATCACACAGAAGCTTCAGGTTCGATGCCATATCCTCGCAGTCCATCATACTGAACCTCTTTAGGATCTCTACTGCATACTCCCCTTGTCCAAGGAAGATTCCATCTGCACTCTGCCACACCTCCATACCAAGAAAGTAGTGCATCATACCCAAGTTCTTCATCTCTAACTCGGAAGCAAGCTTCCGCTGCGTGTCGGCAATCAATCTATCCTCACCTATAACAAACAGGTCATCCACATACAAAAGTAGTATCACTGGATTTCCTTCCTCAACCTTGTAGTAAAGGTTGGAATCTGCTTTACTCTTGGTAAAGCCCAAACTGGATATAAAGATGTTTATCCTACCATACCAAGTTTTGCACATATATGACTCCCTATCATGTGTCTCAGAACCAAGTGGCTTCTCCACATACACTTCTTCTTCAACTACACCATTCAAGAAGGCTATCTTGAAATCCATCTGGTGTATCTTCCACTTCATCACTGCAGCCAAAGCAAGTATTGATCTAATGGAAGTGTATCTAGCTACAAGAGCAAAAGTCTCTATGCTACCACCTGCAGCATGCTTTGATCTTGTAGATTCTCTTGGAAGTCACTACAGACTACCCTTTTTGGGACTACATCCCAAACATCTTCATGATCGACTGATACTCCTCGATCATGGCATTCTTCCCAGATCCTGGGAACTTCAATATCTTCAATAGATAATTTTGTTGCTGAACAAATGTTGTAGTTCTTCTTTTATAGGTGATGGTGTATGATCTTTCCTACACAACAAGTTAAATTGAATGATTAGAAAACATCTCATAGTTTTCAGAACAAATTCTTACACATAAATAAATATGTCATACAGTCATGCAATTATCTTAGCCAATACAACATTTATCCATATTCTGTGACTTTCTAGATGCCTTCCAATCTCTACCAGAACATTGTTAAGAGTGTACACAACTCCTAACATGTCAGCAAAGAGGTTTCATTCTAGATAAGTAGAAATGGAATGTCGTACAGTTCCATAGGCCACTTACCCATGTATATTAGTAGTATACTGTTCATCAATGCAACTATTCTAATATGCATAATACATAACCTAATTCTTAGGAACATAAGCATATACATCATTGAATAACATTATGTAAGAAATGACAATTCAAATACTTATCTTTGTTTGGTTGCTGGGTGGACTCCCTCTGAATATTTTCAACTCCATTCTGATGTGGATTGCGAGAAGTGGTCAACTCCCTCTGAATATCTACATCCTTGCAGAAACTACTGAAGTGTGCTCCTTTGCTTTCTTGCAGGAACAACTGGAGTGTGCTCCCTCTTGAACTTTGCTTCCTGGATTACCTGTCCTTGAACTTACATCCATCCTTAATCACTATGCATGCTTATTAGTATCATCATTGTGTTATCCTTGAGGTCTCATACATAATCATACATTTATTAGTATAATCTTAATACTATCAAAACACAATAATCTTAAACATGTATATTCATGATCATTCACAGATAATAAACATTAGTATTCAAGGTTTCAGGGAAGTCTTCTTTTACTCATTCATATTCTTATTTGATCATAGGACACTTCTGGTTAGTTGAATCATCAATCAAGATAAGAGATATAATATGCATAAAACCCGTGATTATTCAAACCTATACCTTCATGATTCTTTTGGTTAGTCATATCATCAATTATGGTAAGAAACATAATATGCATACAACCATGATTATTCAAACCTATGACTTCATGAATAATCATTATCAACAACACAACAGTATAAGATCCTAACAGAAGGTAGGATTCTAGCTTGATATAGGAAAAACATACCCGGATTAGCATGCTAGCTAGTTATGTCTAACATACCTGCATAGTGTCTTCTGGTTCTCTTCAGTAACTTGTGCTAGTAACCTGCATGTCTCATAAGTTAACCATTGTAGAACCAAGTTATACATACCTCGTAAGTAGATCTTCTATGTGATCCATGATAATGGATGAATCTTTGTCTTCATGTCACCATGAGCATATGTTCTTGAAGTAGAACATGATTTGACTTTCTTGGTGTACCTTTTGTGTTGTCAAACAACATAAACCTCATACAACATCATAATGCATTAGTACAATCATAAGTGTCAAAACCTTAATCAATGAATATCTTCTATTAAGGTGATACGACAAGTCCAGTAATTAATCAAGATTGTACTGTAATGATATGAAGACAAACATATGATAAACTTAACCATGAAACATACCTGTAAGCCATACCTATCAAGATTGCTTGTAATCTTCTTATGGAAGGCCTTAGCCTCATCTCCCTCTGAGACAGGAACTTCTTCACTTATGCAGGTGACCAATCCATCTTCTTCTAGGATCAACCCAATCCACTTGATTTGCAAAATCTGGACCTGAAGCTGGATTAGGGTTAAATTTTGAATTTCAAACTTTCGAAAGGATAGAAATATGCACCTTGATGAGCTGATCAAGTTGGTATATTAAGAATTTGAAAACTGCAAAGTTTCACCCCTCAAAATTGCCTTTTAGATTTCTGGATTCACTAGGGAGGACCCTGAATTAGGGTTTGAGTTTCCCGGAGCTTCACCCAACCGAAATATTTGATTCAAAACTCTAAGCTTCGATTTTTCTGAGGAGCTTCCAGCCGTGGTCACAGATTTCCAAAATTCCAATTTTTGCAGAAGCCCTAATTTTCCATCTTTCTGATCAAAGTCCTGAACTGGGGTTTGATCAAGCCTGGCCTTCTGCCCAACCAAAAAATCTGATCTTTGTCTCTAAATTTCGATTTTGATGAGTAGCATCCAGCCGTGGTCTCTGATTACAAAAATTCCAACTTTCTTCGAAGCCCTAAATTCCGGAAGCCATGAATGAAGGTACTCAAAAATAATTATGTTTTGACATAAATATGTACTTGATTGTTTCTGGTGTAACTCTAAACTTTTTGATCCACAGGGTCTGAAATTTTATTTGAGATAACCCGACCTATTATCTTTCCATCCCGACAGGTCTGACATCAATTGGATTCTCTGAGAGAGAGTTATGCCAAGTGTCGCAATGTGACCTGTTTATGGGATGATACAGGAGAGCACAATTGTACGGAGTGCCACGTGTCACTGTTTCAACTTAGGCCTTTGAAAACTTTTTTTGCTATATCCCGACCTGTTATCTTTAGATCCCAATAGGTCTGACATCAATTGGATTCTCTGAGAGAGAGTTATTCCAAGTGTCGCAACGTGACCTGTTTATGGGATAATACAGAAGAGTGAACTTGTATGGCATGCCGCATGTCACTGGTTCAACTTCGGCCTCTGAAATATTTTCTTGAGATAGTACAGTCTATGCACTACCTGTCACTTTTTATGAAATTTCATTTGGAGCTTCCTATCCCAAGTTATGACCTTTTTCCCAAGGTCACCTGATTTTGACTCAGATCTGGAATAGGTAGAAACCCTATATTGTACAGATCATAGATCACAACGTACAACGAATTAGAGGTTTTCCTTTAGAAACAAGGTACATGGAGATATGATATTCGACCTGTAAAAGTTTCAGATCCAAACACTTCGCCAAATTGGATTTATAGCGAAAGTGCTACGATGACTGGTTTTTGCTATATCAAGCCCTAGCATCGTAAGTGCAACAAGTGTCATACATGCCATATCATGCCTTCTTTCAGGCTAGCTCTGATACCATGTTAAATTTTCAGAATTTACTTCAATCTGATATAGGATCTTAACTGAGAGAACAACATGTACAACAAATCTATAGCATATCATTCATGGACACAATAATGCAAGCATGGAAGAGACACAGAGTTTACTTGGGGAAAACCATAAAGGTGAAAAACCACAATAACTTCCTCGGAGATAGATAGAGCAATGATACAACCAGAATACAAGAGATAGTCTTCTCCTAGTAGGAGAGCCTGCTCCTCCACAAGTGCGCCACTCTCCACAGTGTGAGCGAGAGAAATAGAATGTGTAAAATGAGAGAGACACACTCTCTATTTATACACTAACTTGACTTGACCTTTACTCAACTAGGTCGGCCTTAACTTAACCACTTAACATAATGCTGACTGGGCCAACCCCCACTAGGGTGGTCTAATAAGCCTTTGACCCACATGACTTATATAAGGCCGACCCCAACAAGGTGGTCTAATAACCCATCAAGTATAAGTTACGACACTTACAATATAAATGATGACACTTCCGTATAGAGGAATAATAACATCTCTATAGGAATACAACCACTTCCGTATAGAGGAATAATAACATCTCTATAGGAATACAATATACATATATGTGAAATACATTCTGAAGTTACATATATATCAACAACCTGCAGGGTTATGTTGATTCAGATTGGGATGGCAGTGCTGTAGATAGGAAGAGCACATCTGGATGCTGCTTCAATATGGGATCAGGTGTGATCTCTTGGTTTAGCAGGAAGCAGTCCTGCATAGCACTGAGTACAACTGAGGTAGAGCATGTTGCAGCCTGTTCAGCTAGTTGTGAGGCAGTATGGCTATGGAAGCTACTGTCTAAGTTATTTGATCTCCCATTGGATGCTATTGGTATCTTTTGTGATAACCAGAGTTGTGTGAAGCTATCCGAGAACCCAGTGTTTCATGACAGGTCAAAACACTTAGAGATCAAATATCACTATATAAGGGATATGGTGCAGAGAGGAGCTGTGAAGATCCTGTACATTGCGACGGACGAGCAGATTGCAGATGTGCTGATGAAACCACTAGCCAGAGTGAAGTTTGAGTACTTCAGAGAGAGGCTTGGTGTTCTTCGGATTAATGACACTTCGAGGAAGAAGTGATGGACACATTTGCAAAGGCCATTCCAAGCATGTTGGAAGGAGGATCCTTCACATGGCTGTGGATGTAAGCGCTGGATGATGAGCATCAGGACGATGCTCTAGTTACTGCTCTGTATATGCATCAGGATGATGCTGGATATGATCAGTTGGATCATTTATATGTATATGTATGTATGCATCATGTTGGATGTTGGATATGATCAGTTGGATCATTTATGTATGTACACATCATGTTGGATGCTGGATATGATCGGTTGGATCATTTGTATGTATTTTGTATATGCATCATGTTGGATGCTTGGACCATGTATCTATATATGTATTAGGTGGATACAGTGTATGATCAGGTAGATCATGTATGTTGATATGTATCATGTATGATCAGGTGGATCATGTATCTGTATATGTATCAGGTGGATAGATTGTATGATCAGGTAGATCATGTATGTTGATATGTATCATGTATGATCAGGTGGATCATGTATTTGTATTTGTATCAGGTGGATACATTGTATGATAAGGTGGATCATGTATGATGATATGTATCAGGTAGATACTTGGTATGCATCAGGAAGATGCATGACATGATCAGGATGATCGTGGATGACGAGCTTCAAGATGTTGCTCCAGATGACTTGCAGTAGGATGTTGCAGTGATGATGATCAGGATGATCATGTATACATCAGGATGATGTATGGTGAGTATCAGGTTGATACTCTATGGCCGTGGATCAGGTTGTGCAGATGAGCATATAATTTGGCCCTGGGAGATTTGCAGATAGTCTTTCGAGGTTTTGCCTATGGCATATAATCTGGCCTCGGGATATCTGGCAGATGCTCTTTCGAGGTTTTGTCCTATGGCATATAATATGTCCCTGGGAGATTCGATAGGTTGGGCTGTGTGCACATAATAAGTCCTGGGATGCTCTTGCGAGGTTTTGCCATGACCACATATAATCTGTCCCTGGGAGATCCTATAGGTAGAGTTGTGTGCTCGTAACAGCCTGGGATGCTCTTGCGAGATTTTGTGGTGACCACATCTAATCTGTCCCCGGGAGATCCTATAGGTAGAGTTGTGTGCTCGTAATAGCCTGGGATGCTCTTGCGAGGTTTTGTGGTGAGGTCACATATAATATGGCCCTAGGAGATCCTATAGGTAGAGCCATGTGCTCGTAACATCCTGGGATGCTCTTTCAAGGTTTTGTGACGCACATAATAAGTCCCGAGGATTCCACAGTATGGCCAGTGATGACGAAGACCTGCAAATGGTGGGCCTACATCCAGTATGAAAAAGGAATGGCTCTGTAGAACTTCCTATGACGAGTAGATTCAGAGATTGATTGAGATAGCAACAGCAGTGACGATGATGATGACTCAATGACGATTATCCAGTGACGATGATGTAGAGAAGAAGACTTGTGCTAGAAGACCTGTGTCGAGAAATACCTTCCTAGTTAAGAGGGAGTGTTGATGTTTATGTAACTTCGGAATTTATTTCACATATATGTATATTGTATTCCTATAGAGATGTTATTATTCCTCTATACAGAAGTGTCGTCATTTATATCGTAAGTATCGTAACTTATACTTGATGGGTTATTAGACCACCTTGTTGGGGTCGGCCCTGTATAAGTCATGTGGGTCAAAGGGTTATTAGACCACCCTATTGGGGATCGGCCATGTGGGTCAAAGGGTTATTAGACCACCCTAGTGGGGGTCGGCCTAGTCAGCATTATGTTAAGTGGTTAAGTTGAGGCCAACCTAGTTGAGTAAAGGTCAAGTCAAGTTAGTGTATAAATAGAGAGTGTGTCTCTCTCATTTTACACATTCTATTCTCTCACTCACACTTGGGAGAGTGGCACACTTGTGGAGGAGGAGGCTCTGCTTCTAGGAGAAGACTATCTCTTGTATTCTGGTTGTATCATTGCTCTATCTATCTTTGAGGAAGTTATTCGGGTTTTTCACCTTTATGGTTTTCCCCAAGTAAAATCTGTGTCTCTTGTGTGCTTGCATTATTATGTCCATGATTGATATGCTGTAGATATGTTGTACATGTTGTTCTCTCAGTTAAGATCCTAGATCAGATTGAAGTAAATTCTGAAAATTTAATAGAATAGAGGAAAGTGAGACATCTAGTAGGTCTAATAGGTGGAGATCAACTAGAGGTGAAAATATCATAAGAGCATAGGAAACATCGAGGTGCCCTCGAGGTACACACATCTAGTGAAATGATGGGTACCCACGGATCTTCCTCAAATAAACATTGATTTTTGTGTTGATGAAAGGATATACCGCATTGCTACATCATCATTACATGGTTTGGGGCTATTTTCCATGAACACAATAAAGGTCCGTGATGATGTATTAATTGAATTGATGGAGTATGTTGAACCTTGTTACAACTACACATATTAGATATGGCTAGTCCAATATACAAAAAGTATGTGAAGATACAGGGTAGCTGCAAATTATATACAACTAAAAGACAAGGATCATAATAAAAGAGAATCAATGTATATTGACGGAAGGCCAAAAGTAGCGGGGAATATTGCAGGGTTTATAAACAGTACATGACCCATGAAAACAAATAAGAAACCCAATTGCATATTTGAGGGGCATCAAGGAAATCGTGTATCTGTATGTGCAATAAAATCAATAGCTACAAGGAAAGAGTTGTTGATTGACTAGAATTTGAATCGAAAAGATATAGACATTTCTATTATCTGGCCAGTACGTATACTATTTTACTCAACATGTAAGGAATGAATCTTATATTTTATGATTATCATTTATTTTAATATGTTGTCATGCATCTTGTCAGTTGATAAAACATTTGAATAATTCATGATTCTTATATTGTGGCGGGGTTATCAGGGTCTAAGGGCACCGACCTCGTAGCAGGTAAACATCAATGTAATTGTATGTAAATATAAGATGTATGTTGTGTTTCCTTCAATTACATCAATAATTTCAAAGTTGACCATTTTTATTTAATTGTAATGTTGAAATAAATCTCAAATATACCCCTCTATGAATTATGATCAGAATGATTATGTGTCCTAAATCGTCTA
The DNA here is from genome assembly GCA_027924585.1 of Larix kaempferi. Lineage (NCBI taxonomy): Eukaryota > Viridiplantae > Streptophyta > Pinopsida > Pinales > Pinaceae > Larix > Larix kaempferi. Next base: position 772,020 of record BSBM01001018.1, read on the forward strand.
TAAAGTAAAGTTTTTTTTCTTATAGTCTAAAATTCTTTATGGGAATACTGTTTGCAAATAATACTCTTTTAATGCTTGTTTCTTTCGTCATAGTCTATTTTGTAAATTATTCTTAGTAATCTTATTATGTAGTATGTATTATTTCATGTTGGTCAACAGGGTGGCAGGGGGAAGGCACCAACCTTAGAGTAGTCCACAGATGCTCCTAGGAAGGGCTTAATGACGAAGCAATTTTTTTGTCCACTGAACCGATGCAAACAATAAGGAATCTTGTCATAAAATTAAACAATTAATTCACTTCTTTAATTATGCTTCAGCCACATACAAAAGAGATAAGTGATATAATTAATACCATGGGGTGCCAAATTAAACACTATTGGGTAAGCAACATATTTAATTATCCCATTTATTTATTTATGATTTTAATTATCCAATCCTTTATAAAAAAATCTTGATTTTACAAGAATTTTTGCAGTAGTATGATCCTCATGGTTCGAATATGGGGGTCGTGTTAGGATATCTCATCATTCAATTATGTACTTTGCATGCATTTGCATGCATCCACATGCATCCCAGTCACCAGTTTGATGCCTCCAACACCTCGTCCCTAGTCTGCTAGCCCTCGGGAGCGTCTTTCCACTCAGTTTTAGCCCTCCTAGTGCTTAGTGTGCCCTCCTTCCTTGATTTAAGGATACCACTTTTGAAAGGTGCCCTCTCTCACATACCACTCCGTTGCACTTCAGTTAGTTGAGTTATCTTTAGATCTTTCCTTGATTTAAGGCTAGATTGACTCTCAATTGATAGCATCACTCCGATGGACCTCCAGTGAGACTAGATTGCCTATTCTGACTCTAGTTAGCTCCTCATGTGCCCTCCACTGAGCCTCCTTCATTCATTTAGTGCCTACATGTGCTAGTTACACCTACCACACTCAGTTAGACTCAATTTGACACCTGGTTGACTGTTCCTTGTGCATTGATCACTCCACTAATCTGATGATGAGGACTCCTAGTTGGAGCCAAGCTATTCCATGCATATATTCAAATGACCTCCTTTGTAAATTCAAATTGCTCATTCATTGTGACATTATTGTATTGTATTCTCACTATTCTGAGTTATAGAGCACTGATCCATCTCTCTTGCACAGTTTTTACTCCAATTTGTTTTACATCATTGTGATTGATTTACTCGTTCAATATATCTACCATGACTAATTTTACATGGTATTAGAGCCATGGAAGGGACAAGATTTATTTTCTGCAGGTGTTCTACATGAATATTGAGTGAATTGCTCACAAAAATATTTCAGCAGCGGCATGCAAAATCTCATGTGCATTCGCTCTTGGTCATGCAGTTGCAGCACCTTCTACAGTTGCAGCTATTGCTGAAAACATAGTGTTTGTTTGTTTGTGATTTGCAAGTTTCTTACTTCCTCCATTTGCATTCGCTACTACAGAGATGGAAGATTCTTCTTCACAAAATCTTCTTACTCCATTCAACTATGATGAAAGGAAACCAAAGATGATTGCATGCTTGAAGAGACATTGTCTTTTTGATGTATGCATTGGTATTACAAGAGATTTTGATTCCAATGAAGAGGAGAATGATTGGCTTAATGATTGTGACAGATCTTTTGGGACAATATGTCTTGCTATGTCTCCTTGTATGCACTACCTCAGTACTACTACTGAAAATCCGGGAGATCTATTGACCCAACTCAATAGAGAATTTGGAAACCAAGACGAAGAGGATCATGCTAGCCTTTTGGAGAACAAGCCCAATGAGATCTCCTTATGTGCTCTCTCCGATTAGGTCTTGGCCTCATCCATTGTTCAAGATGAAGAAGAAACTGTAGATTCAACACTCATTCTCTCAAAGTCTTCTATTTCGAATTCTGAACAAGATCAACCAGCTGATACTCTAGATTCCGAAGAGGTTCTTGAATCCTCTCTTTCACATGAGTTTGCCGGCATGCAGAATAATGATCTACTTGATGTTTTGGAGGTAAAATCTGATTTTGGAGGTGAAGCATTCGTCCTCCTTGATTGCATGCCTCCTATAAACTTTTGTTCTATCATTTGCATAGTTTCTCAGAGTTTTACTGAAGATGAAGAGCAATACCATTCGCTTGAGTTCAATTCTCATAAAAAAATTGCTGATTTTGGTTTTGATCTCACCCCTGTTGGTTCAAAGGAGATCTCAAGAAACCATTTGTCAAATATTGGAGCTGATTTAACTTCCACTGATAAGAAGTTCAAGTTTCAAGATCTATTTGATCCGATTGGAGCTATTCCTACCTCACTTGGTTCGAATCACAGGTTCTAGGATCATCCTCATATTTTTAGATTTGTTCTCACCATTTTCGGTATGAAGAGCAAGTTCATAAAGTCTCCACATTCGCTTGCATCCACTAATGGAGAATTCAAGCACATGTTTTTGGAGCATGATCCATTTACTCCCAAGAGTAAGATACCTCCAGACATATCTACTTGAGTTTGGAGCAATTAAATCTTTTGGTGTGTTACAGTCCATTTTGAGGGGGGGGTTTTCCCATGAGGTTTTCTCCATTTCCTCGGTTCATGAATTGTTATTTTTTTGGATTATTGTATCGAAGTGACCTTTGGTCTCAGTAACCAGGGCCCTATTCAATTATTATTTTTTACATCATAGTATAGCTTGAGGGGGGGTGTTAGGATATCTCATCATTCATTTATGTACTTTGCATGCATTTTGCATGCATGCATGCATCCCAGTCACCAGTTTGATGCGTCCAACACCTAGTCCCCAGTCTGCCAGCCCCCGGGAGCTGCTTTCCACTCAATTTTAGCCCTCCTAGTGCTTAGTGCACCATCCTTCCTTGATTTAAGGATACCACTTGTGAAAGGCGCCCTCTCTCACATACCACTCCGTTGCACTTCGGTTAGTTGAGTTATCTTTAGATCTTTCCTTGATTTAAGGCTAGATTGACTCTCAACTGACAGTATCACTCCGATGGACCTCCAGTGAGACTGGATTGCCTATTCTGACTCCAGTTAGCTCCTCATGCATCCTCCACTGAGCCTCCTTCATTAAGTTAGTGCCTACATGTGCCAGTTACACCTACCACACTCAGTTAGACTCAGTTTGACACATGGTTGACCGTTACTTATGCATTGATGACTCCACTAATCTAATGAGGAGGAATCCTAGTTGGAGCCAAGCTATTCCATGCATATATTCGAATGACCTCCTTTGTAAATTCGAATTTCTCATTCATTGTGACATTATTGTATTGTATTCTCACTATTCTAAGTTATAAAGCACTGATGCATCTATCTTGCACAGTTTTTACTCCAATTTTTTTTACATCATTGGATTGATTTACTTGTTCAATAGATCTGCTGTGACTAATTTTACAGGTCAGTGTTGGTACCAGTTTCGTTTCTCCACTTGTGAGTGACACACCAATTATTAAGACTGGTACACCCCCCAGGATCAATGTCAGTAGTACACCTCGACCTGAACAGCACATGCTAGGATGTGCATGGGATGTAGTCGATGAAGAGCATGATCGCATTGTAGAATTTGAAGCAATGTTTCCTGGATCTTCTTGTATCACTAGCATGGGAAAACTACCAGTTACGTTTTTGGTAGACGATGAGAAGATCCCCATGAAATTAGAAAATCTTACTGGCATTTAATAATTCTTTTAAATATTATGTATAATCTAATTAAAATTTATGTATAATCAACAATTATTTTAAACTAATGATAATATTGTTTTGCAGGAAATGATACATTTTATGGATGAATGAATGACCTAAACTTGGAACTCTTTGGTCCCACCATACACACAAGGTGGAATTCCCAAATTTCCAGGTTAAATGATGAACTTATTAACAAGTTGGTTGGCTTGTTTGGTGACAGTACCTTCAACAAAAATGGAGCTACCTAAAAGGAAGGATTATATTTAAAATATATGCGTGAACATTATAGGGTTAATCTGCAAAATAAACCTAAGTATTATCTCCCTCTAGGGATTCTGGAGAGGGAGTGGTGGAAGATGCAAAAGATAAGATGCTCCGGAAAAGAAGGGAAGATGCCACTTGGATCAAGAAGGTATGATACATTTTTAATAATGCAATTATGATGCTTTATCATCATTGAGACATCTAATTAAGTATTTGAATCTTTTGAATATATGCTCTGAGATACATCCAAAGACACCAATGATAGAATAGATAAACATGGGAATCATAAACTTGACCTGAGTGGTTACTCAAAACTGGCCGCATGATTTGTAAGTATAAAACAAATAATTTGCATCCAAATTATAAATTATTAACAATTTTAATTTAATATAACAAAAGAAGAAAAATTCATGTTCTTATGCAAAATTGTAGGGTGCACAATTGAATGAGGCTCCTATGGAGGAATACCTCAAGCATAGTTACTATCACGACTATCAAGCCTTGTTTAATGTAGGAGAAGCTTGGGGAAAACACGGCCTTCCGGCACCCAACTTGACACTCAGGTAAATAAAATCATTTAAGAGTATTTATAATTTATTATTTGTACAATCTATCAGTTATTGTTTTGGGCCATAAAGTATTGCGTTTGATTCTTTTAAGCAGGAAACCAATATAGATACAAATGTCCCAAGTAGTGGAACACATGAGCCCATTGAAGGTGGAGTGCCACATGCAATTGGTGTTCAACTCGGTACTGGAGGTATTTCATGTGTTATAAAAAATTTGCAGTATGTCTTACAATTAAAAATATTTAATTGCAAATGGTGTATTAATTATAACCTTTCTTGTTTCAACTCCAAAGCATGTAAAGGATGAGGCCATACAAGAAGAAGAACATATGGCCACATCCAAAAATACTCTACTTGTCTCCACTACTGAAGCGGGTAAAGAACACTCTACTGCTCTTTTTTATTAATAAAACACTTGTAATAATAATAACTAAAAATATCAATTTAACATTTCTTTCTTATTGCAGTTAAAGTCCCGCTCCCCTTGCAGCAGCGTCGACATCTAAACAAGTTGTCAGTAAGACATACAAGCCCATAATAGCTGAAGGGGAAGAAGGCACATTTGACATCCTTGTTGATTTCTTTAAAAAAAGAGGCCAAGAAATAAATTATTGTACTTGTTATATAATTAGAACAATCTTGTTTCATATTATGTAAACATATTTTTTAATACAATTTATTGAGATGAATTATTTTGTGTCTATGAATGAATGAATGTTAATATATGTTAATGCATGTTTGCTATATGTTTCTTTATGTACAAAACCACAGATGTGTCTTTATGAACTTTTTGTTTTGCTCATGTCTATGCATGAATCTTAATGTGTTTCTTTCAACTATTTTCTAGCAGATCGAGAAATAAATGATTGTACTTTTTATATAATTAGAACGATCTTGTTTCATATTATATAAACATATTTTTTATGATACAATTTATTGATATGAAGTATTTTGTGTCTGTGAATGATTGAATGACTGGATGAATGTTAATATATGTTAATGCATGTTTTCTATATGTTTCTTTATGTACAAAACCACAGATGTGTCTTAAGGAACTTTTTTTTGTTACTATCTATGCATGAATCTTAATGTGTTGCTTTCAACTATTTTCTAGTAGATAGATTGGGTACCGGGTAATTGAGAGTGATGTGGGGGAGACATGAGATATTCCACCTTCACATGGTTGACCCTATTCAGTAGAGAATAAATTAGGATTTGGATAACCTTGGAGCAAACCTCCCTCGATCCAACAGAGTAACAACAAAGTCAATGTTGAATTCGTTGCTACTCCATGAAGTGAACGGAGGTTTTCTCCAATATTAAAATACTCCAATAATTTATTCTTGAAACCGAGAGGAACTCATCCATATATTCATACACTCAAGTCTTTTTAATTATGATTGAGTCATAGAAATGTTTTTTATTTGTTTTATTATTTTGCTGACTCTTTAATTGTTGGTTAAATTAGGAAAACAACTACTAGAGGAGATCCATTGGAGCAACATTAAAGGAATATCATACGAAGAAAACCATCAAATATCTAGGTATTTGAGCTATTAGGACATTAGAAACATGATAAAACTCTATTCATTTTGATTTCTTTTGCTCAATTTAATATTTCAAGCATTCTTCGCATTAATTTCGGATTTGAACTTTTATATTATGATTAAAATTAATATTTCGTCAAATTTTTATATGATAGATTAACCCCAATCCCATTTCTCTTCAGTTTTAGCTATTGAGTTCCAGTAGGTTATGTGATTTCCGAGCTATTGCAACCATTGCATAAATCCAAAATATATTGCCAATGTGTTTTGGAGGTTCCCATTTTCTAAGGAGGTTTGGACTTTGGATACTAGATAGAACACCTTTTTATACATTTTTGCATCAGAAATCTACAGATTTTGTATCAATAACTGTGAGATGAGGGTTCTTTTTGGAGGTTCACATTTGCTAAGAAGGTCCAGACTTGGATAGTAGATACAACATTTTATCCACATATGTTTATATTATAACTCGAGGCAGATTTATAATAAGCTTCTGGATGTTGTGTCTGTAGCTGGCTTGAATATATTAAAAATTTTCATATATTTAGGAAATTGGATGCCTTGGATAAATCTAAATAAAATGTTGCAACAACTACAGAAAAAATGAAATTTTTAATGAATTGCAAAATATGCTATTGGTCCTTGGAGTGGAAAATATTGAAGTTTGAATATCATTTGATGAGTTGGTGGAAGAGGTGTAACATTGAAGATCATTGGTGATGTATTAGAACATCATAATTCACCTACAAAAAGTTGTGACAATTTACCTTATGCACAAATTTGAAGGGCATGCATACTTGGGAGGAGGCACATTGTTACACATTTGAACAAGTACATAAATTTTCCCACATTTTCCTTCATGATCATCTCGACACTTGTTGAGATAATTTTGGAGGCTTATTCCACATTGATTTCAACAGTAAACTCAACCCTAAATTAACACAGTTTTTGCATTGTTCTATATTGTTTCCTATGAGTGAATTAATCTATTGGTTTCACTATTATTTTTTAACACTTGCTTTTGTTGTTAACTTGTCATGGGATGTTGTTGATCTAGTTAGAGATGAAATGCTTTCAAACTTTGTTGTTGAAAGTCATGATAAGTCCTAGCCTAAACGGGTTCTAACAAAAAGGAAACACATGGATGCCTTTCTAAGGATGAATCCTCCAAATTGAGCCATTCTTTTGATCTAGAGGTTCAAACCACTTCCCTTTGTTATGTTTTTTCTCTAGAAAAATTCTCTATAATTGTTTGATTCCCCCTAGCTAGTTTAATTCATTTATGTGCTAATATTTCTCTCAACATTTCATTTTCAAGTCTTTTCCCAAGATACATTAAGGAAGTACAATACTAAGGAGAAGCTTAATGTGTTCCCAAAATTACATGATGTGTATTTGGAAAAGTTGACACATGTACATGCAGATCTGCAGTGGCAATCATAGGTATACAAATAGAACTGATTTAGTATGTGTTACAAATTGCAAGCATGGCTCTTTGAATTTGCACCTACGAATTAATCTCATTTTTTCTTTGTTTCCTAGTTGCAACATGGTCAAAGGTTCTTGTTCGTCCATCTTGTGTGTGAACAAGTGTAAATATGTATAGGCTACCATAAGAGACAATAGAGAAATAGAGAACTCTCTAGAATATTTAGAGAAAGATAAACTTTTAGAAGCTTGAATAAGTCAGAAGAAGTTTCGAGAAGCATCATATTTCAAAATTATTCTATTTGGTATCACATACAACAATTCATACGCATCCTTATGCACTTGGATGGAGGGATAATGGTTCATCTATGTAGATCACACACACATGCACCATGCTATTTATTTTCCCTCCTAAATATGTGGGCAAAGTCACATGTGATGCGACCAATATAGACTCTTGTAGTCTATTTATTGACTAACTTTATCTATATTTTTGGAAGGCCCAATATGATGCATTAAACAATACCTACAGACTTCTTAAATATAACACCAAGTATCTTATTTGCAGAACACTTGAAAAACCACATAAGGTTGATCCTAAAATTAATAAACATTATTTTACCTTTATTCATATGCATTATCCCTGACCTCTTTATTCTCCAAATTTGTAGTCCAAGCTCCATTCCATAGTTTTAAGATTTTGTTTTTCTTTCTCATTAGTGTCAATTACCTTGAGACATCACTTGAAGAGGAAAATATAAACATTCATGAGTCTCTCCTATGTTACAAAGTTCCCTCTTCACTTGGAAGTTCCAATTTGGTAGCATCTTCTTATTGGTTCATAGTCCATTTTGACATCAACTATCACAAGAAGGTTCCCTTCAAGTTCACAATCCTTTTTGGAATAATCTTCTAGATCAATTGAACCTCCATGATGTTGTCAACACATATCATGAATCAACATTGGACACTGAGATCCTAATCAATTTTCTGACATATATTGTTCCAAATTTTCATCTTCTTCTTTTTGTAGATCAATTTTTTGACATGAAGACTTGCCAAACTTGTTAGAGATCTACAATTTCCTACCATGTTTCTAAGCAGGTTCAAATTTCACATCAAGCTCCTTGGATATCTTAGCACCAAATGAAACAACAATGATTTTCCGTATTTCCTAAGCTCATTGGAGGTTTATTCTTTTGTTGTTGGGAGGAATGATGGGGATTCTAGTGCTTAACATATGATAAGGATGCGCGGAATTAAAATGTAATTATATAGAAATTACTCTTTCAATGTTGATTTTATAGTTTCTTGTTTTCTGCTTTCTATTGACAATAATGATGAAGGAATGGCTCAATGAATTGGCTTCGGACTACCTTGCTTGTGGAGGTCAATCCCACTGTCATCAATAGAGGTAGGTATTAGGAAAACCAACCAATGCACCATGTTTCTTTGAAATATTAAGCATGGAAATTTATTAAGATGCTATCCATCATTTAACATACATTATTCATTTACGTTCTACAAATGTGGATGACTAGACATTTACAATCTTCAACCCAACACTTAACTTATTTGCCAATTTTATGGAAAATTGAACAATATACTCTTTCTTTGCTCATTCACAAGATATATATGTTCAAGTACAATTATAAAAAAACTACTTCACCTCATCACTATCACTGTAATCTAGAATACAAATGTATATGATCATTGGTTTAGAGTGTATGGTTGTTGATAACTTAGCTATGCATAAGGCTTGACATTTAAATGGTTATATATCTGATGTTGGATACATGTATTGTAGGTAGATAGTCTAATGCTTAATTTAAGGACATACAAAGAAATTTAGGGTTATATAAAAGGTCACACATAATGCAAAAGCAAGGAAATCATTAGAGTGATCAAGTAATCGAAGGAAAGATGTCGTGAGTGAAAATACTGCATTGGTTGATAAAAAGTATGTTTGGAACAATCAAATGGAACATTGTAGGAGTAGGATTACTCAACCAATTACTTAAATTGAGTATATAGAAAACACCAAATTAGACGTATACAAGCATAGTTATAAAGAAACCACTTCTCATAATAGCTATCATTATAATCTAGAATATAGATGTATATGATCATTGGTTTATAGTGTGTGGTTATAGGTAACTTAGCTATGCATAAGGATTGGGTATTTAAATGGTTATATATGTGATATTGGTTGTAGGTAGATATTCTAATGCCCAATTTAAGGCCATACAAATAAAGTTAGAGTTATATCAAAGGCACCAGACAATGCAAAAGCAAGGATATCATCACAACGAACAAGCAATTGAAGGAAATATGCAATGACTTTAAATAATGCATTGATTTCAGGGAAAGTAGGTTTGGACCAATCAAAGCGAATCACTATAAGAGTACGATTACTCAACCCATTAATGAAATTTTAGAATATAGCAAACACCAAATCGACTATCTGCAAGCATAGTTATAAAAAAACTACTTCTCCTCATCACTATCATTATAATCTAGAATACAAATGTATATGATCATTGGTTTAAAGTGTGTGGTTGCAGGTAACTTAGTTATGCATAAGGATTGGGAATTTAAATGGTTATATATCTAATGTTAGTTGCAGGTAGATAGTTTAATGTTGAATTTAAGGGCATATGAAGTGAAAGTTAGGGCTATATCAAAGGTCCCACACAATGCAAAAGCAATGAAATCATTATAGTGTATCAAGTAGTCGAGGGAAATATCTAGTGATTTAAATAATACATTGGTTGAGGGAAAGTACACTTGGACCAATTGAAGGGACGCACTATATGAGTATGATTAATCAACCAATTAATTAAATTGAGAATATAACAAACACTGAATTAGATGTATACAAGAACATTTATAAACAACCACTTATCCTCTTCATTATCATTATAATCTATAATACATATGTATATGTGTTAGATATAATGCAGAGATACATTCGATTGTTTTCTATATCTAGGTTTCTTGTTTAAACAACTCCTATGATGTAGGATCTGATCCACATTTATTGGATCTAGATTTGCTTATCTTTTAGCTATAAATGTAACCTTATTTCTTAATACAATTGAGTTGAGTGTTTCTCCTCCTGTCTATTTGAGTGAGCCTTTGTGCTCTGCTGGTTTCCTCCTTGGTTTCTTTAATTTGGTATCAGAGCCAAGTTGTGGGCTGCGGTGAGGGAACCAGAAATTGCTGTGAGTGAGCATATGTGGAGGAGCTCCTTGGCTGACGTTGAATTTTAATTCTGAGCTGAAATTGTTGCCCTTACATCCTTGAAGGGAGAGCTGGACGTATCAGTGCTGGGAAATTGCATGGTGAAATCGTTGTTGGTGTGGAGGCCGTGAGTGCTGGAAGGAAATCACAACGCGTGTTGATTTCTGAGAAGGAGCCATCCTCACTTGAAGAAATCACTGCTATAGTCCTTGGAGTGGAAATCGCTGCCCAAAGGAGAGCGTAAGTTGATATTGCAGATCGCTGATATCTCATTTCAAAATAAATTACTAGTGGAGAGAACGTTTCCATGAGATGAGTTGAGATCACTGTAAATTTGTTTTTACAGCGTTAATTTTTTTTCTCTCTACTTGTTCGCCATTATTTTGATGAAGGTCATCACGCTAGTCGTGAGGTGTATTCTTTTCATTTTTCTCTGCTTCTTGTTCATCATGAGGATAAAAGTGCAGTTTCATGTTCGTCGTTTGCAGGAGGTCATCACGCGGGCCAGCACCTCTTCAATTTTTTTTTCTCTCTATTTTGATCGGCGCACCTGCTGAAGGAGAACAGAGCGACAACTTCGTCTCTTGTCGCCTCCCCTCAGTCCCAACAGTGTGACGATGTCACTGAGGTGTAGCTGAATAGGTGCGACGATCGGGTAGTCACTTACACCGATTTTAAACGGCAAGGGAGCTGAAAAAACTAAGAGTGCGGACCATATTTGGGTTATTTTTTTTTTTTAAAGAGGTGAGACAGTGGTAATTTTTTTTCTCTTGGTTGAAATTGATTTCCCTTCAATTATATGAAGATGGCAGAAATGTCTCGTGCCGATTTAAATATCATTGAATCATCAAAATTGAATGGAGAGAGTTATGTAAATTGGAAATTCAAGTTAGTCACTATACTTGAAGGTCTCAATTTGTGGCCCATTGTGAAAGGAGATGAACATAAGACATCAGATCCCTTGTTTGTCTCAGATTGGAATGTGCGGGAAGTTCAAGCAAAGATAATAATCCGCATGGCTGTAAAAGACAATATTATTCCTCATATCAGAAATTGCAAAACGTCCAAAGATACATGGGACAAACTCAAAGGTTTGTATCAGACGTTAGATTCAAATAGAATTTTTTTTTTGAACACTAAATTATTGTCTATTAAGATGGAGGTGAATGAACCTATGAATAAATATCTCTCCCACATCAAATATTTTCAAGATAATCTCGGTGACATAGGTGAAGAAGTCTCCAACACTGATCTGGTAACTTTTACTTTAAAAGGTTTATTGCCAGATTATAAAGTGTTCATCTCAGCGCTTGCAACAAGACATACTCCTCCTACCTTTACAAAGCTCAGCGGAATCCTACTACAAGAAGAAGAGAGAATGAATATTTGTGAGCCGGAATCTTAGACTGCAAATCAGGCACTGATGGCAAGAGGCAGACACTCTCACAGAGGAAATCAATGGAACAGACACAGAGGCAAGTTTCGTACAAGACATAGAGGTATGTCACACCATGACTCTAATGCTAATAAAGATGTTGTATGCCATTATTGTGGAAAATTGGGTCATATAGCTAGAGATCGTTTTAAGAAGATAAACAATGAGTCCAATAACATATACAGAAAACATAATGGAAACTATGTAAGAAAAGACACCCCTGATGTCAATGGATTCAAGAATATTAGACTGTTTATATCTGAACATGCTTTGTATGCTGAAACGGATGACGAAAGTGCATGGTTCATAGATTCGGGTGCTTCTACCCATATGTCTTGTAACAGAGATTGGTATGATGAGTATTATGAAAAATATGATGGCACACACATCTATTTCGGTGATAACAGGTCTCATAAAGTCCTAGGTTATGGAGTGATAAGTGTTAACCTACCCGATGGACAATTTAAACAGATTCATAATGTGATGTATGTTCCAGGCATCAAAAAGAACTTAATATTTGTTTCTGCTATCACTGATAATGATATGAAAGTAGAATTTGATAAATATAAGTGCCATGTCAAAGATGTCCAAGATCATTACAGGGTTATAGTAACATTATCCATACTTGGTTGATTGTACAAGCTGGATGCAGTAAAGGGCAGTCATCAAGCACTAGCAGCATCATCTATTTCAGATGTCGAATTATGGCATCAAAGGTATGGACACCTCAATCATAAATATCTCATGTTATTACAGAAAAAGTCGATGGTTGAGGGTCTTCCTGTCATAAAAAATGATCATATTGAATGTGCTGCATGTTCCCTCGGAAAACAACAGAGAAATGAATTTCCGAACCATGAAGAGAAGAGATAGACTGAACTTCTTGAACTAATACACACTGATGTATGTGGACCTATGCAGACCATATCACTTGGTGGTGCTTGGTATTTTCTCATATTTGTGGATGATAGATCTAGGTTCACTTGGGTATATTTCATAAGAAGCAAAGGTGATGTCTTTGAATACTTCAAAGAATTCAGGACCAAAGTTGAAAAGCAGACATGTAAATACATCAAAATCCTCAGATCGGATCAAGGTGGTGAGTACACTTCTGGATCTTTTAAAAGATACTGTACAGACAATGGAATTCAATAGCAATTTACTGTGCCTCATACACCTTAGCAAAATGGAGTTGCTGAGCGGAAGAACAGAACGCTGGTGGAAGGTGCACGCAACATGCTTCAAGGTAAAAACATTTCCAATGGATTTTGGGCTGAAGCCATTAATACTGCTATATATTTAAAGAACAGGAGTCCAACAAAGAAATTAAATCTTCAAACACCTTTTGAAGTCTTTTATGGCTATAAACCTGAAATTAGTCATTTAAGAGTATTTGGTTCTAGGGCTTTTGCACACATCCCTAAAGATGATAGAATAAAATTGGATGCAAAATCTATTGAATGTGTCTTTGTTGGCTACTATGATGATCATAAAGCATACAAACTGTTTCATCCTAGTTCACACAAATTGATTTCTAGTAGAGATGTTGTATTTCATGAAAATACAGATATAAGTAATAGGATGAATAATGTTGATGAAGAACTAATCCCATATGAGCATGGCAAAATAGATACAATTCTTCAAAAAGTGCAGGAACAGCAACAGGTGCAACAACAACAATAGGTTCAGGAACAAGAATCAAGCATGAGTGATGCTACCTCAGATGATGAAACAATAGAAGATAGAAGAATCATGGATGGAACTCAATAGGTACTGTAATACCTAGAAGGTCAAATCGACAAACTCAATCTCCTGTAAAGTTTAGAGATTATGCCTTGATGACTAATGTAATGAATGTCATAGAACCATTAAATTATGAACAAGCCAAAGATAAGGAAGAATGGGTGACTGCAATGGATGAGGAATATAATTTTGTTATGAGAAATAAAACTTGGGAATTAGTAGAATTACCTAAAGATAAAGTACCCATTGGATCTAAATGGCTATTCAAATCTAAGCTTAAAGCGGATGGTAGTATTGACAAGTTTAAGGAAAGATTAGTTGCAAAGGGTTATTCTCAGCAAGAGGGGGACTTTGAAGAGACATATGCACCAGTAGCTAAGTTAAACACTATCAGATTGCTAGTTGCATTAGCTACTAAACATAACTGGAGAATACACCAATTCGATGTCAAATATGCTTTTCTAAATGGTGATTTAAAAGAGGAAGTATACTTGGTGCAGCCTAAAGGTTTTGTGCATAAAGGACAGGAGCAGCTGGTGTGCAGGTTAAAGAAAGCTATCTATGGACTGAAACAGGCTCCTAGATCGTGGTATATCAAGATTGACACTTTCTTCATACAGCAAGGGTTTCTCAAAAGTAAAAATGATTCAAGCTTATATATTAAATCAAATAAACAGGGAAATGTTTGCTTGATATCCTTATATGTGGATGATCTCATCATTACAGGTGGAGCATATCAGTTAATTTCAGATATTAAAAGTAATTTGAAATGAAAGACCTTGGTGACTTGCATTATTGTTTAGGCATTGATTTTTGGAGAGAACCTGGTAAAACATTCATCACTCAAAGCAAGTATGCAAGGGAAATACTTGACAGATTTCAAATGAGTGAATGCAAATTTGTATCAACTCCTTTGGATCAAAATGTCAAACTGTATAATGATGATGGATCTAAAGAAGCAGATGGCACCTTGTATCATCAATTAGTGGGTATTCTGAACTATCTCACTACTACAAGGTTAGACATATCATATTCTGTTAGCATCCTTAGTCAGTTCTTGGCTAAGCCATGTGAAACACATTGGAAAGATGCAAAGCAGGTCCTAAGATATATTTAAAAGGAACTATTAATTATGGTCTTTTATATACTGATGTATACTGATGTATCTGATGTTCAGTTGGTAGGTTACTCTGATTCTGATTGGGCAGGAAATCCTGATGATAGAAAATCCACTTCTGGATATGCTTTTAACATTGGTTCAAGAGTCATATCATGGAGCAGTAAGAAACAACCAACTGTTTCTTTGTCATCCACAGAAGCTGAATATAAAGTGTTAACCAGTGCTACTTGTGAAGCCATTTGGTTGAGGCGTATTCTTGAAGATGTTGGAACACAACAAAAACAAACTACCAAAATCAAGTGTGACAATCAAAGCTCAATTAAGCTGGCAGACAATCTAGTCTATCATGCCATATCCAAACATATTGAGCTGCAACATCATTTGTTCAGAGAAAATATTGAGTCTCAAGAAATTGAACTCATCTATTGTAATACAAGTGAGAATGTTGCTGATATTTTTACTAAACCAGTTGGAAGGATCCACTTTGAGGATCTTAAGAAGAAATTAGGTGTTGTCAATAATCCATTTCTGCATTAAGGGAGGTTGTTAGATATAATGAAAAAATACATTTGATTGTTTTCTATATCTAGGTTTCTTGTTCAAACAACTCCTATGCTGTAGGATCTGATCCACATATATTGGATCTAGATTTGCTTATCTTTTAGCTATAAATGCAACCTTTATTTCTTAATACAATTGAGTTGAGTGTTTCTCCTCCTGTCTGTTTGAGCGAGCCTTTGTGCTTTGTTGGTTTCCTCCTTGGTTTCTTTAATTATATGATCATTGGTTTATAGCGTGTGATTGTACGTAACTTAGATATGCATAAGGATTGGACATTTAAATGGTTATATATTTGATGTGGGTTGCAATAGATAATCTAATGTTGAGTTTAAGGTCATACAAAGCAAGATAGAGCTATATCAAAGGTCTCGTACAATGCAAAAGAAATGAAATCATTGTAGTGATCAAGCAGTTAAAGGAATGATGTAGTGAGTTAAAAGAATGTATTGGTTGAGGGAAAGTAGGCTTGGACCAATGAAAGGAAGCATTATAGGAGTATGATTACTCAACCAATTAATTAAATTGAGAATATAACAAACACCAAATTGGTGGTATAACAAAATAAAATTGAGAATATAGGAAACACCAAATTGGTTGTATAACATGATGTACATACCAGGATTCACAGCAATGACTTAGAATACTAGTAATTGGGATTATATTTTGGACAAGGGCTTGATTAAATTGGAAATCTCTTTGTGGGTGCAACCAACGATTCATAGTATATGGAAATTAGCACTATATCTAATGATTGATTATCCCAACAAAAAGTAAAAATGGGAGATTGAGTTGTGAATGCCAACATGGTTGAATTAGAGGTGATTTGGTGCGACAATGTGTTGTAGCATGTAGTTTTAAACCACAGGAAGTCACACCAAATTGAAGTGCAACTACACAATGATGTATTTTTAGAGTACAAGAAATCACACCAAATTGAATCACAACATATGATAGGGATATTATAAGGGATATGTTGATGTATATGTAACTTCGGAATGTATTTCATCTGTATATTATATTTATATTTATTGTACCCTTATAAGAGATGTGTTATTCCTCTATAAGGAAGTGTCGTCATGTGGATTGACAAGTGTCGCAAGTGTGTGTACTTGCCGATGGGTTATTAGACCACCTTATGGGGTCGGCCCTAATTAATTTATAATATAATGTGGATGTACTCAAGTAGACAAGTCGGCCCCAGTAGGTCACTAGGCAAAAAGGTGAGTATAAATAGAGATAGGAGATCTCTATTTTACTCATTCGGAAAAGCATCTATCTCTCTCTCTGAAAAGTGGCGCACTAGTGAGGAGGAGGAGGATCATCTGCTAGGAGACTATCTCTGTATTATTTGGTTGTATTTTGGTTGAGCCATTGCTCTCTCTATCTCTGAGGAAGTTGTGGGGTTTTTCACCTTAGGGTTTTCCCCACGGAAACTCTGTGTCTCTTGTCTCTATGCTTTTGATTCTTGTGATGCTTGTGATGCTTGTCATATTATGATTGTCATGCATTGATATACTGTAGATGTTATTCTCTCAGCAAAGATCCTATAGTATTGTGATTTAATACTCAAAATTTAACATGGTATCAGAGCCTAACTGAGAAGAAGACATTTTGCAGTGAAGGAAGCTTGTATTGCTTGTTTATTGGGTTTCTCTCCACGGATTTTTGAAATTCAGTATAGTAGATTGGATCTACTCATCAAGGCGCATCTTTCTGTCCAATCAGATTTCAGTTCCGAGCATTTTCAGTTTTGGCCCTAAAAATTAGGGTTTCCACAAAAATAGGAATTTTTGGAAACTGAAGGTACAGCTGGAAGCTCCTTGCAAAAATCGAAGGTTTGAGCTTTGGATCGAGATTTTTGGCTGGGTAGATCTCCGGGAAACTCAAACCCTAATTCAGGGCTCTCCCCAGTGAACCCGGGAGGACAAAAAGGCAATTTTGAAGGGCAAGACTTTGCTGATCTCAATTTCTGAATGTACTAGGCTGATCAGCTCTCCAAGGCGCATCTTTCTATCCTTTCGGAATTTTGAAATTCACATTTTGAATTTTTAGGGTTTCTCTGACAAACCCTAATCTGGGACCAGATCCAGTTTTCAGCACTTCAAGTGGTAAGTCCTAAATATTTTCTATTTCCATTTGAATTACTCTTAAAGATGTCTCTTCACACCAAGCTTGAGGATAAGCTTGAAGGGGCTGACAACTTCCGAGCCTGGAAGTATAGGATTGGGCTAATCCTGGAAGAGAATGAGTTGGACTCATATGTGAAAGAAGACATCCCTATCCTAGAGGATGAAGAGGCCAAGGTATTGCACAAGAAGAACTTGGTCAAGGCAAAGAGAATCATTGCTGACTCTATCAAAGACCATCTCATACCCCATGTGTCTTCTCTCAAGACACCCAAAGAGATGTTTGAATCTTTGACCAAGCTATTTGAAGGAAATAACATAAATCGGAAGATGACCCTGCGGAACCAATTGAAAGCAGTGAAGTTTCAGAATGGAGAAACCATTCAATCCTACTTTTCAAGGGTCTCTCAGATCAAGGAACAATTAGAAGCAGTAGATGAAATGGTGGAGAATGGTGAAGTGGTAATGACCACTCTAAATGTCCTACCCAGGTCATGGGATTCCTTTATTCAAGGAATTTGTGCAAGGAAGAAGTTGATCTCCTTCAGTAGACTTCGGGAAGAATGTTCTCAAGAAGAAGCTAGACTTATAGCTCATGAGGAAAATATGGGAGGAGAAGATCAAGCTCTTGCAGCCCACACAAGGAAAGGGAAGTCCAAGAAAGAACCATCTCACCCCAAGAGATCTTCACATCACTTCAAAGAAAGAAGAGTATGCTTCACCTGTAATGAGAAAGGACACATTGCCATAAATTGTCCCAAGAACAAGAAGGACAACAACATCTCCAACAAGAAGAAGAAGGGTGGCAAAAGAAGGTTTCATGCTCATGCTGCAGAAGATGATGAACCTCCAAAGAAGAAGGCTAGGGCAGAAAGTGATAGTAATGATGACTCATGAAGTGAAGAAGAGTATGTTCTGATCTCTGCTCTCACAGGTACCATCTCCCATGGTTGTAATGATTGGTTGATTGATAGTGGGGCTTCCAAACACATGACTGGGTTTAAAGAATCCTTTGTGAACCTATCTGAACATGAGTCACCCCATAAGGTGAAACTTGGGGATGATTATCAATATCCAATCAAAGGAAGTGGTGAAGCTTCTTACAACCTAGATTCTGGAAAATCTCTGAAGATGAAGGAAGTCCTCTATGTACCTGGACTCAAGAAGAACTTACTCTCCATCTCTGCTTTAGATGCAAAAGGTATGAGGGTTGCATTTGTTGATGGCCAAGTACTAATGTGGCCAAAGGGAAAGACCATGGATGATGCGGTAGTGATTGGAGAGCAAGAGGGAGGCTTGTATAAATTAAAGGGTCAACCTGAACATGCCATGGTACATGAATCCATGGAGCCAAGTGAACTTTGGCATAGGAGACTTGCTCACATGCACTATAGAGCACTTCCAATTGCAAGCAAGGCGGTAGAAGTTCTTCCTGAAATCAAGACCAAACATGAAGGGGTTTGCAAAGGATGTGCAAAAGGTAAGAACACTAAGAAGGCTTTCCCAAGCAGTGAAATCAAGGCAAAAGACATCCTGGAAATCATCCACTCAGATGTATGTGGCCCCATGTCATCCAGTTCCCTAAGTGGGTATATTTACTATGTATCATTTATTGATGACTTCTCCAGGAAGACTTGGGTATACTTCTTGAAAGGAAAAGATGAGGTGTTTGCTAAATTCAAGGAATTCAAAACCTTGATGGAGAATCAAACTAACAAGAAAATCAAAACATTCAGATCTGACAATGGTGGAGAATTCACCTCAAATGATTTCAAGAAGCTTTGCAGTGATTCAGGGATTAAGAGGGAGTTGACTGCTCCTTATAATCCTCAACAGAATGGAGTTGCAGAAAGGAAGAACAGAACTATCATGGAAGCAGCAAGAGCAATGTTGCATGACCAGGATCTTCCTATGCATCTATGGGCAGAAGCAGCTAGAACAGCTGTATATGTGCAGAACAGAACTCCCCACAAGATACTGGACAACAAGACACCAGAAGAAGTCTTTTCTGGTAAGAAACCTGAAGTCAGCCATCTCAGAATATTTGGTTGTCCAGTATATACTCATGTCCCAAAAGAGAAGAGGACTAAACTAGATCCTTCAGGAAAGAAGGGCATCTTTGTGGGTTATAGTGAAAGCTCAAAGGCGTACAGAATATACTTTCCAGGGTTCAAGAAGATTGATGTCAGTAGGGATGTAACATTTGATGAAAACTCAGCATTCATCAAATCAAGGAAGGCACCTACCGAAGTTTATGAAGAACCTAAGGAAACAAGATTTCAGGACACTACCATGACTGATGCAGTTCCAGAAACTGATCGTGAGTTTGAAGATCCACAAGAACATGTAGATCCACCCCGAGAGGATAACTCTCACAAGAGGAAACCTGTATGGGCTAGAGAGCTCATTCATGATGCAGAAAGATTTGGCATTCCAAAAGAAGAACACAGAGCAAAGAAGAGAACCAGATCACACACCAGTTATGTTGCTTTACTCTGTGACATCATGAACAAAGAGCCTTCCGGTTATGAAGAGGCAGCAGAAAAGAAAGAATGGAAGGATGCTATGATTGAGGAATATCAATCAATTATGAAGAATGATGTTTGGGATGTTGTCCCAAGACCTAAAGGGAAGTCTGTTGTGACTTCCAAGTGGATCTACAAAATCAAGCATGCTACAGATGGCAGTGTGGAAAAATATAAAGCAAGATTCGTAGCTCGTGGTTTCTCTCAGAAGGAAGGAATAGACTATGAAGAAACATTTGCACCTGTAGCCAGGTATACTTCCATCAGAACAGTACTTGCCCTGCCTGCAGCAATGAAATGGAAAATACACCAGATGGATGTCAAGACTGCCTTCCTGAACGGTGTAGTAGAAGAGGAAGTATATGTGGAACAGCCACTTGGTTTTGAAATACATAATAGGGAATCATATGTATGCAGATTGAAGAAAGCCTTGTATGGCTTGAAGCAAGCCCCCAGAACCTGGTATGGTAGGATGGACAGTTTCCTATCTAGTTTGGGCTTTACCAAGAGTAAAGCAGATTCCAACCTTTACTACAAAGTTGAGGAAGGGAATCCTGTGATTCTACTACTGTATGTGGATGACCTATTTGTGACAGGAGATGACAGACTGATTGCGGATACCAAGAGGAAGCTTGCAGCTGAATTCGATATGAAAGACTTGGGAATGATGCACTATTTCCTAGGTATGGAGGTGTGGCAGAGTGCAGGTGGGATATTCCTTGGTCAAGGGAAGTACACAGTAGATATCCTGAAGAGATTTGGGATGATGGATTACAAGGCCATGGCCACACCTATGGCATCGAATCTGAAGCTTCTATGTGATGCTTCATCTGAGCCAGTTGATATCACTATGTATCGTCAGATGATTGGGTCCTTGATGTACCTGATGAACACGAGACCGGATATTTGCTTTGCTGTGAACACATTAAGCCAGTTTCTGATGGATCCGAGGAGTGTTCACCTGGTTGCTGTAAAGCATGTTCTGAGGTACCTGAAGGGTACAGTGGATTATGGGCTCAAATATGAAGCAAATCAAAAGTTTAACCTACAGGGTTATGTTGATTCAGATTGGGCTGGCAGTGCTGCAGATAGGAAGAGCACATCTGGATGCTGCTTCAGTATGGGATCAGGTGTGATCTCTTGGTTTAGCAGGAAGCAGTCCTGCGTAGCACTGAGTACAGCTGAGGCAGAGTATGTTGCAGCCTGTTCAGCTAGTTGTGAAGCAGTATGGCTACGGAAGCTACTGTCTGAGTTATTTGATCTCCCGTTGGAGGCTACTGGTATCTTCTGTGATAACCAGAGTTGTGTGAAGCGGTCCGAGAACCCAGTGTTTCATGATAGGTCGAAACACATAGAGATCAAATATCACTATATCAGGAATATGGTGCAGAGAGGAGCTGTGAAGCTCCTGTATGTTGCGACGGACGAACAGATTGCAGATGTGCTGACGAAGCCACTAGCCAGGGTGAAGTTCGAGTACTTCAGAGAGAAGCTTGGCGTGCTTCAGGTCGAGGACACTTCGAGGAGGAAGTGATGGACACATTTGCTGAAGCCATTCCAAGCATGTTGGAAGGGGGATCCTTCACATGGCTGTGGATGTAAGCGTTGGATGATGAACATCAGGAGGATGTTCTGGTTTCTGCTTAGATATGATCAGTTGGATCATGTATATGTATTTTGTGTATGCATCATGTTGGATGCTGGATATGATCAGTTGGATCATGTATATGTATTTTGTGTATGCATCATGTTGGATGCTGGATATGATCAGTTGGATCATTATATGTATGTATGTATGCATCATGTTGGATGCTGGATATGATTGGTTGGATCATGTGTCTGTATTTTGTATATGCATCATGTTGGATGCTGGATATGATCGGATGGATCATGTGTATGTATTTTTGTATGAACGCATCATGTTGGATGCTGATGGATACATTGTGTGGATCATGTATCTTTGTATGATCAGGTAGATCATGTATACTAATGGATACATTGTGTGGATCATGTATCGTTGTATGATCAGGTAGATCATGTATGCTGATGGATACATTGTGTGGATCATGTATCTTGGTATGATCAGGTAGATCATGTATGCTGATGGATACATTGTGTGGATCATGTATCTATGTATGTATCAGGTGGATACTTGGATGATCGTGGATGACGAGCTTCTCCAGATGACATGCAGCAGTACGTTGCAGTGATGATGATCAGGATGATCATGTGTACATCAGGATGATGTTTGATGAGTATCAGATGATACTTTATGGCCGTGGATCAGGTTGTGCAGGAAAGCATGTAATTTGTGCCCTGGGAGATTTGCAGATGGTCTTTCGAGGTTTTGCCTATGGCATGTAATTCGGTGCCCTGGGACATCTGACAAATGCTCTTGCGAGGTTTTGCTTGAGAGGACATGTAATTTGTGCCCTGGGAGATTTCAGGTCGGAGTTGTGTACCCGTAACATCCTGAGATGCTCTTGCGAGGTTTTGTCCTATGGCATGTAATTTGCTCCTGGGAGATCTGGACAGGATGAAAAAGGCCTCAGATGCTTTAGCCAGGTTTTTCCATGACCACATGTAATTTGCTCCTGGGAGATCTGGACAGGATGAAAAAGGCCTCAGATGCTTCAGCCAGGTTTTGTGGTGGAACACATGTAATTTGCTCCTGGGAGATCTGGACAGGATGAAAAAGGCCTCAGATGCTTCAGCCAGGTTTTGTGGTGAGATCACATGTAATGTGTTCCTGGGAGATCCGACAGGTAGAGCCGAGTGCTCGTAACAGCCTGGGATGCTTCAGCCAGGTTTTGTGATGGGTCACATGTAATGTGCTCCTGGGAGATCCTACAGGTAGAGCTGTGTGCTCGTAATAGCCTGGGATGCTGCAGCCAGGTTTTGTGACGCACGTAATAAGTCCTGAGGATTCCACAGTATGGCCAGTGATGATGAAGACCTGCAGATGGCGGGCCTACATCCAGTATGAAAAAGGACTGGCTCTGTAGAACTTCCTATGACGAGTAGAGACAGAGATTGGACGAGATAGCAGCAGCAGTGACGATGACGATGACGATGATCCAGAGAAGAAGACTTGTCTAGCAGATCTGTGTCGAGAAATACCTTCCTAGTTAAGAGGGAGTGTTGATGTATATGTAACTTCGGAATGTATTTCATCTGTATATTATATTTATATTTATTGTACCCTTATAAGAGATGTGTTATTCCTCTATAAGGAAGTGTCGTCATGTGGATTGACAAGTGTCGCAAGTGTGTGTACTTGCCGATGGGTTATTAGACCACCTTATGGGGTCGGCCCTAATTAATATATAATATAATGTGGATGTACTCAAGTAGACAAGTCGGCCCCAGTAGGTCACTAGGCAAAAAGGTGAGTATAAATAGAGATAGGAGATCTCTATTTTACTCATTCGGAAAAGCATCTATCTCTCTCTCTGAAAAGTGGTGCACTAGTGAGGAGGAGGAGGATCATCTGCTAGGAGACTATCTCTGTATTATTTGGTTGTATTTTGGTTGAGCCATTGCTCTCTCTATCTCTGAGGAAGTTGTGGGGTTTTTCACCTTAGGGTTTTCCCCACGGAAACTCTGTGTCTCTTGTCTCTATGCTTTTGATTCTTGTGATGCTTGTGATGCTTGTCATATTATGATTGTCATGCATTGATATACTGTAGATGTTATTCTCTCAGCAAAGATCCTATAGTATTGTGATTTAATACTCAAAATTTAACAGGATATTGTGATGCCTGCCAGAATTATATATATATATATATATATATATATATATATTACAATCAATATACAGCCTGATATGTGATGCCTTTTACTCCGAGCTATCTAATGCAACAACCATCGAAACTATGAAATTGTCCTCGGCTTCACTATACCGTAGTTGGATATCCGATGTCCGAGGTTAGAATATTCACGATGGTTATCCAATGAAACTACCGTTGGACCTATGGCATTTGATTCGGTTAGCCAACGAGGGGTTGGAAAGCCATTTGTCGGTTATCCGACATTTATGTGTCGAAAAAAGACACGCTTTCGTCACCTTATGTGTTCTTCACGATAGTCGGTTAAACAATGTTATGCCTGTCAATTATCCGACACTAATACATTCGTCGGAGATCCACCAAAATTACATTGACAGTTTTGGTGTGCCGATTGCCTCGGATATCCACCGATTTGTAGTCGAATAACCGACGAAGTGTAATATCCCAAATTTTGGACTAACTTTTTTGTTGTTATATTGGGCCACGGCCCCAGCACCTATGTTTATTTTGAGTATTGGGCATGAGCCTTAGCACCTATGATTTATTGTTTTATATGTATATCAACATATCGGGTATGGACCCTGACTGACTTCTTTATTTGATTATATACTGGGCGAGAAGGCCCCAATGTTTTAATGATGTTCTTCAGCTTTGATAAGGGTACAAACCCTAATATACTGAGATGATCTTTTGTTACTTATTGTGCAGAGCTATGATTTTACATGATTTATGAGTGTATTGAGCGTGGACTCAGAAACACACATGTAACCTACATAATAGGCATAAGCCCCGATGTACCTAGAAGAATGTTTATGTACTGGGAGTAAGCCCTGAGATACATTGAGTGTTGGGCCTAAGCCCTGGAGCACTCCAAGCTTGATAAATGAATACCGGATCCGAAGCCACTTAAATATTCTAGATGTGCCTCACAACCACATTCTAGCACTAGTGTTGAGCAGAGGCTCTGGAATTGCGCTAGAGTAACGCCCATGTGAGAGTGTTGAGTTAAAAGGCTCTGAAGAGCACTCGGGGTTACTAGATCTTAAGTGTTGAGTCGAAAGGACTCTGAATAGCACTTTTACTTTCATCACACTAATTTCATTTGATTAAATGATTCATCTTTTATCTATCATCAAAGTACTGCGGGAACTACCGTGTTAAACGAGGGAATCCGACATGCAAAGAGAGAGACTAGAGGTACCTACCCAAGCTTACCAAGAACATCCAAAGAATTTGGGCCTTGTCCTTAAAAGCTAAAAGAGTATCATGTGAGGATACATAAATAAATAAAAGATAATTACCAGTAGCCTTTTATGACTAACATGTATAAAGGCCTCAAGGCTAGTATTATTATTAAGAGCTTTAATAATAATGATGTCATTATTTAATTATGAAATATAATTAGTATATATGATCTATGCATTATTTAATATTATAAATAATGTATTAATAGTTAAGTGAAATATACCTATTGTTATTATGATTATTGTTATCATAATTATTGTTATTATAGTTCTTGCTATTGTAATTATTATTGAGAGCATAAATCAAAATCACTTATAGTTAAAACAATTGGGAAAGTCCTAGTTCAAAAGGACTAGGTATTTAGTAAATAATATCTTCTAAATATTTAATTAATTAATTTAAAGAAAAAAATTATTCCAACAGTGATAATTAAAGAATCCCCTACTTAAAGAGGGTAGATCCCAAGTTGGGGATCAATCTATCTTTTCATTTTCATTTTTCTTCTATGGTAATCAAAGGGAAGACATCTGCTCCAAGAAACTGAACCAACAACAGCCCTAGGTCCTCTATCTCTTTTGCATGTTGGAATCCATCTCGGGGGGATCCATGTTAAGATTTAATATGCTAAGACAGAAAATAGCATCATTACATTCCATTTCACAATAATAGCATATACCGGAGCACTAAATAAACAACAAGCACAACATAAACACAAGAGACACAGATTTATCCTGGGAAAACCCTCATGGGGTAGAAAACCCAGCAAAGCTTCCTCAATATAGATGACCAGCAATATACAAAGATGCAAACCAAATACATGATCTCCTCCTCCACCATAGCATACCTCTCTCTCATAAGTGCGCCACTCTCAAGTGAGTGAGTGTGTGTAAAATGAGGAATACACCTCCTCTATTTATACACTATTCCGACTTGTCTTTTACACAAAACATGTAGGCTTGTATTTAACCATTGGGTTAAATACCCCACTACAACTGACTAGGCCGACCCCTCTAGGGTGGTCTAATAACCCTTTGACCCACATAACGCATACAGGGCCGACCCCCACTAGGGAAGTCTAATAACCCAAGTTACCACATTCCGACGGAGGAATAAACATCTCCGGATATACAATAAGATCTTCATAGAGAAATGAATCAACTCCGGAATAATAAAGTACAAATATAATATTCTTTGAAGTTACAATATCTCAACACTCCCCCTTAACGAGAAGGATATTATAACAGCATCTGCACAAGCAAGGAGTCATCAACGTCATACATGATACATCTATAAATCATTGGAAGCTTTCTCAACATCATCAGTAACTCAAGCAGTTACTTGAACATCTTCAATACTGGAACATCAACATCTTCAGTACTGAGTCTTTATCTTCTGCAGCACTCGAACAGCTACAACAACATCAACATCTGGATCCTCACGATCATTAGCATCGTCATCTCACGATCATCAGCATCATCATCTAAATCATCACGATCAACATCATCATCATCTAGGTCATCACGATCAGCAGCATCGTCATCTAGATCATCACGATCAACATCATTGTCATCTAGATCATTACGATCAGCAGCATCATCATCTAGATCATCACGATCAACAACATCATCAATACAAGTATGAATATCATTAATACAAGTATCCTCATCAATACAAGTATACATATCATCAATACAAGTATCCTCATCAATACAAGTATACACATCATCAATACAAGTATCCTCATCAATACAAGTATCCTCATCAATACAAGTATACACAATAGCAACATACCCTGCAATACACATGATCCAATTACGGGATGATCAATCCCTCTCACTTTAGGACATAGGTCCAAGGATGATACAATCCTAATCAATTAACAAGATGATTAGTCCTTATCACTTTAAGACACCTCACCATGTCTAGGGACGATGCAATCCCAATCAATTACCAGGATGATTAGTCCTTATCACTTTAAGACATCTCACCATGTCTAGGGACGATACAATCCCGACCACAGTGCCATTCCTCTTTCATACTGGATGTGAACTAGATTAAATCTAGGATTTTATCACCTGTGAATGATCACCTGCTGCAGTCCAGGAGCAAACATTACATCATTACAGGACCTGCGAATGATCACCTGCTGCTACACTGAGCAGTCCAGGAGTGAACATTACATCATTCCAGCCAACCACAGAGCCAATACTATTTCAACTGGGGTGTGACCTAGATCAAATCTAGGATTTACAACCTGTGAATGATCACCTGCTGCTACACTGAGCAGTCCAGGAGCGAACATTACATCATTACAGGTTTCGTGAATGATCACCCACTGCTGAGCAGTCCAGGAGCGCACATTACATCATTCATCAACATCTTTCTCGAAGACAAGAGTCTATGGATCACTTTAGGACTGAAGTCCACGGATGATACAATCCTCTTACTCTCGGAGACATCTGTCTGCGGATCACTTTAGGACTGAAGTCCACGGATGATACAATCCTCAAATGTCCACTAAGGACTTCATTCTCGAAGACATACGTCTACGGCTCTCTTTAGGATTGAAGTCTAGGGATGATCCAATCCCCACTGGTCCACTAGGGACTTCATTCTCGAATACATACGTCTACAACTCAATTTAGGACTGAAGTCCAGGGATGATCCAATCCCCACATGTCCACTAAGTACTTCATTCTCGAAGACATATGTCTACGGCTCAATTTAGAACATGTGTTCAAGGATGATGCAATCCCCTCGTCAACTTAGACCCTGTCGAAGGACCATCCACCAACCTCTCTGTCGGCATCACCAATATAGGTATCCACATCATCAACCTTACTGTCAATGCAGGAAATCTCGTCATAAGTGACCACATCACTCCCCCTCTCGAGGAGGGTCCTACCAACCTTGTCTCGGAAAATACTCAACCTTTTCTTGAGGTAGAGGTTTGGTTAGTACATCGGTAACTTGTTCACTTGAGGTAGAGGTTTGGTTAGTACATCGGTAACTTGTTCACTTGAAGTAGAGGTTTGGTTAGTACATCGGCAACTTGTTACAAATTTGAACTTTATAGTTCCTTTCTGCGCCATATCATGGAACACTGGATTCTCTTCCATCTTGATACAACTCTGTTTGTTACATAGGATCACAGTTGGGTCTATCTCTAAGTCAAACAACCCAGAAGCCATACTGCTTCACAACTAGCAGAGCAACCAACCATATATTCCGCTTGTGCTGAAACCCACACTAGACTGCTTCCTGCTAAACCACGAGATCATGGCTAATCCCAGACAATAACATCCTCTCGATGTGCTCTTCCTGTCTAATACACTTTCTTCCCAATCAATATTTGTGTAGCCATCTGAAGTCATGATCTCCAAGATAGCATATATCAAACTCTATTGTATCCTTTAGGTACCTCATCACATGCTTTGCAACTATCAGGTGAACACATCTAGTTTCCACTAGATACTGACTCAAGGTGTTCACAGCAAAGCATATATCTGACCTAGTATTGTTAGATACATCAATGACCCAATAATTTGACTGTACAGAGTTATATCCACTAACTCTGATGAGTCATCTGCTAACAGCTTCAAGTTGGAATCCATGAGAGTGGCCATTCCAACACATCAATTCTTCTCAAGATTTCTCAACATACTTTCCCTAGTTGAGAAAGATTCCTTACGAGCCTTGCCATACTTCTAGATCTAGGAAGTAATGCATCAATCTGAGATCTTTCTTTTTCATTTCTGCAGCCATCTTCTTCTTTCTTTTCATGATCTATTTTTCATTCCCTATTAGAAAGATATCATCTACATACAATAATAGTATGATCCATAACCTTAAGGTAAAGGTTAGGAACAACTTTACTTTTGGTAAAGCCCAAGCTTATCAAGAAACTGTCAATTCTCCCTTTGTGATTGAACATCATTCACACTCTGCATTGAATGATCTTCTGCATATCTATCTGTTCCATCTCTCGTCAGATGGGTCTACTGATATGAGCTTCAAAATCATTCGAACTCTGTGGTGAGTTCCTTCTTGCATCCATGTCATATGTGTATAGAAGCCATATTCAACCTTGTAGCAAAGGTTGAGATCCACATCACCCATGATGATCATTAAGCTCATCAATTGACTATCGATCCTGGGAACCCATACATAACCTGATTCACACTTCTTCTTTAATTACACCATTAAGAGACTGGTCTTATCTAGCCACTTGGAGTAAACATCTCATCATGATTCTCTTCCTCTTTCTAAGAGAATCTTCTAACCACAAGCCTTCTATAGTGTGTTTGATTTGTAAATCCTTTTGTTGAACATCCATCGCTTGTTCAGTGTTCATCATTCATCATGATCTTTCCTACAAATCAAAATTAAGTACATGATTAGTAATACTTCATAATCATCAAATCATATTGACATGATAACCTATTATGCATACATATATCATTTACATAGTTATGCAACTATTTTGACCAATACTTTGGCACAACACTTTCCCATATCCTATATGCATACAGTGGCTATCTAGATGCCTTCCATCTCTACCAAAACATACTATTGAGAGTGTGCACAGCTCTCAGCATGTCAGCAAAGAGGTTTCATTCTAGACAAGAAACAATAGAATGTTTGTCCAACTTACCAATCATATGCATATTAGTAGTATACTATTCAATGCTCTATGAATGTTTACACTCAGCATGATATATTCTAGGAATACAAATATGCATACAAGCAATATCATTTACTATTTCAAATAACAACTCAAATACTTATCTTTTATGTTTGTGTGGTTGCCTCCCGCTTGATCTTCTATATGTCTTTTGAACTTCTATTCATTCTGTACCACTGTGCATGCTCAAGTGTGCACTAGTGTCATCCTCATAATCTCATACACAACCATACATTCATTAGTATATTCTCAATATTATCAAAACATTCTAATTCTAAATAATCTTGAATATGTATAGTCATGATCATTAGTATTCAGGGTTTCAAGGAAGTCTTCTTTTACTCATGCATATTCTTGTTTGATCATAGTACTCTTCTGGTTAATTAAATCATCAAGATAAGATACATAATATGCATAAACCCTTGATTACTAACTTTTATGAATAAGCATAACCAATCATACCAAGTATACTTATATAAGGGATCCTAACACAAGGTAAGATTCTAACTTGACATAGGAAAACATACCTGGATTACTATACCTGCTTAGTTATGTACAACATACCTAAACAATCTCTTCAATGATTTAGAGATCCTGAGCTAGAACCTGCATGTCTCATAGGTTAAGCATAATATAACAAAGTCATACATACCTCGTAAGTAGAACAAAAATTATGGATGAGTCTTTGTCTTCATGTTGTCATGGTCATGGAACTTGATTTGTCTTTTGTGATGTACCTGTATCTTGTTAGCAGACAACATCAACCTCACACAACACCATAATGCATTAGTACAGTCATATAGCCCTAATCAATGAATGTCTTCGATCATTCACATGCATTCATACTGTTACTAGGGTGATAAGACAATTCTAACATTAATCAATATTGTACTAACAAATAATATGAAGACAAACACATTATGAATTTAATCAAGAATCAGATTTCAAGACATACCTGTATCTCCTTAAGTCATACCTGTCGAGACTTCTTGTAGTCTTCTTATGTAAGGCCTTAGCCTCAAATCCCCCTGAAACTTGATCTGGAGCTTGATTAGGGTTTGCTAGAAAAACCCTAATAATTCAATCTTTGACTTTCACACTTCCGAATGGATGGAAGGATGTGTCTTGCTAAGCTGATCAAACTAGCATACTTCAATTTTGAAATCTCCAAAATTTGACCCCTCAAAATTTCCTTTGAAACTTCTGGATCTTCTGGACAGGATCCCGAACTAGGGTTTGATGAAGACCACCCTTCTTCTCAATCAAAAGGTTTGATCCAAGGCTCTAAACTCTTATTTTTCTGAGGAGATTCCAGCCGTGGTTACAGACTTCAAAAATTCCAACTTTTGCTGAAGCCCTAATTTTCCATCTTTCCGATCAAAATCCCGAACTGGGGTTTGATCAAGCCCGGTCTTCTACCCAACCAAAAAATTCGATATTGGTCTCTAAATTTTGATTTTCCTGAGTAGCATTCAGCCGTGGATTCTGATTCCAAAAATTCTAACTTTCTCCGAAACCCTAAATTCTGGAAGCCATGAATAAAGGTGCTCCAAAACTAATTATGTTTTGACAGAAATATGTACCTGATTGTTTCTGCTATAACTCCTAACGTTTCGCTCCATAGGGTCTGAAAACTTTGTCTACAGTATCCTGACCTGTCATCTTTCCATCCCGACAGGTATGACCTCAATTGGATTTTCTGAGAGAGAGTTATGCCAAGTGTCGCAACGTGACCTGTTTATGGGATAAAACAGGAGAGCGAACTTGTACGGTGTGCCACGTGTCATTGGTTCAGATTCGGCCTTTGAAAATGTTTCCTGAGATAGTAAAGTCTGTGTAATACATGTCACTTTTTACTAAATTTCATTTGGAGCTTCCTAGCCCAAGTTATGACCTTTTTTCCTAGGTCACCTGATTTTGACTGAGATCTGGAAGAGGCAGAAACCCTAACTTGTACTGATCATAACTTACAAAGTACAACGAATATGAGGGTTCCCTTTGGACACAAGATACCTGGAGATGTTATCTAATACCTGTAAATGTTTCTGATCCTGAACCTTCGCCAAAATGGATTTATGGCGAAAGTTCCATGATGACTGGTGTTTTCTATATAAAACCCTAACCTTCAAATTGTCGTAAGTAAAGCAAGTGCCGTAAGTGCCATACCTTGCCTTCCTTCAGGTTAGCTCTGATACCATGTCAAGATTTAATATGCTAAGACAGAAAATAGCAGCATTACATTCCATTTCACAATAATAGCATATACAGGAGCACTGAAGAAACAACAAGCACAACATAAACACAAGAGACACAGATTTATCCTGGGAAACCATCATGGGGTAGAAAACCCAGCAAAGCTTCCTCAATATAGATGACCAGCAATATACAAAGATGCAAACCAAATACATGATCTCCTCCTCCACCATAGCAGACCTCTCTCTCATAAGTGCGCCACTCTCAAGTGAGTGAGTGTGTGTAAAATGAGGAATACACCTCCTCTATTTATACACTATTCCGACTTGTCTTTTACACAAAACATGTAGGCTCGTATTTAACCATTGGGTTAAATACCCCTCTACAACTGACTGGGCCGACCCCTCTAGGGTGGTCTAATAACCCTTTGACCCACATAACACATACAGGGCCGACCCCCACTAGGGAAGTCTAATAACCCAAGTTACCACATTCTGACGGAGGAATAAACATCTCCGGATATACAATAAGATCTTCACGGAGGAATGAATCAACTCCGAATAATAAAGTACAAATATAATATTCTTTGAAGTTACAATATCTCAACAATCCATACAGAACCAGAAACAGTTGTAGGATCATGGTTGGGAGGAACATGGTATCCCCAAAGTTATCCAGCTAAAGGAAATCGCCCTAACAGGTTAGCTAGACACAAAAGGCTCTACATTAACCATTGTTGACTGTGCAGGTCACTATAGGAAGGATTCAAGTGCCAAGCAGCTAGGTTTCCACAGGAACGGACCAAGTACTCAAGCAGCTAGGTATGGAATATTTAATGTTTCAAATTTCCAATCATAATAAAGTTAGGCTTCTACAATTAGAATAAATACTCCAGCATTGTTCATTATCAATATTATAACCTTCAAGGTTCTGCCCAGAACCCAGTCGTGGATCTAGTAGGTCTAGCCGAGCTAGCCTTTGCTAAACAAATTATTTTTGTCTTCTAGGTTAGGGTTATTATAATTTCTTGGTTGTAGATATATATTCTCTGCTTGAATTATATTTCCCTAGTCATAGGGTAGGGTTTCATCTATAAGCGTTAGTTCTTTAAAATTATTGTCCTGCCTACTAGGAACAACACCAAATAGAAATAAAAAACAGACATCGAAACTTCCAACCACACTACACTTTTCATTTATCAAAATGCCCCTACGATTCAACCATTTTTCAAACTTTACATCAAAAAAGAAACGCATCAAGTATTACAGAGATTCGTATTCCAAAACATAGGTTCACATATCCAAACATAGATTCCCATATAAATCAATCGTCACCTGCATTTTAATTATGGGTGCCAATCCCAGGTTTCATGGATCGAACCCCATCCCCAATCAAAAGGCGCATCACATCACAACAAATTTATTGAAATACACAGTAACCTTAAACTAATTCTATGTTAGCCAACCATTCATCTTTGTAAACAGTAATATAGAAATTCATAGGAGGAATTGGGATTTCATTCTTTAAAGACTTACAGAAGTCAAACGCAATCGATACCACAGACAAACTTCAACAACCACGATTTATTTCCACTTTAAAGTCTTAACCTCAAACATAGTAGACTTACGAAGGCCACAACTACACACCAGTACAAACGCAGGATTAAGATTACATCATAAAGCTTGAAAACTCTAAATGGGCACCTCCCCAGTTCACAGTTCAAAAGTCATAATCTAGGACAGGTGCCCATACTTTTCGAAAATTGATAAACCACAGGTCTAGGTATCAAACCCATGGAGTAGCTCATCTTTCCTAGGATCATTTATGAAAAAATTAGACTTAGAATAATAGCATCACTGGTATCAACGAAATACAAATCTATCATCTAACAGCCCAATCGTCTACCTACAGGATAAGACTATAACAACGCACACATTCTTATAAATTACGCCATAGGAAATAAATACGCAAGACAAAGATAGGGTATGTATCACATTTAATATAGACTCCATTTTTTTAGACAAGGGATTTTTCCATTTCATTTTTTATACTGACAAAGGCATCATTCAAACATACAGTAGCCAGGGTCTCTTCATACAGCCATTTAAGCCTCATAGAAATGAAAGCGCAGATTTCCTCTATTATTACATTCCAAACTTCAAAAGACGATACCCATGATTACATACAGGTAGGAAACCAAAAGAAATGCCCTGTGAGAATCCCATATTCACGTAGGTACAAATATAGAGATAACAACCGAGGCCAATCCATTGAACCCTGCTAGAAGCAGAGAGACCCTCAGAAGTTCCATCATCAAAATATTAAATACAACGAGTCTTCAGACATCGGGTCAAGCCAACGACGACCTCAAGGAACCCAACAACTTGTTGCAGAAAACCCAACTGGGATCACAGAGTTCCCCAAAAGCAAACAAAAATGGTACACTCCATAGAGGCGAAAGGAGGAGATAAGAAATGGCATATTCTCGACTTACCATTTTTCAAACATCACCACTTTCGAGTCCTGGACGCATAGAAGAGAAACGCCAGCCCACACCTGTTAACCAAACATGCCATACGAAGTCAAAACTCTATATCACGATATATATTTAAATGAAATAGAAAAAAATGGAGTATGAACCTGGGGGGATTACCTTCGAGTGTTTCAGTCACCATCTCTACTCCATATGGTGTGCTGACCATGAGCCACAGCTCAGGTCAGTAGTGAAACCCTCAATGCACCCACAGCAGGCAGGAGAAATGAACCACGATAATGCTTCCTCGTTGGTGTAGAACCCTAGAGGAAACCCTCAGCACAAATGGCAACGCTGGCCATGTGCCATCGTAGAGCTACATTCAATGTAGCCACCCACTCCAGGTATTTCGATGTTGACCCAAACTCTATAGTAATAGAACCATTAGAAATCAACAAGTATTACAAATGCCATCGATATTACAATGACCCCAAACGTTACATAGTGCCTTTAATAAATTACAAAGTTAAACAAGTGGTGCAAATTCCACAAGGATTACAAATCCCAACTATGTTTTTAAAACTGTCAACCCTCAAAACTCTCACACTTGAGACTTAAATAATTGCTAGAAAGGAGGAGTAGGGATTCTCGGTGGACACCTCATAGGTACACCTGCAAACCATGTATGAATTGAATGCATTAGCAAAACTCGCTAAGCAAGACAGAAGATTCCATTTCTTACACACTACCTCTCGGCAACTCTGCCAGAGTACGTAGCCTTGAAAGACCGTGCATCTCATCACGGGTCATCAACCACTTCCATTAGGAACCCATCCCACCTGAATGGTCAATTAGACTTTTATAATTATGCACACAAACTCTTGAAACAGTAAGAAAAGGATTTGTATTATTCCACTTTAAAAAACTTATTCAATTACAACAGAGTTTCATTTAGAGTCATGATATCGCTTCTGCAAAGCAATAGAAATCAAAACCAGTAAGACCTTGTTAACCAAGAAATCAAGACACAATCAAATGCCGCAAATAAGTACCAGGGTAGTAAGTTTCACATCAGTGCTGAAGTTAATTTGCAAATCACCACCTTCTAAATGGTTTATCTCAGTAATAGAAAGTTTTTTATTTTATTTTACTATTTTGGGACATTTCAAGTGGTATCAGAGCTCAGTTACAAAACTAAGTGACCTATTGGGATCATTACAAACATCCGCTTCAAATACATAGTAAACAGAAACATACATTTAAATTTTATTTTTGTTTTATGAGAAACTAAACTAACATGATTTTCTGCTCTTTATACTTATATAACATTTCAGGTACAGTCACTGTCTAAAAATGAATGCAGAAGGGGGCAGCAGCATACATGGAAATCTGAACTCTCCACCACGAGAGCAAGAAATTGTGGTGGAACTCAACTCGGATTTAATGAAATCCATGCAGAATCTATAGGCCAAATTCCAAAGTTTCCGAGATGAAAAAGTGCAAGAAAGAAGAGAGCAGCAGGCCATGAATGAGTCACTGCTTCAGACTTTAACAAAGCAAAAACCTCACGGACAGCCCACACTCTCAGTCAAGACTTTTAAAAAGGGAAACAGTCACACAAAAAATACTGCCATCCCTAAAGGAGAAGAGCAGGGAGAACACATACCTGAATATATGGAAGAAGACTGTAAGAGCTCTTCCAACGACAAAGGTTCACCACCTCCTTGCAAGAAAAGGAGAAAAAGTGACGATAGTCTGCAAGGGGAATTCCGAAAGATAAAAGCCCCAACATATGATAGAAATATTAACTCTAGGGAAAAGGATGAGGAGTGGATGCTAGGGATGAATAAATACTTCAAAGTCCACAATTACTCCAGTGAAATGCAAGCCCGACTAGCCATATACAACCTGAACTGTAAAGCTGCCAGATGGTGGCGGGACTTGAAACACAC
Organism: Larix kaempferi; assembly: GCA_027924585.1. Lineage (NCBI taxonomy): Eukaryota > Viridiplantae > Streptophyta > Pinopsida > Pinales > Pinaceae > Larix > Larix kaempferi. Next base: position 808,602 of record BSBM01001018.1, read on the forward strand.
CAAAGGACAAGAACTGAGAGACATAACCAGGGATACTTTCATAAGAATATTCCAGGACAAGTATATGTCTGAAAGATTCTTTGACAAGAAAATAAAAGAATTCCATTAGTTAAAAATGGGCTCCCTAACTATGGAAGCATTCATAAATCGATTCTTAGACTTGCTGCACTATGTGCCTTATATTAAAGACGAGAAGGTAAAGATTCAGCAGTTCTTGGGAGAGATGCCACCAAACTTTAGACAAAAGATAGAGTTTGACATGCCCAAAACCCTTGATATAACCTTACATAAAGCAAGGATGTGTTATGAACACGGACAGCCAAGGAATGACAACATCAACAGAAATAGAGATAGGTTCAGAACCCTCTCGGACAATCGCAGACCGGGTTTTAGACCTCCACCTTATCGGAAAAACAACAACACTTTTCTGCCCAATAGAGGCTTCAACCGACCTCAAGCACGACCAAGTGCACCCCCACCACATGTCACCAGGACAGTTTTCAACAAAGGGACAAAAGTTGTCTCACCAACTATTTCTTGTTGGAAATGCCATGGGCCACACTACTACAAAGACTGCCCCAACAAAATAGACAGATTTTTACACAATGTCCAGGAAGAACCTACCATAATAGACATGGCAAAGACACCAAGGATTTATGCCACTCTCGATAGTCGATAGGCAGATCACCAAGCCACCATGGTGGAAATAAAGGGTAAGATCTCTAACACTGTCGTTTCAGTTTTAATAGATCCTGGCGCTTGACGAAGTTATATCTCCCCTAAATTAGTGTACACTTGTCGGTTGAAATGAGAACCTCACAAGAAATTATGGCTGGTACAACTAGCCACCGGTACCAAACAAAAGGTCTCCAAGTTAGTTAAGACTTGTGAGATAGACTTAAACAGGTTCCAAACTAGGTTAGAATTAAACATTTTACATCTAGGGTTGTACGATGTACTCATCGGCATGGATTGGTTAGAGGAACACCATGTCCTCCTAGACTGCTTAAACAAATCCCTACTCTGTAGGGATGACCAAGGGAATCAGAAGACGATTCAGGGTATCCCTAAGAAGGTATCGGTACAACATATCTCCACCTTACAAGCAAAGAAATGTATGAGGAAAGGTTGCAAGCTCTTTGTCGTCAATATCCAAAACATAGAAATGGTTAGAGAACAAAAGATCGAAGACTTCCCACTCCTCGTGGAATTCAAGGATGTATTTCCCGAAGAAATACTTGGATTACCACCCAAACGAGACTTAGAATTTTCCATTGAACTAACACCTGGGTCAGTACCAGCTTCTAAATCCCTGTACCGCATGAGCACACTAGAATTGGTGGATCTCAAGCTTCAATTACAAGAACTAATTGACAAAGGGTACATCCGACCTAGTGTGTCCCCTTGGCGCGCACCAATACTCTTCATCAAGAAGAAAGATGAAACGATGCGGATGTGCATCGATTACCGCCAACTCAACAAGATGACCTATTAAGAACCGCTACCCACTCCCTAGGATCGACGACTTGTTTGACCAAGTCGGAGGGGCAAAGATCTTCTTGAAAATCGACTTACGATCTGGATACCATCAAGTGAGGATCCAGGATGAGGATATCAATAAAACCGCATTCCGAACCCGTTACGGCCACTACGAGTTTGTAGTGATTCCCTTTGGGTTGACAAACGCACCGACCAACTTTATGTGCATGATGAACATCATCTTTAGTAAATACCTCGATAAGTTCGCTCAAGTCTTTATTGACGACATTTTGATCTACTCCAAGAACAAAGTAGAACACGAGGAGCACCTTCGAATTGTTTTACGGATAATAAGGGAACACCAGCTTTACGCCAAGTTTAGTAAGTGCGATTTCTATAGACCCCAGATTCAATACTTAGGACATATCATTTCCGAGAAAGGAATAGTCGTCGACCCCGAAAAGGTCAAAGCTATCGAAGAATGGCCCACACCTACTTGCATATTCGATATAAGATCATTCTTAGGATTAGCCGGATACTACCGAAAGTTCATTGAGAACTTTTCACGGATCGCATGTCCCACGACCGCCTTACAGAAAAAGGAAAACAAGTTTATCTGGACGAATAAGTGCGAAGAAAGATTCCAAAAGCTGAAGCAACTACTAATTAGTGCACTGATTCTACGTATTGCGGATCCCAATGGGGACTTCGTCATTTGCATGGATGCAAGCAAGGAAGGACTCAGAGGAGTCCTTATGCAAGACAATTTTTCCATACGCTACGAATCGAGGAAACTAAAAGAACATGAGTAGAACTACCCTATTCATGACCTCGAACCAGCCACCATCATCCATGCTCTGAAGATGTGGTGACATTATCTCATGGGAAAAAATTCCTATTGATGACTGATAACATGAGCTTGAAATACCTTTTCGACCAACCCGACCTAAATGCCAGGCAAGCCAGGTGGTTATCCTTCCTTAGTGAATACCATTTCGAACTAAAGCATATAAAAGGAAAGGAAAACAAGATTGCGGATGCCTTGAGCCATCAAGCACATATGCTTTACGAGGTCACGATGAGTCAAACCGACTCAGACTTACACCACAGAATTCGAACGACATGTACGAGTGACCGTTATTACACAGAAATCCTCACAAAGATCCAGGAAGACAGACTTTTTCAATAGCAGAAAGAATATAAGATAGACGAATCGAGACTACTGTGGTAAAAAGATCAACTTTACATCCCAGAGAGTGGAGACATTAGATCAAACATTCTCACCGAGTTTCACCAGAAACCTTGTTCAGGGCACCCCAGATATCAAAAGATGATATCGGCCATAAAGAAACATTACTTTTGTCCTAAGCTGAAAGGTGACACCGCAATGTTCATCGTGAAATGTCAAGAGTGCCAATTGGTCAAAGCAGAACACCAAAACCCCTCCGGATTACTTCAACCTTTACCCATTCCAAAATGGAAATGGGAGGTACAAAGTATGGACTTCATTACAGGCTTACCCAAGAGTAAGAAACTGAACGACTGCATCTTTGTAGTGGTAGACAAGTTGTCTAAAGCAGCCCACTTTATACTGGTAAATCTACCTACAAAGCACTTCACATCGTGAAAATATTCTTAAAATAGATCTTTCGATTGCACGAAATACCCAAAGAAATCATTTCTGATCGAGACATGATTTTCACTAATAACTTCTAGAGAGCATTGTTCTCCGGTTTAGAGACCTAATTACAATTCAGTACCACATACCATCCCCAGACCGACAGACAAACAAAACGACTAAACCAGATCCTCGAGGACATGTTGAGGCTATATGTCATCAACAACCCCACCAAGTGGGAATATTATTTGCACCTCGGGGAGTTTGCATACAACAACGTTTATCAAACCTCAGCCAAAATGAGTCCTTCCGAAGTACTCTACGGCAGGAAATGTCGGACCCCCGTGAGTTGGGAAAATTTAGTAGACAGACTTATGTTAGTACCCAACCTATTAAAGGACTTGGAACAACTAATCTCCAAGGTACAACTAAACTTAAAAGAAGCACAAGACTGCCAAAAGAGTTGTGTGGACAAGAAAATAAAAGACAAGGATTACCAAGTCGGTGAACATGTGTTTCTAAAAATAAAGGCGAAACGAAGCTCGTTGAGCTTGGGATGTTGCGGGAAACTACCCCCAAGATTTTGTGGACCTTTTGAAATATTGGCCAAGAAGGGCCCAATAGCTTATGAGTTATCCACACCAGCTCATATAAAAGTTCATAATGTTTTTCATGTTTCACTATTAAAGAAATATGTAAACGATACTAAACATGTTATTGATTGGTCCTTATTACAGGTGGAGCCCAAAGGGGAGTTCACGCCAGAACCACTCCACATTCTGGACAAGAGAGAGGTCCAACTTAGGAGGAGGACCATCACTCAGCTGAAAGTGCAATGGAGGCACTTTGGACCAGATGAGGCTACTTGGGAGAATGAGGCCACCATGAAAGAGGCATACCCCGCCTTGTTTCATGACTTCATTCCTAGTCCCTACAAACACCGGGACGGTGTTGTTCTAAGCGGGGAGGGATGTAATATCGTGAATTTTGGACTAACTATTTTGTTGTTATATTAGGCCATGGCCCCAACACCTATGTTTATTTTGAGTATTGGGCATGAGCCCTAGCACCTATGATTTATTCTTTTATATGTATATCAACATATCGAGCATGGACCCTGACTAACTTCTTTATTTGAGTATATACTGGGTGAGAAGGCCCCAATGTTTTAATCATGTTCTTCATCTTTGATAAGGGTACAAAACCTAATATACTGAGATGATATTTTGTTACTTACTGTGCAGATCTATGATTTTACATGATTTATGAGTGTGTTGAGCATGGACTCAGAAACACACATGTAACCTACGTACTGGGCATAAGCCCCGATGTACCTAGAAGAATGTTTATGTACTGGGAGTAAGCCCTGAGGTATATTGAGTGTTGGGCCTAAGCCCTGGAGCACTCCAAGCTTGATAAACAAATACTGGATCTGAGGCCACTTAAATATTCTAGATGTGCCTCACAACCACATTCTAGCACTAGTGTTGAGCAGAGGCTATGGAATTGCACTAGCGTAATGCCCATGTGAGAGTGTTGAGTTAAAAGGCTCTGAAGACCACTCGAGGTTACTAGATCTTAAATGTTGAGTCGAAAGGACTCTGAATAGCACTTTTACTTTCATCACACTAATTTCATTTGATTAAATGATTCATCTTTTATCTATTATCAAAGTACTGCGGGAACTACTGTGTTAAATGAGTGAATCCGACATGCAAAGAGAGAGACTAGAGGTGCCTACCCAAGATTACCAAGACCATCCAAAGAATTTGGGCCTTGTCCTTAAACGCTAAAAGAATATCATGTGAGGGTACATAAATAAATAAAAGATAATTACCAATACCCTTTTATGACTAACATGTATAAAGGCCTCAAGGCTAGTATTATTATTAAGAGCTTTAATAATAATGTTGTCATTATTTAATTATGAAATATAATTAGTATATATGATGTATGCATTATTTAATATTATAAATAATGTATTAATAGTTAACTGAAATATAACTATTGTTATTATGATTATTGTTATCATAAATTTTGTTATCTTAATTATTGTTATTATAGTTCTTGCTATTGTAATTATTATTGAGAGCATAAATCAAAATCACTTATAGTTAAAATAGTTGGGAAAGTCCTAGTTCAAAAGGACTAGGTATTTAGTAAATAATATCTTCTAAATAATTAATTAATTAATTTAAAGAAACAAATTATTCCAACAGTCATAATTAAAGAATCCCCTACTTAAAGAGGGCAGATCCCAAGTTGGGGATCAATCTATCTTTTCATTATCATTTTTCTTCTATGGTAATCAAAGGGAAGACATCTGCTCCAAGAAACTGAACCAACAACAGCCCTAGGTCCTCTATCTCTTTTGCATGTTGGAATCCATCTCGGGGGGATCCATACAGAACCATGAACGGTTGTAGGATCATGGTTGGGAGGAAAACGGTAGCCCCAAAGTTATCCAGCTAAAGGCAATCGCCCTAACAGGTTAGCTAGACACATCGGGCTCTACATTAACCATTGTTGATTGTGCAGGTCACTATAGGAAGGATTCAAGTACCAAGCACATAGGTTTCCACAGGAAGGGACCAAATACTCAAGCAGCCAGGTATGGAATATTTAATGTTTCAAATTTCCAGTCATAATAAAGTTAGGCTTCTACAATTAGAATAAATAATGTAGCATTGTTCATTATCAATATTATCAACTTCAAGGTTCTACCCAGAACCCAGTGGTGGGTCTAGCAGGTCTAGCCAAGCTAACCTTTGCAAGACAACTTATTTATGTCTTCTAGGTTAGGGTTATTATAATTTCCTGGTTGTAGATATATGTTCTCTGCTTGAACAATATTTCCCTAATCATAGGGCAGGGTTTCATCTATAACCGTTAGTTCTTTTAAATTATTATCCTACCTACTAGGAACAACACCAAATATAAATAAAAACCAGACATCGAAACTTCCAGCCACACTACACTTTTCATTTATCAAATTGCCCCTAGGATTCAACCATTTGTCAAACTTTACATCAAAAAAGAAATGCATCAAGTATTACAGAGATTCGTATTCCAAAACATAGGTTCACATATCCAAACATAGATTCCCATATAAATCAATCGTCACCTGCATTTTAATTATCGGTGCCTATCCCATGTTTCATGGATCGAACCCCATCCCCAATCGAAAGGTGCATCACATCACAACAAATTTATTGAAATACACAGTAACCTTAAAGTAATTCTACGTTAGCCAACCATTCATCTTTGTAAACAATAAAATAGAAATTCATAGGGGGGATTGGGATTTCATTCTTTAAAGACTTACAGAATTCAAATGCAATCGATACCACAGACAGACTTCAAAAACCATGATTTATTTCCACTTTAAAGTCTTAACCTCAAACATAGAAGACTTACGAAGGCCACAACTACACACGAGTACAAACGCAGGCTTAGGATTACATCATAAAGCTTGAAAACTCTAAATGGGCACCTCCCCAGTTCAAGGTTCAAGACTCATAACCTAGGACAGGCGCCCATACTTTTCGAAAACTGATAAACCACAGGTCTAGGTATCAAACCCCTAGAGTAGCTCATCTTTCTAGGATCATTTATGACAAAATTAGACTCAGAATAATAGCATCACTGGTATCAACGAAATACAAATCTATCATCTAACAGCCCAATCGTCTAGCTACAGGATAAGACTATAACAACGCACACATTCCTATAAATTACGCCATAGGAAAGAAATACGCAAGCCAAAGCCATGGTATGTATCACATTTAATATAGACTCCATTTTTTTAGACAAGCGATTTTTCCATTTCATTTTTTATACTGACAAAATCATTCAAACATACAGTAGCCAGGGTTTCTTCATACAACCATTTAAGCCTCATAGAAATGAAAGCACAGATGTCCTCTATTATTACATTTCAAACTTCAAAAGACGATACCCATGATTACATACAGATAGGAAACCAAAAGAAATGCCCTGTCAGAATCCCATATTCACACAGGTACAAATATAGAGATAACAATCGAGGCCAATCCATTGAACCCTGCTACAAGGGGAAAGACCCTCAGAAGTTCCATTATCAAAATATTAAATACAATGAGTCTTCATACACTGGGTCAAGCCAACAGCAACCTCAAGGAACGCAACAACTTGTTGCAAAAAACCCAATTGGGATCACAGAGTTCCTCAAAAGCAAACAACAACGGTACACTCCACAGAGGCGAAAGGAGGAGATAAGAAATGGCATATTCTGGACTTACCATTTTTCAAACATCACCACTGTCGAGTCTTGGCCACGCAAAAGAGAAACGCAATCCAACACCTGTTAACCAAACATGCCATACGAAGTCAGAACTCTATATCACAATATATATTTAAATGCAATAGCAAAAAATGTAGTATGAACCTGGGGGGGATTACCTTCGAGTGTTTCAGTCGCCATCTCTACTCCATATGGTGTGCTGACCATGAGTCACAACTCAGGTCAGTAGAGAAACCCTCAACGTACCCATAGCAGGTAGGAGAAATTAACCACGATAATGCTTCCTCGTTGGTGTAGAACCCTAGAGGAAACCCTCAGCATAGTTGGCAGTGATGGCCATGTGCCATCGTAGAGCTACATTCAATGCAGCCACCCACTCCAAGTATTTCGATGTTGACCCAAACTCTATAGTAATAGAACCATTCAAAATCAACAAGTATTACAAATGCCATCGATATTACAATGACCCCAAACGTTACATAGTGTCATTAGGAAATTACAAAGTTAAACAAGTGGTGCAAATTCCACAAGGATTACAAATCCCAACTATGCTTTTAAAAGTGTCAACCCTCAAAACTCTCATACTTGAGACTTAAATAATTGCTAGAAAGGAGGAGTAGGGATTCTCACTAGACACCTCATAGGTACACCTGCAAACCATGTATGAACTGAATGCATTAGTGAAACTCGCTAAGTAAGACAGAAGATTCCATTTCCTACACCCTACCTCTCGGCAGCTCTACCGGAGTACATAGCCTTGAAAGACCATGCATCTCATCACAGGTCATCAACCGCTTGCATTAGGAACCCATCCCACCTGAATGGTCAATTAGACTTTTATAATTATGCAGACAAACTCTTGAAAAAGTAAGAAAATGATTTGTATTATTCCACTTTAAAACACTTATTCACTTACGACAGAGTTTCATTTACATTCATGATATCGCTTCCGCAAAGCAGTAGAAATCACAACCAGTAAGACCTTGTTAAACAAGAAGTCAAGACACAATCAAATGCCACAAATAAGTAACAGGGTAGTAAGTTTCACATCAGTGTTGAAGTTAATTTGCTAATCATCACCTCCTAAATGGTTTATCTCAGTAATAGAGATTTTTTTTAATTTTACTATTTTGGGACATTTCAATGGTATCAGAGCTCAGTTACAAAACTAAGTGACCTATTGGGATCATTACAAACATCCGCTGCAGATACACAGTAAACATAAACATACATTTAAATTTTATTTTTGTTTTATGAGAAAATAAACTAACATGATTTTCTGCTCTTTATATGTATATAACATTTCAGGTATAATCACTCTCTAAAAATGAATGCAGAAGGGGGCAGCAGCATACATGGAAATCTGAACTCTCCACCACGAGAGCAAGAAATTGTGGTGGAACTCAACTTGGATTTAATGAAATCCATGTAGAATCTACAGGCCGAATTCCAAAGTTTTCGAGACGAAAACATGCAAGAAAGAAGAGAGCAACAGGCCATAAATGAGGCACTGCTTCAAACTTTAAAAAAGGCAAAACCTCATGGACAGCGCACACTCTCAGTCAACACTTTTAAAAAGGGAAACAGTCACACAAAAAATACTGCCACCCCTAAAGGAGAAGAGCAGGAAGAACACATACCTGAATAAATGGAAGAAGACTGTAAGAGCTCTTCCAAAGATAAATGTTCACCACCTCCTTGCAAGAAAAGGAGAAAAAGTGACAATAGTCTGCAAGGGGAATTTCAAAAGATAAAATCCCCAACATATGACTGAGAGATTAACTCTGGGGAAAAGGCTAAGGAGTGGCTGATAGGGATGAATAAATACTTCAAAGTCCACAATTACTCCAGTGAAATGCAATCCCAACTAGCCATATACAACCTGAATGGTAAAGCTACCAGATGGTGGCGGGACTTGAAACACATCAAAGGACAAGAGCTGAGAGACATAACCTAGGATACTATCAGAAGAATATTCCAGGACAAGTATATGTCTGAAAGATTCTTTGACAAGAAAATAAAAGAATTCCATGAGTTAAAATGGGCTCCCTGACTATGGAAGCATTCATAAACCGATTCTTAGACTTGCTGCACTATGTGCCTTATATTAAAGACGAGAAGGTAAAGATTCAGCAGTTCTTGGGAGGGTTGCCACCAAACTTTAGAGAAAAGATAGAGTTTGACATGCCCAAAACCCTTGATATAACCTTACATAAAGCAAGGATGTGTTATGAACACGGGCAGCCAAGGAACGATAACATCAACAGAAATAAAGATAGGTTCAGAACCTACTCGGACAATCCCAGACCAGGTTTTAGACCTCCACCTTATCGGAAACACAACAACACTTTTTCGCCCAATAGAGGCTTCAACCGACCTCAAGCATGACCAAGTGCACCCCCACCACCTGTCAACAGACCAGTTTTCAACAAACGGAAAAAGCTGTCTCACCAACTATTTCTTGTTGGAAATGCCAAGGGCCACACTACTACAGAGACTTCCCCAACAAAACAAACGGAGTTTTACAGAACGTCCAGGCAGAACCTACCGTAGGAGACATGGCAAAGACACCCATGATTTATGCCACTCTCGATGGTCGACAGGCAGATCACCAAGCCACCATGGTGGAAATAGAGGGTAAGATCTCTAACACTGCCATTTCAGTTTTAATAGATCCCGACGCTTGCCGAAGTTATATCTCCCCTAAATTAGTGGACACTTGTCGGTTGAACCGAGAACCTCACGAGAAACCATGGCTGGTACAACTAGCCACCGGTACCAAACGAAAGGTCTCCGAGTTAGTTAAGACTTGTGAGATAGACTTAAACGGGTTCCAAACTAGGTTAGAATTAACCATTCTACCCCTAGGGTCGTACGATGTACTCATCGGCATGGATTGGTTAGAGGAACACCATGTCCTCCAAGATTGCTTAAACAAATCCCTACACTATGCAGGGATGACCAAGGGAATCAGAAGATGATTCAGGGTATCCCTAAGAAGGTATTGGTACGACAGATCTCCGCCTTACAAGCAAAGAAATGTATCAGGAAAGGTTGCAAGCTCTTTGTCTTCAATATCCAAAACATAGAAACAGATAGGGAACAAAAGATCGAATACTTTCTAGTCCTCGTGGAATTCAAGGATTTATTTCCCTAAGAAATACCGAGATTACCACCCAAACGAGACTTAGACTTTTCCATCAAACTAACACCCGGGTCAGTACCAGCTTCTAAATCCTCGTACCGCATGAGCACACCAGAATTGGTGGAGCTCAAGCTTCAATTACAAGAACTAATTGACAAAGGGTACATCCGACCTAGTGTGTCCCCTTGGGGCGCAACAATACTCTTCTTCAAGAAGAAAGATGTAACGATGCGGATGTGCATCGATTACCACCAACTCAACAAGATGACCATTAAGAACCGCTACTCACTCCCTAGGATTGACGACTTGTTTGACCAAGTCAGAGGGGCGAAGATATTCTCGAAAATCGACTTACAATCTGGATACCATCAAGTGAGGATCCAGGATGAGGATATCAATAAAACCGCATTCTGAACCCATTATGGCCACTACGAGTTCGTAGTGATGCCCTTTGGGTTGACAAACGCACCGACCAACTTTATGTGCATGATGAACATCATGTTTAGTAAATACCTTGATAAGTTTGTTCTAGTCTTTATTGACAACATTTTGATCTACTCCAAAAACGAAGTAGAACATGAGGAGCACCTGCGAATTCTTTTACGGATACTAAGGGAACACCAGCTTTACGCCAAGTTTAGTAAGTGCGATTTCTACAGACCCCAGATTCAATACTTAGGACATATCATTTCCGAGAAAGGAATAGCCATCGACCTCGAAAAGGTCAAAGCTATCGAAGAATGGCCCACACCTACTTGCGTATTCGATATAAGATCGTTCTTAGGATTAGCCGGATACTACCGAAAATTCATTGAGAACTTTTCACGGATTGCATGTCCCATGACTGCTTTACAGGAAAAGGCAAACAAGTTTATCTGGACAGATAAGTGCAAAGAAAGCTTCCACAAGCTAAAGCAACTACTAATAAGTGCACCGATTCTACGTATTGCAGATCCCAATGGGGACTTCGTCATTTGCATGGACGCAAGCAAGGAAGGACTCGGGGGAGTCCTTATGCAAGACAATTTTTCCATATGCTACGAATCGAGGAAACTAACAGAACATGAGCAAAACTACCCTACTCATGACCTCGAACTAGCCTCCATCATCCATGCTCTGAAGATGTGGTGACATTATCTCATGGGAAATAAATTCCTATTGATGACTGATAACATGAGCTTGAAATACCTTTTCGACCAACCTGACCTAAATGCTAGGCAGCCCAGGTGGTTAGCCTTCCTTAGTGAATACCATTTCGAACTAAAGCATATAAAAGGCAAGGAAAACAAGATTGCAGATGCCTTGAGCCGTGGAGCACATATTCTTTACGAGGTAACGGTGAGTCAAACCGACTCAGACTTACACCACAGAATTCGAACGGCATGTAAGAGTGACCGTTATTACACGGAAATCCTTGCAATGATCTAGGAAGACAAACTTTTTCAACAGCAGAAAGAATATAAGATAGACGAATCGGGACTACTGTGGTCGAAAGATCAACTTTATGTCCCAGAGAGTAGAGACATTAGATCAAACATTCTCACCGAGTTTCACCATAAACCCTATTCAGGGCACCCCGGATATCAAAAAATGATATCGACCATAAAGAAACATTACTTTTGGCCTAAGCTGAAAGCTGACATCGCAATGTTCATCGCGAAATGTCAAGAGTGCCAATTGGTCAAAGCAGAACACCAACACCCCTTCGGATTACTTCAACCTTTACCCATTCCAGAATGAAAATGGGAGGTAATAAGTATGGACTTCATTACAGGCTTACCCAAGAGTAAGAAACTCAACTACTCCATCTTTGTAGTGGTAGACAAGCTGTCTAAAGAAGCCCACTTTATACCGGTGAAATCTACCTACAAAGTATTTCACATCGCGGAAATATTCTTAAAAGAGATCTTTCGATTGCACGGAATACCCAAAGCAAACATTTCCGATCGAGACACGAAATTCACTAGTAACTTCTGGAGAGCATTGTTCTCCGGTTTGGAGACCCAATTACAATTCAGTACCGCGTACCATCCCCAGACCGATGGACAAATAGAATGAGTAAACCAGATCCTCAATGACATGTTGAGGATGTATGTCATGAACAACCCCATCAAGTGGGAAGATTATTTGCACCTCGCGGAGTTTGCATACAACAATGGTTATCAAACCTCGGCCAAAATGAGTCCTTTCGAAGTACTCTATGGCAGGAAATGTCGGACCCCTGTGACTAGGGATAGTCCAGTAGAAAGACTTATGTTAGGACCCGAACTATTAAAGGACTTGGAACAACTAGTATCCAAGGTACAACTGAACTTAAAAGAAGCACAAGACTGCCAAAAGAGTTATGCTGACAAGAAAAGAAAAGACAAGGAGTACCTAGTCGGTGAACATGTGTTTCTAAAAATAAAGGCGAAACGAAGCTCGTTGAGCTTGGGACGTTGCGGGAAACTAGCCCCAAGATTTTGTGGACCTTTTGAAATACTGGCCAAGAAGGGCCCAGTAGCTTATGAGTTAGCCTTACCAACTCATATAAAAGTTCATAATGTTTTTCATGCTTCACTATAAAAGAAATATGTATACGATACTAAACATGTTACTGATTGGTCCTTATTACAGGTGGAGCCCGAAGGAGAGTTCACACCAGAACCACTCCACATTCTGGACAAGAGAGAGGTCCACCTTAGGAGGAGGACAATCACTCAGCTAAAAGTGCAATGGAGGCACTTTGGACCAGATGAGGCTACTTGGGAGAATGAGGCCACCATGAAAGAGGCATACCCCGCCTTATTTCATGACTTCATTCCTAGTCCGGGACAGTGTTGTTCTAAGCGGGGAGGGATGTAATATCGTGAATTTTGGATTAACTATTTTGTTGTTATATTGGGCCACGGCCCCAACACTTATGTTTATTTTGAGTATTGGGCATGAGTCCTAGCACCTATGATTTATTCTTTTATATGTATATTGACATATCGGGCATGGACCCTGACTGACTTCTTTATTTGAGTATATACTAGGCGAGAAGGCCCTAATGTTTTAATGATGTTCTTCCGGTTTGATAAGGGTACAAAACCTAATATGTTGAGATGATCTTTTGTTACTTACTATGTAGATCTATGATTTTACATGATTTATGAGTGTGTTGAGCGTGGACTCAGAAACACACATGTAACCTACGTACTGGGGATAAGCCCCGATGTACCTAGAAGAATGTTTATGTACTGGGAGTAAGCCCTGAGGTACATTGAGTGTTGGGCCTAAGCCCTGGAGCACTCCAAGCTTGATTAACGAATACCGAATCTGAGGCCACTTAAATATTCTAGATGTGCCTCACAACCACATTCTAGCATTAGTGTTGAGCAGAGGCTCTGGAATTGCACTAGCGTAACGCCCATGTGAGAGCGTTGAGTTAAAAGGCTATGAAGGGAACTCGAGGTTACTAGATCTTAAGTGTTGAGTTGAAAGGACTCTGAATAGCACTTTTACTTTCATCACACTAATTTCATTTGATAAAATGATTCATCTTTTATCTATCATCAAAGTACTGCGGGAACTATCGTGTTAAATGAGGGAATCCGACATGCAAAGAGAGAGACTAGAGGTGCCTACCTAAGCTTACCAAGACCATCCAAAGAATTTGGGCCTTGTCCTTAAAATCTAAAAGAGTATCATGTGAGGATACATAAATAAATAAAAGATAATTACCAGTATCCTTGTATGACTAACATGTATAAAGGCCTCAAGGCTAGTATTATTATTAAGAGCTTTAATAATAATGTTGTCATTATTCAATTATGAAATATAATTAGTATATATGATGTATGCATTATTTAATATTATAAATAATGTATTAATAGTTAACTGAAATATAACTATTGTTATTATGATTATTGTTATCATAAATTTTTTTATCATAATTATTGTTATTATAGTTCTTGCTATTGTAATTATTATTGAGAGCATAAATCAAAATCACTTATAGTTAAAACAGTTGGGAAAGTCCTAGTTCGAAAGGACTAGGTATTTAGTAAATAATATCTTCTAAATATTTAATTAATTAATTTAAAGAAACAAATTATTCCAACAGTCATAATTAAAGAATCCCCTACTTAAAGAGGGAAAATCCCAAGTTGGGAATCAATCTATCTTTTCATTATCATTTTTCTTCTATGGTAATCAAAGGGGAGACATTTGCACTAAGAAACTGAACCAACAACAGCCCTAGTTCCTCTATCTATTTTGCATGTTGGAATCCAACTCGGGGGGATCCATACAGAACCAGGAACGGTTGTAGGATCATGGTTGGGAGGAACACTGTAGCCCCAAAGTTATCCAGCTAAAGGCAATCTCCCTAACAGGTTAGCTAGACACAACAGGCACTACAGGAAGGAAGGATTCAAGTGCCAAGCAGCTAGGTTTCCACAGGAAGGGACCAAGTACTCAAGCAGCCAGGTATGGAATATTTAATGTTTCAAATTTCCAGTCATAATAAAGTTAGGCTTCTACAATTAGAATAAATACTCCAGCATTGTTCATTATCAATATTATCAACTTCAAGGTTCTTCCCAAAACCCAGTGGTGGGTCTAGAAGGTCTAGCCGAGCTAGCCATTGCTAGACAACTTATTTTTTTCTTCTAGGTTAGGGTTATTATAATTTCCTGGTTGTAGATATATGTTCTATGCTTGAATTATATTTTTCTAATCATAGGGCAGGTTTTTATCTATAACCGTTAGTTCTTTTAAATTATTATCCTGCCTATTGGGAACAACACCAACTAGAAATAAAAACCAGACATCGAAACGTCCAGCCACACTACACTTTTCATTTATCAAAATGCCCCTACGATTCAACCATTTGTCAAACTTTACATCAAAAAAGAAACACATCAAGTATTACAGAGATTCATATTCCAAAACATAGGTTCACATATCCAAACATAGATTCCCATATAAATCAATCGTCACCTGCATTTTAATTATGGGTGCCAATCCCAGGTTTCATGGATCGAACCCCATCCCCAATCAAAAGGCGCATCACATTACAAATTTTTTTCTGAAATACACAGTAACCTTAAACTGATTCTACATTAGCCAACCATTCATCTTTGTAAATAGTAAAATAGAAATTCATAGGAGGAATTGGGATTTCATTCTTTAAACACTTACAAAATTCAAACGCAATCGATACCACAGACAAACTTCAACAACCACGATTTATTTCCACTTTAAAGTCTTAACCTCAAACATAGCAGACTTACGAAGGCCACAACTACACACGAGTACAAACGCAGGCATAAGATTACATCATAAAGCTTGAAAACTCTAAATGGGCACCTCCCCAGTTCAAGGTTCAAAACTCATAACCTAGGACAGGCGCCCATATTTTTCAAAAAATGATAAACCATAGGTCTAGGTATCAAACCCCTGGAGTAGCTCATCTTTCCCAGGATCATTTATGATAAGATTAGACTCAGAATAATAGCATCCTTGGTATCAACGAAATACAAATCTATCATCTAACAGCCCAATCGTATAGCTATAGGATAAGACTATAACAATGCACACATTCTTATAAATTATGCCATAGGAAAGAAATACGCAAGACAAAGCCAGGGTATGTATCACATTTAATATAGACTCCATTTTTTCAGACAAGGGATTTTTCCATTTCAGTTTTTATACTAACAAAGGCATCATTCAAACATACAGTAGCCAGGGTCTCTTCATACAACCATTTAAGCCTCATAGAAATGAAAGCGTATATGTCCTCTATTATTACATTTCAAACTTCAAAAGACGATACCCATGATTACATACAGGTAGGAAACCAAAAGAAATGCACTGTCCGAATCCCATCTGCACATAGGTACAAATATAGAGATAACGACCAAGGCCAATCCATTGAACCCTGCTACAAGCAGAGAGACCCTCAGAATTTCCATCATCAAAATATTAAATACAACGAGTCTTCATACACCGGTTCAAGCCAACGGTGACCTCAAGGAACCCAACAACTTGTTGCAGAAAACCCAACTGGGCTCACAGAGTTCCTCAAAAGCAAACACCGACGGTACACTCCACAGAGGCGAAAGGAGGAGATCAGAAATGGCATCTTCTAGACTTACCATTTTTCAAACATCACCACTGTCGAGTCCTGGGCATGTAGAAGAGAAATGCCAGCCAACACCTGTTAACCAAACATGTCATACGAAGTTAAAACTCTATATCATGATATATATTTAAATTCAATAGCAAAAAATGTAGTATGAACCTGTGGGGGATTACCTTCGAGTGTTCGAGTCACCATCTCTACTCCATATGGTGTGCTGACCATGAGCCACAGCTCAGGTCAGTAGTGAAACCCTCAACGCACCCACAATAGGCAGGAGAAATGAACCACGATAATGCTTCCTCGTTGGTGTAGAACCCTAGAGGAAACCCTCAGCACAGTTGGCAGCGCTGGCCATGTGCCATCGTAGAGCTACATTCAATGTAGCCACCCACTCCAAGTATTTTGATGTTGACCCAAACTCTATAGTAATAGAACCATTCGAAATCAACAAGTATTACAAATGCCATCGATATTACAATGACCCCAAACGTTACATAGTGCCATTAGGAAATTACAAAGTTAAACAAGTGGTGCAAATTCCACAAGGATTACAAATCCCAACTATGCTTTTAAAAGTGTCAACCCTCAAAACTCTCACACTTGAGACTTAAATAATTGCTAGAAAGGAGGTGTAGGCATTCTCGCTGGACACCTCATAGGTACACCTGCAAACCATGTATGAATTGAATGCATTAGCGAAACTCGCTAAGTAAGACAGAAGATTCCATTTCTTACACCCTACCTCTCGGCAGCTCTGTCGGAGTACATAGCCTTGAAAAACCATGCATCTCATCACGGGTCATCAACCGATTCCATTAGGAACCCATCCCACTTGAATGGTCCATTAGACTTTTATAATTATGCACACAAACTCTTGAAACAGTAAGAAAAGGATTTGTATTATTTCACTTTAAAACACTTATTCACTTACGATAGAGTTTCATTTGCAGTCATGATCTCGTTTCCGCAAAGCAGTAGAAATCACAACCAGTAAGACCTTGTTAACCAAGAAGTCAAGACACAATCAAATGCCGCAAATAAGTACCAGGGTAGTAAGTTTTACATCACTGCTGAAGTTAATTTGCAAATCATCAACTCCTAAATGGTTTATCTCCGTAATAGAAATTTTTTTTATTTTACTATTTTGGGACATTACACGAAGGTCCGTCGGATTTTGGAAACGTCGCCCCATGTCCCCATTTGAAGGAAACTAAAGGAACCAGATAAGGGAAACATTTCCCTCCTAAAAATGGTGTCCCCACATTTTCTTTGACTTTTTTTTACCAAAAAACAAAACAATTAAATGATAAAGGGCCACATCGTCCACTATTGTTCTTCTCTCTAGCCTCCATTTCATTTCACTCTTTAATATAGTTGTATTTCCGAGTTTGTTTTCTCAGCTACACTTATGTATGGTTGTATTTCATTTTATTTCATCTTTTGAGAATTGTTGGGGACTCCATAATTATTCTTGACTAGGTATAGAATAGGAGTTTTGTTCAGGCGATTTTTTTGGAATAATGGTTTTCTAGAATTAAAAATCTACAATCTTCACCTGGAGTATTTCCATGTATGTCGAGAATACAACATTGAAGTGGATTCACTCTCAAAAAAATGAATCTACACTCTAGAGGGTATATTGTACTATGAGGAATGGCGGGACTAAAGTCTACATACACAAGGATCTCTATATATGATTTCAAGATCGACGGTTTATATAGATACTTGATAGCACATTCTAGTCTCCAAGCTCAAACAATTATCTTTACTCGATAACAAGGTTTTCTTACTTTTGTTGTTTTGTCCTAGGTGGGAAGCCACACTAGTTGTATTTACACTTTGTTTGTATTTTGGGGCCACATATGAGTAGGAAATGTTTTCGGAAAAAAATATTTTTGAACAAGATCGTTGTATCCATTTTAATAACGAGAGTTTACCATGTATACTTTGATTCCAAAGGAATAAGAAGTACAATATTTTTTAGTGTGAAAAAAAAATTTATTATTTTTTTATTCTAAAAATTAAAGATTTTAATAACTTATGCTCAACTTCTTTATGTATTATAATATAAATTTTGTAATAATTTTCATCAGAAAAAACCTCTTTCCTAAAATGAGGAGAACTTCTATATCAGCCGCTCCATTTCCTAAAATTTGGGGATATCTTCTATATAACCGCTCCCACCTGTCTGGAAAACTTGGTGGAACATTGCAATAAACCTAAGCATTATTGAAAGTATAGATGCAATCCAAATTCCAAATTCAACACTGCTTTGACAAATCAATGGGTTTTTTCTATTCTCCTCACGGTGATATACAATGCAACAATAATAGTCTTGTTCTGTTAGTGTGCATGTGCTCTAATCCATGCCGCCTCGTGACATAAAATTGATGGCGTGGAATTATTCGGTTCTTAGTGAAAAGTCGTTGGCATGGCAGCCTCTTGTCCTTTTCGACTGTAATATGCAGTTCGATTAGCAGTCCAAAACGGTGGCCGACTGTACAATTGAATGAACTTTTGGTTCAACTGTAATATGCAGTTCGATTAGCAGTCCAAAACGGTGGCCGACTGTACAATTGAATGAACTTTTGGTTCAGAAAATGTATGCGATAGGCACAAATGCAGAAAACAGTCAAATATAATTGACATATGTACATAAAAACAAATTACATTGACACTAATTTGACAGGGACTTCGTTACCATATAAATACTATTGGAAGTTAGATCAGTACATAAACAAAACATTTATAGGGACTTTGGCGTACTTGTTAATAATGAAATGAATAAGAAAGAAAGTAGAGACGTGTTTAAATTGATGTCTGGAATATCTTCGTGCGAGGAACACGAGTTTTACTTCGTTTGTCTATGAAAGGTCTACGTGATCACGTTTTTGTACAGGGGCTTAGCTTCCCTCCCCTCCTATCCAGTTCTTCTCATCTATAAATCATTGCTTCTTGTGCATCACAGCTTCATAACAAGCGTTATGTTACATAGCTTCTGCAAGTTCTCCAGGATATAGGTTGCTAGAATTTGTTCATATTTCATAGACTGTCGCAAGTTCTGCCATATTTCATGGATTCCACCAATCCACGGTCGCCATTAGTGGAAAGAACACAGGAGATACAGGTTGTAGTGGTACCTTTTCCAGCACAGGGACACCTTAATCAATTGCTTCATCTCTCCAGGGCTATCGCTGAACGAGGACTAAATGTCCTCTTTGTCTCCACTTCTACTCATATTCAACAAGCTCGCTGTCGTGTTCAGGGATGGAATCCCAATCACTTTGCCATTCATTTCCACGAATTGCCCGCACTCTCTTCCTCAGATCCACAGCCGGATCTTGAAAATACAGAGCATACTTTTCCAGTGCATTTGATTCCTCTATTCGAAGCTTCGGAAGACCTTCAAGAGCCTTTCGATCGTCTGATGCAGAGCCTCTGCTTATCCAGATCGAATAGAATAGTGATTGTGCATGACCCGTTGGTCGGGTGGGTTCAAAGTGTGGCGGCCAAATATGAAGCACCTGCTTACGTTTTCAACTGCTTCAGCGCCTATCGCTCTGTGGTAAAGGAGAAAGGGATTGGAATCCCGGATTGTGTTGTATCAAGTAAACGGTGCTTCCCAGAGAGATTTATTCCCTTCTTGTCTCGCCAATTAGAATGTCAAGGACCCACGGCAGGACAACTCATCAACAGTTTTCATGCTCTGGAATTTCAATTCATCGATGCCTTGCAGCAAATACGACAAGAAAAGTACGGTCCTGGTAAGCCGCTGTTGGCCGTCGGTCCTCTTCTTCCTCAGTCGATCTGGAGTGGTAAGAAGGGTAATTCAGATGTTGAAAGTTGCTTGAGATGGCTCGACCGCCAAGCTCCGGCTTCAGTTGTTTATGTTTCTTTCGGTTCAATGTCTTCTTTATCGCGGCAACAACTCCAAGAATTGGCTCTAGGTCTAGAGGCAAGCCAAAAGCCCTTCCTCTGGGTAGTTAGGGTTGCAGACAGCGCCAATTTCCCAGCGTTGGATGAAGAGCAAAGGGATTGGATAAGCGAGCTGCTTCCAGAAGGGTACGAGCGGCGAATTGCAGGACGCGGCTTTGTGGTGAGAAACTGGGCTCCCCAACTTGATATCTTATCGCATGAGTCGACCGGAGGGTTCGTTACGCACTGCGGGTGGAATTCGACGTTGGAGAGCATCAGCGCGGGTGTTCCCATGGTAGCTTGGCCTCTCCATTCCGATCAATTCGCGAACTCGATATTGGTGGCGAGAGAGTTGAAGGTGGGCGTGGAAGTGAAGAAGTGGACCAAGGCAGACGAGAGTGAGTTGGTAACAGCGGAAGAGGTGGAAAAGGCTATCAGACGAGTGATGTCAGAAGATGAAGAGGGAATGGAAATGAGGAGGAGAGCCAAGGAACTCAAAGAAGCTGCTCGCATTTCTGTTGGAGAGGGAGGATCGTCCTCGAATGAGTTGGAGTCGTTTATCCATCATTTTACTTCATTACTGAATGAACGAACGAATTCCAACGGGAAAAGTATGATGTCGGCCAACTGTGACCGTTAGTGCAGATGCCTTCAAAGCTTCAAAAACAGCGACGTTCAATATCTAGCTTTTGGAGTACTTGCTCACATAAAGATTAATGTTTTCGTTTGTTAAAATTTGCAATAAATTGGTTCACAAACATGAACTACAAAGCCAATGGTTGGGCAAGGTAACATATTTCATATATTTGAGTGATTTTCACATCATCCAAAATATGTTACCAACATCTACCCGCCATTAACGCACTTTCTTGTGTGCCCTAATTCCTTTTTCCCATCGCCGATTTTATGATGTTCCCAAGGCTTTCTTGCTACCGGCAAATGGTCCACTGTTGTCAAATGTTCTGGTGCTCTTGGAGGCTAACAATCTCAAGGAATTTGTATTGGGGTTGATTTTTTTTACTTTCTGCATTTACATGGATATGTAAACCCAAACACTTAAATTTTAAGTACATGTTGAGTGAGTGTTATTGTAGATTGAAATCTATAAGCAGTAGTTATGCAGCTCGTAGCAAGAGAACATGCAGTTCGACCGGTGTAAAGGGTACATGAACGTCAAATATTGATTAAAAAACAATACAAGTCCCAAAGAAAATGCAGTGCGTAAAACATTCCAATCCCCAAGAATAGAAAAGGCAGTGCGATCAGTGCGATCAGTATCAAGGATACTTGCCTGAATGTACGCTATTAATTAATTAATAGAAATAAAAATTGGTATTAGTATATTTAATATTTAAAGCTCTTGCTGAATTACAAGTCAGCAGCAGATCGTAAGGGCTCATGATACCGGAGCACAACAATTAAATTGGTTGTTGGGGTGCATATTTAGCATATTTAACGTCTTAAAAATTTCCAAAGTTAACCGCAATGGCTTCCTCGGATGAAATACCAGAATGATTTCTGGATCAGTACCAAAGTGCTACCTAGTCTGTGCATCGAATTAATTCTTGGGTGTTAAAGGACAAATGCCATTTAATAGCATAATTTGCATTAATTCTTGGGTGTTGAGGATAAATGCCATTTAATAGCACAATTTGCATCCATATGTGTATATAATTAGCACAATGCTTTAGCCCTTGAATGTTCAACATAATAAAAGTTTTCTGATTATTTTTACTTAGCATAGCAAGGTTTCCATCATAATAGTAATGATTTAGTATAGATAAGATTTGGTATTAAAAAAAACAAGGGAAATAGCTGCAAAGCAGTTAGTTCCTTCTTTAAACTTAGGTTTATAATTGAGATATAATATATATGTTTATTGAAAAAAATATATTTATGATATGTTTATTCATAAAACTCTATTCACCGGCCCTTTCGGCAACAGGCTGCGCGCAGTCTGAGGTCTCACCCGAGGCGAAGCTGAGGGGGTAGTTGCAGAATCAAATTTCTGCAACCTGGTGATGTGAAGGTAGAAGGACTAACGAGCGGCGCAACACTATACGGGTTGTTGCAGACAGGCAACTGCGTGAAGTCTCTACTTCGCGTCGGATACTTCAGCAAGCAGAGGTGCTTGTGCAACCAGCGCATCCATAGATTGCGCGATATATGACTGCTTCATGTGTTATGGCGATAAGCTATCAACAGCTTACCTCGCAGCAACTCTCAATGGGTCAGCGCATCGACTAGACTGCGCGTCTACTCAAGACTTGTCCAACTTCAACCAAGACTTGACGATATTTATCCATTCATGACACTTAGCTTATTAATGTTATGGTGCATGCAAATGAATAAACATACAAAATTGCGTGCTCAGACACTACACTTCAATTCGGTGTTCAACTATGCGACTATCCTACAGATTCATACATTCAAGTGTTCAGACGTGCTGAATACATAACATTCATCCACACATGTATTACTTAACATATTATTCCCATCATCCTGCGGTGAATACATATAAAAGCAATCACATAACAGATAACTGCGGTAATTAAACATCCATGCCAAGCAAAAGAACAGTTGCAAACACAAATAATCACATAACACAGAATTTAACGTGGTTCACCCCCCGGATGGAGGCTATGTCCACAAGAACGGTTGTTAATATTTCTCTTTTTGGGAAGGGTACAACCGTTCTTAGTCTACGCACTCAGCTGCAGACTCTCTTCTCTCTCAGATAGGTCTCTGCGCACTCAGCTGCAGAGCCTTTACAATAGCTTCAAATTCAAAAGATGTTTAACAATGTTGTACAATAACTAGCTCTACAAGAGATTAACCCTTTCCCATACAAAAATGCCCTTATTTATAGATCACGCCCAAGGGTCGCATCTTTACAAACACTAGGCCGAAACCCTAAGGTTTCCAAAATTGGCGTGGGTAATTGCCACCCTAGCTGTCGCCATCAACAACTTGCTCCGCCTGCTCCAGCTGGGCCACGCGTGGCTCACACGCTCGTCTAACAGCCACAGTCACCAAACGGTTGTAACTGCATCATGGCCTGTCCCTTTCCACTCCTTCACCTACCTGTCGCCATCGACATAGTGGCCTAGCTTCTCAACTGCTTGCCACCACTTGTTCGAACAGGTCACTTTCCTCTGCCTTCCACCTGTTCCTTACCCAAAATAGGTAATGTCCTCGTCTGACCTTTACCTATATTGCGTACCAAAAATAGCTCATGCACGACATTGCGCACCAACCTACTGCACAACCACGCCTTGGCCATTGCCATCGCGTGGCATGTGCAATTTCTCAAAACTGCCTATCACCTGCCGCCGCGTGCAATGCGCATTCTTCAACACTTGTGCAAAATCCCAACTTGGACTCTGTCGAACATAGATCCATGAATCTAGGATCTAGAGAGTTCATCATTCTCCTATATATGTAACTCGTTTTTGAGGAATAGATGAATCAAGTGTGGTGTGGTTGAGACAATCTTGTCTCAACATTGTGTGAGCAATGATGTGTTTGATTTTTATTTTTGTATTAGAGTTGGTATAGGGATAACTCCCTCATGAGAGGGTCCATGATTGTGAGAGATAACTATGAGGGTTTATCTCATGTAGGATTAGATTAATATGAGAGAGTAGATTATGTTTTTTCAGTGTTTGTATTTCGTGGAATGTGTTTTTGTGGATTATTACCGTGTGCATGTGGAACTTTGATATGGTATGTTCGTTATAGTGTGTTTGTGCCATTCTTAGTAGTTGCATGAGAGAAAGGGTGATTGTGCATATGAGTATTCAAAATACAAAATCATACTTTCTCTCATCATTGAACCCTTCAAGTTTTTCCATGTATATCCCTGATTCTAATTCTTCATGCACAAAGGTATTCTTCATATACATCTAATAAATCTCAACAATGATAATAGAAACCTAATAAAATCAATTTTTGCAACAGGGAAAAAGGTTCCCTCATTAGAAATTCCCTACACCTTAGTGTAGGATTTGGATATGATTCCATGCTTATAATTTTTGGCAACTACATATATTATTTGTTTCTTCATAAATAATTATAGCCCATATGACCCTTACCCCTATCTTGTAGCACCATAACCCTTATAACCCCTTAATCTAGGTAAAGATAAAATAAATATTAAACTAAGAATGAGAAAACTTCAAATTAGGATCCCAACTCAATGCACTTATCACGTAGAGTGACTTTCCAAATCAACCAAAATTATCTACCATTCAAGATTGCATTGTGTAGGGATTAAAATATGCTCCTTTTTCTATTTGATGATAACTTCAATGATAATTAGTGTTGAATTTAGGTTAAATATAAAAAAATCAATGTGCATGGTCATCTACAAGTAAGTAAAACCAAGAAAAAAGATATAAATATCACATTTCAACCATTGCCAAGCCCAGAAGAACCTTTCTGAGGAGTCCCAACCATTTTTACCTTTGATTCATTGCTTTCAAGCTAGGAATTCCACTAACTAGTTCACCTTCAAATCTTGTAAAGTTCCCCTTATCCCCTAACTAAAAAATACAAATTGAAGAGGGTTTACTATCAAGAATTGTTGGAAACAATTTATTCTGAGGATGGTGATGGTGATGGTGGTGATGAAGAAGATGGTTTAGTGCTAGGGTTTGGGTGAGGGTTAGGGATAGAGTTATAGAAGGAAATTGAATTAGAGTTAGAGTTAGAGTTAATGATGATGATGAAGATGGTGATGGTGATGATGAAGATGGTGATGATGGTGATGGTGATGGGGATGGTGATGGTGGTGATGGAGAAGATGGTTTAGTGCTAGGGTTTGGGTAAGGGTTAGGGCTAGAGTTATAGAAGGAAATTGAATTAGGCTTAGAGTTACAGTTAATGATGATGATGAAGATGGTGGTGATGATGAAGACGCTGATGATGATGGTGATGGTGATGGTGATGGTAATGGTGGTGATGGAGATGTTGATGAGGAATCTAGAGATGAAAAGATGGTGATGGTGGTGATGATGGTGATGGTGGTGGTGATGGTGATGGTGATGATGGTGATGAAGAAGATGGTTTAGTGCTAGGGTTTGGGTGAGGGTTAGGGCTAGAGTTATAAAATGAGATTGAATTAGGGTTAGAGTTAGAGTTAATGATGATGATGAAGATGGTGATGATGATGATGAAGATGGTGACGATGATGGTGATGATGGAGATGTTGATGAGGAACCTAGAGATGACAATGATGATGAAGATGTTGATGATGATGATGATGGTGATGATGATGAAGATGTTGATGGTGATGATGATGGTGATGGTGACAGTGATGGTGATGGTGGTGATGAAGAAGATGGTTTTGACTACTAAGGATGGATGCTGGCATCTTGACCATGGTTGAGAAGATGACAATGAGGTTCATATGACTCCAATGAATCTTCCATGGATCATGGGGTAAAATGATGTCTTGAACCATTGGGTTGACTATGTTCATTATGTGTCTTAACATCAAACAATCCAAGATACTTAAATTACAAAGAGTGATTATCAATATTACCAAAACATTGAAGACATTATTAACACTAAGTGTCTATGCCAACTTATGCAAGTAGTAGTTCAACACATTAACCATGCTTTCAGTAAAGGCACATACTAACACACAAAGATCGATCGATATGTAACTACGTTAACAATTCTATTTTATTGCTCAATCCAATTGCACCTATGCACACGTCTTATGTTTGAACTAATTCAAGTGATATGGTTAACCCTTCCATCCAAGCACACATATGAAATTCTCATATATCTAGGTTAATTTGATATAATATGTGATGCAATGCTTGTTAGAATTGACTATTATAACCATTACAAGGTTAAGTATGGAAGAAATCATCATCTCCTATTTATTTTTTTGTATCCCTAAAGTCACAACACTTTGTAATGTAAATATCACTCCTTAGTTTGCTTGGCTAGGTATCTTGTTACTAAAAGGAAAAGATGCAAGACCCATTCAAATACAAGGGACTCATATTGAGGTCACTTGGTGTCTAGAAATAACATCTATATGAATGTGAGAACTTTTCCATAACATTCTTATTGAAGACAAAATCATGTATGCAAAAATGTAATCAAAGACAAACTTGTTGAATATTGTAACTTCTAAGAATATTATATTTGTATATTATTTATTCTGGAGATGTTCCATACCTCCGATGTGATTATATTATGAATCCAGAGATGTTTATTCCTCCGAATTGATTGTGGTAACTAGGGTTATTAGACCCACCATGTGGGGGTCGGCCCAGTCAGTTATAATAGGGTATTTAACCTAATGGTTAAATACGAGCCTACATGTACTTGTGTAAAATACATGTCAGTGTAGTGTATAAATAGAGGAGGTATGTTCCTCATTTGACACACTCACTCACTTAAGAGATGCGCACTTGTGGAGGAGAGGTCTGCTATGGTGAAGGAGGAGATCATGTCTTTGGTTTGCATCTTTGTATATTGTTGGTCATCTATATTGAGGAAGCTTTATTGGGTTTTCTACCCCATGAGGGTTTCCCAGGATAAATATGTGTCTCTTGTGTTTATGTTGTGCTTGTTGTTTCTTCAGTGATCCTATATATGCTATTATTGTGAAATGGAATGTAATGTTGCTATTTTCTGTCTTAGCATATTGAATTTTAACATGGTATCAGAGCTAACCTAAAGGAAGGAAATGTATGGCACTTACGACACTTGCTTCTCTTGCGACAATTTGAAGGTTAGGGTTTTATATAGCAAAAACAAGTCATCGTGGAACTTTCGCTATAAATCCATTTATGCGAAGTTTCAGGATCTGAAAAGTTTACAGGTCGTAGGTAACATACCCAGGTACCTTGTATCCAAAGGGAACCATCATATTCGTTGTACTTTATGAGTTATGATCAGTACAAGTTAGGGTTTCTGCCTCTTCCAGATCTCAGTCAAAATCAGGTGACCTTGGCAAAAAGGTCATAACTTGGGACAGGAAGCTCCAAATGAAATTTCGTAAAAAGTAAACGGTAGTACACAGACTGTACTATCTCAGGAAACGTTTTCAAAGGCCGAAGGTGAACCAGTGACACGTGGCATTCCGTACAAGTTCGCTCTCATTTTTTATCCCATAAATAGGTCACGTTGCGACACTTGGCATAACTCTTTCTCAGAGAGTCCAATTGAGGTCAGACCTATCAGGATGGAAAGATAAAAGGGAGAGCTATCGCAGGAAAAGTTTTCAAAGGCCGAAGTTCAAACAGTGACACGTGGCACAGTGTACAAGTTTGCTCTCTTGTTTTATCCCATAAACAGGTCACGTTGCGACACTTGGCATAACTCTCTCTCAGAAAATCCAATTGAGGTCAGACCTATCAGGATGGAAAGATGACAGGTCAGGCTACTGCAGAAAACGTTTTCAGACCTTGTGGAGCAGAAATTTCAGAGTTATAGCAGAAACAATCAGGTGCATATTTCTGTCAAAACAGAATTATTTTTGGAGCACCTTTATTCATGGCTTCCGGAATTTAGGGTTTCGAAGAAAGTTAGAATTTTTGGAATCGGAGTCCACGGCTGGAAGATCCTCATAAAAATAAGAGTTTAGAGCCTTGGATCGAACCTTTTGATTGGACAGAAGGGTGGGCTTCATCAAACCCTAGTTCGGGTTCCTGTCCAGAAGATCCAGAAGTTTCGAAGGCAATTTTGAGGGGTCAAATTTTGGAGATTTCAAAATTGAAGAATGCTAGGTTGATCAGCTCAGCAAGACACATACTTCCATCTATTCAGAAGTGTGAAAGTCAAAGATTGAATTTTTAGGGTTTCTCTAGCAAACCCTAATCAAGCTCCAGATCAAGTTTCAGGGGGAGTTGAGGCTAAGAAGACTACAAAAAGTCTCGACAGGTATGACTTAAGGAGGTTCAGGTATGCCTTGAAATCTGATTCTTGATTAAAGTTCATAATGTGTTTGTCTTCATGTTATTTATTAGTACAATATTGATTAATGTTATTAATTGTCTTATCACCCTAGCAACAATATAAATGCATGTGAATGATCGAAGACATTCATTGATTAGGGCTATATGATTGTACTTATGCATTATGGTGTTGTGTGAGGTTGATGTTGTCTGCTAACAAGACACAGGTACATCACAAAAGACAAATCAAGTTCCATGACCATGACAACATGAAGACAAAGACTCACGAGGTATGTATGACTTTGTTATATCATGTTTAACCTACGAGACATCCAGGTTCTAGCTCAGGATCTCTAAATCATTGAAGAGATTGTTTAGGTATGTTGTACATAACTAGCAGGTATACTAATCCAGGTATGTTTTCCTATTTCATGTTAGAATCTTACCTTGTGTAAGTATACTTGGTATGATTGGTTAGTAATCAAGGGTTTATGTATATTATGTCTCTTATCTTGGTTGATGATTTAACTAACTAGATCAAACAAGAATATGCATGAGTAAAAGAAGACTTCCTTGAAACCCTGAATACTAATGATCATGACTGTACATATTCAAGATTATTTAGAATTAGAATGTTTTGATAATATTGAGAATATACTAATGAATGTATGTTTGTGTATGAGATCATGAGGATGACACCAGTGTACACTTGAGCATGCACAGTGGTACAGAATGAATAGAAGTTCAGAAGACATACAGAAGATCAAGCGGGAGGCAACCACACAAACATAAAAGATAAGTATTTGGGTTGTTATTAGAAATAGTAAATGATATTGCTTGTATGCATATTTGTATTCCTAGAATATATCATGCTGAGTGTAAACATTCATAAAGCATTGAACATTATACTACTAATATGCATATGATTGGTAAATTGGACAAACATTCCATTGTTGCTTGTCTAGAATGAAACCTCTTTGCTGACATGCTGAGAGTTGTGCACACTCTCGATAGTATGTTCTGGTAGAGATGGAAGGCATCTAGATAGCCACTATATGCATACAGGATATGGGAAAATGTTGTGCCAAAGTATTGGTAAAAATAGTTGCATAACTATGTAAATGATATCTGTATGCATAATAGGTTATCATATCAATATGATTTGATGATTATGAAGTATTACTAATCATGTACTTAATTTTGATTTGTAGGAAAGATCATGTTGAATGATGAACTCTGAACAAGCGATGAATGTTCAACAAAAGATTTACAAATCAAACACACTATAGAAAGCTTGTGGTTAAGAGATTCTCTTAGAAAGAGGAAGACAATCATGATGAGATGTTTTGCTCCAAGGGACTAGATAAGACCATTCTCTTAATAATGTAATCAGGTTCTGTATGGGTTCCCAGGATCGGTAGTCAATTGATGAGCTTAATGATAATCATGGGTGATGTGGATCTCAACTTGTGCTACAAGGTTGAATATGGGTTCTAAACACATATGAAATGGATGCAAGAAGGAACTCACCACAGAGTTTGAATGATTTTGAGGCTCATTTTTAGTAGACCCATCTGATGAGAGATGGCACAGATAGATATGCAGAAGATCACTCAATGCTGAGTGTGAATAATGGACAATTGACAACTTCATGACAAAGCTTGGGCTTTACCAGAAGTAAAGTTGTTCCTAACCTTTACCTTAAGGTTGTGGATGATGAACCTATCATACCATTATTGTATGACGATGATCGCTTTCTGACAAGGAATGAGAAACAAGTCATGAAAATGGCTGCAGAAATGAAAATGAAAAATCTCGGATTAATGCACTACTTCTTAGGTCTAGAAGTATGGCAATATCCAAAAGGAATATTTTAAATCAAGGTAAGTATGCAGTGAAGTTTCTAAAAAGATTTGATATGTTGGAGTATAAAGCCATGGCCACTCCCATGGACTCCAACTTGAAGTTGTTAGTTAATGACTCATTGTATTTAGTGGACCTAACCCTATATAGACAAATCATTGGGTCATTGATGTATTTAACAAATACTAGGCCAGATATATGCTTTGTTGTAAATACCCTAAGTCGGTATCTAGTAGAACCTAGAAAGGTTCACTTAATTGCTACAAAGCATGTAGTGAGGTACCTAAAAGGTACATTAGATTTTTGGTCTATATTATCTTGGAGGTCATGAACTCTGTTTACATGGTTACTCGGATTCTGATTGGGCAGGAAGTGCCTCAGACAGAAAGAGTACACCAGGTGGATGTTATAGTCCTGAATCTGCCATGATCTCATGGTTCAGCAAGAAACAATCTAGTGTGGCTCGCAGTACTGCTGAAGCAGAATATATGGCTGCCTGCTCTGCCAGCTGTGAAGCAGTATGGCTTCAGAAGCTTTTATATGGAGTGTTTGACTTAGAAATGGATCCCACTGTGATTATGTGTGACAATCAAAGCTGCATTAAGATGACTGAAAATCCTGTGTTCCACGATAAGTCAAAACACATAGAGATCCGATACTTCTATATACGAGATATGGTGCAAAGAGGAGTTATCAAGCTCGAATATATAAGCATTGAGGATCAGATTGCTCATATCTTGACTAAACCTCTGTCTCGAGTGAAGTTTGAATACTTTCGAGACAAGCTTGGTATAGTTCAAAAGAACTCTCCTCGAAAGGGGGAGTAGCATAGTATCTGATAACAAGTCTGCCTCATCAATGATGAGGTTACCTTTTTCACTACACTTAGTTACCTAGAATTATTTAGATTTAGGACTCTTATATTTTTACTTTTGATGATAGATGTATTAGTGAGAATACATGCTTTTGATGATAGATGTATTAGTGATATACATGCTTTGATGATGATATACATGTTTTGATATACATGTTTGATACATGTTTTGATATACATGTTTGATGATGATGATGATACATGTTTTGATGTACATGCTTGATGATGATGATGATACATGTTTTGATGTACATGCTTGATGATGATGATGATAAATGTTTTGATATACATGTTTGATGATGATGATGATACATGTTTTGATGTACATGTTTGATGATGATGATGATACATGTTTTGATGTACATGCTTAATGATGATGATGATACATGTTTTGATATACATGTTTGATGATGATGATGATACATGTTTTGGTTATACATTTTTTGATGATGAGAATACATGTTTTGTTATACATGTTGTGAGGGTATTGGATCATCCCTGGACTTCAGTCCTAAAGTTGAGCCGTAGACGTATGTCTTCGAGAATGAAGTTCTTGGTGGACTTAAGGGGATTGGATCATCCCTGGACTTCAGTCCTAAAGAGAGTCGTAGACGTATGTCTTCGAGAATGAAGTCCTTGGTGGACTTGAGGGGATTGGATCATCCCTGGACTTCAGTCCTAAAGAGAGTCGTAGACGTATGTCTTCGAGAATGAAGTCCTTGGTGGACTTGAAGGGATTGGATCATCCCTGGACTTCAGTCCTAAAGAGATCCGTAGACGTATGTCTTCGAGAATGAAGTCCTTGGTGGACTTGAGGGGATTGGATCATCCCTGGACTTCAGTCCTAAAGAGAGCCGTAGACATATGTCTCCGAGAACAAAATCCTGAATGAACAGGTAAGGGGATTGGATCGTCCTCGGACTTTAGTCCTTTGAATTGAGCTGTAGACATGATGTCTCCGAGAACAAAATACTAAATGAACAGGTAAGGGGATTGGATCGTCCTCAGACTATGGTCCTTTGAATTGAGCCGTAGACATGAGGTCTCCGAGAATTGAATGATAGGACTGGATCGTCCCTGGACTTCGGTTCAAAAGGTACATGATAGGACTGGATCATCCCTGGAATTCGGTTCAAAAGGTACATGATAGGACTGGATCGTCCCTGGACTTCGGTTCAAAAGGTACATGATAGGACTGGATCGTCCCTGGACCTCGGTTCAAAATGTACGTGACAAATCCTAGAATTGTTCTAGGTTACATCCAGCATGAAACAGGGCTGGCTCTGTAGATGTGATACATCCAGCATGAAACAGGGCTGGCTCTGTAGATGTGATACATCCAGCATGAAACAGGGTTGGCTCTGTAGATGTGATACATCCAGCATGAAACAGGGCTGGCTCTGTAGATGTGATACATCCAGCATGAAACAGGGCTGGCTCTGTAGATGTGATACATCCAGCATGAAACAGGGTTGGCTCTGTAGATGTGATACATCTACCATGAAACAGGGCTGGCTCTGTAGATGTGACACATCCAGTATGAAAGAGGACTGGCTCTGTGGCGGTAAATCCTAGATCTGATCTAGGTCACATCCAGTATGAAAAAGGACTGGCACTGTGGTTGGGATTAGATCGTCCCTAGACATGAGACTTGTCTTAAAGAGATAAGGATTGATCATCCTGGAACATGATCTGGATTGTATCATCCATGGACCTATGTCCTAAAGAGAGCAAGATTGATCATCCTGTAATATGATCGTGTGATGATGATGCTGATGATCGATGCTGATGATCGTGTGATGACGATGTTGATCGTGTGATATCGATGCTGATGATCGTGTGATGACGATGCTGATCATGTGATGGTGATGTTGATGATCGTGTGATGACGATGCTGATGATCGTGTGATGACGATGTTGATGATCGTGTGATGATAATCTTGATGACGATGTTGTTGATCGTATGATGACGATGCTGATATTCGTATGATGACGATGCTGATGATCGTGTGATGACGAAGATGATGATCGTATGATGACGATGCTAATGATCGTGTGATGGCGATGCTAACAATCGTGAGGATTCAGATATTGATGTTACTGTAGTTGTTTGAGTACTGCAGAAGATAAAGACTCAGTACTGAAGATGTTGATGTTCCAGTAACTGGTTGAGTTACTGATGATGTTGAGAAATCTTCCAATGATTTATAGATGTATCATGTATGATGTATGACTCGTTGCTCCTGCGGATGTTGTTATAATATCCTTCTTGTTAAGGGGGAGTGTTGAATATTGTAACTTCTAAGAATATTATATTTGTATATTATTTATTCCAGAGATGTTCCATACCTCCGATGTGATTATACTATGAATCCGGAGATGTTTATTCCTCCGAATTGGTTGTGGTAACTAGGGTTATTAGACCCACCATGTGGGGGTCGGCCGAGTCAGTTATAATAGGGTATTTAACCTAATGGTTAAATACGAGCCTACATGTACTTGTGTAAAATACATGTCAGTGTAGTGTATAAATAGAGGAGGTATGTTCCTCATTTGACACACTCACTCACTTAAGAGAGGTGCACTTGTGGAGGAGAGGTCTGCTATGGTGAAGGAGGAGATCATGTCTTTGGTTTGCATCTTTTTATATTGCTGGTCATCTATATTGAGGAAGCTTTACTGGGTTTTCTGCCCCATGAGGGTTTCCCAGGATAAATATGTGTCTCTTGTGTTTATGCTATGCTTGTTGTTTCTTCAGTGATCCTGTATATGCTATTATTGTGAAATGGAATGTAATGCTGCTATTTTCTGTCTTAGCATATTTAATTTTAACAAAACTCATATAGACAAGTGCAAATCCATCTATCAATATGCAAAAATGATCCAATCATGTACACTTTTTGGAAAAATGGAACATCGTTCTCAGTGTCTATGCAATGGCAACTCGTGCGCTGTAAAAAAAGAGGCAACTCGTGCCCTATACAAAATATGGCCCATGGTGCCCTATACAAAATATGGCAACTCGTGCCCAAAATGTCACATCGTGGCTAATGTACATAAGAGGGTCTCTCAATCCTCCTGCCCACCCTTGGAGCTCCTAGGTGCATCTCCAAAATCAATCTTCCTCTTCTTCATGCTAGAGGAAGCTGGGTCCTTCCGACGTCTTGGACCACGTCCCCTTGAGCCATGAAACGACAACAATAATATGTCAACTTTTCCTGGCAATTATACAAGTATAAAACATAATTTCAAAATAAAAATAGTTTTCAAGTCTTAGATAACTCACCGCATCCAAGACTGTAAGTCGTGAGGGGGTCTCCCTCCTCCATGATCCTAGTCTCTCAGGAATGCCACCCTGGAACATTAAAACAATCATATAAATGATGAAACTAGATGCATATAGTAATTTTTGTTGAAATTGAACGAGATTTTCATAAACTAGTCAATCTCACCACGAACACAGTCGGTTGGTCTTCGGGGGTGGCAGATGGAGCAATTGGCTGGACAGCCTGCTTCGATGCTAGGGTGGATGGTATCGGGGAGGATGTAGCCACATCGACAGTGGATACACCACTGGGTGGAACAATGGAAGAAGGGGGGGTGGCAGAAGGAGGCATGGACTAGGATGGGCGAAGTGGATTAGCATGTCTAGGGCGATAAAGCCAAGCTAGCTGTAGTATGGGTCGGGGAACCCTAGAAGGGGAAGCGAATGTGGTGGGGGAATGTGGGGGGGGGCAAGGTATGGGTTGCGGTGGAGGGATGGGTGACTGTGGATGTGTGGTGTTTTGTGGTCGGATGGGGGAGGGTGGAAAGATGGGAAATTGATACGAAGGTGGTGGAAAGGTTGGGATGGGGTGATGGGACGCGGGATATGAAATGGAAAGGGGAGCTGGATGGAACTGTGGAGTTGGATAGGGGGGGGGGGGGATGGATGGAAGGGGGGTGGCGAGGGATGCATGGCATGGGGCATGTATGCCAGGGGATGAAAATGGCATATAAGGTGGCCGAAAGGCCGAGAAGGGAGGAATAACAACACTACCAAGCCGAGGTGCTCGCACCTACATACACATTTATAACCTCATAGTTTAATATAGAAAAATATAAATATACATGGACAAGTCATCATATTTGAAATTAAATTTATACTTTAATGCACACAATACCTACGCACGTGGAAAACTGTTGGTCCCCCATGGTGGTGGCTGATCGCTGGAGCCTACGAACACTACAATTTTTAGACTGAATCTATAAAAACAATATTAACAATATCAAACACAATGCCAATGAGAATGACAACGATAGTGCTTAAAAAACATGACTGCAATTAATTTATATTCAAGTTAGATGATAGTGGTTTGATGGGCTTTGGATATTATAAAACATTTTTATTGTATTGGTGCAGTCCATTTGTTCAAGACTTGGTAAAGAACATGGTTGTGGGGATTAATTCCTTTGACCCACAATGGATTGGGCTCATGATAGGAAAAAATGACCCATTATGTGGTCATTCATTGAAGATAATGTGGCAAAGAAGGTTGACAATTTATGCTTGAAGTGTTTGATGGGAAAAGTTGTCATTGATATTCAATATTTTGAAAGGATAGAAGGTGGCATGGCATGAAATTGAAATTAAATAAGGTGATAGGGCATAGAAGGTGACATGGTGAGCTTTTCCTTTTCTAGAGTCATCCCCATGAGTAGGTGATATTTTCCTTTGGCCCTAGAGAGATGTGCAGTGGCTCGTAAGCGAATGGAATTCATGTCCATTTACAAATTTGAATTGGAAACCTATGTAATGTGTTTGGGTTCTTGATGAAGAGTGCCTAGGTTTTGATGTCTTCTTATAGATTTGTAGTTTCCTACAAGCTTGATTCACCTAGTGGAAAATCATTTGCATCCCTAGAGTGAGGATCTTGAGTCTCTTTATTTCCATAACATTTACATCATTAAATAAAATGGCATCTCATTGTTTCAATTTGCAAAGAGGTGCTAAATAGCAATTAATTTAGTGTGCATGTTATTTAATACACTTTAGAGTGTTGATCATTAGAAAAAGGAAGAAAGAGAAATATTTTTCATGATTAACTTACTTACAAGCTTGAATGTGCCATGTTCTTTTGCATTGAATGAGTAATTATGTGTTCTTGATTCAATAGCTATGTTTTCATAACGATATCACTTGATTGAAATCATAGAAATCTTGAGTGAAATGAGTTAAATGAGTATTCTTGATGCCAAATGTTTTACCAAGTTGTATTTGAACCAAGATAATAGCAAGGCCCCATAGACCATATTTGTAACATTATCGCTCTTCCTTATGGGCCTTACATCATTTTCAAAAATTTTAGTGACAATACATGTGCTAAGTTGTTTTACGTTGTTTATATGTCTTTCCTAATAGCATGTTCTAGGAATAGTAGTATGATTACTTTCAGTCTCGAATATTAGAATAAATTGGAAATCCCGTGATAATAAATTAGGGTAATAAGCACATGAGAAACATCAGGTTCTTGAATTTCTAGAAGCTTGGCCACTATGATTCTCTTTTTCCCGAGAGTTTTGCACAATGTAGTGAAAATTCATAGCAATAAATAGTTTTCCTATTGGTCTCGGTGGATGCAAAAGTGACAAGTACAACATCTTAGTGAACTCAATTGATGCAACAAAGTTAGCAAAATCATAGAAGTGATTTGACCACCTTTACCATTAAAAGAACCTATTAGTAGAATATGGCGGAAAGTGATAATTACCATGGTAATATATTCTCAAAGTTTAAGATTGAAGAACACATGGCATAAGGGCATGGCAGCAAAGGTTGATTTGGTGGACAAAGTGATGGGCATTGGAGCCATTGGCACACCTATTGAGCCAAGAGTCAAATGACCCATACTGTGGTCATTTGAAGATGATTTGGACAAGGAGAGTACATGGCAAAGATAACTTGGATGACATGGTGACAAATGACAAAGAAACAATAACACACATGGCATTGGTAAAACACAAGAAGAGAAAGCAAGCATTGGATGGTAGTGTGAGGATGAAGGACACTGCGGGCATCACCAAAACCCCAACTACGGGCTCATCATTGGTCAAGTAAGAATGACATATTTTGGAAATTTCTCTACCATTTGTATAATCATTAGAGGTTTAAGATGCCTAAAGTGAACATGGACAAATGTTTCTAGTTTTCTTAGGTTTTCATGTTTGATAAGGTTTCATTTTTGTTTGGTTGGATTATATGAATTTATAGCTTTCAAATAATTTAGACAATATGATAAACACTACTGTAAAATATGATGATAATATGTTAATTACTTAGTGCTAGTTAATTTGTAATTACTGAACACAAATTATTGGTAACATGATCTAAT
Organism: Larix kaempferi; assembly: GCA_027924585.1. Lineage (NCBI taxonomy): Eukaryota > Viridiplantae > Streptophyta > Pinopsida > Pinales > Pinaceae > Larix > Larix kaempferi. The sequence continues at coordinate 846,180 of BSBM01001018.1, forward strand.
TATTCAAAGTAAAGAAGTTACCTATGTGTATGGTGCCGCAATCTCCTATGTTGCTGCCATGGCTCCATCGAGGTCAAAGGAACCAACGTCCTCCCACATGGGGGATGAAGACCCAGCCCTAAATAATTGTACATTAAAACAAATAAAGTCAACAATGTGTAATTCAAAGTTAAATATATTAAACAATACGATATCAAATAAAATACAACAAATACTTGAACATTAAATAAAACAATAGCAAACCTGGTCCATGAAGCTCCCTATGGCATGCTGTTGTGTATCACCATGGAAAGAATGACCATAGTGATAACAACGATGTACCATTGTTCCAACAGAACTAGAAGGCCCCGCCTAGGTTCCACCTGTACCCGGAATGTCCCAGCCACCACCCATAGACTGTGCAGCTGTCTGTGTCTCATCGATGTCCTCCCGGCTCTGTGAAGACGTGGCCACAAATTTGGTATGTCTAAGCAAGTCATGTGTGGCACATCTGACGGAGTCATGAATCTCATCTAGGCAGCTACCAAACCTGGGTGGATGAGGAGGGGGGTTTGGCTCTCTCCTGGGTGCAGGAGGTCCTCTAAGTGGATTGTGGTGCGCCTGAGGTTGATCTTGGGCAGAGCCAAGACCGACACCATGAAACTTAGTGATGTCAAAATAGTTGACATGGTACCCTAGCTCAAACTCAACCCATAATTTTCGAAGGAAATACTATGGGACCTCCAAATTATTGCAAGAGGGCCTGTCAAACACCATGAACCACCTCTTTCTCCAGTTATCTCTCCATGGCCGGTAAATGCACCAGTCCATGCAAACCCGAGGCCTCGTCACAGCTGGAGGCTATCCTGTCGAGGGAACTATGAACTTGCTATACAACTGGGCTTTGGTGATGTTGAGGTATTTTATCTGCTCTTTGGACAACCCAGTGGAGTAGTGTTCCCTCATTCGAGCCCTATATTGGATCAAGTTTGTTATCTCACTGTGTGCAATATTGATTGATTCAATAATGTTTTGCAGTGATGAAGCCAAGGAAACCCGAGAGGGTTCCTTGGTATTGTTCAATTCATTACTTAGTGCCCTCAATTGATTTAAATCTTGGTGTAATTGATCTTCGAGGTTTTCATTTGATTCATTGTCGGTTCCCATGTTGTCTTCTGAAGCTCGGGTTTCATTGGTTTCATCGGATGGTTCAGGTGTGTTTGACATCTTGTTAGGTGTAGATGGCCTGCAATTAAATTTTCTTGGTTTTTCAATGGATTGTAAATTTTTTTAAAAATTAAAATTGGATTGGAAAAAAAAAAAAAAAAAAAATAACAACAAATTTGTGCTTTGAGGAGCACATACGTGGAGAAATTGATGGCAAGGAGGTGTAGGGTGATTTTTTGGCGTTGGTGTACTCCAGAACACGCTCTCAGGGTGCCACTGTGCGCTCGCAGGATGCCCTGTACGCTCATGGGTTTGTCGAAAATGACAAACCCATGAGCTCTATTTATTTTTTATAAAAAACAGGGGCGCGCATGCGGTCATTGACGCTTGCGCACCATTTTGTGCGTACGCGTCAGTGACATTTGCGCTCCCCTTTTGTCCACGTGGACGTTCGGCATTGTTGAAGCAGCGACGCGTGCGCGCATTTGGATGCGTGTGTGCATCGCTTTGTTTTTTCCACTCACGCGCTGCTATTGCGGCAATTTTGGGTATCAGCTTCGTGCGGGTACCCTGAATTCACCCTTCTTCTTGTAGGAAATCATGCCACTATCTTTCAAAGTTTGGTTGCAATTATCGACCATTTACAACATCTTAGAATGTCTCCCATGAATATGGAAGACCATCGACAATAGTCTGTATGAAAACATCATCATCAACTGTTACACCAATACTCAAGAGTTGATCTCTTACTTAAGAGATATTTGTGAAGAAGGAAGCAAAAGCCTCATCCTTCTCCATCTTTAGATTGTGAAGTTTGTTCTTCAAGGATCTCTTCTAATTGGGATCCTTCTTCCCATAAATATTGGTCAAAGTGTCGAAGCATTCATTTGTATTCTTCAATGGAGTAATCATTGAAATCAAATTGTCTTTCACAAAATCATAAATGATTCTATCTTCTTTGGCTTGATTCTTCTTGAAAGTAGTGTGCCCAGCATTAGTAGAAGTCTCTTCAAGAACACTTGATATGTATCCATCCAGATCATGCTCTTCTAGGATATTCAAAATCCCAGCCTTCCAAGTATTGAAGTTCAAAGTTCCTTCAAGTCTGTCTTCCGGTCTTACTAATATTGAAGCCATTATTATTCAAATATTTTGCTCAACTTAAACCACCCAACATCAATGTAGGCTCAAGATTGGTTGCTAAAATTAGCTCTTTCACGTCCTAGGCTCTAATACCATGTTGATTTTTAATCGTAAATGTGGAATTACAATAGTACTTGAAAACAATGAATAATCAGAGGCATAAATATCCACAATCAGCACATAAATTTACTGTGGGGAAACCCTCCATAACTTGAGGGAGAAAACCCAAGAAAAATATTCCTTAGTATATTGATAGATAGTAGAGAATGTTTCCTTTACCATGAGCAGATTACATCAATCACCCTTGTTGCTATATCATAGATAAATACCAAACACCCCTGGTGCAATTACAGAGCAAGAGATAGATAAATGATGAGAAGAACCCAACGGAATCTCTAGCACAAAACCAATTCTCTATTTTTTATCACATGGACAAACATTTCAAATTCCTTAGAGAGAGAATTCGCTCTAACATTGGTTTTATCAATCCTACATAACAAGTCCACCATACTTATATGCTTTGGCTTTTATCTTTTTCCTCTAAATTTTAGGATGAACTCACCCTTCAAGTGGATGCTAGATCGCTTAGTTAGGTGGTTAACTCAAGTTCTGTCATGCAAGTGTCGTAACTAAAGTGTCGTAACTCAAGTGTCGCAACTAAAGTGTCATCACTCAAGTGTCGTCTTTTAGATTATCTCAAGTGTCTTCATGCAAGTGTCGTAACTCAAGTGTCATCTTTCACTTTAATTCAAGTGTCCTCATGCATAATACTTAGATAACTAAATCTTCTTTGTTAAAACTTTAGTTAACTCCTTTTTTTGAAGTCTTTCTTGTTAACACTTTAGTTAACTCTTTTAGCACACTTGATAACTGAATTGTTTCTTGTTAACGCATAGTTAACTCTTTCAGCACACTTGATAATTGAAGTCTTTCTTGTTAACACATACCTAACTCTTTTAGCTCGCTGATCACTGAAGTCAACAAATTCGAGTTCTCTCTTATCTTAACTCATCTTATCTTTATCTCTTTTCTTATCGGCATGGTCCACTTATGCCAACTTAATTATCTATCATATCAAATATATTAAGGAGAATTTTCCAATGATGTGATGATCTCATTCTACTTTCGTTCCAAGTGGTCATATGCTAAAGCAATTCACTCTAGAGGTGGCCAATCTTTAGAGGAGACTTAATAACTTATCCATCTCTAAGATCATGGTTAGTAGTACATCACACATCATTCATGCTTCGACAAGAAAACCATTACCTAAACACATGAGGCACCACGTCAACACATGAGGATCTATCTTGACACACAAGACCTTAGACTTGAAAAAAAAGACTGTACAACACCATCACTTTGACATACAAAGCACTTAACTCAACACATAAGGCTTTAACCTTTACACATTAGGCTTATACATTCTTGATTCCAACCCAAGATTCTACTCCAAGTTTCCTAAGTTCAACTCGGGCTCCTATAAGGCACTACCACGACACACGAGGCTCAATCTTGGCACACAAGATTGACTTGGAAAATGACTCACGATGTTGTAACTTTAACAATATAGTATCTAGATTTTATATAAGTCACGGTTATTGAGTCTAACATATAGATGATGGTCCCTAAAAATTTTCAATATTGTTTTTAAATGTTCTTCATGCTCCTTTTCAGTCTTTGAGTAAATAAGCATGTTGTTGATGAAACCAAGTATTCAAATTTATCCACATATTTACTAAAAATATGTTCATAAGCCACATAAAAGTTATTGGCATGTTAGGAAGGCCAAATGACATACCTATGAACTCATAGTGTCCATACCTTAAATCAAATTTTGAAAATATTTTGGCCCCTCTGACCTATAAATAGGTCATCAATTCTAGACAATGGGTACTTATTTTTAATAGTGACTTTGTTTAATTGCAAGTAATCTCTGCACAACCTTAATGTTCTATCCTTTTGATTTACAAACAAAATGAGTGCTCCCCATGGAGATACCATAGCTCTAGTATAATATTTCTCTAATAGTTCATGAAACTGAATTTTGAATTCCACCAATTCTGGAGTACTCATATGATATGGTCGATTTGAGACAAGTACAACCTTAGGTACAATATTAATAGTGAAATCAATGTCCCTTTTAGGGGGTAGACCTAGTATTCATGGAGTAATAGGTGGTCTCCAATTTAGGCTTGGTTTTTTAGACATAATTTATTACATGTACACCATATAACCTACACCCTTTTCTAGCACACTTCTTTAATTGCAAAGCAAAAATATATTTTATAGAAACATTTCAAAGGATACCAATCACTATTATGGGGTTATAGTTATCATCTGTACAAATAATTTTGTTTTAAACAATTCAACACAACTCAATGCCCCTCCAACCAATCCAATCCTATAAGCACATCATAAGAAGAAAAAGTTAAACATTTAATTTTTCTATTGTAGGTAGTCCATATTCATCTCTGAGGGACACTTTTCAATTAATTACATTATCTTTTTTTTTTTGTACATGTAGCTAACTTAACTAGCCAAGCCTTTCTACGTTTACTTTTCTTTAGCATGCATGTTTAAACAATTTTACATGAGATATAACTTTGACAAGAATCAACCTCAAGCAGAATAGAAACAAATTTATTGAAACATGGGTTATGGACATCTTGAATACCGATTATGGCGGCAGTGAGGATTCTGTGAACAAGGACGAAGACTGCCTTGCGCTTCTCAACGGCAAGGCTCTAGATATTCTGAACTAAATTATAAATTATTTGTAAAAATTAGGTCGGATAGATCAGTCGGCCGACTCCTAAGGTTTTCCTTTTATATGTTGTTAATAAGAATAATGATAATTTAATTTTAATACACATTAAATTGTTTTCTTCTTTTTAAATTATAGACTTTCTAGGCAGTGATTTCAACGTTCAATCGAGAGAGAAGTATAGAGCCTACTCTCTCAGGATTATATATGTATAGACTCTGAACAAAGAAAATATACTTGTATTTTGTTTTTATTGTTTAAAATAAATGTGTTTTATTACACCTGTATTATTGTTATCTTCTACTTTGATCCGAGGTCATTCGATCCGATGAAATGGTGGAAAGGAGAGTTTTGTAAAAGTCAAAACCTATGAATTACTGTTGTTACTATTTTTGAATTAAAAAAAAATTACTCAAAGTTCCAATATATTTGTTCTTAGAAAAATAGCTTGTCATGGAACTTAAATACATAAATATAAAATTATAAATTCAACACATAAACAATTTATTGAATAATATCATCTCTTCTAGTTATCATTTTGATGAATGTGTTTTTTAGTGTCCAATATATACAATTAGCATAGATTTATCTCGAAATGGGATTTATCAAGTACCAAGACGAATCAAATCGTGTAAACCCTTCCTCAACATTTGTACTTCAAGTATGTAATGCAATGTTTATGGTTTTAATTTATCTATTTTTTGTAGTTTTATATATATGTCATTTTAAATGTTTTAAATCTAATTTGAACGAACTTGTTATTTTTATAATATTTTATTATTTTTTTAATTTCATCTTTACCATGAGCACCAAAGGAGTTACACATCCCCTTACTTATAATATTTTATTTTTTTTATAAAAGACATATGTCATCTCCATGATGAGCAGGAAAAGAGTTACACATCCCCCAGTGGACTGTAGAATACACCTCTTTGATACAATAAACTTCAAATTGAATACATTTTACATTTTTTATTCTATTTTTTCATAAGGAGATTACATAAATGATGAGCCACAGGAATTTTTTGTAATATGCAGTGGGTTTCGATCTGGTGTCGTGATTCAGATGACTCTTGCCGTTTCTTGATCCTGTTGTCCTGATGAATCCCTTGGAGGCCATGGCTATTGGATTTAGTATTTTCTGGATCATTTAAGGACCTCGGGTTCTTTGAGGTGTACAAGTAGGAATTGGCTACAGGGGCCGAGTTTGTCATTTTGCTATAGAGAATCAGTCGGTGGATATTGTCAGCCATTTTGATGTACGAGTCTAACAATTAAACAGTCTTCACGTACTCTGTAGAGCAGGTTTGGTCATATCACATATCACGGGAGAGGATAAATAATTGCAGTCGAATTTTCATTTTCGATTTGATAAAAATTTGGGGTTCGCATCAGTGAGAGATCAACTTGATTATTTTGCTAGGCTTTACATATCGCGGGAGTGGGATTTACATATCACGGGTGAAAAGCAGATGTTCTACATCAAGTTATAGTAAGATTATATGTATTTTGATATTTAATTTATGAAATAATTTGTTTGTAATTGGTAAATGGGGTATATTTTTATTCTGTCATATCATTTTTACTTGTCAATGTGTCATATCTCTTTAAAGTAAGGGTAGTTGGTAAATGGGTATATTTTTATTCTTTGTGATATCTTTTTTATTTGTCAATGTGTCATATCTCTTGTAGAATTTCATTTTTGGTTTTACACCTTGTTATATATGTTTAAAATAAGAAAGATAACTAATTAATTAATGACAACCCATGTTTATATTATAGTGGTTATTTATATGCACAAAAATAATTTAAAATTAATAACAACTCATGTTTATATTCTAGTATTTATTTATATGCATGAAAACAATTTATAAATCTTTGTAAAGGTTAAATAACTAGTAATAAATCTTTAACATGAAATTAATAATAATACTTAAAAATTTGCTATTTGTTTTACTGATAAAAGATCCTTGAATCCCAAGAAAGCATTTTATCTTTTTTTTTTTTAAATAGAATAGCTATCATTTTTAGTTTTATCCCACAATCTTACTATTAAGTAGAATAGTTATCTTTACATTATTTAGATTTTTTGTCTAGTATTTTTACTTAAAGGAAAAGTGTATCGATTTCTTGGTTTCTAAGATTTTGTATTGGAGAGAGTTTAGTTTTTAGATTATTTTTCTTATACTAAATGTAAATAAGACACCTTACACCAACCACTAGGGTTTTTAAGTAGTTTGTTAATACTATAGTTTTTATGTTATTTTCCAAATTTACCGTTTAGCTTCCTAAGTTAATCTTACTTTTTAGTAAAATTATGGTTTATTATTTTCCATGCTAACCATCTCATATTTGTGAAAGATAATTTAAAATAAAAATAACATATATATTTATAATTACACACTAGGCACTCATATGTTTGAAAATTGAATTTAAAAGTTTAATATATTCATTTATAAAAAAAATCAACTATATAGATTTTGTTCTCAATAATATATTAAAAACAAATATTATGCATGATTATACTTTTACCGTGTGTTTAAAAATTAAGTTTAAAAGTTTAATATATTCATTTAAAAAAAAATCAACTATATAGATTTTGTTCGCAATAATATATTGAAAACAAATATTATACATGATTATACTTTTGTAAGCAATAATTATAATATATATATATTTATAAAATTAATATCTAATAAAATTTATAGTATATATAAATTTTATATATAATTAATATCTAATAAAATTTATAGTATGTATAAATTTTAGGTATGAAATATGTGTTGGATTAAAAATAAATTAAAATTTAGATTCTTTAATATTTCAAATTTTGTATATGATATTTAGACTACTAATAAAATAATTTTTATAACTTAATTATATTTATAGTATAAGTTTAATTTTCATAAATTAATTATTAATATAAATTTGACATAATGTGTTTATTACCAAGTGCCAATGTGCATGATGCATCTTATTTCGCTTGGTGAAAAACATTAATATCACATCACATGGAGGGGAGAAACAACATTATTAATAACTTCGACAAATATGTCAACTAAAGAAATATTAATATTTGTGAAGTAGTTATAAAAAATACAATAATAATAGTATTGAAAAGTAGTTTAAAAAAATACGAAATCCTTTATGAAGTGACAATCTAATCTTGATTTTGAATAAGTCGCACCGGCCAAGATCATCCGTAAGCCGGCAACTGCCAGCTTCCATTTTGCATGTTTTTTATGTCAGGGGGACTGGTCTTTCAGAAAATTGACTGTTAGCTTGTTAATGGGCAGCTCTAGCTTGTTAATAATGCCTTATATATAAGTTGAAGACACCTTTATGTCACTTTATTACTTACTATCTACGTGTACCACCAAGTTTTTTTTATTTTTTAATTAACAATTTAATTGAAGAGGCTTTACAACCTATATCTATGTATCGGTTGAAAAAACCTATACCTATGTTTGTCGTATAAGCACGGGTGACACTCTCCTATGCGTGCCACGGCCTCTATTTCTTGGTGGATTTGGGATTCCGAAGAGTATGTAACCCTAACCGAAATAGACCAGACCAGGGTGGACTTGTGGTATTGGTTTACAAAACCCTATATCTAACCTGAGTGGCCTTGTTCGTAAGAATATGATCCGGAGCTTCTGCAAGCACGACCACAAATTCTACAAGCCTTCCCCACGGCTTCTTGCAGGTTGCCAGAATTTGTTCGTCTGTCGTATTTCATGGCCGATTCCAGTGGTTCACGGGCGATACAGGTCGTAGTGGTGCCATTTCCAGCACAGGGACACCTCAATCAATTGCTTCATCTTTCCAGAGCCATCACAGCACGAGGACTAGAAGTCCTCTATGTCACCACTTCTACTCACATCGATCAAGCTCGGCGTCGCGTTCAGGGATGGAATCCTGATCACTTTGCCATTCGTTTCCACGAATTGGCCATGCCCTCTTTCTCAGATCCGCAGCCCAATCTTGAAAATAAGGAGCATGCATTTCCCGTACATTTGATTCCTCTCATGGAAGCTTCAGAAGGTCTCCGAGAGCCTTTCGATCGTCTGATACAGAACCTCTGCTTCTCCAATTCGAATAGAATTGTGATTGTGCATGACCCGTTGCTTGGCTGGGTTCAGACTGTGGCTGCCAAATATGAAACCCCTGCCTACGTTTTCAATTACTTGAGCGCCTATAACTCCGCTATATATGAGAAGGGGATTGGAATCCCCGGGAGCGTTGTATCATATAAACGGTGCTTCCCGGAGAGATTTATTTCTTTCAAGTCTCGCAACCAAGCAGAATGTCTACCATTTGCAACAGGACATCTGATGAACAGTTTTCGCGGTCTGGAATCTAAATTCATGGATGACTTACAGGAAATATGCCGGGAACGTTACGGTGAGAAACCTCTGTGGGCCATCGGTCCTCTCCTTCCTGAATCCGTTTTGACGCCTAAGAAAGGTATTTCAGATGTTGAAAGTTGCTTGAGATGGCTCGACAGCCAAGCTCCGGCTTCAGTTGTTTATGTTTCTTTCGGTACAACGTCCTCTATATCGCGGCAACAAATCCAGGAATTAGCCCTAGGGCTGGAGGCGAGCCAGCAGCCCTTTCTTTGGGTAGTCAGGGTTGCAGATAGCGCTCGTTTCAATGCATTGGATGAAGCGCAGATGGACTGGATAAACGAGCTGCTTCCAGAAGGGTACGAGAGCAGAATCGCAGGGCGAGGCTTCTTGGTGAGAAACTGGGCTCCCCAACTACTAGTTTTATCGCATGAGTCCACCGGAGGTTTCGTAACTCACTGCGGGTGGAATTCGACGTTGGAGAGCATAAGTACGGGTGTTCCCATGGTGGTTTGGCCTCAGCATTCCGACCAATTTCCCAACTCGATATTGGTGGCGAAGGAATTGAAGGTGGGAGTGGAAGTGAAGAAGTGGACGAAGGCAGACGAAAATGAATTGGTAACAGCGGAGGAGGTGGAGAAGGCAATCAGAAGAGTGATGGCAGCAGATGCAGAGGGAATGGAAATGAGGAGGAGGGCCAAGGAGCTCAAAGACGCCGCTCGCACAGCCGTTGAAGAGGGAGGATCGTCTTGGAATGAGTTGGAGTCGTTTATCCTTCATTTTACATCAATACTGAACCAACGAAATCCATAACAATGGTTTCGGCCAACTGTGACTTTTACTGAGTAAACCTGCGAAGGGTTTGGAGTTGGAGCACTGCAATATTTTATGCGTTACAGTTTATGATGTATGAGATAGATGTGATCTCTAAATGTGAGGAAATAATTAGAGCAATGTGTTTTAAATAAAAAGTTCCTTTAGAATCATGCTGTGAGGGATTACCAAAGAAAGGGACAGCCCTCCATTTCCACGGTCTTTGTCATCCCTAAATGTTATCTGCTTCGCATATAACTATCTATTGCAAACTTGCTGAATAGGTTTAATTTATTGTATTTATTTTAATAGATTGCATACAAGGTGTCCATGAATCAAAGCTTCTCAGAACATAACTGTGTTTTCTTTTGGCCAGAACTTATTTTACAACATCTACTGCTCATCGTTCTAATAAACTAAACTAAAATATAGTGGATATAACCTCAACCTCTCATAACTTGATATATACATTGTGTATAATTTCAAAGACTTTCATATAAAGGCTGTGCACACTAAATATATGGATGTCAACGAATATTCCACTTAATATCAATGCACAAGGTTAATATATTGAAATCATGGCAATAAACATTGAAATTATGTATAATCTTTAGAATAAATTTATTCCATTTTATATCATCCATTTTCTCATTTTATATCATCCATTTTCTCATTATGGAAGGACATTAAAATTAATGGAAATAATATATTAAGATAAATGCAGCATGAAACCAATGCGTAAATACTGGTTTAAGTGCTGTAGGTTAAGTGCTTGAAGATTTCTAGTTGAGTTATACATGTTGAGGAAGTCATTTTGGCTAAACATTATCCTAGTCATCTTTTTATGAGATTTGTTGGATTCTATAATTAAGAAGGCATATTATAATAATCCTAGGTTTATCTAAAAGCAATAATATCCACCATTTATAAACTTAAAAATTTGTTTGTCTAATAATTCATTTTAGGAGCATTTATTAAATGTATAATAGAGCTAACTGTATGAAATATTTCTCTTTATTAATGCAATTAATAAACAAGGTATTTGACAAAGAATAATATTCTAATCACCATAAAGTTTATGTTTAAGAGCTTAGCCACCATGAAAGACACCTATTTATTTAGTAAAGATCCATTTGAATTTGAGTTGTTTTATGGTGGTGTAAGGATAAATAAGATGGGTGATATTTTTTAACATATAAATGATACATAAAAAATATGGTGTATAAATGATATATAGAAAATAGTGAGGAATAAGTTGTGTTATATTTTTTAATATATAAAAATCATGGTGTACACGGAAGTCATGCATTAAAATTCCCCTCGCAAAATCAAGAAATCTAATTGGAAAGTTTGGCATATTAAGCACATGAGTGAGATTTATAGATAAGGAAGTTCATTAAAGGTAATGTTTGCTTATTTAATCCCCAATAGTTGTTATGAAAATTGAAGCATGAATGATTTTCATAGCTCCATTTTTCCTCTAAGTATCAATGAAAACTTATCATCTATCATGGCCAAGTTCACCATCCAAACCTCACCATTCTCCACAACGACCTCTAATAACTCCCCCAACCACTTTTTGTATTGAAGAGACCTAAAATCAATGTAGTAAATGGATATGTAGAACTTGTTTAAGTTGGATGTCAATATTTGGGGACATTGGTGCAAGGGAGATGAGTCTCAATCCCTGTAGGAGTACAGTATTAACCTATGAATGGGTCTAGGAAGAGAAACTAACAATCAAGATGAACTTCACACTCTCTATCTTGGATTAGATCTCATTATTTCTCTAGGAATTCAAAAGGATGTCATTCTTGGCAACTTACTTTTGGTTACCTCTCAAGTCAGAAAATGAGTGAAATTAGAGGATAGGATTGCTAGGAGGCTTCATAAGTGCATCATATGTCTCCTTCAAAATATGCTTGATGCCAATTTGATGCACATTCGACGTGATAATAATATGATGGCCAATAACTGAGCAAACAAGGCTTCATTCTTGGAAAAAGGAAAAATGACGCAAAATGGGAGCCAATATGCATCTCGATGTCTCTCCTAAGGTTTAATATGAAATGATATAGGTCTCTATGGTTTAATGGAAAACCGTCATATCTTATAACATGAATTGCATGAATATTAATGGTCTCAACTATTTTTTTACCCCCAATAATACACCATAAGGGATCACGTGCCTCCCAGCATGAGAGAGCCTTGAGGAAGCTTGGCCATAGGTCGAGTACATTTTAGATTTGGTAATATACTGCCTCTCCCTCTTCACACTAGCGCCTTTGGTATTAAAGAATGAATCCATACCCAGTCTGAGTGTGTGAAATTTGTTGAGAGGGACAACATGGTGATGGTGACTTTGGTGTTTTTGGAAGACACCACCTTTCCCTCTAGTGCTCATGGGGACTGGTTCTCTGTCCAAAAAATTCATGGGATACCAGGAGTCATCAGGACAATAGTAAGTATTTGAATCAAGTTGGAAAACAAGGAAGTAATTCTAGTTTATCTTGGAAAATTGCAAGGAAATGGGTGTTGGTGGGGGAGAATAGCAAGCTTCGAGTATGAAGATTAAAGAGTGGGAAACCAATCTTACAGAGCTTATGGTGGGAATAAGGAGTTGGATATAGTGTTTTCATTGATGTCAAATACAATGGGAGTCTACAGATGTCCAAGATGAAGATTGCAACATGAATATTATTGGAAATATTGTGCCATCGATGCCTAGTTTTGATGCCCTATGTTTGAAGACCTTTTTTCTATGAATACCCAGCTCAAATGGAAGCATATGATATATGGTTGAAAATATTATTTCAATAATTTTCAAATGGTATATGGAACTCCCTCTAACTTCATAGGAATGGGGAGATATGAAGTGTTAAAATATCCCTGCCATAGTGTTTAGTCGGCCCTACAAGGATATTGAACAATGCTAGGTAAAGCTAGAAAGGTGACATAAAAATAGTATAAATAGAAGGAAGTGATCCTCATTGTGTTCATTAATCCATCACTTGGCAACCTCCTCTTAAGAAGTGCACACTTGTAAAAAGACTAGAAGATGTGTCTCTTGAAGGGTTTCTAAGGTTATTTGAAGATGTGTCTCTTGAGGGGTTTCTAAGGATGTTTGAAGGTGTTCTCTTGAAAGTTTTTCTAAGGGTTTTCTAAGTTTCTCTAAGGAGGAGAAGGCACACTTATTGAAGAGGATGGATTGTTTTGATATGTGATATTGGAATATTTTTCTAAGGGTTCTTCTTTAGATGAGGTCAAGGTATAAGGTGATCATGTCAGATTATGGAGCTAATTTGAAGGTGACCTTATAACAAATTTGAAGCATATTTGAAGCATATTATGAAGTAGATATGAGGGTTGATATAGGGATGATTATGAAACAAATTGACGCAAGAACGGTTGTATAATATCGACCTATAGATTAAAGAACATAGTGACAACATGCACAATAACACACAAAGCATAGATGACACCAATATTTATGGCTTTCTCTTAATTCAAAAATTAAAATTTACAAAGATAAGTTTACAATGAGAGTCAATGATCTATTTTCTGTTGGTCTATCAATGACCATACTTTGATTACATAGAAATATTATGGGCCCTCAATTACTTGGGAAGAACAGCCTTAATCACTTAGGACAATAGCCCTTTATTCCTAGCCTTCAACTAGTATTTATAGTTGTCTCTTGATTCAAATTACTACCTCTGCATCTTCTAGAAGCCTCTCAATGCTTCACTAATCGAACTAATATTCACTAAATTCTCATCTTCCCCCTCTCGGCATATACGTCCATCTCGCACCTTCAACAACCACCACACATTTTGCAATAATTGTGCAACAACTACTCCAACTACTCCAGGTCTATGAGTCGATATAGTTCTAACCTTGTCTTCTCCACCAGTCAACCTGCTCGAACTATATTTCCTCCGTCGATACAACCTATTGTTGATCTACTGCTTTCTATCCTTCAACTAACCAACACCTCTACCAAACTTCCTACCAACCTCTTTTGCAAATCCACCAACGCTCTGACCAATTGTTCACTTGACTTCCTAGGTTTCAAATACCCATCTCTCCTCTCTCTTAGATGTCATAAACTCTCCAACAAATGAATTCAGTCGTATATATCTAACTGAGAATATTACGGATTGATTTCCCTACATCAGTATTCATAGGTTGAAAAGAAATATGCCCCCGGTTCATTGTCCTCTCGAACTCTTATTTGAAAATTCATGTTGCTTCCTCTATATCTATGTCCTTCCATTAGACCAAATACTCCTTCCTTTTGTGGATTTTGGTTCGAACAAATTCCCTCTCATCAAGCACTTCCGTGATTTCCTATGCTATTCACTCTGGTATTTTCTCTTACTAATCAGCAGTTGGCTCTACTCCACTAGTTGACCCCTCTTCATACTTGTACAAGTCATTGATGTTGAACGTCAGTGAAATGTCCAAGTCTTCTGGTAGCTCCAACATATAAGCATTATTAAAAATATTTTTGAAAATTATGGGTGGTCTAATCTTCTTCAACTTCATTTTATTATATGTTCCTCTTGGGAACCTTTCTTTTCAGACATGTGCATATACCAAGTCTCCTTTTGAAAAGTATTGTAGTCATCTCTTTTGGTCATCCCTCATCTTGTATCCAATGTTACTCTTATCCAACTTCTTTATTACCTTCTCGTGTACTTCTGTCATATGGTCAGAAAATGATTTAGCATTTGCACTCTTCTGCATCCCAGTCAATAACTTCATCAATTTGGTTACTCCATGCAAACTTATTCCTTGAATGATATGGAATGCAGTCATTCTAGTCGATCGATTTACTGAGTTATTATATTCAAAATATGCATGTTCTATCACATTATCCCACTACTTTAGTCAATCGTTTGTTAAACACCTCAAAAAATTTCCCAAGCTCTTGTTCACAAATTTAGTTTTCCCATCAGTCTATGGATGATATGCATAATTGAATTGCAACTTCGTATATATCTTCTTCCATAGGTTTCTTTAGAAATAACCCATAAACTTAATATCCATGCTCAAATTTATGCTCCTCGACAACCCATGCAATCTCAAAATCTCTTTGAAAAACAAAACAACAATACCTGTGGCATCACTTGTCTTCTTGCAGGGAACAAAGTGTGTCATCTTTGAAAACTTGTCAACTATGACAAATATGTGGTCATTACTTTGTTATCTTTTTGTCAATCGCAGTGCAAAATCGATGCTAATATGTTCCCATTGGAACTTTGATACCGGAAATGGTGAATGAAATCCTATATTTTGACTTTCTCCCTTGGCATGCTGACAAATTCTACAATGCTGTATCCATTTCCTCACATTTGTCGCTAATACTATCTAGTAATAATTCTCTTCGACTAATGTCTTGGTCTTATCTATTCCAAAGTGTCCTCCTAATTCGCCACTATTCAGTTCTCTTAACATATTTTCTCGAACTAATCCTCACATAATACATAACTGATGACCTCTAATTAGGTATCCTTCCTGGATGAAATAATCCAAATATGGAGTCCTATCGACACTCCATGGATCCTTCGACACCTTCCATACATTTCCGAAATCTTCATCGGTTTCATAATTGGCATACATCGAATCTAACCTTGTTGACTGAACGGTCATCATGCCCAATAACATGACTCTTCAACTCAACATGTTGGAAACTTTGTTCGATTTACCTGACTTGTGCTACAACACAAAGGTGTAAATCTACAAAAAATCAACCCATTTCATATTCCTTTGATTCAACTTTGTCTGAGTGTTTAGGTATCAAAGAGCCTAGTGGTCGATGAACAACACAAATTATTTTGGCAAGAGATAATTCCTCCACTTATCCAATTCCTAAACAATGGCATAAAAAACCTGATCATAGACCGAATATCTCTATTTGGCCTCATCTAACTTTTCACTAAAAAATGAAATTTGTTGGCCTTCCTAGCTCAACATTGCTCTAATTACAGCTCCATTGGCATCACAGTCAACTTAAAATATCTTGTCAAAGTTGGGGAGAGATAAAACTGGTCTCTCCATCACATTCTATTTCTACTTCTCAAACTATTTTTGAGCTTTTTCGGTCCACTAGAATTCACCTTTTTTCATACACATAGTCAAAGGTGCACATACCTAACTAAAATCTATGATGAATTTCCTATAAAAACTGGCAAGTCCATAAAAAATTATTACCTTCATAGCACTCCTTGGCTCAAGCCACTCCAAAATAGTTATAACTTTCTTAGGATCCATCTTCAGTCCTTGTTGGGGAATAATGAATCACAGGTACATTAACTTCTATTTCATGATGGAAAATTTCTCCAAATTTACCAGTAGCTTTTCTTGACTCAACTTCTGCAAGGGTGATTCAAATGGTCTTCTTTAATATTGTTAAATATCAGAATATCATCAAGGTAGACAACAATGAACTTCCCCATAAATGGCTTCAGTACTTCATTCATCATCCTCATGAATGTGCTCAGTGCATTGGTCAACCAAAATGGCATAACCAACCACTCATAAATTAATTCCTTCATATTGAAGGTTTCCTTCCACTCATATCCCTCTATGATCCTGATATGTTTTTATCCACTCTTTAGGTCAATATTGGTGAAGTATCTTGGTCCACTCAAGCAGTCGATCAAGTCGTCCATTCTTGGTAATGGAAACCTATACTTGATGGTAACCATGTTGATGAACCTGTAGTCAGTGCGCATATTCCATTCTCCTCCTTTCTTCAGTGCCAATATAGATGGTATAGCACACAGACTCAGAGTCTCTCTGATCGAGACTCTATCCAAAAATTCTTGGACTTGTCAATTCAACTTGACATTCTTAGTGGGTGTCATCCTGTGTGGCTCCTTGTTTGGAAGACTCGACCTTGGAATCAATTCGATTTGATGGGATATGCTTCTTATTGACAACAATCCCGTTGGCATCTCATCAACCAATATCCCTTAAAATCATTGAACATCCGTCTGACTTTGGTGATTCACACACAACCCTTTTGGGATAACTACAAAACAACATTGTTTCTTCTTTTCCTCCTTCGGGAATTCTTTAGCTGAACACATCGACACTCTCTTCTTCCAATAGTTATTTTCACTTCCCTTATTACTCATGTATTCCTATAAGGGAATCATCTTTTCTCTCCTACCATCCTTCCATATGGTGATAATTTTTTTATGACCATCATAGATCATGCTCATGTCGTACTACCATGTTATTCCTAGCAACACATGACAAGCATCCATGGGTACGACATCACACAACACACTATCATAAAAATGTCCAATTCTAAAATTTATCAAACATTGTTGAGACACCGTGACATGATCTCCCTTCTGCAATCATGAAACTCTATAAGTGTTCAAGTGTGGTCGACACTTCAAACCCAACTTCTAAATGACTTTAGTCAAAACCAACTTCTCAATGACTTCACTCAATACTAATTTCTTCGTGCTGCCTCCATAAATTCTTATGGAATAGCCTCTATCTCCAATCCTCACTATGGTTCCAAAGATAGACTTCCTCTGTGTCGGTTCCTTCTCCTCCCATCAGGTTGGTTGCAACATCGTCCACCTAGTCATCAAATTCCTTCTTCCCTCAGGTTTGGATTTGTTGTCACTACCTCTAGCAGGTGAACCAATCCTTCATTCAATCTTGTTGGTTGTTCGACTTCTGGTCTCTGACTGATTTTCTATATACAAATTTTATAGGCACTCATATTCCTTATGTCTGACTTCACGACACTTGTAACAAACTACAGTTGGTATATCTGTGCTTCCTCTTCCAAAGGTTCCTCTTGGACAAAATGTGCCTCTACCTTTGTATTTTTTGACCACCTCGTTGATACTCTAGTGCAAGGTTTCTAGCAGCACCCTCAACTCTTCTCACCTCACTATTTTCTTCTCTCTTTGAACCCATTGTCTTGTCCTCTTGTGGAAGTAAAATTTCCACTTTTGCCTCTCACCATAGTCTTTCCTCTTGTTGTAGAGGTCTTCCTAAACAATTTATCCTCTGCTTTCAAGGCTAATTGGTAAGCCTCTTCTACTGTTCTGAAGCTTGATTGGCTCAACTCATCTCGAATAGAATATTTCATGCCATTCACATATCTAGACACAAGTTATTCTCCTTCATGTGTCTATCCTGACCTTACAGGAAGTCTGTAGAATTCCTCAGTGAATTATTGAACAATCAACTCTTTTTTCCTTAGATTTTTCAATTTCCTGAATAAGGAAATCATATAATCGGTGGGAAGGAACTTGTCCTTCAAATTGGAAACCATTTTGTCCCAAGATTTGAATTTATCTTTCCCCTTCTTTACTCTGTAATCCTATACATTGTCCCACCACAATGAGGCATGACCTTTCCACTTCAAACAAGAAACTTTCACCCTTTTGGGGTCTTCATTCTAGTCCATATCAAAATATTTCTCCATTTCCCTTATCCAGTCTATCAACTCTTCAGGTTTGAGGTTCCCTGAATAGGTGGCCACTTCCATTTTTGACCTACCCTTCATCTCAGACAATAGTTTTAGCAATTTTTCTCCTAGTCTTTTTTCTCTTCATCCTTAGGAGCATTGTCTTCATCTTCAACCTCAACATCACTATGGTTAAGGGTTTCAACACCAAATACTCTCTTATGGGTTTCCTTCACGGTGTCCAATTCCCTCTTTAGACTCCTCATTGTGTGAACACATTCTTCAAACATCGCATGATCAATCGTCATGCCTGCACCTCTGTGCGACCTTCATCATCTACCATGGACATTAACACCCCTCTAATCCATTTATCCTTCAATCGAGCGAATAAATGACCACTAGGTACCCAATCACAACTAGGTTTACTACGCTTTGACAACTTTACCCAACTACAGCTGGAGTTGCTCTCCACATCCAATCTCAACTGGAGTCTTCACATAAGACACTCATTCTCTAATGCAAACTAATACTATCACGGTGGTAAACCATCTTGTAGATTAATGCACATAGAGAAAACACACACAACACAAATGATGCCAAGTATTATGTATTTCTCTTAATTTAGAAATTAAAATTTACAAAGATAAGTTTATAATTAAAGTCAATGCTCTATTTTAGTCAGTTTTTTACTGACCTTACTTTGATTACATCAAAATATTTTGGGCCTGCAGTTACTTTGGAACAACAACCTTAATCACTCAGGACAACAACCCTTTTCTCTCGTACTTCAACTAGTATTTATAGTTTCTTCCTACTTCAAATTCCCACCTGTGGATATTCTATAAGCCTCTTAGTGATTCATTGATCTAGCTAGTATTCATTAAAATCTCATCTTCCTCATCTCGGTGTATCCTACGATATAGCACCTTCAACAACCACCGTAACTTATACAATAACTGCTCCAACTACCCCCTCGACTGCTCGGCCCTTTGCATATTGACTTTATCATTAGCCATTTTCCTGTAGTTGTCGGATGAATCCTTATTTTTATTGGTATCTGATTCAGTCTAGCTCTAACCTCGTATGATCCACCACTCAACCTTCTCTGACTATCTTTCCCCTGTCGATCCAACCTATTGTCGATCTCCTGTTTGTTGGTATTTGACTAACCAACACTTCTATAGACCTTCCCATCAACTTCTTCCATAATTCTACCAAACCTCTGACTGGTCATTTGCTCGACTGCATGACTTTTGACTACCCATCTCTCCTCTCGCATGGAGTTTATCGACTCTCCTCCAGATTACTTCAGTTGTCTATCTCTGACAGAGAGGATTAGGTCAGAATGACCCGCATCATAGATTCTAAGGTGATCATATGACAATTTTGAGGGTTGATATAGAGATGATTGTGGCAGATATTTGATGTGATCATATGATAATTTTGAGGGCTGATTATAAGGAAAATTTTGAGGTGATTATATCAACATTATTGTACATGTAACTCTAGTAGGCTAGTGCCTACAAATACTACTAAGTTGGTGTTCAATTGAGCAGATTGGTGTCTCCGGTAGGTGGGTGCCTACAATGCTTGTTGAGTTGGTGCTCAGCCAAGGGTATTGGTGTATCTAGTAGGTTGGCTCCTACAAACTTTGTAATAGTAGGTTGGTGCCTACATACATTTATAAATATAAGTTTTTATGGTTATCTCTTCGAATATTTTTCACATTAAATTCTATGTGCTATGATTTGTGTTTAGATGCGTTTACTACTTCACAGCCAATGAATGATTGATAAATGGAAGTCTTATATTGATTCACCGCCCTCTCTCAATATAAGCATCAATTCAACATAAGGAATGTAAGGGTCGATATTTGGGAAATTAAAAGCAATTTTTCTTAGATGAATTCTCAGCTAGTAATAGTTTAGGAGGTTGTTCATCAAATTACATCTCACACCTGGGGCCTAGACACTCATCTGGAAGATGTAGAAGTGCACATCTACATGTATGGTCATTAGGTGGAGACAATGATGACTACTCTTGACCGTCATCAAGATATTTTTATTGAGATACATTATAAGGTCACTCGACAAGACCGAAGCAGATGCATCGATGATGAATCTATTCTGCAACCTCCCCATGGCATTGTGGACATCTCAATCTCCATAGTAAATACAGGAGACAACGCCACCCATTTTAGGGGCAGTTATCACTTTGCATATTTTGGGTCCAAAAACTTCTGGGGATTGTTTGAGGGATTACACAATATTTTTTCGGTTCAAAATTTCATCACTAACTCCATGCCCCTCAACACGATTCTACACTTTGATATCTTTCCAATGGTCCATGAATCACCTCAAATGGAGTCCATATGCGAATGTTATGCCTCCTGCAAGTTGACCTATCTAGTTAGCCTCCATGGTACCAAGTGGATTCCATGTCAATTTTCATTTACCACAAATGTGGAGATAGTAACACATTTACTTTCAAGAAAATTATAGAAGGTCTAAAACCCTAACCCTAATAAGGAATTAAGGCATGCTAAAACCCTAAAATTAACCCTAGATGGTTATCAAGCTATATTAAATATTATTGGGCAATTAGGAGAAGAAGGGGTTACATTTCATTATCTTATTATATTATTTCATAGTTGAGAAACAACATGGGAGTGGATATTAGAGCATAAGAGAGAAAGGAGGAGACCCTATAGTATCCATTCTAGATGCAGAATCATAGGAAACTCCATAGATAATATTGTTTCCTTTGTATTTACATTTTATATAAAAGAGCAAGGCATGGTCCTTAATTTTGGATGTTTTTTCCCCATAGTAGGTCTAACCAAGGTATATCTTGTGTTATTATGTGGATTGTGTATTTTTTTACTCTAGCTATTCTTGTTTCAATTCCATTTTATTTAGCATTCAGGGGAAATAAGCTATTGAAAAGAACTAAGTTGTAAGATATGTTGTGACAAAATTTTCTGGTGGAATATCCACAACAGTTTATAGATCATATTGGTATCAAAGTAGTTTTCTTTGGGGTTTTGTCGGAAACTGTAGGATCTAGTGGTAGAATAAAGAAAAAGACTTCAAACCCTAGCTATTGGGAATGAGTCTGGTCAAGGAGTGACAGACAATTATGAGCAGTGATTTACAAAGTTCGAAATACAAGCCGTCGATATCTCACGCAACATGTCAATCCTCATGGAGGCTCTGAAGAAAAAGTTTGGACCTTTTGGATATTTTGGAGGCTCTTACTAGGAAATCATATTAGAGGGGAAATCAAAAGATAAAAGTATCCCATAAAAATGAGCCAATAAAATATCCCAGGAAACAGCAGTCGAGCTCTAGTACCAATATTCCTTACCAGTCTCTATTCAAGATAGAAGCGAAAGTCAATATTAAGTTGTACCAAGGTGAGATCGAGGCTTTACATTTGAATCATTGGTTGCATCAATTAGAGGTATTTTTTAGTGTCAATCACATAGATGAGGATGAAAAGATTTCAATTTCCCGATTGAAATGAGAGGGACATGCATTAGCGTGGTGGGAAATCCACACTAAGGAACTTAGGCTTGAGGGTGAACCGTTAGCAACTAAGTGGGAGGATTTCAAAACCCTTAGTATGTCCCAATTCCACTCTATTCGGTATATAGAGGACCAGCGTATCTATTGGCATTACTTGATACAAAGGAAAGGGTAGAGTGTGTAGTAGTACACCACTAAATTCAGGAATATGGTTATCATGTTGGGTATCTCACCCAATAATCCATATGTACACCTCAAGTATCTGAAGGTCTACACAGTCATTTATGGAAGAAATAATAAATTTCCCATAGGTTCATATTATATTGATGAAATGGAGGTAGAAGTACTACCCCTTGATGTTTGTGGTGTCAAGTATTTGGAAACCCCTACATGTATGAGATGGATGTGATCTTCATGAGAAGAGAAAACCAATACCACTTGATCAAGGATGGGAAATATTTCATCGTCAACGTACACAAAGGTAAATAAAATTTGGATACCACCATGTACAAGTGAAGGAATAAAACACATGGAAGAATTCCTTCAAGGCTAGGGAAGGGATATACAAATGGTTAGCAATTCCTTTCGTTTGTGTAATGCACCAGTTACATTTATGTGTTTAATGAATGATGTATTGCATCCTTTTATAGATTAATTTTTTATAGTGTATTTAGATTATATTTTGTTTTATAGTTGTACTTGGGAAGAGCATATCTCATATCTCAATTAGTTGTTGGAGACCTTAAAAAAACATCAACTGCTAGAAAACATTAATAAATGTGAATTTTCTTAACATTCTTTGGTACATTTGGGGTATGTGACTGGTGGAAAAGAACTTAATATTGTTCCTGCAAATATGGAGGCCATATCTACATGGCCCGCTTCTACAAATTTCATTGAAGTTATGATATTTTGGGGGGAATCACAACACCTTCAAAAGGTCATAGCTTCCTTTTTGGCGATGACTACATCTCTGCATTCTACAAAAGCTAGTAGGAAGGGATTCCAATGGGGAAGGAATCAACATAAATCCTTTGAATAGCTCAAGCGAAAGATCATTCAGGCGCCAATTCTCACATTTCCTAACTTGAAGAATCCTTTTCAATTGGAGATAGATTCAAGTGAGTATGTTATGGGAGTGGTTTTGATGCAAGGAGGGAGTCCAGTATGGTACCATTTTGAAATGTTCCATGGGGACGTCTTTAACTACACTACATATTATAAGGAATTATATGCCTTGGTTCAAGATGTTAAGAAGTGGAAGCATGATATGAAGGGAAAGGAGACCATAATTCACACTATCACCTACACTATAGTATTTGCAAGCCCAGAGTAAGTTATAACAATATTCGACACTACAAGTGGACGGGATTTTTACAACAATTCCATCTAATCATTAAATATAAGAATGGAAATACAAACAAGCTAGCAGACATTCTCTCAAGACCACCTATAGCTAATATCATAGCTTCGTGTACTCTTAGGCATATGGATCCTTTCACCCACAATGCATACAAGGAAGAATACACAGAGGATTAGGACTTCAAGGAGGTATTTTAGCAACTACAAGGCTAATTCCATATAGAAGAAGGTGAAAAAAATGATAACTATAATCTCCAATATGGGTTACTCTACGAGATGGAAAAGCTTTATGTTCCTAAATGTGAGAGATTGAAACTTGGGATAGAGAATCAAACCTCCAAATTTTCAGAGCATGTTGGTTTTGGGAAGATAGTTGCCAACTTACAAAGGTATGCTTGTTGGCCTAGAATGCAAGAGGATCTTAAGCTCGTTTTATTAGAGGATGCATACTTTGTTTTACAAGCAAGCTCAGTAATAGGAAACAAGGTTTATACCATCCATTATTTTTTCCTACAAGACCATGGTGACCATCTCCATGGATATTGTGCGTGGTCTTTGAGCTACTAGGAAGGGACATGACTATTTATTTGTAGTATATTCCTTCTAAAAAGACCATCAAAGGACATGAAGAAGAAGAAAATGTTCTTTGAACATGTCTGGTTCACTTTGGGATACCAAGGAGAATCATCTAAGAAACAGATACTAGATTCCTTAGTGCATTTTGGACTACACTCTAGGATAAGATGGATAATAAGTTGAAGATATCTACAACATTCCATCCAAAGACATGTGGGAAAACAAAAGTAGTCACTAAAACTTTGGTACATCTTTTGAAGGGTTAAAATCATAAGCATATGAATACTTGGGATGAAAATATGATCTAAATCTAGTACTCTTTTAACAATGCAAACCACACCTCCATTAGGAATTCCCCCTTTGAAATGTGTTTTTGGTATCTACCACCTTCACCTCTAGATGTTTTTTATGGAAAACAAGGGGGAGTGAGGGAAGACACCACAGGTGAAGCATTAAGAGTTGAAAAAATAATTGATAACATTCGACAATTCCATTTACAAGTACATGAGGCACTGAATATTTCACCGTAAAACTAGAAGACAAGAAATGACCAACACAAGGTTGAGGAAACATTCAAGGAGGGAGACAGAGTTTGGTTGCACTTGAATAAGGTAAGATTGCAAGGTTTTGGTTAAAATATCAAGGAATTATGGTATAGTCCCTTTTAAATATTGGAGAAGGTGGGAGATAATGCCTACGCACTCAATTTACCCCATATATGAGCATTTACTCAATAGTGAATGTGGAAAATACAAAACTCTACTAACCTTCTATTCTAGACTAGGAACCTATGCAGGTCTTACCTTCTATAGGAGACTTAGCACCAAAGGCTTAGTCAAAGTTTGCAAAAGAAGTCCAGAAAGACTAGGTGAGGATAGTATGAACTCTCACATGTGGGTTTGGAAGGACAACAGCTAAGAAAGGCTAAATGGTACTCCAATGAGAAGGTAGAGGAAGATTTTCCTCACCTCATTTAGTAAAATAATTTGGGGACCAAAATCCTCCCAAAATGGAGATATGTGATCCAAAATGGATCAATATATAATTTGTCATCTATTATGGTGCTTACTAGGTGGAGAGTTTAGATGAATTGACTTGTAGATCCCATTTTAGGGGCAGGTCTCACTTTGAAAACTTGGTCTCTAGAACCTTCTATCGCATGTTTGATTGTGTAAATGATGTTTTATGGGGTGAAAATTTTATCACTAGTTTCATGCCCCTCAAAGCAATTCTACACTCCAAGACATTCCCAATGGTCCAAGAATCACCTCAAACATAGTATTTATGCGAATGTCATGCCTCCTACAAATTGACCTATCCAATTGACTGTTGAGATATTGTAACTTCTAAGAATATTATATTTGTACTTTATTATTCTGGAGATGTTTCATACCTCCGTGAAGACCTTATTGTATATATAGAGATGTTTTATTCCTCCGTGGAGAATGTGGTAACTTGGGTTATTAGACTTCCCTAGTGGGGGTCGGCCCTGTTTGAGTCATGTGGGTTAAAGGGTTATTAGACCACTCTAGTGGGGTCGGACCTGTCACATTATGTTAATTAGTTAAGTTGGGGCCAACCTAGTTAGTGTAAAAGTCAAGTCAGAGTTGTGTATAAATAGAGGAGGTGTGTTCCTCATTTAACACACATTACACTCACTTGTGATCGGCGCATAGGTGAGGGAGAGATCTGCTATGGATGAGAAGGAGATCATGTCTAGGGTTTACATATTTGTATTTTCTGGTCATCTATATCGAGGAATCTTTGCTGGGATTTCTACCCCATGAGGGTTTCCCAGGATAAATCTGTGTCTCTTGTGTTTATGTTGTGCTTGTTGTTCTTTCAGTGATCCTGTATATGCTATTGTTGTGAAATGGAAGGTAATGCTAATATTTTTTGTCTTAGCATATTGAATCTTAACATGGTATCAGAGCAAACCTAAAGGAAGGCAATGTATGGCACTTATGACACTTGCTTCACTTGTGACAATTTGAAGGTTAGGGTTTTATATAGAAAAAAACCAGTCATCATGGAACTTTCGCTATAAATCCATTTTGGAGAAGTTTCAAGATCTGAAACCATTACAAGTCGTAGATAACATCCCCCTGTACCTTGTGTCCAAAGTACATCCTCAGATTCGTTGTACTTTGTGAGTTATGATTAGTACAAGTTAAGGTTTCTGCCTCTTCCAGATCTCAGTCATAAACAAGTGACCTAGGAAAAATGGTCACAACTTGGGATAGGAAGCTCCAAATGAAATTTAGTAAAAAGTGACAGGTAGAGAACGGACATTAGTTTCTTAGGTAAGTTTTTCAAAGGCCGAAGTTGAACCAGTGACACGTGACACACCGTACAATTTTGCTCTCCTGTTTTATCCCATAAACAGGTCATGTTGCGACACTTGGAATAACTCTCTTTCAGAGAATCCAATTGAGGTCAGACCTATGGGGTTTGGAAGATAATAGGTTAGGATACCATAGGCCGAAGTTTCAGACACTGTGGATTTGTAATTTCAGAGATGCACCGGAAACAATGAGTTGCATATTTCTGTCAAAACATAATTGGATTTTGAGCACCTCCATTCTTGGCTTGTCACTACTGCGGGAATTTAGGGCTTTGGAGAAAGTTGGAATTTTTGGACTCGGAGACCATGGATGAATACTCCTCATCAAAATCGAAATTTAGAGACCAAGATCGAATTTTTTGGTTGGGCAGAAGGCCCAATTTGATCAAACCCTAGTTTGGGATTTTGATTGGAAAGATGGAAAATTAGGGCTTCTACAAAAGTTGGAATTTTTTAAGTCTGTGACCATGGCTGGAATCTCCTCAGAAAAATCGAAGTTTAGAGCTCTGGATCGAGCCTTTTGATTGGGTAGAAGGGTGAGTTTTATCAAACCCTAGTTCGGGGTCCTATCGAGTGAATCCACAACTTTCAAAGGCAATTTTGAGGGGTCAAATTTTGCAGTTTTCAAAATTGAAGTATACCAGCTTGATCAGCTCAGCAAGCCACATCGTTCCATCCATTCAGAAGTTTGAAATTCAAATTTTGAATTTTTAGGGTTTCTCTGACAAACCCTAATCCAGCTCCAGATCTATTTTCAGGGGGAGATGAGGCTAAGACCTTACATAAGAAGACTACAAGAAATCTCGACAGGTATGTGTTGAAATCTGTTCATGATTAAGTTTATGATATGATTGTCTTCATGTTATTGAGGTTAGTACAATTATGATTGTTTTGCATGTGAATGATAGAAGGCATTCATTGATTAAGGTTATGACACTTATGATTGTACTAATGCACTTGTGGTGTGGTATGAGGATGATGTTGTCTGCTAACAAGATACAGGTACATCAAGAAAGTCAAATCAAGTTCTATGACCATGATGACATAAGGACAAAGACTCTTCCATAGTCTTTGACCACATAGAAGATCTTGTTACGAGGTATGTATGTCTTTGTTCTACTATGCTTAACCCACAAGATATGTAGGTTCTAGCACAAGGTCTCTAAATCATTGAAGAGAACAAAGAAGATATTGTTTGGGTATGTTAAGACATAACCAAGCTTGATAATCCAGGTATGTTTTCCTATATCAAGTTAGAATCCTACTTTGTTAGGATCTTAGGTAGGTATACCTATATATGAAATGATCATGACCATACATACTTAAGATTATTTACAATCATAATGTTTTGATAGTATTGAGATTATACTAATGAATGTATGATTATGTATGAGATCATGAGGATGACACTAGTGCACACTTAAGCATGCATAGTGGTACAAAATGAATAGAAGTTCAAAGACATATAAGAGATTAAGCAGGAGGCAAGCACTCAACATAAAATATAAGTATTTGAGTTGTTATTTGAATCTTTGAAAGAGTAAATGATATTGCTTGTATGCATATTTGTATTCCTAGAATATATCGTGCATAGTGTGAGCATTCATATAGCATTGAACAATATACTTATAATGGGTAAGTTGGACAAACATTCCATTGTTGTTTATCTAGAATGAAGCCTCTTTGCTGGCATGCTGAGAGTTGTGCACACTCTTAATAGTATGTTATGGTAGAGATGGAAGGCATCTAGATAGCCACTGTATGCATACACGATATGGAAAAGTGTTGTGCCAAAGTATTGGTCAAGATAGTTGCATAACTATGTGAATCATGTATCTATATGCATAATAGGTTATCATGTCAACATGATTTGATGATTATGAAGTATTACTAATCATGTAATTAACTTTGATTTGTAGGAAATATCATGTGTTATGATCTACAAAAGAGGGATAATGAACACCTGTTCCAAAGAACGAGTGATGGATGTTCAACAAGAAGAATTAC
Source organism: Larix kaempferi (assembly GCA_027924585.1). NCBI lineage: Eukaryota > Viridiplantae > Streptophyta > Pinopsida > Pinales > Pinaceae > Larix > Larix kaempferi. The sequence goes on from BSBM01001018.1 coordinate 874,654, forward strand.
AAATCAAACATACTATAGAAGGATCGTGGCTAGAAGATTCTCTTAGAAAGAAGAAGAGGATCATGATGAGATGTTTGCTCCAAGTGGCTAGATAAGACCATTCTCTTAATGGTGTAATTGAAGAAAACTCTGTACATGTACCCACGATCGATAGTCATTTGATGATCTTAATGATCACCATGGGTGATGCGAATTTCAAACCTTCGCTACAAGGTTGAAGATGGTGTCTATATACAGATGGCATTATTCTCTGAGATGGATGCAAGAAGGAACTCACCACATAGTTCGAATGATCTTGAGGCTCATATCAGTAGACCCATCTGACGAGAGATGGCACAAATAGATATGCAGATTATCACTTAATGCAGTGTGTGAATGATGTTCAGTCACAGAGGGAGAATTGATAGTTTCTTAACAAGCTTGGGCTTTACCAGAAGTAAAGCTAATCCTAACCTTTACCTTAAGGTTATGGATGATACTATTATTGTATGTGGATGATCTCTTTCTGACAGGGAATGAGAAACATATCATGGAAAGCAAGAAGAAGCTAGCTACAGAATTTGAGATGAAAGATCTCGGATTGATGCATTACTTCCTGGGTCTGGAAGTATGGCAAGGCTTAGAAGGAATCTTTCTTAACCAAGGAAAGTATGTTGTGGAAATCTTGAGAAGATTTGATATGTTGGAATGTACAACCATGGCCACTCTCATGGGTTCCAACTTGAAGCTGTTAGCTGATGACTCCACAGACTTAGTGGATGTGACTCTGTACAGAAAGATTATTGGGTCATTAATGTATCTGACGAACACTAGGCCAGACATATGCTTTGTCATGAATACCTTAAGTCAGTATCTAGTGGAACCTAGACAAGTTAACCTGATAGATGCAAAGCATGTGATGAGGTACCTAAAGGGTACGATAGATTTTGGTCTATGTTATCTTGGAGATCATGACTTCAGACTGCATGGCTAAACAAATGCTGATTGGGCAGGAAGTGTATCAGACAGGAAGAGCACGTCGGGAGGATGTTATTGTCTGGGATCTACCATGATCTCGTGGTTTAGTAGGAAGAAGTCTAGTGTGGCTCTAAGCACAGCTGAAGCGGAATATATAGCTGCTTGATCTGCTAGTTGTGAAGTAGTATGGCTTCAGAAACTGTTATCAGGACTATTTGACTTAGATATGGACCCCACTGTGATCATGTGTGACAACCAGAGTTGTATTAAGATGATAGAGAAACCAGTGTTCCATGATAAGTCCTAAGCACATAGATATTTGATATTTCTATATACGGGATATGGTGCAGAAAGAAGCTATCAAGCTCGAGTATGTGAGCACTGACGAACAAGTTGCTAATATATTGACCAAACCTCTGTCTTGAGTAAAGTTTGAGTATTTCCAAGACAAGCTTGGTGTAGTTCAGAAGGACCCTCCTCGAAAGGGGGAGTGATGTGGTCGCTGATGATGAAATTTCCTACATCGACAATGAGGTCGATGATGTGGATACCTATATTGGTAATGGTGATAGTGAGGTCAATGAGTGGTCCCTAGTAGATGAGAGGGGATTGTATCATCCCCGGACTTCGGTCCCATAATTGATCCATAGACAGCTGTCTCCGAGAATGTGGTCCCTATTGGAGGAGAGGGGATTGTATCATCCCTGGACTTCGGTCCCAGAATTGATCCGTAGACAGATATCTCTGAGAATGTGGTCTCTAGTGGACGAGAGGGGATTGTATCATCCCCAGACTTTGGTCCTAGAATTGATCTATAGACATATGTCTCTGAGAATGTGGTCCCTAGTGGACGAGAGGGGATTGTATCATCCCCAGACTTCGGTCCCAGAATTGATCCATAGAAATCTGTCTTCGAGAATTGATGATAGGACTGCATCATCCCTGAACATTTAGTTCAAAATGTATGTGTATGGATTGCATCATCCATCTACATGAGACTTGTCTAAAATTGATAAGGATTGATCATCCTGGAAGTAGATCTGGATTGCATCGTCCATAGACATGAGACTTATCTAAAATTGATAAGGATTGATCATCCTGGAAGTAGATCTGGATTGCATCGTCCATAGACATGAGACTTGTCTAAAATTGACAAGGATTGATCATCCTGGAAGTAGATCTGGATTGCATCGTCCATAGACATGAGACTTGTCTAAAATTGATAAGGATTGATCATCCTGGAAGTAGATCTGGATTGCATTGTCCATAGACATGAGACTTGTCTAAAATTGATAAGGATTGATCATCCTGGAAGTAGATCTGGATTGCATCGTCCATAGACATGAGACTTGTCTAAAATTGATAAGGATTGATCATCCTGGAAGAAGATCTGGATTGCATCATCCATAGAAATGAGACTTGTCTAAAATTGATAAGGATTGATCATCTTGGAATTGGATCATGTGTATTGCAAATTATGCTGCTATGATGATACTGTCGATTAAGATGATCTAGATGATGTCGATCGAGATGATCCAGATGCTATCGATTGAGATGATCCAGATGCTATTGATCGAGATGATCCAGATGCCATCGATTGACATGATCTAGATGCTATCGATCGAGATGATCCAGATGCTATCAATCGATATGATCCAGATGTTGTCGATCCAGATGATCCAGATGCTATTGATCGAGATGATCCAGATGCTGTCGATCGAGATGATCCAGATGCTGTTGATCGAGAAGATCTAGATGTTGATGATGTTGTTGTAGCTATTCAAGTGCTGCAGAAGATGAAGACTCAGTACTGAAGATGTTCCAGTATTGAAGATCTTGAAGATGTTCCAATAACTGCTTGATTTACTGATGATGTATAAAGAAAGCTTCCAATGATTTATAGATGTATCATGTATGATGTTGATGACTCCTTGCTCCTGTAGATGTTGTTATAATATCCTTCTCGTTAATGGGGAGTGTTGAGATATTGTAACTTCTAAGAATATTATATTTGCACTTTATTATTTCGGAGATGTTTCATTCCTCCGGGAAGACCTTATTGTATATTCGGAGATGTTTTATTCCTCTGTGGAGAATGTGGTAACTTGGGTTATTAGAATTCCCTGGTGGGGGTCGGCCCTATTTGATTCATGTGGTTATTAGACCACCCTAGTGGGGTCGGCCCTGTCACATTATGTTAATTAGTTAATTTGGGGCCGACCTAGTTAGTGTAAAAGTCAAGTCGGAGTTGTGTATAAATAGAGGAGGTGTGTTCCTCATTTAACACACATTACACTCACTTGTGATTGGCACATAGGTGAGGGAGAGATCTGCTATGGATGAGAAGGAGCTCATGTCTAGGTTTGAGGAAGCTTTGCTGGGTTTTCTACCCCATGAGGGTTTCACAGGATAAATCTGTGTCTCTTGTGTTTATGTTATGCTTGTTGTTCTTTCAATGATCCTGTATATGCTATTGTTGTGAAATGGAATGTAATGCTGATATTTTCTGTCTTAGCATATTGAATCTTAACATTGACCACACTGGTACTGATTTTATTCCATGTTAGCTCCCATTTCTCACACAAGTGGAGCTAGTCATGCATGGACTTTCAAGAACATTCTATAATTTCCAAAACCCTAACCCTAATCAAGAATCGAGGCATGTGGAAACCCTAAAATTAACCATAGACAATTATCCATCTATGTGAAATACCGAGTCGTTAGGAGAATAAGGGGTTCCATTTCTTATGATGTTATTTTAGTGTTCTATAGTTGAGAAACATGATGTGAGTGAACATTAGAGTATAATAGAGTAAGGAGGAGATCTTATAGGATCCATTCTCACTGTAGATTCATAGGAAACTACATAGAGAGTACCATTTCCTTTGTAGTTGTATTCTATCTAAAAGAGAAAGGCATTGTCCTCATTTATGGAAGGATTTTTCCCCATATTGGGTTTTTCAAGGGTATATCTCATGTTGTTGTGTGGACTGTATATTTCTTTGGACTAATTATTCTTGTTTAAGTTCCAGTTTATTTAGTATTCATGGGAAATCAGATAATAAAAAGAACAAAGTTATAAGATCTACTCTGACAAAATATTCTAGTTTAATATCCATGATATTTTATAGATGATATCTAGGTATCAGAGTAGTTTTCTTTGGGGTTTTGTGGTAGATTGCAGGATATAGTGGTGGAATAAATATTTTTTTTGAAAATCCTAGCCGTGGTGGATGAGTCTATTCTAGGAGCGGAAGATGATTATGAGAAGCTATTTATAAAGACGGAAATACAAGTTTTCGATATCTCATGGAAACATGTCAATTCTCATGGCATATCTAGAGAACAAGTTTGGACCTGTTATAGATTTTGGAGGCTCTAAATCATAAATAAGATAAAAGGGGAAATATGAAGATAAAAGTGATCCAGAAAATGATCTCATGAAAGAGACCGAGAAAGATCAGTCGAGTTCCAGTCAACAATATTCATTCCCAGTCTCTCTTAAATATGGAAGAGAAAGTCGATATGAAGCCATACCAAGGAGATATTGATGATTTGAAGTTGAGTAATTGGTTGAAGAAATTAGAGATATATTTTATTACCCATCAAATAGATGAGGAGCAATAGATTTAATTTTCCTAGTTGAAATTAGCATGCTATGCATTAACCTAGTGGGAAATCCACACATAGGAACTTAGGCTCGAGGGTGATCCACCAGTAAATAAGTGGGAGGATTTCAAAACCCTCATTAGGTCCCAATTCTACCCTATTGGGTATGTAGATGACAAGTGGATCCACTGGAATTACTTCAGGAAAAGTAAAGGGTAGAACTATCGAATTCAGGAAGATGGCTAGAATATAGATGTAGTCCTCAGGTATCTAGGGGGTCTACATACTCATTTATGGAAGAAATGATTAAATTTTCCATAAGTGCAGATTATATTTATGAGTGGAGTTAGACGTAGTACCCCTTAATGTTTGCGGCATAGTGTTTGGAATCCCCTAGATGTATAAAAGGGATGCGATCTTCATGAGGAGAACAAACCAATACTGCTTGATCAAGGATGGAAAATATTTCAGCATCAATGTGCACAAAGGTAAATCAAATATCTCACTAGTAAGTGCCAACCAAGTGAGAAAGATGATTAGTTCAAGTAGAAATTTTTTGTTTTTTTTCTTAAGACATAATCAACAAGAAGGTAAATCATTAAAAGTAAAGGAATCTCTAAAGGGATATACCAAAGAGCATAAATACTTGTTGGAGATCCTTTTGTAGGCATACATAGAATTTTTGCAAGATCATAGCTCGGGATACCTCCTAAGAGGGAAGTGGAACATCACATATAGTTATTTCCATATTCTCCATTACCAAACAACAGATTGTACATATAGTCTGTTCTGCAAGCAAAAGAGGTGAAAAAGAAATTGTAGCAATTATTGGAGTAGGGAGTAATCCGACCAAGCACCTTACCTTGTGGATCAGCTATTATCATAGTACCCAAGATGGATGGAACTTGGAGGATTTGTATTGACTACAGATATATGAATAATATCACCCTCAAGAATTGATACCATCTCCCCATGATTGATGCCTTGCTAGATCAGTTGCAACATACCAAGTACGTCACCAAGTTGGATCCCAAATCGGGATACCTCTAGGTATGGGTGAAAGAGGATGCCTAGAAGACCACCTTCAAGACTAAGAAAGGTCTATATGAATTGTTAGTAATGATTTTTCTTGCATAATGCACCAACTACATTTATGTGTTTGATGAATGATGTATTGTGCATTTTTAGAGATTCATTTGCATTCTAGTGTATTTAGATGATATATTGGTCTATATTGATACATAGGAAGAGAATATATCACATCTCAAATAGGCATTGGAGACCTTTAAAAACATCAACTACTGGAAAACATTAAGAAATGTTTATTTTCTAAGTATTTTTTGTTGTATTTTGGGTGTGTGATTGGTGGAGGAGAACTTAATATTGATCCTGCAAAGATAGACGCCATCACTAAGTGACCTACTCCTACAATGTCAATAAATTTAAGATCTTTTTTGGGGGAAAAAATACCTTCAAAATTTCATATCTTCCTTTTCGGTTGTGGTTTTACTTCTCCATTCTATAATAGTAAGGAGCAAGGGGTTCTATTGGGGAATGAATCAGTAGAAATCCTTTGAAGAGCTCAATCCAAATATCAGTCAAGCACTAGTTCTTGTAGGCCAAACTTGGAGAAGTCTTCGGAATTGGAGACATATGCAAGTGGGTATGTTATGGGAGCATTTTTTATGCAAAGATGGTGGCTAGTATGATACCATTCTAAAATGTTCCATTATGATGTATTCAACTACCCTACATATGATAAGGAGGTCTAAATAATGTTTCTTGGGATAAAATTTTCATCATTGGAACCATGCCTCTTGATACGATTCTACTCTCTGACACATTTCCAATGGTCCAAGAATTGCCTCAAACAAAGTTCATATGTGGAAGTTATGCCTCATATAAGTTGACTGATCCGGTTGGCCACCATGGTACTGAGAGAAATCCACGTTAGATCTCATTTATCACACATATGGATCTATTCATGTGTGGAATTTAAAGAAAATTCTAGAAGGTCCAAATCCCTAACCCTAATTGCGAATTGAGGCATGCAAAAACCCTAAAATTAACCCTAGACAACTATTGAGCTATGGTAAATATCGAGTTGTTAGGAGAAGAAGGGATTACATTTATTACAGTGTTATTGTATTGTTCCATAGTTGAGAAACATAATGGGAGTGGATGTTAGAGCAGAATAGTGGAAGGATGAGATCCTACAGCAGCCATTCTAGCCGCAAAGTCATAGGTAACTCCATAAAGAGTACCATTTCCTTTGTATTTACATTCTATATAAAAAAAAGCAAGGCATGGTCCTCTTTTTTGGTTGGGATTTTCCAATAGTGAGTTTTCCCAAGGTATATCTTTGTTTCTGTGTGGATTTTGTATTTCTTTACTATAGTTATTCTTGTTTTAGTTCCAATTTATTTAGCATTCCGAGGAAATAAGCTGGTAAAAAGAACTAAGTTGTATGATCTGTTGTGACAAACTATTCCAATGGAATATCCATGGTATTTTACAAATCAATGGTCTAATCCTTCATTTATGTTCCATGTAAATGATCTATCACTTGAAAAATATAAGGAATAGTTATAGACCCTCAATCCCGGTTTATTTTAAACAGAGGAGACTCTGTATCAGGTAAGCAGGTTCCATTTTGACCCGTCTTCTAGATTTAATCATTTTACAAATCAGGGTATAATAACATTGTGACTTCCATTGAGGTATGAGGAAATTTTTGTTTATTTTGTGCTAAGGATTATACCTTGGATTTAACTCTTCGATAAGATTAAATAATATGGAAAGCAACCCTTGAGGATTAGGGTTCTACCGCAGAGTCTCTATTGGATCTTTTATTAGTCACAACTTATAGTGATAGAGTACTTTCGAAATCCATTTTTCAATTCTTAATTTTGTTCTTCATTACCTTGTAGTTGCGTTGTGAGATTTGTGATATTTCAGATAGGGGTTTCGATGGAAAATGGGGTTTACCCAGACTCTTACAGAGTCGAAGAGTCTCCTTCAAGATGAGTTCAATTCTAAACCCTCCCAATTTCTTATTTCTAAACTTTGTTTAATTTAAATCTCATTATATATTTTAATTAAATATGTTATCTTATATAGCTAAACATTGAAACATTGATGAGATGGTATGAAAGGCTAACAAAGTAAAACCCTCATAGTTATTATTTTCATTCTCTTCCAGAATTCCTTTCTAGTTTATAGCTTAATACTTGCATTGCTGGAAACAAGATATTACTTTGGCATCTTATGGGGAAGTGTCGACTTCGAGTTCTAATTGGCCATTTGAATTCTCTTTACTAGCTCACTATCATGTTACCTTGGCTTAGATGTAAAATGATATAAGTTATTTTACAAGATTCATCCTGCAAATATACATTTCTGAGATACAAGATCATTTAATTGGCTCTTTTATAAGGGTATTACCCTTTCTCCCATCCCAGGGACATTATAATATTGAACTATAATAATGTTATTATTATTTCTTTTGTTTTCCGTCCATGACTTGGCCTTCAAAATAAACTCTTGTTTTTATTTTGTTTCAAGGACACCCTTGTATAACACATGCTATATGCTATTTATTTGATGATAATACTTCCTCGTCCTTCGTATGGTCGGGGTTTGACCCTCATAGACATTATCTTGTATTTTTTTATATTTGGACATTCACCTATGTAACGAAGGCATTAAAATTATTCTCGTTTGTATTATTGGTTTCCTTTCTTTTCAAGTTTTGTACCTTCTTTGTTACATTGCTTAAATCTCTCGTTTAAGTCTTAACATACGCATAAAATATTCATTTATAGTCATTATGATTTTTTTAAATAAAACAATATTTATTATTAAAAGATATATTATATCTTGTTATTCATATTGTAAGTTATTTGTATTGTAACTTAGATATTTCCATCCATATGTTTAAATATTCCGTTCATAACTTTGTTTATATAGATAGTCATCTTAGGCTTTGCCAAGTTGTTTTTGAGTAATATCATATACTGAATTCTTGTTGCGATCGATATACAAGAAAACAATTTATAAATCCTTGTAAAAGTTAACTAACTAATAATAATTTATCTTTAACATGAAACTAAGAACAATGCTCAAAAGTATGCTATTTGTTTTACTCACGAATGAATTTATCTTTAACATGAAACTAAGAACAATGCTCAAAAGTATGCTATTTGTTTTACTCACGAATGATTCATGTAAAAACATTTCAACTTTTTCTTTTCAAAGAGAATTGCTATAATTTTTCTTTTTCTTTTCAAAGAGAATTGCTATAATTTTTATTTTTCTCCCACAATCTTACTATTAAGTACAACAGTAAAATAAAAACACTAAATCAATATTTCTTTAGTAAAAAGAATTAAAATAGTTAAATATGTATATGTTCCTTTTGATAAATCTTCCAAACAACCAAATAGGTATGAACCACTCAATATTAGACCAACAAGCATACTTTAATCTCCTTATCCTTTTAGTCACCTATGTGCCAAACCATAATCCCACTAGGGTTAAGCTAACTAAGTGGTTTTCCAGTTAATATCTTAAACTCAATCTAAGCAGGATTAACAGTCTAACACAATGTTGAGTGACGAATATATGCACCTTATGGTTCCACATCTCACAGTTTTTTAGTGCATAAGAGTGAGCAACTTGAAATGCTCATAGTATTTGTTACAAAAATAGTTCAAAATTTCATTTTACCAGTCCTTTAAGCATTCAACACGGGAATTTTTTTTTTCCTCACGACACCTCTAGTGCTTCACTCTATAGGCAAAGAGATTTATTTTCTTGAACTAGACTGAAATTGAACTGAGGTCATCCGCTTATATAGATACCTAACCATTTATTTACTATCATTCATCTTATATTCCCTTTGATTATGGTTTTGGAGTGTTGATGTTGTCTACAACTTTTGTGTATGTCTCTCTTGTATTTTCACCTAAAGGAAAAGTGTATCGATTTCTTGTTTTTTAACATCTTTTTTGTATTTGTTTATTATTAAATTTTGTATACATATTATATGTAATATGTATGATTAGTACCTAATAAAATTTATATATATATATATTAATTTAAAGTTTTAATGTATTGAAAATGTGTAATATTTTTCTTTCCATAGAAACTATTGGGAGATAATATATTAAATGAGGGTTGTGGTTAAAATCTAAACAACTAAGTTTACAAAATGCCATCTATCTTCTAAATCCTTATGATTAATGGCTATTACAAAAAATGACAAAGGAATTGTATTTGTCTATATGCCTTACAATATGCAAAAAGGATCCTATTCCACAAGTGCTATATATTCTTAGATACTTTCCTAGAAAACACTTACATTTAAATAAAACATTTACATATTTAAAGAAGAAAAAACCCTACTAGTTCTAGGCTGATTCTATCTATTCATCATTGTTGTTATCCATATTCGATTCCACCAGAGGAGGAGGAGCCGAGCCTTGAGTCCAGCTGCAGCCGAGGTCATGATGCTATGCATTGTGTTGCTTTGGTCACGTCAGTATCCATATGTTGCTGGTGAGCATTAAGATGCACCTCAATCCTCACAGTCCTACATCCTTGCTCGTCAACAATTCCCTTTATCTCCTCTAAATCCTGATGAATGTCCACTGGTGTTATTGATTTCTAGATATAGTGGACAAAGCCTTCTACAATCCAGCTATCTCTTCCCTCGGAGCCCTAATTTCCCTACACACCTTTGCTATGTCACAAGAAAAACATCGATTGCATGCCATATATGCTGTGTGCTCTGTTCTTTCCACCAATCGGAGCTTCTCAAGTTGCAAACCAACTCGTATATCCTCCTCACACACTTTCCATCAATCCTTCTTTTCTCCCCATGCCCACCAGTGAAGGCAGGTGCTAGTATCCACATATGGTAGTGAACATGACATTCCAAAATTCTTCAAATCCCTCATTCTTTGAGCAGAAAGAATTCACAACTTGTTTTATAAGCTTTCCTTCCCTCCAAAGCATGCTAAATAACACATACATGTGCTAAGTGTCCACCTTCAAGACATCAAATCCAATGTTGTCCACTCCCATCCGTCGATTCATACTCCACGTGTGGTATGCCTCGACAATCTCTGGTGGATTCAATCTCATGGAAATATTAAATAAGATGTGTCTACTACTATTTTTTTTTCCCCTTTACATAATAAAACCCCCCTATTTGCTCATTCATCAACTTGCCGATTATTGATTCTTAAGATGTATGAAGGTAAGTTATTGAGTTGAGGGTGTAGACAATGTGAATTGCACGCCTTAGTGTTTTCCAAAGGAGCGATCCTTAACACCTCTTATCATTCTTTTTATGATCACTTGAGAATCTCCTACTGCTAATAGTGACATTATTCCTGGTTCTTTAATTAAAGGAAGGCCTACATACAAATCTAATGCTTCACCATATTGTTGGTCCCTTTCCTAAATCCAAGCATACTTTAAATATTCTTGTCCATCACGATTGTGAACCTACCACTCCTTAATATGTGTTGGATTTAAAATAAATTTATATTCATACTTTTTAATATTTCTAAATTTTAATATAATAATTGAATTTTTAATAACATAAATTTGAAAATTTAATTATATTTATAATATAAGTTTACTTTTTACAAATTAATTTATTATTATGTGTGTGGTGACCAGGTAGCCATATGCATGATACATCTTATTCTGTTTGGTGAAAGATATTAATATCGCATGCATGTCAAAACAACATTATCAATTATATCATCGAAAAATGTGTTAATTAAAGAAATATTAATATTTCAAAAGTAGTTTTGGTTTTGGAAACAACAATATCAATATTGTTGACAAATGTGTCCATGAAATATTAATACGAGAGAAATATTATTTCAAAAGTAGTTTTAACAAATCCAATATTAATATTTGAAAGGTGGTTTTAGAAAATACAATCTTATATTTCAAAAGTAGTTTTGAAAAATACAAAATCCTTTTTGCAAGATCACTGACGGTTGGGACTGGTTGTTCAAAAAATTGACAGTTAGCTGATTCATGGGCAGGTATAATCTCACATCATAAACAATGCCTTATATAATCGAAAGACACATTTATGTCAGCTTTTACTTACTATCTGCGTGTAGCACTCATCCTGAAAGCTTTTTATTTTAATTAACAATTTAATTGAAGAGTCTTTAAAACCTATACATATGTCTATCGTATCAAGAACACAGTTTTAGTCTCTCCCACCTATACCTTTATGTTACTGGTAGACTCACTCTTTTTTAGGTAGAGTTGGAATTTTAAAACAAGTTTAATAGTTAAATTTAGTAGTAAACCGAAAAAATGCGTGCCACGGCCTGTTTCTTAGTGGATTTGGGATTTAGTTGTAATAAAGATTCCATCTTGATCAAAAAATGCGTGCCACGGCCTCTCTTTCTGAGTCGATTTGGGATTCGGAAGAGTATGTAACCCTAACGGAAACAGACCAGACCAGGGTGGACTTGTGGTATTGGTTTACAAAACCCTATATCTAACCTGAGTGGCCTTGTGCATGATAAGGTGATCCGGAGCTTCTGCAAGCACGACCGCAAGTTCCACACGGCTTCTAATTGCAGGTTACGAGAATTTGATCGTCTGCTGTATTTCATGGCCGATTCCACTGGTTCACAGGCGATACAGGTCGTAGTGGTGCCATTTCCAGCACAGGGACACCTCAATCAATTGCTCCATCTTTCCAGGGCCATCGCAGCACGAGGACTAGACGTCCTCTATGTCACCACTTCTACTCACATCAAACAAGTTCGTGGTCGCGTTCAGGGATGGAATCCTGATCACTTTGGCATTCGTTTTCACGAATTGCCGATGCCCTCTTTCTCAGATCCGCAGCCCGATCTTGAAAACAGGGAGCATGCATTTCCTGTGCATATTATTCCTCTGATCGAAGCTTTGACGGAAGGTCTCCGAGAGCCTTTCGATCGTCTGATACAGAACCTCTGCTTCTCCAATTCAAATAGAATCGTGATTGTGCACGATCTGCTGCTCAGCTGGGTTCAGAATGTGGCGGCCAAATATGAAGTCCCTGCCTACGTTTTCAATTACTTGAGCGCCTATAACTCCGTGGTATTTGAGAACAGTGTCGGAATCCCCGGGTGCGTTGTATCATACAAACGGTGCTACCCGGAGAGAGTTATTGCTTTCAAATCACGTACCCTAGCAGAATGTCTACCACTCGCGACAGGACATCTGGTGAACAGTTTTCGCGGTCTGGAATCTCGATTCGTGGATGAGTTACAGGAAATACGCCGAGAACATTACGGTGAGAAGCCTTTGTGGGCCGTTGGTCCTCTCCTCCCTGAATCCGTTTGGAGGGGTAAGAAAGATAATTCAGATGGTGAAAGTTGCTTGAGATGGCTCGACGGCCAAGCTCAGGCTTCCGTTGTTTATGTTTCGTTCGGTACAATGTCCTCTCTATCCCGGCAACAAATCCAAGAATTGGCTCGAGGACTGGAGGCGAGCCAACAGCCCTTTCTTTGGGTAGTCAGGGTTGCAGATAGCGCTCGCTTCACAGCATTGGATGAAGCGCAGATGGACTGGATAAGCGAGCTACTTCCGGAAGGGTACGAGAGCCGAATCGCAGGACGGGGCTTCCTGGTGAGAAACTGGGCTCCCCAACTATCAATTTTATCGCATGAGTCCACCGGGGGTTTCGTAACTCACTGCGGGTGGAATTCGACGTTGGAGAGCATAAGCACGGGTGTTCCCATGGTGGTTTGGCCTCAGCATTCCGACCAATTTGCCAACTCGATATTGGTGGCGAAGGAGTTGAAGGTGGGCGTGGAAGTGAAGAAATGGACCAAGGCAGACGAAAATGAGTTGGTGACAGCGGAGGAGGTGGAGAAGGGAATCAGACGAGTGATGGCGGCAGATGCAGAGGGAATGGAAATGAGGAGGAGAGCTAAGGAGCTCAAAGACGCTGCACGCACAGCCGTTGAAGAGGGAGGATCGTCTTGGAATGAGTTGGAGTCGTTTATTCATCATTTTACATCAATACTGAACCAACGAAATCCATAAATGTGACTGTTACTGAGTAGACCTGCAAAGGGTTTGGAGTTGGAGTACTGCAATATTTTATGCATTACAGTTTATGATGTATGAGATAGATCTGAGCTCTAATTGTGAGGAAATAAAGGCAATGTGTTTGAAATAAAAATTTCCCTTAGAATCATGCTGTGAGGGATTACCAAAGAAAGGGACAGCCCTCCAAATGTTAGCAGCTTCGCATATAATTATCTGTTGCAAACTTGTTGAAAATGTTTAATTTATTGCATTTGTTCCAGTCGATTGCATACACGGTCTCCATGAATGAAAGCTTCTCGGAATATAACTCTGTTTTGTTTTGTCCTAATTTATTTTACATCATCTACTTTTCATAAAAACATGCGACAGAGAAATAAATATAAAGACAAGTAAACACAACAGCAACACAAGATTTATGTTGAAAAATTAGTAGGGAAAAACCAGTCATCAATAATAGATTTATTATTGGTCCTAGCCAAACTAGGTCAAGGCCACCAAGAGCATTTCTCCTGCTCATATTGGCCTCTTACTATGGAGGAATCCAACCTTATAAATAGGGTTCTAATTTACATGCAAATACAACTAGCAAGAAACCAAGGACTACCAAAACGATGTATAGGAAACCACTTACATCCTTGCTCATTCCCTAATCAAAGTTAACCCTAACACTTCTAATAAACAAAACTAAAATATAGTAAATATAACCTCGACTTTTCATTGTTATAATAAATCGATATATACATTGTGCACACTGTATAATTTCAAAGACTTTCATACACAGGCCGTGCACACGGGTGGCATCCCTCAACTTACTTGGATTGAGTAAAAAAAATGAAAAGTAGGAAATTGAATCACGTTTTCGAGTATATAACTTTTATATATTGAAAATTTGCATAGCTATGTCAAGTTTCATTTTTCCTAACAGATACTTTTTATTTTTCAGGCAAATGATAAGGTATATGTTTTTGTGGGTAGAGCCTTTCAGGGCCTAAATGATGGAATCAAGCTACAAAAATCAGCATGCATGTAGAGAACACATAGCACTTGTGCACCATTATTTTTCGAAAATTAAATTAGTAATTTTATAAATTTTTTATAATTGTGTAAGTGATCAAACCTCGAAAATAGTACCTCTTTTGTGAGTAGAGCCTTTGAAGGTCTTAATGCAAAATTCTTGAAATGGGTTTTTCATAAAACGTGGAGGTTAGTGTCCTCTTGTGCACTATACAATTTTTTTTTGAAATGATTGAGAATTGAAAAAGTTATGGAAGAAACACTAACACTGTGTTTCACGAGTTAAGGAGGTAGGACAAAAAAGAAATTGAAAGAAAATAGGAAAAATTAATATTTCAAAATAAAAGCTACATATTTGGAATCTGCAGAAAAAATGCTATTTGTGTCTAAGATTTCGTCAAAAATGACTCTGTGTAGCATATTGTAATGAGTGGCTAAGCACAAGCTTCTCCAAAAACTAGAAGAAATACCCAATTAGCTTTGGTTTTTCATTAACATAGCACAGGTTTGGAATTACCGAAGCAAACTCCAAAGCATACACATAGGATTATTGTTGACATGTGAGCATCTGACTCGGCCTGGTTTAGGCTCTACAAAACACGAGCGTGTTCTGTTTAAATTCAAAAATATTGCCATGCTTTTAGATGTACATAACACGCTTGCGTTATATAACTACATAACACGTACGCTTTATATAACTACATAACACGTACGCGTTATATAGTTAAAAAAACGCGCTCGCGTTATGCAAATCATAAAATACATGTTTAATACTTGAGAAAGAGGGGGTGTGGAAGACTCAAGGGAATTTTTGTTTAATATTTGAGAAGGGGTGGGGAAGGGTCAAGGGAATCTATGGTTAATATTTAATAGGGATGGGAAAGGGTCAAAGGCTTAGAAGGATGTTGGAAGCTTGAGTGGGGAGAGATGAAGGGAATGAGAACATGATGGGCTATAGGGGGTGAAAGGAAGTGGAGCTTAAGAGCACTATTAGGAGTAGAATAGGTTCTGAAGAGGTATAGGGTTAGAAGTTGAAAGTGAGACTTGAGTGACAAGGGGGAATGGATGGAGGAAAGGGGGATGTGAGAGAGAAATAAAGAATACAAGGGGGGGGCAGACATAGAGCGAGGGAGGGAGAGGGACAATGGGGAGGAATGGATTTGGAGGGAGTGAGAGATAGATGGGGATAGAATGAAATAAAGAGATAGGAAGGGAGGGACAGAAAGTGTTGGTGGGAGACATGCAGGGAGTGGTGACGATGGAGAGAGAGAGAGAGAGAGAGTTGTGAGCATCATATTCTCCATCAGCATCATATTCTTCATCATCATCATCTTCATGACCATCATTGTCATCATCAACATCTTCATCATCATCACCATCATCATCATCATCATCATATTCCTCATCAAATCAACATCTCCGTCATCATCATCATCATCTTCTGAACATCATCATGATCATCATCTAAACATCACCATCACCATCATCATCAAGATCTTCATCATCATCACCATCACCATCATCATCAAAATCTTCTTCGTCATCACCATCACCATCACCATCACCATCTTCATCATCATTGTCATCTCTAGGTTCCCCATCAACATCAACATCTCCATCATCATCATCTTCATCACCATCATCATCATCATCAACATCTTCATCATCATCACCATCATCATCATCATCTTCCTTGAATCAGATCAACATCTCCATCATGTCACCATCATCTTCTTCATCATCATCTGAACATCACCATCACCATCACCATCATCATCAACATCTTCATCATCATTACCATCACCATCATCATCAACATCTTCATCGTCATCACCATCATCATCATCATCATTGGCATTTGTAGGTTCCTCATCAACATCTCCATCATCATCATCTTCTTCATCATCATCATCTTCATCACCATCATCATTAGCATCAACATCTTCATCAAAATCACCATAATCATCATCTTCATCGTCATCAGATCAACATCTCCATCATCATCTTCTTCTTCATCATATTCACCATCATAATCATCATCATCATCTTCATCACCATCTCCATCATCTTCAACATCTCCATCATCATCACCATCACCATCATCATCATCTTCATGACCATAAACATCTTCATCATCCTTGTCATCTCCCCCTTCCTCATCATCATCATCATCACCATCTGAACATCACCATCACCATCATCGTCAACATCTTCATCATCATCACCATCAACATCATCATCATCATCATCACCACCAGCATCATCATCAAAATCTTTATCATCATCACCATCACCATCACCATCACCATCACCATCACCATATTCATCATCATTGTCATCTCTAGGTTCCCCATCAGCACAACATTTCCATCATCATCATCTTCTTCATCATCATCTTCTTCATCATCATCATATTCATCACCATCATCATCATCATCAACATCTTCATCATCATCACCATCATCATCATCATCTTCCCCATCAGATTAACATCTCCATCATGTCACCATCATCTTCATCATCATCATCATCAACATCTTCATCGTCATCACCATCATCATTGGCATCTGTAGGTTCCTCATCAACATCTCCATCATCATCATCTTCATCACCATCATCATCATCATCATTAGCATCTGTAGGTTCCTCATCAACATATCCATCATCGTCATCTTCTCCATCATCATCACCATCATGATCTTCTGAACATCATCATGATCATCATCTAAACATCACCATCACCATCATTGTCAACATCTTCATCATCATCACCACTAGCATCATCATCAAAATCTTCATCGTCATCACCATCACCATCACCATCACCATCACCATCACCATCACCATCTTCATCATCATTGTCATCTCTAGGTTCCCCATCAACACAACATATCCATCATCATCATCTTCATCACCATCATCATCTTCATCACCATCATCATCATCATCAAAATCTTCATCCTCATCACCATCATCATCATCATCTTCCTCATCAGATCAACATCTCCATCATGTCACCATCATCTTCATCATCATCATCATCATCATCATCCGAACATCACCATCACCATCATCATCAACATCTTCATCATCATTACCAGCACCATCATCATCAACATCTTCATCGTCATCACCATCATCATTGGCATCTGTGGGTTCCTCATCAACATCTCCATCATCATCATCTTCATCACCATCATCATCATCTTCATCACCATCATCATCATCATCATTGGCATCTACAGGTTCCTCATCAACATATCCATCATCGTCATCTTCTCCATCATCATCACCATCATCACCATCATGATCTTCTGAACATCATCACGATCATCATCTAAACATCACCATCACCATCATCGTCAACATCTTCATCATCATCACCATCAGCATCATCATCAAAATCTTCATCGTCATCACCATCACCATCACCATCACCATCTTCATCATCATTGTCATCTCTAGGTTCCCCATCAACACAACATCTCCATCATCATCATCTTCTTCTTCATCATCATCTTTATCACCATCATCATCATCATCAACATCTTCATCATCATTATCTTCCTCATCAGATCAACATCTCCATCATGTCACCATCATCTTCATCATCATCATCATCATCCAAGCATCACCATCACCATCATCATCAACATCTTCATCATCATCACCATCATCTTCATCAACATAATCATCTTTATCATCTTCATCTGCATCATGATCATCTTCATTGTCATCACCCTCCTCCTCATCATCATCTTTATCATCTTCATCTACATCATGATCATCTTTATTGTCATCACCCTCCTCCTCATCATCATCTTGTGCACTTATGCACTTAGGGATTAATGTTTATAAGAGGGTCTAAAGGCCTTTATGGGGGAGGGGCTCTAGGAACAAGGTAAGACAGAGAGGGCAGGGGGGAGGGATAAAGGCGTAGAGGGTTAGTGATTAAGGGAGAAGAAGGAAGAGAGTGCTATAGGGAGGGATAATGACGAAGATAAAGAGAAGGTGGAGAGATGGAGAGTGGGGTGGTAGAGACATGGCTGGAGTAAGGGAGAGAAAGAAACATGAAAGAAACATGTAGGGAGGGATGTAGGGAGAATGAGGGATAGATATTTAGAAAGAGATAGGGGGTATCTAGGGATTATTGGGAGAGAGCTAGGGGGTATTAAACCATACAAAACATTTGTCCCCACACTAAAAACATTTGTTTTGTATGTAACCATATAAATTATTAGTTTTCTTTTGATTTTGTTCAATGCCCTAGCCGTGCACCTAACCTATTTATTGTGCTTGACAATATAGCGTATGCATTTTTGCACTACATATCGCGCATGCATTTTTGCTTTATATAATGTGTGCGCGTTTTGTAACTCCATAAACAGTGGATTGTCCCTGTCCGAGCCAAAACAACACTCCCGCGATTTTTCGAACAGCACGAGCCCGCCATTGGAAATTCTCACACTCTACACCAGCTCCATCATTGTTTTTTTTATGCAGTTGCAGCATTAAGGACATCTTTCATGGTTGTTCAGTGTGGTGTTGGGTTATATGGCCATATTTGAAGAAGATAATCAGCAAGCTTGAAGAATCTCCAATTGAATAACACCAAAGATAAGGCCTTTGAAAGATTGATTTTGCCTATATTTGAGGAGCACACAAGATAAGATATCAAGCTTCAAGACCATTTCATGGTGATGGTGGATATACACAAGTGTACAAGAGAATCAAAGAGCCCAAACAATTTATGATTTAACTTCCATTTGCTCATTATTGAAGAGCTTGTAATTGAGGAGCAACAAAAACAAACTATATTGAATTGATCATTGTGGTGATGGGGAATGCACGTAACCGAGTAAACAAATCAACAAGGAAGAAGAGACCTCAAGAAGTCATTGAAGAAGAAAAAGAAAAAAAAAGAATATACATGATGAATCGGAGGCTTTCTTTGGAAACTAATCCAAATCCAATTGTAGAGGATACCACAGTTCATCCTATTAATCCATGACAAGAGGGACCTTCAATTTCCACAATAGTTGTTGAACAAGCACCCCATGGAAGTAATTAAGAAGCAAAACGTAGGTGCTCATTAGGGGATGTTTCAATTCTCACTTCAAGTCAAAGTGAGAAGTTACCATCTCAAGATGAAGCTCACGAAGAAACACCCAATTTGCTATCTAGATGTGGTTATACAAGTGATGAAATCAGAGAGGCGTTGGACATTTTTCCTACTGTTGAAGAAGAGAATGTTATCCACACCATCGATGAGGATGTTGGACTTCCACACACCATCGATGAGGATGTTGGACTTCCACCATCCAACTACCAGGAAGAGAATGAAGGACACCAAGCTACTACTGAAACGCCAGAGCGTCTTCGTGATGCGCTACATGGTACAATTCCAACCCCCTTACCTCCATTAGCAAGCACACGTCGAAGAACTCCAAAGCGTATACAAGTTGATGAAAGTCTCATCAATTCCATTGAAGGTACGCTATCTAAACGTAGTATTGCTTATCAAACTCAACAGATACTTGATAAATATTTTGTTTCTAAATGTGATGGAGATAAATGTAGATTATTTTTATCATTGTTAAAATCTAGGAGCATGAATGTTGTTAGGAAAAAGTTAGGGATAAAGATGATAAAGAATTCTGACCCAAGTTCTCATATAGTTAAAAGCTTAGTAGATGCATTTGGTAAAATTGGTAAGAACACACGTTCAAAGGACCGCAATGCTGCTCGTCGTGTGTTGTCACAAGCAATTGCAAATAAGAACACTAGGGCCCTTCGTATTCTCAGGCCTACATCTGAACTAGTTAATTTGAATGTAAAAACCCTCTGTAGGTATTCTATTAGAAGAGAACATCTTGACACAACCGATCAGATAGATTTTTGGGCCTTTGTTGGTCGGTTGCCATGTCGTGACATGAAGCTAGTTGATGTAGTAAAGGGACTAGTGCACAGTTTTTGGCATGGTCACACAAGGCCTTCTTCAAACCGAAAGGATGTACTAAAACTGAGAAGGGGTTCAAAGGATCGTGAACCACATACTAAGAATCTTCTTGATATAACACAGACAGAACTTTACGAGAAATTTAGGATTGAGCATAGACAATTGAACTTGGGGCAAAGATCTTTTGAGAAATTTAAGCCATGGTATGTTATAATAAATACTCTTCATAACACTTGTTGTTGTAGATACCATGTAGAATATGAATATTACTATGAAACATTTGTGTACATTCGTCGTGTGTTGCATACTAACCATGTGCAGGATTGCTTCATGACAATACCACCGACTTCATCAAGAGAATTCATTCATAGCATCATGTGCAATAGGCTCGAGGGGCAAACATACTATGAAAAATCTTGTTTGGATGGAACATGCTCCAACTGTGCTGGAATGGCATTATTGAGCCAATGTATGCACGAGAATGGAGACAGTGAATTTGGGAAAATGGTTACAGACATGAAAAGTTTCAAATATATCAACTATGAAATAGTCCTAGGGAAAGAAAGAAAAAAAATACAATTGGTGACATCTCAGGTATGCATTTATATCTATAAAATTATGTTGTAACGGTTACATTTCAATCCTTACTTACAACAAAAAACTGACATTGAGATCATTTTGTGTCACCAGGTACAAGTTAGTGACTTCATCAAGGAATTTATTGAAAAGACACATCAATATGTTCAGCATGTCCATGTGGCACGATGGCAGGATGAGAAGTTTAGAATATGCAGAGATACATTTCCCCTTGGTACTATACTTTCAGTTGTTGATTTTGCCGAGAACTACACTCTGCAACCTCAAAATGAGATCCAAAGTCAGTATTATCACTCTGAGCAGGTTTTCTTGATGGTCCATATCACATATAGGCATGGCCCAAATAGCACTGAAGAGTAAAGAGAAATTCTGAAGGAATATCACTTCTACATAAGTGATGGTAGGTGCCATGACTTCCACTATGTACGTCATTGCTTCATCATGTTCTATGATCACTTGAAGGGAAGGAACATACAGATGGATCGACACTGGATTTGGTCTGATGGGTGTGCTGGTCAGTTCAAAAATGCACACATATTTCAGTGGTTGTGTTCATTGCATAAAAACTACAAAGTGCCACATATGTGGAACTATTTTGAGACTGGGCATGGTAAAGGAGAGCATGATGGAGCCAGAGCATGTGTCAAAACAGCCCTATGAAGAGAGGAATTGAGTGTATCTACAGAATCTACTATTCTAAATGCTCAATCTACAGTCAGGTGGTGCACGTCAGTAATGGGAGAGGAATCAACTATGCGAGTAGAATCCACAAGAAAGAGACATGTGGAGAGATTTTTTTGGGAGGTGGTAGACATAGATCGTTCACATGCATGGGAATGCAAGACTATGCCTGGGACTCGTGGCTTTCATTCGGTTCGAAGCTCTGATAACCCAGTATTTGAAATTTGGACCAGAAAACTCGCTTGTTTTTTCTTGCCTTGTTGTGATGGTGACTGGGATGGGTGTGAATCATTGGATTGGGTTGATGGATGGGATCGCATATCACTTCCACTTGATCAGCGTGCAATTGTTGAGTTAACTCCATTGGAAAAACACCAATCATCTATTTCTGCAGATTTTGATCATGTCTCAGACCTTGTACAACCCGGTATGATGCATTTCCTTAACATTTTTTGTTTGTTTACATAGTCTTCAAATGCACATTAATGGTCTTGTATCACACGAAAAATATTTTGATCATATACCTACAATCATATAATTCAAGGCACATATACACAGTGGTTGCCTCAAAAGATACTGAATGGGGTGATGAATACTGGTTGGCACGTTGTATAGATGGAAAGCAAACCCTCATTATGTCCATGACTGACGATGAAAACAACCACTTTCCAACTAGGTCTATGGTTGTTAAAGGTGAATACTTGACTCGGGACAGCAATGGAAGAAAGAAGGGTGGATATTTTTATAGGGATTACAAACTAGGTGCAAGTGTGTATCACTTTACCAACTTAATCATTGGCACAAACCTTCAAGTGCGAACAATGCCTAGTCGAAATACGTCGAAGGTACGCTACTTCTTACCGGATATAGAGCACGAGAGACTAATAAAGACCATCAGTATAAGAGATGATCCGGAGGGCTTGGTTGTATGATAATAGGTGGGATCTAGCATGATGAGGTACGTTACATACTTTTAATACTATACTATTTATACTATTTGTAATTGAATATTGATATATGCTCAATTTTCACATGTATGTTTCATATGAATATGTCAATTTTGTGTTCTTGATACGCCAAATTTAAGTTTACGTTGTTTAAAAATATGTCAAAAGTTCTCTTGTTTGTCAAGTTTATGAATATGCCATTTTTTACATATGATCAGTAAACCCTAAAATTATATTATGTTCATCATGTTGGTTATTGGCTTCACCCAACAAAATTAATTCAATTCATGCTCACTATATTAAACAATACACTTATATTAAATTTAATTCATGTCTTCTTAAATAATTCATAATGAATTAGCTATTTGAGAGCACCACCTTAGACCAAGCCATCATCATCAACATCTTCATCATCATCACCATCATCATCATCATGGACCTACAAAACCCTAGTTTCCAAGATGGACCTGCAAGGTGGCACATGGGCCACCAGGCCGGAGGGGAGGGGAACCCCTAGCACTATCCCAGCGTGCTGAATCCAACGGAGTCGACGGTTCGTCGATCCGAGCCATGGTCGTAATTCTATGCCTCGTTCTGTCTCGAACCCAAAAGGCCTTCAGGGACACTTGCTAGATACCTGCCGGGGGCATAGAACTCCAACCGTGCAACAAAATCGGGTTCCAGGGAGTCCTGCAGGTGTGTCTAGGAAGGTTCGGGCTGGGAACACTATCCATACCCTCCCGGTGGATGATTTTCCAAAGTTGACCCCCGTGTGCAAAAATTGCACACTCCCACACTGAGGAAAACCCTAGTTTCCAAGATGGACCTGCAAGGTGACACATGGGCCACCAAGCCGAAGGGGAGGGGCAACCCTGGCACTATCCCGGTGTGCTCAATACAACGGAGTCGTCGATCCGAGCCATGGTCTTCATTCTATGGCTCATCCCGTCTCGCTGCCAGAAGGCCTTCAGGGACACCTGCTGGATACCTGTCGGGGGCATAGAACTCCAACCGTGCAACAAAACAGGGTTCCGGGGAGTCCTGCAGGTGTGTCTAGGCAGGTTTGGGTTGGGAACACTAGCCATACCCGCCCGTTGGATGATTTTCCAAAGTTGACCCCCGTGTGCAAAAATTGCACACTTCCGCACTAAGCAAAACACTAGTTTCCAAGATGGACTTGCAAGGTGACACATGGGCCACTGGGCCAGAGGGGAGGGGCACCCCAAGCACTATCACGGTGTGCTGAATCCAATGGAGTCGATGGTTCATCGATCTGAGCCACAGTCATCATTCTATGGCTCGTTCTGTCTCGCATCCAAAAGGCCTTCAGGGACACTTGCTGGATACCTGCCGGGGGCATAGAACTCCAACCGTGCAACAAAACTGGGTTCTGGGGAGTCCTGCAGGTGTGTCTAGGCAGGTTCAGGCTGGGAGCACTAGCCATACCCGCCCGGTGGATGATTTTCCAAAGTTGACCCCCGTGTGCGAAAATTGCACACTCCCACACTTAGCAAAACCCTAGTTTCCAAGATGGACCTGCAAGGTGACACATGGGCCACTGGGTCGGAGGGGAAGGGCACCCCTGACACTATCCCAGTGTGCTGAATCCAACGAAGTCGATGGTTCGTCGATCCGAGCCACGGTCTTCATTCAATGGCTCATCCTGTCTCACTGCCAAAATCCCTTTAGGGACACCTGCCGGGGGCATAGAACTCCAACCGTGCAACAAAACTAGGTTCCAGGGAGTCCTACAAGTGTGTCTAGGTAGGTTCAGGCTGGAAACACTAGCCATACCTACCCAGTGGATGATTTTCCAAAGTTGACCCCCATGTGCAAAAATTGTACACTCCCACACTGAGCAAAACCCTAGTTTACTAAATGAATGCACAATGAAGCCACTGGGCCATGGGGAGATGAGGGAGAGGGTCCCCTAGAGGTAATCGCATGCCAGGAGACCAACGGATTCGACGGTTCGTTAGTCCGACATCCGGTTTCCGAGTTCTGTCGAGTTGCAAGTCACATGAAAATGTCGTTCACGGACACTTGGTGAATTTCCATCTGGGAGCCAAGAAGCAAACGGAGAAGCAAGATTGTGTGCCGTTGGCTACTGCAAGTGTGTGTCGGCAATGCCGATGTGGGAACACTGCCAACACTGGCTCAGGGGAGGGTTTTGCAGAGTTGACCCACCAATGCGAGATTGCATGCAATTAAACTAAGCAAAACCCTAGTTTACAAAATGAATGCACAATTAAGTCACTGGGCCATGGGGAGATGAGGGAGAGGGCCCCCTAGAGGTAATTGCACGCCAGGAGACCAATGGATTTAACGGTTCGTCAGTCCGACATCCGGTTTCTGAGTTATGTCGAGTTGCAAGTCGCATGAAAATGTCGTTTAGGGACACTTGGTGAATTTTCATCCGGGAACCAAAAAGCAAACAGAGCAGGAAAATTGCGTGTCGTTGGCTCCTGCAAGTGTGTGTGGGAAATGCTGACATGGGAACACTGCCAACACTGGATCGGGGGAGGTTTTTACAGAGTTGACCCACCAATGCGAGATTGCATGCAATTAAACTGAGCAAAACCCTAGTTTATGAAATGAATGCACAATGAAGCCACTGGGCCATGGAGAGACGAGGGAGAGGGCCCCCTAGAGGTAATCGCACACCAGGAGACCAATGGAGTCGATGGTTCATCGGTCCAATGTCCGGTTTCCGAGTTATGTCAAGTTGCAAGTTGCATAAAAATGTTGTTCAGGGACACTTGGTGAATTTCCGCCCGGGAGCCAAAAAGAAAACGGAGCAGGAAGATTGCATGCCGTTGGCTCCTGCAAGTATGTGTGGGCAATGCCGACGTGAGAACACTGCCAACACTGGCTAGGGGGAGGTTTTTGCAGAGTTGACCCACCAATGCGAGATTGCATGCAATTAAACTGAGCAAAACCCTATTTTACGAAATGAATGCACAATGAAGCCACTGGGCCATGGGGAGACAAGGGAGAGGGCCCCCTAGAGGTAATCTCATGCCAGGAGACCAATGGAGTCGACGGTTCATCGGTCCGACATCTGGTTTCTGAGTTATGTCAAGTTGCAAGTCGCATAAAAATGTCGTTCAGGGACACTTGGTGAATTTCTGCCCAGTAGCCAAAAACCAAACGGAGCAGGAAGATTGCATGCCGTTGGCTCCTACAAGTGTGTGTCAAAAATTTCGATGTGGGAACACTTTCAACGCTGGCTCGGGGGAGGTTTTTGTAGAGTTGACCCACCAATGCAAGATTGCATGCAATTAAACTGAGCAAAACCCTAGTTTACAAAATGAATGCACAATGAAGCCACTGGGCCATGGGGAGACGAGGGAGAGGGCCCCCTAGAGGTAATCGCATGCCAGGAGACCAACGGAGTTGACGGTTCATCGGTCCGACATCCGGTTTCTGAGTTATGTTGAGTTGCAAGTCACATAAAAATGTCGTTCAGGGACACTTGGTGAATTTCCGTCCGGGAGCCAAAAAGCAAACGGAGCAGCAAGATTGCGTGTCGTTGGCTCCTGCAAGTGTCTGTGAGCAATGCCGACGTGGGAACACTGCCAACACTGTGTTGGTGGAGGTTTTGGCAGAGTTGACCCACCAATGCGAGATTGCATGCAATTAAACAAAGCACAACCCTATTTTACGAAATGAATGCACAATGAAGCCACTGGGCCATGGGGAGACGAGGGAGAGGGCCCCCTAGAGGTAATCGCACGCCAGGAGACCAACGGAGTCGACGGTTCATCGGTCCGACATCCGGTTTTCGAGTTATGTCGAGTTGCAAGTCGCATGAAAATGTCGTTCAGGGACACTTTGTGAATTTCCGCCCGGGAGCCAAAAAGTAAACGGAGCAGGAAGATTGCATGCCGTTGGCTCCTGCAAGTGTGTGTGGGCAATGCCAATGTGGGAACACTGCCAACACTGGCTCGGGGGAGGTTTTTGCAGAGTTGACCCACCAATGCGAGATTGCATGCAATGAAATTGAGCAAAACCCTAGTTTACGAAATGAATGCACAATGAAGCCACTGGGCCATGGGGAGACGAGGGAGAGGGCCCCCTAGAGGTAATCGCATGCTAGGGGACCAACGGAGTCAATAGTTCGTCGGTCCAACATCTTCTTTCTAGGCTATGTCGAGCTGCAAGTCGCATAAAAATGTTGTTCAGGGACAAGAGACACAACATTTTATCCCGAGAAACCCTCATGGGGAAGAAAACCTAGCAACCTTTCTTAGAATAATTATGTGTTTAGAAATCAAGTACAATGAAACCATGAACAAACCCTGACCCTGAAGGGTTTTACCACATGAAAAAACCTTAATGACACATGACAGCAAGAGTACTTATCTACATGAAGATGACCTCCAAGCCATAAGGATAACCAAGCATATCCTTCCCAACCAACATTAGAAGGCACTTTATTTCTCGAATCCCGAGGTAACGTTTGTTCCTTTCACCAATGTTGCTTTGAGCACTTGTATGTAGTTACTCATATGTAGTGTTGAATCTAATTGTACAATCAAATATTGGGCATTGATGAAATGTGTAGCAAGTATTGCACTTAGTTTTATTAAATTACACTTGAACATTGACTTAACTTGTAATTTAATAATCCAAACTCACAAATTTTAATTACACCTATCCAATTAGTGTGCATGAGTGAGTTCGTTGAAACCTTGAAAAACATTGTATTGCATTTAGTTTGATTAAATTACACGAGCAAGAACTTTGACATAACTTGTAATGATCATCCAAAATCACAAATTTTAATTAGATACCAATTAGTGCACGCATGTAGTGAGTTCGTTGAAACCTTTAAATATAATAGTTTGTTCTTTTGACATAGCGCATTCATGAGTAATAGATAATCCACACAAATCAACACATTAGATTGATACAAGAACACGTGGAAACCGAAGAACAAATACAAAGTGAAATGTATCATTCATTTATAAGTGAAATGTCAATGTGCATGTCTCCAAAAGTACATGTATCCAATGAAGTCAATGTACATGTCTCCAAAAGTACATGCACAATAAAGTCAATGTACATGTCTCCAAAAGTGAATGTATTGAAAAGTACATATATATACAAAAGTATCCAAAAGCACATGTTTCCAAAACTATCCAAAACTATCAAAGCCACATGTACATGTATCCAAATGTACATATATCCCATAAGACACATCAAAACTCAAGCTTCCTCTTGTTCTTTCCCGACGTTGATCCTCTAGGCACATCTCTAGGATTAGTGTGCGTCTCTGGATCCTGCAAATTAAATATCAATTGTTAAATTCAACTAACTATGTACACTAATACATTAGCTCAACAATTAACTCAACAATTATCAACTGGTGCATGGAAAGTGCATGAAACACTTGGTCACTGAAGGACATCTCACCTCAACTAACAAAGGAGATTGCGTTGCTTGTGTAGCATATGGAGCCGTTGGTTGAACATCTAGGATGGTCGAACTAGAGGGGCCCGGAACTGCTCCTGCTGGTGATGGCTACAATGAAAAAATGTTGAAATAGTTAGAAATGCATGAATAAACAATAGACAACAATAATAAGCTATGTAAAGATAATGTTGAAATAGTTACATACCTGTGTGTGATTAGTTTCCATTGCAGATGTGGCACTGACTGCTGCATCAACCATCGATGCGAGGTTTTCAGTAGACAACTCGGGTTCCTGATGCAGTAAACATGCAATTCAAACATTAACAAAAACGATTTATGCACTGGATTTCAAGTTAAACAATAAATATCATCGAAGGATATACATTACCATGGTGTGAGTAAGCCCATGGTTGTGGGCAGCAGGAATCTTTCTAGGAGTAGAACGCCTCACATACACACAACCCTTGTTCACGAATGGCCTGGAGGGAGATACAAATCGAGGAAATGGTCCAGATGTCTTGGATGGTGCCTATAGTCAGCAAGTGTTCATGTAGTTAGACATGCATGATTCAACAAACAAACATGTATTTAAAAAATGTCATTTTTAATTGTTTACCTGGAGCCCAGATGTTTCATGGGATGGTACGACCATGGGTGCTACCTCCACATTACCTTGCCCCAGTGAAGAATCTGCCATCTGCAAGTTTAATAATTGTAAATATTAGACCGTAGATAGCATTAGTGAACTAAAATGTAAAGTATGTGGAAATTAACAAATTAACAAGTATTAAAAAACTGAAATTTTAAAATGTTTACCTCGGTGTGAGATACGGCAATAGGTGATATATAAGATGGGCCTACCAAATCGGTAGCATCATGCCCCCCTATAGAGTCTGGAACATCCGGATCTGGGGCGTCGCTGTCGGCATAAAGCATTAACTGCAAGTTCACAAAATTAATATATTAGCTCAAACTATATATATGTGTACAAAGACGAAAATAAATGAAGAATTTATTACAATTAACCATCAACATACTTCTCTCAAAAACCCACTAAAGGAAACATCTGAGGCAAGACCATAGCAGGGACGACCACATGATGTGCACTCGTGAGGATCAGTACTAGGATGGGGATGTGTCGATGGTCCTGCACTAGTGGATGGTCCTGATGGTCCTGCACTAGTTGATGGTCCTGCATGGTGACGAGCTGGTGTATGTACCACACCAGGGACAGATGTCCCTTCCTCACCCATATGCTGAACCATAGTGCCATGGCGAACAACCGCCCGTGCCAAACTCAAAAATGCATCCCATGTCCGTGGAATAATACAATGTGCAAGTGGAACATCTGGCCCAAGCAACTGCCTACGAGGTGCAGGGATAGGGTGATCCTGGTCTCGAAGCCTCGCATTGGGTCGGTTTTGGGGCATCCCCCCACCTATCCCCTGAAACTGCAAGATGTCAAAATAGTTTACATGTTTATGTAACACGAACTCTGCATACATCTTTCAAAGGAAATACAAGGGAACTTCCCTGTTGTTGTGTGGTGGCATATCAAAAACCATGTACCATCTGTCCATCCAGTTATCAACAAATGGTTGAAACATGCACCACTCAATGGAGATATGAGGCCTGTTTACATTTGGGATTTTTCCCGTCCGAGGCTCCCTAAATAATGAAAATATGAGCTCTTTGGATATTTTCAACTTTTTTATTGCATTGTAGTCTAGCCCATCAGCATATTGTTGTCTTTTTCTTTCTCTATATGATGTAATATCATATAGTACATTGCTAGACTGTGAAATGGTGTCAACAATTGCATCGAAGGTTGATGCAAGCGAGCGGCGAATCCTGTCACCACCACTAAAAGCTGCGCTAATGCCCTTCAAGTGGAAAATCTCAATCAGTATCTCGGCATTGGTGTCCATGGCCGCAACTGCAATAAAGACATCAATACGAAAATCATTAGAAACATATACATGGTATATAATGACGTCTCTTCAAAATTGAAAATGTATTAAATCAAACTCAAGTAAGCAATTTAATGTCATTCACTTACATACATTTAAAACTTAAAATTAAACATTTAACAATTAAAAAGTAAGTTTCGTTCAACTTCTTTCTAGAAGTTAAGGCACTTCTTAACCCTCATTGGTGACTTTTCCATGCAAACTTGGGTTTAAACTTCTTAGAAATTAGGAGTATTATTTTGACATGTGTTGGCCTTTACGTCCATTGCAAAAAACAATATTTCCATCAACTTCATAAGCTAACATTAAATTTATTGATTTCAACATATTACGCCTTGTGGTTGGAGGGAAGGACAAAGTGGCATGGAATGAAATCGATATGTATGAGTTTGCACACCTTTGCATTGCTTGGTCCATTCATTGAACCCCAGGTTCTACGCTTAGGATTGGCTCAGTGGTGGGTCGGGGCCCTCATCCAGAGTCCCTCCTCACATGGATGGAGAGATCTTAGAGGGGAGGAAGATAGCATTTAGACGGCTACTTTAGGATAGAGACCACCTTGAAGTGGTGGAGGAGGAATTTTATGAGTTTTCTAGTGGCACTAGGAGATTTGGAGGATATGAGGTGGTTAGAGACATGGGGGTTAAGAAACCCCTTGTTTGGTGGACAACTCATGGGGCAACATGCCCTCTTCTACAAAAGATAGCCTTGAGGGATGTCTTTCCTGATGAGATGGGTTTGGACAGCAGTACTGAATTGGCATTAGCCAACATGGATCTTAATGATCCAGTGCTAGAGCCGGTCACTTTTGATGAGGGTGATCATATGGAGGGGTCATCCTCCACACCAACAGATGCAGTTAGTCAGATTGGAAGAGAGGGGGAGGAGGAGGAGGAGGATCAGGGCAGTGACGAGTTTGTTGATTCAGGCATGGAGGAGGACTATTGAGTCATTGACAGATGGGATTCTTCCATCTTGATCCACTCCTTTTTTGTATTTACTATTAGACTATTAGTCTATTTGGCATTTGCCAGTGCCTAGTGGCATTCCGACATCTATGTAATACATTTTGATTTTGATGACTTAATGAGAAATATGGTTCCAAGTCTCTGACATGCATCTATGTGTCTCAATGTCTCGTTGTGATTTGTGATTGTGAATGACAAATGTGTTGTGATTTGTGAATGATCTAATTTCTATTGAATATTTCATATTTGTAATTGTAAATGTAATTTCTATTGAATATTTGTAATTGTAAATGTTAAATTTTATTGGATCTATATGTCTATATTTTTAAATTTTAATATATTTTAAAAATATATATATATGTATATAAAACGTGTCTGGTGGGGACACTCATGTCCCATGTCCTTGTGTCGGGTGACCTAGATGGATACATTGTAGAAAGGGGGGAGTTCTATTTTTTTCAATTTTTGGTTGGATTAGGAATTTTTGAGTTTTTGAAAAGGGATTCATTTTAATTATTCACTCATCTTGGTTGAGGGAGATGTGAATTTAATTAGAGATTGGGTTATTCCCAATTTTATCAATATTACAAAACTAGGTTGTTTTAAACAATAAAAAAATAGTAATTTAGGTTAAGAAATGACAAAAAAATGGTATTGGTGAATGAATTACCTGATTAGATGACAATCCACCAGTGAATTTGCCTTCCCTCCAGCTAAATCGAGCTCCACCGATACTCCAGGGCACACAAACCGTCCTCGTCCAACCTCTATTTCGCATTTCTGATGCGTGAAGAGTGTTGCGGGTGGTCGGGACTGTGTTTTTAAATTGATTTTAGATTTCATTAACGCGTATGCGTTATGGTTACCTATCCTACATGTCCAGTGACATGTCAGGCTCGGGTCTTACCATGGCAGGTGCTAAGTATTAGAACCGCGTTATGTTTTTATGTATGAGGAACGAGTTTTGAAAAAGTAGGATTGCATCTAAAGTGACCCTCATCTTCTTGCACACACCCACACACTAAATATAAATCCTTGGCACCAAAAAACAAAGACCTAATTACTTCTTAATGATACCATGAAATAAACGTTATAAAAAGAATGATTGAAAATAAGTAATTCATTGAATAGTCAAGTAGCATAAAAGACAAGTAAAACTGAAACTACGATATTTGAATAAGTAGGGAAATATAATTGATCAAATAAATATTTATTAAATAATAAGAGAAAGTACAACTGAAATAGTGAGATATAAAATGAATTGCATACATCAACAATAATAATAGGATTTTAAATGGAATAATTTGGAAATGTTTAGCCCTAGTTCAAAATCACAATTTTTTTTTATGTTTAAGTGAAAAAATTAAAAAACAATGTAAATAGAATGTTAAAATGTGTTTGTTGTAGCATCACAACATCGCTTGGATGACTTCATCGGTGTAGAGTTAGAATAATTGTTCTATATGTTTACAAATACTTGGTGTTGAACGGATCCTTGGCGTTTCCATTCTACATCATTATCAAAAGATGAGATCTTTGTTGTCCCATATAACTAACATGAACACCAACATCAAGTTGCTCAAAATCTCAAATGTCTATAAAAATGCTTCTACATTAGTTTAATATATTCCATTACTCCGTCCATCAAGGGTGAGTGGAATCCGTATTAGAGATAATACCATTTGTCCTGTCACGAGTTCATCAGTATTAGAGAAGTTTAGCATCATTATCGACATAAACATAATCAAGTTCCACCAAATCCCTCGGAATATATTAAGTACAATTCATATTTGACAGACCAAGAAATTCACAAACGTGGGGATTAGATGTTAGAGTCGAAGGAAGGGACTAAATTCACAACCATTTCCGCATAGCTCATTTGAGACATCCAATAAGATAGGTATGTTAAATAACTATGAGTGAAATTGTATTGATTTCATTGGTTTCAGTTGCATTTTGCGACTTTATTTGTTTGGTAGTGAAATCACGAGGAGATTTAATAGTTAATTTAGCTTCCTTCAAATTGCATAGCATTTATTGTATTGACTTATGTTTCATACAAATGTAATGTATTTATATGTTAAAAGGTAATGGTAGATAAATAATGTTAATCATTAATAATCACATTAATCAAGTAAAGCACTTCATCATAACATTCACATTGAATTAGGTAAATCTCAAAATAAAGCATTAAATCAAGAAAATTGTTTATGAACATTAAATTAGGTAAATCACAAAACTAGGTATATAAAGTAAAGCATAATACCACGTAATTTGCGTAAAGAAGGTAAAGCATTAATTCATTTTTTTGTAAAACATCAATTCGAGAAATGCAACAAGTTTATTATACAACATTAAGTTAGGTAAATGCACCCTCCTTACTTGTTACTTCAGTTTTACTAGATTGTGGATGGACTTTCTCTCTCCCATCAATTATTCCTCCTCCCTTATGTTTGATTGGGTTCTTTTAGAAACTCTGTCATGGATGGTCTTTATCTGTCCAAAATATTGTTGTCTCCAATTGCATCCTTTCTAAGCGATGCATATGTGTTGTCTCCAATTGTCTCTTTACTTGTTACTTGAGTTTACTGGACTATGGATGGACTTTATCTCTCCCATGAATAACTCCTCCTCCCTTATGTTTGATTGAGTTCTTCTAGAATCTCTTTGTCATGGATGGTCTTTGCATTTTCCAAATATTGTTGTCTCCAATTGCCTCCTTTCTAAGCAATGCATATGTGTTATTCTTTATATAATTGTCTTTGTTTCATATGTATTTTTCTTTATATAATTGTCTTTGTTGGGTTCACAATTCAGATGGGTATGGCGAAATTAGTCGCTGTAAAAGTTCACTTTCACCATCACAATGTAAAATGGTCACACCATTGTTTTCACCATCCATTATTCTCACCATGGTAATGTATATGAAGGTAACACCATCCTCTTACCATCACCGTGCACAAGGTAATGCCATCCTTCCATTGTCGTTTTGGTTGATACATGGCATTCCATTCCTATACAAAATGTGGCCAAGTAATGGTAGTGGTGGAAGGCATGCCATTCTTGTGCAAAATGTGGCCACATAATGGTAATATTGGAAAAATTCCAAATTCTTGATGAATGATTTCTTAATCATGGTGAGAGCCTAACAAAAGATCACTCTCTTAGGAAACCCTTTTAGTTTGTGAGAAACCCTTCCTCAACCAACTATGTCAAGTGATACATCCTTCTTCACCCTCCTCCCAAGGCTGGCTCAATGACAGGAAAAGTGTCCCCAATATATGAGATATGGGAGAATCTATGACACCACATGGCACAATCATTATTAAAGGATGGTGACTGGCCCATTAATTCCTTAATCGAATGCATCACCATCTAACCCTATTAAATACCTAATCTTGAGCACTTTGCTACCTAACCTCAACTTAAATGCAATTGAGCATATTGAGAGATGATGAGGCATATTCTATATGCTTTAATGAGGACTGACCATTTTCTATATGCATTAAAAATTATATTAAACAAGTGGAATGGACAGTTAACCTACTAATTAATATTATTAAGCATTTTGTATCATACAAACACTTCAAATACAAATTAGCTGCTTTAAAATTGCCACTGGGGGTTCACTAGTGAGGCAATATCATATCATGTCCATTCATATTGGGGGGTTGAATACTCTTAAAAAACTCAATAATATATTTCCCTGTATTAAGGGGTCAAGGGGGGGTTTTAATTTCACATAGTAATATAAATATTGGGGGTTATTTTATTTGGGTGTGCTAAGGAATAACCTACAAATCGTGGGATGAATTCATACCTCCAAATCAAGGGCTCAATTCATACCCACCTAGAACTTAAGGACCTTCCATTTTTAGTTGATATTTCTTATGATCCTAAGTTTTGCATAAATATGATAGTAGTGTACCAATGATAATATCGATGGAAGTCTCTTTGGATTATTTTCCTTAAGCAATTCTCATTTAATATCTTATTTAGGCTTGGTTTGAATTGATGTTATATTGTTTTCATATTTAAGTTAAGAGATGTAGTTAATCGGGAGTTCCAGACTTGAACAATTGTATTGTATTTTTGTAGGCATTCAAGTAAAAGTTTTAACTCTTCATTTTTTAGGTTGGGGTTTAGGTGGGCACTGAGATTCAATTAAACCTTTCTCCACGACAACCAAGAAAAGTGAGATCAATCGTTCTTGGCTCACCAAACCAAAAAATTTAGATCAATGTTTCTTGAATAATTATTTATTTCAACTTTTTGTATTCTTCTTTAATATTTTCACATTGCCAATTAGAAATAGTTGTTATATTGAGTTATATTTGGCACATTCATAATTTTAATTTCAATTCTTATATGCAAGGAATCTATCTTAATATTGTATTGGAATTAACATGAACATAGGTAAAAATCTAAATCCTTATTTACATACCATATGTGTTATCATTACCATGAAATGTTATCATATAAGTTTCACCATCTATGTATCTTTATAACTATTGCATGCTTGAAACCTAACAATGGATATTTTCCCCTATCCTTTAAAGATTAAAAAACCTAGACCTGTATAACCCAAGAAAAGGTAACTAAATGTTGTTAATTCACTTGATTGCAAGAATAAATGTAGAGGAAGTGGAGTCAATTCACTGGATCTTGTGAATGACCCAAATCCAAGCTATGCACATGATCACCAGGGTATTTTTTAAGGATTATAAAAGTATACCTAAGTATATAATTCTAGGCGATTATTTTGGATTGAAAAAAAGATATATATAGATTGGTAGGCGAATATTAAAAATGAAACATACGATTTACTATTGAAATTTGTAAATTTTGGTGAATATTAGGCTAAAAAAAACATATTTTATGTAAATATAGGCAATATTAGAGGCTAAAAATGACCAAATAATGAATTTTTTTTTGAAAAAATGTCCAAAAAATAGCCAATTGGCTAAATTTCGCCCCTAAAAATTTCACTGATGATCATATGGTGTTATTGAAAAGTAAAAGGAATT
Source organism: Larix kaempferi (assembly GCA_027924585.1). NCBI lineage: Eukaryota > Viridiplantae > Streptophyta > Pinopsida > Pinales > Pinaceae > Larix > Larix kaempferi. The sequence continues at coordinate 910,885 of BSBM01001018.1, forward strand.
TTTCTATGTTCATTTGGTTTCAAACATCAATGATGTTTGTTTTGATAGGAAGCTAGGGGTGTCGATCCACAAAAGGGTTTCAATTTTGCATTTTTAGGGAGTTTAATTTATTAATCTTATAGAAAACATGATTTCTCTATGGTTATATTCATATTTACATGATATAAAATTGGTAGATTGGTAGGTGTGAAACATTTGCAATTCTCATCTTTTCTAAGCATTGCACTAACGATTGGACTATAAGTAGTTTACATTCTTTGTTATGTTGATCTCTTTAATAGGTTGTGTTTTATGCATTTTTCCTTCCCTGGTACTATTTATTTGGGTGTTCCACTATCTAATGCTACAAATTGATCAATCAACCCTGCAATCCTAGTGGGATAATTATTAACATTATACTATTATTTTTTTTAGCATCTTGTTGGCTTATACTAAGATGTGTAGGGCTCTTGTTTGTTACAACTTGATAATATGATATAAAGGGGGTGTTAAAAATGGCTTGATAAAAATGGATACCTACAATATCTGGTGAAACTAGGGGTTTTCTTAAATGGAAAGGAATATTGGCAGGGAAGTTCAACAATACAATTTTACGATGCATTTCCCAATATTTAGTGAAATTAGGGGTATTCTTTAATATCATGTGAACGATCGTGCTATGTAACAAGTTCACTGAGTGAACCCCCCACGAAAATTGCAAACGTTATAATGAGTATATTGCTTTATAAAAAACCACAAAATTATGATAGCAAAAACTCAACTTTGTAACTCAAAAATCAAATTTATGCCATGATTAAACATTTAAATCTTTACCTTTCCTAACCTTAGTGTACTTTACTTGTAATTCATTATACATATATATGGTTTTCAAAAACATAGGTTGTATAACTTAGATATAAACAATAACTTATATATTATATGTTAGAAAAAGATTAAAAAACAAAAGAAAACAACAATAACAATAAAACATGAGATTTACATAGAAACCCTCATATGTATGGGTAAAACCACGGAAAAGTTGCAACTTTAATATTTTATTATTATTAATAAAAAAATTATAATATATTTTTCTCTTGTGATACAATGCTAGGGGTCACTTACCTTTTATACGATACATATGAGGGCTCCAAAAGGAACCAAAATACACTAGAAGGGTCTACAAATTTTCACCTACGGGGCTCCTCCCCTACACCTCCATATAGGGAGTCCCTAGTGGCCCCCTCCATGACCCCCCTCACATGGCTAATGCATACAATTCATGGGAGTGGATACTTTTGTAGCACTATACTTGAAATGTCAGAGATATGGATATTGACTTCACCTCCTAACATTATCCCACTTGAAGTTGATATACACAAAGTTCCTTTCTTATATTTTTTGCTTGCATGGCATTGCTCAATATTGCTTTCATCATATTTTCAGCAATCCCAAAGAAGTTTTGCACCACTCAAACAATTTTTCTTTTACAATCTTTGTAAGCATATCTGCAATATTCTCATCAATATCAATTTTATCCAACACGAATCTTCCTTTTTCTAGCACTTTTCTTATGAAATGGTACTTAATATAAATATTCTTCATGCTATCATGAAATGTTTAGTTCTTCACTAATTTAATATCACTTTGACAATCACAATGCAAAGTGATCATCCCTTGCATTCTTGAATTCATCCATCATTCGTTCTATCCATATTACTTCTTTAGCATCCTTCATTGTTGCCACATATTCTTCTTCAATGGTTGATAAGGCCACTAGTAGCTGCAACTTAGATGTACATGTTACAAATCTACTTGCAACAATGAAATTATATCTTCTAGTATACTTTCCTCCATCTCTTTCTCCACCAAAATTAGAATCTCCAAAACTAAGTCATCTTGTAAATCTCCCAATTTGTAGCAAATGGAAGCATCTGAAGTGCCCCTTAAATATATGAGTATCTACTTCACAAAATTCCAATTCTCCTTTCCAAGATTCACCAAGATCCACCATGAACCCACTAACAACTTCCACTATTTGGGAAATATCCAATCTAGTGCTCACCATAGTGAACATGAGAATCCTTATTGATGATGAATACAATACATAAGACATGCTTGCCTTCTCTAATTTTATGCTTGGACACTACTTAGAATGCATCATGAAGTGTGCAAAAAGTAGGGTGCTAAATATTTTTTCATTCCTCATATTGAAGTGATGCATAACCTTTTCTATATATGAATTTTGACTTAACCAGGTCTTCCTACCTATTTAATTCCTTTGTATATTCATCCTTAAAATTTGATTTGTTGCTCCTAAATTCTTCATTTCAAATGTCCTAACCAATTGAGTCTTAAGATCAATGATTTTATTCTTTCTAGGGCCTAAAACCAACATACCATCAACATACAACAACAATATAATAAAATTTCCATCATGAAATCTCTTATTATATGCACAATGGTTAGCTTCATTTCTAATAAAACCTTGGCTCTTCATGACTGACGCAAGGTCACCCCGACTAGGGTTCTTGCTTAACGATTACACACAACACACGCGTTCACATAAACAAGATGTAAACAAGATGCCAGAAGGTGGCTTCTATTACTTCAAATCAATCGGTTACAATGCGAAATGCAAGGGATGTAAAACAACTAACTATGTCGGCCTCAGCCTTACAATATACAAGTAACTGTGTTCTATCTCAGTGTGTTGATCTTAACCCTCTCCTGGTTCAATGCGGAACTCTGAGCTATGGCTCGATCTTCTTTGCGCTCGTTCGATGTGTGAGACTGTCCTATCCAATCTACAAATCTTTCCCGAACTCTTCTCTGTGCTAACTCCAAAATGGAACTATCTCTCTTTGTGTTCCTGTGCACAAGTATTCTACTCTTTTGCTCTCTGCTGCAGATCCCAAGGTCTACTCTAACTCCTGAAACACTCTTCCTCTGTCCACCGATCACCCTGATCCTACAAACCTGCAATTGTCAGTGTCGTTGCCATGATGCACAACCTCCACCTGTGGAGACATCTGTCATGATCCCAACCACCTGCAATAACTGCTCATAACTTCCTTAGAAACCTTGAACGGCTACCAAGTACTCCACTTGACTTCCTGCACGTCCTTTTGACACTGCTACAGTAGTAGTCAGACTTGTAACTGCCTCAACCATACTATCTTCCATTAGCCTTCGACATACTCATCGATTTCCTTTCGCATCTAAGGCTTTTCCAGTCCGCCCCTTCCTCCTCGCTTGTCTCATGCCCAAACTTATCAGAGTCGTGTTTCAACAATATGTCGACTCTCGACTTCTCGCATCTTCTATCGATCGCATATCGACTGCTCCTGCTCGACTTATTGACTTTGACAGCCAATCCGCTCTTCCGCACTAGTGGTCGTCGGCACTCCCTCTGGTCGCCCTTCTCTTCTCAATCATCTTCGACTGTTCTTCCTAGGGCCCAATGCTCTTGCATCAATCAAGGTATCAATTTTTATGTAGCACATCCTTGGCACCTATCATAATTTTATTTTATTTTATTTTGTAAACCAAATTCTCATTACCTCTTTCTTTATAGCCCTCGATTTTTCCATATAAATTTATTCCTTGAGATAACCATGCATAAAAACAGTTTTTACATCTAATTTCTCTATCTCTAAATCCTATGCTACTACAAGTGCGAGTAAAACAATTGTAGTAGATAGCTTCACAACTGGAGACAATATTTCATAAATTCTATACTTGACTTTTGCACATAAGCGTTTTTCACCATGTGGGATTTATTATGTTCCAACAACTCATCATTGCTCTTTTTTACTTTATACATTGTTTCTAAGAACCTTTCATCCTAGTGATAGATCCACAAGTTCCTATGTTTCACTCTTTTGTAGTGTTTTTATTTCTTTCTCATGGATTTCCTCCATTTATCTAAGTTCTCAAATTCTCTAGCTTCCTAAAATGAACTAGGCTCACCATCAAAAATTAACAAAGAAAAAAAGACTCAAAATTAGGTGAATACCTTTTTGGACATCTCTTGGGATGTGTAAATATTATGAGTTGTGGTTGTTGAACTTGTTATTCTTAATGTTGATCAAAAGCTTCATTTTCATCTTCATTCATTTCTACTTCAAAAAGTACATTCTAAGATGTTTGATGTACCTCCTTCCTAAAATGAACTAGGTTCACCATTATCAGTTAACAAAGAAAAATAAGGTTGAAAATGAGGAGAATACCTTTATGGGATTCTCTTGGGATGTGTAGATATTCCAAGTTATGGTTGTTGAACTTGTTGTTCTTCATGTTGATCAAAATATTCATTTTCATGTTCATTTTTTTCTACTTCAATATGTACAATATCAATTGTCTAATACACCTCTTTCCTTTGCATGAGGTTTTCATTAAAAATAACATCCCAACCAACAATTACCTTGTGGACAATAGGATCTCTCAGTTTATACCCCTTTATTGCATTATCATAACCAAGAAAAACAAATGTACTTGACTTTGGGCCAATCTTGGACCTCTTTCCTTTAGGAACATGGGAAAATGCATAACAACCAAAGATACGCAAATGAGAATAATCAGTTGGATTACCACACCAAACCCCCTCTGGAATCTATCCATGTAATGCAGTTGTATGCGATATGTTTATAAGATAAGCAATTCAATTAACAACCTCTACTCATAATCCATTATCTAACCTAGAGGCGAAGAATTCTTCTTACATGTTCCATGATCGTGTGATTCATCCACTCAGCCACACCATTTTACTCTAGAGCATATAAAGTAGTCTTTTGGCTCTTAATTCCTTCTGGAATACATAATTTATCAAATTATTTGGAGAAACTTTCCTCCATTATGTGATCTAAAACATAAGAAATACTTGGCCAAACTTTTCTCTACTCGTTCCTTACACTCCTTAAATTTCTCAAATGCTTCCAACTTATTTTTTCAAAAAATAGACCCATATTCTTCTAGAATAATCATCTATAGAATTTAGAAAATATCTAGCACCATTTGGGGACTAGTCCAAATATATTAAATTGAATAAGTTTTAAAAGATTAGAGCTTTTACCAAAGATTATAGTAAACCAAACTCTCTTCTACTTACCCAAAAAACAGTTCCCATACATGTCGACATTACGTGACTTAATCCCAAAAACCATACCTTAGTCATGCATAATTTTCAAACATTTTTCACTCACATGTCCACATAGTTAATGCCATATTATCACTACATCCAAAAACTTCACTAAGTTTGTTGTTACTTTTATAACTATATCACTGCACAAATGATATATGGTCCCTTAAGATTATCCTTTTGGAACCACTTTTGGGTTAATATTGACTCGATCATAGAGTAAGTTAACCGAAATTGGTTATTGTTGTTATGAAACCATGGTATTAGGAATCCATGTATTTTCCCATGATGTTTTTGTGATCGAATCCTATAAAGGGGTTGGTCATACTCCATTGTATGAGGTACCAACTCACAAATGTTCAAGGGTACAACCATGGTAGTAGATTCATGCTCAATTGATCTTGGCCAAATTTTGGCCAAGGGGCATAATGGATATCTTTTATCATATTTTCGTCGTTAAGGGTTTCTAGGATAAAATAATGGTCTCTATCATGTACATGATTTTATGGTTTTTTTTATTGTTCTATATTTCTGCTATGCATAATTATGTTTTCTTGCATCTTGGAACTAACATATGGTATCAAAGCTTGGTATAAACTCACTCTTCCATGAGAGCAGTCTGATCGAGTATGTGTCACCTAGATTTGCGTGGTGAAACGTAACTACTACAAAAGGACCCATTTTATGACAACCGCTTTACAACTAGTCTAACGTTCACAAATCGGAAAAATAGAGGATTAGGAAGTTTGCAAAATTCACATCAAAACTACGACGTTTTCATGCAACACCGTTATTATGGCAGTGTTTCGACGTTCCTAGCATATATGCTGCAATTGAATATCATCTTGCATACAATGGTCTTTCGACCATGTATAGACTATATTACGACATTATCCCAACGAGAGATTCTGAAAACATATGAACGTGAAAATCGTCTCTAGAATGTCACTATTTTGATGACCGATACATCACTATTACAACACACTACCAATGAACTTCTAACAATAATGTTTCATGGTTGTCGTTAGGACGTCGTACTAGAGACACGTGTGTATAACGGTTCCTCCATATAGTTCCGCTTATGTAACCAAAATGTCAAGATTGTGATGTACATTTTAATATTGAACATTGACTACTATTGAATTCCCCTCGCAATCATCAAATTGGATTTTATGCTTAGGTTGTACCCATCCTTTGGAATTTTAGTGTCCAAGATGATCTTAAAAAAATGGATAGTCTTAGACACTAAAATTCCAAAGGATCGGTGTAACCTAAGCAATAAATCCAATCTTGATGTTTGTGGGGGAAGTCAACAATAGTCAATATATGACCAAAATCTTGTACAAGAAAGTACATAATACTATTGAAACTTTTTTAGAGTCAAGATTAAAAATAAATTATAAGTACAATCAAAACTTTAGGAAAATGCTAATGCTAAAACAAATTTTGGTGGATGGAAATTACCAAGAACAAAAAGGAATCACAGAAATGATAGTGTTTAGCGGTTCATTTAATATAATCAAATCGCTTTGATCCCACTCTAAGCCCAAGGATCATCATCTCCATCAAATTATCATTAGAATAAATGGAATGATATTATATCTCCGCAGAACTCATTTGTTTCATATCCTAAGGAACATGAATCTCCAAGATGATGCCCAAGCAAATTGAGCGTCAAACTTGCTGCAAGGAATTATATAATGTGTCTTAAGGAGAAATCCCCATTATGTCTATACAGTGTTGGAATTTAATTTCATTTATACCCTTAAAACTATTTTTTTTAATGTTTTGAACTTTTATCTTCCCCGTCACACAACATTTTGGTGAAAAAATAACCCTTCAGCCATGAAGTTTTATTTCAAAAAATGCCTTTCAATAATGATATTTTCATTAAATAATTTGAACGAAATTTCCTACCAATAGTGACACAAATGACTCAAAGGTAACGTGTGACACATACCAAAGCTAACAAGTGGTGCATTATTCATCTGAAGTACATTAAGTGATAAACTTAGGAAACAAACAAAACATGGAACCCAAAATCCTTCTGAGAGATTAATGTTGAGCCAAATGGAATGCAACATACCAAATTTTGCAAAGTTAACATGTTGCAACACTAGTGTACTTCAAATTGTGACATTTTATTTCAAAGGAATACTTCAACCATAGGAACTGAGTTGAAAGAATAGATAAACACATTGCAATTGTTTAAACAAGATTATACTATGACTTTCTCTCCTTCCTTTACAAAGAAGTTTAATAAAAAAAAATTTGAAGTATTTATTGTTTTGGATTTCTCAACTATTAATATATATGAACTTGTAGTACACATGGAAAGCCCACATTGAAGCAAATCTTTCAAAGAAGTGGCATAATTTTATAAAATAAATTTGTTGTGTTTTTCATTATTCATAATTGAATGCAATATTTAGTTTTTTAATATAACTAATTTATTTTTTATTTTATTTTTTTAAAATTAAATGATACAAATTATATATAATTTACATAATGATTTCGACTTATATATCCTCATTATATACTCCACCAAAAAACAAAAATTTAAAGCAAGGAATATATCAACATTTGAATGTAAATGATTGCAATTGAAAAAATAATCCATATAATTTTATAAAAAAAAAATTGAATTGCTCATAGGAACATATATTTTGTTTTACTACTAGATGATCGAAGCATAACATGAAAGGGCATTATCATATATTTTCTAAAATATGAAAATATTATATGCCACAAGATAAGTTTGTTATGGAGCACTTTGGGATATGATAACTTACAATTGAACTCTCTAGTTTAGTGAACTAAGACAAATAAAAAAAACTAGTGGACTCTAGCATGAGATTACATAACCAACGAAAGTCTTTGGTAGGGAAAAACAATTAATGAATTATCTAGATGTATAAAAAGTGTGAGATAGAGATGGTTTATGCTTTGCACTTTTTTGAAAATATAAAGCCTTCATGGATCAAGGTGAAACACATAAATATTTGGAAGTGGAGGTATTGTTGAAGTAAGGGGTAGTAGGTGCCAAGGAGAGGTGATTTTCAACCCTGAAGGAAAATTAGAAATACATTTTGCCTGGGCTCTCAAAAGAAAAGAAAACAATCAAGCAGAAACCTATGCCCTTCTCCAAGTTTATGAGTTAGCCCAAAAAGTAGGAATTCCATGTCTTTTGGTTCTCAAGGACTCTTCTTTAATTATCTGACATATGATGCAAATCTCAGGACTAAAGACCTAACTCTTCAAATAAAAATAGACCAAATTAAGAAAGAAACTAGACATTTCAAATAGGTAAGGTTCCTTCATGTTCTTCGTGATCTGCATGAGGATGCTGACAAGGCGACCAATTCATCCACCCACCCTGAACACCAACACTTATTGAACAGGATTGAAATAAGGAGGGAACCAATCCCATGACGCTGACTCAAGATGGAATGGATGCGTGAGGGATTTTATGTCCTCTCCCATAAGTTTGCAGGTGAAAAAGATCTTTTCTCTATGTGCCATCGTCATGAGAAAGGCAGGGCAATCTAACCTTATTAAATCACACATGAAGGAAATGAATGATGGTAAACTGGATGATAGATCCGCAATATAGAAACTCACTGAGAAGGATTATTTGAAGTGATTCACCATACCAGGCCATATCATGTTACTAAATGGGGTCTCGAAGATAAAAATCCGGTGGATCCACTATTCAAGAAGCTCTCTCCCTTGTGTTGGGCATCGTCCCAAGGAAATTCTGAAGGTATGGTGAACTCTATGATCAAGTTGTCGAATCAGAATGTGAGCAAATTCATAATTCCGCAGCAAGATGGATGCCATTATGAGCCATGCATGTGTCAGCAGCCTCGTCGCATCAAAGAAGAGGGTAGAGAAACTAAACGATCGCTCAATAGATTTTCCCATGACTTTGTCAGTGATTTCAGGGTAGAGAAACTAAACGATCGCTCAATAGAAATATGACTGAACCAAGAGGAAGACATCCGAGATCAAGAATGTGAAGACACCCGACAAAGAGAGAAGGTCGTGGCAGAGGAGTTGGAAAAGGTAAAAGAAAAGAATGCAATGTTTATGGAAAAAAATGTTTTTTTGGAATCTCAGCTAACATTTCTGCAGGTTTGAGTTGGAAACTTAGAAATGGGAGCCAATCCTTCGCCATCCAGCTTCATCTGTTCTAAAATCCCTCTTTAGGATGCTGGCACCAGGTTTGAACCTCCGAAATTTTCCGAGACAAAGAACGAATTCACGGCCCATTAAATGGAAGTCTATTTTTGTTGTTTCAAGAGTCATATGTCTATTTTCCTAATAGCTTGTCTTAGTTTCTATAGAATAATAGTTTGAGAGGAAGTAGCCCATAATATTGTCTATCTATCAAAAGTTTTTGAAAATCCCTATCAAGGAAGAATCTGTATGGTTTATGGTAACATGAAATTTTCTTTCAAAAAGGTGTCCAATAGATAGTTGTAGGCCCTTGGGAAAAATTACGTATAGAAGTTGGTAGAATGATGTCTAGAACAATCTAGATTTAGAAGAAATAAGCTTTAGCGTATCAGAAATTTGTGTACTCTTACTACATGGGGAAACCTCACAGGTCACAAGGAGATCAATTGATCAATTATTTGTCATTAAACCATTAATATACTCAGAAATGGTAATGTTTATTAATGCATTCTTTCATGAAATAACTAGCATGATGTCGCTTAGGGTTAAATGTGCATCCTTTCAAGACATAACTAGCATAACTAGAATATTTATAATGGCGGATGTGAACTTCATGAGGAACACTATTAAGGATTGTGAACTTCATGAGGAACACTATTAAGGATTGTGAGAAGCAGGTCATTCAAACTAACAGAGGATCTTCCCATGGACAAACTAACAGAGGATCTTCCCATGGAAGAGATGGGGAGGCTGAATCAAGGAGGATATAATGAGGTGACAAAAAATTCCAAAGTAGAAAGATAAATTCCTTGAATAAAGGTGAAGCATGGGAAGAAAGAAAACAATTTTTTAACAAGTTATGTAAATTTAAAAATGACATAGGATGAGAAGAGAAGAGGATTTATACTAATCCTAGTATATTGTGATGTATTATATTCTATTAACAACTAAATTTTGTCCATCGTACATATACATCATTACCACATTTCATTTCCACCCTTTGTACCTTGATGACAAAAATCAAAGTCACAGAACAAAAAGGGGGTATTATACAAATTAATCTGCATGATTTCTATGATATCCCAAATTGGATAAATGGATAAAAAAAGTAAAAGGAAAAAATCAAAACTAAAAACTAAAATTCTTATCCTTATCCTAAAGCTATCCATTGTGCCTACAAATGAACCCTCAAGGTACCTCACTCAACACCAATTTCTCCATCCATTTCCCAATCCATTACTTTGAAAAAATATCCTCGAGATCATAACTCCCTTTCCTGTTCCAATCTCACCTTTTTGGAGATCACATGCGTGACTTGTGGCCAAAGAATTGTGGACTTGCTAGGAGACCAAGCAAACCCTCTCTTGGATAGACACAGGGACCCCTTATACTACAACTCAGAGGTGAATATTACCCTTTTAAAAGTCCATTTTGATAATAAAAACACATTCTTTGTTCTTTAAATATCTGTTTTTGTTTACTTCATGAAGAATGCATGGTAGTTTAGATTTGCTTTCATTGTTATTTTGTTTTGCTTACCTGTTAGATTAGTCATTTTAATTTTTTTGTCCGTTAAATTTTACTTTTTATCTTAAAACTCTACTAATATCAACACAACTCTTAGTAGGTGCACTTTTATATATGCACCTTATAGTTCCACATCTCACATTTTTTAGTAATATCATATACTGAGTTCTTGTTGCGATCGATATACAAGAAAACAATTTATAAATCCTTGTAATGGTTAACTAAATAATAATACTTTATCTTTAAAATGAAACTGAGAACAATGTTCAAAAGTATGCTATTTGTTTTACTCATGAGTGATTTATGGAAAAACATTTCATCTTTTTCTTTTCAAAGAGAATTGCTATCATTTTTAGTTTGCTCCCACAATCTTACTATTAAGTAGGACAGTAAAATAAAAACACTAAATCAATATTTCTTTAGTCAAAAGAATAAGAATAGTTAAATACATATATGTTCCTTTTGATAAATCTTCCAACGAACCAAATGGGAAGTCCTGAACTACCCAATCTTAAACCAACAAGGATACTTTAATATCCATATCCTTCTAGTCACCTCTAAGCCAAACCATAATCCCATTAGGGTTAAGTTAACCAAGTGGTTTTCCAGTTAATATCTTAAACTCAATATGAGCAGGCCTAACACAGTCTCGAGTAACGAATATATGCACATTATGTTTCCACATCTCACATTTTTTTAGTGCATAAGAGTGGGAAACTTGAAATGATCATAGTATTTGTTGCGACAATAGTTCAAAATTTTGTTTTACTAGTCCTTTAAGCATTCAACACAGGAAATTTTTTTTTCCTCACAACACCTCTAGTGCTTAACTCTATGGCCATAAAGTTTTCTTTTCTTGAACTAGACTAAAATTGAACTCAGGTCATCCACTTATACAGATACTTAACCATTTATTTACTGTCATTCATCTTGTGCTCCCTTTGATTGTGGTTTTGGAGTGTTATGTTGTCTATAACTTTTGTGTATGTCTCTCTCTTGTATTTTCACCTAAAGTAAAAGCGTATCGATTTATTGTTTTTAACATCTTTTGTGTGTTTGTTTATTATTCAATTTTGTATACATATTATATGTATGATTAGTATCTAATAATTTTTTTATATTAAATATATTAATTTAAATTTTTAATGTATTGAAATGTGTAATATTTTTCTTTTCATAGAAACTATTGGGGGATAATATATTAAACGAGGGTTGCACTTAAAATCCAAACAACTAAGTTTACAAAATGCCAACTATCTTCTAAATCCTTATGATTAATGGCTATTGCAAAAAATGGAAGACTAATTGTATTTTTCTATATGCCTTACAATATGAAAAAAGGATCCTATTCCAAGAGTGCTATATATTCTTAGATACTTTCCTAGAAAACACTTACATTTAAATAAAACATTTAGATATTTAAAGAAAAAAAACCCTAATAGTTCTAGTCTCATACTATTTGGCCATCATTGTTGTTATCCATGTTCAAGTCCACCAAAGGAGGAGGAGCCGAGCCTTGATGTCCATATTCATCCGAGGTCATGATGCTATGAGTTGTTTTTCTTTGGGTCACGTCATTATCCATATGTTGTTGGTGAGTATTGAGATCCACCTCAATCCTTATAGTCCTACGTCCTTGCTCGACAACAATTCCCATTATCTCCTCTAAGTCCCGATGAATGTCCACTGGTGCTATTGATTTATGGATATAGTGGACAAAGCCTTCTATAATCCAACTATTTCTTCCCTGAGATCCCTAATGTCCCTATGCACCTCTGCTATGTCACAAGAAAAACATCAATTGCATGCCATATATGTCGTGTTCTCTATTCTTTCCACCAATCAAAGCTTCTCAACCTGCAAACCAACTCGTCTATCCTCCTCACACACTTTTCAGCAATCCTTCTTTTCTCCCCATGCCCACCAGCGAATGCAGGTGCTAGTATCTACAGATGGTAACAAACATGACATTTCAAAACTCTCCAAATCCCTCATTTTTTGAGCAGAAATAATCTGCAACTTGTTGTATAAGCTTTCCTTCCCTCCAAATCATGCTAAATAACACATACATATGCTACGTGTCCACCTTCGAGCCATCAAATCCAATGCTATCCACTCCCATCTGTCGATTCTTACTCCACGTGTCGTATGCTTCAACAATCTCTGGTGGATTCAATCTCATGGAAATCTTAAATAAGTTGCGTCTACTCCTATTTTGTGTTCCCCTTGACGTAATACAACCCCCCTATTTGTTCATTCATCAACTTGTCGATTATTGATTCTTAAGATGTATGAAGGTAGGTTATTGAGTTGAGGGTGTGGGTAATGTGAGCTGCACGCCTTAGTGTTTTCCCGAGGAGCAATGTGTCATCCTTAGCACCTCTTATCATTCCATTTATGATCACTTGAGAATCTCCTACTGCTATGAGTGACGTTATTCCTCTTTCTTTAATTAAAGGAAGGCCTGCATACAAAGCTAATGCTTCGTCCATATTGTTTGTCTCCTTTTCTAAATCCAAGCATAGTTTAATTCTTCTCGTCCATCAAAACTGCGAACAACCCTCACACCTACCACTCCTTAATATGTGTTGGATTTAAATAAATTTATATTCATACTTTTTAATATTTCTAAATTTTAATATAATAATTAAATTTGTAATAACATAAATTTGAAGATTTAATTCTATTTATAATATAAGTTTACTTTTTACAAATTAATTTATTATTATAAATTTTACATAAATATGATGTGTGTGGTGACCAAGTGGCCATATGCATGATACATCTTATTTTGTTTGGTGAAATACATTAATATCACATGCAGGTGAGAAACAACATTATCAATTATATCATTGACAAATGTGTCAATTAAAGAAATATTAATATTTCAAAAGTAGTTTAAAAAAAAATATGATCAATCTTACTCTTGATTTTGGAAACAACAATATCAATATTGTTGACAAATGTGTCCATGAAATATTAATATGTCAAAAGTACTTTTAACCATTCCAAGATTAATATTTGAAGGGTGGTTTTAAAAAATACAATAATAATATTTCAAAAGTAGTTTTAAAAAATACAAAAGCCAGCTTCCCTGTTTTGCAAAATTGACCATTAGCTGATTCATGGGCAGGTATAATCTCACATCATAAACAATGCCTTATAAAATCTAAAGACACATTTATGTCATCTTTTACTTACTATCTATGTGTACCACTCATGCTGAAAGCTTTTTATTTTAATTAACAATTTAGTTGAAGATCCTTTAAAACCTATACATATTTATGTCGTATCAAGAACACAGTTTTAGTCTCTCCCACCTATACCTTTATGTTACTGCTAGATTCACTCTTTTTTGGGCTAGAGTTGGAATTTTAAAACAAGTTTAATAGTTAAATTTAGTATTAAAATGAAAAATGAGTGCCACGGCCTCGATCTTGATTGAAAAATGTGTGCCACGGCCTCGATCTTGATTGAAAAATGCGTGCCACGACCTCTTTCTTAGTGGATTTGGGATTTAGTTGTAATAAAGAATCCATCTTGATTGAAAAATGCGCGCCACGGCCTCTCTTTCTGAGTGGATTTGGGATTCGGAAGAGTATGTAACCCTAACTAGGGTGGACTTGTGGTATTGGTTTACAAAACCCTATATCTAACTTGAGTGGGCCTTGTGCATGATAAGGTGATCCAGAGCTTCTGCAAGCAGGATCACAAGTTCTACACGCCTTCCGCGCGACTTCTTGCACGTTATGATAATTTGATCGTTTGTTGTATTTCATGGCCGATTCCACTGGTTCACGGGCGATACAGGTCGCAGTGGTGCCATTTCCAGCACATGGACACCTCAATCAATTGCTTCGTCTTTCCAGGGCCCCATCGGCGGGGGCAGCACGAGGAGTAGACGTCCTCTATGCCACCACTTCTACTCACATGAAACAACTTCGGCGTCGCGTTCAGGGATGGAATCCTGATCACTTTGCCATTCGTTTCTACGAATTGACTACCCATCTCTCCTCTTGCCTGGAGGTTATCAACTCTCTTCCATACGACTTCAGTTGTCTATCTGTGACTGAGAGGATTAGGTCACAATACCCCACATCACATATTCTAAGGTGATCATATGACAATTTTGAGGGTTGATATTGGGATGATGGTGGAAAAGATTTGAGGTGATCATATGATAATTTTGAGGGCTGATTACAAGGAAATTTTTGAGGTGATTATATCAACATTATTGTACATGTAACTCTAGTAGGTTGGTGCCTACAAATATTACTAAGTTGGTGTTGAGTTGAGCATATTGGTGTCTCTGGTAGGTGGGTTCCTACAACGCTCACTGAGTTGGTGCTCAACTAAGGGTATTGGTGTATCCAGTAGGTTGGTTCCTACAAACTTTGTAATAATAGGTTGGTTCCTACATACATTTATAAAGATAAGTTTTTATGGTTATCTCTTGGATTATTTTCCACATTAAATTCTATGTGCTATGATTTGTTTTTAGATGTTTTTACTACTTCACAGTCAATGAATGATTGATAAATGGAATTCTTATATTGATTCACCACCCTCTCTCAATATAAGCATCAATTCAACATAAGGAATGTAAGGGTCGATATTTGGGAAATTAAGAGCATTTTTTCTTGGATGAATTCTCATCTAGTCATAGTTTTGGAGTTTGTTCATCAAATTAAATCTCACACGTAGGCCCTACACACTCGTCTTGAAGACATAGAAGTGCACATCTACATGTATGGTCATTAGGTGGAGACCATGATGATTGCTCTCGACCATCATCAAGAGATTTTTATTGAGAGGAATTCTAGGGTCACTCGAAAATACTAAAGAAGATGCATGGATGATGACTCTATTCTGCAACATCCCCATGGAATTGTGGACAACTCAATCTCCAAAGGATATACAGGAGGAAACACCACCCATTTAGGGGCGGTTATCACTTTGCAGATTTGGGGTCCAAAAAATTTCGGGGATTGTTTGAGGGATTACACAATATTTTTTGGTTCAAAATTTCATCACTAATTCCATGCCCCTCAACATGATTCTACACTTTGATACCTTTCCAATGGTCCAAGAATCGCCTCAAATGGAGCCCATATGTGAATGTTATGCCTCCTGCAAGTTGACCTATCCAGTTGAACTCCATGGTACCAAGTAGATTACTTGTCAATTTTCATTTATCACACATGTGGAGATATTCACACATTTACTTTCAAGAAAATTCTAGAAGGTCTAAAAAACTAACCCTAATAAGGAATCAAGGCTTGCGAAAACCCTAAAATTAACCCTAGATGACTATCAAGCTATATTAAATATTATTGGGCAATCAGGAGAAGAAGGGATTACATTTCATGATGTTATTGTATTATTTCATAGTTGAGAAACAACATGGGAGTGGATATTAAACCATACGAGATAAAGGATGCGAACCTGTATTATCCATTCTAGTTGCAGTATCATAGGAAACTCCATAGAGAATATTGTTTCCTTTGTATTTACATTCTATATAAAAGAGCAAGGCATAGTCCTTATTTTTGGATAGTTTTTTCCCCATAGTAGGTTTTACCAAGGTATATCTTGTGTTATTATGTGGATTGTGTATTTTTTTACTCTAGTTATTCTTGTTTCAGTTCCATTTTATTTCGAATTCAGGGGAAATAAGATAAAAAGAACTAAGTTGTAAGATATGTTGTGACAAACTTTTCTAGTGGAATATCCAAAGCAATTTACAGATCATATTGGTATCAAATAATTTTTCTTTGGGGTTTTGTCAGAAATTGCAAGATCTAGTGGTAGAATAAAGAAAGAGACTTCAAACCCTTGCCATTGGGAATGAGTTTGGTGAAGGAGTCACAGACAATTATGAGCAATAATTTACAAATTTAGAAATACAAGCCGTCAATATCTCATGCAACATGTCAATCCTCATGGAGGCTTTGAAGAACAATGTAACATACCCAAATTCTGAACATTTTATGTTGTGAGAAAAACATTATGTTTTATGTTATTGTAAAGTTTTATGATTATTGACCAAGTGGGGTCAAGATGACTCTAATTAATTACTCTGAATATTTTATTTTTAATAAATAGAAATTGGAGACAAATATCCAAAGGAGGCTATTGAATTAGTGTTCACTAGCCCACTAGGAGGAATGGACTAGGGTGGAGAGAAAACTGACACTTGGCAGCATCCTCAACTCACTTCTAGCTGTTGTAGGGGGAAACTTCCCTACTTTTATGGTCATGTTCCCCAAGAAAGTGGAACTGAGCAGGTGGATCATTAACTAAAGAAATTGAACAAAGACCTAGGCATGCTTTATCTACCCATCGAATTCAGTAGGAGGCTGTTCAGTTCTACCTTGTGATAATTTATGAAAGAGAAAGATAAGAGAGCACAAGACATTCAATGAGGGGAAGGATGGTAAGTGATTGAGTGAGTTAAGACTGCATTCTGAACTAGTGCAGCCACATTACTGAGTTCAATATTGCTAAAGGTAGAATTATTATTGTGAAGTACTACTACTGAGTTGCAGAGGAATATATTCCATTCTCCACACATCATCTTCGTCCTGGTGGTTCAGTGAACATGATCGGGGGTCCTAAGGCAAGTGATTTGGTTGTCTTCAGGAGAAGGTTGGGTGGAATGGGCTCCTTTGGATGTTTGTCACCCTCTGTTGTTAACAGGTTTTCATTGTGTTATCTTATTTATTTTCTGTCATATTAGTTTTCAGAATGCATTAAAATCGGAACTATTATCTACTTCAGAAAATTGCCTTTTACTTAACTGTTAGATTTAGAATGTTGATTTGAAGGTTCTTTTCTGAATAATGAAATTATGATCAAATGAAATACTTCTCTGCATTTTTCCACACACTGTTTTAAGTGTCGTACTCTAGTACAGAGAAGTTAAAAATTATAAATAGATTCGAATGATCCTTAGTGATAAGATGAATGATTTCTGAATCAAATTACAATTTCCTTTTCTAAGTTAAGTTATAGTTTTAAATATAAAACTGACACAAAAAAATGCTCATATTATATCAGGTCTGCAATACTTCTAGAAAATTTTTATCATTTTTCAGAGTTATAAACGTATATATTTATCTAAGTTTTAAGAACATATATTATAGAATAAGTAATACTTAATCTTTAGTTATTTTTATAAACACCAAATAGATACTGCAAACACAAATAAGTAATATATATATATATATATATATATATATATATATATATATATATATATAGATATAGATATATATACCTAGAAAATAACTTTACAGTCTTCTTTTAAAACAAAACTAAGTTCTCTTATTCTCCGTTGAAAACATTTAAGAAATATAGCTTATCTCATACAGTTTAACATTTCATAGTAAAACATGGCTTAATACAAAAGTAACCGTCTCCGAATCAAATTCTATCTCATTTCAAAACCTAAGATAAAAACATAGCATTATTTGTTTATATCATAAATCAATTAACTTGGCAGAAACCTTCTAAAAAAAAATGAACCTTTACGTATTATAAACAATAAATATACATATCACAAAACCCTAGTAGTATTGAAGTTCATGATACAGGATATTTTATAAATCAATCGAATTTGGAATTATTATATGCCAAAACATCTATAAACATGTATTTATCCTTTATCAAGCATTAGGTATCATGCATCGTTTCACTATAATTATCCATCCCATTTTATCTCACACAAGAACTATTCTTTAAACATAAGTGTGCTAAATCGAATACGTTTCTGGAGAATTACACTATTTTTCATTTTATTTTCAACTATTATTTTATACAAGGAATTTATACATGCAACATCACTGTAAACATTACAGACTTGGGTTCGAGACCCCAAGGGCTCACACAATGGGTTAGTACATTTTTAAATTACATAAACCGATCGGTACATGATTCACAACTTGGTACAGGGTTGGAAGATCGGTACAGGTACCCTGTATCATCTCTTTAACAAAAACAATCTATTAACAACTTAACCATTGATGCAAAGGTTTAGGGTTCGAGTCTCGACTCACCCAAACTTGTTGTTGGGAATTATAATTCCTCACATTACAACTTAAGTGCATAAACAAGAACTGGGTTCGAAACCCCTAGTAACTATCTTCTAAACATCAACATTCATAACACATAGGGTTTCCACCTAGAAACATTTTCATAGCTCGAAGGGATTTTACCAAATCGAAATACCACCACATTGAAATACCCATACGAAAACGACGAGAAGGCAGTAAGCACAGTTCGAATATTAAAATTACTCACATATTAAAAACCAAAAGTTATCTTTTATTAATCCACATATATTATTTTACAAACAGTAATGAGGGGAAGCGCTGAGAAACCAACACGAGCCAAGGCTCAATGTTTCAACCCTCACTGTCCAAAAATGCCATACGGCTTATAAGTTTACAACAAACTGTAAAATCAAATTACAAGTTGAAAAGAAATCTCGGCGAAACCAAAACCATACCGACATCAGCGCCAAGCTTCACCTTTTGCTTCTGAGTTACAAATAGGATACCCATAGGGAATCACCGAGGCTTACCAGGGAAAACGAAGCTCTTATCCCTCTCTGTCCAACCTTAAAGAAATGCTAAGGGAGTGACCTGTCAATATTATCATCAAGGTAACTGGTTAAATCATGTTATAAACGAAGTAACTCAAACACATTATTTTAAAACCATGTATCATTAAAACACTCGACGAAACACTTAAGGTTGAATGTTACCTTTTCTTCGGCATGCCTGAGCATATCCCAAGAAACTTCACCAATGTATGTAGTGGTTGTGATTACAGCATTAAAACCTATGGTGTAATGATTCTCCATCGAGCCCAGTAAGGGTTAAAAACTGTTGTAAAAAGACTTTGGTTCATATATCCTGCGGTTGAAATAGATGCAGGTTATGAGGTCTCGGTATCGAAACCCTCGAGGCACTTACAATAGTTGTTTACAAACCCTAGTTTTTCGAGAACTAGTCGGCCTCTCCTGCTAATACCAATGCCAAATGAATATTCCAAGTTAAGCCTCGTCAAGGTCAATCAAACCATATCTAGGGTTTAACGCAAAACCCAAGAACCATCACGTGAAGTCAGACCACAGGGCTGCCAATAAGCTTTCCATTTAAGACCACAGTAAATAACATTTAATGTTACAACTATCGAGTTCCAGTCTTCTTCCAACATGGCTCTCCATCGTGGTTACCTTTGGGACGAACCTCATTGTATATTCAAACCCCTCACCAATAATAAAAATGTATGTCAACGATTACACTTCCACGTAACCTTGCCACTAAGAATTCCACTTAGAATGCTTTAATGAGATTTAAATATTAACGCAAACGAGCTTTCAATACTCCTGCCAACTTGTTTTCACTACCTTGGAATCTTGATTTGTAACTATAGTTTAAGACCTTGCATTTGCCAAGCTTTCATGTTATACGTTTTCATATCCCGAATTTTGAAACCTTAGTATGATATAATACTACCATACATCTTCTGCTAAATAAAATATAAATGTTTTGCATAGTTCTATGTCAGATTATTTGGTTCATGGCTATAATCGTGGTCATAGGTTTAAGACCTTTCCACTTAATAAATCAATAATGCAACAAGTCTTAAGTATGTATTAGTAAGACTTGATTAATATCACTTATCATGTTTTAAGCCATAGTTAATAAACCACTTTATCATAATAACAAAGTAACTAGGGCATGCCTTAAGCTACAAAGCCTTTAGCTATTTTGCATGTTATGAACGTTATTTCTGACATAGTAAATTCAGGAGGAGATTAACATACGCTTTGACATCTCAGCTTTTAACTGCGTACAATTTTGGAAGTGCCATTGCTCACATGCAAGTCTATAAGGAATATTAAGATGCGTTAGCTAGATAGTAGCTAAGTAAGCCTCAGGGTGCCATAGGACCCCTCCATCGAAAAGGAAAATCAATAGTTAGTATCTATGAACGAAGCAACAGAAAAGTATGAGCCAAGTTAAATGGCGATGCTTATACATATAATAAGTAATCATAATTACTCATATAACAAAGATAGTATTAAATCATCCAGAATGTCATTGCAACATTAATACATGCATTCAATCATTTGCATAGAGTAAAGACATTTATGACCAAATATAAACATAGCAGGTAATTGATGTAACGTAATTATAATATTGACGACTAATTGAAGAATGTGTTGTCATAATACATAGTTAGTTGGTGGTTAAATGAATTAAATTATCATTAATGATACTTCCGCATAACAAATATAAACATTTAATGCTACTTAGAAAATTTTTATTTTTTGTGAAATTTGGGGATGTTACATGTGGTATGAAAGCACAAGTTCAAATATTAGACCTGAAATGGCTCAACTCGCGTAATTTAAAATTTTAAAACAGAATTGCAACTACTGATTTTTATTTTATTTTTGTTTTTTGTTTAGCACTTTATAAATTTAGTCTATAGGTATGGAAGGACCAGAAGAGTTAGCTGAAGACAAGTCCCATAATAATGAACAGAATAATAATGAACAAGGACACAGTAATGCAGAAAATTTATTTGTTGAATTGAATGATAATTCATCTGAATTGCTAAGAACAGTTAAAGATTTAAAAATAGAAATAAAAACAGTTAATGAGGAAAATGAACGGATCCTAAAAGCTCAAGAGGAGCTGAATCAAATTCTGTTGGATAAATTTCATAATAACGATAAGGATAAAAGAACAGAAATTAATTCTGAATCTGGAACCATGTCCTACCAATGTAAGGATAAAAAGTTAAAATTGACTAATTATGATAGCATCTCTTCTTCTGAATTTTATGAAAAAGCACACAGGAAAAAGCACAACTATTCGAGTGATAGTAGTGAAAGTGACTGCTACACTAAAAGGAAGAAGTACAAGCCATACAAAGAAATTTCTGGCGAATTTAAAAAGATTAAACCACCAACTTTTAGCGGAGAAACAGAAAAGAGTAAGGCAGCCGAAGCATGGCTGTCTGGTATGAATAAATATTTTGAAATTTACAACTACTCAAGTCATTTAAAAACCAAAATGGCAATTTATAATCTGTCTAGAAAAGTAGATATCTGGTGGCAAGATCTAAAATGAGTAAAAGGCTTAAAAGAGAAAAGTGTAAACTGGAGTAATTTTAAGAATTACTTTAAAGGAAAGTTTCTGTTGGAACGGTATTATGAGGAATGAGCTAAAGAGTTTTATGAATTAAAGTTAGGTTCCATGGATATGAGGGAATTAAGCAAGTTTTTAAATTTGTTAAGGTATGTGCCTTACATTATTGAAGAAAAGCCTAAGGTGCAAAGATTTCTAAGTTGTTTACCCTCCCATATAAAGGACAAAATTGAGTATGACGATCCTAGAAATCTTGAAGAGGCCATGAGAAAAGAAAATATCTGTTATGAATAGAACAAGAAAATGGAAGGCATACCAAGTTGGAAAGTAAAAAGGACAAATAATTTTTAACAAAGGAAAAAGCATTTTTCTTTTAATTGCAAATTTGGAAATAGTAATTCACATAATTATTCTAACAGAAAATTTCAAGGGAATAGTTCAAGAGGCAATGTACAGTCAAATTTTACAGCTGTAAGAAACAGAGATCCACCTAAAAGTTTTGTTAAGAACAATGAATAGAAAGAACCTGTTAAATGTTGGGACTGTCAAGGACCTCACTATGCATCAAACTGCCCACTCAAAGAGAGGACTGTCAACAACATACACACAGTACAGGAGAAGGCTATTGTTGGTGACCTAGCAAGAGAAATTCCCAGAATCAATGCATCCTTAGAAAACAGACAGTCTGATCATCAAACTTCCATGGTGGAAGTAGAAGGTATGCTGAAAGATAAACCTATTTCTATTTTAATTGACTGTGGAGCAAGTCTTAGCTACGTGTCACCTGATTTAGTAAAATGTTGCAATCTGAAAATAGATCAGTTTGAAAAGTCATGGCTGGTTCAATTAGCTATTGGAACTAAAAGAAAGGTGACTGATTATGTAAAAGAGTGTGAATTATTGATGAATTAGTTTAGGACTCATGTTAAGCTGAATGTGTTACCTTTAGGTTCTTACGATGTTCTGATTGGAATGGATTGGTTGGAAAAGCATAGGATAGTGTTAAATTGTTTTGAAAAGACTTTTACCTGTTTGAATGATAATTGTGAAACTGTAACAGTAAAAGGAATTCCTAGAAAGACTTATGTTAGACAAATTTCTGCTTTGCAAGTTAAAAAGGTTGTTCGAAAACGGTGTAACTTGTTTGTTGTAAATGTAAGTAATGAAGAACAATCAACTAAGGAAGATAAGTTAAAGTTGGAAGACATACCCATTCTAAAGGAATTTTCTGATCTATTCTCGGAAGAAATTCCAGGACTACCTCCGAAAAGGGAACTATATTTCACCATTGAGTTAGTACCGAGAGTGGTACCAAACTCAAAGGCTCCTTATAGAATGAACATTCTGGAGCTTAATGAACTTAAATCACAACTTAAGGAACTAATTGATAAAAATTATATAAACCCAAGCGTGTCTCCGTGGGAAGCACCTGTCATTTTTGTTAAAAAGAAGGATGGACCTATGCGTTTATGCATACATTACCGCGAGTTAAATAAAATGACCATAAATAATAGATATCCTTTGCCCCGCATTGATGATCTGTTTGATCAACTACGCGGTGCGAAGATATTTTCTAAGATAGACTTGAGGTCGGGGTACCATCAAGTCAGAATTAAAGATGATGACATCTTTAAGACTTCTTTTAGAACCCATTACGGGCACTACGAGTTCATGGTTATGCATTTTGGGCTAACCAACGCCCCAACAGTTTTAATGTGTCATATGAATAATGTTTTACATCAATACTTAAATAAGTTTGTAATTGTTTTCATTGACGACATTCTAATTTATTCTAAGACTAAAGAAGAACATGACGAACACTTCAAGATAATTTTACAAGTGTTAAGAGAACACCAACTTTACGCTAAGTTCAGCAAATGTGATTTCTTTAAAGATAAAATACAGTACCTAGGGCATGTGATATCCAAGGATGGAATCACAGTAGACTCAAACAAGATAAAAACAATTAATGAATGGCCCGCCCCTAAAGAAGTAACTGACATACGATATTTTATGAGAATTACAGGTTACTATCATAAGTTTATAGAAGGATTCTGTCGAATAGAGAATCTTATAACCTATTTACAAAAGAAAGGTAAGAAGTTTGTTTAGGATAAAAAATGTGAAGAAAGTTTTAAGAAATTAAAAGAACTATTAACAACTACACCTATTCTAAAAATTGCGGACCCAAACAAGGATTTCATTGTGTGCATGGATGCATGCAATGATCGACTTGGCGGAGTCTTAACACAAGAAGGTCATGTGATTTTCTATGAGTCTAGAAAGTTAAAATTCATGAAAATAACTATGCAGCTTACGATCTAGAGTTAGTTGTCATGATACATGCGTTAAAGATGTGATGCCATCACTTAATCAGAAGGAAGTTTACACTAATGACAGATAATAAAGTCTTAAAATATTTATTGGATCAACCAAATCTTAACGCGAGGCAAGCTAGGTGGTTAGCTTTCCTTAGCGAGTATGATTTTGAGATTCACCACATTAAGGGTAAAGAGAATAAATTTGCTGATGCATTAAGCAGAAATGCGAGATTAAATTTTGTGGCAGCAGTCAGCACTTATAAAACAAATTTAGAAAATCAGATTAAAGAAGGAATCAGGAGGGATGAAAAATATCAAAAATTACATGAAAAAGTTGCTGAAGATAATTCTGAAGATTTAATAACAGATTTCAGAATTGATGAAAAAGGATTAATGCTGTATAAAAATAGACTTTATGTTCCCAATGTTGTTGAAATTAAGTTGCTGATTTTAAATGAAATACATAAACGTCCATACTCAGTGCAACTTGGTTACCAAAAGATGATAACAATGCTGAGGAAAGATTTCTTTTGGCAAAATATGAAAAATGAGGTAGATGAATACATTGCTAGGTGTATGGAATGTCAGCAAATAAAAGCTGAACATCAACACCCAGCTGGACTAATGAAGCCACTACCAGTCCCCAATTGGAAATGGGAAATAATTAGTATTGACTTTATAACTGGTTTACCTAAAAATTAGAAACATAATGATTCCATAATGGTAGTTGTGGATAAGCTTAGTAAAGCAGCCCATTTCATACCAGTGAAGACAACCTACAAGGCTGCTAACATTGCTGAAATTTTTATGAAACAAATTTTTCATTTGCATGGGATTCCAAAAGTTATAATTTCTGACAGGGATTCTAAGTTTATAGGAAATTTCTGAAAGTCGTTATTTAAAGGTCTAGATACTACTTTAAATTTCAGTACATCTTTTAATCCGCAAACGGATGGGCAGACAGAAAGATTCAATCAGATTCTTGAAGATATGTTAAGAATGTATGTTAGATATCATCCAGGTAAATGGAAGGAATATTTGCATCTTGCTGAGTTTGCTTATAATAATCATTACCAAGCTTCAACAAAACTCAGTCCATTCGAAATTCTATATGGCAGAAAATGTAATACTCCTATTTCATGGAGTTATCCAGTTGATAGGTTAATGTTAGTGTCATGTCCCAAATTTGGCATTGGGTCACAATGGCCTAATCACATTATCCCTATTCATTAGAGTTTGTCAAATTGCTGCTAAAGGTCAAATAATTGCCAAGGAGGAAAATTACTAGTTTCCTAGGTTTGGGGTGGAAGCTTTGGGATTTGGAATAATGGGGATAATAAATGATGTTTGAACATTAGAATGGAATAAATATTTAATAAAGGAGCTAAATAAATATATACAAGTGAAAATCAAAGTGGCATTTCATGATGAAGACACATGGAGGAAGTGGGACCCACATATGGCTCGATTTCCCCACTACATTTGGCATCATTCTCTCACCAATTCGAATTCAAGGTGAATGGTAACATACTTGGGGGAGTCCAAAAGGTATTATTCATTGCATGACTCATCCAAGGTCTAAATATAGAGGAAGAGTAACTCCCATGGAAGAGGAAGAGGCAATTTGGAGCTAGTGAGACACTTGGGCTAGATTCCCTAGCTCTATGACAACAATGATGAACATGCTATGACACCTATGACACAAATCAGACCTGAAGGCTGACATATGACATATATGACATGTCAGGGCTAAAAATAGACTCCAAGAGGGTGCTCAAGGGTGTTAGGGCAGCTAAGATGCTTCCACATGTGATTTGGTGGAAGTGGGAGACTAGGAATTGTTGTACAAGTGGCGTTCTTTGGAATCTCTTTCCAACTTGAGTTGGCATGAGTCTCTTGGAAGGAATTCGACCCATGGAGGACATTAGAAGTTTATAAATTTCAATAACAAAGAATGAAACCAGATTTTTATCATTTGTAGAATTTGCAATTGCATTTGTGAAGAGGGAGAGCTAGTGGATGACTAGTTTCTTGCCTTAGCCAATTTCGAGGGTGAAAGATTCCCATCCAAGTTGGCAATTGGAAAGGCCATTCAGACCTTTCATTTGGAGATTTAATGGAGTCTTTATTTGTAGGTGTAAGCTATAGGGCAGCTCATGGTTTCTTCTATTGCAGCTCACTCCTTCAACCATTTCCAGTTTTGATGTCATATTCTTGATCCTTGAGGGAGGGCGTTTTTGGTGAGCTATTGTACTATTTGGGGAAGCTTTTAATGCCCCATTTCTTTTTTAATATGAATTAAATACTCTTTTATTCATCTCCAAAAATTTTCAGGTCGAAATTCCAAGTAGAAATGTATAAATCTCATTTTTAATGGAAGAACAATGCCATTTCCCCACTACCTTGTTGTGAGCCAATGTATTGATGATGATTTCGAATGAATGGATGATTCTCTGATATATTTGTGATAAATATACTGCCATGGATGCCTTCTACAAGTTTCATGTACTGTACTTGAGCATTTGAAGCATTTTTACTCAGTTTAGTTGTATTGGGAGGTGAAATAGTGCCATTTCCCCAAGGGTCGAATTGGTGATTTTTGCAGTTGAATGGGAGAGGGTGAGAACAGTTGTAATAAACCATTAATGGTGCATATGAGACCTTAATAACATAATTAACACATTACATACCTCTGTTCATAAATTTGAGTGGTTTTGGAGGCATTTGGGAAGCCATTTTCAGTACTTACCTTTGGGGGATTTGAACCCCAAATTACTAGTAAAATTGCATACTTGGTCCAGAATCTTAAGAGAGTTTGCAGAGGTCTTTTGGTGGCAATATGTTATCCCTAAACATCATATTCAATTCCTAATATCATTAATACACTTTCCTTGAAGATTTGAAGGCATTTGGAGTCAATTTGAGACCTAGAGACCAATACTAGTCAAAGGGAAATCACTAGTAAAGTTACCTACATTGACCAGAATTGAAAGAGTATTTGCAGAAGTGTTTTAAAGGTACAAAGGTATCCCTGAAACACATATTTATGTTCTAATATCATTCATATACCTTCTCAGAATATTTGGGATCATTTGGGGCAAATTTGGGACCTAGAGATTGAAACTAGTCAAAGGTCCAACCAAGGAAAAAGTGGAAAATTGCAATTTTAATAAAATTCCTAACAAGGGACATTACAGTGGTATCAGAGCATGGTCCTTGCACCTGTGTATTAGGTACATACATTCAATAATAATTGGCATCCATGTCTTACTATTATGATGAATCCTATGAGTACAATTCTTATGAGGAATATGCAGATGCTTATGAGCAATATGAAGCAGAATGTGAATGGTATGAGGAAGAGGTGCCATCATGCAACACTTCTTACAATTTCAAGAGAAATGAAGATTATTCTTATGACCTTAAATCTGATGAATATGAGTGTGTCACACCAACCAAGGATAATTCTATGAGTGAGTTCAAAAGATGGAGAGCAAAATATAAAACCTTGCCCCAACAATATCAAAAATATCAAGAATATCTTGCTTTTAGCAAAAATACACAAAATGCCATGTCTTTTGAGTACTATGCTGAACATGTTTTTGAAAATAGGCCCAAAAATGAAGATGTGGAGTTAGTGAAGAAAGGTTTATGCCCTTCTTGTAAAAACCCTTGGAGCGAGTATCATATATGTGTGCATGAAATGATGTCCTCATTGAGGAGAGCTTTTGAGATTTATTCAAGAAGAGATTCCAAATATATTGATCCTAAGGAAAACAAGGGGCAAAATGTATCAGCTTGCTTTAAGGAGCAAAAGGAAGAGACATCACAAGAGCATGAAGAAGATTCTATTGAAAATATGGAAGATCATTTCGAGACACCTTCTAGCTTAGACATGAACCAAAGAGCATCTACTGATGGATGCTTAAACTATGAAGGAGTACCTACTGATGGGTGCTCAAACCTCTATGTTGGTGACATAGAGATCACTTTTGAAAGTGTTTCTACAAGTACAAGTTTCATTAAGCATGATAATGAATACCTTGTAGCAGTTGAAGAAGAACCAAGATCAACTTCCCCATCACCACTTGAGCTTCATGAAGTTGGTCCAAGCAAAATTGAAGAAGATGAGGAGGTTCATTTGCAAGAGCCTCATTTTCTTGAAGGGTCCTTAAAGATGAATGAAAATAAGATCCAAGATTCCCTCAGCATTCTCCATGACACTCAAGCATTGGTGTCAAATTCTTGTTGGAGAGCTACTTCATTGGAGGAAACATCCTTCCTTGAAGACATGGAGAAGATTCAAAGAGCAATGTGCCACATCAAAGGTAATTTCATGTCTTTGCTTTTTGATAGAAACCATTTGTTTGAGCTTAATGAATTGTTACATGATGCATACTTGAAGAATAATGAGGATATTCATAAGCTCACAATTCAAAATGAGCAACTTCTTGAAAAGTTGCAAGATACTTGTTTTTCCTCCTATGTTTCAGATTGTCAAATGGTAGATTGTTTGGAGGATTCTCATGACATGGTGGATCATGAGAAATGTGAAAATTTGAATGTTCTTGATGTGTTTGAAGATGAACTTGAAGAGATCCAAACACTTGATGTGGTGGAAGAGGAATTTGAATTGCCTCTTGATGAAGGTTATGCAATTTTTAAAGAAGAGCATGATTCCTCTACATTGGAACCAAACTATGACAAAGAGTTCACACTTTTGAAGGAGCTGCGTGATACTACCCACATGGATCCTTCCCATGATGAAACTCCTGAACCTTTTGATCATTTGGGTGAGTTAGTACATTCTCCTACATCCTACAATTCCATGTTTTGCAGTATTAGTCTCAATGAAGTATGGGTGAAAGGGTTCTTTTTGATGGTGCCACATGAGGAGTATGGAACTCCTAGATTTAACTTTTATGATGACATGGTTGGAGCACATTCTTCTTCACATTTGAAGAAACATTATTTGTCACTTTATGATGATGCAAATCTACATGGATGCACCTATGATATGCATTTGAGTCACTTGAAGACTCGTGGTTTTTCTTACTCAACACTTGATTCATTTGATGTTGGACGAACTTCATCCAACACTTGGGAGAATAGATTTATGATTGGAGAACATTTTTGTTGCAAGACACATACTTTGTTATATCTTTATGACTCTCACATTCAGGGATTTATGGGTGAGACTTCTTTGAGTCATTTGAAGTCTCCTTGTTTTTTCTGCTCACTATTTGGTTCAGATTTTAGTGGAGATTCTTCATTCACTTCTTGGATGAAAGAATACATGGTTGAATATTTTGATGCATATCACATCCTTTTGGAGAAGAATTATAGGACATGGGATCATCACCTATGTAATTGGAGCAGATTTGATTGGTCACTTGAAGCTTGTATGCACTTGGAAAATGGTGGTCTACTTGCTTGGAGGTATAAGCACTTTCATGACTCTTTGATGAAGCATATCCTTGATGTACATTTTCATTATGTTGTTATGTACTTTGATGATATATATTTGGTACTCATGATGTTTGGAAGGATGCATACAAGAAAATGGGATCCAGGAATCCTCTTAACTAATGGTGTGGGTTGGAGAGCACTCTTAATTATTGGGGTGCAATACAAGCAATGGGACCCTGGAATAATTTTTATCTCATTGGTTTCAAATTTTTTGGGGGGAAATAAGCAGTATGGGAGATGGATTTCCCCACTTAATAAAGTGATTTTTATCAGAGTAGTGCAGTAGCAAGCATGGTGGTTCCTCTCTAAAATCTTCATGGAAACTCAAAGACTCAAGGTTGGGCAATTCAATGGCAACTTCAAAGAATTATACAGAAAGCAGGTTCTTCAACACCCATGTTTAAAATTGCTTGAGGACAAGCAATATTGGGAAGGGAGGATTTGTCATGTCCCAAATTTGGCATTGGGTCACAATGGCCTAATCACATTAGCCCTATTCATTAGAGTTTGTCAAATTGATGCTAAAGGTCAAATAATTGCCAAGGAGGAAAATTACTAGTTTCCTAGGTTTGGGGTGGAAGCTTTGGGATTTGGAATAATGGGGATAATAAATGATGTTTGAACATTAGAATGGAATAAATATTTAATAAAGGAGCTAAATAAATATATACAAGTGAAAATCAAAGTGGCATTTCATGATGAAGACACATGGAGGAAGTGGGACCCACATATGGCTAGATTTCCCCACTACATTTGGCATCATTCTCTCACCAATTCGAATTCAAGGTGAATGGTAACATACTTGGGGGAGTCCAAAAGGTATTATTCATTGCATGACTCATCCAAGTTCGAAATATAGAGGAAGAGTAACTCCCATGGAAGAGGAAGAGGCAATTTGGAGCTAGTGAGACACTTGGGCTAGATTCCCTAGCTCTATGACAACAATGATGAACATGCTATGACACCTATGACACAAATCAGACCTGAAGGCTGACATATGACATATATGACATGTCAAGGATAAAAATAGACTCCAAGAGGGCGCTCAAGGGTGTTAGGGCAGCTAAGATGCTTCCACATGTGATTTGGTGGAAGTGGGAGACTAGGAATTGTTGTACAAGTGGCGTTCTTTGGAATCTCTTCCCAACTTGAGTTGGCATGAGTCTCTTGGAAGGAATTCGACCCATGGAGGACATTAGAAGTTTATAAATTTCAATAACAAAGAATGAAACCAGCTTTTGATCATTTGTAGAATTTGCAATTGCATTTGTGAAGAGGGAGAGCTAGTGGATGACTAGTTTCTTGCCTTAGCCAATTTCGAGGGTGAAAGATTCCCATCCAAGTTGGCAATTGGAAAGGCCATTCAGACCTTTCATTTGGAGATTTAATGGAGTCTTTATTTGCAGGTGTAAGCTACAGGGCAGCTCATGGTTTCTTCTATTGCAGCTCACTCCTTCAACCATTTCCAGTTTTGATGTCATATTCTTGATCCTTGAGGGAGGGCGTTTTTGGTGAGCTATTGTACTATTTGGGGAAGCTTTTAATGCCCCATTTATTTTTTAATATGAATTAAATACTCTGTTATTCATCTCCAAAAAGTTTCAGGTCGAAATTCCAAGTAGAAATGTATAAATCTCATTTTTAATGGAAGAACAATGCCATTTCCCCACTACCTTGTTGTGAGCCAATGTATTGATGATGATTTCGAATGAATGGATGATTCTCTGATATATTTGTGATAAATATACTTCCATGGATGTCTTCTA
The DNA here is from genome assembly GCA_027924585.1 of Larix kaempferi. NCBI lineage: Eukaryota > Viridiplantae > Streptophyta > Pinopsida > Pinales > Pinaceae > Larix > Larix kaempferi. The sequence continues at coordinate 942,431 of BSBM01001018.1, forward strand.
CAAGTTTCATGTTCTGTACTTGAGCATTTGAAGCATTTTTACTCAGTTTAGTTGTATTGGGAGGTGAAATAGTGCCATTTCCCCAAGGGTCGAATTGGTGATTTTTGCAGTTGAATGGGAGAGGGTGATAACAGTTGTAATAAACCATTAATGGTGCATATGAGACCTTAATAACATAATTAACAAATTACATACCTCTGTTCATAAATTTGAGTGGTTTTGGAGGCATTTGGGAAGCCATTTTCAGTACTTACCTTTGGGGGATTTGAACCCCAAATTACTAGTAAAATTGCATACTTGGTCCAGAATCTTAAGAGAGTTTGCAGAGGTCTTTTGGTGGCAATATGTTATCCCTAAACATCATATTCAATTCCTAATATCATTAATACACTTTCCTTGAAGATTTGAAGGCATTTGGAGTCAATTTGAGACCTAGAGACCAATACTAGTCAAAGGGAAATCACTAGTAAAGTTACCTACATTGACCAGAATTGAAATAGTATTTGCAGAAGTGTTTTAAAGGTACAAAGGAATCCCTGAAACACATATTTATGTTCTAATATCATTCATATACCTTCTCAGAATATTTGGGATCATTTGGGGCAAATTTGGGACCTAGAGATTGAAACTAGTCAAAGGTCCAACCAAGGAAAAAGTGGAAAATTGCAATTTTAATAAAATTCCTAACACGGGACATTACAGTTAGGACCTAAGTTATTAAAAGAAATGGAACTAACCGTGAAACAGGTTCAAGGAAATTTGAAAATTACACAAATTAGATAGAAAAGTCATGCAAATCTCAAAAGAACTCAAAAAGAGTTTCAGATTGGTGAACATGTTTTCCTTAAGGTAAAACCTAAAAAGAGATCCTATTGGCTGTAGATCACCTTCTTGAAGTTTCCAGTGTAGACCCAGGTACTTCGCGGTTCAAGGAACCAACAAAACCCCAATTCACCGGCCCTTTCGGAAATAGGCTGCGCGCAACCTGAGGTCTCACCCGAGGCAAAGCTGAGGGGGGGTTGTGAAATCAAGTTTCCACAACCAAGTGATGCGATGGGGGTAAAGCTAATAAGCAGTGCAACGCCTTGCATGTTTCGCGGATAGACAACTACGCAAACCTTCTGTTCCGCGTCGGATACTTCAGCGCGCAACTGCGCTCGCACCTCCAATGACTGTGCAATACAGGATACCTTTGCGTTATGACAATAAGCTATCAAGAGCTTACCTCGCATCAACCTTCAATGACTCGGCGCATCAATGAGACGACACGTCCTTGCCATGGTGTCCAGTTCCAACCACTCTACTTAGCATTCTTTATCCCTTTATTTCGTTCAAGTTCTTATCAGTAAATTGTGGATGGTTTAATAATATGCATTACTGCACGCTCCAACGTTGCGCTTAAAATTAGTGTTCACCACTTGACCAATAGATAGATTCATACATTCCAATCGACAGATTCAAACATGTTGAATACTTAACATTCCTCTGCGCATGCATTACTTAACATATTATTCCCATTCACTGCGGCAAATACATATAAAAGCAATCACATAACAGAATTTTCCAGCACTAAACATTCATACGAAGCAATTAAACAATCATAAACACACATTGGTCACACAACACAGAATTTAATGTGGTTCACCCCCCGGATGGAGGCTACGTCCACAAGAACGGTTGTTAATATTGCTCTTAATGGGAAGGGTACAACCGTTCTTATTCTGCGCACTCAGCTGCAGACTCTCTTCTCTCTCTAAGATAGGTCTCTGCGTACTCAGTTGTAGATCCTTTTATAATAGTTTAGCTCAAAAAGATCTAACAATATTCAATCATGCCCACAATGAAGAGTCTAACCCTTCACTTACAATATTGTGCCTTATTTATAGATCATGCCTATAGGTCATGTCTTTACAATCATTAGGCCGAAACCCTAAGGTTTCCAAAACTGGCGTGGCTAACTGCCACCCTAGCTATCACCGTCGACAGCCTGCTCCACCTAGGCCACTCGTGGCTCACACACTCTTCTGACAGCCTTAGTCCTCCAAACGATTACAACTGCATCATGGACTATCCCTTTCCACTCCTTCGCCTGCCTGTCGCCATCGACGTCGTGGCCTAACTTCTCAACTACTTGCTGCCACATGTTCGAATAGGTCGCTTTCATCTATCATCCACCTATTCCTTACCCAAACTAGGTCATATCCTCGTCTGACCTTTACCCATGTTCTGCCAAAAAATAGCTCATGCGCTACCATGCACATCGTCCTACTACGCTACCGTGCCTTAGTCATTTCCATCCTGCGACAAGCGTAAAACCTCAAAATTGTTCATCACCTACCGCCACACGCAATGCGCTTTCACAAAAATTGCTTTCTCTTCTTGCCGCAGTGCACAATGTGCAATTATCAAAATTTCCTTTTCTTCCTGCTGCAGCACGCTACGCGCGCTTTTCCATACTTATATATTTTTCCAACCCACTTGGGCCCATCCCAACATGCCCCTAATACTCACCTGTGGCTCAACTGGAGCCACTTCCACCTGCAGACCCTGGTGCAGCATCTTTCATCATCCCAAGCTTTACTGTGAAGCTTTGCAGAGTTTCTTCTAACTCCGCAACTATGTTCTTGGATTTCTATTCGAACCATTGAAGCGTCTCCAGAGTAGCCTGCGAGACCTTCTCCCGATCCACTTGTTCCATCATAGTCCCTTCTGCCATCTGAAGTTCTATGAACTTCGCATCGAATTGCTGCATTAATTCGAGGCCTTCTTGCTCAATAGACTGCAGCCTGTCCGATGCAACAGGCTCTTTCTCCCTTAGTCTTGCCAGCTCTTTCTGCAGGTCCTTGACCTCATTAAATCTCTGCACTTTCTCTCTCATCAGCCCATTCCTCATTTGTATACTTGCAGCATCTACCTACTGCTACTTCTGTTCTACTTCTGCCCTTACCTGCTGTAGCGCAGGATCCTCGTTCAACCTGGTTACTGCTATAGTTATGCGCTCAAGTAAGTCTTAGCATTTCATCACTTCCAACGAAATGCCATCCATGGTTACTTTGACATCCCCAGCTAGGGATGGGCACTGATCTAACGGAATGACAGGGTGCCGAGCCTCTAGCTCTGCAATTATGCCTTTATACGCAGTTTCCATTTCCATTTTCTCAGCAGTGAGGGACTCTACCTTGGCCCCAATTTTCTTTATTGTGTCCTCCATGCCATCTTCTTCTTCGCATTCTTCTATGTGTGCGCACACAGCTAAAATGGTTTCCTTCAACTTCTAGCATCGCATCACACATCCAGATGACGTGAAGTGAAGTCCATCATGTTCAGAAATGATTGTCTAGCTACTCACGTGGCAGGTCACTACATCGACACTTGGCACGTAGCCTCCTTAAAAGAAGCATGATTAGCACTGAGCACACATCATGGGGGGACGACGCCAGCTAATCATCTTATGCGGGTGCCAATGTGGCTACTCCAGTTCAAAGCATGCGAATCACGTGAAGCGGATCCTCCCCAGATATTCTAAAAATAAAAGGACATGAGCGAAGCAAGCTATATATACTGAAACTTAGAAGCATTGGGCAAAGAATTGTTAGTCATAATATTTGCTCAAGGTAGTGATTGAAGCCGAGATATATCCTGAGTTTTTGTTTTTGAAGAGAGAGGCCGAGAAGGCCTTGGAAGAGAGAACTGACTAGGTGCCATGGTGCACTTCATCTCCAGTGGAGGCACCACTGGTGCGCTAAGATCAAGGATGACGAGCGTCCATGAGCAATCCGCAGAAGCATCTGCTGTAGCACTCAGGAGCCATCAACCTGGGGTTTCACCAGAGATGTCTACACAATTCCTAATCGTTAGGAGTAACACGGCACTTAGCAAGCGTAATTGTGGAGTTTCACCCGATATGTCTACACGATTAGTGATCCTTAAAAGAACCATTGTCTCCCTGCATATAGAATCACCAGGAGCAAAGGCAGATAGGGCTCCGCAGGAGACAACCCGAGGCGCGAAATAGATGTGCCGGAACAACTGGCCTGTTTCACAGCTTGGTGATGTGGATGAACTTGTGTTCCAGTAAGAAAATCGATGGAGCACTCAGAAGGGCACACAAGAGCTACATGATCAAGGTTCCGCGGGAATGACAGTCGTTGGCAAGAAGTACATGACAGCGAGCCATGACCTGTTAGTCTGTCACAAGAAATACATGACCATGATACTGATATTTCAAAGGGATATTGTTGCGACATTTAGTGCCACATATCGGGGTTCTCTACTAAGACTCACCCCGCGAGCCGCGGAAAAGCTCAGTCAAGAGGAGGATGTGGCACCAGAGTCCGCAAGTACAAGTGGCTCGGGATGAGCCATAGGTGAGTGTTAGGGGCTTGTTGAGCGGGGCCCAAGTGGGTTGAAAAATATACAAGTATTGAAAAGTGCGCATTGCGCGCTACGGCGAGAAGAGGAAATTTTGATAATTGCGCACTGCGACATGGTGAAGAAGCAGTTTTGGGAAATTGGGCAGAGTCGCGCAGCGGCAAGTAGGCAGGGTTGCACAATATGCTGGTGCGCAGAGCGTGCGACAGCTATTTTGGGTAAAGAACGAAGGGAAGGTCGGAGCAGAGAAAGCAACCTGTTTTGGGACACATAGGGATGGAAGAAAGGACCTATCAGAGAGAGTGGCAGCAAGCAGTTGAGAAGCTAGGCCACGACGTCAATGGTGACAGGCAGGTGGCAAGCAGTTGAGAAGCTAGGCCACAACATCGATGGTGACAGGCAGGCGGAAGCAGCAGAAATCGACAGGCCATGATGCAGTATAACCATTTGGAGGACTGCAACTGTCACAGGAGCGTGCGAGCCACGAGTGGCCCAGCTGGAACGGCATGGAGCAAGCAGAGTAGGCTGTCGACAGTGACAGCTAGGGTAGCATTTAGCCACGCCAATTTTGGAAACCTTAGGGTTTCAGCCTAATGATTGTAAAGACATGACCTACGGGCATGATCTATAAATGAGGCACAATATTGTAAGGAAATGGTTACTCTTCATTGTGGGGATGATTGAATATCATTAGATCTTTTTGAGCTAAACTATTTTAAAAGTATTTGTAGCTAAGTGCGCAGAGACCTATCTGAGAGAGAAGAGAGTCTGCAGCTGAGTGTGCAGACTAAGAACGGTTGTACCCTTCCCATTAAGAGCAATATTAACAACTATTCTTGTGGACGTATCGTCCATCCGGGGGGGTGAAACACGTTAAATTCTATGTTATGTGACTGAATGTGTTTCTGTAATTATCTATTTGCTTCTTGTGTATGCTTGGATTCTGGTTATCAGTGTATGTTAATACTTTTGTATGTATTCGCCATAGGAGAGAGATGGGAATAATATGTTAAGTATTACTTGAATGAATGATTGATGAATACAAGTATTCCGGTAGATGAATGTGCTAGTAGATAAATACGCATGTATGCACGGAAGGATCGCATTGTTTAAGTCATTGTGTTGCACAACACCAAGAGTGCGCGGTCCTATATACATGTTAATTATTTTAGATTGATGATAATGAATGAACAAATGTTGAGTGAAGTTATCCTTATTGGTTCCCCTTGAGGAGGAAGCGCATAAGTCGATTTCATGATCTTGTCAAGTAGGTGAGACATGACCCACGCACTCTGTGGATGCACTGGGTGCGCAAGCATCATAACTGGTAGAGACATCACGCGACGAAGGCAGCCGTTGCGCTATCTTCGACCTGCAGCGCGAGTCTGTAGCGTGCTGCACAGTACTTTCTTGTCTTCTCAACTCATCACTTGTGTTGTGGAAACTTGATTACGCAACACCCCCATACCTTTTCCTCGGGTGAGACCTCAACCTGCACACAGGTTGTTGCCAAAAGGGCCAGTGAAAATGGGTTTTGTTGGTCTAAGCTAGAACCGCAAAGAACCCGGGTCTATATTGGAAACCTCAAGAAGGTGATCTATAGTTAAGCATGGCTAACTGCCACCCTAGCTGTCACCGTCGATAGCCTACTCCTCCTGCTCCAGCTGTGCCACTCATGGCTCACACGCTCTTCTGACAGCTGCAGTCCTCCAAACGGTTACAACTGCATCATGGCCTGTCCCTTTCCACTCCTTCGCCTTCCTGTCACCATCGGTGTCATGGCCTAGCTTCTCAACTACTTGCCGCCACACATTTGAACAGGTCGCTTTCATCTGCCATCCACCTGTTCCTTACCCAAACTAGGTCATATCCTCGTTTGACCTTTACCCGTGTTCTACCCAAAAATAGCTCATGCGCTACCATGTGCATCATCCTACTGCGCGACTATGCCTTAGTCATTTCCATCGCATGACACACGCAAAACCTCAAAATTGTTCGTCGCCTGCCGCCATGCGCAATGTGCTTTCACCAAAACTGCTTTCTCTTCCTGCCGCAGTGCACAATGCGCAATTATCAAAATTGCCTTTTCTTCCTGCTGTAGCACACGACACACGCTTTTCCATACTTATATATTTTTCCAACCCACTTGGGCCCAGCTCGACAGCTCCTTAAAATTAGGAAGCTGTGCTAAACTAGCACCAAGGTATTGTGGACCTTTTGAAATACTGTCCATTGTAGGACCAGTGGCTTATCAGTTGGCCTTGCCACCAAATCTTAAAGTGCATAATGTATTTCATATCTCTCTTTTGAAAAAGTATGTGCATGATGTTACTCATGTGATTAATTGGAATGATGTACAGGTGGAACCAGAAGGATATTTTCTGGTGGAACCGAACTGTATCCTCGACAAGAGGGAAATTTTGCTTTCTAATTGTACCATTGAATAAGTAAAGGTGCAATGGAAGCACCTTAGTCCGGATGAAGCAACCTGGGAATTGGAAAGCAATATGCGAGTGGCATATCCAATTCTGTTCCAGGAAGACTAAGAGGATGATGAATAAAGCAAAATCGAGGATGATGTTAAACTTAAGAGGGGGTGTTTGTCACATACCCAATTTCTGAACATTTTATGTTGTGAGAAAAACATTATGTTTTATGTTATTCTAAATTTTTATGATTATTGACCAAGTGGGGTCAAGATGACTATAATTAATTACTCTGGATATTTTATTTTTAATACATAGAAAGTGGAGACAAATATCCAAAGGAGGTTGTTGAATGAGTGTTCACTGGCCCACTAAGAGGAATGGACTGGGGTGGAGAGCAAATTGACACTTGGCAGCATCGTCAACTCACTTCTAGTTGTTGCAGGGGGGAACTTCCCTACTTTTATGGTCATGTTCCCCAAGAAAGTGGAACTGAGCAGGTGGATCATTAACTAAAAAAACTGACCAAAGACCTAGGCATGCTTTATCTACCCATCGAATTCAGCAGGAGGCTGTTCAGTTCTACCTTGTGATAATTTATGAAAGAGAAAGATAAGAGAGCACAAGAGATTCGATGAGGAGAAGGCTAGTAAGTGATTGAGTGAGTTAAGACTGCATTCTGAACTAGTGCCACATTGCTGAGTTCAATATTGCTAAAGGAAGAATTATTACTGTGAAGTACTACTACTGAGTTGCAAAGGAATATATTCCATTCTCCACACATCATCTTCGTCCTAGTGGTTCAGTGAACAGGATCGGGGGTCCTAAGGCAAGTGATTTGGCTGTCTTTAGGAGAAGGTTGGGTGGAGTGGACTCCTTTGGATGTTTGTCACCCTCTATTGTTAACAAGTTTTCATTGTGTTATCTTATTTATTTTCTGTCATATTAGTTTTTTGAATGCATTAAAATCGAAACTGTTATCTACTTCAGAAAATTGTCTTTTACTTAACTGTTAGATTTAGAATGCCGATTTGAAGGTTCTTTTCTGAATAATGAAATTATGATCAAATGAAATACTTCTCTGCATTTTTCCACACAGTGTTTAAGTGTCATACTCTAGTACAAAGAAATTAAAAATTATAAATAGATTCGAATGATCCTTAGTGATAAGATGAATGATTTCTGAATCAAATTACAATTTCCTTTTCTGAGTTAAGTTTTAGTTTTAAATATAAAACTAACACAAAAAAATGCTCAGATTATATCAGGTCTCCAATACTTCTAGAAAATTTATATCATTTTTCAGAGTTATAAACATATACATTTATCTCAGTTTTAAGAACATATATTATAGAATAAGTAATACTTAATCTTTAGTTATTTTTATAAACACCAAATAGATACTACAAAAACAAATAAGTAATATGTATATATATATATACCTAGCAAATAACTTTACAGTCTTTTTTAAAACAAAACTAAGTTATCTTATTCTCCGTCAAAAACATTTAAGAAATATAGCTTATACAGTTTAACATTTCATAGTAACACATGGCTTAATATAGAAGTAACCGTCTCCGAATCAAATTCTATCTCATATCAAAACCTAAGATAAAAACATAGCATTATTCTTTTATATTAGAAATCAATTAACTTGGCGGAAACCTTCTAAAAAAAATGAACCTTTAAGTATTATCAACAATATATGTACATATCACAAAACCCTAGTAGTATTGAAGTTCATGATACAGGATATTTTATAAATCAATCGAATTTGGAATTATTATATGCGAAAAAATCTATAAACATGTATTTATCCTTTATCAAACATTAGGTATCATGCATCGTTTCACTATAATTATCCATCCCATTTTATCTCACACAAGAACTATTCTTTAGACATAAACGTGCTAAATCAAATACGTTTATGGATAATTACACTATTTTTCATTTTATTTTCAACTATTATTTTATACAAGGAATTTATATATGCAGCATCACTGTAAACATTACAGACTCGGGTTCGAGATCCCAAGGGATCATCCAATGGGTCAGTACATTTTTAAATTACATAAACCAATTGGTATAGGATTCACAGCTTGGTACAGGGTTGGAAGATCGGTACAAGTACCCTGTATCATCTCTTTAACAAAAAAAATCTGTTAACAACTTAACCATTTACGCAGAGGTTTAGGGTTCGAGTCTCAACTCACCGAAACGTGTTGTTTGGAATTATAATTCCTCACATTACAACTTAAGTGCGTAAAAAAGAGCTGGGTTCGAAACCCCTAGTAACTATCTTCTAAACATCAACATTTGTAACACATATGGTTTCCACCCAAAAACATTTTCATAGCCCGAAGGGGCTTTTACCAAATCGAAATACCACCACATTGAAATACCCATATGAAAACGATGAGAAGGCAGTAAGCACAGTTCGAATATTAAAATAACTCACATATTAAAAACCAGAAGTTATCTTTTATTAATCCACATATATTGTTTTACAAATAGAAGCAAAGGGAAGTGCTGAGAAACCAATGCGAGCCAAGGCTCAAGGGTTCAACCCTCACTGTATAAAAATTCCATACGGCTTATAAGTTTACAACAAACTATAAAATCAAATTACAAGTTAAAAATAAATCTCGGCGAAACCAAAATATGACCGACATCAGTGCCAAGCTTCACCTTTTGCTTCTGAGTTACAAATAGGATACGCATAGGGAATCACCGAGGCTTACCAGGGCCAAAGAAGCTCTTATCCCTCTCTCACCAACGTTAAACAAATGCTGAGGGAGTGACCTGTCAAGATTATCATCAAGGTAACTTGTTAAATCATGTTATAAACGAAGTAACTCAAACAAATTATTTTAAAATGATGTATCATTAAAACACTTGACGAAACACTTAAGGTTGAATGTTACCTTACCTTCGAATTCTTCGGCACGCCTGATAAAATCCCAAGGAACTTCACCAACGTATGCAATGGTTGTGATTACAACATCAAAATCTATGGTGTAAAGATTCACCCTCGAACCCAATAAGGGTTAAAAACTGTTGTAAAAAGACTCTGGTTCATATAGCCTACGGTTGAAATAGATGCAGGTTATGAAGTCTCGGTATCAAAACTCTAGAGGAACTTACAGCAGTTGTTTACAAACCCCAATTTTTTGAGAGCCGGTTGACCTCTCCTACCAATACCAATGCCAAATGAATGTTCCATGTTAAGCCTCGTCGAGGTCAATCAAACCGTAGCTAGGGTTTAATGCAAAACCCAAGAACCATCATGTGAAGTCAGACCACGGGGATTCCAACAAGCTTTCCATTTAAGACCATAGTAAATAACATTTAATGTTACAACTATCGAGTTCTAGTATTCTGCCAACAGGGCTCTTCATCATGGTTACTTTTGGGATGAACCTCATTGTATATTCAAACCCCTCACCAATAATAAAATGTATGCCAAGGATTACACTTCCACGTAACCTTGCCACTAAGAATTCCACTTAGAATGCTTTAATGAGCTTTAAATATTAACGCAGACGAGCTTTCAATACTCCTGCCAACTTGTTTTCACTACCTTGGAATCTTGATTTGTAACTATAGTTTAAGACCTTGCATTTTCCAAGTTTTCACGTTATACATTTTCATATCCCGAGTTTTGAAACCTTAGTATGATATAGTACTACCATGCATATTCTACTAAATATAATATAAATTTTTTGCATAGTTCTATGTTAGACCATTTGGTTCATGGCTATAATCGTGGTCATAGGTTTAAGACCTTTCCACTTAATAAATCAATAATGAAACAAGTCTTAAGTCCGTATTAGTAAGACTTGATTAATATCACTTATCATGTTTTAAGCCATAGTTAACAAACCACTTTATCATAATAACAAAGTAACTAGGGCATGCCTTAAGCTACAAAGCCTTTAGCTATTTTGCATGTTATGAACTTTATTTCTGACATAGTAAATTCAGGAGGAGATTAACATACGCTTTGAAATCTCGGATTTTAACTACGTACAATTTTGGAAGTGCCATTGCTCACCTGCAAGTTTGTAAGGAATATTAAGATGCGTTAGCTAGCTAGTAGCTAAGTAAACCTCGGGGTTCCATAGGACCCGTTCTTCAAAAAGGAAAATCAATCGTTAGTATTTATGAACGAAACAACAGAAAAGTATGAGCTAAGTTAAATGACGATGCTTATACATATAATAAGTAATCATAATTACTCAGATAACAAAGATAGTATTAAATCATCCAGAATGTCATTGAAACATTAATACATGCATTCAATCATTCGCATGGAGTAAAGACATTTATGACCAAATATAAACATAGCAGGTAATTGATGTAACGTAATTATAATATTGACGACTAATTGAAGAATGTGTTGTTATAATACATAGCTAGTCGGTGGCTAAATGAATTAAATTATCATTAATGATACTTCCGCATAACAAATATAAACATTTAATGCTACTTAGAAAATTTTAAATTTTTGTGAAATTTGGGGATGTTACAAAACAACATTGGACCTTTTGGGTATTTTGGAGGCCGTAACTAAGAAATCAGATTAGACGGGAAATCATAAGATAAAAGTATCCCATAAAAAGGATCCAATGAAATATCTCGGGAAGGAACAGTTGAGCTCTAGTGCCAATATTCCTTACCAGACTTTATTCAAGATAGAAGCGAAAGTCGATATTAAGTTGTACCAAGGTGACATCGATGCTTTACATTTGAATCATTGGTTGCAGCAATTAGAGGTCTTTTTTAGTGTCAATCACATAGATGAGGAGGAAAATATTTCAATTTCCTAATTGAAATTAGAGGGCCATGCATTAGCGTGGTGGGAAATACACACTGAGGCACTTAGGTTTGAGGCCGAACCGCTAGAAACTAAGTAGGAGGATTTCAAAACCCTTATTATGTATCGATTCCACTCTATTGGGTATGTAGATGACCAATGTATCTGTTGGAATTACTTGATACAAAGGAAAGGGTGGAGTGTGAAGTAGTACACCACTGAATTCAAGAATATGGCTATCATGTTGGGTATTTCACCCAAGAATCCATATGTACACCTCAAGTATTTGGGGGTCTACATAGTCATTTATGGAAGAAAACATAAATTTCCCATAATTCCATATTATATTAATGAAATGGAGGTAGAAGTACTACCCCTTGATGTTTGTGGTGTTAAGTGTTTGGAAACCCCTACATGTACGAGAGGGATGTGATCTTCATGAGAAGAGAAAACCAATGCAACTTGATCAAGGATGGGAAATATTTCATCGTCAATGTACACAAAGGTAAATAAAATTTGGATACCACCATGTACAAGTGAAGGAAGAAAATACATAAAAGAATTCCTTAAAGGCTAGGAAAGGGATATACGAATGGTTAACAATTCCTTTTAGTTTATGTAATGCACCGGTTACATTTATTTGTTTAATGAATGATGTATTGCGTCGTTTTATAGATTTTTTTTATAGTATATTTAGATGATATTTTGTTTTATAGTGCTACCTAGTAAGATCATATATTATATCTCAATCAATTGTTGGATACCTTAAAAAAACATCAACTACTAGAAAACATTAATAAATGTGAATTTTCTTAACATTATTTGGTGCATTTGGGGTATGTGAATGGTGACCAAGAACTTAATATTGATCCTACAAAGATTGAGGCCATCACTACATGGACTACTTCTAAAAATTTCATTGAAGTTATGATATCTTTGGGGGAATCACAACACCTTCAAAAGGTCATAGCTTTCTTCTTGGTGGTGACTGCATCTCTCCATTCTATAAAAGCTAGTAGCAAGGCGTTCCAATGGGGAAGGAATCAACATAAATCCTTTGAAGAGATCAAGTGAAAGATCATTCAGGAACCAATGATCACATTTCCTAACTTGAAGAATCCTTTTCAATTGGAGATATATTCAAGTGAGTATGTTATGGGAGTGTTTTTGATGCAAGGAGGGAGGCCAATATGGTACCATTCTAAAATTTTCCATGAGTACGTATTTAACTACACTACATATTATAAGGAATTCTATGCCTTGGTTCAAGATGTTAAGAAGTGGAAGCATGATATGATGGGAATGGAGATTATCATTCACACTAATCACTTGTCACTACAGTATTTGCAGGCCCATAGTAAGTTATAACAAACTTGACAGTACAAGTGGACGAGATTTTTACAACAATTCCATGTAATAATTAAATATAAGAATGTCAGTACAAACAAGCTAGTAGACATTCTCTCAAGACCACCTATAGCCAATATCATAGCTTCAATTACTCTTATGCATATGGATCCTTTCAACCACAATGCATACAAGGAGTAATACACAGAGGATTAAGACTTCAAGTAGGTATTTCAACCACTACAAGGTTAATTCCATGTAGAAGAAGGCGACAACAAACTATAATCTCCAATATGGGTTACTCTACAAGATGGACAAGCTTTATGTTCCTAAATGTGAGAGATTGAAACATAGGATAGAGGATCAAACCTCCAAATTTTCAGAGCATTTTGGTTTTGGGAATATAGTTTCCAACTTACAAAGGTATGCTTGTTGGCCTAGAATGCAAGAGGATCTAGATCAGTTGATTAGAGGATGCATACTTTGTTATACAAGCAAGCTCAGTAATAGAAAGCAAGGTTTATACCATCCCTTAATTTTTCCTACAAGACCATGGTGAGCATATCCATGGATATTGTGGGTGGTCTTTGAAATGCTAGGATGGGATATCACTATTTGCTTGTAGTAGATGATAGATTCAACCAGATGTGCATTCTTATACCTTGTAAAAATACCATGAAAGGACATCAAGAAGAAAACATGTTCTTTGAACATGTTTGATTCACTTTGGGATATCGAGGAGAATCATCTAAGAAATGGATACTGGATTCCTTAGTGCATTTTGGACTACACTCTGGATAAGATGGAAAATAAGTTGAATATATATAGAACATTCCATCCATAAACAGATCCAAAAATAGAAGTAGTCACTAGTACTTTGGTACATCTTTTGAGGGGTTACAATCAGAAGAATCTGAATACTTGGGATGAAAATATAATCTACATCTAGCCCTCTTTTAAAAATGCAATCCACACCTCCATTAGGAATTCCCCTTTTGAAATTTGTTTTGGGTATCTACCACCTTCACCTCTAGATTTTTTTTATGGACAACAAGAAGGAGTGAGGGAAGACACCATAGGTGAAGCATTAAGAGTTGAAAAAATCATTGATAATAATCAACAATTCCATTTACAAGTACAAGAGGCGCTGAATATTTCACAATAAAAGTAGAAGGAAAGACATGACCAACACAAGGTTGAGGAAACATTCAAGGTGGGAGACAGAGTTTGGTTGCAATTGAATAAGGAAAGACTGCAAGTTTTTGGTTAAAAGATCAAGGAATTATGGTATAGTCCCGTTTAACTATTGGAGAAGGTAGGAGATAATGCCTACATACTCAATTTACCCCGATATATGAGCATTTACTCAATAGTGAATGTGGAAAATATGAAACTCTACAAACCTTCAATTCTAGACTAGTAACCTGAGTAGGTCTTACCCTCTGTAGGAGACTTAGCACTAGAGGCCTAGTGAAAGTTTGCAAAATAAGTCCAGAAAAACTAGGCGAGGACAGTATGAACTCTCACATGTGGGTTTGGAAGGACAACATCTAGGAAATGTTAAATGGTACTCCCGGGAGAAGGTAGAAGAAAATTTTCCTCATCTCATTCAGTAAAAGAATTTGGGGACAAAAGTCCTCCCAAAATGGAGAGAGCTGATCCAAAATGGATCAATATATAATTTTTCATCTATTATGGTGCTTACTAGGTGGAGAGATTAAAGGAATTGGATTATAGATCCCATTTTAGGGCCAAATCTCACTTTGCAAACTTGGGCTCTAGAACCTTCTATGACATGTTTGATGGTGTAAATGATGTTTTTGGGGGTGGAAAATTTATCTCTAGTGTCATGCACCTCAAATAATTTCTACACTCCAAGAAATTTCCAATGGTCAAAGAATCGCCTCAAACATAGTCTCTATGTGGATGACATTCCTCTTGCAAGTTGACCTATCCGATTGACCACAATGGTACTGAGTGGATTCAATGTTAGCTCTCATTTCTCACACAAGTGGAGTTAGTCACATATGAACTTTCAAGAACATTCTAGAATTTCCAAAACCCTAACCCTAATTGAGAATCAAGGCATGTGAAAACCCTAAAATTAACCCTAGATGGTTATCTATCTATGTCAAATACCAAGTCGTTAGGAGAATAAGGGGTTACATTTCTGATGATGTTATTTTAGTTTTCTATAGTTGAGGAACATGATGTGAGTGAAGATTAGGGTAGAATAGGGGAAGGAGGAGATCCTATAGTATCCATTCTGGTTGTAGATTCATAGGAAACTACATAGAGAGTACCATTTCATTTGTAGTTGCATTCTATATAAAAGAGCAAGGCATTGTCTTCATTTATGGAAGGATTTCTCCCCATAGTAGGATTTTCAAGGGTATATCTCATGTTGTTGTGTGGAATGTATATTTATTTGGACTAGTTATTCTTTTTTAAGTTCCAATTTATTTAGCATTCATGGGAAATAAGATAATAAAAAGAACTAAGTTATAATATATATTCTCACAAAAGTTTCTAGTTTAATATCGACAATAGTTTATAGATGATATCAAAATATCAAAGCAGTTTTATTTGGGGGGTTTTGTGGTAGATTGCAAGATATAGTGGTGGAATAAAGAAAACATTTGAAAATCCTAGCCATGGTGGATGAGTCTATTCTAGGAGCGGTAGACGATTATGACAAGCTATTTACAAATATGGAAATACAAGTTTTCAATATCTCAAAGAACATGCCAATCTTCATGGCATATCTAGAGAACACAAGTTTGGACCTTTATAGATTTTGGAGGATCTAAATCATAAATCATATGAAAGGGGAAATATGAAGAAAAAAGTGATCTAGAAAAGGAGCTCATGAAAGAGACCGAGAAAGAGCAATAGAGTTCTAGTCCCAATATTCCTTCCTAGTATTTCTTAAATATGGAAGAGAAATTCGATATCAAGCCATATTAAGGAGATATTGATGATTTGAAGTTGAATAATTGGTTGAAGCAATTAGAGTTCTATTTTATTACCCACCAAATAGATCAGGAGAAAAAAATTTCATTTTCCGAGTTGAAATTAGCAGGCCATGCATTTGAACCTAGTGGGAAATCCACACAGAGGAACTTAGGCTCGAGGGTGATCCGCCAATAAATAAGTGGGAGGATTTCAAAACCCTCATTAGGCCCCAATTCTACCATATTGGGTATGTAAACGACAAGTGGATCCATTGGCATTGATTTAGGAAAAGTTAAGGGTAAAACTACTAAATTCAGGAAGATGGCTAGAATATAGATGTAGTCCTCAAGTATCTAGGGGGTATACATAGTCATTTATGGAAGTAATATTAAATTTTCTATAAGTGAAGATTATATTTATGAAGTGGAGTTAGAAATAGTACCCCTCGATGTTTGTGGTGTAGTCTTTGGAATCCCCTACATGTATAAAAGGGATATGATATTCTTGAGGAGAACAAACCAATACTGCTTGATCAAGGATGGAAAATATTTCAGCATCAACGTGCACACAGGTAAATCAAATATCTCACTAGTAAGTGCCAACCAAGTGAGAAATATGATTAGTTCAAGTAGAAAGTTTGTGTTGTTTTTCTTAATACATAATCAACAAGAAGGTAAATCAATAAAAGTAAAGGCATCTCTGAAGGGATGTACCAAAGAGCATAAACACTAGTTGGAGAACCTTTTGTAGGAATACATAGAGTTTTTCCAGGATCATAGAGGGATACCTCCTAAGAGGGAAGTGGAACATCATGTTAGGATATTTTAATACTCCATCCTTTTCCTACTTGCATTATTTACCATTTGCTAGCACTTAGTGATGTTATTTCCCCCCTAGTGGTGTACAAATGTCATCTAGGACCCATTATCCACCTAATGTTCCATGCATGCATGATTTTAGGATCACTAGAGGCAATTCCCTACATTTTAGGAGCCAAATCAGTGTTCTAATTCAATCCACCTGAGTTAGCTAACTCGTGTGGGCGGTTTATGCTCCATTTTCCACTGATTGTTGACTCATGTGACCTTTTCTGAGTGATTTGCATGACAAACTCATGATTTCACCCTCCTTGGTCAGATAACTGAGATTTGGTTGAGTTTAACTGAGTTTGGGAGCTCCGAAACACTGATAGAGATGACAATTCATATGCTAGATAGACTGAGACTTGAATTATCCTAGCTGATTTGAATTCTCTAGATTGTAAAATTATTATTCATTATACTGATTATTGGATCATGTGACATTATTTTGTTCCTATCTAAGTTCTCATGCATGTTCAATTGTCTACACATTTTTACTGCAATTTTCACTGTAACTCAATTTCTCTGCTCATTCTTTCTCTGTGAGGTATAATCAAGTCCATGATCTATTGTGATTTAGAATTTCACATGGTATCAAAGCTCAGTGAGCGTAGGTTGAGTAGATTCTTTCAGTTGTGCACCAGAAGCCTCTGGATTTCCATAGCAAATCTCAGTGCCATTGCATTGAATTCATTGGAGAAATCCTTTGAGGTCTATCCAGGTGTGAAGGATCCAGATAAAAGTGCCTATTATCCTAAAGCAGTGCTCAGTAGTAGTCTATCTCCAAAATTTATATTTGTCTGTAGGATATGGAAGGTTTTTCAATGCAGCAGTAGCAGCCATACCACATCGTATTCGCTCTAGTTGTTCTAATGGAGAATTCGAATGCTTCTTTCTCTCCCAAGATATTGACAGCCTTCAATTACCTTGAATGGAGGGATGATATCTAGATGGTATTGCGCAACAAGTCATTGTATAGGGTAACAATGGGAAAGGACGTCGAACCTCAACCAGCTGTTGAGAAGGTAAAGTATCTGAATAGATTGGATGAAGCAATTAGTTTCATGTGTATTCATATTTCCATAGATCTACTCTTCCACCTCGATGGATTGAAGACTCCAAAATAGGTTTGGTTGAAGTCAGAGACCCTCTTCAACAAACAAGATGAGCTAAAAGGCCATATTCTGGAGAATAAGTTGATTGCTCTTCAACTCAGTACTTTCGAAACCATTCGACAATTCTTTTGGAAATACAAATCTTTGGTCATGCAATGTAAGCAGTGTATTATTGAGAAGAAGGATTAGAAGTTGTTGCTATCCATTTTGAGAAAGCTTGGTCCTGCTTTATCCATCTTTGTTTCTACCTTCCATTCAGAGAGATTTTCAATCCCTGGTTGGAAAATTCCATCTCTAGATGCATTCACCGAATCTCTCTAGATGGAGAGTCAAAAAGTACGAATGCAAAAGCAAAGCAAAAGGGTAAAGAGAAGAAGCAATTTTAGACCAACCAAAATATAAATTCTAATCCATCGGAAGGAGCCTCCGGCCCCAAGAAGGATAAGAAAAAGGGATTTGAGAAATCCGAGTGTTCCTATTGCAAGAAAGGAAACCATCCAGAGAGTTCATGCATGAAGAAGAAGATAGATCAAATGACCAAAATTTTTGAACATCACAACATTGCCCTCCCAGAAGGTGCAAGAGAAACTAATTCTGGAAGTGAGTCCAATGGTCATGAGAGATTCCATGCACTGAAGTATTGATTTTCACAATCACAAGCCTTCCTCATAGATTCAGGAGCCTCCAACCACATGGTTGCCTCCAAAGAATCATTTTATTCTCTAGATATGAATGATGGTCTGATTATTAACATGGGAGATAATTCTAAGATCTCTCCTGAAGGGAAGGGAACAATACATCTGGAGCATGGAAATTTAAAAAATGTTATATTTGTGCCTTCTTTGTCAGCAATTTTTTTGTCTATTTATCAGATGACTCACACAGGTTCACCGAAGAAAGTTTTCTTTGGTCCTAACACAGTTGAGATTGTAGAGATCTCTTCTAGGAAGATTATAGCGAAAGGGTTTGCAAACCATGCCCCAAAGGAATATGAATTCTCTCACTTTTTTCCATACTCTCTACCTACTCCATTGGAATCTGATGAAGATCGGAGTGATATCTCTTCTAATGAATATAAGGATCAAGACATTGATGTTGACAATAAAGGTCAAGCATATCCAAATCCATATCCAACACCTCCTCCCAATCCATGGCTAAGGCCAATATGGGTTCACAAAATCCTTGTAACTACTGGCAACATAGTTGGGGATCCATTTGACCATAAAATAACTAGAGCTCAGTATCATGCAAACCTTGCACTATGTCATGCAGATCCACTTCTCTCAAAGAGGTTCTACATGATGGTGGGGTTTGATGATCCACAATCCCTTGAAGAGACTTTCCATGGGGGATCTGCAACCAAGTACAAATATCAGTTGGTTGACAAAGGGTACTCAAAGGTTCATGATTTGGACTACAATGAGCCATTCGCTCCAGTAGTAAGAAGGGTTCCTGGAAGATTTGTTTTGGAAAATATAGCTTCGACACTGTGGGAGCTACATCAGAGGAGCAGATCCAGATCCAAATCTAGATCCAGCACCTGCATTTATATCCTAGATAGGAGCATATTGCCAACATTTTTACAAGGTCTTTCACTCAGGAAATTTTTTCCTTCTCTGCTTAGTGTAAAGGTTATTTGAGTTCCCTATTGTTATCCTATTTTTTAGGGGGGGGTTCCCATGAGGTTTTCCCCATTACCTTGTTTCATGGACAATTATTTTATTTTCATCATTTATTTGATTATATGGGTGACCTTTTCGCTCAGTACCAGGGCATAGGATGCATAATTTTGGATTAAGGGGGGTGTTAGGATATTTTCACACTCCATCCTTGTCCTACTTAGATTATTTACCATTTGCTAGCACTTAGTGATGTTATTTCCCCCCTAGTGGTGTGAAGATGTCATAAAGGACCCATTATCCACCTAATGTGCCCTGCATGGATGATTTTAGGAACACTAGAGGCAGTTCCCTACATTTCAAGAGCCAACTCAGTGTTTTAGTTCATTCCACCTGACTTAGCTGAATCATATGGGAGGTTTATGCTCTTATTGCCACTGATTGTGGAGTCATGCACCCTTTTCTGAGTGATTTTCACATGACAAACTCACGATTTCTCTCTTCTTGGCTAGTTAACTGACAATAGCTTCAGTTGACTGATATTTGGTTGAGTTTAATTGAGTTTGGGAGCTCCGGAGCATTGATAGAGGTGACAATTCCTATCTTAGACACACTGAGACTTGAATTATCCTAGATAATTCTAATTCTCTCCATTGTAACATAATTTTTCATTATACTAATTAGTGGATCATGTGACATTATTCTGTTCCTATCTGAGTTCTCATGCATGTTCAATTGTCTACACATTTTTACTACAATTTTCACTGTAACTCAATTTCTCTACTCATTCTTTCTATGTGAGGTATACTCAACTCCATGATCTGCTGTGATTTAGAATTTCACACATCACATATTGTTATTTCCATATTCTCAATATTGAAACGATGGATGGATGCATGGATTGTTTCCATATTGAAACCGAAGTTTTAGCCGGATCTGTTAACCTTTCACTCACCCTACATGGAAATAGACTTTTTTTTAACCTTTCGCTTCCCCAAACGTTTGCCACCCGATTACGCTACTCCATGTAATGTTTCTAACCGATTAAGCTAATCCATGTAACGTTTGATTAGAAAACTGACCTCCAAACACCAATTCAATCCGACCCATCCAATTAATGTGTTTGACGAATCTACTCAAGGAATATCCGCTTGATATCAAATCTCCACCGCTCATCCTTAGTCATGGATTAAAAGGCCGCGATAGCCTCCCACTACAATTCTCATTGTAGCACCTATTGACGAATTAAAAGAGGGTTGCGGCTAAAATCCAAACAATGGAGAACTTACAAAATGCCAGGTATCTTCTAAATCCTTATGATTAATGGCTACTACAAAAAATGGAAGAGGAATTGTATTTGTCTATCTACCTTACAATATGCAAAAAGGATCATATTCCATGAGTGCTATATATTCTTACCTACCTTCCTAGAAGACACTTGCATTTATAAAACATTTACATATTTAAAGAAGAAAAAAAAACCCTATTGTTTCTAGTCCAATACTGTTTTATCATCATTGTTGCCATCCATGTTCAATTCCACCAGAGGAGGAGGTGCTGAGCCTTGATGTCCATATGCATCCAAAATCATGATGCTATGAGTTGTGTTGCTTTGGTTCGTGTTAGTATCAATTTGTTGTTGGTGAGCGTTGAGATCCATGTCAATCCTGATAGTCATATTTCCTTGCTCGTCAACAATTCCCAATATCTCCTCTAAATCAAGGATAATTTTAGGGGCGAAATTTATCCCATGGGCTATTTTTCCATGTTTGTTTTCCAAAAAAAAGATTCGCCAATTTCCATTTTTTGAAGCCCAATTTCGCCCAATTTTGATGGGGTAAACTTTTTCACTCTAAAAATTTCCAAATTATTATATAAACTATATAAAATCCTTAGAAATTGAAATAAATTTAGAAAAATATCGCCAAATATTTTATAGTTGACATTTTAAGAATTGGTAAGATTTGCCAAGGTTTATAAACTTTTAAAGAAGTATGGGTCCTTAAAATTATCCCTGCTCTCAGTCCTGATGAATGTCCACTAGTTCTATTGATTTTTGGATATAGTAGACAAATCCTTTTGCAATTAATCTATTTCTTCCTTGAGATCCCTAACTTCCCTACGCATCTCCTCTATGTCACATTAGAAAAACATCGATTGTACGCCATATCTACTATGTGCTTTTTTCTTTCCACCAATTGGATCTTCTCAAGCTGCAAACCAACTCATATATCGGCTTCACACACTTTCCAACAATCCTTCTTTTCTCCCGATGCCCACTAGTGAAGGAATGTGCTAGTATCCACAGATGGTAGCAAACACGACATTCCAAAATTCTCCAAATCCCTCCTTATTCGAGCATAAAGACTTAAAAGCTTGTTGTATAATATTGACTTCCCTCCAAAGCGTGCTAAATAACACATACATGCACTAAGTGTCCACCTTCGAGCCATCAAATCCAATGTTTTCCACTCGCATCTGTCACTTCATACTCCAGGTGTCGTAAACCTTGATAATCTCTTGTGGATTCAATCTCATGGAAATATTAAATAAGATGTGTCTACTCATATTTTGTGTTCCAGTTGATGTAAAAAAACAACCCTCCTATTTGTGCATTCATCTTCTTTTCGAGTATTGATTCTTAATATGTATGAAGGTAGGTTATTGAGTCGAGAATGTGGGAAATGTGAGATGCATGCTTTAGTGTTTTCCCAAGGAGCGATGTGTCATCCTTAGCACCTATGATCCATATTGATATCGGTGTTCACCCACCTATTCCATTGGCTCAAAATAACTTTTTCCCGTTTGGTGGTTTTTTACTGTTTTTTTGTCGAGGCCATTTTGAGGGCCTAAATGATGTTTTTTTCGATCCATTTTCCAAAGTGTTAGCTTTAGCGCTTTAGCTACACTTTGACGTACCTGCCCACCATATACTCCTTAGTTAAAAATTTCTAACAGTGTATCAAGCGCCCCAAACGGAGATCGTATGCAAAATTTACGCCCCAATGAAGTTGATGTATCAACTAACCATAATGGGGTCCACAAACCTTTTGGCGTTTCATCTTATGCGGTTCGGGTTTTGGTGTTTAGGTTTTTTCATATAATGTTAAAAGGTCTTTCAGCCTCAATGTAAGACTTAGAAGCGAATGCACGTAGACGTCACATCTCTTCTCAGAGATAAGCCACCTTCATTCAACAAGTCTATTTCTTTTACATTTCTTTCATATTTTGTTTACTAATAGAAAGTGTGTTCTACTGTATTTCATTGTCTCTGTTAAATCTCTGTGGTTCATTTCATTTCTTCATATATATGGATTAACCTCTTATCATTCCTTTTATGATCACTTGAGAATCTCCTACTGCTATGAGTGACGTTATTCCTCTTTCTTTGATTAAAGGAAGGCCTGCAGACAAAGCTAATGCTCAACCATATTGTTGGTCTCCTTTCCTAAACCCAAGTCCATCGAGACTCTGAACAACCCCGTGCACCCACTGCACCTTAATATGTGTTGGATTTAAAGTAAGGTTTTATATAATAGTTAAAATTTTAATAACATAAATTTTAAAATTTAATTATATTTATAATATAAGTTTACTTTTTACAAATTAATTTATTATTATAAATTTCACATATAAATATGATGTGTGTGGTGACCAAATGGCCATAAGCATGATGCATCGTATTCTCTTTGGTGAAAGACATTAATATCACATGCACGTGAGAAACAACATTATCAATTATATCATCGACAAATGTGTCAAGTAAATAAATATTAATATTTCAAAAATAGTTTAAAAAAATATACTCTTGATTTTGGAAACAACAATATCAATATTGTTGACAAATGTGTCCATAAAATATTAATATGAGAGAAATATTAATATATCAAAAGTAGTTTTAACCATTCCAATATTAATATTTGTGTCCATGAAATATTAATATGTCAAAAGTACTTTTAACCACTCCAATATTAATATTTTGAAGGGCAGTTTTAAAAAATACAATGGTGAATATTAATATATCAAAAGTACTTTTAACCATTCCGATATTAAACTTTGTGTCCATGAAATATTAATATGAGAGAAATATTAATCTGTCAAAAGTACTTTTAACCATTCCAATATTAATATTTTGAAGGGTGGTTTTAAAAAATACAATAATAATATTTCAAAAGTAGTTTTAAAAAATACAAAAGCCAGCTTCCCCATTTTGCAAAATTGACCTTTGGGACTGGTGGTTCATAAAATTGACCGTTAGCTGATTCATGGGCAGGTATAATCTCACATCATAAAAAATGCGTTATATAATCTAAAGAATCATTTATGTCATCTTTTACTTACTAGTTTTAGCCTCCCACCTATACCTTTATGTTACTGCTAGATTCACTCTTTTTGTTGGTTAGAGTTGGAATTTTAAAACAAGTTTAATATTTAAATTTAGAAGTAAACTGAAAAATGCGTGCCACGGCCTCTCTTTCTGAGTGGATTTGGGATTCGGAAGAGTATGTAACCCTAACCGAAGCAGACCAGACCAGGATGGACTTGTGGTATGGGTATACAAAACCCTATATCTAACTTGAGTGGCCTTGTGCGTTATAATGCTGTGAGGGATTGCCAAAGAAAGGGAGGGACAGCCCTCCATTTCCAGTCTTTGCCATCCCTAAATGTTATCAGCTTCGCATATAACTATCTGTTGCAAACTTGTTGAATAGGTTTAATTTATTGCATTTATTTTAATAGATTTCATACAAGGTGTCCATGAATCAAAGCTTCTCAGAATATAACTATGTTTTCTTTTGGCCTAACTTATTTTACATCTACTTCTCATCCTTCTAATAAACGAAACTAAAATATAGTGAATATAACCTCGACTTCTCATTCTTATAATAACCCGATATATACATTGTGTACACTGTATAATTTCAAAGACTTTCATACACAGGCCGTGCACACTAAATATAAATCCTTTATCTCAAATGGAAAATAGCATCCACATGGCTGGATCCATATCCATTTTAATATAAATCCCTAGGACCAAAAAAGAAAGGTCCCTAATTAATTGAATAGTCAAGTAGTATATAAGGCAGGTAAAACTGAAATTACGATATTTGAAAGTACAAATGATATATTGAGATATAAAATGAATTGCATACATTATGCATAATAATAGGAGTTTAAATGGAATAATTTGGAAGTGTTTAGCCATAATACGAAATCACAATTTTTTTATGTTTAAGTGAAAAATTAAAAAATAATGTAAATAGAATGTTAAAATGGGTTTGTTGTAGCATCACAACATTGCCTTGGATGACTTCATCAATTTAGAGTTAGAATTCAATTGTTCTATATGTTTATAAATACTTGGTGTTGAACAGATTGGACTAATTCTATTGGCCTTGTTGTTTCCATTCCACATCATTATCAAAAGATGAGATCTTTGTTGTCCCATATAACTAACACTTCCATTCCACATCATTATCAAAAGATGAGATCTTTGTTGTCCCATATAACTAACATGAACTCCAACATCAAGATGTTCAAAATCTCAAATGTCTATCAAAATGCTTCTACATTAGTTTGATATATTCCATTACTCCGTCCATCAAGGGTGAGTGGGATCCGTAAATGTGGGGATTAGATGTTAGAGTCGAAGGAAAGGAGGAACAACCATCTCCGCATATGTTGGATCAAGCAGCCACATAAAATAATATGCAACTGAAGAAATTAAACAAGAAAGCAAATATTGGAAAACAAATAAAATGTACAAAGAGAGTTATGTGGTAAAACCTTTGAGAGGGAAACATCCATGGAGCAATGGTATCGGTTCTCTTATTATTCAGAACATGAAGATTACAACAACCTTTTCTCCTCTAACTCTCATCAATCTTTACCTTCTACATGAATACAAGAATAAATAACATTTCTTACACAGTTACTCATAATTGACTAATTTGGTTATTCAGTTAGACAGTTATACAATCACCAGATGTAATGTCCCTAAAAATAGTAAAAATTTTAAAAAAATTTGATACTAGATTAAACTGGTAAAGATATGAAGAATAGTAAATTAACTTCAGTACTGATAAGTACCTACTGCACCGGTATTTGTTTTCTATTCTTTGAAGTGTCTTAGTCTCATAAGTATCATGGTTTGCTAATTATAAATTCTATAGTTTTGCGGAAGCGATATAATGAATATAAATGAAACTCTATCATAAGTGAACAAGTGTTTAAAGTGTAATAATACAAATCCTTTTCTTATTGTTTCAAGAGTTTGTGTCCATAATTATAAAATTCTAATTGACCATTCAAGTGGGATGGATCCCTAATGATAGCGGCTAATGACCCATGATGAGATGCATGGTCTTTCAAGGGCTACGTACCCCAGCAGAGCTACCGAGAGGCATGGTGTAAGAAATGGAAATTTTTTACTTACTTAGCGAGTTTTGCTAATGCATTCAATTTGTACCTGGTTTGCAGGTATACCTATGAGGCATCTACCGAGAAAGCCTACTCCACCTTTCTAGCAGTTATTTAAGTCTCAAGTGTGAGGGCTTTGAAGGTTGACACCTTTAAAAAATCCTTGTTGGGGTTTGTAATACTTGTGAAATTGCACCACCTGTTAACCTTGTAATTATTTAAAGGTACTATGTAATGTTTGGGTTCATTGTAATATCGATGGCATTTGTACTACATGTTGATTTCGAATGGTTCTAATACTATAGAGTTTGGGTCAAGATCGAAATACTTGGAGTGTGTGGCTGCATTGAATGTAGCTCTGCGATGGCACATGGCCAGCGCTGCCAGTTTTGCTGAGGGTTTCCTCTAGTGTTCTACACCAACGAGGAAAACATTATCGTGGTTCATTTCTCCTGCCTGCAGTGGGTGCGTTGAGGGTTTTGTTACTGACCTGAGTTGTGGCTCATGGTCAGCACACCATATGGAGTAGAGATGGTGACTGAAACATTCGAAGGTAATTCCCCCCAGGTTCATACTACATTATTTGCTATTGCATTTATTTATATATCGTGATATAGAGTTCTGACTTTGTATGGCATGTTTGGTTAACAGGTATTGACTATTGTTTCTCTTCTGCGTGGCTAGGACTTGACAGTGGTGATGTTTGAAAAATGGTAAGTCTAGAATATGCCATTTCTTATCTCCTCCTTTCGCCTCTATGGAGTGTACCGTTGGTGTTTTCTTTTGAGGAAATCTATGAGCCCAGTTGGGTTTTCTGCAACAAGTTGTTGGGTTCCTTGAGATCGTTGTTGGCTTGACCCAGTGTATGAAGACTCGTTGTATTTAATATTTTGATGATGGAACTTGTGAGGGTCTCTCTACTTGTAGCAATGTTCAATGGATTGGCCCCGGTTGTTATCTCTATATTTGTACCTATGTGAATATGGGATTCTAACAGGGTATTTCTTTTGGTTTCCTTCCTCTATGTAATCATGGTTATTGTCTTTTGAAGTTTGAAATGTAATAATAGGGGACATCTGTGCTTTCATTTCTATGAGGCTTAAATGGCTATATGAAGAGACCCTGGCTACTGTATGTTTGAATGATGCCTTTGTCAATATAAAAACTAAAATGGGAAAATCGCTTGTCTGAATAAATGGAGTCTATATTAAATGTGATACATACCCTAGCTTTTTCTTGCATATTTCTTTCCCATGGCGTAATTTATAAGAATGTATGCGCTGTTATAGTCTTATCCTGTAATTAGACGACTGGGCTGTTAGATGATAGATTTGTATTTCGTTGATACCAGTGATGCTATTATCCCGAGTCAAATTTTTTCATAAATGATCCTGGGCAAGACAGGCTACTCCAGGGGTTTGATACCTAGACTTGTGATTTATCCGTTTTCGAAAAGTATGGGCGCCTGACCTAAGTTATGAGTTTTGAACTGTGAACTGGGGAGGTTCCCATTTAGAGTTTTCAAGCTTTAGGAATGTAATTCTTAAGCCTTCGTTTGTACTCGTGTGTAGTTGTGGCCTTCATAAGTCTGCTATGTTTGAGGTTAAGACTTTAAAGTGGAAAATAAATCGTGGTTGTTGAAGTCTGTCTGTGGTATCGATTGCATTTGATTTCTGTAAGTCTTTAAAGAATGAAATCCCAATTCCTCCTATGAATTTGTATTTTATTGTTTACAAAGATGAATGGTTGGATAACGTAGAATCAGTTTAAGGTTACTGTGTATTTCAATAAATTTGTTGTGATGTGATGCGCCCTTTGATTGGGGATGGGGTTCGATCCATGAAACTTGGGATTGGCACCCATAATTAAAATGCAGATGACGATTGAGTTATATGGGAGTCTATGTTTGGATATGTGAACCTATGTTTTGGAATACAAATCTCTATAATACTTGATGCGTTTTTTTTTTATGTAAAGTTTGAGAAATGGTTGAATCGTAGGGGCGTTTTGATAAATGAAAAGTGTAGTGTAGCTGGAAGTTTAGATGTCTAGTTTTTTTATTTCTATTTGGTGTTGTTCCTAGTAGGCAGGATAATAATTTAAAAGAACTAACGGTTATATATGAAACCCTACCCTATGATTAGGGAAATATAATTCAAGCAGAAAACATATATCTACATCCAGGAAATTATAATAACCCTAACCTAGAAGACAAAAATAAGTTGTCTAGCAAAGGCTAGCTTGGCTAGACCTGCTAGACCCACCACTGGGTTCTGGGCAGAACCTTGAAGTTGATAATATTGATAATGAACAATGATGTAGTATTTATTCTAATTGTAGAAGCCTAACTTTATTATAACTGGAAATTTGAAACATTAAATACTCCATACCTAGCTACTTGAGTACTTGGTCCCTTCCTGTGGAAACCTAGCTGCTTGGCCCTTGAATCCTTCCTGTAGTGACCTACATAGTCAACAATGGTTAATGCAGAGCCTGTTGTGTCTAGCTAACCTGTTAGGGAGATTGCCTTTAGCTGGATAACTTTGGGGCTACCATGTTCCTCCCAACCATGATCCTACAACCATTCCTGATTCTGTATGGATTCCCTCGAGTTGGATTCCAACATGCAAAAGAGAGAGAACCTAGATCCACAGTTGGTTCAGATCTGAGAATTATTAGGTGAGGTTGCTTCAGTTTCTTGGAGCAAAATACTTTTCTTGGATTACCATAAAAGAATGATAATGATCAAGAATGATGGATGATCCCCAAAACATGGGATCTGCCCTCTTTAAGTAGGGAAGTCTTGAATTAGGACTGTTGAAGTAATTAGTTTCTTTAAATTCAATAATTAATAATTAAAATATTTTATTTAATTAAATATCTAGTCCTCTTGAACTAGGACTTTTCCAATTGTTTAACTATAAGTGATTTTGATTTATGCTCTTAATAATAATTATAATAATTTAATAACAATAATTATACTACCAATAATTATACTAACACTAATTATATTTCACTTAATTATTAATACACCACTTTATAATATAAAATAATGCATAAATCATATATACTAATTATATTTCATATATAAATAATGGCACCATTATTATTAAAGCCCTTGATAATAATATTAGCCTTGAGGCCTTTATACATGTTAGTCGTAAAAGACTACTAGTAATTATCTTTTATTTAGTTCTGTGTCATCATATGACACTTTTTTTAACTTTTAAGGACAAGGTCCAATTCTTTGGATGGTCTTGGTCAGCTTGGTTAGGTACCTCTAATCTCTCTCTTGCATGTCGGATTCCCTCGTTTAACATGGTAGTTCCTGCAGTAGGTGATGATAGATAAAAAGATGAATCATTTAATCAAATTAAATAAATGTGATAAAAGTAAAAGTGTTATTCAGAGTCCTTCCGACTCAACACTTTGAGATCTAGTAACCCCGAGTGCTCTTCAGAGCCTTTTAACTCAACACTCTCAAATGAGCGTTACGCTAGTGCAATTCCAGAGCCTCTACTCAACGCTAGTGCTAGAATGTGGTTGTGAGGCACATCTAGAATATTTAAGTTTCCTCGGATCCAATATTCGTTTATCAAGCTTGGAGTGCTCCAGGGCTTATGCCCAACACTCAATGTACATCGGGGCTTACTCCTAGTACATAATATTTCCTCTAGGTACATCGAGGCTTTTGCCCAGTACATAGGTAATTCGTGTGTTCCTGATTCCACACTCGACACACCATATAAGTCAATCATGTCATTCACATCACTGCACAGTATGTAATAAAAAAATCATCTCAGTATATTAGGGTTTTGTACCCACATCATATGGTAAAAACATGAATCAAAACATTGGGGATTCCTTGCCCAATATATAATCAAATAATGAAATTCAGTTAGGGTCCATGCCCAATATGTCAATCAAATAAAGAATAACTCATATGCACTAGGGCTTATGCCCAATAATTAGAATAAATCATATGTGCTGGGGCCATGGCCCAATATAACATCATAAAATAGTCAGTCCAAAATTCGGGATATTACACCAGAAGAACTGGTTGTCACTCGTTTCCAACAATATCCACCTTGACAAAAATTTACCTGATACCTTGTTGATTGCTTTGTTCATTACCTTTGGTGCAAGCCTAGAGAAGCTAAACACCACCGCAACTTCTCTAAAGTAATTGGTTTTGTGAACATCTCTGCACTATTCTTTTGAGTGTGGACCTTTTCAAGAACCACTCCACCTTCATCAATAACATGTCTTACAAAATGGTATTTACAGGAATGTGTTTTGTCTTATTGTGATAAGCTGGATTTTTAGACAAATGAATAGCACTTTGATTATCACAGAAAATTTGTATAGTGTTCTGAACCTTGCCTAACTCACCCAACAAACCTTTTAACCACATTGCCTCCTTGCAAGGGTGTGAAGAAGATATGTACTCTGCCTCTGTAGTTGATAAAGCAACAATATTCTAAATCTTTGACATCCAACTAATAGCTCCACCTGCAAGAGTATAGACATAACATGAAGTGGATATCCTTTTGTACAAGTCACTTGCAAAATCAGAATCAACATAACCACAGACTTCATCACTGCAACCATCAAAGGTGATACAATAATTTCTTGTGCCTCTGAGATATTGAAACACCCATTTCACTACTTCCCAATGTTCTTTTCATGTATTTTCCATGTATCTACTAACCAACTGCATGTGAAATATTTGGTCTTGTACTTATCATCGCATACATCAAACTTCCTACTGCATTAGCATATGGTACATGAGACATATACTATTTTTCTTCATCACTACTAGGAATCAAACTTGAAGAAAGCTTGAAATGAGAAGCTAAAGGGATATTAACTAGTTTCACCTTATTCATACCAAATCCCTAAAGTCTTTTCTCCACACACTTATTTTGTGATAACCAGAGCTTTCCATTTTTCCTCTCTCTATGTATCTGCATGCCCAATATCTGATTTGCTGCTCCTAGATCCTTCATATCAAACGTCCTAACCAACTGAGCCTTTAACATGTTGATTTCATATATGCTTTTGCTTGCTACAAGCATATCATCAACATATAATACCAAAATAATGAACATGTATTGTTCCAACTTTTTAAAGTACACACAATGATCATACTCACTTCTGGTAAAATTATGGCTCACCATGAAAGAATCAAACTTCTTGTACCATTGCCTGGGAGACTGCTTCAGGTCATTCAATGATTTCATGAGCTTGCAAACAAACCTCTTGTTGCGATTCTAAATGAACCCTTCTAGTTGTTCCATGAAATTTTCCTCATGTAAATCTCAATGTAAGAAAGTTTTCTTGGCATCTAGCTTCTCTAACTCCAAATCATATAAGGAAACTAGTGCTAATAGAATTCTGATAGAAAGAAGTTTCAAAACTCGTGAAAAAATATCATGAAAGTCAATACCTTCTTTATGAGAAAACCCTTTTGCAACTAGTTTGGCCTTGTACTTCGGAAGCGTGTCATCAACTCCTTTAGATTCAATTTGTACATCCATTTGCATCCAACCACTTTCCTACTCTTAGGAAGTTCCACAAGATCCCATTTTGTTTCTTTGCCAAAGAATCCATTTCTTCTTTCATTGCAAGTTTCCATTTGTCACTATCAGCCACTTCTAATGCTTCTTGATAACTCATAGGTTCTCCTTCATTAGAAATTAAAGCAACAGATGTGACAAAATAATCATACCAATTTGGAAATTTTTTTACCCGTGTAGATATTCGTAGAGTTTTCTATGCATTTCCTCTATTTATTGATATGTTTCGGTTTGCTCATCCTCTTGAGGAGTTTCCTCATGAATATTCTTCTCATGGACATCCTCATGATTCCTCCTCGTAGATGACTCAGTATCAAATTGAATTTGTTGTAACTATGGTACATTAACCTATTTCAAATCATTACTTACATCTAAATTTGATAGAGAAAGTTCATCAAATATTACATCTCCGTTTATGATGATTTTGTGGGCAGTAGGATTCCACAATCTATATCCCTTAATACCATCACCATATCCAAAAAATTTCAATTTGCTTGATTTTGGATCTAGTTTGGAATGTTGATTTTTCGGAATAAGTGCATAGGATTCACAACCAAATACTCTAATATTAGAATAATCACATGGTTGAACTGACCATACCTCTTCTGGAATTTTGCAGTCAATTGTTGTTGATGGTGATCAGTTGACCAGGTAACAAGCTGTAAGCAATGCCTCTCCCCACAACTCCTGCTGCAATTGTGCATTACTGAGCATACTCCTTGCTCTTTCAAGAAGAGTCATGTTCACGCGTTCAACAACATCGTTTTGCTATGGAGTGTAAACAGTGGTCTTATGTCTCTCGATCCCATCCTTCTTGCAATAATTATCAAACTCCTTAGAAGTAAATTCAGTTCCATTATTTATTCTAAGACATTTAATAAACCTGCCAGTGCTCTTTTCAACCGAAGCTCTGAACCGCTTAAATATATCGAAAACACCAACTTTTCTCTTTAATAAATAGATCCAGACCGTCCTCAAGTAATCATCTATAAAACTAACGAAATATGATGATCCCCCATAAGATATTTTAGGAGATGGACCCCATAGATCATAATGAATGTATTCTAGGATACCTTTACTAGTGTGTTTTCCAGATTTAAATTTTTGTCTAGCTTGTTTACCATAAATACAATTCTCACAAAACTTTTAATCTACAGATTTTAAACTAGGAAGCAACTTCCAATCAACAAGTACCTTCATTCCTTTTGTTGCTCATATGACCTAATCGTTGATGCCGTAAACGAGTGAAGTATGATGCATCAACGCATGCTACTATTGCATGATTGATTTCCGTCCTCCCTTCAAGTTTATATAGGTTCCTGACTCTGTTTTCCTTCATGACAACTAATATACCTTTCAATATCTTCATAACTCCACATTGAATTGTAAATTTGTAACCGACAACATCTAGAACTCCTAGTGATATCGAGTTCTTCCTAAGTTAAGGTACATGCCTCACATATGTTAGTGTCCTAACAGTCCCATCATACATTTTTATTATGATACTCTCTATCCCAACAGTTTTACATGAAATATTATTTCCCATATAAACTACCCCATCATCTATAGATTGGTATGTGGAATACCAATTTCTATGAAGACACATGTGATGTCCAGAATAAATTAACCAGTCATAATGGTATTGTGAGACAATAGATGTAGATAATACCTCATTGATCATACATGAATCCTTCTCGGCTATATTTTCCTCCTTTGTAGAGTCCTCCTCCTTAGATGCTTGCTTCTGTTTCCAACATTATTTATTAAGGTGTCATGTTTTATTACAATACCAGCACTTCAATTTACTCTTTTTTCCCTTTGACTTTGATCTTGATGTGCCCCTTGAATATTTTCCTCTTTCACTAGTTCTTCCGCTGGTCACCATTACTTATGATGTAGAGGTTTCAAGACTAGATTTCTTTCGAGTTTCCTTAGAAATCAAAGCTCCCACAACATCATCAAAGGTAATAGACTCGGTATAACTTAAACTGATAGAGGTTACAAAATGTACCCAAGACTCAGGTAGATAGTACAACAGTAAAATCGCCTTGTCTTCAGATTGAATTTTATCATCCATGCTAGCCAACTGACAAATAAGAGTATTGAATGTATTCAAATGATCTAAAATTTGTGTACCTTCTTTCATATGCAAGGTAAATAATTTCCACTTCAGGAGGATTTTATTTGTCAAGGATTTAGTCATGTACAGGATTTCCAATTTTGTCCAGAGACCTGCTACTGTAGTTTCAGAAACGATGTTAAATAAAACATCGTCACCCAAGCATAGAAGAATATCACTGAGAGCTCTTTCATCCATATCCTCCCAGTCTTCATCTGAAATATCCATGGGTTTCTTCATGTTCCTTGCTAGTTCCTTTGCTGCTCCTTGATGCACGAGCATATCCCGCATATTGACCTTCCATAACTCGAAATTATTACTCCCATTAAACTTCTCAATTTCAAATTTAACACTGTGTTTTTTCCATTTTCTCAAGGAATCAAATCAAAAGACTTAAAACATCAATCCTTCTAATATATAGTGGATACATTATTTAAATTTATTTTTTAAAATTAAAATGGTATAAAGTTTAGTAAAATAAAACACTCCATATAATTCCCACCTTAAATATTAAACGAATACTTTAAAAAAATCACCTTATACGTCCCACTTTATAGCATATCCACCCAATATACATTAAAATACACCTTTTAAATAATCCACGATATGCCTTTTTAACTTAAAAGCATGTGAAGAATATTATTTCAAAATTTACTAACCCATACTTCATTCAATGCTTCGACTGTGAATTACTATTTCACATTTAACCAATGAACAATGTTGCCTCCTCCTCATGCGTCATCGCTCCTCATGGTGAGGAGAGGGCGCGGAAAATTCCAAAAAATCCATAAATCTGTAAGTGTGACTATAAATTATCGTGCTTTTGTATATGTTAGATGCGCGAAAATATTGAATTTTCGCCTGCTTCCTTAGTACATATTTTCGCGCATTCCACAGCTTTAAACCAACGATTTTTTTTTATGATTTTTGCTTCCCTCCACACGGTGGAAAGAGCAATAATATTTTTCAACAATCTTGTTCTCTATGGCCTCTTACCTTGCTCTGATACCACTTGTTGGATCAAGCAGCCACATAAAATAATATGCAGCGGAAGAAATTAAACAAGAAAGCAAATAAAGGCAAACACATAAAATGTACATAGAGATTTACGTGGTAAAACCCTCGAGAGGGAAACATCCATGGAGCAATGGTATTAGTTCTCTTATTATTCAGAACATGAAGATTACAACAGCCTTTTCTCCTCTAACTCTCATCAATCTTTACCTTCTACATGAATAGAGGAAGAAATAACATTTTTTACACAGTTACTCATAATTGACTAATTTGGTTATTCGGTTACACAGTTATACAATCACCGGAAGAATTGGTTGTCACCTGTTTCCAACATCATAGCTCATTTGATACATCCAATAAGAGGTATGTTAAATAAATACGAGTGAAATTGTATTGATTTCATTTGTTTCAGTTGCCTTTTGCGATTTTATTTGTTTGGTAGTGAAATCACTACGAGATTCAATAGTTAGTTTAGTTTCCTTCAAATTGCATAACATATATTGTATTAACTTATGCGGTTTCCTACAAATGTAATGTATTTATATGTTGAAAGGTAATGGTAGATAAATAATGTTAATCATTAACAATCACATTAATCAAGTAAAGCACCCTACCATTAACATTCACATTGAATTAGGTAAATTCCTTTTAAAGCATTAAATCAAGTAAATTGTTTATGAACATTAAATCACGCAAATCACAAGACTAGGTA
The DNA here is from genome assembly GCA_027924585.1 of Larix kaempferi. Lineage (NCBI taxonomy): Eukaryota > Viridiplantae > Streptophyta > Pinopsida > Pinales > Pinaceae > Larix > Larix kaempferi. The sequence continues at coordinate 977,784 of BSBM01001018.1, forward strand.
TATCAAGTAAACCATAATACCACGTAAAGAAGGTATTAAAGCATTGATTTAATTGTTTTAAAGCATCAATTCGATAAATACAACAAGTTTATTATACAACATTAAGTCGGGTAAATGCACTCTCCTTACTTGTTACTTGAGTTTTACTAGATTGTGGATGGAATTTCTCTCTCCCATGGATTAATCCTCCTCCCTTATGTTTGATTGAGTTCTTCTAGAATCTCTTTTTCATGGATGGTCTCTGTCTCTCCCAAATATTGTTGTCTCTAATTTCCTTCTTTCTAAGTGATGCATATGTGTTCTCTCCAATTGCCTCCTTACTTGTTACTTGAGTTTTACTAGAATGTGGATGGACTTTCTCTCTCCCATGGATTACTCTTCCTCCCTTATGTTTGATTGAGTTAGTCCTGAGAATCTCTTTTTTATGGATGGTCTTTGTATTTTCCAAAGATTGTTGTCTCTAATTTGCTCCTTTCTAAGTGATCCATATGTGTTATTCTTTATATAATTGTCTTTGTTGCATATGTATTATTCTTTATATAATTGTCTTTGTTGGGTTGACAATTGAGATGGGTATGGGGAAATTGGTCACTATAAAATTCACATTCACCATCACAATGTAAAATGGTCACACCATTGTTTTCACCATCCATTATTCTCACCATGGTAATGTATATGAAGGTAACACCATCCTCTTACCATCACCGTGCACAAGGTAATGCCATCCTTCCGTTGTCGTTTTGGTTGATACATGGCATTCCATTCCTATACAAAATGTGTCCAGGAAATGGTAGTGGTGGAAGTCATTTCATTCTTGCGCAAAATGTGGTAAGGGAATGGTAATGGAAAAATTCCAAATTCTTGATGAATGATTTCTTAATCATGGTGAGAGCCTAACAAAAGATCACTCTCCTAGGAAACCCCTTTAGTTTGTGAGTCACCCTTCCTCAACAAACTACATCAGGTTATACATCATTCTTCACCCTCCTCCCAAGTTTGGCTCAATGACAGGAAGAGCGGCCCCAATATATGCTCGATGTGGGAGAATCTATGACACCACATGGCACAATCATTATTAAAGGATGGTGACTGACCCATTAATTACTTAATCCAATGCATCACCATCTAACCCTATTAAATAACTAACCTTGAGCACTTTACTACCTAACCTCAACTTAATATGCAATCGATCATATTGAGAGACGATGAGGCATATTCTGTATGCTTTAATGAGGACTTGCCATTTTCTATATGCATTAAAATTTATATTAAACAAGTGGAATGGACAGTTAACCTACTAATTAGTATTATTAAGAATTTTGTATCATACAAACACTTCAAATACAAATTAGCTACTTTAAAATTGCAAACATTATAATTTGAGTATATTGCTTCATAAAAAACCAAAATTATGACAACAAAAACTCAACTATGTAACTCAAAAATCAAATTTATGCCATTATTAAACATTTATCTTTACCTTTCCTAACCTTAGTGTACTTTACTTGTAATTCATTATACCTATATATGGGTTTCAAAAACATAGGTTGTATAACTTAGATATAAACCAACACTTATATATTATATGTTAGAAAAATATTTAAAAAAAAAAGAAAACAACAATAACAATAAAACATGAGATTTACATGGAAACCCTCATATGTGCGGGTAAAACCACGACGAAATTGAAACTTTAATATTTTATTATTATGAATAAAAAACTTATAATATATTTTTCTCTTGTGATACAATGCTAGGGGTCACTTAACTTTTATACAATACATATGAGGGTTCCAAAAGGAACCAAAACACACTAGAAGGGTCTACAATTTTTCACCTACGAGGCTCCGCCCCTACACCTCCATATAGGGAGTCCCTGGTGGCACCCTCTATGACCCCCCTCACATGGCTAATGCATACAATTCGTGCGACTAGATACTTTTGTACCACTATACTTGAAATGACAGAGATATGGATATTGTGTTCACCTCCTAACACTCTCCCACTTGAAGTTGATATACACAAAGTTCCTTTCTTATATTTTTTGCTTGCATGGCATTGCTCAATATTGCCTTCCTCATATTTTCAGCAATCCCACAGAATTTTTGCACCACTCAAACATATTTGTTTCGACCATCTTTGTAAGCATATATGCAATATTCTCATCAATACCAATTTTATCCAACACGACTCTGCCTTTTTCCACCACTTTTCTTATGAAATGGTACTTAATATCAATATTCTTCATGCTATCATGAAATGTTCAGTTCTTCACTAAGTGAATAGCACTTTGACAATCGCAATGCAAAGTGATCATCCCCTGCATTCTTGAATTCATCCATTAGTCGTTCTATCCATATTGTTGCTTTAGTAGCATTCATTGTTTCCACATATTCTTCTTCAATGGTTGATAAGGCCACCAATAGTTGCAACTTAGATGTACATCTTACAAATCCACTAGAAACAATGAAATTATATCTTTTAGTATACTTTCCTTCATCTTTTTCTCCACCAAAATTAGAATCTCCAAAACCAAGTCATTTTGTAAATCTCTCAATTTGTATCAAATGGAAGCATCTGAAGTGCCCCTTAAATATATGAGTATCTACTTCACAACATTCCAATGCTCCTTCCAAGATTCAGCAAGATCCACCATGAACCAACTAAAAAATTCCATTGCTTGGGAAATATCCATTCTAGTGCTCACCATAGCAAACATGAGAATCCTTATTGCTGATGAATACAATACATAAGACATACTTGTCTTCTCTAATTTTATGCTTGGACACTACTTAGAATGCATCATGAAGTGTGCAAAAAGTAGGGTGCTAACTATTTTTTCATTCCTCATATTGAAGTGATGCATAATATTTTCTATATATGACTTTTGACTTAACCAGGTATTCCTACCTATTTTATTCCTTTGTATATTCATCCTTAGAATTTGATTTGTTGCTCCTAAATCCTTCATTTCAAATTTCCTAACCAATTCAGTCTGAATATCAATGATTTTATTATTTCTAGGGCCTAAAACCAACATATCATCAACATACAACAACAATATAATAAAATTGACATCATTAAATATATTATAATATGCACAATGGTTAACTTCACTTCTAATAAAACCTCGACTCTTCATGAAGGTATCAAATTTTATGTACCACGTCCTTGGCACCTATTTCAATTCATAAAAAGCTTTTTTATTTTGTAAACCAAATTCTCATTACCTCTTTCTTTATAGCCCTCGGTTTTTCCATATAAATTTATTCCTTGAGATAACCATGCAAAAAAATAGTTTTTACATCTAATTTCTCTAGCTCTAAATCCTATGCTGCTACAAGTGTGAGTAAAACAATTGCAGTAGTTAGCTTCACAACTGGAGACAAGATTTCATAAATTCTATACTTAACTTTTGCACATAATCTTTTTTCACCAAGTGGTATTTGTTATGTTCCAACAACTCATCATTGTTCTTTTTTACTTTATAGACCCACTTGTTTCCAACAACCTTTCTTCCTAGTGAGAGATCCACAAGTTCCTATGTTTCACTCTTTTGTAGTGCTTTTATTGATTTCTCATGGATTTCCTCCATTTATCTAAGTTCTTAGATTCTCTAGCTTCCTAAAATGAACTAGGTTCACCATCAACAATTAACAAAGGAAAAAAAGACTCAAAATTAGGTGAATACCTTTCTGGACATCTCTTGGGATGTGTAAATATTTTGAGTTGTGGTTATTGAACTTGTTGTTCTTAATGTTGATCAAAAGATTCATTTTCATCTTCATTTGTTTCTACTTCAACAATTACATTCTAATATGTTTGATGTACCTCCTTCCTAAAATGAACTAGGTTCACCATCATCAATTAACAAAGAAAAATAAGGTTGAAAAATAGGACAATACCTTTATGGACTTCTCTTGGGATGTGTAGATATTCCAAGTTATGGTTGTTCAACTTGTTTTTATTCATGTTGATCAAAAAAATAATTTTCATCTTCATTTTTTTCTATTTCAATATGTACAATATCAAGTGTCTAATACAACTCTTTCCTTTGCATGAGGTTTTCATTAAGAATAACATCCCAACCAACAATTAACTTGTGGACAGTAGGATAGCTTAGTTTATACCCCTTTATTGCAGTATCATAACCAAGAAAAACACATTTCCTTGACTTTGGGCCAATCGTGGACCTCTTTCCTTTAGGCACATGGGAAAATGCATAACAACCTGTTAATTTTTTGATAATTTCATTCAATATTATCTAGGATAACCAAGAGAATAACAAGCACAACATAACAATCACAAGAGACAATGGACACAAAGCATTTCATCGGGGAAAACCAAGAAGGTGAAAAACCCCGCAACTTCCTCAGAGATAGAATGAGCACCAATACAAAGATCACAAAGATCAAATCCCAAAAGATAGATGTCTTCAACAACTACTCCTCCTCCACTTGTGCACACTCCTCTCTCGCAACTATGTGATTTGAATGAGTGAGTGAATGAATGAATAAATAGAGACGTGCTCCTCTCTATTCATACTTTACCTTTACTTTCCTTTTACTCTAACTGGGACGACCTCCCTTAAGAGAGTCTAATAACCCATTACCACTTGTCATTGGGATGACCCCACTAGGGTGGTCTAATAACCCTTGAAATCATACAGGGCCAACCCCACCAGGTGGTCTAATAACCCATCAAGTATAAGTTATGACACTTACAATGTAACTTGCGACACTTGCAAATACAAATGACGACACTTCCAATCGGAGGAATAATACACCTCCATTGGGGATACAATAAAGTACAAATGTAATACATACAATATACAAGTGAATATCTTCCGAAGTTACAAATACATCAACACTCCCTCTTAACTAGGAAGGTATTCTCTTGACACAGGTCATCAATACATGTAGGCACAAGTCTTCAATTTTGGAGCTGGATCATCGTCACTGGATCATGGAGCATCATCGTCACTATTGTTGTACTCGTCATCTCGATCACTGGTGCTATCTCTCAATTCATCTCGTTATAGGAAGTTCTACAGAGCCAACCCTTTTTCATGCTGGATGTAGGCCTAGCCTCTCGTAGGTCTTCATCATCTATGCGAGCAACCTGACAGAGGTGGAATCTCAGGACTGATTATGTGCATCTGCAAAACCTGACAAGAGAATCCCAGGATCCTTTATGTGCCTTAGCACGACCGGCAAGATCTCCCAGGACTGATTACATGCAGCCTTCATAAAACCTTAAAAGAGCATCTTGCGACCTGCAATATCTCTAAAGAGAATCCCAGGACTTTTACATGACTAGCACAACCTATCGGGTCTCCAGGACTGATGATATGTGATCTCCACAAAACCTTAAAAGAGCATCTTGCGACCTGTAAGATCTCTAAAGAGAATCCCAGGACTTTTACGTGACTAGCACAACCTATCGGATCTCCAATACTGATTACATGTGAACAGGAAAAACCTTAAAAGAGCATCTTGCGACTGGCAACATCTCTAAAGAGCATCCCATGAATTTTACGTTCCTAGCACAACCTATCGGATCTCCAGGACTGACTACATGCCTACCTCGTAAAACCTCGAAATAGCATCCCAAGACTGATTACAAGCTTACTGCTCAACCTATCAGATCTCCCAGGAATAAATTACATGCTATTGCATAACCTGCCACATATCCACGGCCTTGGAGTATCATCCTGATACTCATGATCAACCTTATCATCCTCGCACGGTGCATGATCCTAATGCTCATGATCATACTGATCATCATCATACAGTGCATCATCCTGATGCACATCATTATCACATGATCATACTGATCATCATCATACATAGCATCATCCTGATGCATATCATCATCACATGATCATCCTGATCATCATCATACAGAACATCATCTGGAGCATCGTCATGATGCTCATCACACCGCACTTACATCCACAACCATGGGAAGGATCCTCCTACCACCATGCTTGGAATGGCTCCTACAAATGTGTCCCATCACTTCCTCCTCGAAGTATCTTGTATCTAAAGAACACCAAGCCTCTCTCTGAAGTACTCGAACTTCACTCTGGCTAGTGGTTTGGTCAACACATATGCAATCTGCTCATCTGTTGCAACATACAGGAGCTTCACTGCTCCTCTCTGCACCATATCCCTGATATAGTGATACTTGATCTCGATATGCTTCAACTTTTCATGTAACACCGGGTTCTCATACAACTTCACACAACTTTGGTTGTCACGGAAGATATAAGTAGCATCCAACTAGATATCAAATAAATATGACAGTAGCTTCCTTAGCCATACTGCCACGTAACTAGCCAAACAAGCAGTGACATACTCTGCTTCAACTGCACTCAGTGCTATGCAGGATTGCTTCCTACTAAACCAAGAGATCACACCTGATCCCATAATGAAGCAACACCCCGAAGTGCTCTTCCTATCTACAACACTACCTGCCCAATCTGAATCAACATAACCCACCAGTTTAAACATTTGATTCGCATCATACTTGAGCCCATAATCAATCATACCCTTCATGTACCTCAGAATATGCTTTACAACAATCAAGTGAACATGTCTAGGATCCGTCAGGAACTGGATCAAGGTGTTCACATCAAAGCAAATATCTGGTTTCGTGTTCGTGAGGTACATCAAGGACCCAATCATCGGACGATACATCATGGCATCTACCGACTCTGATGAAGCATCACTCAATAGCTTCAAGTTCGATGCCATAGGTGTGGCCATGGCCTCGCAGTCCATCATCCTGAATCTATTTAGGATATCTACTATGTACTTCCCTTGTCCAAGGAAGATTCCATCTGCACTCTGCCACACCTTCATCCCTAGAAAATAATGCATCATACCCAAGTCTTTCATCTCGAACTCGGCAACAAGCTTCCTCTTTGTGTCGGCAATCAATCCAATCTCACCTATCACAAACAGGTCATCTACATATAGTAGGATTATCACTAGATTTCCTTCCTCAACGTTTTAGTAAAGGTTGGAATCCACTTTACTCTTGGTAAATCCCAAACTAGTCAGGAAGCTGTCAAATCTGGCGTACCATGTCTTGGGTGCTTGTTTCAAGCCATACAAGGCTTTCTTTAACTTGCACACATATGACTCCCTATCATGTGTCCCAAAACCGAGTGGCTACTCCACATACACTTCCTCTCCGACTACACCATTCAAGAAAGTTGTCTTGACATCCATCTGGTGTATCTTCCACTTCATCACTGCAGCCAGACCAAGTACTGTTATGATGGAAGTGTATCTGGCTACAGGTGCAAAAGTTTCTTCATAATCTATTCCTTCTTTCTGGGAGAAGCCACGATCCACAAACCTTGCCTTGTATTTCTCTATGCTACTATATGCAACATGCTTGATCTTGTAGATCCATTTGGAAGTCACTAAAAAATTCCCTCCTAGTCTCGGGACCACATCCCAAACATCATTATTCATGATTGACTGGTACTCCTTGATCATGACATCCTTCCATTACTGTATCCTTGATCCTGGGAAATTCAAATTCTTCAATATCTTCAATAGGTAGTTTTTCTTGAACTTCGTTGTTGGAACAAATGTTGTTGTCCTTCTTTTGTAGGTGATTGTACACAATCTTTCCTACAAGTCAAATTCAATTGCATGATTAGAAACATCTCATAGTTTTTCAGAACAAAAACTTACACATAAGGACATATGTCATACAGTCATGCAGTTATCTTACCCAATGCTTCAATACAACATTCATCCATATCCCGTATTCATACAGTAACTTTCTAGATACCTTCCATCTCTGCCAAAACATTGTTAAGAGTGTGCACTGCTCCCAACATGTCAGGAAAGAGGTTTCATTCTAGATAAGTAGAAATGGAATGTTGTACAGTACCATAGGCCACTTACCCATCACTTGCATATTAGTAGTATCTTGTTCATTAATGCAACTTTTCTAAAATGCATAATATACATCCTAAATCTAGGAATGTAAGTATGTACATGGCTGACAACATCATTTAAGTAATGATATATACATGAAATGATAATTCAGATACTTATCTTTGTTTAGTTGTTGGGTGGACACCCTCTCAATCTTTGCTTCCTTGCAGGAACTACTGGAGTGTTCTCCTTCTTGATATTTGCTTCCTTGAAGGAACTACTAGAGTGTGCTCCCTCTTGATCTTTGCTTCCCTTGGTGTCTGTTGTGAGAGCTTGATCTTCATTTCCCATATTTTCTTCTCGGGCCACAAATCTAGCTTCTTCTTGTGCACATTCCTCCCACAGTCTACTGAAAGGGATCAATTTCTTTCTTGGACAGATGCCTTGGATGAAGGAGTCCCATGACCTAGGTAGGCCATTCAATGTGGTCATCACAATTTCTCCATTCTCCAATACTTCATCCACATCTTCAAGTTGTTCTTTGATTTGAGAGACCTTAGTAAAGTAGGATTGGACGGTTTCTCCATTCTGGATCTTTACCCCTTTCAATTGGTTCCACAATGTCATCTTCTGATTTATATTCTTTCCTTCAAACAACTTGGTCATGGAGTCAAACATATCCTTAGGTGTCTTTAGGGAAGACACATAGGGTATGTGATGGTCTTTGATAGAATCAACAATGATTCTCTTGGCCTTGACCAAGTTCTTCTTGTGTAAGGCCTTAGCCTCATCTCCCTCTGGAACTGGAACCTCTTCACTTATGTAGGTGTCCAATTCATTCCCTTCTAGGATTAACCCAATCCTATACTTGCATGCTCGAAATTTATCAGCCCCTTCAATATTATCCTCAAGCTTGGTGTGGTGATACATCTTAATGAGAAACTCAAATGAAAATAAAAGATTTAGGTCTTACCACTTGATTTGTTGAAACTGGATCTGGAGTTGGATTATGGTTTGTTAAAGAAACCCTAAAAATTCAAACTTTGAATTTCAAACTTCTGATTGGATGGAAATATGCACCTTGTTGAGCTGATCAAGCTGGTATACTTCAATTTTGAAATCTCCAAGATTTGACCCCTCAAAATTGACTTTGAAACTTTTGGATATATAGTTTCTGGTTTTCTCGTCAAAATCCCGAACTAGGGTTTGATAGAGCCTAGGGTTCTACCCAACCAAAAAGTTCGATCTTGGTCTCTAAACTTTGATTTTTCTGAGGAGCATCCATCTGTGGTCTCATATTCCAAAAATTCCAACTTTCTCTGAAACCCTAATTTCCCGCAACAGTGACAGGCCAAAAAATGAAAATGCTCAGAATTGAATTCTGACTCGACAGAAAGATGCGCTCTTGCTAGGAGAGTCAATCTAGCCTCCTTCCTTTGATGAACTGTGGAGAGAAACCCAAAAATTAAGAACCCCTAACTTCCGCATCTGCACAGTGTCTTCTTCTTAGTACCGCTCTAATGCTATGTTAATTTTTCGATAATTTCGTTCAATATTATCTAGGATCACTAAGAGAATAACAAGCATAACATAACATTCACAAGACACAATGGACACAAATCATTTCACTGGGGAAAACTAAGAGGGTGAAAAACCCCACAACTTCCTCAGAGATAGAATTAGCACCAATACAAAGATCACAAAGATCAAACCCCAAAAGATGGATGTCTTTAGTAGCTACTCCTACTCCACTTGTGATCAATCCTCTCTCTCAACTATGTGAGTTGGATGAGTGAGTGAATGAATGAATAAATATATAGGTGCTCCTCTCTATTTATACTTTACCTTTACTTGCCTTTTATTCTAACTAGTCCGACCTCCCTTAGGAGAGTCTAATAACCCATTACCACTTGTCACTGGGCCAACCCCACTAGGGTGGTCTAATAACCCTTTAACTCATATAGGTCTGACCCCACCAAGGTGGTCTAGTAACCCATCAAGTATAAGTTATGACACTTGCAAATACAAATGGTGACACTTCCAATCGGAGGAATAATACATCTCCGTTGGAGATACAATAAAGTACAAATGTAATACATACAATATACAAGTGAATATCTTCCGAAGTTACAAATACATCAACACAACCAAAGATACACTAATGAGAATAATCAGTTGGATTACCACACCAAACCCCCCTCTAGAATCTATCCATCCAAAGCAATTGTATGCGATATGTTTATAAGATAAGCAATTGCATTAACAACCTCTACTCATAATCCATTATCTAACCAAGATGCTAATAATTCTTCTTACATGTTCCATGATCATGTGATTCATCGACTCAACCACACCATTTTACTATGGAGTATATAAAGTAGTCTTTTGGTTCTTAATTCCTTTTGGAATAGATAATTTATCAAATTCCTTGGAGAAAATTTCCTCCATTATCTGATCTAATACATAAGAAATACTTGCCCAAAATTTTCTCTACTCGTTCCTTACACTCCTTAAATTTATCAATGGCTTCCAACTTATTTTTTCAGAAAATAGACCTATATTCTTCTAGAATAATCATCTATAGAACTTAGAAAATATCTAGCACCATTTGGGGACTAGTCCAAATATATTAAATTGAATAAGTTTTAAAATATTAGAGATTTTACCAAAGCTTATAGTAAACCAAACTCTCTTCTACTTACCCAAAAAAAAGTTCGCATACATGTCTACATTACAAGACTTAATCCCAAAAACCATACCTTAGTCATGCATAATTTAAAAAAAAAATTCACTCATATGTCCACATAGTTAATGCCATAGTATCACTACATCCAAAAAATTCACTAAGTTTGTTGTTACTTTTATAACTATATCACCGCACAAATGATGTATGGTCCCTTAAGATTCTCCTTTTGAAACCACTTTTGGGTTAATATTGACTCGATCATAGAGAAAGTTAACTGAAATTGGTTATTGTTGTTATGAAACCATGGTATTAGGAATCCATATTTTCCCATGATATTTTCGTGATCGAAGCCAATAAAGGGGTTGGTCATACTCGATTGTATGAGGTACTAACTCACTAGTGTTCGAGGGTAAAACCATGGTAGTAGAGCCATGCTCAATTGATCTTGTCCATATTTGGCCAAGGGGCATACTGAAGGTCTTCTATTGGATTTTTCTTGTTAAGGGTTTCTAGGATAAAATAATGGTCTCTATCATGTGCATGATTTTATGGTTTTCTTTATTGTTCTATATTTTTGCTATGCATAGTTATGTTTTCTTACATCTTGGAACTAACATATGGTATCAGAGCTTGGTATAAACTCACTCTCCAATGAAAGTCGTCTCATCAAGTATGTGTCACCTAGATTTGCATGGTGGAACGTGACTACTACAAAAGGACCCATTTTATGACAACCATTTGACAACCAGTCTAACGTTCATGCATCATAAAATAGAGGATTAGGAATGTTGTAAAATTTACATCAGAACTACGACATTTTCATGCAACATCGTTATTATGGCAGTGTTTCGACATTCCTAGCATATATGCTGCAATTGAATGTCATCTCAAATACAATGGTCTTTCGACCATGTATAGACTATATTACGACATTATCCCAATGAGAGATTCTGAAAACATATGAACATTATTACGACGTACTAGTAGCTAGCAGGTACATGAAAATTGTCTTGAGAATGTCTCTATTTTGATGACTGATACATCACTATTACAACACACTACCAATGAACTTCTAACAATATTGTTCATCAATAATGTTTCATGGCTTTCGTTAAGACGTCATACTAGAGACAAGTGTTTATAACGGTTCCTCCAGACAGTTCCACTTATGTAACTGAAATGTCAGAATTGTGGTGTACATTTTAAGATTGAATATTGACTACTATTGAATTCCCCTCGCAATCATCAAATTATATTTTATGCTTAGGTTGCACCCATCCTTTGGAATCTTAATGTCTAAGACGATCTAAAAATATGGATCTTCCTAGACACTAAAATTCCAAAGGACCGGTGCAACCTAAGCAATAAATTCAATCTTGATGTTTGTGAGGAGAAGTCAACAGTAGTCAATATATGCCCAAAATATTGTACAAGAAAGTACATAATACTATTGAAACTGTGTTAGAGTCAAGACCAAAAACAAATCAGAAGCACAACCAAAACTTTAGTAAAATGATAATGCTAAAAAAAATTTGGTAGATGGTAGTTACCAGGAAAAAAAAGGAATAACGGAGATGGTAGTGTTTGGTGGTTCATTTAACATAATCAGATTTCTTCGATCCCACTCTGAGCCCAAGGACCATCATCTCCATCAAATTATCATCAGAATAAAGGGAATGATATCATATCTCTGCGGAACTCATTTGTTTCATATCCTAAGGAAGATGAATCTCCCAGATGATGCCCAAGCCAATTGAGCGTCAAACTTGTCGCAAGGAATTATATAATGTCTCTTGGTGGGAAATCCCCATTATGTCTATACAATGTTGGAATTTAATTTCATCTATACCCTTAAGAAAAATTTAATGTTTTGAACTTTTATCTTCCCCATCACACAATGCTTTGGTGAAAAAATAACCCTTCAACCATGAAGTTTTACTTAAACAAATACCTTTCAATAATGATGTTTTCATTAAAGAATTTGAACAAAATTTCCTACCAATAGTGACAGAAATTACTCAAAGGTAACATGTGACACATACCAAAGGTAACAAGTGGTGCATTGTTCATCTGGAGTACATTAAGTGATAGACTTAGGAGACGAACAAAACATGGAACCCAAAATCCTTTGGAGAGGTTAATGCCAAGCCAAATGGAATGCAACATACAAAATTTTGCAAGGTTGTCATTTTGCAACACTAGTGTACTTCAAATTGTGACATTTTATTTCAAAGGAATACTTCAGCCATAGGAATTGAGTTGAAAGCACAGATAAACACATTGCAATTCTTTAAACAAGATTATACTATGACTTTCTCTCCTTCCTTTGCAAAGAAGTTTAATAATAAAAAAAAATGAGGTATTTATTTTTTGGATTCCTCAACTACTATTACACATGAACTTGTAGCAGGCATGGAAAGCCAATGTTGAAGCAAATATTTCAAGGAAGTGGCAGAATTTGATGAAATAAATTTGTTATGTTTTTCATTTTTCATAATTGAATGCAATATTCAGTTTTCTAATATAACTAATTCATTTTTTAAAATTAAATGATGCAAAGTTATATATAATTTACATAGTGATTTCGACTTATATATCCTCATTATCTACTCTACGAAAAAAACAAAAGTTCAAACCAAGGAGTATATCAATATTTGAATGCAAATGATTGCAAATGAAGAAATAATTCATATAATTTTATACAAAAAATCAATTGCTCATAGGAACATATACTTTGTTTTACTACTAGATGATCAAAGCATAACATTAAAAGGCATTGTCATATATTTTCCAAAATATGAAAATATTGTAAGCCATAAGTTAAGTTTGTGATGGAGCACATTCCTTATTGGGATATGATAACTTATAGTTGAACTCTCTAGTTTAGTGAACTAAGAAAAATCTAAAAAACTAGTGGACTCTCTAGCATGAGATGACATAACTAACGAAGGTCTTTGGTAGGGAAAAACAATTAATGAACTATCTATATGTATAACAATTGTGAGATAGAGATGGTTTATGCTTTGCACTTTCTTGAAATTATATGGCCTACATGGATGAAGGTGAAACACATAAATATTTGGAAGTAGAGGGATCGTTAAAAGATACGTTGGGGTAAGGGGTGGTAGGTGCGGGGGGAGGGGTTATTTTCAACTTTGAAGGAAAATTAGAAATACATTTCGCTTGGGCTCTTGGAAGAAAATAAAACAATCAAGCAGAAACCTATGCCCTTCTCCAAGTTTATAAGTTATCCCAAAAAGTAGGAATTCCATCTCTTTTGGTTCTCAAGGACTCTCCTTTAGTTATCTGGCATATGATGCAAATATCCGGGTCTAAATACCTAAATATTCAAATAAAAATAGACCAAATTAAGAAATAAACTAGAGATTTCAAATAGGTAAGGTTCCTTCATGTTCTTCATGATATGCATGAGAAAGAAACTAGACATTTCAAATAGCTAAGGTTCCTTCATGTTCTTTGTGATATGCATGAGGATGCTAACAAGGTGACCAATTCATCCACCCACCTGCCTGAACACCAACACTTATTGAACATGGTTGAAATAAGGTGTGGACCAATCACATGATGTTGACTAGATGGAAGGGATGCGTGGGGGAATTTCTCTCCTCTCCCATATGCTTGTAGGTGAAAAATATATTTTCTCTATTTGCCATCATCATGAGAAAGGCAGGGAAATCTAGCCATATTAATGCACACATGAAGGAAATGAATGAGGGTAAACTAGATGATAGATCCACAATATAGAAACTCACGGAGAAGGATTATTTGAAGTGATTCACCATACCGGGCCATATCATGTTACTAAATGGGGTCTCAAAGATAAAAATCTGGTGGATCCAATATTCAAGAATCCCTCTCCCGAGAAGGTCCTGGTGGAGGAGTTGGAAAAGGTAAAAGAAAAGAATGCAATGTTGATGGAAAAATTGCTTTTTTGGAATCTCAGCTAACATTTCTACAATTTCGAGTTGGAAACTTAGAAATGGGAGCCAATAATTCCCCATCTATCTTCATCTATTCTAAAATCCGTCTTCAGGATGCTGGAACCAGATTTGAACCTCCAAAATTTTTCGAGACAAAGAAGGAATTCATGGCCCATTAGATGGAAGTCTACTTTTGTTGTTTCAAGAGTCATATGTCTGTTTTCCCAATAGTTTGTCTTAGTGTCTATAGAATAATAGTTTGGGAGGAAGTATCCAATAATATTGTTTATCTGTAAAAAAAATTTGAAAATCCCTATCAAGGAAGAATCTGTATGGTTTATGGTAACATGAAGTTTTCTTTCTAGAATGTATTCAATAGACAGTTGTAGGCCCCTGGGAAAATTATGTATGGAAGGTGGTATAAGGATGTCTAGAACAATCTAGATTTGAAAGAAATAAGCTTTAGACTATCAAAAAAATTTGTACTCTTACTACATGGGGAAACCTCGCAGTACCCTAGAGAGCATTCCATGGACGAAATAGATAGGAAATTTATGCCATCACAATAGTTTATATGCTCTATTTTTTCATTTTTGTTCTCGACACCTTCTATAGAAGGTATTCAACAATAAATTGGACATACATGTATAAATGTAAACTAGAATTTGCACTCTATAAAAGTTTAGACATATTGTAAACACTCATTGAGGAATGTAATGAATTAGACTATAAATCCTGATCTATTTTGTAATCTTTGCAAGTACCTTGATTTAGAAACACAATTTCCATATTGACATGATTTATAAGGAGATCAATTATTTTTCATTAAACCATTAATATACTCGGAAAATGGTAATGTTTATTAATGCATTCTTTCATGAAATAACTAACATGATGCCGCTTAGGGTTAAATGTGCATTCTTTCATGACATAACTAGCATAACTAGAATATTTATAATGGCAGATGTGAACTTCATGAGGAACACTATTAAGGATTGTGAGAAGCAGGGCATTCAAACTAACAGAGGTCTGAACCTTCCAATGCAAGAGACAGGGAGGATGAACCAAGGAGGATATACTGTTAGGATATTCCTATACTCCATCCTAGTCCTACTAGCTTTCGATTCATTTTCATTTTCAGTCATGCATGCAAAATTAGGGTTTGCATGCAATTAGGGTTTGCATGCATTCTAGGTCATCAATCCAAGCACCTAATCCTCAGCAAACTAGCCCCCGGAGCTTCTTTCAGATCATTTCTAGGTTTCCCAGTGACTAATGCGCCCTCCTTTGCTCCACTGCATGACAAGGGCGCCTTCTTCACCTACTAGTCCAATTATATTCAGTTATATTGAGTTATCTTCAGTTATTTCCTTGATTTAAGGATTAACCGACTCTTTACTGAGTTTATCACTCTGTTGGACCTCCAGTGAGACTAGATTGACCATTCTGACTCCAGTTAGAACCTATGGCGCCCTCCACTGAGCCTCCTTCACTATATTAGTGCTTCCATGTGCCAGTTACACCAACCACATTCAGTTAGACTCAGTTTGACTCCCGTTTGATCATTACTTGTGCATTGATGACTTCACCGATGAGAAGGTGGACTCCTAGTTAGGCATTGATGACTCTCCATTGATTATGGATCTGTGCATGAAGGCCAATTCGAATTCCTCCTAGTGAATTCGAATCCTCATACTCAGCATTGTATATTTACCAGTTCATTATTCTGTTAATAGTAACATGTGTAATTATTCTGCCTCAATCAGAGTTTCTTTGGATCTAAGTTCTATTGCTTGTCTCTTCTTCTATTATTCCTAAATTCTTTCATTGTGAGGTTTACATCATCTCTTTGGATCTTATGTGGGAAATTTCACATATACTGAGGTGACAAAAAATTCCAAAGTAGAAAGATAAATTCCTTGAAAAAAGGTGAAGAATTGGCAGAAAGAAAACAAATTTTTAACAAGTTATGTAAATTTAAAAATGACATAGGATGAGCAAAGAAGAGGATTTATACTAATTCTAGTATATTTTGATGTATTATATTCTATTAACACCTAAATGTTTTCCACTTACCATGTTTTTATCCCCTTTGTACATATACATCATTACCACATTTCATTTCCACCCTTTGTACCTTGATGAAAACAAAAATCAAAGTCACACAACAAAAAGGGGTATTATACAAATTAAATTGCTCAATTATATTTAAATAAATGAGTAAGCTTTTCCATGACTTGATTTTTGGATGTTTCTCTTTTTATTCTCAGTGAAAATAAGAAACTTGGCATGATTCCTATGATATCCCAAATTGGATAAAATTATAAAAAAGTAAAAGGAAAAAATCAAACAAACAAAAAAAATTGAAATCCTTATCCTTATCCTAAAGCTATCCATTGTGCCTACAAATGAACCCTCAAGGTACCTCACTCAACACCAATTTCTCCATCCATTTCTCAATCCATTACTTTGAAAAAATATTGCCGAGATGATAACTCCCTTTCCTGTTCCAATTTCACCTTGCTCGAGATCACATGCATGACTTGTGGCCAGAGAACCATGGACTTGCTAGGAGACCAAGCAAACCCTATCTTGGATAGCTGCAAGGGATCCTTATACTGCAACTCATAGGTGAATATTACTCTTTTAAAAGTCCATTTTTATAATAAAAACAAATTTTGTGTTCTTTAAATATCTTTGTTTGTTTACTTGATGAAGAATGCACGGTAGTTTAGATTTGCTTTCACTGTTATTTTGTTTTGCTTACCTGTTAGATTAGTTATTTTAATTTTTTCTATTCATTTTTACTTTTTATCTTAAAACTCTACTAATATCAACACAACTCTTAGTAGGTTCACTTTTGCATGTGTTGGTGTGAAAACACCAACAGCATGTTCTCATACTATTTGAACACCATCTTCTCTTCATATTCGTCACCTTTGTGAAAAATTATATTTCATAAATTCCTTTTGTTGACTCTGACCAAAGTCCGAATTCAAGGATCCTTTGTGGTTATTTCTTTTTCTCGAGAATATATTAAGCATGACCTTGCTTGCAAGGGTGCTTATCTATACACAAGCCTTTCCTTCAAGTATCATATTGAAGGGAATCCATTGGAAGAATTTTCTTAGTTCTTGAATAAACCACTATATAAGAAATCCATCAATCAAGTAGAGGATATTTTCAATGGAGGTAAGCACAAATGAAATTTGTGGGATACTCAAGAAGCATAATTTGGGTTTCTAATTTAGACAAACCTATACTCAAATAAGTCCATGTTTCGTTCATTGACAACATTTTCCTTAAGTTAGGTGTTCATGGCTTGACAATGTGGTGGAGAAACAATTCTAAAGGATTCATTTTTTAAAAATGATAATTTCAATAAATTCATATAGTATGATGTAGCTTTAATTTATGCCAATTTGCATTTTCAAATCCAGGTCCAAGCTAGTAAGTCAAGGCTAGTTTTGGTGCAACTTTGGTGACTTATGGAGAAATAGAAAGACTACTCAATGCAAGATGAGTTGGGTTCCCCCAATGGTTCATTATTATACTAGATCATCTCGTTCATTATTATCCTGTATCATTGAGAAAATATTTTTTTCTTGGTTTCAATATTAATTTCATTTATTTTTTGTAGCCTCACTCTCATGGAAGGGGCCTCTTCTAGGGGAAACTTGGATGGTTAAGTGAAACTGCAAACTTCTTTCGCATTCAATTTTTTTGGTTGTAATAACCTTTCTATTGAAACATAAACATAAAGTAACATAAACTAATCTGATTTAAAGGTTTAACAACTTAAGTGAAATCAAGGATGAAGCATTTTAGGAAATACAATCTAAAATACAATCATTTTATTAATGGCATCATTCTCAATTTCAACATGCTAAAATATAATCACTTTATCAATGGCATCTCAACCTCGATGCCATCTTCTTACACATTACCAAAGCACACACAAATTCATAATTCCATAATCCATATTCAAGCATACACAATCATAGAAAAGCATAAAACATAAATAAATAGATGTCACCTCAAGATTACAATCATTGTGCTCAATATAAAAATGTGTTGTACACAACATTTGACATGCACAAAAAAAGTAAAATGTGTACTTTATAATTTTCATTTGAATTTTTTTTTACACTCATATGCATCATCATTAAAGTATACACAATCATATTCCCCAAAGAGGCACCCTTGTGGCCTATCGTATTCTTCATCCTCTGGAACATGAATTATGAGTGCATCATCAAAATCCTTTGGATTCACCACTTCTAATTGTGGCTGACTAGTGGTCAGGATGAAATGATTCCATGGGTCTTCCATAGTTCTCTTAGCCATGATCAATTATTTTCCAATCTTGGTATGCTAATTGTATTTCAAAGGAAAGTGGCTGCTAAGGAGGCTTAAACACATTTTATTTGTGGACCTAACATATCTAGGAATTATCAATGGGATCGTGCATTGTTCATTTAGGATCGTGTTTGCAATCATGTTGTACCATTCACCATGGTTAATAAGAACAACCAGCCATATGACATGATGAATCAACATAAAGGTCATAAGGCGAATAATTCACAACGTAAGACTCCGGTGGAACATTATTTTCATTTCCATTTCAATTTCAATTTTCAATTTTCAATTTCAATTTTTAATTTTCACTTTCAATTTCTGTAATGTCCCTAAAAATAGTAAAAATTTAAAAAATTTCCGTCACTGTATTAAACTATTTAAGAGGTGATGATTTGTAAATTAACTTCAGCACTGATAAGAAACATACTACACCGGTACTTATTTGCGACATTTGAAGGGTCCCAATTTCCTAAGTATCATGGTCTTACTGGTTGTTATTCTTACAACTTTGCGGAAGCGATGTAATGAGTAGAAGTGTAATTCTGTCGCAAGAGTACAAATGTTTAGAGTATAATAATATAAATCTCCTTCTTACTGTTTTAAGAGTTTGTGTGCATATTTATGAAAGTCTAACTGATAATTCAGGTGAGATGGATCCCTGTTGGTGACGGTTGAGGCCCATGATGAGATGCTTGGTATTTTAAGGGAAATAATACCCCAGCAGAGCTGCCGAGAGGTAGGGTGTAAGAAATGGAAACTTCTGACTTACTTAGCGAGTTACACTAATGCATTCAATTTGTATTGGTTTGCAGGTTTACCTACGAAGGCATCTACCTAGGGTGCTTACTTCACATTTATAGAAATTACTTAAGCCTAAAGTGTGTGATGTTTGAAGACTGGCACCTTAAAATCCTTGATGGATTTTTCAATACTTGTTGAACTTGTAATACTTGTTGACCTTGCAATGACTTGTTGTCACTATGTAATGTTTGTGGTCTTTGCAATACTCGTTGCGTTTATAATACTTGTTGATCAAGAATGACTACTAATATAAAGATCAGGGTTAATATCAAAATATTTGGGGTTGTTGGTAGAATTAAATGCAGCTCTATGATGGCACATGGCCAACGCTGCTAGCTATGCTGAGGGTTTTCCCTTGGGTTCTACACCAACGAAGGTTCATTTTCGTGGTTCATTTGCCTGTGTTTGTTGTTGGATGCGTGTGAGGGTTTCGTGTACTGACCTGAGCTTGGATCATGGTCAACACACCATGGGCTGATGCACAATCATGGACTCCTTTAAAGACACTTTAGATGCCACATAATACTGAAAAAACCTGGAACCTCTGACTTTAGGTGACAATTAGGGGTACTTCTGTAACATATTTTAAGATAAAGTAAAAAGACAAAAGATAGGTAATTGAATCATATTTCATAATATATAACATTTATCTATAAAAAATTTGTGTACATGATTATAAAATTAGTTTCCGTTAAATTGGGTTTTCAAACTTTCAGCACATCATAACATATATGTTTGTGCGGGTGAAACACTTATTGAGGTAAATGATGTCCATTTTGAATAAAATCTTGCAAACATATAAAGGACATATGGGCCTAGTGCAACACTATTTTTTCAAAAAATTTCATGAATTATTTTTTATTATTATTAATTTTAGAAGTCAGAAAACCTTGAAATTAAAACGTTATGTGCAGGTGCAACACTTTAGGGGAAAAATTTAATGAAATCATTGTTTTCTATATATGAGATTGTAGAGCTCTGTCTCCTCTAGTGCACCATACAGTTTTCTTGGGAAATGGTGAAGGCAATAAAAAGTTATATAAAAACGAATGGATGTATGTATTTTCGAAAACTGACATGTGTCATTTAGAAAATTAATAATAAATAAATAAAACATACATTTTTATGAAAAAATTACATATTCAGAATCGTCAGATCGTACTCTACAATATTCTATATTTTCATAAAAAAATATTGAGTTTTTCATAGCAAAACACGCCATTGAAACTGAGCATATTGATAGAGTTCAAAAATACAGGCAATGGCCCTAGTTTTTTTGTTCTAGCCAATAGGTTCAGAAGTCCGAAGCTATTTCCGAACATCATCCCAAGCCTTGTTACCGCTGAGTTTTTAAATTTTGAATTAACGCATATGCGTTATAACGGATATGCGGTTTAGACTTGTTCATATCACATATGCATTATAACGCTTATGCGATATAACGGATATGCATTTTGGTTTAGTAAAAAAGAGTAAATAGAGAATAAAGATTGTTAGATAAAAGAGTGGCATAAAGATTATTCTTTTTAAATGTAAGATAGCATCCCATCATGGTTAATATAACATTGTTTAACGTGACAAATGGGTTCGGAAACAATACATCTATGTTTTCAACTAAGTTATATTTGATATATTAGGTAGTATGGGGTAGTATGGTATAAAGTGTAAACTCACATCAAAGTGAATGGGACATCTAAGAAGCCAAATGGTGGATTTTTATTGATGAAGTAATTGGGATATCGTGGTGAGTATAATTTGGTTTTCAATCCATTTTCAAGGGTTAGGGATTTCATCCTCGCTGTTTTAATAATTTTCCTTGTATCCTATCCTAGGTATGAGATTTAATAGGCACCGAAGAAAAATCAATTCAAATATATCTCGAGAATTCCATCTTCACTATTGTGTAGTCTCCTAGTATAGAACTTCACCTTACTACACTAAGATAGTTGAAGTTTGTGGTTTCGACCTATAGTTCACTATGCATCTATTGATTAATGTTATTGATGAGAACCACATATCTTGGGACTTATTTTGTTAATCAAACTTTCTTTGATATTAGTGTAGTTAAATGACTTCAAGTAGGGTTTTTTATTTAATGACAAATTTATTATATAACTTAATAATGCTCTACTTGAGTTGATGATGATTATGGTTGTTATTAACATCTATTGAGACCAATTTTGATCTATCAAACCTTTAAAAAGGTAAGGAATCACTTGGTTTTCTTTAGAATTATATTTCTGTGCTCGAAACTTTTAAAAGAAACATTCATAAATCACCATAGTTTTGATGAGTTAAAATGTTAGGAAGGTTGGTATTGTAACAAATATTTTGAATTTGGGATGAAATGTGGGTGTACACATGACATTTTAATGTGATTTGTTTCTATATGATCTTTAATAGTTTAATCACATTACACTAGTGATTCAAAAACAACAAATCATTTAACTAGAAATTTTTCAACAAACAATTTAACTAGAAATCTTGATGATTGATCCTCTCACTCACTCCCTACCTCACTTTCTCCCCCTACCTCCTCTCTCCACCCCCTTCTCTCTCCCCCCATAATTCCTTCTATCTTTCTCTACCCCCTTCTCTCTCACACACATCCACACACCCTCTAAAACAATTCCTTTGTTGCCCCTCCCTCCCGCCAAAACTCTTTCTCTCCTCCCCCCTCCCTCCCTCCATCCATGTGTTCCATCCTATCACTCACTCCATCCCTCACTTTCTCCCCCTACCTCCTCTCTCCACCTTCAAGCCTTCATCCCTCCTTCATCTCTCCATCTTTCTCTCCTTTCCTTAATATCCATGATATCTCCCTCTGTCTCTCTCTCTCTCACACACACACACAATCTTTGATCTCTATCCCTTGGTGTAACCATCCTTGACCATCCTTCATTTCCCTAAATCCCTACTCTCTCATTGTTATTATCCCTAATCAATGTAATGTTGGGGCATGAGCCACCCCATATATCGTTTGGATGGAATCTTGGGAGTCTAAATTGTATTATAAGGGGATAAGGGTGACATTATAGGGTATTGGATGGTAGGGATGGGTCTCTGGACAATGACCATAGTCATGGAAGAAAAGATGGTCCAATGAGTCTCTAAATCAACACACATGCACTATAGATGGAATATTTGGCCTTTAGTGGGATATGGGTGTCATTATGAGGTTTTATGCACTAAGGATGGGTCTCAGGGTCTTAACCATGCCAATGGGACAAAAGTGTAACAGAAACAAGTCTTAAACCACTACACATGCCCTTTAAAGGGGATATTTAGCCTTAATATGGGATATATGTGCCATTAGAGTATTTTATGCATTGAAGATTTTTCTTGAGGTGTTGACCATGGTCATATAGGACCATTATGAATATTTCCAGACAAAACATAGTTCTGAATACACTGTACCATGGTCCAAGGATAAATCCAATCTTCTAGGGATTAAATGAGGTTTCAATAGTTGATATGCACTAAATCGCATGTGCGATATAACGCATATGCAATATATCACATATGCAATTTAGTGATCATGTTTTTAACAAATTGGTCGTTTGTAAAAAGTGTAAAAAACATATAGTTCATATCGCATATGCGCTAAAACGGAGATGCGTTATATCACATATGTGATATTTGTTTAATAAATAATCTTGGTTGCATTCTATGGGCCATTTTTACTGTATAAGAAAAGACATAATTCTTCTGAAACCCGCGTAGAGCGTACTGTTCAACCTGCAATTTAATCATTTATTACACAGATCCATAGGTTTTATACAATTTTGGGTGGATTTCAATGGGGAATCCACGTAATAGAGTTGGGAAGTCAGCGAGGAAGATGATTACACCCGAAGAAGCTGAAATTAAAAAAGAAAAGAAGAGGGAACATTCAAGAAATCATCAGCATTCATTGGATGAGCAAACACTTCCCATTCCCGCTCAACAGATACCTGGCAAAGAGGCTGGGGAAGATATTGCAACTTTAATGCAAGCTAGTTATAACCAAGATGAAAATTTTGGTCCATTATTAACCGGACAACCCTCTTTAGAGCTCAATCATTATGTTCCTGAAGAGAATCTGCAACAAACATGCCAGGTGGTTCAATCTCCTAATCAAAGTTGTCAGCCTGTAGTGGATGTAAACGTCTCTCCAGCATTTCAAACGACAAGAAATCTCGCATCAAAACGAAAGAGAACTCCTAAATGCATACAAGTGGACGAGAGCGAATTGACTTCCATGGAAGGTAAGGTGGCTAAACGCACAATCATTCGTCATTGTTCTCAAATAATGAAACAATATTTTGAACGAAAATCTGAAGCCGGTAAATGTCAATTGTTTTTAGCTTTGATTAAATCTGGAAGTATGGAAAATGTTAGAAAAAAGTTAGGCATAAGAACATTGAAGAATACCGAATCAAGTAATCACATTGTTAAATCTCTTGCTGCTACATTCACATCAATTGGTAAAAAAACTCGTTCAAAAGACTGTAATGTGGCTCACCATGTATTGGTTGAATCAATTGTATCTAGACCCACAAGACAACGTCGTTTACTTAAATGCACATAAGAAATTGTCCCTTTACATCCAAAGACACTTAAAAAAATTTCAGTAAGAAGAGACAAACTTGATGTAGAGGGACAAATGGATACATTATGGGCATTTAGCGGTAGGTTGCACCGCAAAGACATGAAGTTGGTCGAAGCAATGAAGGGACTAGTGCACAATTTTTGGCACGATAACACTAGGCCTTCTTCTAACACAAAGTATGTGTTAAAACACTATAGGGGTTCTATGAACAATGAAGGGCATGTTAAATATTACCTTGACATGACACAAACTCAATTGTTCGAGATGTTTAAAGTTTCCCACGTAGATCTAAGGCTCGGGCAAAGATATTTTGAAAAATGCAAGCCTTGGTATGTTAGAATCAATAGAATCCGGAACACTTGTTGTTGTAGATACCACATAGAGTTTGATCTATATTATCATACATTTGCACATATACGTCGTTTTTTGCACCCTAACCATGTGCAGGAATGCTTAAGTACAGTACCACCAATGTCATCTAGAGATTTCATCCATAGCATAATGTGTCCGAGGAAAGATGGGCAGACACATTACTTAAAACAATGTGTAGAGGGTTCTTGCAATAATTTTGGTGGGCTATCTTTATGGTCTGATTGCATCCATGAGAGTGAAGATCAAGCATTCGGTAATGCACTTGTCAAGAAGCAGAACTTTCAGTATGAGACATATCAGCTACGTGATGGGAAAGAAAGCAAGAAGATTAAATTGGTGACTTCACAGGTGACAATCTACACGAAAAATGTTCATTTAACCGAGTGTACATTGTTTATATGTTGTTTTATAACATTGTTTTAAATATTGATGTATATTTTAATATTCATGTAAATATTTTTATGTTGTTTTATAACATTTTTTTTTCCACCAGGTGCAAGTATGTGATTTTATTCCATAGTTCCGTGGAAAGATCCAACAATACATTCAGCATGTCGATATGGCATGGTGGCAAGATGAGCAATTCAGAATATGCCGGGACACCTTCCCTCTTGGAACAATACTATCAGTGGTTTACTTTGCGGAAAAATACACCCTACAACCAAAAAATGAGATACAAAGTCAATACTATCACTCAGAGCAGGTGAGCATAATGGTCCATATCACTTATCGACATGGGCCAGATAGCAATGAATAGAAACGTGTGATATTGAAAGAGAGTCAATTTTACATCAGTGACGACCGGACCCATGGCATCCATTATGTGCAACATTGCTTTCAGTTGTTCTATGATCATGTGATAGCTATGGATATACCATTTTATTGTCATTTGATTTGGTGAGATGGTTGTGCTGGACAGTTCAAGAATGCACATGTATTTCAATGGTTGTGTTTGTTGCACATAAAATACATGGTGCCACATACATGGAACTACTTTGAAACAGTTCATGGCAAAGGAGAGCACGATGGTGCTGGTGCATGCATAAAAAATTCCCTTCAAACGGAAGAGATGAAGTTTACAGGTGCTCGCCTTCGAGACGCTTCATCTATAGTCGAATGGTGTGCATCTGTGATGGGAGAACAAGCAACAAGGAAACACCTAGTGCGGAGAATATTATGGGAGGTGACAGATGTGGACCGATCCCAAACACATCGTGTGAACACAGTGCATGGAACTCGAGATTTTCATTCAATTAGAAGCTCAGACAACTCGGCCCTACAAATTTGGACAAGATTGAAGGCTTGCTTTTGTAGTTCCTACAGCATAGATGAATGGGATGATTGTGAGTATACAGATACAGTTGATACATGGGATCGAGTGACACTTGGCACTGATTTCAAGGGGGTTAATGAAATAGACCATTTGGAAGATGATCAGACATATATTTCTACAGACTATGATCAAATATCAGATCTCATACAAGCAGGTACAAAAAAATAAATTAGTAGTACCTAAATCACTACAAGCCCTTACATTAAAAGAAATTTTATATATATTACATGCAAGACCTTTTTTAATATTTATGTATTTTTAACCTTTTTTTATTTCCTTTCACAGGTCAGATATATGCAGTGGTTTCCCCAAAAAATAATGAATGGGGTTCTGACTATTGGTTGGCACATTGCTTAGAGGGGAAACAAACCCTTCTCGAAACTGTTACAAATGATGAAAATATTGAATACCCAATTGGCTCGATGGTTATAAAAGGGGAGTACCTGACACTAGCAGCACAACAAAAAAGGAAGGGTGGGTATGTATATCAGGATTATAAACCAGAAGCTATTGTATACCACTTCACCAACCTGGTAGTTGGTATAAACATCAAGCTGCGCACAATTTTTAAAAAAAATAGGTCACATGTACAATACTTGCTACCTCATTTAGAGCATGAGAGATTGATGGACACCATCGGCAACAGAGATGATCCAGATGACTTACTCGAGTGAGTGCATTGTCAAGGGTTACTAGATTGTCCAATGTGGCTAAATTGTCAGGTGCGTTAAATTTAATCCTTAAAGTGTGTGCTGAAGCACAATTTCAATTATTTAGCCTTCAGGTTATTCCCAATGTACTAATTTGTGAATGCCGAATACCATTCATAAACATAATTTACTGGACAAGTTATAAACACAATCCTACAACCTCAGGTGAGTTATCTATAAATAATGTTTGCACATTTTCCTTATTTTCTTATGAGAGTACTAATGTTTAGCCTTTCCTGTGCCTAGGATACAAACACTATTTATGGCACATTGGAGGCGCCAAGAACAACTGGTGTCTTTAGACACCACCAAATAGAAATCGGAAAATAACATGCTCTCGAGTCAAGTTTATCTTCATCATCTTCATATGCCAAAAGTTCTCTTGTATGTCAAGTTTATGAATATTTATGCCAATTTTTACATATGACCAATAAACCTTAAAACTAGCAATTATCAACAAGTATGATAGTTCTCTTCTAACTTCTTTCAATACCTCATTTTGTTTCTACATCTTAGTCATGCATGCATGTGAAATTCCACTTGTGATCCATGTTCAACCCTATTCATTTTGTTTCATGTATGTGCATAGCCTAGGTATATGGCCTTTTTGTTTCATGTATGTGCATAGCCTAGGTATATGGCATTTTGTTTCATGTATGTGCATAGCCTAGGTACAT
The DNA here is from genome assembly GCA_027924585.1 of Larix kaempferi. Lineage (NCBI taxonomy): Eukaryota > Viridiplantae > Streptophyta > Pinopsida > Pinales > Pinaceae > Larix > Larix kaempferi. Next base: position 1,005,155 of record BSBM01001018.1, read on the forward strand.
GATCTAACTTCTTTCAATACCTCATTTTGTTTCATGTATGTGAATTGCCTAGGTATATGGCATTTTGTTTCATGTATGTGCATATAATTCATGTACATGTATTTCTACATCTTAGTCATGCATGCATGTGAGATTCCACTTGTGATCCATGTTCAACCTTATTCATTTTGTTTCATGTATGTGCATAGCCTAGTTATATGGAATTTTGTTTCATGTATGTGCATAGCCTAGGTATATGGAATTTTGTTTCATGTATGTGCATATAATTCATGTACATGTGTTTCTACATCTTAGTCATGCATGCATGTGAAATTCCACTTATGATCCATGTTCAACCCTATTCATTTTGTTTCATGTATGTGCATAGCCTAGGTATATGGCCTTTTTGTTTCATGTATGTGCATAGCCTAGGTATATGGCCTTTTTGTTTCATGTATGTGCATAGCCTAGGTATATGGCATTTTGTTTCATGTATACATGCATAGCCTATTCATTTTGTTTCATGTATGTCCATAGCCTAGGTACATGATCTAAACCTAGAGAGTTCATAAAAGCCTATTTTTTAGTTCCATGTCTCAATTTGTCATACCTAGTTTTATGATGTGGTGTCTAGTTCATGAAACCCTAGTTGGTTTGTAATTTGTAAGTGTAGCTTAGGCATATTCTTGTTGGATTATACATTGGTACAAGAATAATATAGCCTATGATCTCTAGACACATAGTGTTTTCTTAATGCTACAACATGTTTTGCGAAGTTGACCCAACAATGTGAGATTGCATTGATGGAAACTGAGCAAAACCCTAGTTTACAAAATGAATGCACAATGAAGTCACTGAGCCATGGAAACACGGAGGAGAGGCTACCTAGAGGTAATCGCATGCTAGGAGAGCAACGGAATCGACGGTTCGTCGATCCGACCTCCAGTTGCCGAGTTATGTCGAGTTGCAAGTCGCATGAAAATGTCGTTGAGGGACACTTGGTGACTTTTTGTCCGAGAGAGAAATAACAAATGGAGCAGAAAGATTGCATGCCGTTGGCTTCTGGTAGTCTGTATGGGCAATGCCGATGTGGGACCGCTACCAACACTGGCTCGGTGGAGTGTTTTATGGAGTTGACCCAACAATGCGAGATTGCATTGATGGAAACTGAGCAAAACCCTAGTTTACGAAATGAATGCACAATGAAGTCACTGGGCCATGGAAACACAGAGGGGAGGCTACCTAGAGGTAATTGCATGCCACGAGACCAACATAATCGATGGTTTGTCGATCCGACCTCCGGTTGCCGAGTTATGTTGAGTTGCTAGTCGCATGAAAATGTCGTTCAGGGACACTTGGTGACTTTCTGTCTAGGAGTGAAATAACAAATGGAGGGACAAGATTGCATGCTGTTGGCTCCCGGTAGTGTGTATGGGCAATGCCAATGTGGTACTGCTGCCAACACTGGCTCGATGGAGTGTTTTGCAGAGTTGACCCAACAATGCGAGATTGCATTGATGGAAACTGAGCAAAACCCTAGTTTACGAAATGAATGCACAATGAAGTCACTGGGCCATGGAAACACGGAGGAGAGGCTACCTAGAGGTAATCGCATGCTAGGAGAGAAACGGAATCGATGGTTCGTCGATCCAACCTCTGGTTGCTGAGTTATGTCGAGTTGCAAGTCGCATGAAAATTTCGTTCAGGGACACTTTGTGACTTTCTATCCGAGAGCGAAATAACAAATGGAGCGGCAATATTGCATGTTGTTGGCTACCGGTAGTGTGTATGGGCAATGCCGACGTGGGAACACTGCCAACACTGGCTCGGTGGAGTGTTTTGCAGAGTTGACCCAACAATGCGAGATTGCATTGATGGAAACTGAGCAAAACCCTAGTCTATATTGGGCTTGTAGACTATGTTCATGTTCCTTATCATTTCCTATCAATTTAGCTATAAAACATCCTCTCTTTCCTCCAACGATTTAGGTTATGTAGACCATCCATGATTATCTCTGGTTAAACCAAATGTGAAACATGAGGTTGTAGACATATAACTAGGGATAATACACACTACGGAGCTAAGTTAGATAAATTGCCAATGTGTATTCCATGCCTCATGGTATAAATGAATTTGTCCAAGGGGAAGACAATGACTACAAGGAATGTGTTCTTGTTCTATATATTCCCTAGGAAAAACCTTAGGGGTGAAATTTAACCCATGGGCTAATTTTAGAATTTTTTTTCCAAACGATGTTCCAATTTCGATTTTTATCTAAAATGATAACCAAATTCCAGAGGATAAAATTATTTTACTATAAGCATGGTCAAAATTGTCCATGAACTATATAAAATACTTATGAATTTGAATATTTTAAAAAATATTGTTCAACATTTTATGGTTGGAAATTTAAAAATTGGTAAGATTCAGTAAGTTTTCTCCATAATATCATAATATTGTTCAACATTTTATGGTTGCAATAGAATAGCGATCCACCTTAATCTAGCAAAGAAATGAATGAAAATTTGAAGTGATACGCCATAATATATTTGTTTATTAGAAGACAATGGTTGTATTATTGGACCCAACCTAGTTGATAAGGTGAATCCTGTGGGGTAGTAGGAAGTTGTAAGTGATTAAAAAAGTTCTAAGAGATGAGGTTCTTTTGGATTCCATTTCTAAGGACTAGAGTGGCTACTTGGTATTTGATTTAAAGTTGTGAGTAAAAATGAGTGCTAGAGTTGAGTGGGACTAGGAATGTATCATCAATAGTAAGGATGGGTTTGTTGTAGTATGATTGTAAAGATAAACAAGTTTAGGAGGTGAAGAAGGTTTAGGAGAGGAAGGGGCTATGAAAAGTCAAGTTTGTTTGTTCATTAGAAATTAAACTTCTAGATTGGGCTTGTCACTATAAGAAACAACATTCACATCATCATACAGTGAGGCATCTAGAGCCTTCCTTTCTATACCGAACACATTACATTCATTATTTGCAATGCCAACTCTTCTCCAACAAACACAAATCCATAAACCTAAAAACATATTCAAGCATATAGACCTGCAAGGCGTATAATACACATGTCTCCATCCCATATCAAGTCAACCATATATATACGTAAATCTGAACGTTGCTTTATATTATAGATGTACATGTATAATGTTTTAAAAAATGGCATGCCATGGCCATAATATAAAATTGTGGATCATATTGTACCTCTTTGTGTACATACAAACAAAACGGTACATGTTTGTATTCCCCCTATACATGGATTCTATATGTACCCCCCTATACATGATTTCTATTTATCCCCCTTTTCACTGCCAATGTTAGTGGCTAATGAGAAGTCTATTTTTCTTTTACGGTTGCTCGATGGCGTTCCCCAACGATCCACAGGAGGACGCATTCTCAATATCGGAGACTGCACACAAACCAAAATTTGTTACAAGTTAGTTTACCAAGCTATAAAAATAAATACCACATGATGTACATTTGTTCAAATTCCACGCAAATATAACATTTTTACTTACCATGCGTGTGTAAGTCCTCGGCACTGAAACTGCATGTACTTGGGTGGGGGGGCGTGCAGGGTCATCAGTGGCCCCAATTCGGTGCTCTTCAGGCACCACTAGCTTAGTAGATGCCTGCATAAGTAACATACATGTCAATGTCAGCAAATACAAAGAAAACAAGACATATATACTACATGGACGGACAATGACTCTTTCAAAGAAAGCGAGACATACACGTACCTGGGGGGGGGCAGAGGTGGGTCACCAACAACCTCGGTTGGATGCTCTTCAGCACAATTGCATCACTAGATGCCTGCATAAAGTAACATATGGACCAATGTCAGCAAATACAAAGAAAATGAGACTGTATATAATATGTATGGACATACAAGGACCTTTTCAAAGAAAGAGAGACATGTACACATGTACCTTGGGGGGGGGAGGTGGGTCACCAACAACGTCGATTTGGTGCTCTTCAAGCACCACTGCATCACTAGAATCCTGCATAAAGTAACATATGGACCAATGTCAGCAAATACAAAGAAAATGAGATTGTATATATATACTATGTATGGAAGTACAATGACCTTTTCAAAGAAAGAGCTCCACATACACGTACCTGTGGGGGGGGAGAGGTGGGTCACCAACAACGTCGATTGGGTGCTCTTCAAGCAACATTGCATCACTAGATGCATGCATAAGGTAACATATATATGTCAATGTTAGCAAATACAAAGATCTAACAAGACTACATATATATACTACATGGACGGAAAATGGCTTTTTCAAAGAAAGAGAGACATGTACACGTACTTGGGGGGGAGGAAGAGGGTCACCAGTGGGTGGAATACTAAACATTGGCCCTACCAGACGGTCAAAAAAAACCTGACCATAACCAGGCTACGTAACAAAACATAAAGATACAATTAGAAAATTTCTTTAAATAATTAAACGCATACATTTTTCAAATCATTAAAAGCATATAATTAAAATCATGTAATGAAAAGAATACCTGAATCTAGGAATCTTCCTCTACATGGGAGGGACTGACCTGGGATTCCACAAACTCATCATGCCCACCCTGCATAAAACATATTGTATGGAGTTTAAGATGTATTGAATGTTGCAGTATCTAAATTATAAATATGTAAATTACTCGATGACAAATTAAAAATAAAGTTTTTATAGCTAATGGTGAAGCACCAAAATCATATGCAGCATTGACCGCTGCATCAATGGCATCAACATCAACGGTCGGATTATGTGAATCTGCGGTTTCATTGGACACCAGGTGTATATTTGTTCACGTAAATTGTTAGATAATTATTTAAATAGAAATAAATTACGAAACAATTGAAAACTGTGATATAAAACCAAATATATATACTATGTAAAGAATGAATGTTACTTACATATCGGAGTAATCCATCGCCCCGAAACTCTGAAACAGGCCCATAGCATATGCTTCGACATGATGTGCAAGGGTGTGAAATAACCCGATGCTCTGAAGACTCTGTGTCACCGGTGCGATGTGTAGCTCTGGTTTGGTCTGGGGACCTAAAAGGTGGATCCTGACTATGAGATGGTCCAACCCCAGATGGGAAAGCCTCGAAAGTGCCAACCCCTTGGCCTACATTTCCTTGGACATCAATCCCATGTTGAAGCAATGTATCAGCCAAATCTAATAAGGACTCCTGCGTATCATCAAGAACTGGACCCACTGGAGGATATAACTGAGGGGGGTTTGGTGTGCGTGGAGGGCGTCACACACGGTTAGGATCGGTCCTAGCCCCTTCCCTATCTTGGGGCATCCCATGACCTACACCCTGGAACTCTAAAATGTCAAAATAGTTTACATGTTTCTCCAAGATAAATTCTTCATACATCTTCCTTAAGGAAATAAAACGGGATGTCTCTATTCCCGTGAGGGTCTTCATCAAAGACCATGTACCAGCGATCCATCCAATTGGCTTTATTATTTGGTTCCACACACCAGTCTATGGAAATGTGTGGTCGACTAGTGGGTGGAAGCAATCCGGTGCTGGGGTCTCAAAATAAGGAAAAAAATTGGTCTTTGGTTATCTTTAATTTTTTGACATCTTTGTAGCTCAACCCAGTTGAATAGTATTGCCTCTGGGAATCTCTGTACAAGCTAATGTTGTACAGTGCTCCCTGGGAATTGGCAATTTTATTTGTTATGGAGTCTAAGGCCTCCGCTAAATATTTTCTTAAGTGGTCCCCCCCCTAAAGAGTGAGCTAAGGCATCTCAGTGAACCCAAACGAGCCAAAATCTCAGAATTACGGTCTTGTTCCTCCTCCATGTGTGGGTTTGTGTCTGGATTTTGGTTTGGGTTTGGGTTTCGTCTGGATTTTGGTTTGGGTTTGGGTTTGTGTCAGGGTTTGTGTTCTCTGTTAAGAACAAAACAGTTCAATTTCAAAATTTAATTAATCAATTTCATTGTTTGTTTTTTAATACATGTACAAATTTTATTAAATTGGTTTAAAAAAAAACAAAAACTAGTTTAAATTAACAAACACAATAACGAAAAATTCAAAAGGAATTAATAAACTAGTAAATCTTGCCAGCCACCTTCCATTTTATCCGAATTGTGAAATGGCATGCCTCCTTATTCTCTCAAATGCAAATCGATAGGTGCATTTTTTCGCCTTCCCGATATCGCCTGTCCTTCACTGTGTAGATTGAGAAAATGAGGCCGTGGGAACTGTGTTTTATATTTTTTTTTTAACTATGGGAAAGTGCGTTTTTTAACTCTATAAATGAAATTGCGTTTTTTAATCCTAAATATATATGAATTTGGGACCGAGGGCGCAGGCAATGTGTTTTATTTTTTATTTATTTTTTGCAATGCAAATTGCACTTGCGGTATATCGCAAGTGAGTTATTTAACTCTATTAATCCTAAATATATATGAATGAAAATGAGGCCGCGGCCACTCTGTTTTATATATATATATTTTTTTTTGCATTATAAATCGCACTTGCGATATATCGCAAGTGCGTTTTGTAACTCTATTAATCCTTTAAGATATATATGAATGAAAATGAGGCCGCGGTCACTCTATTTTATATATTTTTTTTTTGCATTACAAATCGCACTTGCGATATATCGCAAGTGTGATATATCGAAAGTAAGATATATCGCACTTGCGATATATCGCAGCTGCGTTTTTTAACTCTATTAATCCTTTTTATATGAATGAATAAATGATTGGGGATTTCCTTGGACTATTAATCCTCTATATATGAATGAATAAATGATCGAGGATTTCATTGGACCAAGGACAAGGGAGACAAGGGCATATTGAATTCTACAAATCCTTAATTAGTGTGTCAAAATCTCATTATTTGGACCTTCATTTTTGCCAATGTATCTGGATTTTCACCCCTTTCTCCTTGACTAGGGAGGGAAATTTACAACTTTGTCACTCCTTGCAAGCCTACTAGGGAGTGATAATTACAACATTTTCACTCTATGTCTTGCCTTAGGGGAGCGATAATCATGTTTGCACCATTTGAGCCTGGACATCAAGTGAGGCCCTGCATAGCCACCTAGGGATTTCTTTTTCTTGCGATTACAATACTCAACCACTTGAGCTAACCCTCTGGGATTTTGTGTCACAATTTCTCCTTTGCTATTAATGGTATTTATATTATATAAATTTATGGAGACCCTTTTATCTTCCAATGGTTTACCAAACAATCAACATCCTCATATAAAATTATACTAGATATCGAGTAATTCGAGGAATGCTCTTCTCCTTCATGTTAATTATCGTATGCTTGTGTAGAATACATAATTAATCAAAATAAAGTTTCATCGAATAAAACAACTCAAAATACCTTATGATATGTATTATAAATTAGTAATGTTCATTATAAGTATTGATTACAAAACATCATTACCAAAATGTGTTATTTTATCTCCATGGAGTTTATTTGTAATTGAATCACTATATTTGTAGTCATCAAATATATTTTCATATAGAGATCACGTGAGTAATGAGATAAAGATAGAGAATAGTTTTTTTCAAATGTGTAATTTTATATCTTTGTAGGATAGGGGCAAATAGGTTTGAAGGGAGAAAAGGTAATGGTAGAAGAGAGGAAGTGGGTTGCTTATTTTTATGATCTATAATAAGAGATATTAGCCTCCATTTTAATAACTTTAGTTGAAATAGTGGGTGCATGGATGGGTGACATGGTGTGGTTGGATAAGCAACGAGGGAGTTATATGGAGAAGGGTATGATAGAAGACATCAAAGGAAGAAAAAAAAATTAGAGGAGAAGATATCGAAACAAGAAATCAATTTAGTGCACAAATTGTACATGTGACATTAGTTGTAGAAGAGATCCATGGTGCCTTATACAGAAGGATAACATCTTGTAATATCCTAGGAAATATTTAACCCAGATATTAACTCAAGTTAAGAATTTTTCATAAAATTTACTTGAAATTTTTTATTCAATTCATCAAACAGAGCAGGAAGTTAGTGACGGGTAAGAAGACTTGAAACTGAGTTTGGTAGGATGAACTTTAAGTTCTGGAATTTCTATTGGGAAATGTACAGCAGAAACTTAGACAGTGGGAAATTGGATCCTTTGTACAAAGCATGGAGACCATTTATGTTTCGGACATCAGCTACTGCTGAAGCCTACCGCAATGCTTCCTGGGTACATCCGCATATACAAACTAGACCGGGAAGGATAACATGGTTTATAACATTCAATGTGTTTTTGGTTATGTTCAGAATAATAAATGATCAGTATTGGAAGAGTTTGCAGAGAGTTGGGGATTTTGGCCTCTCCTAGGATTGTGGAGCTAGTATTTTTCTTAACTTTCCAAGAAAGGTCAAAAGGATTTCAAAATCTAATTTTTTGGACTAATATGGATAATAGGATGTGTCAAGGACCTTCTCCAACTGACGGATTAACAAAAGAGTGCACAGAATGAATTTTATAGACAAAATGGCAAAACTAGTCGAATTTAGGCATCAAACTAGCTAGTCTTGGAATTTATCATGATAAACTGTCTTAAGGAAATACAAACTCTGTTCTGATGATTATATTAGATCTAATATGAATGATTATAACCATTAAACATCAAATATAGAGTTCATAACAGTTCTCTTAACTTCTAATGCTTTCTTTACAATGGACAATGCCTCACAGGCTATTTTCTTCTTACATGAGCTAGAGAACAAAGTAGAGAATGAGATAATATTTTAGGACTGAGTTTAGATGTTTATTACATAATTTTGATGGCTGGAAAAACAGCAGCAAACCATCCTCTCCAATGACAGAAGGAAAGAAGATTCAATCCCTCAATTCTTCACCTCTTTGAGTACAAAACATGACACCCTTGGGGAATCTCGAACTAGAATCACTTGGACATGATAGAAGTTGAATGAATGGTTGTAATTTCAACTTTATTTCTGAACATGTCCATTACACATCAGATCCTTCATCTCATTTATCACTGAAAATCTTTCAATGGAGCAAACCTTCCACCAACACCCTGCAATATTGAAGAATGGGGAAGAAGAGAGGGGATAATGACAAGGATTATTCTTGAACTCTTAAACTCTACTAAATCAATTCGACCCCAGACTGATATCAGAACTTTAATGGCTGCAAAATTATCTTCAGTGGCTGCAAATAGATCTTCAATGGCTTCCCAATAGTCTTCAATACCTGTTAGAGAGAAAGAGAGAGAGAATGAGAGAATGGGGCACATCACCCATAGAGTGGCTTGTGCGCATCACCAAACCTAAAGGAGCTTCAAAGCTCTCATACAAACTTCACAATGAAAAAATTTGTGAAATGGAGTTGGTTGTCTTCTTTTATAAACTTCAGGATGACCTGTTGAGCAAGTTACTTAGCTTGGTGACCTGTGAGAATAGGTCACCCATGAGTGGACATACTTTCCTTAATTTTACCTTACAAGATTTCTCCTTTAGAAATTGTGCCCTCCTTGACCTTAGATGTTTCCTTCTTGCATTAGCACTTGCTTTCCTTGTGAACTGGGCATTGAAATGGAAACTACACCATTCAAGATGTTTCCTTTTTGGTAAACTGGATTGTTTTTTGGCAAGTGCGCCCTCCTTAGCCTTTTCTAGTTGTTTCTTTTTTCTGATTTGCAAACCTTATCTCCACCTTTCTTCGCTTCATCTTTTTTCCATATATTCACTCCTTAATACATTTTTGCAACATCTTCCACATGGACGCCCTCTTGGCCCACTTGCTCATTATCCATTAATTTTATTTATCAAAATTAACTTTAATAAATAAATTTGCCAATTTGTGAGACTTAGGATAAAATTAATTCTAAGCAAATAGAATTAATACATTTTAATTCCCTTAGGGGTTGATCTTGTCCCCTTTCACCCATGGTACTGCATGAACCAAAATTGGGGACATGAGAATCCTCCCTTCCCAAGATTGCTTGTCCTCAAGCAATGTTAGGATTCTACCAAACTTCTGCTGCACCACTCTGATTATACTTGTCCCCATCCATTGAGCAATCTAAAAAGTAAACTTGGGGCCTTCAAAAAGATCTGAATAAAATGTAGGATGACTATGAAGAATAAAATGCATTGTAAGCTCTATCTGCACTAAATCATGAACAAAAATATTAACCCAATTAAGATAACTGAGTAGAATTCCTGGATCCGACTGCTTCCTCTTTAAGGACCCAAAATTTTCTGTCACCTCTAGAAAGTTGTCACTCCAAGGAATTCCTGGATCCCATTATCCCTAATGAATACCATCCATCATCACTGTTACTTGTAACAACTTGTCACTCCAGGTTATGCCAGGATCCATCCACCATGCTGGAAGTGTGCCACTCCCAATGCAAAACTGAATAGCTGTGAGACTTCTCCACCAAACATGGAAATTATTGAGAGCATGCAAATAAGAATGCATCTCTTGTGCATGTGCACTAGAGACATCTAATGGCTGAAAAATACATCTTTGTTGTAGCTCACATGTTAGGACAATGTCAGTTATAACAAAAGATTTACTGCAGAAATAAAAGAACCTTTTACCTTCCAGGGTCTTCATTACAATGTTGCATCTACCCATCCAACCAATGGATGGACAAGCACTTTCATTTGTTGAACCATATGGAATGTGATCATCCATATGTATGTCCTCCTCAAATGAATATATCTCATGGTCTCTATGGAACCCCACAGGTGCTCCCCTCTTCATCCAATTGCTCAACTCTCCACCATTGATCCAAGGGTGTAAAACTCCATCAATTGACCCAAACATTGAAGGTAAGTGTATATCTGATGCCTCCTGGTCAAAAGTGGCTGCACACATATGCATGGGCTTCGTCAACTGCTGCGGGTTAAGGAACATGTCATAGGCCTTGCTTTTAGGATCCTCCTGCTCATCATGTGACACCAAGAGGAAGAATCCTTTAACCCAATTTTCATTCCTAAAATTTGTGGTTGAATTTGAAGTGGGGAATGAAGAATGGTGAGCCATGCTTCTGAACACTTCATCCAATGAATTTGTGGATGTATCCTCTCCATTGATGGCTGATCCATCTATGGTGTACTCATCTGGCTCTTCCTTGGAAGAGTGAATTTCTTCAATGAACCTCTCAAGTTCATTCTGGAAAAGGTCATGTGCTTGTTTTTCTTCAACTCTGTCTGCACATACCAAACATACTGTTCCTCATGATCCACCAACTCATGAGGTTCCTCCCTTGGAACATGAAATAATTCAGCCATGTTATTGTGACTTTGTGAAATATGGGAGGTAAAAAGTGATTCTGGCAACTTCTCATTATGCTACTCAATCTGATTCTCAGATTCTTGACAAGCACCATGAGTACCAATCAGAGAATCCTGGGTAGTTTCCAACATATGAGTGAGCTTGCTGATATCCTCATCATTCCCTATTGCAGCATTATAGTAGATATTCACAAGTTCCATCAAGTGATCTCTATCAGAAAGCAGCTGACAGAAATTTCCTTTTAGGCTTCGTACTACTTCCCACATGTGCACAAAATTTTCAACAGAGGGTTGCTCCTCCATTGATGCATTTATCCAACAACAGTGAGAGATCAAAGCATTAAGTTCATGGAGGTTTTTCAATGCCTCCTTTTTTTTTCCTCACTCATTTTCAATGGTCCAATCAAGGCTAGAAGTTCTAGCGAGTGAACCTCCTCTTATGCTTCTTGCAATTCATCCTTCTCCCAATTCTGAATTCTGACACTAGAAGTATCTTCTAATCCATCATTCTCACTGGAAGTGGCTGCCATCTTGGGCTGCAAAAAAGGCATGCAAAAATCAGAATTGCAACCATACCTTTGTGCCCAAATTTCCTCCTCATGTGGTGTTTTTATGGTAGCATGCTTCTTTCCCAAATTCCTTGGTTCACACCCAGCTGATTTGGGCTTGTCTTCCACCTCATCTTGAAGTTCCAATGATGATTTCAAATCTGATTGATGTTCTTCTTTTGGATTTGATCCAAAATATGTCACACCATCATCAATATTCCCCATATATTCTTCACTTATCTTGAAATCACCCACGAAGAAATTGGGAGTGATTTCACCTTCCACATTGCCAACAATCGAATGTTTGACTGTTGGATCTTTAGTTGTGCATGGATCTTTTTCCTCTCCTTCTGACAAAGGAGTTGGTGACTGATCATCCTCATGGCTGCTGCAAATATGTTGATATCTAACCATGGTATTCCCTCTTTCTTCCACACTTTGAGGGTCTCCTGATGTTCCCACAGTCATTGGTTTCTGAGGAGCTAAGCATTGAAAATTAAATGCTTCATTACGGGGGACTAGTTTCTCCACATCATGGCACACATTATTGACAATGTATTCTATTTTATTCTAATGATTTCCAAAAGGAACATGGGTACAAAAATCTGATTGAGGTCCATACCTTTTCATCATACTTCTCCCTTCAAACAGTGGAGCTATGGTGCCTTGTTTTGCCAACCATTCTCTAGGTTCACATCCAACTGATGTGTGGTCATCTTTTGCTTCACTATGTAGCTCATGTGGTGACTTTGGATCTGATTTAGGTTCTTCTTTTGGATCTGATCCAACATATGTCTCGACATCATTAAGCTTACCAATCTCCTCTAAGGTGATGTTGAAATCCTCAACATAGAAGATTGTAGTGGATTCAGCTCCCATTCTGTCAACAATCTCATGATTGGTCTTTGCGTCTTGCTTCTCCTTGGTTGTCTTAGGATAAATATTCTTGGACGCTCTTCTTGAAGAGGATCCAAAAATTCTTGTGAATTCACATGCATCCAATTCAAATTTGATCTCTTTTATTATCTTTTACATAGAAGGTTGACTTTTGACTGTAGAACATGCAACTTGTTCTTGAATATGGCTATCAGAATAACCATAGTATGTTCTGTCAATCATGATCTCATGGGAGATGCTTATGGAGGGTACTTCTTGGGAATTCTCTTCCTCATAATGTCTACAATATTCTTCATACTTCTCATCATAATCTTCATCATACTCCTCATAAGGATAATCTTCTTGCTCATACAACTCAAAGTCTAAATCTTCCATAACTGGAACTAATTCCACATCTGCAATCTTGAAGATAGTGTTAAGATGATTTTCCAATGAGAATTACTTTCCACAGGCTGAGCCAAGGAAAGTGCTCTGATACCACTGTAATATCCTAGGAAATATTTAACCCAGATATTAACTCAAGTTAAGAATTTTTCATAAAATTTACTTGACAATTTTTATTCAATTCATCAAACAAAGCAGGAAGTTAGTGACGGGTAAAGAGACTTGAAACTGAGTTTGGTAGGATGAAATTTCAGTTCTAGAATTTCTATTGGGAAATGTGCAGTAGCAACTTAGATAGTGGGAAATTGGATCCTTTGTCCGGACCTAGCCACAATAACGCATATGCGTTATGGATTTCCGTTTCGGATGTGCATTTTTTATTTCTATAGTGGCACTAAAAAGTGGAACCAACTTCGTGCGAGCGCCCCCATATGGGGTTTTGTATGCAGATATGGCGACTGAAATAAGAAGGTAATACCATCCCTGGTTTATAGTATGCTTCCTGCTATTTTATTTAGATAGAATTCGATAATAATCTCAGGGTTTGACTTTGTATGATTCACTTGTTTGGCAGGTAATCGTTTGGCATTCTTCTTCTACGTGGCTACTAGTTGATGGCCAGTGCTTTACTTTGTTGGTGTTGCAAATGGTAAGTTCGGATTTCACCATTCCTTATCTCCTCCTCTTGCCTTTATGGAGTGGTACTATTTGTATTTGCTATGAGGAACTTCATGAGCCCAGTTTGGGTTTACTGCAACAAGTTTTGGGTTCCTGGAGGTCGCCGTTGGCTGGACCATTGTGAAATGTATCTATTGGTTTTAATGGCCCTGGAGGGTTTTAGTGTCAGGTTTGGCCATTCGGCTCAATGTTGAACTTTGTAGAAGCTATTTGTAATAATGCCCAATATAAACCTGGGGTTTACATGTCTTCGTATTTCATTTTGAAAGAATCCCTGGACCTATGAATAGAGGAAATGGCCTACTGCATGATTCTCTAAATGATTTGCACATTGTTTAGTCTCTGCGTTTTCTTATGGGTAAGAGTAGTAGTTTCGATTTCTATGTTTGCGATCATTGCCTCTATTTTGAAAGTCATCGGTTGAGTATTTTATAATAGGAAATCTTGGTTTTGTCATAACTTGCATTTATTATGAGCTGAGGTTGACTCTGTCTACCGTCTAGATGAATAATAGGGAAAGTATTGGCCTCTGCGTTTTCTATTAGTCTTTGTACCTGAAATAAAGAAAGATGAAGTTAACTAGTCTCTGTGTTTTCTTTATATGAATTAATGGTTAAAAGTTTGGATTCCCTATGCGGCTATCGTGACTCTGTCTGTTGAATGGGTTTGCAAATATTAGTTTTAAAATAGCTACTAGAACACGGATGTGTTAGTAGGAGAAGCAAAACCCTTGCCTTTCGTTTATGTTGAATGACTGGCTGTAAGTGTTTGCTAAATGGTAACGAAAATGATTTGGTTGAATGTGAAATTGATTTTGTGTAAACTAATACATTGTTTGGCTATTTTGAAGATAGCATGGTATTCTTGGAAATGTTAGTAAGATTCGATCTCTTGACTTCTATTTCTATGGGCTAAAAGTAATATAGTTTAAAGATATGGAATGCATTTGTTGGTAGTGGGATTCGATCCATGGGAAAATATATGTTTTTTTTTTCGATATAATGGTTGACTATTTGGTTGAATTTGTAGAGATGTTGATAATGTGGAATGATACCTTGGTTTGAAAGAACAAAAATCAATAATTATTGTTATTGTTTAATCTATGATTTGATGTGTAGTGTGGCTAAGAGATTCGATGTCTGACTTGATGCTGTTGTCATTTCTATTTGATGATTCTTAAGCATAAAGAGAATAACAATAAAATATTTAAAAGGCATAAGTAATCCCTGCACTACGAATTGATAAGACGATTCAAACAGAAAACATAATTATTTAAAAACATAATAACCCTAACCTGGAAGTTAATATGGGAAAGAAATGGGAATAATGCACAGTGTTAGAAGTCATCCGAAAATCCATAGTAGGGTTCCTAAGTTTGATGATGAGGTATTGTCTAGCACAGGCTAGCTGGGCTAGGCCTGCTAGACCCTCCACTGGTTTCCGGGCAAAACCTCTAAGTTTGATAATATTTGGGCTAAGAATTAAAATAATGTTGAACCATTATTTTTAGTCTAAAAGCCTAAATTAAATACCTAGCTGTCTATCATAACTTTGAACTGGTGAGTTAATAAGTCATACCTGGTTGTCTTGAAGTTTGGCTTGCTCCTGTAGAGGCCTGCACACTCAAACAAAAATTAGTGTAGAAATCTTTTGAGCTTAGCTGACCTATTAGAGTGATTCCTTAGCTTGATAACATTGGGGCTACCATGTTCCTCCCAACTATGACCCTTAGACCGTTCCTGGTTCTAACTGAATCCCCTCGAGCTTGGTTCCAACATGCAATAAGAGATAGAGGCCCTAGGTTCACTGCTGGATTCAGATTTGGAATTATTAGGTGAGACTGCTTCAACTTCTTGGAGCATAAAACTTCTCTCTGATTATCATAAGAGAATGATAATGAAAAAGAATGATGATCCCTGAAACTTGGGATCTGCCCTCTTTATGTAGGGGAGTCTTGAATTATGACTGTTGGAATAATTAGTTTCTTTAAATTAAATAATTAATATTTAAAAGATATTATTTAATAAATATCTAGTCTTTTTGCACCAGGACTTTTTCAATTGTTTTAACTATAAGTGATTTCTAATTTAAGCTCTTCATAATAATTATAATAACAATAATTACATTTCAGCTTAACTATTAATACATCATTAATAATATTAAATGATGCATAAACTATAGATAATAAATATATTTCATAAATAAATAATAACAACAATATTATTAAAGCTCTTAATAATAATATTAGCCTTGAGGCCTTTATGCATGTTATTCGTAGAAGACTACTATTAGTCCATCCATGCTTTAAGTGGTGGTAATTATCTTTTATTTAATTATGTATCTTCACATGATACTTATTTTAACTTTTAAGGACAAGGTCCAATTCTTTGGACGGTCTTTTGGTAAGATTGGATAGGCACCTCTAGTCTCTCTCTTGCATGTCGGATTCCCTTGTTTAACATGGTAGTTCCCGCAGTATTTGATGATAGATAAAAGATGAATCATTTAACCAAATTAAATAAATGTGATGAAAGTAGAAGTGCTATTCAGAGTCTTTCTGACTCAACACTTTGATATTTAGTAACCCCGAGTGCTCTTCAGAGCCTTTTAACTCAACACTTTCACATGGGCGTTACGCTAGTGCAATTCCTGAGCTTCCTGCTCAACACTAGTGCTAGAATGTGGTTGTGAGGCACATCTAGAATATTCAAGTGGCCTTGGATCCCGTATTCATTTATCAAGCTTGGAATGCTCCAGGGATTATGCCTAACACTCAATGTACCTCAGGGCTTACTCCCAGTACATAAACATTCATCTAGGTACATCGGGGCTTATGCCCAGTACGTAGGTCATCTGTGTGTTTCTAAGTCCATGCTCAACAAACACACCACATAATTCATTCATGTAAAGATCATAGTTTTGCATAGTAAATAACAAAAGATCATCTAAGTATATTAGGGTTTGTACCCATATCAAATCTAAAACACATCATCAAAACATTAGGGCCTCCTTGTCCAATATACACTCAAATAAAGAAGTCGGTCAAGGTCCATGCCCAGTATGTCAATGTATAAAAGAATAAGTCATAGGTGTTAGGGCTCATGCCCAATACTCAAAATAAAACATATGTGTTGGGGCCGTGGCCCAATATAATAACAGAAATAGTTAGTCCAAAATTCGGTATATTACAATTTCATTTGAAATTTCAAATTCAATTTCAACATCAATTTTCAATTTCAATTTCATTTTCATTTTCAATTTTGAAATTTCAAATTGCAATTGTGGTCGGTGAACACTGATAAGTTACAAGTCAAATTTCAATTTCCAATTCCAATTCTGTAATGCCCCATATTTTGACATTCATTAATTAAAACTATAATTTGAATTAGCTTAGCAATTTTTTGCTTATCATCTGCTAGACTTAGATTGATTAAGACTATTGTTAAGAGGACATGTGTACTCCTTTGAGTTGTGGACGGTATATGGATTTTATTTTTTTAAATTTATTAATGGCAATGAATATGTTCATATTGAAAACGCAAACTGAATATAGAATATCTATATGTGGAATGGTAATTTATTTTGTTACAAAATAGCTTACGTGATTATATGTAAATGTCGTTTTAATGATATGGATTAACACTTGAATGAATTGGGTATGTCTATACATAAGTTTCATGTTAATGATGAACTGTTCCACATGTTGATTGGATATGAGATAGGAATATTCCTAGAGTTCCAAGGGGCACGAGATGTCTTGGACATCAGGAGGATAAGGCTGTTATATCAGTTTTCATATTATTTGATTGTGAATTACAATGTTTATATGACTTATGGGTGAGTGTGAGTTTTGATAGGAACTACGACTTACCCAAAGTGGTTGTTCGATGACGAGACCCCTTAGAATAGTGATGGAACAGTATGGTTGATGTAGGGCATTGACCCTAGTACCATCAGGGGGTGGAGGCATTACCCACCATTTATCCTCCAAAACCCGGAATCATTGGACGGTTGTGTTGAGAATGCTCCTGTGGGTGTGTGATGATGACTAGTGGGTTCCTGCTGGGGAATCTTGGTTGATGTATATGAGATCGAAACTTCCACTTATGGGTTCTATACGTGGTCATACACGTAGTCGAATCCATAGTATATTCCACTATAGGATGGGATGGTGAGGTGAGGAGATGAAAGTAGTGGTGATTATGTTGTTGGAGTTCTGATGGGATGGTGTAATACCCCATTTTGACCCTTATGGTATATTGTCTTTTATGTAAATATTGTGTTCATGCGATGTATGTTTTCCTAGCGTGGAGCTTAAGGCCAAGGCCCCGCTATTATATGCTTGGATTTTATTTAAAATAGACAAGTATTTGATATTTTTCCATCCATGTGCTATTAATCCATGGAACATTGTAAAATGATGTAAATATTAATATTTCAATAAAATACAAAAACTGGCTATGGAAGCAACTAATGAGAAGGGGCCATGTGTATTCCACTAGGGAGTGGTGAGGGGGATGTGTGATTGAACCACAGGTTTCCAAATTTCATCTTGAGAACCCGTTTGACTTTCCTTGCTGACATTTAATTCAGTTGTAAGAAAGTTGTTGAGAAATCAGTCCATGGCTTCAATAAATCATGGGCAGCCCAAAAATTCATATGGCAGGTATGGGCTTTGTTTTTCTTGTACCACAAGACACCCTACCTTAGGGGAATTGGTTCTTCCTCATTACCATTCCATTGTGGAACATCCCAACATCAGTTTTCATCCATTACGAATGCCCAGCAGTGATAAAAACCAAAAATCGCAACTTTGCAAGAACCCACGTTTTGAAGTGCCATAAATGCCCATAATTTGGTATTGACAGTGAAATCCAATGGGGGTTCCATAGATGTTAACATTGGGGAGAAATTGAGAGTATTAGATACCCCGAAATCCATTGGAAAACCTAGTTTTTATAGCCCCGAAATCCAATGACAGAATTGAGTTATTTGATGACAGAATTGTGAGAAATCCAAGTGTGAATGATTGAATAGAGGTTGGGTTTGCTTGATAAACCTAGTGAAGGATGGAATCTGAAGGAATTAGCAGCTGGACCTTTCTATGCCCACCCTGAATAGAACTGGAGGGAAGGGATGCCTAAGAGACTATGCAACAGAGAAGGGGACCTTCCTTGTGTTGTGTGAGGTAGATATTGTGGGTGCCATGACTATTGAGTTCATTTCAGATGCCTGTAGATCTATGGTTGAGCTCACGGGCTTATCATCCTCCTCCTTTTCTTATTGCATGATTGATAAACCCAACTATGTGTTGGCTTAGCATGATTGGTTGAGTGAAACCATGGCTGTGAGTGAGCATATTTAGCTCTTCCTTAGTGGATACACAACCCAACTTGGGGGTGATCTCTCAACTGAAAGAATATAGGCTGGACAAAGATCTATGGTTGGGTGGAACATTGCTCTCACATAGCCAGTTGTTCGGACAGCTTCATCTCAAAGATAAGTGTTCTCTGTGGTTATTTTGTGTTCTGCAATGTGTTAATTCTTAATGATAATTATTCATGTTAATGGATTGAAATGATTATCTTAATATGGTTGATATGAGATCTGTGCATAGCATTGGAATGGTATTGATTCCCTGCATGTTGAATCATCATCTGCTTGTAATAGATATGTTGATGCATTACCGTTTGTGTGTGTGCAAATATGTTTTAATTCCGCTATGTAATTTCAGTATGCATTTTATTTAAATGGTAAAATTCAGTCTTATGGCTTTGGGGAAGAATCAGACACCCCCATGTTACAGTCATGTTCCCTCTGTGGTTTGGAATGATGGGAGGGGATGTGACATATGGATGGTACCAATGATGGATTGGATGGTGTTATTGATTGTTATTAACCATCATGATTATATGCTCAATTTCATCATTATGTTTACCTAATTTTGTCTTGTTGCTTCTGTATGAATGATTATGAATGATGAATGATGCATCGTTTAATTGTTCTTCTATATATTGTTTGCGAGCATGTAATAAATATTTATTAGGAGCATTAAAAGTATTTATTAGTACCCGCACTTAAGACGTGTGCAATGGCCATGCATATGCCAATTTGTGAGTACATTACTATGATTGATCGATCGATGAATAAATTAATATGGTTATATTAGTTAATAGTAGCTTGGTTGATGAATTGTTGAAAGTATTACTTGTGTGTTGACAGTATGAGGAAATTGCAAATGAAATTGGAATTGGAAATCAAAATTGGAATTGGAATTTGAAATTGAAATTGAAATTGAAATTTATTTGAAATTTGAAATTGAAAACTAAAGTTGAAATTGAAATTGTAAATTGTAGATAAAATTTAAATCGAAAATTGGAAATTTGAAATTGGAATTGGAATTAAAATAGAAATTTGAAATAGGAATTTGAAATTGAAAATTGAAATGGAAACGGAAATGGAAATGGAATTGGAATTGGAATTGGAATTGGAATTGGAAATTGAAATTGAAATTGAAATTAAATATGAAATTGAAATTGAAATTGAAACTTGAAATTTGAAATCGAAAACTGAAGATGAAATTGAAATTGAAATTCGAAATTGAAAATTGAAAATGAAGATGAAATGAAAATGAAATTGATATTGATATTGGAAATTGGAAATTGAAATTGACATTGGAATGGAATTTGAAATAAAAAATTGAAATTTAAAATTGAAATTGAAACATAAATTTGAAATTGAAATTGAATTTTAAATGGAAATATGAAATCAAAATCAAAATTGGAAATTGAAATTACAATTGAAACTGAAATTGAAATTGAAAATTCAAAATGAAATTGATTTTGAAAATTGAAACTGATATTGAATTTGAAATTGAAATTGGAAATTGGGATTATAAATTGGAATTGGAAATTGTAATTGAAATTGTAATTGAAATTGAAAATTTGAAATTTGAAATTTGAAATTGAAAATTGAAAATTGAAATTGAAAATTGAAAATTGAAATTGATATTTGAAAATTGAAAATTGAAATTAAAAATGTAATATGAACTTTGAACTTGAACTTGAAATCGAAATTGTAATATTAACTTGAACTTGAAATTGAACTTGAAATTGAAATTGAAATTGAATTTCAAATCAAAATTGGAAATTTGAATTTGGAATTCGGAACTTGAAATTGAAATTGAAATTGAATTTCAAATCAAAATTGGAAATTTGAATTTGGAATTCGGAACTTGAAATTGAAATTGAAATCAGAAATTTGAATTTGAAATTGGAAACTTGAAATTGAAATTGAAATTTGAAAGTTGAAATTTGAAATTTGAATTTGAATTTGAAATTGAAATTGAATTTGGAATTGAACTTGAAATTGAAATTGAATCTGAATTTGAAATTTGAATTTGAAATTCGAAATTTGAAATTGAAATTGAAATCAAAATCAAAATTGAAAATTGGAAATTGAAATTGAAATTGAAATTTGAAATTGAAATTGAAATTGTAATTGAAATTGTAATCTGAAATTGAAACTGAAATTGAAATTGAATTTCAAATTAAAATCAGAAATTTGAATATGGAATTTGAATATGGAATTTGAAATTTGAAATTGAAATCGAAATTGGAATTTGAAATTGAAATTGAAATTGAAATTGAAATTTGAAATTGAAATTGAAATTTGAAATTTGAAATTTGAATTTGAAACTGAAATTGAAATTGAAATTGAAATTGAATTTGAATTGAATTTGAAATTTGAATTTGAACTTGAAATGCGAAATTTGAAATAGAAATTTAAATGTGATGCAGAGAGTTCCCAAGAGCGACCTTCATTACTTCATGCTCGACAAAGCACAAATGTATCTGACGTCGCCCCACAGGGTAGCCATCGCCAGCACTCTCGTTCATCGAGGAGCGAGGCCACACCGAGGTCAGCTACCGCTAGTGGTATCAGCAGGAGAGATAGTGCATCGGTTGATCCCAACGATAACATCTCTATCCCAAGGAGGAGAACGTGCACCAGGACAAAGGTACATTAGGTGCATATTTGTTTTTAGATATGTTTTCAGTAAATTTTTAATATAGAATGCATTCAATTTCACTTTCAAGTTATAATATATATTTTCACTAACATTTGTGTTTTTCTTGGATCGCAGGTGCATCAGGAGGATCGTACGACGATGAGGTTGCACGTATCACTCTTGTTGATATTACCACCCAGCGAGAGTGGGTGCACTCATGCGTATGCACACTTAGGGAGGATTCTCCTACCAGACTCTCATTATTCATGATGCTGACAGTAGTTGATGATATGTTGTCCCTCTATAAGAAAGTGGGACCTATGAGTGACATCTGGCATTTTACATTCCATAGGAGAAGACAAGATGTCATGGGTTCCCATAAATGGGATGATGTCAAATCTGCCACAAGATGGAATGATGTCAAGGGAACTTTGTTTGACATCCCGCCTGATCGCCTTGTCGTTCAATTGCTTAGACTCAAGGAGTTTAAGCTCGAGGCCGCTACACCGTATGTGTGTGATAGATTCATTGGAGCGTGGGGAATGTTCCCCCACCATGACCAGGTCCCATTGTAATTTGCAAAAAATATATATGCATATTATGTTCTAGATATGCACCCATACTACACCAGCACGAGATCTGAGTTCTTTGGTGCTAGTAGGGGACGCTCCTACCAACATCCTATAGCTCATAGAGACCCTACTTGCGTGCCACCCCATTCAAGGTTGGTACCAATTCCTGATAGGATGGTTATTAGGTCAGGGGATGTAGCACAACCATACCAACTTGCTACAGAGGCTAGACAGAGGAGTGGAGTCTCATTTTTCACTTCCATGGGCAGTGTTATTGTTGTTGTGCAGGGAGAGATGTCTAGACCACCCCCTGAACCTGCACATCCATAGATAGAGTGGTTCGAGGATGACCTACTCAATTTTTTTTTATGACGAGGCCATTCGGGGGTATGCTCGGTTAGCCTGAGATGCATACTTTTGGATGTATCGTAGATACGACGCTCTAGGATAGCTATATTTTGGTACAATTATGTATATATGCTTTCATGTTACATCATATTATATGTCGTAAATTGAATGCTCAATAATACTTAAGGGGTGTATTTTATTTCTCCATGCAGGGGACCACATACATGGATGCGCTCTTTTGTAGTGAGCCATCGGTTGGTCCATCTGCTCATCCTAAACAGCTGGACACAGTCGTCGAGTTAAGTTATAATTTATGTTCCAATTTAATTTGTGTTTATTAATCTCTTTATAATTTATGTTTTAATTATTAATTTGAGGTTTTATGTTTTAGATCCTAACTTTGAATTCCAAATTGTACAGGCAAAGGCAAGGTCATTGCTCGAGATGATACACATGAGGACCACGAAGGTCCTGACTATCCAGGCCTAGACACAGAGGTAAGTTTTAATTTATGTTTCAATTCATTTCACATTTACTAATTTCAATTTATACTTTATGTTTTAATTATTCAATTATAACTTTAATGTTTTAGTTTTAATTTTTAATAAATATAAATTATTACATGTAATGGCATCTTACATAGGCATCATCACTACAGGTGGGTGTCGATGTTGCAGTCGCTTTCTCAGATGATTGGGATGCATCTCTTCCACGTGGTCCCGATGAGGGCCCATCTACCCAGATGCCAAATATCACCATTGACTCGAGTCAAGTGATTTTCACATCCATCCATTAAAAATTTTCACTTCTTGTTGAATATTATACATTGGTCAAAATCTAACTAACTTACAGAGTTCACAATTTCAACTTTTACAGTATATTGAGATTGAGGCCTTCTTTCATAGTTTACCACCTGAAGGCCAACATGGGTCTACTGTAAGTGAAGGCAGTCACAGGGTTGATCAAGGGCCTAGTGGGGGTAGCGACCCATGACTTGATGATGTATACTTTTCATGTTTTGGATTATCTATGTATACATTTTCATGTTTTGGATATTAACTTATATCATATATATGGACTTTTATCATATATGGACTTCGGATATGGACTTTTGGATATTTTGTTATATATTTTGAATATTTTATCATATTGAGGACTTCATGTGTATTTTGTATCTTGATTTGAAATCAATTGTCTTTTATATTACATCTAGATATAGTTATTACAGTTACATTTATATTTTGTCGTTTCAATTGCAAATTTAATGTACGATGATTACAATATAAAAGTTCAATCTCAATTACATTACAATTGCAAATTCAAAATTTAAAGTTTAATTACATTTAAAATTTAAATTACAATTTTACATTTCAGTCTACACATTACAATTCAGTTAAATTTTACACATTGCAATTCAATTAAAATTTCAAATTTCAAATTTAATGTGTAATTTCAATTGAAAATTCAATGTGTAGTTACAATTTGAAAGTTCAATTTCAACTACATGACAATTGCAAATTCAAAATTTAGAATTCAATTGTACATTACAATTTAAAATTAAAATTACAATTGCATTTTTTTTTCCTCGGAAAAAAAGCGTAATTTTATTCAGCAGAGGTGAGAAAATAAAATTACAATTGCATTATGTAGTCTACACATTACAATTCAATTACAATTTAAGATTTAAAATTAAAATTTCAAATTTAATGTGTAATTTCAATTGAAAATTCAATGTGTAGTTACAATTTAAAAGTTCAATTTCAATTACATTACAACTACATTTGAAATCAAAATTTAGAATTCAAATACATTACAATTTAAAATTTAAATTACAATTTTACATTGTATAGATGTATTTTAAATTACAATTTAAAATTTAAATTACCATTATATTAAAGTTGTATAGGTGTCGCATCTCCTTATTTCTATCAAATAGAAGTTTGTGGTGTGTATGAAACATTCTATGAATGAATACATGCAACTTAGGGATATTTCTCGAAGGATTTAGTTTCTATCCATCCACATAAACTTTAAATAAAAAATTGTTTCCTAGAACTACTATCAAATAAAATTTACCTGTTTTATAAGGTTAGGTGGTTGTATTAAATAATAATTCTTGGTTTTTAGATATTATGACTCTTTAACACATGTTTATCCTAGATATTGTTAATCTTCAACCATCTAGCAGATCTTTAATATTGATTTTAAAGCCTCTAAAAAAATATTTATAAAACTATTATGGAGGAAGTTCATGGAGCACTGACCATACATTCAAGTGTATTCAAAGTATCAATGTGCTTGTCACATTGGAGCACCATGACCCAATTTTCACAAAAACCTCCCATCTAGTATTTTTAATCTTGGCATTAAAGCATATAAAAAAATACATTTATAAAACTATTGGTCACCTTGCAAAACAAACACTATATAAACGAGGAAAAAAAAACTTCCACAAAAATCTCCAATAAAATCTTCAACAAGTCAACATGACAACTATGTCAATGTTTCAAGTGGCATACATGTAAATCATTCATTTGGCCAATGGGTTATAGGAATGCAAGTCTCCATAATACAATCATGGTCAATTGCTACCATCTTCCATCTCTTTGGACCACCTCTCTTCATCTTAATTTATGTTAGATGTATCCAAGATGCCACCACCAAATGACTTTATTGGCATGATATATATTTTATAAAACTATTGGTCACCTTGCAAAACAAACCCTATATAAACAAGGAAAAAAAAACTTCCACAAAAATATCCAATAAAATCTTCAACAAGTCAACATGAAAGCTATGTCAATGTTGCAAGTGGCATTCATGTAACTCATTCATTTGGCCAATGGGTTATAGGAATGCAAGTCTCTAGAATACGGTCATGGTCAAGTGTTGTCATCTTCCATCTCATTGGCTCACCTCTCTTCACCTTGATTTCTGTTAGATGTATCCTAGTTGCCACCACCAAATGACTGTATTGGCATGATATATATTCAGGCATAAAATCTCTGTAAATAATATAAGAACCCTATTTTTTCACTCTTTCAAAAAAGTGGCCCATCAGAACCAGGTCTCCAATTTGGTATGTGAACTCTCCATCTTGATAGGGTCGCACCAACCTGCTTTTAATTTGTGTGCACCACATCAAATAATATGCCACGTTTTCTTGATTATGAGGGGGTGCAATGACAACGAATACATCACCTGCGAGAGAAATTACAAATATTATGCAAATGTCCTACATGCATTTGTACAATATTTGTATATGTGTAATATATAGTGAACTAATTAACTTAATGAAGTCTTGTACCTTCCCTAACCACATCAGAAACTCAATAATGATCTAGTGAGACCATTTCCTCGTCAATGTGCATCTCTTTCCATGTTGGAAGTAGATGTGGGCCCTTTGGATTAACAGGGACATATATCCATGGTTTCACATATACATCATTTTCACAGTGATGAAGCACGCATCCATTTGCATCAATGCAAAACTCGCCAAAAAAAGCATACTTCCTCGTTTCAATGGCGAATATGTCGCCCATGTATTTACTTCAAACATAATGTACTTCCCTCGTACTAGGTATGGTCTCACAATACCACGTCATGGATCTATTCACATCACCAAGGGAAACATCCCAAAAGAACCTGCATGGAATTCAATTTGTCATATATAAATTCCTACTGAGTAGGTGTTCATTTGAAAATTATGATATTTAATATTATTAGCTTATTAATTAAGTTTGGAGTTTATTACTTGCACATCGGCCTTGCTTTTCCACTACCTTGATGTCCCAAATGTTGTGTGCACCAATCAACTACTTCTGCGTAGCATTTGAGTTTGGTTGCACCATGACTCATCTGGTACCTCCGAAGTGCTCATTTCACACATGCACTTCTGTCATCATGTTCACCCTTTCCATGCCCTATTTCAAAAAATATCCAGGTGTGTCGGACTCCTATCTCTTTATGAAGGAGACTCAACCAATAAAAAGAGTGTGCCGATTCGAACTACCCTGCACACCCATTTGACCAAATCCAATGTTCATTAAATGATACACCTCTCTGTCTGAATGAATCATAAATCAACCCAAAGTAGTGTTGAACGAACAATGTGTCATGCTCACGATCATCACTGACATAAAAATGGTACTCCTTGATCACTTCGCGTGATGGAGGAGTGTTATCCCTACCATCAATGCTTGCCTAAGAATGTCTATACAATACATGTACAAAGATAGACACCTAGTCGGAGTGATAGTACTCTCTTTGTATCTCTCTCTAAGGAACAAATGTGTAGTTCTCAACAAAGTATACCACTGATAATATTTTTCCTGAATCAAAGACCTCATGAGAATGTTTGAATTCTGAAGATTTCCACCTGCACCTATGGGAGTGCTTTATGCATTTATAAATCTGACTTTGAAACTTCTCCATGAAATATGAAACAATAATATCATCCTCGAGCAAGTTAATCCTCTTAGATGGCATAGATGAAGAAGATGATGGATTCATGGAGACATATTCGTACCTCTTCCACATAAATGTGATATCTGAAAATCTAGGGTGTGTTGGATCGATAGGAAATTTCCCATGGAACAATGTCAAATCCCCGCATACAGGGCATCTTCTCCCACCTAAACACTTCCTATTGAAAATCAGTTATTCAGGATTCCTATTACATAGTATCATGCAAATAAAATCTCACATTGTGTCAGGAGTTGGTTCACCGTTCCAAATCCTTTTGCAAAAATTCAAAAATGTGTCATAGTATAGCTGGAATTCAACATGGTATCGGCAATAACAAGTGTTGTGAATCGTATTCGGCCTAATATACCATGGTTTCAATTTTTTGAATATGCTAAATGATATCTGAACACCAGGATTGGTTTCTTGGAATTCATCGTAAAGTGCAACTCCTGTCATCTCCATCACATGCTTACAGTGCTCCTGATAAATGCCTATGGATAAACATTGTCACAGGACGTGCTTTCAATCTGGAATAGCATGAGAATGGCTATCCCAAAACTATATCACCTTCTCTTTAATTCCCTCTGACATTCTCCCTCGATAGGGTTCCCTACAAATAAGAGCCCAACAAGCAGCTTCATCATTTTCATTTATCCGGACCCTGAATTTAGTATATTTGAACAATGTTCTTTTTTAAACCTTGAGCAATGATGCCATTATTGCTACCATTCGATTTCTTGAGGTTCTTTAACCCACAACAACTGTTGTAATTTCCCTATGAGTAGCTCGAATATCATCATTTCTTGATTTTCCAAATGAATATAATGCAGTTCTTACATTTTCTATTGCATTCTCGCATGTCTTTTTTGTTTTAGCATATTGAAAACCCAACAACTTTATGGCACGTTTCAATTTTTTGTGTTTTATCAACCCATGCAGGATTTGATCTTGTTCCATTGTTGAATGTTGTTCAAAATATGACTTAATTATGTTACTGACATGGTCTCTGACTGTACGACTAGGGATCGGGTTCTCGAGCTCTTCTAGTGCAGCAACGACTGCACAATCCTCTAGACAATTTCCACCCCTTCCAACCCCACTGCAACTCCCAATTATACTTGAAATGTGAGAGGGAAAAGTGTCCTGTGATGGTTGATCAGGATCGTGAGGGGGCACAGGGTCATGTGATTCTTGATCATAATGATGTGATGGTTGAACATAATCTATCCCTACATAATCAAAATTTGTGTGAAGGGAATTTCAATTAGAAATGCATTATGCAATAAGGTTAATTTTAAAGTACCAAATTGAAGTGTTTTGAAATGCATTGGTACAAGAATTGAAAATACATGAAAAACAAGAAAATAGTTTGTAACTTGAATTCAAAATAACTAAATATGTATTTAACGTGAAATTGAACATTTAGGTTGAGAATTGTTCTAAGTAAAGTTTAAAAATCAAGTATATGTATTTAACTTGATAGAACTTGTACATTTAACTTTAAAATTGCTAGTAACTTGAAATGTGTTACATGGAAATTAACAAATTGAAAATTGCTAGTGACTTGAGACTTGGAGCTCACATGAAGCTATGCAAATAATTTTTGTAATTACTTATTATGGTACTATAAGGAAAAAAATATAACTTATCCCTACATCCATGCATAAAAAAAGTTCGTACAAGAATTGAAAATACTTTTAAAACAAGAAAATTGTGTGTATCTTGAATTCAAAATAACTAAATATCTACATTTAACTTGAAATTGTACATTTAGCTTGAGAATTGTTAATAAAGTTTTAAAATCAAGTATATGTATTTAACTTGATAATTTTTAATAACTTGATAGAACTTGTACATTTAACTTTAAAATTGCTAGTAACTTGAAATTTGTTAGATGGAAATTAACAAATTGAAAATTGCAAGTGGCTTGAGACTTGGAGCTCATATAGGCTATGCAAATATATTTTTGTAATTCATTGTTATGGTACTATAAGGAAAAAAATATAACTTATCCCTACATTCATGCATAGAAAAAGTTGGTACAAGCATTGAAAATACATTAAAAACAAGAAAATTGTTTGTAACTTGAATTCAAAATAACTAAATATGTATGTAACTTGAAATTGTACATTTAGCTTGAGAATTGTTAGTAAAGTTTGAAAATCAAGTATGTATTTAACTTGATAATTGTTAATAACTTGATAGTTGTACATTGAACTTTAAAATTGCTAGTAACTTGAAATTTGTTGAGAAAATTAACAAATTGAAAATTGCATGTGACTTGAAATTTATCCATTTAACTTAAAAATTGTCACAAATTATTACACATTGTTATGTATAAATTTATAAGAACAAGATTTGATTTTTTTAGTGCATGTTTAAGATATTATGATATACACATACCACATAGCACATACCAAATCTAATTAGATAAATGATAGGAAGAATTTGAGATTTGAAAAACTATACAACCCTTTCATTGTCATTGAATCTTCAAACTATTACATAACTATCACAACCTTCATTTTGATTGTTGTCATTGTATTTTCCAACTACTACATAACTATCACAATGTTCATTTTATTTGTTTTCATTGGATTTTACAACTATTATATAACTATCAAAATGTTCATTTTATTTGTTTTCAAATTGAATTTTCCAACTAATACATAACTATCCATTTAATTTGAAAATTGTTACAAATTTTGAGATAAAAATAACATATATATTTACTATAAGGAAAAAAATAGTTAATTTATCCCTACATTCATGCATATAAAAAATTGGTACATGAATTGAAAATACATTAGAAACAACATAATTGAATTTTCCAACTACTACATAATTTTCACAATGTTCATTTTATTTGTTGTCATTGAATTTTACAACTATTACATAACTATCAAAATATTCATTTCATTTGTTTTCAAAATGAATTTCCAACTAATACATAACTATAACAATGTTCATTTCAAATAAAATGACATTACTAAAATCAGACATTAAAATAGTTATTTCAATCAACAAATGTTGAGACTTGGAGCTCACATGAGGCTATACAATTTTTTTTTAACAAATACAAAACAAGAATTGGAATTACATTTAACCTGAAATTGTTAGTAACCTAGAAAATTGAAAATAGCTAAATATGTACATTTTAACTTGAAAATTGGATTCAAGTGTACATTTAATTTAAAAATTGGTCCTATAACATTAAAAATTGTTAGTCACTTGAAAATTGTTACAAATTTTGAAATAAATAAGAATCTCATTACAAACAAATAGTAAGGAAATTAAATTAGAAAATACTTATTTTTTTTAACATAGTTACTAATTTTGTAATCTGAATAACAAATTGTTAAGAATCTTATTACAAAGAAAATATAGTAAGGCTAAGATGAAAAAAAAATAGTTAGTATATAACTAATTATTAGAGAAATAAAAAATATGAAATTTAAACATGGGTTTGTTCACTTGTTTAATATGTTTTAGATTTATATAAATTGATTGGATTACTGAATGACATATATAATTATATATATATATATATATATATATATATATATATAATATAACATATGTCATAGTATAATATAGTATATGAAAATATCTTATTTGACTTATGTATGATAGGATAATATAAATAAATGGATAGATAGGATTGCACACAATTTTAGAAAATAGTTGTCATAGTTGTATTTAAGATAGAAGCTTGACAAGTGAGACTTTGCACTCATGTTTATTAATATTTTATTTATTTAAATCAAATTGATAGTTTTTGAGAAAAAGAATTTATTGATTGTTGACTATTATTTTATTGGAATTTATTGATGGATAAGGAGGATGATGTGGACTTTTTATATCAATAGGAGACTTGAGATTTCAAAAAGAGAAGGTTTTTTTTTCTCTTGAAGGATATTTTGGGAGAGTTTTCTAGGAAAGGGAATTTTGGGTATTTTGGGGTATGAGA
The DNA here is from genome assembly GCA_027924585.1 of Larix kaempferi. Classification (NCBI taxonomy): domain Eukaryota; kingdom Viridiplantae; phylum Streptophyta; class Pinopsida; order Pinales; family Pinaceae; genus Larix; species Larix kaempferi. Next base: position 1,036,285 of record BSBM01001018.1, read on the forward strand.
AGTCTGGAAGAGTTGGAAGAGTTTGAGAATTCTTGGAAGATTTGATACATAGTCTACTAGTGCATCATTGTTCTGTTCTTTGGGGGTTTCAGGAACGAGGGAAAGGAGGCCATTTGGATGGGACCACTTGATTGCTTCCTGGGGCTAGGGAGCCGGCTAGGCCCCTAGTTGCCTGGGAGGAAAAACCGTGTTTCCACTTTGGGCAATGAAGAGAGAACCAACTTGAGGAGAAGATGGAATATTGCTTCAGTTTGGACTTCATCACCATTCTTATATCAAGGTATTTTTATTGTGATTTTAAAATTGTTTATATATTGTTGTAAACTTCTTATATGTTGCTATGGTTACATGATGCTTATATGTTGCTCAATCATACAGTTAAGAAATCCACCATTTGAGATTTTATTAATACTCTTATGTATTTCAAGAATAAAAACATAATAGATGTTTAATTAGATTAAAACCTATAATGCAAACAGAGGCATTTCATATGGTATCAAAGCTATGGTTCTAATACCTAGTCCAATAGGCCATCATGCTTCAATATCAAAGATTTTTCAGGACTGAGTAATGTTCTCAGCAATGGAAACTAAGGTCTCTCCTAAAAACCTCTAAAAAATATCTATACATATAGCTATACAATATTGCAACCTTCATGCTCTAACAACATTTGATGAGACTCGTTATAATCATTATGATTTACTATCTGTTCATTCCCTTGTTGGCCTCCGAATCCTGAAAAGTCAACAGTATTGGAAACAATATTGCATTCATCATATGCAGGTGTTGATACATATCAACACCGGAAGAACTGAAACCCCTTATGAACATTAAATGTTGTTAAAAATAAAGACTTGTTTTTTTAGGGATTTAAGGCTGATCTCGTTGAACTCGCAGCTTGCTAGTATCATTATTTTATCCTCTACGATTACAATCTTGTCACACAAATGAATACCACTATTCACAATATGTCAAAAGTCAAGATGGGAGATAAAATTATTCAATAGATCATGTCTAAAGAGTAAACAAGTCGCTACTCTTTTCTGCTACATTGTCCTAGGTTTTTTTTTAAACCTAAACAAAAAGTTTAATTTTCTCAACAACAACCGATTCATTTCCTTGATTAAGATCGAATCCAATCAATCCTCTAGCTCACCCTCTAGCATCTGCTTCCTCCAGTAGATGTCATGGTTATAAGATAACATTTTATATTTGCATATATCACAAACCAAACAGATTAAATCAGTGATCTATCATAGCATACTAAATCTTTTGTTTGGGTCCACTAATCTTTCCCTTCGACTTGGCGAAAAAAAAAAAACTAGAACAAAGGATTTAGTACTAATATAAGGGATACCCAATCCAGATGTTCATCTAAAGAGTAACTGTATATGGGTAACCGGTTCGATAATCTGGGGATATCCATGTCCAGTTAGCCGAAAAGAGGTAAGAATAATGAAGAAGGAACCTATCACATCTATCATCAATGAACTTGTCATTTTACCTAGCACTCTCCCGTTTCGAGTAAAAAAAAATTAATAATAAATAAAAACATAAACAACATAAGTTAATCATATTCAAATCTTAATCAGTATAAATTTAATATATATAATAGTGACAGGGTTATACGTTTCCAGCAAGACTATAACTAGAATGAGTAGGATTCGAACCCATGACTTGTGGTTGTTATTGCTCTGATCATTCTATGAAATAAATGTAAGTTTGTAAAAAATTTGCTCATTTTCAGGACACTCATGGTGGTGTTATATTAATATTGACACAATTACTCATGGTGGTGTTAGATTAATATTGGTGAATATTGAGTTAAAGACCTGTCGACCTGTCGATTAAATGACCAGTAATCATGCCAGCTGGCGAATTGGGATGTGGTAAATAATTCCTTCCACAGATATTAATGGGAATTTTGGTTTATAGAATAATCATTTCAAAATATGTTAAGAATTGCAGGCAAGTTCCTCATGAGTTAGCCCCAGTATTGCTGAGAGTTTGGCCTAGAAAATTGTTTTGATGGTCAAAATCTCTATGTACTGAGAACATTGAGAGAAGATACAATGGCTAGAAATAGAATAGAAAGAGACTACAAGTAGTAAGCCAACCTCCAATGGTGGAAGATGTCTTTAAGCCTTCTTGGTTGATTTTTTAAATATATATTGGAGTTTTCTTTACCTTAGGTCAGGTCTTTCTCAATGGCAATTTTTTTTTCGTGTGTAGTTAGATGTTGATGTCTTTCATGTTCTACCAATTTTTTTTTGTTTTTTGTTTACATCAGTTTTTCGGTATAATAATCTTTTGTTTTATTTGTCAATTTGCTTTCAGCCGAATATATGAAATAAACACCGCTAAACTAGAAAATAACTAAAGCAATTTCCCTGAGATTTTTGGATCACGCATTTAAGAGATACTTCCCTACCTTGGAAATCGCTTGTATTCTCCATGTGGGAAGCAATTTCCCTCGAAGCCCCTTGGTGAAAGGCATTGTAAAAAGAACATATAGACAAATCTTTAAAAAAAAGACCACTTAAACACATTATTTTTATGTCAATTTAAATTTCATTAATACATCCCTAACATCATTTAACATTTTGGGAAGTATATACTTTAGCTTATGTACACTATTGAAATTGATTGCACATCTTAATACACCTATTCCATAGTGAATAATTGATTTGAAAATTTTGAAATCAATTGTTTATCTCAAGCTTCATTTACTTTAGAGTCAAAATATACTGTAATAATTTAATCATGCTTTATACATATATAAGGTCTCTATTTTGGGTGATTTGGGCGTAGTTAAATAGCCAAAACTTTAAGACTTTTATTTTTAATTTTTAATGTGACTGCTTTAATATAATTAAAAAGAAAACCATTACACCTTAAAGTCAGCAAAAATTCTCACAATGAAATGTCAGCAAAAACTTATTTGATAATAATATTTGGGTAACAATTATGTAGGAAATATGATTAATAATTAACATTAATGATTAATAAAAAAAATATTATTACGAGAACCTTGCAAGATATCTTTAGATTTATTTTGTGTGTTGAAATTTTGATTTTAAACATATTTTTAAACAATTCATTAGTTTTAAGTTTAATTTAACTAAAGAAAAAGGTAATATATTTTATCCCTTGAAAAATAAATAAATAAAAGAGAAATTCTCATAGCAATGTGGAAGAAATGAATTGGGATTAAGAAAAAATTAGAAATTATTGATCTTTCAATAAAAATAGAAAACAAAATCCAAATTTTTTTTATCAACAATAAAAGAAAGTCATGTTAAAGAATATATTACAAAAATTTTCAGATATTTAACTACGCATAATTGTAAAAAAAAAATATATATATATATATATATATGAGAAAATAATAATAATTATTATATATTTCTCTTTTATAATAAGTGGCAAGGAAAAGTATGAATGAAAGAAAGCACTGAGTTATGAAGTATAAAGTATGACGTAGTAGCTATTCAAAAAATTAAAATGAAGAAAGTAAAATAAGATATTCATAAATATAAATATATATCAAAATTTTATAGTCATAAAGAAAAGAAAGGTATTATAGTGTAACTATTAGTCTATATTAAGAGTCTAGCTTAAGGATGTTAAGGCAACAAGAATAACGTAGAGATGAGCTAGTATCAAAGGAATTGTTGTCATCTTGTTTGTTGAATGGAAATGAAAACTAGTTATAGAATGTGGATTATAAATTTATATATGGAGTGTACTAGATTGATAATAAAATAATAATAATTGTTATATATATATATATATAACATAATTATGTATATTTATTATAGTAAATAAAAATAAATATTTAATAAAGTTAATGTGAATGTGATAAAGTAATGAATTATAATGAAATAATAACAATAATAATAAATAAGAAGTCACTAAATGTATATTATAAGTAAAACACAAAATGGCATGGTAATAATAATAATAAAATTATATGATATGAAGTTAAGTAGAGTATGTGACTAAGTTAGTGAATAAATAATATTAACACAATAATTAGTACAAACACTAAGAGCAACTCCAAGGTTAACTAGACAACAAAATGTGTGTATGATGCATAATTACAATCATAGTAAGTATATGATTAGTGATACAATCAATGTTAAAGGATAATTGATTAAAAAAACAAAAAAGTTAAAATAATTATTGATTGAAATGAATGAGAAAGTAAAATATGTCATATATGTTGGTTAAGTGTATATAAATATAATATGTAGATATACATTGAATGAAGTATTAAATAATGAATTAAATAAAGTAAGTAAATATAAATGAATAAAGTTTGTATAGTAAATATGCAAAGTATAAAAGTGTTATATATAAAGTGAGTAAAGAGGATAAGAAAATAAAAATGGCTGGTAAAACATTGGTATAAAATAGAAAAGAAACAAAAGTAAGATAAACAATCGTTACAACATAGTATTAAAATAAGTCGAACCATATGTTAAATAAATTGATTAACCACTTTGGTACTTAATTTAAGTTTAAGTGAAATAATTATATCATATGATTTTATGGTTAAGAGATCAATTATATGTTGAGATTACTCTAAACCATTTACTTGACTATAACTTCGGGACAAACTTTCTTGAAGGGTGAGTATATGTAACATCTCATATTTTGACATTCATTAATTAAAACTATGATGTGAATTAGTTTAGCAATTATTTGCTTATAATATGCTAGACTTATATATATTGATTAAGAGTATTGTTAAGAGGACATGTGTACTCCTTTGAGGTGTGGACGGTAAATGGAATTTATTGCTTTAAATTTATTAATGGCAATGAATATGTTACTTTATATTGAACACACAAACTGAATATAAAATATCCATATGTGGAATGCCAATTTAGTTTGTTGCATAAGAACTTACATGATTATATGTAAATGTTGTTTTAATGATATGGATTAATACTTAAAAGAGTTGGGTATGTCTATAAATAAGTTTCATGTTAATGATGAACTATTCCACATGCTGATTGGATATGAGATAGGCAGATTCCTATAGTGCGAAGGCCACGAGATATCTTGGACATCAGGAGGATAAGGTTGTTATATAATTTTTCATGTTATTTGATTGTGAATACCAATGTTTCTATGACTTGTGGGTGAGTGTGAGTTTTAACAAGAACTACGATTTGCCCAAAGTGGTTGTTCGATGACGAGACCCCTTAGAACAGTGATGGAACAATATGGTTGACGTAGGGTGTTGACCCTAGTACTATCAGGGGGGGGGGATGAATTTCCCATCATTTATCCACTGAAACTCAGAGTCGTGGGAGCGTTGTGCTGGGCATGCTCCCGTGGGTGTGTGATGATGACTAGCGAGTGCCTGTTGGGGAAGCTTGGTAGATGTATTCGATCAACACTTCCGCTTACGGGTTCTATACGTGGTCATACACACATTCGACTCCATAGTATATATTCCAACAGAGGATGGGATGGTGATTTCAAGAGCTCGAAGTAGTGGTGATTAGGTGGTTGGAGTACTTATGGGATGGATGGTACCAATGATGGATTGGATAGTGTTCTTGATTGTTATTAACCATCATGATTATATGCTCAATTTAATCATTATGTTTACCTAATTCTATCTTATTGCTTCTCTATGAATGATTATGAATGATGAATGATGCATTGTTAATTGTTATTTTATATGTTGTTTGCGAGCATGTAATAGATATCTATTAGGAGCATTAAAAGTGATTATTAGTACCCACGCTTAAGACATGTGCACTCGCCATGCATACACCAATTCGTGAGTACATTACTATGATTGTTCGATCGATGGATAAATTAATATGGTTATATTAGCTAATAGTAGCTTGGTTGATGAATTGTTGAACGTATTACTTGTGTGTTGAAAGTATGACTTTGTTCACTTGTTTAATATGTTTTAGATTTATATAAATTGATTGGATTATTGAATGACATATATAATTATATGCATATGATGGCAAGAAAATGATGGAGCCTAAAAGCCCTCTCTCTAGGCAATTTTCTCAATAGTAACTATGGTTTCGATCCTCAGATCGATTTCCAATCCAAGCTTAACATTCTCATATGCCCAAATAATTATGTAATGAAATTTTTTTAAGTGTTGCTACGAGGCTAGATCCCATATGCATAGTGTGGCTTCCTGGATTTGGTCATAGGTGTTGCTAATGGCTCACTCAATCGTGGATGACCTGTGTGTATTTGCAGTGGCATCGTGCTCCTCTACCCGTGAGCAACATCCCTCCTCCAACTCACCCAGAACGACGTGGCTACATCCATTTTTCAACAGGTTCTCCTACCTTGCACCTGCAAAAATGAAAAATACTCTGATTTCTCCCAAATTCGACCACATAGTATTAATATGAGGGTATTCTCTCGGTCCTGCACACTGGAGTATTCACAAAACGTTGCATATGAAAAGAAAATGGTTATAAATTGAACCCACTTTGTTTTAAAAGAACTCTGACGTAGCTGCAAGCTCGTAGAGAAATTAGATGACAGAAAAAAATTGAACAGTCGCTATGTATAGGAGTGAGGTATTCACAATGGATTCAGGGTTTTCAGAAAAATCGATTCATTCTTTTTTTATTAAATGATAGGCTCTCTCTCCATCCTTTTTCTCCTAAGTCACTGGCCCCCTCTATATCTTTTTCTTATGTTTTTTTAGCAACAAAACTCTTCAGTTTCCTCTGCCTCGAACTGCAAGATTCCACTCCCTAAAACTCAAGAGTTTTTTTCTAAATTTAGAGAGATTGTAACTACCTATCTAAATGGTTTAATCTCCTCGCAGGGGGATAAAATTAGCCAATTATTTGTTACTAATATTCTATACTCACAACATACTATTTCCTATGTAATTTCTCATTCAATAAGATGCCCCTGCATCAGACTTCCAGGGTGGAAGGAATTGGACTTCTGTTCAAGAGATTAGCAACAACAAAACCCTTGGTGGATAATTCTGTTGCACTCATCCAAGTAGCATCTTCTATGGGGTGTGCTTTCCACTTTACCAGATACTCCAAGTAATCCCTCTGCCTAGTACTCTTTGCAATTCTAGTGTCCAAGACCTCCTCTGCCTCCAATTTCTGTGCTACTGGCATCTACTTTAGCCATTTCAAATCATCATCAGTATATTTGTCTCATGCAACCGGACCTGCATCATCTACTGTAAAGGGATATATATCAGCCGCATTGAAAATAGGAGATATGCCAGCTCTTGCTGGCATTTCCAGCTCATAAGCATTAACGGAAAACTTTCTGAGGATTTTGCATGGCCCAATCTTCTTCATTTTCAGTTTGTTGTACTCTCTCTTAGGAAATATTTCCTTTCTTAGATGGGCTAACACTAGGTCTCCCACCTCATAATTCTTTTCTCTTCTTTTAGAATCAACTCTTGCTTTGTAATTTGCATTACTTCTCTGCAGCCTCTCTTTAACTTCTTCCTGTAGCTCTCTGATACTAGCTGCAAAGTCTTTTCCTTCCGCACTCCTCTTTTCCATATGTCCCAAATCTCGCAATTCATATACTCCTCTAGGGTGCATGCCATACAAGACCTTAAATGGGCTCATACCTGTGATTCTGTTTGGCGATTCATTATAGGAAAACTTAGCTTGTGCCAACACTCTATCCCACTGTTTTGGATTTTCCCCAACCAAGCTCCTCAGCATGTTACCCAAACTCCTGTTAACTACCTCCGTCTGACCATCCGACTGTGGATGATACGCTGAGCTGAAATTCAACTTAGTACCCAGCTTCTTCCACAATGTCTTCCAGAAGTAACTTGTGAACCTCGTATCTCTATCAGAGATAATACTTCTTGGCAAACCATGCAACTTCACTACTTCATTAAAGAACAAGTTTGCTATATGAGTGGAATCACTTGCCTTAAAACACAGAACGAAATGTGCCATTTTTGTGAATCTGTCCACTACTACAAAGATGGAGTCATTTCCTTTCTGAGTCTTTGTCAATCCTAAAATAAATTCCATACTTACAGAATCCCAAGGCCTGGTAGGAACAGGCAAGGGTGTGTATAAACTGGTGTTTCGGCTTCTTCCTTTGGCATGCTGACAGGTTCTACATCTTCTCACAAACTTCTCAACCTCAGACCTCATCTTGGGCCACAAGTAAAAATGACTTAGCTGTCCATAAGTCTTATCACTTCCAAAGTGACCATCCATTCCCCCATTGTGCTTCTCTTGAATCAAATTTTCCCTCATTCAGCAGCGTGGGATACACAACTTACTATTCTTGAAAAGTAAACCGTCCTGCAACATATATTCATCCCACAACCCTATGTCCACCTCCACAGGGTTCTTGCATTCTCTATATGCACACTAAAAATCATTGCCAGTTTCATATAAGTGTCTAAGGTATTCAAATTCTAAAACTTGTACCTGATTTTCCTTTATAATTAAGGCTCTCCTGCTCAATGCATCAGCTACACGGTTTGACTATCCACTAATGTGCTTTAACACAAAAGTGAAACTTTGCAAAAACTCTACCCATTTAGCATGTTTCTGATTCAATTTATGCTGCTGCATTATGTACTGTAAAGCATGGTTTTCAAAATACAATACAAATTCCTAAGGCATCAAATAATGCCTCCAATGTTTTAGGGCTTGGACTATAGCGTAGAATTCCTTGTCATATGAGGAATATTTATGTTTTGCATCATTAATTTTTTCACTAAAATAGACCACTGGTTTACCTTCTTAACTGAGCACAGCCCCAATGGCTATCCCACTAGCATCACAAATAACTTGGAATGGTTTTCTAAAGTCTGGTAACCCCAACACGGGTTGCTCTGTAATATTTTTCTTTAACAGTTGAAAGTTATTTTCAGCTCCTGCTGTGCAATTGAATGGCTGCTTGTCCTTTCTAAGAGTCTCCACTATGGGTGAGCAAATGACACTAAAGTTCTTTATGAATTTCCTATAAAATCTTGCTAAACCATGGAAGCTTCTTACCTCAAATATGATTTGGGGTGAAGGCCAATCCACGATTGCTTGCACCTTCTCCGGATCCATCTTTAAACCATCCTTCGAAACCACGAAGCCCAAATACACTAACTCGGATTTCAGAAATGAACACTTCTTAATGTTCACCAATAAATTTTCTGCTTACAACCTTTCCAAGACATACCTCAGATGCCTTAGATTCTCCTCCTTTGACTGACTGAAAATTAGTATATCATCCAGGTAGACTATCACAAATTTTCCTATGAAGTCTCTCAAGACTTCATTCATCACTCTCATAAAAGTACTTGGGGCGTTTGATAACCCGAATGGCATAACCAGCCACTCATAAAGCCCTTCATTAGTTTTGAAGGTTGTCTTACACTCGTCCCCCTCTCTAATTCTGATATGATGATACCCACTTTTCAGATCTATCCTTGTAAAGTATGCTGCCCCACTCAGACAGTCCATTATGTCATCCATCCTGGGCAATGGGAACCTATACCTAATGGTTATTTTATTAATGGCTCGTGAATCTGTGCACATCCTCCATTCACCACCCTTCTTTGGGCTCAACACTGCAATCACTGCACATGGACTCAGACTTTTCTTAATCAGCCCCTTATCCAATAGTCCTTGTACTTGCTTTCTGATCTCTTCATTCTCTTGAGGTGTCAGCCTATAGGCTGCCTTGTTGGGTAAGCTAGCTCCCGGAATGAAGTCAATGTGATGGCTGATATCTCTCTTTGGTGGCAACTCATTGGGTAAATCATCCACTACTATGTCACCACATTCATCCAACATTCTCTGAACCTCTTCAGGCAGATCTAAAATAGTGGTCTTCATCATTACTACCTTGGGCTTGCACATCACAGTGTAGTTCACTTCCTCCTCCTCAAACTGTTGTAAATACTTTTTCCCGGTCAACATCAAGACTTTTGCTGCTAGTTGTTCTACTGTACTACCTTCTTGCAAAGGAAGTAAGACGTGTCTCATTCCATCCTTATCAAAACTATAGCAGTTCCTCCTACCATTGTGCACTACTTTCCTATCAAACTGCCAAGGTCTTCCCAACAAAACATGACAGACATCCATGGGCATAACATCACATATTACTTTATCTTTATATGTACCTACTTGTAAATCAAACTCACATTGCAAGATTTGATGTTCTTTGTGCAACCAGGATACCTTGTAGGGGATTGGATGTCTGATCTTCTTCAAGCTCAATTTCTCCACCATCTATGTGGAAACCATATTTTCAGTACTCCCATTGTCAATCACCATCTTGCAACACTTTCCTTTGACCTTGCACATAGTCCTGAACAAGGCCTTCCTCTAAGCAGGTTATGCACTTTCCTTCTCGGGTTTCAACAAGACTTTTTTTATCATCAAATCTTCTCCAGTCTCAGGTAGATTTTCAGCCACTGGTAATTTCTCTTGTTGTTGCTCCTTCTGAGCTACATAGGCCCCTCTCTGTCCTATGTTTTCCTTCTCCGGGCATTCAAAAGACCTATGACCTAGTTTGTTACACTTGTAGCATCGAAATACAGTTTCTCTGCCTCTCCCTCTACCTTTACCTCCCTAGTAGGGTCTTCATCCTCTGGGGTCACTATTTCTGTCTTGTTGCTCCTGCTGATTCGAATTGTTGGACTCTCCCTTTTGGGCTAGAAACTTTCCCCTTCCAGTTGGTTTCCCTCTTCCTCTGGCTGAACCTCTTCCTCCGTTGAATTTTTGTTTCCTCAATAGCTTCTCTTCTACTCTCAGGACACATTGGTAGGCCTCTTCCATTGTCCTAGGTGATATCATGTTGATTTCATCCTGGATATCCATCCTCAATCCATTTACATATCTGGAAGCCTTCTCGGCTGATTCCTCCACATAACCAGCTCTCAAATTCACTTTGTAGAACTCCTCAGTGTACTCCCTCACAGTCAGCACTCTTTTCCTCAGATTCTGCATTTGCCTATACAGAGTCAGCTGGTAATCCTTGGGCAAGAATTTGGCCTTCATCTTGGCCACCATCCTATCCCAGCTCTTGATTAGTGGCTTATTCTTCCTTCTCCTCTCTACCTGCACACTATTCCACCAGAGGGAGGCATGCCCCTTTAACCGTGTCACTGCCAATCTGACTTTCTTGTTCTCCTCAATCTCATCATACTCAAAATATTTATCCAACTCATTGATCCAGTCAATGAGGTGTTCAGCAGTAAGGCTTCCCTCATAGGTGGAAAGCTCGGGCTTCGGTTTGGATGTGGTTCCTAAAATGGATCGAATACATCTCATTTCAAGTGTCTCTGCTATAGGAGTTGCTTCCTCCTCACGTTCTTCCTCATCAGGCTCACTCATATCTCCTGCCATGACCTCAAGCTCTACCAACACAAACAACCATGTATTTTCCTTATTTTGCTGAGCAATCTCCCTCTGATACCAAAATTGATGGCAAGAAAATGATGGAGCCTAAAATCCCTCTCTCTAGGTGATTTTCCCAAAAGTAACTATGGTTTCAATCCTCACATCGATTTCCAACCCAAGCTTAACGTTTTCATATGCCCAAATAATTATGTAATAAAAAAAATTTATGTGCTGCTACGAGACTAGATCCCATATGCATAGTGCGGCTACCTGGATTTGGTCATAGGAATTGCTAATGGATCACTCAATCGTGGATGACCTGTGTGTATTTGCAATGGCATCGTGTTCCTCTACCCGTGAGCAGCATCCCTCCTCCAACACGCCCATAACGACGCGGCTACATCCATTTGTCAACGGGTTCTCCTACCATGCACTTGCAAAAATGAAAAATACTCTAGTTTCTCCCAACTTCGACAACAGAGTATTAATACGAGGGTATTCTCTCGGTCCTGCACATTGGAGTATTCACAAAATGTTGCATATGAAAAGAAAATGGTTATAAATTGAACCCACTTTGTTTTTAAAAGAACTCTGACACAGCTACAAGCTCGTAGAGAAATTACATGACAGAAAAAAATTGAACAGTCGCTATGTACAGGAGTGAGGTATTCACAATGGATTCAAGGTTTTCAGAAAAATTGATTCATTCTTTTTTTATTAAATGACAGGCTCTCTCTCCATCCTTTTTCTCCTAAGTCACCGGCCCCCTCTATATCTTTTTCTTCTGTTTTTTTAGCAACAAAACTCTTCAGTTTCCTCTGCCTCGAACTGCAAGATTCCACTCCCTAAAACTCAAGAGTTTTTTTCTAAATTTAGAGAGCTTGTAACTTCCTATCTAAGTGGCTTAATCTCCTCACAGGGAGCTAAAATTAGCCAATTATTTGTTACTAATATTCTATACTCACAACATACTATTTCCTACGTAATTTCTCTTTCAATAAGATGCCCCTACATCAGCATATAATATAACATATGTCATAATATAATATAGTATATGAAAATATCTTATTTGACTTATGTATGAGAGGATAATATAAATAAATGGATAGATAAGATTGCACAAATTTTTAGAAAAGAGTTGTCATAGTTTCATTTAAGATAGAAGCATGACAAGTGAGACTTTGCAACCATGTTTATTAATATTTTATTTATTTAAATCAAATTGATATTTTTTGAGAAAATGAATTTATTGATTATTGACTATTATTTTATTGGAATTTATTGATGGATAAGGAGGATGATGTGGAGTTTTGATATAAATAAGAGACTTTAGATTTGAAAAGGAGGAGGTTCTTTATCTCTTAAAGGATATTTTGGGAGAGTTTTCTAGGAATGGGGATTTTGAGTATTTTGGGGTATGAGAAGTTTGGAAGAGTTGGAAGAGTTTAAGAACTCTTGGAATATTTGATGCATAGCCTACTAGTGCATCATTGTTCTGTTCCTTGGGGGTCTCAGGAACGGAGGGCCAGGAGGCCATTGGATGGGACCATTCAATGACTTCATCGGGCCAGGGAGCCGGTTAGGCCCCTAGTTCACTGGGAGGAAAAAAATATGGTTCCACTTTGGGAAATGAAGAAGCAATCAACTTGAGGAGAAGATGGAAGCTTGATTTACTTTTGACTTCGTCACCATTCTTATATCAAGGTATTTTTATTGTGATTTTAAAATTGTTTATATATTGTTGTAAACTTCTTATACGTTGCTATGGTTACATGATGCTTATATGTTGTTCAATCATACAGTTAATAAATCCACCATTTGAGCTTTTATTAATACTCTTATGTATTCCAACTCCATCTCCAATTCCATTTCCATTTCCATTTCCAATTCCAATTTCCAATATCAATTTCAATTTCAAATATCAATTTTCAAATTCAATTTCAATTTCAAATTTCAAATTGCAATTGTGATTTTAATTGCAAGTTAAATTTCCAATTTCAATTGTAATTCCAATTGTATTTTCAATTGCAATTCCAATTGTAATTTCAATTACAAATCCAATTGCAATTCCAATGTAATGCCCATCAAACTCGCTATTACTATCGATAATGACAAAAGTGACCCAGTTAAAGAAACCAAGATAAAAGACTGCTTACATGTTGATTTGGAATAAATTGTTGACTGATTAGAGATATATGTGATAAATGAATATGTTTTGATGATTATAGATACTTGTGATTTTAATATGAAATTTTTTTGATTGATTAAGCACATGTGACACCTTATGATGAATGTTGTATTTATGTTGAAATATGGAAATAGAATTATATGGGTGATTATGATCTGAATCCAATGGAAAATTATCTATGTTTCCTTAATAATTAGCGAATGAATGAAATGAATTTCGATATGATGATTTTGAGCAATACGATTAATGTGTGGCTTGAGTATGTGTGCAGTAGCAGGTAAGACATCTTATCGACTGATTGACAATCGAATAAAAATGGGGGGTGGGGTCACAAAAGACGGGAAAAACACACACATGGGTATGACGACAGTGTCGACTCCTGATAGCATCCACGCACGAGTTTGAAAATCCCTTTCATCTTTACTCAGGGGAGCGTGAAGTCGTACAGGGGAGACCATAACAGATTGGTCACGTACAAGGTTGAGGGGCGCGGAGTAAGAATGGACTTAATCCTTAGTGTCATTAGTCTTACATAGAGTGTATCCAAATGATTTATGGTAACAATTCCTAAAATCACTACACGAAATCCCAACACAAGAGTAAAATGAGAAAGTGTTGTCAGAAGGACCCAACCATGTGGTACCTAGACAATTAAGGAAAGAAAGTATTGTCAGAAGGACCCGACGATGTGGTACCTAGACGAATAAAGGAAATTGATATGTGAACACCTATGTACTTGGCATATAGTATTGCATTAGATTATTTGTGCATGAAAAAACTATTTATAATTATATACTTGGCATATAATATTGCAATAGATGATTTGTGCATGAAATTTAATGTACGATGATTACAATATAAAATTTAATGTACGATGATTACAATATACGTACAAATATAAAATTTAATGTACGATGATTGAAATTTAATGTACGATGATTTGTGCAAATTTAATGTACAATGATTACAATATAAAATTTCAATCTCAATTACATTACAATTGCATTATGTAGTCTACACATTACAATTCAATTACAATTTAAGATTTAAAATTAAAATTTCAAATTCAATGTGTAATTTCAATTGAAAATTCAATGTGTAGTTACAATTTAAAAGTTCAATTTCAATTATATTACAATTACATTTGAAATCAAAATTTAAAATTCGAATACATTACAATTTAAAATTTAAATTACAATTTTACATTGTATAGATGTATTTTAAATTACAATTATATTAAAGTTGTATAGGTGTCGCATCTCCTTATTTCTATCAAATAGAAGTTTGTGGTGTGTATGAAACATTCTATGAATGAATACATGCAACTTAGGGATCTTTCTCGGAGGATTTAGTTTCTATCCATCCACATAAACTTTAAATAAAAAATTGTTTCCTAGAACTGCTATCAAATAAAATTTACCTGTTTTATAAGGTTAGGTGGTTGTATTAAATAATAATTCTTGGTTTTTAGAGATTATGACTCTTTAACACATGTTTATCCTATATATTGGTAATCTTCAATCATCTAGTAGATATTTAATATTGATTTTAAAGCATCTAAAAAAATATTTATAAAACTGTTATGGAGGAAGTTCATGGAGCACTAACCATACATTCAAGTGTATTCAAAGTATCAATGTGCTTGTCACATTGGAGCACCATAACCCAATTTTCACAAAACCTCCCATCTAGTATTTTTAATCTTGGCATTAAAACATATAAAAAAAATACATTTATAAAACTATTGGTCACCTTGCAAAACAAACACTATATAAACGAGGAAAAAAAAACTTCCACAAAAATCTCCAATAAAATCTTCAACAAGTCAACATGACAACTATGTCAATGTTTCAACTGGCATACATGTAAATCATTCATTTGGCCAATGGGTTATAGGAATGCAAGTCTCCATAATATGATCATGGTCAACTGCTACCATCTTCCATCTCTTTGGATCACCTCTCTTCATCTTAATTTATGTTAGATGTATCCGAGATGCCACCACCAAATGACTGTATTGGCATGATATATATTTTATAAAACTATTGGTCACCTTGCAAAACAAACCCTATATAAACGAGGAAAAAAAAACTTCCACAAAAATATCCAATAAAATCTTCAACAAGTCAACATGAAATCTATGTCAATGTTGCAAGTGGCATTCATGTAACTCATTCATTTGGCCAATGGGTTATAGTAATGCAAGTCTCCATAATACAATAATGGTCAACTGTTGTCATCTTCCATCTCTTTGGCTCACCTCTCTTCACCTTGATTTTTGTTAGATGTATTCGAGATTCCACCACCAAATGACTGTATTGGCATGATATATATTCAGGCATAAAATCTCTGTAAATAATTTAAGAACCCTATTTTTTCACTCTTTCAAAAAAGTGGCCCATCAGAACCAAGTCTCCAATTTGGTATGTGAACTCTCCATCTTGATAGGGTCACACAAACTTGCTTTTAATTTGTGTGCACCGCATCAAATAATATGCCACATTTTCTTGATTATGGGGGGGTGCAATGACAACAAATACATCACCTGCGAGAGAAATTACAAATATTATGCAAATGTCCTACGTGCATTTCTACATTATTTGTATATGTGTAATATATAGTGAACTAATTAACTTAATGAAGTCTTGTACCTTCCCTAACCACATCAGAAACTCAATAATGATCTAGTGAGACCATTTCCTCGTCAATGTGCATCTCTTTCTATGTTGGTATTAGATGTGGGCCTTTTGGATTAAGAGGGACATATATCCATGGTTTCACATATACATCATTTTCACAGTGATGAAGCACGCATCCATTTGCATCAATGCAAAACTTGCCAAAAAAAGAATACTTCCTCGTTTCAATGGCGAATATGCCACCCATGTATTTACTTCGAACATAATGTAATTCCCTTGTACTAGGTATGGTCTCACAATACCATGGCATGGATATATTCACATCACCAAGGGAAACATCCCAAAAGAACCTGCATGGAATTCAATTTGTCATATATAAATTCCTACTGAGTAGGTGTTCATTTGGAAATTATGATATTTAATGTTATTAGCTTATTAATTGAGTTTGGAGTTTATTACCTGCACATCGGCCTTGCTTTTCTGCTACCTTAATGTCCCAAATTTTGTGTGCACCAATCAACTACTTCTGCGGAGCATTTGAGTTTGGTTGCACCATGACTCATTTGGTACCTCTGAAGTGCTCATTTCACACATGCACTTCTGTCATCATGTTCACCCTTTCAATGCCCTATTTCAAAAAAGCTCCAGGTTTGTCTAACTTCTGTCTCTTTGTGAAGGAGACTCAAAAAATAAAAAGAGCGTGCCGATTTGAACTTCCCTGCACACCCATCTGACCAAATCCAGTGTTCATTAAATGATACACCTCTCTGTCTGAATGAATCATAAATCAACCCAAAGTAATGTTGAACAAACAATGTGTCATGCTCACGATCATCACTGACATAAAAATGGTACTCCTTGTTCACTTCGCGTGATGGAGGAGTGGTATCCCTACCATCAATGCTTGCCTAAGAATGTCTATACAATACATGTACAAAGATAGGAACCTGGTCGGAGTGATAGTACTCACTTTGTATCTCTCTCTAAGGAACAAATGTGTAGTTCTCAGCAAAGTATACCATTGCTAAGATTTTTCCTGAATCAAGTAGCTCATGAGAATGTTTGAATTCTGAAGATTTCCACCTGCACCTATGGGAGTGCTTTATGCATTTATAAATCTAACTTTGAAACTTCTCCATGAAATATGAAACAATAATATCATCCTCGAGCAAGTCGATCCTCTTAGATGGCACGGATGAAGAAGATGATGGATTCATGGAGACATATTCGTACCTCTTCCACATAACTGTGATATCTAAAAATCCAGGGTGTCTTAGATCGATAGGAAATTTCCTATGGATAAATGTCAAATCCCCACATACAGGGCATCTTCTCCCACCTAAATACGTCCTATTGAAAATCAGTTATTCAGGATTCCTATTGCATAGTATCATACAAATAAAATATCGCACTGTGTGAGGAGCTGGTTCACCATTCCAAATCCTTTTGCAAAAATCCAAAAATGTGTCATAGTATAGTTGGA
Source organism: Larix kaempferi (assembly GCA_027924585.1). Taxonomy (NCBI): domain Eukaryota; kingdom Viridiplantae; phylum Streptophyta; class Pinopsida; order Pinales; family Pinaceae; genus Larix; species Larix kaempferi. The sequence continues at coordinate 1,053,946 of BSBM01001018.1, forward strand.
ATTCAACATGGTATCGGCAATAACAAGTGTTGTGAATCGTATTCGACCTAATATACCATGGTTTCAATTTTTTGAACATGCTAAATGATATCTGAACACCAGGATTGGTTTCTTGGAATTCCTCGTAAAGTGCAACTCCCGTCATCTCCATCACATGCTTAAAGTGTTCCTAATAAATGCCTCTGGATAAACATTAGGACAGGACATGCTTTTGATCTGGAATAGCATGAGAATGGCTATCCAAAAACTATATCACCTTCTCTTTAATTCCCTCTGACATCCTCCCTCGATAGGGTTCCCTACAAATAAGAGCCCAACAAGCAGCTTCATCATTTTCATTTATCCGGACCCTGAATTTAGTATATTTGAACAATGTTCTTTTTGAAACTTTGAAAAATGATGCCATTGTTGCTACCGTTCGATTTCTTGAGGTTCTTTAAGCAACAACAGCCATTGTAATTTCCCTATGAGTAGCTCGGGTATCATCATTTCTTGATTTTCCAAACGAATATAATGCATTTCTTACATTTTCTATTGCATTCTCGCATGTATTTTTTGTTTTAGCATATTGAAAACCCAACAACTTTGTGGCACGTTTCAATTTTTTGTGTTTTATCAACCCATGTAGGATTTGATCTTGTTCCATCGCTGAATGTTGTTCAAAATATGACTTAATTATGTTACTGACATGCTCTCTGATTGTCCGACTAAGGATCAGGTTCCCGAGCTCTTCTAGTGCAGCAACAACTGCACAATCCTCTAGACAATTTCCACCCCTTCCAACCCCACTATAACTCCCAATTTTACTTGAAATGTGAGAGGGAAAAGTGTCATGTGATGGTTGATCAGGATCGTGAGGGGCCACAGGTTCATGTGATTCTTAATCATAATGATGTGATGGTTGAACATAATCTATCCCTACATAATCAAAATTCATGTGAAGGGAATTTCAATTAGAAATGCACTATGCAATGAGGTTAATTTTAAAGTACCAAATTGAAGTGTTTTGAAATGCATTAGTACAAGAATTGAAAATACATGAAAAACAAGAAAATAGTTTGTAACTTGAATTCAAAATAACTAAATATGTATTTAACATGAAATTGTACATTTAGGTTGAAAATTGTTCTAAGTAAAGTTTGAAAATCAAGTATATGTATTTAACTTAGAACTTGTACATTTAATTTTAAAATTGCTAGTAACTTGAAATGTGTTACATGGAAATTAACAAATTGAAAATTGCTAGTGACTTGAGACTTGGAGCTCACATGAACCTATGCAAATAATTTTTGTAATTCCTTATTATGGTACTATAAGGAAAAAAATATAACTTATCCCTACATTCATACATAGAAAAAGTTCGTACAAGAATTGAAAATACTTTTAAAACAAGAAAATAGTTTGTATCTTGAATTCAAAATAACTAAATATTTACATTTAACTTGAAATTGTACATTTAGCTTGAGAATTGTTAATAAAGTTTTAAAATCAAGTATATGTATTTAACTTGATATTGTTAGTAACTTGATAGAACTTGTACATTTAACTTTAAAATTGCTAGTAACTTGAAATTTGTTAGATGAAAATTAACAAATTGAAAATTGCTAGTGACTTTAGACTTGGAGCTCACATAGGCTATGCAAATAACCTTTTGTAATTCATTATTATGGTACTATAAGGTAAAAAATATAACTTATCCCTACATTCATGCATAGAAAAAGTTGGTACAAGCACTGACAATACATTAAAAACAAGAAAATTGTTTGTAACTTGAATTCAAAATAACTAAATATGTATGTAACTTGAAATTGTTAGTAAAGTTTGAAAATCAAGTATGTATTGAACTTGATAATTGTTAATAACTTGATAGTTGTACATTGAACTTTAAAATTGCTAGTAACTTGAAATTTGTTGTGGAAATTAACAAATTGAAAATTGCGTGTGACTTGAAATTTATCCATTTAACTTGAAAATTGTCACAAATTATTACACATTGTTATGTATAAATTTATAAGAACAAGATTTGATTTTTTTAGTGCATGTTTAAGATATTATGATATACACATACCACATACCATATACCAAATCTAATTAGATAAATGATAGGAAGAATTTGAGATTGGAAAAAATATACAACCTTTTCATTGTCATTGAATCTTCAAACTATTACATAACTATCACAACCTTCATTTTTATTGTTGTCATTGTATTTTCCAACTACTACATAACTATCACAATGTTCATTTTATTTTTTTCATTGGATTTTACAACTACTATATAACTATCAAAATGTTCATTTTATTTGTTTTCAAATTGAATTTTCCAACTAATACATAACTATCCATTTAATTTGAAAATTGTTACAAATTTTGAGATATCAATAACATATATATTTACTATAAGGAAACAAATAGTTAATTTATCCCTACATTCATGCATAGAAAAAGTTGGCACATGAATTGAAAATACATTAAAAACAACATAATTGAATTTTCCAACTACTACATAATTATCACAATGTTCATTTTATTTGTTGTCATTGAATTTTACAACGATTACATAACTATCAAAATATTCATTTCATTTGTTTTCAAATTGAATTTCCAACTAATACATAACTATAACAATGTTCATTTCAAATAAAATGAGGTTACTAAAATCAGACATTAAAATAGTTATTTCAATCAACAAATGTTGAGACTTGGAGCTCACATGAGGCTATACAAATATTTTTTTAACAAATACAAAACAAGAATTGGAATAATTTACATTTAACTTGAAATTGTTAGTAACTTAAAAAATTGAAAATAGCTAAATATGTACATTTTAACTTGAAAATTGGATTCAAGTGTACATTTAATTTGAAAATTGTTCCAATAACATTAAAAATTGTTAGTCACTTGAAAATTGTTACAAATTTTGAAATAAATAAGAATCTCATTACAAACAAATAGTAAAGAAATTAGATTAGGAAATAGTTTTTTTTTTTAACATGGTTACTAATTTTGTATCTAAATAACAAATTGTTAAGAATCTTATTACAAACATAATATAGTAAGGCTAAGATGAAAAAAAACACTTAGTATATAACTAATTATTATAGAAATATAAAATATGAAATTTAAACATGGGTTTCTTGACTTGTTTAATATGTTTTAGATTTATATAAATTGATTGGATTATTGAATGACATATATAATATAACATATGTCATAGTATAATATAGTATATGAAAATATCTTATTTGACTTATGTATGATAGGATAATATAAATAAATGGATAGATAGGATTGCACACATTTTTAGAAAATAGTTGTCATAGTTGTATTTAAGATAGAAGCATGACAAGTGAGACTTTGCACTCATGTTTATTAATATTTTATTTATTTAAATCAAATTGATATTTTTTGAGAAAATGAATTTATTGACTGTTGACTATTATTTTTTGGAATTTATTGATGGATAAGGAGGATGATGTGGACTTTTTATATAAATAGGAGACTTGAGATTTCAAAAGGAGAAGGTTATTTTTCTCTTGAAGGATATTTTGGGAGAGTTTTCTAGGAAAGGGAATTTTGGGTATTTTGGAGTATGAGAAATTTGGAAGAGTTGGAAGAGTTTGAGAACTCTTGGAAGATTTGATACATAGTCTACTAGTGCATCATTTTCTTTGGGGGTCTCAGGAACGAGGGACAGGAGGCCATTTGGATGGGACCACTTAATTGCTTCCTGGGGCTAGGGAGCCGGCCAGGCCCCTAGTTGGCTGGGAGGAAAAACTGTGTTTCCACTTTGGGCAATGAAGAGGGAACCAACTTGAGGAGAAGATGGAATATTGCTTCAATTTGGACTTCGTCACCATTCTTATATCGAGGTATTTTTATTGTGATTTTAAAATTGTTTATGTATTGCTGTAAACTTCTTATATGTTGCTATGGTTACATGATGTTTATATGTTGCTCAATCATACAGTTAAGAAATCCACCATTTGAAATTGTATTAATACTCTTATGTATTTCAAGAATGAAAACATAATAGATGTTTAATTAGCTTAAAACTTATAATGCAAACTGAGGCATTTCATATGGTATCAAAGCTATGGTTCTAATACCTAGTCCAATAGGCCATCATGCTTCAATATCAAAGATTTTTCAGGACTGAGTAATGTTCTCAGCAATGGAAACTAAGGTCTCTCCTAAAAACCTCTAAAAATTATCTATACATATAGCTATACAATATTGCAACCTTCATGCTCTAACAACATTTGATGAGACTCGTTATAATCATTATGATTTACTATCTGTTCATTCCCTTGTTGGCCTCCCAATCCTGAAAAGTCAACAGTATTGGAAACAACATTGCATTCATCATATGCAGGTGTTGATACATCGGAAGAATTGAAACCCCTAAACTCAGCCATTTACCTGTCTTCTTTTCTTCTATCGCGAATTCTCTATTATAGTGAAATTGTTTACAGTCTTGTGAAATTTTAGGACTTCTGTCATCTAATAGTGACCTTAACTGGCTTGAATTATGAACATTAAATGTTGTTAAAAATAAAGACTTGTTTTTTTAGGGATTTAAGGCTGATCTTGTTGAACTCGCAGCTTGCTAGTATCATTATTTTATCCTCTACGATTACAATCTTGTCACACAAATGAATACCACTATTCACAATATGTCAAAAATCAAGATGGGAGATAAAATTATTCAATAGATCATGTCTAAATAGTAAAGCATTTTTTTCGTTAACATTCATCTACTGTCGCTACTCTTTTCTGCTACATTGTCCTACGTTCTTTTTAAAACTAAACAAAAAGTTTAATTTTCTCAACAACAACCGATTCATTTCCTTGATTAAGATCGAATCCAATCAATCCTCTAGCTCACCCTCTAGCATCTGCTTCCTCTAGTAGATGTCATGGTTATAAGATAACATTTTATATTTGCATATATCACAAACCAAACAGATTAAATCAGTGATCTATCATAGCATACTAAATCTTTTGTTTGGGTCCACTAATCTTCCCCTTCGACTTGGCGAAAAAATAAAAACTAGAACAAAGGATTTAGTACTAATATAAGGGATACCCAATCCAGATGTTCATCTAAAGAGTAACTGTATATGGGTAACCGGTTCGATAATCTGTGGATATCCATGTCCAGTTAGTCGAAAAGAGGTAAGAATAATGAAGAAGGAACCTATCACATCTATCATCAATGAACTTGTCATTTTACCTAGCACTCTCCCGTTTCGAGTAAAAAAAAATTAATAATAAATAAAAACATAAACAACATAAGTTAATCATATTCAAATCTTAATCAGTATAAATTTAATATATATAATAGTGATAGGGTTATATGTTTCTAGCAAGACTAGAACTAGAATGAGTAGGATTCGAACCCATGACTTGTGGTTGTTATTTCTCTGATCATTCTATGAAATAAATGTAAGTTTGTAAAAAATTTGCTCATTTTCACGACACTCATGGTGGTGTTATATTAATATTGGCACAATTACTCATGGTTGTGTTAGATTAATATTGGTGAATATTGAGTCAAAGACCTGTCGACCTGTCCATTAAATGACCAGTAATCATGAGCTGCCAGCTGGCGAATTGGGATGTGGTAAGTAATTCCTTCCACAGATATTAATGGGAATTTTGGTTTATAGAATAATCATTTCAAAATATGTTAAGAATTGCAAGCAAGTTCCTCATGAGTTAGCCCCAGTATTGCTGAGAGTTTGGCCTAGAAAATTGTTTTGATGGTCAAAATCTCTATGTACTGAGAACATTGAGAGAAGATACAATGGCTAGAAATAGAATAGAAAGAGACTACAAGTAGTAAGCCAACCTCTAATGGTGGAAGATGTCTTTAACCCTTCTTGGTTGATTTTTTAAATATATATTGGAGTTTGTTGGTGTTAACGTCGAAGCCAATACTCGTAATCCTCCTCCTTGAATATTCAATAATTCATCGACGGACACCTCGGTTAGCCTCCCTTCCTTATCAGAAGTACTCTCTTCCTTCTGAACCCCCGAGCAAATAGGCCATAGAGCTCACACACAACTCTAGAGACTCAGAAATGGGTTTCCCCCCACCAAAATCTCTTGCCAAACTCCAATAGTAGTAAATCAATATTTTCTCCAAAAATTACGATAACCATCTAGCCATAGGGTCCTTTCCCCATTCCCAAAGCCTTCCTTAAATAGGAAAATCCATTGTGACACATGTCGCTTCATGCAAAAATGATTAATTTCTTAATATTCAAATGTAATTTAGCTCACATATCCATATGTCAAGTTTTCTAAGAGGGTGCACCAACTTTCCTAAATTTACTCAAGTTTGTCTCCATGATGTTCGATCTAATTTCTATTTTTGTGGGTACAAGTGGTGGTAACTAAATGCTCAAGCCTAGTATTCCATTTGCTCCTAAAATAATAATTTCTATTATTTTAAATACTAAAAATGCATTTTCATGTGCAAATGGTCTAAATGCATTTTATAAGTTTTTTATGCATAATGTTTATCAATTAATTCCTTCTAGGACCTAGGTACCACACCATTTGGTCCATCCGTCCTTCATTTTTCATTTATCGACAAGGTACCACATCGTCGGGTCCTTTCATCCGTCATTTTCGTTTATCAACAAAGTAATACATCATCGGGTCCTTTTGTCCATCATTTCCGTTTATCGGCAAGGTACCACATCCTCGGGTCCTTCCGCCGATTTCCTTTCGTTGCATCTGAATTACGGGAACTTCATGTAGAAATTTAGGATCTATTACCTTCAATCCTCCGTCTACACGCTATTGGAGACTAATGGCACTGACGAGTAAGTTTGTTCTTACTGCACTCCCCCCCAACTCGTACGTGACCAACTCCATCATGGTCCAGTTCGCACGACCTCATGCTTACCCTGAGTAATCGGATCGGTGCTTCTCTACTCATGCATGGAATTCCGTTGGAATTCGACAGCGTTGTCGTTCTTCCGTGTGTGATTTATCCATACTCTACAACCCTTTAATTCCTTTGTGTGTACATCGGTGAACTGTTTCACCTGTCCCTACACACATTCTCAAAAGCACATATAAATAGCCATGTCCTCATTCATCATAATCATTTTGTAACATGCTAATCGTTAAGCAATTACAGTTTACTCATAATATCATATATCTCGTTAATCAGTAAGGCTTTACATCACATGTATTTATTTCGTTTACATCACATAATTCATCATACAACTAATCGTTAAGCAGCATATTCATGTACACATATCACATTTTTCATAACTCAGCTAATCAATATACAACATGCTATTTTTCAATTAGATAATTATCCACTTTCACAAATGTCAAACAATTCATTAATTTATTCATCATGGGTCATCATGCACATACTCAGTAAATAATTAAGGATTCATTTTATTGAATTTTTGTTCAGCCAGGTCACTCAACAGGTTCCATCAAGGTCTACAATAGTCTAGGGGCACTACATACAACCCTACTTATGTAGAAATTCCTCTCGAAGTTCAAAATAAATGCGGAAAGATATGACACATCTAAGTTGCGTCCTCCTAAGTCGTAGAGTTAGGACTATAACTATCCCACTACACTTTGACTTGATCAATCACAAGGTGCCTAAGCTACCATGTTCGCTGGTCCAAAATCCGGATCGGCTCAGCCATCATGGCCCCGTCCTCCGTTATCTGCACATTGCTCAGATCAATGACATGTGAAGTATCAGGAACATAACGACGTAATACAGAAACATGAAATACATTGTGAATCCTACTCAATGATGATGGAAACTCAAGATGATAGGAAACTGGTCCTATCCATTCCAAAATCCTAAAGGGTCCCACAAGCCTAGGTGACAACTTGTCTCCCTTTCCAAATTTTATAGAACTCTTCTGCGGTTTCACCCACATGAATACCTTATTCCCAATCTCATAATTTTGGTCAATCCTATCTACATCCGCATAGCTCTTCTTCCAATCTTGTTCTTCCTTTAGTCAAGCAGGAATGGTAACCATCTGTTCCTCCATTTCTTATATCACTTCGGGGCCTAGCAATTCCCTATCCTCCAACCTATCCCAACTTGTGGGAGTTCTACAAGGTCGTCCATAGAGAAATTCAAAAGGTTCCATCTGAATAGAACTCTAATAATTGTTGTTGTAAACAAACTCCACTAATGGGAGATATTCTTCCCACCTCTTTTGTTGATCCATTACGTACATTCTTAACATGTCCTCTAACACATGGTTCACCCTTCTAGTCTGTCCATCCGTCTTTGGGTGATAGGCCGTACCGAAGTTAAGTTGAGTGCCTAGAGCTTCTTGAAAGCATCTCCAAAATCTCCCAGTAAATATTGAACCTCTATCCGAAATGATAATTTTCAGAATTCCATGTAATCTTACAACTGCATTATTGAAAACCCTAGCTATCTCGGGAGCTTGATACGTGTTCTTGATCAGTAGGAAGTGTGCACTCTTCATAAGAACTTGTCGACTATTACAAAATTTGTGTCATGTCTCATGTTGGTTAAGGGTAAACCAACTATAAAATCCATCGAAATGACTTCCCATTTGGACTCTGGGATTGCATGCGGTTGAAGCAATCCAGTAGGGTTTCAATGTTCTTCCTTCACCATCTAGTTATCCATACACTTTTCTACGAAACTTACCACATCCCTTTTCATACCTTGACAAAAGAATAAAGGTTTCAAGTCTACATACATTTTCTTTACCCCGGGATGCACCCTGTAAACCTCTCTATGAGCTTCCGATAGTATCAACTTCTTGATCTCTTCATTCCTTGGTACATAAATATGATGTTTATACCATAAAATTCCATCTATGTCCAAGGAGTACCCTTCAAACTTAGGTAGCCTCATCTTCTCATTCTCCAATTCTGTTTTTACTTCATTATACCATGTGTCATCATGTTGTAGTGTCAGGATCTTTTCTCTTAAGTTGGTCTTCATTGGTATAATTGAGCATATCCCAGGTCTTCATTGATTGCATCCGCCACTCTGTTTAAAGTTCCTTTTACATAAGTTATGTCGAAGTCGAACTCACTAAGTAACTCCGACCATCTTTTCCGCCTTGCATTAAGATCGCTCTGAGTTAATATGTGTTGTAATCCACAATGGTTAGTCTTTAGCTCAAACTTCCTACCTACCATATAGTGTCGCCATAACCTTAAGGCATGCATCACCGCGGCCATCTCCATGGCATGGGTCACATAATTATCTTTGTGCAGTCGGATTCTTCGGGATGTGTATTTAATTGCCCTTCCTTCTTGCATCAATACATAACCAACTCCATCCTTTGATGCGTCCGTACAAAACAAGAAGTATTTATCCATATCAGGAACTCTTGGTATAGGTGTCGTCGTCAACAATTCCTTTAACCTAGCAAATGCTTAATCACATTTCTCTGTCCATAAGAAGGGGCGGTTTTTCTTCTGTAATTATGTAATGGGTCCTACTACCCTAGAGAAACCTTCTACAAAACGTCTATAATACCCCGCAAGTCCCATAAAGCTGCGTGCCTCATGTACGTTAGTGGGTGCCGGTCATTCCCAAATTGCTTCTATATTCGTCGGATCCACAACAATCCCGTCACAGTATATGATGTGTCCAAGGTAGTGAATCTCTTTCTGGAATAATGAACACTTGGATAACTTTCCGTATAGGTGATTGTCTCTTAAACATTGCAAAACTATTCTCAAGTGTTCCTCATGTTCTTCCTGTGTTCTAGAATATATCATAATGTCGTCCAAAATTACTTGCACAAATTTGTTGAGTTACTAATGAAACACACCATTCATAAGGTTCATAAATACACTGGGTGCATTTATCAAACCGAAAGGTACTACTACAATTTCAAAGTGTCCAAATCTAGTTTTGAAAGCAGTTTTTGGGATATCTCCATCCTTAATTCTCAACTGATGATACCTTGATCTCAAATCTATCGTAGAAAATACTGTCACATCCTTCATCTGATCAAAGAGGTCATCAATCCTGGGTAGAGGATATTGATTTCTTCCAGTCGCCTTGTTTAGTTGATGGTAGTCAATGCACAAGCGCCAAGAACCATCCTTCTTTTTGAAAAAAATCACAGGTGCTCCCCAAGGAGACACACTATGTTTTATCAACCCCAAGTCCAACAACTCTTGAAGTTGAATTTGTAACTCCTTCAAATCTGGTACCAACATTCGGTAAGGAGTTCTTGCTATAGGCTCTATTCTTGGTTTTGGTTCAATTGTGAAGTCTAGTTCATGCTGCGGTGGTAGGCCAGGTAGAGAATCCTAAAATACATCCATGTATTCCAAGAATAGAGGGTGGTTGATCACTTCTACTTTATCCCCTTCCTTGTTCATCTCTATCACCGCATACAATTGGCACCCATTTCCCATGCTCTTCTTCAGTTACATGGTCAATATCATTCTTAGGGAAACTTTCCTTTTCCTTCCTACCAATACTCTTTTGTAACCTTCATCATCTAAAAGGGTTAACTATTTACTCCAGAAATCCATTACTGCAGACTGTGCCTCAAGCCAATCCATTCCTCGGATTAGGTCATAAGTACCTAGCTCTGTAGCATAAAATGACATTCTAGTAGAGCACACCCCTAAATCAACTTCAGAATCTTCTACCTTGAGACCCACACTTTGGATACTACCGGAAGCCATTTCAATAGTGTCGAAATCCTCTTGACTGACTATCATCATCTTACTATTTTATAAAGCTTTTAAAGAAATGAAACTTTTTGTGGCACCAGGTTCTATAAGAAAAGAGAATACATTACCAACTATCTTACCCGTGGTCTCGAGGACCGTAGATTGATGTTCAACGTGACGATTGTTGATGGACACATGGATGTGATGTGCTTGTCCCAGATCTATCACAGTAGTTTGTCGTGGTCCTTGAACTCTTTGGCTTCCGTGGTCCTGCCGAGGAAATTTGATTTGGAAATGTGGTCTTCCACATTTTCAACATCCAGCTTTTGGGCCTCTAGTTTTACTTCCAGTGGGTGCATTATTTCTCCTTGGTCCAAATTGTGCCAGTTTTGCAAAAGGTTTTGCATGATCATTCCATGGTGGTGATCGGTAGGGTGCTCTGTCATCTCTATTAGGCCTTCCATTGAAATGTCCCTTTCCAAAATTCTTCTACCCATAGTGATGTTTGGGCACATGAGAATATTGACTTCCTCGGTCAACACTGGTAAATTTCTTACTAGGTATTCCTTTGCTGGGAAGCTCTTCCTCAGCAATGAGAGCTTTCTGGACCGCGTCATGCAAATTTGTAGGCATCAGGATATGAACCTTGTCTCGGATAATTGGTTTTAATCCATAAACAAACTTGTTGAATTTTAGTTTCTCAGTAGACACATGAGGTGCATACCTCAGCAATTCCATATCATGGATCTCGTACTCCTGTATCGTCTGTGGTCCTTGCTTTAAAGCATGGAAGTCATTCAACTGTCGTTCGATCAATGCATTTGATAAGTAATGTCGACGGAAATGTTCATTGAACAGTTCCCAAGAAATCTCTTCTAGTTCCAGACCTAACTGAGTTCGTAAGGGCTTCCCCCTTAACCTGCAATATCACCATGTGCACCTTCATGTTGGACATATAGTCCCTTAGTGCGAAACACATGGCCATATTCTCTAGTCATGCTTCCGCTTCGGTTCCTTCAATGCAACCCCAAAACTCTGGAAATTTCTCTTTTTCTAGTTCTCGATGTATGTTAACCGATGGTGGTGTGTGTGGCACTGCAGTAACTTGAGAACTATCATTCTCACGGTCTAGTCGGATCATCAATGCCTTCGTCATCCTATGATAATTTCTCATCATGGTCATATCCTCGCCTGCGGGCAGGTTAATAGTTTATTTTGCTCTTCAAGGCGTATTCATAGGATGCGTTGGGGTTAGTGGATGTGTTGCTCGTCCGCGCCCCCTTCTGGCTCTACCTATGCAGGTTCTTTGATCCATGACGGAGTCTATTCAAGAGATAAATTAAAATTGATTAGTTCAAAATCATTTTTAAAATTTCTACAGAAACGCCTAGGTCCTAACTAAGCTCGACTAAACTCTGATACCAAATGTAGAGACTCATTTTTAGTAAGATTTTTTTTTTATATACACCCGGCTCTAAAGCATATCTAAGGAATTTCTCCTTACTATAATTTCATTAATTAAATTTATATACTAATAAAATTATACACTCGTCGCAATCCATCTAGGTGATTACTTATAACATAATCACATCTACATCTCATTAATTTTAGTTGTTCTTTGTCTTTATCACTAAGTTAAAACATATGCACTTCAATCGAATTTCAACTAAACCATTGAATATTTTTGGTCCATAATCCAACTAAAAATGCTTAAAATATATATACGTTCCAAACTCAACTACCACTGAATACATTTAGAGAAAGAATATTACAATAAACCATTAAATATTCTATTTCACAAGTCACTATGAATAACATGATTGAAACATATATATTTTAATTTCCACTATGACTAAATATACATGAAATCATATTTCAACAATTCATTATATAATTTAGTCCATAATCCAACTATAAATAAAAGAATTAAAATAAATATATATATCCCCAATTCAACTATAATTGAATATATTCAAGAGAAAGCATATTACGATAAATCATTTAGATATTTCATTTCATAATCCACTATGACTAAAATGATTAGAACATATATCCTTGAATATTTTAAAGAATGCACATCACAACAAATCATTTATTTCATAGCCAACTTTAAAATATATATATTCTAAATTTCAACTATGAGTGAATATACATAAAATTCATATTTCAACAATAATGGTCTAATATATAAATATTCCTTTCGTAATTTGCTTGATGACTTAACTCCCTATATAACCTACTACAATCGGAGTTATAATTTCCAATCCACTAATTGATAATAAATAAACAATTTAAAATGTACTTATCCATTCCATACCATTATAAGAGCTTCTAACTCTCTATTCACCTAACAACAAGAATGATTTAAATATAGAAATTATAACTTTTAATTTACTTAAACTATAACTTCAACTTCAAAAAAAAAAAATGAACCTGCTTAATTAAACGGAAATATAATTACTGGTCCTGTCAAGCTTCTGCATAGGCTCCATTCTTGTAGGGATGTATCCTTCTGAAATCAGCTGTTGAGAGTTCAAATCCCAGCATATCCCTCCGGATTTTGATCTCTCAACACATGGTGATGTATAGTCTTATTCACTGAACAAAGGTTCAGCATTTTAATAGGCCATAGAGCTCACACACAACTCTAGAGACTTAGAAATGGGTTTCTCCCCCCACCAAAATCTCTTGCCAAACTCCAATAGCAACAAATCAATATTTTCCCCAAAAATTACGATAACCATCCAGCCATAGGGTCCCTTCCCCATTCCCAAAGCCTTCCTTAAATAGGAAAATCGATTGCGACACATGTCACTTCATGCAAAAATACTTAATTTCTTAATATTCAAATGTAATTTAGCTCACCTATCCATGTGTCAAGTTTTCTAAGAGAGTGCACAAACTTTCCTAAATTTACTCAAGTTTGTCTCCATGATGTTCCATCTAATTTCTATTTTTGTGGGTGCAAGTAGTGTTAACCAAATGCCCAAGCCTAGTATTCCATTTGCTCCAAAAATAATAATTTCTATTATTTTAAATACTAAAAATGCATTTTCATGTGCAAATGGTCTAAATGCATTTTATAAGTTTTTTATGCATAATGTTTATCAATTAATTTGTTCTACGACCTAGGTACGACACCGTTGGGTCCATTCGTCCTTCATTTCCATTTATCGACAAGGTACCACGTCGTTAGGTCCTTTCGTGCATCATTTCCATTTATCGACAAGGTACCACATCGTCGGGTCCTTTCGCCGATATCCTTTCGTTGCATCTGACTTGCGGGAACTTTATGTAGGGATTTAGGATCCGTTACCTTCAATCCTCCGTCTACACGTTATTGGAGACTAATGGCACTGAGGAGTAATTTCGTTCTTACTACGATCCCCCCAACTCGTACTTGACCAACTCCATCATGGTCCACTTTGCACGACCTCACACTTCCCCTTAGTAAGCGAATTAGTGCTTCTCTACTCATGCGTGAAATTCTGTTGGAAGTCGACACTGTCATCGTTCTTGAGTGTGTGATTTATCCATACTCTACGACCCTTTAATTCCTTTGTGTGTCCGTCGGTGAACTATTTCACCTATCACTACACACATTCTCAAAAGTACATATTAATAATCTTGTCCTCATTCATCATAATCATTTTATAACATGCTAATCGTTAAGCAATTACAGTTTACTCATAATATCATATATCTCGTTAATCATTAAGGCATTACATCATGTATTTCTTTTGTTTATATCACATAATTCATCATACAGCTAATCGCTAAGTAGCATATTCATGTACACATATCACATTTTTCTTAACTCAGCTAATCAATAGACAACATGTTATTTTTCAATTAGATAATTATCCACTTTCATAAATGTCAAAAAATTCATTAATTTATTCATGATGGGCCATCATGCACATACTCAGTAAAGAATTAAGGAGTCATTTTGTTGAAGTCTTATTCAGCTAGGTCACTCCACAGGTGCCCTCAAGGTCTACAATAGTCTAGGGGCATTACAATTTAGTTAATTATTTCTTTTATGTCTATTCTACTTGTAGAGTTGCTTATTAAATAATAACGAAAATCATCCATTGCTAAAATCCTGATTCGCCTAGTTTATGCTCGCGCTATGTCTTGGTTAAAGAAAAAAAAATTATGCGCAAGATATAAACCTCGTTGATACCTCAACGCCGAATCTTCAGATTCGCATCCAACCCACCTGCCTAGCTTTAGAATTCTTTTTATTCAGATCCTTGCTCTTAAATGTTAGATTACATCCTGTATATGTCACGATATCTATGTGAGACACTGATCAGCTATGCTGAAGTTCGTTTCCCTGTCTAAATCGATGAACCCATCACTTATCTCAGTTATCCTAATTTAATCCAATAGATTCTCTCTAGCGTTTAGATCCCCAACCTGTACATATCCAAGGTCTGCCTAAGACTCTGATATGTCCATTAGGAGTTCGCTGCTCAGTACGATTCTTCAAACATGCCTAACATGGTATTCAAATCTAACCCTTTAGTTCTTCCCATTTAGGGTACCAACTGCAAAGACGTCAAAGTATGTAAATATATGGAGATATCTGCCTCGTCTATGATACTGATCCCTTATATTAACTTGGAACTACTGAATTTATTTTTTCCCACAGATTTGGATTGGTTCAAGACTCTACTTAACCTGTAAGAAATCCGATCTGTATGATTAGAACTAGTTCTAACTCAGCATAATTCGTAGATAACATCTAACCATGATCTACTACCGGATCTAAAACTCTGTCTATTTCATCGATCTGATATGAATAGAATTAATTCTAACTTTTCCTAATTCGTAAACAACATCTAATGTCGGATTGAGATGGACAAGAAGGATCTTCAGTGGGTAGACATTTCACCCAGGATTCTCGAAGGGATTTTCCATGTAGCGAGAGTGAGTTATAACTATACCTGTACCGAAGGCACAGTGGACAACGGAAGAAATAACTTTGTTTCTGTTTCCAGTTTAATTATTCAATAATGAGGATAATATTCGTATGTATGTGAAATCGTTGTCAATTAGAAGATAGTTGTTCTGTAGAATAGGAATTCAATTCAACAATATAAAAAAACAAAACCTTGTATGATCGAATATCTCTCTATGAAACCAACGTTCTGCGTTGGATGAATATACTTAGATCCCGGTCGAAAGCACCCAATGAATTGCGTTGGATATTTTTTCCTTAGACTACCGGCAAGTTTTCAACTACCTTCCAGCTGTAACTGAACCAGGCCTATGTAAAAGTGTAACCCAGCTCATTGAATGACCAAATGGTTATGGTGATTGATGACTAGAGAAGAACGGGATCTGGGGCTTGTTAAGTAGCTTGATAAATATGTTTAGCAATATGCTATGTTCCTGCATTTTACCTGGAAACTGCTTTTTAGAAACCTCGAGAAATTTAGATTTGTTGATAATGGAGAGATCGGTATTTTTATGCCTCAACTTTACTTACCGCCTTGTTTAACTAATTATTCAAATCCTGAGTCTCCTCCCTTGTGGCCTCATCATCTGCAATTTATGTTTCATAATTAGTTGGTGCGCAGCAGTTAATACAAGTCCTTTCTCGAATCCCTTATCCACAGTCTCATTTACATCGTGATCAGACTCGCCAAACTAGGAAGACCATTCGGAGCTTATCAAGCACATGTCGAGTTGTGTCTCCACGTAGCGATCCTTCTACTCTGTGTAGGTGGCTAATTTAACTCTCTAATTGATGATCTACATCGCTTATATTAACCAGAATTAGTACAAGAATTATCCAGACAATAGTTCGAATGGACATTAGTGCTCACTTGGACGAACTACACCGCCGATATTGTATTATGCACAAAGACAAAGACAGACTCAGAAAACTGAAGAGGAGGAAGTGCAGAGCAAAAAGGCTCGCACAAACACACAGGAGGAAATACACTCAACTCAAATTATATTATGAATAATGTTTACATATATAGGCAATACAAAACAAAACCCAGATTCAAGAATAATGGATCGGATCCTACAAACTATGAAACTATTAAACCACCATGCCATCTTGAGCAAACCATAACGAACACAATCTATCATTTCTACATTAATTCTAACATCCTCCCATAATGTAGAAATAGATAAAAATACAAATAAACTTTAACAATTTAATCATTTAGGTTTCTTAGGACTCCAAACTTTGTACTCTACAATCCTCCACTTCATCTTGACCTTTGTTGCTGTGAGATGGTACTTGTTGGTCTTTTTGTGTTTCCTGTTCGTGGAATGCTGCACCATTACCTCATAGTAATGTTTGATTTCTTCAAGACTCCAATGTATCAGAATGCCATGAATTTTTTCAGATGTATCCACTATTGCTTCCCATTCTATTTCGTTTTCATCATTTATTGATTCTGCATTTCTATTGTCTGTTACTGCAAATCTTGTGCAGGCTTCATCAAAACATCGTGTTTCAAGCCATTCTTCAAGAAATTTCAGTTCTGCATCAAAGTCAATTATTTTTGCTTGCTTCAACTGCTGCAACTCCAGCCAACAAATTTTCTATCATCATCACTTCCAACTTAATAAAAATATGGTCTTCTCTAGTAAGACATTCCTCATCATATCGAGGCTCAGGCTTAGGGTCAAATTTTACTACAGCATTGTACATCATATCAGAAAACATATTGATCTTTTCTTTACCCAGGCAGCTGGGCAAGCCAGCAGCCACACTAGTCAACTTTTCTCTTCAGGCTTCACAGCTTCAATGGTAAGCGCCCTTCAAAATTCACCAATAGTGTATGTTCCTCATATAGAGGCCTCACACAGAAGACTCCTTTTCAGGCAGCGTTTCACACACAGGAAGCAATCCTTTCTTCACACAGCGGTGATCTGGCCTCTTTTTTCAGCAGATAGACAGCGATCTCTACTCAGCGCAACAAGCCACAAATTTTATTTCACCTACGGCAGCAGCGATCAATTTTCTCCTCTTCTGGTAACGTTTTGCTTTCACAGCGATCAAGTCCTTCTCCCAACAACGATCTCCCTTTTTGTTTGATGCTTTCATATGGTAGCAACTAGCCCTTCATCGATAGAGGGCAGAGATCTCTACTCAACGGTCAGCAATTGATTGGACAGCCGATTACCAGCGATCTCTCCTCAGCGGTCACCCGATTACCAACAATCTCTTTCCTGTTCTGATCAACAATTGATTGAACAACATTCTGTTCGGTTTAGGGTAGGGATCTTGATGCCCAGCAGTACTCCCTCCAGTGTTCACACGTTGCACTCCCTCTTGCACGCTCCAGAGCATATCTCCTCTCCTCAACGCAGGAAACAGCTTCAACGTGGCTTCTCCTTCACATGGATGGTTGTAGGCTTCATCAATAATTATAAAAAATCCACACAATAGCAATCTCCAGCGCAGGCAACTGGGCAACCCAGCAGCCACCCAGCAGCTCCTTCACGCATAGCAGGCAACGTGGGAACCACTCAGTTGACTGGGCAGCAGGGATCCAAGCACTCCTCCAGTGGTCACACGCTGCAAATGGAGATCAACGCCCAACACTCCTCCAGTGGTAGCAGCGTTCTCTGGCTTCCACACTTACGCCCAGCACTCACGGCCTCCATTACAGCGAACTTCTTCACATAGTCAGCCTCCACTCTAGTGATCTCCTTCACACAGTCAGCGTGCCTCAATGGGCTTTCACAGCAGATCGTAGACAGCAGGCCACAAAGGACTTCTCAATAGGCCACACGGGGCTCTCACAGCAGGCCACGGAGGGCTCTTACAGTAGCAGGGCAATCAAGATCTCACTCAGGTTCAATGGCTCTGATACCAACTCAGAAAACTGAAGAGGAGGAAGTGTAGAGAACAAAGGCTTGCACAAACACACAGGAGGAGATACACTCAACTCAAATTATATTATGAATAATGTTTACATATATAGGCAATACAAAACCAAACCCAGATTCAAGAATAATGAATCAGATCCTACAAACTATGAAACTATTAAACCACCATGCTATCTTGAACAAACCATAATGAATACAATCTATCATTTCTACATTAATTCTAACAAACAGAACACAAGATGTATAAAACCTTAAAAGTAAGTTTAGATTAAATTCCTATTATTAAATGTATAACATATATATGATAGTTAGAACAGATCGAATTGGGGATAGGTACTAAAGGATGTTTTTATGACTTATGTTAATCTACACGATATTATTAAAAGAAACTCTTGCCATGAAACAATTACTAAAATAGACACTTGGGAAAATATAATGAAGGATAAGATAGTATGATCATGACTTGGAATAAAATAATGATTATTTGGTTTAAAATATGTTTAAAGACACTTAATTTCCCCTCATGAACTTGATTATATATACTATCATAGATCTATCTTAAACCCGTATCTATCAAGCATTGAGAGGGATCCAATTTCTTGAGGTGTATTTCTTTTTTTAAATTTAAACTCAAGAAATTTGATCTCTCTTGATTGATAGATCCGGGTTTATGTTTTAAGTTTTTATTTTATAAACGAACATCTATTTTTAAATTACTTTTCATAATTTATTTTATTTTATGAACCAACATGGATTTTTTTTAAATACTTTCCATAATTTTTTATTTTATTAGCCGACATGAATTTTTTTTATTTTTTTTTACATCACAAACGTAACGTTACATCACACACGTTAAAACATCTCCCGCATACTGGGATGTAGAGCACCTCGTTTCACTCGGTGCAATAAGAATTTAAGATATGTAAATAGGAATAAATTCCCCAAAACTAAAATTTTATTGCATAGTGGTATTAATTAGAAATAAAATATGTGTGGGATATATGTAGTTTATTATATACAAATCCTTTAGATGGTAGCTCGAAATGCGAAAGGAGATAATTACGGAATATGTGTGATTCCATTATATGTAATTGTAATTTTAAAAATGTAATTAATGTTACATTTAAAATGTAGAGTATCCTGAATAAATTGGTGCTTACATGTTAAAAAAAAAAAGAAAAAAAAAAGGAAGTCTTGTAGCTATGAATATAGGAGGGAAAAATATAGGCATTTAAATCAAATATAGAATTTACGTAAAAAGTTATGCATAAATGTGGAAGAAGATATTAAGGATTGTGTGATTATTTAATTAGTATCAAAGGGACATGGTAGGACATTAGATTATTAATTTAGTACATTGTTTTTCGTTACACTAATACTTTCCCTAGTAAATGAAAATAATTAAGAAGGAATAAGTTAATGCTCTTAGGTGTATCCCCACTGCGGGTGCCAAAAGTGGGTCGTCCCATGAAAATGATAGCCAGCCCAGAGATGAGACATGCGCCCGCCAGCGACAGCCACGAGGATGGGCACGTGCCCGCCCAGGCCTCCCACGTGTCCCAGGCCTAGAGCTGAGGTTTTATGAAAGGTGACGGGCTCCCAGACTCGCATCATTTATCAGTCATGGTAGCAGGTTGTCTGATGGCTCCTGCGTGTGTGCAATCTTGTCCCTGTACTCCAGATCGATTCTAAGTTAAGGCCATTACTCCAATGGATGAGTGGGAAGGTACACCCGCATTCATGGTTAACGCTCACACCAAAAGGAAACAAGTTCTTGGTTTGCAGGGTAGCGGGAAACATAGCAGAAGTTTGGAAGTCGCTTGGCTCACAGCCCTGCGACTCACCCTCTGCAACACAGTCACAGTTTGGGGAAGTTCATCTTCCAGTTTGATTGTTGTAGTTGCAACGATGCCGCCCGAGAAGAGAGCTTACATTCGAAGCAAATATAAATTTACCGACCCCTCTCCTGGCCCGTCGGTGAGATTTATGCGTGGTGTTGTAGGAAAAGCCCGTCGGTTTAAACAGGAAATACCACAGAAGGATCAAGTGGAAATTCAAGATGCGGAGGAAAAAGCCCAAGTGTATCGTGGGTGTCTATCAGACACTAGAATTAGAAGTGAATTTGAAGCTTTGGTCTTGAACTCGGGGAATACCAGAGGCCGAAACACTCTGTATCAGCAGACCCTGGACTACCATTGGCAGCAAAAAGCAGTTCTTGGAAAGACTCTGGTAGAGAGAGGTGAAGTGCACGCGGAGATCCTCCTGCAACAAGATGAAATAGTTCTCCTCCTCACGTAGATTATCCAGAACCAAAAGCAGATAGCACAACGTCTCGGCGTCGAGCTCGTCAGGGAGCTCGGTTCTCAAGTTGACATGACTGTTTTGAACATGTAGTCTGGTGTTAGATAGACTCTGTCTTTTTTCTGGCTTATCGTTAGCATTTCAGACTCTATTGCTGTTAGTATTGGGTTTCTTGTTAGATTGATAGTAACTCTCAAAACTCGTAGTGCAGTCTTAATTTTGGATTTGGGTCTATTTTCTCTGTTATAGGAGGGCCCTGTAAACTTCTTAATTTTGTTTATGGGTATGTTTTCTCAGTCATGAGAGGGCCCAACTTCTATTTATTTTGATGAAAGCAATGTAAGGATCTATACTAACTTACCAAAAAAATGCTCTTATGTGTATGTTAAGTGTTAAAGGGTAAGGTACTCATGTTCTTATCAAATAAAACATCTTGTATGACATAACATGTGATTATATTTGATCGTTGTAATAGGATTAGTCAAAATATAAAAAGAGATCCCCTTTGTTACAAGAAGAGGATACATATATGCATGTTAAAATGGAATAGGTATCTACGTTTAAAGAATGTTTTGGGAATAAAATGTATATTAAATGTTGGATTGGAAGATGCATTGTTATATTATAAATCAAATATTTGTAAATATTGTGATTCCGAAGTTTACATTATATTGTGAATGAATTGCATTGAAGGGGAGTAGTTAAAATATACATTATAATGTTACTTGAAATGCATGTTAAATGGTTGCCTCTATATTTCAATGAATGTAGTTGAAAAATTAGTTCAATATTAATCTTGGTCCAATGAGGATTAGTCAATTAGTTAAATTCGAGACAGAAATATTTAGTCAGTAGGTGTACGTTAAACGTTGCAGTAAAGAATTAAGTTGGAATGTTTAGTTAATTTTGATGTAGGAGTTAGATGCCCATATGCAACCAAGGATATAGTATATTGTTAAGAGACAGATGAAATTAGTTATTTCATGTACACTAAGAAACGAAATTTCTTATATTAACATATGTCGGCTGAACTGATATATATATAGCATGTCGTAAAAAGGATTGCAATTACTTACAATGATAGGACATATTTCAATTACGTAATGAACATAAAAGAAATGTGTTTTCTATATTTGTGTAAATATATACATATGATGCTTTTCTTTTATGTTGGAATTTAGTTGTTGTTAAAAAATATAAATGGATAGACATATATTGACGAAAGGAACTTAGAGTAGGGAATTCTAGTTTTTCAAAATCATCGTCTAGAGATCATGTATAGAAATGTAATTAGTTGTGTATTCGAATTCTTTCGTTTCATTTTATGCTAGCTTTAAATTTGATTCCACTAGAATATAAAAACTTACACATGCACGTGGCCACTCATTTGTCAATGTTGGTTTATAAAGAAATCGAATTGAAAATGAATTATGAGTATTCTAGTTGTAGGTACAAATTATTCGTGAAGATAGTTCATATATATTTCAGTTAATGAATATCGAAGGAGTTGTATAATTCAAGTTTAACCTGATAATGTTAATGTCGAGTTTTTTTTAAATGAAGGGGGGACATTATTTGGAATCAAAACAAAAATTTCCTAGGGTAATAATCTTTAGAAAACAAAATTTGAACAAAAGGGAAAATTTATATCTAAGAATTAAACCAATATTAGACGAAGGCTAGAGTCTATGTTAAAAGAAGTTGTTTATGATTAAGTCATGATGGAACGTAAAAGTCTTCCATTATATATCCTATATCGATGTATGGCCTTTTATATGTCTTAAATAAATATAAAGGATTTTTCTATAGGTTGTCACAAATAAATTGGGAGTTTAAATTGGTTATGATAATTGTATGTCGCCTAAGCTGCATTGTTGTATACTGAATTAAGGTTGTAGGTTGAGTGAAACCATAAATGATATTGGTATTTGATTAATTTCATAGGAGTATATATGGGAGGAATTAGGCTTGATATGATATGTATAATGGAAGGATTGCATTTTATATACGTCTTAGGTATTGAATAAATTGTACTTTAATATCCGCACATTTATTTGTTTATATGGGAAGATGGCATCTTATATATATTTTATATACATTGAAGAGGATTGAGGTTTCTACAAATTCGAATTCACGTAAATCATGAAGGAAGAAAGTGACTGAGAAATATTAATTCTTTAGCTAAAATGCAATCATGACACTAATTAAAAATCAACTAATGTTGGATGGTTTACATGGAGGAAATATGGTTGAAATTTACTAAATAAATGAGAATTGATAAAAAATTAACAAACAAAACACCAAAAGAATCTTCTTGTCGAGAATTCAATAGACTGTCGAGAGGTTCAAGAAGACTCCAATTATGGAAAATAAAAACAAGATATTGATGTAATCACCGTGAAGAGATGAACACATTGACATTGATGACAATGTGGTTAAAGAAAATGAAAAAATTACAAACATGACATATTGATGACATGGAAATAGGGAAAATGTAACTTGGAAAACTTGCTAAAAGGGCCAAATGAAGACGAGTTTAGTAAAACGAAGTATTGAGAAGATCAAACGTGACGATATGAACGCAATAAATTTAACCTCATGATAGGACAAAATAAATATAAAAAGATGACTAGACCTTCAGACAAGACTCGATGAGACTATATCGACACATAAGATGAGACTTGGAAAGTCTACCGAAGGAGTCATAGGACAACAGGAATGATGAAATGAGGTAAGGGCATGATAAGCTCGTTGACTGGGACATGATATTACTTAAAAAAGGACTGGGAATTAAAATTTAATGTGTCTGTCTAAGCCGGTGAGTCCCGACACTTGGGAATCATATCAAGTTGAAAATAAACTTTATTAAAAGCTTATGGGTTGGATGTAGCCTTATGGGAATTGGTTTTTGGACTATTTGATAGTTTCTCTTGACTTTTTAATCCATCATTATAACTTACCCATCTGTATTTTACCGAATACGGTATGATGTTTACCTTCTCGTCTTGGAGGAAAGGATAGCGAATGAATTTGAATTCTTGTTTGGATTTGTTGTGCAAAGTGATGGTGTGGCTATTGATGCAATATAACTTGTAGTTAAATTGGATATCATGGATCTTTGCGGATGAATAGTAGACATAGGAAATCTAAGTTGGGACTGACAATTATTGAAGGTATTATTGGATTTGCATTACGTGAAATTACGATTGAGTTCCTAGAGGTGTATTGGAACCACATTGGATGAAATAGAAAGCTAATGATTAGAAACCACTAGTGCTTATGTACATGATTGTTTGAGAAATATAGAAGAAAATGACAAAGAAGATAGGAAATTAAAGTGAATCCTAGCATCGAAAGTACGAGAAGAAAAATTAACTTCAGGATGAAGTTTTAATAAGAGGGGGTGTAATGCCCCTCAAACTCGCTGACTATCGATAATGATGAAAGTGACCCAGTTAAAGAAACCAAGATAAAAGACTGCTTACATGTTGATTTGGAATAAATTGTGGACTGATTAGCGATATATGTTATAAATGAATATGTTATGACGAATATGGATACTTGTGATTTTAATATGAAAATTTGATGATTGATTAAGCACATGTGAAACCTTATGATGAATATCATATATATGTTGAAATATGGAAATAGAATTGTACAGGTGATTATGATCTGAATCCAATGGACAATTATCTATGTTTGCTTAACGATTAGCGAATGAATGAAATGAATTGCGATATGAATCCAATGGACAATTATCTATGTTTGCTTAATGATTAGCGAATGAATGAAATGAATTGCAATCTGAATCCAATGGACAATTATCTTAACCCCATATACATTAAACACGGAGAGGAAATCCTTAGGATTGGTAAGCAACTACCTATACTGATTATAAAAACATCGAAAGGATCATTGAGAGAGAGGTGGAAGGAAACAAAATTGTACTACATATAACTGTTTCATATCATAATTTTGTTGCTGCCAAAATCTGGTGGATATAGGTATGCAAATTGATCATAGAGGGTCTTCATTAATGGGAGGTGGAATTGGAGAATTTAGCATCCCACTTTGTTGGTCTGACTATGCACTTGGAAATATTGAATGATCCTGCTAGACTCCCAAAATTTGGTTGTGAACTATACTTTGCTACAACTTGAAAGCCTTACTCGTAGGGCTTTGTAGTCAGAAATAAATGTCATCTGCTTCAAATCATCAAAGAAATTTTCATTAGGCACTGTTGTTGGAGGGTTGCGTGTAAAATATTGTCGTGAATGTGATTATCCTAAGCATAACAAGTATACTGAGAAAGTGAGTATCCCATCACCATCCATGGGGTGCATGGAGATGCATTTTTAACACCAGACTTGGATGTTTGAAAACTCATAAACATAAAGACTACAAGTGTTAATGTTGTCAACAAAGTTCAATTGTTGATTTAGATTTGTGAACTTGGTTTATAGCTATTAATTGATTATAAATTCGTTGGAGTAGATATTCCAGAGGGGGCTAGAGTGATCGACCCTAAATTTCTCTCCGTAAATTTCACAGGTAGATGGACTCAACTATTATGACCCAATACTGCATCCCATGCATCCGCTGCTCAACCAGACATATTTGCTCACTTGGATCATGTGCTGCCATGAAATGAGTATTCTAACTATAATTATATCAACAAAAGCACAAAAAATAACATGGGAGTTGCACCATCATTGCAGAACTCATCAGTTCATGTATAGACTCTATTAAAATTGCATAATTTGGTTGAAAATGCCTCAACTTGTAAACTTGCCAACAAAGAAAACAATCACACCACTAATAGATTCAAAACAAATAGTGTTGAACACTATCAAGCATTGCTTTGAGCTAGGTAGCAATTACAATGAACCAAACTCAACAGATTCACAAGAGATGAAAACTTAATATTCAGACTTCCACACTAGAAACACTTTGATTAAGTTGGTCACAGGCTTCTGAACTACATCTATTCATCATTTTATATCAAATCTGGGCAGCCTAAGGTACATTGGAAACACAAATTACATTTATTCTTATAACGACTCTGAGTTTTCAAAATTGATAAAAACAAATCTAGTGTTCAATAAATTTGTGATCTTAACTCCATTGTAATCAATTTTTGCTAGGTAACCTTAGGATAATTGTGGAAGCCAATAAATATCATTAAAATGAATATTTTCAAATACCAATGACAATAGACATGCAATATTGTGGTCAAAGCATAACTTCATTAAAATTGTGACAAACTTCTCATTTGAACATGTTCCTTATCTATTTTATGTTCTGCTTGTGAATCTTACTGCCATATAACTAGTGGCTTCCGGTGCATGTTCATTGTTGATGTTTTAGTAGTATACGATGCATTTATTCTTGTTTATGATATTATAGTTGTAGCTTCATATGAATGAAGTGGATTCCTAAACTAATAAACTGGAGGCAATTATCAGTTTTTATTGTGGGTGGCAATGGACATTCATATTTGAGGCCTATGTTTACAGAGTGTACCATGTTCTCCTAATTACAAAGGCACAATCAGAGATGGCGTGTTGATCAATATTATTCCAGTTGGCGAGTTCAACCGGGTTGGCTTCAATCAATTCTTATTTTTAATGGTGCATAAACTCTTTTTGTTTTAGATGATAGTGCTTGGCTTCGATCAATTCCTATTTGGTCCAATTGGTCATACTACAGGAATTCTCCCTTATATTTCAAATATTTCTGCAGCAACAAAAAGACAAGACTCCAATCATCATAGCAGCTGAAATCACCGTACTTTTGATCCCACCACATATAAGGCTTTTGGTTATATAAAACAAAAAAACATTCACACAAAAATGGTGTTGATCTCTTTGTATTAATAAACGAAGAAATACCCAAACCATAAACTAAGAAACGTTTTATAAGCTCAAATACAATGAAACAAATTGAGACAAAAAGAAAAAATTGGGCATGAAATTTGAGGTGGTGATAGAGAAGAGACGCAGGGGATTTTTGTCTCTATATCTCTACTACCTTACCCCAAACGATTGTCACTTCATCCATTACCATTGATCCCAAGTTCAAATTCTTTTCCCATCTGACAGCGCGAGCACTTCCTGAGTTCAATTACTGGATACTTCGATATGGCTAAACCCTCGACAAATCAGAACAACCACAACAAACCACAAAACTGCTCACTGAAGTCGCGACATTCTAAATCCTAAAGAGAAAGTGCGGAAATGGGTGTCCTAAATTCGAATTCCCAATCGACGACAAGATGTTGGCTCGACTCATGCGGGAACCTAGAAAAGGCCTCTTGTGCCTATGACATTGTTGTGTACTGCTGAGAGAATCAAAAGGCAAGCTCTGATAAAACCTTCTCTCAAACCCTATAATAACGTGGCGGATTTTTATTGAATAGAGTAGTAATATGCGTGGAATTTTTTTATTGGTACAATAGACAAAGAATCTACTATATTGTCCAAAAACCCTTTCTCATAAAAACCCTTTCTTTCTCATAGAGAAAACTACTTCGGCGTAATTAATATTGGAAAATTCCCTATGATGTCAAATTTTGGGCCAAAAATCTCAAAATGGTAGCAGAAGTCATCAAAATCCATTCACATTTTGAGCAAACACTTCCAGGAAAGTCCTATATCTGAGCAAAGACATGAAAAAGAGTAGCCACATATCAACATTACCGTCAAGATTGTATATACAATTTGAAAATTTTGATCAAATCTAGAGAAAATGAAAAGGTAAAGCAATGATTCTAGCTTCTACTTACAACAATTGACCAAACTTTGTCATCTCGGTTGGAAACAACTAAACCACCCTATGGGGGACAAGTGAAAGGTTCTTTATATTAGGCTGAAGAGATTACATTGCTTGTGGAATATTAACAGTGTGCAAGACTAGTTGTTGGACAATAGTCAGAGCATAAATTGATTGGTAAAGTATTAAACCTCCCTAAGTTATTATTAATAGAATTTTCTTTTTTAACAAAACCAAACAACTAGTGAACTTCCATGTCTAACATTTAAGGAAATTCCATAGCACAAAGTCCATAGCAACTTCCATATCTATTATGGAAACTCTCAAGGATGTTTCCACCACCTATCAAAAGGTGGGACATTGTGTGTAGTTATGTAGTGTGTGAACGAGACTAACTTAACTTAATTGCCATGACAAATTCCACTTAATAATGCCCTCTTGCAGGGGCAAGCAAAAATTAAGAAATATCAAGAATTGCAAATCTTTCCCTTGTAGAAGTTAGAAAGTAGTTGGAAAAATGCAGGATATCAAAATTGCAAATCATGTCCTTATAGAGGTTGGAAAGCAGTTGGAAAAATGAAAAATATTATAATTGCATTTTATGTTTTACTTGACATTAATTATGCCTATTAAAACTCTTCTATATCTTCTTTAATAATATAATGAGGATCCTAACAAACGTCCTTTGAAAATAATATAATGAACAATCCAGCGATATATGACATTGAAGACACACTCAATGCATGCATTCAAAATTCAGTAGGAGTTTAGCTCTTAATAAAAAATATAGAGTATTAATGGGGCTCCACTCCAAATTGCATCATTTTGAACCAAAATAATCATGCAATTCATCTCTCAATGTCTGATCTTCATGATGTTTAGGAATTATAACAGTAACCAAAAAACTTACCCCTTTTAGACCCATGTAGTCTGCAATGCGGCCACCCACAATGGAACCAACCATGTCACCTATAGTCAGTAGGGAGCCAAAGGTCAAATACTGCATAAAAAAGTTAAAAATATTAATTTAAACCCAAATGCATTGAAGTAGACGCAAATAATTTATATTTG
The DNA here is from genome assembly GCA_027924585.1 of Larix kaempferi. NCBI lineage: Eukaryota > Viridiplantae > Streptophyta > Pinopsida > Pinales > Pinaceae > Larix > Larix kaempferi. Next base: position 1,082,637 of record BSBM01001018.1, read on the forward strand.
AGAAGATCTGAGATATGGTTTAATAGGCTGTAGGAACTAAGGTAAACAACTAATTTCATAGGTTATACCTAGTTTAGCCACCAATTCAAGATCCAATACCATATTCAACATAGTTTACAACATTTATAAAAAGTAGAAAAGAGAAGAAGATGAAGGGATTTATATCATTGCTAACTGAGTGGGAGAAGAGAAGCCTAGCTGCAATGCACCAAGAAATTTACACTTTAAGCCCATATCATCCAAGTTGGCATATCACATGCACCGAGAATGTAATATCCCTTTTTAATAATTTTATTAAAATGGCAATTTTTCACTTTTTTCCCTAGTTAGACCTTTGACTAGTTTTGAGCTCTAGGTCCCCAAATTGCTCCAATTGCTCCCAAATATTCTGAGAAGGTATATGGATGATGTTAGAACATAAATATGTGTTTCAAGGATGCTTTTGGACCTTTAAAATACTTCTGCAAATCCTCTTTCAATTCTGGCCAACGTAGGGAACTTTACTAGTAATTTTCCTTTGACTAGTATTGGTCTCTAGGTCTCAAATTGACTCCAAATGCCATCAAATCTTCAAGGAATCTGTATTAATGATATTAGGACTTGAATATGATGTTAAGGGATTATATATGGCCACAAAAATACCTCTGCAAACTCTCTTAAGATTCTGGACCAAGTATGCAATTTTACTAGTAATTTGGGGTTCAAATCCCCCTGGGGTAAGTACTGAAAATGGCTTCCCAAATGCCTCCAAACCCATCCAAATTTCTGAACAGAGGTATGGAATGTATTAAGGATGTTACTAAGGTCTCATGTGCACCATTAATTTATTATTATATTTGTTCCAACCCTCTCCCATTCAGCTGCAAAAATCACCATTTCGACCCTTGGGGAAACGACACTATTTCTTCTCCCAATGCAATTAAACTGAGTAAAAATACTTCAAATGCTCAAGTACAGTACATGAAACTTGTAAAATACATCCATGGAATTCCATTAATCACAAATGCATCAGAGAATCATCCATTCATTCGAAATCATCAGCATTACATTGGTTCACAACAAGGTAGTGGGGAAATGACACTGTTCTTTCATTAAAAATGAGATTTATAGATTTCTACTTGGAATTTCAACATGAAACTTTCTGGAGATGAATAAAAAAGTATTTAATTCATATTAAAAAATAAATGGGGCATTAGAAGCTCCCCCAAAGAGTACAATATCAAGTCACCAAAAATGCCCTCCCTCAAGGATCAAGAATATGCCATCAAAAATGGAAATGGTTGAAGGAGTGAGTTACAATACAAGAAACCATGAGCTGCCCTGTATCTTACACCTGAAAATAAATACTCCATTAAATCTCCAGATGAAAGGTCTCAATGGCCTTTCCAATTACCAACTTGGATGGGAATCTTTCACCCTCGAAATTGGCTAACGCAAGAAACTAGTCATCCACTAGCTCTCCCTCTTCACAAATGCAATTGAAAATTCTACAAATGATCAAAATATGGTTTCATTCTTTGTTATTGACATTTATAAACTTCTAATTTCCTCCATGGGTCAAATTCCTTCCAAGAGGCTCATGCCAACGCAAGTTGGGAAGAGATTCCAAAGAACGCCACTTGTACAACAATTCCTAGTCTTCCACTTCCACCAAATCACATGTGGAAGCACCTTAGCTACCCGAGCACCCTTAAGCGCCCTCTTGGAGTCTATTTTTAGCCCTGACATGTCATATATGTCATATGTCAGCCTTTAGTTCTGATTTTTGTCATAGGTGTCATAGCATCTTCATCATTGTTGTCATAGAGCTAGGGAATCTTGCCCAAGTATCTCACTAGCTCCAAATTTCCTCTTCCTCTTCCATGGGAGTTACTCTTCCTCTACATTTCGACCTCATTGACTCATGCCAATTATTATTGACCCTATAACTCACCCCAAGAACATTAGGCTTCCCATGGATTCAAAATTGCAAGAAGAGGATGCCATGTGGCACATAAATTCTAGCTTGTGTGGGTCCCACTTCCTCCATGTGTCTTCATGATCAAATGCCACTTTGATTTTCACTTGTATATATTTATTTATCTCCTTTATTAAATATTTATTCCATACTAATGTTCCAACATCATTTATTATCCCCATTATTCCAAATCCCAAAGCTTCCACCCCAAACCTAGGAAACTAGTAATTTTTCTCCTTGGCAATTATTTGACCTTTAGCATCAATTTGACAAAATCTAATGAACAGGGCCAATTTGCTTAGGCCATTGTGACCCAATGCCAAATTTGGGACATGACAAATCCTCCATTCCCAATATTGTTTGTCCTCAAGCAATTTCAAACATGGGTGTTGAAGAACCTGCTTTATGTATAATTCTTTGAAGTTGCTATTGAATCACCCAACCTTGAGTCTTTGAGTTTCCATGAAGATTTTAGAGAGGAACCACCATGCTTGTTGCTGCACGACTCTGATAAAAATCACTTTATTAAGTAGGAAATCCTTCTCCCATACTTCTTGTTTCCCAAATAAAAAATTTGAAACGAATGAAACAAAAATTATTCTAGGGTCCCATTGCTTGTTTTGCACCCCAACAATTAAGAGTGCTCTCCAACCCATACCATCAGCTAAGAGGATTTTTGGATCCCATTTTCTTGTATGCATTCTTCCAAACATCATGAGTACAAAATATATATCATCAAGGTACATAACAACATAAGGAAAATGTACATCAAGGAGGTTCTTCATCAAAGAATAATGAAAGTGCTTATACCTCCAAGCAAGTAGACCACCATTTTCCAAGTGCATACAAGCTTCAAGTGACCAATCAAATCTGCTCCAATGACATAGGTTAGGATCTCATGTCCTATAATGCTGCTCCAAAAGGATGTGATATGCATCAAAATATTCAGCCACGTATTCTTTCATCCAAGAAGTGAATGAAGAATCTCCACCAAAATCTGAACCAAATAATGAGCAGAAAAAACAAGGAGGCTTCAAATGACTCAAAGAAGTCTCACCCATATATCCCTAAATGTGAGAATCATAAAGATATAACAAAGTATGTGGCTTCCAACAAAAATTTTCTCCAATCATAAATATATTCACCCAAGTGTTGGATGAAGTTCCTCCAACATCAAATTAATCAAGTGTTGAGCAAGAAAAACCATGAGTCTTCAAGTGACTCAAATGCATATCATAGATGCATCCATGTAGATGTGCATCATCATAAAGTAACAAAGGATGCTGCTGCAAATGTGAATAAGATTGTGCTTCAACCATATCATCATAAAAATTAAATCTAGGAGTTCCATACTCCTCATGTGGCACCATAAAAAAGAACCCTTTCACCCATACTTCATTGAGACTAATGCTGCAAAACATGTAATTGTAAGATGTAGGAGAATTAACTAACTCACCCAAATGAACAAAAAGTGCAGAAGTTTCATCATGGGAAGGATCCATATGGGTAGTATCATCTAGCTCCTTCAAAAGTGTGAAACCTTTGTCATAGATTGGTTCCAATGTAGAGGAATCATGCTCTTCTTTAAAAATTGCATAACCTTCATCAAGAGACAATTCAAGTTCCTCTTCCACCACTTCAAGTGTTTGGATCTCTTCAACTTCATCTTCAAACACATCAAGCACATTCAATTTTTCACATTTCTCATGATCCACCATGTCATGAGAATCCTCCAAACAATCTACCATTTGACAATCTGAAACATAGGAGGAAAAACAAGTATCTTGCAACTTTTCAAGAAGTTGCTCATTTTGAATTATGAGCTTATGATTATCCTCATTATTCTTCAAATATGCATCATGTAACAATTCATTAAGCTCAAACAAATGGTTTCTATCAAAAATCAAAGACATGAAATTACCTTTGATGTGGCACATTGCTCTTTGAATCTTCTCCATGTCTTCAAGGAAGGATGTTTCCTCCAATGAAGTAGCTCTCCAACAAGAATTTGACACCAATGCTTGAATGTCATGGAGAATGTTGAGGGACTCTTGGATCTTCTTTTAATTCATCTTTAAGGACCCTTCAAGAAAATGAGGCTCTTGCAAATGAACCTCCTCATCTTCTTCATTTTTGCTTGGACCAACTTCATGAAGCTCAAGTGTTGATGGGGAAGTTGATCTTGGTTCTTCTTCAACTTCTACAAGGTATTCATTATCATGCTTAATGGAACTTGGGCTTGCAGAAACACTTTCAAAAGTGATCTCTATGTCACCAACATAGAGGTGTGAGCACCCATTAGTAGGTACTCTTTCATAGTTTAAGCATCCATCAGTAGATGCTCTTTGGTTCATGTCTAAGCTAGAAGGTGTCTCGAAATGATCTTCCATATTTTCAATAGAATATTCTTCATGCTCTTGTGATGTCTCTTCATTTTTTTCCTTCAAGCAAGCTGATGCATTTTGCCCATTGTTTTCCTTAGGATCAATATCTTTGGAATCTCTTTTTGAAGAATTCCCAAAAGCTCTCCTCAAGTGGAACATTATTTCATGCACACATATATGATACTCACTCCAAGGTTCTTTACAAGAAGGTCATAAACCTTTCTTCAATAAATCCACATCTTCATTTTTGGGTCTATTTGCAAAAATATGTTCAACATAGTACTCAAAAGACATGACATTTTGTGTATTTTTGCTCAAAGCAAGATATTCTTGATATTTTTTATATTGTTGGGGCAAGGTTTTATATTTTGCTCTCCATCTTTGAAACTCACTCATAGAATTATCCTTGGTTGGTGTGACACACTCATATTCATCAGATTTAAAGTCATAAGAATAATCTTCATTTCTCCTGAAATTGTAGGAAGTGTTGCATGATGGCACCTCTTCCTCGTACCATTCACATTCTGCTTCATATTGCTCATAAGCATCTACATATTCCTCATAAGAATTGTACTCATAGGATTCATCATAATAGTAACACATAGCTACCAATTATTCTTGAATGTGTGTACCTAATCCACAGGTGCAAGGACCATGCTTTGATACCACTGTAATATCCATTCTTAATAATTTTATTAAAATGGCAATTTTTCACTTTTTTCCCTAGTTAGACCTTTGACTAGTTTTGAGCTCTAGGTCCCCAAATTGCTCCAATTTCTCCCAAATATTATGAGAAGGTATATGGATTATGTTAGAACATAAATATGTGTTTCAAGGATGTTTTTGTACCTTTAAAATACTTTAGAAAATACACTTTCAATTCTGGCCAATGTAGGGAACTTTACTAGTAATTTCCCTTTGACTAGTATTGGTCTCTAGGTCTCAAATTGACTCCAAATGCCTTCAAATATTCAAGGAAGGTGTATGAATGATATTAGGACTTGAATATGATGTTCAGGGATGATATATGGCCACCAAAATACCTCTGAAAACTCTCTTAATATTCTGGACCAAGTATGCAATTTTACTAATTATTTGGGGTTCAAATCCCCCTGGGGTAAGTACTGAAAATGGCTTCCCAAATGCCTCCAAACCCACTCAAATTTATGAACATAGGTAGGGAATGTATTAAGGATGTTATTAAGGTCTCATGTGCACCATTAATTGATTATTATATATGTTCCAACCCTCTCCCATTCAACTGCAAAAATCACCAATTCGACCCTTGGGGAAATGGCACTATTTCTTCTCCCAATGCAATTAAACTAAGTAAAAATACTTCAAATGCTCAATTACAGTAAATGAAACTTGTAAAATACATCCATGGCAGTCCATTAATCAAAAATGCATCAGATAATAATCCATTCATTCGAAATCATCAGCATTACATTGGTTCACAACAAGGTAGTGGGGAAATGACACTGTTCTTTCATTAAAAATGAGATTTATACATTTCTACTTGGAATTTCAACATGAAACTTTCTGGAGATGAATAACAGAGTATTTAATTCATGTTAAAAAATAAATGGGGCATTAGAACCTCCCCCAAAGAGTACAATATCTCACCAAAAACGCCCTCCCTCAAGGATCAAGAATATGCCATCAAAACTGGAAATGGTTGAAGGAGTGAGCTACAATAGAAGAAACCATGAGCTGTCCTATAGATTAAACCTGCAAATATATACTCCATTAAATCTCCAAATGAAAGGTCTGAATGGCCTTTCCAATTACCAACTTGGATGGGAATCTTTCACCCTCGAAATTGGCTAAGGCAAGAAACTAGTCATCCACTAGCTCTCCCTCTTCACAAATGCAATTGCAAATTCTACAAATGATCAAAATCTGGTTTAATTCTTTGTTATTGACATTTATAAAATTCTAATGTCCTCCATGGGTCTAATTCCTTCCAAGAAACTCATGCCAACTCAAGTTGGGAAGAGATTCCAAAGAATGCCACTTGTACAACAATTCCAGTCTCCCACTTCCACCAAATCACATGTGGAAGCACCTTAGCTTCCCTAAAACCCTTCAGCACCCTCTTGGAGTCTATTTTTAACCCTGACATGTCATATATGTCATATGTCAGCCTTCAGGTCTTATTTGTGTCATATGTGTCATAGCATCTTCATCATTGTTGTCATGGAGCTAGGGAATCTAGCCCAAGTGTCTCACTAGCTCCAAATTGCCTCTTCCTCTTCCATGGGAGTTACTCTTCCTCTGTATTTCGACCTCATTGACTCATGCCAAGTATTATTGACCTTATAACTCATCCCAAGAACATTAGGCTACCCATGGATTCGAAATTGCAAGAAGAGGATGCCATGTGGCACATAAATTCTAGCTTGTGTGGGTCCCACTTCCTCCATGTGTCTTCATGATCAAATGCCACTTTGATTTTCACTTGTATATATTTATTTATCTCCTTTATTAAATATTTATTCCATACTAATGTTCAAACATAATTTATTATCCCCATTATTCCAAATCCCAAAGCTTCCACCCCAAACCTAGGAAACTAGTAATTTTCCTCCTTGGCAATTATTTGACCTTTAGCATCAATTTGACAAACTCTAATGAATAGGGCCAATTTGATTATGCCATTGTGACCTAATGCAAAATTTGGGACATGACAGAGAATTTCTCAATAAGAATTAGTAAATAATCTCTAATCTAATGGGTGTCTAAACGACCATTGTAGCAAAGATCAAGGTGAGTGAACTTTTATTTTTTATGCAACCTTTTTTGTATATTAATTTTATTTTCTAAGAGCATAGGATGAAAACGAATATCCTTAACCTCATTTTCAATTTTAGCAACTTCTAGTACCCTTGATTTATCTACATTGTGGTTTGTGTTATTAGAATAAAAATAAGGAAATAGGGTTCAAGAATACCTCTTTAAATTTTCCCAAGGTTTCATGCTTTCTCACAAGCTTCATTCATGTTAGTTTTTCCCTTCCATAAAATGAACATAGCAATGACTTTGGGAAGGAAACATGCTTAGCTCTCACAAATTATTCAAGGTGGCGGCTAGTGGTTTTCATGAAGAAGATAATATATCTGATAGAATAACGCATTTAAATATTAAATGGATTTTCCATCCTCTATATTCATTTTATTGAATTCCTACCACATTTCAACCACTTAATAAGTTTCACCATAATTACTTTCAAAAAAATATTTTATCTGAACTCAATTATGAATCATGCAAATAGGTAAGAGATCGTACCCATATAAAACTGTAACTTCAAAAATGAATGGAAACAGTGTAGACTATCTCTTCATGAATGATATTAAGTAATCATAATGTACATTCATACTTCATAATATGCTCAATTTCTATTGTGTTTCCTTCACCATCAATATTTGGTCAGAAACCAATTACCTTTCTTAGAAGGTCGTGCACCCTTGCAAGCCCAATGTGGTATTGGTATCCCATGCAGGGATTTGGGATATAACCCTAGAAATGAATGAAAAACTGAAAACATAACTTTACACAAGGTGTCTTGCGATCGTCCCTCCTTCTAGATCCAAAATTTTTACATGGGAAATTTCCCTTGATCATCATAGTAGGTTCATTTAGTGAAATGACCCAATTAGATATTTCAAAGTTTGGTATGGTGAACCCATCATGTTACAATCAAATTCATTGTATATTTATTATTTTATTGATTGCGATATGATCCACCATTTAGGGGTTTATAATATAATAAATAGAATGCGTCTACTATGGTATGCATAATGCAAAGGAAATGCAACCTAAACTAATCATGTAGGAGTGCACAAACCAAAATAATTTGACTTGAAAGAGGTTTAGAAAGCAAAGAAAGTGGGTAGAACAGTCCATCGACCACAATCAACACTAGAGCTCAACTGATGTACTCTTGAAATTTGAGAGTAGTCTACAATTGCCAAGTGAACACTAACTCACCCTTCTCCACACACATGGAAATAACTTTAAAAACTGGGAGAAGAACCTATTTTATATCAAATCATGTTCTTATAAACTAACAACAAGAATGAAGATAACATACAATTCCCTAAGAGTTATATCTAACAATTATCACAAAATATAAGTGAACAACAACTAGACATTAAGAGAATAGTCTCCATAATACAAGATTACAACCCACAAACAAGAGGAGAAAATAGAGGAGTTGGAATACTCCAGTAGTAATGTTGTATCTTAGAATATCAGGCATATGGCTAACTCTAGCCTTTTTATTCGCATAGAAAAATACTCTTACATTTCGTAAAGAAAGGAAAGCCCTCTCTCTTTGAGTACAAAAAAATTATTTATGGTAAAGGTTGGGTGGCTTTTGTGCTTCTGACTCTCTCTAACCCTTTGAATCTCCTTTCCCTTTCACTCTTTGATTTGCTTTGCAAATTGTACTTCTCTAATTAAGGACTTAAAAAAAAAAAAATTATACCCTTCATCTCTAGTGAGGCTTTCCCCTCACCATTTTCCTTTCCCTTTATAACTCGTCAAAATAATTTGAAGGATAGAACATTTATAATTACAATTTATTCACATAAAGTGTAGATTTAGCAATAAGAACAAATTGCCTTCTCATCAACCAATGTTAAGCTCAAACCCATGGGCTTTAATTTTATATGTTATATGTGTATAATCACATGGGCTATTATTCTCAAACTCAGTATGGCAATTATATTGTAAATAGATAAAATATCAAAGCTTGGACAGAGCTTTGAATTCCCTTTTCCCATTCTCACATTAAATGGACACATCCAAAAACAATTAGATGTTTAACTTATAGACCATGCCAATGTTAACCTAGATTGAAGAAGGTATGTATTGACAATTGTGAACAAAAAACAACCTACAGAAACATCTCTTTCTATTAAAAAATGAAGGGTTCCATGATCACTCCTACCTTATTAGAGTTGACGCTGTGAATGGAACCATCTACATAACCTCCCACAATTCTTTATCCACTGCAATGTCAACCAAATATAAAACTATTAGGCTAACTTTTCCAGTTAAGGATTTCCTATGTGCTCTGGCCCAAGGGCTTCTACATGAAGAGATTCCAATGAATCAAAATAGAAAAATTGCACAGCAATATGGTATTTGTTATTACCAATATACAATCCTTGGAAATGGATGCTCAACTACCTTGGCTATATATAAAAAACTACATGATGAATGAACAATTCCATTATTTAAGAGAAATGATAAAACCATTAAAAGAGTATTTTACACATACCCTTTTAAAGAATGCATGTCATATTTCTCTGTCATTTGCTGCCTTCTGAAGTGCTTTGGATCAAGGTACCTGAAACTACCTTTCACTGCAGTGCTCAAATGGGTATGATCCAGAGTGGGTCTAGTCTTTGGAAGTCCAAAGTCTGCTACCTTCGCCACAAAATTATCATCCAACAAAATGTTGGTGTTCTTCACATAACGATGAATGATACCTTGAGTTGCTCCAATATGGAGGTAATGGAGACCACTCGCTGCTCCTATACATACCTCAAGCCTCTGTTTCCATGGCAACGAAGGAATATTTGGAACATATAAATGACTTCAAAGAGTCCCATTAGCCATGTATTCATAGACCATAATCATTTCAAAATGCTCCTCTCAATAACCAATCAGAGATACAAGATGGTGATGGTGAAGCTTTGACAACATCTGAATTTGTGTCTGGAATTCAGTGAGTCCCTGTTCATATCTGGGATCACCACGCTTTACAGCCACTTTAGTACCATTTTCTAGTTGTCCCTGATAAACATTGCCAAAGTGTAATACCCCCATTTTGACCCTTAGGATATTTTGGGCTATAATGTAAATAGTGTATGCATATTATGTATGATTCCTAGCATAGAGCTCAAGGCCAAGGCCTCGCTAGTGAACACTCGACCTTGAAGAGGCAAGTATTTGATATTATGCTACCCATGTGCTAGTGAGCCAGGGAATTGTAAATATGCATTTTAATATAAATGCCCACAACTCGCTATGCAATGCAACAAGAGATGGGGAGATGATATTTACAAGGAATTGGGAGGGAAATATTCAAACCCTTGAGCCAATCATGTCAAGCCAAGTGTCAATGAGAGAACCCATCAACCCTCAACTACCCATGTTGACTTTTGTGCCCAATCATTCATTTTTCTCCAAGAGTTGGTTGAGGTAGTTAATGCCTTGGGAATGGAGAGGTATGGCTGTCCAAATTCGGGTATGGGCAAGCCACCCTTCATAGAAATCCGTGTTTGTCTTCCTTGGAAAGAAAGGAACCACGAAATTGCTCCCCAAGACATTCTTCACTCATCAGTTTTGCTCTCTCACGAGTTTGGAGCTTCCTGGGCGTTTTCCTCCATGGTTTTTCTGTGTTTTCCTTCATTTTTCTAGTTGGGAAGGGCGTTTTTGTTTTGGTTAATAGTGGGGAAGAGAACAAATCGATTTGGGGGTTTTATAGAGGTCGTTTTGGCCCATTGAATGCTCATGTATGGTGGGAGAAATCGGTTTTCATCCCTGGGTTGATTTCCTCTTCCCACAATCAATTTTTGGGTGTGCCACGATTTGGGGAAGACCCATAGACCCTATTCTATAAATTCCATTGTTGAAAATGTGTATCCATGCCCAATATTTGAGTTGTTGTGTGTAAGAGAATGTTGGGGTTGAGATGGGTATCCATTGCTTTGGGCTATGCTAAGCTTGAGAGTTCCCTTTTCCTTGTAGATATCATGCCCAGCTCGGGGGTGGTCTCTGAGTGCTGAAATAATACAGGCTGGGCAGAGACCTAAGGTTGGGTGGAACATTGCAGCGACATAGCTAGTTGTTTGGGACAACATTACATCAAGATGAGTATTTTATTTTATTGTGTTTTACTTCTACACTGTTTTAATTAATGGATGGTTGTTCTTGATATGGTGAATGCATGTGAAATGCATGTGAATGATGTTTTATTCTGCTGTGCATGTTTGCTTGATTTGCATCTGCACACATATGCATTTTATTTGTAATTCCATATGTTTTATTCATGATGAATTTGGCTAAGTTTTATCAAAGCCCAGATATTAGTGTCATGATCCCTTCCTTGCATTGGATCGACGGGAGGGGACTTGACATAAAGCTACCAACACCAAGAAGCAAACTTTCATCAAATTTGTTTGTAGCATGTTGTATTTCAACAAATGTGAAGTATCGACCTAGGTTTCACGGTGCTGAGGAAACATAGCTCCTCGAATTACTCTGGTTAGATGTTGTGGAAACTTTACTGTCCATACTATGTGAGTTTCCTCCATACAAAGGAAGAGGTAACCACTCAAGATGAGAATACTTTGACTTTGACATTGGATTGCAAAACAAGTAATAGATAGTTTCCAACAGCCCAAGGAGGGAAACAACTCCCACAACTGATGCTACAATAAGACCTACCTTGATGCCGCTTTTGGATGCACCAGTAACGACACCATTAACAGAATAAGAACCATCTAAACTTCCTACATCATTTCTCATCTTCAAAATATCCAGGCCATTAAGGATGACACTGGGACTACCATTATCCAAATTTGAAGGGCCAACACTGACATATATTGTTTTTGAGCCAGACGAAGCATTCACCACAAAGTCTGTGTAATATGGTGTAGACAAGGCCCCTGTGTATTTCCTAATCTTCAGGTCTGATTAACACACTGTCTGCACAAGGTCTGAGTAAGAACAGACTTGTTATCTTGTGGGCATGCAAAAGGTGAGGTGTTAGGCACGTGAAGGCTTACCCACTTTATTCCAAATAAGTGAACTATTCTTTGGAAAGGCATAGCTTTTTCCTAGTAGTGCTCTCTTCTTCTTCGTCACTTGCTCTGGAGAAAGTTGTATCTAGTCTAGTGTCATTAGCATTGTTGTCATGCTCCCCATCTCTCTCCCACTTCACAACATTGGTCGCATGACAGAAATCCATTTGAAAAGACGATTTGGAGTTGTTAGGTGATGAGACCATTGCATCGTTATCATATTCAATTCACATTGAAACCCTGGGGGAAGACGTCGATGCGGCTCCTCCACCTTGACCACGTGAGCTTCTTTCTCCATACTCTCCTTCGTAGTTTCCTACTAATCAATAGCCAAAAGCCAAAAAGAGCATTAGATAACAAAGGGAAAACCATTAAACTTGAAAGCGGCTAGAAAATCAATGAATGGCTTCTTCGACCAACATACATACCGTTTTCAGAGACTGGTCGATACATTTTAGCGTTGGGGTACCATGAAAAAATTGCGCGAAACGGGAGCTAAATGAAGCAGATCCAGCTTAATGGGAGGAGCTAAAGGAAGCAGATCCAGCTGAATGGGAGTGTCGGGATTGGTTGTGCTTTTCCTCTGCAAGCTCAGTTCTAGTCCCAGTCGCAAAACCAACTCCAACAGCTCTAGATGCCAAGGTCGCAAAATTCCTGCGGAGGGTTCCAGAGCTTTTGATTTCATGAAAAAAAATCCCTAGCTTCATGCCCGAAACAACTGAATGACATCCAACATTCGGAGGGTAAAAACTTCATAAACACACCAGACGGTTAAAACACGCTCGAACACGTCAGAGCGTGATAACTAGTTGAGGAAACATGTGTCAATTTTTAATTTGACGAATAGACGAGGAATCATGAACAATTGCATGGATAGTCTTTCGTTGAATGAACACCTACGGCATAAATATCGTTGACACATATGTGATAGGTGAAAAATATTAATAATCACATGAGTGACAACATTATCAATATCGTTGACACATGTGTGATAGTGGAAAAATTTAAATATTTCAAAAGTAGTTTAAAAAATACAATATCATAGTGGAGAATCGTGCTTTTGGAAACAAAATTATCTATATCGGTGACCAATGTGTGAGAGTACAGAAATATTCATATTTTAAAAGTAGTTTTAACAAAATACAATAAAACAAAAGCTCAATAATTATACCGCAAGGAAGATTCTCTCAGATCATATAATATAAAAACACCTTTATATCACTTTGTTACTCGTTATCTACCTGTACCACTCAACCTGTAAATAATTAAATAAGTTATTTAATTTAAAGCTTCTTTTTATTTTGATTACCCGTTTTAACCACTATTAAAAAAGCGTTGGACCCCTTGAAGAAGGGGGTTTAAGACCTATCTATATCTGTCGTATCTAGAATGGATGGAAGTAATTGTTTGAGTCTCTCCTACCTATAACTTTGGAACGGTTTTACTTTGTATAACACTTACTTTTTATTTGACTTGGAATTTTAAAACAAGTTTAATAGGTAAATTTAGCTGTAATAAAGAATCTATATTCATTGAAAAATGCGTTTCTTAGTGGATTTGTGGATTTGGGATTAGGAAGAGTATTCAACCACGGTGGATTTGGGATTAGGAAGAGTATTCAACCACGGTGGATTTGTGGTATGGATTTAGAAAACCCTATATCTAACTTGAGTGGGCCTTGTGCGTTATAATGCGATCCGGAGCTTCTGCAAGCACGACCCTTCCCCACGGCTTTTTGCAGGTCACGATAATTTATTCGCCTGCCATATTTCATGGCCGATTCCAGTGGTTCACGGGCGATACAGGTCGTAGTGGTGCCATTTCCAGCACAGGGACACCTCAATCAATCGCTTCATCTTTCCAGGGCCATCGCAGCACGAGGACTAGACGTTCTCTATGTCACCACTTCTATTCACATCAAACAAGCTCGGCATCGCGTTCAGGGATGGGATCCTGATCACTCTGGCATTCGTTTCCACGAATTGGCCATGCCCTCTTTCTCAGATCCGCAGCCCGATCTTGAAAATAAGGAGCATGCGTTTCCCGTGCATTTGATTCCTCTGATCGAAGCTACGGAAGATCTCCGAGAGCCTTTCGATTGTCTGATACAGAGCCTCTGCTTCTCCAATTCGAAAAGAATTGTGATTGTGCATGACCCGTTGCTCGGTTGGGTTCAGACTGTGGCGGCCAAATATGAAGCCCCTGCCTACATTTTCAATTGCGGCAGTGCCTATTACTCTGGGGTAAATGCGAAGGGGATTGGAATTCCGGGATGCGTTGTATCCTACAAACGGTGCCATCCGGAGAGATATATTGCTTTCAGGTCTCGCCACCGAGCAGAATGTCTACCACTCGCGACAGGATATCTGGTGAACAGTTTTCGCGGTCTGGAATCTCAATTCATGGATGAGTTACAGGAAATACGCCGAGAACGTTACGGTGAGAAGCCTCTGTGGGCTCTCGGTCCTCTTCTTCCTGAATCCGTTTGGACAGGTAAGAAAGGTAATTCAGATGGTGAAAGTTGTTTGAGATGGCTCGACGGCCAAGCTCCGGCCTCAGTTGTTTATGTTTCGTTTGGTACAATGTCCTCTATATCGCGGCAACAAATCCAAGAATTGGCTCGAGGGCTGGAGGCGAGCAAACAGCCCTTTCTTTGGGTAGTCAGGGCTGCAGACAGAGCTCGTTTCACAGGATTGGATGAAGCGCAGATGGACTGGATAAGCGAGCTGCTTCCGGAAGGATACGAGAGCCGAATCGCAGGACGAGGTATGGTGGTGAGAAACTGGGCTCCACAACTATCAGTTTTATCGCATGAGTCCACCGGAGGTTTCGTAACTCACTGCGGGTGGAATTCGACGTTGGAGAGCATAAGTACGGGTGTTCCCATGGTGGTTTGGCCTCAGCATTCCGACCAATTTCCCAACTCGATATTGGTGGCGAAGGAGTTGAAAGTGGGCGTGGAAGTGAAGAAGTGGACCAAGGCAGACGAAAATGAGTTGGTGACAGCGGAAGAGGTGGAGAAGGCAATCACACGAGTGATGGCGGCAGATGCAGAGGGAATGGGAATGAGGAGCAGGGCCAAGGCGCTCAAAGAGGCCGCTCGCACAGCCGTTGAAGAGGGAGGATCGTCGTGGAATGAGTTGAAGTCGTTTATCCATCATTTTACATCAATACTGAACCAACGAAATCCATAACTATGGTTTCAGCCAACTGTGACTGTTAGTGAGCTCTAAACCTGAGGTCAATGAGTTAAATAAAATTTTCTTTCAAATCATGCTACAAAGGATAACCGAAGAAAGGGACAGCCCTCCATTTCCACGGTCTTTGCTAACCCTAAATCTGATCGATTGCAAACTTGTTGAATAGGTTTAATTTGTTGCATTTATTTTAAGAGATTGCATACAGCCTGCCCATGAATCAAAGCTTCTCAGTCGAACTATGTTTACAAAATCTACTTTTTATCCTTCCAATCAACTAAAAATATTGGATATAACTTCAATTGTCATTGTGATAGAAGCTGATATACATTGGATATAATTTCTAAAACTTTGATACACAGGCTTTGCACACTAAATTTAGTAATATTAATGCGCAGTCCACATTAATAAATGCGTAACTGTGAGCTGGTTAGCCAAATATTCCAAACAGTAATATGATTAATTAAGTTTTGTCGAGTATTCGTTCTTATTATTGTGAAACAAAATATTATAATAAAAATAAAGCTGTTCATTTTGAAGTCCCTGCCCTGGGCATGCAGGTGACTATATCGTAGTGTATCGTTTCCCATCAATTTCCTTACAATTGCAGGATCCGGAGGAGCAGGGCACGCACAGGGGATCTACCTCTTTTCCTCCCATTCCACCTTCTTCATCTTCAAAATCATCCTTCCTTTCCAGATCTGGTTCATCTCGCTGCAATTTTTCTTAGGCTGACTGGTTCCTCTTCGCCAGGTGTTTGTAGCATCCCGGGTAAATTGAAATTGGGCGATTCCAATAGCTCGTCCAGTGAAGTCAAGGAACTATGCTTGAGATATAGACCCACTGCATCTACTTTAGACTTGTTCTAGTTCTGGCCGTTGTTGGAGACATGGAAAGTAGTAAGGTTTCCAGAATGATCCATGCAGTAAATCTTAGAAGCTGGTCTTCCATTAGCATTGCTGGTTGTTTTCTACTATACCATCATACTAAACCCTTTCAAACTACCTGATTCCATCAGAAAATTTTGCCTAATTAGTTTCTGTGAATGGGTAAGATGCTGTGAGAAATATTATAAAAAAATTTAAACCAACGGCAACACTGGAACAGCCAAAACACTGGAAAAGACAGCCTACAAGCAGGGAGGCAAGGGCAAGTTTTATGAAGACCGACAACAATCCTAGACAAGCTTCAAGTATATTCAAATGACCTCTTTACTCACCTCAGCGACAATTATGAAGATATAATCAGAGGCAAATCTTACAGGAAGGACGAACCTTATTTAAAAACAACCCAGGTGTGGTGTTGTTATTATGAATAAGCACCCTGGTTCTTTATGCCTTACCCAATTTGAATGCATTTTTTAAGATTAATGTACTTTGCTCATAAATAAATGGAAACAATCCTGCAGAACCTGTTTTGGGTTCTAATGATCTGGGTGAGCTTGACTGCTTGTTCATTGATTTCTTGCTCATAAATCTATGGATTTTTTTATCTTCATGCTATTTGTGTACATTCATTTCTTCTTAGAATTCCTTGGATACGTATAGTATGTTTTTGCAGCCAGGTTAAAGATGCCACCATTTTATCATGGATGAAAACTGGATGAAAACACAATACCCTCTAGGGAGCCCTGGTTAGAGTCGTGATGTATAACCCCCCAAAACACTATGCATGTCTCCTCTATAGTTTTCTTTTCTTCAATAGAATGAAAATTGCCTTTCACTTTCATTGAATTGATATTCTCCTTGAACTTTGGTAGTTCTATGAAATTGACTGAAGCTTTTCAACAAATAAATTGGAGCTGCAATTGATAGCACAGAAGATGAGTAAACATTTCCACGTTCAACAAAAATCTGAAAGATACATCTAGGGAAAATCTCAATCGACTGAAAGCCACAGATTGTAGTAGTGGGCAATAGTGGGCAATGCTTTTAATCTCAGACTATGCAAACTGTGACAACAGAAACTAGAAATATTTCAAAGGAAGGCTGTAGATCCATCATATTTACAAATCTCCCTTGGATACTACGTAATCGGGAGTTATGTGTCATTTGTGAATGAAAACCTATTCGATTCACGATGAAGCTCAACATCAACCCCGTTAATAATTCCATGAAATTCACCCATCCTTTGGATTTCGTGATTGTATTATAAATCTTATTTTGAAAGGGAAATCAAGCGGGAGACACCTCAACATGTGCCTAATGTAAAAATCACTGACCTTCATCTTGATGGAAACCATTCATTTTGGGTGGGAAAATGAAAGTTGTTTAACCTGCCGAAGTGCTCCCGAAATGAAAAAACAAGAAAATCCACGTACACTGTAAAAGACAGCCTACACGCAGGGAGGCAAGGACGAGTTTTATGACAATTGAGAACAATACCAGACAAGCTTAAAGTACATTCAAATGACCTCTTTACTTACCTCGGCGACGATTCTGAAAACACAATTAGAGGTAGATTTTACAGGCAGTACCAGCAATTAGAGGTAGGACAAGCCTTATTGCATAGAGAGGAGCTAGGTACTCTATAGCTCAGTATAAGTTCAGTCAAGGTAAGGTCATGTCTATTCATAAAATAAAATAAATATGAAAAATAAATAATAAATAATAAAAAATTCACTTTAAAAAATCATATACTAGGATTTAAGATGGATAAAAAACAACTCAAATGTAGTGTTCTTATTATGAATGGGCACCCTGGTTCTTTATACCTTATTCAATTTAAATGCATTTTTTAAGATTAATGCGTTGTGCTCGTAAGTGAATGGAAACAATTCTGCAGAACCTGACTTCTAATGATCTCGGTGAGCTTGACTTCTTGTTATTATATCGATGAATTTGTTTATCTTCGTGTTATTTGTGCATATTAATTTCTTCTTAGAATGCCTTGGATATGTACATTATGTTTTTGCAGCCAGGTAAAAGATGCCTATCATTTTATCATGGATGAAAACGCATCACCCTGCAACTAATATTTCTCACTTAGTGTTGTGTTTGGCCAGTTGTTTTAACTTTCTTATGTAAAAAAAAATAATGATGAATTTTTAAAATTTCATTGTTAGAACAATATGTCTTCCCTTTAGCTTGTCACTCTAAATAGTAGCGTGAGGCTAGTTTAAAAAGTTAAATTTTGATCAACCAGGCTTTCGGGAGATTTTAATTGCTATGGGCAATGCTTGGGAAAGATTTATAGAATGTATTATCACCTCAAAATAGCTCCTAGAGGGAATGAAAGGCACCCCCTACAAAAATTTAGGCATGCCCACTAGGTTTCCACTCTAAAGGCGGGTAGCAAAGATTCCCTATAAAAATTTACTAAAAAGGAGTTCAGTGGGGTTAATAATATGCATAGAGCCAAGGTTCACGAGGAAAATATCATGGGGTCCTATCAAGCAAGCACCAGCATAAGGGGGCAAGGCACGAGGATGAAATTCCAAAGGCAGAAGTATGGCCTCAACACGGACGGCCCAGATCCAAAGAGAAAGTTAGATCGATGGCCACAAAGGAATTTCGTCGAGGGAGTAGCGCGACGATTAAGGTCGTGAGGGTGGTGCGAAATATGTACTGCCCTCCACGCAGCATACTCTAGGAAGACTTCGTTGGAGACAAAACCGCTCCCAGCTACCCTCTGAAACCGCAAACCATCCAAGACAAGACCACAATGTTACCAAATGCAGGTTGGTGAGAAGGAAAATCGACGACGCACATCACTCCCAAAGGCGCCAATGGACAAAAAGAAAAAGGGAATATATACGGCTAAGATTCCAATGCCGGGAACGATCAACGGCTAGTTTTAAATCTTCGGATTCAAAAGAAAGGGCAGTGAAAAAACTCGATAGTCTGGCGGATAAAACATTGAGTCTTCAGTCATAGCTACAGTCTCTAGTGCCATAACTAACAGCAGCTCCCCCTGATCCTCTAGACATCCCTAGCTACCATTGCTCCGCATTAAAGGTAAGTACCTCCTTCATCGTCGCTCCTAGTTGAATTCTAAAGGGAAGCCATGGAATCAATGCCAGTTCGGTGTAAATTATTGGACCCTAGGGAGGAGTTAATAACTGATAGAGATGCCGAGGTTTACGACCCAACTCCTGTTAGAGAGTCAATTTCTTGCATCAAAAATAAACTCAGAGCCCAGAAATCCCTAGGGGTAGACGTTTTGAATGTTTGCAGCTCTTATCTATTCGATTTTTCCTTTAGAATTGCGATAGAGTAATTCTAGCTAAGAATGAATCAAAAATCATTTGCCCCATTAGTGCCAAAACTATTAGAGAAATGTTAAGCCTCCCGGTTGAATTTGATCTAAACCCTAAAGCCATAGAGGAAGAAAGCTTGATTAAGGAATACAACCCTAAAGCCATAGAGGAAGAAAGCTTGATTAAGGAATACAGGGAGGCTAGCCTAGAAATCAAAGATGTCTTCCTCTATAAAATTGTTGAACCTGGCAAATCCCTAACCGGTTTGGTTTATCCACTAGATACAGAGTTGTTTACTAAAGATGCCCAAGTTGTTTTTACCCTCTTAAGTCAAATCCTAGGGCAGGATGATGACAAAGTTGTTAGTGAATTTATGTTGAGCATACTATTTGAAGTCAGTGAGACAGAAACTCCACCAAGCCTCAAGTTTGATGAACCTATTGCGGAGAGAATGCATTCCAAGATGATAAATTTCAACATGCAAAAAAGTTTTAGATACTAGACATATATGTTCAATCTAATCCACTTCATAAATGAAGACTTATTAAACATATGGGCATGTGCAAGCTAATGAGGGTCACTTTTGGCGCGTTAGATGCAATATAAAGCTGAAAAATCAAGCATCCCTCAACTTACTTGGTTTTTTTGAGATGCTTACACAAGATATCTTGCATCGAGTAAAAAAGATGAAACGTAGGAAATTGAGTCACATTTCCGAATATATAACTTTTAAGTATTGAAAATTTACATAACTATGTCAAATTTCATTTTTTCTAACAATCACTTTTTTTTTTTGGCAAATGATAAGGTATATGTTTTTGTGGGTGCAACCTTTCACTGCCTAAATGACGATTTCAGGCTACAAAATCTAGTATACATGTATAGAACCCGTAGCACTAGTGCAGCGCTATTTTTCCAAAATTAAATGTTTATTTTTTTTATTTTTTTAATTATGTAAGTGGGCAAACCTCGAGAACGGTACATCAAATGTGGGTGCAGCCTTTGAAGGTCTTAATGTAGTTATTTTTACTTGGATTTTTTACAACATGTAGAGGTCGGTGTCCTCTAGTGCAGCATAAAAGTTTTTTTTTAAATGGTTGTGAAATGAAAAAGTTACGGAATAAACACTAATAGTATGTTTTTTGACCAACGGAGTGATGACACAAGAAAATTAGGAAATAAATAGAAAATCTCAATAGTTTTTTTTTTAAATTACATATTTGGAATCTGCATAAAAAATTCTATCTATCCTTAACATTTCGTCACTAATGGTCAGGTGTGTCATGCTGTAAAGAGCGGTGGAAAACAGGCATACTCAGAAAAATACTGAAAATGTCTAATTAGCTATGGTCTAAAAATTTCCTTAGCACAGGTTTGGTAAGTCCGAACCAACCACATAGGACAGTGGTTGACACGCAAGCACGGGAGGAGCGGGTGATTAGGCGCTAAGGAACGCGTGCGTGTTATGTTTAAATTCAAATAACGAGTGCGCATTATATTTAAATTCAAATTTTAGTGTTTTGGCGCTCAATGTTATAAGCAACGCGCTAGCGTTATGTGTACATAACGCGGCGCGCGTTATAATCTTCACAAATTTATGTTTTGAAGTGTTAGATTGGGTGAGATAAAGATAACGATAATGAGGATGATGAAGATGAAGATGATGATGGTGATGAAAATGAAGATGATGACGGTGATGAAGATGATGAAGATGATGATGGTGATGAAGATGATGAAGATGATGATGTTGATGATGATGATGATGAATATCATGATGAAGATGATGATGATGATGATGATGATGATGCAGATGATGATGATGATGACGCAGATGATGATGAAGATGATTATGATGATGAGGATGACGCAGATGATGATGATGATGATGATGATGATGACGCAGATGATGGTGATGATGATGATGAAGATGATGGTGATGACGACCACAACGATGATGATGACAACCACAACGATGATGATGAAGATGATGAATATGACGATGAGGATGATGGTGATGATGAATATGGAGATGACAACAACGATGAGGATGATGATGATGATGATGAAGATGGAGATGACGACGATGATGATGATGACTTACTCTCTCTTCTATGGTTTTACACCTCTCTCTCTCTCTCTCTCTCTCTCTCTCTCTCTCTCTCTCTCTCTCTCTGTGTGTGTCTCTATCTGTAAACCCCCTCTCCCTCTCCCTAACCTCTCCCCCATCCCTAACCATCTTACTCTTTCTATCTCCCTGTTACTCCCCCTAGCCCAAAACCCCCTCCTCTCCCTAGCCCTTACTAACCCAGGCTCTCTCAGTCTCTCTCTTCCCTACACCTCCACCTACCTCTAACCACACCTTCCATCTCTCTTTCGCAGTCCCTACAACCAACACCCTCTCCTCTCTCGCTCTCTCTCTCCCTCCTCCCCCCCCCAACCATTACTAATGCCCTCTCAATCTCTCTCTCTCTCTCCCCCCTTTGCTAACCCTCGTCCTAGCCCCTTACCCCTAACTAACCCCCCCTCTCTCACTTTCTCTTCCTTGCTTCTACACCTCTCTCTCTCTCCCTCTCTCTCTCTCTCTCTCCCTCCTCTCTCTCTCTCGTAATCCCCCTTCCCCTACCACTACATGATGATGATTATGATGATGATGATGATGATGATGATGAAGATGACGATGATGATGATGGTCATCATCGTCCTCGTCATCTCCATCATCTTCGTCAGCATCCTCATCATCTTCATAAGCATCCTCATCATCCTCGTTGTCATATTCATCATCATCATCAACTTCATCTTCATCATCAACTTCATCTTCATCATGATTGATGATTAATCATCATCATCATTAGCATCATCATCACCATCATCGTCATTCTCTTCTTTATCATCACCATCATCATCCTCATCACCATCTTCATCATGATTGATTCATCATCATCATCATCGTCGTCATCATCATCAGCAACAGCAGCATCATCATCCTCTTCTTCATCATCACCATCATCATCATCATCATCATCCTCATCATCCTCGTTGTCATATTCATCATCATCTTCATCATCATCATCATCATCATTATCCTCATCACCATCTTCATCTTCATCATGATTGATGATTGATCAACATCATCATCAGCATCATCATAATCATCATCGACATCTTCTTCTGTATCATCACCATCATCATCCTCGTCGCCATCATCACCATCATCATCCTCGTCACCATCATCACCATCATCTTCATCATCCTCATCGTCATATTCATCATCATCTTCATCATCACCATCCTCTTCTCTATCATCACCATCATCATCGTCATCATCATCATCATCATCATCCTCATCATCGTCATCATCGTCATTGTCGTCATCTCCATCATCATCTTCATCATCATCATCATCATCATCCTCATCATCGTCGTCATCTCCATCATCATCTTCATCATCATCATCATCCTCACCACCATCTTCATCATGATTGATGATTGATCATCATCATCATCCTCTTCTTTATGATCATCATCATCATCATCGTCGTTGTCGTCGTCATATTCATCATTATCTTCATCATCATCATCATCATCCTCATCACCATCTTCATCTTCATCATGATTGATGATTGATCATCATCATCATCGTCATCATCATCATCCTCTTCTTTATCATCACCACCATCATCATCATCATTGTCGTCGTCATCTCCATCTTCATCATCATCATCATCATCCTCATCGTCGTCGTCATCTCCATCTTCATCATCATCATCATCGTCATCCTCATCACCGTCTTCAACATCATCATCGTCGTCATCATCATCATCATTAGCAGCAGCATCATCATCCTCATCATCCTCGTCATCATATTCATCATCATCATCATCATCCTCATCAGCAAATTCATCTTCACCAACTTCATCTTCATCATCATCATCATCATCATCGTCGTCGTCGTCGTTGTCGTCGTCATCTCCATCATCATCATCATCCTCACCACCATCTCCATCTTCATCATGATTGATGATTGATAATCATCATCATCATCATCATCGTCATCCTCTTCTTTATGATCACCATGATCACCATCATCATCATCATCACCATTCTCTTCTTTATCATGACCATCATCATCCTCATCACCATCTTCATCATGATTGGGTATTGATCATCATCATCATCATCATGATATTCATCATCATCATCATCATACTCATCATCGTCTTCATCTTCATCATCGTCGTCTTTATCATCTACTACTCCCCCTAGCCAAAACCCCCTCCTCTCCGTAGCCCTTACTAACCCAGTCTCTCTTAGTCTCTCTCTCTTCCCTACACCTCCACCTACCTCTAACCATGCCTTCCATCTCTCTTTCGCAGTCCCTACAACCAACACCCTCTCCTCTCTCACTTTCTCTCTCCCTCCTTCCCCCCCCCCAACCATTACTAACCTCTCAGTCTCTCTCTCTCTCTCTCTCTCTCTCTCCCCCTCGCTAACCCCCCTCCCAGCCCCTTACCCCTAACTAACCCCCCCTCCTAGCCCCTTACCCCTACCTAACTACCTCCCATCTCTGATCCCTAAATCCCTAACACTAAATCCCTATTTAACCTCCTAACCCATAGAAACTATTAAATAAACTATTGAATAATGTTTTTTGATTATTTCAATAACGCTAGCGTGTTTATGAATACAGAAACGCGTGCATGTTTTGTGCAACCAGGTGTTATTGAGCCGTGCACCAAACATATTAAATACCTAGTTTTTTTTATTTTCTAGAAATGCGTGCGCATTTTGGATGTGAATAATGCTAGCGCGTTATGTCTGTGCAAAAATAAATTAGCAAAATGCTTTTATCCTCTCGCGTTAAGTCTGTGCAAAAATATTAGCAAATGCTTTTATCCTCCCGCGTTCTGCGTTTTCTCCCCCCGCCTTCCCTATTTTTATGTTTACCAGATATTTTACACAAACAAAATGATGAAGCAAACAAATTAATAGGAACAGTCTTCGAAATGGCTTGATGACTCGTTTCAATAGACACGTATTATCTAAATATCATAGCCATAGACAACAACTAATTCAAACAGTCAATTCGCTACAACTAAGATCAAACTTTAGATAATATAGTTTCTATAGTGGTAAGTGATGCTATTGCAATCTAGGTAAATATCATACAAATATTTCAAACAAATTTATGGGCATAAGCATTCCAGAAAAGATGGAAAAGTTTCAAAACGATTGGTTGTACCAATAAAAGTAGCGGCACCAAACTAAGGCTCAAATTGCGTTTATGGACACTTACCGATCGAAGGATGTCTGAGTGTAAATGCAAATGCAGCAACCCATCTGGGAAGCCTTCTTCTTCACCGACCTTCTCTTGGACTCAAGTGGCCTCAATGCCCAACCACGGAACAGTTGCATGAGCTGTAGTTAAGAAACAATGGTCGAAATAGAGCAATTATAAAGGATTTGATCAACAAAGCAAGTCGCCCAATTCGTAGAGTTGTTAATTTGAAGAAACAAGCAGGCGCAGAACAAGCATGAAGGAGTTTCTTAACTGGTAGTGGTCGCTGATCGGATGAAGAAGCAGTTTGATGAATGGACAATGCATAACTCCAATTCGTGAGAGATCGGGCCACTGTGCAGTGGTGATAACATGTTTACTATCTATTGAGTCTGATACTACATCTAGGAGCCGCTCAACAAACTTTGAGATAGAAAGCTCTGTAATTTTAGGATACTAATTCAACCACTCAACAAATGAGTGTTTTGCAGGTGACTTGGAAATCCCTTCCAATTTTCAGCAATAAAACAAAGAAGTTCAACATACAGATTTTCAGGAAAGCTTGTCAACCAATCAGACAACCGAATATAGGGAGATAACCACGCCCAAAAGATTCAAGCTATTATAAAACTCTTGTTTATCAAGATAAGGATGGACTATGTGTACATTACGAGAATATAGATGAATGAAGTCGCTTTGATGAACTTGTCCTCTTGCTTTATCCAGAATGCGTTTAAAAGCAGTGAGTATTGTTCGAGCTTCTGTTGGTTTACATAAATGTTTCAATGATAGAACACAACGAAGGATTCCCTGGTTCCACTTGTTATTGAAAATTATACTTTCTCTTGACAAAACCAGTAAAACAACTGCCTGTATTATAAATGGAAATCCCGTTACAATTTCTGTCGGAAGAAAAGCATAGATACCTACAACCACCATATTTCCTTTTGTAAGCCGCTCACCCATCGGAAAAGCTAATGTAATAGCCCATTTGCCAACATCTTTCCTCTACTCAACCCTACACTCATTTTCCACGGGAAACCGCTGCCTCCACATGTAATAACTACATTGTTTTGTCGAAAATTGATCTTCTTCTGCTAACAAATGCAAAATGAAGGATTCATTGTCATTACTATGAGAAGTTCTAAGGTCAGTTTCTCGTAAAATAGAGATTGTATAAATCATGTTAAGATCGATATGTTCCAGCTCATGAACTGAGAGCTTCTTTATCTTAGACATAAACAAAAGAGCTTTAGGATGAATACTAGAGAGTTGTTGCTTTACAGCTTCAACCTTCTCAGGACGTAGGGGTATAGAACGAGCCATAGAATGACAACTGTGGCTCGGATCAACCAATTAAAATTTAATTGGACCCATTAAAATTCAATTGGATATGACATGAATGATTAAAATTAAACTCTAGATGCATACGCAAGCCACTTGGACGATGGCTGAACATCTGGTACGTTGATGCTTTAAATGATGAACTCTTTCCTTTATGGCATTATAGGGATGCTTACCCTACATTTAACGTCGGCATTAATTAGTTAATGGCTTCCATGTTCGGAGCATAGAGAAAAACCTTGTCACATTACAAAATCCTTGCAACATCATACAAATACAGCATTTATTGCCCTCAACCTAGCTCATTTTACCTCTTCCTAGTTCAAATACGCTCATGATCCCCTTTTTAAAATCACATAAATTTTGGACCGAGATATCGATGATGTGCAAGCAAGCTTGACCAACTGGCTGGCCATGGGACTGATGGAGAAGGGCACTCCTAGCACTATCCCAATGTCAGCTTGAATCCAACGGAGTTTACGGTTTGTCGATCCGAGCCACGGTCGTCATTCTATGGTTCGTTCCGTTTGTTTTTTTTTATACTAACCAAAATGCGCGTGTGTTATGGTGATCCATAACGCGTGCACATTATGTATCACCATAACGCTCGCGCGTTTTGTAATCCTATCCTACATGTTAAATGACATGGCAGGTTCGGAGCCCGCCATTCCTAGTTTTACATAATGCGCGAGCATTATTGATTTACACAATTCTTGCGCGTTTCGCATTTACCCATTGCATCTAAAAGGTCCCTCAACTTTGTGCGAGGGCCCATATCAGGCCTACTGTTCTATGCAACAGTAACTCGGGGATTCAACTTTTTCGATTATTCTAACAAAATTATGGCCAGTATCTATTGTTTGTTGTTTGATGAAGAGCTGCCAAGAGTGACAGAGCAGATAAAAAATGCACTACAGTTGTACCCACGGACCAAAGCAGGAGACTGGTTTCTACACTCCAATTTCACTATAATCAGAGTGCATGGGTTCAAAAGAAATCCCTATATGCTACCATCCTTCCTAACATATAGAATTTTTTCCCTAGAGTTCCTAAGAAGGATCCTGGCAGAAGAGGAGCATTTTGGAGCTCTCCAAAAGGGTATGGACATCAAATTACCCTCCAAAATGGGGCCATTCATAGCAAAGCGGAAAGGAGTAGTTCAAGTCATTGAAAAGATGCTCCAAGCCTTGGAGTTCGAGTAAGTAGAAGGGGTGAATTATGATCCCCATTCATTTATTTCCCAAATAAGACAGCAGAATAAATGCAAGGCTTTCCAGAACCAAAGAATTGAAGAATTGGAGAAGAGGGCCAACTTGTTGGAAGTATTTCAAGATGAACTAGACATTAGAATGTCTACTAAAGAGGACATCTAGCAGGTCATATCACAGGTGTTACACTAGGTGCCCAAAGAAAGTGAAATCCTCCAGACCCCGGATAAGACTGATACATCTAACAATAGGGCTTTATCCGAAGTAACAAGCATGGAAATAGATTATCAAGCCTCCAGCAAAAATCCCAAGTTAGATCTTTCTCAAGATCTCATAATACTTGAAGAAGAAGTTTCAGCTCAAACATAAGTCAAAAGGATTGAAAAATCCCCACTATTACAACATACACAAACATTTGCAGAAATTGGAGA
This sequence comes from Larix kaempferi, assembly GCA_027924585.1. NCBI lineage: Eukaryota > Viridiplantae > Streptophyta > Pinopsida > Pinales > Pinaceae > Larix > Larix kaempferi. The sequence goes on from BSBM01001018.1 coordinate 1,110,448, forward strand.
GGCCAGCTCAAGCTCCAGATACCAAATTAGGGCAGATGTACTTGCTCATTCTGCAGAACAAGAGGAGAAGGTGGCTGAAAAAATTAGTAGCTTGATGCCACAAGAAAAAAGGGTAGTTGGAGAAAGAGTATCACTGCTGTCAACCAGATATTTGAACAAAAGGACCTTTAAGCTTGCTGTGTTAACTGAGGGGCGGGTATTAGAAATAGAGATAGACTTGGATCAGATCAGTCTCCCTTATAAAATCCAATTGCATAGAAAAACTGGATGGATACTATATGATGATCTACTACAATCATCTATAAAAATTCATGAACTGCAAAACACCTTAGCCAAACTAGAAGCTCGGTTAAAGAAGGAGAAGGTGGAAAATAAGGCCAACCAGGGCCAAATAAAAAGGTTGCAAACTGATCTGGTGTCAGTTGGAGTAGATTCAAATCAAAGTCAAGCTGTCAAAAATCTCCTAGAGGCAAAAGAGAATGAAATCCAAACCCTGAAAAGAGGTTAAGGATCCCTGCCACCCAGCATGTCCAGTCAGTTGAGCTAACAGCTCTGGAAAAAGAAAAAGAAGAGTTGGAAGAAGAGATGAAATCCTACAAGGGCAAGGTGATCAGGTACAAATATCAAGTTCAGGAATTAGAGAGGCAAAAGGAGGAATTACAAAATAGAAGCATGGGACTTCTTGTGATCCCAACTCAAGATGCCTCTACCTCTACTGAAGATATCACAAAAGCTATAACAAAAATTTCCTTAAAAGGATGGAGAAATTAAAAAGATTCAGGAAGAAAAACAAAAGCTTCAGGAAGAAACAGATGAGAGTGTGGAAAACATAAAAAATATAGAGCAAGAGAAGGACAAAACCTTGGAAGATCATAAGAAACTACAAGAGAAGTATGATAGACTACAAGCCCAGGCCTAGGAAAGCTACCCTTACAGGGAGCTAAACATCAACTGTGGGATATTCTAGCCATAGAAGTCTCAAATTTCAGACCTCATCTTGAATTCATGGAAGAAAATAAGGCTCTAGCGGCTAAAGACTTAGAGATAATTAAAGTAGTAAATGAGAACTTAGCCAAGAAGCCCAAACAAATAGCTCAAAATGCTCTAAACTTCTTATATTCTTTAACTAATGTTGATATGACAAAGTTTCAAGTTGCTGACAGAGTAGCAGACATTATGGCTACTAGGAAAGTAATAGAAAAACACACCCAGGTTAAAAATATGCAATCTAGGGATGATATTTTGCTAAAACAGATCCAAAGATTCAAAGGACATTTCACTAAGCTGCAGAAAAAAGGCCTTCCATCATTTTGGGATGAAAATGGAAAATTATTGACAGGGGAAGGATATAAAAGTTTAATGGTTAAATGCAAAAATGGACCATGCCAAGTTCGAGGATGTTAACAAAGGTGTTACAGGGAAGCTCATCCTAGATAAACTAGTGGCAGATTTTGAATTGGTAAACCTCTTCACGTAAACAGTATTTACCCTACTACCCATATCACCTAGAATGCATGTTGAATTTGAGGTCATGATTAAGGAAATGATGGACAACAAACTACCATCACAAGAGCATTGGAAGAGCCTATAAAGATGGGGTAAACAAAAATTAACCCTACACCCCTAAGGGATAGACAACTAGATAAAGGCTCGAACTTCCATGACTAAGGGTTGATTTGAAGACAGAAGATAGCATAATAGGTCAATCCCTATAAATCAGCCTGGCCCAGAACAATTCAATCTAAAAAGAAAATGGGCAATGCAACAATCCGATTTTTGCACTAGCAGCACACTGGAGTCTCCCATCAGCTCATCTTTATTTCAAGAGCCAAAAGTTGGTGAAGAAATAAGAAAACCACATCACTTGCAGTTTTTATTATTGTTTTGAATAAACAGTCCATAAGACTAATAGTTAGATCTGATGTATCACAAACAGTTATATTTTTATTTTAATGAAAAACCACATATGGTTGAGGTATTCGAGAGTTTTTTACTATTGTAATCCTATAAAGGCAGGTGTTAAGGAAGACCCAGGGGTTGGTATTTTGTATGAGAAAGTTTTGAGCAAGGTAATTAAACTCATACTTTTGGAGCAGAGATTCTTGAAATGAATAATTTGATATTTGCATTTCCTGTGTATGTTTTTCTTGCTAATATTTCCCATTGATTGTCATCTTCTTAAGTGTTTAAATCAAGGTTACATGGTCTGAAATTCATCCATTGTTTGATGCTTCGGATACATATGATTAGACACTCCACCTTTTCCTCCTAAAATTGCAAGTTAGAATTCATTTGTAATTCTCTAATCCTGTGATGGACTTTGTTTCCCTTTCTAGTACCACCTGCTAGTATCTCTTTGACTTGAAAAACTTCATTTATAATGCATTTGCCCCTCAGATTATAGCCCTATCAGTCATTTGTGATAGAGAACCCTAAAGGTTTGACTCCATGCCTTGCGATATTCTTATCCTTAAACCAACCAACTGAAAACCCAAACCCTAATACCCTTACCTTAAGGTCTAGCCACCACCATTAATCCACAACCATCCATCAAAGTGACATTTTGCAAGCTGAGAGAGTTGTGATAGAGAGAGACCTCTTTGTGTTTGGAAAGGCTAGTTTCCATCCACAAGAGTGTAGTTGAAATAATTACCTCAGTGACCCTTTCTGCTACAACCTGGAAGAATCCTGAATGATAACAGAATGCAGGAAGACTATCTTCTTTGATGCCTTATGTCTAGATATATGGAGAATTACTTGTGCAATGAAGGTGGTGGCATCTAAATTTTAGTTCACATTTATATAATTGTTGTGTTGTTTGTGATATACAAGTTTTAGTTATAACTTGTAATTGATCCATTCAGAATTTCTCTATAAAAGTTTATCCTAGTTCTCCTTTCACATGTTTTTCATCATAATTCCTTATATTTGAATATGTTTCTATTATGCAGAAACTAAATTGATTTACCAATGAAAAAATTTCAGGAGGATGCTCTTTCCTACAATCTAAAAATCAGATTTACCAATGAAAAATTTTCAAGAGGATGCTCTTTCGTACAATCTAAAAATAGCATTCTATCTCTTAAACTAATTTTTATCATTAAATTGTTTAAAATAAATTGACCTCTATGAATATTTTGAGTTATTATCAAATGTATTTTATATTTTAGAATGCATGGATCAATTTTGTAAATCATGCCCCAATTCTCAAATTACTTTATTTTTTGTTTTCTTTTTGGTATTTTATTTTCTTAACTTTAACAATTTAAAAAATAATAATAATAATAAAAATTTTTAAGGGAAAAGGGATAGGGGTCATTCTTCTTCATGGGTCATTTTTTCTAAATTTTTATTTCATTTATTTTTTTTAATGTGTTTTTAATATTTGTTTAAAAAATTAAGTAATAAAGTTGAATTATAATTTAAATACAAATTTAAAAAAAAACAATACTTTTTAATCTATTTTGTTTTTAATTGGAATTTAAAAACTAAAAATATGTTTTCCCTTCTTTAAGTTTTTTTAGTTGTAAATAATTCTTTAATAAAGTTGTAAACTTAGTTATAAGTAATTTAGATCAATTAACATAAATTAATTAAAAACAAAAACAAATATACATATTTTAATTAAAATGATATTTGTAGATAATTATTAAATGTATTAGTTAACATTCATTTTAAATTTTTGATAATATTAATATTTGTTGTTATATATATAATATTAATTTATATATAAATGGAAAAAAATTATTTAACAATTATGTTATTGGTTATTTTAAATTAACATTAATTTTATTACTTGATATAGGTTTTTTTAACATATTTGAGCTTTAATTTATGTCTTGAATTTGAATGTATGTAATAACAGAAAATACTCAGATGTGAGTAATGTTCCTATTTTGTGGAATTCTCTGTATTTTTTAAGAGCATTAACATGAGATAGCTGAACATAGGTACATCCGAAATGTTCTATGATATTTATCAAATCCAAGCCAATAACTATAACAAATATTAAAAACCTTACTAGTTGTGATCAAATCCAAGCCGATTATCGTTGTTTCCTTCCATATTTGCGTTTGTGTGGTGCCCCAGATTGCTTCCTACAAGTCTAGAGGAGGCCGAAGTCGGATGGGTTGGGGTCGAATCTACATCCAATGCTTGCAGATGAGTTTTCAAATCCTCCTTGATTCGTACCGCTTTCTCAGCTTGTTCACCCATCCTCTTGTTCATTTCTACAACCACCTGTTGGATTTTAATGATCTGTTCCTCATGGATCCCTGTCATGTTAGCAATTACCCCCTACAGTCCCATGACATTTTCTCTCAAATCCTTGACTTCACGATGCGTTTGCGCCATGTCATAATACAAGCATCGGTTGCATGCCATGCCTTCCTCTTCCTCGATACTATCCGCTATAGTGAGCCTGGCTAACTGGTTTCCAATCTTCCCAAGATATCCCTTCTCCTTCCAACTGGTGAACATCTTATCCTTTGGCACACACAAATGTTGGTAGGATCTTGTGGGAAAAACTACTCTCGAACAGGACATTCCAGACCTTGATTTCGTCCCTCTCCTCCCCTGAAAAATGCTAATGGGTGTTCTTCCTCCCGAACGCTAAGTTCATGAATATTAAGACTGTGTGCTCCCTCACATTATTATGAGAAAAATATAATTATTTCGTATCGTATCATTACAAGGAATATACATTTTTGTGGAGGATTTTGCAGAACTTCCTTAAAATCCTCTCCCTTGTCCATTTATAGTGGAAGTCCTTAGGGGATAGTGACACAAGGTTTTAGTGAAGGTTTTTTTTTTATTAAATCAATACAAATAGACCAATCTTTGAGAGATGCAACATTGTGTTATAAATTATTTTTGTATTAAAAAATATAATCGCTACATTAAGAAAAAAATTTATGCCCATGTATGCCATCATATAATATGTATCAATATGCAATGTGCTCTAGGACATAAAACCCATTTTTTTAAAAAGCACTAAAAACTGCATTTAACTAAATATTGACACCCCATTGTACCATCATATAAGATGCACCACATTATGTTGTGCTCTAGGAAATATACTCAAGTGCACTGTTGTTGTGAGGGGAAATGCCAGTTCATCGACAAAGAAAGAAAGAGTGACTATTCCTACTTTTATCTAGATTCAACATGCATAATAATCAAATAGGTTTAAAGAAGAAATTGTTGCCGAAGCTTGTCCAATGGCCTTATTGAGATTGGATCCTTGTATTTTGGTTCCCTGCTCCTAAGCCTTGCAAATGCACCTGCATGCAAACACGTCATGAACCTTACTCATTCATTTTAGCAAATAATCAATAATGCGTAAAGAAACTTTGTTATTCATTGCTCAACAAACATATAACATGTATCTTGGTGGGGAAAGAGAAATGATTTGTATTAAATATGAACAAGATATTACTTACAATCCCTTTGTTCATTGCTTGTTTGCACTCTCCTTCTCTAGAATCTGGGTTCCCCTCCTTATCTCTTACCCTTAATCACAAAGCTCCAAACAATGGAGGTTTTTTTTCTCTTGGATATACTACTACTCTTCATCCTTTTATCTAACATTGTCTAATTTATGGATATTTTCCCTATAGGTCCCTTTTTATATTTTTTCATTGGTGCTAATCTAGTTGATGATTCCAAAGTACATGCTTCGCATATGTTACAGGTCCTTTCCATGCACAATTGAACTTATTTTTAACTAATTATGCACTTTTCAGTGTTTCTTTTCTTCACTTGGAACCTTGGTAGCAACATTAGGGATCAATGTAGTGTCTAGGAACCTTGGTAGCACCTTTAGGGATCAATGTAGCATCTAGATAGGTATGGTCATTCCTTTCAGGCCCAATGTAGCGACCGATCACCCTTCTTCTTGAGAAAAGTAGTGACCAGTCTCTCATAAAGTAGTGACCAATCTCTCATAAAGTGTCCACTTCTAATATTCATCGTCAAGGGTGTTGAATATCATGATAACAACTGTAAAGATACAGTTCACCATTGATGAACGTGACATTTAATTATAAAATATAATTTTTATATTAAAAAATTTAAACAATCTCACTAACGTGTTTAACTAAACATTGATATCGAGGTGCACCATCAAACAAAACACATTGCAATATAGTGTCATCATAGGACATATGCCCCAATTCACTTTAAAGATAAAGAACAGTGAAAGAACACCAAATATGGATGCGACATTAAATTATAAAATATGGTATTTTTATTAAATAAAATAGTTAAATAACTGGTGTGTTTCTTAACCAGCATAGATCCAAATCCTAGGCTCTATCGTGGCTCTATCAAAGGTCGAGAGGGATCAAATCTACCGAGGTGCAAACCTTTTCTTAGGTATTGCACTCAAGGAGCTTTTTGAGGGCAACTTGAGTGCAATACCTCTTCTCAGGTATTTATTACTTTTTACTTTTTATTACATTTTATGGAAAAATATGAACAAACCTTACAAGATCTCCCTCCTATTATTACTTTTTACTTTTTATTATTACATTTTATTAATGGCCGACAATAATATGGACAAACATGGACAAATGTTACAAGATCTTCCTTATATTATTACTTTTTACTTTTTATTATTACATTTTATTAATGGCCGACAATAATATGGACAAACATGGACAAACGTTACATGATCTCCCTCATATTATTACTTTTTACTTTTTATTATTACATTTTATTAATGGCCGACAATAATATGGACAAACATGGAGAAACATTACAAGATCTCCCTCATACTGGACTGTAGAGCGCCTCTTGGCTCAAAAATTGATGCCCTGATGTGCCACCATATAAAATGCACTATTTAATTATGTGCATAAGATATCCAAGTGTGTTGAAAAAGGCTTAGAAATTTTGTTATAAAATATAGGTTTTTTATATTAAATTTTCAAAAAACCAAAACAATGTGTTTAATTAATTTGAGAAGTTGTGGTGCACCACAAGATACAACATGTTGGTTTATGGTGTTCTTATAAATAGAAACACACCAGTGTGGTTTATTGTCAGGTGCACCAAAGTAGGCTAAATTTGTTTTTAAAAAAATACTAAATGGTTTTTCATTTTTACTTCTCCTTCAGTGATTCCAACAATAGAAACATCAATGCTCACTCTTCTATATGGATTCCTTACTATTTGTACAACATTTTGCTTGATTCATACACTTCGTCACTCAATTTCAAACCTTCAAAAATGCTTCTGATTTTTATTCTTCATTATTATTATTATTATATTGTTATATTGTTGTTGTTGTTGTTATTATTATTATTAATATTATTATTATCTAGATGTGGAAATTGTTGGCGATGGGTTGAAACCAAGTCCTTACACAAGGGCCAACAAAGGTCTATTGTAATCTAAATGCACTAGCATTTTCAGTCCTCCTAGAGGGAAGGTCGCCTCACCTGAAGCACAACTAAGACCCTGGAAAGATATGGAAAAACCTTTAAAGGATAGACACAACTTGAATCAAATTGTCTAATTACCATTAGAATATCATTGTTGTAAAGTAAATATCGTCATGTGATAGATGCAATATAGAAACCATCATAACCTTTTAATAATACACTAAATTAGACACAACATTCAAACATATTACGCATCAATTTTAAAGGGGGACTCCAAAATACTTATTCATAACTCCAAGTCAGAACCAAAATACATTCTTGTACACTACAAGGAACCCTCAATCCACAACCATAGCCACATTATAAAACTACCATAAACATTTACAACATTTCCATCAATCACCAATATCCAATATTTAACCTTTGACATCCAATCCCTTTCCCTTACCTTTCATGGGAATTATACAAAAAAGAAATGTTGATTGGCCATGTTAAGATAGTTACAAAAGGGGATAAGGATAAAAAAATTGATCCATTATCCACATCAATGCATTAGTGATGTTCTACAACAATTTTCAATTGACTTGTATTGTGTCCTTTCTACACCTTTGTTACATCTCCTTTGTAGATCCCTGTTCTTCTTCCTAACTTTCCATCTTCTGCATCCTTTATTAAAAAATGAAGAGGCCAACAAGCACCAACCACAACCATTGAATTTCCCTCAGGTCAGCATTGTTTTTTTCAAATCCTTCAAATGCGTTAGAGTTTGCACTTTAATTCAGTTTAATTAGGGTCTTTAACTAAAATAATAACAAGCACAACAAAACAGAACACAATAATTTTCCTTGGGGAAACCATAAAGGAGAAAACCCCGCAACTTCATCAAAGATAGATTCATCACTAATACAATATCACAAAATGGAAAACCCAAAAATAAGAAGTCTTATGCATCTCTCTCTCTTTCTTCTCCAGCGAACTTCTCTTCTCTCTCTCTTTCTTCTCCAACGAACTTCTCTTCTCTCTCTTGCTTATGCGAACTAGAGTGAGTGAGTGGTGTGTCCAAATGAGAGAGTGAAATCTCTATTTATACTTTATGTTTGGGTGACCTTTTTCCTAATTAGGTTGGCTTGAATAACTTGATTGGGCCGAACTATCCTAGGGAGACTCAATAATACCTTTTACATTTATTCTTTGGGGTGCTATTGCCCTGAATTACAATGGAGGTTTTACCTCAATGACCTAGCATGAACAATCATAATAAAGACATCCCCGAATGGAGGAAAAAAATCTCTGTCGGAGGTACAAGTAAAATACGATAATAATATAAATATAAAATACAAATGAATATCTTTCGAAGTTACATTTACAACAACACTCCCTCTTAACTAGGAAGGTATTCTCTCGCCACAGTCATCATCACTCTCGACACAAATTATGCACAGCATCATTATCGATGGATCATCTTCAATGATAGAACATCATCATCAACACTGGATCATCATCGTCGCTGCTGCAGTAATCCTCATCTCGTTGATCATTGATTAGTGACATCTCTCGAATCTATCCATCATAAGAATTTCTACAGAGCCAGCCTTTTTCATGTTGGATGTAGGCCTAGCTCTCATCTAGGTCTTCATCATCTCCACGAGCAATCCATCAATTAGGTACAGCCCAGGACCACACATTACATTCCCACAACAATCACCTGCATCTCCTATTGTCATCTCATTGTATCCAGATCATCTCATCATCACACACGGAGAGCATCCCATATGCACACCTATGACCTCATTCCCAACAAACCACCTGCGTCTCCCACCTAGTCGGTACAACCCAGGAGCACCCCAGGTGCCTTACGTCTCTCAACGATCATCCCACGTCTACCAGCACGGGAGAACATCCAATATCACCCCAGGTGCATTATGTCCCAAGGACCACCTACGTCTTCCACCATGCGAGAACCAGCCTAGGTGCACACAAAGTGTCTTTGTGACCGGTGGAGCTCTCAGCGTCTCCAACATGGGATTACAGCCAGGAGCACCCCAGGTGCATTACATCCCAAGGACCACTTGCGTCTTCCACCATGCGAGAACCATCTCTAGTGCATATGCATGTTCCGATCTCATCACTCCCTCTTTCGAGGAACCTCGATCTAGATAACACCAAGCCTCTCTCTCAAGTACTCAAACTTCACTCTGGCTAACAACTTAGTCAACACATCGGCTATCTTCTCATCTGTTGCCACATATTGGAGCTTCACTGCTCCTCCCTGCACCATATCCCGGATATAGTGGTACTTGATATCAATATGCTTTGACTTGTCGTGGAACACTGGGTTCTCAGACAACTTCACGCCACTCTAGTTGTCACAGAATATACAATTCAACTCGATCTCGAGATCAAACAAATATGACAGTAGATTTTGAAGCCATACTGCCTTACAACTAGTCGAAAAGTTGCAACATACTTTGCTTCGGATGTACTCAGCACCACACATGACTGCTTCCTGCTAAACCAAGAGATCATACTGGATCCCATACTGAAGCAGCATCCTGAAGTACTCTTCCTATCTGTGGCACTTCCTACCCAATCTGAATCAACATAACCATGCAGGTTAATCTTCTGATTCACCTCATACTTGATCCCATAATCAACTGTACCCTTCACGTACCTCAATATCTGCTTTGCAACAATCAAGTGAACATGTCTCAGATCCTTTAGGAACTGGGTCAAGGTGTTCACAACAAATCATATGTTTGGCCTCGTGTTCATCAAGTACTTCAATGAACCAATCATCTGTCGATACATCGTGGCATCAACTGTCTCTAATGAAGAATCACATAGTAGCTTCAAGTTTGATGCCATTGGTGTGGCTATTTCCTTACATTCCATCATTCCAAACCTCTTCAGAATCTATACTTTATACTTTCCTTGACCAAGGAATATTCCATTCGCACTCTGCCACACCTCTATTCCTAAGAAGTAATGCATCTTCCCTAGGTCCTTCATCTCGAACTCTGCGGCAAGCCTCCTCTTTGCATCTGCAATGAGCTCATCCTCACCTATCAGAAACAGTTCATCTACATATAGCAAAAGTATCACCAGTATTCTTCCTTCAACCTTGAAGTAAAGGTTGGAATCCACTTTACTCTTGGCAAAGCCTAAGATCACCAGGAAGCTTTCCATCCCTCCGTACCACATCTTAGGTGTCTCCTTCAATCCGTACAAGGATTTCTTTAATTTGCACACATGAGTCTTCCTGTCATGTGTCTAAAATCCTCGTGGTTTCTCCACATACACTTCCTCTTCTACTGCACCATTTAAGAATGTTGTCTTGACGTCCATCTAGTGTACCTTCCATTTCATTATTGCAGCCAATGCAAGTATAGATCTGATGGAAGTGTATCTTGCTACAGGTGCAAATGTATCCTCATAGTCTATGCCTTCCTTCTGGGAGAATCCACATGCCACAAATCTTTCCTTATATTTTTCAATGATTCCATCTGCAGCATGCTTGATCTTGTAGATCCACTTAGAAGTCACAACAGACTTCCCTTCTGGTCTCAGAACTATCTCCCAGACATCATTCTTCATAATCGACTGGTACTCCTCGATCATGGCATCCTTCCATTCCTTCTTCTTTGTTGCTTCCTCGTAGTTGGAAGGTTCTTTATCAATGATGTCGCATAGCAGGGTCACATAGTTGTAGTATGGTCTGGGTCTCTTGCTTTCTCTGTGCATCCTCTCTAGAGCGCCATACTGCTCTGCATCTTGTATTGCTTCTCGTGCCCATGTTGGTCTTCTCTTGTGGGAGTTCTTCTCACGAGCTGGATCTACAAGTTCTTGTGGTTCTGCCATTTCGCAGTCTTCGTGATCTTCTTGAATTGTCTTTTACGTAACTGTGTCTCTGGTTCAAGTTCTTCAGTTTCTTCATCTTGACTTCATAAATCTTCTTGAATGTTATAGATGAATCACCACCACAAGTTTGTAGGTGATGGTACACGATCTTTCCTACAAGTCAATTTATTTGTGTGATTAGAAACATTTCATAAATTTCAAAACAAATTCTTATGCATAAAGACATGGGTCACACAGTCATGCAACTATCTTAGCCAATGCTTCAACACAACATTCATCCATATCCCATGTTCATACGGTAACTTTCTAGATGCCTTCCATCTCTACCAGAACATTATTAAGAGCATGCACTACTCCCAACATGTTAGCAAAGAGGTTTCATTCTATATAAGTAGCAATGGAATGTTGTACAGTACCATAAGCCACTTACCCATACTTGCATATTAGTAGTATTATGTTCATCAATGCAACATGCATAATACACATCTAAATATAGGAACATAAGTATGTACACAACTGAACAATATCGTTTAAGTAATTAGATATACAAGAAATGACAATTCAAATACTTATCTTTGTTTGGCTATTGGGTGGACTCCCTCTTGATCTTGGCTTCCTTGCAGGAACTACTAGAGTCTCTGACAGTGTGCTCCCTCTTGATCTTTTCTTCCTTGCAGGAACTACTGGAGCCTATGACAGTGTGCTCTACTTCATTGTCTGATTCTGAGGACCTGTGCCTTTATTGCTTATGATCGGAAATGTTGAGCAAGTATTCTACATTATAGATCACTCATTCTTTGTACTGGAGTAGACTCTATGTGTCCCTTCTTCTGCATCTTAACCAATGTTGAAATGGATGACAGGTTCTTCCATAGAGCATTGATCTTTATTTGTTTTTCGGATTCCAACTTGGTAGGAGCTTCTCCTACCTCTTTCATGTAATACTAAAAGTCATCTCTAGCTACACCTTATGAGGTGGAACCTTCTAAATTAGCCCTTGTAACTGGTGACCTTCATTCATTATAATACGTATTCTTCATCACTTGAAGAATCATCTCTTTATTCTTTGGTTCTTTTCCTTGATGGTTCATCATCTTCAGCGATGTGAGCATGATGTCTCTTCTTGTTATTTTTCTTAGAGGATCCTTGGTTTCTGGGAAAGTTTCTTGAGTAATGTCCCTTCTCATCACATGTGTAACATCTGATTCTAGAGAGATCTCTTCTCAGTCCATGATTCCTATTGGGCGTTCTGGATCTTCTGTGGTGATGGTCCTCCCTCTTGTTGTGATTTCTTTTAGTGTGAACAGTTAGGGATTGGTCATCATCAGCTCCAATATTTTCTTCTCTTGTTATTATTCAAGCTTCTTCTTGGGTTCATTCTTCCCATAGTCTGTTGAAGGTGATCAACTTCTTCCTGGCACATATTGCTTGAATGAATGAGTCCCATGATCTTGGGAGACCATTCAAGGTGGTCATAACGATCTCTCCTTCTTCTACTTTTTCTTCAACTGCTTCAAGTTGTTCCTTGATTTGAGAGACCCTTGTGAAGTAGCATTGCATGGTCTCTAAGTTTAGGATCTTCACATTCTTGAGATGGTTCCTTAATGTCATCTTCCGATTTATGTTATTCCCTTAGAATAAATTTGTCAAAGCATCGAACATCTCCTTGGGTGTCTTTAAGGATGACACATGGGGGATAAGATGATCTTTAATGGAGTCTGCAATAATTCTCTTGGCCTTGACCAAGTTCTTCTTTTGGATAGCCTTTGTTTCATCTCCCTCTGGTGCTGGAACCTCTTCACTAACATATTTGTCCAAATCATTTTCTTTAAGGACAAGAGAAATCCTATACTTCCATGCTCTGAAGTTGTCGACTCCCTCAAGCTTAGTGTGGTGAGTCATTTTGAAATGAGAACCTCAAATGGAAATAGCAGAGATTTAGATATTACCAAATTGAGATGCCCAGCCTGGTTCTGGAACTAGCTGGCCTAGGGTTTGTTAGAGAAACCTTAATTTTCCAAAGTTGGAATTTTGAACTTCTGATTGGACAAAAATATGTGTCTCCTAAAGGTGAGTTGTCCAATGTACTCCTTTTTCCAATCTATGGACATAATTGCAAAATAACGGATGCACTAGTTTCCCCCGCGGTAGCAATGACAGGGCCAAAAATCAAAATTCTCCGTTTTGAATTATGCTTTTATAGGAATATGCGACCTCCTATGGCGAGTTGAATTGACCTCCTTTTCAGGATGATCTGTAGAGGAAAGTTCCCAAAACATGAATCCCTAGTTTCTCCTGGTACCAGTGACTAGGTCAAAAATGAAAATTCTCTGAACTGAGTTCTGCTTCCTCCAAAAGATGCACCCTCCTAGGGTGAGTTAGCCTAGCCCTATTTTCTTGATGATCTGTGGAGAGAAGACCTTGAAATAGGAATCCCTAGTTTCCCACTGCCTCATAATGCCTTATTTTGAGATCAGCTCTGATACCATGTTAGATTTTTCACTTTAATTCAATTTAATTAGGATCTTTAACTGAAAGAATAACAAGCACAACACAACACAATAGACACAATAATTTTCCTCGGGGAAACCATAAAGGAGAAAACCCTAAAACTTCCTCAAAGATAGATTCGTCACTAATACAATATCACAAAATGGAAAACCCAAAAATAAGAAGTCTTCTGCAGCTCTCTCTCTCTTTCTCCTCCAGAGAACTTGTCTTCTCTCTCTTACTTATGTGAACTTGAGTCAGTGAGTGGTGTGTCCAAATGAGAGATCAAGATCTCTATTTATACTTTATGTTTGGGTGACCTTTTTCCTAATTAGCTTGGCTTGACTAACTTGACTAGGCCGGCCTATCCTAGGGAGACTCAATAATACCTTTTAGATTTATTCTTTGGGGTGTTATTGCCCCTACTTACAATGGAGGTTTTACCTCAATGACCTAGCATAGCCAATCATAATAAAGACATACCCGAATGGAGGAAAAACATCTCCGTCGGAGGTACAAGTAAAATAAAATAATAATACAAATATAAACTACAAATGAATATCTTCCAAAGCAACAAAATGATGGAGCTAACTTGAGGATGCTAGTAACAACGTTGTCACAAGAATCCTGGAATTCCTCCACTTGCCCAATAAGATAGAAACACCTACAATGAATGCATGTTCCTAGTCGCTATCTAACTTGAAGGGTTGTGTCTTCTCCAAGGTTGCACACTCTAAATCTACAATAGACTCCAATGTCTGGAGCACCAAATAAGTGGATTGAGATGTAGGGTGGAACTCACAGAGGGCCTTCTTATCCACAACTATAACTTCATGCAAAGCAACCAAAGGGCCTTCTTATCTGAAACTAAAGCTTCATGTAAAGCAACCAAATGATTGTTTGTGGCATGAATATTCGTTTACTTGGACAGTTTCTCAAGGGAATTTTTTAGGGACTTCCTACCCTAACCCCCCTACATTATCTATGTGCAAGGCCCTAATGCCCACTAGTTATTTAGTGGGTAGTTGTTTAATGTAAAAGGGCCTTCCTTATTCAGTAAAGGCCCTTATGTGGTTGGTCCTCATTAATAGTAGGACCACAAGTAGTTGGACTTGGGATATTGTTCAGTACTATATATAGAGTAGTAAGATATGTAATGTGAAGTCAACAATGGTCATTGTATTTGGAGTTAGTGCTCTTAGAGGTTTCCCCCTTGAAGAGGAAAGGGAACATTGTTATATATTTCATATATTTTCCTTGTATTTTTTATCTTTTCTACAAATTATAGGTTTGAGAATATTACAAGTGTTATAGATCTCTTTCTTGGGCCAAAAAGGAAGAATTTTCTAGGGTTTGTCTCTTTCAAACAAGTCATCTTGGAATTCTCTCTCCAATTTTTTTTTGTGTTGTTTCAATATCTAAAACTTGCAGGGTATATCAAATACATGAGGTAAATTTTGTTCAAGTTTTAGCTTCTGGTTCTCTATACATTTGGAGATATACTCAATCAAATTTAAGAGGATTTTCCCTAGGGTTTGGCTCTTTCAAATGAGTATTTTTTCGTTTTCACTCCCATTTTTTTTATGTGACACCTCAGGTTCCAAAACTCGCAAGGTAAAAAAATGACATAGGGAAGTAACTTGTGCCCGAGTTTTATATTCTGGGTCATTACCATTTTGGAGATAAATTAGGCAATTTGAATAGCCCAAAAATTATCCCCAAATAGGTGTCTGGGGTAAAACAATTATATTTGAAGTTTGAAAACTCCAAATTGAGTGCCACCAGTTGCATTGAATAAAATATAGAATATAGTACTTATTTTATCAATCTCATATTTGTAACTAAATTGGACACATGGTAGTCTGTACAAGTTCTCTCTTTCGAGGGAGTAATAATCGACAAAAACTACCCTAGTTTTTGCTTGACACATCAAAACTCAGTGAAACATGTGGAATTGCAGAGTAGGAATATCAAGAAACTACAAAGTAAAAAAAATTATACTCAGAGACACATAAATTTAAAAGTTACAAAAGTCTCTGGATATTCTCCCCATCAAGGTTTTATGAGGAGTTGTGTTTATTTCAATATTTTGGCCTCAAACACTACTTTGAAAAAGATATATAGTTCAGTGTGTAAACCTCACTCTCACATAATGATATCATTGTAGAAGGTACTCCTCCAAATAGTACACCTTGCAATACCATAAGAAACATGAACACATGCTCTAATGCCCAAAGGTTTGATGACCTTGAAGACAAATATAGCAGTCTTTGGGCAAACATCTAGGAAAATCAAGGCCAGATGAAGGAACTTTAGAATGAAGTAAGAAACCTAGACCAAAAGTTGGATGAAAATTTAGAAAAGATAATTGAATCCTTGAATTTTACCACATCTCATTGCATGTCAAAAGAGGTCCTTTCGGATACACAACACAGTGAGCCACACCAGGAAGGATAATAACACATGGAACCACTTTCCTAAGGTATACTTGAACAAGTTTGATGGTTCTAACCCTTTGGGATGGGTTACACAGATGGAACACTACTTCGCACTTCATGGAATTATTGATGATATGATGAAACTTAGGGTGGGGGTTTTGTATTTGGATCTAAGCCGATGGAAATGGTGGGAGTGGCATAAAAATTCTGGGCACCTCATTCCACGGATTTTATTTATTAAATCTCTCCATGACTGTTACAAGTGAGATACTCACTATTTGGTATGGCTTATCAAATTACATCAAACAAACTCAATTGTCGACTTTATCCCTACCTTTGAGCAATTAACCATCCTCACATAGAACTTAAAATATGATTTGTATAAAGAATGTTTCATTAGTGGCCTAAAGGAGGAAATTCAAGCACAAGTCCGAATGCAGTAGCCTGCTACCTGGTTAGAAGCATCTCAGACAAAATAGAAGCAGAGACGATGATCAATGCACATACCAAAAATCCACCATTCATCCCCCACTCACGCCCTATGAAGGTTAATTCATAAAGCACAATTCATTATTATCCCTTGAAAGTACATAAGCTATATTCAACAGAAATGGTAGAGTGACAAATACAAGTACTTTGTTATAACTGTGATGAAAAGTATGCTCCAAGTCATAAATGTAAAGAACAAAATTTATTTAAAATTGATGTGACTACTCCTGCCCATTCCAAGGACATCATTACACCCTTGAGTTTGAGGATGTTGAAAAAAAAAACCTCTATGCAATGTTAGTTTTTCAGAATTTACTTCAATCTGATCTAGGATCTTAATTGAGAGAACAACATGTACAGCATATCAATCATGGACACAATAATGCAAGCATACAAGAGACACAGAGTTTACTTGGGGAAAACCATAAAGGTGAAAAACCCCAATAACTTCCTCAGAGATAGATAGAGCAATGATACAACCCAAGCATAAGAGATAGACATCTCCTAGCAACAGCTTATCCTCCTCCACAAGTGTGCCACTTTCCGAATGAGAGAAGTGTGAATAATGAGTGATCAAATAGAGATCTCCCGATCTCTATTTATACGTGTCCTGTCCTGCCCAATAAACTAATGGGGCAGACTTGTCTAGCTTAGCCTCATAACCCATGGTTAACTTAATCCGGGCCGACCCCACACTTGGTGGTCTAATAACCCTTTTACCCACATGACTCATATAGGGCCAACCCCATCAAGGTGGTCTAATAACCCATCAAGTATAAGTTACGACACTTACAATATAAATGACAACACTTCCGTATAGAGGAATAATAACATCTCTATAGGAATACAAACACTTCCGTATAGAGGAATAATAACATCTCTATAGGAATACAATATACATATATGTGAAATACATTCCAAAGTTACATATACATCAACACTCCCTCTTAACTAGGAAGGTATTTCTCGACACAGGTCTTCTAGCACAAGTCTTCTTCTCTGCATCATCGTCACTGGATAATCGTCATCGTCACTGCTGCTGCTATCTCAATCAATCTATGAATCTACTCTTCATAGGAAGTTCTACAGAGCCAGTCCTTTTTCATACTGGATGTAGGCCCACCACCTGTAGGTCTTCATCATCACTGGCCATACTGTGGAATCCTCAGGACTTATTATGTGCATCACAAAACCTTAAAAGAGTCTCTTGACTATAAAGAACCCTAAAGAGCATCTGAGGCCTTTTTCATCTTGTCCAGATCTCCAGGACTTATTACATGTGACTGTCACAAAACCTTAAAAGAGTCTCTTGACTAGCAAGAACCCTAAAGAACATCTGAGCCCTTTTTCATCCTGTGCAGATCTCCAGGAATTATTACATGTGACCCCCACCACAAAACCTTAAAAGAGTGTCTTGCCAAGCAAGAACCCTAAAGAGCATCTGAGGCCTTTTTCATCCTGTCCAGATCTCCAGGACTTATTACATGTGGTCACCACAAAACTTTAAAAGAGTGTCTTGCCAAGCAAGAACCCTAAAGAGCATCTGGGGCCTTTTTCATCTTGTCCAGATCTCCAGGACTTATTACATGTGGTCATGGAAATGCCTCGAAAGAGCATCTGAGGCCTTTTTCATCCTGTCCAAATCTCCTAGGTCTACTTACATGCCATCCCAGAGCAATGCCTCGAAAGAGCATCTGAGGCCTTTTTCATCCTGTCTAAATCTCCCAGGTCTACTTACATGCTCATCTGGACAACTTGTCCACGGCCACAAAGTATCAACATGATACTCACCATACATCATCCTGATGTACACATGATCATCCTGATCATCAACACTGCATCGTCCTGATGCATGTCATCTGGAGCAACATCCTAAAGCTCATCATCCATGATCATCCTGATCATACAATGCATCTACCTGATGCATACCAAGTATCTACCTGATACATATCATCATACATGATCCACCTGATCATACAATGTATCCACCTAATACATACATATATACATGATCCACCTGATCACACAATGTATCTACCTTATACATATCAACATACATGATCTACCTGATCATACAACGTATCCACCTGATACATATACAGATACATGGTCCAAGCATCCAACATGATGCATATACAAATACATACAAATGATCCAACTGATCATATCCAGCATCCAACATGATGCGTACATACATAAATGATCCAACTGATCATATCCAGCATCCAACATGATGCATACATACATAAATGATCCAACTAATCATACCAGCATCCAACATGATGCATACATACATAAATTATCCAACTGATCATATAGAGCAGAAACTAGAACATCATCCTGATGCTCATCATCCAGCGCTTACATCCATAGCCCTGTGAAGGATCCTCCTTCCACCATGCTTGGAATGGCTTCAACAAAATGTCTCCATCACTTCTTCCTCAAAGTGTCGTTGATCTGAAGAACACCAAGCCTCTCTCTGAAGTACTCGAACTTCACTCTGGCTAGTGGCTTCGTCAGCACATCTGCAATCTGCTCATCCGTCACAACATACAGGAGCTTCACTGCTCCTCTCTGCACCATATCCCTGATATAGTAATATTTGATCTCAATGTGTTTCGACCTGTCATGGAACACTGGGTTCTCAGACAGCTTCACACAACTCTGGTTGTCACAGAAGATACCAGTAGCCTCCAACGGTAGATCAAATAACTCAGACAGTAGCTTCCTCAGCCATACTTCCTCACAACTATCCAAACAAGCTGCAACATTCTCTGCTTCGGTTGTACTCAGTGCTACGCAGGATTGCTTCCTGCTAAACCAAGAGATCACACCTGATCCATACCGAAACAACACCCAGAAGTGCTCTTCCTATCTGCAGCACTTCCTGCCCAATCTAAATCAACATAACCCTGTAGGTTAAACTTTTGATTCACATCGTACTTGAGCCCATAATCAACTGTACCCTTCAGGTACCTCAGAATATGCTTTACAGCAACCAGGTTAACACTCCTCGGATCTGTCAGGAACTGGCTCAATGTGTTCACTGCAAAGCAAATATCTGGTCTCGTGTTTTTCAGGTACATCAAGGACCCAATCATCTGACGATACATAGTGACATCAATCGACTCAGATGAAGCATCACGCAGAAGCTTCAGGTTCGATGCCATAGGTGTGGCCATGTCCTTGCAGTCCATCATCCCGAAACTCTTCAGGATCTCTACTACATACTTCCCTTGTCCAAGGAAGATTCCATCTGCACTCTACCACACCTCCATACCTAGAAAAGAGTGCATCATCCACAAGCTCTTCATCTCGAACTTGGTAGCAAGCTTCTGCTGCGTGTCGGAAATCAATCTATCCTCACCTGTAACAAACATATTATCCGCAAACAAAAGTAGTATCACTGGATTGCCTTCCTCAACCTTGTAGTAAAGGTTGGAATCCGCTTTACTCTTGGTAAAGCCCAAACTAGATAGAAAGTTGTCTATCCTACCATACCAAGTTCTGCACATATATGACTTCTCGTCATGTGTCTCAAAACCAAGTGGCTACTCCACATACACTTCCTCTTCGACTACACCATTCAAGAAAGTTGTCTTGACATCCATTTGGTGTATCTTCCATTTCATCACTGCAGCCAGAGCAAGTACTGATCTGATGGAAGTGTGCCTGGCTATAGGTGTAGAAGTCTCTTCATACTCAATCCCTCCTTCTGGGAGAAGCCACGAGCTACAAACCTCGCTTTGTATTTCTCCATGCTACCATCTACAGCATGCTTGATCTTATAGATCCATTTGGAATTCATAATAGACTTCCCTTCAGGTCTTGGGACTGCATCCCAAACATCTCTCTTCATGATCGATTGGTACTCCTTGATCATGGCATTCTTCCCAAATCCTGGGAACTTCAATATCTTCAATATCTTCAATAGATAACTTTGTTGCTGAAACAAATGTTGTAGTCCTTCTTTTGTAGGTGCTCGTATACGATCTTTCCTACAAAACAAGTTAAATTGCATGATTAGAAACATCTCATAGTTTTCAGAACAAATTCTTACACATAAAGAAATATGTCATACAGTCATGCAATTATTTTAGCCCATGCTTCAATACAACATTCATCCATATCCTGTAACTTTCTAGATGCCTTCCAATCTCTACCAGAACATTGTTAAGAGTTTGCACTACTCCCAACATGTTAGCAAAGAGGTTTCATTCTAGATAAGTAGCAATGGAATGTTGTACAATGTCATAGGCCACTTACCCATTACATGCATATTAGTAGTATACTGTTCATTAATGCAATTATTCTAATATGCATAATACACAACCTAAGTCTAGGAACATAAGCATATACATCATTGAACAACATTATTTAAACAAACAAATATGTAAGAAATAACAATTCAAATATTTATCTTTGTTTGGTTGTTGGGTGGACTCCCTCTGAATATTTGCATCCTTGCAGAAACTATTGGAGTGTGCTCCCTCTTTATCTTTGCTTCCTAGATTACCTGTCCTTGAACTTATATCCATCCTCGATCACTATGCATGCTTACAAGTATCATTATTGTGATATCCTTGAGATCTCATACATAATCATACATTTATTAGTATATTCTCAATACTATCAAAACACAATAATCTTAAGCATGTATAGTCATGATCATTTCAAACATAAATAATAAGCATTAGTATTCAAGGACTCTTATGGTTAGTCATATCATAAATTAAAGTAAGAAACATAATATGCCTAAACCCGTGATTACTCAAACCTATACTTCATGACTCTTCTGGTTATTCATATCATCAATCAAGGTAAGAAACATAATATGCATACACCCATGATTATTCAAACCTATGAATAATCATTATCAGTCATGCCATGTATACTTATATAAGAGATCCTATCACAAGGTAGGATTCTAACTTGATATAGGAAAAACATACCTAGATTAGTATGTTAGCTAGTTATGTCTAACATACCCACATGATGTCTTCTTGTTCTCTTCAATGACTTGTGCTAGTAACCTGCATATCTCATAGGTTAACCATTATAGAACCAAGTTATACATACCTCGTAAATAGATCTTCTAAGTGATCCATGACAATCGATGAATCTTTGTCTTCATGTCACCATGATCATATGTTCTTGAACTAGAACATGATTTGTCTTTCTTGGTGTACCTTTCATGTTAGCGGACAACATCAACCTCATACAACACCATAATGCATTAGTACAATCATAAGTGTCAACACCCTAATCAATGAATATCTTCTATCATGCATTCATAATTTTATTAAGGTGATACGACAAGTCTAAATTTAATCAAGATTGTACTAACCGTAGTAATATGAAGACAAACATACCATAAATTTAATCATGAACAAATCTCGAAACATACCTGGATAAGTCATACCTGTCGATATTGCTTGTAATATTCTTATGTAAGGCCTTAGCCTCATCTCCCTCTGAAACAGGAACTTCTTCACTTATGCAGGTGACCAATCCATTTTCTTCTAGGATTAACCCAATCCACTTGATTTGCAGGAACTGGATCTGGAGCTGGATTAGGGTTTGTCAGGGAAACCCAAAAAATTCAACCTTTGAATTTCAAGCTTCTGAAAGGATAGAAATATGTGCCTTGATGAGTTGATCAAACTGGTATATTCAGAATTTGAAAACTGCAAAGTTTCACCCCTCAAATTTGCCTTTGAAACTTCCAGATTCACTAGACATGACCCCAAACTAGGGTTTGATAAAGCCCACCCTTATGCCCAATAAAATGGTTCAATCCAAAGCTCTAATATTCTATTTTTCTGAGGAGCTTCCAGCCGTGGTCACAGATTTCAAAAATTCCCATTTTTGCAAAAGCCCTAATTTTCCACTTTTCCGATCAAAGTCTCAAACTAGGGTCTGATCAAGCTCGGCCTTCTGCCCAACCAAAAATTCTGATCTTGGTCTCTAAATTTCAATTTTGATGAGTATCATTCAGCCGTGGTCTCCAATTATAAAAATTTCATCTTTCTCCGAAACCCTAAATTCCCGAAGCCATGAATGAAGGTGCTCAAAAATAATTATGTTTTGACAAAAATATGTACCTGATTTTTTCTGGTGTAACTCTGAACTTTCTGATCCATGAGTTCTGAAACTTCTACCTGTGGTATCCTAACCTGTCATCTTTCCAACCCCACAAGTTTGACCTCAATTGGATTCTCTGAGAGAGAGTTATGTCATGTGTCGCAACGTGACCTGTTTATGGGATAAAACAAGAGAGCGAACTTGTACTGCATTCCACGTGTCACTGGTTCATTTTCGGCCTCTGAAAACGTTTCTTGAGAAAGTACAGTCCATGCACTACCTGTAACTTGTTACGAAATTTCATTTGGAGCTTCCTAGCCCAAGTTATGACCTTTTTTCCTAGGTCACTTATTTATGGCTCAGATCTGGAAGAGGCAGAAACCCTATATTGTACAGATCATAAAATACAAAGTACAACGCATTAGAAGTTGTCCTTTGGACACAAGGTACATGGGGATCGGATCTTCGACTTGTAAAAGTTTCAGATCCGAAAAAATTCACCAAAATGGATTTATTTCGAAAGTGCTACGATGACTATTTTTTGCTATATCAAGCCCTAGCATCGCAAGTGCAACAAGTGTCATACATGCCATACCATGCCTTCTTTCAGGCTACCTCTGATACCATGTTAGTTTTTCATAATTTACTTCAATCTGATCTAGGATCTTAACTGAGAGAACAACATGTACAGCATATCAATCATGGACACAATAATGCAAGCACACAAGAGACACAGAGTTTACTTGGGGAAAACCATAAAGGTGAAAGACCCCAATAAATTCCTCAGAGATAGATAGAGCAAGGATACAACCCAAGCATAAGAGATAGACATCTCCTAGCAACAGCTTCTCCTCCTCCACAAGTGCGCCACTTTCCGAATGAGATAAGTGTGAGTAATGAGTGATCAAATAGAGATCTCCCGATCTCTATTTATACTTGTCATGTCCTACCCAATAAATTAATGGGCCAACTTGTCTAACTTAGCCTCATAACCCATGGTTAAATTAATCCGGGCCAACCCCACACTTGGTGGTCTAATAACCCTTTTACCCACATGACTCATACAGGGCCAACCCCATCAGGGTGGTCTAATAACCCATCAAGTATAAGTTACAACACTTACAATATAAATGACGACACTTTCGTATAGAGGAATAATAACATCTCTATAGGAATACAAACACTTCCGTATAGAGGAATAATGACATCTCTATAGGAATACAATATACATATATGTGAAATACATTCTGAAGTTACATATACATCAACATGCAATAATAATTGGAGGCCAAAGTCAATCTAGAAGAACCACTCATCTCTCTTCATGCTTTATTTGGTATTTCATCCCCACAAACATTGAAACTTATGGGTTACATCAAGCACCACAAAATGATCATTTTAGTTGATAGTCGAAGCACCCATAACTTTATTTATAGGAGAGTGGATAAAGAGCTCCATTGTTATGTCCACCTAGTTCCCAACTTTAAAATTATGATAGCCAATGGTGGGATGATGAAATATGGGTGGCAATGTGAAAATGTGAAACTCCAATTGGGTGACTATAATCTCAAAACTCGTATGTTGTCCATAGATATGGGTGATTGTGATATAGTTTTAGGGGAAGAATGGCTATGCACATTGGGTCTAGTGACCATGGACTTTGAGGAATTATACTTTATTTTTATCCAAGACTCTTACACTCACACCCTTAAAGGTCTCTAGGTAGGATCCCCTAAAATCATATGTTCACATCAGATGGAAAAATTATTGAAGAAAGGCCACTCTAGAATTATTGCTCCAATCCATTCCATCTAGGCTCTAGCTAACACTACACCAGAAATCCAAACTAACTTACATAGGGTTTTGGACAAACATCAACAGGTCTTTGAGACATTGAAGAGTTTACCCCCATATAGAGGTGAGCATGATCATGGTATTCCCTTGATTCCAGGAAGTCAACCACCAAATGTTTGACCATATAGGCACCCATTTGCACAAAATAATGAAATTGAAAAGATCATTTAGGAGCTATTTGAGGATGAAGTCATTTGTCCCATCACTAGCCCATATTCATCCCCATTGGTCATGGTTTTAAAAAAATAAGGTATGTGGCATATGTGTCTTGTTTTTCAAGCACTCAACAAGTTAACAATAAAGGATAATATTCCCATCCCATTCATTGATGATATTCTAGATGAACTCCATAGTAATAAATTTTTCTCCAAACTTGAACTTCGTTCAAAATACCACCAAATCAAGATGAAAGAGGCTGACATTCCAAAGACATATTTTCAAACACATGAAGGGAATTATGTGTTCTTGGTAATTCCCTTTGGACTTTGTAATGCCCCCTCTACTTTTCAAATCCTCATGAATAAAAATTTGAAGCCATATCTTCATGATTTTATGTTGGTATTCTTTGATGGCATTTTTATTTACAGTCAAACTTGGGATGCCCATGTACAACATGTTGATAAATCCTTGAAACTCCTTAGGGACCATCAATTATTCAACAAATGCTCCAAATGTGCTTTTGGGGTCTCAGAGTTTGAATACTTGGGTCACATTGTTGAACAAGATGGGGTAAAAGCGGACCCCAAGAAGATTGCATTCATGAAACTATGGCCCCACCCTAAAACCTTAAAGCATGGGTTTTTAGACCATATGGGATACTATAGGAAGTTTGTGAAGAGCTATGGTAAAATTTCATCCCCATTGACAACCCTACTGAAGAAAACTTCCTTCGCATGGAACAAAGTGGAAAACAAGCATTCTTAGTTCTTGAGCAAACCACATGCACCACACCAGTATTATCTATGCATGATTTTAATAATACCTTTGTATTGGAATGTGATGCCTCTAGAAAAGATCAGGTGTATTTTTAATGCAAGAATGAAGACCCTTAGCATTCACATGTAAGCAGTTGTGTGACAAGAACATGGGGAATTCTACCTATGAGAAATAAATGATGTCCATCCTACATGTTGTTGACAGATGGCGACCATATCTCATAGGGAAACACTTCTAGATAAAGGTAGATCATCATAACATAAAGTATTTTTTTGAGCAAAGTTTGTTATCCCCAGAACCACAGAAATGGATCACTAAAATTATTGGCTATGATTATGAGATCATCTACAAAAATGGAAAAGACAATGTTGTGATAGATTCATTGTCAAGGAAACATGAGGAAGAGGGATCACTATTTTCTTTATCCTCTCCAATACGTGAATGGTTTGAGGAAGCACAACAAGAATGGATAACAAATGATGCTACATCTCATCTCATTAAGTGCCTCCAAGAGGATCCCAACCATCTCCAAGGTTACACTTGGTATCAAGAGGCATTGTGATATAAAGGTCATCTTTTTTTGGTACCTAAATCTTCCTTAAAACAAATAATATTAACAAATTTACATTCATCTCCTCTCGCAATTCACTCGAGATTTCAGAAAAATTATGCACACACCAAGTGCTCATTCTTTTGGGAAGGAATTAAAAAGGATATCCTTAATTTTGTAGAATAATGTGACACTTTCCAAAGGAACAAGGGCGAAACCTTAAATACTCGCGGGGCATTGCAACCATTACCAATCCCAACCACTATTTGGACCAATATTTCAATGGATTTTATTGTTGGTCTTCTCAAAGCAGGTAACAAATCAGTCATCATGCATTAGAGAAATGTTGAGGTCTAAAATGGGCCTCCTAAGGAAAATTATAAAATAATAGTGGAAATAATAAAATAATATTAGCATACCTCATTAAATTTTAGAGGAAAAAAGAAGAAAACTACATTTTAAACTTGTATTTTCAACTTATCTCCCTATATATTCACTCAAATTTCGAGCAGGATAACTCCTTGGATGGGGAATTCAATTCCACATCCAAGGAATAGCCACTCAGCATACTTTTGATGGACAATGCTCCCCGAAAAACAATAAATTCATGGAAAAAGGTGATGATGATGTCCCCGAAAAACAAGAAATTCCTGGGAAAACATGATGATAACATCAATCACGTTTTCCCATGAATTTTTTTTTTCGGGGAGCGGGGTCTATCAAAAGTATGTCGTGTGGGTACTAGTTTGATGTGGAATTGAATTCCCCATCCAACAAGTGCTCGTACTTGAAATTTGAGTGAATATCATGGAGATAAGTTGAAAATATGAGCTGGGAAAGTAATTTTTTCACTTTCTAACCTTTTTACCTTTTACCCAAAAAATGGTGATTCATCCCCCATGGTTGACATCATCATCCTGAATCCTATTGGTTATTTTTGTTGTACAATCTTATTGTTTTGAGGCCCATTTTTTACCTCAAAATTTCTCTAATGGTGGTAGTTGATTGGATTTCCAAATATTCTCACTTGTGTGCTCTCCAACATCCATTTACCGTGGCAATGGTTTCCCAAATTGTTTTAGACCATATTTTCAAACCCCATGGAATTCCTACCTCCATTGTGTCAAATCGTGATCCCATGTGCACCGACAAATTTTGGCAATAACTATTTAAACTATAGGGAACCAAGTTTCAAATGTGCAACTCTTATCATCCTCAAATAGATGGATAGACAAAAGTAGTCAACACATGTCTTGTAACCTATTTGAGATATTTTGCATCCAAAAAGTAGCATCGGTGGGCATAGTTGTTACCTTTGGCAGAATGGTGGTATAATAGCACTTATCATGAGGCTACAAAAATGACACCATATGAAGCAATCTATGGCCAAAAACCACCCTCTGTGGTTTCTTTGGTATTTCCAAGGTACATCCAGTTGATAGTCTACTTCATAATCATGATGTCACTCTTTGTACACTTAAGGAAAATTTAGCGAAGGATCAAAATTGCATGAATCAACAATAATATTAACACCACTCAAAGCATTCATTTGTAGAAGGAGACCCAATTTTCCTTCATCTACAACATTATAAACATATCTCTCTCAAAGTTAAAGGCCATCATAAGCGTGCACCAATTTCTTATGGACCATATGAGATTGTTCAATGCATTAGTCAAGTGGCCTACAAATTAGTTCTTCCAACACACTCTAAGATCCACCGAGTATTTCATGTGTCATGTTTGAAGAAGGTAGTGAGTTAAAATTGTCAAGTTCAAACTACACTACCAAACCTGGATGAAGAAGGCTCCATTTGGGTCCAACCAAAAGATGTTTTTGGCACTCAGGAGCATCAGCTACATCACTGCACTATTCATGATGTTTTTATTCATTGGAAGGATACATCACCAAAAGATGATACTTGGGAACCATCAACAATTTTGTAGCATTTTCCCATCTTCAAAGTTGAGGACAGTGCTGCTTTTGAAGGGGGAGGACATATTAGGGTCCCCTACCCTAACCCCCCTACTTTATCTATGTCTAAGGCCCATTAGTTAGTTAGTGGGTAGTTTTTTAATGTAAAAGGGATTTCCTTATTGAGTAAAGGCCCTTAGGTGGCCGGCCCTCATTAATAGCAGGGCCACAAGTAGTTGGACTTGGGATATTTAAATATTATATATAGAGTAGTAAGATATGTAATGTGAAGTCAAGAATGGTCATTCTATTTGGAGCTAGTGCTCTTGGAGGTTTTCCCCCTTGAAGAGGCAAGTGAAAATTGTGATCTATTTCATTTATTTTCTTTGTATTTTCTATATTTTCTATGAATTTATGGGTTTAAGCATATTACAAGATTTGTAAGGGACTAGGCAATCATGTTTATTTTTTTTATCCTATATCACAACTCCTCCAGTGACTTCTACCTCTTTTATAACAATCCTATGTAATCTTGTACAATGGTAAAAATTATTCTAATCTATGAAGTATCCATGTGTAGGTGTTCACAAGTCACATTTAAGTGTACAACTAAAGGCAGTAAATGGTCCATGAGTTCCCTTTGTTGTTGGCTCCCCTAGGATTGCGCAAATTTGAACCAAACTTTCAAATCCTCAACTTTGACACAAATTTGCCTCAATGATGAACATAATAGCTCCATGTTTTCCTCAAGATGGGAAATAAAAATAGTCTTTAGCAGTAATGCCTCTTTGGTTCACAACCGTGCCCACATTTCCTAGAACCATACATTAATGGCTTCCACTTCTTGTTAAACCTACTGGTGCGAGTGTCAATTGTGATCTCTTTCTATAGAAGCCTTAGCAAGTCAAACTTCTAACACTTGATTTGTGACCTAAAATGATTCCTAGTCCTTCTCCAAATGTGATATCCACTACTTGACTTCACCCATAGTGTACATTTGTTGGCCTCGCAACAACTCCC
This sequence comes from Larix kaempferi, assembly GCA_027924585.1. NCBI lineage: Eukaryota > Viridiplantae > Streptophyta > Pinopsida > Pinales > Pinaceae > Larix > Larix kaempferi. The sequence continues at coordinate 1,139,464 of BSBM01001018.1, forward strand.
TTTCATTCCCAAGCAAATGAAAGGGACCCCTACAACAAATTTTATTCATAAGGTTCATTCTTTGATTTTATTTGTTAATAACTTTAAAATTTTGTAAATTGCAAGTTGTGGGGCTATTGTTCAAGCTAACAAAGTAAATGATTGAAATTTGTTACATTTGACCTTTTTTATCATTTTGCTTTCTTTTTTAATTTATGTACAGTGGTTGTAGTGTGTGTGATAATATCATTGACTTTGCTTGGTTTTTGTTTTGTCATTTTGAAAGAGGTATCACTTACTGGAAAGTTGTTAGTAACTCCTCATGTTTATTATCATTCAAATTTTTACCTTCACATTTTAAATCGTCATTTTCATGAATTTCATGACTACAAGCATGAAATTCAGACATAATTAAAGGGAGTTGAAATTTGTTTTCTAGTAATATGAGCAAGCATGGTTTTGATTATAAATATCTAACATGTTTGTAAGTGTTATATTAAGTGGCTAGGTCTAATACCACTTTTTGATCAAGTTATCGTTGATATCATTGAAATCGAGGTTCTCTTTTTTTAAATTCTGATTGATCTATTTAAATAGCACTTTGAATTTATCTAACTATCATGATTTGAAGTCTAATATAGTCCTGGATAAATAATTATAACTTGATTATCATATGATATCAACACTTACAATGATTTGGGGAAATATTGGTTACTCTTACAATTACTTTTGGATGATTATCTTAAATTCACACATACATCCTTCAACATGGAATTTCATAATTATCTTCCAAATCATGGAGTATTATGGGTTGTTGAGTTTCAATTTTGAAAACATGTATGATTTTTCTCATCACTTTGCAGAGTTGTAAATGCCTAAGCATATTTCAAACAATATATTTGTACTAGGTTTTAGTGACTCTTTAATCTTTTGTAAGAGGACTTGGTCCATATTGTTTGATATCATAATGCTAGAGTCATTATATTTATTCAACTTGGAGGTTGTGTGCCATATTATAATAGTTGATTTGCAATGTATGATTCTAGTATGGTTGAAATTCATGGTGATAATGACCAGGGGTATAATGACCCGTTGATACTATGTTCATTTGGCCTATGAAGCACATTTATCACAAAAACAAGACACCACCCACTCATCGCATTCATCGAAGGGCTATTAATTTATTAAAAGGGTCATTTATTATTAAATATGCTAAAGATTATTTCATTAAATGATCTTCTTATTGAGTCAAATCATGATCCTTAGTATTCATATTGAAAGGGAATGCATATCAAATCGTTATAGTGGGTTGAATGACAATATGGTACATGTTTTATGTGGTTTTGACATTAGGAAAGTGTTTGCATATCATGTTATAATCTCCACCATTTATTATATCACTTGGGATGAGCAGGAAACGTACAAGCCCTAAATTTTGTTGACCCCTTGGACTTAGCACATATTTCATTTCTGTGATGATGATGGTTTGTGGGATGGTTGTTGTCGGCTTCATTTATGCCATATTTTCATTGGCTACCTTTCCTCTATTCATTCTAGAAACCCTCTTGTTGTCTTAGTGACTAAGCCATGTACATTCTATCTGTCCATTCTATTCACCAAACCGATTTTCCTCTTGAGGGTGAGAGATGGTCTAAAAATATGCATGTCAAGAAAATTCCATGGAACAAATTGCTTCAGCCTAAGAAATCTGCATAACACAGGAAAGGTATGACCCTTACTTTTCTAAAGAAAAAATGACAAGATTTAGTATTTATCATTAAACGATTCATTACTTGTGAAGGTCATTTCGGTTTTGTTTTCTACTATCATATTCAACTTCTCATGGTGTTTCTTGGTTATGAGATGAATTTACCCTTTTACCTCTTGAAGAGTCTTACCAAGATGTCTAAGTTTTATATGAGAGGTTTTGAAAAATCTGGTAGGACTCTTTTTCATTATGGTTTCGTAAGAATTATTTTTGAGTTTACACCATCTCAAATTGGGGATGTTGGAGAGGGTTTTGGAACTGTCTTAGAAGTTACACACTGGAGATGGACCATGTGATAGTTCAACAATTGGCCCAAAACTGCGCATAAGGAATAAGTTAGTTAGAAATTAGTTAGGAGTTGTGTTATAGGTCAAATCTACACTTCTCTGTCCGTGATCACATTGCTCTGTCGATCACACAAAAGGACACTATGGATGGAAGAGCTAGATTGATTTTGGATGATTTGATACTGAGATCTTACATCTTCAGCTGAAAATTATATTTTTCTGTATGTTTCATTGGAAATGCGCTACTCTTATAACTGTCAACCCACGCACATTCCTAAAAGTATGTAGGTTTCACTATAGACAACCCGCGCACATTCCTAAAAGTATGCAGGTTTCACTATAGACAACCCGCACACATTCCTAAAAGTATGCAGGTTTCACTATAGACAAACTGCGCACATTCCTAAAAGTATGTAGGTTTCACTATAGACAACTCGCGTACATTTTCTGAAAAGTTGTATGCACGAGTTGCTGAGAGACTTAGCAGCGCACCATGCGTAAGTCCCCTAGTGTCATACCCGCACACATATTAAGATGAAATTGAAAAATATATTAAGATTACGAATTGGGATTAGTTGAGTTTGGTATTGTAACTCCCCCAACTTTCCAATTCAACTCCCTCGCGAATCTAACTTCCATCCTTGTGCCATAAATACAAGGGGAAGCCATGAGGAAAGGGAAATCAATGAAGAAGAAGTTGTTACGTTGGAGGAATTCTTAAGTCATTATGAGGAGCGGGAGCCCAGGACTCGGTTGCAGAAGTGTCTGGATAGATCAGGTATATCTGTACTTATCTACATTTTTTGATAATAAAAGGTGGAAATACCCTTCCTGTCCTAATCAAATGTCTATTTGATGGAATGTCTATTTGATTGAATATCTTAATGTAGTTGATGTTAAGTTATTTCCAATTTCATCATATTTATTACAATCAAGATATGCTGAGGAAGGTTAACTTTGTTTTGTAGGTTCATCATTGCGGAATATTAGGCGAAATCTAGGACCATCCATCGTTAAAAAGGTACAACTTTCGGAATCCTAACCTCTTTCCATTTGTAATAATTAATATAAAACATGAATGTATTTACCTGTCACCCCATGTAAGTTGGTAGTGTCAACCCCCCACTATAAGGTATTTTCCTGCACAACAGAACTGGCGACCATACTGGGGAGCACCTTTTCTTGTTTTTGCTCTGGGGACCTTTATTTAGGTTTTCTTCAGTCTTTATAGCTTTCTCATTTTCTATGAGGTTTCCAAAGATTTCTTTGTTCATTCCCTTTGCTTTGATCCATTCCAATGTCAAGTTTGCAAAGCTTTTTCTTGTTCTATCAACCCCTATGCACGTGTTTCCTGTGCATACAGGAGCGCATTTTCTAATGTGTGCACGGGTTGCTAGTATTACAACCTGCATACTTTCTTATGTGTGCACGGGTTGCTAGTATTACAACCTGCATACTTTCTAATGTGTGCGCGGGTTGCTAGTATTACAACCTGCATACTTTCTGATTTGTGCGCAGGTTGTTAGTGTATACAGTAGTGCACATCCTTGTAAGTTTGAACCTTTTGCTGTAAGGTTTGAGTTTTGGATGTTGGGTCTGTTCCTTCTTTTGCTTTACCTCTCTGCTGATGTTGAGACACCCTTGTGTCTTTTATTGGTTTTGTGTAACCTCTTGAGAGTCCTTACAGATTGCTTCAGTGCTTTTTAGGTGTCCTTCTACTTTTATGCCTTTCTGAACCTGTGCGCTACTCCCTGCTAGTTACAGCAGCGCACTTTGTGCCCTAGACGTGTGTTGCACTTCTGCAGACCTGCGCATAGAATGCATGTTGTATGTTGCAATACCCGCACACATTTATTGTGTTTGACCTTTTTGCTAGGGTTTGACCCCAGTTTGAACTCTCTTGGGTGCTTTTGGAAAGTTCTGATGATTTGATGCCTTCTGAACTTCTGTTCAGATCAGTTTGATTTGCTTGAAGCCTTCTTAGATTTTCTTTTCAGTTTGTGTAGTGGTAAAGTGATTTTTGGTTTGCTTTCCTACTCTGTTTACTTGGCTGGTGTTTTACTGGGTTTTGATGCTTTGGAGCAACCTAATCGGTTTGTCTTTCCATTACCCGCATCTTTTTCCCCTTTTTCTTTTACATTCAGTTCCAAGTCTAAAGTTTTTTTCGTTTTGAAACAACTCGATAGGTCGAGTCTTTCTCAGTTTTTGTTTTGATCGTCTAAGCCATTAGTCTTTTATCTTTACCTGCACCGGTGTTAGATCTTACTTGTTCCGTTTTCTAATTCAATTTCTTTGAAAAAGAGAAAAAGATAAAGATTGAAAATTGGTAGCATAACTGTAAGATTTATCATTTCTTTTCAAGGTAGCGTAATTTGTCTTGCTTTGAAAATTTAAAAGCAAAACCAAAAATATTCTTAGGTTTGCTTATCTTTAGTTTTGAAAGGTATATAAACGAAAAATTTTGGTGAAAGTTGTTTACTTTTATGCACTCTCCATTTCAGTCACAACCACGCCACACACTTCACTACAACCTTTGAGTAAAAAACAACCATTTAAAAAGAACACTTAATAAAATTGATTAGCAACTTTTTCTTTTTAGGGTTGTCACTACACCAACTAGCTTAGGCTAAGGTTTTGGATCAGAACGCACTTTAACTATCCGAAATCATTTTTCATTACTCAATAATCATAGTAAGAAATTCTATTGGTAAATCCATTTGTATCAAAATCTCTTGGGAAACTCCACTGAAACCGGAGCTAAGCACAAGGTCGTGTGAGACTGGAATTGTTGAGGATAACCCCTCACTTTCCTTTCAAGAATAAACCAGTGTTGTCTCGCGTATGGGTGTCCTTTTGGACTTCAGGCTTTGTTACCCTTCCCATGCGTTACGGCTAGACTGATGACTGTCCCCCCAAGAATTTTCGTACTTATGGTAGCCTTAGTATATTGACCATCTAGGACTCTTCATAGGTAGAGTGGAAGGCTATTTCCACTTCACCTCGGACAAACACGGAAGGTAACCCTTTGGCAGTAATCCCAGGAGGGCGGTTTGGTGATTCAAACACTTGCACCCAAGGGACCTCCATTGGACATCGTGTAACTGACCGTCTATACTCTATTGGTTTTTTTTGGGCCCTCATCATCCTAGACTGACTTCTGAGAGTATCAGATTTGTTTTCTTGGTCTTGATCACCTTAGGACATTTTTAGTGGTGTCCTCTTTGTGCCTCTTGTTTTTAGTTGGCCTTAGAATTTTCTGGCCCATTGATTCGAAAACTATGGATAGCATCCAGGTGAGCACCAATCAAGGGACCCCTGTTCAAGGGGATCTTTGTGCTTTTCCCTTCATTGGGAACATTGGTACTCCCTTAATGGCTACCTTGAATATTCCAGGATTCACTATAGGGATACCGCTTTGGTTGTTTTCCACTCTGAATGCCTTGCATGCTCCTGATGCTTCTCAAGTAAGAACCTCACATCAAGAGCATCAAAACCCTATGCTTGCTTTGCCAGTAACATATTCTCCTCCTCATTCTACCTCATGTGGTGAAAGTAGTAATACTAGTAACCAACAGTCTAAAAGGAATAGACGGAGGAGGAATAGGAAGAAGATGCCAAAGCAAGGGGGAAGCCACCCAGCCTCTGGAAGTGTTGGAGAGAACTTCCGCAGCATTTAGGAAGCTGCTAATTTTGGGAAGGATAACTAATTTTGGAGAGAAAGTACCAATTTTGGCGGTAAGACAAAGAGATCGCCGTAGCACAAATTCCGGCGGGAATCACGGCGATAGGTACAGAAAAGTCAAGCATGTGGTACAAAGAAGAGGCCGAAGGGAGAGCTCAACCACCGCAATAAAGGCGCCGGAGATGAAGAGAGGGTTCAGCTACCCTCATTAAAGAAGAAGGACCACAGTCAGCGTTGCTTGAACCAAGAAGAAGCGACGGGCCGATGCATTAAAGACTAAGGACTGCAGGAAGCGGCGACGAGACAGAAGGCGGCCATGGAAGTACAGCCAGTTGACTGTAAGTGGTTAGGGTTGAGTCACTTTTGGGATAAGGCCCACAGTTTTGTAACTGCGATGAGACCTTCGGGCCATCTATATATAGTAGTCTTTTTATAGGATAAGGGGTTGGCCACATAGCGATAGAGACATCAGGTAGATGCTAGTCAAGTCTTTTGTTGTTGCAAGCCTGAACATCCCTGAGAAGACAAGGGCCGACCTGTCGAGAGAGTGCAATCCGCAGGGATTGCGAGAGGAAGAGAGTGCACTGTAAAGGCAAGAAGAGAAAAGAGGTCTATAGAGAAGGGCTCCCACTGAGGTGGAGTTTCCCAGAAGACCCCTGTTGTAAAGAGTGGAACGGAGCTGTGTTTATTCCCCAGAGTTGTAAGCAAGAACCGCAGTTCCCCTGGGCGTAGTCTTTGCCCTGGGAGTATCAATGTGCTTATCTAAGTAGCACTATTGTAATTGTGTAGCCATTGATCTCATTCACGTGTTTGTGCTATATATATGAATGCTTCAATCTGTTATAAGTAATGTACATGGTCGTCAGTTAACTTCTGAATGATGTATAATAATTGCGATAATCATAGCTAACCTCTTTGCGAACTAGATAATTGTTAAACAGAGGTTAATGTGCGAGTAAGAACTGAATATGAGGCATGAATGGTTTATTTAGACATTGCGCAAAGTAATGTTCTACCTAGTTACGTGTTGCGAGATATCAAGGGTCGAGTTCATTAGCGAGGGTTAGGCTTGTAGGCTGAATGTTGTTGCTAACTGCAGTACCAGGATAAGGATAGCTAAGACCACCTATTAACCCAGGAAGCGGTCAAAGTTCGCCTGCCGCAGGAACTAGAAGGGGAAGATATCGCACCTACGATATCTTGGGTATCGCTAGACGGTTTCACATAGGGAAAGACTTATCGCATTCCCTGCATACCGCGATAAGACAGAGGCGTAGCCGGAGTAATGGAATGAGATAGACAGCTTCTGTGAAAGGGGTTAAGGAGGGTTTAACCACCCTGGATGCCTCGGAACTTGGCTGAGGACACTTGAGTCTTCTGCCTCCCATTAGAATCACTTCGGGTGAGACTTCAGGTTGCTTCTGCGACCTGTTGCCGAAAGGGCCAGTGAGCTAAGGGTTCTGTTGGTCTAAAAGATTACCGCCAGCCCGGGTCTGTCCAGAGAGAAAGGATCAAAGATCAACAAATGGTTCCGTTGCCGGTTTGAACACATTGAGCTGATGTTCTGTTGGCATCCTACCAAGCAAGAACTTAACCAGTGGGTTGAGTCAAAAGAAAGAGAGTTTGCTGCAAAAGAAAACAAGAATCCTAGACTGAGCACTGAGGCTTGGCTACAGAAGCACCTTTTTACAGATCTCCATGAGATATTCTTCGTAACTTATGCTATTGAGTTATATGGTTGGTTATCAAAGCTTGTTGACAACAGCGGTGTCAAGAAGAATCGAGAAGTTGTCTGGACAGCAGAGCTGATTCAGACCTTGAAAGGTGTCGATAACCCCATCTCACGCGCAGTAGACTTCTGGCTTGCGAGTCTGCTGGAAGGCTTCATCACAGAGTTCGCAGTTGATCAGAGAAAGAGTTTCAGCGCAGCAGAACGGTACTTCTTCAAGGGTTATCGCGGTAAGTACCTAAATTCTCTAAGTCTGTCCATTAAGCAATTACTATATGAAAAAGGAGTACTGGATATACTCTCAGATGAATAGTAGCATGATATTGTAATGTCAGTAGACTCTGAAAGTGATTACGAGTATCTTGGACATACACGTAGTGGTAAAAGATATAGAGTCAACGATTCATCTTCTTCCGAAGAAGACAGCTCAGATCACCCGAGACAGCAGAGTCAGAACCCTAGGACTCCTCAAAAGCCAGTCGGAACTCAGAATAATCCCGCAGGAACCCCGTCCAGTAGCTCTTATACAGCGAATACTACCGCTACACCCTCCACATCTACACAGCCGAGTGGTAATCATACAGCAAACCAGAACCCACCATCTAGAAACAGAATGGGAGATGATATGAAGCTACCAACATTCAAAGGTGCAGGGTCGGAGGACCCTGAGCAACACTGGTTCTTATGCGAAGCCATATGGACCATTAAGAAAATACAAGATGATAATGTCAAGCTTGTCCAGCTGGCCACCACATTTAGAGAAAGAGCATTAACTTGGTATATGAAGTATACCACTGGCCATAACAGAACGCTTGCACAAGTTAGAACTGCTATGATTAAAGAGTTTAAAAAACCTAAATCCGAGTCACAATGCATAGCAGAACTTAAAGATATTAAACAATTGCCTACGGAGACGGTTTGGGATTTTGACCAGAGATTCAAGACCCTCATTGATCAGGTAAGCTTTGAGCTTGCGCCTCAACAGCATAAAGAATGGTTTATCGCAGCAATATTACCACACATCAGACTTCCGCTAATGCAACAGAAATTAAATACACAAGATGAAGCATTAGAAATGGCAATGAAACTAGAGGCTTCACCTCTAGCAGAAACTAGCACCGGTATCACTAATCTGCAAAATCAGCTAGCTAACCTCACCTTACAGCTGCATGAAATTAAGAAAGGAAAGGAGGTTGCGCATGAAATTTGGTGTACTAAGTGTAAAGCGCAGGGACACAGTAAGGATAACTGCCCTGTCTTTGCTGACTATATCGCCAGTGGAGCTCCTAACCCGTTGATGCAGAACCAGGGGCCATGGTGCGAGATTTGTATAACCAGAGGACACAGTCCTCAGGAATGCCCTCTCCTTCAGAAATATGTGCAGACACCAAAGAACCTATATTGCAACTTCTGTAAATCTGTGGGACATGACGAAAATAATTGTAGAGCTTATGAGTTAATGATAGAAAGGAAGCATGACCTCTACAGAGTTCAGTCAGAAGCATCCGGACCAGCAGTACGTGCACAAACTGATCCGAATCAGGGAGGCCGTGGAGGAAATTTCAGAGGCCGAGGACGCGGAGGAGGCTATGAATCTGGCCGTGGCCGTGGAACTATCACCTGTTATAACTGTGGAGGCACAGGACATTACGCTAGGGACTGTCAGAACCCTACTACAACGTGCAAGTATTGTAAATCTTATGACCACACAATAGAGGAATGTCCCATACTGATAGCTAAGATCAGGGACGCCAAGCCAGCAACCAATCAGACTATCCAGTTTATCGCTGCTGAGCAGAACGAAACCGAACCACGGGTCAATATTGTAACTCGCAGTGGTCTCTCCACAAGCAACATATCGCAGGACGTGGAAAAAAACGACAGGAACGCAGTGGGTGCGCAAAGCTCCAGGAAAACCTATCCCACTTGATCTACAGAAGAATAAGGAGGCATTTCAACAAACTAAGACTTCCTTTGCTGAACAAACACCGCCCAGATCACTATTATTACCATCTCAGGGTATACCACGGAAACCACCGCAGGATGTTAGTACTACGCAGATACCACAGGCTAGCACATCTGGAAGATGTGACGAAGAGGAATTGACCGGGAGTGTACAGTCCTTCTTGCAGAGTTGTTTGAAACTTCTAAGAAATGGGAAAGCTGTAGAGGAACTTCAGAAAGTTATTGACCAATGTCAACAGAGCCCTTCTGTGAGCAATACACAGCGCACCATTCACCATATAATGGGCCATACAAGGACAGGAAGAGAGATGAGGCTCACAGCGCAGATCGGACTATTTGAAATGGATGAGGTTATCCTAGACTTAGGTTCAGAAGTAAATGTCTTGACTAAACAGACATGGGAACAGATGGGAAGTCCAAAACTAAGCAGATCCCCTATCCATCTCAGACTAGCTAATCAGCAGAGAATATCACCGATGGGTCGCTTATCGCATGTCCCAGTGGACATCGACGGAGTTCACACATATGCCGATTTTGAGATCATAGAAATTATTGGTGACACCAAACCCTATCCAGCTCTATTAGGTATTGATTGGGCTTTTGATAACAAGGCTGTTATCAACTTAAAGAAAAGGCAGATGACATTTGAAGATGCTCAAGTCCGGGTCATCGCACCATTATACCCTTTATAGGGTCCTCGCTACATTGAGCCAATCAAAGCAGAAGAGGAGGTGCATAACATGGAAAATTTGTACCAAATGACTTCTAATCAGACAGATTACATTGATCCTACAGCTGATGGACATATCAGCTGGAGATGTGATAGTTCATGCACATCAGATTCAGATGTTGGCTTAGAGAATTGGCAAAATAGACTCCACGAAGTTTCTATCCGCAGATGCGCATTCATGACTAAATCACTGCGATGGATTGGGACAGAAAACAGGTATATTCCAACTTTTGATGGATTAGCAGATGTTAATGATTTTTTGCAGCAGTTTGAACAAGAGATTCCTCAAGAGCAGAGGATGGAGGTTTTTGACCTTGCAGTTCGAGCCACACCTGCAAGATGGTGGTACACACACAAGGAACATATCGCATCATGGTATGATTGTAAGAGATTGATGCGCATTAGATTCTCTAAAGAAAGAGACTCTACACAGCGGAAATATACAGGGGAGAGTGATCCCAGAGCACACATTAGGAACTGTGAACAGAGTTGGCTAGAAATTCCAGCAGAAGAATGGGTTCATTTGTTTATCCACACACTGGATACAGTTCCAAGGAATTGGTATACAGAAACAGAGCTAAGAAAAGGAACTATCTCATGGCCTACTATGATTGAAAACTTTTTGGTCACGTTCAGTTTTGAATCTGAGCATCCAAGCATTGATCGGGCCTTGAAGATCATAAAGACTAAAATATTTGAGGATTTCCCATTACCAGCGGATTCGCAACCCGAGTGGGCTATCCAGATGGAACATGCACTAGAATGTTACAACTGCGCACAAGACTCAAGCGATGAGGATGAAGATCCTCGCAGTATCAATATCGCAGAAACAGAAGGTACACGTGAAGTTGAAGGCCCGCACTTAGAAATCCCAGCTGTAACAGAACCAATCAAGATTAGAAAGAGCAATATTGGCACAGAAACAGACCCTAAGTTTGCCTCTATTGGAGATTATTGGGATGATGAGACAATTGGCCAACTCACAGACCTATTACATGAGTATCAGGACCTATTTCCTACCAACTTTACAGAAATGAAGGGAATAGTGGGTGACCTCGGAGTCATGAGAATACCGCTTAAGGAGGACGCTAAGCCGGTTAAGCAACGTCCATACAGGTTGAATCCGCGGTATAAAGCAAAAGTAAAAGATGAAATAGATAAGATGCTAGCAGCAGGCATCATCGAACCTGTTGAAGAAAGTGAGTGGGTTAGTCCCATGGTAGTACAAGAAAAGAAAACAAAAGGAGACATCAGGATCTGTGTCGACTTGCGCAAACTGAATGATGCATCGCTGCATGACCCATTTCCGACACCATTCACTGATGAAGTCTTAGACAATGTTGGAGGACAAGAAATCTATTCATTTACTGATGGCTTTTCAGGCTATCACCAGATAAGAATCCATCCAGACGACAGGCACAAGACCACATTTGCGACAGAATGGGGCTCCTTTCAGTATACGGTAATGCCCTTTGGTCTTAAGAATGCCCCAGCAATTTTTTCTAGAGTAGTTGTTGCTGTCTTTAAGGAATACATCCATCAATTTCTAGAAGTTTATTTTGATGATTGGACTGTATTTGGACTAGTCAAGAAGCACATAGGAAACCTGCGATTAATGTTTGAAAAATGTAGACAGCACCAGATTTCCCTTAACTTAAAAAAATGTATATTTTGTGCGCCTTTTGGTACGTTGTTGGGTCACATTGTGTGCAGACAAAGCTTGATGGTAGATCCTGCGAAGATCGCCATCATTGTCAATTTACCAGCACCTAACTCAGTAAAGCAGCTGAGAACTACACTTGGTCATACTGGGTATTACAGAAAGTTTATCAAAGGTTATGCCAAGATTACCGCACCAATGGAGAAATTATTAAAGAAGGATATCAAATTTCAGTGGAATGAGGAATGTCAGAAGAGTCTTGACGCTCTAAAAGAAAAAATGGTTACAGCACCTATTCTGGTATTTCCAGATTGGAACAAGCCTTTTCATGTTCATGTGGATGCATCTGGCATCGCACTGGGCATTATTCTCACGCAACCAGGCGAAGGGGGTATTGACCACCCTATCGCATATTCGAGCAGGAGACTATCGACAGCTGAGAAGAATTACACCACCACAGAGAGAGAAGGGTTAGCAATGGTGTATGCCTTACAGAAATTTCGGCACTATTTATTGGGTGCCCCGTTCAAGATGTTCACCGACCATTCTGCATTAAAGTACTTGGTCAATAAGCCAGTGTTAGGGGGAAGAATATGCAGATGGCTATTGTTGTTCCAGGAATATGATTTTGAAATCATTGTTAAGCCAGGAAGACTAAATGCAGGACCTGATCACCTGTCAAGGCTAGACTCAGGTGAAGAACCAAGTAATTTAGAGGACAACTTGCCTGATGCGCAATTGTTCTCCATTCAGGTCGCAGATGAATATTATGGAGACATAATTCAATTCCTTACTACAGGGTGGGCACCACCTGAGTTTACCAAGCAACAAAAGAAACAGTTAGTGGTGAAAGCAGCAGACTTCACCCTGATTGCAGGACACCTCTATAAGTTAGGACCAGATGAAATCTTGCGCAGATGCGTTATGCCCCACGAGAAACAGACCATTCTTAAGGAAGCACATTCGGGCATTGCAGGAGGCCATTTCGCAGGGAAGCCTACCGCTCAGAAGATCCTAGCAGCAGGACTATGGTGGCCTACATTACATAAAGACAGTAAAGAGTTTTGCAGATCATGCGATATCTGCCAAAGGACAGGAAAGCCCTCCAGAAGAGATGAAATGCCGTTGCGACCACAGATAACGCTACGCGCATTCGATAAGTGGGCCATAGACTTCGTGGGTCCTATTAACCCCCCAGGAAAACGAACTGGTGCGAGATATATAATTACAGCAACAGAATACCTCACCAGGTGGGCTGAGGCGAAAGCAGTCAGGAATTGTGATGCTGCTACAGCAGCACAATTTATTTTTGAAAACATCATCACTAGATTTGGATGCCCAGTGACTTTGATGAGTGATCAAGGCACACATTTTTTGAATAGCACCATAGAATCCTTGACAGAGGAATTTGAAATACAGCACCATAAGAGTACACCTTACCACCCTCAAGCCAATGGTACGGTGGAGGCTTTCAATAAGATATTAGAACATGCTCTTACAAAGATTTGTAACAGTCAAAGGGATGACTGGGACCTCAGAGTTAATGCTGTATTATGGGCTTACAGGACCACGTGTAAGAAACTAACAGGGCACACACCTTTCAGCCTGATATATGGACAAGAGGCTGTTATGCCTATGGAAAACATCTTACCCAGTCTAAGGATTGCTCAGCTTACAGAGATGGCTGATTCTGATACTTTAGAGGAGAGATTGGCACAGCTGCTCAATCTGGAGGAAGACAGATTTATCGCAGGATTCCATCAAAAAGTGCAGAAAGCACGAGAAAAAGCTTGGCATGATAGGCATATCAAGAACAAAATCTTTCAGCTTGGAGACTTGGTACTCCTTTATGACAGTAAGTTTATAAAGTTCCCTGGAAAATTCAAAACTCATTGGTTAGGACCCTATCAAATCCAGCAAATAACAGATGGAGGTGCTATACAGCTTTGTACTATGAGTGGGGAGTTTCTTCCTACCCTGATCAATGGCAGTCGGCTTAAGCTGTATCGCGAAGGCCATGCCACCTCCTAGCCCTAGCCCAGGAAGGAAGCAAATGGTGCAGATGCTCAGTGTAGTTGAAATGAAGCATCGCACCCTAAGGAGTCTACACCGGGAAATGCTTCAGATAAGAATTCGCAGCCAGTTTTCCTGGTGGTTGCGATAATTTTGATAAGAGGCGAGTTTTTGGCACTTTCCACTTCCAGACGATGCGATATCCTATCGCAGAGGACAGAAAACAGATTGATGCGATATCAAATTTTGAATTGATCAGAGGGCTAGTCACTTCGCCATCTGACAATCATTAACTGCACGGCTGACAAGTATCTGTTGTACTAAGATTTGGCAGCAGTACGACGATTCTTCTAGATTTGGAAAATCCGATGCGACATCACTCCGGCGCACAGTTTCCCAGCGAAATTTCAAACGGTGTTTGCAATAAATAGGCGCGGGGTGCTGTCTTGTCTATGCATTAAATACCGCCAACGGGTCCAGTCACTGGTCCGTTTCCATTTGAAATTCCGCCTGATGATAAATACACGTTCTATTCAAAGCACGGGGCTACTTAGTCATTTTCACCAAAAGAGTTGAGCGCAGTTGAGCCGAGCCAGGCGTATTCTTAGCAGAGTTCCGAACAGGGAAACTAGAAACAGTTGCAGACTCTGATTTGCATTAAGATTAGCAATCATAGGAAGTCCAGAGTACCACAGGGGAAGGCGCCTCGCGCCAGACGAGCCTCTCGAAGACGTGTTGCAGAGATTCCAAAGGGGTGGAATTGAGTGCGCTATGACTTCAGTTGTGGCGGAGAAAGGAAAGAAAATTGCTGCTGGCTCTTCGACCATACGCCAGTCGGCGAGAACCTTAGCTAATATGGAACGTAGCGAGACCCTGAATAGCACAGAGTCAGAAGAACCGGAGCAGGAACTTTCGGAAGAAGTTACAGTCACTACCATATACTTCCCACCGAGAGTAGAGAATGCGCCAGCGATCGTCCTTCCAAGAGACTTTAAATATGAACTCATACTCCCGCCGCTGGATAACCGAGTGAAGGAAGAAGGTAACTTGTGGGGGAATATGCATGCTGTTAAGTTTACTGATTATAATCTGAGAGATTATACGCTGTACCCACAATTCTGCCGCGATCGTTATATGACGATTCAGAGGAACCCAAGGACACAGCACGATGAGTTCGTCCCCATGGACCATGTAAGCCATTTAGTACCGTCGGGACTGCTCAATCTCCTGGAGATTCCACACTTTGGACGGGGCCCGGAGGTCAATGCTGTGGTGCGGACGCTACTTTCATGCGTGCATGGCGGTTACTTATGGTTGGGTAACCGAATAGATGTCAATGTTGACCTCATTCACCGCATTACCGGTCTGTCGAAGACTGGTTTCGACCCACAGATAAATATTGATGGCGTCACAAAGGATACCAGGCTCTCAACCAAGCAGGTTGCGGAGTATAAGCTGCAAAGAGGAGGTCGCGCCTACGATGTCAATTCAATACAGGATGACGCCTTGCGGTTTACTGTTAGTCTGTTGGCCGGAAAACTCCTTCTCAAGGTGAGGCCGAAGGAGGTCACAGGCTCAGTTATCCGCCTAGCGATCGAAGTCATAAACGGTAAACCTTACAACTGGAGTTTATTTTTGTTAAATAGTTTCTTTCAAGACTATGCGCAGGCGCAGCAGGATCCACTTCACAGCTTCCACTTCTCGTGGCTGCTGATCCTTATGGCTTTCATTGGATGGAAAGAGCCGCCCAATTCGTAGTTTCCACAACTGCCGCCAGGGGCGTGCAGAGGGTCGAGGTACTCCAATCTTTGGGCGAGTAGTCACCCAGAGAAACACAAGAATAACGCAATGGTATTCCATGAATATTATACGCTATTGCTTGAATCCGTCGCAACGATTCCGCGTGTCGACTCGCCGGTCGTTGATCTTTATCAGTCCAAGCTGGAATTTAAAGTCGACAGGGATAAAACCTACATCAGACCCAAAGGATTCAGGAAACATAACGAATGGGCCCCCGGCCCATATCGCATGGAAATCCAGCAGGTCGAAGATACCATTAAGAACTGTTTCGACGAGGACATGAAACAAATGTATGATGATCTATCCTCTGGCCTAGTTCCAGTTGATCCCCCAGCTGAGGATCCAGAAGATGTTCAGGAGGTAGATCCTAAAGACAAAGAGAAAGAACCAATGGGTTCTAAGAGAAAGGCTATTGAAGGCCCTTCTCCGGTGCGAGCAAAGAAGAAGAGAACAAAGGCGGTTACTTCCGACGAACCGCAGGCACCAGTCATGACAGAGGATGAGTATGATCTCATCGCCAGCCGAATACAGGAGAAGATGCGGGATAAATTCGCTGCGATTCAGTCATCGCAGGATCGTATGCGCATCAGCCTCGACAACAAACTGCGAGAGTTGAAGGCAATCACTGAGAAGACGGCTTCCATGCAGATTCAGCCAGCTCC
Source organism: Larix kaempferi (assembly GCA_027924585.1). Lineage (NCBI taxonomy): Eukaryota > Viridiplantae > Streptophyta > Pinopsida > Pinales > Pinaceae > Larix > Larix kaempferi. The sequence continues at coordinate 1,155,739 of BSBM01001018.1, forward strand.
AACTGCAGTCGCAGAAAGTTCGCAGCCCCCTTCGCAGAGCAGAGAAGAAAGCATTGCAAGGGACCGCACGAACATTGTTCGTATACCGCCGGGAAGTATTAAGTTCCCTGTACCTATGGAAGTGCAGATGGTTCATCCTCTTGAGGTGAACCTACCAGAGGTACCTATGGATCAGTTGTATGAAATTTTCCAGCAGATAGGCACGGAGCTGAGGCACAGCGAACAAGTCACATATGAGCAAAATGTTTTGCTGTCTAACGACAATGTGCAGCTCATTGCGCAGCATGAGGCAGAGAGTGCCCAGTTGACGCAATATGTTCAGCGAGAGCAGGATGTCTCTCTTGTTTTAAAGAATATCGCAGCAGAGCTTCCGCAGTGCGATATCAGGCCTGAGTTAGAAATAACTCAAAAGATCAGAAAAATAGCGGAAAGAGCAAAGGCTCTAGATGAAGAGAAGAGAAAGATGGAGGAAGAATACGAAGCAAGGATTGCTGCACTAGAAGCAAATAAGCCACCTACTCCAGAGGAGATCCAAGAAGCACGAGTGCAAGCTTTCAGAGTTGTACAGACACAGATGCACTGTCGGGTGGAAGCAGCAGAGGCCATCCTGGAGGATGCATCAAAGACATGGCTGGAGCTAGAGGAGCTCCCACAGAAAGCCGAGCTCGATCAGCACATTAAGCACTATGAAGATGCGATATCAAGAGCTGAAGAAGAGTACAAGGGCTTGAGTGCTCTTGCGAAGATAAGAAAGAAAGGAGAAATCACACAAATTCAGCAGCAGGTGCAGAAATACAGAGAACAGCAGATCAACCTGGCTAACGAAGTTAGCCCGCATGAAAGCAAAATCGCACATCTGGTTGATGAACTGGAGCAAAAGGTGAAAAGCTTCACCTCAAGTAAAGGAGTCATTGAGGGCACAGAGGACTCCTTGGTAACCGCTGAGCTGCTCAGCGCAGCGCAGGAAGAAGTAACACACATGGATGAAAGTATTAAAGCGCTTAAGGCACAATTCGCAGCAATCTCACGAGCAGCAAAGGATAAGCTTAGGCAGATGAATCAGGCTGTTGTTGCAAGTGGCTCGGGGACGAGCCACAAGTAAGTGTTAGGGGAGTTGTTGGAGAGAACTTCCGCAGCATTTAGGAAGCTGCTAATTTTGGGAAGGATAACTAATTTTGGAGAGAAAGTACCAATTTTGGCGGTAAGACAAAGAGATCGCCGTAGCACAAATTCCGGCGGGAATCACGGCGATAGGTACAGAAAAGTCAAGCATGTGGTACAAAGAAGAGGCCGAAGGGAGAGCTCAACCACCGCAATAAAGGCGCCGGAGATGAAGAGAGGGTTCAGCTACCCTCATTAAAGAAGAAGGACCACAGTCAGCGTTGCTTGAACCAAGAAGAAGCGACGGGCCGATGCATTAAAGACTAAGGACTGCAGGAAGCGGCGACGAGACAGAAGGCGGCCATGGAAGTACAGCCAGTTGACTGTAAGTGGTTAGGGTTGAGTCACTGTTGGGATAAGGCCCACAGTTTTGTAACTGCGATGAGACCTTCGGGCCATCTATATATAGTAGTCTTTTTATAGGATAAGGGGTTGGCCACATAGCGATAGAGACATCAGGTAGATGCTAGTCAAGTCTTTTGTTGTTGCAAGCCTGAACATCCCTGAGAAGACAAGGGCCGACCTGTCGAGAGAGTGCAATCCGCAGGGATTGCGAGAGGAAGAGAGTGCACTGTAAAGGCAAGAAGAGAAAAGAGGTCTATAGAGAAGGGCTCCCACTGAGGTGGAGTTTCCCAGAAGACCCCTGTTGTAAAGAGTGGAACGGAGCTGTGTTTATTCCCCAGAGTTGTAAGCAAGAACCGCAGTTCCCCTGGGCGTAGTCTTTGCCCTGGGAGTATCAATGTGCTTATCTAAGTAGCACTATTGTAATTGTGTAGCCATTGATCTCATTCACGTGTTTGTGCTATATATATGAATGCTTCAATCTGTTATAAGTAATGTACATGGTCGTCAGTTAACTTCTGAATGATGTATAATAATTGCGATAATCATAGCTAACCTCTTTGCGAACTAGATAATTGTTAAACAGAGGTTAATGTGCGAGTAAGAACTGAATATGAGGCATGAATGGTTTATTTAGACATTGCGCAAAGTAATGTTCTACCTAGTTACGTGTTGCGAGATATCAAGGGTCGAGTTCATTAGCGAGGGTTAGGCTTGTAGGCTGAATGTTGTTGCTAACTGCAGTACCAGGATAAGGATAACTAAGACCACCTATTAACCCAGGAAGCGGTCAAAGTTCGCCTGCCGCAGGAACTAGAAGGGGAAGACATCGCACCTACGATATCTTGGGTATCGCTAGACGGTTTCACATAGGGAAAGACTTATCGCATTCCCTGCATACCGCGATAAGACAGAGGCGTAGCCGGAGTAATGGAATGAGATAGACAGCTTCTGTGAAAGGGGTTAAGGAGGGTTTAACCACCCTGGATGCCTCGGAACTTGGCTGAGGACACTTGAGTCTTCTGCCTCCCATTAGAATCACTTCGGGTGAGACTTCAGGTTGCTTCTGCGACCTGTTGCCAAAAGGGCCAGTGAGCTAAGGGTTCTGTTGGTCTAAAAGATTACCGCCAGCCCGGGTCTGTCCAGAGAGAAAGGATCAAAGATCAACAGGAAGTCATGTTGGGGGCACCTACCCAACCTTTGGAGGTCATGATGGGAGGAAACAATCAGTCACTATAAGTAATACTGAACCCACCCACCCAGCCTTTGGAAGTCACGCTGGGGACACCTACCCAGCCTATGGAGGTCATGCTGGGAACAAAATTTCAGTCACTACAAATCATACTGAAAGCATGTCTTCAACCATTGTTTCTCATGTTGAGAACACGTCATTGATCACTTGATCACTGTTGTTCATATTAATGACAAGTCATCGATTACTGTGAGTCATACTGGAGACATTGAATCAGCCACTACAAGTCATGTTGAGAAAGTTGACATTGTCAACAAACCTAATAAATAGAATCTTAAGTTCCCTTGTAAGTTTTGCGAGGGAGACCATCTAACCTATTTGTGCCCTGTACTTCCAGAAGTGCAAAGAGTTTGGTCCATAGTTCAAAAGTCTTCTGCTTCTGAGCAACCGGCCACTGCAAGTCATGCTGGGGGCAAGCTGCTAGCCAATGCAAGTCATGTTGAGAATACTGTTGTTGTAAATGAGTCTAATCTTATAAGACGCAAGCCAAAGTTCCATTGTAAACTTTGTAAGGGAGATCACCTTACTCACCTGTGCCTTGCTATTCCAGAGGTTCCAGAGGTGCAGAGAGTGTGGTACATGTCTAAAGGATCCTCTGCTCCTGAATTGTCTATAGATTCCCAACCACCTGATCAACCTTTGATTGATGAAGTGGTTGAAACAATGCAATATTTGGTCAACCCCACTCTTCCTTCGGAGAGTGAAGTGATCGAATCAATCCAATCTTCAACCAATCCCATCAGTCCTTCAGAGATTGATGCACCTGTCCCTGAAATCTTCTGCATTACCAGTTCGGATGTTTCTGAAATGGGGGGCACTTCATCTGTGCCGAGTGAACCCCTACCAAGCTCTGGGATCATTTCCTTTGATTGGAATAGTCTAATTGGGCCTCACCTTCCTTCTTCTACACCTTTCCAGATAAAGGTTGATATCGGAAACCATGCAGTTCATCAATTGTTAGGAACCCGTGTCAACCCTTCTCTTTACTATGTTAGTATATTGTGTTGGATGCATATGCTTTGTAAGTCGTCCTGTAGTATTTGTTGATCCATAGTTTATATTAGCCCATACTATTGACCCATAGTATTGGACGCATATGCTTTGTAAGTCATCCCGTAGTATTATATGTCCCATGGTTTTGACTCATAGTATTGGGAATAAACTTATTATATAAGTGTGTGTTGAGGTCATTGAAGGCACCGTGAAGTTAATTGTATTGAGCTTGCTCAAAGGAGGTTGCCCCCTCAACGTGGCCCGTGATCAATATAAAAGTGATTATGAGTTCCATTATTTCTGATATCTCGTGTATTTGCATTAATTAATTATTGCAGGTTCTTCACATCGATGTATTGTAGATGAAGGAGCCTCTGTTAGTATCTTATCCCCTTTTGCTTGGAGAGATTTAGGTTTTCCTAACCTAGTTCTAGCTATTAATTGGCTGTTGGCTTTCGATAAAAGACCTAGTGAACCTTTGGGATTCCTCCTTCAAGTACCCATTACTTTGGGTGTAAAAATAGTCTTAGTTGATTTTATGGTTTTAAAGGACTCTATGGACTTTGATATGATCCTAGGGCGTGATTGCATATATTGTTGAATATTGTAACTTCAAAGAATATTATATTTGTACTTTATTATTCCGGAGATGTTTCATTCCTCCGAGGTAACCCTATCATGTATCTGGAGATGGTTATTCCTCCAAGGAATTGTATTAACTAGGGTTATTAGACCCACCATGTGTGGGTCGGCCCTGTAGTTATATTTTAGGGGTTATTAGACTTCTCCAGGTGAGGTCGGCCCCATAAGTCTTTTAGTCAGTTGGAAGTCAAGTATAAATAGAGGAGGTGAACTCCTCATTAGTTCATTCACTCACTTGTGGAAGAGTGCGCACTAGTTGAGGAGATCTGCTAAGGAGTCAAGGAGAAGGAGCACATCTTGTATTTTGGTTGATCATCTTATTGAGGAAAGCTTTGCTGGGTTTTCTACCCCATGAGGGTTTCCCAGGGTATATTGTGTGTCTATCTTGTGATTGTGTTTCTTTCAGAGATCTTGTTTGTCTATTTGGTTTAAATCTAACATATATGCTATGCAGGCTGTGGTGTCTACGCTCTTTCGTGTGATGCTTTTTCCTCACAACGAAAGCATTGTCACTATCGATCAACTTACATTTGTTTATCCCTCTTATTACCCAACTATAGACCAAGTATATCCCTCGCCAGTAGGCACTACCATGTCACAATCAAATTATGTGGCATATTGTTCCTTGAGTCCAATTGCTACTAAGAAGAAGCCTCTGAATTCATACTTACCTTCTAGGGACTGGGTCCCGGAAATTGACCAGGTGATGACTCCATCTGAATGTTTAGATATGTGTTCCATCTGGGATAATATACTTCCCTCTGATGAACTTTTCCTAGAGTCTATAATGCAGTCTACCATTCATTTGGACATTGATCCACCTACGACCATTCTTCCACCTTCACTTCGATCTCGTTAAAAACAGTAAGGAGGCTACAAGCATTCTTCCATCTCTCCTTTGAGCTCGTTAAAAATAGTAAGGAGGTCACGAGTTTACTTTTTTGGGCTCGTTAAAACTTTACGAAAAATATCTTTATAGAGTTCTTTCACGCTCTTGTTAGACTCTTTAGATATGAAAAGATTTCCGAGTATAGTTTTCATTTCAGACTCATTAAAGGATTTGAAGCGACATCCACTTAGGTATAAGTTTACCCCTTTTTCGGACCTCTGTGGATCATTTACGAAAAAGGTATACTCTAGTCATACGTGGCTAGAAGAGTTCTTCTCTCATTGTTTTACACTTTTTTGGGGGAGGAGTGTTAAATTTTGAGCATTAATTCACAATACTCTAGGATCTTTACTGAGAGAATAACATGTACAGTATATCAATGCATATCAATCATAACAAGCATGTCAATCATCACAAGAATCAAAAGCATGAGAGACAAGAGACATAGAGTTTCCGTGGGGAAAAATCTAAGGTGAAAAACCCCACAACTTCCTCATAGATAGAGAGAGCAATGGCTCAACCAAAGTACAACCAAAATACACTTGAGATAGTCTCCTAATAGCAGATGATCCTCCTCCTCACTAGTGCGCCACTTTCTGAGTGAGAGAAGTGTGACTTTTCGAATGATAAAAATAGAGATCTCCCGATCTCTATTTATACTAACCTGTTTTCCGAGTGACCTTATGGGGCCGACTTGTCTAGCTAGGTACATCCACAATATAATATATATTTCAAGGCCGACCCCACACATGGTGGTCTAATAAACCGTCGCCAAGTACACAAACTTGCGACACTTGTCAATCCACATGACGACACTTCCTTATAGAGGAATAACACATCTCTAATAAGGGTACAATAAATATATATGAAATACATAGATGAAATACATAGATGAAATACATTCCGAAATTACATATACATCAACACTCCCTCTTAACTAGGAAGGTATTTCTCGACATAGTTCTGCTAGACAAGTCTTCTTCTCGGGATCATCGTCATCGATGCATCATCCTCATCATCATCACTGCTACTGCTATCTCAACCAATCTCTGACTCTACTCGTCATAGGAAGTTCTACAGAGCCAGTCCTTTTTCATACTGGATGTAGGCCCACCACCTGCAAGTCTTCATCATCACTGGCCATACTGTGGAATCCTCGGGACTTATTACGTGCGTCACAAAACCTGGCTGCAGCATCCCAGGCTATTACGAGCACACAACTCTACTTGTAGGATTTCCTAGGAGCACATTACATGTGACCCATCACAAAACCTGGCTGAAGCATCCCAGGCTATTACAAGCACACAGCTCTACCTGTCGGATCTCCCAAGAGCACATTACATGTGATCTCACCACAAAACCTGGCTGAAGCATTTGAGGCCTTTTTCATCCTGTCCAAATATCCCAGGAGAAAATTACATGTGGTCCACCACAAAACCTGGCTGAAGCATCTGAGGCCTTTTTCATCCTGTCCAGATCTCCCAGGAGCAAATTACATGTGGTCATGGAAAAACCTGGCTGAAGCATCTAAGGCCTTTTTCATCCTATCTAGATCTCCCAGGAGCAAATTACATGCCATAGGACAAAACCTCGCAAGAGCATCTCAGGATGTTACGGGTACACAACTACGACCTGAAGATCTCCCAGGGAACAAATTACATGTCCTCCTAGAGCAATGTCTCGAAAGAGCATCCCAGGCTATTATGGGTACGCAACTCCGACCTATAGGATCTCCCAGACATGCTCATCTGTACAACCTGATCCACGGCCATAAAGTATCATCTAATACTCACCATACATCATCCTGATGTACACATGATCATCCTGATCATCATCACTGCAACATCCTGCTGCATGTCATCTGGAGAAGCTCGTCATCCATGATCACCCTGATCATACAATGCATCCATCTGGTGCACCCCAAGTATCTACCTGATACATATCATCATACATAGTGTATCCACTTGATACCTAGATACATGATCCACACAATGTATCCATCAACATACCTGATCATACCTGATACATATCAATATACATGATCTACCTGATCATACAATGTATCCACCTGATACATATACAGATACATGGTCCAAGCATCCAACATGATGCATATACAAAATACATACAAATGATCCAACCGATCATATCCAGCATCCAACATGATGCGTACATACATATAAATGATCCAACTGATCATATCCAGCATCCAACATGATGCGTACATACATATAAATGATCCAACTGATCATACAAAGCAGAAACTAGAACATCATCCTGATTCGCATCATCCAGCGCTTACATCCACATCCATGTGAAGGATCCTCCTTCCAACATGCTTGGAATGGCTTCAGCAAATGTGTCCATCACTTCTTCCTCGAAGTGCCCTCAATCTGAAGAACACCAAGCCTCTCCCTGAAGTACTCAAACTTCACCCTGGTTAGTGGCTTCGTCAGCACATCTGCAATTTGCTCGTCCGTCGCAACATACAGGAGCTTCACGGCTCCTCTCTACACCATATCCCTGATATAGTGATATTTGATCTCTACGTGTTTCAACCTATCATGAAACACTGGGTTCTCAGACAACTTCACACAAATCTGGTTATCGCAGAAGATACCAGTAGCATCCAATGGGAGATCAAATAACTCAAACAGTAGCTTCCATAGCCATACTGCCTCACAACTAGCTGAACAAGCTACAACATACTTTGCCTCAACTATACTCAGTGCTACATAGGACTGCTTCCTGCTAAACCAAGAGATCACACCTGATCCCATACTAAAGCAGCATCCAGATGTGCTCTTCCCATCTACAGCATTGCCAGCCCAATCTAAATCAACATAACCCTGTAGGTTAAACTTTTGATTCGCTTCATACTTGAGCCCATAATCCACTGTACCCTTCAGGTACCTCAGAACATGCTTTACTACAACCAGGTGAACACTCCTCGGATCCGTCAGGAACTGGCTCAATGTATTCATAGCAAAGCAAATATCCGGTCTCGTGTTCGTCAGGTACATCAAGGACCCAATCATCTGACAATACATAGAGACATCAACCGGCTCAGATGAAGCATCACATAGAAGCTTCAGATTCAATGCCATAGGTGTGGCCATGGCCTTGCAATCCATCATCTCGAATCTCTTCATGATATCTACTGTGTACTTCCCTTGACCAAGGAAGATCCCACCTGCACTCTGCCACACCTCCATACCTAGGAAATAATGCATCATTCCCAAATCTTTCATATCGAACTCAGCAGCAAGCTTCCTCTTAGTATCTACAATCAATCTGTCATCTCCTGTTACAAATAAGTCATCCACATACAGGAGTAGAATCACAGGATTCCCTTCCTCAACCTTGTAGTAAAGTTTGGAATCCGCTTTACTCTTAGTAAATCCCAAACTAGATAGGAAACTATCCATCCTACCATACCAAGTTCTGGGATCCTGCTTTAAGCCATACAAGGCTTTCTTCAATCTGCACACATATGACTCTCTGTCATGTGTTTCAAAACTAAGTGGCTGCTCCACATATACTTCCTCTTCAACTACACCATTGAAGAAAGAAGTCTTGACATCCATCTGGTGTATTTTCCATTTCATCACTGCAGTCAGGGCAAGTACTGTTCTGATGGAAGTATACCTAGCTACAGGTGCAAATGTTTCTTCATAATCTATTCCCTCTTTCTGAGAGAAGCCACGAGCTACGAATCTTGCCTTGTGTTTCTCTATACTGCCATCTGCAGCATGCTTGATTTTGTAGATCCATTTAAAAGTCACAACAGACTTCTCTTTAGGTCTTGGTACAACATCCCAAACATCATTCTTCATTATTGATTGGTATTCCTCAACCATGGCATCCTTCCATTCTTTCTTTTCCACTGCTTCTTCATAACTGGAAGGTTCTTTATTCATGATGTCATAGAGTAAAGCAACATAGCTGGTATGTGATCTGGTTCTCTTCTTTGCTCTGTGTTCTTCTTCTGGAATGCCAAATCTTTCTGCATCTTGAATGAGCTCTCTAGCCCATGCAGGTTTCCTCTTGTGAGAGTTATCTTCACAGGGTGGATCTACAGGTTCTTGCGGATATTCAAACTCACGAACAACTTCTGGAACTGCTTCAGTCATGGAAGTGTCTTGAAATCTAGTTTCCTTAGGTTCTTCATAAATTTCGATAGGTGCCTTCCTTGATTTGATGAATGCTGAGTTTTCATCAAATGTCACATCCCTACTGACATCAATCTTCTTGAACCCTAGAAAGTATATTCTGTAAGCCTTCGAACTTTCACTGTAACCCACAAAGATACGCTTCTTTCCTGAAGGATCTAGTTTGGTCCTCTTTTCCTTTGGGACATGTGTGTATACTGGACAACCAAATATTCTGAGATGGATGACTTCAGGTTTCTTACCAGAAAAAACCTCTTCTAGTGTCTTGTTGTCCAATATCTTGTGGGGAGTTTTGTTCTGCACATATACAGCTATTCTGGCTGCTTCTGCCCATAGATGCATGGGTAGATCCTGGTCATGTAGCATTGCTCTTGCTGCTTCCATGATTGTTCTATTCTTCCTTTCTGCAACTCCGTTCTGTTGTGGATTGTAAGGAGTAGTCAACTCCCTCTTAATCCCTGAATCACTGCAAAGATTCTTGAAGTCACCTGAGGTGAATTCTTCACCATTGTCGGATCTGAATGTTTTGATCTTCTTGTCAGTTTGATTCTCCATCAAGGTTTTGAATTCCTTGAACTTATCAAGTACCTCATCTTTGTTCTTCAAGAAGTAGACCCATGTCTTCCTGGAGAAGTCATCAATAAATGAGACATAGTAAACATACCCACTTAGAGAACTGGATGACATAGGACCACATACATCTGAGTGGATGATTTCCAGGATATCCTTTTCCTTGCTTTCACTGCTTGGGAAAGCCTTCTTAATGTTCTTACCTTTTGCACATCCTTTGCAAACACCTTCATGTTTGGTCTTGATTTCAGGAAGACCCTCTATAGCCTTGCTTGCAATTGGAAGTGCCCTATAGTGCATATGAGCAAGTCTTCTATGCCAAAGTTCACTTGGCTCCATGGATTCATGCACCATGGCATGTTCAAGTTGTCCCTTCAAGTTATAAAAACCTCCGTCTTGCTCTCCAATCACTACTGCATCATCTATGGTCTTTCCCTTTGGCCACATTAGGACTTGGCCATCCAAAAATGAAACCCTCGTACCTTTTGCATCCAATGCAGAGATGGAGAGTAAGTTCTTCTTAAGCCCAGGTACATAAGGGACTTCTTTCATCTTCAAAGATTTTCTAGAATCTAGGTTGTAGGAAGCTTCACCACTTCCTTTGATTGGGTATTGATAATCATCCCCAAGTTTCACCTTATGGGGTGATTCATATTCAGATAGGTTCACAAAAGATTCCTTAAACCCAGTCATGTGTTTGGAAGCCCCACTGTCAATTAACCAATCATTACAACCATGGGAGATAGTACCTATGAGAGCAAAGATCAGAACATACTCTTCTTCACTTGATGAGTCATCATTACTATCATCACTTTCTGCCCTAGCCTTCTTCTTAGGTGGTTCATCATCCTCAGCAGCATGAGCATGAAACCTTCTTTTGCTGCCCTTCTTCTTCTTGTTGAAGTTGTTGTTGTCCTTCTTGTTCTTGGGACAATTTATGGCAATATGTCCTTTCTCATTATAGGTGAAGCATATTCTTCTTTCTTTGAAGTGATGTGAAGATTTCTTGGAGTGAGATGGTTCTCTCTTGGACTTCCCTTTCTTGGTGTGAGCTGTGAGAGCTTGATCTTCATTCCCCATCTTTTCTTCTCATGCCACAAGCCTTGCTTCTTCTTGTGAGCATTCTTCTCGTAGTCTACTGAAGGAAATCAACTTCTTTCTTGCACAGATTCCTTGAATGAAGGAGTCCCGTGACCTAGGTAAGCCATTCAGAGTGGTCATGACAACTTCACCATTCTCCACCATTTCATCCACTGCTTCTAGTTGTTCCTTGATCTGGGAGACCCTTGAAAAATAAGATTGAATGGTTTCTCCATTCTGAAACTTTACTCCTTTCAATTGGTTCTGCAGGGTCATCTTCCGATTTATGTTCTTCCCTTCAAATAGCTTGGTCAAAGAGTCAAACATTTCTTTGGGTGTCTTTAGAGAAGACACATGGGGTATAAGATGGTCTTTGATAGAATCAATACTTTAGCCTCTTCATCCTCTGGGATAGGGATGTCTTCTTTTATATATGAGTCCAACTCATTCTCTTCTAGGATTAACCTAATCCTATACTTCCAAGCTCGGAAGTTATCAGCCCCTTCAATCTTATCCTCAAGCTTGGTGTGGTGAGACATCTTAAAGAGTAATTCAAATGGAAATAGAAAAGATTTAGGTCTTACCACTTGAAATGCTAAAAATTGGATCTGGTCCCGGATTAGGGTTTGTCGAAAAAACCCTAAAAATTCAAAATGTGAATTTCAACTTTCTGAAAGGATAGAAAGATGCACCTTGATGAGCTGATCAGCCTGGTGTTTTCAGAATTTGAGATCAGCAAAGCTTTACCCTTCAGATTTGCCTTTTTGTCCTCCTAGGTTCACTAGGGAGAGCCCTAAATTAGGGTTTGAGTTTCCCGGAGATCTACCCAGCCAAAAATCTCGATCCAAAGCTCTAAACTTCGATTTTTGCAAGGAGTTTCCAGCTATGTCTTCAGATTTCAAAAATTCATATTTTTGTGGAAACCCTAATTTTTAGGGCCAAATTTGAAAATGCTCAGAATTGAATTTTGATTGGACAGATGGATTCTCCTTGATGAGTAGAGTCAATCTACTATATTGCTTTTCCAAAATCTGTGGAGAGAAACCCAATAAACAAGAAACTCAAGTTTCTGTCACTACAAAATGTCTTCTTCTCAGGTTAGCTCTGATACCATGTTAAATTTTGAGCATTAATTCACAATACTCTAGGATCTTTATTGAGAGAATAACATGTATAGTATATCAATGCATATCAATCATAACAATCATGTCAATCATCACAAGAATCAAAAACATGAGAGACAAGAGACACAAAGTTTCTGTGGGAAAAACCCTAAGGTGAAAAACCCCACAACTTCCTCAGAGATAGAGAGAGCAATGGCTCAACCAAATTACAACCAAAATACACTTGAGATAGTCTCCTAGTAGCAGATGATCCTCCTCCTCACTAGTGCGCCACTTTCTGAGTGAGAGAAGTGTGACTTTTCGAATGATAAAAATAGAGATCTCCCGATCTCTATTTATACTAACCTTTTTTCCCAATGACCTTATGGGGCCGACTTGTCTAGCTAGGTACATCCACAATATAATATATATTTCAGGGCCGACCCCACACATGGTGGTCTAATAACCCGTTTCCAAGTACACACACTTGCGACACTTGTCAATCCACATGACGACACTTCCTTATAGAGGAATAACACATCTCTAATAAGGGTACAATAAATATATATGAAATACATAGATGAAATACATTCTGAAGTTACATATACATCAACAAGGAGACTAACTATACGAAAAAGGACCATTTGGAGTCTTCTTTAGGGCTTTCGGACTCTCGAAACATGAAAATACCAAGCAAGCATTCACCTACTCAGGCTTGATGTGAAATCCACGAGAGGGTAAATAGAGGATTGTTTAAGTTTTTCAGACTATAAACAGGAAAACACCGGCACGCATATACCAACCCAGGATCGATACTAAAATCCACAGGTAGGTATATGGAGTTATTGTATAAGTTTTTCAGACTCCTTAAAATTGAAAACACCGGCGAGCAAGAACAGATCTCGGCTCGATATTAAAATCCAGAGATCAGTATTATAGATTATTCTTCTATCTCTTCTTCGAACTCTGTAAATAATGAAGAAAGTCCTGAGTCTTCCTCCCATGGGATCGTTAAAATTTTACATGGTTGGGATTATTGAGTTTGCTTTCTTGGACTCATTAAAACAACAAGAAGTACATTCCTTTACCAAAAAGAATAAGGGAAGGGAAGGGTATCTACATCTTTTCAGTTTCAAAGGTAGTTAAGTCAGTCATGTCCTTGAACACAGTACCTATTTGAGTCCATCACTCAGTTGGGTTTTAGTTTTTGACCTTAGGGTGAACCTAATCTCAGAGTTTTTTACTCCTCCGATTGGTTATTCTTCCAATCACATGGAGAGCCTACTAATGTATCCTACATTGCAGGCTTATATCACTTCCCCCTCATGTTAAAAGATGCCTGAGTCACTTTGTGTCATGCTCACTATTCAAGGATAGAGCTTGTGTCGGCCATTCTGCATTTACATTGAATTCATGTGTCGGCCATCCTGGTGTCAGTTTTGTTTCATCTTGTTACTTGTACTACTCCAAATCAACTCGAACTTGTGAGTGTTCCTCATGTTGGATGATGGAGGATACATTAAGGCCTCCCTTCCAATGGACTTCTTCCCATCGACTTCAACTCATTATGATCTGGGAAGGAAGTTTAGAGTTTCGGTTAGCACCTTGGGGATTGCAGTCATCAGTGGAAGTTTCCCTCGCTGTTGAATAATGGGAATACATAAATGTCCCTTATTCGACAGGTTCCTCAAGTGTTCGACTTCAAGTCCACTTATTCACACTTGTTGGAACATACTAGGTACCTTGGGCCCCATTATCATTATCGATGGAATCCCTTGTGTTTGTTAACGGTATACATCAATGACCAGTAATCAAACGGTACCCCCCCATGTTCGACTTCATCTCATTTATTCACATGGATAGAGTTCGTACCTTGGTATGTTTTGGATGAAGACCTTGGGACCCTTATAGCATCATGTTATCACCCAAGCTACGCAAGACTGAGCCACACTCATGTTTGGATCTTCATGAGACATAGATCCAGCTTGTTGTTATGGCTATGATCTCTTATCATTGACATGGATCCACGCTTTTATTTCAGTGGACATGCTATATATAAATCTCCCAGTTATGTATCGAGGATCATATTGTATCACATCGAACATCTATATGATGTCAAGATTTTAATTGCTCGCTGACCTTGATTCTTGTTTCAGATACTTTTGTGACTTTGTGCTGCGGTTTCTTGCTCCTCCTCTGACTTAGAATTGTAATGTATTTCGGCCATCATTTCCCTCTGACCTCACACATTTTGGGGCATCTGTTATAGGTCAAATATGCACTTCTCCGTCCATGATCACATTGCTCTGTCGATCACACAAAATGACACTATGAATGGAAGAGCTAGATTGACTTTGGATGATTTGATACTGAGATCTTACATCTTCAGCTGAAAATTATATTTTTCTATATGTTTCATTGGAAATGCGCTACTCTTATAACTGTCAACCCGCTCACATTCCTAAAAGTATGCAGGTTTCACTATAAACAACCCACGCACATTCCTAAAAGTATGCAGGTTTCACTATAGACAACCCATGTACATTTTCTAAAAATTTGTATGCGCGAGTGCTGAGATACCTAGCAGCGAACCATGCGCAAGTCCCCTAGTGTCATACCCGCACACATATTAAGATGAAATTGAAAAATATATTAAGATTACGAATTGGGATTAGTTGAGTTTGGTATTGTAACTCCCCCAACTTCCCAATTCAACTGCCTCGTGAATCTAACTTCCAACCATGTGCCATAAATACAAGGGGAAGCCATGAGGAAAGGGCAATCAATGAAGAAGAAGCTAATGTTATGCTGGAGGAATTCTTAAGTCTTTGTGAGGAGCAAGAGCCCAGGACTCGGTTGTAGAAGTGTCTGGACAAATCAGGTATATATGTACTTATCTACATTTCTTTGACAGTAAAAGGTGGAAATACCCTTCCAGTCGCAATCAAATGTCTATTTGATGGAATGTCTATTTGATTGAATATCTGATTGTAGTTGATGTTAAGTTATTTCCAATTTCATCATATTTATTACAGTCAAGATACACTGAGGAAGGTTAACTTTGTTTTGTAGGTTCATCATTGCGAAAGATTAGGCGAAAGCTAGGACCAACCATCGTTAAAAAGGTACAACTTTTGAAATCCTAACCTCTTTCCATTTGTAATAAGTAATGCAAAACATGAATGTATTTACCTATCACCCCATGTAAGTTGGTAGTGTCAACCCCCCACTATAAGGTATTTTCTTGCACAACAAGTTGTGTCCACTTTGTAACAGGATCCACCCATGTTTTGATGTATAAATATATAGGATATCTAAGGGTAAAAGAGAGTTTTTTTGGAGAGAAGCTTTCTACCAGCATATAGAAGCTAGTGTATTGTCATTATGTTGCTGGATAATATTGGGTAATTGAAGAATTAGTATTGATGCGCACTGTGCGAACTATGTAAATATGTTCCAATGATAATCCAATTGAGAGATTCTAGTTGCAGTATTCTATGCTTGTGTTGAATGTGATGAATGCTTGTATTTGTCACACATGATTAATCCAATATGATGATGTTATGAATGTTATGTTAAAATTCACAGTAAACGAATGAATAGTAGAAATGTTGAATGTTTGTTCACATCCCTTCATCCCTATAAAAACTTGGTTCATGAAGTCCCTTGTGATACCTTAGGTGAGATGTCATCTATTCGCAGATGATGTCGAAAGGGATAGTGTCTGGGGTTTTGTTGGTGTCATTTATGTTGAACCTTGGGTATGCATGTGTGCCAACAAATGGTTATGTTTCTAGGACTACATGCCTTTGAGGAAGATGGATGCGAGACTGTTTAATTTGCAAAAGCACCCGAGCTATCCCATATACACACCATAGATTCCGAAGGGCATGCCGATTTGGGGAACTCTTTTAGGGTCCATAAATAAATTAAGGTATGAAGATCATGACATTACTATTTCTGAGTAGTTATAGAAGTTGGTAAAGGATAAAAATATGGAGAGTAAAACTATCCCAGATTCATCGATAATTACACAAGAGCCACATCAATGGGCGACTGAGTTGCAATGTGCATGTGTATTGAATCTACGAGAGATCCCACACTTTGGCAGAATGCCAGAAGTGAATAGTTGTGTACAACTATTGCTAACATGTGTGAATGGGGTTTTCTATGGTTGGACATGGATATGTCCATTGATAGTAAGTGGTTTAATGGGGATACCAATAGTAGGGTAGGATCCTACGTTGTTGTTCAAAAACAATAAGCTGGAGAAAGAGCTAGCTGAGAAGATGAAGCAAAAGTATGGTACACATATGGACCCACAAGGACTGTATGTGTCGAGTATCAGGGATGAAATAGTGAGGTTTTCAACACAAGTGTTATCTTGAAAGCTATTCAAGAAGAGTCGGGAGGATCAAGTCATAGCAGGAATCATAGAAGCAGTAGATAAGTGCATAGAGGGCGTACAATTAAATTGGGAAACATTTTTAGTAAATGAATTTATGGAGGATTGTTTAGAAGCACAAGATAAGGGGAAACCATTCCATTACACATGGTTACTGATACTGATTTCCTAGTTGCATCGAGGGAGCCAAAAGACTTGAAGTTTTTGGATGCCGTGTATAAACCATGTCTGGAAGCCAAGTATGCTAACTTATGGTTTACAAAGACTAAGAGAAAGCAAATTGACAACAATGTTATATTCTTTGTATACAGCGATTCTATTCAGAATGTCATCGGCACAATACTATGCATCATGCCATAGGTGGTGGAGACATGCAAAGGAATTATGTGCTTCAGAGATGGAATGCATGACATGTACATTCACGCAAGGCGGGATCCGAAAAGGAGATGGTTTCCAACACTATTCAGGATGAAAATGG
This sequence comes from Larix kaempferi, assembly GCA_027924585.1. Taxonomy (NCBI): domain Eukaryota; kingdom Viridiplantae; phylum Streptophyta; class Pinopsida; order Pinales; family Pinaceae; genus Larix; species Larix kaempferi. The sequence continues at coordinate 1,172,826 of BSBM01001018.1, forward strand.
ATGATGTCAACGTCATTATAAAGTATTGGGAGGATGATTTGAGAGTCCCACTAATAGAAGAAGAGTAGAAAAACAAAGATGAAGTACAGAATGAGGATTTGGAAGAAGAACCAAATGAAGACCAATATGGTGGAGAAGATGACCAACAAGATAGTGAAACTGAATAAGACGATGGTGCAGGATACAATGCACAAGAGATGCCACTAGAGCTAGGAGAAAAGAGGAAGGAGAAGACAGAGGAATGCCCTTCCACATAGAGGAAGAAGAGGAAGGTTGTAAAGGATCCAATTGTCCATTCACTGACAGAAGATGATCTAGAAATATAGGATAATAAGTAAGGGTTGTAGCATAAGAATCATTGGAAGAAGTAGCAAAGAATCAAGATGAAATCAAAACAAGTATGCAAGAACAATTAACTACATTAAGACAGGCAGTAGAAGTACCAAAAGTTACAGCCATAGGACTCAGAGAAGAGGGTGTAGGGAATTCAGAACCCAGGGAGACGATTCCTCGGCCACTAACTACATCAACATAAAAAAGAACTGTGAAGATAGTAGCAAGAGCCATTGATTTCCCTACATAGGAACTACAAGAAAGTGCAGTGACGACATGCTCTGTTAATTTAATATTTCCTCATATTCCAGATGAAGATATTTATATATTGTAGACAGGAGTAGCAAGGGAAATTCATTTGCACGCAACTGTGACACTAGCTGTGAAGGACGATGGGATAATAGCGAAGATGGTATTGCAACAAGAAAATGAAAGGATTCCCAAGGAGCAGCAAAATCACATAAATAGAAAGAATAAGCAGAAAAGATAAAAGAAGAGGCAGTTTAGGAAAATGAAAAGATACAGTAAGCACTAGAAAGGTTGTACAATACAATTCCTGAGGACGAATTGGAGGTGGATATCCTAGTTGAGGAAAAATTTATGAAAATAGGACAAGTAATCAAAGGGTTCCAAGCAAATATTGTGGACTTGGAAGTGAAGGAAACTCCGAGTACACCGCCAAAGAAATTGCAAGAAAGAGAATAGAGATCTAGTGTGACTACCGTGGTATAAAACATCAAAACCTTGAAGGAGGAGTACACAAATCTATGTGAAGAAAGTACGCAGGTTTGGACACAGTTCCTAGAGGATACTGATCTTCAAACAATAGAGAAAAAGATACAAGATGCACAGGAAAAGGTACAGAAGATGAAGGAAGAAATGAACACTTTGCTCGCAATAGAGAAGGTAATTGCACTGACTGAAAATAGGAAACAAATGCAAGAGATTAGACGATTGAGGGTCGAGCAACATAAAATCATGCAGAAACTAGAGGGACTATGGGATGAAGTGTACAAATTCATACATAATCTCTCTAAAGTCTAAGAATTGATCAAGTAGATGATCATTGAAACAAAGTAGTAACTGGAAATGTCGCTTGATGTGCAGATAGTGGAAGGTGTCATACAACATGAAACTTATGAAAAGGATTAAGTTGAGAAAGCTAAGGAAACAATTCAAAAGCTGACGGAGATAGTGGAAGCAGTGCAAAATAATTTGTGAAGTGATGTGCATCAGAGACCACATGTGGCCATGATAAAGGGAATCGGCGACCAACATTTTGAAAGGATAGTGAATTAGCATCAAATCCTGAAGTATGGATTGATGACATAAGGAAATCATTTTGAGATAAGGTGGAGTACGTCGATATTGGATATATAGGAGGTAGTGGAAGGTAGACCATAGAATTCAAGTTTCTTTTTGTTCATTTTGAAGAGTTGATGCTGCAATTTTAGGGCATAAGAATTCAAAGCCGAGAGGTGAAGTAGAGGTTCCGAGAAGCAAAAATAGCAAGGTAGTATAAGAAGCAGAGTCACAATAATACAAGAGTCTAAGCATGTCTATTGCATAAAATCATGGTCGTGTTGGAAAGAGGAGTGAAAATATAGAGAAAATCCTAATGAGCAATAAGGGTTGCTTCAGGTAGGAGAAGATGGAGTAACCAGAAGAATACTAAACATCGGTTTGGCAAGGGGGGAGTCCTAAAGGTCATGATCTCGGACACCATTGATAATGTGAAGGAAAATAGCTAGGATTTTAAGGCGCATCTAAGAGGTGGGACAACAATTGTTTCCAAGTCGAGTGATGGTTGGAAATCTACTCAGGCCGAGGTTTAGAACATGGTTCCAAGATAGTAAAAACTCTGGTTCGAAAGATGTTATATAGTAGTACTCATGCTATTGTACTATATAATTCTAGTCAAAGAGGATCACGCAACAGCTGTAGTTTCCCGAGATGAGAAACAGGTGAGCATTGGAGGTTTGTTGGAGTGGATTTTGGACCTGTCTTGGAATTCGCATGCCAGAGATGGACCATGTGATAGTTCAGCAATTGGCCCAAAATCGCGTAGAAGGAAGAAGTTAGTTAGAAATTAGTTATGAGTTGTGTCCACTTTGTAACAGTCTTTGTCCTTGCTTTGATGTATAAATATATAGGATATCTAAGGGTTAAAGAGATTTCTTTTAGAGAGAATATTTGTGCTGGCATATAGAAGCTATTGTATTGTCATTGTGTTGTTGGGTAATGTTGGGTAGCTGAATATTGAGTATTGATGCGCACCATGCAAGCTATGTAAATATGTTCCAATGATAATACAATTGAGAGACTTTGGTAGCGATATTCTATGCTTGTTTTGAATGTCGTGAATGCTTGCATATGTCGCACGTGATTAATCTAATATGATGATGTCATGAATGTTATGTTAAACTATGCAATAAATGAATGAATAGTAGATATGTTGAATGTATGTTCAAATCCCTTTATCCCTATAGAAACTTGGTTCCTACAGTCCCCTCTAATACCTCAAGTGAGACATCATATGTCCGTAGGTGATGCCGAAAGTGATTCGCTCAGCACCAGGAAGCACGAGGGGGACAACAGTTCGACTGAATGAGTCGACTCTGTTATGGCGGAAGCAAAAAAAGAGAATAAGCAAAGCAGGAATACACTACACAGATAAACACATACACATAGACAATATGCAGGAATGCGAACTGATTTCTCTATTACTGGATGTAAAATTTCATGACATTCTAAGTTGTATAATACAATAGTTTACATGCTTATATAGAGAGTGCTGAGATGCTTGGGTGCATGCCCGTTACGTACAGTTACAAGAGAAGTTAGAATGGTTTCGACAGTTCAACTGTTACAGTCAACTAGAAGATAGAGATTCAATCTGCCGAAGTTTGACCGTCGCAAGTCGCAATTCAAGGTTGCATGTCGACGTCGTGAATCTGTGAGGTCGTTGAACTTGTCGAAATTGCGTAGTTTTTCGAAGTCGTGTTGAAGTCGACAACTTGCCAAATTTGTTTCGAAGTCAGTGACTTGTCCCAATTGATGTTAGCATTCGACAACAATGCCAACTACTGGAATGGATCAGACCTCATTCCTTAAGAAATAATGGTCCCCATTGTTTGCTCGTGAAGGTGAGGAAACTTCTCGTTCAGTTCAGTAGCAGAGTACCATTTTCCTTGTGCTGGGATCTTTCTGGATTTAGCAACCTGAAACAAGGGAATTGTGTTCGTCCTTATATGGCGTACCCGTCGTCCCACAATGGTGTCGCAAGGAAGAGGCTCCTGAACATCTGGATGGATGTCATCAGGTTCCGCTGTCTGCAAGTCATTTTGTTCCAATAGTGGTGCATGGTATGGTCTAAGATGATCCACGTTGAATACTGGATGTAGACCAAGGCATGAAGGTCGAGCTGGAAATCATTTTCGCCAATATACTGAAGAATATTGTATGGACCATATCGCAAAGGTTTCAACTTCTTGCATGGTCCAGTGAAGCGTTCCTTCTTAAGATGTAACTAGACATTATCCCTAATTTGAAATGAAGGAGGGATACGATGCTTGTAGTGTCGGGCCTTAGCTTTAGCATTTGATCGGTGCAACATGTCCTGTGCTTGTCGATGGATGTCACAGATTTGATCTCAAAACTTGACTGCTTTGTCAACTTCTCACTGGTTTTGGTCGGTGTCGTTCGACTGTGTCGAGGAGCTGATCAAGTCGATAGGCATTGAGGGTTTAAATCTGTAGGAGATCTCAAATGGACTCTTTCCTGTAGAACTATGTTGAGAACGATTGTAGTTGTGGTGTAAGTATGGATGAATGCCATCCCAAGTTCGTCGATGCTTGTGGTTGTACATGCGAAGCAGTTGTACTACCAAGTGATTCACAACTTATGTATGTCCGTTTGTCTGAGGATGGAAAGCTGTCAACAATGAGAGTCTTATGTCTAGTTGTTGCCAAAGAGTCTTCTAAAAGATGCTAACGAATCTTCCATCTCTGTTCGAGATAATGGTTTTTGGTAAACCATAGTGTTTCCATACATGTTCAAAGAAGAGTTGAGCGGTTTATTGCGTTGTAGTCGTCTTCTTGCATGGAATGAGAATGGCCATCTTGGAAATATGTCAACTACTACTAAGATCACATCATGTTGATGTTTGATAGTAGTATATCCTGTCAAGTAGTCCATAGAAATAGATTCTCATGGTCGACTAGGAACTTGCAAAGGTGTGTACAATCCCTATCGTCGATTAGGTATTTAGCAATGGCACAAACCACGCATGATCGAATGTACTTGTTGATGTCAATTTTAAGTGTAGTCCAAAAGAAATACTTTTGGAGAATAGCAGGGGTCTTTGCTACTCCAAAGTGTCATGCAGTCTTGCTATGGTGCGCGTCCCAAATGAGCTGTTGTCGATGCTCACCTGTCAGTACACAAAGTTGTCCAAGCTTATATAGCAAGGTATCTTTCAGGAAATAGTCGACGGTCGACAACTTTTCGGTTTTAATTTTTCGATAGACTAGTGAAAATTCGATGTCTCCCTGATACAACTGAGTCCAAGTAGTGGTTTCATATCCCTGCATACTCATCACTGTAAAAAGGAGAGTAATGGAGTAATGGGTGGTCGGCTTAGACAATCGATGGTGGTGTTAGCTTTACCTTTCTGATACTTAATTACCAACTAGAATTTTTGTAGGTAATTAATCAACTTGAGCTGTCTATTTTGTGATATTTTGGAGGTTAGATCACTCAGTTGTAGCAGATCTCACTAAAACTCACTCAAGAAGTGTAGAAAGAAGAATAAATGTTGATTCAATAATCACTCATACACAATAAATGACAAAAATTGTTGTATCATACATCAGTTGTAAGCTGTCACTCTGAATAGTGAATAATAACTTAATACAATCAAATGAATTTGAATACCTCCTAAGGTCATTCGAATTCTCCTCAATGTGTGGCTTGGATGACATTGGATACATCATCCAATCAGTAATAGTGGTCACAAGTAGTCAAATATCAATCAAATGATTCTAACTGAGTCTAACTGGTGCATGTGTCACAAATCAAGGGAAGGAGACTCCAATGTGGGTGCAAGAGGATCTACCAGTACTTAGTATAGTTGATCTAGTCTCTCTGGAGGTCTATGTAAGTGGTTCAGACACTTAAACTAGTAATCAATCCCCAAATCAAGGAATAGATCCACTAATCATGGAACTAACTGAAGAATCTCCTAAATAGGTGGAAGAGGGCACACTTGTACTCCATTGATGAAAACAAGGGCGCATCAGTGGCTAGGAGGGCTAGAAGTGAGAAGAAACAGGCTCCTGGGGCTGAAAACTGTGGACTAGGTGCTGGGAGACTACCATACTGATGATTGGATGCATGCATGATGACTGGATGCATGCATGCAAATATAAAAAATTGATGGTGAGAATATTCCAACAACCCCCCCGCAAGCCAAACTATGAGGAACAACTAAAGGAACTAATGTTAGGGCCCTGGTAACTAAGACCAAAGGTCACCCTGTACAACAATCTAAATAAATAAAGTGAGGAAAGAGGGAAAACCCAGTGGGAAGAAAGCCCTCCCTCAAAATAGACTGAAGGATGCTAATGTAGCATGGCATCACTCACTCCAGAAGGAGGCAAGTGACCCTCTTTACCGAAGGATGGTCGATCTGCAAGAAATGGATTAGTAATGTGAGAAGGATGAAACCTTCCATTCTGAAAATCAGATCTGGTTCTCCTTTGATCAAGTGGATCACTAATAAGATCTCTAGAAGATATAAGAGTATTTGTTTCCCATCTAGGAAGAGGAGGATCATCAGGTGCGAGATTTGGGTCTTGGTCTTCCATTCGCTTATCTTCACTAATAGGTGCTAGATCCTCAGGTTCTTGTGGATCTGGATCTAGAATTCACTCTTCATCATCTTCACTCTCATACTCTAAATCTGAACTGTCATGTGATGAATATTCGCTCTCTTTCTCATCAACACTTCCAAACTCTGAATCTGAAATCTCATGTGATGAAGCTTTTCTCTCTTGCTCATCATCACTTCCAAACTCTGAATCTGAAGGTGGATCATGCTCCAAAAACATGTGCTTGACTTATCCTTTAGTGGAAGCAAGCAAATCTGGATACCTTCCTGAACTTGCTCTTTTGAGCAAACACGGTGGGAACAAATCCAAAAATATCAATATCATTCTGAAACATGTGATCCAAACCAACTGAGGTAGGATCATCTCCATGAATGTGCATGTATTTCTTTGGTATCTCCTTTGAACCAACATAGGTGAGATCATTACCAATTGAACTATGACATGATGATAGTGGATTTTCAACAAGATCACTGGTGGATGCAACAGTCATGGTGGCCCATTTTGCAATAGGATTTGAACCAATAGGTGCTATATCTTCAGGTTCTTGTGGATCTAGATCTAGCATTCGCTCTACCTTCTGAGTCTTCATTTTCTCAACCTTCTTTGTTGGATTTTTCCATTCAAGCAACCTTTGTAGGTGCCTTGGGAAAACTTGATCTTGGGAAGCCCTTCAACCATCTCTTTAGTATGCAAGTATTGCAAGTATTGATAGTTGAGATGCCCAAATCTTTCATGCCATAGCCTACTCTCTTCATTTACATGAGTGTGAAGAGCAGACTGTTTAGAGAGAGGTATAAAATGGTAGAACTCATAGAGTTTTGACTTATGGTTTGCAACACCTTTGGCAATGGTAGATCCTGATACCATGTCTTGAATTTCAACCTCATTAGGAGAGAAGATCACCCTCTTGGGCTCTCCAGTATGATTCATCTGATATACTGAAAGTATATTAGCAGTGAGAGTGGGGACATAGAGCACATCTGAGAAGTACCCATAATCTAGTTTGATTCTTCCTATCCCTTCAGAAGAGACCTCAAAATCATTTCCCAACATGATGGATGGTCCAACAGTAGATTCGAAACCAGTGAAGAGATCCTTGGAGGAATACATGTGTCTTGATGCTCCAGAATCTATGATGAAGGAGGATTGTGATGACGCTCCTGCCATGAGAGCATGGCATCTCTCTTTGTCCTCAGATCCAAATGGTTCACTCTCTTTCTTTCTAGCACATGCAGGTACTGGAAGATTATTTTTCTCAAGAAGTGAAGCCATGAGATCTATGGTCTTCTTCATACATGAACTCTCAGGATTATATCCTCTATTGCAGTATGTGCATTTGGATTTCCCCTTCTGAGTTTGCTTGTCTTTATTAGGATTCGAAACTCCATCTGACTGATTTGGAGTCTCCTTCTGCTTTTGGTCATTCGACCTCCTTTCAGAAACTTTTTGTTTCCCTTTACCATTCGCTCTTCTCATCTCAGTGGTTGCAAGAGATGAATCCAATTTGGTTTTTATCACTCCCATGTGCACTAGCTTCTCCTCCTCAAGTGTGAGGGATTAGATGAAGTATTCTAGCAAAGGGAACTTCCATTTTGGAATGGAAAACATTGTTGACTGGAAGGTCGAAAAAAACATTGAATAATTAGGGCCTAGCTTCAATAGTATGGCAAGGATGAGTTGTTTTTCTTCCTTCTCAATCCCATACCTTTCAACTGTGAAATCATGTTCTTGAACTTATTGAGAAACTCAGTGATAGTTTCGAAACTGCTTGGGCTCAAGGAGATGAGCTCATTTTCTAATTTATGACCCTTCAAGTCATCCTTCTAACCAATAATAGATTCGAGCTTGTCCCAAACCTCCTTTGGAGTCTTCAGATCAATAACATGAAAGTGTAGGTCTTCCTAAATGCTAAGTAGCAACAGTCCTACTGCTTCATCAAGCTTGTCTAAGTACTTGGATTTCTCTACTGCACCAGTGGGCTCAACTACAGATCCATTCACCACTCTAGAAAGGCTCTTAGACTTCAAGAAGGTGTCCATATTTTCCTTCCATTTGAAGTAGTTGAATGAATTCAACTTGATATCCATGATACTGAAGAATTTGAAGTTGAAGAGGGGATAGTCCTGCAAAACAAATGAGAAATATGAAATGGAGATCTGCTGCAATTCGAATTGAACACTACCTTAGGACACTGAGCACATGTGACTAGGTCCTTCACACCTAGCTAGACCTCACTGGATTTCTCTAGTGAATTGAAGGAAATAGCACCAAGATTTGTTGTAGAAACCCAAAGGCTTCTGGTGCTCAATGAAAGATAGTTGCTCAAAGAATTGTTGCAACTGCTACTACTGCAATTCGAATAGCTGCTTCCAGCTCTGATACCATGTGATATTTTGGAGGTTAGATCACTCAGTTGTAGAAGACATCACTAAAAATCACTCAAGAAGTGTAGAAAGAAGAAGAAATATTGATTCAATAATCACTCATACACAAGAAATGACAAAAAATGATGTATCATACATCAGTTGTAAGCTGGCACTCTGAAGAGTGAATAATAACTGAATACAATCAAATGAATTTGAATACCTCATAAGGTCATTTGAATTCTCCTCAATGTGTGGCTTGGATGACATTGGATACATCATCCAATCAGTAATAGTGGTCACAAGTAGTCAAATATCATTCAAATGAGTCTAATTGAGTCTAACTGGTGCATGTGGCACAAATCAAGGGAAGGAGAATCCAATGTGGGCGCATGAGGAGCTGTCAGTAGTCAGTAGAGTTGATCTAGTCTCTCTGGAGGTCTATCTAAGTGTTTCAGTCAATTAAACTAGTAATCAATCCCAAATCAAGGAATAGATCCACTAATCATGGAACTAACTGAAGAATCTCCTAAATAGGTGGAGAGAGCACACTTGTACTCAAGTGATGAAAACAAGGGCGCATCAGTGGCTAGGAGGGATAGAACTGAGCAGAAACAGGATATTGGGGCTGAAAAATTGGGGACTAGGTGCTGGGAGACTACCATATTAATGACCGGATGCATGCATGATGAGTGGATGCATGCATGCATGCAAATATAAAAAAATGATGGTGAGAATATTCCAATAGAGTTGTTTGTAGTTTTGACTGGGGAGGAGTGAACTGTAGAGGCTTATGGTCAGTGAGGATGACCGTTTCCTTTCCAAGGATGTAATGCCTCCATTGCTTGAGAGCTTGCACAATGGCATACAGTTCATTTTCGTACATCGAATATCTTCTAACAGTGTCGTTAAAAGTTTCGGAATGAAAAGTGACTGGGTGACCAGATTGAGTGATCACTGTGCCCAAGGCATAGTCCGATGCATCCGTCTCAATCTCAAAGGGTTGATGCAAATCAGGTAACACAAGTACTAGTGCAGTGCAGAGCTTGTGTTTGAGATGTTCAAAAGTTGTTTGTTGTGTCGGTGTCCATTTGAAGACAGTTTTCCCATTTCCTTTCGTCGACTAATTCAAGGGCTAGGCTAGGTGACTGAATCCGAGTATGAATCGTCAATAGAAATTTTCCAAACCAAGAAAACATATTAGTTCTTGAATGCTTTGCGGAATGGGCCAATCTTTGAGAATTTGTACTTTGTCTTGGTCAAGGAGAATGCCTGTAGAGTCAATTACAAACCCCAAATATTTGATGTTGTTCATCACAAAGGAACATTTTTCTATGTTCAAGTAGAGTCAATGTTGTTGGAGAGTGTCGAGGACTTGTTGAAGCTGTCCGACATGTTCTTCCCATGATCAACTGAAAATCAATATGTCGTCGAGATAGACAATGACCCATTTTCTGATGAAAGGTCGAAGAATTTTATCCATGTATCACATGAACATTGAAGGTCGTAGGTGCATTGGTTAAGCCAAAAGGAATGACTAACCATTCAAACAATAGTTCCTTGTTCTTGAAAGCAATTTTCCTTACATCTGAGGGCTCGATTAGAATATGATGATATCCTAACTTGAGGTCGAGCTTAGTAAAGAATGTAGCACCTTTCAGACAGTCGATGAGCTCGTTTATCTGTGGCAGAGGATATCGATTCTTCACCGATATTTTGTTCGATGCACATGCGCCAAGTCCCCTCTTTCTTTGGAATGAGGATGACTGGAATTCCACAAGGGGAGGAGCTGGATCGAATATGGCCTTTGTCAATCAATTCTTGGATTTGTCTGTGAATCTCTTCATTTTCGAGAATGGATCTTCTGTAGACATATGCGTTAGGCAAAGAAGAACTGGGATCAATTTCAATCAAGTGTTTTTACCAGGAAATGTTGAGGTACTCCATCTGGAACTTGGAATATGTTCTGGTACACATCAAGAATATTGTCGATCTGTTGCTTCTGTTGGGAGCTGCACTGGTTGGTGACTCGATAGGTTGTTGTAGTATTCCTAGAATATTGTGGATTTATCATAATCAATGCAAACTTATGAGCATGATTGATGAGATTCTTCTTCTGTTTAGCATATATCATTGCAACCATTGGTGTAGGTCGTCGTTCTAGTATGTTGTACCGTTGATCGTGAATCATGACAATCACCTTCTGCGGTCGTGACTGGTAACTTCCATGGCGATCCCATAGGTAAGGTTTCCCAAACAGGGCGTCAGCTATGGAGAGTGGTGCCACATCGCGAAGTACTTCATCTTCAAAAGGCTTTATGAAGTAGGAGAGCTTGCATTGTTGAGTGATCCTTAGCTCTTGTCCATCCTTCATCCAACCAATGTTATAAGGCTGAGGATGCGGAGTGGTAACAAGAACTATTTTCTTCACAAGATCTTCAGAAACAAAGTCCTTCTGGCTTTTGTTGTCCACAATCAGATGCAATGGATTTTTTTGAACCCATATCTGTGTATGGAACAGGCGCTCTCCTTCCTCCTCGTCGATGATAGTCGAAGCTACTGGAGTTGTCGATGTCGATGTCAAAAGAGTTATTGCTTCTAGGTCATATTCTACCACAGTCTTGTCGAACGCATCGGATGTCGACACTTTTTCCAAAAAGGTATTCCGAGCTTTTCATTCAGACGTATCATGCCAAGATGAGTGATGGTAATCACACCATTTTATGGTAGGTTGCTTGCTTTGTTCCTTTTTTTGAAAAGGATTTTTGCCATGATCTAGCTTTGGCAGAGTCGGCTGAGAATATTTTGACTTGTCGAAGTCGGTTGGTGCCTTCTTATCGGGTGGTCATCCTGATGTCAGCTTTGTCGCGAAGCGCACTTTTCCCTTCTACTTGGTTTCAAGTTTACTGGCATAGTGGAATGCATCCGTGAGCGTATTGACAGACAGAAACTCCATCTCTTGCTGAATGTACTGGGATAATCCCCTGACATACTTCAGATCAAGAAATTTTTCTTCTTCTTGAACGCCAAGTCTAGCCATGAGTCGATAGAACTCATCGGTGTAACTTTGTACGAACTTGTCTTTCCATTGCCTTAGCTGCTGCCACTTATTATACTGCTACTCAAGGTACTTGGGCAAGTAAAATTCCTTCCAGATGTATTCGACAAATTTCTCCCATGTGTCAATGGGGTCTCCTCTTTTCTCCATCTTTGTCGAGAGGTTCTCCCACCAGCAGTGCACAGATGTTGAAATCTTTAAGGATGCAATGGTGATCTTGTCGGCTTCCGAGATTTTATTAACAGAGTAATAGGATTCCAATTGTTGTACCCAATTGTCGACAGATTCCACGTCAATCTTACCTTCTAGATTCGGTATGTCCAAATTCATTTGCACTTTAAAGGGGTTGATTTTGTTGGATTTAGTTCTCGTCGGAAATCCTTCTGAAGTCAAAGCAAATTGTGTGAGAATTTCATTGAACTGGGCGAACATCTCAGTTCATTGTCGATCCAGCTCTTTCTCTATGATTTATTGTGTCTCTTCGATTGCATGTCTAGCGCATGTTTCTTCTGCCATCTCTGGAGGTAGTGTCTGCTTGGATTGCTGAGTCTGTGAATGTGTTTAGACTGGCATAAGTTAGGTAACTTCGATGGAAGTGTCTATGCAAAACTTAAGCACGAACAAATTTGATGCGCTCTGACGAAGCTCTGAATGAGTTATGAATCTGCTATGATACAATTGATCCGCTTGGGGCCAGGAAGCACGAGGGGGATAACAATTCAACTAAATGAGTCGACTCTATTATGACGGAAGCATAAAAATAGAATAATCAAAGCAGGAATACACTACACAAATAAATACATACACACAGACAATATGCAGGAATGCGAACTGATTTCTCTATTACTAGATGAAAAATATTAGGACATTCTAAGCTGTATAATACAATAGTTTACATGCTTATATAGAGAGCATTGAGACACTTGGGTTCCTTCCCATTACGTTTAGTTACAAGAGAATTTAGAACGGTTTCGGCAATTCAACCATTATAGCCGACTGGAAGACAGAGAGTCAGTCTGTCGAAGTTCGGCAGTCGCAAGTCACAAGTCGAGAATGCATGTTGACATCGCAAAACTGTGAGGTCTTTGAAATTGTCGAAGTTTTGGAGTTTGTCGAAGTCCTTTCTAAGTCGACAACTTGCCAAAGTTGTGTCGAAGTTGGTGACTTGTCGCAGTTGATGTTAGCATTCGAAAACAATGCAAACTATTGGAATGGATCAGAAAGGGCTGATGTGTGGGGTTTTGTTGGTGTGATTTATGTTGAATCTTGGGTCTGCCCAATTTTCCAATAGGGGATTGTTGGGAAATTTTCATTTTGAGAAACAAATTATTGGAAAACTTTACACAATACAAAATTAGTCAAAAAGGGCTAAGAATATTCAATTTTCTAGAGTATCTACTTGAACATTGTTGTGTTCTTTAGAATTCTTTTCAAATGGTTGTTGCGATGTGGATGCATTGGGACTGAAAAAATGGAATTGTGGTCACATTGGAGATGATCTAGGATGAGGATGTGATTGTGATGATTTCATTATGCCTTTTGTGCATTTCAGATAGATAATTGGTGCAATATGTTCCAGTCGGCACTTGAAGTCTATCCATTCATTTGTTTCTTGCTTGGTTGCAATGATTGTCTTCATCAGCTCTGACAAGTAGTTCATTTTATTCTCAATCGATGCATCTTGCATGGGATCTATGTCAAGGTTATAATATTTCTACATATTTATAACTTGTCAAAGTACATCCCATATTTGATTGGTCACTCTATGAGACTCATGTTGTGCATTATTACCTTATTGGAACCACTGGTGTCCTTGTGTTTGTAAGTCCTTTTGTTTATGTTCTGATTCTTTAATATGTTCTCCTAATGTGCCCCATCTTCTATTATCAGTTGTGATTTTTAAACAGGCACTAAGTTCTTCTATTAGAACTTCATTTACTTTAAGATGGGTGCGCACATTTTCAAAATAATTCGACCAACTATTCAAGGTGTTGCCAAAATTTTGAGCCTCCTCCCTTACTTATTCCAATTTATTTTTGTTGTCTTCAAATTTATCATGTTATGATTTTAACATATTAGTGGTCTAGTTATATTTGAGTTTTATGATTTCATTAAGTAGTCTCTTCTGTTTGTGAATGAAATTTACCAATTGATAGAATTTTCAAGCAGTCGACCAGATCAATAGGTAGTGAGTCGACTGAAAATCCAAGGGCCTTTTGTGCTTGTAATGTTCACGTCTACCATGTTCTTTATTCCTTATGTCATCTCAGACTACTTCAATAGATTCTTAGTGATACTCCATCATCTATCACGTTTTTTGGTGATTGATTGGTATAATTCCTAGATTTCTTTGTCGGAGGCATCTTCTTGTTGATCTTGTTGTTCCCCTTGGAATTTAATTATTTCAAATGTATTCTTTACTTTTTCCCTTGTTTTCTAAATTTATTTTTACTTATTTCTTTTTTCTACTCTTCTCTACCTCGGTTGTTTTCCTTCCAATAGGTATACTTGCTCTTACTAGTGCATGATTCGAATTTTCTATCTGTTTTATGTCTAGTTGTGTTTGTTGTGTCTCTTGTCCTAAATGAATTTTCACTTGCATGAATAAGTTTTCCAAGGAGACAAATATTATGTCTTTTGATTCTATAAACGATGCTTCAGTATGTCACTCCTATGTTATCTTCTTTGTTTTGGCTAAGGTTTTCTGCTTTTCCTTTTCTTTGGCATTATCGTGTTCATTTTATTTTTCTTTCTCTTGTGTTTGATATTTCTCCTGTTCTTTTGGTTGACCTATATGTCCAACTATTGTTTCTTCTTTTTCTTTTTTTTTTGCTCATTAAAAGATTGGTCAGCCAAGATATTATCCTTCTAAGTATTATCAGTTTGTTTGTGTTGATTAGTTTTATGTTGGTCAGACAATTGTTATTGTCCTTGTTTTGTTGACTATTTTTAATGTTTATCTTCTTCAACGAGTGTAGGTTTTGGTGGAAACGGAGTTCCCATCAAGTTGATTGAAATTTGTGCAAAACTTTCCCCTCTTATCAATGGTTGCATTGGTACCTTAATTTTAAAATTTATTCCTTTTGATTTCTTCTTCTTAGCTTGTTGGGCTACGTGCTCCTCTTTCTGCTTCCTTATAGATTCCATATTACTTTGTGTATGTTTTTCAATAGTTATTTTTTTCTTCAAAGCCTCTATTATAATTTATTTTTCTCTCTACAACGCTTCAGTATACTTAGTTCTGACACTAGATTCTAGCACCTATTTCCTCTTCTTTGCTTGTTCTTTGGTGAATTTTCCGTTTCCTTCATCTCTTGCTAATAAGACTTTGTGTGCAACTTCATTTAATTTATTTTTAAGTTCAGTATCGTTGAAGTCTATTTCTTATGTATTTTTAACTAATGTTTATAAATATTCCTCAGTCAATGGAGTGGGTGAGCCAGGATCAGTGTGCTCTATCCCATTCATTTGCTTCTTCTCCCTAGATATCTTTGGAATGGAACTTGTTGAAGCACCAAAGTACTATTAAAAAGGAACTGTGAAGGTTGTTGATTCATTTTCTTCTTCTATTTTTCCATATGACAGAGGTGTTATAACCTTGTTTGTAGACTTTCTTGATGATGGTGGAAATGGGTATATTGTATTTTCTTATCTTGTTATTTCTTAAAATACTTCCTCGATTGAGGAGTATTACTCCATCTCTTATGGTTCTCCTCATTTTCCATTACATACAATATCTTTGTGGTGTCTAGTCCCAATTGAATATGTACAAAAGGGGAGGTAGATTTATTCTGACACGCTGATGTACCCTTCATATATTGCAATTCAACTTCATTGACTTGACCCATTCTTGAGATAGTTCTTGTGGGGGTAAGCATTTTATCTAGCCCTTCCATTTGGTTGCGAAGCATCAAAAGTTCCACATAGTTGGTGTTAAAATAAGAGTAAACATTGTCCCCCTAACTCAACTCGTTTTTGACATTGACATCCATATCATAAGTGATGGATACCTGATGGATTACTATGTTCTTGACACTCTTCATAATTTGTCTTTAGAATTTATTCCAAGTGCTCTTCCCAATTATAAACTTTTCCTTTCGTAGTTATTTGACCAATAACCTATAACATATTCAATTTTACATCTGATGCTTGACAAGAATTGGTTAAGCAAAGGGAAAAAATAATGCAGGTCCATTTAATATGTACTTCTTTTACCTTCCTAATGACCAAGCCTTTTGAATTCTTTGTTGATGATGATCATGTAAAATTTACTATCCATTCCCTTGTGTCAATCATTTTTGGTATAGGTTCGCCCAATTTTGGTAGTCCTATAATCTGACTGATCAATTCAAGAGTGATTACAATTGGTTTTTTGAGCCATATTTTCCCACTGTGGTACCGATCGAAAATAATCTTGACTGCTTCTTCTTTCCATCCATTAAACCTTGCAACTTGGGGGAAGTTGAGGTACAAACAAATCCTTGATTTTTGCAGAATCATTGACTCATCCTTCCATCCTCCGCCGACATTTTCCCCTTTCCCTTTCATAAGATTTGTTCCATATTCACCCCATGAATTCTATTCACTCTTGCTTCTAGTTATGTTTATGGCTCCTTTTCCTATTGTATTTTAGTTCTAGGCTCTACTGTTTTTTATTCCAGGGTATTTCCAGATGATATTTATCCTCTCATATTTGGTGCCATGCTTTCTTCCAAAGTTTATGCCAAAATGGGTCAACCATTCTCAACTTTATTTGCTCTATTATCAATTACTCCTCTGTTGATCCAATTATTTGTTTCTCCATATCTTCTATTCAACTAATTATTGTTCCTTGTATCATCACTTGTTTGCTTGATGCTCTTCTCGTCCTGGAATCCTATTGTTATTTGTTGATTGATGCTCCTAGTTGACTGTCATGATCTTTAGATGATATTCTTTCGTCGATTCACAATATTTTTATCCCTTGAAACAAACAATTATTTGACTAGTTTTCCTAACTGACTATATTCTATTTCTTCATATTTTTATTTATTTATTTATTATTATTATTATTATTATTATTATTATTATTATTATTATTATTATTATTATTATTATTATTATATATTATTTTTTAAGCATGGTATCTTCTTAGTCGGGCACCATTAACTATACTGAGGAGTTTCCCTTGTAATGTTCTTAACTGGATGACCCCATTAGGTTTTATATCTTCAATTATAAAAGGTCATAACTATGTTGTTTCCAGTTTTCTTGGTTTTCCTTTTATTTTATTGTCATACATGAGATAGGGTTTCTTATTTTAAAGTATTTATTTTTAATGTTTATGTCATGCCATTCTTTCTAGTATTGATTTTGTACTTCTTGGTGACGAAGGGCTATTGTTATTTCTTATTCAATTTTATTAAATTGGTAAATTCTATTTTATTTTGATGGGTTGTAGTCAAATTTTAATATACTTTCAAATTTTTTTGAGCTTGTTGTCAAGTGTAAGGATATTATGGTTTCTTTCCCATAGACCAGTTGAAAAGGAGTTTGATTAGTACTTAATCTTTTGTAGGTTTTTCTATATTCCTAGAGGAAAGCAGGTACTTTATTATTCCATCCACCCCTTTCAATATTGCAAATTTTTTCAGATCCTTAGTTATAGTTTTATTGATTCTTATATTCCTCCATTTTCTTGGGTGTGGTAGGTGGGGCTTTTCTTATGGTTGATTAATGAATTCTTTCATTAATAACTCAATTGAATTATTGATAATATGAGTTCCTTGGTCACTTATCAAGGTTATAGGGCACCCAAACCTTGTGATTATGTTTTCATACAAAAATTTAGCCTCTACCTCTTTTTTGCAATTTCCAATTGGTTCCATTTATACCCATTTAGTTAAGTATTATACTGGTGTAATAATATACCTTGCTCATGTTATTTTTCCTTTCTTAGGGAAGGGGCCCACAAAATAAATTTTCCAAATTTCAAAAGGAAGACTAGGATTTACTGGTACCAAAGGCATTTCATCCATTTTTACTTGTCAACCCATCCTTGGGCATTTGTCACATTGGTTTAGTTTGTGTAAGCAATCTCTATATAGTGATGGATACCATATTCTTGCATGAAATATCTTCCTAGTTGTAATATCTAAGTGGAAATGTCCTCCTACAGGTCATGCATGTGCTTCTTGAATTATGCTATTTCTTTCATGTTCTAGGTCACATCTTCCTAACATATCATCAAGTCCTATATTATAGAACCATCCATTTAAAGTGTATAGGGGGAACCTTCATTGAATGTATTTTCTTTTTATTTTCTACAAGATCATGAGGGGCCATCCATTCTTGTATAAATTGTGCACTCTTAGCTAATTAAGATGGTACACCTTCAAATTTAAATAAATTGGCATCTAGTATATCATCATCAATCCCTAGTTGTTCTTTCCTAGTTTCAACTCTTGACAAGTGGTTGGGCCCAACATTAGCTCTCCCTAGTTTCATTATGACCTCAAATTCAAATTCTTGAAATAGTAGCAACCATCTACATAGTCTTCCCTCGATGGATTGGCTTGTTCACTAAGCATTTATGGGCTTGATGATCTGTATAAAATGTAAATGGATTTGAAAGTAAGTAGTGTCAAAACTTTTAAATGGAAAAAATCATTCCCAATCCTTCTCCTTCTATGGTCAAATAATTTATCTTTGCTTTGTTTAGTTTTTTATTTGCACAAGCATTAGGTGGTCGAGTCCTTCATCCCTAAGTTGTGCCAACACATCTCTGGCTACAATTCTTGAGGAATCCACATGAACATAAAATTTCATTAACCAATTAGATAATCATTGAATGGGTGATTCTACCAATTTTTTCTTAAGGATTTTAAAAGATTCATTGCACTCGGCATTCCACTTGAATTTTGCATTGACTTTAAGGAATTCTTTTAGGGAGAAGGTTATGTCTGAGTAATACCTGATAAATTTTCTATAATAACATGTTTGTCCTAAAAATATTCTTATTTTCTTAGGTTTTACAGGTGGCTTAATATCAAGCATCACCTTTATTTTTTCTAGGTCTACTCGATGCCTTCTTTACAAACTACATGATCCATAAGGATTCCAATTGGTGTGAGAAATATGCATATGTTTATGTTTAAAGAGAGTCGAAATTGTCAATAGTGCTCATGTAGTGATCCAACACGAATCGAAGTCATTGTATGTGATTCTTTAGTACACTATAAATTGTCCATCCATCAAAGTATACAATGATTGTTTTATATATTTATTCTTGAAAGGCTTTTATGACTATGCTTGAGAAAATTGTCGGGGCTTTCTTCAACCCAAATGGAATGACTATTATTGTTATTTCCTTCTTTTGGGTCCAAAGGGATTATTATTCTTCTCCCATCTCATTTTAATTTAATTATATCTTTCTCAAATGAAATGGTTTCTTTCATTTGTATTTCCCATGGCCAACTAACTAGGGAAGGATATACAGGTGTTCCCTCAGTTTGGTCAATTATATCAAAGTTGACTTCTAATATCCCCGTTAATGTTGTTTCAACACTTCTTAGAAATTCAATAAGTTCTACAAATATTTGATATGCCAGTTTCAAGAAATTCTTTGAGCAGACAAGGTTAGGTCATCCAATCTAATCAATGTATAATTAGGTAAAATGTTCACTTGAGATCCAAAATTGACTCCAATTTCAAGGATAAAATAGCCTTGTATCTATAGACTAACCCGTGGATTGAAATCTTTGGCAATTTTGTCTTCTTGATTTAAGTGGAAAAAATTCTTCACAACTTCGTTCCATCCTTTATAATTGTTTAGAATCCCCATAAATTCTAGGAGATGTGAAACCAACTCTTCTTTTCTCAACAAGGTTAAAAATTCATTAAGTGTAGTAGTCATGTTTGGTCAATTTAGGTCCTTATTGTTATAAATCTCTTCTTATTTGGATAGCTTGTCCATGCAATTATTAGACTCTTTATATATTTGTCTCTTTCTCTTTGGATTAGGATATTGATATTTTTCTTTCTTGTTTCCTTTATGAATTTTCATTATTTTTCGATCTCGAACTAGGGACTACATGCAAGTTTTTGGAACTGAAATATTTATCTTTCATTATGCTCTGTAATGGGTTTCTATTTTTCTTGTTCATTATCTTTTCCAAGATAATAGGGAAATATTCCAAGGATTGGTCTCCAACTCCACATTTAGAACAAAATTTTCAAGTTGATTCTATCTTTGAGGGGAAAGTCGGGACTTATATGACCTTCTTGTAACAAACGAAGTAGTATTTTCTATCAAATATTCTACATCATCCATGTCAACCTCCTCTTATTCCATATCAACCACAATCATTATATATTCCTTAGCCCTTACTTCCATATCCGATATTTTTCTAGTTTTGGCCACTTGATTGAGTGTGAGATACTTTTTTTATAGATTGGTTGGTTTTTCCGTTATGTTCATATTTCGTTGTGTTATGAGAAGATTATTCACATATAGCACACCACTTAGGCTTTGTATTCTTTAAGTTTTGCAAGAATTCATGTATGGTGTGGTTCAACACACTCTCACAAATTTCACAATAACACTCTCTATGCATTGTGCTTACATATTAGTGTCTTTAAGTCGGTTCTTTATACTTTCACTCATCTTTAGTATGTCCATCATTTTTTCATAGTGCTCCATAGGTATAATATTTTTAATGGAAGTTCTATTATGAATCTTTGCATAATATCTAGGTTTTCTTCTAACCATATATATGTTAGAATGGTAAGACCATCATCATTCAACTTGATATGTTGTGCTTTCCAAAGGGAATTTTCATATGTTCTAATCTCGTGAATGTTGTTTTTTCTCTATAGAGAAAATAAATGAATTCACCATCCTTTTCAAATGAAGTGAAAGGATGCATCGCTTTATTGTTGGTCGAAATGTCATTTCATAATAAATAATAATAAGAAGAAGAAGAAGAAGAAGAATTAACAACACTCCCTCTTAGCGAGGGAGGAATTCTTCCTGTACGATCTTCAATAGTTTGATGGTCCTCGTGAAGTTTCTTCTTTCACTAGAGAATTTTGTCCATGAACTTGCATCTAGATGATGTTATTCTTATCCTTGCATGCACATCTATTCATGTATAGGGCTCTAATGTGTGCGCACCCACATTAGACTAGACATTGTTTATTCCACAAGGGGTAGCTAGTCCCTATCGAATAAACAAGTCAAAATTGCTCTATAATGAAATAGATCACTTCATCACAGAGAACTCCCTCACAGAGTATGCACTGTAACCTCAAGCCATATTCACACTTAGCCAAATCACATGACTAAGAAAGGTTATGCAAACACCTCGAGCCCCAATCATACCTAGCCAAATCACATGGCTAAGTAAGGCTATGCCAGGGCTATTCACCACTATCCAAATCACATGGAAATTTCCCATGAGTGAATGTATCATTCTCCTTGGTCAAATCACATGAAAAATATGGTAGAATTTTTTCCTAATTTCATACCCTAGAGAAACATCAACACTCCCTCTCAGCAAGGAATTCATTCTCCATCACACCAAGATTATCCCTGAAGTATACAAACTTCAGTCTGGACAGAGGCTTAGTGCGAATATATGCAATCTTCTCATATGTGGATATGTATTGGAGTTGCATTGCTCCCTCCTGCACCGTGTCTTTGATGAATTCCTACAAGAATCTCCCTAAATCCACACCGCTTCATGACCTATGACACTGGCTATTATATACTCCACATATGTTGTACCAAGTGCTACAGAAATCTACTTCTCGCTCTTTTTTTCCATTGCACTCCACCCAGTCAGAACCTATATATCTTGGAAACCCCACTTCATCATCCAAGAGATATCTCATGCCATATACAACTATACCACATAGGTACATCAACACATGCCTTGGTTCACCAAATCTGAATCGGAAGCAGAATCACTCAGCTTCTCCAAAATTTTCCTCACAGGTGTAGCCATGGACTTGCATTCCATCATCCCGAATCTCTTAGGATCCAAACTGTGTACTTTCCTTGTATGAGGAATATTTTGTCTGGTCTCTACCACACTTCTAATCAATCCAACATCCTCCATCTCAAACTCTGAAGTCAACCATTATGCTACAGCTACTCCCTCTGTGATGGAGCACCAAGCTCCCTCTACACCCGTGTATCCTTCTCCCTCTACATATGGATCCCCTATACAATTGAAAATCTTGCACTGAAGTAACCTACTACTCTCTGCATTGATCACTCTACATCTGGGTATCCTACACTCTCTGCATCTGGACACTCTTCATCTAAGTATTCTACATTCTCTTCAAGTTTGTGTACATGCATTATTCCTGTCACCACTTGAATTGATTTGGAATCTAGCTCATCTGACTCCCTTACATGCGTGATATTCCACAATGGATCTAGCTTTACTATAGTCTCTCTCTTGATCTCTTCCTTCTTGCAGAAATCACTGAAGTGAAACCAACAAGACTATACTTGTTTATACAAGAGTTTATAAAATTACTCTTGAACCCATTTACGATGTTTCCAAACAAAGTCTTAGACATAGGACAAAATTCCTCTCACTCTTTAAAAATTTAAGAGAGGCTAAAATAATCCCATTTCCAATAATGTGCAACAATTAATATTTCAAATGCAAAACCATACCATGGCTTACATGCTTCCACAATACATATGGAAATATCCATCACCAAGTGCCACTTAACATGGATGGAAACTATGACAAGGCTAGGTTTTAAACATGGTTCACATAACATAAAAAATAAAAGAAACCCCGAGCACATATGCATATCAAACATATAAAATAAACTAACCCTCGACCTCTTTAACAACTAATGCATATTATAATATGACCACCCAAACATATGTTTTAAAACATACCATGGTTATAAAGTGATTATCAACACCGTATGGTTCGAATGGATACCATAATCCACTCCACATTCAGCTCATCCATCAATCCAATTCTTTGGATCTTAGCTTGATGTCAACACCCCATTTTCAATCATCAACAATATATTATATGGTGATACATCCTGTATATGTACTAGGAGATCCCAAGGATAACACTTGTTGAAAGTTGGCCTCACCAATTGCACACTCGGAGAAGGTGTTGTCGAATATCTTTTTCGTGATATAGTATGTAACGAGTTCCTCATCTATGGGATGAAATCTAAACCCTGGAGGCAGTTCAATGTGTGCCTTGGCCTCATGTTCATTATTCATCGGATTCAATGCTGACTGCATTCTCAATACAATTCCAAAAATTGTTGTATTCTATCTAGTTCGATCTACAAAAAAGAAGTATTGAAGTTTGGAGCCTAGGTTGTTCAGGTACACCTCTGTGAATCTCTCCTCAACATCCTTGATTTTTCTTACCATAGATAAAGATATCAATGTGATGATAACAGTCCAATAAACCTCGCTATCAAAGAGAGATATTCATAGTATGAACATCAACATTAAAGTATGGAGGGAACAAAAAAACATGTCCCAGAAAAAATTCACTCGATGCAGAAGCCTGAATCCCTACATGACAAGGTGTTTATGATCATCTAGCATAGAGAAAATAAAAAAATTAAACCACAATGTCCCTCTCTCCCACCAAGTGCTAACCATCATGGAGGTTAGGTTTCTACCCTTTGTTGGCGTGTGGTGGACTGTGTGGGCATTGAACAGGACATAGTTTTACTCCTCTCAAAACCACAACTCTAATGCCATGTCAATTTTTCACTATAGAGAAAATAAATGAATTCATCATCCTTTTTGAAATGGTGAGTTCATGACTTTTAGTTTATAGTCAATGAAGTGAAAGGACACATCCCTTTGTTGCTAGTCAAAATTTCATTTCATAATAAATATTAGTATTAATAATAATATTTATTATTATTATTAATGTGGTCTTCTTGGATGACATGGAATACGTGAATACCTCTTGATGCTACAATCATCAACACATTGGTGTCTTTAAGTCGATTCTCTATACTTTCACTCATATTTAGTATGTCCATTTTTCCATATATTGCTCCATAGGTATAATATTTTTAATGGAAGTTCTCTTATGAATCTTTGCATAATCTTCAGGTTTTATTCTAACTGTCTATCTGTTAAAATGGTAAGACCATCATCATTCAACTTGATATGTTGTGCTTTCAAGGGGGCATCTTCATATGTTCTAATCTCATGAATTCACAAGGGAGCCCTTATTATTTGTAGAAGTCCATCCACAAACGACTAGACCTGGAGTTCAACATCAATTGTGTATGGGATTTGACTGAGAAAATCCTTGAACTTATTGTAATAGTGCCTCTCTAATTCTCCTGTCATTTTATTTATTTATTTTAGTTTTTGCAACAATAGGTGTTTAACATCTTGGGTTTTGAAGAATTGAAAGAATGCTTGTTTAATTTTGTTCTTAGTTCAATTTTGATTTTTTGTATAATTCATGAACCATGTAAGTGCTCTTTTTATTACTGCTCCAATAAATGTGTCATTTTTCCCTCATCAAAGACACCTCAAGAGTCCCAACTCTTCTCCATACAAACTAGTGTCTCTTGGGATATTAATCTCCCTCATACAGTGGAATATTTCCAACGATGTTGTTCAACATTTTATGGAGTTGTTAAAGTTTATAGGAGGTAGTGGAGGGTGTGGAGTAAGTGGTTGATTATTATTTGAAAATTTATTCTAATTCAACTGAACTAATGGAATCTACTACATAATTGGGGTCAGCTAACTCGTAATCCATCTACTACTAACATATTCTAGGTCATCTATCTGTGAATACTTGTACTTATAATATGTTAAACCAATTATTTTTGGGTGCATATCTTCAATGATCCTCTTACTGGTGATTAATTTTCCTCATATATTAAATTCGACGGGGGGGTATTTCTTTGAAATCCTCGAACCAAAAAATTAAGCTATTACGATAATTTTGGGGGGTAATTATTATTCGATTCCCCTCTCTACCTAATATTTGCAAGCATATGTTATCAACTACTTACCCACTTTCATCTAGTCAACTCCATATTGACGAGGAGATAGGTTCTATATTTAACTAATCCCTTAAAATATTATTTAGTATGAGATTATTCACTCCAAGAGAGGTTACACATGGATAGTCATTTACTTCCATTTCATCTTTGTTTAATTCCTAAAGGATGGTTTCTATCATTTGCAATTCTTATTCCAAATTGGAAATCCTCACAGTGGCTTCCTCTTCCACTATTGGTCACGCATTTCTAGACTCAGTTTGGGTTAGTTAGTCATTGACCCACTGTTCCTCGGAAATTTCCATATCCTTCATAGTTACCTCCTATGTCGCACCTGGTTGAACATTTCTTGACTCATTCAAGGTTGTATGCTATCAATTTGACGATCTATAGTGTTTACTTGAGATTTTTGTTGGCAGCATTTGCATAGTCTTGCATTTCTGACCTTTTTGTGTCTTCTATCTCTTTCTAATTTTTGTAAGGCAAATTTTTGTAACCCTCCATCCATATTTTTCTTCATCTTTTGGTTTCTTCATCAAGTGTATATTCTCATTGAGGCAGTCATGCTTTTCTACGCATCATTAATCTGTTGGTCCTCTTATTTTATTATCACATGTATACTAGGGTTTAATTTGGTTGATGTATCTCACAGGTGTCCTCCTCCCCCATGGTTGGCCTCGAATTTACTCTTGGTCAATGAAGGAATCCATGGCATTCATTTACTCAGAAAATATACCCACTCTTCTTATTTTTCATTCTAGTTGGTCGAGATGAGAGTCTTTATCAGCAGCCTTGCTTCGACTATATGGCCAACTCCTTTGTATATAATAATTTTTTGCAATAATACAAGTACAACGCAGAGAAAATTTCCATGTGGGTCATCATAGAATCTTCTTTTTATGTTATCAATGGATGTTCTTTCTTCCACTAGTTGCTCTTTACAAAACTCATCGACTATTTTCTCTACCCACTCATACAAATTTGTGTAGCCATCATTGTTTAGTTTCAATAGAAACTCTTTTTCCTCAGTTGTCGTGTTCATCAATAAGTCTATTAAGCAGTTTTTATTTCAATGGGAACATTTTCCAAAAAAATGTAGTGTTTCTTTGTAAAGAACAGTGACTCAACCTCTACAACTGATAGTTGATTTATTCTAGCATAGTTTTTCAAGTAGTTTGGAATTTTTCTATTCCACCACTTGTGAATCTCTTCCTCACTCAACATCTATGCATGACTTCTCTATTTTTTTAAATCCCAAAATATAGGTCTCGACATTGGAACAAACGTTGTAATATATGAGATTACACTGAATTAGTTACTAGTAGTGCACAGAAACAAGTATATTATCCAACACATAATTATACATACAACATGCTTACATAGAAAGAGGCAAAGAAGAGAAGGTAATAGTGGAGGTAGTAACAAGTAGGATATTATATTAGATCATCAATATTGGATACATTTCTTTACAAATTCATGCATTTATATATCTGTACAACATGGAGGTAGTTATAACTTCCTTAACTACCTCATTCAGTCGACTCGCTTAGTCGGTCTACAGACCTGAACAACTGGACGATTCTATTTACTAGTCAAGTAGGTCATATAGGCTCTTAGAACGCCATCGCAATGCACATATATTCATTTTATGAATATCACATTGCAATGTAACCATTCATAAATATACCAAGTCAGCATAAGTCAATGAAGATGAACATCAAAACTGATATAACCATATTATAAACTTCTTAGTCTCACAGTGTGACATAATATTAAAGTCAACCTCTTAATTTCATAACGCAACTTAACCCTTTCATAAAAAAAAATTATTTTAACAATATTATTGAATTATTAACTCTCAATGAACTAAATGTTGTAATTCAACATACCCATTAAAGGACGTGGAAATTTCCCATTGAGACGTAACCATAAAGGAATTTCACAATCTAGCATAACCCTTGATGGATGTTGCAATGCAACATAACCATTGATGAACATAAAAATTCAACATAAATAAGCTAACATGAACAATATAATGCGACATAATCCTTGAACAATGTCACAGACAACATAACCCTTGATGAATGTTGTAATCAACGTAACCCTTGAGGACCAGTTTAATACAACATCATCCTTTATGAATGTTGCAATGCATAATTCAACCAAGATGAACATCGCAAAAGATATAACCATATTATAAACCTCTTAGTGTCATAATGTGGCATAATATTGAAGTCAACCTCTTAATATCATAATGCAACTCAAACCTTGATAACATTACAATGCAGCCATAACCATTGTTAAATGTAGAAATTTGATATAAGAATACCAAGATGAATGTCACAATGACATAACCATGAGTCAACCATAATCAATTATTATTCAACCATAGTCAAGAATGGTCAAACACAATTAACCATAGTCAAATGTTTCCAACCATGATTAACAATTTCCAAATATAACCAACCATGGTCAAACTATCATTAGTCATAGTAAAAAATGGTGAACCATTCAACTAGGGTTAGACATGGTGACCCATAGCCAACCATGGATAAACATGGTCAAACATTACCAACCATATCACACTATTATAAAACATAGTCAACCATAGTACACCATTGGCAAACATAATCAACCATAGTACACCATTGGTAAACATAGGAAACCAGTCAATCATAGTCAAACATGGTCAACTATGTCCAACCATGCTCAACCAGTGTTAACCATGTCCAACCATGGTTAACAATATTCAACCATAATATACCATGGCCAACCAAATTCAATCATAACCAACCATGTGTAGCCAAAGTCAAACATAGTTAACCAAATTCACTTATATAGTCAAATGAGGTCAATCGTAGCTAACCATACTAAAACATAGTTAATTATTGTCAACCATCGTCAATCATAATCTAACATCTTCGACCATATTTAAACATATAATGTTGTATGCAACATAGTATAATGCCACATGTGCATAATTATTAATGAATGCATATAATTGTAATTAATCTTGATAAATGTCACATGTCACATAATTCTCAATGAATGTTGCAGACGATATATTTCCCAAAGAATGTCACAATGCAACATAACCATTAACTAAAGTCAACCAAGATCAATGTCAACCATATTCAACCATTTTCTACCTAACAAAACATCATCAACCATGGTCAACTTTAGTCAACATGTTTGATTTAAATTATAGCATCAATCATCTACTTAAAGATCAAATTAAAATGTATAAAGAGAATAATCAATTAAAAACGAGCATAATCAACTAGAATCAAAGACAAACACATTAAAATTTACCAATGACAATCATAGTCAAGAAAACACATTAGTCATGGTCAACCAAAAAAATTCTTCATCATCAACCAAAATCAACAAAAAGTCGATTGAAGTCAACAATAATCAATGCAACATATCCCTTGATGAATGTCACAATGCAACATAAGCATTTAGGAACATAGCAATTCAACATAAGTCAATCAATATGAATGTCACGAGGAGACAACCATTAAGGAACATTAAATGTTGCAATGTACATTGTTTTGAATTCAACCTCTTACAATGATTAATGTCATAATGAGACATAACATTGTAAATGTCCTAATGTAACATCAATTGAATTCAACCTCCTAATCTTATAATCTAACATAAAATTGAATCCATCCTCTTACCATAGTCAAACCTTGTCAAACATGTTCAACCAAGGTTAATGAAATTCAGCCATCAAACATGTTTAATCAATTATAGTCAACATTAGAGATAAACAAACAATAAGTAAAAACATGAAAGAGGGAGGGATGTGTGCAATCTTTGTATTGGTTCATGGGAAATGGCCCCCAAACCATCTTAGACCCCATTGTTGTAACAAAAATGGCCCAAGTGTGGGAAATCCTTATTTTCCTTGCAAGTTGCATGTACGGAAACAAGTTAAGTGGATGGTTGGTAAGTCCAATCAACAATGTTGAAGCTATTAAATAAACAACAACACATATAATGACTCATTGGAATATAAAACTTGCATAAATGAGGTAAAAACACAACAAAGAGATAAGCTTCAACCAAATGTTTATGTCCAATAGAAAAGCTTGAATATAATGGTGTCACATAGGAGAATGTTTCTTGCAAATGGTAGCCAACACTCCCTTTAGGAGGGTCCTTTGATGTCTCTCAAATTTCTTGCTAACTAACTTTGAATGATGGAGGAAAAATACTTGCTTCTTGATGAAGAAGCTAAGTGAGCTTTGAATGCTAATTGATGATATGAATGAGGTTGAAAGATGATTCTCTCAAGCTGATTATCACAGCATAACTTTGTTCTTGATTTCTCCTTATGAAACACATGCTCATGTGGATTCCTTTTATAGGCCAAATGGAGATCCACTAACAGCTAGTTCTCAATGTGAATTCTCCCTCTCATGAAGTGGCTTCAAGGTACAAGTATGGGGATATTGAATACCCAAGCATGTGAAGAAGTCCAATTTGAATTCCTTGGATCCAAAATATAGTTGTTATCGGACAATCCACTCGAGCGGACGCGAGCCGGATCTCCCTAGCTCAATGTGAGTCTAGAACAAATAGAACAGACTATAAACACATCTCCTAGATCTACTTAAGGACCAAGTACTAGATGTCTTACCTTTTAACTACGCAATCCTTTCTTCTGAATGTTGATCCACGTCCCATGGTCGTCAGATCCAAGCTACAAGACATGTTAAGATGAAGAAACAAGAGAAACTAGTAAAAGACATCTATACAATAAGCGATCTAAGTAAATAGTTAAGCAAGTAAACTACACAATATCATTGCACACAAGAAAAATATTGGTGGAAAGCATTTGTATTACTGCAAATAGAGGAGTACATGATAGAGATATAGAACTACAACCAAGACTTAACACAGTAGCCCTTCTCTGACCAAGCCAATTTCCACGTCCTTCCAAGGAAGTATGAGCTCTCCAATAGGTGAATGGAGGTGTCTTAAGAGAGATTTCACCAGCATGTAGATACCATAGTCTTCCTCCCTTTGGGATGGGAGTGAACCTCACTTATATAGGACTAAGTGGATAGGGTATGGATAGGATAGGTTGAGAGATGGTAGGAGAGAGATAGGGGATCCTCCCAAAGAGTTAGGGGTCGAGTACCAGCTCCCCTAGAGGTCAGGGATAAGCCCCTAAATGGGCAAGTTTTCGCACCCTGCAGTGGAGCAAGATGCGACGTCGCATGTTGCTAATGTGCAACCTACGATGACCTCTCAAAAGATTGCAGAATTGAGTGTAAATCCTCCCAGATGAAAATACTTAGTCCAGGTGACTTCAGGGATGTATACACTGAATCCAATGATGGGTAGATTTTAGGTGTAACAATAGTTTCAAAGCTTTGAATGCATCATGGAAGTTAATGGTCCACATTCTTGTATGACCATGTGGGTGTCAAGAGATTTTCCACTCGATTTCACACAGGTTGTCTTTGGAAAACCCGTGTGCCATGAGGTTTTCTTTTAATAAACTTGCACGGTTATCCTAAAGTGTGACTTGTCCATTCATTTCTTTGTTTCACATGTTGATTTTGTTGATGAAGAATCCTTGTGAGTTTCATATTGTATGTCGATGATGCTTCTCTAAAATAATCGTCAGAATGTGATAACACCCATTATTCATACCCATTGAAAAACGTATCAATGTCATATAAGTCAACCAAGATGAATGTCTCAATGATACATAATCATAAAGGAGCATCACAATCCAACATAACCCTTGATAAATGTCACAATGCAACATAACCCTTGACAAATGTAACAATGCAGACATAAATAAGCCAATATGAACATGGCAATGTGACATAATCCTTAAGGAATGTCACAATCAACATAACTTTTAAGGAATGTTGTAATTAACACAATCCTTAAGGATCATCGCAATGCAACATAATCCTTTATGAATAGTACAATGCGATGTAACCATTGAGAAATATACCAAGACACAATAAGGAAACCAACATGAACATTGCAATATATATAATCATATTATAAACATCTTAATGTCATGGTCTGACATAATATTGAAGCCAACCTCTTCGTGTCACAATGTGACATAAACCTTGATAAACATCACAATGCAGTCATAACCATTGAGGAGTGTAACATTTTAACACAAGTTAGCCAAGATGCAAAAATGTGACATAAACATAAGTCAACTATTCTTCAACTATAGACAAGCATGGTCAAACATGGTTAACCATAGTCAACTGTAGTCAAACGTGGCCAACCATGGTTAACAATTGTCAAACATAATCAACCAAGGTCAAACCATCATTAGTCATAGTCAAACACTATGAAGCATAGTCAACTAGGGTTAACCATGGTGAATCATAGTCAACCATGGATAAACATGGTCAAACATTATCAGCCATAGTCAAACAAGGTCAACCATAGTAAACAATTGGAAAACATGGTCAACCATAGTCAATCATAGTCAAACATGGTCAACTATGTCCAACTATGATCAACCATTATTAACCATGGCTAACCATGGTTAACAATGGTCAACCATGGTCAACCATAATTTACCATGGCCAATCAAATTCAATCATAGTCAACCATGCTTAACCAAAGTCAAGCATAGTCAACTAAATTCACCATAGTCAATGATATTGAACCATGGTCAACCATAATATAACATATTTAGTCATAGTTAAACATGGAATGTTGTATGTAACATAATCTAATGTCACACATGGGCATAATTCTTTATGAATACACATATTAATTCTAATTATCAATGAATGTTGCATGCAACATAATTTTTTATAAAGGTTGCAATATGACACAACCATTAACTAAATTCAACCAAGATCAATGTCAACCACGTTCAACCATGGTGAACCATAACAAAAAATTGTTGACCATGGTTAACCATAGTGAACATGGTCAACTTAAATTATAGCATCAAACACCTATTTAAAGATTAAATGTATAATGTATAAAGACCATAATCAATTAAAAATAATCATAGTCAACTAGAGCCATAGATAAACACTTTAAATTATCAATGCTAATCATATTCAAACAAACACATTAGTCATAGTCAAACAAAGTAAAAAAAATAAAAATCAACTAAGTAAAAAATAATCAATGTGACATATCCCTTCATAAATGTCGTAATGCAAAATAACCATTCAAGCACATAGAAATTTGATATAAGTCAACCAAGATGAATATCACAATGAGACATAACCATTGAAGAAGATTAAATGTCATAATGTACATTTTTTCACATTCAACAGCTTACAATGATTAATGTCACAATGAGACATAACATTGAGGAACATTATTATAAATGTCGTAATGTAACATTTTTTAATTCAGCCTCTTAATATTATAAGCTAACATAAAATCAAGTCAATAGTCAACATGGTCATCATGTTCAGTCATAGTCAACATGGCCAACCATAGTCAACATGGTCAACATTGCTAACTATAAGCAAAAAGGTCAACCATTATTAGCCATAGTCAACCATGGCAAACCATTATTCTCCATACTCAACCATGGAAAACCATTGTTCTCCATACTCAACCATGGCCAACCATACTCAACCAAAGTCATCCATGTTCAGCCATAGTCAACTTTGTCATACATAGTCTACCATGGGTATCATGATGAACCACACTCAACCTTTTATTGTTATTATCTAACAAAACACTCAAGCCAACCTCTTACCATAGTCAAACATTGTCGACCATAGTGCACCATGGAAAACTTGAGTCAACCAAACTCAACCATAGTCAAACATGTTCAGCCACAGTGACCATGGTCAACCATAATCAACATGGCCATCATGCTTAACCATAGTCAACATGGTCAACATAGTTAGCAATATGAACATTGTCATTCACATTCTACCATGGTCAACCACAATCAACCTCTTAATGCTATAATCTAACATAAAATTATAGTCAACCTCTTACCATCTCTTAACCATAGTGAATCATGGTCAACTCGAGCCAGCCAAATTCAAACATGTTCAACGATAATCAATATCGTCAACATGTTTACTATATAGTTATATATTAATATATGGCATTTAATAATAATATGAATAAGTTTATATATTATTATACTTTTGTTTTGACCCTATGCCTATGCACCAACCAATAACTAGCAACCGCCACAATAATAATATCAATCTATAGGTATATCTTTAGCACATTAATAATGTTTTTTCTATAAAATGTGCTAAAAAAATACACATATAACCATATGTTGGAGACAATAATATGATTAATGCGGATGTTGCTAATTGGGTTCATAGGCTCATAGGCTTTATTTTATGCACATTTACCCCTGGGTGGAGGAACATTTACAAATTCTGAGCAAGGATGCTTTCATAGTGGTTAGACATTGTGTCAATTCTTTTGGACTTTCATTGTGTTGAAGTTTGGGAAGTCGACATTTCAAGTGGATAGTCCACCCATCTTCAAAGAATTAGAGAAAAAATTTGCATATGAATCCTTGCATATGATATGCAACTTCTTTCTCTGATTCATTGAAGATGGGTGGAGTGTACACTAGAAATGTCAGCTTCCCAAACTTCAACAGAGTGAAAATCCAAAAATATTTACATAACATTTACAAATTTCCAGGATTTAAGAGTCTTACCATGACTCATTAATACCACAATGTTATCATGTTCTAATAATAATAATATTAATTATTATAATATATTAATAATATGTTGTTAATATCAACCCCCCCCCCCAACACACACACACACACATATATATATATATATATATATATATATATATATATTCTAATGATATTAATAATTATAAATCTATAACAACTATTGAAATTTCCTTTACCTATATTAATATATCGTAGACATTTTTAATAATGTACATGTTTGATTCATTTTAAAAGTAGTGAGAATGTGTTCAATTTGAAACCACCTTTTCAACCCTCACCATGAGTCTGCACACCACTTGAGCCCCTTGGATGATTTTCCAAGCAATTATGAGCTTGGGTGAGTGAGGAAGCTAACTAGATCCGTGACAATATCCCTCTTAACCTGCAAGCAATTTCATAATCACGTGAATATTCTCAACTACAAATCGAGCTTGAAGACTATGGGATTGAAAAAAAATATCTATCCCATTCTTTGAGCACATTGCCAACCCAATATTGAGCCTAGGATCCCAAAAACATGAACCAAATACCACAACAAAAATTAACTAGGTAGATTGTGAAAGGCTTACCTTATAATGTTGAATTTTAGCACAAAAACTAGATGTGATGACCCAACTACTAGCAAAACTCTATATCCCATAATCATTCATGAGAAGAATATTCATGAGTTCAATTTTTAGAGGATCAACTAAATGCAGTGTCTATGGACGCATAACTCTTTCCTCTTTGTTTAGGGCCCTTAGAATTTGAAGAAATAGGATCTCCTCGAAGCCACTAATTTCACATGTTAAGATAAGCATCACATGTTACGATATATAGCCATAACATAGTTAATATATCCATCACAGCACATTGACGTTTCATATGTTTTTTTGACGTTAATTGTAGGCACAACCAAATAGATACCTATCAGATCTATCTTCGGATAGCGATGGTTGTCCTGAACAAACCGGACAAGACAAAGCATCTAGAGTACATCAATATCAACTAGAGGTAGTAATGTTAGAAGAAAATTTAAAAAACATACGGAATTCTCTCTGGATGAAGAAGGGTCATGCTCTTGTGACAATGAGTCAACCGAAGGAAAAGGCGTTCCATTGATGTACAAACATTATTTGAAGAATTGGGAAGCAAAACCACTTCCTGAAATAAACACGGATTTCGGTATTAATGGAAGAACATATCGAATTGCTCCATCTACTTTGCATGGTCTGGGGCTCTTTACAATGGACGGTGTGAAGGTTCCATATAACAGTGAGGTTGAACTAATGAATTATGTTGGCCCAATTTATGATTATGCATATTGGGGTAGACTAGCAAGATATCTAACCATTATGTGCATATATGGAGTTTATGCAAATTATAATAAAATGAAAGAAAACAATAAGGACAAAGGATATTCCATATATATCAATGGAAGACCCAAAGCTTGCAGAAATATTGCTAGGTTTATAAACAGACCTAGAAACACAAAAAAACTACCCAATTGTGTGTTTTCAAAGTGTGAGGAAAACAAAATTGTGGTAACTGCAATAAATTCAATACCTTTGGGGAAGGAGTTATTAGTCAATTATAATTTTAACAAGATCTAGGAATCATGCAAGTATCCTTACACACTCATGTCCATTATTCGCTAAAAGGAATGCTTATTGGATGTTCATTAGTTTTCATTATATATTCTTTATATCGTAATGTTAATGAGCTTTCACCCAAATTTGGCATGTAGGAACTAGTTTAATTCGTCTAGGGTTGCAAAATCTGCCCTTCCCATAGGAGAAATAATATTCACTCGATATAAAATAAAGAAATATGATATGAGAGCCCATTTGCATGTAATGAGCATGGAAGAATGCCAACAGTCACCCAACTACTATTCTTATGCATTGTTTATCGCCTGCATTCATGCATTCTTTCCGTTTACAATTCTATTTGATGTGCCCACTCAGGAATCTCAGACAGCTAGACCATCCTCCCACTTCCAGGTCTGTACCGATTCTCAGAAACCTAAATGCATGCGTGAATACCTATTCTTCTTCTTCTGTTTTCAGAAATCTGAATACAAATACTGCCTGTGATATAGTAATATTCCATTCCAAGAAGCAGAGAAAATGCCACCAAAGAAGAAGAAGGAAGCAGTAGGAAAGAAGACAGCGAACAAGGCGGCCCCGCAGGCATCACTGCAAAAGGAGGCCACTGTTGAAGAAGAAGCTCTTGAACAACATGACGAGCAATCAGTTGCAGCAAAAGAAGATACAGTGAACGCCGAACCAGAAGAAGAAGACGACCAGAGAGAGAATGAAGCGGTCACAATGCCAAAGCCTCCATCAAGATCTGCTGTCATTAAGAGCAAGGGCAAGGGGAAGGGGAAGAGGAAGAAGCCCTTGCCATCCAAAGAGGTATTAATGGACGGCTCGCCTACGAAGAAGAGGAAGAAGAAGAAGGGAAAGAAGAGTGCGGATTCTTACAAGGTATATATATACAGAGTTCTGAAACAAATCCATCCCACTACTGGGATTTCTTCAAAAGCAATGGGAATAATGAACTGTTTCATTCACGATATCTTTGAGCGCCTGGCTCGAGAATCCTCTAATCTCTCGAACTACAGTAAGAAGCGCACCATTTCATCTCGCGAAATCCAGAATGCTGTTAAATTAGTTCTTCCCGGGGAACTTGCCAGGCATGCGATGTCTGAAGGAACCAAAGCTGTTACAATGTTCATGCAGGCACAGTGACAGGGAGGGATAGACTCAGTTTTCCAACTGCCCATTGTCTGTTTTGCTTCTCCGAATTACAACAATAAATTGGCCTGGGGCTTCCTCGTCTCTTTTGCTCCCATTTTACAGAACGGTATTGTTTTTGACCTGGGGCTTCCTCGTCTCTTTTGCTCCCATTTTACAGATCGGTATTGGTTTTTTTTTAAGCTTTCTTTCTCCATAGTATTTTATATAGTGTTCCTCCACGGCTTTTTCTATAATTTATGATAAGGATTGTAGCCAAGGATGGAAAAATCCATGTTTTTTACTATCCCATCCATGTAACATGCTTTTGGAAATCCCAGTTACTTTCTTAATTTGATATATATATTTTTTCTCATGAACTATGAAAAGTGAAAGTTATAGTTATATGGAAAGTGAAAGTGAGAGTGATGTATATGTATTTGTTTTGTTTTGTTTAAGTTATGTATATTTATTGGTTTTGTTTTGTTTAGCACATGATCCTGATCTTGGAAGTGGAAAGTGAAACCAGTGCACCAAAGATATGGAAAACCAATGCAGTTTTTATATATATATATGTGTGTTGGGGGGAGGATATTAATAAGATATTTGTAAGATTTATTATAAGAAATCATTTGTGTGTGTTTATGTATTGTGTGGCTTTCAAATTTATGAGTTATCTTTATTAATGTTTTGACTTAGGAACATAAAATTATTATGGTTGTATATTTAGTTTTTGATTATATTTATGTTTTATATTTTATAATTATATATAATAAAATTTATCAATATTTATTTTTAGATGATCATTACATATATGTTTTATATGAATTTGATCCTTTAAAATTTATTACTTAAAAAGTAATATCAAGAAAGGTACTTCAAATAACATATTAAGTAATCATTAACAAATTAACAATATTCAATGATGAAGGTCAATAGTAAGAAAATAATATGATGCATATAGTTAATTATACATATATTACACAATGATTTTCTTAATATATCTTTTTAATATTTTATTATAGCCATGCCTATTAGCATTCTCATATTGTCCTATGTGATCATATGATAAAAGGGGTTCAAATAGAAGACCATTCAAACCTTTAACTTGAGATATTGCGCTAAAGGTCATCATACCTTGCCTCATTTTCTTTGTGATTGCATTAAACATTGAAATCATTGCACTAAAATCAATGTACTGTAAAAACATTGAAATCAATGCACTAAAGAGCAATGTATCAAACAACTTAGTCATAAACTATTGGATTTATGAATACTAACATCTATGCAATATAATGAAATCAATTAGTTAAATTTGATTTTATCCCGTGTACAAACATTGAAATTAATGCACTATAGTGATAGCAATTCAACAAACAACTTAGTCCACACAAACACCATAACCAATGCACTTTCAATTTTATCCATTGTATGTCTTCAACATTAGCGACACAAGCCTTGTTGTAGGTTTTTACATTTTAGATTGTTTCTTTTATTATTTATTAAATCAATGCATTGAATCATTTTGCATTGTATCATCACTAAATTCATGCACTAACCAAGAAGATCAATTGAAAGGCAAGTTGGGTGGTCATGGGCATCTTCACCAAAGGATTAACGGCCCAGGATTCTTCCATCTTCACAGTGGTATTCTACACATAACTGTCACCAACATGGGAGCTACAATCATCTCCCTCACTCTCCTCGATTCTAAATTTAATATCTCTAAACATTAAGCTACTATTCAACCCCTTTAAACCATACTTTTAGTAATTTCATCATGTTAATCATATTAATATTTGTAGGTTATCTAGCATATGTTTCTCTTGGATATGAGTCTTTCACCTCGGGTATGGTATCAAACCAAATGTATATATGTATTATCATTTACAATTCTAGTTTGTTGTTGTATTCATTACTCAAGCAACTTATCCAATCTTGTATTGTCACTCATGTTTCCAATAACTAGTGTACCTCTAGAAATATTCCCAACAAACATACTTTCTACTTGTCAAATGTCATCTAGCAAAATAAATATTTGATTCAATTAATCCAGATATAAATGTTCTGGATATTTAAATTGACTATTGATTAAAGTACAAAACATTGTCAAACACATAAAAAATACACCACTTCACATTGTTGATAAACTTAAACTACCAATGGTTACTATTTCTTTGTGAATCCATTGTTTAGTTTAGTCTATGGAGTTGTATCTACATTTTGTTTGTGTTGTGTGCTATATTATTTCCAAGTTTTATTGCTCATCATCCATATTTAGCATGTCATCCTCTTGTTTCCATGCCCAAAACAACTAAAGATGCATGTTTTGTTACTTTTTGTTGTTTTAATTGGTATGTGGGGTTGTGCATATTTTTAGTCTTTAGATTGCTCATTTTATTGTTTCTTAAATCAATCCACTAAATCATTTTGCACTATATCATCACTAAAATCAATGCATTGGTCAAGAAGAGCAATGGAAATGCAGGTTGGGTGGTTATGAGCATCTTCACCAAAGGAATAATGGCCCAGGATTCTTCCATATTCACAGGGGTCATCTACACATAAATATCACCATCTTGGGAGCTACGCTCATCTCCCTCGCTCTCCCTGATGCTAAAGGTAATATTACACCCCTAAACCCTAAACTACCCTTAAACCCCTTTGCTATAATTTTAATAATTTCATCATATTAATATATGCAAGTCATATACCAAATGTTGCTCATGGATACAAAGTTTATCCTAGTGCTCATCATTTTGTTCGAATGGCTATCATGTTGTTGCCATGTCTAACAATCAAACAAAGATTTATTCTTTGTTACTTTCTAGATTTTAAATGTCATAGCAAGAATTATTGAAGAGATTCTTCAATATTTTATTCTTTCAGGTAGTGGTGTTCTACATGATGAGCACTAGAGGCGAGGTGGTTGATGTGACCATGTGCATGGTTGGTTCAGTGGGCTACTTTTCAAGAATATTTTAAATACTCTAACTCTCTAGATCTTATATCCCACATTGCAACTCCTTGTCTAAGAAGGTCATTGCAAGAATTGTTGAAGAGATTCTTTGAGTAACTAATCTAGTTGATATTGTTGTTAGATTCTGCATCAATCCTTATTTGCACAAACATTATCCTATCTCTCCCAATGACGAATTCGATGGAAATACAGGGTTCCCTCATCCTTCATTCCTTGATACCACCGGGTACACACCATCTTTGGATTCTTCTATGTACAATGCATCACCCAATACTATCAACAACTAGCCTCATTATACTCCAGTTACAATGGGTTGAGGGCGATTTAAGAGATCATGCACAACTCCAACTACAATGGGCTCGGGGCAATTTGGGAGATCTTCATTTTTTTTTATGTCCAAGTATAAACACTAGTCATATGCTCTATATTATTAAGTAGGGACATATAGGTTTGTAAATGTTTGGTTAAGAGTAATGGACCCAGCAGTGGGTGCATTAAAGTTGGAACAAGTTTTTTAACCTTTATTGTTTTCAATTTAAATCTCAAAGCAAAATATAATATATCCAAGTTACATTATTTATAGTGACTACTATTGTGATTTATAAGATTATGACACTTAAATACATTAATAAAATTGGATTTGATAGTTTTTAAAGAGAAACCTATGTCCTCCAATCCACTTATTATAACTAAGTTCACTATTCAATTTGGTTCACTCAAATCAATTCATTGTTCTTTAATAATTAAATCTTGTATATTTAAAATAGCTTATTAAATGTTTGAAAAATAACTTATATATAATTTATTTTATATTATCTATTTTATTTTTTAATATATAGTTATTTTTTTATTTTTTAATATATTTTAAAAATAATGTTGTATTAAATTTTTTTAAATGTATAACCAAATATGGAATGTATCATTTTAATTATTTTTTAATATATCACTAACGTTATCACACATCTATCTTACTTAACTATAGAGTTGTACAAAAATATGTTCACATGGTAATGTATTCTATGAGATACATTATACATCATACTTTCTCCATGGAGAAACACACGTGTGCTCTATTAAAAAGTATGTATTCTACCTCTAATGTTATGAGATATTTCATCTAACCCGTGTGCTCTACAACATACACTAGCGATTACAGGCATTGTCTTGGTTACACTAAGAATCTTGTACAAAAGAATCTCATGTCAAGCTTTTTCATAAAGGTTTTTCATAAAGAAACGCCTTTTTGAAAGAAAGAAAAAATTTGTAATTCATTAATTTGTAACATATCGCATATATTGTAATGTCTTGTTATGGAGATTTATAAGATCTTTCAATTGTAGTTTACATGGTGGAACAACATTCCCAAAAATATGAGAAGGAGACATATATAATTTATATTAAACAAATTATAACAAAAGGATAATTTTTCTATATCTGTGTATTGATTAATGTAATGATTATCAAAATATCAGTCTATAAAATAGCAAAAAAAACACAAAGTTTGAAATAGATTTTTATTGATAAAATTTGGCCATTATCTTGGGGGCCGCTTGGACCCCTAATTAATCATAAGTCCGAGATCCAATTCCATGATATTGTGCCCAATATGCTCCCATAGCTTCCAAGAAACTTCAATCAACTGCAGACACCTTTTCGAGAGAGTATCATACCTAGTGTTCCGCAAACGGAAAATATGATTGCATCTAAAATCCATGAAAAGGGCCAAAAGCTGGATAATTTCTTCATAGATGAGATGAAGGAAAATGTTCTTCGGGTCCCTTTTATTAGATATCTAATCCACAATAAGCTTGGAGTCACCGAATATTTAAAGTCTATTGATACCCTTTGAATAAGCCACCCTAAGGACCAGTTGTAGAGCCAATAATTCATCCCTGTTGTTAGTGCATAAACCAAGCCCGACAACAAAGGAGAATTGCACCTGCTCCGAAAGATGTATAAGACCACCCACAACATTCACCCACAACACCCATCGCTAGGTCACCCCGGGAGGCACCATCAAAGTATTCCCAAGGGAATGATCAATCAATAAATTCTTCCATCGCCCTCCTAACAACTGGAGCTGGTCTTTCATGAGTCAAACAATTCAAAATCAATCAGGCTTTATTGACAAAGTGAATGGGAGCGTATGTGATATCTTCAAAGGTGGCATGGTTCCTTG
Source organism: Larix kaempferi (assembly GCA_027924585.1). Taxonomy (NCBI): domain Eukaryota; kingdom Viridiplantae; phylum Streptophyta; class Pinopsida; order Pinales; family Pinaceae; genus Larix; species Larix kaempferi. Next base: position 1,214,059 of record BSBM01001018.1, read on the forward strand.
CATTCCATATACCCCAAATGAGGAGAGTCGGTAGAGCCTCATAATCTTTAAATGCGTCATTGGACTGCCACTCAAATAACACCTTGCTAACCTGTAATCCATTCGATCGAAACTGAACACCTAAAATATGAGAAGCAAGTGTCCACATATTCCATATTCCTCATATATTGGCAATGAATGAAGAGATAATTAATGTCTTCATTTGCCTCCAAGCATAAAGGACAACAACTAGGACCAATGCAAAACCTGTAACTAAAACATCCCAAACCGACACTTTATTTTTTAGGACAAGCCACAAAAATATTTTCACTTTCAACGGGTAGCCATAATGCCATATCACATCATTCCACCATTCAACAGGGTTTTAATCTTTTTCTTCTCGCAAAACATTGTATCCAATCTTCGGAGTATATATACCATCTTCCTCATTGCAGGACCATATGAGCGAGTTCATTCTGTCAGTAAGATGAATATGAAAACTAGCAAGACATCTGATATATTTATCCCAACAAAGCTTATCCTCACCAATAAATGATAATTGTTATGTTGTAATCCAAGATTGGTTAAGTACAGTTGTAGAAACATGGTCAGTTGCATGAGAAAGAAATATGATACCTTGTGAATTGAGATCGATCACCATATGATTTGGAAGTCTATGGTATGTGCTCCCCAACCATGGATTGGATCCAATGTGAACTTTCCTTCCATGACCTTTCCCTTAAACCATCCAATCACCAATTAGATTGAAATATTTAATGAGATCCCTCCACGAAACCGAAGCAGAGCTACATGTCTTGACCGTTAAATGGAACCATTCCTCCATGGAATGAGGGACAATGTATTTATGGTAAATGATCGAATCCCAAAGTCCATCATATTTGAGCAGTCGCCATATACCTTTGGAAGCCGAAGAATTGGCAAAGGAAATTGGATTTTTAATCCCCACCCTCCTAGCTGTTTTGGGAGAGCAATCTTGTTCCAAGCAATCTAGGCATATGATTTTCCCTCCGGACTACCCTTATAGAAGGAATTATAACATAGTTTTTTGATTTGATTTAGCGTAGATGAGGGAACAAGGACCAATGATGCCCAGAAGACCAGAATGGCTTCAAGAACTTCCTTAATCAAAATAAGACAACCACCTCTAGATAACCATTTGTTGCACCACAGATGTAGCTTCTTTCTCCACCTTTCTCACCATCTAGACCCAATCATTTTTATGATAATCATTTTCTTTCAAAACAAAACCCAGGTATTTGATTCTGTCTATCTCAGATTCAGTTTCAATGACCAGCAAATTCTTCATCCAAAGAGTCTCTTCCATTGAAATAAATAGGCAAGTCAAAGAAGATTCAATAAATAGGCAAGTCAAAGAAGATTTCAAATAATTGATCATGATCCCAGTGGCATCTGAAAAGGCTAATAGGATAGATTGGATACATTCAATATCCCTTCTAGAACCATCTATAAACAAGAGAATGTCATCTGCAAATAGTAAATGAGTAATATTGATGGGACCTCCCATCATGATACCTCTGATAGCTCCTGACAGTCTGGCATGAGTTAAGGCATGGATCAATCCTTCCATGAGAAGAATAAAAAGAAGAGGGGTCAGTGGGAAACCTTGCCTCAACCTCCTTTCAGACCTGAAAAAACCAGTGGTTGACCCATTAATATGAATAGCATAAGAGACCGATTGAACACCCGACATGACCCAATCTACAAACGATATATGAAAGCCAGCTTGTAGGAGTGTAAGTCTAAGAAAAATCCAGCTAACTCTGTCATAATCTTTGGAGAGATTGACTTTAATAATGGCAGCAAGTAAATTTTTCGTCTTCATAGTGTGCAAAACCTCTTGAGCGATCCCAATTGCATCATGAATTTGTCGGCCCTTGAGGAAGGCGAACTGTTCCTGAGTGATAGATTCTGATAGGAAGACCTTCAATCTATTCGCGGTGATTTTGGCTATAATTTTGTACACCTTATGGGGTAAATATGATCTAGGCCCTAGTTGACAAGCCATTCTAAGCCAGAGATCAGGGGTTCAATTCCTGGTCTTGTTAGGGTTAAGTTCCTCCGTCAAGGTAGTTGATTCCTTGGGGTAGTTGATTCCTTATGTACAGTCGATATGAGGGATGGGGGTTACACTCAGCTTTTTCTGTTTGTTATCTCCCAAGTATGAGATGAACGCTACTTATATGTGCTACATTTTTTAGTTTTGTTGGCATGGTAAGTGTTGTAGAACAGTTTTTGATGTCAAAAACAGGAGTTTCATGTACCATTTGATTCTATGAATAACAAGGGTATGATTTTTTTCTGCTGGAAAAAAATTGATGCTGCAAGGTGACCCCCTTCTAATGGGCTCCTTAATCATATTAAAATATATATATATATATATATATATATATATATATATATATATATTCCTTTTCATTTCAATCTTTAAATATTTTACATAGAAACTTGTATTTGTTTCCATTACACAGTAAGAAGTCGTATCTATTTAGCAGTAGAGAAAAAATTGTTTCAACTACCTTTATTAATACATATTCCTAATCTACACTTGATAATTACATATTTGGTTTTATGATCATTACTCTCAATATCTAGTATATATTATTAATAAGCATGATTAAACGTAATTAAAAAATAGATAATCATAATTTATATGAATTTTTTTCATAAAAAGTATCTATGATTATATTTAATGATGGTCTATAATTTTATAAACATCAAATTTTGTGTCATCATTTTTTATGCTTAGTGTTAATTTCCTCTACCATCTTTATAAATGTAAGCATGAGCATTAAAGTTTATGTTAAATACAATCATTGTGTTCATTTTTAACTATCATCATTGATTTCTTCATCTCCTTCTCTATCTATAGTGTTCATATAAATTCCCTAAGTTTAATTACACCTCATATCCTACATCATCCAAAAATGGTTGAATATAATTCTTTTAATAAAAATATTCTTACTAAAAATATCAATTGCAACTATAAGTTAATATGCTTTAGTAAACCAAATTTAGCATAACAGATGGAATGATTTTGCATGGTAACTACACTACACAGTAAGGAATTTCAAATGGCAAAGCCTCGGAAACAAAAACCTACAATCTCTAGTTGTTTATTTCCAAAAAGTAAAGAAAGGAAAGTTCGCTAGTTTTCAACTAAGTTCCTAGTAAATAAGAGATGATAGAGGATCCATGAATCACCTCTCTATGTATCTCAAAATTGGACAAATCATAATTTAGGACACTGATGAGGCATAAAGTTGTTGTTGCTAAAACATCTACAAATTTATCGTTGATGATCATTTCGAGTACATGCTAGTGGATGTGATAGAAAATGGGGGAATATATACTACTTACTAAGTGCCAGTAGGACCCATGATCATGGATGTATGTATTAGATGTAAAAGTTAGATAGGCATGATCAAAACCTCCTTCATCCAGTCTCTCCAAAATATGGGGACTCTAACATTGAAGATTAGAAGTAGCATTGGTGAGGCGAGTCAAATATTGTAGGGTATATATGGATTGTTGGAACTCTATGGCCTGGATTTTTTAAATTAGAAAACGAGGTAAAACTTTTTGGAGAGGGTTGAACTATGAAATATTGTCACATATAGTTGGAGCAGCTATCATAGGTAATTTCCTTCTACTCACACATTGTATCTTAGATACTCATCGACTACATTTCTTTTTAGGAAAGTTAGAGTAATTTAGTAAGAATAACATGTTGATTAGAGGAGTTAATATAATTATATCTATTGTTATATGTTAGTGCTTTATATTTATAAGGTAGTGTTACATGTTAGTGCTTTATATTTAGAAGGTGTAGAAAAGGCCTAAGAGGGAGGCATAGACCTTTGTCAATGACATTGCTTTATACTAAATCTCTAAAGTTATGTTGATAAACATCTTAAGAGCATTGTGTAAGGTGGATGATTTTTTAGGAAAGTTAGAGTAATTTAGTAAGAATAACATGTTGATTAGAGGAGTTAAGAAGGGATTGTTATAATTATATCTATTGTTATATGTTAGTGCTTTATATTTATAAGGTAGTGTTATATGTTAGTGCTTTATATTTAGAAGGTGTAGAAAAGGCCTAAGAGGGAGGCATAGACCTTTGTCAATGACATTGCTTTATACTAAATCTCTATAGTTATGTTGATAAACATCTTAAGAGCATTGTGTAAGGTGGATGATTGAGTTATATCTTCTTCTAAAATAGTCAAACATGTAACTTGACTATCAAACATATCCTTTGTAGACTAAGAATCAATCCCCGAATCTACAACTTCTTTCTTTTATTTTATATCATAGTTTCTCCAAAGTCAACATTATTTATTGCAATGTATTAAATACAACACTGTATTAAATACATCACTCTAGTGTTTGAAATACTTTTGAATCATTTGAGACTTTTTTAATTATATTTTCAAAACCATGTTCTCTTCTTTTAAGTATATGTAATTATGTAATTCTATAATATTTGTGTCTCATATTTAAATATGTTGGTTTTGGAGCTTGATCTTCTTGATTTAGAGGTTGTGTTTCAGTCGTGTTTGGATCCCATACCATGACATGGGGTATGGGAGGAAAGCCCCCCCATTACAGTCACCATGGGGGGTCTAGGGGGGCGACGACTAATTTGGGAGCCCCACCTTGGCGGGGGTTCGGGGGCAGTTCCCTCGTAGCGAAAAATTTTGGAATAAAATGCCTTGTAAAATGTTGTAATTTCATAGTCATGACTTGGTCAATAATGCAGAATTTACGGTCCCATGGTATTGGGTATCCTGTGGTATTTTCCCATGGTAATCCCTCTTTAAAAGGAAGGCATTGTAATACTGTCGTGTGTGGTAGTATTGTATTGTAAAGATCTATGTGATTTTCTGAGAGAGACTGCAAGAGAGTGAAGAGCAAGTTGCAGCGAATGTGTTGTGAGTTGTATCCATTCATTTGTTGGATGGTATAATAAAAGGACTGGAAATTTCTTTGTGGACGTAGACCATATTGGGTGAACCACGTATATTGGTGTCTCTCTTATATTGTGTTTATGTTTTTTATTTTTGCGTCTTATTTTATGCTATTTTTCTACGATCCTGTTTTTCTAACAATTGGTATTAGAACCAAAGACCTGTTTGGTGCATAAACTCACAAGAAAGAAGGGTTCTTGGTTCGAGTGGGTGCAATAGCGGAAGAATGGAAGTTTAGGGTCAAAACATTCAACGGCCAAAACTACCCATTATGGAAGATGCAAATGGAGGACTATCTATATCAAAAGGATGTATTTCTACCCTTCGGAGGAAAATAAAAACAGTCGATGGCTATGAAGGACGAATAATGGGAGGTTCTTGATAGAAAGGCACTAGGAACAATACGATTGTGCCTGTCTTCGTCGATGGATTTCAATATTTCAAAATAAAAGACAACAGAAGGTCCGATGACTTCGTTAGATAAATTGTATGAAAAACCCTAAGCCTCCAACAAGGTATTTCTAGTTAGTGAAGGAAGGAAGACTGCGGAAGAAGTTTTCAAACTCGACAGTTTCGAACCTTTCAAGCAGGTTCCGCAGTCTTCCTTCCTTCACTAACTATAAAACTGTGGGTAATTATGAACAACCAAGGTATTTCTAGTGAAGCGTTTATTTAATATGAAGATGTCAGAAGGTGGGTATGTTGTTGACCATTTAAATGAATTTAATGTGATTACTAATTAGCTAAGTTCTTTAAAAGTGAACTTTGAATATGAGGTTAGCGCTCTTCTAATCTTGTGCTTATTGCCAGAAAGTTGGAACGACTTGGTCATGGTTGTAAGTAACTATGTCTTTAGTTCAAACACTTTGAAATTTGATGATGTTGTTGGTGTTATTCTTAGCAAGGAAATGTGAAGGAAAAGTGCAGGTGATACATTCGGTAATGCGTTGACCATGGAAAGCAGGGGAAGACAAAGGAGAGAGGAAAGATCCCAGGTAATCGTGGGAATTCTAGGAAGGGTAGATCCAAGTCTAGACTAGGAAAGTTAGAGTGTTGGAAGTGTGGAAAGAAAGGACATTTGAAGAAAGACTGCAAATATCTAAAGAAGAAAGGAGATGGACATCAAGAGACTACTCAGGAAGCAAATGTAGCAGGTGATATGTTACAAGATGCTTTGATTCTTGCATTAGGTAGTGCTAGTGATTAGTAGGTAGTATATTCAGGGGCTTCATTTCATGCTACACCCCATAGGAAATTATTTAATGATTATGTTCTAGGTGATTTTGGACATGCTTTATTGGGTGGTGATAAACCATGTAAAATTGTTGGAATGGGTAAGGTACGGATAAAGTTAAAGAATGGAGGTGAATGGATGTTGAAAGATGTAAGGCATCTTCCTGCTATGAAAAGAAATATGATCTCAACATGGTAGTTGGGATATGGTAGTTTTTTATCTACGTTTGGAGAAACGTGGTGGAAGATCACTAAAGGATCATTGGTAATAGCAAAAGGAGATAGGATAGGTACATTGTATTTGTGTCCTCATAATAATAATTATTCTATCTATGTAGCTTCCACAGAAACAAATATAGCATTGTGGCATCATAGGCTTGGCCACATGAGTGAGAAGGGGATGCAGATTCTCCACTCAAGGAAGTTGTTTCCAGGTCTGGAGTAGGTAAGTTTGGAATTATGTGAGAACTATATTTATGGAAAACATAAGAGAGTCAGATTTCTCAGAGTTGGGAAGCAAAAGAAGAGTGAAAATTTAGAGCTTGTGCATACAGATGTATGGGGACCAACTCAGGTACAATCTCTTGGTGTCTCTTGTTATTATGTTAATTTTATTGATGACACAACTAGAAAAACTTGGGTTTATTACATTCGACAAAAATATGATGTTTTTGTTACTTTTAAGAAATATAAAGCTTTGGTTGATAATGAGACAGGAAAAAGGTTAAAGTGTCTCAGATCTGATAATGGAGGTGAGTACTGTGATAAGGAGTTTGATAGTTATTGTTCATACCATGGGATTTATAGAGAGAGGATTGTTCCATCAACACCATAAGAAAATGGCATGTTAGAAAGGATGAAAAAGACAGTCATGGAGCATGCAAGGTGTATGAGATTGCATGCAGGGTTTCCCTTATAGTTTTAGGCATACTATAGATAATGTTGTTTACTTAATAAATAGAGGTCCTTCAAGTGCTTTGGATGCTGGGATTCCAGAGGAGGCATCGACAGGTAAAAAGGTAAACTACTCATTTCTGAGAAATTTTGGTTGTGAAGCATTTCTCCATATTGATAAAGAAAATAGAACAAAGCTTGAGGCTAAATCCAAGAAATATACATTTATTGGATACAAGGTTGATGATTTTGGTTATCGCTTATGGGATTATTGTTAACGCCTAACAGTCGCACACATGCGACATTTCAACAATCCATCTAGTAAAGCGTCATCAACATAAAGAATGCATCTCACCACAGGCATCCTCAACAGATCCAAAACATAACATGAGTCCATAAGTGCTAAGAAACAGTAAAAAAAAGGGTAGTGCGGGTATTACATAGTTGACTCGCCACTTAGTCCACACAAACACCATAACCAATGCACTTTCAATTTTATCCATTGTATGTCTTCAACATTAGCGACACAAGCCTTGTTGTAGGTTTTTACATTTTAGATTGTTTATTTTATTATTTATTAAATCAATGCATTGTATCATCACTAAATTCATCCACTAACCAAGAAGATCAATTGAAAGGCAAGTTGGGTGGTCATGGGCATATTCACCAAAGGATTAATGGCCCAAGCTTCTTCCATCTTCACAGTGGTGTTCTACACATAAATGTCACCAACTTGGGAGCTACAATCATCTCCCTCACTCTCCTAGATTCTAAATTTAATATCTCTAAACATTAAGCTATTATTCAACCCCTTTACCATACTTTTAGTAATTTCATCATGTTAATCATATTAATATTTGTAGGTTATCTAGCATATGTTGCTCTTGGATATGACTCTTTCACCTCGGGCATGGTATCAAATCAAATGTATATATATGTATTATCCTTTACAATTCTATTTTGTTGCTTTATTCATTACTCAAGCAACTTATCCAATATTGTACTGTCACTCATGTTTCCAATAACTAATGTACCTCTAGAAATATTCCCAACAAACATACTTTCTGCCTATCAAATGTCATCTAGAAAAACAAATATTTGACTCAATTAATCGAGATATAGATGTTCTGGAACATTTAAATTGACTATTGATTAAAGTACAAAACATTGTCAAACACATAAAAAATAGGCCACTTCACATTGTTGATAAACTTAAATTACCAATGGTTACTATTTCTTTGTGAGTCCATTGTTTAGTTTAGTCTATGGAGTTGTATCTACATTTTGTTTGTGTTGCGTGCTATATTATTTCCAAGTTTTATTGCTCATCATCCATATTTAGCATGCCATACTCTTGTTTCCATGCCCAAAAACAACTAAAGATGCATGTTTGGTTACTTTTTGTTGTTTTAATTGGTATGCGGGGTTGTGCACATTTTTAGTCTTTAGATTGCTCATTTTATTGTTTCTTAAATCAATCCACTAAATCATTTTGCGCTATATCATCACTAAAATCAATGCATTGGTCAAGAAGAGCAATGGAAAGGAAGGTTGGGTGGTTATGAGTATCTTCACCAAAGGAATAATGGCCCGGGCTTCTTTCATATTCACAGGGCTCATCTACACATAAATATCACAATCTTGGGAGCTACACTCATCTCCCTCACTTTCCCCGATGCTAAAGGTAATATTACACCCCTAAACCCTAAACTACCCTTAAACCCCTTTGCTATATTTTTAATAATTTCATCATATTAATCATATTAATATATGCAATTCATATACCAAATGTTGCTCATGGATACAAAGGTTATGATGGTTATCCTAGTGCTGATCATTTTGTTCGAATGGCTAACATGTTGTTGCCATGTCTAACAATCAAACAAAGATTTATTCTTTGTTACTTTCTAGTTTTTAAATTTCATCGCAAGAATTATTGAAGGGATTCTTCAATAATTTATTCCTTCGGGTAGTGGTGTTCTACATGATGAGAACTAGAGGCGAGGTGGTTGATGTGACCATGTGCACGGTTGGTTCAGTGGGATACTTTTCAAGAATATTTTAAATACTCTAACTCTCTAGATCTTATATCCCACATTGCAACTCCTTGTCTAAGAAGAAGGTCATTGCAAGAATTGTTGAAGAGATTCTTTGAGTAACTAATCTAGTTGATATTGTTGTTAGATTCTGCATCAATCCTTATTTGCACAAACATTATCCTATCTCTCCCAATGACGAATTCGATGGCAATACAGGGCTCCCTCATCCTTCGTTCCTTGATACCACCTGGTACACACCATCTTTGGATTCTTCTATGTACAATACATCACCCAATACTATCAACAACTAGCTTCATTATACTCCAGTTGCAATGGGTTGAGGGCGATTTAAGAGATCATGCACAACTCCAACTACAATGGGCTCGGGGCAATTTGGGAGATCTTCATTTTTTTTATGTCCAAGTATAAACACTAGTCATATGTTCTATATTATTAAGTAGGGACATATAGGTTTGTAAATGTTTGGTTAAGAGTAATGGAGGAGGAAGGGACCCAGCAGTGGGTGCATCAAAGTTGGAACAAGTTTTTTAACCTTTATTGTTTTCAATTTAAATCTCAGAGCAAAATATAATATATATCCAAGTTACATTATTTAGAGTGACTACTATGGTGATTTATTGTGATTCATAAAATTGTGACAGTTAAATACATTAATAAAATTGGACTTGACAATTTTTAAAGAGAGACCTATGTCCTCCAATCCACTTATTATAGCTAAGTTCACTATTCAATTCGGTTCACTCAAATCAATTCATTGTTCTTTAATAATTACTTCTTATATATCTAAAATAGCTTATTGAATGTTTGAAAAATAACTTATATATAATTTATTTTATATTATCTATTTTATTTCTTAATATATAGTATTATTTTATTTTTTAATATATAATATTATTCTATTTTTTAATATAATTTAAAAGTAATGTTGTATTAATTTTTTTTAAATGTATAACCAAATATGGAATTTATCATTTTAATTATTTTTTAATATATCACTAACGTTATCACACATCTATCTTACTTAACTATAGAGTTGTACATAAATATGTTCACATGGTAATGTATTCTATGAGATACATTATACATCATACTTTCTCCATGGAGAAACACACGTGTGCTCTATTAAAAAGCATGTATTCTACCTCTAATGTTATGAGATATTTCATCTAACCTGTGTGCTCTACAACATACACTAGCGATTACAGGTGCGTGATAAGGGGCACTCAAATCGCCCCGGTATTTCGGTGAGCGGTTTTCTGGCGAGGCACAGTTCCACCCCTTTCTAGTTATTTTTTTGGAATTTCGATGATCTGGGTCGTCTTAAAATGGGCCAAAACCCCTAGGGGCATAGTTTCATGGCATAGTTCCGCAGTAAATGGGGTGGAACTAGGATTCCGTCGGTTTTTATAACCGGATCTAGGGAACAATTCGCCGGAAAAGCGGGGCGATTTGAGTGCCAGTTATCCCACGCCACGATTACACGCATTGTCTTGGTTACACGAAGAATCTTGTACAAAAGAATCTCATGTCAAGCTTTTTCATAAAGAAACCCCCTTTTGAAAGAAAGAAAAAATTTGTAATTCATTAATTTGTAACAAATTAAATATCGCATAGATTGTAATGTCTTGTCATGGAGATTTATAAGATCTTTCATTTGTAGCTTACATGGTGGAACAACATTCCCAAAAATATGAGAAGGAGACAAATATAATTTGTACTAAACAAATTATAATAAAAGGATTATTCTTCTATATCTGTGTACTAATTAATGTAATGATTATCAAAATATCAATCCATAAAATAGCAAAAAAACGCAAAGCCTGAAACAAATTTTCATTGATAGAATTTGGCCGCTATCTTGGGGGCTGCTTGGACCCCTAATTAATCATAGGTCCGAGATCCAATTCCATGATATTGTGCCCAGTACGCTCCCATAGCTTCCAGAAACCTTCAATCAACTGCAAACCCCTTTTCGAGAGAGTATCATACCTAGTGTTTTGCACACAGAAAATATGATTGCATCTAAAATCCATGAAAAGGGCCAAAAGCTGGATAATTTCTTCATAGATGGGGTGAAGGAAAATGTTCTTCAAGTCCCTTCTATTATATATCTAATCCATAATAAGCTTGGAGTCACCGAATATTTGAAGTTTGTTGATACCCTTTGAATGAGCCACCCTAGGGACCAGTTGTAGAGCCAATAATTCAGCCCTGTTGTTAGTGCATAAACCAAGCCCGGAAACAAAGGAGAAGTGTACCTGCTTCGAAAGATGTATAAGACCACCCGCACCACCCATCGTTGGGTCACCCTGGGAGGCACAATCAAAGTATGCCCAAGGGAATGATCGATCAATAAATTCTTCAATCACCCTCCTAACAATTGGAGCTGGTCTTTCATGAGTCAAACAATTCAAAATCACTAAGGCTTTATTGACAAAGTGAATGGGAGCGTATGTGATATCTTCAAAGGTGGCATGGTTCCTTGCATTCCATATACCCCAAATGAGGAGAACCGGTAGAGCCTCATAATCTTTGAATGCATCATTGGACTGCCACTCAAATAGCACCTCGCCAACCTGTAATCCATTCCATCGAAACTGAACACCTAAAATATGAGAAGCAAGTGTCCACATATTCCTCATATATTGGCAATGAATGAAGAGATTATTAATGTCTTCATTTTCCTCCAAGCATAAAGGACAACGACCAAGACCAATGCAAAACCTATGAACTAAAACATCCCAAACCGACACTTTCTTTTGAGGAAAAGCCACAAAAATATTTTCACTTTCAATGGGTAGCCATAATTCCATATCACATTGTTCCACCATTCAACAGGGTTTGAATCTTCTTCCTCTCGCAAAACATTGTATCCAATTTTTGGAGTATAAATACCATCTTCCTCATTGCGGGACCATATGAGCCATTCTAGTCTGTTAGTAAGATGAATATGACAACTAGCAAGACATCTGATATATTTATCCCAACAAATCTTATTCTCACCAATAAATGATAATTGTTCCGCCGTAAGCCAAGGTTGGTTAAGTACAGTTGTAGGAAACATTTAGTCAACCCCACTTGCACCCACAAAAATAGAAACTAGATTGAACATCAAGGGGGACAGACTTGAATAAATCTAGGAAGGTAGGTGCACTCTCTTAAGAAATCTGACACATGGTTGGGTGAGCTAAATTATAATTGAATAATTAAAAATTAGGCATTTTTGCATGAAGCGACATGTGTCGCAGTGAATTTTCCTATTTAAGGAAGGCATGAGGAAGGGGAAGGGGACGCTATGGCAAGATGGTTGTCATAATGAGTGTAAGTCATTGATTTTCTTCTATTGGATTTTGGCTGGATATTTTGGTAGGGGGGAATCCCACTTCTAGATCTCTATTTTTTGTGTGTGAGCCACTACAACCCTGAAGCTCAGGGGTGGCTATGCAACTGATTGCATAAGACTATGGTTGGGTGGCGAAGCTAACGATTGCTTCGCCTATGGTTAAACGAGATTTTGTTGGAGGGATCTAAGGGGTGAAGCGAACGGTAAGGGACAAGCTAGATCGGTTGACGACGACTACTCCTTCGACAACGGGATCGACCAACGGATGACGGTTTAAGGTTCCACTTGTATTTGCTAAAGGTAAATTTATTCTTGTGTAATTTAATTTTCTATTATTGATATGTTCGAATCTGTTTTATATTATGTTGATGTGTTTCAGATTAGTTTTAGGAATGACCCCACAAACAGGGGTCCCTACATTTGGTATCAGAGCCAGTCGAGCCTTGAGGGCACCGGACTCATAATTATATTATTCAGGTTTCGTAATAGAATTTACGTTTAAAGTGTGATTCCTTGGAGTTGGTTTGGACCGTGTCGAAGAGCTGCGACGTCCCTTGCACAACAAGAACCAAGCCATCCATCTCTGTCGATCAGGATATTCTTCTAACATCTGCTTCAAATAAAAGAAAGTTTAATCTAAATTATGTGATACTGAAATGGCATGAATATATTTACTATTGAAATTTGTCGATTCAGCTTATCTCCTACTCTTTGGATATGCAATATCGAAATGAAATGATTCGGTTACCTAGTAGCAGCAATTAATTTACTATTGAAGCTTGTCAATTTAGTTTATTTTCTACCTTCTGGATCTGCAACATTAAGATGCAATTGTTTGGCTATTTAGTAGTAACAATAACTATATGATTTAAGTTGTCAATCCAGTTCATTTCTAATTTTTGGGTCTGTAAAATCGTGATGTCAATATTCGATTATTTAGTGGTAGTTTTAAGTTCTTGATAATGAATCGTACTATATGGTATTCAACACAGTAAACTAGGGTTCATTTACTGGATATCAGATGCATATGGATTGCCTCTTCGAGGGCGCTCAACAACAACAACAACAAAAATGGTGTTGAAATACAATTACTCTGTTATTCGGTAGGTGCTTTAAAAACTTGAAACTTCAAAATCGAAAGGGGACTCTGACCTACCCATCTCAGGATAGATTAGATTGTACTGAGATCTACCCTTATGAGACCGCCCGCACAGGACCCCCACAATATAAAAAAAAAGAGGGGAGATGTATCGGATAGCAAGTTTACTATCAAAGTTGAAGTTGTCCGCCATACTGAAATCACAGAGTTGAGCATTGATTTCGTTACTTCTTATTAGTAAATAACGTATTGGAATTTTAAATGTTGAAACTCATAAACCGCTATCGATAAGGAGTCTGTAGGATCCATTGAAATTAAGGATATAAATATACCTTGTCATAGGGAAACTACACGGCAGAGACACCGTAGTAGAAACCGACCTGTGATTTTGTTTACAACCGTATGCTCATACTAATTATCCTCTACTGGAATGTAATCGCTTAATGAAAGTTAAGAGTTGGTACTCTTTACTCCATCCGTTAGTAAACATTCCGTTAATTTTATAATGTTGGAACCCATAAGACAGAAATCGATTTTAAACTGGCGGATCTATATTTTTGTCAAGGTTATGATTGTTTTAATTGCATGTGAAATTATTTAAAATCTATATATTATTGTAAGGAGATAGATATGCATATATATATAAGAATACAGATGGTTTATATACATTAAAAATAAAAATAATCAAATGCTCAATTCCCAAATGGAGATTCGACGGAAAATATGGGGAGAAATCGATGGGAGCTTGTCTCCTTAAAGGAGCGCTCAAAAACTGTAGACTGCCAATTGTTCCCTTGATTGACTCAAAAGGTTCCCTTGATTGCCCTATCATTCTGGAGTTCGATCTCCAAGTGGCGGATCTATATTTTTGTCAAGGTTATGATTGTTTTAATTGCATGTGAAATTATTTAAAATATATATATTATTGTAAGGAGATAGATATGCATATATATATAAGAATACAGATGGTTTATATACATTAAAAATAAAAATAATCAAATGCTCAATTCCCAAATGGAGATTCGACGGAAAATATGGGGAGAAATCGATGGGATCTTGTCTCCTTAAAGGAGCGCTCAAAAACTGTAGACTGCCAATTGTTCCCTTGATTGACTCAAAAGGTTCCCTTGATTGCCCTATCATTCTGGAGTTCGATCTCCAAGTGGTGGTGGGTGGTATTCTCTAAACCTGGCGGATCTTCCGAGGGTAAACTGGTATTTTATATAAATATATCTTTATATCCGCGGTAATTTAGGGGTGAAAGAAAACGAAAGGGAATTCATGCAGGGTATTTTGTTGGCAGAAAGAGGGACAGATTCGTGGAGCCGAATCCCTGCTTAGCCCCTTTAAATTCGTGTTTTGAGTTATGGGGAGGAACAGCTCTATGAAGAGCTCGATTCCCACTGCACCTATTGTATATTCTCTACAAATAAACTCTAGCTGATAGTATGTATATGATGAGTATCGCTTGACAAAGCTCCCTTTTAGGATAGTGATCCATACATAGCGATCTATGTATTTTAGTGTTGCTTGACAGGATATACATATATTCTTATTGTTTCGGTATGAATATCGATGGTGTGAGTTATCCTTTTGATTGAAAGAGTCGACCTCCATGTGGTAAAGCCGCCCCGATGATGCTCTCGCATCGTGGAGAGCACTGAATGGATAGTCGCAGCATTCTCTCCCTATATAAGTGTTTGTGATAGGAGTTCGTTTTACTCAACTCACTGGAACAGAGTTGAAGTATGTTATTTCTGCATACATTATTTCGGTAAAAGAGTTCTTTTCGATAAACGCTTTCTTCATGATAGCTCTGCAAGGTGAGATCCTTGCTCAGATCGACGGAATCATTAATTACTTTGTATAATGTGATCTGTATTTACTCTGTATAATACGATTTTAACTTATATTAACTGAGTTATCTTCTTTACATAGTATGACCTTTTGACTACTTGCTACCTCTGTTTCCTGAAGGGCGCATTGGAAGACCATATCGTAATCCTTAATTTATATGTCACATGGTTAACATAAATCCATGTGGAGAACTCAGTTGTTTTTTGGATAAAACACCTGGTGGTTGTTAAATAGTGGGTGAATAGCATGGAATTATTCTCTCGGTAGTCTGTGTTGGATAGGATGCATACTCAGATAGCTGGCTCCGGTCGAAATGTCTGCTTCGGCTGTCGTTTACTAGTGAAAATATGAAATCTATAATTTCTACAGTAAGGAAAATGCAATTATGTATGTGTTTACCATGGATCCTAGTAGATCTGCTTCGATAATTGTTTATTAGTGATAATATGAAGTTCTATAATTCTTACGGTAAGGAAACAATAATTATGTATGCACTTTTGCATAGATCCTTGTTATATGCATGTTTTCATATCCAAATCGTGAATAGAACAAATCTAGTTCAACATTTGTTTATTTGCGAGGATAGGAAGTTTGTATCCTTGATCATGAAGGAAGCACAGATCCTATGTTTGATATATTAGAATTTTAGTGTGTTATAAAGATCCATATTTAGTACTGATATTTTGATTAAAGTTGTATGTCTATGTATAATTAACATAAGGAAGACATAGACCCCGCACAGGATTAAGTTAAAGTATAGTTCTTATATCACCTTGTAAATAGAAACATGAGTGGATGATCAAGGGAAAAGGGGAACACCCTGCGCAGTCAAAATATTTGACATGCGCAGTAAATAAATAATATCCTCTTTTTCTTTTGCTACTTTTCTTCACAAATTACCTGCGCGAAAAGAATTTTACTGCGTGCAGGTTAACTACACTTTTCTACCTTTTACTGTACGGGGATTACCCGGGCTTTTCGACTTTTTACTGTGCAAGTGAACTTCGTTGGCGTAAATTCTAAACTTCACAAAATACTTTGCTGAATACTTTACTTTGCATGAGCTTCGCACTTCATACAAATTACTTTTGCATAAGCTTCTTTACAAGGTTAACTCGCATACCTATTTAGCTGGGCACAACCCAATCTTAAACAAACTTTCTATAAATGTATTTTATGCTAAAACATAAGAACCAAAACATATGTAGAAGTTATTGCGCAATTAAACTAGGGATTTTACCACCGTGAAATACTTGGTAATCTTGATTTGATTTATAGATCGTAAATGTAAACAACATTTACGCAGGTCAATATGAAGTAGATGTGCGGGATGCATAAACCAACATTCTTCAAAATGAATACATAAAACTAAAGACTTATATATATTACTACTGTAAAATAGAGTAACTTTGCCGCACTTACAGAGAGATGAGTTTTACTTCAATCTTTCACACTTTTACAGAGCTTGGGCTCTTCATACATTTCACGAGTTTTTACTTCTTCTCTTCTTCTCTTCACTCCTCCATCTCTTTCTCTTTCTCTATCTCTGTGAATGATTTTCATTTATAGAGTTTCATTATCACCGACTCAAGATCACTTCACTTGGAAGCTACAGGGTTTCATTAAAGACTGTAATAAATTTCTACCTAAGAATTCTTGATATGCAAAATACTAAAGCGGTCACATAAATATTAATTTGATGTGCGCCGGATTGGTTGCAAACTGACTGATTGACTGACTAACTTCTGACATTGCAGACTGACTGAGTGTCTGACAGAGCCGGCGCATATCAGATACGCTATCAGCTCATTAATTACAATATTTCCAACACTCCCCCTTAATTATGAGCGAAAGGGGATCATCAAACAACAATAAAATATTACAAAATATTTCAGAGTTGCGACACGCTCTGTTCATGACATAGTTCACTACACAGAACTTGTCACTCCCAAACAACTTCGCAAGTATTGGAATGTGTCCCTTGCCAATGGTTTTGTAAATATATTTTCTACCTGATCTTCAGACCTACAAAATTCTAAACAGATTTCCTTGTTGTTTATCAATTCTCTGATAAAATGATACCTTGTGTCAATGTGCTTGGTTCTCTTGTGGAACACATGATTCTTTGATAGTGCGATAGCTGAATTATTATCGCAGTAAATCATTGTGGGTTCTTGCTGGTTCTGCGATAGATCACTTAACATCCTGTGCATCCAAACGGCTTGACATGTAGTGCTTGTAGCTACGACATACTCTGCTTCTCCTGAAAAAAGAGTTACTATGGGTTGTTTCTTTGAATCCCATGATACAACACCTGTTCCTACATGAAATGTATTCCCATATGTGCTTTTCTATCATCTATGTTGCCTCCATTGTCACTGTCAATGTATCCAATGAGTTTGAAATTTTCTGAGGTTGAATACAAAATACCAAAGTTTTTTGTTCCACTTACATACCTCAGAATTCTTTTACCTGCTTGCCAATGAGATACTTTTGGTGACTCCATGAATCTTGAGATTAAACTGACACCATACATGATATCTGGCCTTGTTGCTATAAGATACATAAGGCTGCCAACGAGCCTTTTAAACAGAGTAGGATCTACATTGGATCCATCATCATCCTTGCTCAATTTCAAACCTGTTATCACTAGTGTTGGAGTTGTCTTACAGTTTAACATTTTAAATCTGTTCAAAACATCACTCGCATACTTTGACTAAGATATAAATATCCCATTTTCAGTCTGTTGGACTTCAATGCCCAGAAAATACTTCATAAACCCCAAATTAGTCATTTCGAGTTCATTTTCCATGACTGTTCTAAATTCCTTTATGCCAAAATCACCAGTAAATATTAAATCATCTACATACAAGCAGACAATTAGCTTATACTTTGCTGGTTGATTTTTGTGTACAGCGTAGGCTCACATTCACTTCTGAAACTTCATAGCCTTGTGGCTGCCCAACATATACTTCTTCCTCCAAATAACCATTTAGAAATGCAAACTTAACATCCATTTGATAAACAGGCCATGTCTTATGAGCTGCGATGGCCAAAAATGTTCTGATAATGTCCATTTGAGCTACAGGTGCAAAAGTTTCATTGAAGTCTATGCCAGGCTGCTATGTGAATCCTCTTGCTGCCAATCTTTCCTTGTGCTTCTGCACATTTCCATCAACATCTTGCTTGGTCTTATAAATCCATTTCACGCTTATCACATCCTTGTCCTTAGGAACATCAACTTGTTCCCATGTTTGATTCTTCTTAATGCATTATATTTCTTCATCCATGGCTTGTGTCCAAACTTTATCTTCAACAGCTTCTTCAAATGTTAGAGGATCATTAACTTGAGAAAATAATGCAAAAACTGAGAATGAATTAGGTGTAGCAGTCTCATATATCTCGCGTAGGGTTCTTGTCTTTATCGGAGTTGTTGGTGTCCAACTGCGCGAACTGCTTGATGGATTTTGCTGCGCACTTGGTGTGCTTGTCGGAGTTGCTTGAGCTGTGACTTGTGTAGGAGTTCCTTATGCTGGAACATGCTGCGCAGTTCTTATTTACATGCGGAGTCTCAACCACATCTTCTGCAATGTCATCATGTTCAACATGTGACACGATTTTGACATTCTTCTCCATAGTTCCATCCCATGCTTCATTTTCTACAAACTGAACATTTGACTGATAATTACTTTTCTTATGACAGGATCATACAACTTGTATGTTTTTGTGTCTTCAGAATACCCAATAAAAATGCATTTTTGTCGTTTATTGTCTAATTTCCTTCTCAACTCATCTAGAACATGTGCGTATGCTACACAACCAAAAACTTTTAAATGTGAAACACTATGTTTCATACCTGTCCATGCTTCTTGCGGAACTTTGTTCTTCACGCTCTTTGTCGGACATCGATTCATGATGTAAACAGCAATTGCCACTGCTTCATCCCGCTATTCATTTAACAGATGCATAGCTGCCAACATACTGCGCGCCATCTCCATAATGGTTCTGTTCTTCCTCTCTGCGATACCATTCTGCTACGGTGTATACCGCGCAGTGAATTGCTTCTGTATGCCATGATTTTTGCAAAATTTTAAGAAATCATTTGAAACATACTCACCACCTCTATCTATTCTTAATAGCTTGATGTTGTAACCACTCTGCTTCTCCACAAGTGCCTTGAACTGTTGAAAACAATCAAATGCATCAGATTTATGTTTTAGAAAATAGAACCATGTTTTTCTTGTGAAATCATCAATAAATGTGAAAAGATAAGTGCATCCTCCCATGGACGGTGTTCGCATCGATCCACAAATATCAGAGTGCACAATTTCAAGTGGTGTGCGAGCTCTGTATGACTT
Source organism: Larix kaempferi (assembly GCA_027924585.1). Taxonomy (NCBI): domain Eukaryota; kingdom Viridiplantae; phylum Streptophyta; class Pinopsida; order Pinales; family Pinaceae; genus Larix; species Larix kaempferi. The sequence goes on from BSBM01001018.1 coordinate 1,233,891, forward strand.
TCCGACTGGAAAAGTCTCTTTGTGTTGTTTTCCAAAAATACAGCCTTCACAAATTCTCTCTGGTTTTTCAATCAATGGCAATCCTTTCACCATGTCCTTCATATGCAGTAGCTTCAGCCCACCAAAATTCAAATGTCCAAATCTGAAGTGCCATAACCAGGATTCATCCTTTATTTCTGTCTGAAACGCAACTTGCATTTCACTATCTTTTTCTTCCTTGTCACAGTGAATTTCTGCTTCTTTGCTTTCTGCTTTGAATGCCGATCCAGAATTTTCATTCTGTCTTTTATCAACAACTTGAGTTGTTTTTCATCTTATGATTGGCCTTATCGTCAAAGGAAACAAGCGATTGCTTGTCATCTGCACTTCGGCAATTAACTAATTGCTTGGATATATGTTCTTGATCACACAATGCTTTCCTATCATGTGAACTCTGTATCCTTTCTCCATCAACTGTCCAATACTCATCAGATTATGCTTCAAGCCTTGAACATAATAAACATCAGGCATAAATTTTTGCTCCCCCTGTTTTGTTAGAATATCAACAGTACCCTTACCCAAAACAGTAACTTGAATATTATTTCCAAGTGTGACATCAATTTGAACTGATTTATCTAGACTAGAAAATAGATTTAAATTACCAGTCATATGATTGCTACATCCTAAGTCTAAATACCATATGTCATTTGGACTTTCTTGGATAGCATTATATTCAAGTGGAGATGCACATGCTAAGAACAGTGAGCTATTCGGAGTGTTGCTACTGCTTGACTGTGTTTGTCCTTGCTTTCCTTGGTCATACTACTTCTTCCTGCATTCATATGCGAAGTGTCCATACTTCTTACAGTAATGACATTGAATTTTTTATTTATCATACCTTTGTCCACTTGGCTGAGTGGGAGTCTGATTCTGGCTTCTACCAGTGCCATGTACAGGGCTGCTGCTGCGACCTCCTCTGAAAGAACTTCATCCTCTGCCTATTCCATGGCTTATGGATGACTGTGCTGCGAATGCACCTTCCAGTGATGTATCTGAACCACTGATTCTATGTTCATGATTGAGTAATGATGCTTGCAACTCATTAATAGTAAATGTGGACAGGGCTTTGTTTTCCTCCAGGGTCACAACTAAAGATTCAAATTTCTTTGGAAGAACTCTAAGAACTTTTTCAACAACCCTTTGGTCACCTAGAGTTTCTCCATGAGACTTTACTTGATTAACCAGACCAATAACACGAGTGTAGAATGATTCAACTGACTCTGTATTTTTCATAGACACAGATTCAAAATCTCTTCTAAGAATCTGAAGTTTGGTAGTCTTTACCTTGTTCAAGCCTTGATAGGAAGTTTCTAGTGTGTCCGATGCTTCCTTAGCTGACTGCGCTGCTGCTATTCTTGGGAGTATTGATTCATGTGTTGCTTGATGTATGTGGAATAACGCATTTCCATCTTTCTTCCTCTATTCCTTCAGAACATCCTTCTCAGCTTGTGTGAGATTGTTGTATGCTACTAGATCTGCTGGTTCTGCATAACCATTCTAGGCTATTTCCCATACATCTTGACCTCTAAACAAAGCTTTCATAGTTAGAGACCAATATTCATAATTTTTACCAGAAAATATTGGAGTCTACAAATTACCAGAAGTGGAAGCCATTCTTAATCACTTTTCCCTTTTGTAAATTCAATTTCTACTTTCCGTAAACCAAGCTCTGATACCAGATCAAGGGAAAGGGGGAACACCCTGCGCAGTCAAAAGATTTGACCTGCGCAATAAATAAATAATATCCTTCTTTTTCTTTTGCTATAGAGCTGCCCTTCACTTAGCAAATACTTTGCTTTAATTTATTTGCGAACAATTTTCTTCACAAATTACCTGTGCGGAAATTACCTGCGCAATTCCACATTTTACTGCGCACAGGTTAACTACACTTTTCTACCTTTTACTGCAAGGGGATTACCTGGGCATTTTGGCTTTCTACTGCGCAATTCACTACCCTCGCGGAAATTCTTAACTTCACAAAATACATTGCCGAATCTTCATACAAATTACTTTTGCATAAGCTTCTTTACGAAGGTTAACTGCGCACAAGTTACCTTCGCATACCTATTTAGCTGCGCACAATCCAATCTTAAACAAACTTTGTATAAATGTATTTCATGTTAAAACATAAGAACCGAAACATATGTAGAAGTTACTGCGCAGTTAAACTAGGGCTTTTACCACCGTGAAATACTTGGTAATCTTGATTTGATTTGCAGACCGTAAATGTAAACAACATTTACGCAGGTCAATATGAAGTAGATGTGCGGGATGCATAAACCAACATTCTTCAAAATGAATACATAAAACTAAAGACTTATATATATTACCACTGTAAAACAGAGTAACTTTGCCGCACTTACAGAGAGATGAATTTTACTTCAATCTTTCACACTTTTACAGAGCTTGGGCTCTTCATACATTTCATGGGTTTTTACTTCTTCTCTTCACTCCTCCATCTCTTTCTCTATCTCTGTGAATGATTTTCATTTATAGAGTTTCATTATCACCGACTCAAAATCGCTTCACTTGGAAGCTACAGGGTTTCATTAAAGACTGTAATAAATTTCTACCTAAGAATTCTTGATATGCAGAATACTAAAGTGGTCACATAAATACTAATTTGACGTGTGCCGGATTGGCTGCAAACTAACTGACTAACTAACTTCTGACAATACCCTATCAGCTCATTAATTACAATATTTCCAACAGATAAAACCCGAACCTTGCATTATGGTGTTGGAATTTAAGAATTCAACAACTGTGCGATGTCACCTTAAACTAGAGTTTCGGGTGGCTGTAGATGGGAGATCATCACTCATCGACCTGTCGCGATTGGAAACTGAGGTATCTACTCTTAGTATTTAAGAACTGAAAGTCTAGGGTGCAAGATACCCATATTAGACGCGAGATGGAGAACCATTGAATCTTAGCGAGTGACGATCTTAACTGTATGTCTTTGTGCTTATCTAGTACTCCCACCATGTAAGCAGTAATTCTAATATGTGCCAGTTCACTGAATGCGGAGGATTATGCTCTACGGCAGACCCTAGAATAATGTACGTTGAGTTGTTGTTCATACACCAAATCCTCTCTTCTATTGAGCATAAGAAATATCTAAGTATAATCAGTCCTGCTCTATACCGAGTCCTTCCTTGTTATACATTAGGAAATTATGATTATAGGTTAGATTTATTTTTTATATATATAACTACGAATTCGAGCCCGAATAATACAATTCGCGATGGACTATGAAGTAAATAATTCTTACATATGTTCACAGGAATCGTAAATGGAACAAATACTTCAGAGCTTAATGATCTTCGAAAGAATAATCAAAATCTGAGTATATGTTAAATGCACTTGTAATCTGCTATCATTCAATAAATGATGTAAAGTATATACTTTGTCTGGAATTGTCACTCTCTACATTTAAACTCTTATGGAATTCAACAAATTTATGCCTCACCGTATTGATCAGAATTTTTGTTAAGGTAGTTGAATTATAATGTACTTATTTGCTAATTGAAAAGTATGATAAATCATATACTTTAAGAATTGAAGTCACGGATATCAATATGTAAAAATCTTTTAATTATTTCATGTTGAAATAAAATGGTTAGATAACTAGTTTTATATTGGAAGGGTTTGTAAATTGGATGGTTAAAAGGTAAAACGTAATTTATTACTCCTTGAAAGATATGATGTGTATATAATTTATTTTGGGTTGAAAAGAATTAGATATATAATTTTGAATTGTAAATCTCCTTACTCCTACATATCAAAATAAAATCTGTTATGTACTTTACTTAAAAGGATTAAATAGATAGGTGTTAGAGTGAATATTGCATTCATGGTATAGAGATTATTCGGAAATGTATGAGCATTGTAAATAGAGTAGACTGTTCTCTATTTTAAATTGAAATTATAGAATGATAGGTTACTTTCATATATTTTGAAATGAGAAATTAAGTTGGGGTCATTTCCTTAATTATTGTAAATATTTGGATTTAAAATGGGTAATATTCTTGTAGAAATGAAAAACAAAGATTGGAATATGGTCCTACCTATTGCAAAAGTGTTGGATTTAATATGGTGGAAAAAGGGATGGGGTGCAATCCTAGTTATTATGAATATGTTGGAATTGAAAAGGTTGATGTTGGGAATTGGCTTACTTAAAATAATAGTTCAAAATCAATTTGAAGCATTGAGGATATTATTATAAAATTGTGGGTTTGTATATATATATATATATATATATATATATATTTATATTTATATTTATATTTATATTTATATTCAAATGAAACCTTGAAGGGTAATACGACTATGATTTTAATGGAATTATAAAGAATTATAGAACTAAGAAAATTATTTTTAAGGAGGAGAATATAATTACATAAAACTTGAAGAAATTGTCTTACCTTTACGATGATGTATATTATAAGGAATCAAGATAATATTTAAAAAATGATTAATATCGACATTGTAGTCGATATGAATTCGAGAGAATTAGGACATCGTTAATGAAAATGAACAAATACACACTTGACGTCACGATGATGTGGTAAAATGAAGACATTATAACTTGGAAGACCTACCGAGGGAGGGTAACAAACGTAAGTGACTATGACGAAAGAGTAGTGATTCTCATTTTTTTAAATAGTGGTGATTAGGACTAAATGGAGATGTATTAGATGCATTACAAGAAACTTTATGTAACTATTGCATTGGGATTGAAGCACCTCGTGAAGGGTAAAGGAAAGCAGGAATCCAGGTTAGATATTTTAAAACTTTTCCTAAATAACCATGATAAGAAGGCAAGTGGATGGATATGTTTGATGGATTTTGGGAAATTGATAATTTTTAACTGACAAGGCACCAAGATACTCAAATTGACGAGACTTTAAGAGATTGTCGAGGGAGTGAAACGGACTTAAAATTTGAAAAATGAGATATCAATGTGATCAGTATGATGAGCTGAAGTCAACGACATGGATTGTGCATTACGATAAAACCATATATGAAAACTAAGGACCACGAACTTGAAATTTAACCCTGATATCGAATTGGTAAAATAAAGACTATTTTAGTAAAACGAAGTATGGGGACAATCAACACGAAAATTTGAGCACAATGATGTGTGACTAGTTCTAATAATAGGACTCAATGAGATTATGATGACCCACACAGTTGTGATGTTGTTGAATGGGTCATGTGAATATGAAAATAATGGAATGAAGTAAGGATGTGATAAGCTCATTAACCTAAACACAATGATACTGATGAAAGCACTAAGATATAAATTTTAATACGTTCGACTAAGTCACTAAGTTCCGATGCCTCAAATCCTATCAAATTGAGAACCAACATTTTTAAAACATTTAGAGGTTTTTGGAAGTAGTCTTATGGGAATTGATTTTGGAATATTTGAGGGTCTCTCTTGATTTGTTAAAACTGTGATTTGACTAAATATTTTATGATGTTTACCTTCTCATCTTGGAGGAAAGGATAACCAAATGGATTTGAATTCTTGCTTGGTTTTGTTATAATGATGATTTGATAACTATTGGGTGGTTATTGATGCAATATAGCTTGCAACTAATTTGGATATCGTAGACCTTCGCAGATGACTAGGAGGTATAGGAATTCTAAGTTGGGACTGACAGTGATTAAAAGTATTATTAAATTTGCACTACGCTAAATTACGATTGAATTCCTGACAATGTATTGGAACCATACTAGATGATCTAGAAAAACTAATGTTTAGAACCACTAATGCTTATGGCCATGATTGTTTGAGAAAAATAGAAGAAAATGACAAGAAAATCAAACTCACTTAACTTCGGGACGAAGTTCTAAATAAGAGGGGGTGTATGTAATGCCCCTAAAATGACTGTGGACTTTAAGGGAACCTGTCGAGTGACCCGGTTGAACAAACTTTGATAAAGTGGTCTTTTGAGTCTTGATATGTCTTAACGATTGAGAAACACCTGAAGATGTGCATGACGACAAATTTGATGAATGAAAACAATGGATTAAATGATAATTTGTGGAATTGGATACTTTATCTGGAATTGATGAATAAATGTATGCTTGCTTAATGATTAGTTGTTTTATGGAATATATGATGTGTATACATGAATATGCTGCTTAACGATTAGCTATGTTAGGAAATATATGATGTGAGTGAAAGAAATGCATGTTGGCTTGACGATTAGCAGACTGACGAAATATATGATGTCATGAGTAAATTGTGGTTGCTTAACGATTTGTAGATCATGAAATGAATTATGATAAATAGGAACAGAGCTATTAATGTGTGTTTTGAGCATGTGAGTAACAACAGGTGAAACGATTCACCGACGGACTCACAAAGGAAATAAATGGGTCATAGAGTACGGATAAAATCACACACGGAGGAACGACTGTTGATGTATTTGTAACTTCAAAATATATTCACTTGTATATTGTATGCATTACATTTGTACTTTATTGTATCCCCAATGGAGATGTATTATTCCTCCGATTGGAAGTGTCGTCATTTGTATTTGCAAGTGTCGCAAGTTATATTGTAAGTGTCGTAACTTATATTTGATGGGTTATTAGACCACCTTAGAGGGGTCGGCCCAATGTGGGTCAAAGGGTTATTAGACCACCCTAGTGGGGTCATCCCAGTGACAAGTGGTAATGGGTTATTAGACTCTCCTAAGGGAGGTCGGCCCAGTTAGAGTAAAAGGCAATTCAAGTCATTGTATAAATAGAGAGTGTGTGTCTCTCATTCTCTTCATTCACACACTCACTCACTTCGCATTAGTGAGAGAGAGGAGGAGTGTGCACAAGTGGAGGAGGAGTTGATGCTGCTGCAGACATCTATATTTTGGGGATTCATCTTTGTGATCTTTGTATTGGTGCTTATTCTATCTCTGAGGAAGTTGCGTGGTTTTTCACCTTCTTGGTTTTTCCCGGTGAAATGCTTTGTGTCTCTTGTCTCTTGTGTTTGATATGGTGTACATGTTGTTCTCTTAGTTAAGATCCTAGATCATATTGAATTAAATGATGAAAATATAACATGGTATCAGAGCTATCCTGAAGGAAGGCATGGTATGGCATTTATGACACTTGTTGCACTTGCGACAAATTGGAAGCTAGGGCTTGGTATAGTAAAAACCAGTCATCGTGGCACTTTCGCTATAAATCAATTCTGGCTAAGGTTCAGGATCTCAAAATTTTACAGGTCGAAGATGAAATGTTCATTTACCTTGTGTCCGAAGGACAGCCTCAGATTCGTTGTACTTTGTGAGATATGATTCGTACAAGTTAGGGTTTCTGCCTCTTCCAGAATGCAGTCCTAAACAGGTGACCTAGGAAAAAAGGTCATATCTCAGGCTAGGAATCTCCAAATGGAATTCTGTAAAAAGTGACAGTTAGGGCACAAACTTCATTTTCACAGGTCCAAGTTTAAGAGGTTGAAGTTGAAACAGTGACATGTGGCACTCCGTACAAGTTCGCTATACTGTTTCATCCCATAAACATGTCACGTTTCGACACTTGGAATATCTCTCTCTTAGAGAATCCATTTGAGCTCATATCTGTGGGGTTGGAAAGATGATAGGTTAGTCTACCACAGGCTGAATGTTTAGACCCTGAGGATCCAAAATTTCAGAGATACATCAGAAACAATATGGCATATATTTATGTCCAACAGAATTGGATTTTGAGCACTTTCATTTTTGGTTTGTCACTGCTGCGGGAATTAGGGTTTCAGAAAAAGTTGGAATTTTTGGAATTTGAGACCACGGCTGGATGCTCCTCATCAAAATCAAAATTTAGAGACCAAGATCGAAGTTTTTGGTTGGGTAGAACCTCGGGCTCTATCAAACCCTAGTTCGGAATTTTGACTAGAAAACTAGAAAACCAGAATTTGACAGAAGCTGCAGATCTGAAATTTTCAAAGTCAATTTTGAGGGGTCAAATTTTGGAGATTTCAAAATTGAAGTATACCAGCTTGATCAGCTTAGCAAGGCGCATCTTTTCATCCAATCAGAAGTTTGAAATTCAAAGCTTGAATTTTTAGGGTTTCTCTGACAAACCCTAATCCAGCTCCAGATCCAGCTTCAACAAATCAAAGTGGATTGGGTCAATCCTAGAAGAGAATGAATTGACACCTACATAAGTGAAGAAGTTCCAGTTCCAGAGGGAGATGAGGCTAAGGCCTTCCAAAAGAAGACTACAAGCAATCCCGACAGGTATGACTTAAGGAGATACAAGTATGTTTTGAAATCTGTTCATGATTAAGCTTGTCTTCATATTATTAAGGTTAGTACAATCTTGATTAATTTTAGAATTGTCTTATCACCTTAATAAAAGTATGAATGCATGTGAATGATAGAAGACATTCATTTATTAGGGTTATGACACTTATGATTGTACTAATGCACTGTGGTGTTGTATGAGGATGATGTTGTCCGCTAACATGAAAGGTACGTCAAGAAAGACAAATCAAGTTCTAGATCAAGAACATATGACCATGGTGACATGAAGACAAAGACTCATCCATAACCATTGATCACATAGAAGCTCTACTTACAAGGTATGTATAATTTGGTTCTACAATGGTTAACTTATGAGATATGCAGGTTACTAACACAAGTCATTGAAGAGAACAAGAAGACATTATGTGGGTATGTTAGACATAACTAGCAAGCATGATAATCTAGGTATGTTTTTTCTTATATCAAGTTAGAATCCTACCTTGTGTTAGGATCTTATATAAGTATACTTGATATGATTGATAATTCATGAAGTGAGTAATGCATATTATGCTTCTTAGTTTGATTAATGATATGACAAACTAGAAGAGTCCTATGGTCAAATAAAATATGCATGAGTAAAAGAAGTCCTCCATGAAACCTTGAATACTAACGCTTGTGTATAAAATGATCATGACCATACATGTTTAAGATTATTTAGAATCATAATGTTTTGATAGTATTGAGATTATACTAATGAATGTATGATTATGTATGAGATCTTGAGGATGACCCAATGATGACACTAGCGCACACTTAAGCATGCATAGTGGTCCAGAATGGTTCAAGGATAGATAATCAAGGAAGCAAAGATCAAGAGGGAGCACACTCCAGTATTTCCTGCAAGGAAGCAAAGATTGAGAGGGAGTCCACCCAACAACTAAACAAAGATAAGTAGTTGAATTATTATTTCTTGTATATATGATTACTTAAATGATGTTGTACAGTCATGTACATACTTATGTTCCTAGATTTAGGATGTATATTATGCTTTTTAGAAAATTTGCATTAATGATCAAGATACTACTAATATAGTAATGGGTAAGTGGCCTATGGTACTGTACAACATTCCATTGCTACTTATCTAGAATGAAACCTCTTTGCTAACATGTTGGGAGTTGTGCACACTCTTAAGAATGTTCTGGTAAAGATGGAAGGCATCTAGAAAGTTACGGGACATGGATAAATGTTGTATTGAAGCATTGGCTAAAATAATTGCATGACTGTATGACACATATTCTTATGTGTAAGATTTTGTTCTGAAAACTATGAGAAGTTTATAATCATGCAATTGAATTTGAATTGTAGGAAAGATCGTGTATAATCACCTACAAAATAAGGACAACAACATTTATTCCAGCAACGAAGTTCAAGAAAAATACCTAATGAAGATATTGAAGAATCTGAAGTTCCCAGGATCAGGGATGCCGTAATGGAAGGATGCCATGATCGAGGAATACAGTCGATCATGAAGAATGATGTTTGGGATGTGGTCCCAAGACCAGAAGGGAAGTCTGTTGTGACTTCCAAGTGGATCTACAAGATCAAGCATGCTGCAGATGGCAGCATAGAGAAATACAAGGCAAGGTTTGTGGCTCGTGGCTTCTCCCAGAAAGAAGGGATAGATTATGAATAGACTTCTACACCTATAGCCAGATACACTTCCATCAGAACAGTACTTGCTCTAGCTGCAGTAATGAAGTGGAAGATACACCAGATGGATGTCAAGACATCTTTCTTGAATGGTGTAGTCGAAGAGGAAGTGTATGTGGATAAGCCACTCGAATTTGAGACACATGACAGGCAGTCACATGTGTGCAAATTGAAGAAATTCTTGTACAGTTTGAAACAAGCACCCAGGACATGTACAATGGGATTGACAGCTTCCTAACTAGTTTGGGCTTTACCAAGAGTAAATAGGATTCCAACATTTACTACAAGGTTGAGGAAGTAAATCCAGTGATACTCCTGTTTGTGACAGGTGAGGATGGGTTGATTGCTGATACGAAGAGGAATCTTGTTGTCGAGTTCGAGATTCAGGACTTGGGTATGATGCATTACTTTCTAGGCTTGGAGGTGTGGCACAGTGCAGATGGAATCTTCCTTGGACGAGGGAAGTATGCAGTATAGATCCTGAAGCGGTTCGGGATGATGGACTGCAAGGCCATGGCCACACCTATGGAATCGAACCTGAAGCTATTGAGTGATGCTTCATCAGAGTCGGTTGATGCCACGATGCATCGTCAGAAGATTGGGTCCTTGATGTACCTGATGAACACGAGACCAGATATTTGCTTTGTGGTGAACACATTGAGCCAGTTCCTGACGGATCCTAGACATGTTCACCTAATTGGTGTAAAGCATATTCTGAGGTACTTGAAAGGTATGGTTGACTATGGGCTCAAGTATGATGCGAATCAAAATTTTAACCTAGATGGTTATGTTGATTCAGATTGGGAAGGCAGTGCTGCAGATAGGAAGAGCACTTCGGGGTGCTGCTTTAGTATGGGATCAAGTGTGATCTCTTGGTTTAGCAGGAAGCAGTCCTACGTAGCACTGAGTACAGTCGAAGCAGAGTATGTCGCAGCTTGTTCGGCTAGTTGTGAGGCAGTATGGATTAGGAAGCTACTATCTGATTTATTTGATCTCCAGTTGGATGCTGCTTGTATCTTCTGTGACAACCATAGTTGTATGTAGTTGTCAGAGAACTCAGTGTTCCATGACAAGTCAAAGCATATTGAGATCAAATATCACTATATCAGGGATATGGTGCAGAGAGGAGCAGTAAAGCTCCAGTATGTTGCGACGGATGAGCAGATTGCATATATGTTGACCAAACCACTAGCCAGAGTGAAGTATGAGTGAAGTTCGAGTACTTCAGAAATAGGCTTGGTGTACTTCAGATCGAGGTTCCTTCTAAGGGGAAGTGATGAGTCCGGAAGATGCAGATGCACATGGGCTTTTCTGACATGGTTGTAGATGTGTTCTCCCATGGTCGTGATGTAATTGCCGAGCTTTTTCGAGATGGTTGTAGATGTGTTCTCCCATGGTCGTGATGTAATTGTTGAGCCATTCTCACATGGTGGTAGATGTGTTCTCACATGGTGTAGATGTAAGGGCTGGAGCCATTCTCACATGGTGGTAGATGTGTTCTCCCATGGTGCAGATGTAAGGGTTGGAGCCATTCTCACATGGTGGTAGATGTGTTCTCACATGGTGTAGATGTAAGGGATGAAGCCATTTTTCACGTGGTGGTAGATGTGTTCTCCCATGGTGAAAAAGTAAGGGCTGGAACCTTCCCCGAATGGTGGTAGATGTGTTCTCCCATGTCGGTGGTGTAAGTGATGTATGATGTGCATCTGGGCTGTGCTCCGTGGATGATGAGATGATCTGAAGAGGATGATCATGAGATGATGATGATCAAGACGATCATGTGTGATGAGCATCAGGATGATGCTCCAAATGATATGCATCAGGATGATGATGTGATGATGAACAGGATGATCATGTGATGATATGTATCAGGATGATGTTATGATGATGATCAGGATGATCATGTGTGGTGAGCATTAGGTCGATGCTCCAGATGTTGTACATCAGGATGATGTATTGTATGATGATGATCAGTACGATAATGAGCATCAGGAGGATGCTCCGTGCGAGGATGATTAGGTGGATCATGAGTATCAGGTCGATACTCCGTGGCCGTGGACAGGTTGTGCAAGTAGCATAGAAAAGATCCTGGGAGATCTGATAGGTTGAGCTGTGTACTCGTAAAAGTCCTGGGTTGCTCTTTCCAAGTTTTGCTACAGAAGGCATGTAATCGGTCCTGGAGATCCGATAGGTTGAGCTGTGTGCTCGTAAAAGTCCTGGGATGCTCTTTAGAGATCTTGTAGGTTACAAGACACTCTTTTAAGGTTTTGCCTGACCAAATGTAAAAGATCCTGGGAGATCCGATAGGTTGAGCTGTGTGCTCGTAAAAGTATTGGGATGCTCTTTCGAGGTTTTGTGGTGGTCACATGTAAAAGATCCTAGGAGATCCGATAGGTTGAGCAGTAAGCTAGTAAAAGTCCTGGGATGTTATTTCAAGGTTTTGTTTATGCACATAATCAGCCCTGAGAATTCCACAGGATGGCACGCTCGTAGAGATGATGAAGACCTACAGGAGGCTAGGCCTACATCCAACATGAAAAAGGGTTGGCTCTGTAGAACTTCCTATGACGAGAAGAATTGAGAGATAGCACCAGCGATCAAGATGACGAATACAACAGGAGTGACGATGATGCTCCGTGATCCAGTGACAATGATCCAGCTCCAGAATTGAAGACTTGTGCCTATATGTATTGATGACCTGTGTCAAGAGAATACCTTCCTAGTTAAGAGGGAGTGTTGATGTATTTGTAACTTCGGAAGATATTCACTTGTCTATTGTATGTATTACATTTGTACTTTATTGTATCCCCAATGGAGATGTATTATTCCTCCGATTGGAAGTGTTGTCATTTGTATTTGCAAGTGTCGCAAGTTATATTGTAAGTGTCGTAACTTATATTTGATGGGTTATTAGACCACCTTAGAGGGGTCGGCCCAGTGTGGGTCAAAGGGTTATTAGACCACCCTAGTGGGGTCAGCCCAGTGATAAGTGGTAATGGGTTATTAGACCCTCCTAAGGGAGGTCGGCCCAGTTAGAGTAAAAGGCAAGTCAAGTCATTGTATAAATAGAGAGTGTGTCTCTCTCATTCTATTCATTCACACACTCACTCACTTCGCATTAGTGAGAGAGAGGAGGAGTGTTCACAAGTGGAGGAGGAGTTGCTGCTGCTGCAGACATCTATATGTTGGGGATTCATCTTTGTGATCTTTGTATCGGTGCGTATTCTATCTCTGAGGAAGTTGCGGGGTTTTTCACCTTCTTGGTTTTCCCCAGTGAAATGCTTTGTGTCTCTTGTCTCTTGTGTTTGATATGTTGTATATGTTGTTCTCTCAGTTAAGATCCTAGATCATATTGAATTAAATGATGAAAATCTAACAACGACGATGGTGTCGATTTCCTACGGATTCCACACACGAGTTGAAAAGCACCTATCCGCTTACTCGGGGAAGCATGAAGTCGTGTGAAGTGGACCATGACGGATTTGGTCACATACAAGGTTGGGGGGCGTGTAGTAAGAACGGACTTACTCCTCAGCGCCATTAGTCTCCAATAGAGTGTAAATGGAGGATTGAAGGTAACGGATCCTAAATCCCTACACGAAGTTCCCGCAAATCATATGCAACAAAGAAGTATCGACGGAAGGACCCAACGATGTGGTACCTTGTCGATAAACGAAAATGACGGACGAAAGAACCCAACGATGTGGTACCTTGTCGATAAACGGAAATCATGGACGAAAGGACCCAACGATGTGATACCTTGTCGATAAACGGAAATAATGGGTGAATGGACCCGATGGTGTGGTACGATGTTGACAAAAAGAAAATGAGGGACGGATGGACCCGACGATGTGGTATCTAAACCCTAGACAAAAACAATTGATGGAAATTATGCATTAAACATGTAAATTGCATTTAGGCCATTTGCACATGAAATTTATTTTAGTAATTAAAATAATGGAGAATATTGTTTTAGGAGCAAGTGGTATACTAAACTCTAGCATTTAGTCAACCCCACTTGCACCCACAAAAATAGAAACTAGATTGAACATCAAGGGGGACAGACTTGAATAAATCTAGGAAGGTAGGTGCACTCTCTTAACAAATCTGACACATGGCTAGGTGAGCTAAATTATAATTGAATAATTATAAATTAGGCATTTTTGCATGAAGCGACATGTGTCACGGTGAATTTTCCTATTGAAGGGAGGCATGAGGAAGTGGAAGGGGACGTTATGGCTAGATGGTTGTCATAATGGGTGTAAGTCATTGATTTTCTTCTATTGGAGTTTGGCCGGATATTTTAATGGGGGGGAATCCCACTTCTAAATCTCTAGTTTTTGTGTGTGAGCTCTATGACCCAGAAGCTCGGGGGTGGCTATGCGACTGATTGCATAAGCCTACGGTTGGGTGGCGAAGCTAACGATTGCTTTTCCTATGGTTAAACGATCTTTTGCTAGAGGGATCTAACGGGTGAAGCAGACGGCAAGGGACAAGTTTGATTGGTTGACGACGACTACTCCTTCAACAGCAGGATCGACTGACGGATGACAGGTTTAAGGTTCCACTTGTATTTGCTAAAGGTAGTTTTATTTTTGTGTAATTTAGTATTATATTATGTTGATGTGTTTCAAATTAGTTTTAGGGATGACCCCACAAACGGGGGTCCCTACAGGTTCTCTAGTTTGAATAGAGATTTAATTCCATGCATATTGATGACCATATTAGTTAAAGGGGAATTTATCACTTCATAACAACTTCTTTAGAGTTGCATGAGCGCCAAATAGGCGGGCACATGCACTAATTCCTGGAGATAATCCCCAAATTATAGAAATTGGTATTTTTTAGGGCTAGCACACTTAATGGGATTGTATCTATGTTGGGAGCAGACTAATTGAGGCATTATTTGCAATCGTCAATGCGGGAAGTGTGCATGTATCTGTGTTTTCCTCTTGAAGTTCAAAGTTTGCTGAAAGAAAGCCTCTTAATGGTTAAACTTTGTTGAGAAAGGACCTCTTGATGGTCAAACTTTACTGAGATGGGTCACATTATGGAATGAAGGAACTAATGCTGTAGGTTATGCATCTAGTGATGGTGTGTTAGAGTAACAAAGAGTCCTAATAGTATAGGTGATAAAATTTAGGTTAATAACATTTTCCCCTTGATGTATGAGGGAGAAAATACATCATAGTTTCTTTTTCTATGGAAAAAGATGGTTTACCAAAGAGGAGTGGAGCAATATTAGAAGGAGAACCACCCATACAAAGAGCCTATGAGGACCACCTATACAAACAATAAACCAAAGTGGTGAGTAGCGAATGATATCTTAATAGAGACAAGCAAAGTCTATCCTTATTGGTCAAGATGTCTCAATATTACATCAGAGGGACAAAGAATTTGTGAAGCTTAGTCGATAATAAAACAAGAGATCATTACAAAGAAGGGGTCGTGATAGAGTGTGTTATGCCTCAGATCTATTGTAGCATTCCAACAGGGCCAAACCTAGGTCAAAGGGTTTAAATTTTTTTTGTAAAGGCCAAAGTGGGATTATGTTGTACGGATATTTGGATTAGGGGTGGTTGTCTCCCTGGATTGGTCATGGAAATCTACCTTAGTTTCACTCTTATGATTACTTGTATTTGCGGCATAGTTGACTGCCACTTCGGTGTGTGGATGTCCCCACCATGTAGGGATTTAGGCCCATGGTTTGGTGTCTGGCGCTTCTAGGGGTGAACCACTAGGCCACATGACCACCTTGGTTTTTATTATGCAGAGGTGATTGCATATTAGAAAGGGTTGTTGTCCCCTATTTAGCACACCTCCTTCGTCCACTTGGACCTAGTTCTAGCACAGAGAAACCTCTCCTCTATCCCTTTGGCCTATGATGCCATCCGTCCGCAGTTTAGCCTACAAGCTTGAAAAGGGGGGCATTGAGGGATAAACAACATTTTTGGGTTAGTTGGGGCATGATGTCCCCCTTTGGCTGACTATTTCATCAATTGAAGCCTTATTTTAGTATTTTTTTCTATTTTATGTCTATTTGAGGGCTCAGTTCCCAACTTGTGGGGGATTTACCCTCAAAATATTCTAATTTAATGTTGACTTGTAGGATCAAGAATTTAAAAGGTTGAGGATGAAATCCTATAAATAGATCACCTCACCTCATTGTATAATCATAATACAAGGGTTCATTTATGTATTATTTTCTCCTTCTCCTACTTTTTGAGCTTTAGATATGATGCACACCTCTCTTGGATGTTTTTTCTAGCTTAAATGGATGAATGAAGATGTTTTCTAGGGCTTAATTTTCACATGCATAAGGTTGATGCTAGAATAGTTGGAAAAAATTAAGCACAGGGGTGACCAAAGGCTCTTTCCTTGCTCATATCTTAGGGAATGTTAGTAAATTTTGGCTTCTAACCCTAGCTGAATATTGCTTTTATGGTGCATTTTGCTAAATCATTAGGGTTTCTTGCTAGCATTTTGTCAAATTTGTATGAGGAAAACGACCTATTAGAGGAGTTATCCATTGTTTCATTGGTCCTTGTACTTCTTCATTTTCCCTAACTAGGCTTTTCTGCTGAACTCTAGAGGTTGTTAAGTGATGCCCTAGTTGCAAGTGTTGAAAGAAATTCTTAGATAGGGACGTTGATCATCGATCTCGCAATGCCCTAGGGTTTGAGATAATAATCGTATGCTCTATATTTTCACGAAATATATTTCCTTTTACTAAATTCCTTGTACATTTTATTTTACATGCATTTATATGTTGAAAAAACATAAAAACCATATATTCATGAAATCCCTAAGAAATTTGAAAAAAATACAAAAAACCCTAAAAATTAGAAAATTCAAAAATCAGAAAATAATTGGAAAATTACAAGACTAATCAATCATACTATTGCACCCTAGTTGAATTATCCATGAATCTTGAGCGGCATCTTAGTCTAGCATATATGGACACTTGAAGCTAAAAAAAATCAAATCTCCTACAGACTGTCAAAAACAAGTTTAAACAGACCTTCTTTTTGCATATTTGGGTTGGGTGATTAACTTCACCTCATGTAATTGAATGCCATCGCTCCTAAATCGATTTTTTTCCATGGCTTTGAAGGCTCTATTCAGCATTGTATTCTCTCTGTCAAGTGGATAAAAACTCAATTTATAGTGACTGTTATATTTTTGTGTTTGCATTTTCAATGCATGAATTAAGTTGCCCTATTTATCTTAATCACTAAATATATTACTTTGGAAAATATGCAATTAAATCCTCACTTGGAGCAATCTATCTTCTCTATATATATATTTTTAACTCCTTATAAGGCATTGATCTCTGCTATAAAGGTTGTAGAAGGGTATTTGCTCATTTGCATTTGCATGTATCCTCAAAAAGGCTCTCCCCTAGGTTTAAGAGTTACCCAAAGTAGTTGAGAAGCTGGGATGAGGTGACATTTGGGCCTAGACCTCTCCCACATACTTACCATTCATTAGCATACCAACCACATTGTGTTTCTAATTCAATATTGCTAGTTTGAACGGTAACATTATCGGCGTCGTTGTGGGGATCTTCAAAACAATTGAGGTGGTTTACTCTTGGTCATATTCTTCATGTCCTTTGAAAGAAAAACATTCGGTAAGAAATTTAGGTGAGTCCTTCATTTGATATTTCAAGATATATTATTATTAATGACTAACATTATAGGTCTTATCTGTAAACTCCAATCAAAAGTACTTCAATCAAGAAGGATTCTTGGGTGGATCCGTTGATCATTCAAAGACATCCTACAAGGTACGTCCTTGTTTAGTACTTTGGTGAAATTTGTTTGGTCTAACTTGACAGCTCTCTCCTGGCGACTCCCACCGAAGAAAATCAAAAGATATACGCAACAAGAGATCATCCAAGAGGTAACTCTCTTCATATTCCTAATCTTGAGTTTATTCTACATAAAAGAAAGTAAGGTTCTCTAGCACATTTGGTAAGTGATCTCTTATCCTTTGAAGATTTACCTAATATCCACAGACTATTTGGTTTCACTACTACATCAAAAATGGTGTTTGTTCCTTTTGATTTCATGAATATTCAAGGTTATCCTCATGATATGCCAAAACTGAAAGAATTGCATATGTTTACAGCTCACGATGTAATTTATGTTGCTCATCATTATGTTGACGGTCATTTCTGACATGCTCACCAAAGAAGAAGAAACAACCCGATCCATGGTCCTTAGAGCAAAACCCAAGCCATTTGGTATGGTTGTCCCTAATGGGTTTAATAGCTTTGTTACCCAATAAAGGAATCTTCCCTATAAGAAGAAAGATATTTAAAAATTATACTAAAGGAATCTACCAACTTCTATTTACTAATGACCTAAAATTGAATATGAAGTAAAATAAATAAAATGAAACTAATGGAATACTAATAATACTAAATAATTACCTAAAAATTAAAATATTTTAAATTATTAACAATTATATACAATTATACAGATTCTGGAAATTTCCAAAAGTAGATGTTTGTATAGTAATTAACAAAGTTAAATGTTAAACAAAAGATATGAAATTATTTAAAACAATATAAAATATATACCTCATATATTAGCATTCATGCATAAAATATGAGTTAATAAATATATTTTGTTTCAAAAATATCCAATTATTGAGAGTAATAATTTCAACAAAACTACACTAAATTTATTATAATCCCAATATTAAATAAATCACTCTAAACCAAGAGCAACTTTAAATATATGAATATCAAAGTTGATCAACTAACCATGGCAGTTGGATCCAACTTAATTATACTAAACTACATAGTGTTTAGTATTGAATAAATATTCAAAGTCACAATCAAATTTTTAAACACAAGACTATTTCTAGAAATAACAACAATCTTGGCCAAGAATTTAACTAATTAAAGTAACTAATTTTTCCTTCACGTTAAATATGAAAACCTATTGTTATCTATATTAAACAGAGAATAGATAGATTTTATAAATTTGGAGACTACTTATATTAAAACAAAAACACAGTCATATAACAATCTAAGATCTCGCTTTTATGTAACAGAAAAAATAGTTATGATATCAATCCCAATTCACATTTAAAAAATGAATATGTGATCATCTAGACTATTGAAACACGGTTCACTATCAACACAAATCACATTTTATAGAACAAAGGAATGTATTGGTAACATTACAAATCACAGCCGTAGCAGGTTAACAATAGACCGTTTTTGTAAAAATGCAAACATAACTAATATGAATGAGAATGGTGTTAAAAATTGTAAATGATAATCTCAAAATATCAATCCAAATATATAGCAGTAGTATAACTCTTTAACAATACTTGAAACATGGTCAAAGTTTTGCCTAAAAGCCCGAACATAACAATGAAAATTAATATAAAAGACTTATATTTCCAGGATCAAAAATATTCAAACACGGGCTTATAGGAATATTATAAAAAGATACACTTCATTGTTTCATTCAAGACGTTTCACCATCCTTTCAGCGATGCCCTCTTCAATGTTCTCATGCTCTATAAATAATAAAAGAGTTATGATCCACGAAAGGTGTCATAATCATAACAGTTTGCTTGAAAATAGAGATGACTTGATTAAATATAGCATAACAATCAATGTTTATCCAATAACTTAAAACAAACACATCGTGTCATCTTTATGAGAAATAGTAAATGACTGGGCATAGAAACTCCATCAAAAACTTCAATGATCCATAGAAATCGAACAACTTACTAGTGGTTGTCAACTTCCTCTAAAAATAGTGCTAATAGTGCTAGATGTCCATAATTGCCAACATAGCAAATCTTGATAAATTGTCTGCGTATATCCAGCCAAAATCCATGCTTTGACTCGCCACTCGTACTAGGATCCAAAATAAGAGCAATGATTCTATAACCTGAAAATTAAAACAAAGCAATATATGGAGTAGCTACAGAATCCATGATTCTGTGGTTTCTCATTTTCCATATATACAAAATAATAAAAAACAAAATAAATCTAATTAAGAAAATAACAACTACCTATGTATGTGTTGCAATAGAAATTGACACACACACATACAAATACATTGACACAAGAAGCCTGAATAACAATTTTTGGTATCCTTTTCATATTCACCCTTCACCCTGCAAACCTTCAGATTTAGGAATATGATCGAAAGGAGCCTTGAGCTTCTCAAGAGTAACGACTATCCCAGGAAGATGATGTTGTAATTTCATGAATGGAGGCATATTGTAAACAAATTCAAATTGATATTGATTAACAATTTATGGCTTGTGTATATGACTTTCATCCTCAACCTTAGATTCTTTCAAATCATCCACATTAATCATTGAAATTGGGGTTTCAGTAGGAGACTGGGTGTTAAATTTCTTGGCTCTATTCCTAGCAATTCAAGATATAAATCGAGCCATATGCTTACCAACAACATTAGAATTATTGACAACACCTATACTCTTATAATCCCTCTTACATCGTAATTTCTCAACTTCATAGACTCGACAAAAAGGAGATTCATTGTGGAGGGTTCGACCATTAACTTCTCGATCTGAGATATGAACATCTTGTTCAATCCCATGAGCAGACTCATTCTTATCCTTCGTTGCCATGTTATTGGTTTGACACAGGGGTCGAATCCCACCAAGGGTTTCAGCAACATGATCATTCCCAACTACTTTCTTAATTGACATGAAGACGTTTTGACTGATCTCCAGAAGTTCATCACTTTTAGGAGTTTCATTAACAATGCTCGAACTATCATCCAACTTGTGCAATTTTACCATTAAAAGTTTGAGAAAGGGCCTAATCAATCTTGATGTTTTGGCCATGTAAATTCTGGAAAAAGCCCCACCAACCAATCTTTTTGGCACCATGGCAAGAGATTCATCATCTGCCTCAACCATCTCAGAAACATCCGGCTCCATTTTATTCACCAGACCCATGGAAGATATGGAATGCTTTAGCAGGTCGGGACAAGACAAACAGAATGCGCAAGGTTTGAGAGTGCAACTAATATCATGCTTAAAGGGAAGAATTACAAAAGTACTAAAAAAAACTAACTCCAGAACCCCTTTCAACACAAGCTACCAAAGTGGAAATGGCGACGAACAAGCCATGAACAAGCATTCCAAGCAACCAACTTTCAAACCCTCACCATGAGCTATGGCTTCTCCATGTCGAGCAGAGCAGTAACACACAAGGTAAAAATGAAATGACTAGGGAAAAGTGAGAAAGATTCGAATGTATGAGTTAATCTACCATAATGCATTTTCAATATCAGTGTTGCACTTCATTAACTTCAAATTGTAAAGTACATGCCACGATTACAACTCAAGTCATATCATGAAGCCACTAGAACTTTGAGTTGGAAAAAATTATCATGAACTATAATGGAATTTCGAACGAGGAAAAGCATGCTAATAATCCCAAACCAAAAAAATAATACCTCTAATAGATAATCATATTGTGAAATAGTTCGATGGAAATGATATTTTCATGACATAATAGAGTAGGAGAAAATTTGATTATCATGGTGTTAATATTCCAAATCCAAAAGCTTTATTCCATAAAACTCAATCATGGAAATCTAATCCCCTTTACAATTCAAAAGTGTTGATCATCCAAACAAGAATTGATTAATCAACATTACTCTTTTGTCCATCATTATCAATCCAAAAGAATAAGAGTCATCACTTGAAACTAGTTCATGAGTGTTTTTAAACTAAATAGAGAAAATATGACAAGTTCAAAAATAATTTAAAATCATAGTATATAAACAGAGTGAAGGCACTAGTAACAAGTTGGTGATATAGATCCACTGAACAAAATAAATTAAATTAAATTAACTTGTTCAGGGGGATGAAAATACTAATTTACCAACCTCAAAATTAGAAATTACTACCTTCCAATTACCATGACTGAAAAACAAAATATGAAATATTGTCAATGTAATAACACCCATAAAATTAATAAATATTCTGAATGATCAAATGCGGTAAGAAGTATCAAATGATATAAATTTGATTCTTATAATTAGTCTCAACTCTCATGCTTATAGTCATGAAAGTTGAAAATATAAACAATTTGAATTACAACTAATCATTCGGATAGTGAAGAGAGTAAAATATTGCTCATAAAAGAGAATTGAATGACGACTTAAGCCATATTATAATATAACCATGCCCAGTGAACTAAATGAAACAAAAATAACCTATTAATTGTACAACACACACACACACACACATATATATGTATGTATATATATGTATGTCTATATATCTATATATAATAAAAGGATAAAAATCCAGATTATACAAATTCTGGCTTAAAAGTAATTTATTAATTGTCACCTCCATAATTAAAAATAATCAAAAGTTAAGACTAGTAATAATATATTGAGATACCAACCTTACCAATAGTTTAAATCAAGTGGGTCTCCTTCATTTTTAACAAAATGAGAGGGATTTGTTGTGAGGCCAATACATTGGGATGAACTTGAATATTTTCCATTGGTTAGGAATGTTGATCATCTTGAAGTGAAATTTAAATGCTTTGCTATAAGCTTAAGGTATGATGCAAAAGATTGGTTTTATCACTGCCTGACCAAACCATATCTACTTTGGCTGAGCTAAAGAAGCAATTCTTTGAAAAATGGAAAGAAACGAAATATACCATCTTATTGAATAATGCATTGATGACTATAAAAAGAAGTGAAAATGAGACTATTGATGGGTTTGATCGCAAGTTTGACAAGATAATAAAGGAATTTTTGTAAGACTAAAAACCCTCGGCTCCAATGATTCTCTCATATTATTTGAATGCTTTTCCGGGGGGTTTTATTTTTCATCTAAGCCTAGATAGACCCGAAGATCTAGTAGCTGCAAAGAAAAAGGTAAAGGTCTTAGATGACAATTGGAGAGCTTTTGGTAGGCCTAATACTTCACGACATTCAAGGGAAAAACATGAACCAAAGAACAAAGCAATGGCAGCTTCAGATGATACTCAATATTCGTTCAACTTATTGCTTGAATAAATGAAACAACTGAGAGTAGACATGAGTCAACAAAATACTTGGCTACAAAACAAAATTGTTCAATTGGAAAGGAATCAACAACCTAGGTTTCCTCCATGAAATTTCAACAAAGGACCTCCACAAAATCCAAGACCTCATATATCCTTGGAACCCGCCAATATGGTAAATGAATTTCCTTATTATTGCAGGGCTTGTCGATCTTTACATGACAAACGCACGTGCGCAAATTACATGGATTACATCAAGAAAAACATTCCTCTGGAGGAGGATGAAACTAAGGTATGCAATAATTTATTTGAAAATAGATTGCAATTCAATTTGTCTAATGAGCATATGCAGGAAGTAAAGAAGAACTCCATTAAGGCTAACAAAGCCACCAAGTTACTTGGGGAAGATGCCCTCTCAAAAAGAGATTCGGAAAATATATGAAATTATGTATAAGGGAAAGCCTCATCAAAGGCAAAGGAAGGATTTTCCATCCGTTCCGAAATAGCCAAAGGAAAACTATCCTCCTCAACCCCAGGTAAGTACAAGTAAGTCTTCAACTAATTTGGATATTGATGAGCGTTTAAAGATTGATATTCCAGGTGCATTGAATGCAATAAAAATACACATGCCATTCGTTGAATTGGTAAAGATCCCTCACATGAATAACATTAGTGCTAAGAAATTGGGTTTCCCATAAAAGAAGCTGAATGATGTGCAGAATGCTCCTCCGGCAGAAGAAAATGAGGATACTCCAATTATCCTTTCAAATATGCTACCATCAAAAAACAATAATCCTCGACACAAGCCTTTCTTTATATCATTGTTTGTTGGTAATTTGCTTTTACGTAATTGTATGTTTGATTTTGGAGCTTCAACTAATCTTATGCCTCTAGCAGTGATGAACAGGTTAGGGTTGAAGATTTCAAGGCCATATAGAAACATATGTGCCATGGATTCCCATGAGGTTAAGGTTTGTGGTGTGGTTGTGAGAGTCCAGGTATCTCTTGCAGCTCATCCCGACATCACTTTGCAGATGGATATTGTGGTCATTGATGTCCCATATGCCTGGGGAATTATATTATCTAGAAAATTTGGCTTCGATCTGGGATGAATTATTCTGATGTATCTATCTTATGCTACTATTCCTACACCAAATAGGACTTATATGATATTGAATAGGGACCATAGATGAAAGCATCACGTGGAAGACCCGGATGAACTAGAGAATGAATTTGTCTATTGTGAGAATGATATTGGGTCTTATGCAACCTTTGCTACAGATGTTGCTCCACAGATGGATATGACAAGTTTTGGATCATGCATTTTGATGTGGCCAAGTCCCAATCAAGTATGGGTTCAAGTATTGTATTGACTTCTCCTCGTAATGAAGATCATTGTTTTTCCTTTCACTTAGAATTTAATGGTACTAACAATGTAGTGGAATATGAAGCTCTCCCTCATGGCCTTGCCATGACTAAATATTATGGTATTGAGCTCCTTCATATTATTAGTGACTCTAACCTAACTGTATTCCAAGTCAAAGAAATTTTCTCTTGCAAAATTCAGAATTTAAAAGGTACAGAGATGCAGTAAGATTAGCAACATAAGACTTCAATGCATTATATTTGCAGGTAGTTCTCAGAGAACATAATCAGACGGTCAATTCGCTATCATTTTTTGCTTCTACGCTTAGTCCAACATACGCAATCCAAGAGGCTGGAAGAGTCCAAGTGGTCTTTCATCCATCGATTCCTAACAACCCTGAAGACTAAGAAGTATTTGATGATGATAAACAGATTTGCAAATTCATGAGCAATACCATAGAATTCAGGAACAATGAAATTGATTGGAGAAAGAAAGGGTCGAAAGAAAACCCTGGTTAAAATCTTGTCCCGCCTGAGAAGATCTCAATGGAAAGAATTTTTGACAGGAATGACCGATGCAAGCAAAGAAAAGAATAAATAGATCAATCTAGTGAATATGAGGAGATTAATATTGGGTCTCCAGAAAATCTCTGACCTATAAAAATCAACAAGACACACGCCTAAAGAAAGAAAAGAATTGGAAGCCTTAGTATGAGAATTCAGAGTCGTATTTGCTTAGTCTTATGATGAACTCAATACATACGACAAAGAAATTATCATTCATGTTATGCCATTGAATGAGGATGCTTGACCTCACCAACAGAAGCTTGGAAAGATAAATCCAAAGTTAGCTCCGCTACTAAAGAAAGAATTACAGGCTCCCAAATGTTGTCATTATTGGATGGCTTTTTAGGTTTCAACCAAATAGCTATAAAGAAAGAGGATTGATCGAAGATAATGTTTACGACTCCTTGAGGTACTTATGAGTACTTATGGATACCCTTTGGCTTGACGAATGTTGGAGCTACATTTCAGAGAGCTGTGGATTATGCTTTCCAAGACATCATGAAGAAGATATTGGAAATATATGAATATGACCCCATGGTTTATTCAAATATTAGAAAGGATCATATCAAGCATCACCGAAAGGTATTTGAACAATGTTGCAGGTATGGTATTTAGTTAAACCCTAAGAAGTCAATTCTTCGAATTATAGAAGGTAAATTGCTTGTCTATATTGTTTGCAAAGACGGAGTAAAAATTGATCATGAACGAATTAAAGGTATAAAAGAGATTGCTTTACCCAAACATTTGAAAGCTCTACAATAATTTTTTGGAAAGATTAATTTTATTTGTAGGTTTATCCCAAATTTTGTTGAAATTACTAAACCTTTGAATAAGTTGCTTAAGAAAGATGCAGATTTCAAATGGGATGATGAATCTAAGAAAGCGTTTGAAAATATTAAGGATGATATCGTACAAGCACCGGTATGGTAAGTCTGGATTACTCCAAGCCATTTCAAATATTTTCTTTTGCGTCTATTGACACTATTGCAAGAGTATTGCTACAAAAGAACGATCAAAATGAAGAGCATCCCATCGCTTTCATAAGCAAGGCCTTAAACAGTTCAGAATTAAAGTACCACACCATGGAAAATAAAGCCTATGCACTTGTGATGTCATTGAAACATTTCAGAGTATGTGTCAGCTACTCAAAGATCATAGATTATGTTCCACACCCAGCAGTAAAGGAAATATTGAAGCAACAAGGTTGTCTTAACACAAGGGGAAAGTGAATCCAAAACTTCAAGAATATTATTTGGAAATCTAACCTACTAAATTGATTAAAGGCAGAGGATTAGCTCAGTTGATTGCATAAGGAAATGAAGAAACCATTAATCTAAAAGAGGGGCATCTTCCTATGGTCTCAGTAGTTATCAAAGAATTGGACCAATGTGATTGGTATAATGATATCATGTATTACTTGAAGAACCTCACATGTCCCAGCCATCTTCCTGATCATAAGAATAGAGCATTGAAGTTGAAGGCCTCTAGATATTGTTTCATAGACATTGTCTCGCAACGGCTAGTCCAAGGACTGGGATGGAAGAATCCAGATGGGTTGATTATCACATGTGTCCATCTTCCAGTAGCAAGCAAGTTGATAGATGAATTCCACAAAGGGGTTTGTAATGGTCACCATTCGGTTTCTACTATTGCACGCAAGATATTGATAGCAGGTTACTATTGGCTCGTTATTTTCCAGGACGTGCACAAATATGTTCAAAGTTGTCAGCCTTGTCAATTCTTTACTGAAAAGCAAAATATCACAACCCTGACACTGCAACTAATCATGGTGGAAGCACAATTTCAGCAGTGGGGCCTGGATTTTATTGGTGAGTTCAAGAAGAACTCCAGCAATAGTCATAAGTGGATATTAACAGCTACAGATTATTTCACTAGATGGGTTGAGGCCATCCCACCAGGAAGGATACAACAAAGGTTTTTATGGACTTTATCGAGGATAGGATCATCACTTGTTTTGGGGATCCAGACAAGATTGTCATAGATAATGCCCAAGCTTTCAATTCAGGCGAATTGTCCACATTCTGCCTCGATTATGGAATTATATTATCTCACTCTTCAAACTACTATAAAAAAGGAAAGGGATTGGTTGAGTCTAGCAACAAGAATCTGATGACTATCATAAAGAATATTGATGGTGACAACAAGAAGAGTTGGGACATTAAGTTAAAATATGCAATATGGGCTAAAAAAATAACATGCAAAGAGTCAATTGGAAAGATCCCTTTTGAGCTAGTATATGGGCTTGACATTATTTTTCCTATCCATATGAAGCTTACAACATACAATATCCTCCAAGAGCATGTTTGAGATCCAGATGTTGTCCAACGAAGAATCAATCAGCTAACAGACTTGATGAAAATCAAAGAAGAGCTCTCGACCATATGATGCAGAATTGAGCGAAAACCAAAGGTAAAGTTGATAAGAAGACTCGTTAATGCGATTTTCAAAAAGGTGATCTCATCCTCCCATGAAACAAAAGAAATGAACAACTAGGTAAACATGGTAAGTTTGAAAGTCTTTAATTAGGTTTGTATCAAATTGATGATGTTGCACGTACACATTATTTTCACCTGAGCCATTTGAATGGAGAAAATGACCTTGCCAATCAACGGGAAGGTATTGAAGAAGTTATATACAAGTGATATTTGATGCCATAAGGGAATCCCCTTCTTTGTGTTATAATAGATACAGTTTCATTTGAGTTCAACATTTACTGTTACCCATGAGTTTCACTTGTTGTTACTTCATTTTGAGTTCTTTGCATTTTATTTTGCACAAGGTAGGACAGAAGTGTCTGGCTCTGAATCATTTAATTTCTTTGTTGTTAGATATGTGTGTAGGTCTACATGTTCCCAGAAGATCCTAAGGAGTTCTCATACACCCCCGGGAAGAGCACATGTCCCACAGTTGGAGCCAATTGTTATGCCTCAGAGCCACTGCAGCCTTCTAGTAGGACCAAACCTAGAGCAAGGAGTTTAATTTTTTTTATAAAGGCCCAAGTGGGGTTATGTTATATGGATATTTGGATTAGGGGTCATTGTCCCCGAAGATTGGTCATGGAAATATCCCTTGGTTTCACTCTTAGGAGTACTTGGTTTTGTGGCATAGTTGAATTCCCCTTTGGTGTGTGGATGTCCCCACCATGTAGGGCTTTAAGCCCATGGGTTGGTGTCTGAGGCTTCTAGGGGTGACCCACTAGGGCACATGACCACCTTGGTTTTTATTATGCAGAGTTGATTGAATTTTATAAAGAGCTATTGTACCCTATTTAGCACACCTCCTTCACCCACTTGGACTTCATTCCAGCATAGAGAAACCCCTCTAGCTTTTTGGCCTATGACGTCATCCTTCCACAATTGAGACTACAAGGTTGGAAAGGGGGCATTGAGGGGTAAAAGAAATTTTGGGGTTAGTTGGGGCATGACGCCCCCTTTGGCTCATCATTTTATCAAGTGAAGCCTTAGTTTAGTAATTTTTGCTATTTTATGTCTATTTGAGGGCTCAATCCCCAACTTGTGGGGGATTTACCCTCAAAATATTATAATTTAATGTTGACTTATAGGCTCAAAAATTTAAAAGGTTGAGGATGAAATCATATAAATAGATCACCTCACCTCATTGTAAAATCATAAGACAAGGTTTCATTTACATATTATTTTCTCTTTCTCGTACTTTTTGGGCTCTAGATGTGATGTGCACCTCTCTTGGATGATTTTTCTAGCTTGAATGCATGAATGAAGATGTTTTGTAGGGCTTAATTCACACATGCATAAGTTTGATGCTAGAATAGTTGGAAAAACTCAAGCACAAGGATGACCTAAGTGTCTTTCCTTGCTCATCTCTTGGGGAATGTTGGTAAATTTTGGCTTCTAACCCTAGTTGAATAGTGATTTTATGGTGCATTTTGCTAAATCGTTAGGGTTTCTTGCCAGCATTTTTTCAACTTTGTATGAGGAAAACATATTATTAGAGGATTTCTCCATTGTTTCATTGGACCTTGGACTTATTCATTTTCCCTAACTAGGCTTTCTTACCGAACCTTAGAGGCTGATAAGTGATGCCCTCATTGCAAGTGTTGAAAGACATTCTTAGATAAGGATGTTGATCATCGATCTCTCAATGCCCTAGGGTTTGAGATAATAACTATATGCCTTATCTTTTGACAAAATCTATTTCCTTTTACTAAATTACTTGTGCATTTTATTTTACATGCATTTATTGTTGAAAAAAACTAAAAATCATATATTCCTAAAAACCCTAAGAAATATGAATTTTTTTTTACAAAAAACCTTAAAAATTCAAAAATCATAAAGTAATTGGAAAATTACAAAACTTATCCATAAAAATATTGCGCCCTAGTTGAATTATCCATGAATCGTGAGGGGCGTCTTAGTCTGGCATATGTGGACACTTGAAGCTAACAAAAATCAGATTTGCTATAGACTGTCAAAAACAAGTTTAAACAGACCTTATTTTTACATATCTGGGTTGATTAACTTCTCCTCATGTAATTGATTGTCATCACCCCTAAACCGAGTTTTTTTTTGTGGTTTTGAAGGCTCTGTTCAACACTGTGTTCTCTATGTCAAGTGGATAAAAACTTAGTTTACGGTGACGATTATATTTATGTGTTTGCATTTTTAGTGCATGAATGAAGTCTCTCTCTCTCTCTCTCTCTCTCTCTCTCTCTCTCTCTATATATATATATATATATATATATATATAGAGAGAGAGAGAGAGAGAGAGAGAGAGAGAGAGAGAGAGAGAGAGAGAGAGATAACGGAGTGCAATGATGAGATAGTGGTGGAGAAGAACCCATGCCAAAGTACATAAATTCAATAATTAAGAGATTATATAGTTAGAACAAAGGAGATTCAAACAAAGGGTTGCATCATGCCGAACAACATGATCACTGATGTACTCTATAGATGTGTTGTACAAGAAGAAGGCATAAGGTGAACAAAGAATATGTGGGGAGTTTCATGAAAAGCAACTCTAGCTTTGAAGCTAGGTCTTCTTGTGTTGATCTGTTAAGCTAGAACACCAAATAAGACATCAGGATATACCCAAAGGGAAACTTTACCTTGAGGATGTGAAACACCTCACACATGTCTAGTAATTTGGGATAATCAAACACCACATGTGGGGATCTGCCTAAAGGGTATCTCCCTTCCAAGTTCTAACAAGTAACTTACACATGCATGGGGGTTTGGTGCAAATAAATAATACATTGGGATGATAAGAAAGTACCAAGGCAAAGAGTTGGAGTTGAGAACATAAGAAAGTACCAAGGCAAAGAGAAATGAGGGTTCTCTTTTCTTAGCTTGAGGTGAGCCACCAATGATGAAAATGGGACCAAGGTACACTATGAATCTTTAGACCAATCCCCTAGAATGAATGTGTTGATGTCGATAAGGGAAAATCTATTGTATCCAAAGCATGAGGGAATCTTTGGAAACCAACATGAGATATTAATACCATGTGATATATAAGAGTAACTCGGAGAATAAGTAAATGAGAAGGAAAATAGTGAAAGACTCAAGAATTCCTTGGTTCATAGCATAATGGCAAGCCATACATGGAAGCCTTAAAACACAACTAGGGAATGAAGGGTCAATTTCAAAGTATTGTGAGCAAATTGGATAAATCAATAACATGTATAACTCGTGAGTTATGGAATTTTTCATTATTGGGAAATAGTGACTTGTGCAAGTTAAGTCACTAAAATTAATCATTATAGGTGGGTGGGAGCTAAGCTTATTGGGATTCTCTTGGGGAGTTTTAAACACATATGCTCTAAATCAAGGCAACTTGAGATGTTTCCAACTAGACCAAGGTTGTGCTGAGAAGCATAGTTAAGGAGGCTTAGGGTTGTGCTTAGAAGCATATTCAAACCAATATGAAGTATGCAGTGAAGCATACTTGTATATTCCCCAAGGGGGCATTCTAAGGGAGGTAAGGAAATAAGTTCCATGTGCATACAATGAAATGGTTGAAATGAAAATATATGATAAAAACAAGCAAGGGTGGGGCACTATCGAAAATTTTCTTAAGGGTTGATGAAATGAGGGTTGATAGATGCAAATGGAGACTACAATAAGGATGATACAAAGGGATCGTGATACTCTAATCATATTGATGTGATTAACCAATAATTAATGAATCTCCTAGAGAGTCCGGAGGGTAAAGGTAATGCTGAAATTTGAGGAAAAACAAGAGGCATAACTCTGAGAATATAAACTATGTGAACTCCCAATTTGAAGGGGATAAACAATAGCATGTGTTCCAAGAAGCAAAGGGTTAGAACCCATGTAACGACGGATAACTACCATCAAGAATCGTTATGCAAAGAGTGATTGTCGCTTGATTATACATCTATGGAAATGTTGAGGATGGATGGGAGATTTGCATCTCCTACCATAGGTATAGGTCCGTTATCAACAATTGGTGAGGGCAGCAAAGGCATGTCTATTTAAATAACATATACATGGAAAATAATAGCAAGGACTTCCCTAAATTGAAGAATTAAAGGACAATGATGGAAATAGTAACCATAGTTGTCGCATATAATGCAAGGATGGTTGGTTCATAATGATTTATTGTGTTGTATAGGTGCATCGGGATGGGAGATTTCTACAACTGGTATAGTTTCATTGATACCTTATTCATCATCGTTGATTAGTTGGCACAATTATGGGAGTGATAGGAAATTATTGATAGTGTGCTCAAAGAGGTCAGGCAAAGTGCAATGGGGTATAGAGTGGGTAGGTGTGATCGTAGCAATGTTTGGTCAAGGAATATGAATAGTCACGGATTTCTTGTTCTTTACCCCATCCCTTGGTGGCTTGGGTTGTTCAAAAGATTTCTTTTGTGGTTGGGGTATTAAAGGGGCTTTAATATATCGAGCATGGTTAATCAATGCTTGCGAGATCGACACCACATGCAGAGATATGGATGCTTGTTGAGTTTGGGGTTTCAACAACATAGTTGGTTGAGTTGGTTGTAGATACCAAACTAATATACCTAGGGTGAGGTTAGGAAGACTCAATGTAGCCATGACAAGAGTTCCAACCATTCCAGGGGGTGGATACAACAAGTGGGTATGTGCAAAGGGAGACCCTAGATTTGGGATTTTGCCCCATGTGGGCACAAGAATAGACACGGTAGACATCTCTTATGTTTAAGATGATTCTACATAGTTATCATAAGCACATGGGTGTCTTGATTATTAGACGATGAGATTGTGCACATACTAGATGTACTTGATGTTGTTATAATTTGGGGGGGGGGGGGGCATAATAAGTTCCAAGTAAGGTTGAGTCTTTCAAGACTCTTGGTCCTATGCTTGTGAAAGTAGAAATGGTATTCTAAGGTAGGCAGGAAATTATTTGGATGGATTTGAGCCTCGAGATTATAATAAGTGATTTGGTCCACAATTATAATTTACTCATTATCAGGGAATACCATCTTCTAGTACATAGAAGAATTGGTTGCTTTCATGTCATACATATAATTATGTCCAAGCATAACATTATAGTCCAACAGGGCATCGATTACTTTTACATTGATCAAAACCATGTTATTTACCAATTCAATAGGTACAGTTTGGAAAAACCCTTATGGCTGGAATGGATGACCTTCATATGTTGTAAGGGTGATTGTAGATGGTATGAGTTTAGGGGATCCTAGTTGTTTCAACTAGACATCAGTAGACATTATGCATGTAGAGTCTCCCTTGTCTATAATGCATTGATGAATGGTGATGTTCTTGATAGTGACGTGGAACCAAAAAGTCTATTGAAGGTGGAATATGTGTTGTCACATTGTCAATAATATCATAGGCGATCATTCTATTGTTGGAAGGTTCAATGATGGCTAAAGCAGATAGAAAGGATTTTATATGTGTTGCACAAGTTTGTAGAACCTCAACTGATGACATAGTGGTAAGAGACTAAGGTAAATCATTGACCGTACTATAATGTTGAGTGGTCTTCGCAAAAGTGTTTTGGGCCAGACAACATAAATGGATCTTTGGGACCTTCAGAGGGATATCTATATTAGGTTTGGGAATCCATAAAGGACTATCATTACTAAATGGAAGTTCAGTAATCTCATTAGTGGAATGTTGGGTAGCATTCTATATTAATGACTACAAGTCGCAAGATTTACTCCACCGGAGTTCATAAACTAAATCTCGTTAGAATCTATGGAAGTATGGTTATTGGATGAAGGTCTTGAAGGTTGATTTTGTATAGTAATAAAAAAACCTTGTGATGGAAAAGCATTTCTCAACACAACTTGTTCATTTCCTTGTAACAGAATTGGGTTGGCATTAGGTTTCCCCTGGTGGGGTTGAGTACAAACAACAATGTCCTTCAATAAAAGAAACTCCAAAATCAAGGGGTGGTTATGGGTAGAATGCTCAAATATCACCCCACAGAGTGTGCAAGGGTCATTAATATGGATTTGGGGATTCCTCTCATGTTTAGGTTGGGCATCAAAATTTTCTTTTTGATTATTGGCATTATTGTTTCCCTTAGAATTATTAAGATATTGTTTTGGGATTTGAGTTTGGTCATTCTCTTTATTCTTTCCTTTATTTTTTTTGGATTGGTATTATTATGTGTAGCTAATGGGTTAGGATTATTTTGTTGGGTTTAAATCTAACCCTATTAAGGATGAGTTCCTTGGACCATGTTTAATTCAGGTTGTTTTGTTTGACCCTGACTCATTGCAAGACCTTGTGGAGGTCTCGGGAAAGAATAGGAGGGGTTTTGTTAAGGAGGAGCCCCACATGATTGATATGTATCATTACAAGAGGGATTACTATGTATGGATGCACATGGTAATGTGCAACAAAATTTGTGTACGAGGTATTGGTTCCAATTTGGGATGATTGTCACGAAGGGTCCAAACGAGAGTTTGTGTAGGTGTAAGGCATAGATGGATACCTCGTTGGCGTGGCATAGGAGGTGTTATTTCTGTAAGGATACTGGTAAGAATTTAAGTGGGGATTCATCTATTTAACCAACCCTACTATGCCATTAGCGACATGAAATGCCCCAGGTGTTAATAAGAATCTAGAATAAGAACATGGGGCATTAAGTAGGATGGTATAAAATATTCATATTGTATAGATTTAAAAATAGTTTCTTCCTCACTTATGGGTAAGGTCGGGGCTATGTCTTTGTCTCTAGTAGGAAGTACGGACTTCAAGAACCAATATGATAGGAGGAAATCCTTAATTTCATCCTTGCAAAGGCTACATATCCTATGCAACTCATGGATATGGTCCATGATATGGATAATAGTGTTCTACGAAATTTTGCAATGATTTATATGCCTACATCATGCCAAACAGGTATCTAAAAGAAAGTAAAAAATGTGTCACTACGGATTCAAAGGTTACATGCCAACTAGCAGTTTGATCTGTATACCCTTAGTTTCCAAGCCAATGAGGGTACGTTGAAACAACCTAAGTTTAATGGATTCAACCATAATATTATTGTAAGAAAACCAAAGGTGGAAGACATGATATGATTGGAAGGATCTTCTCTAACTCGCTCTTCTAATTTAGGGATATCAAAGGGTAATTTAGTTGGCATTTTGGGGCAACTAACATCATGTTGGATAGGATCATTGCTCAACTTAGTCAAGTCTAGGATGTTCATACCAATCATATATGGGAGCAAGAGAGTTGGATTAGTCCAACCATTGGGTTATGAGGACTACTCAACTGAGTGGATTGTGGAGAACTAATAGGGGATGGACTCGATGAGGTTGATCTAGAAAATGAGCTTAAACATGAACTCAAGGAAAAACGTGAAGGTGAGATCGATGGAGAGGACAAGAACATCAATTAGTCCTTCCCATCTAGTGGGAGAAATAATACAATCAAAGATAGATGGGAGTAATCACTGGATTCTAAGGGAACATCTTAAATAATTTGGGGCTGCAAACTTGACTAGCCTAACAACTCCTCCAAGGAGGGAATTAAAGCTAACTAGGTGTAACTAAAAGTGTAAAGTGCTTTTTAATCTTAATGAACTATTTAGTGAAAGAATAAATAGCATATATGTGTATAAATGAAGTAAATAAATAAAATCAAATAAACACTCCCTAGAAAGAAAAGACCCACTAGCCTAAAGAAGATAATATTTATCATGACAATAAAAGATGAATAATTATTGTGAGTGTTTCTTAGCTGAGTGGTCATGAATTTCATTGTGAGAAACAAGAATAAGAATTGTAAAATGTACTTCCAAATAGTCACTGCGAGTGGGTGATGAAGTCCACTTTAGGGAATGAGTGAATTTATGAGAAATAGTTATAATTACAAGATACTACATGATGAAATTCCAATGGCCAACAAAAATTTGTCTCGGGTGCTCCCTAAGTAAGAGTCTTAATAAAATGGTCACTAGGATACCTTCTTCACAAACACGTATAACAAGTTTCTTGTATCTTCGATTGAATTTGGGATCCAAGGGATATTCAATACTGAAAGGGAAAAGTGTCCCAATCAAACTTCCAGTCCTAATATTGGCACGTACCACCCTGAAAGTATGGTCCTATTGTGAAATTGGTCGCAACTATGTTTGCTACAAAATGATTTTGGATCTGTAGATAGACAACGACAAAGTTCCATATGTAAAAAGAGTTGTGGCAAGTTATTTGGATACCTATTCCCACATCCTTAACTTAACTATAGATTATTTTATATCCTTGAGACAACTTAAGTTGGTTTAAATTAATTTAACAAAGTTTTAAGTATGAGTTCTAGAAGCACAAACCAAGCAAAGGGAAATTTAAAATTTAAAATTCTTAAGAACAATAATAGAGTTTAAATATATAAAAATAAAAAATAAACTCAAATAATTGATATTCATTCACTTTAATCCAACAAGTGATTCAATAATTTTGACTCTAAACCTAGGGGTTAGTGCAAATAAGTGTTAAAAAATTCATAATAAATTATTAGAATGGAAAGTTATAACTACTAAAACCAAGAAGGTAGTTTCATTAGTTATCTTGTCAACTATCACTCTGAATCCAAACTTCCAGTGACCTACAATATCGAAGTTGAAAGTGCCAACTGACCTACAACCAACGTGAGAGCAATAATGAAGGAAGAGCCCAAAGAGGACTCATTTTCACATGCAAATAGTACAAGGAAGATAAATATACATGAGATAGACTTGTGATGGTCCAAGGGAACACTAAACCTAGTTAGACTTGTGATGGTCCAAGGGAACACTAAACCTAGTTAAGTAGGCATAATTTGGGAAGAGAGTTGGAAAAATCACTTGAATGGGGCAACACTATTTTTTAGGGAAATATATGTTCTTGATGGCACAAAACATGGACCAGAAAGGACATTATGGCTAGAATAGTCAACTTTTTAGTAATGTATTGAAAATTAGCCCAAACGGAAGGGTTCTGGCAATTGAAAATAGACCTGGGAGCACCGATAGGGGGTAAACAAAACATGTAAGGGAAAAAAACAAAAAAAGAGCTTAGAAGAACATAAGCACAAGCTATGAATATATATGGATCGATTTCCTAGTGGGGTCACCATTATGTCAGACATATTCGTACAATGGGTTAGTAGCAATCCTAATATAAGGGTTGTGAGTTAAATCATAGCCAAATATAATATAAAAAAGCCATTATTCAATGCAAATATTTAACTGAAACTATGACTAAACTCATAGAACGTTGTCAGAATAATAGTTTATTAGTATACAATTGGATGCTTTACATTAATATTTACAAATAAATATGATAAATAATACAAACACACACCTGAGAGTAGCTTGATGGAGAGAAGGTGGTCTCCTATGTTGCTTCATGAGAAGGGTTCTTTGCTTCAGTGAATGCTCCTTGACTCCTTTCCTCTGTAAATGGGGGAGATAGGAAGAAGTGGTATTCAATTTTCTTAGCAAAATATTAGCATAACCTTGATTTGAATGGGAATTATATGTTCACATGATGGGATGAAGGTGCCGATGGTGTATTTTATGCATCCAGTGATGATGTACCGAGGTAACAAAGAGTCATGATAGTACAAGGGTGCAATTTTAGGTTGATAACAAGTATGTGTTATTTTTTAGTCTATGCTAATATTTTTACTATTCAAGGTATTGAAGTATATTCACATATATTAACTAGCCCTAATTTGGTACATGCAGTGGCTATTTTCTGGTGGAGTATAAGTCCTAGAATGAAAGGTTCTCACTTACATTATGACAACATTGTAATTGGTCCAAGTGAGAATAAGGGTGCCATTACATCAACAACATGCTAAAATGCAATATTGGCTTTGTTAGGTGGACTTATAGTGTCACTCCCATGTTTTTGGTAATTTTAGTAGTATATTTTTGCTTTGATTTACTTATTTTGTGTCATGGCATTTACCACTTTTGATAGTGCATACTCTAGGGACTTTGGATCATTTAAAACCTCTTGCGTATATCTTAACATTGTATCATGGAATGTGCCATGGACTACATTTTTTGTAATGTGGTTAGATTATGTGAAATATCTTCATCACCATGGCTATGCTGAGAAGGTTCCAAGATATAGAGGCAAGGTACACATTGCACAACTAGCTTCTTAGTAATTTTGTTATTATATTTTTTAATGCTTAATAATGTTAAGACTTCAACTACATTGTAGAAATGGTGCTATATCAAAATAAGGCTTACTACCTGTTACGCCTTAGAGCTACTACAATGTTCCAACGGGGTCGAACCTAGAGAAAGGGGTTTAAATTTTTTTGCAAAGGCCAAAGTAGGGTTGTATTGTATGGATATTTGGATTAGGGGTTGTTGTCCCCCTAGATTTGTCATGGCAGGCTCCCTTTGTTTCACTCTTAGGAGCGCTTGGATTTGTGGCATAGCTGACTGCCACTTCGGTGTGTGGATGTCCTCATCATGCAGGGTTTAAGTCCATGGGTTAGTGTCTGGGGCTTGTAGGGGTGACCAACTGGGGCACATGACCACCTTGGTTTTATTATGCATAGGTGATTGTGTTTTGTAAAGGTATATTGTGCCCTATCTAGCACACATCCTTGACCCCCTTGGACCTTCTTTCTAGCACTCAAAACCCCTCCTCTAGCAATTCGGCCTTTGACGCCATCCTTGAAAAATGAGCCTACAAGTGTTGCAAGGAGGACGTTGAGGGACACAACACATCTAAGGGAGTTGGGGAATGGCGCCCCCCTTTGGCTCACTATTTCATCAAGTGAAGCCTTGTTTTAGTTTTATTTTCTATTTTATGTGTACTTTAGGGCTTAGTCCCCAAAGTGTGGGGATTTACCCTAAAAATAGTCTAATTTATTTTTAAATTATTAAACTTGTAGGGTCAAGAAATTAAAAAGGTAGAAGATGAAATTTATAAATAGATCACCTCATCTTCATTGTAAATTATCAATACAAGGGTTCCAATATGTTCTTATATTTTTTTCTCCTACTCTATGAGTCATTGATGTGATGCACACTTCTCTTGGGATGCTTTTCTTGGCTTGAAGGTGGATGATGTAATGTTCTAGGGCTTAATTTTGCACATGCTATGGTTGATGCTAATATTGTCTGAAATAAATCATGCACAAGTGTGACCTAAGGTCTCTTCCTTGCTGCTCGTGGGGGGTAGATCAAGTGGTAAAGATCAGAAGTTGTAATTGGTTGTAAATGGAAGGTCACGTGTCCAAATCCCCCCAATCTTGTCGTGTGCCATGGTTCAGGCCCTATGGTGCACCTAGGGGTATAGTGGTAGCAAGATTGGATCCCTAGACCCCGTGTCATGCGAATACCAGCCCAACTCCAGTTGTTGATTTCCCTAATACAAAAAAAAGGGTCTCTTCTTTGCTCATTTCTTGTTGAATGTTGGTAAGTTATGCTCCTAACTTGGTAGAATGATGCTTTTATTGTGCATTTTGTTGATTTGTTAGGGATTTTTGTCAATATTTTGTCAACCTTTGTATGAAGAGAACACCCTCCCTATGAGTTCTCTATTGCTTGTCGGGCCTTGGACTTCTTCATTTTCCTTAGTTAGGATCTCCTACCAAACCCTAAGAGTTGTTAGGTGATGCCCTAGCTTGCAAGTGTAGAAATACATTTCAAGAGAGGGACGCCAATCATTCATTCCTAATGCCCTAGGGATTGAGAGAAGAATCATATCCCCTTGCTTGTCACCAAAATTACTCTTCTTTTCATCAATTACTTGTCTTTATTTTGCTACAATTTTATGCATAAAAACCCTAAAATCTGATAATTTCTAAAAACCCTAAAAATCTAATATATATATATATATATATATATATATATATATATATATATCAAAAACTACAAAAATACTTGAAATTTTCCAAACCTAATCCAGCCAAAAAGTGCGCCCCAATGGATTTATCCACTAATGTTGGAGGACGTCTCTTTTTGTGGTTGTGAGGTAAACAAAATTGCCAATTTGAATTTTTTGCAGACTGACAAATGAAGGTTCGGCACACATTTCTTGAAGATTCGAATGGGTTACTTAGTTTTCCCTGTGCATATGATTAGCATCCTTTAAAGGTTTATTTTTCTATGTATATTTTGTGACTTATGAAATATTATTTTTGTGTCGATATTCAATATTTACAGTAGCTACTTTATCTTTGTACCATCATTTTCAGTGGATGAATAAAATTTGGAAGTTTGTCATGGTTTTCAAAGTAAGCTTAACTATTGTTATTTTGATGATATTAGTGAATAGCTACTGCATTAACTCCTTAATTATATATGGTTGTCTTCATACTTGTTTGACTCCATATAAGGCATTGATCTAGTTACAATGTAGAAAGGTATTTGCACGCTTGGTGTTTGTAGGTATCTTTAATGGCTCTCCCCTGGGTTTAGGAGTTTCCCAAAGAAGTTGAGAGGCTAGGCTATGATGACATAAATGAGCCTACACTTGTCCCATATGCTCACCAATCATAAGCATTCAGTCTACATTACGAATACTAGTTATAGCGGTAACATTTTTGGCGTCGTTGCCGGGGACACTTCAAGACAATTGAGGTGGTTTTCTCTTGGTCATATTCTCGATATCCTTGGCAAGAATGACATTCGGTAAGAAATTGAGGTGACTCCTTCATTTTATATCTCAAGATATATTATTATTAAGGACTAACCCTACAGGTCTTATCTAGCGACTCCAATCAAGAGTACTTCATTTAAGAAGGATTCATGGGTGGATCAATTGATCTTTCAAAGACATATTACATCTATTAAGGTACATTCTTGCTTTTACCTTGGTGAGATTTGTTGATCTAACTTGACAGGTCTTTCTTGGCAACTTCACTGGAATAAAATCAAAATAGGTACGCAACAAGAGCTCATCTGAAAGGTAACTTTCTTCATGACCTTGAATTTATTGCACATAAGAGAAAGCAACATTATCGAGCACATGTGGTAAGTGATCTCTTATCCTTTGAATCTTTATATGATATTCACAACTTATTTGTTGGTTCTAGTGATACATCAAATATGGCAACTGGGGTGTTCGCTTCTTTTGATTTCACAAATATCCAAGGTTATCCTAATGCTATGCCAACAAAAAGAAAATATTTGCCTATATTTACAGGTCAAGATGCTATTTTTGCTTCTGATCACTGGAATGAACTTGAGTCTTATCTATTTTTTAATAATGTCGATGATATTGACGTGAAATTTAAATGCTTTACTCTAGGCTTAAAATCTGATGCTAGAGAGTGGTTTTTATCATTGCCTGACCAAAGAATATATACTTTAGCTTAATTAAAGAATAAGTTATTTGCAAAATGGCAAGAAAAGAAAGATCTTGTCATATTGAATAATGCTTTGATGACTATAAAAAGAAGTGAAAATGAGACTATTAATGAGTTTGATCGTAGGTTTGAAAAGATAATAAAGGAAATCGAGAAGACTGCAAACCTTCGGCAGCAATTATTCTCTTATACTATTTGAATGTTTTTACAGGTGATTTTCTTTTCCACCTAAGCCTAGATAAGCCCCGGTATCCAGCAGTTTCAAAGAAGAAGGTAAGGGTCTTGGATGATAGTTGGACAGCTACTGGCAGGCCTGATACTTCATGATATTCAAGGGCAAGGCCTGAACAAAGAAGTAGCTATTTCAGATGATACTCAAGATTCATTCAACTTGTTGCTTGAGGAAATGAAGCAACTTAGAGTAGGCATGAACCAACAAAATACTACAATGCATAACAATATTGTTCAATTGGAAAGAAATCAACAGCCTAGGTTTCCTCCAAGAAATTTCAACAAGGGACCTCCACAAAATCAAAGGCCTCGTACATCTTTGGAACTTGCCAATATGGTAAGTGATTTTCCTTATTATTGTAGGGCTTGTCAAACATTCCACGATGAACATGTCCATATTATATGGAAATTGTCAAGAACAACGTTCTGCTCTAAGAGGAATATCGTGAGGTATGTAACAATTTGTTTGAAAGTAGACCGCAATTCAATTTGTCAGAAGAGCATATGCAAGAAGTAAGAAAGACTTCCATCGAAGCTAATAAATCCAATAAGCTCTTTGTGGATATACCCTCCCAATAACAAATTAAGAAATGGTATGAGAACAGGTCCAAGGGATAAATCTATCAAAGACAGAGAAAAACCCTTCCACTGGTTCTGGGAACGTCAAAATATAAAGTTCATTCCCAAACTCAGGTAAGTATAAGTAAGTCTTCAATTGATTTAGATATTGATGAACCTTTGAAGCTTGATATTTCAGGTGCAATAAACACATTGAAGATACATGTATTGTTGGTTGAACTAGTAAAGATTCCTCTTGTGAAGAATCAACTCGTTGAGACATTGCATCTTCGAGAGAAGAAGCAGGTGGCTCGCCAGGA
The DNA here is from genome assembly GCA_027924585.1 of Larix kaempferi. Lineage (NCBI taxonomy): Eukaryota > Viridiplantae > Streptophyta > Pinopsida > Pinales > Pinaceae > Larix > Larix kaempferi. The sequence continues at coordinate 1,275,783 of BSBM01001018.1, forward strand.
TGAAGAAAATGAGGACACCCCAATCATCCTATCGAACATGCTACTAACAGAGAATAACAATCCTCGAAACAAACCCTTCTTTATCTCGTTACCCATTGGTGATTTAATTTTGCATAATTGTATGTTTGATTTCGATGCTTCAAATAATGTTATGGCTCTAGCTGTGATGAATAGGCTAGGATTGAAGATATCCATACCATACATAAATATATGTGCAATGGATTCCCGTGAAGTTAAATATTGTGGTGTTATTGATGATGTTTCAGTACATCTTTCTGCCCACCTGAGTATAACTTTAAAGATGGATATATTGGTCATCAACATTCCTGAGTAGTGGGGGATGCTTTTGTCGAGAAAATTTGGCTCTGAATTGGGAGGAGGCTTCAGATGGATCTATCATATGCCTCAAACCCTACCCCATAAGACACTTACATGACATTACATATAGAATGCATGAGAAAGCACCATGTGGAAGACCCTGTTGTGATAGAAAACGAACTTGTTTTCTTTCATAACGATAATGGATCTTATACAGTTTTCGCTATAGACATTGCTCCACGGAAGGATACATAGAAGTTTTGGACCATGAACTTCAACGGGGCCAAATCCAAATCAGGTATGGGTGCAGGTATTGTATTGATTTCTCCTCATAATGAAGATCGTTGCTTTTCCTTCCACTTAGAATTTGATGGTACTAATAATGTAGTAGAATATGAGGCTCTTTTGCATGGCCTTGAGGTGGGAAAATATGATGGTATTGATTTCATGCATATTATTGGTGATTTTGATCTGATTATATCGCAAGTTAAAGGCATATTTTCCTGTAAACACTCAAAATTGAAAAGGTGCATATATGGTGTAAGATTATCCACATAGAATTTCGATGCCATATCCTTTCAAGAAGTTCCCAAGGAACAAAATTAGGTGGCAGATTCTTTAGCAGTGTTGGCTTCCACTATTTGTCCAACAAATAGTATCCAAGAGTCCGGGAAAGTGCAAGTGGTTTTCTACTCATCAATTCTGGAAAATTTCGAATATTGGCAGGTGTTTGATGATGATAAGCAAATTTGTAGGTTCATGAACAATACTGCAGAATTCTCGAGAAATCAAATTGATTGGAGATAAGAAGGGTCAAATGTTAATTCAAGTTACAATCCTATCCCATTGGAATATATATCATTGGAAAAGATCTTTGACAGAAATTATTTATGTAAAGAAAAGAAGGGAGAGCTTGTCTAAGGTGATGAATATGAGGAACTTGATATTGCGTCCCCTGAAAATCCAAGGCCTGTCAAGATTGGTAAAGTACTTACTCTTGAAGAAAAGAAGGACTTGGAGACGTTGATATGAGAGTTTAGGGATGTTTTTTCTTGGTCCTATCATGAACTAAAATCTTATGACAGAAGTAACATTTGGCATGCTATACCGTGAGAGGAAGATGCGCGTCGACATAGGCAAAATATTAGGAATGTGAATCTGAAGTTGGATCCCCTAGTCCAGAAAGAATTGGAGAAGATGGTTGAAGCTAAATTAATTTCTCCAATCAAATATCCATAATGGCTCTATAATCTAGTACCTTCTAGAAAAAAGACAGGTGATATAAGAGTTTGTGTGGATTTTAGGAACTTAAATGCAGAATTAAAGAAGGATAATTATCCTTTTCCCAATATGGAACCATTATTCTAAAGGATTACAGGTTCTCGGATGTTGTCTTTCCTAGATGGTTTCTCTAGTTTCAACCAAATTGTTGTAAAGAAAGAAGATCGATGCAAGACTGCATTTACAACTCCTTGGGGTACCTACGACTACTTAAGGATGCCCTTTGGTTTGATGATTGTCGAAGCTACATTTTCAAAGGGATATGGATTACGCTTTCTGAGACATTATGCAGAAGATACTGGAAATATACGAGGATGATCTTACCATGTATTCAAAGAACAGAAAAGACCATTCCAGGTATTCGAGCATTGTCACATGTATGGTATTTCGCTAAACCCTAAGAAATCAATATTTGGGGTTGTAGAAGGTAAGTTACTTGGTCATATTGTTTGTAAAGAAGGAGTGAAATTTGATCCTGAAAAGATTAAAGATATAAAATAAATTGCTTTACCCAAACATCTGAAATCTTTTCAATCATTTGATACAAGCCCTAGTTCTGGTATGTCCTAGTTATTTCAAACCATTTCAAATATTTTATTTTGCATCTACTGACACTATTGCAGGAGTATTGTTACAAAATAATGATCAGAATGAAGAGCATCCCATTGCTTTCATGAGCAAAGCATTGAAGAGTTTAGAATTAAAGTACCACCTTATGGAAAAATAGGCTTATGCACTAGTGATGTCACTAAAACATTTCATAATATATGTTGGTTACTCAAAGATAATAGCTTATGTGTCGCATCTAGTAGTGAAGGAGATCTTGAATCAACGGGATTTTCTTGATACCAGAGGAAAGTGGATCACAAAGATCCAAGAGTCTGGTTTTAAAATACAATCTACCAAACTGGTTAAAGGAAGAGGATTAGCTCAATTGATGGAAAAAAGATATTGAAGAAGAAGAAACCCTTGGTCTAAAGGAGGGGCTTGTTCCTATGGTCCCAGTAGTTATTGAAAAATTGGAACAATGTGATTGGTATAAAGATATTGTGAATTACTTGAAGATTCTCTCTTGTCCCAGCCACCTTCCTGATCATAATAAGAGAGCAATAAAGTTGAAGGCCTCCAGATATTGTTTCTTAGACCTCATTTTATGATAGCCAGTCCAAGGCCTAGGATGGACGAATCCAGATGGCTTGATTCTCACATGTGTTCATCCCCAAGAAGCCATCAAATTGATTGATGAACTTCACAAAGGGGTTTGTGATAGTCACCATTCTACTTCTACTACTGCCCACAAGATATTAACAGTAGGATAATATTGGCACGTTATCTTCTAGGACGTATACAAATATGTTCGAAGTTTCCAGCCTTGTCGGCTCTTTACCATAAAGCGACACTTGCATCCTTACCACTACAACCAATCATAGTAGAGGCACCATTTCAGTAGTGAGGCCTAGATTTTATTGGTGAGTTCAAGGAGAACTCTAGCAATGGTCAAAAGTGGATATTGACAGCTACAGATTAATTTACCAGATGGTTTGAGGCCATCCTAACCAAGCAGGAAACAACAAAAGTTGTTATGGACTTTCTTGAGGACCTGATTATCACTCGTTTCGAGGATTCGACCAAGATTGTCATAGATAATGCTCAAGATTTCAGCTCAGGTGATTTGTCTACCTTTTGCTTTGATTATGGCATTATATTATCTCACTCTTCAAATTAGTATCCTATAGGAAATGGATTGGACGAGTCAAGCAACAAGAATCTAATGAATATCATAAAGAAGATTGTTGGTGACAATAAGAAAAGTTGGGACAGTAAGTTAAAATATGCAGTATGGGATGATAGAATTACACGCAAAGAGTCAAATGGAAAGAGCCCTTTTGAGCCAGTATATAGGCTTGATGTTACTTTGCCTATCCATCTGAAGCTTCACGCATACAAGGTCCTCCAACAGCATGTCCTAGATCCAAATTTTTTTCAACGAAGAACCAATCACCTAATAGAACATGATGAAAATCGAAGAAAATATTTTGACCATATGACGTAGAATCAATTGAAAACCAAAGGCAAATTTGATAAGAAGACTCGTCAGTGCATCTTCGAGAAAGGTGATCTCGTCCTCCTATGGAACAGAAGAAAAGAGCAACTAAGTAAACATGGTAGGTTTGAAATTCTTTGGTTAGGTCGATATCAAATTGATGATATTGCATGTACAAATTCTTTCCTCCTGATCCATCTAGATGGTGAAAAGTTGCCCTTGCCAATCAACGAGCGAGCATTGAAGAAGTTCTATAGAGGTGATATACAATTCCTTAAGGGCATTCCCTTTTATATTATAGTAGATTTAGATTCATTTTCAATTCAACATTTATTGTTATCATGCATTGCATTTGTTGTTATTTCATTTTGAGTTATTTGCATTTATTTTGAACAAGGTAGGACAGAAGTGTCTACCTCTAATGCATTTGATGTCTTTGTTGTTAGATGTGTGTGTAGGTCTACAAGTACCCAGAAGATCCTAGGGGATTCTCATACACTACTAGGAAGACTGCATGTCCTGCAATTAGAGCCAACTGTTATGCCTCAGAGCTACTGCAGCGCTCCAATAGGGTCGAACCTAGAGCAAGGGGTCTAATTTTTTTTTGTAAAGGCCAAAGTAGGGATGTATTGTGTGGATATTTGGATTAGGAGTTGTTGTCCCCCTGGATTGGTCATGGAAGGAGTACTTGGATTTTTTTCATAGCTGACTACCCATTTGGTATGTGGATGTCCCCACCATGTAGGGATTTAAGCCCATGGGTTGATGTTCGGGGCTTCTACGGGTGACCTACTGGGACACATGACCACCTTGGTTTTATTATGCAGAGGTGATTGCATTTTGTAAAGGAATGTTATCGACTATCTAGGACACCTCCTTGACCCACTTGGACCTTCGTTCTAGCACTCAAAACCCCTCCTCTAGTAATTCGGCCTATGACAGCATCCTTTAAAAATGAGATTACAAAGCTTTGCAAGGGGGGCATTGAGGGATAAAGCACATCTAGGGGTTAGTTGGGGCATGAAGTCCCCCTTTGGCTCACAATTTCATCAAGTGAAGCCTTATTTTAGTCTTAGTTTCTATTTTATGTCTATTTTAGGTCTTAGTCCCCAACTTGTGGGGGATTTACCCTAAAAATAGTCTAATTTATTTTTAACTTTATTAAACTTGTAGGCTCAAGGAATTAAAAGGGTAGAGGATGAAAGATATAAATAGATCGCCTCGCCTTCATTGTAAATTATCAATACAAGGGTTCTAATATGTTCTTTTATCTTTTTCTCCTACTCTATGAGTCATTGATGTGATGCGCACTTCTCTTGGGATGCTTTTCTTGGCTTGAAGGTGGATGATGTAATGTTCTACGGATTAATTTTGCACATGCTATGGTTGATGCTAATATTGGTTGAAATAAATCATGCACAAGTGTGACCGGAGGTCTCTTCCTTGCTCATTTCTTATTGAATGTTGGTAAGTTATGCTCCTAACTTGGTAGAATGATGCTTTTATGGTGCATTTTGCTAATTTGTTAGGGCTTTTTGTCAATATTTTATCAACATCTGTATGAAGAGAACGACCTACCAAGGAGTTATCTATTGTTTGTTGGGCATTGGACTTCTTCATTTTCCTTGGTTAGGCTCTCCAACCAAACCCTAGGGGTTGTTAGGTGATGACCTAGCTTTCAAGTGTAGAAGGATATTTCAAGAGAGGGGCATTGATCATTGATTTCTCAATGCCCTAGGGATTGAGACAATAATCATATCCCCTTGCTTGTCCCTAAAATTACTAATCTTTTCATTAATTACTTGTCTTTATTTTTGCTGCAATTTTATGCATAAAACCCTAAAAATATGAAATTTTCTAAAAGCCCTAAAATCTCAAAAAATACAAAAATAGTTTAAATTTTCCAAACCTAATCCAGCCAAAAAGTGCGCCTTTGTGGATTTATCGATTAATCTTGGAGGGCATCTCTGCCTATGGCTATGAGGTAAGTGAAACTCTTCATTTGAATTTTTTGCAGACGGCCAAACAAAGTTTCAACAAACATTTCTTGCATATTTGACTCGATTACTTAGTTTGCCTTGGTCATGTGATTAACATCCTTTAAAGGCTGATTTTTTTTGTATATTTTGTGACTTGTGAAATATTATTTTAGTGTTGATATTCACTATTTGCAGTGGTTGTTTTATCTCTATACCATCATTTTTCAGTGATTGAATAAAAATTGGAAGTTTGTCCTAGTTTTCGAATTATGCTTGCTGATGTTATTTTGATGATATTAGTGAATAGCTATTGAATTAACTCCTTAATTAGATTTGGTTGTCTTCTTCATACATTTTTTGACTCCATATAATGTGTTGATCTAGTTACAAGGTTGTAGAAAGGTATTTACATGCTTGGTGTCTGTAGGTATCTTTAAGGGCTCTCCCATGGGTTCGGGAGTTACCCAAAGAAGTTGAGAGGCTAGGCTATGGTGACATTTGGGCCTATAATTCTCCCACATGCTTACCAATAATTAGCATTCAGTATACATTCCAACTACTAGTTCTAGCGGTAACACTACCATTGATTGAGACTATGGCTTTATTAACAATATCCATCATGATATTGGAACCCATGTTATGTATCACTTGTTTCATCTGATATGGCGCTACCACCTAGTGGAAGCGATGAGTTATCTTTCATGTTCACTAGATATCAATCACTCTAAATAACTAAGATGGTCACCCACCATGCCTCTATGATATTTTCATAAATTGTTAGATGGCTTGGAGTGAGGACACCCACAAGTTTTGAACATGTCCTTCATGGAAAAATGCTCATTATTTCAAATGACATTATTTCTAATTATGTGTGTTTTTTTGGGCAATGTTATCATGCCATAACATTTTATTGTTCATTCTAGTGTTGCATTACTCTAGTGGAATTCTAATTTATCCATTTGATGCATAGCCCAATGCAATAAATAATGTGCTTGGAAAGTATTATTGGGAGCCAAAATAGTCCAGCCTTCTTCCATTGCACTTGTTGGACACTCTGGTGAAGAGCATTCCACAAGTTCGAGATGTTAATGACGAGAGAGAGGTTGTGTTTATCAAGCATACCCTGACATGTTTTAGGAGCTATTTTATATACATGTTTCTCTACTTACAAAATGCTAAAATTGTTGTATGATTTAGCCTTTGTGTTTTAGGTTTAGATTCAAAGGTCTTAATTATTATCCATTGGATAATTTATGTCTTGTAGCCTTGAGCCACTACAAAAGTATTTGGAAAGCAGAGTGGCTCAAAATGTTTTTTGGTGCTTTTCTGCAAAATCCTAGGAAAATATACATTGATAGAAACTCAACAAAGATCACCCAAAATGTATTAGCTAGTAATCAGGTATCGAAAAGGCTTGGAAAGTCTCTAGAGATTTGATACGTTAAAGATTTTTTATATGTACTATATATTTCTCTAGATATATATATTAGTTATTTGTTAATGAATACCTTTATTTCATTTTTTTAGACTTGTTAGCATAACTAGAATTATGATGTGTCACATATTGAAAGAATTGTGTTGAAGGTATGCCTTCCAAACTCCAACATTGGTGAACTTTGTAGAATTTGTTATTTTATGTTCCCTCTAGAATTTAGTTTGAGCGCAATAACCCATTTGTTTCAATTTGTTGATTCAAACGATAAAAACTAAGTTGCTCACGACCCTTGTTATTAGTTATATGTGATTCATATCATCACATGTAGACAATGGGTTAAATTCCTTTATATAACTTATTTGCTAACTTTTATTCTTACATTTATGTGAGCATTCAATGCATTATTCAAGTCTACAAAAAACCAGGTAGTGGAAAATGATTTTGGGAGATGGGTTATAATGAATAACTCGAGTATCAAATATTCCATGCAAATAATTTTCAAAAACATAGGTTACCAAATATTCCATGCAATAAATTTCAAAAACATAGATTTCACAATGTTGGATTGCAAAATTCTTGCATGATTAAAAAAGAGAAAGGAATTTTGAATAAATGGTTTAGAATGTACAATACTCACTAAGGTTTTGAAAATAAGATAGCAAGAAAAGTAGGTTGACTATAGATAAATACTTCATGGTTCAACTCCCAAAAACCAAACTAGGATCAATGACTTCCTAGGGAATCCATGTGTATTGGGCACAACACCTAAAAGTGACAATTGACACCATTTTATACAATTCATTAGTTTCAATATTGGCCTCTTTAGCATTATGAGCATTACCCAATGCAGTTGGCACTAATCAAAGTATCAATGTTATGAGGACTAGACTGGTCATCAAACTGACAGAGCCCAAAAATATGAACCGGACGGAAACCCAAAAAAAACCAGCAAAAGACCGGACCAAAAAACTGGTCGACCAAAAACTACATAAAATATTCAAATTTTGTAAAAAAACATATATATTCATGTGTGTCCTATGAATCCAAACCATTATAAACAAATATGCAAATTTTACCATGTATATAGCAAGTATGGGTGCATATAGCCAAAATAGCACTAAGTGCAATTCATCTTTGAACCAAAGTACATCAACAAAGAGGATCTAAATGGACCCTAGAGTCCAAAAATAAGCATAGTACTAATCAATAACTATAGTCTAGTGTCTACAATCTAATCATATGGTACTACAAGTTTAGACTCTAATTGTGCATAGTAGACACCCTACAATTTTGATGAAAGCTCCTAATCTAAGCATTAAAAAAAGGTAGAAAAAACTTCACATGCCTAATAAGTAATTTTGATTGAGTGAAGGGTATATTTTTACTAAGATACGACAAATGAGTTAAACAATCAACACCACCAACATTGAGGTACATAGAGGGGTTGATGTGCTTGATTAAATGCCAATCTCGTACCCTCATACATGATAGAATCTAGTGGAACCGTTCCAATCATGAAACCCTAAATGCAACTAAGTCTGTTGAATTCTGAATGGGATCTAAAATTCTATTTTTTGCATATGAAGTCCGATGAGGTTGGAACCACTCTCAAACATCCTGTTACAATTGATGGTAATGTTAAAAATTTAAGTAAAAAGATAGAAAACGAAATATAAGGAGAATGCCACTTTTACTTTAAGAATTTAATATTACCATTTAATGTTATTGATGATTACTAGGGATAGGTTTTTTGCTACTAGTGTAGGCCCTTTTTGTTTTTTGTTTTTTAAAGTGAATTTTTAGGGCCTGGAACCACATCTGTACGATGTAGTACAGAACCGGTAGGTCAGGTGAAAAAAGGTCGGTTCCGAACCGAATTGGTTGGTTTTGTATGGAATCGAACCGGTTCTGATCACACTGCAAAGTATTCACACTTATGAAAAATTTATTAGTAAATGATTTGTTGTGGGAAAAATAGACACAAGGGTGGACATCCTTCCCATAAGGAGAGTATCCTTCAGGTTGTAACAAGGACCCAATGTTGTGTTTGAGAATTCAATAACTAAAACTCCAAATGGCCAAGCAAACTCTTGATTAGAACAAACAAAAACAAAATAACTAGAAATAATTTGAAATAAAGGAGGGGGTTAAGAAATAAACCAAACAAGATGGAACAATAGTTTTCCAAACCAAGTTTTTATTGCCCAATGGTCCAGCTAAATACAATAGTGCCACCTAGGAGGTGCAACCTTTAATGGAAGCCAACAATATCCATTAGGAAGGCCCTTTTTGTCCACACAATTGCATGACAACTTGGATAGAAAAATGGAGAAACACTTGCCTCTTAGGGGAAGAGAGAAAGGGATCATTGTGTATGCCAATATGAGGAAGGAATGAGATTGAAAGAAGAGCTCTCAATGTGATTCCAACAACATAACTTTGCTCTGGTTTCTTCCTATGGAATGCATGCCCATGGTTTCCTTTTATAGGCCAAATGGAGGACAAGGAAGATCCAGATCCATATGTAAACACTCCATCCTTTGAATTGGTTTCCCAAGTACATGAGAGGGGCTATTCTATGCTCCTAAGCATGTGAGGAGTCCCTGTTCGAATTTTGGAGCGAAGAGAGTCGTTATGAGCCTTTAATGAACAACACAAATATGTGGTCTCGTTCTTTTAACAGTCATGCGGGTTGCAAGAGAAACCCCACGCGAGTATGTGTAGGTGACTGTATAGATAAGTCACGCAAATAGTGCGGGTTTATAGTGCTTTTAGTCGTGCAGTTTTCCATCTTGACTGCTTTTAGCATTTTATGGCTTAGTTTGTCTTCTGGAACTGATGAGGATGTCTTTAGTGAGCTGCATTTTGTATGTTGATGATGCCTTTTTGCAAGATTATCCTAAACATCGCATGTATACAATATTTAAGCGTTAATAGATGCCCCTGATGTATGAGGTTCGAAGGGTACTGTAGGGTCGATAATGCATCATCGTTTCTTTACTCTCCATGCTTAAATAAGTTCTCAAGCATTTGTGGGTAAAAAAGACCTACCCATGGGTGAAGGTTGTTGGTGATGACCGTTGAAGTTGTAAACAATATGTGGTGTGTTATACAAACGAAACAAGCATACCTATGCCCATGAAAATCTGTCATAATAGATTACAAAGAAGAGGGGATGAGAGGTCGACTCTTGATAATGTGGCTACAAGGATAAAGGCGGCTTTAATCCTTGTATGAGTACATGAATCCTGGAGATGATGGGACTGACGCCGAAGAAGCGGAACTACTGATGATCATGAATATCCCACGTGAGTGGGGGTCTTGAATACTGGTGAATTTGTTGGGTGGAGAACTTCACTATACTAGATATGTTGATACCATGAATCATAAATGTGAGCACTGCTACTAGCGGAATGTGTGACTTCCCCTGATGCGATAGACTTGTTGATGATTTGCAGTTTCTTTTTGACCAAATGGATGAGTGATTAGATTCTTTGGACTTGTAGGGGTTCGACATCATGGGTTCCAAAATATGGGAGGGGTTGTAATGTCACGCACACCCATGGGGGAACATGTTATTCTTGATTATGACATTGATGGCATGCAATGATCGAGAAGAAGGATCTTATTGTTATTAGCGGGAGAAATGGGTAAATGCAATATAAATAAAGGCAGAATGTTTCCTATATGCCAGGCCTAGATGATGTACCTTTAATAGGATTCCATGCACCATTGTTGTAAAGTGGTGATGTGCTTTCTTGCTATTGAAACTGCGCACATGGCGCATATACCCAAGCGTAATATAGATTATGACAATAGTATTAACAATGCAAAATAATTGATAAGAAACATAGTGAACATGAGGGGATGGTTGTAGGTGGTGAACAGAGGTGTCACCCAATGTGCAATGGTTTGGTGGAAACCATTGGTGTTTTGATTTAGATTGCTAGTGTTGGCAATTTGTGCAACTTTTCTAAGTGATAGAATGTTTCTACATCTTTGCGGCATCTCAAGTTAGTTGACTTGTGGGGGAGATTTTTTATGTCTCCCAAGGATACCAAACACATGACAGATTTATCTTGGTGTCTAACGATTGTCGGGTGGATCATGATTAGCTTCCATGAGCGATGGTTTGGGCGGTGGTCCTCGTTCCTCTTCTGATGACGATGATGATGTGTCATCATTCATGAGTAAACCCGATAATGATGACATAGTGATGATATCAACGTGATTGGTGGTATTCGACTTCAGGGGAAGAACTTCCTTAATGGGTAGTCCTCGTGGGTGTGCACTAAAGGGAGGAGGGTGATCCTTGAGACACATATGTTCTAGATGGATTTCTCATTATGTGCTCAAGATGGGGCACTTAAACGAGTAATGTGTTAATTGTCCACATGATCTACATGGATGAGTGGTTCAAGCATGGTTAAACTCATGTGCTAAGACTAGTGGCTGAGTGGCACGGTCAAGTATGACAGTGTCAAATCTACTGGAAATCATATGGGTGTGGTTCCCTCATGGTGAACACCCATGGGGTCGCACCGGCGGCAGGGATGTCAACAATGTTGGTGCCTTTAGTGGTGATGCCTCAGGTGTTAGTGCTTCCTCAGGTGGTTCCCCTTATGTGGGCATCAATGTAGTGACAACATTGATAGGGGTTGTGTCCTGATGATCAATAGGGGTCTCTCATCTAGGGGGTGTGTAAGGCGGATAATTTCCAAGGTGTCTCCAAATCTAGGGAAATCGGGACAATGATGTGTGTAATGCGCAAACTAAGAACATGTTTTGCACACATGGTTAGTGCACAATGACTTGGTTTTCATGTTAGTATTGGGAACAACTGGCGTGCCCACTACTGAAGTGTTTGGGACATGGGTTATGCTAACTAGGGTGTTAAGCAAATCCCTGAGCTTCTGTAAGGTGGGGCACACGTTAGTAGCATGTCCCAGTTTCCCACATAAAGTGCATGTTCAAATGAATCTAGGAGTGCGAGCAGTACTTGAGACTACTAGGGATTTCAACTTGGTTTTTTTATGCCCCTGGCATTAGGTTTAGTGACTGCTAGTGGTGGTCAGGTCACAGGTGATTTTGCTTAGGCAAGTGTCATGTCCTCCATTTTGACCCTTGTAATATTTGGGCTATATTGTAAATATTGTATGCATATTTTGTATGATTCCTAGCGTGGAGCTCAAGGCCAAGGCCCCACTAGTGAATGCTCGATCTTGAAGAGGAAAGTATGTTGGTATTAATTAACCCATGTGCTAGTGAGCCATGGGAATTGTAAATATGCATTTTAATATAAATGCCCACAACTAGCTATGCAATGCAACAAGAGATGGGGGCATAATATTTCAAGGAATTGGGAGGGAAATATTCAAACCCTTGAGCCAATCAAGTCAAGCCAAGTTTCAATGAGAGAACCCATGAACCATCAACTACCCATGTGGATTTTGATGCCCAATCATTCATTTCTCCCAAGAGGTGGGTGAAGAAGTTAATGCCTTGGGGATTGGGGAGGTATGGTTGTCCAAATTCGAGTATGGGCAAGCCACCCTCATGGAAAAACGTGTTTCTCCTTCTTGGGCAAGAAAAAAACTCCCACGAATTGCCTTCCCAAGCCATTCTTCATGGTTAGACTTCACCCTCTCACGTTTGGAGAGCTTGCTGGGTGTTTTTCTTGAAGCCTGCTAGGCGTTTTTAGCTTGCTGGGCATTTTTGGGAGTTTGCTGGGCATTTTTGGCTTGTTGGCCATTTTTATTTGAAGCTTGCTGGGCGTTTTGGCTTGCTATTTTATCCTCCACATTTTTACCATTTCCTGCATTTTTTTCCATGCCTGCAAACTCGTTTTGGTTAGCACAGTGGCTGGGAGAAGAGATCCATGAATTGGGGGTTTAATGGAGGTCGTTTTTGCTCTTGGGTTGTCCCCAAGCGTTTTCTAAAAACGAAATTTGCCTTTCCAGGGTTGTTTTCCCATTCCTCATTTCGTTTTTGGGTTGCCCATGTTTTTCCTTCATACCCAATACTTGAGATTTTGTTGTTATGTGTACCCATGCCCAGTTTATGAGTTTCTGTGTGTAGGAGATTGTTGGGGTTGAAATGGGTTTCCATTGTTTTGGCTTGAACTTGAGTGGAAGCATCCACAATTGAAGAGGGTTCAGATTTAGCCTGATAAACCCAGCAGTGGTCTGGCTTGGCTTAGATCCAAATGACTATTTGGCTGTTTGGCTGTGTATGAGTTTGAAATCCCCTTTTTCCTTGTAGATATCATGCCTAGCTCGGGGGTGGCCTTCGGACGGACTCAGTATATGATGTCGAAGAGCCTACGGTTGGGTGGAACGTTGCAGCGACATAGCTAGTTGCTTGGGACAATTGCACAATGAAGATAAGTGTTTCATGTCTATGTATTTACTTCTGCAATGCATTAATTTGATGACTGTTTTGATATGCTAGTTGGGCATGAATTGTGTGTGGATTAGTTTCAATTCCGTTGTGCATTTTGCCTAATTTGTAACTGCACACCAATGTTTTTATTCATATGATGCTAATGACTGGGCTGAATTTTATGAAAAGCCCCATAGATTGTTATCATGTTCCCTCTCTTATTGGGTCAGCAGGTGGGTACATGACAGATGGTATCAGAGCTTAAGGTTCAACACTACGGCTATTGGGTCCTTCATCATTGTGTGTATATGTATTTAGTATTTGGAATTAAAATACATTAAAGAAACCTGAAGATCTCATGGCTTCTATTTGTTATAATGGGAAATCATTCCCATGACTGTTTTGGGGATTTTTGCAAAACTGTGAAGCAATGCAATTTCTTGAAATACTTTTACTGTTTTGTTCTATGCAAGTATGATCTGTGAGTGGCTTACTTTGTAAAGAAAAGAATGATACATTCCCAGAAATTCTAACTATTTTTGAGAAAATGAAAAAAATTCTAAGTGTTTGCTGCAAAGGCGAAATTAACGCTAATTTTTGCGTGCGTGCGCAACGGCGAAATTAACGCTAATTTCTGCACCATGCGCGAGCGCGGCGGGAAAGTTAAGCATAACTCTACGCGCACGGCGCCAAAATTAGCATAAATGCTGCGCTGAAAGGGAAGAGAGATTCAAAAAATTTCTAAGTGTCTTTTTTTGAAATTTTGCGCCATGGGTGCAGCGGCAAAGTTAAGGATAACTTTGCGCGGCACTGGAGGCAAAGTTAATGGTAAGTTTTGCGCGGTGCTGGAGGCAAAGTTAAGGTTAAGTTTTGCGCGCAGCGGCGGCAATTTTAACTTTAAAATCTGTGATGCGCACGGCGAAGTTAATGTTAGAAATTGCGACGGGCGGCGAAAAAAAGGCCAAGATTGGCGAAATGGGCGCAGAAGTTAAGGATAAAACCTGCGCTACAACGACAATTTTAGGGTTAGATCCAGCGCCAAGGGAGGCAACGTTAAGGATTAAACCTGCTGCGACAGGGGAGTTAAGGTCAAATTCAGCGATGGTCGCAGAGGTTGAGCCGCGATCAGCGAGGGGAGGAGCAAACAAAAAAAGTAAAGAGCCAAAAACTTGATTTTTGGATAGAATGAGCAGTCGGGATCAGAATGGGATGATTCCTGTGGGGTTCGGAGGCCATTAATGAAGGCCATGAAAGAACCAGAGAGGGTCCCAAACCCAGTATGCTCCAATTTGACAGAAAATGGAGAATAGTGACTTTTGTAAGACAATGTCCCCAGGCTTGACGGAAGGTCGGTTTGAGCTGAAATTGATATGGCGCGGTTGTGGAGTAGGCACAGTGTTAAGTTTGGAATCTTGGAGCCGAACTCCAAAGGATGTGGAGTCGGGGTGAACCAGAAGGCCAAAAAGCACTGTTCCGGGCCACTTTTTCGGGATTTTGAAAAGCTTGTGGACAGTAAAAGTGACCCTAGATGTTGGAATCAAAAATTTTACTGAACTAGACATTTCATCTTCTCATTAAGACGGACAGTTTCCGTTAGACGAAGATTTTCCAGAAATGCATAGTTTGGGAGATAGCCATTTTTGGCCAAATTTTGAGATTTTGGGGAAAAGGTGAAAAGTTAAAAGTAGCCAAACCCTGAATTTTATAGAAGTTGACTAGTGCATCGAAACTGGGATCCGAAGGTTGCTGAGTGTTCCTTGTTATATGGACTACCTTCGCCCAGTAGATAATTTTTCATGATTCTTCCTAAATTTACTTCTGCAAGCAACTGAAGTTGGCATTTCAAAACAAATTGCAACTGTGTAAAAGTGTAGAAATTTGGGCAAGATTTAGGCAAATTTGCATTTTTTGAAGAGTGTAAATTCCATGTCCTGGATCGGAATGGAGCACGAGGATAGGCGTTGGAAAGCTTGTCCAGAGGAGAACAGGGATGCATGACCAGAGTTTGAATGAGGTCCACATTTATCATAGATATTTGGTACAGAAGAGTGCCAGTTGTTGTTTTGACACAAAAATTTGTTGTCAATATGGGCAATTTCTATAATTGCATGACTGGAAGGAACCGGACCAACTATGATATGGAAGAGGGATTCCATGCTACGATGAGGGATTGGAAAGGGAGAATTCCTTAACCCCTATTTTGATATCGTATTTATAATTATAAAATTGTCATGCATATAAACTATGGCATAGGAATGTGAAAATGTAAGAGATTACATAGATGCATATGCATTAGATGGCATATAAACAAACATTGCATAGTGCATGTGAAAATGTTTGTGCATGGATAGGATATTGCATATTGGTGAAATAGTGAAGTTTTACATATGCAATGAGCCACTTAAGAAAATGACTGTGGTTGCTAATCATTAGTTGTGTTCGCATTGGTTATAGGACCAAGGGCAACTTAAGCATGGCTAAAGATGAGGATGATGTTGTTGCATATGACCAACCATCGTATGAGGGAGGGATGGTGCAACAAATCTATGATCATGAAGTTGGAAAAAGGACTGTGTAGCCTTGGTAAGAGGCCAACTGATTAGGTAACATCAAGTGATGTTAATATCAGCCATGCAGGTAATGGTTATTGGTGCATAAATTGCATGAATGTTGAAAGAGGATTTGGTAAGATCCCTTCAACCATGTTTGAATTATGTTGAACGCGTCGTACTCATAACTTAATGCAATGTAGCATTGAGGAAATGTGCATTAAAATATTATGTACAATCTTGTGGTTATACATTGAGTGATTGCACATTGAAAGATTATGTGAGTGATTTAAAAGTGCATTGTGTGAATACATGATTGTGGTGTATGTTTCATTGCAACTAGATAATAGATGGAATGGTGAACTATTGTCAATCCTAATAGCATTTCATGAGCTGCTGTGAATGCAAGAGAATGAATGCATAAAATGATGTAATTAAACCATGCAACTCTAGTATGGGAATGATTCACATGAAGTAGATGATTTTGGTGATATTAAAATGCTTTAGTGACTGTGGCAACAATGAAATATTATATATATAGAAACTTACAAAGCATTTGGCTGATTGAAGTTTCAGATTTCAGGTAGATTGTTTTGGGCATGGAAAATGTGGGTAAGTCCATGACGAAGATTGGAACCTACCATGAGCAAGAGCCAAGCGATATGAGAATAGACTCATGGCTAAGCAAATCGATTATGTAGAGGACAGGATTGCAAATTCATACCTGAATTTAATTATCAATGCCATTGACTGGTTAGAGAAATCAAATTTGAATTTTATTGTTAAATGTTGCTAACTGTTTGGCTATTTGATAAATGTGCTAGGAAGACCATGTGTGATGGTCTGCCAAAGCCAAACCAGATGGGAAGGACCCCATGCTTTAGAAATGGGTTTTGGGTGAAACGCCATTGACAATATCTCAGCTAAACCGCATGTCGGTAAACCATGAGAGTAATATGGTAAAGATATGCCAAGAAGGCATGTGAGATACATCTGCAAAATGAATGAGTATTCTAAGACCCTAGACTAGAACATGCATGTCTCAATTATTAAGGTTAATATGCAGAGCATGCTCTATTTTGTTTATAACATTGCAGACTGCTTGAGTATGATTAGGGCCTACATGGCACACATCGGGAAGGGGGTGCACACCTTTTATGGTGATGGGTCATGATAGGGTTTTCAATATTGACTACATCCTAAGGGAATGGACGCATTCCTGGTGTTTCAATACTTGATAGTAAATGATATGGAATGTGGTTAAGAATTTGAACAGTAATACTGATGAGCTTGCTTATCCTTCTTGTGTTGTCAGCCTACACAAATGCAGATTGATACTGCACATTAAGAGGCAAGGTGAAGAAGGGTACGCAAAAGGACTGTATAGAAATTGGTAAGGGTGGAAACGCGAAGGTGGGTTACACTTTGGTGAGAATCGGGCACTGAAGAACCATAACGGAAGCTATTCGACTGAATAAGGTTAATTATTCGGTCGAATAATTTAATTATTCGGCAGAATAATTAAACTTATTCGGCTGAATAACTTATTATTTATTCGATCGAATACCAATTAACGAGCCACCGTTAGACCTAACGGTGGCCTTGATGTGTGTGCGAAGTTTTAGCCGGACGGAGAAAACGCACAGCGTTGTGCAATTATTCAGTCGATTAATTATTCGGCCGAATAATTGTTTGGTCGAATAATTATTCAGCCAAATAATTGTTCAGCCGAACAATTATTCTGCATAAAAGCTCGGCCGCGGTCATTGTCTGTCACTTTTCGTTGATTTCGTGGACCCCTTTGGCGTTGTTGCTGGTCCCGCCTCCGCGTCACTCGTCTGGACTGTTACCTATCCACCCGCTCGTCCTTCTAGTTTGTTGTCATCGAACTCCGTCACCCGATTCCCCACTGCTGCATGTCAATTCTCCGCCACCCTGTGCGTCAGGATTTACTCGGCGGTTCGTTGTTGCTGGAGTGTTAGGCCGCTAGCTTCTGCCTCTACCACTCGCTCGTCCGCCACCTTCTGTTTCTCCCATCCGCTCGTATGCGAGGTTCTGCCTCTGTCGCTGGGTCGTAAGCCTGTTTGGGCGTCTGGACGCTCTTTGGTGGAGTCTGCGTCTGGACATCTATAGGTTTAGCGTGCATATGCGCTTCTTTTGGTGGAGCTTTCGCATTGGAGTGTTCTCCTGTAGACGTTTGCACAACAGCGAGATGCTGTAGCTGGGGACCTATCGACGCGAGGTTGTGCAGAGGTAATTCTTTTGTCATATTTATGTGTTTATTTTTTTCTTTAAATTTCTTATTTAATTTGTAATTGTTATTGCAGGTTTTCTTTTCTTGGTTGCTTGGCTCGTTTCGTTTCGACTGTTTAAAATTCCTCTTGGGGCTCTCTTCGACCAGATCTAAATTCGCCTGCTTTCGTTTCGGCTGCGTCTAAAGAGGTAAGTCAAATTTTTTTTTTTTTTAATTCAAGAGTTAATTATTGGTTTGAAAAGTTTTGAGTTTGTCCCTATAAATGAACTCTGCCCAATTGGGCAGAGTTCATGAACTCTGTCCAAAATTGGGCAGAGTTCATGAATTCTGTCCAATTGGGTAGAGTTCATGAACTCTGTCCAAAATTGGGCAGAGTTCATGAACTCTGTCCAATTGGGTAGAGTTCATGGCAGAGTTCATGAACTCTGTCCAATTGGGCAGAGGTCATGAACTCTGTCCAATTGGGCAGAGTTCATGAACTAGCATAGGTAATGATACATGTTACTCACAGATAGTGTGGATTAGTATTAAGAGGTTTAACATGAACCCTTTTCAGTTTGACAGATTTCATGAATTCTGTCCAGTTGGGTGGAGTTCATGAACTCTGTCCATTTGGGCAGAGTCCATGAACTCTGGTCAAATAGTATGTTGAAAATTATTTAAATTTAAATATAAAAAGAGGAATATATTGAGTGTTTAGTTAGTTACTTTAGTTAAATTATTGATTTTGGTTATGTGTTTAGAAATGAAAATAAAAGTAGGACTGTAATTATATTTGCAAATGATATATCAATTTTATATATAGGCTTGTTTTATTTGCTGAACTCTGTCAACATGGACATGGACTGAGTTCATGAACTCTGTCTACGTTGACAGAGTGCAGAGATCAATATATTAGTTCTATTACAAACTGTGTTGATGGATAGCTATAGATACAACGAAACTTTAGACGATTAAACTCTACTTTTGATACAACAAAACTTTAAAATTGACTTTAGGTACAACGAAACTATAGACATGAATAGACTTTAATTTAGATGTACTATGAAATAACAAAAACACTTAGAAGATTGGTACAGTAATTTTTTATACATTCGAACAGTAATAGTCATAGTCATTTTAAAAACTATTAGATGATATTATGCCACAATGGTCTTGAGTTTTATCCTTGTAAAGGTGGCCATTCTTGATATTATGTTTTTCTTTGGTTGCAACATGGCAAACTTGGAGAACATAATACCAAGAATCGTTACCGTTATCAGGCTGAAACTGAAGACTATTGTGGAACATGGCAAATTTGGGAAACATGTCAAACTCGAAACATAATGCCATGAATGGTCAATTTTTTTTTATTCTATGGAATAATGAAAATATTTGTAGATATAATTTATGTTTAAAGTATTAAAATATTTTGATTAAATTATTAATTTAAGAAACTGAAGACCATTATGGAACATGGCAAATTTGGAAAACATGTCAAACTCGAAACATAATACCATGAATTGTCAATTTTTTTTTTATTTTATGGAATAATAAAAATATTTGAAGATATAATTTATGTTTAAAGTATTAAAATATCAATTAAGTTATTAATTTAAGATTTAGATTAAAAGTTAAAACAGGTTCATGAACTCACTCTTTGACATAAAGAAATGAACCCTTCACTTAGTATTTAACTATATTGGTTCCATTCATTTTAAACATCAAAAACACTTAAAACATTGGTACATTAATTCTTCACACATATAACAATATTAGCTATACTCTTTTTAAGAACTATTAGATGATATTAGGTAAATCTAGGTCCTTATTAAATAACTTAGTCTCTTTAGCAGCTAGGTTTTAGAATTTGTAGAATTTGAATATGTAATCAGTTGATATTTGTGCAAGTGTAGACATTATATATCAAATGGAAAGAGAGGATTCTTTGAGGCGAAAGCGTAGAAGGTCTTCACAAACTTCTGGGGTTGGTGTTACAAGTGATAATCAGAGGTTGTCAACCTCCCCTCGGGATTCTAGTTTATTGTATATGTCACATCGACGAGGCGAAAGGGGTACAAATGATTCCCCTATATCTTCTGTGGGAGAACATCGATCTCGACCCTCTATTGGTATATGAATATCGATATTTTAACATGTACATGCAAAAAAAAAATTGTGTACGCAAAAATTGTACTTGTGTTTAAACAAAACTTTGTTTTTATTTGAAGCAGAGCATGGTTCAGAAGATGCTTGTAATTCTATAGGGAGGGAGACAGAGCAAGCAAATGAGACGGATGAGGGTGCAGAGCAAGGTTCTCAAGAGGCTCAACATTCTACACAAGGTGATGATGGTCGAGCTAGGACGCAATATGTTGAATTAACTGAGGGTTGTACACCCATTACAACATATCCATCTGATCTACCTCAGGAGCTTCCATGGGAAATTGGTGATCATCAAATGACTCTTGAAAAATGTAGATCCCACTACAGCAAGTTGGAAAATGATTTGTCTACTATGGATCTCCCTCTAGAGAGTAAACAAAGTTTGGAGATTGTTTTGGGATCATTGCAAAAATTCATTCAGGCATATGAGAATCTCGAACCAACTACAAATGGTTTTGTTGATTTGATGCGAAGACGAAGGGAACAAGTGATGGGTCCAGACAAGTGGGATGTTGTGAAGGAGAGAGTGACGAAAGAATAGGCCAAATCAATGTTTAACTTCAAAGGTCTAAAGCGAGAAATGTTGAAAGTGCAATATTTCAAGCATCCTGATCTTGCACATCTACTCTATGATTGGTTTCTCGCAACCTATGGTCGGTTTCCATGGAACGATGAGGTTTCTCAATATTTTGCTAGATTTTTTTATGCTGAGTTTTTCTTAAATATGAAGCCAGACTATACCGATGTTCATTCAGAATTTTATGGAGTTGGAAAGGGTCGAATATATAATCGAAATGTGCTCTTAGAGACCCTACAACTCTTCGACCTCCACCCCGGATATCTCACCCACCTAGGTTGGTGGCATTAAGATCAGAGATAGAGCCCACATCTCAACTTGGGACAACTGCAAGGAATTTTGTTGGTGATGGTTTATCGTCAGCATTAGTTGGAGTAGATGTGGGATTGGTTCGAGAAAGGGCTCGTTCTGCTATTCATCAAAAGTTTGTTTACAAAACTAATGGTGAGATAGATGGAATGAGCATTGAAGATCTCAGGGCATATGTCAAGGTTTGTCGTGACCTAGCGGCAAATGTTATATCCAATGACACATCGAGTTTGGGAGAGGTTTGTTGATTATGATATGACTTTATCTTAATTAAATATTTTATCCATTTTGAATTGAATTTTTTGTTACATTATATGAATGATAAATTATGTTTTTTGACGTAAAGTAATAAGTACATTATGTAAATGTTTATTGGTTGCAGTTTTCAAGAATGATGAATGAACATTTTTTTCATGTTTCAACTAGCGAAAATCTAAAGAATATTCGAAATGTATATTTATTATTTACATATTTGTAATTATGTTTGAACTTTATATATATATTGAATTTTAATTTAACTATGCATCTTATTGTTAATTTGACTTATCCATGCAGGTTTCTTTATATACGAACTTTATAAATGATTTAACATCTATTGTGAGCTAATGTTTTTTTAATCTTTTTGTTTTAGTTTTAAGTTAATTGACACAGTAATTTTTTTGGTTTGCATTATGTTTTATTTATTAATACAATTAAAATTTTAGGGAGGAGATATAGGTTCTTTGCTTCATGCAGCAGATATTGGCAAGGAGGTAATTTTGTTCACACTTGAATTGATCTTTGATATAAGTTTAATATTTTAATTTTTACGGATTTAGTTAAAATTTGTTCAAGTAATTTATGAGATTCATAAATTGATTTTATACATGTTGCAGCTTGGGTCTTTTGAGTCTTTTGGAGGCAAAGAGAAAACTTCTTTAGAGGATGGTGGTGGACAAGTATTTGAAGAATTTGATGTAATTTTGTTAATAATTGAATTGTTTTTTGATATATAAGTTTAATATTTTAATTTTCTGAATTTAGTTTAAATAATTTAAATGATATTCATAATCTGCTTTTATACATGTTGCAGGGTGGGTTGAGTCTAGGAAGAGGCTCTAGTGGAGGATAGCATGGTGGACATTTTCTTTTTATACCATGGTGGACATTTTTTTTTTTTTGATATGCATATATTGCAAATATTTGTTTTGGACATGTCGAGGAGATTTATTTTTGGACTAGATACATATATGTACATTGAACTTGCATATTCATGAACATTTTTTTTAGGATTATATACATGTCCTTTGAACTTACATATTTTGTGAAACTTGGTTTAAATGATCTACTTATTTTTGTTTATTTAGCATATTTGGTGTGATTTAAAGGTTTAGAATATGTATTTGCATGTTTAAATGAATGAATGAATATGTAAGAATGAATGTTAAGAACATGATATTTTTGAATATTATGAAGTTTATGAATGTTAAAAGAAGTTTAAAAATGGATGAGCATAGGTTTAAAGTTCATAAATGAAGAAGTTTTGATTGAAATATGAATGAATGTTAAGATTGAATATATTAAGAACACGAATGTTATCTTTGAATGTTAGAAGTTTTGATGGAAATATGGATGAACTAGGAAGTTTAAAAATGAATGTTATCTTTGAATGTTAGGAAGTTTAGAAATGTTATAAGTTTTAATAGAAATATGGATGAACCAAGAAGCTTAGGAATATTATGAAGCTTGGGAATGTTATAGGAAGATTATGAATGTTATCTAAGTTTTGATGGAAATATGGATAAACTAGGAAGTTTAGGAATGTTAGAAGTTTTAATAGAAATATGGATGAACTAGGAAGCTTAGGAATGTTATGAAGCTTAGGAATGTTATCTAAGTTTTTATGGAAATATGGATGAACTAGGAAGTTTAAAAATGAATGTTATCTTTGAATGTTAGGAAGTTTATGAATGTTAGAAGTTTTGATATAAATACATGGATGAACTAGGAAGCTTAAAAGTGAACACATGTTGAGTTCAAATTTTAGGAATGTTAGGAAGTTTAAGAATGTTTGAAATTTTGATGGAAATATGGATGAACTAGGAAGTTTAAAGATGAATGTTAAGAACATGAATGTTATCTTTGAATGTTAAGAAGTTTAGGAATGTTAGAAGTTTTGATAGAAATATAGATGAACTAGGAAGCTTAGGAATGTTAGGAAGATTGGGAATGTTATCTAAGTTTTGATGGAAATATGGATGAACTAGGAAGTTTAAAATAAATATTAAGAACATGAATGTTATCTTTGAATGTTAGGAAGTTTATGAATGTTAGAAGTTTTGATAGAAATATGGATGAACTAAAAATCTTAAAAAGGAACACGTGTTAAGTTCAAATTTTAGGAATGTTAGGAAGTTTAGGAATGTTAGAAGTTTTGATGGAAATATGGATGAACTAAGAAGTCTAAAAATGAATATTAAGAACATGAATGTTATCTTTTGAATGTTAGGAAGTTTAGGAATGTTAGAAGTTTTGATAGAAATGTGGACGAAGTAGGAATCCTAAAAATGAACATGTTAAGTTCAAATTTTAAAAATTTGTTAGGAAGTTTTGATTGAAATCTGAATGTTAGGTTTAAATTTTGATAGGAAAGTTAAGAATGAATGTGACGGTAAAAATGGATGTTAATGAATTTATGATAAGGTGCAATGAATGAATAAATGTTAAGATTGAATGTCAAGAACATAATTGTTATTTTTGAATGTTACGAAGTTTCGAAATGTCAGAAAGTTTTGATAGAAATATGAATGGTAGGAAGTTTAAAAATGAATGTTACCTGAGGTCAAAGTTCCGGAATTTGTTAGAAAGTTTTGATTGAAATATGAATGCTAGGAAGTTGAAAAATGAATATTATCTGTTCAAATTTTGATATGAATTTTTAATTAATAATTCTTATTTTCAATGTCCAGGTACATTTGATGCGGCTGAAATCATGGCAAATGGGGATAACGATTTTTTTTTTTTAATCATAAGCGAATATTACAGGATTGTGAAGCTTGTGTTAAATTAGAGCAATCATTTTAGACAACAATTTGATGAATTTTCATCGATTTGTTGTAAATAATCATTCCTCTAATTTAACATAAGCTTCACAATCCTAAAATATTTTCTTGTGATTAAAAATCAAATGATTGTTGTCTCCATTTGTCATGATTTCAGTTATGTGAACTTACACAAGCGATATTTTAAATTAAAGATTCGGGGCGGAGAGTGGCAATAGCCACAGATCCGTTTCTCGTCCCTTTAGTGGTCTAATAGACATATGGGGACCCGAATAAAGTATTTCAGACAGAATTAAGACAAAAATTTTACACATTGAGGTTTTCATTACCAAATAATTTTTGAATTCAAATTTCAGCATACTAGAATACGATCATTTAAACTATTATACTTCAGTTCCTTTCAAGATCATAGACATAAAAAAATATATATATATTGTACACAACATTTGACAATGACATCGACAAAACCATTGATCTATTAATTTTAAATATATAGTTTTAAAAACATCGCAATGGAATGTCGTCTTCAATTATCCGTTCATGGTCATATTTGGATACTTTCTATAATTTATTTTTTAATTGTTTTTTCGATAGAACTTGAACCAATTTTATTCGGGATGCACATACTAAATGGCTATATTAACAACATATAACATCAGGTTCATAATCCTGAAAGTAGACATAATTTTGAGTCATAAGGGTCTGCTAAAAAAAAATAGCCATTTAAAATGATGGATCCTCTCTCGTATGTATATCCATTGTCATTATAGTCTTCCAATAACTTCATTTTTCTTCAGTGCATCGCATCAAATAATACTTCACATTTTCATTGTTGTCTACAGGTGCAATCACAGCAAAAACATCTCCTGTGCAAATTACAATTGAAGTTAGGATTTTTAATTCAATTAAATTGACTAATATACATGTGTATAAGGTGAAAGACAAGAATGAACAATTGACAAAAACAATGATATTGATCATTACCTTCTCTGACGAGATCTGAAATTCTGTTGCCATCAGATGATATTGCTATATCTTCTGATTCTAATTCTTCTATGCTTGCTAGTGGCATTTTTCCTTTAGGATTAATCTCTATGTGTTTCCAATGTTTTACGTAGTTGTTCGTTATGTTTTCACAAACTTCTGTAGATTCAATATTTTCAGTGCAAATATGACAAAAACATGATTGCTTTCTACTGTCAAATGCATAAATGTTTTGGAAGGATTTTGTTTGAATAGAGTGAAAATCTCTAGTCCCTTGTATGGTGCTAGCGTCGTATGGTATTGATCTATTTATATCTTGGACCCCAACATGCCAAAAAAACCTAGTACACAAATGACAAATTTTGATGTTAGGTACATACTTTTTTTTAAATTGACAATAAAATATAAATTAAAACATTTGTATGTACATACTTGCGCACATTTTTTTATTGTTGATAATAATCATGGTTTAAATGTGATTTACACCATTGGACAACCTCTGCAGCTGAATGGAATAGTGCAGAACTATGGTTCATTTTCCATCTTCGAAGCGCTCTTTTTACGCATGCTCCTGCACCATCATGTTCACCTTTTTCATGACCAGTTTCAAAGAAATTCCAGCGATGTTTAATGTTCAATGCTTTATGAAGTCGACATAACCAATAAAATAATCGCGAAGATTTAAATTGTCCGGCACATCCATCCAACCATATCCAATGCTCATTGAATTTAATGTTACGTCCATTTAGTGAATTGTAAAAAATACTTTCAATACAATGCTGAACAAAATGTGTATCGTGTGTAAGATCGACGCTGATATAAAAGTGACATTCTTTAATCACATCTCGATTGTCACACGTGCTTTCAATGCCATCAACATCTTGTTGAGAATGTCTATATAAAACATGGACAAATATTGAAACTTGGTCAGAATGATAGTATTCACTCTGTATCTCTTTTTGTGCAGCAAATGTGTAATTTTCTGCAAAATCAACCACTGACAAAATTGTTCCTGGTGGAAAAATTTCACGAAACTGTTTGAATTGAAGGTCTTGCCATCGTGCTCTATGTGAATGCTTGGTGTATTTATAAATTTCACTTTCGAATTTCTTGAGAAAATCTGTCACACCTATTTTATCTTCTCACAAATCAATCCTTTTGGAATGTACATCACTAGTACTTGTAATGTATTCATATCTTCTCCAATCAACGGTGACATTTAACAGTGAGTGATCAGTATCGATAGGATATTTATTGTGGAATAAAACCAAATTTCCACAACGATTACAATGTTTTCCATTGACACATTTCTTATTATAAAATACTTTATCGTGATTTCTCTCACATAGGGTTTGAGATATGAATTCACGTATTGTGGGCAGAGGTGGTGAATTTGTCCAAAACATTTTACCAAATTCAAGAAATGTGTCGTAATATAATTGGAATTGCACATGATAACGGCAACAACATGTGTCACGGATAGTAATAGGTCTAACATACCATGGTTTTAGTTGCACAAATGTAGTGATTGACACATTAATTCCACGATGATCTTCCTTGAATTTATTGAACAATTGTACTTGTGTCATATCCATTATATGTTTTGGACTGCTTACATATATTCCTCGTGATACTCTTTGTCGTATTACATCTCTTGAATTTGGTGAAACTCGAGCATTGCGTCAACCAATATTCCTGTACAATATCTTTAACACTTGCTTCCATTCTATCTTTGTAAGGTTGTCTACAAATAATTGTCCAGCAAGCAAGTTCATCATTTTCATCTATTTGCATTCTGAATTTGCTATGTTTGTATAATGTTCTTTCTTGAGGTTCCAACTGCTTTTGCTAGCTGTGTTGTCAAACGTTTTTGTTTAGTCCCTAGTCGAAATAATTGTTAGTATGAATTTCTCTTCGTGCAGCACTAATGTCTTTCTTCCTAGATTTTTCAAACTTTTTTATTGCATCACCTATATTTTCTATCACATTATGTTTTAATTTCGATCATTTAGTCGCATTGTCAATACCCAATAATGATGTAGCATCTTCTAACTTCTTGGTCACTAATAAACATCTCAAAATTTGTGTTTGTCCTGTTGCTGAATAATTCTTCAGAACATCATCATAAATTTTTTGAGCCCGATATCGTGCAGCATGTATGGGGTTTTTTTTTTCATATTTGTTGCAATCAACGTTTTCTAACGTTTCATCATCAATGGTGAAAGTACCTATACATCAAGTTAAATTTAATTTAAAACATGTATCCAAAAATACAATTCATTATAAAAAATGAATTTGGAAAATACATGATATATACATACCTGGTCTAATTTCTGGTTCTTGAACTTGATCTTCAATATTGACTTCATCGACATTAGTATGTAAATCACTATTTACTTTTTCAACAATGATTTCTTCAACTTCAATTTGTTCTTCTTATACTCTATTTTCAATTTCCATTTCATCAACATTATCATGTAAAACTGTATTTGTATCTTCAATAATCGTTGCTTGCGTTTCTGCAAGGCTTGCTTTGTTGGCATGAAATTTAAGTTTTTTTCTTTTCTCTATTATCATCATCATCAGCATGTTTACGATCATATTTTCTTTGACGGTTTCTCTTACTGCCCATGATTGTTTAATCTATAAATGATAAATTAAATAAACATCATTTTATTGTAAAAAAACAAAATGAAGATTTAAAAATAGTTACGAAATTTATAAACACATGAACTGAAATTTACTTCACCTTATCAAAATTTTGTAAGAGGCTTTTGAAGAAAAAGTCTTTGGAATCAAGTTTCATTTGAAAAGAACCTTCTTTGAATGAAATAAGAACTCTTTGACAATAAATCACCTTTGAAAAAACCTATTGAAAAAGAATAAGAACACTTTCTAAATAAATCTTCTTTGTAAACCCACTAAAAAAAAAAAACTTCTTTGAAAAAATACCTGGGAAAAAGATTTCTTTGTAAAAACCCTTGTAACGAAATAACTTTTTTACAAAAATAACTTGAGAGACTTTGAAAAAACTCATTTTCAAATAAATAAGAAGGAAAAAATACATCTCCTTTGTAAAAATAACTTGAAATAAAATCTTATTTGCAAAAATGCCTTAGAATAAAAAACTCTGTAAATGCATACTTTGGAAAGAAACATTTTCTGAAAAAACCCATTGAAAAAGAATAAGAACACTTTCTAAATAAATCTTCTTTGTAAACCCACTATAAAAAAAAAAAAAAAAAAAAAAAAACTTATTTGAAAAAATGCTTGGGAAAAATATTTCTTTGTAAAAACCCTTGGAACGAAATAACTCTTTTGCAAAAATAACTTGGGAGACTTTGAAAAAAAACCCTTTTTCAAATAAATAAGAAGGAAAAATACATTTCCTTTGTAAAAATAACTTGAAATAAAATCTTATTTGCAAAAATGTCTTGTAATAAAAATTTGTAAATGTACACTTTGGAAAGAAAACATTTTCTGAAAAAACCACTTGTAAAATAAACGTTTTTTGCAAAAATACTTAGAAAAAAAAAATTGAAAAAACTCATTTGAAAAAATCATTTTCAAATAAATAAGAAGAAAAAAGATAACTCCTTTGAAAAATAATTTGGAATAAGAACTCTTTCAAATCGTTATTTTGGAAAAAAAAAACTATTGCAAAGAAATAAGAAATGCAAAAGCTTAGAATAAAAACTTATTTTGCAAAAATGCCTTAGAAAAGCAATCTTTCAATGTATTTCTTAGAAAGAAGTAACAAAAAAAATACTTCATAAAAAAAACTCTCTTTACAAAAAAAGCTCGTTAAAAAATCCTTGGAAAAAAAAACCCATTGCAAATAAATAAGAAGTGCAAAAAGCTTTAAAAAAAATACTTCATAAAAAAAACTCTCTTTGCAAAAAAAACTCCTTGGAAAAAAACCCATTACAAAGAAACAAAAAGTGCAAAAAACTTGGAATAAAAACTCATTTTGCAAAAATGTCTTAGAAAAACATGTTTTCAATATATTCGTTAGAAAGAAGTAAGAAAAAAAATACCTTATAAAAAAAACTCCCTTTGCAAAAAAAGCTCCTTAGAAAATCCCTTCAAAAATATTCTGACCAGAAAGTATGCGAAATTAATTGAAGTATTTAGTTTTATTTCTATAAGTTTAGACAAGAACCTTCTTTCTTTCTTTCTTTCTTTCTTTTTTTTTTTTTTTTTCGGTCTACGAGTTTTTTTTTTACATTTGGTTATTCGGCCGAATAACCTTTAATTAAATTGACGTCACCGTTACGGAAAACAGTTATTCGATCGAATAACCTCTAAAACCTGAAAATCTGATTGTCTCTCACAGTTTTCAGGTTTCTCCATTTTCGGAAGATAAAAATGATTTCTTACACTATAAAGCGACTGTCGGACTTGATACCATTAGTTTCGTTATTGAATCTACTTTCCGAATATATAGATTTCTGTATGTATAGGTAAGATCTGATATTTGCAATTGTTTGTTTTCTTAACAGGTGTTGAGTTTAGTTTCATCTCTTTCAAAATGCGGTGAAATGAAAAATTCATAACTTTAAAAATATACTACGAAAAAAATTAAGAAAACTATGGTGCAGTTAATTGGCGTGTCTACTTCAAAAATGTATTCATAGAATTTTTAGTTTTATATTCAGTTGAGAGAAAAGTTTTGTGACAAAAAAATATGTTGAAAATCGACAAGGTTTCCCCATTGATCGAATTCAAATAAATATAATAATTAGTATATAGATCCATTTGTTACAAACTTATAGTCATGCAGTAGTATATTGTGTATAGATTGTCGTAGCATATATTTTTTTTGCAAAAAATAAGTTTAACAATGATTTTACGTATGCGACAAAACATGGCTATTTTGTAGCCCTTTCATTTTATAAGAACACACTGTCAAACATTTATCGAATCAACATATCAAATCTCAATATAAAAAATTGAAAAAAATATGGATAGCAAGCTAACATAATTCTCTAAAAGTTTGGTTTTTAGTGAAAAGTGAAATGCCAAACAAAAATATCACTTTTATTCGTCCAAAGATAGAAAACATGAAAAATTC
The DNA here is from genome assembly GCA_027924585.1 of Larix kaempferi. Classification (NCBI taxonomy): domain Eukaryota; kingdom Viridiplantae; phylum Streptophyta; class Pinopsida; order Pinales; family Pinaceae; genus Larix; species Larix kaempferi. The sequence goes on from BSBM01001018.1 coordinate 1,306,154, forward strand.
AAAATTATTTTTTCACGAAACCCCCCAAAATAGACACCCATTTTCATGGATTCACCTGTTAACATTTTTATGCTCACACGAAATATTACCAGAAGGGATGGATAGGATCGAAGAGTTGTGTAATAAGAAGAGGTATCGTCATTGTGTGAGTGGGGTCATGTTAACCTGCAGTCAATAAAGTCACCTATAAAGTTCCAAAAAGGAACCACTGATTTGCACAATAGGAGTGGCGTCCTTGTATGAATGAAGAGTTGATGTGTGTGTGAAGGGTTATGGTGCAAGAAGGTGTGGTGACATTGGTGAAGGCATAAAATCTCTATTGGTTCAGTAATGGGAGGGCGGGCACCGAAGACTGACTGAAAACCATGAGATGCCTATGGCTCCATAGTAGAGCCTTGACCTATAATGGTCAGGTGGCGTAGTTTCCTTCCATTGGTCGATGACCTAGACAAATGTGCTGGCTCGGCAATAGAGAGGGCCAACCAAGTATGGGACTGGTTGGGCACCATCAAATGCTTGGTAAATCCAGTCGGCATGAAGATGTACTAGTGAAGCATTAACTACATCCAAGTCCATAAGCAATCCCAAGGCTTGCAAAGCGAAGCAGGATCTTGTGGACCAAAGGGGAAACGCACAATACAGATAAGTATTCGTTTTCATTTATGTCTTGTTTGAAATAATGAAGATTTCAGGTATAAATATTTTAACAGCTAAGCTGATACACTATTGTTTTCCTTGTTGGAAACCTTGGTCATTGCAGGAAGGCAAGACCCTGAAAGACTATAAATTGCTGGTAAATCCAGAGAGTAAATGAGTAGGCGATATAAATTATTGAGAAATCCAGAGAGTAGCTGGTGGAACGCTATAAAGTTCTTGATAAATCCAGAGAGTAACTGGTTGGGCATTAATCACTTAATATTGTGAAATAGCGTATATGCTGGCCCAATAACCCTTAAACAATTGATAAAACCCTCCAGCATACTGGCCTGGCATTGCTTATTCAAATGATTGTGGAGCATCCTACGTGCTGGCCCAGCATTCATAATTGTGTCCACGAAAATCCAAGGTTCGTAAAGCAAGAAGGATCACGTGGAATAAAGTGAAGACATCCAATACAGATAAGTATTTGGTTATCTTGCAACTTCTTGCTTATGAATATACGTGTGTATATGATTTGGTTATGATTTCTCAAACTTTTGTTTAAAGAAAAATCTTATGAAATAAACTAAACATGTGAATTGATTAAATGTTTGAGTGTAGGTATTGTTGGAATCAAAGACCAAGAAGGCATCATAGGGATGCATATGGACATATGACTGTCCCAAAAGAGCTCAATATGAGCAGTAATAAAAAATGGTGTTAATGAACATGAGTGGGTCCTAGCAACCAAAGGTTCTATAAGCAAAATGGGAAGGGGTACCCAAGTTGAAAAGCTTTAAACAGACCTTAGACAAGTAGTGTCATAGCCAATAAGGAAAATTCAAGTATTCACACTAAAGTGAAATAGACTAAGGAGCATGAAACCACAGTGATGGCATAGCTCCGTAATAAAACAAGACTAAGAGGGAGAAAACTCTTACTCTTCTCTTTCCTTTTTTGATGCATTTATAAAACAAAGAATTGTTGAATGCATGCCATGACTAGAAGAAGAATGTGTTTATTTGCTTGAAATAAATTGTGAATGCTAAAATAGTTATTTCACTGTGAAAAGATGAACATGAAAGAGATCATGTGTATGTTGGGAAAGCATGAAAAATTGGGAAGTCGCATGAGTGAAGCATGGACGTTCCATGTCAATTGGAAAATAATTGACTAATTTTAATATTTATATTATGCTTATCCTAACAAGGAGTTTCCATGATAAATTTCACAGGTGAGAAATTGAAACAATTGGTTGCAGCTGACACAAGCAAGTGTTGCTAGTAAGTAAAGTGTGGTCAGCCATGCACATTGACCATGGCAGCAGACCAAGGGCCATTAGAATTGGTTGAAATTATTCTTCAAACAATTGCAAAAAACCCAAGAAAATCTTGGAAAGATACTCAAGCTACAGAGGCAACAAAATGAGACGAACCACAAGGTTTTGCAGGACTCTATTCGTCTGCAAAGGAAATTGGATCAGTGAAGAAGCATTCATCCAATCGACCGATTAAGAAACGTTCCAGGTGGGAAGACTCAAAGGAATCTGAGTAGGAAAAGTTAAAGCAACCAGTGAAATGTTGGGGATGTGACGGAAATCATTTCCTCCACAACTGCCAAACAATGAAACATCAAGAGGATAGCCGCCATAAATTTTTCAGACTTGTAGATCAGCGGAAAGGAATTGTTTTGGAACAATGCCCTAATGCAGAGCTAGAAGGTCCCCGCCAGCAGGAACAGTTTGTGAAGGCCAAAAGACTTGGTCCTGAAAACCCAAGTAAAGGGTGAGATGCAGGACAAACCTGCCATATTTTGTGACTTTTGGACATGTATATAGCGTGTATGTATTCCTAGGTGTTGGAACACCGAGTACGGTGTTATTCCAAGGGGAGGGGAATGTCATGTCCCCCATTTTGACCCTTGTAATATTTGGGCTATAATGTAAATATTGTATGTATATTTTGTATGATTCCTAGCGTGGAGCTCAAGGCCAAGGCCCCGCTAGTGAATGCTCGATCTTGAAGAGGAAAGTATGTTGGTATTAATTAACCCATGTGCTAGTGAGCAATGGGAATTGTAAATATGCATTTTAATATAAATGCCCACAACTAGCTATGCAATGCAGCAAGAGATGGGGGCATGGTATTTCAAGGAATTTGGGAAGAAATATTCAAACCCTTGAGCCAATCAAGTCAAGCCAAGTGTCAATGAGAGAACCCATGAACCATCAACTACCCATGTGGATTTTGATGCCCAATCATTCATTTCTCCCAAGAGGTAGTTGAAGAAGTTAATGCCTTGGGGATTGGGGAGGTATGGTTGTCCAAATTCGAGTATGGGCAAGCCACCCTCATGGAAAAACGTGTTTCTCCTTCTTGGGCAAGAAAAAAAACTCCCACGAATTGCCTTCCCAAGCCATTCTTCATGGTTAGACTTCACCCTCTCACGTTTGGAGAGCTTGCTAGGCGTTTTTCTTGAAGCCTGCTGAGCGTTTTTAGCTTCCTGGGCATTTTTGGGAGTTTGCTGGGCGTTTTTGGCTTGTTGGACGTTTTTATTTGAAGCCTGCTGGGTGTTTTGGATTGTTGGGGTTTTATCCTCCATTTTTTTACCATTTCCTGCATTTTTTTTCATGCCTGCAAACTCGTTTTGGTTAGCACAGTGAGTGGGAGAAGAGATCCACTAATTGGGGATTTAATGGAGGTCGTTTTTGCTCCTAGGTTGTCCCCAAACGTTTTCTAAAAACGAAATTTGCCTTTCCAGGGTTGTTTTCCCATTCCTCATTTCATTTTTGGGTTGCCCACGTTTTCCCTTCATACCCAATACTTGAGATTTTGTTGTTATGTGTACCCATGCCCAGTTTATGAGTTTCTGTGTGTAGGAGATTGTTGGGGTTGAAATGGGTTTCCATTGTTTTGGCTTGAACTTGAGTGGAAGCATCCACAATTGAAGAGGGTTCAAATTTAGCCTGATAAACCCAGCAGTGGTCTGGCTTGGCTTAGATCCAAATGACTATTTGGTTGTTTGGCTGTGTATGAGTTTGAAATCTCCTTTTTCCTTATAGATATCATACCCAGCTCGGGGGGTGGCCTTCGGACGGACTCAGTATATGCTGTCGAAGAGCCTACGGTTGGGTGTAACGTTGCAGCGACATAGCTAGTTGCTTGGGACAATTGTATAATGAAGATAAGTGTTTCCTGTCTATGTATTTACTTCTGCAGTGCATTAATTTGATGACTGTCTTGATATGCTGGATGGGCATGAATTGTGTGTGGATTAGTTTCAATTCCGCTGTGCATTTTTCCTGATTTGTATCTGCACACCAATGTTTTTATTGATATGATGCTAATGACTGTGCTGAGTTTTATGAAAAGCCCCACAGATTGTTATCATGTTCCCTCTCTTATTGGGTCAGCAGGTGGGTACATGACAGCAAGAGGTCCTGGTGGTGGTCCTGCGGTGAAGACGAGACATTTTGGTACAAACCCAAAGGTTTTGATAGTCTCCCATCATAATCGCAGAGAGTGATAGATGAGGTAACCAAGTTTGGGGAACCTAGAGCTTCTTGATATGGGTGGACATCACACAAGTTGATGCTCCTTCATCGACTATGCATTGATGAATGATAATGTTCTTGATTGTAACAGGGATTTGTAAAGCGACTAACAAGGGTAGTCGTGGTTAGCCTTTGTTGATATTGAAGGTCACAAGACATGAATCAGAAGGATAGACAACACCTAAAGCACTAAGCAATGCCTTATCTTGAGAAGGGAAAGACTGAAGAACTTCTAATGTTGACATGGCAGTGGCTGATTGAGCCAAATCATCCATGATACTATAGTTGTGGGTAGCTTTCATGTGAGAGTTATGGGTAGTCCGTCTAAGCGGTGCTTTTGGGATCCTCGGGATCTTAGCATCATTTGGGAAAGGTATTTGCAAAGGCACACCAGAGGTGGTGGGTACATCATCCCCTTACAGAGATTCAAGCATGCCATACCCTTTAGCATGGGTTTGAAGGTCGACCTCCGTCGCGTTCATGTAAATATTTTGAAAGGTGCCATCAGCTGGGGGCATGGATCTAGTTGTTGAGTGACTACCTCTTAATTGGTAAAGGGTTGTTGCAACACAACTTGTTGTAGTTGTGGTGCATTAGGTGCTTGAGGAGGGTTGGTTGTGGCAAACTTCTTTGCTTCAAGCATTTGTTTGCACTTAGGTATTAACCGTAAATGGTGTGTAGTGCCCATACTCTCCACACGCGGAGCAAGGATAATTAATCCTAAGATTGGCATTCTTGCCCTATTTGGGGGGCCTATTATCCCCCTTATTCTAGTTACCCATGTTCTGGTTCTAGGGAGGGGGATTGCCTCCTTGTCCTTGCTATTGGTTTTTCCTATTCTTTCCTTTCTCCTTCCCTTGATTGTGAGGATTCGGGGATTATCCATGTTTAACTGCTTAAATCTCTGAGTTTTTTGCATGGGGGAAGGTTGTACTAGATTTACCCCCATTTGAGGCATGGGGGTGAGACCAGGAGGACCAAGAAATGGAAAACATGGATTGTATCCAATTGTGGGAAGACATACGTTAGGTGCTCTATACGATGTGGAGGTAGGAGCAAGTGGTTCCATTTGCAGTGGCGGGTACCAGAGGTACTTGACTGGAAATTGGGTACGTAGGACTATATGGTCCATAAGAGAGCTGACAAAATGGAGGAGTTGGTGCAAATGCATGCATCACTAATACAATTGGTGTTGGTGGGTATTGTTGTGCCATAGTGGATGGTATAGAAGTCGTAGGAAGGGGAATATTTCCTTGATGGGAAATACTCCCAATAAGCCCATCAATTGATTGTGATGCTCCACATGGTGTTGGGTTTAGAGAATGATGTCGAGGGGCATTCGAGAGGATGGTATACAAATACCCAAATTGTGGATAAATGAGATCGAAATATTGGCCTTCAAAATGGCATCTTCTTCCGTCGTTGGCAAGGTGGTTGCCGCATCTTTTGCAATCATAGGTTGAAGTGATTTAAAAAACTAATACAACGGAAATTGGGGCTGGATGCCTATTTTACACAAGGTCCAACATCTACGCCATTCATTGATGTGATCCCCGACATGGGTGGAAGTGCTTTGCTGAAATTCTGTGAGGATTTCAAGCCCTAGGTCATGACGAATGGGCAATTGGAAATAGGTTAGGAATATAGTGGCGATTGACTTAAATGTGGAATAATTCGTTGATGGTATATTGACATACCATTTGGTCGATGACTCCTTGCTCCTGCAGATGTTGTTATAATATCCTTCTCGTTAAGGGGGAGTGTTGAGATATTGTAACTTCTAAGAATATTATATTTGTACTTTATATTCTTGATATGTTTCATTCCTCCGTGAAGATCTTATTGTATATCTGGAGATGTTTATTCCTCCATCGGATTGTGGTAACTTGGGTTATTAGACTTCCCTAGTGGGGGTCGGCCCTGTATGTGTTATGTGGGTCAAAGGGTTATTAGACCACCCTAGATGGTCGACCCAGTCAGTTGTAATGGGGTGTTTAGCCTAGTAATTAAGTTGGGGCCGACCTAGCTTGTGTAAAAGTCAATCGGGGAACAAGTATAAGTAGAGGAGGATGTTCCTCACTTATCTCACTCATTCATTCACTTGAGAGTGGCGCACTTGTGTGAGAGAGGTCTGCTGTGGAGGAGGAGGAGCTCATGTCTTTGGTTTACATCTTTGTATTTGCTAGTCATCTATATTGAGGAAGCTTTGCTGGGTTTTCTACCCCATGAGGGTTTCCCAAGATAAATCTGTGTCTCTTGTGTTTATGTTGTGCTTGTTGTTTCTTCAGTGATCCTGTATATGCTATTGTTGTAAAATGAAATGTAATGCTGATATTTTCTGTCTTAGCATATTGAATCTTAACATGGTATCAGAGCTAACTTGAAGGAAGGCAATGTATAGCACTTACGACACTTGCTTCACTTACGACAATTTGAAGGTTAGGGTTTTATATAGCAAAAACTAGTCATCGTGAAAATTTCGCTATAAATCCATTTTGGCAATGGTTCAGGATCTGAAACCTTTACAGGTCGTAGAAAACATTCCCATGTACTTTGTGTCCAAAGGACACCCTCAGATTCGTTGTACTTTGTGAGTTATGATCAGTACAAGTTAGGGTTTCTGCCTCTTCCAGATCTCAATCATAATTAGGTGACCTAAGAAAAAAGGTCATAACTTGGGCTAGGAAGCTCCAAATGAAATTTCGTAAAACGTGACAGGTAGTACACAGATTGTACTATCTCAAAAAACTTTTTCAGAGGCCACTTGGCATAACTCTCTCTCAGAGAATCCAATTGAGGTCAAACCTATCGAAATGGAAAGATGACAGGTCAGGATACCACAAAAAAGTTTTCAAAACCTGTGGATCGAAAAGTTTGGAGTTACAGCAGAAACAATCAGGTACATATTTCTATCAAAACGAAATTATTTTTGGAGCACCTTCATTCATGGCTTCCGAAATTTAGGGTTTCGGAGAAAGTTAGAATTTTTGGAATCGGAGTCCATGGCTGAATGCTACTCAGGAAAATCAAAATTTAGAGACCAAGATCAAATTTTTTGGTTGGGTAGAAGACCGGGCTTGATCAAACCCCAGTTCGGGATTTTGATCGCAAAGATGGAAAATTAGGGCTTCAACAAACGTTGAAATTTTTTAAGTTTGTGACCACGGTTGGAAGCTCCTCAGAAAAATAAGAGTTTAGAGCCTTGGATCGAACCTTTTGATTAGGCAGAAGGGTGGGCTCCTTCAAACCCTAGTTCAGGATCCTGTCCAGAAGATCCAGAAGTTTCGAAGGTAATTTTGAGGGGTCAAATTTTGGAGATTTCAAAATTGAAGTATGCTAGTTTGATTAGCTCAGCATGACACATTCTTCCATACATTCAGAAGTGTGAAAGTCAAAGTTTGAATTTTTAGGGTTTCTCTGACAAACCCTAATCGAGCCCCAGATCCAGTTTCAGGGGGAGTTGAGGCTAAGGCCTTACATAAGAAGACTACAAGAATTTCCTGACAGGTATGACTTGAGGAAATACAGGTATGTCTTGAAATCTAATTCTTGATTAATTTCATAATATGTTTGTCTTCATATTATTTAGGTTAGTACAATCTTGATTAATGATAGAATTGTCTTATCACCCTAGTAAAAGTATGAATGCATGATAGAAGACATTCATTGATTAGGGCAATATGATTGTACTAATGCACTGTGGTGTTGTATAACATTGATGTTGTCTGCTAACAAGATACATGGACATCACGAAATTCAAATCAAGTTCCATGACCATGACGACATGAAGACAAAGACTCATCCATAATCTTTGATCACATAGAAGGTCTACTTACGAGGTATGTATAACTTTGTTCTATTATGCTTAACCTATGAGATATGCAAATTCGAGCACAGGATCTCTAAATCATTGAAGAGAACAAAGAAGATATTGTTTAGGTATACTAATCCAGGTATGTTTTCCTATATCAAGTTAGAATCTTACCTTGTGTTAGGATCCCTTATATAAGTATACTTGGTATGATTGGTTATGCTTATTCATAAAGTTAGAAATGTAATTAATCAAGGATTTATGCATATTATGTCTCTTATCTTGATTGATGATTTAACTAACCAGAAGAGTCCTATAAGAATATGCATGAGTAAAAGAAGACTTCCCTAAAACCTTGAATACTAATGTTTATTATCTACGATCATGACTATACATATTCAAGATTATTTAGAATTATAATGTTTTGATAATATTGAGATTATACTAATGAATGTATGTTTGTGTATGAGATCATGAGGATGACACTAGTGCACACTTGAGCATGCACAGTGGTACAGAATGAATAGAAGTTCAAAAGTCATATAGAAGATCAAGCGGGAGGCAATCACACAAACATAAAAGATAAGTATTTGAGTTGTTATTTGAAATAGTAAATGATATTGCTTATAATAGTTGTATGCATATTTGTATTCCTAGAATATATCATGCTGAGTGTAAACATTCATATAACATTGAATAGTATACTACTAATATGCATATGATTGGTAAGTTGGACAAACATTCCATTGTTGCTTGTCTAGAATGAAACCTCTTTGTTGACATGCTGAGAGTTGTGCACACTCTCGATAGTATGTTCTGGTAGAGATGGAAGGCATCTAGATAGCCATTGTATGCATACATGATATGGAAAAGTGTTGTGTCAAAGTATTGGTCAAGATAGTAGCATAACTATGTAAATCATATCTATATGCATAATAGGTTATCATGTCAACGTGATTTGATGATTATGAAGTATTACTAATCATGTACTTAATTTTGATTTGTAGGAAAGATCATGAAGAATGATGAACACCGAACAAGTGATGGATGTTCAACAAGAAGATTTACAAATCAAACATAATATAGGAGGCTTGTGGCTAGAAGATTCTCTTAGAAAGAGGAAGAGAATCATGACGAGATGTTTGCTCCAAATGGCTAGATAAGACCATTATCTTTATAATGTAATTAAAGAAGAAGTGCGAATCAAGGATCCAATTGAAGAAAGCTCTGTTCGGGTACCCAGGATCGATAATCAATTGATGAGCTTAATGATCATCATGGGTGATGTGGATCTCAACCTTTGCTACAAGGTTGAATATGGTTTCTATACACAGATGACATGGATGCAAGAAGGAACTCACCACAGAGTTCGAATGATATTGAGGCTCATATCAGTAGACCCATCTGACGAGAGATGGCACAGATAGATATGCAGAAGATCACTCAATGCAGAGTGTGAATGATGTTCAATCACAGAGGGAGAATTGATAGATTCTTGACAAGCTTGGGCTTTACCAAAAGTAAAGTTGATCCGTTATGAATGATGAACCTGTCATACTATTACTGTATGTGGATGATCTATTTTTACAAACAGATCATGAAAAGAAAGAAGAAGATGGCTGCAGAAATGAAAATGAAAGATCTCTTAGTATGGCAAGGCTCAGAAGGAATCTTTCTCATCCCAGGAAAGTATGCTGTGGAAATCTTGAGAAGAATTGATATGTTGGAATGTGAAGCCATGGCCACTCTCATGGGTTCCGACTTGAAGTTGTTAGCTGATGACTCATCAGAGTTAGTGAATGTAACTCTGTACAGACATATTATTGGGTCATTGATGTATCTAACGTATACCAGGCCGAATATACGCTTTGCTATGAAACACCTTGAGACAGTATCTAGTGGAACCTAGACGAGTTCACCTGATAGCTGCAAAGCTTGTGATGAGGTACCTGAAGGGTATGATAGACTTTGGTCTATATTATTTTTGGAGATCATGACTTCAGATTGTATGGCTACTCAGATGCTAAGGAAGTGTATCAGACAAGAATAGCACATCGAGCGGATGTTATTGTCTTGGATTTGCCATGATCTCGTGGTTTATCAGGAAGCGGTCTAGTGTGGCTCTCAGCACAAGCGAATATATGGCTGCTTGCTCTGCTAGTTGTGAAGCGATATGGCTTCAGGATTATTTGACTTAGAGATGGATCCCACTGTGATCCTATGTGACAAACAGAGTTGTATCAAGATGGCAAAGAATCCAGTGTTCCATGATAAGTCAAAGCACATAGAGATCTGATATTTCAATATACGAGATATGGTGCAGAAAGGAATTATAAAGATCGAATTTGTGGGCATTGATGAACAAGTTACCGATGTACTAACCAAACCTCTACCTCAAGTGAACAATTTATCGATGTACTAACCAAACCTCTACCTCAAGTGAACAATTTATCGATGTACTAACCAAACCTCTACCTCGAGTAAAGTTTGAGTATTTCCAAGACAAGCTTGGTGTAGTTCAGAAGGACCCTCCTCGAAAGGGGGAGTGATGTGGTCACTCATGATGAGATTGCCTGCATCGATAGTGAGGTCGATGATGTGGATACCTATATTGGTGATGTCGACAGAGAGGTTGGTGGATGGTCCTTGGACAGGGTCTAAGTTGACAAGGGGATTGCATCATCCTTGAACACATGTTCTAAATTGATCCATAGACAGATGTCTTCGAGAATGAAGTCCTGAGTGGACAGGTGGGGATTGTATCTTCCCCGGACTTCGGTCCCATAATTGACCAGTAGATAGATGTCTTCGAAAATGAAGTCCTGAGTGGACAGTTGGGGATTGTATCTTCCCCGGACTTCGGTCCCAGAATTGACCCGTAGATAGATGTCTCCGAAAATGAAGTCCTGAGTGGACAGGGTGGGGATTGTATCTTCCCCAGACTTCGGTCCCAGAATTGATCCGTAGACAGATGTCTCCGAAAATGAAGTCTTGAGTGGACAGGTGGGGATTGTATCTTCCCCGGACTTCGGTCCCAGAATTGATCCGTAGACAAATGTCTCCGAGAATGAAGTCCTGAATGAATAGGGTGGGGATTGTATCTTCCCTGGACTTCGGTCCCAGAATTGATCCGTAGACAGATGTCTCCGAGAATGAAGTCCTAAATGAATAGGGTGGGGATTGTATCTTCCCCATACTTCGGTCCCAGAATTGATCTGTAGACAAGATGTCTCCGAGAATGAAGTCCTGAATGAACAGGTTGGGGATTGTATCTTCCCCGGACTTCAGTCCTAGAATTGAGTCGTAGACTGGGTCTCCGAGAATGAAGTCCTAAATGAACAGGGTGGGGATTGTATCTTCCCCGGACTTCAGTTCCAGAATTGATCCATAGACAAGATGTCTCCGAGAATGAAGTCCTGAATGAACAGGGTGGGGATTGTATCTTCCTCGGACTTCGGTCCCAGAATTGATCCGTAGATAAGATGTCTCCGAGAATGAAGTCCTGAATGAACAGGGTGGGGATTGTATATTCCATGGACTTCGATCCCAGAATTGAGCCGTAGACTGGGTCTCCAAGAATGAAGTCCTGAATGAATAGGTAAGGGATTGTATCTTCCCCGGACTTCGGTCCCAGAATTGAGCCGTAGACTGGGTCTCTGAGAATGAAGTCCTGAATGAACAGGTAGGGGATTGTATCTTCCCTGGACTTTGGTCCCAGAATTGATCCATAGACATTTGTCTCTGAGAATTGATGATAGGACTGTATCGTCCCTGGACTCTTGGTTCAAAATGTATGTGATGGGATTGCATCGTCCCTAGACATGAGACTTGTCTTAAAATGATAAGGATTGATCATCCTGCAACTTGATCTGGATTGTATCATCCATGGACCTATGTTCTAAAGAGAACGGGATTGATCATCCTGTAATATGATCGTGTGTATTGCAGAGTATGCTACGATGATGATCCAGATGCTGTAGATCGAGATGATGATCCAGATGCTATAGATCGAGATGATGATCCAGATGTTGTAGATCAAGATGATGATCCAGATGTTGTAGATCGAGATGATGTCATGACGATGCTAATGATCGTGTGATGACGATGCTGATGATCATATGACGACGATGTTGATGGTCGTATGATGACGATGTTGATGATCGTATGACGATGATGCTGATGATCGTATGATGACGATGCTGATGATCGTATGACGATGATGCTGATGATCGTGTGACGACGATGATGCTATTGATCGTGAGGATCCAGATGATGATATTGCTGTAGTTGTTCAAAGTGCTGCAGAAGATTCGGTACTGAAGATGTTGATGTTCCAGTATTGAAGATCTTGAATATATTCCAGTAACTGGTTGAGTTACTGATGATGTTGAGAAAGCTTCCAATGATTTATAGATGTATCATGTACGATGTTGATGACTCCTTGCTCCTGCATATGTTGTTATAATATCCTTCTCGTTAAGGGGGAGTGTTAAAATATAGTAACTTCTAAGAATATTATATTTGTACTTTATATTCTGGAGATGTTTCATTCCTCCGTGAAAATCTTATTGTATATCCGGAGATGTTTATTCCTCCGTTGGATTGTGGTAACTTGGGTTATTAGACTTCCCTAGTGGGGGTCGGCCCTGTATGTGTTATGTGGGTCAAAGGGTTATTAGACCACGCTAGAGGGGTCGGCCCAATCAGTTGTAATGGGGTGTTTAGCCCAGTAATTAAGTTGGGGCCGACCTAGCTTGTGTAAAAGTCAGTCAGGGAACAAGTGTAAGTAGAGGAGGATGTTCCTTACTTATCTCACTCATTCATTCACTTGAGAGTGGCGCACTTGTGTGAGAGAGGTCTGCTGTGGAGGAGGAGGAGCTCATGTCTTTGGTTTACATATTTGTATTTGCTGGTCATCTATATTGAGGAAGCTTTGCTGGGTTTTCTACCCCATGAGGGTTTCCCAGGATAAATCTGTGTCTCTTGTGTTTATGTTGTGCTTGTTGTTTCTTCAGTGATCCTGTATATGCTACTGTTGTGAAATGAAATGTAATGCTGATATTTTATGTCTTAGCATATTGAATCTTAACAATTTCCACATCTTTTGCAATCATAGGTTGAAGTGATTTAAAAAACTAATCCAACGGAAATTGGGGTTGGATGTCTATTTTACACAAGTTCCAACATCTACGCCATTCATTGATGTGATCCCCGACATGGGTGGAAGTGCTTTGCCGAAATTCTGTGAGGATTTCAAGCCCTAGGTCATGACGAATGGGCAATTGGAAATAGGTTAGGAATATAGTGGCAATTGACTTAAATGTGGAATAATTCGTTGATGGTAGATTGACATACCATTTGGTCGATGTTCTTGTGAGGATTCTTTGGAAGAGACGAAGACGAATTGGGTATTCGATGATGCTGTTAGAGGAGCACCATAGGTGACATGACATGATATTGCTTGTTGGGTCATGTCCTTCCTTCCCTTCAAATGTCCAACAATGTTTCCTAGGAATGTCCATGACTAGAGTATCTCCATCATGAACCATGGGGAGTGGATGGGAAAAGACCTCTATGGAGAGGAGAAAAACCTTGTAGTCTGAGAGACTACCTCGGGTTTCTTTGTTCCATTGTGGTGATGGTATATGTGATCAAGTGAGAGTGATAATAGGTCTAAACACTAATGAATCAATTGCAAAAATATGCCAACCATAACATATGCAACATGGTGCAAAGTGAGTGATAGGTGCTTGAGTCGTTGTGCAAATAGTCCATAAGTTTTTTTTTTAATTACTAGTTTGGTGATTTTGTAATTAAATAAAAACAAAATGTAATTTCCCTATAAGACATAACATCATTTCCTCTCAAAATTCAATGTGCCTTCGAATAGCTCACACGCCATTGGTGATGAAATCCTCCGATGTTGGCTAGTGAAGGTATGATAGAGTCAGTTATCAAGTCAGATGTTGGGGATGTGTTTCGAAAGGGCTGACAACATTTCCAAAAACAAACAAGATCCAACTCATGAGTTGATTGCACTCACAATTTCTCCCTAGTGATATCCTAGATTTTGGACACGAAGATACCCACATCAAGTGTGGATAAGTGGTTCTACCTGGGCGGTAAAGTGTTGTCTCCACAAAAAGATGAGTGACTCTTAATTGGATAAGAGTCTCAAATAATGTAAAAATATTGGTGGGAATTAATTGGATGCCTAGCCCAATCAATCCTACCTAACTAAATTTTTTATTTTGTGACCTCCCATGAAGGATTTTAGTTGGTTGGAGAATTACAAGTGCAATGTTGGTTTTAAAAGGTCCAAATTTGATTAAGGAGTGTGAGAGACGTATTTCAAACTTCCATATCATTATGATCCATCCATATCACTAAGAGTGCAAGATGGAGAGCATACTGGATGTGAAAGAGTCTTTAGGTCTCTCATTGTGTGCTCAAGTGGAAATCACACATGTGTTTGGAAAGCAAATGTATTTGAAATTTGCAACTAACTAAGGGAGCATAAATTAAAGATACATGGGCATTTACTCTATAAAAACTCTTAAGCAAATAACAAATACTCAAGATACTTAAATGAATTAAATGTGTGCAAAGGATGTATTTCAAACCTATCACCCTTTTCTGATTTTCCAAGATCACTAAGAGTGCAAGGAAAAGAGCATACTTCAGGTAAAGGAGTCTTTAGGTCATTTGTTTGTGTGAAGAAAGTGAACTAAACTATATGTCATAAACCAAATAAATAAGCAAGAATCCAAAGATGTATAACTAAAGATAGTCAAATCTAATTGCCGAGACTAAGAGTTTCAATGATATGGAAACCATAATCATTCAGTCACTGGTGAGTACTAAGAGGCCTGTTGAAAGCCTCGAAGTCTTTCAGCCTAGAGATTTCAAGAAGTCACTTATTTACTACCTATCTTGGGATAAGTTATCTAATTACTAAAGAAATTATACTACATGTGAGTTATATTTCTTGGTTCAATAGGTAGCCTTTGAAACATTAGATGATTGTGAAAAATAGAGGTAAAAAGAAAACAAAAGACACAGCGCACAAGTATTGGATCCACAATTGCGTGAACATCACAATTACAGTGAAGATAAATTCATGTGGATTTACTGTTTGATTTACAATGCAATTCTACTGCGTGGGTAGCGTGTCTATCGAGGTGATTTCCACGTGATGTAGTGTGTATGGGACACCGGGAACCGTGCTACTGATAAAAAATATCTCTTGGGAAAAGGACTGCAGAATACTGGTTGTTGAGAGGTTGGACATCGAGCTCCTGCACCTACACAACAACCAAAATAAGTTATCTAGCAAAATACAACCTATCTAACATGTAATGAACAAAAATAAGGTTGGAGTCGCCATAAACATTGTTAAGGGGAAAATGACACAATGGTGAGCAATCTTCTCTGTTATCCTTGCAACTTTCATCCAAGGGAACAATAGTAGTTGTGGGTTAGGTAGACCAAGCACTCACAATCTAAAACAACTTCAACAAACCTAAACTAAGCTAATAGAATGAAGATATTGCTCCTTGAGGAAGGAGGCAACAATGGAGAAACACTTGCTTCTTAGGGGAAGATGGCAAGGGAGCTTTGTGTATGTCAATATGAGGGAGGAAATAGATTTAAAGAGGAGCTCTCAATGTAATTCCAACATCATAACATTGCTATGATTTCTTCCTATGGAATGCATGCCCATGTCTTCCTTTTATATTCCAAATGGAGGCCAAGAAACATATAGATCCATACGTGAACACTCCATCGTTTGAATTGGTTCCCAAGTACATGAGAGGGGCTATTCACTGCTCCCAAGCATGTGAGGAGTCCATGTTCAAATTTTGGAGCCAAGAGAGACATTATGAGCCTTCAATGCACTACGGAAATATGTGGTCCCACCATTTTAACATTCATGCGGGTTTCGAGATAAATCCCTTGCGTGTATGCATGGGTGACTGTACAAATAAGTCACGCTAATATCACGAGTTTCCAGTGCTTTTAGTCGTGCGGTTTTCTATTTTGACTACCTTTAGCATTTTAGGGCTCAGTTTGTCTTTTGGATTTGACAAGGATGTCTTTGGTGAGGTGCATTTTGTATGTTGATGACGCGTTTCTGCAAGATTAGACTAAACGTCAAATGTATGCGAGATTTAAGCATTAACATGATGCATATGGGATACTGGTCATGTTGGTCATACACTTTGCAAATAAAACTTTAAAATTTGACATTTCTTTAATTTGGAAGTGTGAGCTCTCCACATCTCTAAAAAATGAGGAGGGAGATATGTATGAGTGGTTGTACAATACTTGCTAAGGTTTTGCAAATGGGATGGCAAGCTAAGTGTGTTTGACTGTGAATCAAAACACCATGATTAAGTGTGTTTGAACTACAGTCATGCTAGGGTGGGTGACCTATATAAGAATTCCTAGTTATCAGGTCTAAGTCCTTGAGGCGATAGTGTTAATCTCAAAAAAAGGATATTCCATGAGCGCTAAGCTAATCTTGTAGCAAAACGATCCTCTTTTTTACTACAAATTTGATAAAAAATCAACAAAGCTTTTAGGC
The DNA here is from genome assembly GCA_027924585.1 of Larix kaempferi. Taxonomy (NCBI): domain Eukaryota; kingdom Viridiplantae; phylum Streptophyta; class Pinopsida; order Pinales; family Pinaceae; genus Larix; species Larix kaempferi. The sequence goes on from BSBM01001018.1 coordinate 1,322,744, forward strand.
ATGAATATAGTTTCACCATGATCAAAGTTCCATGCATTATGATGAGATGATGTTTCTAAGCATTTTGCCAATTTTGCATTGACCAAATCATTGAAAATTTGATCAAAGTTTCATATCAATGAGTTTCATATCAATGATAATCATGACCTCTTGGATTACCATATTCTAATGACATGAAAGAAGTTCATTGCAAAATTAAATGACTCCATTTCATGATGCACCACGTCTTTACAAAAGCATATATGGATCAAGGAATAAACACTTTCATAAACACAAAAAATAATATGTTATGTATTTAATTTTGAAAAATAGATATTTCATAAAGATCCACTACTTGAACTTCCCTCATTGTGAAAAAATAACTTAACTAAAGAAAAACACACCTTTGCAAAGAAGTGAAAGTGATTCATTGTAAATGATTTAATTATTAAATATTCCATAAAATTAGTTTTCAAAATATCATATTTCATACACTACATAAACTATCCACATCTTCACATTCCCAAAGGAAGAGCGTTTCAAGGTGTATATAATCCATTAATTATGCATGACAACTCTTTCAATATGCTTGAAATGGTTTATGTTCGTGTTCAACAATGCATGCTATCTCTTCTAATGTGGTTTTGTAATGCTCCATATTTTGACTTTATAGCTAAATAACATTATGACCTGTTTTGTATTTCTTTGCTTATTATATGTTGGACTTGACTCTGTTGAGAAAACTACATTTGTGAATTTCTGAGCCTACCTATACGCATAAGTTATGTTTTAAGTTTATTGTTTGTTATTGACGATGATAGTTGTGTGATTTACTTCCAACATGAAAATCTAAATAGAAGGATAGGGTACATGGATACAAAATATGATTAATGAATAAATGGGTACCATGCACATGATGAATATAATAGCTTGTTTACATCACTTGACAATTGGCAACTTGGTAATTTACTTGGAAACAATATTACACGCAAATCTACATGGAAGGATAAGGTACGTCAATACAAATTTAAGTTGTGATTAAATGAATAGATGGGTACCATGCACATGATGGATAAATTAGCTCGTTTACATCATTTGACAATTGATAACTTAGTAATTATTGGAAACAGTAAAAGACTATGCATGATCTTATGTTTTGATAAGACTAACCCACGAGTTAGAGGGGCTAAGTAATATCCAAGTGACCCTAATGTCATTGACATCAAAAGAGAAAATGGTAAGCTATGAACAATTAGTTCGTGAGTTTATTATTGGTTCGATACATTGCTATGATATTAGGGATACTATAGGTTTTTAGATACAACATGGTTTCCTAAACTGATCTTTGATGATGCAACTCTAAGAACAACAATATTGACACAATATGATTATTTAAAGGGTGTTAACCCTGGTTCCATTGGGAAGGGTGGAGGTGTTACCCACCCTTTATCCTCCAAAACCTAGAGTCATGGGAGGGTAGTGTTAAGCCATGCTCCCCAAATTGTGTGATGGAGATTACCGGTTGCTTGCTAGAGAAGTTAGGTAGATATAGTCAAGGCTTTTTCCTACATGTTAAATATAGGGTTATGTCAATATAGTTGATGCTCTATCATATTTCAACATATGAACTGATAGGATGTGAAGATGGAAGTAGGTTAGGAAGGATGATTCAAAGTATTTAAGGATGTTGTTTGGGAAATAGATATGCCACTTTAGTTTTTGATTTGGTTACCTTTGTGTTTAAATCACTTGTTTAATTCATTATGGATAAATATGAGTATAATGTGCAATCAGTACTGGTTTATTGTGACTTATTGTGACTTAGTTAGTTACACCATTGCACAAATGGGGATCCCTTGTGCCACAAACAAAGGGGTCTCATACAACAAATTGGTGTTTGGCTTGGCTGTGACCTTAAAAATAGATTAAGATAATTATTATTATGTATTTATTGGATTACTGTCATGCATGCATGGTTATGATTATTTAGGAACTGTGCATTACAAGTGGTGTTCTCTCTTTTTAGTACACATGCAAGCTATGTGTATGCTAGCTATGCATACATACCTTGCACAAATACACTAGTATTGTTTTACTATATATTAGTGATTGAATTATTATTAGTATTAATGGTTGATGCACGATTGGTGTTGTAAGGGTTAAAATATATATTTGTAATAAGCCTTTCATTGGGTTGATTTTCATTTCATTTAAATTCATTTACCTTTCATTTTGTGTAAGTTACATTTCATTTGAATTTCATTTTATGATTTTATTCATTTAAGTGAGTGATAAGATTTCAAAATCTTACCAACTATGATTTGATGTGATTGAAATTTATCTTCCTTCAGAGTATTTATTATGTTTTGACTTATGAGATGTAAATTGAATTTAATGTGAAATTTTCCATGTTGAGTGGGTTGTCATATCACTTATGTTTGGTAGGTGAATTATTGTTATATAATTTTTCACCTTCCTAGGGCCTTCTTAAGAGGGCTAGGAAGATAGTGGAGAGACTTGATAAAAGGAGATATGGGAGATGGTAGGGGGGTCACACTTGGAGGGAAATAATAATGGAGAGGGGGGAAATGGGAGTATGACTGTTACCAAACCTTGAACTAGGACCTTGAGGTTGAGGTTGGAAATTGAAGGTTTTTGTCACTACTATTGTTAATGTTGATAGAGTTGCAAGTAATGAGAGCCAGAAAACTCCACAAGCTTCCTATAACTAGTAGCTAAGTTGCTAGTTGGATGGGAGGATTAAGCCCAATTTGGTAATAAACATTACTAAATACTAGATTGGTAGACTACTAAAGATTGGACTGATTAATTGCTAAAGACTCGACTGGACTACTAAATCCACTAGTTTACAGAGGTACAATTACTATCTTTACTTTGATTTAGTTGTTTGACTAAGTTGTCAAATTTATTATGAACAATTATTATATGTATCAAAAATATTTGTTAGATTGTATGAACTTATGATGCAAGATATATTGTAAATCAAAATAATGAAATTGTACTGATTAACTTAGAAAATATGCTAGGAAACGAAGATTTCACATGCAAAATTTAAGTTCATAATTTATGGTTTGATCAATAGAGTTAATTAGAAGTTATATTAGTTAATTAACACCATTTATGAATAATGAGGTGGTACAAATTTGAAATGGTTTATGTTTATCTTCAACATTTTGAACTCTAAGCTTTGGAATTTACATTAGGAGAAAATAAGGCATTTATATTAGGAGAAAATATTTTATTTTACGTTGTTTTTTTTAATCAATTAGAATAAGGTATTTTTTCATCTAATTTTATTTATGGAACCAATAAAATATTACCATCATAAAACAAAATATTGTGTTATCATATGTCATTAAGGGGATGGTTCCCTTGCCCGCACTGGTGTGGCTCATTGGTGATTAGCTTGATATGAAGTCATGTGTTGTAAACACAGGTCACGAGTTCAAATCACACCCAGGCTTACCCGTGTCCCATGCTTGCGAGCTGTGTGGGGAACCTAGGGGTATAGTGGTAGCGGGATTGGATCCCTGAACCCCGTGTCATGCAAGTACAAGCCCAGTCTCCAGTTGTCGATTCCCCTAGTCAAAAAAAAAAGAAAAAAAAGAAAAAAAAAGGGGGGATGGTTCCCTCATCCCTTCGTCATATGTCTGTGATATATCAACACATGACACATATGAACAAATGCATACCATCTATCTAGTTTTTCCTCCCCTATTGAAACCCACCATTGGTCCATTTTGAATTTTATCTAGTTGAACCACTAGATGTAAAGATATTTCCTCCATGTTCTCACTGCATAGGTTTGCAAACAATTTCCACCGACTAACAAATTAACAATAGGTGAGGAGGGGACACAACTTGTAAAAAGTCAACAATAGAGCAAGTTAGTAGCATGTGAGGATGACATACAACTTGCAATGAGTTGGTTTTGTATGTTGATATGCCTATATATAGAGGTATGCCTAAATATTACTATGTGAGAGAATATTTCTAGCCAAAACTGGATAAATATACTTAAAGTGCACTCCATTTGAATCTTGACACTTGTTATACCCCGATGGTAAGCCCCAGACTTATGAGATGATGTCATTTATTTTTTTAATGGTGGCACTAGGTGCTTGGATCATGGACCATTAATATTATTATTATTTATTTATCTTATTATGCTATTTTATTATTATAATTATCTATAACTAAATAGTGGCTCACCCTGGACAACAAACATGGCTGGGGGGTCTTGGATTTCCACATGTGAAGGGGTTGGGGTTAGGATTTGTTGCTCATCCTAACATCACTCAATGTTTCCTTATTTTGATGTTAGTGGATCATGGTGGTCCTATTTTTCCTAGTTAATGTTTTGCATGCACTATTGTGCCCTCATTGGAGATATATTCCTTAACTGGATGTTGGTGGGGCCCACTCCAACATCACTTGTGTCTTATGCACCTAATTGGTTGTTTGTGTCAATCATGCACCTTATTCTTATAACTCCACTCTAATGGGAGTGTATTTTTAGTTAATTGGAGTAATTTTGAGTCAAATTAAGTTGTATTTAGTTAATTGGAGTAATATTCAGTCAAATTGAGTTGTATTCAATTAATTGGAGTAATTTTGATCCACATCGCAGTTGGCATTATTATCGGATGCTAACTTTGACACATCTTCGACCAGTGATCGACGTCGACACAACTTCAACAAGTTCCAACTTTGACAACTTCGTGACTTCGACAAGTTCCGGGACCTCACAGTTTTGCGACATCGACATGCAGCGTTGATCTGCGACTTGTGACTGTTGAACTTTGACATACTGTCTCTCTGTCTTCTAGTCGATTGTAATGGTTGAACTGTCGAACCGTTCTAACTTCTTTTGTAATTGAACATAACGAGAAAACACCCAAGCGTCTCAACACATTCTATATAAGCATGTATAATACTGTAACATGTTAGTTTTTCAGAATTTAATTCATTCTGATCTAGGATCTTAACTGAAAGAACAACATGTACAGCATATCAAGCATAAGAGACAAGAGACAAGATACACAAAACATTTCACCGGGGAAAACCAATAAGGTGAAAAACCCCGCAACTTCCTCAGACATAGAATAAGCATCAATACAAGGATCACCATGATCAAACCCAAGAGATAGATATCTTCAGCAGCATGCTCCTCCTCCACTTGTGCGCACCCTCCTCTTCTCTCACTAATGCGAAGTGAGTGAATAATAGAATGTGTAAAATGAGAGAGACACACTCTCTATTTATACACTACTTCACTTGTCTTTTAACTTTAGCTAGGTCGGCCCCAACTTAACCACTTAACATAATGTTGACTGGGCCGACCCCTCTAGGGTGGTCTAATAACCCTTTGAACCACATGACTCATATAGGGCCGACCCCATCAAGGTGGTCTAATAACCCATCAAGCATAAGTTACGACACTTACAATATAACTTGCGACACTTGCAAGTACACATGACGACACTTCCAATCGGAGGAATAATACATCTCCGTTGGGGATACAATAAAGTACAAATACGATATAAAAGTGAATATCTTCCGAAGTTACAAATACGTCAACACTCCCTCTTAACTAGGAAGGTATTCTCTAGACACAAGTCATCAATATATATCAGCACAAGTCTTCAATTATGGAGATGGATCATTGTCACTGGATCACGGAGCATCATCATCATCACTGTTGCTATACTTGACATCTCGATCACTGGGCTATCTCTAAATTATTCTCGTCATAGGAAGTTCTACAGAGCCAGCCCTTTTTCATGCTGGATGTAGGCCTAGCCTCCTGTAGGTCTTCATCATCACTCGACATACTATGGAATCCTCGGGACTAATTACGTGCGTCACAAAACCTCAAAAGAGTATCCCAGGATCCTTTATGTGCCTAAGCACAATCGGCAAGATCTCCCAGGGCGCTATTACATGTGACCCCACCACAAAACCTTGAAAGAGAATCCCAAGACTGATTACGAGCATACTGCTCAACCTATCGGATCTCCCAGGGTGATATTACATGTGGTCATGGAAAAACCTCGAAAGAGCATCCCAGGACTGATTACGAGCATACTGCTCAACCTATCGGATCTCCTAGGGTGCTATTATATGCCATAGGACAAAACCTCGAAAGAGAATCTGCCAGATATCCCAAGGCGCTATTATATGCCATAGGAAAAACCTCGAAAGAGTATCTGCAAATCTCCCAGGGTGCTATTATATGTCCTCCCAAGAAAAACCTCGAAAGAGCATTTGCCAGATATCCCAGGGCGCTATTATATGCCATAGGCAAAACCTCGAAAAAGTATCTGCAAATCTCCCAGGGCGCTATTATATGCTTATCTTGCACAACCTGTCCACGGCCATGGAGTATCAACCTGATACTTACCATACATCATCCTGATGTACATCATCACATGGTCAACTTGATCATCGTCACTGCATCGTCCCGATGCATGTCATCATCACATGATCATCCCGATCATCGTCACTGCATCATCCTGATGCATATCATCATCGCATGATCATCATCCTTATGCATATCATCATCACATGATCATCCTGATCATACAAAGCATCCAACTGATGCATATCAACATACATGATCCAACTGATGCATATCCAAAGCAGTAACTGGAGCATCATCCTGATGCTCATCACACAACGATTACATCCACAGCCATGGGAAGGATCCTCCTGTCACCATGCTTGGAATGGCTCCTGCAGATGTGTCCCAACACTTCTTCCTCGAAGTATCTTCAATTTGAAGAACACCAAGCCTCTCTCTGAAGTATTCAAACTTCACTCTGGCTAGTGGTTTCGTCAACATATATGCAACCTGCTCATCCGTTGCAACATACAGGAGCTTCACTACTCCTCTCTGCACCATATCCCTGATATAGTGATATTTGATCTCGATGTGCTTCGACTTGTCATGGAACACCGGGTTCTCATACAACTTCACACAACTCTGGTTGTCACAAAAGATACAGGTAGCATCCAACGAGAGATCAAATAACTCAGACAGTAGATTCCTCAGCCATATTGCCCCACAACTAGCCGAACAAGCTGCGACATACTCTGCTTCGGCTGTACTCAGTGCTACACAGGACTGCTTCCTGCTAAACCAAGAGATCACACCTGATCCCATACTGAAGCAACACCCCGAAGTGCTCTTTCTATCTGCAACACTGCCTGCCCAATCTCAGAATATGCTTTACAACAACCAGGTGAACACCTCTCGGATCTGTCAGGAGCTCGCTCAATGTGTTCACCGCAAAGCAAATATATGGTCTCGTGTTGGTCAGGCACATCAAGAACCCAAACATCTGATGATACACAGTGACATCAATCGGCTCAGATGAAGCATCACACAGAAGCTTCAGGTTCGATGCCATAGGTGTGGCCATGGCCTTGCAGTCCATCATCCCAAACCACTTCAGGATCTCTACTACATACTTCCCTTGTCCAAGGAAGATCCCATCTGCACTCTGCCACACCTCCATGCCTAGAAAATAGTGCATCATCCCCAAGTCCTTCATCTCGAACTCGGCAGCAAGCTTCCTCTTCGTATCGGCAATCAATCTATCCTCACCTGTAACAAACAGGTCATCCACATACAATAGTAGTATCACTGGATTGCCTTCCTCAACCTTGAACTAAAGGTTGGAATCTGCTTTACTCTTGGTAAAGCCCAAAATGGATAGAAAGCTATCTATCCTACCATACCAAGTCCTAGGAGCTTGCTTCAATCCATACAAGGCTTTCTTCAACCTGCACACATATGACTCCCTGTCATGTGTCTCAAAACCGAGTGGCTGCTCCACATACACTTCCTCTTCGACTACACCATTCAAGAAAGCTATCTTGACATCCATCTGGTGTATCTTCCACTTCATCACTGCAGCCAGGGTAAGTACTGTTCTAATGGAAGTGTATTTGGCTACAGGAGCAAAAGTCTCTTTGTAATCTATCCCCTCTTTCTGGGAGAAGCCACGAGCTACAAACCTCGCCTTGTATTTCTCTATGCTGCCATATGCAGCATGCTTGATCTTACAGATCCACTTGGAAGTCACAACAGACTTCCCATCTGGTCTTAGGGCCACATCCCAAACATCATTCTTCATGATCGACTGGTATTCTTTGATCATGGCATTCTTCCATTATTGCATCCCGGATCCTGGGAATTTCAGAAACTTCAATATCTTCAATAGATAGTTTTCTTGAACTTCGTTGCTGGAACAAATGTTGTCCTTCATTTGTAGGTGATTGTACACGATCTTTCCTCGTAAGTAGAGCTTCTATGTGATCCATTAGTCTTTGTCTTCATGTCACCATGGCCATATGTTCTTGATCTAGAACTTGATTTGTACCTTTCGTGTTAGCAGACAACATCATTCTCATACAATACCATAGTGCATTATTACAATCATAAGTGTCACAACCCTAATCAATGAATGTCTTCTATCATTCACATGCATTCATTATTTTACTAGGCTGATAAGACAAGTCTAAAATTAATCAATATTGTACTAACCTCAATAATATCAAGACTTTCATATCATAACCTTAATCATGAACAGATTTCAAAAACATACCTGTATCTCCTTAAGTCATATCTGTCGAGATTGCTTGTAGCATTCTTATGTAAGGCCTTAGCCTCATCTCCCTCTGGAACTGGAACTTCTTCACTTATGTAGGTGTCCAATTCATTTTCTTCTAGGATTAACCCCATCCACTTTGATTTGTTGAAACTAGATCTGGAGCTGGATTAGGGTTTATCAAAGAAACCCTAAAAATTCAAACTTTGAATTTCAAACTTCTGATTGGATGAAAAGATGTGCCTTGTTGACCTGATCAAGCTGGTATACTTCAATTTTGAAAAATGCAAAATTTGACCCCTCAAAATTTCCTTTGAAACTTCTGAATCTTCTGGACAGGATCCCGAACTAGGGTTTGATAAAGCTCGGTCTTCTGCCCATCCAAAAGGTTCGATATTGTGTTCTAAACTTTGATTTTTCTGAGGAGCTTCCAACCGTGGTCACATATTTCAAAATTTCCAACTTTTGTAGAAGCCCTAATTTTCCATCTTGCTGATCAAAATCTCGAACTAGGGTTTGATCAAGCCCGACCTTCTGCCCAACCAAAAAATTCGATCTTGGTCTCTAAATTTCGATTTTGATGAGGAGCATTCAGCCATGGTCTCCGATTCCAAAAATTCCAACTTTCTACAAAGCCCTAAATTCTCGTTGTAGTGACAAGCCAAGAATGAAGGTGCTCATAATCCAATTCTGTTTTGATAGAAATATGCACCTTATTGTTTATGGTGCGTCTTTGAAATTACGAATCCACAAGGTCTAAAACTTCGGCCTGTGGTAGCCTGACCTGTCTTCTTTCCAACCCCACAGATCTGACCTCAAATGGATTCTCTGAGAGAGAGAGAGTTATTCGAAGTGTCGCAACATGACCTATTTATGGGATAAAACAGGAGAGCGAACTTGTACGAAGTTCCACGTGTCACTGGTTCAACTTTGGCCTATGAAAAGTGGACCTGTGAAAGTACAGTCCGTTCCCTACCTATCACTTTTTAAGAAATTTCATTTGGATCTTCCTAGCCCAAGTTGTGACCTTTTTTCCTAGGTCATCTGTTTATGACTGAGATCTGGAAGAGGCATAAACCCTAGATTGTACAGATCATAAATCACAAAGTACAACGAATTAGATGTTGTGATTTGGACACAAGGTACATGGGGATGTTGTCTACGACCTGTAGAAGTTTCAAATCCTGAACCTTCGCCAAAATTTATTTATAGCGAAAGTGCCACAATGGCTGGTTTTTGCTATATCAAGCCCTAGCTTCCAATTTGTCGCAAGTGCAACAAGTGTCATAAATGCCATACCATGCCTTCCTTCAGGATAGCTCTGATACCATGTTAGTTTTTCATAATTTAATTCATTCTAATCTAGGATCTGAACTAAAAGAACAACATGTACAGCATATCAAGCATAAGAGACAAGACACAAGGAACACAAAACATTTCACTGGGGAAAACCAAGAAGGTGAAAAACCCCCCAACTTCCTCAGAGATAGAATAAGCATCAATATAAGGATCACCATGATCAAACCCAAGAGATAGATATCTTCAGTAGCATGCTCCTCCTCCACTTGTGCTCACCCTCCTCTTCTCTCACTAATGCGAAGTGAGTGAATAATAGAATGTGTAAAATGAGAGAGACACGCTCTCTATTTATACACTACTTCACTTGTCTTTTAACTTTAGCTAGGTCAGCCCCAACTTAACCACTTAACATAATGCTGATTGGGTCGACCCCTCTAGGGTGGTCTAATAACCCTTTGACCCACATGACTCATACAGGGCCGACCCCATCAAGGTGGTCTAATAACCCATCAAGTATAAGTTACGACACTTACAATATAACTTGCGACACTTGCAAGTACACATGACGACACTTCAAATTGGAGGAATAATACATCTCCGTTGGGGATACAATAAAGTACAAATACAATATACAAGTGAATATCTTCCGAAGTTACAAATACATCAACATAACATACATCAATTCATGAACTTATATCCAGTAATAGAAATCAGTTCTCATTCCTGCATATTGTTTGTGTATATTTGTGTTCTGTCTATGTAGTGTATTCCTGCTTTGCGCATTATGTTTCTTAAGCTTCTGCCATAACAAAGCCGACTCATCCAGTAGAACTGTTGTCCCCCTCGTGCTTCCTGGCCACGTGCGGATCATTGGTATCAGAGCACTTAGCTTTGTTCATGCTTAAGTTTGCATAGACACTTCCAGCGAAGTTACCGACTCATGCATGTTCAAACACGCTTGCAATCTCAGCAATCCAAGCAAACACTAACTCCAGAAATGGAAGAAGAAACGAACGATAGACATGCAGCCGACGAGACAACACAACTTATTGAGCAAGCGTTGACTCGACAACGGACTAAAATGTTCGCCTAGTTCAATGAAATTCTCATGCTATTTTCTTAGACATCTGAAGGATTTTCAACAAGAACTCACTCCGATAAAATCAGCCCCTTCAAAGTGCAAATGAATTTGGACATACCAAATCTTGAAGGAAAGATTGACGCAGAATATGTCGACAATTGGGTGCAACAATTGGAATCCTATTACTCTGTGAATCAACTCTCAGAAGCTGACAAGATCACCATTGTAGCCTTAAAGATGTCAACATTTGTGCACTGTTGGTGGGATAACCTCTTGAAAAAGATGGAGAAAAGTGGAGACCCCATCGACACATGGGATAAATTTGTCGAATACATCCGAAAGGAATTTTACCCGCCCAAGTACCTCGAGCAACAGTATAAGAAGTGGAAACAGCTAAGGCAATGGAAAGACTAATCAATACAGAGTTACACCGACGAGTTCTATCGACTCATGGCTAGACTTACCGTCCAAAAAGAAGAGAAATTGCTTATTCTGAAGTACATCAGCAGATTGTTCCAGTATATTCAACAAGAGATGGAATTTCTGAATGTCAATACGCTTGTGGATGCATTCCACTATGCCAGCAAACTCGAAACCAAGCAGAAAGGGAAAGCATGCTTCGCAACAAAGACGACATCAGGACGACCACCCGACAAAAAGACATCAGCCGACCTCAACAAGTCGAAATCTTCTCAGCCGACTTCGCCAAAGATGAATCACAGCAAAAATCCTTTTTAGAAAAGGGAAAGTAGCAAACAACCGCCCAACGGGAAATGGTTCATCTTGGCATGATACATCTGAATGCAAAGCTCGAAAGACATTTTTGGCAAAAGTGTCGACATCTGACGCGTTCAACAAGACAGTGGAAGAATTTGATCCTGACACAACGACCCTTTTGACATCGACATTGACCACTCCAGCAGCCTTGACTATCGTCGACGAGGAGGAACGAGAGCGCCTGTTCCATACACGGATATGGGTCCAGCACAACCCATTACATCTGATTGTGGATAACGGTAGCCAAAAGAACTTCATTTCTGAAGATCTCGTGAAGAAACTAGGTCTTGTCACCACTTTGCATCCTCAGCCTTACAACATTGGTTGGATGAAGGATGGACAGGAACTACGGATTACCCAATAATGCAAACTCGCCCAGTTCGTAAAGCCTTTTGAAGATGAAGTACTCTGCGACGTAGCACCACTTTCCGTAGCCGACGCCCTGTTTGGGAAACCTTACCTATGGGATCGCCATGGAAGTTATCAATCACGAACACAGAAGGTGATTGTCAAAATCCAGAATCGATGGTACAGCATTACAGAGCGATGACCTACACCAACGGTTTTAATGATATCTGCTAAACAGACAAAGACGCTCATCAATCATGCTCAGAAGTTCACGTTAATCATGATCAAACTGCAACATTCTAGGAAGACTGCAACGACGAGTCGACTCACAGACCAAATCAACTCTCGACATAAGCAGTTGATCGACAATTTTCTCGACGAGTATCGGAGTTTATTCCAAGAGTCGGACGGAGTACCTCGACATTGTCAGGTAAAACACTCCATTGAACTTGCTCCTGGTTCTTCTTTTCCTAACGCATTTGTTTACAGAAGATCCATTCTAAAAAATGAAGAGATTCGTAGACAAATCAAAGTTTTGATCGACAAAGGTCATATATGACCCAACTCCTCTCTTTGTGGAAGTCCAGTCGTCCTCGTTCCAAAGAAAGATGGGAGTTAGCGCATGTGCATCGACTACAGGGCACTCAACAAAATTTCGGTAAAGAATCGCTACCCTCTGTCACGGATAGACGAGCTCATCGACTGTCTGAAAGGTGCTAAATTATTTACTAAGCTCGACCTCAAGTCGAGATATCATCAGATTCCAATCGACCCCTCAGATGTGTGGAAAGCTGCTTTCAAGACCAAGGAAGGATTGTTTGAATGGTTAGTCATGCCTTTCGGCTTAACCAATGCACCTACGACCTTCATGCAATACATGGACAACATTCTACGACCTTCATGCAATACATGGACAACATTCTACGACCTTTCATCGGCAAATGGGTCATTGTCTATCTTGACGACATATTGATTTTCAGTTGATCATGGAAAGAACATGTCGGACAGCTTCAACAAGTCCTCGACACTCTCCAGCAACATCGACTTTACTTGAACATGGACAAGTGTACCTTTGCGATGAACATCATCAAATATTTGGGGTATGTAATTGACTCTGCAGGAATTCACATCGATCTAGACAAAGTACAGATCCTCAAATATTGGTCCAGTCCTCAAAGCATTCAAGAACTAAGAAGTTTTCTTGGTTTGGAGAATTTCTATCGACGATTCATACTCAGCTTTAGTCACATAGCCTGGCCCTTGAATTAGTTGACAAAGGGAAGTGGAAAAATTGTCTTTAAATGGACACCAACACAACAAGAAGCTTTTGAACAGCTCAAACACAAGCTCTGCACTGCACCAGTACTTGTGTTACTTGATTTGCATCATCCCTTTGATATTGAGACGGACGCATCAGACTATGCCTTGGGCACAGTGATCACTCAGTTTGGTCACCTAGTCGCTTTTCATTCTGAAAATTGTAACGACACAGTTAGAAGATATTCGACGTACGAAAAAGAATTGTACGCCATTGTGCAAGCTCTCAAGCAATGGAGGCATTACATCCTTGGCAAGGAAACGGTCATCCTCACTAACCATAAGCCTCTACAGTACACTTCGACCCAATCAAAACTACAAACAACCAGACAAATTAAGTGGATTAATTACCTACAACAATTCCAGTTGGTGATTAAGTATCAGAAAGGTAAAGCTAACGCCGTCGCCGATTGTCTGAGTCGACCACCCATTACTCTCCTTTTCACAGTGATGAGTATGCAGGGTTATGACACGATCACTTGGCCTCAATTATATCAGGACGACATCGACTTTTCACCAGTCTACCAACAGATTCATACTTACAAGTCGTCGACCACCGACTATTTCCTGAAAGACACCTTGTTATACAAGCTTGGACAACTTTGTGTACCGATCAGTGAGCATCGACAGTAGCTCATTTGGGATGCGCACTACAACAAGACCGCAGGACACTTTGGAGTAGCAAAGACACTTGATATTCTGCAGAAGTATTTCTTTTGGCCTGCACTTAAAACTGACGTCAACAAGTACATTTGATCATGCGTGGTTTGTGCCATTGCTAAACCGCCTAATCGACAACAGGGATTGTACACACCTCTGCCAATTCCTAGTCGACCATGGGAATCTATTTCTATGGACTACTTGACGGGATATCCTACTACCAAACATCAACATGACGCGATCTTAGTAGTAGTCGACAGATTTTCCAAGATGGCCATTCTCATACCATGCAAGAATACCACGACAGCGTAGCAGACTGCTCAGCTCTTCCTCACACATGTATGGAAACACTTTGGTTTACCCACAACCATTACTTTCAACCGATATTCCAGATTCGTTAGCATCTTTTGGAAGAATCTCTGGCAACAGCTGGACACATGACTCTCATTATCGACAACTTTCCATCCTTAGACCGACGGATAGACGAAAGTTGTGAATCGCTTGATAGTACAACTGCTTCGCATGTACAACCACAAGCATCGACGAACATGGGATGAAATTCTTCCATACATACAACACAGTTACAATCATGCTCAGCACAGCTCTACAGGTAAGAGTCCATTTGAGATCTGTTATGGATTTCAACCCTCCCTATTGACTTGATCAGCTACTCAACACAACCAAACTCCGACACCGACTACAGACAGCGAGAAGTTGATAAATCCTTGAATTTTCGAGATCAAATCCACGACATCCAAAAGCAAGCACAGGAAATGTTGCAATGAGCAAATGAGAAAGCTAAGGCCCGACACGACAAGCATCGTATTCCTCATTCATTCCAAATTAGGGATAAGGTCTGGTTACATCCCAAGAAGGAGTGCTTCACTGGCCCATTCAAGAAGCTCAAACCTTTGCGATATGGTCCGTACAGTATTCTTCGACAGATTGGCAAAAATGATTTCCATCTTGACATTCCTGCATGCCTGTGTATGCATCCAGTATTCAATGTGGATCTACTTCAACCATACCATGCACCACTATTGGAACAGAATGACTTACCGACAACAGAACCCGACGACATCAATCCAGATGTTCAAGAGCCTCTTCCTTGCGACACCATTATGGGACGACGAGTACGCCATACAAGGATGAACACAATTCTCTTGTTTCAGGTTGCTAAAGCTGGACAGATCCCAGTACAAGAAAAGTGGTACTCTGCTACTGAATTGACCGACAAGTTTCCTTACCTTCACGAGCAAACAATGGGGACCATTGTTTCTTAAGGAAGGAGTTATGATCCACATCGCAGTTGGAATTATTGTCGGATGCTAACTTTGACACATCTTCGAGCAGTCATCAACGTCGACACAACTTCAACAAGTTCCGACTTCAACATGGCTTCGACAACTCCGCAGCTTCGACAAGTTTCGCAACCTCACAGTTTCACGACATCGACATGTAGCGTCGATCTGTGACTTGCGACTGCCGAACTTCGACAGACTGTCTCTCTATCTTCCAATCGACTGTAATGATTGAACTGCCAAACCATTCTAACTTCTTTTGTAACTGAACGTAACGGGCAAGCACCCAAGAGTCTCAGCACATTCTATATAAGCATGTATAATACTGTAACATACATCAAGTCATGAACTTATATCCAGTAATAGAAATCAATTCTCATTCCTGCTTATTGTCTGTGTATATTTGTGTTCTGTCTGTGTAATGTATTCTTGCTTTGCGCATTTTGTTTCTTAAGCTTTCGCCATAAAAGATCCGACTCATTCAGTCGAACTGTTGTCCCCCTCATACTTCCTGGCCATGTGCGGATCAAATTTTGAGTAGTGTGGTTAATTGGAGTTGTACTCAGTTAATTAGTGTCTAAATTTAGTAGTCTTTATTTAATGAGATGAATTCAAGTCATCCTCAGTTAATTTGAGCATTTTTGGGTCAACTTGAATTATCCTGAGTGCATGCGAGTAATTTATGGGTAAATTCAAGTCAATTATGGGGGTTTTGAGTTAGTGTTGACAAATTCAAGTTAACCAGTGATTGGGAGTGTTTTTGTTAGTGGTTTATAGTCAGTCTCAGTGGATTCGAGTTACTATGTGGAGAACTTGAATGGGTCATTCAGTGGATTTTGAGAAGCCTTAGTGATTTGGAGTTACTTCTCAGTGATATGGAGTCCATCTCTAGGAGGCAATTCGAATTGATATAAGGGGATTCAAATTGCTCCAGAGTGGGGGAATTATGTCATTGTGGAGTTTGTTGGTCAATGCATAGGGTTTCTCTAACTAGATTGCGAATGCCAAAGGAGAATTTGGCATGGTATTGTGCACCCAATTGCACCAATTATGTCTTGGAGGTGAATGGAGATCTTGTGAGGAGAGTTGAGTGATATAGTGGAGATATTGCTCTCCCTTCAATTCAAATAACCGAGGAGGGGGTTTGAATTGGTATTTGTGCCTAGAAGGTCAATATTTGTTTTGCAGGGAGAAGATATTAGTTTTACCACAACGTTGCATGGAAGGAGAGGGGGACAATCCCGTGAAGAGATTGTTTTGTTGGTCTTTGTCTTGCGAGAGAGGGGGGAAATCCCAAGCAAGGAATTATTTGTTGCGCTTGGACTTGCAGGAGAGGGGGACAATCCTGAGCAAGGAATCCTGTGTGTTGTGCTTTCCTTGTCGGAGAGGGGGACAATCCTGAGTGAGGGATCTTATTTGTTGTGTTTTGTCTTGTAGGAGAGGGGGACAATCTTGTGCAAGATATTCTAGTTGTTGCAATTGGTCATCTAAGGGAGGGAGACAATCCTGTGAAGGATACCATATTGGCCATAGCTTGACTTCCAGGAGAGGGGGACAATCCTGTGGAAGAGATCTTAGTGATCACAAGTTGTATTGCAGGAGAAGGGAAATCCTGTGTTGTATCCATTAGGTTGAGACTTGAGTGTTTTGTTATCCTTAGGGATCAAATTGGGAAGAGTTCCTTTCTGTGTGAAATCCAAGACCTCAAATCGAGGGTGACCTGCTCAAGAAGTTTGATTGACAATGTCTAAGGCTAGGAGGAAAGTTGTTTGGTTGATGCCAGTTGCACGCTATAAAAATATAAGTATTTATACTAGATAAACCTCTTCACGTATGTAGTCGTACATGTAGCCATGGAGGCTGATATATCTCTGTCATTACATGCTTTTAATTTGTATTCATGTTCATGGTGCTTGGCTAACTAAATTTTGATAAATTGACAGCTCACGGAGTAGGTATGTGGTTGTGTTACTATAACTGTTAGAAGCTAGTTTGCTTTTGAAAATTATGATCATTAGGAGGTTTGATTTTAGGGTAGTCCAAATGGTCGTGTATGGCTGTTCCAGATTAGATATTCCATGGGGGTTTATGGCCATTATTTAATATGGTGAATTCTTATAAAAGTAGTGATATAATTCTGCTGCTCAAGGTAGAATAGATTGTTGATTTATTTGTTTCTTTAGAAGCTAGTTTGCTTATGAATTATGATCATTCAAGGATCTGATATTTGGATAGTCCATATGGACATGTATGGATGTTACATATAAGATCTTATATGGGGTTTATGGCTGATAATTTTATGCATTAGATCTGATATACAATAGTGTATAATTCTGCTTTAAAGATAGATAGAAATGTTGATTGGTTACTGTCGTAAATGGAGTTCTGTGAATGTATGTAAATAGAATTTATTTAGTTGGTTATACGGCGATGGCCAACTTCCCATATTGTGATGACATTTAGTAAACACGTGAAGAATTTCTAGTCTGAATGTATTCATGCGTCATTACACTACATTGCATGTAGAATGGGGAATTGTTGCATTGGAAGGGTCGTCTTCCTTGTAGGTGGTTGATTGTTTAAATAGTTTTGATTTGATTGGCATGTTAGCCTAACCTTGTAGAGTATTATTCCGATGTGCCTAGATTAGATTCATCCCCCCCCTTTGATAAGAGTAGTGTACTCGACCTTGGTGTGGTGTTCCAGGGTTGGGCATGTTACAACACTTCTTCTTGCATGTTTGGTTTGGTTCATTTTGTCTCCTTCATCTGCATACAAAAAGGTCACGATTCTCATAACTTGATTCTTGAATTGTTCATTTTCTCATATATACTAAAAAGACAATTAGGTTTTATGAAGAACAATAGAACCTATAGGCAAAAACATTATATGGTGATTCTTCTTTAAGTATAAACTTATATCTATATTTCTAGCAAATTTAGGTGCATTTTTACAATTTGTCCTTTACTTGGTAGATAATGTGATAAATTGTAAGTACATGAATACTTCCCAGTGGAGATTTCAAGCACTCTTTTGCACTAATAAATAGTCTTGGTGCCCTCATCCATTGTTCTTTCTTTTCCTAATCATTGTCTGCCATGTGGTCATTGGTTAAGTTGTCCTTGTCCCAACTATTGATATATATCAAATCTCATGTAAGAGATAATACCTTCTCTATCTATGAACTTTATTAAGTCATGTAGGAGAGAGCATCTCACTTGTTTTTACCTACTGGTTGATGAAACTTGAGGCAGTTGGGTGGGAACCATGGTACTAATCAAATCCCTCCGAGCTTTTATAAACTTCATTATGAAATTTCATGCTTCAAACCTTTTCACTCTTGGTCACAATAGGAAGAATTCCATGTTTTGGTTGGATAAGCTTCTCAATCTAATCTTTGACCTACATTTTCATAATGTTCTTTAGATATATCAACAACTGACATGAACTACTTTGTTTGCAACATGGACAATAAAGCAATTTCTTTAATAATTAAGAATTATGGTACCAAATCATGCCTACAAAATAATTAGAAGAGGAAACAAACCTTCAAATATTATGTGACAATTTCTCCTTCTTAATTAAGTAATATGAGTGATGTCTCTCCTATGTCATCTTTCGTTTTCAGTGACTCTATTTTCTTCTATAGTTCTTTTAATTTCAGTGTATGTTCCTCTTTCTCTTACAGGTTTATGTAGCATTGAGAGCAAATGGGATGCCCACACTCCAATTCCTTGGGGTATACTTGCATAGTTCAGATTCAATTTCTCATTAACTTGTTAGCACTTGAAAATGTTTGTGTTCTCACAACCCTAAAATGTGTAAGTTATCTCCTCTTGCATATTGTTCCCTCCAATTTTGAACATGGCTTTGTGTCCTCATGCCCTCAATCTCACAACACAAATTCGATTGGTACACTATAGTTTGGATGGTGTTGGGGGTGGTATATATCTCCATATGTGGGTCTCTATCCCTCCACATTGTAGAAATAAAATACAAGGGTGACAGACTATCATCAAATATTAGAGCAGGGGCGGGCTCTTATGCATTGGTGGAAGGTGTGAAGAGATTATTCAATAAAGCAACAAAGAGCATCAACATCGTAACATGCATCGCCAAGAAGGCCATCTTTGAAAATAAAATATGATGGTGATGCCAATGTATATAAGGAAGAGAATTAGAGCCAAGAGAAGGTCCTAATGTTCACTAACCACATGAAGAAATTGCAATAATGCCTCACAATACACATATACAAACACTACCTCCTCTCCCAATATGAGTTGGCATACACTGCTTCCCTTGAGATACCTAAATATCACCATTATACACGACTCTTCTTCCATAGGAATATGTGCCATGCCCATGATCCTCTATCCAATGCCATAATGCATGTTTGTATGCATGCGTGCCATCTATGTATTGATCAGAGCAGATAGGATGGAAGTGTATGCATGGCATGTTGTTATGTTTAAAAGTAGAAGCTCATGTAGACATCTTCCCATTGATTGCCATTGTTTATTTTTTAATATTATTTTGCAAAGTCGTACTATTCCCGCAAAATAATTCATGGTCCTTCCACTTAAAACAACTACACAAATGTTTAGTTAGATGGGTGGATGGATGTGTTGTATACGAGGGAAAAAACAAATGCATGGCTTCCAAAGGAGCTCTAAGTATTGAGTAATGATGTTCGTCCAACTCTCCTTTTTGCTCTCATATTTATTCTTAACGAGGACACCCAACATGCCCTTCATAACTTGTTGTTTTTTTAATTGGATAGGAAATATGCTCTTTGCATTTGGTATTTTTCTTTTGATGCACCAAGTCATTGTAATTTAATTGTCAAATTATTTACTAAGGTTTTGTTGTACCAAGTCATTGTGATTTAATTGTCAAATTATTTACTAAGGTGGTGATGAGGGAAAGATGTAGGAGAAATCTTATTAAGATTTTTCCAATATCTATACCCCAACGAGATTTCTCCAACATTTCCCCCATCGCCACCCATTATAACTTATATTTAAATGCAAATTTGATATATTTTATTTATATGAATTATTTAGTTATCAATTCAACACTAAATGTCCCCTTACTACTTATATTTAAATGCCAATTTAATATTTATTATTTAATGATCAATAATAATTTGTAAATATTTTCCAACTCACTATGCTCAATCTTATATAAGAGCACCTCATGATCCTTAAAATAATAAAATTGAATCGCGCCCAAGGGACCCAACGTGCCCTTTCCAAGACTCCTTTGCAATTTGCATTATAATATGCTACATTTAATAATTTTTAAAACCGTTTGTTTATAATTTTAAGTTTTCATATTTTCATATTTCAATGGCAGCTATACAATCTTTTGGTGCCATAAAAATGCCATTATTAACTGCAGTTTATGGGCCTTCCTATAATAATTATTCCTTTTGCTAATGGAAGTCGTAGGTTTGCACTAATTTTTTTTACTACAATAATTAAGGATTTGTAATAAAAAAAGATGTAATCATACTATTCAACACAATAATACAAAAAGGAAGAAGTTGGCTAAGGCCGAAGAGTTAAAAAATATCCATAAATCTAAGTCACTAACTTCAAAAAGTTTTGTTCTTTCCTTCACAAAGGACGTTCTCAAAATTCTACTTATATATATCTTACAGAATTGCCCTAGAATTCAAATTGATTTGCAAAACATTTAGAAAACCTAAAATTAAACAAAGTTGTGTTCATTGTGAGTTTCTCGTGGTTCCTCTGAAAGTGGTTTGAATTCGCTAGGTGTTTGTTGGATTTTAACATGCATTCCTATAATAATTGTTCCTTTTGCTAATGGAAGTTGTAGGTTTGCACTCATTTTTTTTACTACAACAATTAAGGTTTTGTAATAAAAAAAGCTGCAATCATACTATTCAACATAATAATACAAAAATGAAGAAGTTGGTTGAGGCCCAAGAGTTCAAAAATATCCAAAAATCTAAGTCAACAACTTCAATAAGTTTTGTTCTTTCCTTCAGAAAGGAAGTTCTCAAAACTCTACTTATATATATCTTACAGAATTTACCTAGGAAAAAAATTGATTTGCAAAACATTAGAAAACCTAAAATTAAACAAAGTTGTGTTCGTTGTGAGTTTCTTGTGGTTCCTCTGAAAGTGGTTTGAATTCACTAGGTGTTTGTTGGATTGTCTCTTCATCACGTGTTTCTTCAACTTCTGAACCAATTGACATTCTCTAGTGTGAAATTGTTGTCTGGGAACTCTTTACCAACCCTATTACTAGATGGTGGATCATGTTGCATTCTTTCTTTAACCTTTCGATTTTCCTCTTTTGCTAGACTACACTTTCCAATATTTATACATGCTCATTGTTTTGGATCCTTCTTGAGAGGTAATCCTATTGTCCACAATGACTACAATGGACCAATTCTTTGAAATTAGGTTTTCATGCTTCCTTTATGCTCGACAAATATCCATAACCTCACAAAAAGGGCACCACCCGGGATGGTTGTGATCCTCCATAATTAGAAAGGGTTGAAATTCAACAAGAACAAATGTTGAATCTTGCTCAAGGAAATATAAAACTTTGTCCCACAACTAGAGAAAAACTCACCTTAAAACAAGAACATAAAATGGGAAGAGGTCAAACCATGAACCTATAATAAATACTGGGAGCCCGAAGACAAACCACTAGCTTGAGATCAAATCTACGAGAAAACAAATCCACAATGACAACCACATGCCTATAGAGTTCAAGTGTTTCTCCTACTAAAGAGGAATCGCTTGAAGAGGAGGGCTATCAACCATGCGAGCAATGATCCCACCTTCATCCACCATAACTTCCAAATAATTGATAAGAGTCTGCTCCTCCATCAACCAATGTATGTGTGGATGGACTAAGGGTCATTTTAACTTATTATCTTGTGCTTTGAACTTGTCAGCTTGGTGATTTCAAGCCCTTGAGACATGATATAAGTCAATCACTTCAAATCTTTTTTCTTCTTTATGAATTCTTGCAATGAGCCTTACCAAGATGTAGTTTGACGAGGAAGTTAGACTTCACATGTGCCTTATTATTGTTGAAAAATCTTTGATGATGATGATAAGCTCCCTAATTTGTCTTGAACCTATTATCCTTAAATCTTGATAGAAAACCAATACCTCAACTTGATTATTGGTTACTTCATCAAGATCCCATACACAATTTAGTACAATTTCACCCCTCATTATGGTTGAAGAATCTTTAATGATGATAAGCTCCTTGATTTGACTTAAATCTATTATCCTTAGACCTTGATATTAAGCTAATACCTCAACTTAACTTGATCACTGATTACTTCATGGAGATCCCTACATAATTTAGTTCAATTTCACCCTTTTGACAAAATGTCAGTATGAAAATTGAACAAATGTTAAATTTACATTTTTGATTGTTAATTGTTTAATACCTAAGGATTACCTTTTTTTTCCAAAGAAAAAAGATCGCAGTTTATTATTGAAAACAAACCACTTTTTACATGGCCGGAGGCCTTTCATACATACCAACATCACTCCATCAATTGAGAGTAATCTACATTAAATCATAGTATAGTCATGAAAGCCTATTGGGACTAGTGATAGAAATTATGAAGAATATAACCTCTTATGATAAATAAAAGTTTAAGATTTTTTTTCAAGGAAAAAAAACATAAATTTGAAATCTGTCACCAAAATAAAAAACATACAGAATTCCAAAAAGATTTATGCCCATAAAAGAAAGTATTCTTTTTAATTGTGTTCTTAAACTTTATGAAGATTACTTTCATTCTAAATATATATGTTTCTAATTGTTCTTTAATGTTCTTGCACTCCTTTTTATTTAGAAGAGTCTTGAAATTAGAAAAATAATGAAGAATGCTCCTTGGTATTTTAGATGTACCTTTGAATTGTGTGTTTTTTTTTAACATACTCTTTTAGGAATTAGCTTAAATATTCTAAGTTTTTAACTTTTTCTCTTTTGTTTAGGTTTTAGTTGCAAATCTTTAAGAAATCTTAGAGACACATATATTAGTTATAAAAATTGTATTAAACACTTCCAAATTTAAATTTTACAAACAAAAATTATCTAATTCCTATTAAAAACCACTTAAAAATCCAAAACATAAAATAAATAAACTACTCTTTTTTTTAAATACCATATCTTATTTACAAAATTCTAAATTTATTCTATACCATTAAATCAAATAAAACAAATACTAAATCTCATATCTAATAAGATAGATACTAAATCTCATATTTAACTATGGTCTGTCTTAAAATATTACACAATGATATCATATATAAACATTCATTTCAATTTTCTAAATTGACACTACTAACTGTTTCAGAAATATGGAAGTACCCATCAATAGATTTTAATCTAGATAATATAAAGATCCTTTTTCTTGGATTTTCTCTTCAAAATATTCTTCCAAGAATAGATAGCCATCTTCACTTTCAAAATACTCTTGTTATGTTGTACCTCCGTAATTACTTTAAAAAATGAATAATAAAAAACTTAAAAATTGTTTTTCAATTTTAATAATATATTTTATTATTATAAATTTATTTAGTTATAAATTATTAAAAAAAACATTACAAAATTTTGAAATATAAATTTATTAATATTTAAAATATTGAAACGAGAATAATGATATCTTGATTTATTTTAGTGATAACATATAAATCTGTTAAAGAATTTCATTTTTGTTCCATGTAATTCGATAGCATGATATTGGCCTAGGTCGACGCATGATTGCAACACCATTAGTATGAGAGGTGGAAGATTCTGTTAATTTTAATGAATGCATATGATCTGTGACCAGGGGCAGGGATGTGGCTACAGTAGCATTTCCAGGGCCATTAAATATAAAGCCCTAGTCGGGACTGACACCAAAAGCCACACAAAGGCAGTCATCTGACTTGATTTGTCGATCGGATATCCCGCTGGAACAACAGAATTCTGGGGGCAGCAGAGATTGGAGATTGATATAGTAAGAGTGACCTCTAGGATTTAATATTTAATGTGGGTCAAAGATCAAAGCAAAACAACCCTGCATAGATCAATAGAGGGCAACTAAGTTGAGTATTCCTGTGGCAACTGAACAAGAATTATGGTTTCTTGGTTTCTTGATCATTGACACCAAATGTGCACAAGTAGACTGAATCTGAAATGAACTAACAGAGGTTGGCGTTGCATGATTCTATGAAATGGGGGCATCGCAGGTTGGGTAAGAAAGCTTGATTTTAGTGAGGAAAAAGGGAACAATTGGATCAGGCGTGTTCCGATAATTTTGTGAGCTGAGATGATCCAGATCAATCAAAGAATGGATGGGTTTGTTAATATGTAAAAGTGCCGGCTAGATCAAGCAGAAAGTGGGCTAATTGCAGTTGGTGGTTCGTTATTTTGTAAAAGACAGGAGCAGCTGGATCAGGCAGTGAGTGGGTTTAGGGCGACGGGTTCTTGTCGGTTTTGCGAGTCTGACTCCTAAATTGGTGGTCATCTGTTTTCGATTTTGTTACGCGCTGGATTGAAGTTACAGGGGCTGATTTTAGGGGGTTAAAATAATTTTAGGGATGGGGCAAAACTCAGATGACTGCCGGGCAGAGGGCCCCGAATTAAACATGATTAGGGGCATGCCATCAGAAGAAAGCAACGAAGCCCAAGAGGTTGGATCGTCGGCGTGGCGAGGTGATGTGCGAGGAAGTGGTTATCCAGTGAAGCGGTTTCTTCATGCAGAAAACCAGAAGAATGATCCAAATGAGTTCCATTCAGACAACAATAGTATGCAGTCTGAATGGAGAACTAAGTCTCACAAAGGGAAAGGGGATAAGAATGATGGCAATGGTGGTTTTAGTTTGAAGGGAAGGTCGTTGGTTTTCAGCATACTGATATCTGTAGTTATAGCGTGTTTTCTGATAGAGACCATGCTGCAGAACTCCATGATAGTTCGTTTTGGACGCACTGATTTCTTTCCAGGTCTTACAGGGGAAGTACTTGGGAGATTCGGAGAAAGAAAGTCCTTGGGCGAGAGGTTCTCCTTTGGAGAGACAGTTAGATTTGTCCCTCTGAAGCTCGAAGAGCGCTTCATGAATCAGGCAAGTCTTGACGAATTGCGCAAGGAAGCGAGAGATCCCATTCGTCCTCCTCAGCTGGCTATTGTAAGCATTTTCGGTTGCTATCTCTGTAGTCTTGATTTAGAGAACAGATGTGCAGTTAGTTTTCCTTGAAAAAACTAAAGCTCCGTCTGCTTTGTTGCTACATAGTTGCATTGCCAGCATTTGCTTTCTGTACAAAGCATGTTTAAA
Source organism: Larix kaempferi (assembly GCA_027924585.1). Taxonomy (NCBI): domain Eukaryota; kingdom Viridiplantae; phylum Streptophyta; class Pinopsida; order Pinales; family Pinaceae; genus Larix; species Larix kaempferi. The sequence goes on from BSBM01001018.1 coordinate 1,348,461, forward strand.
ACATTGTTTTACATGTATCTGGGATGCAGTCAGGTACACTGTTAAATAATGCTTGCCAAAAACGTAGCCTCAAAATCTGAACCCTTTACTCTCCGTTCTCTCTTTAGGAGTAGGTGACTTTAATCTCCTCTCGAAAGAGGGTTTCTCCATACAAGGCTTTGCAATCCTTTGCTTCATTAAGAATGCTTGCTCACGGGATCTTTCCATTTGGAAAGAATATCTTTATCAATGAGGTGCTCCGCTGGGTCGAAATTGGGGTATAGAACAGAATTAACTTCTAATAATACACCGTGTGTTTGAGAAAGGATATCATCTGGGAAGGATTTCCTTGATGTTTCAGATGCAGCTTTGTCTTTACTTTGGCTAGGTTCACATTTACTCCTTGCTGACAATGTGGCCTAACAATACCCCTGAAGGGGGCATGGACTGGCACTTCTCTGGATCAAGGGAAACACCACAGTCTTTGTAATTGTAACATCTTGCCATGAGGTATATGTCTTTGAGGAGATCTTACAACACCTGGTCATCCAAATAAATTTCCAAGAACTTACCAATGAAGTCAATGAAAATCGTGGTGATAATCCTGCTGAAAAGTATCAGAACCTGTTTTATTCCAAGAATATTTTGATACATCAAAAAGCACTTCATTCGTTGACAACACTTGGCTTCTGTTGGTCTGCTTCAGCCTGAGAGACAGTCAGTTCTCTTTGTTATGCCTTTGCAAGATCAATTTTCATAGCCACTGCATACATTTGCCAATTTTTATTGAACGGAGTCCCTCCTGTGCTGCCCCCACTGCATCATGAATCTGTCTATTACAAAGTAAACCAAATTGTTCCTCCGAAATGACATTTGACAAAGTCATCTTCATTCTATTTGCAATAACTTTCGAGATAATCTTATAAATTAGGTTGCAAAGAGACGTTGCAAAGAGATATATAGGCCTGAAATCTTCAAAAGCAGAAGGGTCATTTTTTTAAGGAATAAGTGCAATGAAGGTAATTTAAGACTCCTAAAACTTTCCCAGAAATTTTAGACTCCTTGATCACTCTTAGAAGCCCCTCCCTCCAATTACTCTTAAAAACCAAGGTAGAATTCAACAGTCCAGCCATGAGGCCCATATTTTTGGCCTTTTTGAAAGAATACAGTACAACCTTTAATTCTTCCTTTGAAACCCCTTCTTCCAATTCTTTACTCATCATTTCATCAACAAATCTAGGAAAGGGCCTTAGCACTTTCATTAATTCTGCTATATTTGCATTATCTAGGAAAGGGCCTTAGAAAGAACTTGAAAATGTTTTTGCCTGTACCTGCTATGTCCTTAAAAGATTTTGCCCTGTTCCCATCGGGCAATCCAATTTCCCAGATCGTGTGAACTCTTTTTATTTAATTTGCATAGTAATGAAAAAGCAGTGTTGTTGTCACCTTCTAGTTCTACCAAGTAACCAACCAAGTTGTTCTTCGCTTTAGTCTCCACTCTATCTCTTCCATCTCTAACAGATCCTTTTTTTTTCCTTCAAGGGCTATCAGTCATAAATTCCTCTTTTGAGAACACTCCAGTAGAATTTTGTTCAAAAATAATTGCAATATCTACCTCAACTTCCTTCAGAGCCTTTTGATTGCCCTTTGCCTTCTCCCTAGCCCATGCTGCTACCACCGTTTTTAATTGAGAATTGGAGCATGGCTGAGTCCCCAGAAGAAGCATCATACTTTTTCCAAGACCCAAGAATTAGATTTCTAAAGGTCTCCTCCTTTAGCTAAGGATGATTGAATTTGTAGGGGGCAGTGGCTTCTTACCCTCTTCTTTTATTTGGAACAGTTTGGTTGATGGTCAGAGGATCCTTCATATCCTAACCATGATTTGAACCTAACAGCTTTGTCCACAATCTTTTCAGCTACTAAAAACCTATCCAATCCTTTTGAAATCCCAACTTTAACTCTCCTAGAATTTCTATAAGTGGGAACAACTTGTACAGGCTGAACATCTACCTACTTAAAATCTCCAAAAAGCTGAGAAAAATAGTCTGCCAGAGGGTTATTCCTGGCCACCTCACCCCAAATTTCTGTTGAGCTTAAAGTCAAATAAGGTCACGTTCAACTATAGTATTATCCCCTATCAGAGATTCTTGATCCTTTAGGAGGTCCCATAATGTTTTCCTGTCCCCATAAGGCCCAAAAAGGTTAGTTATCTTGAACACCTTGTCTAAGTCCTTACGTCTGCAGGCTGAACATCTACCAACTTAAAATCTTCAAGAAGCTGAGAAAAATAGTCTGCCAGAGGGTTATTCCTGGCCACCTCACCCCAAATTTCTGTTGAGCTTAAAGTCAAATAAGGTCACGTCCAACTATAGTATTATCCCCTATCAGAGATTCTTGATCCTTTAGGAGGTCCCATAATGTTTTCCTGCCCCCATAAGGCCCAAAAAGGTTAGTTATCTTGAATACCTTGTCTAAGTCCTTATGTCTGTCCTCTAAAACATTACCTGCGTTTAAAAAATGAGTGGAAAGGGCTTCAATGCTAGCCATTCCACCCATAGACATAAGACCCCAAGATAAGGCCTCAGCATCAATGGAACAAAAGTTCCAACCCTTCAACATGGAAGACAAAATTTCAATGGCTTTGGGGTTTGGACCCTAAACACATAGTTTCTTGAAGCATTACAACATTGGGCTTATATACAATAAACAACTTATATACAATAAACAATCTTTTTAGGGGCAAGTTGTTTTAGGGAACCCCCTACCTCTCTTACATTAAGAGAAAGAGCTATCAAAGTAAAACAAGCTTCAGTGGTTTTCTGCTCTAAGTACCCCATCGATTGTCAACTGCTTGTGTCCTTTAACTTCTTTGGAGGCTTTCGATTTTGCGATGGACATATGTGATTTCCTCCCAACAGGATTGGGCTATTCTGGACTAACTTTTACTTCACGAATCACTTCCTTTTTCATGGTGCTCCCATCTACCAGGGGCACCAACATGTAGATGGATAGTGATCTTGTTTCCAACCCTACATCTGTGAGGACCCGAGGACAACATCGACTTTTGCGAGACCCCAACGACATTGCCAACCTTGGTCCCATACCAATAGCTAGCCGATATCATCTAGACATAGAGACGGCCCCCCTTCTCCAGGTAGCATCGCATTGCATGACCTAGCTACTCTTCTAGGTCTTCCCCCAGACATACTTCTATGTTGAGATTCCTCCATTTGCCTTCGGATGTGAGGAGAGATGGTTCTAGCAGACCATGCCAGGCTTGTACCATTTGTATCACATATTCTAGATCCATTCTCTTTGTACATCTCACTCTTAGATCAACTTTCCATCTTCAAAGTTGTTTTTTTGGGATTTAGATTAGAATCATAATTTTCATTTTGTATCTTGCTTCTCGGAGGATTCTTTTCAATGCTCCCACTTTGTATTGACATAATTTTGTACCCTATAGCCCCTTTGACATACTTCAGTGGTCATTCATTGGACATTAATAAAATTATCTCATCTTATCTTATGTTATTTGCATCCATGGCCAGAACCTCCTTTAATTCTCCCTTCCTCTTTCATTGGAATTTTTTTCCTAGGATGAAGCTTGCAGTATGAGAGTGGAAGAGGCTTTTGGGATTTTATTTTTCTTGCTCTCGAAGAGCCCTCCAAATCTACAAACTCCCCTCACGACTTATGTGGTTCAACAAACTTCGAGGAAAGATCATGGGACATCGAAACATCAATAGAGACCTTTGGAATTGTGGGGGTAGGGGCCTCCCTATCGACTTCATCCTCACAACTTAGCGAATTTTGACTGACATAGGCTTCGGGTTAGAATAGAGCATAACATATCTTGACTATGTGGAAGACCATCCTTTGAAGAAGCTAAAATCTCATTTCAAGAAGAAAATCGACCTGATGGGGAGGCCGATTAAGGACTCAAGATCACATTAGTTGGAATGCTTTGAAGCTTAACACCAGTCTGCTCTATCATATCATCACTCTTGGAATCCGTAGGCATTAGCATGGAATCCTTTTTAATCCATACTTTTTGCTTATATTGCCAAGTGTTTCTTGGAGCTTTGCATTCCCTCCATAATGCCCAACTTCGTGGCATGCCAAGTGTTATGCCTCAGAGTGCCTGAAGCATTCCTTTCAGATATACTTGAGTGAGGGGTTTCTTTTTCTTTTCTAAAGGCCAAGTTTTGAGGCTATATTATGTAGAGTGTTGATTTTGGGGCTAAATACCCTTGATCAGGTCAGGGTAGGTCCTCTTGGTTTTCATTCTTGGAAGTGTTGGCTCAGTGGCATTGTTGACAGCCTCTTGATGGGTAGAAGTCCCCCATTTTGTTGGGCCATTTGGGCCCTGGGTTGGTGTCCGGTGCTTCTTGGGATGGGTCCATTAGGTCAATGACCACACTCATATTTTGCTTTGTAGAGGTGATTGCGTGTGTAAGGGTTGTTATACCCGGTTTAGCACACCTCATTCTGCCCACTTGGACCTATTGTTTTGATACAAAACTCCTCCTCTTGGTCTCTAGACCCATGACATCATTCCTTAAAGAATAAGCCTACATTGTTAAAAAGGAGGGCGTTGAGGGACAAGCATCTGTTGGGGTTAGCTGGGGCATGATGCCCTCCTTTTGGCTCACCTTGCACTTGGTGGAGCCTAATTGCACATTTTCATTCTTATTTATGTCATTGTATGGTTTAGTCTCTAGTTTGTGGGTGCATTGACCTTAAATTTTATAATTTGTCATTAACTTGTAGGCTCAAATTTGTAAAAGGTTGAGGGTTGTCTCATATAAATAAGACAACCTCACCTCATTTGTAAATCATGGACAAGGGTTCAAATTATTTATCTTTTCATTTTCTCTTGGTATTGGAGCACTTGAAGCTATGCACACCTCTCTCTTGGGTGATTTTTTTGCTTGAAGGATGAATTGATGATGTTCTAGGGTTTGATTTTGCACATGCTAAGTGGATGCTAAGAATAGTTGTAATAACTTGTGCTAAAGTGTGACCTAAGGTATATTTTCCTTGCTCATTCTTGATTAATGTTGGTAAGTTTATCTCCTAACCCTAGTTTAACGTCACTCTTGAAGTGATTTGGATTGAGGTAGGGTTTGTTTGCTAACATTTTTTCTACTTGCTTGAGGAGACCTTCCTACCAAGGAGCTCTCCATTGTTCTATTGGGCCTTGGAATTCTCTATTTGCCCTAATTAGGGTTTCACTACCTAACCCCCTAGAGGTTGCTAGCTTTGCCCTAGTTGCAAGTATTGGAAACCATCTTAAGAGGAGGGACGTTAGCTTCTATCTCTCACAACCCTAGGGTTGAGACAAAAATCTAATACCCTATCTATCAATCCTCTCTTTATCAAATTTTACATGTTTTTTAATGTTAATTTATTCATAAAGATATTTTACAATTGGAAATAGCCCTAAAAATCTAAATATATTAAAAAATCCAAAAAATAGCCGTGATTTGGTATTTTTGGTCCACCCTAAAAATTCGCCCTAAGGTTTTATCCATAAACCCTAGAGGGTGTCCTCTTTTGAGCAAGTGCATTGGGATACGTTAAATCATTGAAATTGGATAATTGCTAGCTATTTGGTATTTTTGGTCCACCCTTAAATTTCGCCATAGGGTTTTATCCACAAGCCCTAGAGGGCATCCTCTTTTGAGGAAGTGCATTGGGATTCATGAAACCCTCGTAATCCATGAATTAGAGGCTGTGTGATATTTCTGGCTTATCATCCAGCTTCGCCTTAGTCCAATTGCCCTCTTTCCCTTGGGGGCACACTTTTTAGAGTGGTTGCATTGGGAAGTGTGACATTGCCTTGGGAGACGTGAAATTGCCTCGAAAGGTGTCATGTTGTCTGGAACTAGTGATAAAGTGAATAACGCCATTTATATATGATTCTTGTGTCTTGATTTGATATTGTTTGACTCTAATATGGCATTGATCATAGCTATTAAGGTTTTGTGGACGGTATTTGTAGCTTGTTAGTGTTTGTAGGTATCTTTTCATTGAGTGGGGTCTCCCCTTGGGTTTGGAGTTACTCGAATTGTTGAGAGGTTAGACTATGGTGACATTGGGTTTAACTCTCTCCCGAGCTTACCGTCACTAACACTAGGTCTAGACTCTACATAGCCTTGATTTAGTTTGAGTGGTAACACCAAGCAATGAAAGAACAATTCCCATAATCTAGTCTTTGCACAAATGCCCATTACCCCCAGGTAATGTCTAAATGGGTTGAGCAACCTTCTTTGATGTCTAATTCAACCAACACCCTAGCCATCCTCTTTTATGAGTTGCACCAGTAATCCTCCTCCAAGGCCATGAACCTTCCTAATGCAGAACCAATAGAAACAAGAATCTCATTACTCTAGAATTCAAGAGGTAAGGCCGACATTAAACCCAGAGATGCTAAATGTACATGGGCTCCCTATGTGGATTGAAACTGGGTTTTCAATGTTTTAGCACTAGGCCTGAGGGACCCTAGAGCTAATCTTGTCTGAGTATGGCTACAACATCTTGCTCACTTGTCAATTCAAAGCAAATCCAACCTCTTACCAGTGGGTGAAAATGAGGAATGTAACCCAACACCTTTTGTCAACCAACATCTAACTAATGCTTCAGAGTTTGCCCCTTCACTTCCTTGCCCATAAAACTGCCTACCAGTGCCAATTTCATCAAACCCCATCCTTCTTAGGCCAATATCTCATCCCACTACCATTGCTACCTTCTCTAGCTTAGCCCTTATACATTTCTTATTTTGATGCTTCCTTACAGAGGCATGAACATCATGGAACTTTGGAGTATCAGTCTACGGAGATGGTTGAACCTTAGCTTGTGGTACAAAGGTAGTTTCAGACTCAGCGATATGATGCCTCATAACCTCCAATATTCTCCTTTGGATTGGCATCTTTGTCCTTGCCTGACAAGATAAATGCTTTTTATGGGACATGTCACCAGCATCCACTAGGACCTGGCCCAATTGAGACCTATTGTCCACTTTATAGGCTCCATCTGGAAATTGATCCCTGGGCTCCAGATACTCTAAAGACTTTGTCACATCGGCATTGTACGCCCTAGCACTTCTTCATGCTTCCAATAACTCTTCCAATGACCTAAAGTTTGAGGAAGTATTAGGGAAATCGATTTCCTCATAGTCTACTTGATCCAGCCTTGGGTACATCACATTGAAACACCTAGGAATGGAGTATACCATAAGCATCAAACAAAATGATACAAAAGTAGAAACTTGCGGAAACCCTAGGACAAACTCCATCCATGTCTCCTGACCACCCAAAAATTGTCCTTGTGTAATAATTGTACAACATACTTTCAACTTGTACAGACACTTTATGCATGGGATATGCATAGTTAAATGCTTGGTATATGCCTGATTAATAGATGATTCTTATTGTATATGTTGGGGAGGCATAATGTCTTGTTAAATTTTAACTCATTGTTCAGATTTGCACTTAAAGAATTACAACCCACAAGTACAAATTGAAAGTCTAGGAAGCACCTATCAAAACTTCAGATCTGCTTCTACTAAAATAATACTTGGTAAATTCAGAAGAAGTACAAATACTGCATTCTATGAGATAATTAAGCACCTATCAAAACTTCAGATCTGCTTCTACTAAAATAATACTTGGTAAATTCAGAAGAAGTGCAAATACTTCATTCTATGAGCTAATTTAAAACAATAGGTAACTAGGAACTATTCTACTAAATGTGCAATCTAGAAATTCAGGACAGAAAACAGTGTCTTCAATAGAATATCACATTACTTCATCACTGAAGGAAATTACAACAGCTCTCATACTGAATGCAGATACTTGCTCTCACAGCAACACATTGATACATACACTAACTCTTCTCCCCGCATAGATTTTTAGGCTAATGTGCCCTCCTTTCATTTTATAGGCTAAGAAGTGTGGGGGAGATACAATAGGTAATTAATAACCCTAAGTGATGTGTTAAACTTGATCACATCAAACTCAGTAAGTGTGCCCCATTATGAGAAAGGGTAACCACTTTCATAATGCACTGTTACCCCCATTTTGCATGGGTGTCCACATGTGATTTTTATCACAAATTTCTTGGGGATGACAAGCTAATGGAGCTGAGTTATGCCTTTGCTTCCTTGATGATGAAATTTTGCGACATGTTGTGATGCTAGCCTAGTGTGATGATTCCCTGGTATGTGGATTTGGGCTAATAGCTATGGGATGCTTTTCTCTCCTGATGATTGGCTATTGATGAAGGATGATTTATGATGCATTTCCAGCCAGTAATGAATGTTTGTTGGGGCCTAAACCTGCCATATTTACACTCTGACAAAATAGCAGACTGATGATGCCCTTTTCAGATCTGTCTACAATTGTGCAATTCTTTGGATTTACGGAAGAGTCAGCCTGCAAATACCCGTGTCTACAGCATGACTTCTTGCATTTCTGGAGGTTTGTAAGACCTGTAGCAGCTGAGCAGTAAATATGGGCAGAAAAAACACTAAATCTGGCTGTAAAATTATCCTTATAGATCTGTTTACATCCCTATCGTCGTCCAGATCTATGCAAGCAAAATTTCTGGGAACAATGGCATGCTTGCTGGCAGGTTTTTTCAGCCTTTTTACCTGTAACACATTTCAAACAGAATAAAGGGCAGCAACAGGAAAGCACAGGGCATTAAGGACAGAAGTTGCAATGGTGTTTGAAGGCCTTTTCCAGGCAAATTCTGGTCAGAATAACCAGCATTTCACCGCCCTACAGTCACCTAAAAGCCTGTAGTACGAGCAGCAGAGATTATTGGTAAGAAATCTGGTGTTTAGAGCAATGCACCTTCTGTAGAAACTAAAAAATTCAGACTAGGAGTGTATCGCTAGCAGAGGCCAAACGTATAATCCAGTTCTCAGCGTCAGTATACAGAGAATTGGCAGGGGTTATAAGTGCCGATCAGCATAACTTTTGTAGCATACTGTTCTTTCCAGCCAGCAGACATATCCACACTGGGGGAGTTTTGTTGAGCTGTATGAGGTTACGATTTAGGTGATTCGGACTGTATTCTGGGCAAGTATTTTCTGCTTGACATTTCACTTCTTTTTATAGTGAGTGATACACGGTATGAAGCATCAGTGCATCCATAATTGTGTGGGCCAGTGTTCAGTTATTGGAGGCCTGTGTATTGGAGCATCCACCCCTTTTTAGCTTAATTTGTGGATGGTGTTCACCTTGGGAGCAGCCCATTCATCGTTTTATGCCCTATCTTAAGATAGCGTCCAGCTTTGGAGCGTTCTTGGGCCATGTTTGAATGAGTGTCCTGTTTTGAGGAGTGGGATGATGGTGTTTGATCCCACATTTGGAGGGTTTTCTATGGAGCAACCATGTTTGGCTCACCTTTTGAGGGTTTCCTTGGGGTCGTGCACCATTGGAGTGACTTTTCCACACTTTGCTGACTTCCTTTGGCCTGGCATTCCTTCTTAGACGAGATCTAGGGGTCAAAACCCTAGATACGGGGTTCATGCATTTGCTTGGAGGCCACTTTTTCTACTGGAGGGCTATTCTCTTGGAGAGTTTTGGAGGTTATTTCGTTGGATGTTGGCTTGGTACTTGGTCCCTTGTTTCATGGAGGACGTTTTCTAGGGTTGTCCACATCTATCCAACTTTGTGGACACATCTTGTTATCTTTCCTCATTTGATGGAGGCACCATTTTTCTTTGGCCATTTCTTTGTTGGACATTGTACTTGTGGTTTTGAACACCTCATTTCATGGATGTTGTTAGCGTTTGTTAGGGTTTGTTGGAGTATTTGTTTTGTTTACTCCATCCTAGGTTAGATCTAGGGAATTTATCATTATTTTATTGTAGGAGGTTGAGGAGCTTAAAGCTATATAAGGATTTGCTCTTTCCCTCATTTGCTATGGCTGGATTTTGAGAGTTCTCTCTCTTTTGGAGCTTAATGGACATATCTTTCATGGTGCAACTTGAGTGTAATGGTTTCTTCTCCATTCAAAGCGTGCCATCCTTGTGCCTATTCCTAAATGTTGCTAATGAATTCTAGAATAACTAGAGCATGTTAATTAGGACTAATTGAAAGTGTAACTTGCCTCATTGGAAGGGGTTTATGTGAGAAGTACTTCCTCTGAATGCCTTTGATGATTTATACATGAATGTATTACAATTGCTTTTAGCATCTTTCTAGAGTTGTTTCTTTCTAATACTTCATTGCATAAGTCACACCTTAGTTAGCAATGTTTTGATGAGGGACCATTCTTGGGTCCTCATAGTGAAATCCTACATTCATTTTTCAGCTTGTTAGGGGTTGTTTGTGGTATGTGAATGCAACCCTAATTTCCCTAACCCATCATGAACTCACCCTCCCTTGACTCCATTTGCCCTGGTGGATTGGCACTAGTCTTCTTGGTTCTTCCATCATTTTTATTTTCTATATTAAAACCACAAAAATGTTTTTCTAAGGCCATCTCTTCATACCACCTTGTGCCTCATTGCCATAGCCTAGCAATCCTAACCCTAGAGAACCCCCCCCCAAGTTGGAGAACACCTCTAGGTTGCAGTTGGGATACCATTGTTCTTTTGGGCTTTAATCACACATGCTAGTTTGAGCTGTATAACACACCCCACTAGTGCTCATAAATGAGAGGAATTGCTCCACAAATCCACTTAACCACTAGGATATAATAACCGTCATAAATGTGCCTAGCATCAATTGTAACCATTAACATTAAAGCACTCCACTATTTCAGCATTAAAGCGCCCACCTAGGCAAGTGTGCCCACCATGGAAGAAAATAAATTCAATAAAATAGAAATGGTAAAGAGGGTTATAAAACTATCCTCATCAAGATTATACTTACAAGTGGATCCTCTCTGTCCAACTCTTCCATCTTTGCTGTTGCTTGCCTAGGCTGAAGCAAGAAAAACTTAGGAGTAATCAGGTAAAATTTTTTAACATTCCTTTTTTGCAAGGAATGTGTTCTCTCCCAAACCAAACCTCTCCCTCAACATCTCGAAACTTGAGAATCATCAAGGTCTACTTCCCTTGCCCAAGGAAGCAACACTTGCATGGTCACTATCAATCATTGATTCCATGGTGAGCTTTTGCATTGTCTCCTAGACATTAGATTCCTCTTTCATAGCATCTTGCTATACTTGCACTTCAACTGCTTCCTTTTAATTGTAAGATTTTGTCATACAAATAGAAGTCATTAATGCAACATGAGTAAGAAACTTCTTTGGAAGATTGCTCACCTGAAATGTGGCTTTAGATGCTTTCGCTTGTTCTTGTGCCTCTTGCAATGTCTAGGTAAGCCATCTTGAATTATTGATTGAACTAGATGGTACTAAAGCATATGTTCCTTCATTGGAACCTTGCTGTTTTGAATATGATTTCTCCTCTTTTTGCACATCAACTGTTGGGATAGAAAGCCTTCTCCCTCTTCAACCTCTTTTGAAGGCTCCCGAGACTTAGAGGACCAATTGCCCTCATCAAACTCAACATCTGGACTTACCATGGTCTTCTGTTGTGTTGGAAGCAATGCTTTAAAATATGGTGGAACTTGAACTGGAACTGTCCTGTTTGACTTTAATTTCTAATGGACTGATGGCTGAACTAGTTTGCTGACTGGTTCAGTATGGAACTGGTTAGACCAATCAATTTAACTAGTTTTGACCTGAATTTATTTGGGCCCACCCATGGCAAAATAAGCATAAGTAAATCAAAGAACAGTAAAATCCCACCGCCCTAAACCTTAAAACAAACTTATAGAAGGATCTACCCCCTATTTCCCTCACATCTCTTTCATTGAGCATTTGGTGTTTGCAGAGTTGCAGTGATTCAAAGTGAGCTTGGAGCTGATTGACATTGTTTGTGGGCTGCTTGCGGTGGATTTGGCATCCACATTAGTGGATGACGTCTAATCTACAAGCATGGAGGAGTTTGTGACTAGATTTTTGTGACATGAACAAACGTTGCATATTTGGTGTCTAATGGTTTGGATTTACATTGATGTACACGAATAGTATTTTTTAATTAAAATTTTCATATTTTATATATATTTTAGTAAACTTGTTCAAAATTGTCGGTTGATTCGACCATTTTTTGTTGTCGATTTGGTCAGACCCTTGGTTGGTTCTAGTTTTAAAACATTGGCTAGAATATAGATCTTGTAAGCCTTGGAAGTCTCACTATAACGAGCAAATATACCCTTGATGCTTAAGGGTTCAAACTTAGTCTTATTTTTGCTAGGCACATGAATATAAACAGGGTAAATACATAGAAGTGTCTACTTGAGGCTTCCCACCAGTAAAGGCTTCCTTTGAATTCTTGTCTTCAATATGGTGTGAGGACATTTGTTTACAATGTAGACTCATTCAAATCCATGTCATGGATCATTTGCTTTGGTTATCTTAATGATAGATTTGTTCTTCCTGTCTGTTAACCCCATTTTTTGTGGGTTATAAGGTACTATTTGCTCCCTCTTGATCCATGATTCCTTGCAAAAGGCATAAAAGTACTTGGAGGTCTACTCTTCTCCATTATCGAACCTTAAAACCTTTATCATCCAACTTGTATGATTCTCAACATGGAGAGTTTGACAAGCCTATTCAAGAAAGACAATGTAAATAGAATCTTAAAACAAAAAGAAACAAAGGCATATATACAGTGTACACAGACTTTCCAAGGAATATACACAGTATACACAGATTTTCCAAGGAAACTCTTATTTGGGAAAACCAGCAAACTCAGAGCGACATCTCTTTCTCGTTGTATTAACTAAAGCAATTTACAATACAATATAGAGGCATTCCATAGCTTTATTCAAACCTAATCCGTCAAGTGGTATTAGATTACAATGGGTACAAAAGTGTTGGTTGGAACCTAAAACCCATATACATCGATAATGGGCCTGTCAAAAACATGTTGGGGTGCACAACCTATACGTACAAAGAATACAACACATCCAACAATCTTCCACTTGTTGAATACTTTGCAACGAGGTTCACAAAATCACAAAATTAGCTGCAACCAAGCTGATTGATTCCCTATACCATGAAAAATTCTTAGTGCCCATAGGATTCATTAATGAATTTACAACATTTTTCGAGGTGTCAAATTACTCTAACAACACCTTGTCTTCAACCATGCCTCTAATTTAATGGTATCACACTCCAATATGCTTTGTCTTAGAATGATAAGTAGGGTTCTTTGCCACAAATATTGCACTTCCACTGTCGCAATCTATCCCTACAACCCTCTGTAGGAATCCAATATTTGAACATAGTTTTTGTAACCATACTGCTTCCTTGCTTGCACGAGTGGCTGCCATGTACTCAGTTTTTGTAGTTGAGAGTGCAATTATAGCATGCTTCTTGATCATCTAGCTCACTGCTCCACCAAACATCTTCAACTTGGTGTGCATCAACAAAGTGTTATACATCCAACACTCTGTTTGGTCCAGGGCTTTCTTGGTTGTAGATTGCATAATTGGAATTGCCACACAAACTTTTGAAAACCCTCTTTACAACAATGCAATGTTCCTTCTTGGGTTTTGACATATATATGCTCAAAATTCCCATTGTATGGGTAATGTTTGGTACGGTACATAGAATGGCATACTTTAAACTTCCAACAACATTTGCATAGGTAATACAAGACATGTCCTCTTCCTCTTCTTCTGTCTTTGGACACTGTTATGCAGATACCTTTACACCCATAGGAATATAAGTCTTGATTGGTTTACATTTTTCTTTTGACACTGTTATGCAGATAACTTTACACCCATAGGAATATAAGTCTTGATTGGTTTACATTTTTGCATCTTAAACCTTTGCAATATTGTCTCAACATATTTCCTTCGATTCAACGAGAGTCTTTTGTCCAAATGATCTCTCTTAATTTCCATGCCCAAAAAAACGTCCTAGTGCCAAGATCCTTCATATCAAGCTTATATGACAATTTAGACTTAACATCTTTGATGATTTCCTTGTTATTTCCAATTAACAATATAACATCAACATATAATACCACAATAACAAGGTGATCACCAACTTGTTTGGTGTACACATAGTGATAAAATTTTCTTTGTGAAAATCCATGTCCCAAAGCCTAAGAATCAAATTTCTGATACCACATCCTTGGTGATTACTTTAGGTTGTAAAGGGATTTCTTCAACCTGCACACTAGGTATTGCTTTCATTTCGCTGTAAAACCTTTTGGTTGTGACGTATATATTTCTTCTTTTAGATTTTAGATTTGGTTACTCTGAAAGTATTGACACCATGTTTGGGGATGCTTCATGAGATTTGGGGTACATGCTGTATGTTCAACCCCTGGATGGTCCAAGATGGATTGCAGCATGAGGGATGGTCTGTAATGGATATGCACACTTGAGATAGCTTGCTCAATGGATACTTGACCTTAGGATGGTGTTGGGTTGGTGTTCTTCCCTTAAGGATTCGATTTCTCTTGCTTAATTGGTGGATGCTCTTCATGATGGCCACATGGAGGAACCACTTGCTTGGAGAGTGCCCTACATGGAATAAGGAGTGTTTTGCATCATGGAGGAAGGCTTCAAGTCCTAGATGGCATGTGGCAGCTTGCGTTCCTATTCGGAGGATTGGAGATGGCTTGGGGACGATTGGGGTTTTGACATTGTTCTTGTGGGGGATAGCCCTCTCAATGGAGTACATTGTTTAGTAGGATTGATGGAGTCTCACTTTGTAGCCATTATTGTATGTGGCATTATCCTGGAGCATGGCACATGTATTTGAGAGTGGACGTCTCACTTGTGTTGGCCGACAAGGGCTCATATAGGTTGCTTGTAAGGGCTTGTGCCCACAAGGTATTGTTGGCCTTCCTTACGTCTCATATAAATAGAGGAAGGAGAGAGTCTTTCCATAACACATTGATTCACTCACTTGATTTCACTCGTGTAGAGATGTGACCTAGATAAGAATTCACACTTCCCCTCTCTCTCTCTCTCTCAGGCCTTCACTTGTACTTGTTATCTCTCTCTCTCTCTCTCTCGAGGCGCTAGATAAGATAAGAATTTTATTAATGTCTATTGATCACAAAAGTAGGTCATGAGATTGTTGAGTACAACCATGTCATTACACAAACTGTCTCCTATAAAAGGCAAATGACAGGAAAGGAAAGTAAAGTAGAACGTAGCGTGAAGTCCATGCTAGGTAATTAAAGACTTGAAAAACCCTCGACCTCGGGCACGAAAGACTGCATGGGGGTGGAGATGTACAAGAGTAAAATATCTAGGAGCAAGAAAATTTGTAAGTAGAGGTAGGTCTATCATGGAATAGACCCATCTCTCCTAACATAGAAGGCCGAATGAAGGAAACTCAAAATAGTATGCTGTCTAGAGGAAGAGCTAGTGGAAGACCTGGGTCGCGCCCATTGTGCTGCTGTCGAGGGGAGGTAGCCTGTTGTTGGGGCTTGGGGGGTCTTGTTTGCCTCAAGGGGAGGGATCTAGTCCTGTCATGCTGTTGAGATCTCGAGAGAGGGGGGAGGGTCTCGCGGGTATGCACTGATATGGAGGTTATGATTGTACTGTTATTATATTGTCTCTTAGTGCCCCTTCATGAGGGTAGCACTATGAAATAGGAAGTGATCCACTCGGTTGAATTTGGTTGAGCAAAAGGTTGAGGAATATGGGCTTAGAGCTTGAGGGTCCCTTGCATGTATAAAGCCAAGCATCTTTGGTCAAGATATCTGAAGAAGCTAGTGAGGGATTGAGTCCCCTTATAAAGGTAGTAGAACCTCTCTCTAATCTTGTAGTAGATGGGGCAACAAAAAATTAAGTGCTCCTTTATCTCGACCTCCTGAAGATGGCAAAGCTGGTAGATCTTGTCAGAATGGTTGATTTGGTGGTCCGTTTCTAATCGAAGTTTGTGAGAACCCACTCTAAACTGGTCGAGGGGAATGCAAAGAGTGTGTAACCAATGGTGGAGGGTATACTGCAGTCGAATAATGAGTCCATCTCTCATCTTGAAGTACTTTAGAATAGGAGGCCATCTTAGGGCATAAATTGCCTTGAGGGTTAACCCGAGTGATCTGGATAAATGATCTTCTTGGAGTTTGTTGGAGCATCTTAGAGTTCTAGGGTTAGGGTTTTAGCCTTGATGATTGGAGATTAGGGTTTTGTGATAAAACCTAGGGTTTATTAGTGAAGA
Source organism: Larix kaempferi (assembly GCA_027924585.1). NCBI lineage: Eukaryota > Viridiplantae > Streptophyta > Pinopsida > Pinales > Pinaceae > Larix > Larix kaempferi. The sequence continues at coordinate 1,364,661 of BSBM01001018.1, forward strand.
AGAAGAGAGGAATACATCTTGGCTTGGAGGTTGTGTTGGAGAGATTCTTGTACTTGTATTTCCTCAGCTGAGCTAGGCTTTGATGATTTACCCTAGCTAAGGATTTTTGGATAGTTGGATTTTTTGTTCTAGCCTCGAGAGAAGGCTCTGTATGTACTTGTGCAATTTCCATATGGTATGTACTAGTTCACCTTGAGCTTATATATAAAGTTTCTAGCTGTCCATATATTGTGCAATTTCCATATTTAAATTCTGCAATATATGTTCTTCATGCATTGCTATTTACAATTGTTTATGTCTTGTTGATTTGACATAAGTAAAGGGGCAAATTTAAAGTGTATTAACATCTTATGGATAAATAAGAGGGAGACCAATGTCCCACACCTAATCCTCTTCTGCTCTTTAGGCCAGCTCTTCTCTAGCTCAAGGGAGGAGTCCCTAGGATAGGATTACTAGAGTTGGAAAATGAAGCACAAGGTAAATTTGAAGAGTAACTCTAGCAAAATAATGTATTTTTTTAGAAAAGATAAAAGGTGGTGAAGGAATTTGAGACCAGTGTCTTATTGAATGGGCAAATGGGTTCAACCAAGGATTGGATGAGGGTTTCTAGGAAATATTAGGGTTGTAGAGCACAAGCCTAGCTGCGCTTTAATGGCTCGACTGATTTACGAGATCAAGCAAAGGGAAATTCCTAGAGCAAAAATATTCAAATGGGGTTAAGAAGGAAAATTATCATGAAAGGCATCGAAAAGCACATGATCTAGAGCAGAAAATGGGCACATAAACTACACTTCCAACTGATAATAACCACATAAAAGATAGATAGCCTATGCTTTCATTACCTTAATGCCATTGACAATTTGTTGATCCATCAAACAACCAAGCATAAAAATGTGAGAAGACTTTAATGGAGCGCTAGCATTAACCGTCCATAAGAACTCTTATCACATACATAGTAGCCAGGCTACCATGATTGCAGAGCAGTTCATTGTATATTTTTGAGCCAGGCCTTTACACAGTTTTGATGAGATCAGCCTATCATGAGCATTATTGTTGATGGTCACTCACACATCAGAGTAGCCCCAGATCAGACACGCAGTGAACCTTATGCCAAGACTGAGCCTCATGACCTCAGATTTGATGACCAAGGTGACCTTTTATTCCATATAGAGCAGTGCAGTGCCTAGAGTTTCAATAACAGTGTTTCCGGTGGTTATTGATGATCCAGATGGCAGGTACAGGTATATGGTCCAACAGGTATATAGTCTGCGTTGGTTATGATTGTCTTGCTCTTTTGGTCATATTGGTAGCTTGAATTAATATCTAGTTGTCATGATTTGGCGGTACACATATATGTATGATATGGATATGGTTGTATATGATTATCTAAATGGTCTTATTACTCAGAACTAGAAGCTCTTGTTTATACTTGTTGGTTATACCCTCTTAGTAGTGTGGACGTGTTCATTCCCACCTTTTATGGCTTGCTAGCTTAGGCATCACCTTCATTTTCCTCATCCATCCGTTTCTCTCCCATCTTTGGTTTTCACCCTGACTTACACCACAACTTGTGATATGGAAGAGCTCCCCACTTTTGCCTCTATGTTGGATAACATCCCTGTTAGTTTGTGTCTCGGCTCTGAGTTGGCAACAAAACTTACCGAAGCCTTGATCCTTCTGGGCCAGGAGAACCTGTTGGTGTTGGTTCCAGAGCTTAGGTGAGTTGGATTTGATACCTTGATCACTCTAGTCGGTTGCCCCGATGTTTGGTCCTGATTGTGGATAATCCCCCTAGTTGCTTGAGTCGTGTTGGCTAAAACCTGAAGCAAATAGTACTACCATCATTAAATGCATATGGAAATTATTGTCTTATCTTTTGTGCAAGCCCATGGAAACAAATTAAAAACTGTGCTTCTCAGCACAATGAAAGAGGGCTATGGAAATTGAAATGTTAAAGCACCTTGGATGCAAGCTGCGATTAGTTGTGCTTTTAAGCACATGCAAAATCCAAAGGGTCCTAAAGGCCTAGAAAGTAGTGGTTAAATGTATGCTAAATCCAAAGACTGTTGGCCACAAATTAAATGTAATGATTAAATAGCTCACAGAGCCTACGGGTCGGGATGTGAGATGGAGTAAGGGACAACTAATTCTAAGTGTCCCCTAGAACCTCAAGTTACGGTTAGCTGTGCACCTAGTTACAACGGTTCTAGCAAAGATCCTCACGAAGCTGGATTCAGCTTGGATATGAGCTGTAAACATTTGCCAAGGTTGAATAAGCACCTCTCTAAACAACTTATTCCATTTGTGAGACACTGCCATTCCTTGTGTGTTTATTATCCGACATATGTTGAAGGGTGTATTCCATTTCCCTTATCCAAAGTATCAGAGTGTTGAGTCAGTCAAGTCACCCCCTTATCCTAGCCTTGCATTCTTCACCCTCACCCTTTGCTAGCAAAATGTTCACGTCTACAGAATGAGTATATTCGTGAGGTTCTACTTTGAGTAAATGATTATTTGAACTTATATTTGATATAATTATTAGTTAACCACCAGTGAAATGATGCTTACTACTTCAAGTCTTGTTATTAGAATGATTAAAAGAGCATGCTTTAACCATTTGCACTTGCAGCATTAGGCATTTCTAGCTTGGGTCATATTTTGATCAGTCTTGACCTGGTCAAACCTAGTTTGACCAAGTCAACCATGGGGATCCGAGATGAGTTGGACCAGTGATGTTCGAGGATGATGATTTATGGTCTTTTGATACACCTTTGATGATTCCATACAGTGGACACAGGTTTCATATGATGGTTGATGTATTTTTTTATGGTTATTATTATTTTCAGACCATTATTTTTATATTGTTCGGGTATGGTTGAGATTACACTTACAGATGATCATACAGGTTGCCACAGGGTGTATGAGTACTCATCTCTAGTACATTTGGACCTTCTGAGTCCATTGGGACACTCAGATATCAGTTACAGGCACTTCTAGTGATGATATGGTCAGATTTCCACTTTTCTCTACTTTTGCCATGCAAAAATGGCCTGTCTAGCGGTAGCATTGATCTAGCATGTTCTCCTAGGGTGCTACCGAGGAGATGGGGGTTCCAACCACTTGTTATTACCATATTACTCCATCTCCAGACATTGTGGTGCACTTAGATTTGTGTCCGGGACACTAGGTAGAGAGCTATAGGCATTTTGATGATTTATAGGTTTCTGAGGATTAAAAATGTGATAAAAAGGTCACTGAGGAAATCAATTTGGGCAAATGAGGAAAGGTATTGGCATGAGGTTTGTTCAGAGGTCATTTGTGAATCTGTGATGCATCCCACACCTTCTAGCAAACTCTCCGGGTTGTTATTTGATGTATTATTCTATCATTGAGGGAGTCCACGATTTGGTCACTTGGTCACTTTGTATTGTTATTGAGTCATATCTTATGTCATTGTGCCATGGGGTGATGCTAGTGAAGGATAATAATACCTCCTAGCCCCACCATGTGCTCTTACACTCATCCTAGTCATCTTTTATGTGGTGCGACCGCCCTAGGGCCTCCTTAGTGAGTGCGCACCCCTCATTAGTGAGTTGATCCATGTGTTTTAGCTCCGGCTCATCATAGCCGTCGATTGTATTATGTTTATCTTTTGATCTCCACCACTCGTTCATAAAGTGGTTAGGGTTTTGGTCTCTCTCATTCCTATTTAAGGAAGAGATCCCCTCATTGTGAAGGCACCTTTGGACTCTTGAACTCTTGGAATAAAAATACTATTTTGCAGATCTACTTCTTCTGGATTTGATGAATGCTCTTGCAAGTGAATATACAATCTTTTCTCTATGTTATCATTGTGGATCTAGCTTGTTCCAAACGTTTTTCTGCAGGAAGGCCGTGTGGTAGAAGAGGAGGGCGAATTGAAGAGGGCACTATTGTGGGGAAACCCTATATATCTCTCTCGGATCAACCTTTGTCTCAGGGAGTATCGTTATTGTATCTTTTGGACATCTTGATGCTACTTGTTTCATCTTTTCTCCCGTATAGTTACTTTCATGCTTGATCAATTCTCATGATAGAACGTTTGTGGCAGGGAAGGGCATGTTGGTCACTCTGGAAGGATAGCGATTCTACTTGGGGAAGCTGGATCTCACTCTTGATTGCCTCACTTTGTGAAGATTATCATTTTGCAAGGCAAATGCAAGCTTTTGAGGTAAGATCTACAAGGTACGTATTGGTTTTCATGCATTTTACCCATTGGTCACTTCAAACCCTCATTGATTAAAACCCTAGTTTTTAGATTTGATAGATCTGGCGATTATCTGGGCTTAATAATTAAAACCCACCTCATAACTAATTAATAAACCTTGGAGACCAAATTTGGTGGAAATCCGACTCCATTTACTAAGGCATTGGATCTCTCCAAGGGAGGTCGCACTTGTGGGTTAGTGGTCTTTTTCTAGATCTATCATCTGGGTGTTGCTATTTTGTCATTAAAACCTCATATCTATAGTTTAGCCACCCTCCTAGTGCCAATTCTATCTCAATTTCACCTTGTGGGCCCAATGTCACTCATTTTTCTTAATTTAAGGGTGGGCCCCACTTGGGTCCTTTTTGATTGGCATTAGATCTATCTAGATCTATTTCTCTAAACTCATAAGTGGCATATTTAATGTATGGTTGAGCATTTATCCCTTGTATAAGCCTCCTCAACCAAGCCCTAACTCCATTATCCACTTATATTCCCTAGATCTAGATCCACTTACTCTTGATCTCTCTCCCTTTTCATTTTCACATTTCCCTAGAAGGTCTAGAGTAGGTTCGCTAGCCTCCATTGGTTAGCTAGGGTCTCCCCCTTGGTCTTGCAATTGCTTGATCTAAAGTGAAGAGTGCCTCGATTAGCATGACAACCATTTATCCTTGGGAATCGTGGCTCTCTTAGGTCACCTCTTTAGTTGTCCAACACCTCTACCGTCCTGGATAGGATCACCTTTTGGGACACCTATAAGTTGTGTGATAGCAAGAACCAAGAGATATTTCATAAAGTTTAGTGGGATTTTTCTCCCAATCCAAACTTGAGAAATAAATGAGGAAAAGGCTCTCTTATATAGGATAGGAGCTCAACTTTATTTACAATAAAATAATGATAAAGTCCTAGAGCTAGCCTAGGGTGGAATAAACGAATCAAAATACTCCACTAAACCCTAACAAACTATAACTAGTTCCATACAAGATGGTGAATCAAAGCCACAAGTACAATGTGCAAGGTAGAATGAGATCCATGAAAGAAGGATCAAATGCCATGTCAAAAGCTCTCATGTCCACTAGATAACCTCCAAGATAGGAAAAGGCCCAAGAAAGGAGGGCGCCTCCACGAAGTAAGGGACAAATACCAAGCTGATAAGTTGGACATGCCTTGCTTAAGTTCCATGCCACTTTGGGAGCAACCCACATATCATCTTAGTCTTTCCTTTAGCTCTTTCTTGTAGCATCGCATTGGTTCATATTAAATTGTCCACTAAATCCATTGAATGCATGTAGGGCCACCTTCGATTACTGGAAAGTGGTTTGTAAAAGCGTTGAGGGTGGTTTTGTGGATTGTCCATTTGCCTTCACAATTAACCAGAGGCTGCGATGCGTCTCTTAGGTGGTTTTTGGTTTGCGGAGGCAAATGGTCCCATTAAAAATCTACACCTTTACCCTCCATAATCAATGTTAACTGTTGATTATCATTGCATCTCCACTGTTCGATCAATAGCCGCCCAAATCGTAAAATACCCTTGATTTGACGTTTTGAGTGCTGATCTAGCATTTTTGCCTTACCATCCGCCTTTTATCCCCAATTTATTCGTTGATAGTTTGGCTTGCCTAAGTGATTGGTGTGCACGCCTCACCATTTTATTGGTTGATTGATTGAATTGGGCACAATGTAAAAGGTCATGTTGTATTGATAAAGCATGTTGATTATTCTCATGGTCACTCTTCATTTAAGTGCCCAATCAATGTTTTATTGCATTGTTATACTTCCAAAAAACGAAGACGACTACAATAGTGCTATCTCCAAAGAAGACATCACGTCCGTTATACTTCTCATATTCACAAAACCAAACCACTACTTCTAAGGAGTCATATGAAAAGAAACACTCGAGTCAATCAACCATACATCATGATTTAAATGTATACTTGCAAAGTTGTAGATGCCAAGTATGAAAGTTTTCTGTGCAATTTCCCGTAAGGAAACCTGTGCCCTCTTGTAGCATGGAAACTCGTGCCTCAAACGGAATCAAACAAGAAGTTAATGAAGTAGTAAATGACCTTGAACTTCGTGTCAAACAATTCCAAATTCATGCTCAGCCTCTTCCTAGATACTCGTTCTCATTAAATGCACTGCACGGTCTGGTTTAGTGCTGTACCTGCGTCTTGGGAATCGTGCCCAAGGTTTTCTTCCTCTTCTCTCAAGCTCAACTTGATCCAATTGACTCATGAAACAATTCGTTGTGCCTCATTTGCTTCCTTGCCTTTTTGTTTGGTTTATGAAGGTAGGTGAGGGGTCGTCAAATCCAAGGGATCACATTGAATTTGATGCACTTTGATCAATGGATGAGATTAATGCACTTTCTCTCCATTAAAATTTTTTATTTTCCCTCAACTATCACTTAAATATGTCAAAAAGTCACTTTAATCTCTAAGGTGAAATAAATGTGCATCACAAGTCATTTAATGCAAGGGTCATGTTATTTTCCCCTTTTAGTGACTTAGGGACAAAGCCACTAGGGGAACAACTTCCTAGGTACAAAATTCAACAAAGTATACATTCCCTCCTTCCTCTGTGGAGGTCTTCATTTCCTTGGAATGAGCATCATTGGATACCTTACTTGTGTCAGTATTCTTAGAGCTGCAATTTTTCTTCGAGACTCCAACTTTATCGCATTTCCAGCATTTCCTTGCAAATTTCCTTAGGGTTTTTGTTCTCCCTCTAGACTTCTATTTGTCTCAAGAATTATTTTTGTTTCTGTCCCTGGATTGACCTTTCACAAACAAGGCATCCTTGGTCATACCTTTCATGGATTTTCGCCTCATTTCTTTTGATAACAAGGATTCAACTACATCCTCAAACTTTAATGTAAATTGAGTAGTATTACCAATCGATACGACCAGATCATCTCATGAATCTGGCAAATAAAAAACAGAATAATACGCTTATATTTTCCAGAAATCTTAGTATGAATAGAGGCTAACTAACTTACCACAGTATTAGAAGTATATAGATGCTCTGTCACGGAATCACCATCATTCATCCTATAAAGAGGTACAACTTCTTTGGAAGAAACAATTTGTTTACCAAAGACTTTGACTGACACAAATCACATAACTTCCCCCATTGGTCTCTATCCACAAGAAGATCTTCCAGCTTAAGCTTCCTTCACTCCAAAAAGGGAGGAGTTAAAGTTCTTAAAAATGTAAGCCCTGCTAAGCTTGCATAGTTCACTGTACAGTTTTTACGGATGTGTGTGCATGATTGAATAATAATTGAAGCCAAAGACCCTATTGTCGACCTGATGTGTTCTTATAATGATGAAATTACTGGAATTGTCTCTCAAAGTTAAGGCCTTGCTCCAAAGGTACTCTATAGTAGACATGGTTGTTAGAAACATGATCTTGCTCCAAATTTTCTAGGTTTGGAAACATTTTATGAATGCTTTTCTAGAAACAAAAGTGATGCCATCGGAATGTAAATTGAGCTTTCATAAAATACAATTAATTTTGATCCATATGTTGAAAGTGATAACATTTATGGCATTTGTATGATAACATTCATTGGTTTAAGTAAGTTAAAATTTTAGACTGAATGAGAAGCAGTAGAAATAGGCCAAGAAGAAAAAACATTGTTGTTTTTGGAAATTTTAGGAACATGTTTTCAAGCAATATTGAGAAATTTTCTTAAAATAGTGATCAAGAATGAGCAAGGCATTCTGAAACAATAGTGCCAAGAGAGGAATTGGAACTTTCGATATAAAGAGGATATGCAGCCACTCTCTTACTGCATGGGTTATATCCTGTTTCAGTATGTTTTGTAAAATGCACAAGATTGAGAAATGTTCTTGAAATAGTGATCAAGAATGAGCAAGGCAATCCAAAACAATGGTGCCAAGAGAGGAATTGGAACTTTCGATATACGAGGATATTCTGCCACTCTCTTACTGCATGGGTTATATCCTGTATCAGTATGTTTTGTAAAATGCTATATTTTTTGGATTATCAGTATAAGAGAGAAAATTCATATAGTTGTCAATTAAACTTTATTATTAAAATAAGAAGGGAGTTGTGTGCAGAAGTGAGTACTGAGTAGTAATTACATATTATTTATCTAACTGGTCCCTTGTTGTTAAAACACCATCGCCATGTTATTGAGACAATGGAAGTTTGTGTAAATTTCTTTCCTTATCACATTTGCATCAATTCTATTCGGATCAATGAATTCTGATTTTTCTTGGATGGACCTGACTTCTTTTCAGGTTTCCCCAGATCTGACAAAGGACCCTTCGTCTCTGATGTTGATAACTATTGCAAGAGGACTTCAAGAGCTTGGATACCACCTTGAGGTAAGTGATGAAGAGAATTTCCAGTTTAGATAACCCTATTAGAGTGTCAGGCTTTCTATGTATGATATTTTCCTAAATTGGCAGTTGCATTTTCATAGACACAAGGAATTTTGTGGTAACTCTTGAATGTTGGGAGTTGTGAGTTTAACTTGTGAAAGTCTACTTAGGAGTCATTCTTACAAATATATTTTGCACGTCCTGCTTCTTGAAAAGATGAGAGAGAGTCAGTTCCAGTTTGCCAGTTATCGTAGGCTACATCAGTGTGATAAACCTAACCTATTTTCATTGAATCTTAGCAGTAGCGTAGAATCTTAGCAGTAATGTAGTCTTATGCTTGCTGAGAATTAGCTTTCATATTAGAGATTGTGCAGAAAATCTTATGAATTTGATTGCAATGAATTTGATTTAATTTAGTGGGATATTATTTGTGCTATATTTGGAATTTCAATGTGACTGTATGCATCAAGAAAATAAATATATGAACTTTTGAAAAGGCACATAAAAATAATTGAAGATGATTTTAACTCAGGCGTATCATTTCTGAACAGGTCTATGCATTCAAGGATGGTCCTTCACATTCGGTTTGGGAGGATATTGGCTGTCCTGTTAGCCTATTGGATCCCGATTTCAAGAAAGGTTTTACTGTTGATTGGTCAAAGTGAGTCTCATTCAGATCTTCTCTAATCATCTTAGCTGTGGAGATCTGAACCTAATTAATCAGATGATAAATTTGGTGGAATAGATTTAACTTCTTAAGTGGAGATGGGTTATTCTAGAAGTTTGTTGGCTTTTCCAGTGTCAAAATTCCGACGCATATGATATAATTATCTTTGTATCATTAGGTCTTTTAGGTATTTGTGATTGTTCAAAGTTCTTGTAGAATAGGTTCTCTTTTGTGTTTTGCGTGTTGAGGTAACTAAAGCAGAGTCTTTGTAATGCTATACCATGTTTCTTTTTTTACAGTTTTGAAGGTGTACTTATAAACTCACTTGAAGCCAAAAAAGCAGTGACAAGGTAAGCATCTTTATTTGTTTACTATAATTGATTTTAACCTATCTGTCTTGTTGATTCCTCTGATCTTTTATGTATCATATATCCAAAATGAGTATTAAGTCTGACAAATCCTGAATGGTTCTCTCTGCTTCACATATCTGGTTCATGCAGTCATCTATATAGCCTTCTGATATTTGCCAATAGGCAATTTGCCTAGAATTGTTCTTTAACTAAGTCACAGGAAATGCCCCATAGGAGCCATATTCCAGATTGCATAACATTGCAAATGATCAATGCTCCAGAATACCATGAAAAGTTCCTGTCTCTTTCAGCTATTCTTGGTAACTCTTCCATTCCAAGGGGATTTTTGCTATACATTTTGGAGCATTGCCTGGAAAGAAGTTCTGTGAGCAAAATCTTGAGTCATCTATTATTATTATTATTAAAGCTGTAAATATCATAATGTTAGTAAAAATAAATCTTTTTTTAGATATTGTTACAGTAAAAGCAGGGATTCCCATATCCCTGTCAGCATCATTAATTCTCTTTGCAATTCTTCAGTCTTCCTCACAAAATCAGTTGTTTGTTATTTTATCGACCTCAGTGTTGGCTTAGCAGTGGGAAAATAAACTACCACTGGGGCATCCTCATACCTATTACTAGTATTATCATTACGCTTCTTCTCACCTATATTTTTTCCCCGGGCATCATCTGGGATATTGCCCGTCATGATGATGATGAAACTCACGATTTCCCATCCTAAAAAGACTGCGCTCCATCCGTTTGTGGCAATTCCACCATCCGATCCCCTTGGAAAATGTGGTGTTTTATCTGCTCAATGCGAGGACAATCAGAGTATTAAATTCTATGATATCGATGACGGAGAATACTATGGCAGAGTAATGGGAAATATCACAGAGTCGTCTTACTCCACCCGAACTGGGCAAATTGCCCAAGATATAGGCCAAATCGACTGTATAGCGTATTGGTTTATAAACGGTAATTGATTCGGTCTTTCATTAATCATGGACCTTAGTTGGTAGCTGTTTTATACCTCCAATATTTAGGCAATATGTATTCATAACACAATTATGTTACAATTTCGTATATTAAAAAAAATCAACTACACATTTAATATCCAAGAATATGTTGAAATAAATGTCAATACTGAACTAATGTTAAATCATCGTTAAATTTTTCAAAACCATATATATATCATACTTACCAGACTCAGAATCGGCAATAAATCGGCGAGGCAAAAGAGCGAAGAGTTTGAATCGGATCGGGAAAAAATCGGCATACAAAAAATTAAATATATAGACATATTTTGAATTAAAAAAGAACATTTTTCATAGATATTCAAAATAGCCATGTACATATACTGCAAGATATCAATAGATGTCCATAAGATATCGATAGATGCCCAAAATATGTCAATTCTATCCCAATTCTAAGTTTATAATGAAAATCAACATTAAATTAATTAATATTAACATTATTAAAATATAAATTATATTTTTTATATATTAACCTATCATCTATAATTATATCTTATATATAAAAAATTATATTTAATGTATTTTACATATAATAAAAAAACTAATATTTAATACATTTAATAAATAATAAATAATTTATAAAAACAAATGAAAAGCTTTTAATAAATAATTTATAACATAAAATGAAAACGAGTTTTCTGTTCTGTATAACCCTTGGAACCCATGTGAATTCCGCTCGTTCGCAGAAGTGAATCCCACTCAATAAGGATTCGTATCCGCTACTATCACCCTTCCCAGTCTGCCCACGGCTGTCGCACGGATAAAGGAGAGAGCTCGAAAAGCCATTGCCGGGATAGAGGAGAGAGCTTGAATAGCCAGGGCAGATAGAGGAGAGGAGAGATAGAAAACGATGAAAACGGCAAATTTGTGATCTAGAAATCGTTCGGCCTGTGCCAGAACGGATCGTTTTCCTGCCGATCCGAGTCAAACTCAGAAAAAACAGGAGTCAACTTGCGATTCTGGTACTATGATACCTTAGTCACTGCATCAAACAATTTTTTTCAGAAAAGAAAACAAATCATTGATTTTTCAGCAGTGGCGAATTTAATGGCAAATTTGATCAGCCAGGCAGATTTATTTTTTGTTAAACCGAAATAATATATAAACATCTCGTTGTTGAAAAATACAACGAGATGTTTATATATTATTTCGGTTTAACAAAAAATAAATCTGCCTGGCTGATCAAATTTGCCACTGCTGAAAATTCATTGATTTTTTTTCTTTTCTGAAAAAAATTGCTTGATGCAGTGACTAAGGACCTAAGGTTATGGGCTTTATCATTTTGTCCTGCAGGATTCAGATTTAACATTCATGCTCCATTGTTGTTTGGGTCCCTACTGACCTACGAAGCATATCCATAAACTTAAATAATTCCCATTTGATAGCTGGGATCAAATGCCACAATCTGTGACATTTTATGTCAAATGCCTAGGCCCTATAGGGAACCTGATTCACCTAATCTTCAATATCTCAATGAAACCTTAGTCACCGCATTCGGCGAATTTCAACCTTGAAATTCGAAATTCGCCGAACTTCCATCAAATTCAAACTTGAAGCCGAACTTAAAGCCGAATTTCAAAGTCGAACTTGATGTCGAACTTCAAGTCGAATTCGAACTTCAAGGCGAATTTAATCGAATTTATTCAATAAAAAATTTAAAAGGTAAAAAAAAGACAAAAAACCTAACCTAAATTCCTAAATTTTTAACAAGATACCATCCTTTTGAAATATAATTGTATATGTTAATGTTGGCATGCAATTTTCATTTTACATAATGTTTAATGAGTGCCTAGAATTTTACATATATATTGAAATTTTGAAATGTATAGTCCCTTGAACTTAATGTCGAATTTTATCACCAAATTTTTCATTGCTGATTTTTTGTCGAATTTCAAGGTCGCCGAATTCGAACACGAACTCGAACCAGGTGACTTAGAATGAAACAAGGCACGGTGGTTTCTAGTAGAGACCTTGCCAGTCATCTAACTATTGCCCATATTACTGTTCTAGACGCTGCACCTATATTATGTAGTTTATCTCCTCCATCTTTGTTTTTACACATAAGCATCTTGAACTTGCTCACTAATTACACATGGTATATGCTTAGTATATTTACTTATCACTATCTAACTTACTCTTTCCATCTATCCTTGATCACTTTCAACATGAGGGCCAAACAAGTTGCGTCCCATAATTTTAAAAGGAACCTCTTCACTAGTCTTATTCCTGCCCTTGCTAGGCCTAATTGCTTTGCTCCCTCCTCTACCTTTACCTCTATATCTGGTGTGCAGTAAGGCTTTATAAGGTTTACCTTCTTGTTTCACCTTTTCCTACTCACTTTCCTTATACATTCACTTGTATCTCTTTATCTTTTAGCTTTCAGGATTAGCCTTGCACTCCCACATTTTGTATGTGACTTGTTGTATTTCTCATCTCGTTGACCTATTATGTCAGCCACCTATGGACATTAATAAAATTATCTATCTTATTATCCAAAAGGGATTTTGCCTTACCTATAAGGTTCTTGTTGCATCCTTTACATGACCTGTTCAAATGGACTTCCATAGCAAAAAAGATTCTATCTTGAGTCATGCTATTTAAGAGAGGAAGATTCACCTACAAAAAACATGTTACTCATCATGGCACCAAAATTCATACTATTCTGGTTTGTGTCCTAGTAGTGCTTCACACTTTCTTTCTAAATAAGACACAAAATTCATTCATTACTGTATCCCACCTCCCTCAATGTGCTGCGAGAGCCATTCTCTGGGAGGATGGCACCATAGTCAGTTAACTAGGGTTCCTGGTCAGTTAACCAGGCAGTGTAAGTCCCTAGTAGGTATCTAGGGCCCCTAGCAGTTATGTAGGGATTTTGGTGTGGGACCAAGCAGTATGAGCCATGGCAAAAGCCCCTAGCTGATCACTAGGGCCTCCTGGTCAGTTACACCAGAGAATTCTTAGTCTGGGACCAAGCTATGTATAACCCTAGTAGTTATCTAGGGTACTTGGTTAGTTAACCAGGTGGATCTTGGTCAGTTAACCAAGATGATGATGTGTGATGCCCTCCTCTCCTATGTCTTCGAGATGCTAAGTTGCACTGAAATGGATACGGAAACGAATACAGATACCGGGGGGGGGGGGGGGGGAGGCACAGATACGACAAATTTTCAAAAAATTTGGATACGATACGGCAGGGAAACGACACACACACACACACAGACACAACATATATATATATATATATTTAAAATCTAACTAAAATTTAACATTCATCATTTAAATTTCAAATTAAAACTACATATTAACATATTACATAATCATCGTCATCAACATAAGTCAAATATACAAATTACAAATGGAATTGGGTGGCAACCTACTATCATATTCATTGCTCAGTGTTCAATGTTCATACTTCATTGTTCAAAAGTTCAAAACATAATTATAAATTACATTTACATAGCTTCAAAAATGTCCTCGTCCATGTGACGAAGATCAACATCAACACTAGCTCTTTCACTGCCTCTAGAACTAGAAGTGGGAGCATTGCTGCCATGTCCACTTGATGGTGCCCCCTCATCAAATGGATTCATTTGAGACATGGCATTCAATGTCATATCCAAGTCAGGTAACTCTGGTTGTAGATCCCATAGTTTGGTGGGCCCCGATTTGTATTCATCCTTCTTATGTGACAGAAGGCGAAGATTGGAATGGACATATACAAGTTCCTTGGCCTTCTTGGAGCCCTATCTGTTTCGCTTCATCGAATGGATGAAGCCATATGTGCTCCAGTTCCTCTCCGTTGATGAGGAACTAGCAACTTGTGACAAGATCTTGATGGCCAATTTTTGGATATTTGGAATTTCCCCACCATGGAAGTTCCACCAATTAATTGGACTTAGTCTGGTCTTGTCCCGCATATTCTCAATATCTGCACCCAAATTTCAAACTTTAAACCCTTGGATCTTAAACAAATATGAAATGAATAAGAAACCAATATGAAATAACAATGATCTTGATTCTTAAGATGATAAAGGATCATTACTTGCACCCAAACCCTCAGATCCCACAAAATGTGAAAAATCTTCACGAATTTGATAGGCAATATCAGGGTTTACAAATAGCTTTTGAAAAGCTTTCTTAAACCCTTGGGAGATTTCTAGGTCAATGTTTGGTGTAGTTCTTTCAGGATCATTTAGTAACTCTGCAGAATAATATTTAGGATTCACTGCATAGGCCAAAAGGTGCAATGAAGTGGTCATCTTGTTCCACCTTGTTGCGGCCTCTTATGCACCTGGGGTTAATGCAACATAAATCTTCAAGCTGCTAGGTGCGTCCTTGGGGGCAAGTCTGAGTCAAGTACTTTCACTTAATCTTGACTCCTCCGTTTAGGCTTAACTCCTAACGAAGCCAAGGGGGTTAGGCCTTATTAATGTTACTAAGGCTTTATGTACTTAGTTCTTTTGGATGAAAATTGTTATTTAGGAGTTTTTTTCTAGAATTAAAACATTTGATCAAGATAATTGCAAAATGAAAACAACTATACAACATATATGAATATAATAATCACGACAAAATATAGCTTAATTGAATGAAGCAAATAAAAATATCAGGGACTAGTGCCATGGAGTCAAAGTAAGTGCTGCTGTAAAGTAAAGGTTTTGCAATTGTGTTCTTGGTCAATTTTAGGAATTATTAAAGGATGAGTTAATTAAAAGGAAAATGGGAGCTCCCAATATACCGTGAGGTACAAGGAGTAATGTCCGGAAATTAGGCAAAGGTGGCTCCTCACAAAGACGTGCGGGCTGGAGCGGAGTCTCGAGGGCGTGTTTAACACTACACCAACAAGGATGTAGTCTAACGATGCCCCGAGGTCACTCTCCAGTGGTTCCCGTTTCTTTTGAGAAATTTCCCCACGCGTTACTTAATATTCGAGTGCTGGATTTTCACTACGTTGAGGGTTCTTAATTTTATTAATGTGGGTTTTTATTAAATGTTTAAGAATTAATAAGTTGTTGCGCTCTTTTTTGATTTCCCCAGGACCAGGCCAGTGCCCGCAAGGGGAAAGAGCATACTTCGAGAGACAACAAAATGTTCGTTCAAATTTGAGTGCTTGAAGTAGATGAAGTTAAACATCAATAACTTGGAAAAAGAAATAGATAAACTCACCAAATCTATGTGTCACTTTCTGATCAACCACCACTAATCGACAATGCCTTTGTGTGGAGGTGAGAGCATAATTCGTGGCAACGAGATTGGCTTTATTTAATTATTTGCAAAATGAAAAGAAAATAAAATTTAACTACTTAATCAAAGTATACACCTTGCATGCACACAGTGTTAGAAAAAATCACGCCACGAAAAGAAAAAATACGCGAATCCCCCCAGGGGGGATGGGATGTGGGCGCAGTGTAGCCCACTTGCTTTCGTTTAATAAATTTTACAATGCTTGCTTGAAGAAGTGCCTCGTAGTCCTTTTAAACTTGGATATAAGGGCTTACAATTTTAGAAAATGAAATATTGGTAAAAGAGGGTCCTTAGAATGTATTTTTGGTACTTTCTGGCGAAAATCGGCCAGATATTCCTTCTCTTTTTTCTTGGACCTGCTAAAAACCAGCAAGCTAAAATTACAAGATTAGTGGTTAGAACACATAAAAATACATAACAATTACAAGATCTATAATTGCAAAAAATATTGGAAACTATTGAGCGTTTTCAAGTATAGAAATGCTAGATCTAGATCTATGAATTTAGCTTTGAAAATAAGACTTTTCTAGATCTATTTGAGAAGCAAGAGATAATTTTTTTTAAGCCTTTAGATTTATTCTACTTGCTTCAATAGAAACGGAAAGGGAAAGAAGAGTTTGTTTGTTTGAAAGAGATAGAAGAAGCCAAAACCAAGTCTTTAGCTTGAAAGATTTGGAGAATCAATGGTGTCTGCAAAACAAAATGTCAACAAAAAATGGTATGACCAGCTGCTAAGTTTGGAAGAAGAGTCAAACTAGATCCACTTCCTTTGCTTAACACTCTATCCTGCACAGTCTCAAGAACACTTACACATAAACGTGATTAAATCCAATATATCAATCAAAAGAGACAAGAAGGGCATTAGTATAACCGACTACATGTGCTGCTTCTAAATCTCTAAATAATTAAATATAAGTAAGCAAGTCAAAGCCAATGAATGCTTACTCTACAGGCTCAGAGGCCTTTCTAAGCTAGATCAATTCACAGTTTATAACATAAGAGCATAAAGAAAACCTCAACCAAAATGCATGCATAAGAATGGGCCAACAATAGACAATCATGTAGACCTCCAAAGCCTTATGAAATATATTACTTAGTAAACCACAAGCATTACAGGAGCAGAGGTTCTGTGCTATCCTTCATATCTCAATGAGGAGCCAAGAACTTTCTTGAATAGAAGAATGAGAGAGCCAGAGGGGGGGGGCGCAATTGCTAAAATGTGAACAGCTTGGCGTGAGTTGGAATGGGTTGGAAAAGGCTAATTGTTGGCTTCCTTCCACTTCCTAACTCCAAATCCTTTCTTTATCTTACACTTGCTATTTCTTTCTTGGGACTCGCACCCTCTCCATGAGGAAATGTGCCCCACTTGAAAGAGAAACATCCTCTTTTCTTCATTGCCGAGAAAAACACTCAAATGTGTTTTAGAAACGTTAGGAATGTTTCTACTTTGCTTTGCCAACTCAAAAATTTCACTTTCGGCATGTTTTTTGAGTTTTGGTAATTGCCAGCTTCTTTATTTTCTCCATTTTTTTGGTCTTTTTAGTATTTTCAAGTAATATTCAATTTTGGAGATAAATAATTACTCGAAAACTTAGGAAAGTGGTTTTAGGGGTTAAGTGGGTGCTTTGAGTTAGACATGAGCACCCCCATGTCTAATTCTTCTTCCTAACCACACTTTTATAACAATTTTAATTTTTCCAATTAAACTATTAAAAAATAGCCTAAGTTTACGGGAAAAATTATTATTGTCGGAACTGACTCAAACTCCTAGGGGACCTAGTACATGCCCATACGACTCATTATTGATGGCTATCATGTAAAAAATACATAGACACATAGGCTTTAATAACTTCCTAAGGTTTGACCACCATGGTAAATACTCTAGCTTTGGAGGTGTGAGTGAAAAACTCAAGAATTATACGTCACTGAAGTGCAACGCATAATTCCTAAGGAAAAAACACTCTAGAGTATTCTCTTGATAGATAAACCTAAGGTAAGCCAAGCCTGTTACAAAAATACCATGCTTAGACCAACTTATTACAATCCCCCCAAGGGGTCTGGACATGTAAATTTACAAAATGGCCTAAAAATGGCTTGGTGAACCTCTGAACACATGTGATGAACAATTGAATTGTTCAAGTCTTTGACTGCTCATTGGAAATCCACCTAAGTGCAACTTAGTGGATAACACACCTTTTGGTCAATATGTCTTTTACTTCTCTGTAAAAGACTTCATCTAGGTCCCGCTCCTGGGCATTGATGACCACTCTTTATCTTCTCTATCATGGAGTCAATGCCCTCATACACCTCTCCCAAATTGGGCCTATCTGTGTCAAACATGCGTAGCAAATCCACAATTGGCTTAGTAAATGCCAAGATGTACTCCACCTTATCCCACCATTTATCATCAACAACCAACCTCTTCACTGCTTGTGCTCTTTCAGTTTGGGATTGCCTCCATTGATTCCAAAGAGAACTGCATACCATTGATTGTAAGGCTTCTTTAACCTGCATAAGCCTCGTCAACTTTCAAGACTGGATGTGAGAGGCAAAACGAGTCTCTGCAACCTGCAAGTGCCAAGATTTCAATAAATTAAAATTTAGAGTCCTAGGCTCCTAACATTTATGAAACAAACTTTACAAGTTTAAACTTTAAACTTTAAATTTTTGGTACCTTAAGAAGCTCCAACTTCGCAAATTTCCTGTAAATGCCTTGGGACATATGGTGGTTTGTGATGAAGGCTTGTATTTCCTTTGCCTTTTCAAAAATAAGTCGCATCCACTCGATTTGAGACCCCATCTTACTCAACATCAGGTTCAATGAATGAACAACACAAGGGGTCCAAAAGATGTGTTGATATTTGCCTTCAACAATTAGGCCTACTGCTCTGCACACTGTTGCATTGTCCATTATAACCTGGACAACGTTTTCTGCCCCCACAAATTCAATTGCTTCAATCAAGATGTTAGCAATGAATTGAGCATCCTTTGCTGCCCCTCACAATCCACTGCCTTCAAAAACATTGCCCCTTTAGGGATTTGAGCAATCATATTGATCAAAGGCCTATTCCTTTGATCTTTCCATCCATCAGAAATGATGGACACCCCTGATATGCGCCATGAATTACGGATGGGGTTCAATGCACCCTCCAAACGTAACTTCTCACCTGTCAACAGTGTAGTGCGAATCTTCTCATAACCAGGGCCAACGTATCCTGCTGGGGCTTTGTTAACTTCTCTAATCATCTCTGCCCAGTAAGGAGATCGCACAAGGTTAAAAGGAAGGCCATTTGCATAAATGCACCGGCCTATAGCTTCATCGGCTGAGCCTCGAGCATCATTATTAAAACTCTTCTCAAACGGTCCCAAATTAGACCGCTTTGAGTTTGAACTTGAAGGACTACCAAATTCATGAGAGGGAAATGGAGTCCTTGATGAATATGCCCCCATTCTTGTTGGTTGTCTAAACTGAAAGACAATGTTTGATTCATTTGCTTTAGCATCGACCTCATCTTGTTCTTTTTAATACTTTGCTATTTTTTCTTTCCTCAAACCCTTTCCATCCTTTCCATCCGGTCTAGGTGGACCGGTGCATACTCGAATACCGGTGTTCTTTATCCCAAGCAAATGTGCTTTCACCCGAGTGTAGTATGCCTTGAATTCCTTTTGGCATTCACTGCAAATCCATATTAATGACCCCCCCTCCTTGGATCTTCCCCACAACAGTGACATATTTCCAAAGACTTTGGATCAATTTTCTCTATAGGGGCAGATTCAATTTCTGGCTCCCCAACATTGACGGATGTCGATTCCATGATGCAAATGAATAGTAGCCTAGTAGGCTGTAGCTATGCTGCTAGCAGCTATACCCCGCAGGACCAATAAATATACGATTTAGGAAAATGAACATAGTCACACAAAGTGAGATCCAAATGCTGATACTCAGATACAATTATAGAATTTTTTAATATAACATGAAACATGCAGTACTTTGAAATTTTCTAGAAATATAAATGAACCGTGTTTAAAAGTTATTCATAATTTCATAGACTGCAGTCTGCAAGCAATGTGGGGAAAATCTTCAGCTTTATTATTATTTGATTAGACTGTTTAAAAGTTAAAACCAAAATTTTAATTTAATATTTAATGCAAACTTTTAAATTTAATTAAGTTCTGTTAAATTTAATTAAGTTCAGCTCAGCAAAGCCAATTTCGAAATAGCATTGATAGCTGACAGCAGTTTGGTGCAAGCCTGTAAGGGTCTCAGAAGAAGTACTAATCTGGTTAAGAAATATGAAAAAGGCTTTAAAAGACTGAAAATCTCTGCCTTGTGTTGACCTGGAAATAGCTCCAGACTTGTACTATTGATCAAATTAATAATTTAATCCCAGTCGTTGATTCCCCTCTCATTTCTAAATAAGCTTTTGCTTGCTCTCTTATTTTCACAAATGTTTCCTGCAGATGGGTTTCATAGGTCACAAATTAGCTAATTATATTTCCAGTTATGTCATTTGGTAAACAAATAACAAAATGTTCCAAAATACTTTTGAAATAAATTGCAAAAAGGAAAAATAACAACAGAAGATATAAAGATTTGGATACTTGCTTGAACATCCATTGTGGAATAGCCATCCATTTTGTTCAGCTCAGTTACACAGACATCATAAACACCTTGCTTGTGGGCCACATGAGCAAGCTTGTTAACACTCGATGCCTTGTCACCATATCCAAGTTGAGGAATCTGGTGGTTTGTATTTGAAAAATCTTTAAATGAATTGATTACAGTATTATACATGTGATTCCTCCATGGAAGCAAATCATTCCAGACAGACAAATTCATAAATTATCCCACTTGTTAAGGGTCCTCAATCTCCAAATAAAAATTTAATATATTTATAATTTTATAGTTATAAGCGTTCAGGTTTAGGCTCTGCTAGTCTGCCCCAGCTCATTTATCTTTTTGCTTGTTTAATGTTGAGGTGAAGGCAGAAGGGGAAGCATGAAGACAAGATTTTTCCAGTAATAATCAGTTGAAAACTTGAAACTTGAAATATGTAAGTTGTAACATACCTGGTCCTGGCAGCTGTGACTTGCGAGCAGTGGACTTGGAAGTGGATTATGGTCGTGGTTTCTGGAACAAGCAGTCAGCAGCAGAGCCGGTCTGCAGATGAAGACAAGCCACGGCCCAGCCATGGCAAGGACTGTGTTAACACTGAACAGTGAACACTGCAGCCGGTCCGTCAAAGATGAATGATGATCACAGCCGCGCGGCAAGTCTGTGAGATGGCCCGAAAACGAATGATGATCACAGAGGCCCGAAATCGAACTAATTGATTCACGGGAAGTCGGAACATGTAAAGCCGCGGGCTCACGGATTGTTTCACGACAGGTTTAAAGATGAGTCACCAAAAACAGGGATTAAACGTTTCATGATTTTTTTCACCCACTGAAACGTATCACAATTTCATCGATCCGTTTCATAATTGGCCGATCCATATCAGTAAAAAGGTGTATCCGTTTCTAAATCCACCGATCTGTACCAACCAACTTAGATACGAATCCGCCACGTGTCAGACCTGTATTGAATCCATTTCCGTTTTGGAAACTTGGAACGCCGTTTCAGGGAGGGCGCATGGCCGTTTCCGATAACTTAGTCGAGATGGTTGAGCTAGGTTGTTTTCTCAAGGGACTGGCCACCCCTTGATGGAGTCACTGACATTTGACCTTAGGAGCAGTCAGGAGCAGTCAGGAGGATCAGAGGATCACATCATCCAGTTTGGACCTTCCTTATATGGTGATTGCACCGAGTGAAACGAGGTGCTCTACAGCCCAGTATGGGGGAGATCCTGTAACGTTTGTCCATGTTTGTCCTTATAGTCGGCCATAATAAATAAAGTTTGTCTTTAACATAATAATAAAAAAAATTAATATTATGTCGGTGATTAATAAAAGGACGTGTATTTTCGTTTGAATTAAATCCTAGGCTATATAATACATGGACGTGTATTTTCGTTTGAATTAAATCATAGGCTATAAACGTTTGTCTTTATTATTGTCGGCCATTAATTAAAAAGTAAAAAAGTAAAATGTAATGAAAAGTAAAAAAGTAAAATGTATTGTTGGCCATTAATTAAAATTTAAAAAAAAGTAAAATTATGGAAAGTATTTAAAAAAAATCCATGTCGGCTTCTAAAATAAAATATTATGAAAAGTAATTAAAAAATAGATGTTCGTTTATAAAATAAAAAATTAAAACTTAAACCCGGATCTATCAATCAAGAGAGATTAAATTTCTTGAGTTTAAATTTAAAAAAAGAAATACACCTCAAGAAATTGGATCTCTCTCGGTGCTTGATAGATACGGGTTTAAGATGGATCTAAGCTGGTGATAAAAACTTCCATTTATTATGGGACACTTGTGGACCACATGCATTGAGAGAGAGAGATAAAGGGTTGTTTACCCTTCTTTGTTGTTACACCTCTTGTTGACTTATGGTTAGCCTTGTGTTTGGTTTGGTCTTGTGTTGACCCCTCCCTTGTTGGTCCTTTGTGCTAGTGCCCCCCTTTAGTGTGTTATCCTACCCGTAGTCATGTCTTAGGGACCCTCTCCAAAAGACGTCTTAATATTAATTTAGTTTTTATGTGGGAAACCCTCCTAAAAAGGGTGACGTCTTGACCTTGTAGAGTAACCCTAAAGTCAATCAAGAATTAGAAGGTAGAACCTTCTAGGAATCATTAAAGGTTATAAATTTAAGTCTAAGCCTTCATTAAGAGATCATCTTGATGAGAAAATCTGAGATCTGATTGCTTATGACTGTTCTAGGGTTGGTTGCATTGGTTGAGGGTGACGTCAATGGTTTCTAGGCTCCTTTGCTTGGGTGCTCTATTATCTGAGACTCTCCTTCACAACCCTGTTCCATTTGAGGGTGCCGTCTGCTATTTCTAGGGCTGCCGTCCACTCCTTGAGGCTGCTGTCCTCTGCTAAGAATTCCTGTGAGGCTGCTGCTGCTTACTGAGGTCTGTTTGGGCCTGTATAAGGGAGCTGCTGCCTGTAGTTGACTGTTTGAAGGTTGCCGTCTGCCTTGTTGAGATCTGTTTGGGCCTGTGTTAACTTCTTGAGGGTGCCGCTGCCTGTTGAGGGTTGTTTGGGGGCTGCCGTCCACTGTTTGAAGGCTGCCATTCACTGTTGAAGTTGATCTGAGGCTGCTGGGGTCTGTTATGGGACTACTGCTTACTGATTGAGGCTATTTCTGTATTGCATTTGGTCTTCTTGCCTGACTGAAAAGAGGTCACTTGGGTTTGTAACACTTGTTGGTTGCCTGATTGATGTTTTGGGGTTGATCTTGGCTACTGAACCTACTGCTGTAACTGTCTAATCCTATTCTTCAACTCTCTCTCTCTCTCTCTCTCTCTATCTCTCTCTCTCTCAGGTATGTGCATACCCTTAGCCTTCAGGTAAGGGTCAGTTATTTGTTCCATTTGTTGACTTGTCTCTGAGAGGCAAGATCTGATCTGAAAGTGAAATCTGAGAATAAGGAAGGTCCTTCCCATCAGATAAGTTATGAGATCTGTTTTGCTTTGTTTTGTTAATTAGATTTTATTTACTTTTGATGTCTTATTGTTTATGATTTTTACTTCAGTAGTATTGTTTTACTGTTTATGATTTAAAATCCTAACTTTAACAGTTGCCACAAAAACTAGCACCTTAAATGCAAGGACTCATAGGGTTCTAGCTAAGTTCGACTATAGAAGTGTTGCCACTTTCACCTGGACAAGAACTTCACTACTCTTTAGTGACTTGGATTAAATCCAATCACATGGGAGGAGTCCCGAAGGCAACCAAGCACTTGATGATCAAAAGATGTTGTGGCTTACTTAAATTGCCAACAATTTAATCATGAATGCATTGAGAGAGTGAATGTTAATGTAGGAATTTAGATTAAGTGCTAGAGCAAAAGGAAAATATGTAAATTCCTAAATTGATCCATGAGATTCTACTCACAATTGATTAAATGTGACATCCATGATTAAAGAAAAATATACTTGCTTCAAATGAAAGGAAAAGTAAGCATAACATTAACAAGTGAATAATAAGCAATTTATTGCAAGAGAATAGATTTAAATTGTTGCAAGAGAAATAGATCCAAATTGTTAAGTTAGAGTCTTAATGTAAATCAGAAAGTGAAATGCATCCCTTTAGGCAAAATTGTATATCTATGAGAAAACATTTGCTTTAGTAGTTATGTGATGAGCAAACATTAGTAACCAGCAATGGAGGTAATATTTTAAATCATAAATTCCCAATTTAAACAAGCAAATGCAATGCTGTTCATTAACCCCAAAAGTTAAATCTTGCAACAAGTTTAATGGTTAAAACAACTAATTATGCCAGTCCTTGGGCATTTGAAGATATTTGCAAGTTAGGCAAGAGTGTAGCAAGTAACCATATGTTAGAAATTAAATAAAATTCTAATTACCTGCATGGAACATCAACTCAGTATTTGGGTGTGTTAGCATAGGTTGATAGTACAGAAAATACCAGATTTATTGTAGACAATTAAATGAGAGCGAAAGTGAGAAAATTGTGCCCCTTATTTTCTTGTAATTGTTTTATGAACATTCCAGATCTGAAATTTAGAATAACTGTTGAAAGAGAGTTTGCAAGATAAAACTTGAAGCATAAAACAACTCAAACAGTTCAGGAATTAACCCAACCATAAGATAGATCAAATAGATGCATAAAAGGGTTAAATTTAAGCAAATATAGAGTTAATTTTCACCTTAAATTAAGTGTTAATGAACGTAACACAAAAGAGACCATAAGCTGCCCTAAAATCAGAACTTAAAAGACAACAAATAGCTAAAATTTGGCAGAAATTTATGCTTACGATGAAAGCTGATTTTCAGAATTGCAAATAAATTTTCAAAAAGGACTTGCATTAAATTTAAATAGTCAAAATCATGTGACTAGTGCCTAGTTTCTGTAGAGTTTTGGGGATCAAGGAGTAGGAGTGGGTTGATGAGTTCAAACCCTTGCCCTAGTATTTGATAGCCAAGACACCCACTTCTTTTATCAAAGGAGAACTCAAGAGTTGAATTCCCAAATAATCCTGCATACAACTTTGCTAAATCTAAATTACAAGTAACATTAAGCAAGTGTAGATTATATGCTAGCTAGTAATGAAAGATTAACAAAATTAAACTGAAAGCAAAAAAGTTTACCCCAATATTTATGCAGGATTAACACTTGAAAGGGATATTCATGGTTGACATCAAAGCACCAAAAGTTCCAACTAGCTTCTACAATAATCACCAAAGCTGTCACACAAATAAAACTAAAAAAATAGCAAGAGTAATTTTATTCTCCACAAGTTCTAGCAAAAAAAACAATGAGAGGATTCTCTCTTATATTGATGAGAGAGTTGCTAAATCCTCTAAAGAAAATAATAAAATATGTACATGACATGGTCAAAACTAGCAACCCTAGATCCAAAACCATAACCTCTTTGACCATGTGAGTGCGGCACACCACTAGAGAGAGAAAAAATATGAAGTAAAATACATCTCGATGAGGTAGAATGCTCTAGAAGATATGGTCAAGATGAGTAACTGTTAAGGCAAAAACCCCAGGTCTTAACCAATCAACCACTACTATATGTAACAACCTCTTGACAAGTCAAAACTAACAACTCTCTCTCTAAGATAAGTGGACAAAAGAGTGTTCACCCCATTAAGTCAAGTCAAAGTGATGAATGCTCCAAGATAAAATGGCATGTGTGGCAAGAATGAGTCCTCCAAGGTGCAACGTACCCCATGAATCGATGTTCCACGGGAACACGTCCCCAAGGTGGGAAACGCCCCTTCGCGCTCCCCCACGTTTCTGAGACTAGGAAACTCTTGGGGAAACATTTCCCCATGTCTCCTTTTTGGGGGAAACATTTCCCCAGTGATAGAACACGTTTCCCTTTTGGGGAGGCGTCTGGGCATCCCACCCCCTCGCCTTGATAGGTACACTCCTTGGGGAGGCGTCGTACTTTAGAGCAACCAAGTGTTAGACCATATAAAGTACGACCAAGAAAAAATACTTAATACATGCAAACGTTAACATAGAAGTCTTTCAAGTGCACTTTTCTAATTAAGCCACTTACTTTCGGTTAATTATCCCAATAACCTTGGAATTACCATGGTGCAATTGTAATTGATCCATATTTTCATGTTACACCCCTAAGACTAAATGCATCTCCTAAGTTTCTAAGCAATGTGAGGGTAATGAAATTAATGTGATGTTAGGGAAAGGTGTTCATGAATTGATGAATTTTCTTACTTATGTGTGCCTTGGAAGGGAATAATTTTCTTCTTGAATTACCCTTTCCTTGTGCCATTTTTTACGATCTTTTTTTAAAAACATAAGTCCCTTTCTTTGGATTTGGCTTTGATAAGCTGTGACATAAGGATCATGGCTTTTGCAGGGGGGTGTTACCGCTCAAATTAGCACCCTTCTGAAAGGTCACGAAGGCTGGTGCTAAGGATGGCAACTAATAAGGAGATGCACACACTGTCGTCACAATGCACTCTCCTATCTCTTTAGGCCTGCTCCTCTAGCCACGGGAGGCCTCCCAAATGCACGTAGAAGTAGCCCTGTAAAATACAGCAACGAGAACGAATCTACTTTTAATGATAAGCCCTCTTATTAGATTAATCAACTAGTGCCTTATGGAGTCGATAAGATATTTGATAAATATTCAATGACCGAATACGAGACTAGGAGGTTAGGAGCAATATGATCTAGCACTATCTTTTCCTTAAGATATATCAATGAAATCAATACAAGATTAGGACCAATAACTTGATTTAAAATTTCAGCTAAACCCGTGAAAAATCACGAAAAAACTACCTCTTACCTTTAACCAACCAATGTAAGACTTGTACCTCTTATTGTAGATCAAGTTGGTAAAGTCCACAGGTTGAATGTATCGCTGCAGCAAGATGTTTCAGACCTACAATTATGATTGCAGCAGCCTGGTTTATGCCCTCACCAGCCCTCCAAAATCTCAATGAGGCCAACTCAAACCACTGAAATGATTAGGGTTGTTAATGGACCTTGTCTTCAACTTGAATGGCACTTCAAAGTTGAATTTATATGGCTGTACCTGTCATATCAGATCTTAAAAAACATACTATTCTTTGCACAAGATCCATATATCTCTCAAACTAGCCACAAAAGGGGGGCTCCCTTGAAGATTGACCATAAAATAAAGTGGGAGAGTCACATTTAGCGGATTAAATTATTCAAAATGCAATATTTTTGTATTTTTTATATATTTGATTTTTAGGGTTTTTCTATATATTTGATTTTTTTTCAAATAAATATAGAATTTTGGAATTTTGAAAAGGAGAAGAAGAGGGAGATAGACCTTAGTCTTATTCCTAAGGCAACGAGAAAAATTGAGGCTAGCATTGTACCAAGGATTGGCAATTCAATGCTTGATGAATTAGGGCAAGGCTAAGAAACCCTAGGTTATGTTAGCACTTGACCTAATTAGGGAAAACAAGATGCTAAGGACCAAAACAAGAAAGATTCTTCGAAAGAAATGCCTCACCAACAAGACTAAACTAACATGGATGAAACACTAAAATACTCTTACCTTGGATACATTGGTAATGCAAGACAAGAGGTTCAAGATCTTACCACATTTAGTGGAGAAAAGGAGAAGAGAAAGCAAAACCTAGAATCCTTCCTCCTTCAATTAGCCTTGAAAGATTGCAAAGAAGCCTCAAACACTAGGCATTATCCTTGAAAACCCTAGATATTGCCAAGAAGAGAGGTGCGCACCACTTAAGATCTCATATGCACAAGTAGAAATAAGATTTCAGTTATATTTGATCCCATGATCTTGCCTACAAACGAGAGGAGGGCGCTATATTTATAGGAGAAAAGTCTAACTTTTCCTTCCTCTAGGTTGACCTATCTAATTTTGAGTTATTCATTTTTAGGGTTTGTCACCCACAATCCAGGGACTAAACTTCATAAAACATAAAAATAATGATAAGAAGTGATGATAGCTTCAACAAAGTGAAAAGTTGAGCTTGGAAGGAGGACATCATGCCCCATCTAACCCCAACAAAGTGTCTTTTTCCCTCAACGCCCTCCTTCTTGGATGTTACAACCTTCAAAACTTACTTTTAATGGTGGACGATTTGCATTTTGGACTAAGATGACCAAAGGAAAGAGGGTAATAGAAAAAATTGAGGTCCAAGTGGGTATAACAGAGGTGTGCTAGAGCGGGTATGGCAACCCTTACAAGCATAATCACCTTTACAAAGAAATAAATCATGAGTGGCTAGGGGCTTTTGAGTCCTAAGCCTTTTGTACTAATGGAGTCATCCCAAAGTGCACCGATACCTACCTAGGGCATAAATGCCTGACATGATGAGGAGTTACCACCCATAAAGGGGTAGTTAGTAGGAACACAAGATCATTACACCTTGAAATAAGGACCAAGAGGACCTGCCATGACCGACCAAGGGGTCTGGAGCACTGATAGACCAACACTTTTACATAAAGTAGCCCCAACTTGGCCTTTTACAATGGTAAAAGGATTCCCCTCCTTGGCACATCTAGTAAGTTGCGTTGTAGAGAATTTGGGGCGTAACAAGGGGCATAGCTCACATTTATCATTTAGCTCCATTTCCCCAAGAGTACTTTGACCCTTTTAACTTGCAACACATATATGATTAATATAGAGACCTTAGAACATGACATATAATAAGTTAATTGCGAAAGGGGAGCATGATGGAAATGGGTGAAATGGCTACTGAAATGACATGATATGAAAAATGACTAGGTAAAATGTTGTAAATGGCATGAAATGAGGGTCACACTTACTTAAATCCCTAGGGACACACCTAACCCACAAGGTCATACACTTAATCTAATGAAGAATTATAACCACACCATGATGCTTTTGAGCTATTAAAACTACAATCTAGGATACACAAGCCATTATAGAGTAACACCATAGACCCAATGCACATGTCCACACATAAGAAAGGATTTACCATAGGTCAAATAAAGAGAATATTCCATAACACTGGTGTCAACTGAATGTCCCCATTTGTCTCTGGCACATATCATAGTGGACTGAGCAAGCTGAAAGTGTCTTTGTCAAGTGTCCATGGGAAAACCATAGATCTCATTTGTGAAACTACTGGATGTGATGGAAGATCACATAGGAAATAATGATCAAGTAACCCCATACATGTTAGGGGGTAACATGCCTCAAATTAAATCTTCCATTTACCCCTTTTACTACTCAATGCTTTGGGCATGAGAAAACTTGTTCTGATCACCCTAGATCTCATAGTAGAGATTGGGTTCCCTGTAAGATCAATCATGCTTCCATACCTCATTCTCAATTATGGTCTTACTACTTAAAAATAAAGAAATTATACGAATGTCCACGACTAACCAAAATAGGCACTGTGACTCAAAATACAAGTTCATATTCATTTGAGGGAAGAATATGATCATCCAAAGAGATTTGATATTGAGGTGTGAGACTTTCAAGTTACTCCGAAAGTGTTTACTCCATGTTTGGGGTGCTTCATGAGATTTCGGGTACATTGTGTATGTTCAGCCCCTCGATGGTCCAAGATGAATTGTAGCGTGAGAGATGGATCGTGATGGATATGCACACGTGATAGCTTGCTCAAAGCATGCTAGGACTTAGATGAACACTGGCTTAGTGTTCTTCCCTAGGGCATTGGAGATCTCTTGCTTGGATGGTGGATGCCTTGCATGATGGCCACATGGAGGATTCAGCTAGTGAGAGAACACCCTTCAAGAAATGAGCAGTGTTGTATATTGTGGAGGAGGGATACAAGCACTATATGCAATGTGGTAGCTTGGTTTCCTGTTTAGAGGGTTGATATGGCTCATGGATGCCCGGGGCTTCGATAGTGTTGTTGTGGTGGGTAGTTACCTTGGTGGAGTACTTGGCTTTGGAGGATGGATGGAGTCCGCGGAGGCTCAGGATGGAGTGGTGTGGACTTGCCTTGCATAGTTACATCACCTTGGGCCACCATTGTGCACAACATCATCATTGGAGCTTTACGCTTGTAGTCTAGGAGTGGAGTGTTTCACTTATGTGTGGCTTACTTATGTTTAGTAGGCTTGCTCGTAAGGCGTAGGTTGACTTGTGTTATATTGTTGGCCTCCCTAACTTCTCATATAAATAGAGGAGGGAGAGAGTCTTTCCAAACAACACATTACATCACACATTCCTTTGTATCTCTTCTTTGGAGTGCTCTCTTAGTGATGATCTAGGGTTCATAAGAAAACCCTAGTGGAGCATACGAGGACGTGGATGATTTCGCTCTTGAGATTCTTCTTTGTACATTTGATCTCTCTATTGGATGCTAGGGTTTCTTGGTCTTGTTATCACACAACTTGTAGTTGCCCCTAGAGGTATCCCATCCGGGACGGTAGAGGAGTTAGGCAACTCAAGAGGTGACCTAAGAGATGCCACGGTTCCCAATGAAATGTGGGAGTCACGTCAACCGAGGCACTCTTCGCTTTAGGTCAAGGTATAATTAGACCAAGGGGGAGACCCTATACCCCAATCACAGTTGATTGGACCCAAGCAAAGGTTTCAAAGGGTGAATGAATGATGAGTTACGGAAACCAATGCAAGGCTAAGTGGGCCTAATGTTTAAGGTATGGTTGAAGGTGGTATCATGGATGTTTAGTGTTTCAACCTATGTATGGTTTAGGCCACTTAATGGGGTGTGATTATTAAGTATAGTACCATGTGTTTACACAAGTGGGTCTTGTTGCCTTGGGAAGTGTGAAATGGTTCTAAGTGAGCCCACAAGGTAGAGTTAAGTGTGAAGATGGTACTATAGGCTAGATCTAGGTTAGATTTAGAAGTTAGAGTTGGTTCTAGGGTTACCCATGTGTTAGATCTAGGGTTTGACACTAATCCCAAGAAGTGCGCCTTGCTTGGAGAAGGACTAGTGCCTTGTTGGATGGGCTAATGGGGTCAAGAAGGATGTCAAAGTGTAGATCGGGACACCTAGAAGCCAAGTCAAGTGGTTTGGATGAGATCCAATGGTTGGATCTTATTAGATCTAGGTTTTTAGGTAATGACCAAAAGTGGACCACAATTCCTTAAAACAAGGAATGCAATCCCCAAGGTGGATCGGGACAAAAGGATAGTCTAGACCTAGGTTTCAAGGCATGGGCATTCCAAATCCACAAAAATATCCAACACCCACTTCCTAGAAGTGGTCCAACTCAAAACTCCCAAGGGGTGCGACTTTCTCAAGGAGAGGCAAAAAGGGGGGTTTGGTGGACCAAACCAAGTCCAATGGCCACCAAAATGTAGATCCGGGATGCTAGTACCCCGATCTATGCATGTTCAAAGTTTCAAGTGAATCCAATGGGTAGATCTTAGTAGATCTAAGTTTTAAATTACCAATGAGGTCAAAAGGGGGTTTCAACCCCTCAAAACATGGAGAGATGTCCACAAGGTAGTTTTCACCAAAGTAAGGATATGGGTATGTGTTATCAAGTTTCTAGTTGTCAAATCAAGCGGAATCTCACATACCCATGTGCTAGATCTAGCCCAACAAGCCTCCCTCAAGGAAGTGCGCTTTAGGTCAAGGAGAGCTTTTTGTCTTAGAAAATGGGTCAATTCTTAGCCAATCACCACCAAACTATAGATCCAACTAGGGGTGGATGCTATAGAGGTGGGTTTTCAATATCTTTTCAAATTGAGGGCTAGATCTAAGTAGATCTAAGAAATACCAAAAACAAGGGTTTTAATTTGATTAGGGTTTTTGTGATCTAGAAATTATGGAAGATTCAAGGAAGAGAAGATCATACCTCTTGGGACATACCTGGATGAAGAGATGAATGCTAGTTGAGACGAGGATTACTTTGCCAAAGATCAAATGGAGAATTGTTGAAGCCCTCTTGCCAAATCGATTTTTCCAAGCCACATGTGATTCCTTCTAACCTGTCAAGCCAAGGAGCAAAGCATCAATTAGTTTAACAAATTGAAGGTAGATGCAAGCAAGAGAGAGAAAAACATAGAATAGTTGACACAAAGGCAAAACCACTCCCTGTCAAACCCAAAACGACTTCTTCCAAGCTTGAAGGGCAAGCCTCCCCACCAATTCGCACTTGTCAAAGTCGCCCTCTCAACCTGCAAATAAAGTATGGCAAATACGCAAGATAGCTACAATAGATCCTCCAGTGCAATGGACAATAGCATTTACAATCGAAACAACCAACATCCACTCCAATCCAAGCATGTACTCCAAAAGATAGAAATTTTATTCCAAGAGCCAAGAGCCAAAAATCTCTAGATGATGTTTACAATGAGGGGGTCTCCTCCTTATATAGGATAATAAAGACCAAAACCCTAGATCTCAAAACCACTTTTTGAAATGAGTGGTTGAGATTAAAAGATCTCACAACATAATCAATGGCTAATAACAAATCATAACCATATATCACATGGATCACCCATATAATGATAGCGCCCTCACTAAATGGTACAATAGAGGGTGACGTCATCCCACAAGAGGGGTATAAAGTACAATAATCCATCTCATGATGACTAGGACATGATAAAATAAGCACATGGTGGGGCTAGGAGGTATAAATCCTTGCTAGCTCACCCCAAGGCACAATGAAATAATAAAATATGTCCAATATAATAATAATGACCAAAACTGTCCTCAGAATCCATGACAGTCAAGCAGTAAATGTCCTCCTGTGATCAATCCGGGCATACCCACATGGTGAAAACTGGCTGGAAGGTAGTGATGCCACCCTGGAAGACCTCTGTGAAAACCAAATGCCAAAACCTTGCCTCAATTGCCCAAATCGATTTCCTCAGTGACCACTTTATCCCATTTTTTAACTGCCTCGGGAACTGTGAAAGTGCCAAAACTGCCTCCTAGGGTGCTAGCGCTGTCCATCTGAGCCCACCAGGCTCTCCGGGAGGGGGGATAAATGGTAATAACAAGTGGCTGGACCACCCCCTCCATCATCAGCGCCCTAGGTGAACTGGCCTCTCGGGGCCCCTGCTGCTCAGGCTGGGAAATCAGCCCCAAATCTGGTCAACAAGTGTAAAACTGCATCAATCACTGTCAGAAGTGCCCGGAACTGAAAGCTAAGTGTCTCAATGGATCCAGAAGACCCAAATCCACTAGGAATGAGTACTCATACACCCTGGGTTGCCCTAATGGGCCAGCTGTAGGGTCCACCATATATGGACAATGTATAATATGCTGATCTGTAATAATAATAACCTGCTGAACTGGATCAAACATCATCTGTATCATATGTCCATCATATGACATCATCATCAAACATGTGGGACCATAAATCATCACCAATAATCATCATACATGGTCCACATCATCACGGATCCCAAGAATATATATAATCAAGGATAAATCACATCAGTAGACTAAGACAATGCTTCTTTAATCACTTCCTAGCTAAGCTCAAAGTATAAATTCCATTCAGTGGCATTAATTAAGTTAGCATATTCCGTGATAATATAAAATTACTTGCACCCTAGTTCAAATGACAAACTTACCCATTGGACATGGTCAAACTGCTAGTGAAGGATGAAGGCTAGGAGCAAGGTTGGGCCAAGGGTTTGACTTGTCTAACTTAACTCAAAAATACTTTGGACTGGGAGAAGGGGGAAGCTACAAACTCTGTGCTGGACAAAAGAACACGGGGGATGGCTGTGCCTCACAAATGGATAAGTTGTTTAGAGAGTGCTTATTCAACTTAGGCATCATGTCTACATCAAGTTGATCCAAGTTCATTAGGATCATTCAATTTATTTCCATGGCCTTTTTGGCCTACATAACCCTTCGGATTTCAGATGTGCTGAGAAGCACAACTAGTTGCAGCTTGCATCCAGGGCATGTTTTTTATATATTCACAAGGTCAGCAATTGTTTAGATATAGCTTTTAAGAACTATTGCTTTTTGGACCTTTCTTATACTCTTCGAGGAGTATTTTTAGCTTTTCACTGCTCTTGCCCCTTTTTTTTTTTGTTTCCATGGGCGAATTTATTTAGTTTCCACAGGTAGAACATGAGCTTTCAGTTTTAGCCAACAACATCTCAAGTGACTAGGGGGAGTTCGAGCCAAGGCCTACAATCCAACTCACCAAAGGCAAGTTCTGTCACCAACTCAGAGCCGAGACACTGAATAAACAGGGATGCGGTCCAAACACAGAGGTAGAAAAATAGGGAAGTCCTCAGTATCAGAAAGTCAAATGAGATAAGTCAGGGTTTAAAGTCAAACAGGAAGGTCATGTATGGATGGAGACAAATGGATATGGAGCCTACACTAGCAGACAACTGGTGTCGGGAAAGACCATGTCTATGTAAGGTGAAATACCAGTAAGTTTTGTTAGATGACCTAAAAGTGCAAGCAATTGTCCATTTTAAGGTTTACAGTTCATTTTAAGTAGTTTGCCACATCAGGAATAATATACCAAGCACATGCTATAATCATGACTAAATCAACAAGCTAATAATCCACAGTCAGTGAGAACATATCCATAGATCATACAACATCATCATAATAGCAATCATCATGCATCATCTGAAACACTGCTGAAGTACATCTCTAGGCACTGAACTGAAACTGTAATGGGATAAGTGGTCACATCAGTCATCAAATCTGAACTCTCAAGGCTCAGCCTTGACACAAGGTCAAACAATATCTGAATAATGTACTGCTCTGATCATGAGTGATCCAATATATATATAGCCATGCTCTGGAATAAATGAAGCTCTGGAATGTGCAGATATCTGCTGTACAAGAATAGTAGCCCTGCTACTATGGTGTGATAACATCTGGCTCCAGCTGGGACAAGTCCTCTAAGGGAGAGAGCGCTTGAGAACCTCAGAGTCTCTGGTCTCGAACTGCTCTGCATCAATCTTCAATCCAGCACTGCACCATCCTTGCTTTCAGCTTTCATCTTGCACCTGTTCCTGTTCTCACAAAAACTAGAATACCATCATGGAGCATGTATGGGATAAAATAAAATAAAACTGAACTGAAATATAGTCTAAAGCATGAACTGAAATGCGTCAATATGTAAACTAACAATGGCATATATCATTATCATTTTTATTCACTGTGCAGGAGGAAAAGAGTACATTCTTTAATTCAGGCAAATCTCGACCAGCACATGCAGCCAATAATATAAATGCTAACTATAATTTCTTAAATGCATGCAGGAGAAGAGAAAAGCTTAGGAAAGAGCAAGACTCAACTCAGGCAGAAAAAGAAAAACGGGACAATACTCAGCACAGAGAAAAAGAAAAGTCACACAAATCCTACTGCTCAAGTGAGCTTATTTAGAAGCTACCTACTCTAAACAGGCAATGCAAGGCATCATTCTAGGTTTATAGGTGGGAAGTAGTGTTTTAGTAACCTCCCATTTACAGGCAATTCCAACTCGTCTCCATCTAAAGTCTCTAAATACACTGTTCCTTTGCCAGCCATCCTACTTACTCGATAAGGGCCCATCCATATCTTCTCAAACTTTTCATGATTCCCAGGTTTCTCTTTGTGTTTATCCCATAACAAGACTATATCCCCAATTCCAAATATCACATCTCTACTCTTTTGGTCAAATGTTCCCTTTATTCTTTCTTGCTCTATCACCATTTTATTCCAGGCTTCCCTTCTAGTCTCATCTAGCTCTACTAACCTGTCAATTCTTGCTTGCAAAGCTTCTTGAGCCGAAGAACACTGTTGTAATAATTCATACACAGGGATTTGAAGGTTGATTGGCAGCCTACAATTCTGCCCATATACTATTTCAAAAGGAGCTTTTCCAGTTATTCTTTTGACTGTCGTTCTGTCTGCCCAGAGGGCATATTTTAACTTTACATCCCAAGTCCTTTTGTTCTCACCAATCATCCTTTTTAAGAGCCTTATCAAATTTTTATTACTTGATTCTGCTAAACCGTTTCCTTGTGGGTAGTAGTTAGAAGAGTGAGATAAAGTGATCCCATGATCAGTACAAAAGGTGGACATCTCAATTTTGCTAAAAGCTGGTGCATTATCAGTTGTAATTTTGTAGGGACAGCCGTATCTAGAGACTATATTCTCTTCTAAGAACTTGACCACCACTTCTGCAGTGCATTTCTTGGTAGGGATAGCTTCCACCCAGCGAGTGAAATAGTCTGTGCAAGTCAGTATGTATTTGTGTCCACTTGATGAACTAGGGTTTATAGGTCCTACAAAGTCCATTCCCCATTGCTGAAAAGGTTCTTCTATAATGACTGGGGTCAAGGGCAGGGCAGGTAGTCTAGGTTTTCCAGAATAGAATTGACACTCCTGACAGGCTCTGACGAAAATGTGTACGTCCTTGAACAAGGATGGCCAATAATATCCAGCTCTCATGATTTTAGCAGCTGTGGTTCTTGGTGCGTAATGTCCTCCACACAATCCAGAATGCATTTCTTTGATAATTCTTTGGGAGTCATCATGGTTTACACATTTAAGTATGATTCCATCTGGATTCTTCCATCCCAACCCATCTTCTGTCAAGACATACTTAGATGCTTTTAACCTCAAAGCTCTTCTTTGGTGGTCTACAAGGTGGTCTGGACAAGTCATATGTCTGAGGTAGAAAATGATGTCTTTGTACCATTCGTGATCTTCGTTAATATACAGGACCATGTTATTTTGTTGTAGTTTGGAATCAGTTAACAGCTGTGCTAGTCCTTGGCCTTTTACTATCTTGATCGGCTTGATTTCAATATCATACTCTTGAATCCTAGAAATCCAGTTTCCCCTAACACCTATGCCATCAGGCTGAGATAAGACATCTTTCACCGCTTGATAAGGGACGTAAGCCATAATTTTGGAGTATCCGATATATGTCCTAAAATGTTTTAACGATTTGACCAAGGCATAAGCTTGTTTTTCAGTGGTTGTGTAGTTTAGTTCCGCATCTCTAAGGTTTTTACTCATGAAGGCAACCGGTTGTTCATGGTTTTCTTCATTCTTTTGCAACAACACCCCTGCTATGGTCTCCTCGGAAGCATAAGAATAGATCAAGAACTCCTTATTGTAGTTGGGGCTTACTAGGACAGGTGCAGAAGCAATGGCTTTCTTTAGAGACTCGAATGAGGTATCACATTTCTTATCCCAAACAAATTTCACATTCTTCTTCAGCAAATTATTCAAAGGTTTGGCCAATTCAGCTAAGTTAGGGATAAATCTCCTTACGAAGTTTATTTTTCCGAAAAATGATCGTAATGAGCTGACATCCTTTGGGGAAGTTATGGCTTGGATTCCTTGCACTCTTTCCGGATCAATTCTAATGCCTTCTTTGGACACAATGTGACCTAACAACTTCCCTTCATCCACCCCGAAGGTAGACTTTTTAGGATTCAAGGATATTCCAAATTTCCGACATCTTTCAAATATTCTCCTTAAATGTTTTACGTGATCTCCCCTGTCTTTCGAGAATACAGTTAGATCATCTTGATAAATTGCAATGATTTTGCCAATTAGGCCCTCAAATGCATGATCCATTGCCCTTTGAAAGGTTGATCCTGCATTCAAAAGCCCAAATGGCATTCTTATATACTCGAAGGTTCCCCATGGGGTGGTGAAGGTTGTCTTCCCACGATCTTCCTTCTTGATTTGGACCTGGTTGTAACCAGAAAATCCATCAAGTAAGGATAACATGCCAGCCCCTGTTACACTTTGCAACAGATTTTCCATATTGGGCAAAGGATAGTTGTCCTTTAGAGACGCTTGATTTAGGTTCCTAAAGTCAATACAAATTCTAATCTCCCCGTTTTTCTTCCTTACAATTACAGGATTGGATACCCAGGTTGTATGTCTGACTGGTCTAATGATACCTGCTGCCAACATCTTTTCCAATTCCTTTTTAACTAAGGGAGCTAACTTAGGGTTCATGTTTCGCAACTTTTGTCGATATGGTTTGGCTCCCTCTTTAAGAGGAATAGTGTGTTCTATAATGGACTGGTCATAAGTTTTCAAATCATCATAGACCCAAGCAAAGATGTCTTTATACTCTCTGATTAGTTCAATAATTCTTCTTCTTTCTTCTCCTGAGGCATTTATCCCAATTCTGATCATTTTTGGAGAACAAGCAGACCCTACATTTATTTCAATGACCCCATCTACAGGTTCAGCTCTCCTACCCTTGTATTCATCATGCCTGTTGAAATTTCTTTCAAGGGGGAAAGCTATTTCTGTGACATCCATACCTTCAATTGTATCACCTTTTATCTCATCCTCGAAATTTACCATTGGGGTTCTAGAAGCATTTAAAAATCGTATGATTTGGGCATCATTGTCAAAAACTTGCCAATGGTCTTCATTATCAGGGACAGAGGGTCTGAATAAAACTTCAAGTTTGCAGTTTTCTTGTTTTAGAGATTCAGAAGTTTGAAGAGTACTGGCCATTACGGATAGTTCATCAGCCAAAGTATTTTGTTCTCGGGGAACAGCCTTGATCCCGAAGGCATCGAAGCATTCAATGGTGTCCCAAACTGCATTTCTATAGTCTCTAAGTCTATTATTTTTAGCGGCGAATTTGTTTTTTATTTGGGACACAATGAGGTCAGAATCTCCTGTGACAGATATTGACTTGATTTTTCTTTCTCTGGCAATTTCTAAACCTAGAAGTAATGCTTCATACTCGGCTACATTGTTGGTGCAATCGAACTCTAAACGGAAAGAAAACAAGCTCTTTTCTCCTGATGGTGAAATTAAGACTATACCGGCTCCTGCACCATGTCGGGAACGGGCCCCATCAAAATGCATTTTCCAAACTTGTTCATGTGAAAAAGGCTGCTTTTTAACCTCCTCCCAGTAATTTGCTAAAATCATGAAGTTTCCAATTTCATCACTTGAATACATTGCTTCAGTGAATAAGTGTTCAGGTGTTTCAACATGTTCTCGCATAGGTGGTTCATTAAACAGAGTTATGAATGAACCTTCTTTGGTTGGGATTGTGGCGTAGGTTAAATCCATTTGGACACTTCCCCCCAATCTTGCCGACCACTCCCTGGATAGCAACATTCCCCATGCATCAGGGATATCTAGGACTAAAACATTCATTGAGAGCTCAATGTCAGAGCAGGCAGCTAACCTAACGGGCAGGTTTTCAATTATTCCAATAGATTTCACAGGTTTGGAATCCATGCCACATACATTTCTGTAGGGTCTTGTGGGTACTAACTCAAGTTGTTCCATGACTCTTAAAGGCATGACACTTACTTCAGCTCCTGAGTCCAACATGCAATTATGTAGTATTAAACCATTCACTTCCAACGCAACATAAAAGGGTGGGAAGTTTCCCGAGTTGTCACCAGAGACACTTTGGATCATGATAGGGGAATCCCTAATCTCTGCAACAGCTTTCTTAGGAGCTTGCTTCCTTGTTTGAATCCCAAGATGAGTGGTAGCTCTTTTGTGGAATGAAGGGATCTTAAAAATTTCACAAAATGGAATAGGCATGTTTATCTTTTCTAGGAAGCTTGTAATGTCTATGTTTAGGTTGTGAGGGTTTTCCTTATCCTTTTCATTTGTACCTAATCCTAGGAATTTCATAATGTCATGTTTAACAGCCGGGATCTTGATTAGGTCTTTTAGAGAAACCGAAGCAGATGAATTGGCTAGCTTACTTGGAATGTTTGTTCTAGGGAGTTCCTTGTTAGGTTTTAGAATCGTGGGAGGTTTTGGTTGCTTTCTCCAAAGGGTTGCTTTGGGAACATTAGTTTTAGGGGGAGGATCAATTTTTATTTCTTGATCTGTCTTTTTGTTTGCAGGAGGAGATTGGCTAGTGTTGGTTACAGTTTTACCCTTCGAGGTGACCTCAGGAGAAAGCTTTGGAGCTTTTGGCAAGATTCTTCGGACAGGTTGATGCACTGTCTTGCTCGGCTGTGGGTCAGTCGTTTTAGGTTGCTGAGTCTTGGGAGGACTAGCCTTTGGAGGAATTGAATTGCTACAGATGGATTTTAACATCTCTTTGGTTTGTTGATCACGTCTTTTGAAATCTTCATCTTGATTCTTAAGATATGTAGCAATGTTGGTGACCATTTCACACATGTTTGTCATAAATTCCATGGTCATTTCGGGAGAGATGTTATTTTGATTAGACATCTCTTTATGGGTTCTCTTCTCAGCGGAGTCACGATTAGGAGTCGCCAGGTAGAAATTTAAACTCTACTACCAAGAGATTATGTCGTTTGAAGTGCAGAAAGGTAGTGAGACACAAAGATGTGTTGAACCAAGGTAG
Organism: Larix kaempferi; assembly: GCA_027924585.1. Lineage (NCBI taxonomy): Eukaryota > Viridiplantae > Streptophyta > Pinopsida > Pinales > Pinaceae > Larix > Larix kaempferi. Next base: position 1,404,893 of record BSBM01001018.1, read on the forward strand.
GCCCCTACCTCCCCGGCAACGGCGCCAAAAATGTTATCACACAACTTGTAGTTGCCCCTAGAGGTATCCCATCCGGGACGGTAGAGGAGTTAGGCAACTCAAGAGGTGACCTAAGAGATGCCACGGTTCCCAATGAAATGTGGGAGTCACGTCAACCGAGGCACTCTTCGCTTTAGGTCAAGGTATAATTAGACCAAGGGGGAGACCCTATACCCCAATCACAGTTGATTGGACCCAAGCAAAGGTTTCAAAGGGTGAATGAATGATGAGTTACGGAAACCAATGCAAGGCTAAGTGGGCCTAATGTTTAAGGTATGGTTGAAGGTGGTATCATGGATGTTTAGTGTTTCAACCTATGTATGGTTTAGGCCACTTAATGGGGTGTGATTATTAAGTATAGTACCATGTGTTTACACAAGTGGGTCTTGTTGCCTTGGGAAGTGTGAAATGGTTCTAAGTGAGCCCACAAGGTAGAGTTAAGTGTGAAGATGGTACTATAGGCTAGATCTAGGTTAGATTTAGAAGTTAGAGTTGGTTCTAGGGTTACCCATGTGTTAGATCTAGGGTTTGACACTAATCCCAAGAAGTGCGCCTTGCTTGGAGAAGGACTAGTGCCTTGTTGGATGGGCTAATGGGGTCAAGAAGGATGTCAAAGTGTAGATCGGGACACCTAGAAGCCAAGTCAAGTGGTTTGGATGAGATCCAATGGTTGGATCTTATTAGATCTAGGTTTTTAGGTAATGACCAAAAGTGGACCACAATTCCTTAAAACAAGGAATGCAATCCCCAAGGTGGATCGGGACAAAAGGATAGTCTAGACCTAGGTTTCAAGGCATGGGCATTCCAAATCCACAAAAATATCCAACACCCACTTCCTAGAAGTGGTCCAACTCAAAACTCCCAAGGGGTGCGACTTTCTCAAGGAGAGGCAAAAAGGGGGGTTTGGTGGACCAAACCAAGTCCAATGGCCACCAAAATGTAGATCCGGGATGCTAGTACCCCGATCTATGCATGTTCAAAGTTTCAAGTGAATCCAATGGGTAGATCTTAGTAGATCTAAGTTTTAAATTACCAATGAGGTCAAAAGGGGGTTTCAACCCCTCAAAACATGGAGAGATGTCCACAAGGTAGTTTTCACCAAAGTAAGGATATGGGTATGTGTTATCAAGTTTCTAGTTGTCAAATCAAGCGGAATCTCACATACCCATGTGCTAGATCTAGCCCAACAAGCCTCCCTCAAGGAAGTGCGCTTTAGGTCAAGGAGAGCTTTTTGTCTTAGAAAATGGGTCAATTCTTAGCCAATCACCACCAAACTATAGATCCAACTAGGGGTGGATGCTATAGAGGTGGGTTTTCAATATCTTTTCAAATTGAGGGCTAGATCTAAGTAGATCTAAGAAATACCAAAAACAAGGGTTTTAATTTGATTAGGGTTTTTGTGATCTAGAAATTATGGAAGATTCAAGGAAGAGAAGATCATACCTCTTGGGACATACCTGGATGAAGAGATGAATGCTAGTTGAGACGAGGATTACTTTGCCAAAGATCAAATGGAGAATTGTTGAAGCCCTCTTGCCAAATCGATTTTTCCAAGCCACATGTGATTCCTTCTAACCTGTCAAGCCAAGGAGCAAAGCATCAATTAGTTTAACAAATTGAAGGTAGATGCAAGCAAGAGAGAGAAAAACATAGAATAGTTGACACAAAGGCAAAACCACTCCCTGTCAAACCCAAAACGACTTCTTCCAAGCTTGAAGGGCAAGCCTCCCCACCAATTCGCACTTGTCAAAGTCGCCCTCTCAACCTGCAAATAAAGTATGGCAAATACGCAAGATAGCTACAATAGATCCTCCAGTGCAATGGACAATAGCATTTACAATCGAAACAACCAACATCCACTCCAATCCAAGCATGTACTCCAAAAGATAGAAATTTTATTCCAAGAGCCAAGAGCCAAAAATCTCTAGATGATGTTTACAATGAGGGGGTCTCCTCCTTATATAGGATAATAAAGACCAAAACCCTAGATCTCAAAACCACTTTTTGAAATGAGTGGTTGAGATTAAAAGATCTCACAACATAATCAATGGCTAATAACAAATCATAACCATATATCACATGGATCACCCATATAATGATAGCGCCCTCACTAAATGGTACAATAGAGGGTGACGTCATCCCACAAGAGGGGTATAAAGTACAATAATCCATCTCATGATGACTAGGACATGATAAAATAAGCACATGGTGGGGCTAGGAGGTATAAATCCTTGCTAGCTCACCCCAAGGCACAATGAAATAATAAAATATGTCCAATATAATAATAATGACCAAAACTGTCCTCAGAATCCATGACAGTCAAGCAGTAAATGTCCTCCTGTGATCAATCCGGGCATACCCACATGGTGAAAACTGGCTGGAAGGTAGTGATGCCACCCTGGAAGACCTCTGTGAAAACCAAATGCCAAAACCTTGCCTCAATTGCCCAAATCGATTTCCTCAGTGACCACTTTATCCCATTTTTTAACTGCCTCGGGAACTGTGAAAGTGCCAAAACTGCCTCCTAGGGTGCTAGCGCTGTCCATCTGAGCCCACCAGGCTCTCCGGGAGGGGGGATAAATGGTAATAACAAGTGGCTGGACCACCCCCTCCATCATCAGCGCCCTAGGTGAACTGGCCTCTCGGGGCCCCTGCTGCTCAGGCTGGGAAATCAGCCCCAAATCTGGTCAACAAGTGTAAAACTGCATCAATCACTGTCAGAAGTGCCCGGAACTGAAAGCTAAGTGTCTCAATGGATCCAGAAGACCCAAATCCACTAGGAATGAGTACTCATACACCCTGGGTTGCCCTAATGGGCCAGCTGTAGGGTCCACCATATATGGACAATGTATAATATGCTGATCTGTAATAATAATAACCTGCTGAACTGGATCAAACATCATCTGTATCATATGTCCATCATATGACATCATCATCAAACATGTGGGACCATAAATCATCACCAATAATCATCATACATGGTCCACATCATCACGGATCCCAAGAATATATATAATCAAGGATAAATCACATCAGTAGACTAAGACAATGCTTCTTTAATCACTTCCTAGCTAAGCTCAAAGTATAAATTCCATTCAGTGGCATTAATTAAGTTAGCATATTCCGTGATAATATAAAATTACTTGCACCCTAGTTCAAATGACAAACTTACCCATTGGACATGGTCAAACTGCTAGTGAAGGATGAAGGCTAGGAGCAAGGTTGGGCCAAGGGTTTGACTTGTCTAACTTAACTCAAAAATACTTTGGACTGGGAGAAGGGGGAAGCTACAAACTCTGTGCTGGACAAAAGAACACGGGGGATGGCTGTGCCTCACAAATGGATAAGTTGTTTAGAGAGTGCTTATTCAACTTAGGCATCATGTCTACATCAAGTTGATCCAAGTTCATTAGGATCATTCAATTTATTTCCATGGCCTTTTTGGCCTACATAACCCTTCGGATTTCAGATGTGCTGAGAAGCACAACTAGTTGCAGCTTGCATCCAGGGCATGTTTTTTATATATTCACAAGGTCAGCAATTGTTTAGATATAGCTTTTAAGAACTATTGCTTTTTGGACCTTTCTTATACTCTTCGAGGAGTATTTTTAGCTTTTCACTGCTCTTGCCCCTTTTTTTTTTGTTTCCATGGGCGAATTTATTTAGTTTCCACAGGTAGAACATGAGCTTTCAGTTTTAGCCAACAACATCTCAAGTGACTAGGGGGAGTTCGAGCCAAGGCCTACAATCCAACTCACCAAAGGCAAGTTCTGTCACCAACTCAGAGCCGAGACACTGAATAAACAGGGATGCGGTCCAAACACAGAGGTAGAAAAATAGGGAAGTCCTCAGTATCAGAAAGTCAAATGAGATAAGTCAGGGTTTAAAGTCAAACAGGAAGGTCATGTATGGATGGAGACAAATGGATATGGAGCCTACACTAGCAGACAACTGGTGTCGGGAAAGACCATGTCTATGTAAGGTGAAATACCAGTAAGTTTTGTTAGATGACCTAAAAGTGCAAGCAATTGTCCATTTTAAGGTTTACAGTTCATTTTAAGTAGTTTGCCACATCAGGAATAATATACCAAGCACATGCTATAATCATGACTAAATCAACAAGCTAATAATCCACAGTCAGTGAGAACATATCCATAGATCATACAACATCATCATAATAGCAATCATCATGCATCATCTGAAACACTGCTGAAGTACATCTCTAGGCACTGAACTGAAACTGTAATGGGATAAGTGGTCACATCAGTCATCAAATCTGAACTCTCAAGGCTCAGCCTTGACACAAGGTCAAACAATATCTGAATAATGTACTGCTCTGATCATGAGTGATCCAATATATATATAGCCATGCTCTGGAATAAATGAAGCTCTGGAATGTGCAGATATCTGCTGTACAAGAATAGTAGCCCTGCTACTATGGTGTGATAACAGGTCTCTTGGAGCATTTTGGATTCTAAGGTTAGGGTTTCATCCCTTGGAGGCTAGAGATTAGTGTTTGGAAACCCTTGGAAGTATTTGGGGAAGAAGAGGAGGACGTCTTGCCTGAGAGATAGTGTTGGAGGGATTCTAGCACTTGGAGGTGTTAGTTTTCATACATTCAGAGCATAACAAATAAAATGCATAAACAGGATCATTAGAAGAAAGACAAAGCACATAAACTATAACATAAGAGTTTATCCTGGGAAACCCAAATGGGAGAAAACCCAACAACCTTCGTATAGAGATGATAATTCCGAGATCATAGTACAATCATAAAAGAGAAAAGATGGAAATAATTTCCAAAAATAGAAACCCCAAAATAGTCTTCTCCTTTTGCAGTGCAAACTTCTCTCTCCAAGTGATGCGAACTTGTGTGAAGTGAGTGAGTGAATAATGAGGTGACTTTACCTCTTATTATACATGTGCCAAATTGGCTTTTACCCTAGTTGAGCCGACTTCCCTATTTGACTGGGCTGACTTCACTTGGGGAGCAATAAATAATTTAATATTTAAATTTTCTTTTGCTTGCTTTTCATCCCAAGGTTTACATTGATTCTTTCAAGGGTTTACATAATTAATTACATCAAGTTCATCTCCCTTAGGAGGTACAATCAAGTACAATAAAATACAATAAATAATATCTTCTGAAGTTGCACAAAATCCAACGCTCCCTCTCAACGAGAAAGGTATTCTTCGGTCTTCATCAACATCACAGTCATCTGGGTTTCATCTGTACATCTATACTGTCTCCATCATCGCTATACATACTGAAGGTTGTCCACGCAGCCTAAGTCCTTCGAGAAGTGTCATCATGCATCAAATTCACCAGTCCTTCGGTGAGTCCAAGAGAGTCTCTCCATCCTACCTGGATATCTGAGATATAAGCTATACCATCTCTGTTATACCATCTGCTACCTGTTCGTCTCATCTGCCGATGGGATTTCTCCCATACCTGGCTGAGATCCCGGACGAGCAGAGGGGCACGATCATCTACTACCTGTTCGTCTCATCTGTCGATGGGGTACTCCCGCTGAGAACCTAAATGAGTAGAGGTACCTGTGTAATCACACAACCATCTACTACTTGTTCGTCTCATCTGCCGATGGGATTTTTCCCATACCTAGCTGAGAATCTGGACGAGCAGAGGCACCTGTGTGAACCCAACCATCCACTGCCTGTCCGACTCATCTGCCGATGGGATTTCTCCCATACCTGGCTGAGCACCTGGACGAGTGGAGGCACCTGGGTGAAGGCAGGGCAAGCATCTCTATGTCATCTCTCCCTCTCAAGGAGGGACACGTTCTCTTCCACTCCAAGTCTTCCACGAAAGTATTCGAACTTCACCCTGGGAAGAGGCTTGGTGATAACATCTGCAGTCTGGTCATCTGTCGGCAAGTACTGTAACTCGACTGCACCTTTCTGCACCATATCACGTATGAAGTGATATCGAATCTCTATATGCTTCCACCTATCGTGAAATACAGGATTCACTAACATCTGCACACAGCTCTGGTTATCACAGTGAATCATGGTTGGCTCTGGAAACTGGCCAAACAATCCTGTCAGGAGTTTACGAAGCCATACTGCTTCTCGAGTTGTTGTACTAGAGTCATATACTCGGCCTCTGTAGTACTGAGTGCTACCGAGTTTTGCTTCTTGCTGCACTAGGAAATCACTACAGAGCCCAAACTGAAGCAACATCTGGAAGTACTCTTCCTATTTGCAACACATCCGGCCCAATCTGAGTCTGTAAACCCCTGCAATCTCGGGTCACATTTTGAAGCATATTTCAGGCCATATCCCACAGTGCCACGCAAGTATCTAAGCACATGTTCTGCAGCAATCCACTGAATCTGCCTCAGTTTACACATGAACTGATTGAGAGCATTCGTAGCAAAACATATATTTGGTCTGGTGTTTGTCAGATACATCACGGACCCAATCAGCTGGCGATACATGGTGGGATTAATCAAATCTGAATCTGAAGCAGAATCTCTCAGCTTCTTCAAATTTGCATCCATCAGAGTAGCCATGGACTTGTAGTGCAACATCCTGAATCTCTTTAGAATATCTATGGTGTATTTTCCTTGGCCTAGGAAAATCTCTTTCTGCCTCTTCCATACTTCTAATCCCAAGAAGTAATGCACCAATCCAAGATCCTTCATTTCGAACTCAGAGGCAAGCTTCTTCTTACACCATACGATAAGTTTCTCATTTCCAGTGAGAAACAAGTCATCAACATAGAGTACCAAAATTAGTGGCTCATCATCCACAACCTTGTAGTAAAGGTTGGGGTTTGCATCACTCTTAGTAAATCCCAAGCTCACCAGGAATTCGTCTATCTGTCCATACCAAGCACGAGGTGCTTGCTTGAGTCCATACAGTGCCTTTTTCAAACTGCATACATGAGACTCCTTTCCGTGGACGATAAACCTGTCTGGATGCTCAGTGTATACTTCTTCCTCAATAACACCATTGAGAAAGGCTGTCTTAACATCCATCTAATGCAACTTCCATCCCATAGTTGAAGCAATAACAATAATCGATCTGATGGAAGTATATCGAGCCACAGGAGAAAATGTTTCATCATAATCGACTCCCTCTTTCTACGAGAATCCTCTGGAAACAAATTTGGCTTTGTATTTTTCAACACTCCCATCTGCTCCATGCTTGATTTTGTATAGCCACTTGGAAGTCACTACTGACTTCTCCTCAGGTCTCGGCACAACCTCCCACACATCATTCTTCATGATGGATTGATATTCTTCCATCATGGCATCCTTCCAAACTTGATGTTTGGATGCTTCTTCATAAGTGGTTGGTTCTGAATCAATGATGTTACTCATCAGCGCTACATAACTGGAGAACCTCTGAGGTCTTTTGCTTTCTCTGAAAGCACCATGTGGAGCTTCATGCTCCTCTGCATCCTGCAAAGTCTGTTGTGCCCATCTAGGTCTTTTCCGACCTACTGCAACATCTGTGGGGTATCAACTGGATCAATAGGATTGATGGGTTCATCCTTTTCTGCTAACTCCCTCTGAACTAGAGGGGGAGATGATCTCATCTCCTTTGGTTCTAGCATTTCTTCATCATCGATCTCCATGTCCGATCCTCTTCCTTTCCTGACAGCCATCTCTTCTTCAAAGGTCACATCCCTACTGACTTCAATCCGTCTGGATCTCGGGATGTAGATTCTATAAGCCTTTGAAGACTCAGTGTATCCCACAAAGGTTCCCTTCTTCCCTGAAGGTTCTAACTTCGATCTTTTCTCCTTGGGAACATGTATATAGACTGGACAGCCAAAGATCCGGAGGTGGCCTACTTCTGGTTTCACTCCTGTGGAAGCTTCTTCCAGAGTCATATTTTTCAATATCTTATGTGGGCATCTATTTTGTACATATATAGCTGTTATGGATGCTTCTGCCCATAAGAACATTTGAAGATTCTGATCATGTATCATGGCTTTGGCTGCCTCCACAATTGTTCTATTCATTCTTTCCGCAACCCCATTTTGTTGAGGGTTGTAGGGAACTGTGAGCCCCCTCTTAATTCCTGCTTCCTTGCAGAAGTCATTAAATTCTGTAGAGGTGTATTCTCCACCATTATTGGATCTCAAAATCTTGATCCTCTTTCCTGACAGATTCTCGACTTGTGCTTTGAATTCTTTGAATTTGCTGAGTACTTCCTCGGGTTCCTTAGACTTGAGAAAGTACACCCAAGTCTTCCTTGAGTAGTCATCAATGAATGTTATGTAGTAATGATATCCACCCAATGAAGCAACTGCCATGGGTCCGCACAAGTCTGAGTGTACTAGATCCAAAATCCCTTCAGATCTACTCTCACTATCTGGAAAAGATCTCTTGGTATTCTTGCCAAGTTGACATCCTCTACATGTTCCATCATGCTCTACCTGAAGTACTGGTAGACCTGTCACTATATTCTTCAGTGCTGGGAGAGCTCGATAGTTTAGATGAGCTAGTCTTTTGTGCCATAATTCGCCCATACTTGAAGAATCATGTACTAGGGCTTGGACTGGTGGGGTGTTTAGACGATACAATCTCTCCTCTCTTATGCCAATAACCTTGGCTGTATTCGTACTTGAGTTCTTGTGCCAAGCAAATACTTTCCCTTCAGAGAAAGCTACTTTATATCCCTTGTCCTCCAAGACTGAGATGGAGACAAGATTTCTTTTCATACCAGGTACATAGAGCACATCACTCAAGCGCAGAGTATCACTTGATTCTAGTTGAAGGGAGGTGGCCCCAGATCCCTTCACAGTGTAGTTAGCATATCTCCAATTACAACACGGAGATGAGAATCTTTCTCAACTAATTCTGAAAGATTTTCTCTATAACTTGTCATGTGTCTAGAAGCACCACTATCTATGAGCTAAGTATCTCACTAGTGGCGGGAATAGTACTTGATAAAGCTGCTATGAAGAGAAATTCTATACGATCTTCATTCCTTTGCTTCTTGTGATGATGATCTTCTTCTACATCAGCAGTTGACGCTTCATGCTTTCTTTTACTTGAGCTTCGACAGCTACTGGTGTAATGACCATATTTCTTGCACCTATAGCATTGAATCTGAGATATGTCCTTTTTCTTCTTTTGATCTGGGCGAGGACTTGATCTCCTATCTTGGTGCTTGTGTTTGTGGAACTTCCTTCCTTTTCCCTTACCTTTCTTGGCATGGGATACGAATGCTTGATTTTCTTCAGGTTGAGTGCCATGAAGTCTTTGACGGGCAACAATTCTTGTCTCTTCCTGAGAGCAATCTGCCCATAGTTTATGAAACTTGGGTAGTTTGGATCTACCACTTATGCTTTGGATGAAAGACTCCCAAGATGGTGGAAGACCATTCAGAGTGTTGATAACAAGCTCTTTATCATCAATGGGATCTCCACTGGTACTAAGCGTGTCCCTTAGTTCCGTGAACCTCATGAAGTATGAGGTAATGGATTTTGACTTGGACATCTTCTTATTTGAAAGTTGGTTCCTCAATGTAATGGATACATTGATACTAGTGTTCAAACAACTTCTTTATGGTCTTGAACATTTCCTAGCAGTCTTCTTCCTTGAGATCTGTGGTACTAAGTGATATCTAACTAAGTCCACCAAAATCGTTCTTGCTTTGGCATCATTCTTCCTCCAACGGGATTTGTCTTCTTCGACCTCTGGTTCTGTGACCTTCTCATTTACATATTGTAAGAGATCATTTTCTTCTAGTAGTAGAAGAACCCTAGACTTCCAAGAGATAAAATTGGAAGCTCCTTCCAGACGATCTTCAACCTTCATACCAATCATCTTGACTGCAGATCTGGTTCAGAAACCCTAGCAGGAGCTAGGTCAAAAATGAAAGTTGGAATTTTGGAAAATTGATTCCACAGGTAGATGTGCCCTAGCAAGGCAAGTTGAGATGAGGCAGGGCTGATCCAAATATGTGGAGAAAAGTAGGTGAAACCTGAAACCCTAATTTCTGCTGTAGCTGCTGAATTAGGTCAAAAATTGAAAATCCTCGGAATTTAATTTTGTCCCCACCAAAAGATGCGCCCTCCTTAGAGCGAGATTCCCAATGCTCTTTTTCTTCCAAAAAGTTGAGTGAAGACTTCGAAAGATGAAACCCTAGTTTCGACAGGGTTCCGACAATGGCTTCTTATAGTACCACTCTGATACCATGTTAGTTTTCATACATTCTTAGAATATTAATTCAAATGCATAAATAGGATCACTAGAAGAAAGGCAAAGCACAAAAACTATAACACAAGAGTTTATCCTGGGAAACCCAAACGGGAGAAAACCCAACAACCTTCGTATAGAGATGATAATTTCGAGATCAGAGTACAATCATAAAAGAGAAAAGATGGAAATACTTTCCAAAAATAGAAACCACAAAATAATCTTCTCCTTCTGCAGTGCGAACTTCTCTCCAAGTGATGCGAACTTGTGTGAAGTGAGTGAGTGAATAATGAGGTGACTTTACCTCTTATTTATACATGTGCCAGACTGGCTTTTAACCTAGTTGAGCCGACTTCTCTATTTGATGGGGCCGACTTCACTTGGGTAGCAATAAATAATTTAATATTTAAATTTTCTTTTGCTTGCTTTTCATCCCAAGGTTTACATTGATTCTTTCAAGGGTTTAAATAATTAATTACATCAAGTTCATCTCCCTTAGGAGGTACAATCAAGTACAATAAAATACAATAACTAATATCTTCTGAAGTTGCACAAAATCCAACAGGAGGAGGCTATGGTATGTATGTACTTCATTACACATACAATAAAATGATTACACATACACAAGGAATTTCTTCTTCAAATCAACTTATCATTCAACTAATCAATGTTAAAATTCCAAACCCTAGGTGATCACTATCCTTATCTTCTCAACTAAACAAAATTGTTATTTAATTATAGAAATTGAATTCTTCACATAGCAATAATCACACATATAGTTGGAAAGTAAATAACGAAAGCATAAACACAATACATGGGTAATTACTCCTTCAAATCAACTTTTCATTAACAAATTGAAGTTTACAAGGAAACATCCACAAAATGTTAAATTAGTAGCTATACGTGACACCCAAAAACCATATCTGCACACATATTGAGATGATCTGCCTTTTGAAAAATGAGAAAAACTGCATGTTGCCTGGTTTGGGCTGCTGTACGTCCTTGTTCTTATGACTATATGGACTATCTCATACGACTGTACATGTTTATCTGAATGAAACTTGTATGATTGAACAAAACCTACTTGCAGGTTTCTACTTGCTTCTTGATTGTAGCTCCTCTGTTATGCTCCAAAAAAACTTGTCTTTCAGTGTATGTATGTCTTAACCCTCTATCATGACCAACTTTTATACTTAAGCTGAAACCCTAATCTCTTAGTGAGATGTATGGTTGAGATTAATCTAAAACACTAGTATATAAAAATACACTTTACTATACTCAACACTAAATATAAGACTTTCACTTTATTACTAAAGTGAATTACAAAATAGATTTAACTTGAACTACTTCCAGCATGTTCACATTGAACCTGCGTGGAAGTTTTGTTCGAGCTATGTTCTTCAACAATCAAAGCTTACAAGGCAACCTACACTATTGCTTAAAGCCAACAACTACATGGTAAACAAAACCACCCCAACCTGAGGCGTACGATGCGTTGAAGTGAGTATAACCTGCACAACCTATCAAGAAACAATATCTGTTGATGTATGACCTACTGTACAACTATACAAGATTGTGTGGATCTGTAGTACGAACCACTGTACAACCTGTGTGCTCTATGACTCGCTGTCGTTAATATTCTGCCTGATAGATGGCTATGCTCTCTCTTCTAGTCGTTGTCCTTGTTCTCTAAAACCGTGTCTAAACTCTATCTTGACCTGTTTTTATATTTTAGTTGAAACCCTAATTTACCAAAACCCTAATCTTATTGAGATGTACGGTTGATATTAATCGTTGTCTAATTCATTAATGTAGTAAATTCACTTTATTAGACTCAACAACTAAAAATAAGACTTCATCTTTTCTAAAATGAATTACAAAATAGAATTATCTCGAATCATTTTCGACACATTCACATTGAACCTATGCAAAAGTTCTTGTTCGAGTTATATCTTTAAAATACCCTAATTTTCCAAAACCTTAATCTCTTAGTGAGATGTACAACTAAGTTTAATCCTTGTCTAATTCATTAATGTAGTAAATTCACTTTATTAGACTCAACAACTAAATATAAGATTTCATCTTTTCCTAAAATAAATTACAAAATAGAATTATCTCGAATCACTTTCGTGTCTCGACACATTCACATTGAACATGTGTTGAAGTTCTTGTTCAAGCTATAATCTTCAACATTCCCTCTTAACGAGGAAGGAGTAATGCACCAATCCGAGTTTGGCTTTGAATGCTTCAATCTTCTCTTATGCTAAAGGCTTGGTTAGAATATTAACAACTTGTTGATCTCTAGGTGCACATTGGAGCGTTACTGCTCCCTTTTGAATACTATCTTGTATGAAGTGATATTTGATCTATGTGCCTGGAGATGTCAAAAAACACTGGATTCTTAGAGAGTTTGATACAACTCTGATTATCACTGTAAATCACCGTGGGATCCAACTCCTGATCAAGCAATTTTGCAAGCAACTTGTGGAGATAAATGGTCTCACAACTAGTAGTACTGGCTGCCATATACTTTGCCTCTGTTGAGCCAAGTGCCATGAAAGTTTGCTTCCTACTGAACTGGGATATCATCATTGATCTCAAACAAAAGTAACTCCCTGAGGTGCTCTCCTTGTCTGATGCATCGCTTGCCAATCTGAGTTTGTATACTCCTGCAACTTCACTTCACCATCTCCAAAATATCTTAAACCATACTCCATTGTGCCCCTCAAGTATTTGAGCACGTGTTTTGCTGCTACACAATGCTCCTGCCTAGGCTCCACCATGAATTGACCCAAGGTGTTCACTGCAAAACATACATCTGGCTTAGTGTTGATTATATACATTATGTAATATTCTAATTGATATTTTGTTGTCTTATGTAGTTCTCTGATGTAGTTTCTTGCTTTTCTGATGCCTTGTAACTCAATACTAGAGTAAAATGTGAATGCATGTGTTGTACTAAGGTTGCATGATCATGCATGCAAGTGCATGGGTTTGCCAAAACCCTAAATAACCCAAATGTTCAGAAATGCTATAAAGTGGGGATAGTAGAGATGCATGTACATACCAATAGCTGAAGTAGTCGACGCAGATCAATATGAAGCCAACATGCAGAACATGTGTCGGTGATTGAGCAAGATATGGAGTGCGCCTTCCTCAGAATGAAAGGTGGATTCCAAAAAAATTAAAAAAAAAATTAGAGTTAGGATTCCAATTCCTTGATTACCAATTTCTGTATGAGTCACATCTGCACTGGTTTCCTTCCCCAGTTCAAATTGCACCCGTGGCTTGTGTAAATTTTGCACTTGTACATGCATTATAAATGAGAAAACGTTTCATATTTGGTGTCTAATTGTTGGATTTACATGGGTTTATGCATATACATAGTTAAATTTTGAATACTTTATGTACTTTTTTAATTCCGCTGGTTATTATGCTGTTTTTTTTGCCGGTTCCAGTCTGGTTCTTAATTTTGGGGAAAACCAGTTGTGGTCTGGTTCCAGTACTGATAATTTTTATGAAACTGAGATGGGTTTGTTTATATTTGCAGCCTTATGCAAGAGCCTTTTTGCTCTATACCTGTAATATGGATCATTCAGGAGGACACTCTAGCCAAGCGCCTTGGACAATATGCTTTAAATGGATGGAAGAACATTATTTTTGAGTGGCAGCATACCTTTCGACGAGCAGATGTCATCGTGTTTCCAGACTATACCCTTCCAGTAAGTGGACTAAGTATTTGAGGTGTAATGCGCATCCTTTTCTTATTAAAAATTTTATTCTTGTTATAGGGAGTCGGAATGATACTGTACAAAGCATGATAAGGATGTACTTTAATTCTCCTATTGCAGATGATGTACAGTAAGCTTGATACTGGAAATTTCTTTGTCATTCCTGGTTCTCCAATTGATGTATGGGTTGCAGAAAGATTCTCAGCTGTACATGGAAAAGAGGAACTGCGAATAAATTTGGGATTCCATAAAGAGGATTTTGTTGTTCTTGTGGTTGGAAGTCCTTTCGTATACAATACCCTATGGTGGGAGCATACCATGGCAATGCAGGCTATCCAACCATTAGCGTTAAAGTTTATCAATCAGTATCACAGAACATTTAGACTTATTTTCTTGAGTAACAATTTGACGGGACGCTATGGTCTAGCTTTGCAGGTATGTACTTTCTAGATTTCTTGGGGCAGTTTAAGTATGGGTGTTGTATTTTTTGTTTGTAGAGTTTTAAAGGCCTGAGGCATGGAAGGACAATGGGTACTTTCCATAAAATTATTATTCTATTTGCTTCACACACACACACACGTCTCTAGCTATCATTGTCCTTGTGTGCCTTTTAAATAGTATTCCATTGCAACACTGATATGAAATAGCAACACTTATTTCTCCATGGAGCATTTACATAAAAACACTCTTATTGAACAATAAACTATTTACTAGTTGATGCAAATAAAACCATCCTGCTAAAGTGATGAATCTTGAAAGGCTGTTGTAATAATTAGGGAGATATCTTGTTATGATTATAGATACATTTACATGATGGGGTATATTTTGAATTGTGGGATAGAGCAAAAATGTCCATATGTAATGAATCACAGGTATATTTTAAGACTCAAAACCACTTCATCTACACACATCCTTCTAGCATTCAAGGAATTGATTATAAATATTTGAAAATGGTTCTTTTGTCTTTTACAATTTAAAAGTATCATCACTTATTAATTATTATCTTTGGCAGAGATTTGGGTTGGTAGGTGTTGCCACTGGAAGCACACCTGGGGGGAACGGAGCAGAAATATTCAAGCTGCTAGGTGTGTCCTTGGGGGCAGTAAGCTGCGTTCCCCCCAGGTGTGCTTCTGGTGGCAACAGTAGGGATTTTAATTTTCAACTAAATTCCCAAATTTTATTCTCAAAATTTAGATGCTCTAGAGAGGGATGTCTGAAGCTTAATTATATATATATCATGGTTTCTGTTATCAAACAAGGCTGTTGGGGCTCTGAAATGGAAAATCTAGATGAAATTTGCCAAATGATCGAATTTTTACTCATGGATACTGCTGGACTTTTTTCCCTTTCCTTGGAATACATATCCTTGGGAAACCCGCTGGGCACTTCCCCTCATTCCAAGGATGATACCCAAGGTAAACCAGATTCCACAGAAACTCGAGGCTTTGTCAACACAGGGCTTGAGGCCATTACAACAATATTTCAACACATCACTTGCAGGAATTGAACCTGGGTGGGGAGGATAACGCTCTCCACAACCGCCCAGGATAGACGCAGTTGACTGTGGATACCACTGAACTTGTGAGGAGAGATATATGCCTCAGCACTGAAAGATCTGCCACCGGAATGATAAATCAGGGTTGGAGTCATGTGACCTAGTGATCCACCCCTGGAAGCCCCGGACACCAACCTCAGGGCTTCAAGCCCTTTCATGAGGTAGTCAACAATACCACTAAGCCATAGTACTTCCAAGGGAGAAACCAGAGGGTCTGGCCATAACCCCCACTCAGAAAAATCTGGCTAAACACCCCTCCTGGTCAGAAAAATAACCCTCTCCTTCCCTGGGGCACAACCTTCAAATTCAAATCAACAAGGGCTACGGATCCTTAGCCCTGCTCTAGAGACAACGCTTCAGAGTCTATAGACACCACTTTCAGGACATCTTGTCCAGGATGTCTCTCATGAACTCCCTTATCCGACTCACTGTAATCCATGGCTCTGATATTTGGGGACCTGGATTGCTTGATTCTGAATGGGCGTTAGTTGAGAGAGTTCGGATCCTTCTCCTCTGACACATCATCAGATGCAATTAAACAGTCCCTGAACACATCATCCTAGCAGAGTTTGGAGCTCTGTCCTTCTGACTTGAGACGGTGTTGAATCAGGTCTCTTATCTACATCATATTCGGAGATTCGTCGACTTGACGAAAGGGTGCGATTGATACCCATAATTAGTTTATTGTTCTTCAAAGGCTTTAGCCTCATCCATCCCCTTTGGTTGGGCTCAAGGATGGTTTGCGAGGGTCTCAGATCTTTTGGAGTTAGTGGGCATTCACATGGACTGATTCCCTCCATTTAAATATTCCTTAAACGCACCTAGCCACCTCTTACCCCTCAGATAGGAGTTGAACAAGATCATTAGGGATGCCATCTATAGACAATTTATCCAGAATCCAGATCACTTAGGTTAATCCTCAAGGTGGGTTATGCCCAAAGATGGCCTTCTACGTTGAGCACTTCTTGGAGCTAAGTGATAGGCTCATTCTTCGGCCTTAGTATACTCCTCGCCATTGGATGCATGTTATTTGCATTCCTTTAAGATAGTAGTTCAAAGTGGGCTCTCATAGAATTCGGGTAGAGACAAACCACTAGGTTGATCGATTTGATAGGACCTATTAGCTATGCCATCTCCAGAAGGTTGAGACTGAGCAACACTTCATCTCTCACTGCCCCATCTACTACGAGATCAGAGGGAGATTCCATTTCCTATTCAGAGGGACCTAGACCCTCACCAACTTGTTCAGATATCTCGATCAGAGATGCATGGCTTTATACTTGTAGGAGGCCCTCAGGTTTCGAGCTCATATTCTTCAGCCTCCTACTAGACCAGATTCTACCTAGTGGATCACTTCCTTTTTCATGTTACTACCCTTAGGGAGGGGCACTAAGAGGTAGTCTAACATCAGTGCAGCTTCTGACTCCAAATCTGTACGGACCCATGGGACCCTTAGGGAGGGGCACTTAGAGGTAGTTCGACATCAACGTAGCTTCAGACTCCAGATCTGTACAGACCTGCGGGGCCCTCCCCTGTCCCTTGAGATCTCAGTGGCATGACCAAGCTACACCTCTTCCCAGGTGGTAGAAGAGATCCCCTAGGCCTTAGTGGTAGCCTACCTCCTCTAGAGAACAACGCAAAGGGTGACCCAAACCTTCTACTAGTTCTTCCTCGAGACAACATACTATTCTTAGTTTCCTTCATTTGGCCTCAGTTGTTAGAAGAGACGAGTCTATCCCTTGATAGACCTACCTCATTTCTTTTAGATTTTTTTGCTCCTGGATCCTTTCCTCATGTATTTCTCCACCCACGTGTGGTCTCCCGCACTCATGGTCGAGGGCTTTTCATGCCTCGTATAGATCTCTCCTCTCTTCTCTTCTTTACTCTACTTTCCCTTTCTTAGTGTTGCCTTTTATAGGAGACCTTTTGGTACTCCAGCTTTGTAACAACATCATTGTACTTGACAGTGCCATTGACCTATTTTGTGGTCACTAGCCAAACATTAATGAAATTATCTTATCTTATATTTATCTCCAAGCCCCTTGGTCTAGATAGGTTTGTCGAATTTAGAGATAAGCTTGGTGTATTTTCTAGAATGATCATCAAGGGGAGTTGTAGTACTTTAAGTTATTCACAACTAACACATACTTTTGTTGCACCCAGAGTAGCGAGGTGCTTACAGCCCAGTATGGTGGAGATGTTGTCACATAACGTAACGTAACATAATGTTATGCTACATTACAAAAAATGAAAAGTACTTAAAAATTCATGTTGGCTCATAAAATAAGAAATTGAAATCAAATGAAAAGTATTTAAAAAATCCATGTCGGCTTTTAAAATAAAATAAAATTAAAACCAACATAGATCTATCTTAAACTCAAACTTATGTGTAAAGTTTTTTGAACATGTAAAAAATAAGAACTTACGTGTAAAGTTTTCTGAACATGTAAAAAAGTTAGATAATTTTTCATGAACATGTAAAAACGTTAGTTAAAGTTTTATGAACATTTAAACAAGTTAGATAAAAAAAATTTACACCTGAAGAAATTGGATCCCTCTCCGTGCTTGGTAGATGCGGGTTTAAGATGGATCTATGTTGGTAATAATTGAAATGCATGAGAAACAGTTATATAACCTCTCTCTCATCTCTCACATATGTAAAAGAAACTTTTGAAGTATTGACTATGATATGAAGCAATGTTGCAAACATCATGTCAACGTATATAGTTCCAAGGGTTTGAAAAGAAACTTAACGACAACATAGGGGAAAAAATTGACAAATTTAAAAAGAATACATCAAATAAACCCATTACCACCTTAATATGAAAAAAATTGATATATGTGATGTCTACTGAAACATCGCACATCAGTACTGAATCTTGTCTTGAGTTCTGATTATACTAATTATTAAGCCTTGAAATATCATCGAAAATATAATAAATGTATCTCATCATCATGAGGCATCTACAATGAAATTGGATAAATAAACCATCGATTCTTTCTACACTTTATATGGGCAAAGGTAATGACTCTTCCTCTAGAAGAAGGCCCTAGTGTTGGAGATGGACTTTGACGTCCTCTGGAAGAAGGCCTTGGGGTTGGAGTTGGACTTTGACATCCTTTGCTAGTGCTAAGTCTTATTCCCAATGCCTGTGAAGGTGGTGGCACACTTCTAGTGTCAATATCCACCTCCTGTAACGGTGTTTTCTCTAGAACATTCTCTTCCATCACACTCCCCCTTGCCACCCACTCCCGTAATCACTTAGGGGTGGACTCCATGGTAAGTCTCTTAGACTCCACCTTTTATGCAACAATGTCATCAATCCAATCCTTTGAAATGGCCTCCATGTTAGGAGTTTTCTCAAGTTGTATCACCCACAATTGGAGTCTGTAGTAGACATAGAAAATGTCATAAAGTCTCTGGGATTTTAACTTATATGAGGGTCATAAATGATAATACACAATTTAGAGGGTGACAGGGCATAAATGATAATTTATAATGAATTTAAAATTTAATCAATGTATTGCACTTTTTAGTGTGTATTTTTCCAAAAGCACTCTGGTTGTGCTTGCAGCATGAAGAGCTACGCATTTGGCTAAGCACCTAAATGACAAGTTTTTGTAAATTGAGAACACTTGTGCCATAGTTTGCCCACCAAGCATCCACGATGAATAAGAGAAACATAAGAAACAGAGAATGAAGAGGCGTTGAAATTTTAAACAAAGTTAAGCTTACTTGGCATTTTGGTCTTCTTGTCTTAAACAACCATGTCAAAGCCAATTGTTTGAGTGGCCAAGCTAATTGTTTCGATTTCTTTAAAAATCTTCATATGTTCTAAACTATAATTACTTGAACTAAACTTAATAACTATAACTAAACCTTCATGTAAACTCGACGTCATTCTCTAAACCAATGTTATCGGAACCGGACCATAATTGATTGAACTGATCAATGTGATCAGTTCTGTAACCTTTTTGGTTCAAATTGTAGCCTAAAACCATAAATGATCATTTCCACATGGAACCAACCTTTTTTTGCCTGAATCGACCAGTTTTGTACACTGTGGTACTAACCCATCCCCCATTATTTTTTTTTATTAAAAAAATAAAATTAAAACTAAAAGCCTAAAAGTAAACCTAGACCCTTCCCATTGCTATTAAACTTGTGAATGCACTTAGAGCCTCTTTGTTTATGTATTTGGATTCAAATATGGATAGCACTCGATGCAATTTAGAGCCTTTTTGTTTGTGTATTTGCATGTTTCAGTTTGTGCTATTTTGGTTACATGCAAGTTTACTTGCTGTAAGCATGAAAAGGCTTTGCATATTTTTTCTAGTGGTTTGGATTCACACACACATATATATATATATATATATATATATTTTTTTTTTTTTTTTTATATATATAATCAAAATTTGAATATTTTATGTATTTTTGGGTTGATTGTTTTTCTTTTCTTTTCTAGTTTCTGTTCTTGGGGTCCACTGGTTCCGTAAGCAATTTAGTTATAATAACATTGCTTTTAACAAATGAGAACATTGGGTTGAGGTAGATCCCTGCATGATAAATGGGGCGATGGAGTGTATTGTTCCATCACTCATCAATCACTTTCCATTTCAATAATTGTTTCTCGTAAACCTCATCCCCCTTGACCACATAGTAGGTACCAATGTTGAAAAAGTCGGATTCGGCAAAAAGTCAGCAAGGGTCCCGAAAACAATTTCTCGGCAACATCGGCGAAAAAATTGGGAAAAATCGGAAAAAGTTGGCAAACATTAAAAAATACAAAATACATTCATTTTCTTTCAGAATTTTAAACATATAAAGCAACAATAACATCAGATAAACACATTGGAACATAAATATGGAGAAAGCACTGATATATATCATCATCATGTAGTCATGTCAAATATAAAACGATACATCAAAGTCGATACTGAATCCTGAAAGTCTGAAAGTTTGAAACACCATAGTTGTCCAATCAAGGACTCAAAACTCAAAAGTAGATAACCAATACAAAATGACATCACATATATAAATGTATCTCAGGAAAACTAGTAGCTATCTATCTAATATCAATGCCCTCTTCCCCTTTTACGGGAAAAGGTCATGGGCCGTTTGTTAGGCTTGCCCCTAGCACTAGAAGTAGCAGCAGAAGACCCTGCCCCTGCATCGAACATCGGACGATGAGTGACGGATGGAGGACTAGATGTATCAATCGGTGTAGGCGGTGGTGGCGATGCTAGCACATCACCCTCCGTGGTGGCTCTGACCTCCTCCTCCTCCTCCTCCTCCTCCGCTTGCCCTTCTTCTCCCTCTAGCCATGTAGGTTTCTCCTCCATGATAGGAGTCTCAATCTCCACCCTCCAATCAGATAAAATATCAATATTGTCTAAGGCGATGGCATCAGCATTTGGTGCTTTATTTATCTGTGTCATCCATAAGCGGAGATTATAATGGACATACACCAAATCATTGAGATGTGTGAACTCCAACCTGTAAGAGGAAAATAATTTTTTTGTATGAGTCTAGAGGTTCAAGTTTAAAAAATTAATGAAATATAATTATAATATGTGAGGATGATAGATTCACAAATTATATTAAATGAAATTGATTTGTTGAAAATGTAAAGTCTAAGACTCTAACCTTCTGCGTCTCTTTGCGTGTACTTTTTCAAACACACTCCAATTCCGCTCACATCCTGAAGCGGTACATGTTTGGCTAAGAATCTTGATGGCAAATTTCCGTAAATTTGGTGTCCTTACACCATACTATTCTTTTATTTTTTTTTGCCATTTTTCCAATGATTTCCATGTCCATAAATATCAAAAAGAGTCAAAATGTAAGGGAGTTTTAGAATGGAATAGCATGTTTTCTTTCTTAGATCTTTAGCCACCCTCTTGTTATCATTTTTCATGGCCAAAAATATAAATTTAGAGGTTTGATTTTTTAAGCCAAATTGTTGCAATTTTTTCAAATGGGGTTTAATTTCTTGTTTTTGTATTTTTGTGCCCTAGGTTTGCATTTTGAGGCTGCCATTCCATTTTCCAAGATGCCAAAGCCATTGGATCCATTTTGGCAGTATGGTGAGCCCGAGGATGATGGAAACAGGCAAAATTTGAGTTGCAAATTGTGTGGGCATCACATGTCAGGAGGGGTTAACAGGTTGAAATACCATCTAGCTAAACTCCCTAGGCATGATGTTGGCGTTTGTACTGCAGTGACCCCAGAGATCATGAGTTCTGCCCATGACGCAATCCATGAAAAGAATAAAAAGAAGGATGAGATCGCCGCAAACAGAGCTGAGATTGCAGCTTTTGGCCTAACAAGAAGTGTGGGGGCAACAGGATCTGCCACTTTCGGTGAGGGTAGTGCGAGGGGTTCCACAGCCACGGCGGGGGCCTCATACCATTTTGGTCCACGAACAGGAGGTGGATCACAACCTTCTATCAAGGCATTGATAAAGAAAAATGACAAGGTAGAAGTGGACAGGGTGATGGGGAGGTGTCTTTACTGGAGTCACATACCTCTCAGCATCGTAAAAAACAATCCATTTTGGCAGCCGATGTGTGATGCCATTGCAGCATTTGGCTCGAGGTATAAAAGTGCCACCTTTGATGAGTTGCGGGGTCCAATCCTTCAAGCAGAAAAGAAGGACATTGGTGCTAGGTTGGAGGAGCTCAAGCAGTCATGGGAGAGCATTGGATGCACAGTCATGTCAGATGGTTGGTCAGATGGTAAGGGTAGATCCCTTATCAACTTTATGGTACATTGTCCTAGAGGTACCTTGTTTGTGAAATCAATCGATGCATCGGCATATGTAAAAGATGCAGCGCTCTTATGTGAGTTGTTAGATGGGTTCCTACAAGACATTGGGGTGCACAATGTTGTGCAAGTTATTACGGATAATGCAGCTAATTATGTGGCTGCTGGTAGGATGCTTATGGAGAGGCACCCCACTTTGTTTTGGACTCCATGCGCTGCTCATTGTATTGATTTGATGCTGGAGGATATGGGAAATTCCCTTTATCAAGGTGGTGATTGATCAAGCTAAGAGCATCCCCAAGTTAATTTACAACCATACTTTTGTTCTCAGCCTCATGAGGAGGCACACCAAAAACAGGGAGTTGAAGCGTCCCGCAATCACGCGCTTTGCCACCACCTTCATTACTCTTCAGTCCTTGCTTCAATGTCAGTTTGAGTTGAAGCAAATGTTTGTTTCTGATGAGTGGCGTGATTGTGCTTACAGCAGGAGAGAGGATGGGAGAACCATTGCCAAGTTGGTGTACACTGACTCCTTCTGGGAAGGAGTGGGGGAAGTGTGCTCGATGAGTGAACCTTTGGTAAGGGTTCTGAGACTTGTTGATGGTGATAATTTTAATTTACAACCATACTTTTGTTCTCAGCCTCATGAGGAGGCACACCAAAAACAGGGAGTTGAAGCGTCCCGCAATCACGCGCTTTGCCACCACCTTCATTACTCTTCAGTCCTTGCTTCAATGTCAGTTTGAGTTGAAGCAAATGTTTGTTTCTGATGAGTGGCGTGATTGTGCTTACAGCAGGAGAGAGGATGGGAGAACCATTGCCAAGTTGGTGTACACTGACTCCTTCTGGGAAGGAGTGGGGGAAGTGCGCTCGATGAGTGAACCTTTGGTAAGGGTTCTGAGACTTGTTGATGGTGATAATTTTAATTTACAACCATACTTTTGTTCTCAGCCTCATGAGGAGGCACACCAAAAACAGGGAGTTGAAGCGTCCCGCAATCACGCGCTTTGCCACCACCTTCATTACTCTTCAGTCCTTGCTTCAATGTCAGTTTGAGTTGAAGCAAATGTTTGTTTCTGATGAGTGGCGTGATTGTGCTTACAGCAGGAGAGAGGATGGGAGAACCATTGCCAAGTTGGTGTACACTGACTCCTTCTGGGAAGGAGTGGGGGAAGTGTGCACGATGAGTGAACCTTTGGTAAGGGTTCTGAGACTTGTTGATGGTGATAAGCCCGCAATGGGCTATTTGTATGAGGCCATGGATAGGGCCAAAGAGACCATCCGGAATTATTATGTGGGCAAGGGTACCCTGGGGCACAAGAGGCACATGTTGTTATGGGAGTTGATTGATAGTCGATGGACCAGGATGCTTCATAGACCCATTCATGCAGCAACACTCTTCCTCAACCCTGCATTTTCCTACAAATGCAAATTTGATTTTGATGGTGAGGTGTTGGAGGGGCTCTTCACTTGTATTCAGAGGATGGTACTTGATTATGAGACTCGCAATGCAATCAATCGCGAGTTAGAGGTGTATCAGGATGGTACTGGAGTATTTAGCTTTGCTGATGCTATTCGTGACAGGACCAATTTCATGCCAGGTAAGTTATTAAAGTGTTTAACTTTTATTTGCAAGTTGAAATTTGAAATTTTGAATTATGATTTATTTATTTCCTTATTTGTTGTAGCTACTTGGTGGCGAACCGGAAAGAATATAGGCAAGCAAACATGCAAAAAATCATAAAAAAAATACAAGAAAATGAATCACTACATACCTGTGAGACGAATTGGTTGATTGGCAAAGTTTTGACTCTTGAAGTTGAACTCTTTCTCCACAAAAATTCACAATGGTGAGCTTTGATCTTGTTTGGAGTCTTGGATGCCTCCAAAGTAGTTGATGGTGCCCTCTTGCCCTTCACACTCCTTCTCCAAATGCCAAATGAAACAAATGACCCAAAAAAATCACTTTTGGTCTCTTTAAACCGTGAGTGTGACGGACTGGGCGCTTTTTTCCATCAACTCGTGCGGTTTTCGAATAAGTCCGCAATTTTTAGAAAAAGTCGGAAATCGACGATTTTTTAAAAAATCGCGATTTTTGCGAGCTGATTTTTCAGCAGGGTCTTCACCTCGCGACTTTTACAAAAAGTCGCGATTTTTCGGCGACTTTTTCAAGCTTGGTAGGTACAGATGACTTCTTTGGCCCTGTCTATGGACTCATACAAGTAGCCCATTGCGGGCTTGTCTCCATCAAATAAGCGAAGAACCTTTATCAAAGGTTCAAACTTCAGTAATGGCACATGCCTCTCCTACCCAAAAACTTTGTTTGTATTACTCTAGGCTAAATGTGGCCTACTCCGATTGAGTGCTAAAAGCTAAAGATCACCACTGATTACACTGACTTGGGGGTCCAATTCTTAGGGTCTAGATTTGGTTCGAGGAAATCCCTCTAGCCTCGAATCAACGAGGACTATGGATCCCTCACTCTTCTCGAGTGTCGGTGCTGTTAGAACCATTTTTAGGTCACTCAACTCAAGATGGACCTCGTCGACAACCTTAGTAGACCCACAGTTCTTTTTTGGTTCGGAGGTTTGGGGACCTAATATAATGGAGTCAATTTGGGCCATGATAGATATAGTTTAGATTCTCAAGCTTCATTGCATCATTAGATGCAAGACGCCAATTCCCCATGCCATTATTTAGGAAGAGTTTGCGGCATCTTCCTTTAGGATTGAAACCATTTTTGTGTTGGTTTCCCTTTAGCACTAGGTTCGGTGCTTTGCAGACTCAACCAACTAGTAGGGATCGCTATCCTTATCTTGTCTATTGTTCCTTGGAGGTCATAGCCACTACTAGTACCTTTGGTCAAACTCATTGTTGGTTTGTGGAGGCTACATGTCTACTTCAATTTGTTGGCATCTCGATAAATCATCTCTCTTCATTCATTTATCTTTGGATGCCCCCTATTGAATCCTGCTAAATAGGATTTGCTAGCTCTATCATCTTCATGAGACCGAGATGGAAGAGCACTTCATCTTCAAATGCCCGATATACTACGAGATCATAGGATGATTTTACAGTCTTTGCAAAGAGTCTTAGAAATTTTTGCCCATTTTCTTTCACTTCCTAGACTATAGATGTTTGGCTCTATACATGAGATATGCCCTTAGACTTGTATCTTGTTCACTCCGCCCACCCCTACCCAATGCAGACCTTGTCAGGCCAATCACAACTTTCTTATAGACAGAGGTACCTAGAGACATGTAAACAACAACACTACATCAACTCTTAGATTGGTGAGACCTTGGGAGGCATTTTGTGCTCGACTAGCGAGGTGATTATAGACATGTTGCCTCAGATCTTGGGGGGGGGGGTGCTCGTACCGCACCAACAATCAAGATACCTCCCCTAGATCTCGGTTGTGGGTTGTGGCACCTTAACAATGACACCTATCTCAAACTGGTTCTTCTTGGCCATCCAATTCATTTGACAAGACATATATCATGAGTTTCTTCTCTACGGGCTCGAATGTTAGAAGAAATTACATCAGGGGTTGTTGATCTACCCCAGGCAAGCCACCCTCCTGATAGTGTTGGTGTTTTTCTTCAACTCTCCTTAGAACTTGCACATAGCTTCCATATTGATCTATATCCCCGCTCCATGCTCTGAGGTTGTGGATTTTAGGTCTTTTACAACATAGGCTAGTTTTGCTTATATCGTTTTTTCTCTAGGAGTGACCTTTGTGTTCCCACTTTGTATTTCACATTATTGTACCTAGCAATTCCTTTGTCCTATTTATGGTCATTGTTGGACATTAATAAAATTATCTTATCTTATCTTAACCTCCAACATACAAGTTAGGAAAGATCGAAGAAAAATGAAGCTTGTGGCAAATTGTATGATTGCAAGATGCACCGACTCCTTGTTACCTATGAATTGTGTCATCAAACCAAGAATAAATGCATGATTGTTGATGTTTGTAGCTTGGATAGGAACTTCCGCATAGGTTTTGTGTCAAACATGCGTCAAGTTGTCAAAGTCAAATCTATTTTGTAATTCACTTTATTTATAAAGTGAGCCTTTTAATTAGCTGTTGAGTCTAATAAAGTGCATTTTAATGCATTAGTGATTTAGTCTAATTTCAACAATAGTTAACCGTGAGATTATGGCTTTGGTAGATTAGGTCTTCAGCTAGAGTATAAAAGTAGGTCAAAGTAGAGGGTAAAGATACATTCATTCTTCATGAAGATAGTTTTGTCCGAAAGCAAAGAAAGAGGTTGAGTAGGAGGGAAAAACAGGGCAGAAGTGAAAAGATTAGTTTGCATGGATTGCAGGTCAAAGAAATCAGCACCAACAGTGATTTTGTACAGTGTACGAGAAGATTCGTATGGATCTGTACACTCGCACGGATAGGCCATACAGTCGTACAGACGCATAAAGGGAAGCACGTTCTCAAATATGTTTTTCCATTTTTTCTCTTCCAGCAGGAAGAAAAACCTCATTTTGAGGTGTCCTTGTAAGTTTTGACCATTTCTGAAAGATTGATTTGTAGGACAGATTTCCTGTGTACCTCAGAAATGATTTGTTTCCGCTGTTTGTTTTTACCAACTATCTGTATGATTGTTGCGTGTTCAGAATTTTACTTCTGTTATTGAATAAATTCAAGATCTGATTCGTTTAGTAAAGAAGCATAGGACAGCAGTCGCCTAGGGTATGGAAAATTAACAATAATTATATATAAATTTTGTGATGGTCCTAGTCGATTTAGTGATATTCTTGATGTAAACAATTGCGCTCACATCCTCTAAAACTCAAAATATGTATTGGGTGGCACAAGGTGTGCAAAAAAAGGTCGAACACCTCAACGTAAGGAAATTGCTAGCAATCACATAATTAACATCGTTATTGGTTATGACTCTGATAACACTTTGTGGACCTATCTGTTGGATGAATCCATCCAATAACTCACTTAATAACACCACATCTTTAACATGCGCGGATGTATTGACATATTTAATAAACATTGTCCCCTTGGGACATTTAACCAAGAAATTAAGAAGGATCATGCCTTTCCCAGCGGTGAAACTGTTTGACATCATGATCATAGTTATAAAAATTGGTTAACTTGGGCTTGGACTCGTCATCACTCAAACTCTAGCTGCCTCTAAAAATATTCCATCCAAGATGGTAGAAGTATGGACAGCAAGGTTGGTGACACCTCAAGCACCAAGTCCACCACTCTTGGAGTGGTTGTTACTCCGGACAAGGCACTTGTCGCTTTAGACAAGGCTAGAAGCCAAGTCAAGGGGGATACCTTGTCAACCAGCGAAGGTTAACAAACAAAATAAGACACAAATGCCCAAAATATAAGCGGATAGAAACAAGAATATAGTGTCTAGATGACCCAAGACTACACCCAACTACCAACAGCTGAAAATCTTGCCTATGATTAATATGAATGAATACTTGTATTAGATCCGAAATGTTAATTAAAATTGCAATATTTCACCATTAAAATGGTTAGAAGGCAATCTAGGGAGAAGATGTTGCTAAGTGCTTGAGATTGAATTTCTGCCGTAGGGGGATTTGACTCGATGCTGCTTAAATACTTAGAGCAGAAATGAAATGAAGTGTTTAATGCTGTCTTAGCACACTCAAACTTAGTTTTTGATGAGGATATATCGATGAAAAATCAAACTAAGTACACCCAAGCCCCCAAATCTCAAACCAAACCACAAAAATACCCAAGAAGGGTGCAAATCAGCCAAAGAGACCATTGCTTTCGAAGGGTAAATGGATTCTAAATTTAAAATAACTTTGTCTCTTAGGTTTTCAGTCCAAAATGGACTTTAGTTTCAAACAAAAATGGATTTTGATGGCTAGATTTGAACATAGTAAATTTTGGGGGTTTTAACTTGTAAATTTTGTCAAATCTACTTGCTTAGAAATTGAAATAGAAGATGGAGTGTAGTACTTACTTGGCGGCTGTTGCTAAATGTTGAATTTGTGAGACTATCCCCACAAAGATCAAATGAAGAGTTTTGATGGAGTTTCTTCTTGAGATTTTAAGTGCCGGATTGTCCAAGTGCGCTCTCTTTCACCTGCCACAAAGAGAATAAAATTAGAATTTGAAACAAGTGCAGAAATAAACAACTAATAGCAAGAGACAAATGATGAGGAAACAAATAACACTAAGATAAATTTACTCCATGTTGAAATAACTCCGGAGAGAGCAAAAATGGAGTTTCCTCCAAGTGGTGCGCCCCTCTCTAGATGGCCTCTCTGCCTGTATACAAAACCAGATTGCTATGCTACTGGAAATCACACATAAAAATTTAAAATGCAAAGGAGAGATAGTATTCAATCACATCCACATCATTCAACTCACAAATTACCAAGTATTTGCTCAAAGATTTCCTCTATTCAATTGCCAAGAGTTCCAAGAAGAAGTTACAAATGAATGGGATCTCTCTTAAATAGAGAGACCTCATGCAAAATCCCTATCTCAATGAGATGAAGGGCTGGGATTTAATCCCCGAGATCTAAAAGTCCCTATCTCAATGAGATGAAGGGCTGGGATTTAATCCCTGAGATCTAAATCAATGGCTGGGATTTGCGTTTACATCACATTACAATTTGCATAGCTCACTAAGTGGGGCGATTTTGCCCAAGTGCGCCCCCCATGGGAGAGATACATCAAATGCTAGGGAGATAACATGTGTGGGGACACCATGGGGGTGCCTTTTGGCTGTTTTGCCCCCCTTGAGCCCATTACATTAGAGATCCATCATCAAATACATCAAATAATGCTGTTGCTATGTCCAAATGCACCCCCCTCAAGAGCTGGGCCAAGTATGGGGCCCACATCAAATGATAAATGTGTACAATAAGGTCCAAAACATAGATAAATCACCCCTTTGCCTTTTATTGTGCTGGTATATATGGCTGAAGCTGAAATATGCAAAATTTGGCCATTTCCCTTGCTCGGAACCTCGAATCGACTGCACCATTGAGATCAGAGACCTCAAACCCACTAACGTTGGTCACAAGAACCATTGGAATCCATCAAATGTGCATCATTTAGCCCAATCCATGCTTATCACATCCAAGGTCCTGCTGGCCAATAATAATTAAAAATCTCATAAACCAAGTTATATTTTGGCCAACTGATGCATGGATCCTTGTAAGGGACCCCAATAGATGCCAAAAAACCAAAATCGCAACTCCGGATCCAAAGTTACCTGAAGCCCTATATTTGGCTTGGTTAAACAGGGTTGACCAAGTCAAATTGGTCAAACAATGGCAAGAGTTGAACCTGTGTGTTCCTGCATTCACCATAGGATGTAATAGGCTTTCTTATTTATATTAGTATACCATTTATAACATTAAGTGACAAATCATGGTGATCATCATAAGACAATTACATAAAATAGGCCTAAGTCATGGTGGGCCCACCACCTTTTCATGAAGTCTCCAAGGTATGCACATTTATAGACTTGGTCAATCTGCGAGCAATGGACAAGGTGGATAAAGCAAGGCTTAAAAAGGTAGAAGGGAATGACTAAGACCTTGACAATGTGACCCTTTGGATAGTCATGGGAAGTAGGGGACCACAGTGACATATGCACACTAGAGAACACTAGGGGAGGGAGTTGCCTCACAAATGGGATAGAGTGCTTGGGAAACCACAACTAGCCTCTAACATGCAACTTGCAACTCACATCCAAGATTGCATTAGGCTCCGTGAGGATCTTTTCTGGAACCGTCATGTTGGGTTCACAATCAACTGTAATTTGAGGTTCTAGGGGACACTTAGAATTAGTTGTGCTTTGTTCCATCTCACATCCAAGTCCTTCATTGGGACTCCGTGAGGAATAACCATTACATTTACTTTCACATGTGGCCAAACAGTCATTTTGATTTAGCATGTGTTCCTCATCTGCTTGGCCTTTTTCTCATTTGATTTCACATTATCCTTTTTTGGCTTGATTTGACTTTCATTTAGCCTTTTCGGCTTTATTGCACTTCTTTGGATAGGACAACAGTACTCATATGTATGTAATGGTTGTAAGGTTGCATGATTCAGGGACAATTGGGGAGCACCCGGTGAGCCTACGTAGTCCTATACTGCATCACAACATCGGGGGTAACCGACCGGAAGTGAATCCCAGGTTTGAAAATGCACTCTCACACACTCCAGAGCCGAGGCACAATACAACATGGAGTCATAATGTACATAGAGGTCACAGGGGGGGAAGTCCTCAAGGTCACCTATCTCAATCTCAGTCAAGGAAATGATCCAAAATGGATGGGTCGGATGAGTGGAGACAATGAGAAATGAAACCAAGGCTAGCAACAATATGGGTAATGTCCAAGTCTATACCAAGGATGGGGATAAGACCAATGCGCATACAGGGGAGCCTTCAATCAAAGTGATAAACTGCCCTCTCCAAAGGCCATCGTGAACCACAACATAATAACACTAGATCACCAAAGAAGTCACTACATGCCAAGTCAGAGTACTAATATAAATAAACAAGCCAAATTATAACATCTATGAGCATATACAATATACCTGCTCTGCCATATATCTACTCAGCTGAAGTGGACCTGAAGAGTGACCTCTGACATGCATGGGAAAGGGCATGGCATACCGACACTGAATTTCGTTGTTTCAAGTATACCATGACCAATCAGAACCATCTCAGTGGGGTCATGTAGGAGCATCTAAGACAAAGGGGGCCTGGAAAAATACTCTGTAATGCTCTGGATGGATATGCAAAATAGTAATGTGTCATCACTGTTCATGACTCTAGATATACTCAACTCATGCATGCTCTGGCTCATAAATGTCTCTGACAATGGATCTGCAGCATGGTAGCCCCAACTAACATGGATGTGATAACAGGACTCAGGTGAGTTGAGAAGTTTAACTTCTGAGGGTATTGGCTTGACCTCTAAACTGGCATGGGGGATTGGTTCAATACCCTTTCTACCCTCTTACTTAAATTTTTGATCTTATAATTAAATGTTTTAGTATGTTTGAGAGGGGTTCCAACCTCATATGATGAAAATAGAATTACACATCATGTCCAAAATTCAGCAGACTTGGCAACTTTAAAAAATCTAGCAAACTGAACTACATTGAACCAAAGATGAGGCCACTAAACCATCAAAAGATGCCAAATGTCACCCTTTTCTTTTGCTACATGCCACCTGTGAAATATAGACCTCCTAAAAATAGACATTCCAAATTAGCAGTTCTAACTCCTAAAAAATAGTTCTAGAATATGAAAATAACTGCTCTAGTTAATGAACAAAAGACCTATTATAGGTCTTGTTACGATGGTACTAGCACCAACGCACCTGTAAAGGTGCCCCAAGGAGACGGTGTCTTTTTTTCTGACCAGGAGGGGTGTTTAGCCAGCTCATTCTGAGGTAGGGGCATGGCCAGACCCTCTGGTTTCTCTTCTGGAAGTACTATGGCTTAATGGCATCGCTGACTACCTCATGAAAGGGTTTGAAACCCTGAGGTTGGTGTTCGGGTCTTCCAAGGGTGGGTCATTGGGTCACATGACCCCAACCCTGTTTCAGCACTCCAGCGGCAGTTGTACCAGCACTGAGACTCACTCTTATCTTTCGGAGCACATCCAGCACCCTCCTGGTCCTCCAGTTCAGCAGTGCCCTCCCTTTGGGCCCTCCTTCAGAGGATGATGTCATCCTCCTGGCAGGCTGTTTTGCTTGCTAAAAGGGGGGGACGCTGAGGGTTTTTCATCACTGTTGGGGTTAGTTGGGGCATGACGACCCCCCTTGTGCAGTCTGGACTTTCGTTTCGTCAAATTTGGCCTTGTTTAGCCATTTTTGCTCAAGTAGGGGTCAAATATGGGAAAACACCCAATTTACCCACTACTTTGATTATTTTTATATTATTTTAATTCTAATTTTAAGTTGACATTTTTAATGTTAAATTTACCTTATTTTGTGCAAAGTGAGTGTGAGATCATATAAATTAGATCTCACTTCATTTTGAGACATCAACTTTTGGGGATAAGATCATTATGTATGCTATTTGCCCTAACTAGTGCTCTTTGAAGGAAGGCACTCCTTGATGAAGGTTATTTTGCAAGTTTGAAGCATTTATTGGAAGTTTTCCTTTTGTTCATGCCATTGCTAAGGTGAGGCTAGAGTTGTTTGCTTGACACATGCACTTGGAGGTATCTATACTTTTTGTTTGATGTCTCTATGTCAAATGTATGAAAGTGATGCTCTTTAGGGTTGAATGGAAGCCATTGTTGCTTCATTTTTTCTTGATTTGCAATTCATTTTTGTCATTGGTCACCTTAGCATTCAAGCTTGAGCTTTAGGTCTTCAAGCCTTGCTAAGACTAGGTTTCCTCAATGAGTCTTAGATATTATTGAGGTTATCCTTAGTTGACAAGCTTGCCAAGTACCATCTCAAGGAGAGTACCTCCTCTCATTGATGCCCTAGGGTTAGGTAGTTAGTTTTCTCTTGATAAAACCCTAGGTTGTTCAATTACATCTCTAAACTTAATTTCCGAAGTTACTATTGTAAATATTATTTGAATTTTAGGTTGATCAATGTCTTTTAATAAATTCTGAGTTAGTCTTGTAATTATTATGTTTGATTCTTTATAATTCTGAGTTTATGAGAGTATTTATTTTTCTGAAGCTTGTAATTATTATTTCGTCTTATTTTTTGGTTATTTTTATCATTTTTATGTTAGAAGAGATAATCTTACAAAAAACTAAATTCTAAGTTTTATATAGTTATTAATTATTTATATGTTAAAAAAAACCTAGCTGCAGGCCTTTTCTAAAAACCCCCACGACTTCCTATTCCTTGTTGTAGCCTGCCGCAATCCTCCATGAACCCGTGTTTTTCCCTTGCCCGCGGCCTCTCCACATCCGCGCCAACTCCCTAGCTTGAGCCTCCTTCCACCTTGTCCTCGCAGCCCTCCTTCACCGTGGACATCCCTTTCCTTCGGCTTGGCCCGAATCCGCAGCCACTGCTCTGCGACCACCTTTCCTTTGACCTGTGGCACCCTCTTCTCTCTAACCGGCGGCCAATCTCCTGCTCCCTCCACTTCACCGGCTTTTCCTTCATGCCTCCGTTCCAACACTGCGAGCTGTTGCTTCTTCCTCGCTGCGGCCCCTCTCCTCTTTCACCTGAGCCTTTCCTGGCCTTCGTATCCGCGGCCACCCTTTCCATTTGCTGCTACCTCCATCCACTTGCGGCCCCAACTCGCAGCGGCTCCATATCGCTCCCATTCTCCACTTCTCCTCGCCAACCCGCATCTTGTCCTCCATCATAGCCTTCACCCTGCTGCAACACCCTTTCTTCCCCGCGGCTGTAGCCTCCTCTCCCTTTGCACACAACTTACCATCCCTTCGCAGCTATGCTCGAGCTCTCCTCTTCCGCCAACCTTCCCTTCACAACCTTCGCGGCTCTCCCTTAAACCTCCATCCGCGACTTCCTCTTCTGCTGGTCGGTTCTTCCCTGCAGCCCCGAATCCGCGGCCACCCCTTCCTTCAACCCCTTGTCTTTCACGCAGACCTACCCTTTGGGCAACCCACGCGTTACCCTAAGTCTCTTCATCTTCCACCTGTACAAAACCTGCACACAAAATACAAACATAAATCTACGATTGAGAGTTAAAATCATATTATTATTTAAACGTTGAGATAAACAAAACAAATATTTATTACTGTTGTTGCTAAATCTTTTATGATAAGTTAATTGGTATATATTTAGCCTTTTATATTGCTGGTCTAATTGCTAACCGGGGTCACCTTCAGATCTGAATTAATTAATGTGATTGCATATTGATGATAATATTCTTAGTTGGAGATGTTATATGCAAATTTGACAATGATATGTTGAAAACCTTTTCATCCTTTGTTCTTATATTTGATCAGTGATCTAATTATCTGCTAAACGGTGAATACGATTGTGGTTTGCTTGTTTACTTTACCTTGTGTATCGATCGTTACCTAATACATTGACAAGTAGATGCTCATATTCACTTGCTATATCTATATATGAGGTCTTTGTATTGATTGTATCCTTTCCTTGGTTGACCTAAGTGATAATGATGTTTTGAGCTATCTAATGGTTATGAATTGTTATGCTACACGCTCATATCGCAATAAACTAAATGACGTTGACAACTACCATACATTGCATTTTGGGTTAATGATTATTGGCAATATAGTCTTTTGATCCAATATCGATTATTTTGACATGCATTTCATCGATCTAAGTTGAATACGTTGACTCCATTAGGCACTGGTCTAACTACAGGATTGCATAGAGAATACATTGTGTAGTTGTCTTAGTGTACTTGCAGGATTGCATAAGGATACTTCTCCTTGGAGGTTTCGACTTCTGAAGAAGTTAGAACAGTGACCGAGGTGACATTGGGTCACTCTTCTTATTTATGCTTACTGGGAATTAGCCCTGCTAATTTGCCCGGTAATAGGTCCCATTGTGTTGGTTGATATTGATCTAACCTCAAAATCGGTAGAGGAGACTCACTAAACAAAGTTTGATCTTGATATGGATGGCTTGGGGTGGGTTCGTTTGGATTCAAATCCACTAGTAGAAGTAGCACCATGATGTTAGGCACTAGCCATGCTTCTACTAGTACTACTATTGCAGTTGCAAATGACCTTGAGGAGTTTGAGCCAAATAATGGTCTTGTAGCTCATGTCGAGGATCCCATTTCCAGCAATGGTGATGAGTTTGATGATTGATCAGTGATATGTAGTATGCCAATAGCTTGTAGCATGTTGTTTTTTGGACTCTAGAGGCCATTTAGAGCCTCGTTGATTATGTAGGTATTGCATTTGGTGCCATTTTGATATATTAATCCTTGCATGGTATACATATGAATAGACCATAGAAAATTTTAGGGGCGAAATTTCGCTGATGGGCTGTTTTTTGACTTTTTTTCCAAAAAAACATATTCCCCAATTTCCATTTTTTTCTAAAATTATTCGCCCAAATTTCATAGGATAAAAATATTTTTCTCTAAACATCGCTAAAATTGTCCATAAACTCTATAAAAACCTTAGAAATTTGAATATTTTTTAGAAAAATATCGCCAAACATTTTATGGTTGGAAATTGAAGAATTAGTAAGACTGCCATGGTTTCTAGACTTTAAGAAAATTATGTGTCCAAATTTTTTTCCCTGGAATAGACTTTGGATATTTTGTCTCTAATGGTTTGCATTCTTTAAAATATTTATTTGTAATTAAATTTTAATATTTTATGTATTTTTTAGTAAACCAAGGTATAAACTTTAAATCGTTCCAATTTCAATCTGAGTCTTAGTTGATTACAAGCAGACCCTCAGCCAATTCCAAGTTCGAGTCTGGGTTTTAACTCTATAAAAAGGTGCATCGAGTGACTTCCCATGATTCCTTAGCTCTTCCAATCTGCAGGTGTGATCAAGCTTTTCATCTTGAAGGATAGGCCCTTTGAACTTGTCATAGGTAGGGGCCTTGTACACTGAGCCAACAACAACAACAACAAATAGACATTGGTAGAATGTGCTGTTCTTGGGAATGCTGAAAGGAATGTCATTCCGTAGAAAACATCTACCAACAAGCTTGTCAACTTCTTGCTTCTCCTATATTTTAACGAGTGACCTGATAGAAGGTTGTGTGCTAGCTGCTGTTCTCAGAACAAAGAAAGGAGAGTTTGCTGTGGTCATTGTGGAAGGTTAGGCTAAGGTGAAGCTCTCAATTCCCCCCACCCCGGAAATGTTTGTGGCTATCATGGATCTTGCAATTCGTCCTGCTGCAAGCTCAAGTCTCAAAGCTTCCCTCTCATCTTTCTTTTAGGATTTTACCCACTGCAGTAGGTGATTGATTGGTAATATGAACGGTTTCTGAGGTTAAAGTGTCACAAATTCCCTCTTCATGCCTTGGTGTTTTTGCAAGGGGGTATTTCAGCTGGCTGATTCCCCTCGTCATTTCCTTTCTGCACAACTTGCCAGCAAGCTTTTGTTGATTATGAATCATATTTTCACAGTGGGCCCAAAACATTCAACATTTTCATATGGCAATGATTGAACATAGGGCAAGAGAGGAAATGGAAATCAACACAAAAGTATGCTACAAATAAAATTTCAGACCTAAGTAAACTGTAGATCTCCCATTAAAAATCAGCAAGAAGAGTGAAAACTAGTGGGCATTGCAAAACCTATCAAAACTCTCAAAAAACAAAGAATAATCATGCTTAAAATATGGAAACAGTGATGGGAAGCAATCCTAACTCCACAATAAACAGTTGGCAGTAAATGAAAACACTCTATTTCCACTTCTTAGCTTGATGGAAGATGGTGGATAGCTCATTTGCTCTCAAAAACCCCTTCAACTGTTTTTTCAAAATTAATGAAAAAAACTTAAAAGTGAAAATCTTGGTTTTATAGCAGAATGAGTGCCAACCTGGCGATATTTTTGTATCAACTCATGATTCTTTTTCCCCAAAAATCATGATATTTTCGGCAGTTATAAAAAATCACGATTTTTATATGTGAACCAATGACCTGAGAGAATTGCGATTTTTATCTGCAATATTACCAGTACCACTGACCTGAGAGTCATGATATTTTCGGCAGTTATAAAAAATCACGATTTTTATATGTGAACCAATGACCTGAGAGAATTGCGATTTTTATCTGCAATATTACCAGTACCACTGACCTGAGAGAATCACAATATATTGCGATGTTGGTGATATATTGCTGATATTTGCATCCCTGATATTATGAAGTATTTTTTCTCTCTCTTCTATTTTTCTACCCATCCTTCTGTGTGTAAACCTGATAACCTGAAGGGGTGGGTGCCCAAGAACATCGTATTGAAGAGGCGTGGGGGTCAGTGCCCGCAGATAACAAGGAGAGCAGGGAATATGACTAGAGAGAGACTATGGTTGGCAAGTTCTTTCAGTTTTCTAACTAAAAAGTACTCTCTCTATTTATGAAAAGAATATATCTGTACAACATCATAGTGCAGGTACAAAGCTGTAGATCACCTAATGTTATTGTACATACTGATGAATACATGCTAGTTTGGATTGATCAAGAGGTTTCCATGCACGTAAAATCTGCAAAAACAATATTCAGTGCATTTTGGCAATGAAGCTTTATGCTCAAAGACCATAAAACTTGTGGTTTGATTTTGTAGAGTCCAATGTTAATATACAGATTT
The DNA here is from genome assembly GCA_027924585.1 of Larix kaempferi. Classification (NCBI taxonomy): domain Eukaryota; kingdom Viridiplantae; phylum Streptophyta; class Pinopsida; order Pinales; family Pinaceae; genus Larix; species Larix kaempferi. The sequence continues at coordinate 1,442,397 of BSBM01001018.1, forward strand.
GAGCATTGTTAGTTTTGTACCTAGGGAAGTGTTCCCCAAGTGACAATAGCCTAATGTCACTTAGAAGGGGGAAAAGGGGTGACCCTCACATTAATTGTCATTAATGAGACTTTATAATATCAAAGTCACTTTTTGCTAAAGTTAAGTGGGTGAGTAAATATTTATTTAAGTGATTTAAATAAAGTGACGTTTATACTCTCATTGAATGTTGTCCCTTGGATTGGATCTATCTCCACCGTCGGATTAGACACCCACTTAGGGTTACACAAAAAGCATGAGGGAGGCATTTCATTTCATTCTTGAGAGTTTGAGAAAGAGCAAAGTCGAGAGAGAAGAGCTTGGAGACTGCACGCACTTCGAGGTAGCCATTTCACATTTGGCACAGAAATCGAGGCATGAGTTGGGCATTTAATGCACAGTATGGTCTTCACTTTAATGTCCTCAGCAGGCACTAATCCCGAGGCAGCCATCTAAGCACAGAGTTTGAGGTTTAGTACAGCAGTGTTAATGCTGGCCATACAGCACAAAACCCGAGGCATTTATTTGGCTCAGAAATCGAGGCACACATACCGAGGTTGAAGGTACAGCAGTCAGTTCTGGGCACGAGTTTCAAGAGATTCTGGGCACAAATTTCAATACTGTTTGCACGCAGCCTGAGGTGTATTCTGGGCACTCTTCCCGAAAATCTCAGCACAGAAATCGAGGGGTTTGAGTGACACAGTTTTCAAGGTTGCTGCAAACAGTTCGAGGCAGATTTGGGGCACAAATTTCGAGACGGTATTCTGCACAGAAATTGAGGAGGACTGTACCGTACAGTCACTGTACTTTCAGCACAGAAATCGAGGCACCCATGCACAGAAATCAAGATTGCAGTTTGGCACAGTTTTCGAGATAAAACTGCTTGGTGAAATTTTACTGGTGGAGATAAGTAAAATTTCTGCTGTGTAAATTTATGTACTTTGACTTACTGAAGAAATAAAATCTCTCTCTCTCTCTCACTGGTTTTCCTCGTGGGGGTTTTTTCAGGGCACAGTTGCCAAAAACATCTGAGTCTCTTTTATGGCGTGCATGTGATTAAATATTTGTTTTCTGCTGTTAGTGGTAGTTTACTGTGTGTTTAAGTGTTACAGTATTTTTCATAAGTAACCTTCAGCCAATGCAAAACCGGCTGTTGGTGAAAATCACTGAAAAGATGACATAAACCAGCAAACAGTAAAACCCAGAAAAATTCACAAGCATCTTAATAGTTGTCTCTGCTGACACTAAGTAATTTCTTATGTGACTACTTTGCTGCAAATTAAATCTGGTAATTTAAATTAATTTGTGAACCTACATCACTGGCATGAAGACTTGCAAAGAAGTTAAAAATACTAGGAAACTTGATTTGAATAATATTAGTGAAGGCTAGTAGTTCGAACTTTGGGGATCTATATGCATATAATTCCACGAGAATGACACTCTGAACTCATGGGGCTGAACCACGGGTCTTTGCTGCAGGGCGAAGCCATTTTGGCCCTTAGTGAAAAATATAATAGTGCCCCACTTTTGCAGGAGCAAGTCAAAATATTTGCTGGAATAAAGCAAACTTGGATAGGAAAGGGTTATGTATTTACAATTTAAATACTCTGTTCAACAAATGGATTATGAGGGCTGCCATTACGTAGAAGAATCTTGTGTTTATTGTTGAGAGTCGAGACTAACAGGCCTTATATTGTTTTACAGGCAATTGCTTCTCATTTAAATTTTCCTGATGGAACTGTTCAGCATTACAGTTTGGATGGGGATATAAATAGCATAATAAGGATATCGGATCTTGTCCTTTATGGATCTTTGCGTGATGAGCAATCATTTCCACCGATTCTTATTCGAGCCATGTCTTTTGAAAAGCCAATTATTGCCCCCAATCTGACCATTGTAGAGAAACATGTAAGTGCAGTAGATGTAATGAATTTTGATGTACAGATGCCATTATGTCTTTATTTGCTTTCTGCTGTATTCATGTTATTTTTGGGATTTCTATATTCATTTTGTCGTGACAGTGAAATAAATCATTCACAGATTGTGGATCGGGAACATGGGCTCATTTTTCCTGCTGGAAATGTTGGGACGATGACAAAGATTCTATCCAGTGCAATATCACATGGTAAATTATCTGACTTGGCATGCAAGATAGCATCTTCTGGGATGGCACATGCAAAGAATCTTCGAGCTTCAGATACTGTACTCGGTTATGCAGAACTTATGGAGAAGCTCCTACAGTTCCCTTCTGAGTCTATGCTTCCCAAGCCTATCTCAAGTCTCCCAGATGAAGTAAAAAATGCATGGCAATGGCATCTTCTAATGGAACCAAAGGCTCAGGAGAATGACCAAGTGGCTGAAGACACTCTTGAAAAAAAGGAACAGCTAACAGGAAACTCCACTGTAGTGTTCAGTACTGAAGAGTTATGGAACATGAGCATATTTTCCATGAATGGCTCTGAAAATGTATCTGTTAGTGCAAAAGACGAGATCCCTGGTCAAGTTGACTGGGATGAACAAAGGTACATGGAAATAATGGAGGAGATTGAGAGGCGGGAAGAGGAGGAGGTATATAGGATTCTCCTTGGACTTGAGCATAATGAGTAAATACTGTTATTATCTTTAAAATGAATTCTCTCATGTTGATAATTGTAGATTATTAGTATGATAAATGTAGCAATACTGCATAGTAGTCACTTTATATTCTCTTTGCAGTTGGAAGAAAGAAGTGAGACACTGAGAAACACATGGGAAGATGTTTATCGGACTGCACGTAAGGCTGAGAAAGCAAAGTTTGAGCTAATTGAGAGAGATGAAGGTGAGCTTGAAAGAACTGGCCAGCCGTTATGCATTTATGAACTTTATTATGGGTCTGGTACCTGGCCTTTCCTACGTGCTGGTGCACTGTACCGTGGATTAAGTCTTGTAAGTTTCGTCTAACCTGAAATTTTCTGTGCTAGTTATTCTTTAAATTTATAGTGAAATCCATAAAGCTGATCCATTTCTTCTTAAAAGCTTTTGTCTGTGAAATATGCTTCTGGTTTTATCCATCCTTAATCAACACTAGGGATTCTGATGTCCAAATATGGATAACTCTTAAGCTTGTTATAATATTAATATGTTCATTCCTTTTTGGGTATTAGGGTTCTCACATCTGGTCCTTAATACTCTCCCAAAGAGGTTAGCTGCTAATTGCATATGGATGATGGAGGTGCTTATCCTATTTTCTTTTATGTGGTCCTCAGACTTCAATGTATCTGTTATCTCCCAAGGCATACTATATCCTTTATGTCAGAAACTGTTTTTGGTCAGTCAGAAATGTGCTTTCGATTTCCAAAGTGCCTTCAAAGTCCAGACATTATAGATGGTATTCACTGTTAGTACATTTTTGGATGGTTGGAAAGGCATCATTTGTTTCTGAAAACTACTCAGGCTGGTTCTTGATGGTTTTGGAAACTGACCTTTTCGCAAGATTTCTGTCTTTATTTTTTATTTAAAAATTTAAGGTAAAAAGCAGAAGCCAAGGCTGCTCTGACCCTAAATAACCTCACTAACTCTAGCAAACTTTCTATAGCATTACAAACTCAAAAATAAAACAAAAAACACATTTCATAACAGTCCAACAGTCAAGCAGTGAAAAGTAATCAGTGTTTGATCTGTTTGAGATCTCCGAGATACACTCTTCTGTCTTAAGTTATTATGCCAGCCTTTATTTTATCTTCTATTATATTTTTGTCATTAATAAGTTGTTTTAAATTTAGGCCCATATCGTGGAGACTGGAAAGCATTGAACAGCTAAGGATTCACAATAAATCAAGTGATTCATGCAAAGCTGGCCTTTCCAAGGCTAGTATCAAAGAATATGCCTGCTGTGGTAAAACTTAATCAGCCCTAGAATTTGATACTGACAAACAGAGCATTGGTTCGTTCAATTTTAAGATTCTAAAATGTATCTTAATATTGGAAAGATTGTACATTACAAATCATATTCATTAATATTTTATGGGTGGTATTTTATTTTTTGTTAGGTTTCCGATGGACACAAATTTTTTAGGCCCATATTTTCTTTCAGACACTGCAGCTCCATTCACTGCTAATATGTAGTTACTGTTTGGTTAGACTACTTCCCAAGAAGGCATTTTGAAGAAAAGTCTTTTACATCGGTGACTTCTATATGATGGAGTAATAGGTGATCAATGCAAATGAAAACAATTCATCATTTTACATCAATGTTAATGATCTTCTTAACGTGTCTTCCTTGTCATCCTGTGAAATTGCCATAATTATGTTTAAGGACATTATGAATTAAAGACGACAGTGTTTGTACAAACTGTGGGCAGTGAGAATGAATTGTTATTTACATATTCTTCATATTCTTGGATATTTTATTTTAATTTGAAAGATATTATTTTGATTGTGTAGGTTCTTATATGTAACCATGAATGTTAATAAAAGTTCTGTTTAATTCTCTCTCCTCTGTGTTGATGGCAAATATTGGCTCTTGTGCACTTGGATGTTCTTGCTTTCAACAGTATTCAGTGACTGATTTGGACTACATGTTATATTTGGTCAGTCTGCAAAAGGACGAAGGGCAGGGGCAGATGATGTGGAGGCGGCAGACCGGCTTCTTCTTTTAAATGACAGCTATTATAAAGATGTTCTCTGTGAACTTGGAGGCTTTTTGGCAATTGCTAACAGGGTTGATCGTATCCACAAAAACCCCTGGATTGGATTTCAGTCCTGGCGTGCCACTGGAAGAAAGGTATGTTTAAAAGCATGCTCCTTGTACTGATCACACTTATCGTGTATATTTTTCAGGTGTGGTGTGGTGGCTTTTTTACTGTAATGTAGGATGCAATAATTAAGATATAACTCTTTATTAGATACTATCATGCAATGATGCTGGATGCTTTAAAGTTGAGAGAATATGATTGCTTATCTTTTTGAGTCATTATCCTCTGAATTTGTGAGGCAAGAATTTCAAAAGGCAGTCTTTTCTTTTTGAAGTCAATATACTAACTGTAGGTTTCTTTGGATGTGCAACTGCCAATTTGGTGCTTAGAAAATAGGTCGACACCTAAATATAGTTGTTTCTGGCAGCCAAAATATGTTTCAGAATCCTTAATTAACTTTTCGTGACAATATTTCTTGTGCCAGACTGAAAGAGACCTTTTGAAGTTTCAGTTTTTAAATTTTTAAAATTGAATAATTGGGTCAATTGCGAGGATTTACAATTTCTATGCAAAATTGATCTCTTTACTAGGTTCAATCCAGAATCCAGATAGTGCTCTTAGAAAACTCTTATCAAAGTATAATCCTTTGGGATCTGAATTTACAATAATTACTTTCTATGAGAACCCATAGACCTGAGTTTTTACACATTTAATACCTTCAATAGGCATGCTATACCAATAGAATAGAAACATAAATAAAATCATTAGGTCTGAATTGAGTAGCACTAGGAATTCTCCTTTTGTTGGTATTAATGATTATTTTGGTTGGACAATTTGATTGTAGTTGTCAATTCATTTACAATGATAAGCATGGGAGGCCTAAGACAATAACTGTTATATGTAAATGATGGGAGTGTATGCCCCGGTTTAGAACCCTGAAATATAATATGTTAAATCATGTATTATTTTTATGATGTGGTTTATATGATCAGAGTTGACCAATGTGGTCTGAGTTAAATGGCCCTGTGTAAATAATGAAAATTTGTGTGTATGGATTCCTATTGCGGAGTCCCAGGCCAAGGCGTGATGAGTGAATGCTTATGAGTATTTGTAGTGGGCTAGGGTTATGGTGTGGTTGTTATGTTTTATATGGTGTACTTGTGTTATGCCAAAAACATGTACAACTGAAAATGCATTACTATGATATCCACCAAATTTTTTTCTTGAGGAAGCAACAAGTGGACTATGATACCAAAAGAGGGAAAGAGTAAAGGTGGTGCATGGGTTATTTGACCTTGACACTTGTCCTTTGGAGCTGCTACCTTGCTGTCCATGCCTTATTCGCTCCATTGACTTGAGTTGTCCTTTTGACATTTCTCCTTGCTTCTTGGGAAAGGTGTACTCCCCAAGCAAGGAAAGTATGTCTTATGGAAAAATGAAGCTTCATTCACCATTCATGGATCGCTCTTCCATTTTCCCATTAGCATTTTTCATCTTCTTGTTTATGAGGGATCCTATGTTAGGCTCAGACTTGACAAAGACTTCACTGTTAAATTTATAGCTTCAGAAGCTATTACAGATCATCACTTCTGCTACCACTTGTCAGCTCCAGCAGCTTCTGTGTGTTCTGTCAAAAGATCTTTTTTTGTGCCAAGTGACAAGTGTCCACCTAGGGGGCTGCTTAGGGCGGTTCCTTCCTAGGGGGGCTGCTTAGGGCGGTTCCCTTAGGGGGCTGCTTGGGATAGTCACCTAAAGTATAAATAGGTGCCAACCCCTTTCCCATTTCATTCATTTTTCAATTTCTTTCCCGACGTGTGCTCGTGGAGTGGGTGTGAGGTTTTCCTTTGTATCCTCTTGAAGCAGGTGTGAGGTCTGTCTGTCCATTGCAGAGCATCATACTTGCAGCAGACAGAGGATGTATGTGCAGCAGCAAGCAGAGCATCATTCTTGCAGCAGACAGAGGATGTTGTGAGCAGAGTTCAAGGTTATCATACAATTCTGGTATAAATTGTTACTTCTGCTATTAAATTTTATCTTAGCACAGTCAAAGTGAAGTTTATGATGATGATGTAATCTGAACCTGATATCTTATATGAGAGAGGTTGTTTGGCTGGAGTTTTTCTCCCTTCTAAGGGTTTTCTCCAGGATAAATCTACTGTGGTTATGTGGAATGAATTTGTGCATCTTATTTTTGACATGTATTGCTGCTTGTTGAAAAATGACAAAATCTGCCCACTGTACCTGTACACAGTCACTTAGGGATTTTGTCAAACACTTTGTAAATCTCTGATATTAACCTCCTACAGTTAGATAAATAATCACAAGTCACTGGTATTAATATATGAACGCCTATAAGTTAATATACTGTCCATAAAGCACTTCTAGCAGCGGGAAAAACTCAAATCAGCAGACTGTCCAATAATTTCATGCACAGAAATTAAATATCAGCAGACTGTAAAATAGATAACACCCAGAAATTTTTTGGTCAAGCTTAGACCCTGGAAAAACCCCACCTCCGGGGAAAAAACCAGTCCACAAGAGAGAGATATTATTGAGTTCTGTAGGAAATAAACAGAGATTACAGCAGCATACATCAACACCACACAGTACCTTCTTAGTTACTGTGCATGTACCCCAACAAATAGTGCCAGAACAGGCCCTAACTAGATTCCGGAAAAAAACAGTGCCCAGAATGAATATAAGGGACTGTAATTTACAGTATTTAACTCAGCAGAAATAATACCCTTGGAAAATGTGCAAACAGAAGACAAAAACTCAGCAGAAGATCACCTCGAAAACTGTGCCCACTTCACTGTCTCGATTTTTGTGTATTTAATCTGCTGTACGGCCTCTCTCTACTGCTGTACGGATTCAAGCTTTTCTGCTGTAGGGTCTCTCTTTAGTTGCTGCTGATTTATGCTGGATACTTCTGGAAATGCATGCTCCTCTTCCTCAGGAACTGTGCCCTCTTCACTATCCAACCGTCTCTCTCATTCCTCTCCTCAATCTCCAGACCTCTCTCCTCTAGAAACTCGAGCCACTCCAACAGCTGCTCTCTCTTGGAATGCGTGCTCTCTCCAAAAATTACTCTCTTGGAATGTGTGCCCAAATGAAGTCTCATTCAACTTTTTATTTACCCTATTAGGGTTATTCTCATGACTCTTCAAATTCAATGGATGAGATTAGATCTTGGCCAAGAGATCTATGGCTAGGATTTAATCTCTCATTCACTTAAATCTCCTAAGTGAACTATACAACAAATTTTCTTTTTGAAAAGTCACATAACCCTAAATATTTAAAAAGTACACTTTATGACTTAAAGTCACTTTAAAAACATAATAAAGTGCAACTCACTTTAAAATCATAAAGTCACATAAAAAAGGTACTTTAATAAAAACTTATTAGTAAAGTCACTTTAAGAATATTAATGAGACTCCACGTTATTGACCCCTGCACCTAGGCACCTGATGCAGGAGTGCCACCGAGCTATCAAATGCTAACACTCGCTCTTAGCGAGGGAGGTACTACTGTCATCAGCTCCACCTGGATCTCTCTCCAGTCCTCTCCCTCCAATAGCTGAAGCTCCCTCTGAATCTGAATGCCTCTCAGATACCTGCACTGGATCAACTGCTGAAGGTCTCCGTCTGACAACTCTAAACTGAGAGCTCTCCTCACTCTCTTGCTCATCCTGAAGAACCATATCATACCAACTCAGTTTCCTCACAGAGTTGGATGAATCCTCCACACTGACAGCCACTGCTGCTGCCACTGAGTCTGATCTCTCACTAGGCTCACCATCCACCGGGTGCCCCAATACTCGGTATACCCGGCCATCACGGATGCCAAGCAGACTCGCTGCACCCAAGCCCCCACTCTCTGGATATATATAAACACGTCCACTCACATGAAGAACTGCATATCCATCATCTTCCAAAGCTGAAACTGAGACCAAGTTCCTCTTCAGCTTTGGAACAAACAACACATTGCCAACCTCTAGATAACCACCAGACTCGAGTTGGAATAGGATTTTTCCAACTCCTTCTACTGCATGGGTGCCGGCATACCCATCCTCAGTCAGTATAACTCTGTCAATATCTATCAACTCTCGGAACACTGCTCGTATCCCCGTCATATGGCGTGCTGCTCCACTATCTATGTACCATGCTCCAGTATCCAAACTCTCTGCTACACTACTGTCTGAAAGAATTGAGACGAGTGAGAATTCCTTCTCGAATTCCCTCGCAAAATCTCCCACTTCAGTTGGAGAGGCCGCCTCAGGCTCTTCTTTCTTCTTGTTGGGACACTGCCCAGCATAGTGACCATAACTCTGGCAAGCAAAGCATTTTACTTTGCTAAGGTCTTTGGCTCCACTGCTCGAGCCACCCTTTTTCTTTCTACCCTTAGCTGAAAGGGCCACATTCTCTTCATTAGCAACCTGCTCAGTCTTCCCTTCTCGGATCTCCTCCTGAGTAAAATCATCCCATAGTCTTTCCCAAGAGGGAAAGTTCTCTCTGCCAACTACACACTTCACAAACACATCCCACTCCTTAGTGAAGCCCTTCAGGGCTATCCGCACTAGCTCGGGATCAGGAATCATCTCACCAACTGCACTCAATTCATCTTTTATTTGTCTAAGTCTAGTGAGGTAAGAGGTTACATTCTCACCTCTCGCCATCTTAGTGCTATGAAGCTTATCTTTTAGAGCCATTTTACAATTTTCATTCTTGTTCTCATACAAACTTTTTAAAGTATCCCACATCCCCTTAGCAGTTAATTTTTCTTCCAAATGTGGGATGAGGTGATCTCGAACACCATCCAGATCTCGAACACCATCCAGAAGCAGTCTCTGCATTCTGGCCTCCTTCACCTCATGTATATCAAGGGCTATAGGATCAGCTGCGGGAGGAACCACTGTGGTATTGACAAAGATCCATAACTTGTTTTCCTTGAGAACAACTGTCATCCGGGCTTTCCACTGTAAGTAGTTGGAAATCCCTTCCAACCGATCTTCATACCGGATGCAAGCCATCATTTACTTTTGCTCTTTTTCTAACAAGGCACACTCTGCCTTCTTGACCAAAAATACTCAGCTGTACTGAACCAACACTTCTTTGCTCACTGTGTAAAAAAAATTAACACACAACTATCACAATCAGCACTCCACATGCAAATCTCTTGCACATCACTTGCAAAATTATCAGCACTTCTCTGTTGCCCAACAGTCCACTGAAATCTCAGAGCCTCAGCTCTGATACCATGTTGAAAAATGACAAAATCTGCCCACTGTACACGTACACAGTCACTTAGGGATTTTGTCAAACACTTTGTAAACCTCTGATATTAACCTCCTACAGTTAGATAAATAATCACAAGTCACTGGTATTAATATATGAATGCCTGTAAGTTAATATACTGTCCATAAAGCACTTCTAGCAGCGGGAAAAACTTAAATCAGCAGACTGTCCAATAATTTCATGCACAAAAATTAAATATCAGCAGATTGTAAAATAGATAACACCCAGAAATTTTTTGGTCAAGCTTAGACCCTGGAAAAACCCCACCTCTGGGGAAAAAACCAGTCCACAAGAGAGATATTATTGAGTTCTGTAGGAAATAAACAGAGATTACAGCAGCATACATCAACACCACACAGTACCTTCTTAGTTACTGTGCATGTACCCCAACAAATAGTGCCATAACAGGCCCTAACTAGATTCTGGAAAAAAACAGTGCCCAGAATGAATATAAGGGACTGTACTTTACAGTATTTAACTCAGCAGAAATAATACCCTTGGAAAATGTGCAAACAGAAGACAAAAACTCAGCAGAAGATCACCTCAAAAACTGTGCCCACTTCACTGTCTCAATTTTTGTGTATTTAATCTGCTGTACGGCCTCTCTCTACTGCTGTACGGATTCAAGCTTTTCTGCTGTAGGGTCTCTCTTTAGTTGTTGCTGATTTATGCTAGATACTTCTGGAAATGCATGCTCCTCTTCCTCAGGAACTGTGCACTCTTCACTATCCAACCATCTCTCTCATTCCTCTCCTCAATCTCCAGACCTCTCTCCTCTAGAAACTCGATCCACTCCAATAGCTGCTCTCTCTTGGAATGCGTGCTCTCTCCAAAAATTACTCTCTTGGAATGTGTGCCCAAATGAAGTCTCATTCAACTTTTTATTTACCCTATTATTTTACTCTCATGACTCTTCAAATTCAATGGATGAGATTAGATCTTGGCCAAGAGATCTATGGCTAGGATCTAATCTTTCATTCACTTAAATCTCCTAAGTGAACTATACAACAAATTTTCTTTTTGAAAAGTCACATAACCCTAAATATTTAAAAAGTACACTTTATGACTTAAAGTCACTTTAAAAACATAATAAAGTGCAACTCACTTTAAAATCATAAAGTCACATAAAAAAGGTACTTTAATAAAAACTTATTAGTAAAGTCACTTTAAGAATATTAATGAGACTCCACGTTATTGACCTCTGCACCTAGGCACCTGATGCAGGAGTGCCACCGAGATATCAAATGCTAACACTGCTTGAATTAAAAAAATTGACATTCACTAGCATAGGGCTTGGAAAAACTCAACAACTCGACAAAACCTAGTTCAAGACTTGGCGAAACTTGTCAAATATGAAAAAGAATTCAAAATATATTAAATTTTGTGCAATTTGAGTTTACGCTAGGTCTGTAGAGTCTGAGGTCCGTCTGAGCCTTTAGGTGTGTTTGAGCAGAGTATTGCTGAGTTTCGCTGAGTCAACCAAGTCTTGGCGAGTATAGTTGAGTCTCGAGTCTCATGCCAAGTTTGGGTTGAGTACTCGGCTCAGCTGTGACTCTCATAGACTCATGGGGATTCATGATCTCCCGCGAGTAAAACTACAATGTGTGAAACCATGGTAGTTGATACCTGGAAATGGTAAGAGAACCCCATGGATTGGTGGCTAGTAAGAGGCTATGGGAGTTGGGGATTTGCTACTGAGAATATGAGAATAAATGAGATGGTTTTGAGGGAAGAACCATGGTTGGAATGTGCATAACAACTGAAGCAAACCCCATTCAGTCGACAACTTTGTAATTATTTCAATTCTCATTTACTATCTTGGGTCAAGTGTTATTCTCTAGCTTATTCGTTGAAGGAAACCGACAATTCAACTCTTTCTATGTGTATTGAAGAGCACCGAAATGGAAGATCCTTGAGGGAGTGGTGAGTAGAGAAAGGAAAGATCTTCCTTGTGTCGTGTAGGACAACAGAAGGGAGTGCCATGGTTCATCGATGACTAGATGAGGCCTTGGAGGCTTGGAGCCCTATGTTGTAACTAGTGAGTAGATTGGCTATGTCATGAGAGTAATGGGTTGGGCTGAGTGAGGTTAGAGCCCCATAGGAGCTTCCTTCACCCTGGTGGTATCATGATTTGGCTTCTGGGTGGAATCCGTAGCTGATTACTATGGTTGCTTAGTGAATTGCTCCTCAACAACTAGTTTGTTGGACTTCACTTGATCATAGATAAGTATTCATATTTGTATTTTTGTTGTGTGATTCCATGAGTTCAACTATTCATGGATGCATTATGTATATGCAGTGTTAATTCTGTTGTTATTTTATATTGTTATTAGAGGTAGAATTTGGCCTCACAGTTGGTTAATTGAAGGGATTTTGTATGGAGTATCCCAATGGCCGGCCAAGGGAGGCATCTGGCTACATCATAGGGAGGCCTTAGAAATTACTATCTTGAAGGGTGACTCCGTCAGCAGTAAATATCAACAGAGGCCTGGGGTGCAAAAGGATTGAAATGTATTTACATGCCCAAAACTTTTATAGTGACTTGGTTGAGGGGTGGGTTCTACTGATAATTATTTCTAGGCATAGCTGGTACTACATGTAATGTACTCTAGGCTTTGCTTCCAACCATGTGTTAGGAATTGAAGTTTCAAGGCCAAGAATAAATGCAAATTTTGTCTGACATATTCTCAACATATGCACTTGCATTATGTTAATTCGGGCCTTTACTTGGTGCTATGCTGTTTAAAGGTGAATGATTTTCGCACACATTATATTCTAACATTTTAATGGCTAATTGTTAATGTAGATGCTATGTAGGTTAGGGTTATAAGCCATGCAAATAAGAATTTTAATGATATTGTAGCGGTATCAAAGTTTGGTAACAGGGTACAAGGGAGAGCATAAGGATTGTCTTATATTGTAGGATATAGTATAGATATTAAACTATCAGCGTGGCCTGGAAGCACATATAAGCTTGATGATTCTCAATGCTTACCTGAGAGCCATTTTTTCCTAGGAAGGGATGGAGACAAGAGGAAAGTGAAGAAAGGATTTAGTTGAGGACTATGCTCCAAAGTCACAAATATTGTGTCGGCGAATACATCGTCGAGGGTCCAAAAACAAATTATCGTATTTATCGGTGAGAATGTCGGCAAACATCGGCAATATATCGACAAACTTAAAAAAATACTAAAATATTCTTTTTTTAATTTTTTTTAAACATCTAAAGCAACAAGAACATCAAATAAACACATTGCACATGAATATGAAAAGAAAACCAATATATAAGATGTATAAGACATCTAATGATATATCACACATAAAAAATGAACCGTGTCCTGAATCTCGAGTCCCCGAGTCATGAATCACCAAAAAATACAATCAATGTATCTCATATACAATGAAATCAAGTAAATAAACTATTGACTCCCTCTACCCCTTTTACGGGCAAAGTTAATCGCTTTGGTAATGGCTCTACCTCTAGAGCTAGAAGGCCTTGGCAGTCGTTGGGGTTGTGGTGGACTCTATGTATATTTTAAATCGCTATGTATGTATATGAATATTTTAAATTAATAAATGAGCAAGGACATTTAAAAAAATGAATGTGAAACATAAATCATAAATCATAAATCATACATGTCAGCAAATCATTGCTTATATTGGGATCTTATTCATCAATAGAACCCTATGCCTCCCTCTTCTAGGCTCTAGTCCTTGCCTCTACCTTGAATCTCAAAGTTGATCCTCCAAGGACATTAGTCAACGACTCAACACCTTACAATTTTGATGAAATTTTCTAATCCAACCCTTTAAATAAGGTAGACAAAACTTCCCATGCTTAATGAGTGATTTTTCTTGAGTGAAGAGTACATTTTTATTAAGGTCGTGATAGAGGATTTCAATAATCAACACGACCAACATCAAGGTACATGGAGGGGTTGATGTGCTTGATTAAATGCCAATCCCATAGCCTCATACATGATAGAATCCAGCGGAAACTTTGCAATATTGAAATCTTGAAAACTATTAAGTCTGTTGAATCTTGAATGAGATCTAGAATTCTACATTTTGCATATGAAGTTCGATGAGGTTGGAACCACTCTCAAACATCTTGGAACAATTAATGGTAATGTTAAAAATTTAAGTAAAAGGATAGAAAATGAAAGATAAGGAGAATTACCATTTAATATTACGAATTACTAATGAACAAGGCAACATTTTTTAATGGGCACAACGATTTTTTTTTCTTCGAACGAGGCAATTGAGCAAAAAAAGGGCAAAAAATCTCAATATATTCGAAAAAATCGCCAAAAAATTGCGATAAAACCAGGTAAAAATCGCCAAAAAATTAGGGAAACAATTGGCCATTGTATTGTCGATATATCGCCAGGGGGTTAACATCATGATATATCGCGATGTTTCCGATATAGCGACGATGCTTGTAACAGAGTATGGTCTACAAGAATACCAACTAGAAGGAGATCAAGATAAAGCAAATGAATGGAATCAATGGATACATTGAGATTCAGAATGAGTTCAGTCAAAAGAGTGCTACGAACCCAAGGAATCCAAATATAACAGTGCAAATGAATGGTTGTTGCTTGATCAAATTAGGCAATTGGAGACATTGTGGATTTGAGAACTTGATTGTAAAGGTCCTACAAGTGGCATCTATGATTCATGATTAAGTCATGGATGAGCAATTTGATGCTAAAGATGAGGACAAAATTGAAAATTGTTTTGTTATAATTTCGTTTGAAATGACAACATTGTGTGTGGTGAAGTGGGATTGAAATAGAAGTTGGACAAAAAATTTCTCCCTATTTCTACATAGGAAGGACCAATGTTTATTAGAATCGGACCAATCGAACTAAAAAATGTGAACCAGACGAGAAATGGAAAAAAACAAGAAACAAACTGGACCAAAAAACTAGTCGACCAAAAAATACATAAAACCTTCAAATTTTTGAAAAAAAATATATTCATGTGCACCCATCCATATGAATCCAAACCATTGTAAACAAATATGAAAGTTTCTCCTGTATTTAGCAAGGGTGCATATAACCAAAAAGGCACCAAGTACAATACATCTATGAACCAAACAACATCAACAAACAAGCTCTAAATGGCCTCAAGAGTCCAAAAATAATCATAGTACTAATGAATAACTATAGTCTAGACTTGGACTCTAGAATGATACAATCTAATAATATGGTGGAATCATTAGACATCTCATCCTCTTCATCCTCAACAATGGGATTTCGACTTGATTCCCCTAGCCTTGAAGGTAGTGGTACCCATTCATCATTTAGATCCTCTGGATGTGGATTATTCGAAATGGATCAATATATAATTTGTCTTCTATTTTGGTGCTTATTGGGTGGAGAGACCGAATGAATTGGCTTGTAGGGCCCATTTTAGGTGCAGTTCTCACTTTGCAAATTTGGGGTCCAGAACCTTTCGGGGCCTGTTTGAGGGTCTAAATGATGTTTTTTGAGGTAAAAAATTCCATCGCTTAGCCCATGGCCCTTCACGTGATTCTACACTCTAAGACCTTCCCAATGGTCCAAGAATTGCCTCATACAGAGTCTGTATGAAGTTATGCTTCCCGCAAGTTGACCTATCTGGTTTACCAACATGGTACCGAGTGGATTTCATGTTAGCTCTTATTTCTCACACATGTGGAGCTAGTCACATGTGGACTTTGAAGAACATTCTAGAAGGTCCAAAACCCTAACCCTAATCGGGAGTTGGGGCATGCAAAGACCCTAAAATCAACCCTAGACGACTAACAAGCTATGTTAAATACCGAACCATTAGGAGAAGAAGGGGTTCCATTCTTATGATGTTATGGAGTTGAGCAATAACACATGAGTGGATATCAAAGTAGAACAAAGGAATGAGGAGATCCTGTAGTAGCCATTCTGGCCGCAGTGTCATAGGTAACTCCATAGGGAGTACCATTTCCCTTGTATTAGCATTCTATATAAAATAGCAAGGCATAGTCCTAATTTTTGGCTTGGTTTTTCCCCATAGTGGGTTTTCCCAGGGTATATCTTGTGTTATTGTATGGATTGTATATTTATTTGCTCTAGTTATTCTTGTTTCAGTTCCAGTTTTTTAGCATTTAGTGGAAATAAGCTAATAAAAAGAACTAAGTTTTGAGATCCAATGTTGCAAATTTCTCCGATTTCTCTCGACATGTTCGATTTCTCTCGAGTTTTTTGTGTTGCTGATTTGTCTGATATATTCATAATTCTTCAAATCTAAGTTTATTTTTGCTGATATTTTTCTTTAATTACCAATATTTCCGATAAGTTTCTTTCCGGACCCTCGACGATATATTCTCCAACATGATATTTGCAACATTGGTAAGTTCCATTGTCATGAACTATTCCAATGGAATATCCATGATAGTTTACGGATCAATGGAAGTGGGTCCAAGTCCATCCAAGAAAGGTCTTCATTGTCAAATGCTAGTGCCTAATTCTCCACAAGCCACTCTGACAAGGGATCAAAGTCATTCAAGACTATGTTGTTTGATTCAGGGGTATTGTTCAACAACTGGTTTCACTTCAACTTAAGGTTGTACTGAACATAAACCATATCATTCACTGTTTTTGTTCCAAATGGTTTCTCTTCTTGGTTTGTATACGCTAAAGAGTGCTCCAATTGCGTTCACACCTAGAAGCACTACATGTCTGGCTCAACATCCGAATGGAAAACTTTTGCAAATCAGGGCACTGATCACCAAACTGTCCCCACCAATAGGCTGCAATAAGGGTTGAAGGAAAAGAAGCTTCAGTAAATGACTTTGAAACTTTGGCTCAACTTTTGCAATGAATAATATAATTTTAAAACTTTGAAATTTCTTATTTGGTGTATCTCTTGATTTGATTTGTATAGCCATAGACATGCCAAAGGTTTTAATACTCTCATTGGAATGCAAGATCTTACTATGTATCTCATATTGTATCTTGGGATTATGGACCATGAGCTCAATGCATCCGTACGATCCCTCTTTTGCCTCCCCATCTTGATCTACTTCAAAATCTTTTGTTTAATGGTACCTTCAAAGTTCAGAAGTCCAAAAATATTCATCAATTGAATTTGGATCTTTGGGTAAGCTTTTGTAATGAATAACATAACTTAAAATATTTGAAATTAGTTACCTTGGGTTTAAGTAATGGCCAGCTGCATGTGAAGGTCTATGGAGTTGTTTGTTCCATCAATCTTCAATGATTTTCCATAGAGGAAGATACACTTCTGTCTTTAATCACCATATATGCCTTTATTGCCTCTTTGGTCTGATTCATGGCCTCATAAATAAAACCCATGGCAGGTTTATCACCATCCACCATGTGCAACACTTTCAGAAGAGGCTGACTAAATAGTACTATCTCTTCTGCTGGTCTTCTAAATAGTACTATAGACTCACTAAATAATACTATACCTTCACAAGCCTTCAAAATTTGGAGAAAAAGAGCAGCTCCTAACAGCAGAAAAAACAAATCTATAACAACCCACAAAATTTTGAAAATGAACCCTTGAATCAGGTCCAAAAATAGCACAACAAATTTTAAATATAGTCCCTTGAAACAGTTCCAAATCTGCCCAAGAAAATCAGCCCCAAAACTCTCCAACTCAGCCCTTCAACCAGCTCTAAAAATCTGTTGAAGAACTACAAAACAACCCTGCAAACAGCTCTCCAAAACCACTCAAGAAACTCAGCTCAAGAATTTCAAATAGCTCAAATAAATAGTGTGAGTGAAATGGAAGGGGGAGACCTCCTTAAATAGATTTATTAGGGCCCTAGGGTTAGGTTTTTTGTTTGCAATTTAAGTAACTTTTTTTAAAAGACGATTTTGTGGACCCCAGTTGTTCGATGTACGAAACCGACGAATTTGGTGCCAAAAGGCCAATTTTGTACGGAACCGGCCTATTTGGTGCCAAAAACTTAAAAATCCAGTTCTGTATGAAATAGACCCTTTATGGCCAGAAATCCTAAATTGAATAGGAAAGGTCCCAAAACTGGTTGGACCGGCTGATTTTGCTGGTTTCGGTTTGGTTTCGATCACAGTTGGAATGACTAAAAAGTATGCTACAATGGAAGTATGCTCCAAATAACGATTAGGATTGTAGTTGAGTTTTTAAATACATGTTGGCCAAGTTCATTTCAAGAATTGATTCATAATTTGGAGGTCTATGTTCAACGTTCTCTATTAAGGAATAGTGTGTATTATTTCATTTAAGTATCTAAACCTCATAGAGATTTATGGTGGCTGTTGTAAGATCATCCGCTATAGAAAGGGTAGTCGTTAGAGTGGTGATGCTCAATAAAGCTTATGTTTGGAGACATTTATACTGAGATACTATGGTTAGTGGCAATGTTATTAGAATCAATCGAGATTAACTTGTTTTTTTCGGGAGACCTGGTTTGACTTGGCTGAGTTAGGGCATAAATTGTTGACTCCACCAAGTCAGAGAGTGACTTGGAAGTCCTAAGTTGCATGAAACTTGGAAATGGGTATGGGTTTCGGAAATGGGACCCCCCAACAAGTATGCCAAAGAAACATTATATTTAAAAGATACAACATATATATATATATATATATATTGTAGAAATTCCACTTCTCTAATAGGCTTTCAAGTTAATTCAGATTAACAATGTTTAATAAATCATCTCATTCAACCATAGACAGCTGAAAATGAAATTTCATTCATTAACACATCTGAACTGGAAGCACAAGAAAAGTTCTACCAAAATACTGAGAACAGAAAGAACATGTTACCTAACAACCATGCACATAAAATTTCAGACTCAAATATTTTAGCCAAAATGGCCCATGAAAAACCCCGAAGGGAAAACCTGTGAGAGAGATATTTTATTAATTTCTTCTTCAATAAAATGTACAGCAGAATTTTAATAATATCAAGCACAACTTATCTCAACCACTAGACTAACAAGCTGCCTCAAAATCTGTGCAAGAATTTGCCTTGAATTCTGTGCATATATTTCTGGGAAATCGTGCCCTTCTCAAGCAACACAGAGCTGTATGGACAACTCCTCGATTTCTGTGCTAAACTCAATTTTCTGCCTGGAAATTTGTGCCCAACAAACAACAGTGAAACTTCCTTGAATTTCGTGCCCACAGATAGAAACTGTACGGACTGTACAGATTTCTTGAAATTTGTGCCGCTTCCGGGAAATGTGTGCCACTGTTTTCTTCTTGAAAACGTGCCCAGAACTGCTGTACGGATTCTTGTCTTGGGAAGCGTGCTGCTATCTCAGAGCTACCTTCACTCTCTCAAACTCCAACTTGACCTTGCTCTCCAACTCTCTTGGAAAAATCTCCACTTCTCCAACTCTCTTGGGATGTGTGCAAATGAATGAATGGGGTGCCTTATTTATTGTTTTTCCCTCGTCTTTTCATCTCACCTTCCTGGGGTAGCTGAAAGGACACTAGATCAAGGGCCCACATTTAATCTAGTGTTTTCTCATCAATGGATGAGAAAAGTCACTTTTCTCTCCATTAAATATTTTCTCTTTCAACCACAACTTAAATAAATTGAAGTCACTTTATAACTCTAAAGTGACATTAATTACTTTTCTCAAGCAATTAATGCAAGGGTTATGTACTTTGTCCCCTTTGTAGTGACTTAGGCAAAAGTTACTAGGGGAACACTTTCTTGGTACAAATTTTAACACACACACACACACACACACACACACACACACATATATGGGTATGGGTATGGGTATGGGTATGGGTTTCGGAAATGGGTCCCCCAACAAGTATGCCAAAGAAACATTATATTTAAAAAATACAATATATATATGGGTATGAGTTTCGGAAATGGGACCCCCCAACAAGTATGCCAATGAAACATTATATTTAAAAAATACAATATATATATTATATATATATATATATATATATATATTCTTCTTTCTTTCCTTGGAAATAAATCCTTGGGAAACATTTGGGCACTTTTCCCCATTTTGAGGATGGTACTTTGTAAATTGGGTGGCATAGACTTAGTGTGCTTAAGCTTGTGGGAATTCAATCAGGGATTTGTACGATGTGTTGGATTACTAATACCGTCCTTGCCAAATGACCTTAAGAAGGTGAAACAGGTCATCTTCTTACTACTTAGTCGGCATTCCATGGCAGCTCTATAACATAGAAAGTTGCTTGATGCAAGAACAACCAAGAAACATGGAAGAGGATTGAATCTTGGGAGGAAGAAGGATAATAGAAAAAGAAGAGGGTTCAGAGTGAGTGAATTTTCTCAAAGATTTGAGGGCAAAGCAGATGTTATTGTTGAGCCTATCCACAAAGAGAAAGAAGTAACAATACACAAATCTCTGGTGAGAGTGTGTGGCTCGCCCTTTGAAATAATTTCCTGAGCAAGAACTAAATCCTATAAAATGCTGGTTTTCCCATTTGCATTTCCAGGGTGGAATCTTTGTTGTCTATGGTGCATTTAATTGCTGTGTGATAGGAATCTGGTTGCATTGTTGGATTAAATTTATGCCTGTGCACTTTGTTAATCCTTCAAATCAATTCTCTATTGGTTGATCTATGGTATAAAATAATGATTGTGCATTGTTTAATTTACCCATAACAACACTACTATTAATCTATTGCATCGATTGGTTTATTGAAAAACAAGCTACAAAATTGTTTTGCACTGTATGCTCTGTTTAAACATTAGTAATTTCACCACAACCCCATTGCCTCAGTTGCAAAATTGATGGGTCAATTTAGGTGTGTGCTTCCTGGGTAAAAGATATATTACAACCCTGGTTTGCAATCCATTTAGTATAAATCGTGAGATCTGTTACAACTTGAATTAGCATGTATGATTAAAGCCCCAAAGAACAAGGCTATCCCATCTATAACCTAGAGGTGTTACCCATTGTCACCTCGATAAGTACCTCTCTACACTTTAGTTTGGCTCTTCTCCAACTCAAGGGGGATTCCCTAGGATAGGATTACTGAAGCTTAGACAATCATGCACAAGGTGATTTAGAAGAGTAGCTTCAACAAAACAGTTTTTTGTGTTATAGTATATAGAAATAAAGAGGTGATGGGAGGACCATGAAAACTAGTGCCAATCCATAGGGAAAATGGAGTCAAAGGAAACAAGGTCACTGAAGGGGTGAGTTCAAGAAGAGTTACGGAAATCAGGTCTATTTGCACAAGCCACTAATAAACCCTAAAATGTTGCGAAATGAATGTAGAATTCATTAGGAGATCCCATTTGGTGTTGTAATGTCCTCTTCTGCTATTGCACAGAGGACCATCCCGCTAACCTATGTGATTCCCATAGGTTCGAGCGAGCACTAACATTCAGGGAATTAACTGAGGATTGATGTCATTTACACCCTAAGAAGATCTTTAGCATGGTTATTATATCATCAATAAATAAATAGGGGCCATCTACATGCATGACATATGAGCTATATTTCATGTTGCATGCACCGATACTTCTTCATTGAGTCTCCATGCACTCTAGAAGCACTGCATGCAAGTCAATTGGAAATTAGAAGATAAAGCGACCTAGTCATGCAAAATTTAGGTCAGGCAAGTGAATGTTATAAAAGAAAGGTAAAGCAAGTGAGCAAAGCCTGCTTATATGATTATTGATTTGAGAAGTCGCATTGGAGAGCTCTGTGAGCTATTTTGGGGTTGAGTGCACACACTCAACTATTCAGTGTATTTCGACAGCGAAATCTATCTGCCCTAGTCACTATCAGGTTGGATCATCTAGATTCAGCATTGTTATCATCATCAGGTATTGATCTTTAGCAACTTGCAGGGATCGAGTTACAGGTTGGATTGAAGGAGTTCGACCTCCTTGCATGAGCGAATTGCTCAAGGAAAGATTCATTCGCATCTCAGGCTACAGGGTCCAGATCTTCTACATGCTGGCTCCATTCTTCCGAGAGTAGCACTATTACCCTATACCTGGAAGAAGGGTTCCTTCTTTGGCCTCTTCAACTAGTTATCAACATCTTCATCTTCTATAGGACGTCCTCCCTTGCATGGGTGACTTTTTCAGAGGAGAGGTTCATGTTTTAGGCTTCTAAGCCACTGCATGATCTGCATGCAACATCTATCTTGTTCAGAGGGGGATTATAATCCCAGTACACCCCTTCCGGATTCATTTTCTGTAAGCATACTATCTATCCTTCATTATTATCATTGAAGAGGGCGCATTATTACCAAGGGTGCATTATTGGAGGAGAAGCATTCATTATCTCATTCATCCACCGACACAATTCTTGCATGCTGTACTTACACTGACGTACATCGACTCCTCTATCTGATGATAAGTACATGCATAACTTCTACCCCTATTTTATAGCATTTCTGATTATTGGGTTAATGCATCTGCATGCATGTTTAGATCAGTACATGCATTCATACTGCCTTCATATACTGAGCCATAAAGACTACTAGAAAACAACAGAACTTCATAAAAAAAAAATCAGTTTGAGATATTACAGGTTTCGACTCATAGCAATGCTATCTAGGGTATGACTCATGCAATGAACTATTAAAATAGCAACACCTCTTAAACAGTGATAAAAGCAATAGTAATACATTCATGCATAAACCAACAAAGGGATGGAGGATATTTTCCCTCACAACCCTTCCATTGAAACAAATTTGTCTTTCCATGGCCCTAATCAGCGAGTGTAGTTATTCCACAAATCACTTGCAACATTAAAGATGAGAACAAGGAAAACCACACTTACAAGTGGAGAAGAAACCCTTACTTTGATTTGCAACATGAAATATATGTCCATTAATTACGCTCCAAAAGAGAGAGAGCTCTCAAAATCCAACCATGAGTACAAATGAGGAAGAGTCTCTCTTATATAGGAGAAGTGCTCAACTTTCTCTACAGTAAAATAGTAATAGATTCCTCGATCTAGCCTAGGGTGGAGTAAACAATGAATAACCTTCACTAAAACCAACTCTAACAATATAAAAAATATGAGGTGGGGAATGCCACGTGTACAATGTATGAGATTAGAAAAAGGGCCATGAAGGAGGGTGCCTCCATGAATCAAGGGTGAATGATGCCAAGAAGAAGTTCAACCCTAGCCTCCAAAGGCTCTCCAAGAAGCAATGCTCCAACAGCTATATGTCCACAAACAAAGAAGAAATCCTAGATCTTGGGGTTTAATCCCTAGATCTCCTCTCATGTGAAAATGTCCTCAAAATGTGGTATAGGGCACCTCCAAGGGTATAGTGCTCCACTAAAAGTGGCCTACAAGAAATGAGTGAACTCTAAACTTAGGGTTTTGATCCCTTGGTATCCTTCATAGATCAAACAATCCTCCATAATGTGCAACAAAAACCCTCTAAGGTGGGATGCTTCCATGAAACAAGCCTCAATAGGGTGGAGTGCTGCCTCATAAATGATGGAATCAGTCAAAGGAGACATCCAAATGTGAAACGACCCTCTCAAAAAGTGTGCAAACAGCTCCAAAGTGGCCAACATAATGAGCAGACTCCAAAACAGTGGAATGCTCCATCACTAAAGTGTATGGAATGAGTGAAAGGAACCTTCAAGAAGGTGGGTGCTAGCTATAATTTGCATAAATAAGTGGATCCCTGCCCTCATAACATCTGGAAATTGCCATTGCTTTGCTGCATGCTGTCAGACCTCACTTACTGTCAAACCTGGGCGTTTCGTTTTACATCAAATTTTGCTCACTGAACAGACCGTCCATCCCATGCTTGGGTGCATTGTTGGTTCATACTGCTAGCTATTTGAAGTGACAGTTGATAGGTCTTCATTTGGTCTATAAATATCGACAAATGCTGCTTTCTAGGTGCTGTCCTTAGTTCTGTTTGAAATGTGCTATAGGAAAAGGCAAATAGGGATGGAAACCTGCTGAAAAAGTCTGCCAGCAAGTCTGTAATTGCTCCCAGGAGTTCTGTTTGTGTGGGCTTGGATGATCGTAGGGCTGTAAATGTTAGAGTTTGCACTTTAATTCAACTTAACTAGGATCTTTAACTGAAAGAAAGACAGCTCCAAAGTGGCCAACATAATGAGCAGACTCCAAAACAGTGGAACGCTCCATCACTAAAGTGTATGGAATGAGTGAAACGAACCTTCAAGAA
Organism: Larix kaempferi; assembly: GCA_027924585.1. Taxonomy (NCBI): domain Eukaryota; kingdom Viridiplantae; phylum Streptophyta; class Pinopsida; order Pinales; family Pinaceae; genus Larix; species Larix kaempferi. The sequence goes on from BSBM01001018.1 coordinate 1,466,529, forward strand.
TGTGGGTGCTAGCTATAATTGGCATAAATAAGTGGATCCCTGCACTCATAACATCTGGAAATTGCCATTGCTTTGCTGCATGCTGTCAGACCTCACTTACTGTCAAACCTGGGCGTTTCGTTTTACAACAAATTCTGCTCACTGAACAGACCGTCCATCCCATGCCTGGGTGTAATGTTGGTTCATACTGCTAGCTATGTGAAGTGACGGTTGATAGGTCTTCATTTGGTCTATAAATATCGACAAATGCTGCTTTCTAGGTGCTGTCCTTAGTTCTGTTTGAAATGTGCTATATGAAAAGGCAAATAGGGATGGAAAACTGCTGAAAAAGTCTGCCAGCACGTGTGCAATTGCTCCCAGGAGTTCTGTTTGTGTGGGCTTGGATGATCGTAGGGCTGTAAATGTTAGAGATTGCACTTTAATTCAATTTAACTAGGATCTTTAACTGAAAGAAAGACAAGCACAGCAAAACACAATAGACACAATAATTTTCCTCCGGGAAACCGTAAAGGAGAAAACCCTGCAACTTCCTCAAAGATAGATTCGTCACTAACACAATATCAAGCAAAATGGAAAAACCAAATATAGGATGTCTTCTGCAGCTCTCTTTTTCTTCCAACGAACTTTCCTTCTCTCTTTGCTTATGTGAACTTGAGTGAGTGAGTGGTGTTTCCAAATAAGAGAGCAAGCTCTCTATTTATACTTTAAGTGTGGGTGACCTTTTTCCTAATGGGGCCGACCTCACTATCTTAACTGGGCCGACCTGTCATAGGGAGACTCAATAATACAAATTACATTTGACTTTTGGGGTGCTATTGCCCCGACTTACAATGGGGGTTTTACCTCAATGACCAAACATAATAATGACATCCCCGAACGGAGGAAAAACATCTTCGTCGGAGGTACAAGTAAAATACAATAATAATATAAATATAAAATACAATTGAATATCTTCCGAAGCTTCATTTACAACAACACTCCCTCTTAACTAGGAAGGTATTCTCTCGCCACAGTTATCATCACTCTGGACAACGTCATCATCACTAGATTATCTTCAATGCTGGAACATCATCATCAACATTGGATCATCATCGTCGCTGCTGCAACAATCCTCATCTCATTGATCATTGATTAGTGACATCTCTCGAATCTATCTGTCATGAGAAGTTCTACAGAGCCAACCCTTTTTCATGCTGGATGTAGGCCTAGCCCTCATCTAGGTCTTCATCATCTCTACGAGCAAGCCATCAAGTAGGTACAGCCTGAGACCACATATTACATTGCCACAGCAATCACCTACTACTATCATCTCATCGTATCTAGATAATATCATCATCACACATGCAGAGCAGCCCAGGTGCACACCTCATGTCCAACAGACCACCTACGTCTCCCACCTAGTGGGTACAACCCAGGAGCACCCTAGGTGCATTACGTCTCTCAATGGTTAGCCCGCATCTACAACATGTGGATACATCCCAGGACCACCCCAGGTGCATTACATCCCAAAGACCACCTACGTCTTCCACTATGTGAGAACCAGCCTAGGCGCACCCCAGGTGTCTTTGTGACTGGTGGACCTCTCAGCGTCTCCAGCATGTGGGTACAACCTAGGAGAACCCCAGGTGCATTACGTTGCAAGGACCACCTGCTTCCTCCACCATGCGGGAACCAGCTCTAGTGCATCTGTGTCTTCCGGTCTCATCACTCCCTCTTTCGAGGAACCTCGATTTGGATAACACCAAGTCTCTCTCTAAATTATTCAAACTTCACTCTGGCTAACAGCTTGGTCCACACATCGGCTATCTGCTTGTCTGTCGCCACACACTGGAGCTTCACTGCTCCTCTCTGCACCATATCCCAGATATAGTGGTACTTGATCTCAATATGCTTCGACTTGTCATGGAACACCGGGTTTTCAGACAACTTCACGCAACTCTGGTTGTCACAGAAGATACGAGTCGCCTTGAGCTCGAGATCAAACAAATTTGACTGTAGCTTCCGAAGCCATACTGCCTCACAACTAGCCGAGCAAGCTGCAACACACTCTGCTTTGGTTGTACTCAGCGCCACGCATGACTGCTTCCTGCTAAACCAGGATATCATACCGAATCCCATACTGAAGCAGCATCCCGAAGTGCTCTTCCTATCTGTGGCACTGCCTGCCCAATCCGAATCAACATAACCATGTAGGTTAATCCTATGATTTGCCTCTTACTTGAGCCCATACTCAACTATACCCTTCAGGTACCTTAATATATGTTTTGCAGCCGTCAGGTGAACATGTCTTAGATCCGTCAGGAATTGGCCCAGGGTGTTCACAACAAAACATATGTTTGGTCTTGTGTTCGTCAGGTACATCAACGAACCAATCCCTGTTGGTACATCGTGGCATCAATTGTCTTTGATGAAGCATCGCACAGTAGCTTCAAGTTCGATGCCATTGGTGTGGCCATTTCCTTGCAGTCCTGCAAAACCAAGGAGACAAGCTCAATTAGCACACAAAAATGAGGGTAGATACAAAGAAGAGACAAAAGATAGAAAATGATCGGTGCAAAGACAAAATCACTCCCTGTTTGAACCAATATTTGACAGAAGGTTGCAGGGCAAGCCTCCCCACCAATGCGCACTCCTCCAAATCGGCCTCTTCACCTGTAAATCAAACTGTGGAAAAAGATACAAGATAGCTACAAAATATCCTTCAGTGCAATGGAAGAAACATTTACAATCATCAAAATCAAACACCTAAATCAAGATCCATGTGCTCAAAAAGTATTTCTTCTATTCCGGTAACCAAGAGCCAAAAATTTCTAGATGCCTTTACAAGAGGGGGGTCTCTTCCTTAAAGAGGATGAGAGAGACCAAAACCCTAAACCACTTTTGAAAACTAGTGGTTGAGATCAAAAGATACAATAATATAATCAACGACTAAGATGAGCCGGTACAAATATGACATCGATCACTCACTAAAAGAAGGGCGCACATGACTAAGACGCACTAGGGGGGATGGCGCACAACATAAGGATGACTAAAATACATGTGTGCCACATAAGATGACTAGGACAAGTGACTAGGAGCACATGGTGGGGCTAGGAGGTATTATTTCCCTTCACTAGCATCACCCCATGGCACAATAATATAACATGAGACTCAATGACATGTCCAATTACACAAATGATCAAATCCTGCCCCCCTCAATTGAGAGAAGAATACATCAAATCACATCCTGATGACTGTGTGGATCCCACTGACTATTGCAAGCCGATCTGGAAGGAGTGGGATACACCCTAGGAAACGACTAGCCTCCAATGCTCTAGCTGGACAGGCCACATCAGCATGGCCAAACTGGTCAACAGGTGGAAGACTGCTCAAATCATGCTCGGGAGATCCTGAAACTGAAAGATAAGTGTCTCAATGGATCCAGAAGACCCAAATCCACTAGAGATGAGTACTCATACACCTCATGGTAACCTATAAGATCATTTGTAGGGTCCTACCATACCCGGACAAGTAGAGATATGATGATCTGGAAATAATAATAATCATGAAAAACTGCATCAATCATCTTCTGAAGTCTGTGCCCATCATATGGAATCATCAAGAGGTATACAAAGTGAAAGGACCATAGATCAACATTAGATAATAAAACTGGTCCATCTCATCATGGATCCCAAGGTTGACCTTGGTCAATCTAAGTTTGACCGATCAAACTAATCAACATATGACCCTGGCCAAAGATGCCATGCTGCTGCAAGTGCAAATGGTTAAGACATGCTCTCTAAATCATTTTCATAGCAAGACTCTAAGTATTAAGCATCATTTCACTGGCAGTTAATAAATAATAATAGGTTAGTTAAATAGCTTACTTTCAAGAAGAATCTCAAGAATATACTCGTTTGTAAACATGATCAAATTGCTAGCAAAGGGTGAAGGCTAAGGATGCAAGGCTAGGCTGAATAGGGATGACTTGATTGACTTGACACTGTGATATTTTGGATGAGGGACATGGTGTTATACACTTAAGCATGTGTTGGACAAGGAGTACACAAGGAATGGCAGTGTCTCACAAATGGATAAGTTGTTCAGAGAAGTGCTTATTCAACCTTGGCAAAATGTCTACTACTAGAATCGCCATGAACTTGGTGTCAGACTAACCGTAACTTGAGGTTCTGGGGGACACTTAGAATTAGCTGTCCCTTGCTCCATCTCATATCATAACCCGCAGGCTCAATGAGGAAAGTTTCACATAAGGTCAGCGGTCTTTAGATTTGACATATATTTAACAGTGTTCCATGGGGACGCGTCTCCCAGGGTTGGGGGCTCACCCCCTGCACTTCCCACACCCCGGGAGCTGGGAGGCTCCATGGGAAACGTTTCCCAACGCCCCCTTTTCTGTGAAACTTGGGGAAATGCACTAGGAGGAGTTTCCCACAGAGGGGGGCTTGTAGACTCCCCCTCCCGAAAATGGGGGACGCCTAGGTGCTCCCCCCTTTTGAATTTTGAATTTTTTTTATGAAAAACCAAAAAAACCTAAAAAATAAATCAGTCTCGAGGCTGAGACTGAGAGTGACTCTAACTTAGATGATGACACCCCCATAGATGGTGACTTCATGCAGTAGATGCATCAGCAGGACCAGTCCATGGAACTATCTCATTGATGCTCTTTTGATGATTTCTTTTTGCTACTTTTAGTTTTATAATTTTATTTATTGTCATTGATGAACTCAGATTGAGTCTTTGACTCATCACTCTTTATTTGTAGGTGTTTATCTGACATGTCTATAATTCAAATTTATGATTTATCATTTTAAATTTATCTACTGTTTATGTCTATGATTCAAATTTCAAAGTTATAACTTATAATGGAAGACATGCATGTATTAAAAAATTAAAATAACCATTATGAATTGAATATCATGTTTACATTGCACACTAATGAATTTCAATTTAGTATGTAAATGGTGATGGGATGAGGAATTGATATGTTAATATGTTGGGATTCATATTTTTTAATTTTTTAATAATTTTAGAGACATGCCCCCCTATGTTAGGGAACCCGACGCCTCCCCGCCCCCAAAATTTCCCCAAAATTTGAGGGTGTCTCTACACGTCCCCAATTTGCGTTTCCCCGCTCCCACGTCCCGAAAACTTGGTGGAACACTAATATTTAGCCATTGCTTTTTAGGACCTTTCATTTCATTTCACAAAATTTCATGGCCAACAATCTTTAGATTTTGCATACATTTATCCATTGCTTTTTAGGCCTAATATGACCCCTCTGGGATTTTGCATGTGCTTATAAGCACAACTAATCGCAGCTTTCATCCGGGGTGCATTTACATTTCACAACATTGAATTTCATTTCCATTTCATAGCCCTTTTCATTGGGCTTTACAAGATATAACAATAATTTCCAAATGTAGTACAATTTGCTTCAGGTTTTAGTCAACACAACTCAAGCAACTAGGGGGACTGCCACAAATCAAAACCACTCATCGGGGCAACCGACTAGAGTGATAAAGGCATAAATTCCAACTCACTAAAAGCAAGTTTTGTTGCCAACTCAGAGCCAAGACACAAAATAAACATGGATGCATGTCCAACACAGAGGCAAAAGCGGGGAGGTCCTCCATATCACAAGTCAAGGTGTAAGTCAGGGTGAAGATCACAAATGAGGAAGGATAAATGGATGGATGGAGACAAGTGGCAATGGTGCCTAGGCTAGCAAGTCGAAGAGACAATAAATGATCATGTTCGCATTCATAGGAAGGTAAAGACCAACAAGTATAAAGCAAGAGTTTGCAAATGTCAGTAATACAATCATGCATATAATCCATAACAACCAATTTCATTTCAATATTAATATATTGCCAGATCATAATTACTATATACCAAGTCAACGCTATCAAAATGACCTAAACAGCAAGGTAATAACATCAATGCACATCATATATATACCAGGTCATATATCAACATCTGTAATCTGAACCAACTACAACCACTAAGAATATTGTATCTGAAACACTGAACACTGCCCCGTATCTGTATGGAACAAAAGGTCATATCGGTCATAAAATCTGAGATCTCAAGGCTCAGCCTTGGCATAAGGTCTACTAAATGTCTGATACAAAGATGCTCTGATGTGTGAGTGATCATAAATAATGCTGCTCATCATAGCTGATCTCACTGAAAATATGCAAAGGCAAAGCTCGAAAAAGTGCAGATATCTGCTCTGCTGACATGGTAGCCCAACTACTATGTATGTGATAAGTTGATAACAGTTCCTTAAGGGAACAAATACTGTTACAGCACATGTCATGAAGTTCAAAGAAGTTTTGATGGCATGGGATATCACAGATGAGGACACCATTATGTAGTTATTCGTAATGTCCTTCGAATTAGGAGGTGATCAGGATATGGATGATTGGTATGAAGGACTCCCTCCTAAGGAGATATCTTCCTTCCTCCAATTGATTGAGGCATTCAACGATCAATGGGGTCCCAATCCTAAAAAGAAATCATGAAGATTATAAAGGACGATCATACGGATATTGATGAAGCAGTTCTTGGTGAGGAAGTTCATGATGAAAATAAAGTCTCAGAAGGTTTACTGGAGGAAAACATGGTTCAGGACCTGGTAAACGACATAATGGCCCTTATGATTGAAGATGAAGCGATCCCTGAAGATGAAGAGCAAGAAGCCTTAATTGAAGAAACTGAAGAATATATAGAAATGGTGAATTCTCCATATCCTCAGGTTACGGTTTCTTATGATATTTTGGCTCTCTTGGAAGAAAATTATGGTTTACAAAAGACAATGATTATTGGAAGTTTTTTTGGTCCACCAATGTACGATTCTTCAAGACCTTGTAGCATCATGGTAGACCCTCTCTTGAGCACATGTGTGGGTAAAGAAGCTTACTCTGCCATCATTGGAGAATGGATCAACCCTTTTGCTTTGCTCGATGATGTAGTAGTGCGAGATGTGGTGCCTGTTGTCGATGGCCATATGCATAGTTTCTCCATTGTCTTCCAATCCATGGTGTGTCCTAACCAACAACATTCTACAAGAAGTGTTCAACCCTTTTTTTCCAGTATCGGTAAGTTTTCAACGATGTATTTCAATAAAACCAATACAGGTATGTGGACAGGCATGATCTTTATCTCACATCTCCAAGGTATCTATTGTCTATCTTTTTGTTTGAAATGTGAAAGAATGAACCTTGTGGCTGACAATTTCGAAATTTCAAAGATTATTTGGGATACTAACATGATTGTTACAAAGATGAACAATATACTTGTGTATCTGAGGACATGTTGAAGCAAGTACAGGGACAGGTTGCGGCTGACATATGTAGATATGCAAGGTCCACCTCTAATGATGGCCTCCCAAGTTCAAAATCAACCTACTAGTTTGAGGCAATTTTTTTCTCAATACAGATATATCATGGAGATGGTCCATATGTAAGCCCAGTAGAAGCACAGATAACTGAAGCTTGTCGAAGCAATCCTTCTCCATGGCAACAATATCAAAGTTTCCAGGTCCTCGTTGTCACCCAACCTTCATCTCCTATCCTGATGGAGACCTTGGTAAGGATTTGCTTTGTGATCGACGAGATCTTATCATGGATTCTCTCTAAAGACAAAGGTAAAGGATTAGGTATGAATCAATGTTTTAATAACTGGTCCGGTTCAAACCGGAACCGGTCGGTTTGACTGGTCAACTGAAGTGGAGTACCAAACCGGCCTTCAACTCGGACCGAGGGCCCGGTTTGGTAATGAACCGGACCTAACCGGCCCGGTTCAATACCAAACCGGCTCGGTTCAATACCAAACCGGCTTAACCGGAATAAACCGGTCCGGTTCCGTAATAACTCGGCCGACCAGCTGGGAATAGATACTCTTCCTGGGAATACCCATGAATATTAAAAAGATCAAAAGCTGGGAATAGATATTCTTCCATCCCAGTTTTACTTGTTTAATTTTGAAGATTAGCAAACATAAATCTGCATACCCATAATCTGAAAATGAAATCTGCAATAGACTTCATACAATATGTTAGCTCTCATATTGTATGGGGGTAATCCAGCAGATGACTGATGACTTCCTTCAGATTCTAGATCCCGAGTCCTGACACAACATAATCAGTTGCACATGGCTTAGAGTCCCTTGGAGCAATTTTATATGGACATATTTTTGTATAAACTAGATTGATTGGTTTATTTTCAAGTATTTTGTTGGTTTATTTCACTGTAATTTATTAGGACAACACGGAGTTATTTCTGAAAATTATGTGGCAGTTAATATTAAATAATTAAAATTTTAACAGTAATAATCACTTGAACTATTGGTTACCAGGCTTCTTTAGAATTTTGGAAATTCTGATTTTATATTTTTGTCCTAAGTCATTTGAAATTTTGAACAAAATATTTCATGATTGCTCAATGCTGAATCTTGTTAATCAAATCACATGCTGAATTCTAGATGATCTTTTATATATGGTTCATTTTTACAAGTTTATCTTACATAGCGTCTTAAATTGTATTTCTGGAATCTTTATGCAGTGTTAAGTTCAATTGATTTATCTAGCACATTGCTCTCGAATCTCGATGATGTACATGGATCATGGATGCTTAAGGCAATTCACACAATAAGTTAATTTCAAGTTTGTGGTAGTTAAATGAGTCTAATGCTTTGAAATATACCTTGGAATGTTAAATATAATTTTTATGATTAAAATTGTAATTTTTTTTGTATTTTTTAATAGTCCGGTTCATTGAAATCAAATCGCTCCGGTTCATTACCGGTTCCGGTTCCGGTCCGAGTTGACCCTAGACCGGTTTGATTCCCGGTTCCGGTTTTAAAACATTGGTATGAATTGCTTACTCAAATGGTTACATTGGTGGTATGATTTTACTTAACCCTTCCTGATTCTTATGTTTAGAATAGGTAGGTTTAGTTTTATTTGAGTTAGGCATATACTATTACCCTTGCATTGCATTTGTCGTTCTTTCATATCGTTTTTAGTTTGTTTCTTTATTTAGTTTATTTTCATATCTTTATGATGAGCAAGACAGGACAGAAGCGTCTGCCTCATGGTATTTTGATGTCCCTGTCTATTTGATGGGTCTGTAGGTCTATAGGTACCCAGATGATTCATGTATTCTCGAGCACCCTCGGGAGGAGCACTCGTCCCGCAGTTGGAGCCAATGTTACGTGGTACCAGTACCAACGCACCTTCAGCTGTGCCCCAGGGAGAGAGGGTCATTTCCCCACATCCCTTTTTTTTAGAAACTCAGGGAAACACACAAGGAACGTCTCAGAGAGGCAGGGGATGTCTTGGTGCCCCCTCACAAAAATGGGGACACCCAGATGCCCCCATGCGATTTTCATTTTTTTTTTCATAACTTCAAAAAGCAAAAAAATTCATTAAACTAATAAACCTAAAAGCTACCCCAACATACACCCCCTCATGAAAATGGGGATGCCCAGACGCCCCCATGCAATTTTCAATTTTTTTTCATAACTTAGAAAAAAACAAAAAAATCATTAAACTAATAAACCTAAAAGCTACCCCACCTAACCCCTCTCTTAAAATCCCAAACCATCCCTTTTTCTCACATTTGAAACATTTCTCTTATGCAAACAGATTTCCTTGGAGAGAAGCAACCGACAACAAAGAAGAGAGGATCGATTTGCCAAAGGGAAGGAGTGATTTTCCAAGGGAAGAGAGCTTTCAATGCTTGAAGGTTGGAGCAGGGGGTTTGAAGGTTGGAGCAAGGGGTTTGAACTTTGAAGGCTTGAGCATGGTTTGGTTGGTGTGCCATTGATCATTCATGAGACTGGCTCCGATTCAGATAATGACACTCCCATTGATGACACTCCCATTGATGGTCTTGATGGCTTCACGTAGTAGATGCACAAGGAGGACTAGTCCATGGAACTATCTCCTTGATGCTCTTTTGATGCTTTCAACTTTCTTTTCGCTACTTTTTTTAGTGTTCATTGTCCATTGTTAGTTTTCACTTTAACTTTTGACTCTAGAAGTAGATATTGCCATTTATGACCTCAGACTGAGTCTTTGACTCATCACTCTTTTGACTCTTTAAATTTGAAGGTGTTTTAAGACAAAGTTTATGTGACATGTCTATGATTGAGTTTTATGAGGTTTGAAGGTTGGAGCAAGGGATTTGAACTTTGAAGGCTTGAGCATGGTTTGGTTGGTGTGCCATTGATCATACTTGAGAGTGGCTGCGATTCAGATAATGACACTCCCATTGATGGTCTTGATGGATTCACGTAGTAGATGCACAAGGAGGTCTAGTGCATGGAACTCTCCTTGACGCTCTTTTGATGCTTTCAACTTTCTTTTCACTATTTTTTTTAGTGTTCATTGTCCATTGTTAGTTTTCACTTTAACTTTTGACTCTAGAAGTAGATATTGTCATTGATGATCTCAGACTGAGTCTTTGACTCATCACTCTTTTGACTCTTTAAATTTGAAGGTGTTTAAGACTAAGTTTATGTGACATGTCTATGATTGAGTTTTATGATTTTAATATTTTAAATTTTCATCTACTGTTTATGTCGATGATTCAAAGTTATAATGGAAGATGTGCATTTATTATAAATTAGAATTTATCAATGTGAAATTCAAATACTTAAATGATAAATGATTTATGAATCAATGATGAACTAATGACCATGTTTACAATGATAAATGTACTATTTTGTAATTACTTTTTCCTTTTAAGTTTTAGTATATACATGGTGATGGGATGATGAATTTATATGCACATATGTTGGGATTTATATAAATTATATATTTTTAATAATTTTAAAGACCTAGACATCCCCAAATCTCCTAAAATTTCCTAAAATTTGGGGGTGGTCTCCACATGTCCCCAGTGTGCGTTTCCTTGCTCCTGTGCTCTCGCATCCTGGAAACTTGGTGGAACACTGCAAAATTGTGATCAAAAGAGATATGCCAAACTAATAATAAACTAATATATGGATAAGAATTGGTCTTCAACCAATCTTTATCTCTCCACATGAGAGCTCCAATAGAAAGGGTGCACCCTCCAGTGGTCAAAGTTGACCATGGTAAGATGCATAAATATAATCTCTCTCTCTCTCTCTCTCTCTCTCTCTCTCTCCATGTAGGTTGCTCCTCAAGGAAATCTAGAACAATGTGCAAAAGATCTCTTCAAAAAATAGAGCATACTAGTTCAATGTTGCTTTAAACTCAACAAGCTAAAAACACAATGTGAACATGGTTTATTCCAAGTGCAAGTGGATCCTCTAATGTTGCGTACCACTTAGAAGAATGTGCCATGAGGGGATAAGGTCAATGCTATTTTGTGGTCGCTCAGAAGGTGCTTCTATGTTGGGGTTGTCTAGCAACATAGAAGGGGTGAGTGAAACTCTTTATACAGCCTTGTGATAGTGACCTTTTGTAATACTTTATTGTCAATGGGATTGGAGGGTCCATGGTATTATGTGGCCTGTGGGACTGGGTGTCCCATGGTATTGCCCATGGCATTGATGTAAAGTGATATTATAAAAGAGTCTATGGAGAGGGAGAGTGTTCTATGAATCACAATCATAGGAGTAAAGGAGATCTTTTGTAGTGGTCATGACCACAGTGGCGAGAGTGAGTGATATCTCTTATAGTGGTCAAGATTTGAGAGACGAAGTCTCTCAAAGGCTTGGAGTGAGGGATTCACTCAAGCCAGGGTTTTTCTTTTTTTTGCTTAGGGTTTGGGTATAGTTACAGCAAGGGAGAGTCAGGAGTGACCGAGATCCAGTGTGTTTATCCGGTAGCCTGGTGTTGTAAATGCTATTGTAATTAAATTCTGCAATAAGAAGAAGACAAACATTTGCTGGTTTTCCCCAAAGGACTGGGGTTTCCAGGGTAAATCCTTGTGTATCTTGAGTTGTGGTTTTCTTTGTTTGGTTGTGAGTTTCAGTGTGTTATTAAATAATAATCAGTAGATTAATTATTTGAGTTTAGTAACTGGATCTGGACTCAGGAAATTGCACAGTCAAAAGGTAAGTGGACATGTGGATAAGGATGAGTGAGTTTAGAAATGTAAATATGGACAAATGGCTAGGGTACATGCATAACTAACCCCTCAAACCATGTGCAAGCTCAACCACCTTCTCAACATGTGTGCCAATGGATAGAGATGAAACATGGTCAAACTAGGGTGGCACGTGTGAATCTGAAAAGGGTCAAAAGGTACCCAACGAATTGATGAAGGGGAAAACATCAACAAATAACAATATAAAATTAAGTTGCCTCAACATGTGTGTCAAAGGGGGAGCGCTATCCTCAAGTGTTGTAACTTGTAGCACATGAACATAAAGTTGTAAATTCTTTTTATTTTATTTTTGTTTTCACAACTTAGGGAATGAGGCCTCAATAAAGGTTTATTGTTAGAATTTTGACTTTCAAGCAATTATGTTAGACTTTTAATCATTTAGCATATCATATCACAATAATTGCATACATTAGGATCATTGAAAGAAAGACATTCAACAGTAGATACAAAGACACAAAGATTTATCCTGGGAAAACCCTTTCACGGGAAAAACCTAGCAGAACTTCTAGTATAGATTCGTCAACCAAGTACAATGTCACAATATCAAAAAGAAGCTTAGAGATCTCTTACAGATAGATAGAGATACTCTACACAAACCCTAGATCAAGAGATAGATGTCCTCCAAGTCTTCTACAACCCAAAACCAATCTTCTTCTTCCAGCTTGAGCGAACTTACTTTTTGTTAGTGTGTGTTACAAATGAGCCAACTTGACTTCTATTATACAAGTGAAGTCACTTTACTTTTAACTTGGGTTACTTTACTAGGTTGACTTGTTCTTTAACTTGTTCATATTAATTCTAATATTCTTTTCTTGTTGGCTTACTCTAGATAACTTCTAATGACTTCTTGGAGTCTTCTAGAAGATTCTCTATGATCTTCTCTTCTTCTAGTAGTCCCGATCACACCCAACCACTTCACATAGTGTGGGTAAGACTACCACCATAGTGTGGGTAAGATTACCACCATAGTGTGGGTATAGGCAAGGGCTAAGAGCCTAGAGGAGGGGCGGCCTAGAGGAGGGGGGAAAAGGTTGCTATTGATGAATAGGATCGCAAAATAGGATTAATTGTTCACTCTTGCATAATTGTATGTTGGACTTCAAAGCCTCAAATAATATGATGTCCTGTGGAATCATGAAGAAATGGGGTCCTCATGTCACGTTTCCCCATTACAACATCTATCCCATGGATTCACGCAATGTTGAAGTGTGTTGAATCATTGAAGAAATAGAATTAAGTTTTGCTACTTTTCTAAAAACATCCATGGTTATGGATGTTATGGTTGCTAATGTACTAGAGGCTTGGGGCATACTGTTGTCGTGTGAATGGGCTGTCGTGTGAATGGGCTGCTATGGTGGGTGGATCCATAGAGATGGACATATCTTATGTTGTGATCACTTTGCCTAATCCTCAACAAGTGAGGCTTTACAAGGAGCAACTTAAACTGTATTTACACGGGTGAATTGTTATTGTTGGGATTTGTAATTTTTATATTTTTTATAATTTTTATGACCCCAACGTCCCCTTGTTCCCCCAAATTTCCCTAAAATTTGGGGGTGGTCTCCACACATCCCCAATGTGCGTTTCCCCACTTTTGTGCTCCTGCGTTCCAGAAAATTGGGGGAACATTGAGGAAAACATGTGCACCATGACAATGCCCATGATTTGAAAGTGGTCCATAGAAAGTCCATAGGTGTTATCCTATCAATAGAAAGTCCATAGGTGTCATATTGTTAGGTGTCATGAAAAGTGGTCCTTTGACACCCCATACAAAATATGGTGTAACACTTTGTATATTTAAAAGTGTTGAGAAGCCATTATTTGCTGGTTCTCCCAGGATTATAGTGTGGGAAATGAAAATAGTATGTTGCATCTTCGAGTTGAAACTTTTGGGGACCAAAAGCCTATGAATGGGGAGGTGTGATCCGAATTAAATCCTCATTCCAAATTTCATAATAAAATGAAAATTTGGCAAAGTTTGAAGTCAACAGTCAACTTGAAGTTCAAAAGCCAAAATGCCTCAAGAAGGTGAAATGCATCATGTTGATGGTTGACATTCCAAAAGAGCTCTATAATAAAGAATGCTGCTTGATGCAAGAACAACCAAGAGAGATGTAAGATAATTGAAGCTTGGGAAAAAGAAGGATAGTAGTAAAAGAAGAGGGCTTGATGTGAGGCAATATGCTCAAAGATTAGAGGACAAGGGAGATGCTGAGCCTATCCATGAAGTGCAGAAGATTGTCCTTGAACCAAAGGCATCTGTAAAGATTGTTATTGAGTAAGAATACACAAATCTTTGGTGAGAGTGTAAAGCTCATCGTTCGCAATAATTTCCTAAGCAAGAATCAAATCCCATTGGATGCTAGTTTTCCCATTTGGGTTTCTAGCATAAATTTTTTGTTGTCTATGGTGCATTTAATTGCTGTGAGATTGAAATCTGGCTGCATTGTTGGGTTAAATTTATGCATGTGAACTTTGCTAATCCTTTGAATCAGTTCCCTATTGGTTGGGTTGCTGGTATAAAATAATGGTTGTGCACTATTTAAATTACCCACAACAATGCCATTAATCTATTGATCCGTTGAGCAAAACTACAACATTGTTTTGCACTGTATGCTTTACCACAACCCCAATGCCTTAGTTGCTAAACCAATGAGTCAATTTAGTTGTGTGTCTTCTCTAAGTTACCGGAAACGTCCTATTAGCCTTGGTGAAACGCCGTTCCCCGTTTCGGATACTGAAACGGAGGGGATACGGCCTTGAAACGTCATTGAAACGTATCATAGTGGTACAGATACGTTTCAAGGGTTTTGGATACGTTTCAGGGGAATTTTGAAACGTATCAGAGAGAGAGGGCCACGTTTCTAACGGTTTTTTATTCCTAAAGTCGAATTTTTAATTGTTTCCCTGGTCTACATTGAAACCCTGAAGGACCCACTACCTCTCCATGGAAGCTATAAAGGATATTAAATGGTAATATTAAATTCTTATATTTCATTTTCTATCCTTTTACTTAAATTTTTAACATTACCATTAATTGTTTCAGGATGTTTGAGAGTGGTTCCAACCTCATCGGACTGCATATGCAAAAAGTAGAATTTTTAATCCCATTCAAAATTCAACAGACTTAACAGTTTTCAGGATTTCAGGATTGCAACGTTGCCACTGGATTCAATCAAGCACATCAACCCCTCTATGTACCTTGATGTTGGTGGTGTTGATTGTTGAACTCCTCTGTCTTAAATGGACTTCGACCCACTTCCATAGCTCGAGAATATGAACAGAGTGCCTTCAAGCCCAGGGGAATCAAACCAGGTTCAGGATCCCTATTTTCGGTCTACTTTTGTTGAGGACATAGATGATGACTCTCGCTCTGAGCATGAGGATTCAGATGATATTAGTTAAAAGTTTTCATAGTATCATGTTACATGTATGATTAATGATATTTGATAGTAGTCTTAGGTGATGATGATGTTGTACAATGATAATATTATAATGGTTATGGTGACAATGATAATATTTATGATGATGGCGATATATATATATATATATATATATATATATATATATATATATATATATATGCCGTTTCCCCGCCGTATCGTATCTGGATTTTTTTAAAATTTGTCGTATCCGTGTCACCCCCCGTATCCGTATCCGCTTCAGTGCAACTTAGTGTCTTCTAGGTAAAACATATATTACAGCCCCAGTTTGCAACACATCTTCAGTAAAAATCCTGAGGCATTCCCCTTGTTCTGTACAAGTTCAAATACATCAATGCTCATTGTTAAATTACCCACAGTCAATTGCCCTCAAGCCTAGGAGCATTCACTGTCACCTACAGGTATTGAAACTCTATCAAATGCTACTTAGCTGGTGGCTTATATGCTGGGCATTTTATTTCCCAATTATTAATCACAACACTAAAATCCGAATGCTGGAATTTTGGATCAGTAGCCATAGCGTTGTATTCATTGCTAGATGGGTCAAATCCTTTCTTAGTTACTCCATTGCTGTCGATATTTTTGTATTAATTGTGTGGGGTGTACTTACATATGGTATTTGAATTCTACTTGAACGTACGGATCCTTGTTTGTTCAAGGTTCCATGGGCCAAACCAAGCGCTATGCATCTTGTCAATTGAAGGAATGAAGTTTGAACATGGGTATGAAAGGGCTGTGCTATCACACTAGTGTTAGGGTGTCTTGTAAGTTCTTTCAAACAACAAAATTTATATATGCTTCTTGCATGCGCCGATGTATGTCCAATTGAGAGATGTGATTGCGCATTCAAACCTTGAGTGCATTATTCTTTTTTATTAACACAATAAACAACACCAATTGCTTGGATTATGCTTGACAAACATACTTAGAGTACTGGATTTTGAATTGGATGTGTGCTGATACAATGTTGAGCTTAACCTTTTAGACTTTTAGAAGTTGATCCATGGATTGAGCCTTGGCTTTAGCTCCACAAGCAAACAAACCATGCTTGCAAGTTTGCAACCATATTAAAATCAAAACCATTCTTTCATGGTAACTAATTTACATGAGGTTATATGTGCAAATGCCAAAAATATAACATGAGCTATGCCTAATTCATATTGATCTCATCTTTATCTTCATCAACAATAATATAACAAGATGCCTGCTCAACAATGGATTGTGGATTGGAAGAAGAGAGAGTTCCACTTTCACCTTTGTCACCAATCTTAAGAGTAGTACACGATAGTTTCAAGTTTGAGGATTTTGGATACACGTCCCTATCTTTATGAATCCCACTTGTATATTCTTCATCCCTATGAGACATAAGGTGGATGTTGAATGCACATAGACAAGATCCTTGACCTTGTGCTACCCCAACTCGTTGTGCATCATGGAATGAATGAAACCATATGTGCTCTAGTGCCTTTATGTTGATGAAGAGCTTGCTACTTGTGAGAGAATATGAGTGGCAAGGTGTTATGACTAAGTTTCATGAAACGCCATAATAGGGGCCATAGCATGCATGTTCCAATACAGAAACATGTGTGGTACAGCTTGGAAATGTGTTTCTGGCCATATGAATGCATCCCATGTGTGGAAACACATTGCGTGTAGTTGGAAATGAATTTCTAAGCTGTATCAATGTCCGTACAGCATGTTTCCTTCTCTATTTTTGCCTATTTTGACTCGGTTTGACTCAGTTTTTACAAGGTTTGACCAAAAATGCTGACAATTAATGGTAATGTTAAATTCTCAAGTAAAAGTGGACATTTCCTTTATCTTCTCTTTTGTCTATTGTTAGTTAAGTTTTTAACATTACCGTTAATTATTTTGAGATTTTGGTGAGTGATTCCAGCCTCATCAGAATTCATATGGAGAAAGTAGAATTTCATGTCGCATTCAACATTCAACATGCTTAACAATTTTCAAGATTTTGGGGTTGGCATGATTGCAACTTTTCCATTGGATTCTATCATGTATTAGGGTATGTGATTAGCATTTAATAAAGAGCACCAAGCCCTTTATGTACCCTGATTTTGGTGGCATTGATTGTTGAACTCCTCTGTCATGGACTTAGCAAAATTGTACCCTTCACTTAAACCAAAATCATTGATTAGGCATGTTGAGCTTTTTCTACCATATTTTAAGGCTTGGATTTGAAAGTTTCATCAAAATTGGATGGTGTTGATTGATGTCCATGGGGATCAAGGTATAGGCAAAGGCTAGACTAGGAGGCAAAGGGTGATACTAATGATGGGGATCCCAATATAAGTGACGGTGGAACATTGGTTATCATTTAAAATTTAAATGTTCTTGTTCATTTATTCACAATGTTTTCTTTCAAGGTTTCAATATAATGTGCTATTTTTAAAATAGCACATTATATATATATATATATATATATTGCCCTTCCCCATTTCCAAAATTTTAAAGGGTCACGTTTCAAACTCGTTTTTGTTTTGGAAACTCATACCCATTTCCCCTGTCGTGCAACTTAGTATTGCAAATATACTCCATTCCCCTTGCCAAGTCCACCATTTAACTAGGTTCATGGTTGTCCTCTCATACAAAGGATGATATGTTTGAAAAATCTCCAATCTAGAAGTGAAACATGTAAAGAGGCTGGGAACAACGTCTAGAAGGATTTTTTTCCATTGACTAGCTCCCCATACTTATGTGGGGTCTTGCTCTTCCCTTGAAGTATTCATCATAAATTTTTGGATTCAAAGCATGTGCCAAAGTGTGCAATGGAGTGTTGAAATGGTTCCACCTCTAAACAATGGATCTCACATACTTTACAAAATCAACATCAACAAAATACTGAGAGGGTGCTTCCTGTTAAATAATTTCCATGGATTTCTCAACCATGGTATCTATGCCATTGTAAATCTCTACCAAGAAAGGTTTATTTGTGTATAGTCGTTGGAAAAGCTCAAATGTAGGGGATGTGAACTTGAGCATGATTGCGCCGAAGAGGCACTCTCTACAGCCCAAGTGGGTGAGATGTGTCACGTTTGTAACGGTGACGTGGTGCATGTAGGTTCAAGTTTAAATTAACTAAATTGTAATATACATTTGTATAAAAATATATCTAATTTCAAATTCAAATTCAATTGATGCACTATGACACGCATATCAAGAATACCAATTTTACTTCATAATTAATGAATGAATGAGTGCAACTTTTCCCTATTTATAGGATTTTTGTGTTATCATTTACAACACAATTTCAAGTTGGAGCAGTAAGTAGCAATTCCAAATTGGAGTAGTTGGCATACCGACAATTATAATGGAAAATATATTGGATTATGTATTGTTAAGTTAATAATAGAATAATGAGGTAGATATTAGTTTTGGGTAAACTAAGGGATCCTTTTTTAGAGTGCTAAACTTGAGGTTTGCACCTAAAGAGATTTTATCCCTCTTGGCACTTGGTAGGGCCAGAGTTAAGATGGATCTATGCAGGTATCTATCTTGCTCAACTAGTCCTCATCAATCAACAACCTCAGCACCATACTTCCCCTCACTGAATCTACTTATCTCCACTTAGCCCAAGTCTCACCCAATTTCAAGAATCCTACTTCTAATGCAAATTCAGAAATTTCACCTCAACTTGAGGTTTCTTGGATATATTCATGTGAACTTTCAATTTTAATGTTGAATCTGAAATATAAATTTACAACAGCAATACTTCACTTCTTTTCAATCCAATTTCACAAGGCAGCCCATGAAAATAAATAGCATTCAAATGTACGCTAATATCACAAAGCTACAGCCCTTAGAGCACACTTTCTAAGCAAATTACAAATCTGAACATGACTTATCACAGCAGATAATTACAACAATAAATCTGCCCCTTTAGCTTCCATATATTTGTTAAATCAACAAATTCTACTGAATGTTATGTCAAATCAGCAAGCATAACCAATGCTAGAAAGTAGAAACAACTCAATAATGAAGACAACATAAGCTGAAATTCAAGTCTGCATGTACATAATGTTTCGACAGCTGGAACACTTCCTATATATGAAAGATAAAGATGAAGTACAAGTACATACCACTGCTAGAGACAACCTGGTACAAGTCAAACTTTCCAAACTCTAGCTAGGTAAACAATGAAAACCCTAGCCACCAACTCATTCTTGCTAGGAATCACCTCTAACCAAAGCTGGTCACTCCCTGAAAGATCCTCAACAAGCTAAAATACACACCAACAAGTCTGTCCTCAGCACCTTCAGTTGCATCAAACAAGTGAACAAGACAGTCTCCCTGTATCTTCTCGACATCAAATAGTCTAACTAGCACCCGTGTTTCCAAATGCCACAAATGCCTAGTCTTCCCTCACAAGAACAAGTGCTCTCTTTGCTCCTCTAGGATTTCTCCCGAACCCTAGCATCCTTGTCTCCCTAGGGGAAAACCCTAGCCCTAGCTTTTCCTTGGATTTCCTCAAGAACCCTAGTGCTCAAGACAAAGAGAGCAATTGCATATGAAGAAACGTACAATGAAAGGGACTAAGTAGTTGTAGTTCTCACATCTCAATTACAAGTGTGCGAGTACTATAATGAATGAAATGACTCTCTCCTCCCTTTATATATTTATATGAAAGCTGAGGTATGCCAACATTACATGGACCCAATCCGCTACGGGAAATCTAACTACAAGAATATAGGCCAACATGTGCTGTGCTCCAACTTTAGGTGACACATGTCAAGCTTCAAGGCATGCACATCCAACAAGCAAGGTCCAAGTGTAAACTCTCTTCAAGAAAGGTCTAATCTCATGAAAGGTCTAATGCTCCTCCTCCAAAGTCCTCCAATGTTTCAACACTAGCTTCTAATCCATGTGTAACTTCAGGTCCACCCCACCTACATGATCACTCCTTGTCTTGAGCTCCTCAAATCAAGTACAATCTTCCATGCAAGTCAACAAGTGCCCCCAAGCCATCTAGGGTTCAATGCCCTCCTCCAAGATGCCCAACGCTCCTCCAAGGTAAGTTGTCCTCATGCAAGCAATAAACCTCTTTAAGTGTGCACCCCATGAAGAAATCATCATGCCATTTAGTTCTCCAATGTTCCAAGGAAGTTTGCCAGATAACTATCAAGACAAGGTCTAGCAATTTTTCAGTAAGCTGTCTCCAATGTGTATGTCCATCATAGTACAACCAATGGGGTTATCTACACACCTGTAATATCCCAAACTGATATTTTTTTTTTTATTTTTTTTATTTTTTTTTATGGAATTTTGTTGCTTGCTAGCAGTCTTTAAGGCTCAACACTTGAAGTAAATATGAATGCATGTATCGAACTACGCTTGCATGCGCATGCATCCATATGCATGGGTTTTCCAACCTTTAAATACCCAAATAATCAGAAAATGCTATAAAATAGGGATATAAAATATGCATGTACGTACCATTAGTTGAAGGAGTAGATGTACGTCAATATAAGACCAGCATGCAAGGATTGTACTGGATAACGAGCAAGATATGGAGTAGTCTTCCTCCAAGAATGCGCCCTTGGTATTAATGCACCCTCTCCAATCTAGATATGGATGTATAGACGCAATACTGATAATAAGTAGCTCCGAAAGGTGTGCAATGGGGTTATAATCCCCCTTTGATCACAATAGAAGTGGCATGCAGACCATGCACCGACTTAGAAGCCTAAAACATGATCCCTCCTCTGAGAAAGTCGCCATGCAAGGGAGGACGTCTTTTGAAAGAGAAAGATGTTGATAACTAGCTCTAGAGTCCAAGTAAGAAGCCCTTCTTCCAGGGATAGGGTAATAGTGCTACTCTCAGAAGAATGGAGCGAGCATGCAGAAGAAAGGATCCCTGTAGACTGAGATATGAATCTATCTCTCCTTGTGCAATTCACTCACTCCTTCAATCCAATTTGTACCTCGAACCCTGCAAGAAGTTGAAGAACGATACCTGATGATGATAGCAATGCTGAATCTAGATGATCTAACTTGATAGTGACTAGGGCAGATAAATTTCGCTGCCGAAATACACTAAATAGTTGAGTGCGTGCACTCAACCCAAAATAGCTCACTGAGCTCTCCAAATCGACTTCTCAAATCAATAATCATATAAGCAGGCCTTACTCACTCACTTTACCTTTCTTTTATAACATTCACTTGGCCTGACCTAACTTTTGCATGACTAGGTTACTTTATCTTCTAATTTCCAGTTGACTTGCATGCAGTGCTTCCGGTGTGCATGGAGGCTCAACAAAGGAGTTTTAGTGCATGCAACATGAAATATGGCTCGCATGTCATGCATGCAGGTGGCCCCTGTTTATCTACTGATGATATAATAACCATGCTTAAGATCTTCTTATGGTGTAAATGGCATCAATCCTCAGTTAATTCCGTGAATGTTAGTGCTCGCTTGAACCTATGGGAATCAGATAGGTTAGCGGGATGGTCCTCTGTGCTTAAGCAGAAGAGGACATTACAACACCATGTTAGCATTTGATAGCTCGGTGGCACTCCTGCATCAGGTGCCTAGGTGCAGGGGTCAATAACTTGGAGTCTCATTTATATTCTTAAAGTGACTTTAGTAATGTGTTTTTATTAAAGTACCTTTTTGATGTGACTTTATGATTTAAAAAGTGAGTCGCACTTTATTATGTTTTTAAAGTGACTTTAAGTCATAAAGTGTACTTTTAAATATTTAGGGTAATATGACTTTTCAAAAGGAAAAATTTGTTTTAAAGTTCACTTAGGAGATTTAAGTGAGTGAGAGATTAGATCCCAGCCATAGATCTCTTGGCCAAGATCTAGTCTCGTCCATTGAAGTTGAAAAGTCATGAGAGAAACCCTAATAGGGTAAATAAAAGTGCATGAGACTTCATTTGGGCACATTATTCAAGAGAGAGTTCTTGGAGTGGCTCGATTTCCAAGGAGGAGCTTGGTGAGGAGTGTGTGAAGCACTTGAGCAAGAGGTTTTGAGCTGAGAAAGGAGGAAGATGAAGGTGCAGCCAGGAGTGGCACGCATTTCAAGACTGGTACAGCAGGAGGGCGTGTTGTCCATTGTTGGAGTGGGCACGAGTTTCAGCAGTTGTGAGGGCTGTTTGTTACAGCAGTTTTGTGGGTGACCTACTGTGCTGATACAGTGGGCAAAAATTCCAATACCAAGTGTTTGTGGTGGAGCCGTACAGCAGAAAGAGAGAGGGCCGTACAGCTGTGAATGTATTGCTGCTGTTAGCATGCATTCCAAGGTGCTGATTAGTGCTGAAGTGGTACAAGATTCCAGAACTGTGTGCACATTAACCAAGACGTGTTTGCTGCAAGGAGGACTGTCTATCCGGGCAGATTCAGTGCACAGGAATCGAGAAGATCCTGTTGCTGATTCTGAGTAGTTTGGGCACACAAACTCAGAGCTGTTAGTGGGTACTGTTTTCTGATCTTGTACTGACTGAAGTATTTATTGCTGTACTATACTGCTGTTCAAATTTCCACTTTTCTCAGCTCATAAATAAAATCTCTTGAACTGGTTTTCCCCAGAGGTTGGGGGGGTTTTTCCAGGGTCTTATTTGACCAAAATATCTGTGTTAAATATGTTTTACAGTCTGCTGATTTTTAGTTAATTTTCCGCTGCAAAGTTTACTTAGTTACAGTATTGATGAAATTTATACTAGCAGATTTAACTTTGATCTCAGTCAAGCATGCATTTAACTCAGCCCACATAGCATATGTAAATAATTTTTCACAAGAAATGAATTCTGGAAATGAAAAATTTCTCTGCCTGTAAATGAAATACTAAATCTACTTCATCTTTTCACTTTTAAAAATCAACATGCAAACCATAAATTTGACACAAAGGATTTTGGTCAATGACCCAGGAAAAACCCAAGACGGGAAAACCTGTGAGAGAGAGAGCTTTTATTAATTTCTTAGGGCACTTTCAGAATTTACAATGAACACAAGACAACTTATCTCTGCATTTCCAGCTTGGAAATATGTGTCATTTGCTTGGCTGTACGGCTGCTACAGAAATACAAAGGAGAACACCTTTCACACGTGCCATAGAACTCTGAGATGAACTGCCTTCACACGTGCCAGACTGATCTATCATTTGCTGTACGGATTCTGGAATGCGTGCCACAGAGAAATGCCTTAACTCTGCTGTACGGTATGGCCAGAAGGAGTACGGCTTGCAATCATTAATGTCTGCTGTCCATTTTCTAGAAAATCGAGCCACTAATTATCTTTTGCTGTTCTGTACGGTCTGCAATATTAATGGCTGAAATCTTCTTTGGAAAACGTGCCACTCCAGTATTCCAATCTCTGCTGTTCGGCCTCTTTTCTTCTTGCTCTGCAATTAATATTTCAAAATGATGAAACCCTAGCTCTCATCCTTTCTCTCTCAGCTTGCCTCTCCTCCAACGTAGAGTAAGAATAATTCATGTCTATCTTTGCATTCACCTTTTTGTTCTTTCATTTAGGGTTAGGCTTTTACTTTTTAATCCAATGGTCAAAATAGATTTTAATCCAATGGTTCACATTTAACCCTCATTAATTAATTCAACTAATTAATTAATGTCACTTTATTAAAGTGACCCACTTTGTCACTTTATAATAAAGTGAAACTCACTTTAAAATTAGAACACTAATGACACCATAAAGTGACATTAAGGCTAGGCAACATATTAATGTGTCCCCACCATGCTAGACATCACACATGGCAAAGACACCTTTTCCTAGGTAACATTTTAACACTCCCTCTTACCGAGGAAGGTGTTCTGCACTACACCCAACTTGTCTCTGAATTTTATAAACTTCCCTTTCTCAAGAGCCTTTGTCAGAATGTCCGCTACCTGCTCTCCTGTGGCCACATACTCAAGCTGAACTGCCCCTCTCTGAACCCAATCACGGATGAAGTGATATCTGATCTCAATATGTTTCGACCTGTCATGGAAAACTGGATTTTCCGTGAGTCGAATGCAACTCTGATTATCACAGTAAATCTCAGTGGTCTCAATCATATGACCAAATAGTCCAACCAACATCTTACGAAGCCATATGGCCTCGCATGTAGCTAAACTGGCTGCCATGTACTCAGCCTCGGCAGAACTCAAGGCAACTGACTTTTGCTTCCTGCTGAACCACGACACTGCTGCCGAGCCCAAACTAAAGCAACACCCTGAAGTGCTTTTCCTGTCAACTACACTGCCCGCCCAATCTGAATCTGTAAAGCCTGCCAACTTCACTCCATCACTCCGGACATACATCAACCCGTAATCAACTGTGCCACGCAAGTACCGCAGAACATGTTTTGCTGCCACCCAGTGCTCCCTCTTAGGTTCAATCATGAACTGGCTGAGGGTGTTAACAGCAAAACAAATATCTGGCCTGGTGTTGACCAGATACATCAAAGAACCAATCAGTCTCCTATACAATGTGGGATTAACCAACTCAGAATCAGAAGCATCAATCTTCTTCCAGTTGGTTATCATAGGCGTAGACATAGGCCTGCAATCTAACATCCCGAACCTCTTCAGGATATCCAAGATATACTTCCCCTGACCAAGAAATATCCGACCTGTGCACTGCCACACCTCCATTCCCAGAAAATAGTGCATAAGACCGATGTCTTTCATATCAAACTCACAAGCAAGATTCTGCTTGCTCTCCCTGATAAGCCTCTCTGATCCCGTAAGAAAGAGATCATCTACATACAAGATAAGAATAAGTGGCTCCCCATCCACAACAATAAAGTAGAGGTTAGGATCCGCCTCACTCTTAGTGAAGCCTAGCTGCAACAAGTAACTGTCAATCCGGGAGTACCAAGCCCTCGGTGCCTGCTTAAGCCCATAAAGAGCTTTCTTCAGCCTGCACACATGCGTACCTTGCCCATGAACCTCAAAGCCCTCCGGCTGCTCCAAATATACCTCCTCCTGTATGATCCCATTTAGAAATGCGGTCTTCACATCCATCTGATGGATAGACCACCCCATCTCAGCACTAATGGAAATCACAGACCTGATGGAAGAATACCTGGCCACTGGTGCGAAGGTCTCATCATAATCCACTCCCTCTATCTGAGAGAAACCCCGCGCCACAAACCGTGCTTTGTACTTATCCACGCTGCCATCTGCAGCCCTCTTGATCTTGAACAACCACCTAGAAGTCACTACAGACTTCCCCTCAGGCCTCGGCACAATCTCCCAGACATCGTTCTGCATGATGGAAGAATACTCTTCCACCATGGCATCTCTCCAAACCTGGATGCCTGCTGCCTCCTGAAACGTAGAAGGCTCCTGATCTGCCTCACTGCTCACTGTAGCTGAATAGCTACAAAACTTCTCCGGCCTCCTCACCTCCCTAAAAACCTCCTTTGGCTGCCCCACTGTCTCTGCTTCCTTCAAGGTGTCACGAAGCCACTTGGGCTTCCTCTTCCCTGAGGTAACATCCTGAGTAGAGCTGTCCAACCGATCCTCTCTCTGACCTGGCTGTGAACTAGAAGATGTAGAACCCGAACTCTGTGAACCTGTCCCTGAACCTGTGGCTGAACCTGATCCTGTCACTGGCTCACTACTGACCCCTGTACCAGAACTCCATGTCCCAGTCATCTGTGGACCTGTGACCCTGTCACCTGTGAACCTGTAACCCCTGAAACCTGTGATCCAGAACCACCACCTGTGCCCTGTATCAGATCACCCTGTACCTGAGAACCACTCTGAACCTGATCCAGACCCCTGGATTTCACAACAGCCTTCTCCTCCTCAAATCTGACATCTCTCCTCAGCACTGTCTTCCTCAAAGCCGGGATATAGATCCTGTAGGCTTTGGAGGTCTCACTGTAACCGACAAAGATGCCTTTCTCGGCTGTAGGCTCTAACTTAGTTCTCTTCTCCTCTGGAACATGAGAATACGTCATACAACCAAATATCCTAAACCTGCTGACATCTGGTTTCTTCCCCGTAAAAGCCTTTTCTGGAGTCTTGCTGCCTAAGACTCTGTGTGGGCTCCTATTCTGCAGATACACTGCAGTGCTACAAGCCTCGGCCCAAAGAAAGAACGGTAAACTCTGATCATGGAGCATAGATCTCGCTGCCCCAACTATAGATCGGTTCTTTCTCTCTGCCACTCCGTTCTGCTGTGGGTTATATGGTACTGTCCACTCCCTCCTTATGCCCTCCTGAGCACAAAAATCTTTGAAATCATTTGAGACATATTCGCCTCCGTTATCCGATCTCAATGCCTTGATCTTCTTTCCTGTCTGATTCTCCACAAGAGCTTTGAACTCTTGAAACAGACTGAAGACTTGACTCTTAGTCTTCATGAAGTAGATCCAGGTCTTCCTGGAGTAATCATCTATGAAGAAGACAAAGTACTCAAAACCACTCAACGAGACTGAAGACATGGGACCACAAACATCGGAGTGTATCAACTCCAACACTCCTGTAGCTCTGCTATCGCTGCGGGGATAAGCAGCCTTGGTGTACTTCCCAAGAGTACACCCATGGCACACCTCATCATGCTCTCTCTCTCTGAACTCAGGCAACCCAGTAACAATCTCTCTCAACACTCTGAGTGCCCCGTGGTGCAAGTGAGCCATCCTCCTGTGCCAAAGCTCACAAAGATCACTGTCTGAAGTAGCAATTGTGTGTGACAAAGCCCTGCAAGGCTGAAACAAAAACCTGTATAGTCTCCCCTCCCTAACCCCGATCACTTTGGCCGAAGTGACACTGGATCCCTTGGGATACATGAGAACCTGTCCATCTCTGAAAAGAACATCAAAGCCTTTGTCCTCAATACTTGAAACTGATATCAAGTTTTTCTTCAGTCCTGGCACATGCAAGACATCAGTGATCAGCAAAGGAGTCTGTGACTCCCTCTCAAACCCAACTGTGCCTGTGCCTACTGCTCTCACTACTGAGTCGTCACCCAGTATCACACTCATCTCAACTGCACTCGAACTGAGCTCTGTAAAACAATCTCTGGCACCTGTCATATGGCGAGAAGCCCCACTATCTATGTACCACATTGCATCTGGAACTGTGCTTGTGGACAAGCACACCACAAGAGAGAACTCGTTCTCGAAATGAGAAGCAAAATCATCAACTTCCGCTGTAGCTGCTGTCTGACTCTTTCCCTGATTCTTCTTCCTCTGAGGACATGTCACTGCATAATGTCCATTCTTGTTGCATGCCCAACAACGAACTTTGGACAAGTCTTTCTTTCCCTCACTTCCTGCTTTGGCCCCAGCTTTGGGCCCCTTCTTGGTCTGCTTCTTCTTCTTGCCCCCTTTGGCAAGAAGAGCCACATTCTCCTCCTCACCTCCTCCCTGCTGCTGACTGGAACTCCCTCCAACTCTGAGTTCCTCCTGAACAAAATCATCCCATAGCCTCTCCCAAGTAGGCATGTTCTCTCTGGCAACAATGCCACGAACAAAGATATCCCATGACTTTGAGAAGCCATTAAGAGCTAGCTTCACAAGCTCTTCACTCTCAACTGCATCCCCAACAGCACCCAGTTCATTTCTCACCTGAGACAAACGAGTAAGGTAAGAAGTAACACTTTCCCCTTTGGTCATCTTCACTCCCCTTAGCTTCTCTCTAAGCATCATCTTCCTGTTTTGGTTTGAGCTCTGATAGAGCTTAACCAGGGCAGCCCACATCTCATAAGCATTGTCCTTATCGGACACATGTGGCATAACATGATCTTTAATCGCATCCATGAGAATACGCTGTGCTTTAATGTTTTTCTTTTGATAAGCAGCATATGCAACTGCATCAGTAGTCTTATCAGGTACAGTCACAGGAGACTCCACAATATCCCACAACTCAACTTCTTTAAACAACAAACTTATTCTCTGCTTCCAAGGATTAAAGTTCCCTGCCCCCTCTAATCTGTCCTCAAACCTCAAGCCAGTAGCCATACTGAAAAAAAAAACAAAAGGAATAGCAAACAACCAGCCAACCAAGATCTGGAAATGATTAACTCAGTCAACAAAACCCTCACTACTTATTCCTCCGGATTCTGTAAAAAGTTTTCCCCTTATCCCTTCAAATCTGAACAATGGTTTGCAGCTCTCTTTAACTCTGCTCTGATACCATGATGAAATTTATACTAGCAGATTTAACTTTGATCTCAGTCAAGCATGCATTTAACTCAGCCCACATAGCATATGTAAATAATTTTTCACAAGAAATGAATTCTGGAAATGAAAAATTTCTCTGCCTGTAAATGAAATACTAAATCTACTTCATCTTTTCACTTTTAAAAATCAACATGCAAACCATAAATTTGACACAAAGGATTTTGGTCAATGACCCAGGAAAAACCCAAGACGGGAAAACCTGTGAGAGAGAGAGAGCTTTTATTAATTTCTTAGGGCACTTTCAGAATTTACAATGAACACAAGACAACTTATCTCTGCATTTCCAGCTTGGAAATATGTGTCATTTGCTTGGCTGTACGGCTGCTACAGAAATACAAAGGAGAACACCTTTCACACGTGCCACAGAACTCTGAGATGAACTGCCTTCACACGTGCCAGACTGATCTATCATTTGCTGTACGGATTCTGGAATGCGTGCCACAGAGAAATGCCTTAACTCTGCTGTACGGTATGGCCAGAAGGAGTACGGCCTGCAATCATTAATGTCTGCTGTCCATTTTCTAGAAAATCGAGCCACTAATTATCTTTTGCTGTTCTGTACGGTCTGCAATATTAATGGCTGAAATCTTCTTTGGAAAACGTGCCACTCCAGTATTCCAATCTCTGCTGTTCGGCCTCTTTTCTTCTTGCTCTGCAATTAATATTTCAAAATGATGAAACCCTAGCTCTCATCCTTTCTCTCTCAGCTTGCCTCTCCTCCAACGTAGAGTAAGAATAATTCATGTCTATCTTTGCATTCACCTTTTTGTTCTTTCATTTAGGGTTAGGCTTTTACTTTTTAATCCAATGGTCAAAATAGATTTTAATCCAATGGTTCACATTTAACCCTCATTAATTAATTCAACTAATTAATTAATGTCACTTTATTAAAGTGACCCACTTTGTCACTTTATAATAAAGTGAAACTCACTTTAAAATTAGAACACTAATGACACCATAAAGTGACATTAAGGCTAGGCAACATATTAATGTGTCCCCACCATGCTAGACATCACACATGGCAAAGACACCTTTTCCTAGGTAACATTTTAACAAGTATATCAGCTTACAGAGACATGGAATTTATATGCATGTGATATGTGTTTGGTTTTATGAATGTGGAAGACTGATATCAGAGTTCTACTAAGTGTTTGGGCTGAGTTAAGCTCAGATTTCAACACACCATGCACCCCACATCACTTAAAGCACCCCCAAACACGGTTTAAACATTTTCAAAGTCAAAAGCTAATAACCACCATAGTCAATGATGTTAGATTTGACCTTAACAATGTTGTGGTGCAACATGATGAAGTTTGAGCCATTTTTGTTCTCAATACGTTTCAACAACTCCAATTGGGAGTATTCTCGATATATTTGAATCTAAAATAAGATTCAAATTATAGACAACATAAGGAGTCCAAAAAATGTGATTTCACTCGCCCTCAACAATCAAGCATGTGGATTTGAGAACATGTGTATTATCCATGATAGGTTGCGCCACATTGGTTGGGCCCACTTGCACAATAATGGCAATTGTAATTTTAGCAGTTACATTACTATCTTTTATCTCACTTGAACAATCCTCTGCCTTTAAAAAATTGCTTCTCTTCGCAATGACATAGTGACATTGACCAGTGGCCTATACCTTGCATCCGTCCCTTCATCTGAGATAATTGGAACCCCTGAGCTACTACATAAGGTGCGTATTGGTCTTAGAGTATCTTCAATAAGCCACTTCTCTTTCTTGAGCAAAACAGTTTGGACTTTTTCATAGCATGACCCATTGAAACCTTGAGTGTTTGTCTTAATTTCCTTCATCAAATATTGCAAATAGGGAAATTGAACCACATTAAAAGGGATGCCACAAGCAGAGATGGCCCTTGCATCTCTTGTCTTGGCTTCGTCTCTTGAACATTGAGCATTATTGCAAATTTGCTTTGGGTTGTTGGAGCCTTTGATGATTCCTCTTGCAGCTATGCTGCAGTCTTCTTCTTCACTTTGTGAACAACCCTTGGCTTACTCCCAAGAACTAAATGAGTATTGCTACCAAGATTGTTTCTTCGATCTTTCAACCTTTGAGTATCCTCATGCACTTTCTCATATTGGGCCTTACCTCCAAGTCTGTTGTATGTGCACAAACATCAACACTGGATACCCATTCATGTAAAATATGAGCCTTCACCCTTGTGTAAGATCCCTTGAAAATCTTTTTTATATTGCATAGATTACAACTCCATTCACATGAACCCCCATTGGGCATTTGTTTGAGCTTGATAACATAATTCCAAAGAGGATAGTATTCATTGTGCTTGCTTGCTTTAAGCAGGTCTTGGGGCACAAGAAAGACTGCTTGGAACAATGAGAAGCTATTAATGCTGCAAAAACAATAAACAAAGCTGTTCACCAAAGATAATGTTGCCCATAACATTCTTCTTGCTGCCCACAACAGTCCTCTTGCTGGAAATCGTCCAAAATATGATTAAATGCTTGCTGCTGCTGTAGGAACCCTTGTTGTAGAAGAAAGAAAACTGCTCACCAAAGATAAGGCTGCCTACAACCTTCTTTTTGCTGCCCACGACTGTGTTCTTGCTAGAAATATACCAAAGTTTACTCCCAATGCTCCAAAACACAAGTAAAATGCTTTCCATTGTTGTAAAAAATGCTTGGTGTTGAAGAAAGTGTGAGGAATGAGTTAGAGGAGGTTTCTTATATGGAAAAACTAGGCTATTAGGGTTTTAGAGATTTTTTTTTTTCAAATGAATGAAAAAACCAAATAACTAGGTTTAGAAATGAATTATAGGTTAATTTATTTTTAATTTTAATTGATTAGGGGTTTTTAGTCTCTCTATGGGTCTCACACTTGAGTGGGCCTGAGATTTTTTAGAAAGTGTCAAAAAATTGGAGCCTGGCTCTTGGGGCTGAAATGTGTTGATTTGTACTGGTACTTGTTTCCAGATTGCAAAACATACCAGAAACATTTCAAGTGGTATGGCAGGTGTTTCCTTCCCGTTTCGATGATTCGATCAATTTCTGGCGGTATGGTATGTGTTTCATTCTTGTTTCAATGTTTTGATCCATTTTGGGCAGTGGTATGATGGGGGGGCATGCTTCCTGCAACATAGGTCGAGTCATGTTCAGGCTGACTTGTCAACATTTCAATAGCGTCTAGGCAAAACGATCCTAGAAAAAAAAACCAACAAAGAAAGCTAACCTACAAATGAAACAACCTTGCTTTACCATTTAACCAAAGCCCTGTTCACAAGTTTCTTAGAACGATTATTCGAACCATGACTTGATGTACTATGATAAAATAGAAAATTTCATAATTCTGAACTTCCTTGTGATTTGTTTGGTCAATGCTTTCACTCGATTCCATCTTGTCTAAATATCATTTTTTCGAAGAATGTTTTGCTTGCAATATGTATGATAAATTATCTCATCTTGGCTTCATAGTCTAGTCATTTGTCCTTTCTATCTCCTTTAATTGTTATAGTAAATTTGAAGTTGCATCAACAACATATGTTTCTATGCAATCCATCTCCTTGTATAATTTTATTGGTGTGTATAGAGAAATCCTATAAGAAGCTAGCATTCTATATATATTAGGATCTACGATGGGAGACTGGATACAAAGTTACAAACCAATAAGTTTTCTGCTGCTCGAGTCCCACCATATCATCCACCCGATTCATAAATCTGCTTATAGTGCATATTTGAATATATATAGGATGATCACGGTGGTACATACATTCTCGAAACTCTATGCCATCAGACTTACAATTATCGGAGGAGCTCAAGAGGAGAAACCTTCATGGTAGGGGTCAGGCAGGCTTCAAGCCAAGATATCAGATAGTGGTTCATATCCTCACTCTATGGGCCATCATCAAGGAGGCAAGACATCGCTCTTCGAATTTATTTTTCCGTTTTGTAGAGTTTTGGAAAGCTTTTTGACATAGTTTTGTGGGAAGCTATGTTTTAGAGGTGTTACCCCCCATTTCGTATGGCTATCAACATGTGAATATTTTCATGGCTTTAGCAGGGGGTGACAGTTTGATGGAGCTTTGGGATGGCCCTCTTTATTGCTAGATTATTGCTTCATACTATGATGATGTTGATGATGCCCTAGCATATGGATCTTCATGATGTGGTTCAAGTGTTCAACTATAGGATGTGGCCTCTCATGATTTTTGGCTTTTGATATGGAGGATTCTATGAGGGTTTGATGGTGCATTTAATTCACATGTGTCACATTGATCATCATCTTCATGAGTGCCCTTGTCTTTTGTTAGATGAATTGTATGGATGGTATGGTGACATGTGGAGCCTTTTATTGCTTAGCGCTATTGCTAATTTGATGATCTTCATGGTCATTGGTACCTTGTGATGGTTTTCTTCTAGAGCGCTCTTGTTCCTAAGCCCTTGTTTGGATCATAACATGGTTTCCATCACTTTCTTGTGGAGTGTTCTTGATCCTTGGCTCATAGATGGCCTCATAGTGCTTATGCGTATCATCTTTGATTGAGCATCCTCCTTGTTTCTCTCTTGTGGCATGTGTGGTGGCATTCTTGTGGCTTGTAGAAGGGGCCATCCCCTTCCTCATGGGTTGGTTATCTATTGTGGATGCATTGCTCCTGAGGTTGATGGTTTATTTGTTGATTGATGACCTCCTCCTTTCATGGATTTATCTTCCATGTGTGGATTGATGAGATGGCATTGGTGGTTGATTTGGTTAATATGTGGATATCATTGCACATACATTTAGGCTTGGTCCTTGGGATATTGAGCCATTTGGACTCTCGAGGTGATGTCCTAGCTTGAAGGACTATTGTTGGCAGACATCATGTTGATCCTTTTGGAGGGGCATCCTAGCTTTGAGAGCAGTTACCTTTTGACAGAGTACCTAGAATTGTGCCATCTCAACTACATTAGATGCAGAGTGGCCACGAGATTTCCAAAATGTGGTTATAATAGAAATCGAGGAAGTTAGCAATTCCAGAACTGTTGTTTAAAGAGCCACACTGTACTTTTGCTGCATGTGCCTTTTGGTTCCTTTTCATGGAGAACTCGTGAAACTCGCGGCTAAAACTTGTGAAACTTCGCAAATTTTGCAAAAACTGGCCAAAACACAGGAAACATGACAAAAACGCATCAAATTTGATATATTTGAAGAGATGAATTCATGGATAAAATGTCATTTTATAGGTTTTATGGATTGAAAATATCATTATTCTTTTTTTCTACACAAATATTTCAATATTTTGAGTTGTTTTTGTAATCTATTCTGGAGTTTCACCAAGTGTTAAACCGAGTTTGTCTGAGTTGCTGAGGTTTGCCAAGCCCAAAGCTGGTTGCTTTTTTCTGAGTCCAAATCTCACAACTTTGGTAATAACTAATTTCTTTATACTTCTGATTAAACCTATTAAGGTAGGAATTCTCTAACTTGTTTCTTTATGAGTAGCATACTTTGATTTGGCATAGCAGTAGCAGCTCACTCTAGGGCATTAACATTGTACGCTTTCTAGGGTCAGAAGTTCAGAACCTTGGGATTGACTATATTTGAATTTGTATTTTTTCATCACACAGGTTTCCTTGTCAACTGAAGCTGAGAAAGTTCTTGCAGATGCAGTGCAGTCAGGGAACAATGGAGATACATTCTACTTTTGGGCTAGAATGGATAAAGATACTAGAAGTGGCATTCCAGGGAAACCACATCAGCATTATAATGACTTTTGGTCATTCTGTGATACAATAAATGCTGGGAAGTGCAGGTACTTTGTTTTATCCATTAATTTATATTCTTGCAACAAACTCCTGCAGCTGTCATGATATGACTTAATATTATCTTTGTTTATCCCTTTCCTCCTATATACAACTAATTTTAATGTTTATAGTGTTTTTTTGATTTGAAGTCAGGCAAACACTACAATTATGCAAGGGAAAAAGGATGATTCAAATGAACTAGTTTAGACTGGTTTACTTGACTACATATGTGCCTATTTAAAAAATAAAATAGTATTTTTCGTATGTTTTTTTTGTATCTGGAGGAATCGGTAACTTGGCCGGGCTCATACTTGCGTGGCATGAGGTTGATTGATGATTCCTGTCTGCTGCCACTATAACCTCTAGGTGCACCCACACTGCCCCTACACAGGTGCACAGGCTATTCGAGGTTTCAACCCGCAACGTCGTAAGGAGCGCTTTGACAGTGCACCCTATCGTCAACTGGTCTACACCCCTGGGGCTAGTATTTTTGTATGTTGTCTGCACCATTGGGACTCCTTTATTACCATAGTTTTAAAAATAGGAATCGGACTTGGAATCCGTCGAGGCCCGAGGGTCAACTCGGAATCGAAATTGGAATCTGTAATGAATCGGCCGATTTGAATTTAATGACTCGGTTTACTCAAAAATACATAAAAGATTGAAATTTAAAAAAAAACAACATTTTCAAGATTCTAATCCATAATTCCAAAACATTAGAGACAAATATACCAAAGTCTGCTCATGTATATACCATATAAGAGTCATATCAAAGTGCATAAATAAAGTCCCCGTTATAATCAAATCGCTGTTGATACTCATCAAAACTCATCTAACTCAAACCCTGGATGGGCCATGATATGATAAATTTTATTTTCTGGTGGAATTTAAGGCATTTTAAAACTTAAACTTCTGCAGACCATGCTTCTTTTCCCTCAAGAAAAGATTGGCCATGATTTATGCAACTTTTTCCATTCGCTGCTTCATTCAAAGGCTACCGTGAAATAAATTGAAATATGAGACGGTTTTCAATGGATGGAAGGCTGGAGGCTCAAAAAATCGCATTTCGTACCTTCTTTCGATGATAGAATCCGGGAATGTTCTCGCCAAATGGTCCTATTGAGTTATATAACATCAAAATCTGAGGCCATGCCCCTTCTTGCCCTCTGATATCGATCTCTGTTAATGGATCGCAAATCGATCTCACTCGGCTGATTTTTTTCGTAGATAGGCCGATCCGACCGGTTCGGTACCGAACAAATCTACAGACTGATTTGGATAGTTTTGCTTTCATAGCCACATGCTCTATGTATTGATAAATAAGTTAGAGAATCTGTTTATCATCAATATCAGTGCTATTTTGGTTATTTAATGATTTTTTCATGATTAGGGAACAATGGATAATTTATCTCTCAATCAGACTCCATAGCAACTTGCACTATGCATGGGTCACTAAGTCGGATGATTTGATTGCGATTGGCATCAGTATTCTTATGATTAAGATGTAAATGGGATGCTGTTTTTAGTTCCAAATATTCTCCTCCTTAAATAGGACAATGACATTACTTTAAATGCCTCAAGCCATTGCTTTGTTTGTAAGATTTTCGTTACTTTATATTATGGTTGTGTGTTAAGAAAGATGCTGGCTACTAGGTCCAGTTCATATCTGATGCATCAGATGCCGTATGCTTCTTGTAGGGTTGTATTTGAGAATGCATTCAGGAAAATGTATAATCTGCCATCAAATCTGACTGCACTTCCACATATGCCTATTGATGGAGATTCTTGGTCAATTCTCAACAGCTGGGCGATGTCAACGCCTTCTTTTCTGGAGTTTGTAATGTTTTCAAGGTAAGGATAACTTCATTAATGTGCTGATAGAACAGTGCTTGCATATTTATTCAGAGTTATGAATCTAAACTAGTAGCAATTCATTGTATTGCAGAATGTTTGTTGATGCTCTTGATGCTCAACATTATGACGAGTATCATGGTAATGGCACATGTGCTTTAGGGACTTCAAAGATAGAGGTACTATTTTCCATGACTTTGATAAGCTGTTGCATTTTGAGAGGAGCAATATGGTGTGATTAGTTATATTTGTTATGTTCAAGTTATTTATGTAAGCTGCTAATAGTCTGAAATTTCGCTACATACAACTAACTTTTGCAGGTTAACTAAAGCAAATCACATAGTTCCACTGTGTTGCAAAATTATTGTCTAGTAATGCAGCTCCTTGTTGTCTTTTTCATAGAATGGGCCCATGGACCTTTATGAAACCTTTTGCATAGTCAAAATCATTTCCCACATTCTTAATATTTCTTTTTATGTCTCCTTTTTTTCACTTTATTTATTCTTTAATGCTAATTCCAATTTGTCCAGTACTGTTATTTGCTCTGTTTTATATTTGTAATCCTGAAAGTTAGCTTTTGTTGATGGGTGCTTCACATGATTAATGTCCCTGTGCTTGGTTGATGCCTGTCTCTAATAATTGTCCAATTTGAATATTTCTATGTATGGAGATATTCATATAAGCAATGATATTGGATGAAATTAACTTAATTTACAACTTCAATAAATACAATTGATCAGTGGCTTTACTTAGTGGTGAGCGTATTGGACATGCCCATAACTGCTAATGGGTGCCAATACTTAACTAAAACTATATGCAATCTTAAACACTAACTACATCGATTCACTGCAGTTTCCAACAAAGCTTAAACTGCTAACACTGTCAAAACTTTTCACCATGCCCATTTCTCTAAGGAACATGTCTAGTGTATGTCCATAAACGATAATAATAACAAAAACCAAAACAACGAATCACATAACTGTCACACAAGACATGGATTTGTAGTGGGAAAACTGAATATTGGGAGAAACAGCCACTCTAAATCCACTCTATCCATTACCCAAAACTGTCCATTACATCAGAGTGACCATCTGTCCAGTGTCTATTCAAATTTCAGACAGATGTGCTATCCACCAACATTTCTCAATTCAGTCTCAATTGACATTGCCCATTGTCCAACACTAGAGAACCAAGGACAGTCCAATCAAAAAACATATAGCTGAACATGCCTACCTTTGGAAACCTTTCTCAATTTATCACATCATTTGCCCAAAACTCAAGCATGTCCATTAAGGCTGACTTTACGTTAAATTTCCCTACTTAACTAACCACTTTTTTCCCCAAGATCTCTAATGGATCAGTTTTTATATCCTTACAGCAAAAAGATCAAGTCAAATTTAACCACTAGGCAAAGACCCCATACAACATTCATCTGACCCCAAAGTCCGCGATAGCCACCCAATGATGCTGTCTCGTTCAATCCCTGCAATCTTGTTCAAAGTTTCTTCTTGAGCGCATCTTGTCCAACCTTCAATCCTGACCTGACCATCCCTTTTTCATTTGGCTCTATCCAGTCTCAGAATCTTTCAGATTGTCTTTGTTTGGATTTGAACTGGATCTGCGTCCAAATCCCACTTCCTGTCTTTTCCCCATCCAACAACCTTCCCAATTCCTTTCCCCATCCGCCAGTCTTTTGTACACCTGTTGGAGTCCGTTGTTTCTTGTCCTATCCTCCCGATGATCTTTCTGACCAGTTGCTTGCCCTGTTTTACATTGGTCCTTCGTTGCCCTTTGTTGAGCCCCTCAGAACAACCTTCCCAATCCCTTTTCCCATCCGCCAGTCTTTTGTACACCTGTTGGAGTCCATTGTTTCTTGTCCTATCCTCCTGATGATTTCTGACCAGTTGATTGCCCTTTTTTACATTGGTCCTTCGTTGCTCTCTGTTGAGCCCCTCAGAAGCTGCCCATTCAGAAATCCTCAGAATCCCTTTTCCTCAATTCATTCCTACTGGCAGTATCTTGTCCTCCTTTGCTATTGCACTATCCAACTTTCTTGCTGTTCATCCAGGATTGCTTTTCCTCATCTGTCTACTTTAGTCCTGGACTGTGCACTTTCTTGTGTCCTGCAACGGCTCTGCTAGAAGTGGGAAAGCTTTTGAAGACTTCATTTTTCCATAAGAAGACTTCTTTGTGTTGTTAATGACTTGGTGGATGTTTTCTTGATTAAATGGGGCTACCTATAATATTTGTGCATATCCAATAACTGACACTTTTCAGAGCATGGGTTTGTGGATACATATGGAGAAAATATTTGCTCCTGCTGTTCAAGAGATGATTCCATTAGTTTCAAATTTTAGAATTTTTGGATCATTTCACACACAAGGTGATTGAATGAAGAGATGTTATCTTTGATGAAGTTCCTTTTCATTGTCCACTACGATTTTTTGCTTCTTACAGATGATTCACATATAGATGATTTTGAGCATAGTGGAAAAAATCGGCGATGTCCTGAAAAATCGTGATTTTTCCTGGTTGCCGATTTTTCGGCCTGAAAAAATCGCGATTTTTCAAAAAATCAGATACTGGCAAAAATCGGCAAAAAAAGGGAAAAATTATTTGCTTCTTAAAGATGATTCTCATATAGATGATTTTGAGCATAGTGGAAAAAATCGGCAATGTCTAAAAAAAACGCGATTTTTTTTGGGTGCCGATTTTTCGGCCCGAAAAAATCGCAATTTTTCAAAAAATTGGACACTGGCAAAAATCGGCAAAAAACGGTAAGCAAATTTTGACCCTATTAAAGTACATTTTTTGCATTTTTTAATGCTTTCCGCAGTTTGCCGAATTTTTCGCCGATGTTGCCTAGAAGATGTTTTCTGGACCCTCGCCGATTTTTTGCCAATGCCGATTTTTCCACTATGATTTTGAGCATGTTTCAATGGATTTTTGTCTTTGTGATGTTGGCCCATTTTGGATGCACTGCATTCGACAACTCCAGTTTTAGGGACAACTTGTGCCAATTTTTGTACGCTTAGCCGACTAGCTTGTCGACATCTTCACGAAATCTTTGCGAGAGGCCACTTTCACTAGCTTATGGAATCATATTGGTGTGGCAAATATGGCTTTCAAGAGAGATTAAATTTAATAACTTCTATATATGGCCCATGTTCTACATTAAGGAGGGATGTAAAATTTGTGATGTAATATCTTCTCTAAGCGGCCTTGTATTTAGATGAAGTGGGGATGCTAAATACAAGGCTGTAATCTTCATTTCCGGCGAAACCAACCTTATATTGAGTGGGGTATTTATAAATGCCCACTCATATTTTGGCCATGAACAACCCTATATTAAATTGGGTATTCGTAAATCCATTCATCTGCAACCATGATCAACTTTATGTTGAGTTGGGTATTGATAAACCCACTCTCATTTGTATTTCAGCCATGACTGACCTTATATTTAGTTGGCCATCCATAAAACTATTATTTTGTATTGAGCTGGGTATTTATAAACTGATTCCCATTTATATTCATCATTTTCCTCCATGGCCATCCGTTCAACTTGGGAGGGTGTTGAAAATTATGGAAACTTTACTTTTAGCCAAGGCCAACCTTATTATTATATTTAGGTTTGGTTAAAGCTGACCTAGTCAATGTGGGCCCAAAACCCCTATTGGGGAAAACACCCTACCCCTTGTTGTGTATATATATACAACTCTTATTTTAATATTTCACATTATCGGTTCATTTTTCAATTCTTTACAGAGGGATTTAGCCTAAGGGCACCATAAACTGTAGCACTCTCTTGTTCTTGGATTTCGTTTCTCTTTAGCACACTATTGTGGATGGTTATGATTCTTTTTCTAGAGCACTAGTGTTGTTTCTAAATTTCCTTTATTGTAGAATTCGAGTTTGCTGGTTGGTTCCATTCAATCCTCTCTTTTTTGTGAATCTCAATGCCTCCTTGCTTAACTTGAACAA
This sequence comes from Larix kaempferi, assembly GCA_027924585.1. Lineage (NCBI taxonomy): Eukaryota > Viridiplantae > Streptophyta > Pinopsida > Pinales > Pinaceae > Larix > Larix kaempferi. The sequence goes on from BSBM01001018.1 coordinate 1,506,821, forward strand.
TGAAGACCTCTTGTTCAAGCTGTCTTGGCGGGGAAACTCTTCTAGAAAACCTCTTGTTCATGATTTGTGGTAATGATCCTTGCAAAAAATATACTTGTTCAGTTCGTGAGGGGAAAATTCCATCCATCCTTTCTTGTCTCATCTTCTCTTCTTTGCTTCTGTTTTTCCTCGGGTCTATGTCCATGCCTGTGAGCTTCTACATAATTTTTCAATGTGTTCTCCATTTTCTAAATATTTCCTGTAACAAATATAAATACAAAAGTAATAATAATAATAATAATACAGTTAGGTTAATGAAAAGCCAAAGGGCACGTACCCCTTTGCCTCGTGACCAATCAATGCATATAAGTACACCATCACAAGGCTTGTTTGTAACCATTCTTCATTCATCATCAATCATTCTTTATTCAATATTTTCTATTGCAAGATACTTTTGTGTTATAGCGCTTCTGCTACATTGGTATCAGAGCCATACATCATGGACTCCATCTTTGAAGATTTAAAAAATAAAATCAGTAAAATAATTGAGGAGTCAAATAGAGCATTTGAAAAGTACCTCAAACCTCCAGTAGAAGTCGAAGCCGAAGCTGAAGATGGAGACTTCGAATCCATTTGCGAAATTGAAGAAGATAGTACTCCAGAAGATACCCATACTGCTATGAATGAGAAAACAAAATCCATTGCAGGCAAAGCTTCTGATGAGAACGAGAACACAGGAAATGTAGAATGTGAGAATTTGATCAATTCTTTAGCACTTAGCAGCATGTTCCTCTGGAATGTCTAACGAATCTAATGGATTCAATAGGCCTAAATCCGGATTCTATCATGAAAATGAAAGGCAAAAGTTGATTATGAGGTTGACTGACAATTCCATTGGGCCAAGTAGCAGCCATTGCCAATCCTATGTTCACAATCTCAATTCCAAGTGTGCTGAAGGAGAATTTATAAAAATGTCCAACAATTACAGAGAGTTGGAAGAAATTGAGTGAGACTGTTGATTATTTGACCTATTAATAAATAAACTAATATCAATGCTTCGAGGACGAAGCATTTTTAAAGAGAAGGCAATGTTATGTAAATTAAAAAGGCATATTAAAGATATAATACAAAAAACAAAAGATAAAAACAATAACAAAATTGATACTAATAAAAGGATGTGTCTTTTCAAATGAAAAGGCATCAGGGCCCTCAATCATATTTATCATTTTATCAACATATATATATATATATATATATAGCGCTTCTGCTACTTTTTCTCCAATTTTTCCTCGGTTTTCTTGCACATCATGAACACGTCTATTTCTCCTCCCATCTCTATTGCTGCATTGAAAACTTCTGTATCCATATGTCCTCAGCAAAGGCTGTTGGGAGCGGGGAGTGGGAGTGCAAAGTGAAATTTCCAAAAGCTTCCGTTTTTGGAGCGGTTTTTATATAATACATATTTGAATATATTTTGATGCATATATTTAAAAAAACATGTAGAATGCCAAATTAGCTATAGAAAACATGAAAGCATGGATATAATCATTTAGTACACATATAACATCCATCATCTAGGAGTTATAACTTATAACATTTGTTAGATTTTCAATAATAGCAGTATAATTTTCATCTCTTTCAACTTAGAAACAAATATAGGATCATTGAAAGAATAACTATGCACAAAAACAAAATAGAGACACAACAGTTTACCTTGGGAAAAACCCAGCAAACCTTTCTTACTCAGAGATTCGGTACATAATACAAGTACAACAAAGATAAGAGTGATGAAGATCACAAAGAGGAGAGATGCCAAAAATAGGAGCCCCAAAAATGTCTTCTACAACCCAAAATCAAACTTTCCTTTGCTTGAGAGAACTTGCTTGAGGTGAGAACAAATGAGGAGGCATCCCTCATATTTATACATGACTTTGGAGTGACTTTTCCAACTGGGGCCGACTTGTCTTTTTTACTGAGACGACTTCTCTTTTGTAAAAATAAAGATTACATTTTATTTATTTATTTCTTTTGTAGGTCATCTTTAGCTATTGAGGATACCTCATGTAGCTACAACAACAACACTCCCCCTTAACTAGGAAGGTATCATCATGATGGAACACATCTAAGCATCATCTGATCGTCACGGCTTGTCTCGTACATCTCGTCATCATAAGAAAGGTCAATATAGTCCACACAGGACAACGTCACACATAGGGATACATGCGGTCTACACAGGACCACCTCTCCACAAAGGACTAAAAGCTCATCTCAGTCTACACAGGACAGTCTGTCCATAAAAGACTAAAAGCTCATCTCGATCTACACAGGACCGCCTATCCACACAGGACTAAAATCTCATCTCAGTATACACAGGACTGAAAGCTCATCTCGGTCTACACATGACCGCCTGTCCACACATGACTAAAAGCTCATCTCGGTCTACACAGGACCGCCTGTCCACACAGGACTAAAAGCTCATCTCGGTCTACACAGGATTGCTTATCTACATAGGACTTATCAACACTCCCTCTCACTGAGGGAAGCATTCTCCAATACTCCAAGCCGTTCACAAAAGTATGCAAACTTCACTCTAGAAAGAGGCTTGGTGAGAATGTCGATAACTTGATCATCAGTTGGAATATAGGGGAGTTGAATTGCTCCTCTCTGTACCGTGTCTCTAATATAGTGGTACTTGATCTCCACATGCTTCGATTTTTCATGAGATACAGGATTCATTGAAAGCTTCACACAACTTTGATTATCACAGTGAATCATGGTTGGCTCAAGTGTCTAACCGGACAATCCTGCAAAGAGCTTTCGAAGCCATACTGCTTCCCGAGCTGCAACACTCATTGCAATATATTCGGCTTCAGCTATACTTAGTGCTACTAAGGGTTGTTTCATGCTACACCAGGAAATCACGACAGACGCCAAATTGAAGCAACAGTCGGAGGTGCTCTTCCTATCCACAACACTTCCTGCCCAATCAGAATCTGTGTATCCATGCAATCTCATATCACTACTAGAAGCATATCTCAGTCCATATCCCATAGTACCACGTAAGTACCTTAGCACATGCTTCGCAGCAACCCAATGTACTTGTCTCGATTCACACATAATCTGACTGAGAACACTCACTGCAAAACAAATGTCTTGTCTGGTGTTAACTAGATACACAATGAACCGATTAACTGTCTGTACATAGTGGGATCTATTAGGTTTGACTCGGAAGCTGAGTCACTCAACTTCTTCAGGTTTTCCTCCATGGGAGTGGTCATGGACTTACAGTCCATCATACCAAATCTCATGGTATACTTCCCTTGACTCAAGAATATCTCATCCTATCTCTGCCACACCTCTAAACCCAAGAAGTAGTGCATCAGACCAAGGTCCTTCATCTCGAACTCAGAGGCTAGCATCTTCTTGCACCGCACAATAAGTTTCTCACCTCCATTGAGAAAAAAGTCATCAACATAGAGTACTAGTATTAATGGTCTACCATCCTCAACCTTGTAGTAAAGGTTGGAATCTGCCTACTCTTAGTGAATCCCAATCTCATCAAGTATCCATCAATCCAGGCATACCATGCACGTGGTGCTTGCTTGAGTCCATACAAGGCCTTCTTCAGTCTGCACACATGGGATTCCTTACCATGAATCACGAAACCCTCTAGATACTCAATGTAGACTTCTTCCTCAATCACACCGTTGAGGAAGGCAATTTTCACATCCATCTTATGTAACTTTCATGATTCATCCCATTGTTGAATTTAGATCTATGATCGACCTGATGGTCGTCTATTGTGCAACTGGAGCAAACGTTTCGTCATAATCGGCTCCCTCTTTCTGAGAGAATCCTTTGTTAGAAAGTGACAACGAAGGAAGGTCGTCCTGCATGCATGTGTCCTTGCATGCAGAAGACATAAATTGGAAGCCAATTGTATTTTAATTAACTTTTCCTAAGTTCACTTTGGAAAATTGATTAAAGTGATCTAATTAATTATTGACTTAATGAAACGCTTTTTATAAAGTGTAAGTGAATTATTTAAAGTGATGGCAAGTTCTAATCTTGGCCATCCAGTCTCACCGGAAGATCTCAACCTTAGATCTATAGTGAGATTAGGTTATCCACTTAGCATTGAGTTATAAAATAAAGAACAATTGGTGGAGAGGACACACAATTGCATTCCAACAGAGATGGAGAAAAAGGGGTGTGAGAGAGAGAGTTTTGAGAAGAAGGCGGAGGAGCAGAAATCCAGAAAAGAAAGGTAGATTTGCAGGAGAGAGAAACAGCAGTAGGCAGAGGTGACCATATGGAATTCCGTACGGTTCGTACATCCGTACAGCCGTATGGATTCCGTACAGCAGGCCGTACGGATACGTACAACAGGCCGTACAACAACAACAACTTTGCTGCGTTGGGATCCATGCCTGCTTATAGGTTTTTCTCATTGTTTTCCTGTGGTACGATTTTGTCAATAGGGCAGAATCGAAATCTGAATTGTATTGCTCCATATTTTCTGAATAAAATAAATATCTCATATTGCTGCACCGGTTTTCCCATCTTGGGTTTTGTCCGGGGGTTTATACCCAAAAAGATAGTGTTGTCTCGATTGATGTGATTGCTGCTATATTTCTTTCAGTATTTATTTTCTACTGCATAGTGAAGAAATCCATGTGTGATTATTTGTTAGAAATTAATTTGGCATGCATTTAGGCCTAGTTGGATTTTAAGGAAGTTTACATCCTTTAGCCACAAATCTCACTTTGTGCTTCTCAATGCTCCCATCTGCTGCATGCTTAATCTTGTAGATCCACTTGGAGGTAACCACTGACTTCCCTTCAGGTCTTGGCACAACTTCCCACACGTCATTCTTCATGATGGATTGATATTCTTCCATCATGGCATCTTTCCAAACTTGCTAGCTGATAGCGTCCTCATAGCTGGAAGGCTCAGAATCAATGATGTGGGACATCAATGTTGTATATCCTGAATATCTTTGAGGCCTCTTGCTCTCCTTGAAGGTACATGGACAAGCTACATCCTTCTTTGCATCCTCTAGAGTCTGACGAGCCCAGATAGGCCTCTTTCGGCCTATCACAATATCTCTAGGAACATCTTTCGACTCTACTAGATTAACATGATCAACCAGATCTACAAGATCGACTGGATCTACGGGCTCCCTCTAAACTGCTGAAGAGGGAGGGGGAGATGAAACCATCTCGTTTGAAGCTTCTTGCTCCTAACTATCCATGGACGATCCTCTATCCCTTCTGAAGGAACCATCTTCTTCGAAGGAGACATCCCTGCTGACCTCAATCTGTCTCTGACCTAGGATGTAGATTCTGTATGCCTTAGAGGACTCGCTGTACCCAACAAATGTACCCTTCTTTCCTGAAGGTTCTAGCTTTGTTCTCTTTTCCTTGGGTACATGAATGTATATTGGACAACCAAAGACTCGTAGGTGACCTACTTCTGGCTTCACACCTGTGGAGGCCTCTTCTGGAGTCATGTTCCTCAATATCTTATGAGGACCTTTGTTCTGGACGTATACTGTGGTACTGGAGGCTTCTGCTCGTGGGAAAATAGGTAGGTTTTGATCGCGAATCATGGCCTTGACTGCCTCAACTATCGACCTGTTCTTCCTTTTTGCAACCCCATTTTGTTGTGGGTTGTAATGGACAATATACTCCCTCTTGATCCCTGCTTCCTTATAGAAATCACTAAACTCTGAGGAGGTGTACTCTCCTCCATTATCGAACCTTAGAACCTTTATCCTTTTCCCCTATAGATTCTCAACCCATGCCTTGAATTCCTTGAACTTGTTTAGAACTTCTTTGGATTCCTTGGACTTCAAGAAGTAAATCCATGTCTTTTGGGAGTAGTCATCGATGAAGGTCACATAATACCAAAATCCTCCCAAAGAAGCAACTAACATATGCCCACATAAATTTGAGTGTACCAACTCTAATATTCTCTTGGACCTGGTATCACTTAATATTCTCTTGGACCTGGTATCACTGTTTGGAAAAGATCCCTTGACATTCTTGCCAAGTGCACATCCTTTGCAAATGCCATCATGCTCAACTTGGAGTTCGGGAAGACCTGTAACCATCTTCCTTAGAGGAGGAAGAGCTCTATAGTGTAGGTGAGCAAGTCTTCTATGCCATAGCTCACTCAAACTGGTAGAGTCATGAACTAGTGCCTGTACTTGTATCGCTAATCTATATAAGCTTTCTTCACGAACACCTATCACACGAGCTGAATCAATCAATGAGTTCTTGTGCCATGCAAGAACCTTTCCATCTAAGAATGCAACTTTGTAACTCTTGTCTTCTAGAGCAGAAATGGAGATAAGGTTTCTTTTCATTCCTGGTACATAGAGTACTTCTTTCAAATGTAGAGAATCACCAAAATCTAACTGGAAGGAAGTGCCCCCAGTTCCTTTCACAGTGTATCTGGCATCGTCTCCAAGTACAACTCTTAGATGTGTTTCTTTCTCATCTAGATTTGAGAGAAATTCCTTATAACCAGTCATATGTTTAGAAGCACCACTATCTAATAACCAAGTATCATTATTAGTAGGAACAGTACCTGAGAGAGCTGAGATGAAGAAGAATTCTTCTGCATTCCTTGATTTCTTTGGTGGAGTCTCTTCATCAACATCAACTGTAGAGGCATGTTCCTTTCTCTTCTTTGATTTACATTGACTTTTATAGTTGCCAAGCCTTTTGCAATTGAAGCATCTTATGTGAGAGAGATCCTTCTTCTTCTTTTGTTTTGGAAATGGAATTGATCTTCCACCTTTGTCTTTTCTACCAAAGGTCTTCTTTCCTCTTTTCTTGGTGTGTGTAGTAAGAGCTTGATTTTCTTCATGAGAGGCATGAGCATTGCCTCTAGCCACAAGTCTGGTCTCTTCTTGTCTACAATCTTCCCACAATCGTTCAAAATAGGGTAGCTTAGATCTTCCAGTTGCGCTTTGAATGGATGGTTCCCAAGATTGAGGGAGGCCATTCAGAGTCACCGTGACTGGATCTCTATCTGTAATCATTTCTCTAATGGTGCCCAATTAATCCTTGATTTCTGAGATCTTCATGAAATAGGATGCAATAGAATCTGATTTGGTCATCTTGACATTTGAGAGTTGTTGTCTCAAGGCAAGAGCCCTATTGACAGTTGTGTTCTCAAACAACTTCTTCAAGATATCAAACATGGCTTTAGTTGTCTTCTTTTGAGATATTTGAGGAATCAAATGATCCTTGACTGAATCTATTAGGATCCTTCTTGTCATGGCATCACTCTTCTTCCACTGAGCCTTTCCTGCTTCTTCTTTTGGTTTTGGTACTCCTTCTACAACGTCATTTTCTTGTAGAGCAATGAGCAATCTAGACTTCCATGAATGAAAGTTTGAAGCTCCATCAAGCCTATCTTCAACCTTGATGCTTGTCATCTTGACTGATAAGGAAGACCACAATCTGGTTCAGAAACCCTAGCAGGAGCTAGGTCAAAATTGAACTTTGGATTATTAAAATTGCTTCCACAGATGAATGTGCCCTTCCAAGGCGAGTTGAATGAACCTCCTTTCGGATCTGTGGCCAGAACAGTCCAAAACTGCAAACCCTAAATCTTGACTCCGATAGTAATTAGATAAAAAATTTGAAACTTCTCAGAATGAAAATCTGCATTCACAGGAAGATGCGCCTTCCTAGGGCGAGCTCAATAATGTTCAGGGCGAGCCTAATCCGTGGATGGAAGATGTGGAAACAATAAACCCTAATTTTTGACAGTATTCTCTTTCAACACTGCTCTGACACAATGTTAGATTTTCAATAATAGCAGTACAATTTTCATCTCTTTCAACTTAGAAACAAATTTAGGATCACTGAAAGAATAACTCTGCACATAAACAAAATAGAGACACAATAGTTTACCCTAGGAAAACCCAAACTCGAGAAAAACCTAGCAAACCTTTCTTACTCAGAGATTCAATACATAATACAAGTACAACAAAGATAAGAGTGATGAAGATCACAAAGAGAAGAGATGCCAAAAATAGGAGCCCCGGAAATGTCTTCTACAACCCAAAATTGAACTTTCCTTTGCTTGAGCGAACTTGCTTGAGGTGAGAACAAATGAGGAGGCATCCCTCCTATTTATACATGACTTTGGAGTGAATTTTCCAATTGAGGTCGACTTGTCCCTTTTACTGAGCCGACTTCTCTTTTGTAATAATAAACAATACATTTTATTTATTTATTTCTTTCGTAGGTCGACTTTAGCTAGTGAGGATACCTCACGTAGCTACAACAACAACAATATTGTCATCAAATGATCAATCATCAACAACATCAACCTTCAAGTTTTGACATATAATATTTGCAATCAACAAACTCTAATAGATAACATCAACCTTCAAGTTTCGACATATAATATTTGCAATCAACAAACTCTAACATATAACATCAACCATGAAATAAACAAAGCATCTTATTCATTACCAAAGAGTTGTAAGATAAAGGCAAAGCTCCTACATCTGAAAACCTACTGGTGGTTGGGGGTGTGGCATCTCTGTTGTATGAATTTGATCACCATATTGATCAGCCAATAGTTCAACCTTCAAGTGCTCTAATCTACGTTACCGGATTCGGTCACCCAGGCTCCGTATCTGTATCCGATCCGCAGAGGAAACGGGGAATCGGAGAATCGGTTTGGATTCGGTTCAGAGAAGATTTAGATTCGAGAAGGCAATGTTCCTCTTCGAACTCAAGAATCCCAGAAGAAAAGCAACGGAAAGAACAACCTTGCTATGATGATGGTAGGGCGGGTTTTCTCCGTCAATCTGGGTATCTCTTCTTGTCCCACCACCGGATAAAGATCCTTAGCCATGTTGAGATCGATATCTGTTACAATAGCAAGGTAGCTGCCACAATTCCTTTGAAGTGATTCCTCTATGTGCCACGATCTCCTTCCAAGCGATATCCTTTATGCAGAAATACATCCCGAAGTCACAATCTCTTTGAAGGCTGAAGCGATTCTTCTATGTGTCATTTTATATATATATATATAAATAAATAAATAGTAAACTTTTTAAACAATTAAGTTATTATCTCTCTATATATAAACAATCAATTTAATTTTTTAAACAATTAAGTTATAGTAACTATATTGTTAGTTATGTTTAAAATTTTAAATACATTTGTAAGAACCATTACACAAATATTGTGAGCCAAAAGAACGTTATTTATTATTATTTATTGTTTAGTTAAGTGACAACATCTCCTCCATAGTAGGGTGTATCAATCTATGATGTATTAAAATTTGAGTATGATTTTAAATCTGAGAATTTTTATAAAATCTGAGTATGATTTTAAATCTGAGAATTTAGGGTTCCGAATCTCCGATTCCTAATTTTGGATGAGTGCCGAATCCCGTATCCGATTCTTCAGCCGATTCCGATTGCACCCACGGTTCGTGTAACCTTGGCTCTAATGCTATGGCTCCATCCTCCAAATTAGCCTCCTTCGGATTGTTGTCCCAAGTCAAATATGTTCTATCATTCTTGGCCGCATCACAATAATGGGACACCAACATCAAGTTGTATTGCAAATTAACCAAGCTTTCTTTCCAATCTACATTCAAACGGTTTCTCTTCACATTGTGGATGAAGTTGTAGGTGCTCCAACACCTCTCCGCATAAGAAGTGTTAACAACCTATGAAAGCACTCTCACCACCAATTTATGCAGATATGTGCTAGAGGAGCAATACATGTTCCACCATTCTATAGGACTCAACCCATCTCAATCTTTCGTTGCATGTAGGTTACCAAAGACTCCATGTTCATTGATGTATTCGCTCAATTCACTTCGTACTTGAGCACACTCCTCCTTTGGCTGATCTACATTCAAACTATTTCTTTTCACTTTGTGGATGAAGTTCTAGGTGCTCCAAAACCTCTCTACAAAAGAAATTTTAACAACCTACGAAAGCACCCTCACTGCCAATTTATGCAGATATGTGGTAGAGGAGCAATCCATGTTTCACCATTCGATAGGACTCAACCTATCTCGATCTTTGGTTGTATGCGGGTTACCAAAGACTCCATGTTCACTGATGTATTTGTTCAAAAATTCACTTCGTACTGGAGCACACTCCTCATCACTGACCAACTTGTCTAATGCAAGCATATGCCCATTCTGCACCTCTGGATCTGTGTGTGGTTTTCTCCTAACTCCACTCCCAGGTGCTAGTTGGGCCAACCAAGATGGAGAATCATATTTTGGTGTAAGGACATATGCTAGGGCATGGAGTGGAGCATTCAAGTAGGAAAAGCTTCCCATGCTTAATAAGTGATTTTGCTTGATTGAAGGGTACATTTTTGTTAAGGTCATGATAGAGGAGTTCAATCAACTTCAACAATTAGGCATTAACACCACCAACGTCAAGGTACATAGAGAGGTTGATATGCCTGATTAAATTCCAATCCCTTACCCTCATACATGATAGAATCTAGTGCAAATGTTGCAATCTTGAAATCCTGAAAACTATTAAGTCTATTGAATTCTGAATGGGATCTAAAATTCTACTTTTTGCATATGAAGTCTGATGAGGTTGGAAACACTCTCAAACATTCTGAAACAATTAATGGTAATGTTAAAAATTTAATTAAAAGTGACATTCTCCTTATCTTTCATTTTCTATCCTTTTACCTTAAGAATTTAACATTACCATTTAATAAATCCCTTAAATGAACCCTAACCATGCCCAAAAATCCAAGTGGCACTATGTCTTGGTTCCAAAACCAAAAAAAGAAAAAAAAATTACCTCAATTCTTGGGAACGCTTAGGGAGTGATTAGGGAGTGTTTTTTTTTTGCTTTTGGAATCGACCAGGGAGCGATGAGGGAGTGACACTCCCTCATCGCTCCCTGGTCGTTCCCTGGAAAACCAGGGAGCGTTTTTTTTTCCTTAGGGAGCGCTCTCCCTAAAATTGCTCCCAGAAGGGAGTGATCAGGAATCGCTCCCTCTGGGAGCGCGCTCGGGAGCGAAGCAATAGGGGGAGGGCACTCCCCCGCAGCATAGTCCTGAGCGTTGTCGTCATTCACTCGAATACTCAAGTTCAATTCTAATGTGAATCGATTAAACTTCTCTTCTAGATTTTGATAGCTGAGCTGTCACAGTAATTCCTTTATGTGGGCATCATACTTGACATCTGTCTTACCATTCTTTTTCTTGGTATTCTTCAATTATGTAAATGCAAAAGGCTTCACAGTGCAGTAAACCCATGCTTTCTTGATTTTGTAGACAACATCCTCCCATTGGTTGAATACCCCCCAAAATATTGAACTAATTTAATGGCCATCATACTGGACATGTTTTAACTGCCAACAAATGCCAATATTTGATTAAAATTGGATGCAGTCTTAACACTAACTACAATAATGCATTACAGTCTCTAACACAACTTAAATCATTAATGCTGTCCAAAGTTCAAAACTAGTAACCATGCCCATTCCTCTAACTAAAGCATCTGTCTAGTGTACATTGTATATCCATAAGACACAGTAACTCAACAAAAGCATAACAGCGAATCTCATACCAGTTACACAAGAAACAGATTTATAGTGGAAAACCCAAGAACCAGGATTAGAACCCACTCTAAAGCCATTCTGTGCATTACCCAGAACTTTCCATTACATCATAATGAGCATTTATCCTGCATCTACTCAGACATACATCCTGTCCAACAAGTTACCAGCATATCTCAACTTGGACAACACATAGCCCAAACTTGTCCAACCATGGACTCTTTTTTCAATCTATCACATCCTTTTAGATAGGACTAAGCTTAATCATCTACCCAAAACCCTAGTGTGACCGTTAAGGCTGACTTTACAATGTTTACATTATATGTCCCTTAAATCACTTTAACAACTAAAGCACTTTTTCTCCTAAATCACTAATGGGTCAGCTTTTACATTATTACATCACAACGATGAAGTCAAACTTAACAACTAGACACAAAGCCCATATGATAACACAAGCTAAATTTAGAACTGAATTAAGGTTATGCTTATTATGGCTGCATTAAAGCGTCATTTCAATTTCTATTCAACTGAATATTTTCATTCTTTCCATAAGTTTTCAAGTCAAAGGGTAATATCTAGAAATGTGAATTGACTGTTCCTTTTATTTCCTGATTATGATTGGAAGACATCTTTCTGAACAACTTTATCCTCTTCAGCCTAATGGAGACAAATCTTATTGAGCCATAGTTTTCTGTGGAGTAATCAGACAGAAAATCCTTTGGCTGTCTTCTGTCAGTTGAAAGATTTCTTGCATTCTTATGGTAGTGCATCTAATCTTACACACTATTTAAATTGTGTGAAGCATATGACCTGCATGTCTCATGAGTTGTCCATTTAAATTTAAGAAGCTAAAATCCAAGTTAGATCGAAATGCTGTTATTATTTCTCCTTGAGATTCTAGTTAATTAGAACCCAGTGTTTATGAGATGTGAAAGTAATTTGCAAGGGGTGTCATATACAGAATGGGATACACTTTGGTAACTAGTTTTGAAGAAGAGAGGATGTTGTTGCCTCCTATACACTGAATCCTGAACTTGCACCCTTAAAAAACTGGTTGGTTATTCAGTTTGTATAATAAACATACAAGAAAAGCCATAATTATCTCCTGTAATATCCATACTGTGAATTATTTAAACCAAAGCCAATGCTTGCTTTCCATTGCATGAGTTCAAATTGTCAAATGTGATTTGTTTTCCAGGGTTTATTAACATGAGATATAAAATAGATTTCTGTTTGTGATTGCAGAGAAAACACTGTTATTGTCGCCTGCTGGAGCTTCTAGTCAATGTCTGGGCTTATCACAGTGCCAGAAGAATGATATACCTGGATCCTCAAACTGGGTTAATGCAAGAGCACCATAATCTCAATGATCGCAGAGGCCAGATGTGGGTAAAATATTTCAATTTTACATTATTAAAGAATATGGATGAGGATTTGGCAGAAGAGGCAGATGATGACCATCCAGGCAAGAGATGGTTATGGCCTTTGACAGGGGAGGTACATTGGCAAGGGATTTATGAAAGGGAGAGAGAGGAACGCTACCGCATGAAAATGGAGAAAAAGAGGAAAAGTAAGGAAAAGCTACTGGAACGCCTGAAATTTGGTTATAAGCAGAAGTCACTTGGAAGGTTAATGAAGCCACCTTTCAAAACAAGTGATAAAGCAGAGAGCAATGCAACTGATCACTGACCTGACATTTAAATGAACCACCATTTGGTTCCTAGTTGTCTGAGGGAAGTTAGCAAAGCATCAAATTGCTTATCTCTATTCTATAATGCATTTTCCCATACCAAAGATGCCCGACGAAAGGAGAGCCATATAGTAGCATCTTGCAATTCGAAGCCATATTGAATAAGTTGGCAATATATGCTTCGATTTCTGAGATCCATAATTTTGTGTATTATATTGGATTACGAATGGCTATTTGACCATATATCATGAAATTATTTTTTCCAGTGCCTAAGCATTTTTAAGCAAAGTGGCATATGAATCAGGTATATACAAGAGTATTTCTTGTGAAAGCTATGTAAATGAGGAATGCCAAATCTCATGAATATTTGAGCTTCAAAGATGGAAGAATAATAACAAGTTCCAAAGTGTCATATAAGATTGTCTTACATTTTGTATGCCAACCTCCTTTTCTAAAACTGTCTACATAAACTTACCACTGAGAAGGGTCATTTTCTAACTTTCCAAATTAAAAGATAATGTGTGAAGACTCAAGACGTCAAGCAGTTTTCTGTAAAATTTTACTTTTCATTTATGAATGTGTATTAAATTCAGGGAAATGTTAATCTCAAAACAGTATACCAATACACCATGAGCTGTACTTCATATATTCCAAACAAATACATGGTTGCAACTTATTCCATGAGATGAAGAGAAATTCTTTTTCAGCCGGACACAATTTTGGTGCTACTTTTGGAATCAGGACACTCTCCTTGTGCAATACATTTGAGGGTTATATGAATTCTGCCTAGTCATGGATCTTATCATGTGATGTGACAGTTAACCTTTCTGAGAAATACAATAACTGTTATGATGTGACGGTTAATCTTTCTGAGAAATACAATAACTGTGACATCCTACCTAATTCTTGAGATGAATAGACAAGATCTCCATAGACATAATTCTTGAGATGTATAGACAAGATCTCCATAGACATAATTCTTGAGATGAATAGACAAGATCTCCATAGGTAAACTCTTGAGATTTCACAATTTCCATAGTTAATAAATTTATCTGATGCAATTACAATTAAGAGAAATTACTATACAGCTTAGTTGCGGAGAGATTCAAATGAGACAGTGCAAGTCTGAAGGGGATAGCAAGTTTCATTTATTCGGCCAGTATGACCAAGGATACTTGAATTTGTAATGATGGCAACAAAATTGCAGGTTATAGGATATCATTACTTGCTAAAGATGCATGCCAACTAATATTAGAAATATTTTTGGTTGCTTCAGAGGTGAGAGACATGCCGATATGAAGACAAGTCATATCCTCTTAGTTTCGTTACAGGGATTCGAAGCTGGCCTCAGTTGGCATTGGTAATTTTTGTAATTTAGTTAAAAATGATCTCAACAACTCATTGATGCATTCTTCTATTAAAGCAATTTGCAATTTCTCCTACTGTCATACGCCTTAGAACCACTCAGTTCTTGAGCTATTTGGTGGATAATTGGGAAAATCATCTGATCAATCCATGTATTTCTAGTGTTTTGCTAGTGCGTTTCATTAATTGGACGATCATTATTGATATTTATGGTCAATTTCATGTTGTTCACCCTGTATGTTTCATACAAGTGAGGTGCATCAAATGAGGTCATTAAGCCACTAAAATTCTCCTATGAAGACTTCGAGGTAAAAACCCTAGGACTTATTCCAGGACTTAACGGAATTAAATGCAAATTAAGGTAATGGTTTTACAATCTATATTGATTGCTTGCTTGAAGCATGTTTGTGTGCTTTATTTTTATTTTCAAGTCACTATAAGGCAACTGAATGGTTACAACTGTTAGGTGAGATAACATCGCTATTGTTTGTGATGAAATATATTTTGTTGACTTAGGCAACTGTAATGTGAGGACATATCACTGGTGGTATATACAGGCTTGGTGGACATAAATGGATTCTCTGGTGAAGTTATTTTCCATTGTATTACACAAACTCTCTGACCACTCATGTGTAGAAAGGACATTCCTTCATTAGGAACATATATCATCCACCATGTCCACATACACAGACTCTAGTGGATCCATAGTTCCACCATTGTAATCCATCCCATGTTCAAGCAACTCCTCAAAACTAGGGGTTCGGTGCTGCATTTCCTCATAACTATAGTCAGCAAGAATAATATCTTCATCATGAGAGTTCCTTTGTGATCAATGATTAGGTCATGAATTGTTAATGGATATGATATTCTGGAGCATGCAATCTACCCATTTCAACTAGCTTGAAGGTAGTCTGTGATGGTGTTCACAAGGCTTAATCCCACCATCAGAATTTGCTGCTAAATTTGTTCATTTTTCACATAGAGTAGCTTGTAATATAGTGTTGAAGTTGAGGTACAAACAGTCAGGTGAAGGAAGACCTACAGGGGATGGGCCTGTTGGCAACCCAACACAAGTATTTGTGTAGGGAGGGATAACAACCTCATACATACATGGCAATACAATACATGTACGCAATCTAACTAGATATAATCACTATCATGTCCTCACGGGAGGGTGCTGATCTCTATACTAGTTTTCCTTTCAGGCTTAGTGTTTTGCATTTGAATATGAAAACTGTTGACGACTCATTGACGGTTGTAACATGGTTCCTAGGCCAATGGGGGAATACAACTAGATTTTGTAGTGGGAAGTAGCAATCAAGCATACTAAAGTTTTCTCTGTAGGTTGCATAGAATGGTCACTAAATTACTCTTTTAGAAGAAAACAGTCATAATACCAACCTTCAAGAAATCACAACAAAGGAGGAACACTACTACTTTAAGTGCATGTAGGAGTGGGTCAGGGATTTGAAGATTAGACCCAGGGTGCAATGGTTAATTGCAGGAGATGCACCTTTCAAACATTACATTGATTTTATGAAGAGAGATAATGTGTCAAAGTGAACATTGGGTCTGAAATGTCCAGTTGATGCTCTAGTCAAAGACCTTGTTGACATAAAATATATGATTGATGTACATTTTAAGAACATATTTGCAGTGTACACTATTACAGGGTATGTTCCTTTTAATGTCCAGTGTATCGAGAGGGATATGTTGGGGTTGATTTGATGGAGGAATAGCTTCTCTAAGCCTCTAATTCAATGAATAATGGGAAATCTCCAGAAATAGATGGCTTCACATGTGAAATTTTTAAAATAAGTTGGTCCGCTTTTGGTAGGTACATGTTTCATATGGCTCATGAAATGTTTTAGACCAGAAGATCGGGAGAATTACAAAATTAGGTCTTGTTTAAATTGGTTCCCAAGAATGCAGCGAGAGATTCCATTAATTCTCGAAGACTAATTACACTCTTCAATGTGCCTACAACCTCTTGGGTAAGATGCTCGTTATGCGGATTTAAACATATGCATCTTGGATCATCTAACTAGAGCATACATGATTCTTATATAGGTGATTTATTTTGAATGTTGTCCTTGTGGCATGGGAGAGTGCAGAATGAACTGAGAAAACAAAGCAAGAATACGTTTTATTACCTAATACCACATTAACAACACTTGTGACAGTTGACTGGTCTTTTATTCTCGATATGCTCCCCTAATTGGATTTTGGATTCTGGTTTGTGGCTATGGTTAAGACCTTGCTCTATAATGCCTTGATGTTTGTGTCAATGAATGTTGTACATTCGGTGAAAATTGTTTTGCATAATTAAATTAGAAAGGGGTGCCCTTTAGCCCCTTGTAATTATACATTAGTTGTTGTGCTCGGCTATGGTCTCCTTGATGTTCATAGATGGTGGGGGCAAGTGAGGGATTAACATCGCATGCGAGGAAGCATTAAACAATCATTTTGTTGATGATTCCCTTCTCTTGATTTAGTTTTCCCTCGACTTTGTTGGTTTTTCCTTGGACTACTTGGATATACTCCGACAAGGACAATTGTTAGTGATCACGAGTCTAATTTTTGGGTTATCAAAATGGATGACGTTCCTACTTCACGTAATTGTCATTGAGGTAGGTTACTGACGGCTAGATTGTTATATGTATGGGAGTTCATTTGGTGTTAATGTTTACCCCTCTGATATGTGGGACTAGTGCCTCCACAAATTACACTATACGTTCTTGAGTTGCTATTTTTTTTCAAGATCTGCCACTTGTTGGTAAGCTCAATGTGGCTGGTAACATTCTTCAAGGAAGTCAAGTTTATTATACTTCCAATGGGTTGCCTTCTAGCAACCTATTTGGCAAATTGGAAAAATTGCTAGTAAATTATTTTTGGTCCATGTTTGGTGGTGAAAGGGGTCTTAACTATGTTGTGGTAGATTTGCACATTCCCCAAATAGGATGAGGGTTTGGGGTTGATTGACATTCGTCTTTGTTTTGCTATTTTGTCCACTAAATGGGTTGTTTGTAGTGTGTTTGTGATGACTTATGGAAGAGGCTTCTTGGATCCAAAGTTTCTCACAATAAGCACGTTGGTGGATTGGAAAAGGTTTATCCTTATATTCCATGACAAGCTTTAAGATATTCTAGGGGCCATGTTTTAGTTAGGCAAACCATTTAGTCATGGAAGCTCTATAATATTCCTTTCACATAGAGAGATTCTAATCAAAGATGTTGTCTAATAAGAGGCCTTTTGTGTAGGTTGACTTTTGGAAAATAGGGTGAGAAATTAGAAGTCTTGGTGTTTACTCTCAACAAAAGTGTTTACTTGGGTCAAATTGTTTTGCCATACAAGAACTCATCCCTACGACAAATCCTTATAAATTAAGTAAGAATACCCTTGTTTCCATTCGTAGGTATTGGCTTTGGTGTTGGAACATACTTATTTGGATTTACACTTCATGTCATCTATATTAGATTATTCATACAAGACAACTTTTCAATGAGATTATTAACAAGATGGGGCACCGAAGTTGAGGAAAAGAAATTGATTATGCTTTTCATTGTAGTTTGGGAGCACAAGTTCTCCTACCCATCAATTGTTTTTGCTTAGATGGTAGTTTATCAGGGACTACCTTTGTGAGCTAGACTTAATAAATCTAGCTTCGTAGATGAACTTTGTACACAATGGAAGGATAGAAACAATCAATGACAATTTTTGTTACTGCAAAAGTGCTAGAGCTTGTTGAGATTTATTTGGACCACATGGAACCATATTCTATGCAAACAGATTCTATGGAATGATTCCTTGTTAGGGGGCTCTAACGATTACTCCTTCACACTTTTGAGGAGTTCGACATTGCATTAGATTAGTTTGTCTATACTCTCTATTTGGAGGTCTAGATGTAATATTGTGTTTAATAATCCTCTCTTTTCTCTTGAGTCCTTTTGTGGGAAGTTGTTTGTTGAACTTAAAGCCTAACTTATTACCAAGGAAGTTCTAATAAGAAAATATGTCAAACTTTGAGATTCTAGATATCAATCTCTCTTACGGGCTTTTCTATTCTTTGTTAGATAAAAATAGATTGATTTATACTTCATAATATTTATTGTTGGGATATTTAGACACTTAGGAGTTAGTTAAGATCAACTTGTTATAATGTATTTTTAGGTAAAGCGTGTTTCTTTAGTATGCATTTGCACATACGTAATCCGACGGTCACGATATGTTCTAGACATAGAGTGATCCGATGGTTTATTTTCACCTTGATCTTAATAGTCATTGATTCGTGGCTTAACACCTGATTGGTCCATGATCTCTATTTAAAGAGCATGGACGGTCATTTGCTCGATGATCGATTATGAGAAGCTCATTGTAACTTTGTTTTTTATTTTTCATATTAATATTGCCTCAAGTAGCTATTTGGTTGGAGTCGTGGAGTGTTTCCCTATTTGAGGGTTTAAACCACGTCAAAACATAGGTGTCTTAATGTGTGATCTATTTGTGTGAGTGGTTGCTCAAGATGTTCGATCTTTTGAAAATATCGCGTGTTAGTTGAACATGGTATTCGAGCTCCTATGAAGTTTTGCTTCTATTGGTGATTGAGATCTTGAATCGGTGTTGTTGAGGGCGTCAACACATTTCTAGTTCTGATATTTCTTTGCATTTATGGGTTGAGATAACTATTCCATTGTGTTTGAAGCGCTACTTTCAGTTGGAAATGCTTTTCGTTTCATTGAAAAAGGTTTCTGTTTGCCCAAGATACGACCATTTTACCAAATCCAGAGGTACTATTTACAGTTACGTTTTTATTTTTTATTTTTTATTCTTCAGATTTTATTCTGGTTTTTCTTTTCTTTTATTTTTTTCGCCTTTTCAATCTACGTATGCTCTTTTCCTGTGCTCTGTGCGAACTCGACAAATCAGAAACATAGTGGGAATGGTTTTCTTTACTGCGTATGCTCTTTAATGTGCACTTTCTGCGAACTCGGTAAACCAGAAACAGTAAGAAAACTTACATTTTCTAGGAAAGCTAATCAAGGACTAATCCCAAATTTGAAAAAATTTAGTTTCAGAACTTCGTTTTTTGTGTGTGGTAGTGTAAAGTGTCTTGTAGGCCAAAAAACACAGTTTTTGGGTAGGCACATTCTTACAATAACAAAAACAATCATATTTTCCTCCATAAT
The DNA here is from genome assembly GCA_027924585.1 of Larix kaempferi. Taxonomy (NCBI): domain Eukaryota; kingdom Viridiplantae; phylum Streptophyta; class Pinopsida; order Pinales; family Pinaceae; genus Larix; species Larix kaempferi. Next base: position 1,526,625 of record BSBM01001018.1, read on the forward strand.
ATTACTAAATCTTTTGCTTAGCTCACTTGGTTGAAAGTTACTTTAAAAAGTAAGAGCTCTTGGGTTCAAGTCCTTTTTGTTACATTTTGCAAAAGTTTTTGTAACTTTAAGTTATACAATAATTATATTGTAAAAGTGCTTCCCACTTGTTTTATAAAAGCGGGTCATATATTGCATTTTTGCTCCCATCACCATGTGGATCACATTTTCCTACAACGTGGTTACTTGAATCCTTTTTATACCTTTCTTCAAGATGGCATAACTTTGGAATTCATAGATCATTTTCAGTGTCATTTTTTTAACTACCTATTTTTTGAGATATTTGCATCTATGCCTTTAGTTTATGCTTTTGAAGCAATATTACACGTGTATTTCAATATGGCTGCTCCATGTGATATTCTACTGACCAATGCCAACTACTTTCATGGAAATCCCATATGGAGGATGTCCTACGAAGTATAAGACTTTACCAGATTACATTGGCAAAAGAAACTGACCCCACTTATGATGATAAGAAAATAAAATGGGATAATAAATGTGATGAAGCTCGTGGATTAATCAGGATGTTAATTTCTACTGATTTACGATTCCACCTTCAAGGAATTGATAAACTAGATACAACTTGGAAATTATGTTTGGTAAACACAGAGATTTGAGGTCACCAACTTGAAAATGAATTGGTTATCTTAAATCCAAGTGATTTCTCTTGCATTCAAGACTGTTTATCTAAGTACAAAACCCTTACACTCAAAGTTGAAGAATGCGACATAAAAATGAAAGACAAGCAATGCATTTTTCATATTCTTTCGAAGCTTGGTCCTGCCTATTATGTTTTTGTATCTACTTTCTACTCCATGAAAGAATCTTTGGGGGCTCACTATACATGTTAAGATTATATGCTATTATAGACTAGATTCCAATTTCATTAGCATTCAATACATTATTCACAATAGCAGCATAATAAGGATCTCTGAAAGATACACAATCACAAAGTACAAAACAATATACCTTGGGAAACCCTCAAGGGGAAGAAAACCCGGCAAGAACTTCCTCAAAATAGATGATCAAAGTACAATGCCCAAATAGGTCTCACAAATAAGAGAGACAAATCCAAACTCTAGACCCAAGCCAATCCTCCTCCTCCTTCACAGATATCTCTCTCTCTCCTCTAAGGCAATTTTCACAAGTGAGTGATGGTATAAATGAGAGGAACTCACTCTCTATTTATACTATACCTTTTACTTGACTTTTATCCTAGTTAGGTCGGCCTCACTTTAACTGACTTGGACGACCTCTCCTAGAAAGACTCAAATAATATTATATTACATTCTTTAGGGTACTAACGACCCGACTTTCAATGGAGGCTTTACCTCATGACTTTTACATGACCAAATATAATAATGACATCTCCGAACGGAGGTAAAAAATTCCCGACGAAGTTACAATAATAAAGTACAAGTAGAATATTCTTTGAAGTTACATTAATTTAACACTCCCCCTTAACAAGAAGGGTATTCTACTGAAAACAACATCTACATGTGTAACTCTACACAACATCATTGGAGGGAGGAGGGGCATCATCAACAACATCATTTGGAACATTGGATGATACATCTATAAATCATTGGAAGTTCTTCAACAACATCATCATATTCAGTATAGAGTTGAAGTATCATCATCTTCAGTACTGGAGCATCCTCATCTTCAGCACTGGAGGATCATCTTCTACAGCACTGGAACATCCTCATCTTCAGCACTGGATCATCATCTTCTTCAGCACTGGAGCATCCTCATCTTCAGAACTGGAACATCTGCAGCACTGAAGCATCCTCATCTTCAGCACTGGAACATCTGCAGTATTGGAGCATCCTCATCTTCAGCGCTGGAACATCATCATCTGCAATATTGGAGCATCCTCATCTTCAGCACTGGAACATCTGCAGTACTGGAGCATCCTCATCTGCAGTACTGTAGCATCCTCATCTTCAGCACTGGAACATCTGCAATACTGGAGCATCCTCATCTTCAGCACTAGAACATCATCATCTGCAGCACTGGAGCATTCCCATCTACAGTAATGGAACTTCATTATCTGCAACACACATGATCCTTCCTTTCGGAACTAGGGATCCTGGACAATCCTTCCTTTTGGAACTCGGGATTCAGTCCAACAACTCTGGTGATCCTTCTTTTCGGAACTGGGATCATGAACAATCCTTCCTTTCGGAACTCGGGATTCAGTCCAACAACTATGGTGATCCTTCCTTTCGGAACTGGGATCATGGACAATCCTTCCTTTCGGAACTCAGGATTCAGTCCAACAACTCTGGTGATCTATCCTTTCGGAACTGGGATCATGGACAATCCTTCCTTTTGGAACTTGGGATTCAGTCCAACAACCTTGGTGATCCTTCCTTTCGAAACTAGGATCATGGAAAATCGCTCCTTTCGAAACTCGGGATTCAGTCCAATAACTCTGGTGATCCTTCCTTTCGGAACTGGAATCATGGATAATCCTTCCTTTCAGAACCAGGGATTTTGTCCGACACTCACATCTTAGACAATCCTTCCTTTCAGAACTAGGGATTCAGCCTAAGGATCAACATTTAAGACTATCCTTCCTTTCAGAATTAAGGGATCACTATCTAGGGATGATCAATCCCATCATAAATCATGATCAACATTTACGACTATCCTTCCTTTCGAAATTACAGGATCATTGTCTAGGGATGATCAATCCCACTACAACTCAGGATCAACATTTAAGACTATCCTTCCTTTTGGAATTACGAGATCACTGTCTAGGGATGATCAATCCCACTGCAACTCAGGATCAACATTTAAGACTATCCTTCCTTTCGGAATTACGGGATCACTGTCTAGGGATGATCAATCCCATCACAACTGAAGATCAACATTTAATACTATACTTCCTTTCGGAATTATGGGATCACTGTCTAGGGATGATCAATCCCACTGCACCACAACATCATCGGTACTACTCCCCCTTTCGAGGGAAGTCCTTATGGACTACACCAAGCTTGTCACGGAAGTCCTCAAACTTCACACGAGATAGAGGCTTAGTCAACACATCTGCAACTTGCTCATTCGTGCTCACATATTGGATCTTTATAGCTCCCTTATGCACCATATCATGGATGTAGAAATACCGTATTTCTATGTTTTTTTACTTATCATGGAACACATGGTTCTCTATCATCTTTATGCAACTCTGGTTATCACATAGAATCACTGTGGTATCCAACTCCAGATCAAATAGACCTGATAACAACTTCCGAAGCCATATGGATTCACAACTGGCAGAACAGACTGCAACATATTCTGCTTCTGCAATGCTGAGAGAAACACTGGACTGCTTCATGCTTAGCCATGATATCATGGCTGACCCCATACTATAACATCCTCCTGAAGTGCTCTTCATGTCTGAGACACTTCCTGCCCAATTGGAATCCGTATACCCATACAGTATGAACTCATGATCTCTAGAATAATTGGGACCATAGTCTATTGTACCTTTTAGGTACCTCATCACTTGCTTTACAGCTACAAGGTGAACACGTCTAGGCTCAACCAGATACTGACTCAAGGTGTTTACAGCAAAGCATATATTTGGCCTAGTATTCGTCAGATACATCAATGACCCAATAATCTTCCTGTATAGAGTCACATCCACTAATTTTGACAAAGCATCAGATAATAACTTCAAGTTGGTATCCATGGGTGTGGCCATGGCTTTACACTCCAACATATCAAATCTTTTCAAGATTTCTACTGCATACTTCCCTTTCCATTAAGGAAGATTCCCTCTGGGCTTTGCCATACCTCGAGACCTAGAAAATAATGCATTAAGCCAAGGTCTTTCATCTCGAATTCTGCAGCGAGCTTCTTCTTGCACTCTAATATTTTCTTCTCATTTCCTGTCAGGAATAAGTCATCCACATATAGTAATAATATGACGGGTTCATCATCCATAACCTTGAAGTAAAGGTTAGGATAAGCTTTATTATTGGTAAATCCCAAGCTCGTCAAAAAACTATCAATTCTTCCATACCAAGCTCTTGGAGCTTGCTTCAACCCATACAGAGCCTTCTTCAGTTTGCAGAAATGCGTCTCTTTGTCTTCAACCTCAAAACCTTGTGGTTGTTCTATGTACACTTCTTCTTCAATGACACCATTTAGGAAAGTTGTTTTCACATCCATCTGGTGTAACTTCCACTTCATTGTGGCTGCAAATGCCATGATGGTTCTAATGGAAGTGTGCCTTGCTACAAGAGCAAATGTCTCTTCATAATCGATTTTGTCCTTTTGAGAGAATCCACGAGCCACAATAGTTCCATCTTGTAGATCCATTAATTTCATCTTTCTAAGTCACTGGATACCAAGATCTTGAACTATGTTGCAAGTTATCTCTTGCACCCATCTATGAGCTTCTCATCTTCAACCTTGTAGAAAAGGTTCATGTCTCATCACTCTAGGTGATCCTTGATCTCATCATTCTATCCATGGGTGACTTTTGAGTCCATACAAAGTCTTCTTCAATCTGCATACATGTGGTTCTCTGAGTCCTGGAGGTTGCTCGATATCTTCTTCTACTTTGATTACACCATGAGTCTAGTGTAATATATATAATTTGCCACTCATGTAACAACTTGTCATATTCGACTCACTCTCACTTTGTTCATCTATAGTAGGCTTGATTTTATAAGTCTTCTTGAATGTCATCGTCACATTTTCTCCGGAACAAGTCTCATCATTATTCTCTTGTAGGAGAGTACACACAATCTTTCCTACAAGTCAAATTTAGTAGCATGGTTAGAAACATTTCATAGTTTCCAAAACATATGCATACAACATAAGTCACACTGTCATAATGCTAACACAACATTCATCTACATCCTACATTCATATGGTAACTTTCTAGATGCCTTCCATCTCTACCATAACATTATTAAGAGCGTGCACTACTCCTAATATGTCAGCAAAGAGGTTTCACTCTAGATGAGTAGCAATGGAATGTTGTATAGAACCATAGGCTACTTACCCATCACCTGCATATCACTGCAAACATTCTAACATGCATAACACACATCCTAAATAAATGTGTACACAACTGGACATTATCATTTAAACAATTTGATGAAATGACAATTCAAATACTTATCTTTGTTTGATTGGTAGGATCTCTTTTGATCCTAGTCTCCTTACAGGGATTACTGGAATGTCTGATGGTGAACTCTACTCCATCATTAGAGTTCCTGAATCAAGCTTGAGAGAGTGCTTTGAAGCACCACTATTACAAAAAATAATCTTTGATTTCTTCCTTTGGTAGCTTCCTAGGAGGTCCTTCTTCTTCTTCTTTGACAACATGAGCATGATGTCTTTTGTTGCTCTTCTTCTTACATTCTTCTTTTCTTTCTGGAAAATCTTTGGCAATATGTCCCATCTTATCACAATGGAAACATTGATAAGAAGAGAAGTCTCTTTGCTTGTGGTTTCTCTTCTTATACTTTTGAAACTTCTTAGGAAGATGAAACGCCTTATGGTTTTCCTTCTTGAAATGAGGTTTTCCCTTTCCTCTTTTAGTATGGGTAGCTAGAGCTTGATCATCATCTCTGAGTAGTGCTTCTCGATTTGCCACTCTAGCCTCCTCTTGGATACATTCTTCCCATACAACTTCAAATAGCAGACTTTCCTTTCTTGCACACATTGTCAGGATAAAAGAGTCCCAAGGTCTAGTAAGACCATTGAGAGCAGACATCACAAGTTCATCTTCGTCAAGCTTATATCCAATTGATTCTAGTTGTTCTTTGAATTGAGAAACCCTAGTAAAGTAATCTTGGATAGATTCACCTTGATTCATCTTCGTGCTTTTGAGTTGGGTTCTCAAATTAATCTTTCGATTGATGTTTTTTCCTTCGTACATCCTTGATAGGGCATCAAACATCTCCTTTGGGTTTTTCTTGGAAGACACTTGTGGAATCAAATGATCCTTGATGGCATTTGCTATGATCCTCTTGGCTCTAATCATATCCTTCTTATGCTTTTCCTTGTCTTCAACTTCTGTGGGTTCTGGTACAACTTCTTTAATAAACTTTGAAAGATCATTCTCTTCTAGAATGAGTCCAATCCTATACTTCCAAGCACGAAATTTCTCTATGCCTTCCAACTTGTCATCAAGCTTAGTGCTTGGGGCCATCTTTTCCTGGAGAGCAGAGAATAACCAAAAATTAAAATTTCTCACAAGTGAAAACTGAACTCACCAAAATATGCACTTGACTGAGGCGAGTATGCTAGTACACTTTGTTTCTGAAGATTCAAAATTTCATCCTTGAAATTTGACTTGCAAAATTTTGGTATGCAGTTTCTGGCTTTTTCTGGTTTTTTGGTCCAAATTCAAATTAGGGTTTGACTTTCTGGAAGATTTACGCACTGAAAAATTTCGATCTTGGAGAGGCGCACTTTCCTATGCCACTTGCACTCAAAAATTCCACTTTTGTGAGAAACCCTAATTTTACACTTCGAAGAGAGAGAGAGAGTTTTACCTTGAGAAAGTTGCTTTTTTCAGGCTAGCTCTGATACCATGTTAAGATTATATGCTACTATAGACTAGATTCCAATTTCATTAGCATTCAATACATTATTCACAATAGCAACATAATAAGGAACTCTGAAAGATACACAATCACAAAGCACAAAACAATATACCCTGGGAAACCCTCAAGGGGAAGAAAACCCAAGAACTTCCTCAATATAGATGATCAAAGTACAATGCCCAAAATAGGTCTCACAAATAAGAGAGACAAATCCAAACTCTAGACCCAAGCCAATCCTCCTCCTCCTTCGTAGATATCTCTCTCTCGTCTAATGCGAATTGCACGAGTGAGTGATGGCACAAATGAGAGGAACTCACTCTCTATTTATACTTTACCTTTTACTTGACTTTTATCCCAGCTAGGTCGGCCTCACTTTAACTAACTGGGCCGACCTCTCCTAGAAAGACTCAAATAATATTATATTACATTCTTTAGGGTACTAATGACCCGAATTACAATGGAGGCTTTACCTCATGACTTTTACATGACCCAATATAATAATGACATCTCCGAACGGAGGTAAAACATCCCCGACGGAGTTACAATAATAAAATACAAGTAGAATATTCTTTGAAGTTACATTAATTTAACAATACAAAACCCACTCTTGAATCTTTTTGTGATTCCTTTATTAGAGAAAGAGATACGCTCCTATATCTTGGAGTAATTAGCTATGCCGATACATCTAGAAAATCCTTAGTGGCACAACAAAAGAAAAAAACCAAGAATCCCAGGAAGCAACATCCTCACAATAATAAACAAAACAAGGGTCCCAAACCCACTCAACCATCTCATTCTTCCAATGGTGACAAGGGAACCAAATCGAAAGATAAGAATACTAAGCACCATTGCAATTTTTGTGGGAAAGGTGGTCATGTGGAATCCAAGTGTTTCAAGAATATGGTAGCCTTGGAAGTAACAATGAAGAAGCACAACATCAACCTTGATTCATCTTCTAACTCTACAACTCATGGACATGCACTTTGTGCTTTTGGTTTTTCCTTCAATGCATATTCTTCCTCTTCTTCTAAGGCTCATTGATCCTGGAGCATGTTATCATATGGCTAAGAATAAAGCCATGTTTTCTACTATGAATCAATGTAACACCAAAAAAATATTTGTTGGTGATGATAGATCTCTTAATGTTGTAGGATCTGAAATGAGTTCAGGTAGTTGATGGATAGTTCAATGATGTATTATGCGTTCCAAGAATTCTCTACAATTTGTTGTTAGTCTATCAAATCACTCATTTGAGTGAAGGTAAGACTATAACGTTTACAATTTATCACAAGTTGTTTGTAAGGGGGGATGTTAGGATATTTAGACACTTAAGAGTTAGTTAATATCAACTTGTTATAATGTATATTTAGGTAAAGCGTGTTTCTTTAGTATGCATTTGGTGCATATGTAATATTACGGTTACTATATGTTCTAGACATAGAGTGATTTGACGATTCATTCTCACCTCGATCTTAACAGTCATTGATTCGTGGATTAACACTGGATTGGTCCATGATCTCTATTTAAAGAGCATGGAGGGTCATTTGCTTGATGATTGATTATGAGAAGTTCGTTGTAACATTCTTTTTCTTTTGCATAATAATATTGATTTAAGTAGCTATCTAGATAGGACCATGGAGTGTTTCTCTCTTTGAGGGTTTAAACCACGTAAAAACATTGGTGTTTTGATCTGTGATCCATTTGTGAGAGAAGTTGCTTAAGGCCCATGATCTTTGGAAAGTATCCCGTGTTAGTCAAACATTTACTTGGTGACTTTTTTTCAAAAAATTGTTTTTGTCAACTTGATATGATATTGATGCTTTAGAATGTTTGAACAAGTACAAGGAATAAAAGCATCAAGGACCAACTAATGCAAGCTTCGCTAAACTTAGAGTCACAATCCCTACCTTCTCTCCCGTACAATTTTGTATTGTGGTATTTTACCTAACACTTTCTGGAAAATTTTATATTGCATCTTTGATCTTGAACTGTGACGATATAATATAGACTTATTATAGTTTGCTTGCAATGTATGCTTGGTCAATCAACAAATGGAATGCTATGCTCAAATTCATATTATTTGCATTGAACAATTGATAAGCACCACATGGTTAAGAGCTCACCATGTGTTGTAATTATTCATTTTCTCCTTGTATTGTTGTATGTTTAGTAGTTGTATTGCTTAAGTATAATTCATTTTTTAATGGAATGCAAATCCCGTCTAGGTAGCACCTATAATTTGTAAGTGTTTCATGATTCCATATATAAGGTGTCATTTAAGAGAAGTCTTTAATTATTAAAGACAACCCATTTTACAAATGTACATTTTTTCTTGAATTCTATATCTTTTCACCAATCGTATTTGTGAATCAACAATTGGGGTCAGGATCATACTCGTGTGACATGTGGTCAATTCTAGTCCACTACCACTGTACCCCTAGGCGTATTCCACGCACAACACATAGGGATTGGTTGAAGTTTGAACCCATGACATCACATAAGTGACTTAACAATGCACCATATATCCAACTGGTATACACCCCGAGGGATAATAACACTTGGATTTTAATTCATATAAAGTCTGTACATTTTATCTTTGTTGACAACTTGGGAACTTTGATTTGTAATTAGTATTTCATTTCATTTTAATTGTTTGTCTTCACTAAACACGGTTTGATTATGTTTTTCCAAACATAAATTTTGTTTATTCTTTATTAATTGAAGTCAACAAATTTCTTCCTTTAAATATTGAAAGGTCTGGTAATTTTTATTCAATTTTTTTCCTTCAAAATTTTTAATTCTTATTCTATTTTTTTTTTCTGTCCAAATTTTTAATTTTTAATTTTTGTTGAGACAATTTTTAAGATGAAATGATTGTCTTTTTCTTATTATTAAACTTCTCTTAATAAAATTTTCTACAATATAAATCCAAGGCTGAATCTCCCTCGAGATAAGAGCAATTTTTAATTCTTATTCTTTTTTTCTTTTTTCTTTTTTTCTGTCCAAATTTTTAATTCTTAATTTTTGTTGAGACAATTTTTAAGATAAAATGATTTTGTATTTTTCTTATTATTAAACTTCTCTTAATAAAATTTTCTATAATATAAATCCAAGGCTGAATCTTCCTCAAAATAAGAGCAATATAAATATCTACAATATCTTACCAAGTTTGCTCAATTATTGAATGAGGTAGTAGTTTCTTTAACTGAAAAAATTAGGTAGAGAACTAGATGGTTGATATAATACCATTTTTTCTACTTATTAAATATATCCTTTTGACTTTTAAATGGTAATCTTACATAATCAAATTGAGTTGGAACTTTTTAATTTTAAAAAATACACTTTCTAAACTCTTAAAAAAACACTTAGTATTATGAAATATCTTTATTAAAAATTAAATGTTTGGAGTATTTAATAATGAAGCCATTTACTATGACCGATTTATCGTGAGTGTCATTCACTAAAGAACAAATCCTTATGGATTTGTATAGCTCGTTTAGGACTTTCATGAGCGATGTTCATTAATGACCAACTTTTCATAAGCACACATAATTCATTTATCACTAATTGCATGAAGCATTGCTCACAAGGGTGAAGCAATGAGATTAAAACTTGTCTCATTCGGTATTTGCACTCTCTAACCAGGATTTCTTAGTTAGGTCACCTATCCAATTACGGTTCTGGCTCAAGCATGGTAAATTATGTAGGTTTTCCTTAGTTAAGACTTATTTACTTCGTTACCACATTTTCATAATAGACTCCATAGAGTATTGAATACTTAAGTAATCCACTATAATTCATATTTCGTGAAAATTATTTACTAATGACACTCATTACATCATGTACTCTTAAGGCATCATGTACTCTTAAGGGAAAATAAATTGGATTGAAATTAGAAAAATGAATTTCATAGCATCGGATATCACATTTGAGACTTGTACTTGATAACCAAGACTTTTGAAGAAGATGGCATTCATTCTAGTACAACACTTGAAATGTTTAACCATATAAGTTTTTTATATAGTAAAACCTACTTGACTTGCTGCCTCATTTACTTTACCTATTAATCTTATTGTTTTCCTTTTTAATTTTTTTCATAGAGTTAACTTTAATTCAATGTTGTCCTTGTGTTTTGCTTAAAAAGCCATCAAGACAAGCCTTTTACTTATCCACACGGATCCTTAACCAAAACATGAAGTCATGTGAAAGTGGATGTAAGGAACTTTAATTCAATGTTATCCTTGTGTTTTTGCTTAGGAAGCCATCAAGACAAGCCTTTTACTTATCCACATGGATCCTTAACCAAAACATGAAGTCATGTGAGAGTGGACGTAAGGAATTTTATTGTGACTATGAACAATTGTGGTTTTATGAGCATGTTTTGACTATCATGATATCTTCAATTTTGGTTTAACAATTGGCAAAATAAACATTTTATCCTCTTAGGGAACCACAATCCAACAAGAGTTGTGTGCAGCATAGTCCATGCCTTTAATAAATAAAAAATAAAAAACAATTATGAAATGTTTGTTATCTACACATTCTCTAGCATAAAATTCATAATTTTCTAGTATTTTTAGCTTGCAGTGTTGGCAAGTGCCAAGATCTTGTTTACATGGAAAAAACCATCCCAACAAATCAAATGAGATTCACTCCCATAGCCCTTCTCCTAAAATAATTCAAGTTATAATGTTTAGTTAATAATGCTCTCAAAACAACCCGTGGGGGGCAGCTCAAGTGGTAAAGATGATAAGTTGTAATTGGTTGTAAATGGAAGGTCATGTGTTCAAATCCCCCCAATCTTGTTACTGTGATATGTCTCGCATATAACCACTAGTGAACAAAGCTCCATTGTATAAAAAAAAATCATATACATATATGTTAAATAATAATTTCAAATATAATTTTTTAATTATTTGAAAAATAAGTAATATAACAATCAATCATCATGCATTAAATATGGAAATAATACTACACAACCTATGCATTTATTGTATGGTACTTTGACAACTAATTCATCATGCATTAATTATTTTTAATGGTTCACTGAAATTTTGGATATTTGGATAGCCATTTTGACAATAGAACTTTTCATTTATTTATTTTTAATAGTGGGACAAACTTAGCTATGGATATTGTAAATAAGGTTTAGCTTAACTTAGATGGTTGAGAGGATAAATTGTTATGCTCCCCACGTAGATAAAAACATCACTTTGTGAGATATATCTTTTATGAACCAATTAGAATCGACATAATATCAATAATTTTATTTTCACTTAATATACTATAATTAAAAGTAAAACCAAATGTTGCTTGTTTAAAACAAATTAATCATAAATATTTTCATAAAAAATAGAAAAAAAATCTCAACTTTCAATATGCTTTGAAAGTGTATCCCAAAGCTTCCTTTAATGTGCCCCCCAAAATTACCATACCCATATTCTTTATTTTATAAAGCACACAATGGCTTTGAATATATATGAAATTAAGAATCTTGGCAAACAAATACAATATAAATAAGCATCTTTTGTTTGAAAAGAAAAACCCAAGAAAGCCAAAGTTTTAAGAATGAAGAATATAACATTACTTCTTATTACTTCTTAGTTTCTTCATTCCAAAGTTAAAGCATTGAAAATTAAAAGACAAATTTAAGAATTTTATCGAGTTATATGGAAAAAATTAACAATTCTTCAAAGCACACCAAAAGAGTTAAATTTTATTCTTAATTTTTTTTTTTTACCTATTGTCAATTGGGTCTAACTTCTATGGTTTGGAGAAATTATTAAAATCCTCCTCATTCGATTTCAAATCCCATAAGTAACATGTTGAATTATTAATAAGTTGTATTGTTACAATGGTCTTGGACTCTATATTAATAAAGCCTCCTTGATGGGTATATTGAATATTTTTACTAAACCTTGCTTATAATTTTTTAAAGCTATAATAATTTAATGTAATAAATACAAAAGAAAAGTTCATAGCAAAGCTTATGGTTCTCTTTTATATATATATATATATATATATAATGGTTGAAACATCCTAAATGTGTATTGTTTTGGTCAATTATTGACCTTGTAGCATACTTATTTTATTCAAATTCTACAAATACTACAAAGATATGAAAACATATGGTGTATTCAATTGTGTTAACAGTAGTCAACTAAAGTTAATCATAGTCAACTATAGTTAACTATAGTCTCCCATGATTAACCATAGTCTCCCATGATCAATCAACCATAGTTAACCACTTTATAATTATTATTATTATTATACACTATATTTATTATTATACATTATATTTAATAATGTGGTTATTTATATTTTCTATTATAAATAATTAATATAATTTTTTATAATAATAAAAACTCAACCATCACAAGATACAAACTACACCAACCCTACACTCAACGAAAATGAAAACTACAATCTCGATTTCGAATCATAGTTCATTGCTCATGTATTCACAACAAAAATGACCAATTCAAAATATTCCATTATGAGGTAGCTTGTTGTCAGATAAAACAACGGAGTTTGACCAGAGTTTCAAGTTCTCATTTTTTGTAACTGGGATGCCAAACAATACTTGGGAAACTTTAAAGTATAATATAGGATCGTTGTTTGTTTATAAAAGTAGTCATTGTGTTCTACATTTAAGAGAAGATCAAAACCGTAGAATCTATTGCTCATTTTGATTAACCCTACACGTTTCCTAATTCAACACATGAAATATTCAAAGATCATATCCGATTGAAAAAGCTAAAGCTTGCAAATGAAGAGCTTCTTTAATCTATTCCTTGCAAACGTTGCATGTACAGGAAATTCCACGCTTATTTACGTGGGGAACGAGCCTGCCTCTGTGTAACATGGATAGAGAATGTGCTGAGAGGAACCTTAGTATGCCTGGGGAATTAATCATTGGCTGGAAGCCATTGTTTGGGCCTGTGTACCACATTAGCGATTACAGAAGGAGCTAATAAATAAACAGATTGTGTTTATGATGCAACAGGCTGTGTATTTTCTAAATCTGTTATCTTGATTCCTTTGTTATAATTATGTTTTGCAGAATGTATTTATCTGTTATTTGCTAACCTCTTTTCAGATTTTGGGAAGTATTATTGGACTTATATGCGGGTTGGAACGATTGTGTAAATCTGCACCTGTGCAAACCTGTGGAACAAAGTCCTGTGCAGTCCGGAGGCGTCTTCATTAGCTTTGCAGGAAGTCAGTTCTGGATTTGTGTAGTGAACTGTCAGAGTGACTGCATCAGTGCTAGTTGTATAAGTAACAGGCCAAGGTTTTTTCAGAGTGACATCCCAAAATATCTATAGATGTGTTTACGGAATTTTTCTCTGGAGTTGGAACAGGTCGTCTCAAACAGAAGAGCGACAACGTTTTCAGCAGATTTTTGGCCCTGCTCAGACGTGGTTTCCCTAAACTAAGAGAGAGGAATACATTATTCAGTCGGATCAAGAAGAATCGAAGTAATGATATAGAGCAGTTCCTTCGTCATAAGCCATCTTTTTAAAATGAGATTAAAAAAACAAGACTTTGGCAAGTAAGGCCGCCGGAGAACGTTTTAAAAAATTTGAAGTTTACATACTGGTTCTCTGGACATTTGCACACTAAATTTGAAGCGATTGTTCAACATGGGGAGAATGGACCTATGACAAAATTTCTTGCATTGAAATAGAATTTGATGCAGAGTAAAATCATACAAATGTTATTGGTTTAAAAGAATTTATATAAATATTTCATCAAAACAAACTTCACATAACAGTTAATGGAGTCTTTAAATAGGAATAAAATCATAGGACAAAATTACAGGACAGTTCAAATTTAATAAAATAAGGCAAATTTTTAAGCTAAAATTTAACAAAATCCTTCAAAATTAAGAGTAAAATGCAGCTGCAGAAAAATTCATGTAAAACATCCATCTTACCTCCAAAATTACGGTAACATTCCTGGGTTCCCCTTTTCAACAAAATGCAACAACCATAACTGCAGGGTGCGACTATCTGCAGAGGTCAGTGTACCTTCTTATTCAATACATCTTATGGAAAATGCTTCTAAACTTAGAGGATGCACAAGTGTTGCATGGTATTAATGCATATTGTTTTGTGGCAATATGTCAATGAGCCTCCTCCATGTTACCTTTCTCAACCACTATATTAAATACAAACTTGTGTTTTTTAATGTTGTCTTGACAAAGTAAGCAAATCAAGTTAAAGTTAAAGTAAAGGTAAAGGTAAATATTTTTTGTTTTTCCTTAATTTTTTAATATATGACAATCATAAAAATTGTCACTTCATGCCCTCTCATCCAATAAAAACTGGATATCATTTTTCTAAAAATAATTTCTAAATACATATTTTTACCTAACTTTAATGTATCTTTAGAAACAATGAAATATCTATATTAACTAATACACAAACATGGAACATATAGTTTCGGCCTACTACACCTACTATGGTAGGGATTAAAAATGTGAAAAAACGGAAAAAAAATATAACCAAAACAAACATTCTTGCAAAATAGAGAAAAACTTTGTAATGTTCTCATTTTAGATTCTCCTCACACATTTGCAAATTTTATAATACAAATATTTTTATGTAATATTTAGTGAAGATAGTTAAAAATAACAATAGTGGGAAATTTACGCACATTTCAAACAATTTCAGAAGTTCTCAATTTTAAAAATACCAAGTGCTCAATTTTTTTAGTACATATTTTTTGGGAGAAATAACTTGATTTTTAATTTTCACGACATATATTAGTTTTCCAAAAATGAAAATAAAAAAAACAATTTTATTATACTCACATTTTTCATAAATATGTTAAAAACTATTTATTTAGGTTTAAATTTATCAAATATAAATGAAAACAAAATATTTAAAAAGAATTATTAATTTTAAGAAACATTTTTTGAAATAAATAATAATTAAAACAAATGAGGCTTATTAGTTTTTTAAATAAATTTTAAATTAAATTATTTTCATAAAACTTCGTTCTTATGCCCAATGGTGGCTTTTACGATTGAGGAAAGCAGGTATCTAATATAATCTTCACCATAATTCAAGTCATAACAAGTGACATGCTAGTGCTTGTGCTCATGCATGTACCTATGTGTCAAGACACACAACAATGTTTGGCGTAGCTTTGTTGAATCCAACCAACTTAAGTAATGTCGATGGTTCCCTTGGAATGCTAAAACTAGACATAAAAGGAAGATTAGTTCAAAAAAACTTTATTCGTCATCCAATAGACCTTGGTGCTGATGATGATTATCGTCCAATGAGACCAACTTTGGTCTTTTGGACTTTAAGAAAAATAATGATTAATTTATTTTATGTAACATTTTTGTTTCTATGGTTGAAAAACTCGTAGAGAAAATTTCTTGGCTCTATTTGGTAATCATCAATTAACAAGATATTATGATCAGTAGTGTTGCAAATATTGTTTATTGAGGCTGCATGTGCACATCATAAGGGAAATCTTCTAATAGAATGTTTTCATCCTCTAGTTTCGTATTATCACAAAGATTACAAGTTCTCTCATTTATAAAACAAAGTTATAACTGTTTAAAAAAATCATTAAATATAATATACTATTTTTTTTCTTCCACAGTTTAAAAATAATTTAATAAAAAGAAATTCAAAAGAAAAAGTCTACTCCTATATATTTCAAAAAGAGTAGATTTATATGGCTTGGAGCCTTCCTAGTAGCAATATTAAAAAAAAACCTACAACATAATAAATTGATCATTGAAATCTACCTAGTTCTCATCCTTTCTGAGAGAAAAGAGAGAAGAACAAGCAACCAACTTATAAAAAATTGAGAAACTCTAGATTCACATACTAACATGCATATTATCTCCATAATTCTCGATTGAGATCAGGTCTAAAATCCAGGAGGCCTCAACATTAAAAGATTAAAAGGAAGGAGCTCTCCTCAATTGTTAGAGTTCTATATTGTAACTCAACCATGACCTCTGCAAGTTGATCTGCTTCAAAGTTCTTCTCTCAAAAGATGTGCAAATGTAATTCTTTTGAAAGAGATTTCTATGAAATTCAAGCACATCAGATCCATAGAACAAGAGAAACCATTGCAAGAGATGCACGCAGAATAACATGTGAAAACTGTGCAAAAAGACTTGCAACAGTGCTCTATTGACTCAGAAGTAGAATACAATACAATACAGTAAGAATAACTGAATGTTTTGAATTAACCAAGGAGTTCATTTGAATAGCCTGCATGGTGTAGTTGGTCTGCACTAGGATCCCTCATCATCAATCAATGGTAGTGTCATCAATGCACAAGTAATGGTCAACCAAGTGTCAAACTGAGTCTAACTGAATGTAGGTAGGTGTAATTGATGCATGGAGCACTAATGTAGTGAAGGAGAATCCAAGGAGGGTGCATGAGGAGCTGTATGGAGTCAGAATAGTCAAACTAGTCTCTCTGGATGTCCATCGGAGTGTTTCAATCAATTAACTAGTCAATCTGTCATAAAATCAAAGAACATATCCACAAATCAAGCAACTAACTGAGTGTGTCACTGGTGGTAGGTAAGAGAGGGCACACTTTGTCTCAGGAGATGAAAACAAGGTGCATCATGGACTAGGAGGGCTGGAACTGAACATAAATAAGCTCCCAGGGCTAGTAAACTAGGGACTAGGTGTTGGGAGACACCATACTGATGACTGGGATGCATGCAAACATAAAGATGATGGTGAGAATATCCTAACACCCCCCCACAAGCTATACTATGTGGTAACAAATAAAATATAGGTCCCTGGTTACTAAGACCAAAGGTCACCCCAATATAGAAAATAATCCAAAAATGCTAGAAAAAATCTAAGTGAGGAAAGAGGGAAAACCCAGTGGGAAGAAAGCCCCCCCTCAAGCTGAACACTGAAGGATCTAATTTGTCTCCACCATAGTAGAACTCACCCCCAAGAGTGAATGGAGGTAAGAGAAATTCTTCTCAATGAAGCTCTTGGTGAAGATGTCTTCAATTTGCTCTTCTATAGGGCAATATTGCAGTACAATGGTTCTGTCATGAACAAGCTCTCAGATGTAGTGCATGTGGATATTGATATGCTTGGTCCTCTGTCTCTGAACTAGATCCATCGAGATCATGATAGAACTTTGATTGTCACAAAAAATGATAGTAGAAGTGGTGCTATCAATATCAAACTCTGCTAGAATACCCTGCAACC
Source organism: Larix kaempferi (assembly GCA_027924585.1). Lineage (NCBI taxonomy): Eukaryota > Viridiplantae > Streptophyta > Pinopsida > Pinales > Pinaceae > Larix > Larix kaempferi. The sequence continues at coordinate 1,544,458 of BSBM01001018.1, forward strand.
AAACTGCATGAATGCAAGCATTGACCGCTCCTCGATACTCTGCCTCTGCTGAAGATAAGGCAATGGAAGCTTTCTTTTTGCTTGAACAACAAATAGGCCCTATGTCAATCATGAAAATATATCTGGAAGTGGACTTCCAATCAATGCTATCACCCGCCCAATATGAATCAGTGAATCCCACTAAATCTAGCTCGGAATCTGCAGCATAACTGTGTATGCCAAAGTGTCTAGTACCCTGCACATAGTGCAAGATTCTATTGGCTGCCATCCAATGAAGCTCATGGGGCTGCTGCATATATCTTGACATGACACTCATGACATAAGAAATATCAGGCCTAGAATGTGTCAAGTATAGAAGACTTCCAATCAACTGTCGATAAAGTGTCGAATCCACCAATGGTGTGGAATCACCATCCTCAAGTCTTATTCCCGAGAGGAATGGGAATGGTGCTGCCTTACAATATGACATATTAAACTTTTTTAGCAGGTCTGAAGCATATTTTTGCTGAGATATGGTGATCCCATCAAAATTTTGAGCAATCTCTAACCCAAGGAATTGCTTCAACAAGCCCAAATCACTCATGTCAAAAGCTAGATTTAAAGTAGTTTTTGTGTTGCCAATCGAAGCAAGATTGCTTCCAATTATCAAAAGGTCATCAACATAAAGGAAAATGATCATCAAATTACCTTCATGTTTATGTAGGTACACATTTGGATTTGATTTTCACCTTGTAAAATTCTGTGATAGAAGGAAGGAATCCATCTTTGCATACCAAGCTCTCGGGGCCTGTTTTAAGCCATACAATGATTTCTTCAGTCTGCACACTAATGTCGGATATGATATGTAACCTTCAGTTTTCTTCATGTAAATCTCTTCCTGAAGATCTCCATGAAGATATGCACTCTTCACATCCATATGGTGCACTTCCCAGTGCTTAGATGCGGAACTTGCCAAAACTAGGCGGATAGAATCCATGGCGGTTTTCCATCTCGGATCTCGGTGGGCATGATAGTATGATTTAGGATCTAAAACTATCATAAAAAAAAATAGGCAATAAAGGATTCGAATATTAAAGAGCCATACCTTCTCTTTGAAAGTCTGCTCGATTTCTTCTTGGATCGTCAGGATTTCCAATGTTAGAACTAGCAGAATTGAGAGTCTTTTTCTGCCCATTTTGGTAACTGAGGGGGCTCATTTGGATCTGAATCTGAACCTGATATTTCATGTTCATTAATGTTTGATAAAATATCAGAAATATCATAACACAAAATTTCATCATCTTCTTCCGAATCTTCTTCTTGTAGAGGCGACAGTTCAACAGTTTCTTCCTCGAGTAGTTTTAGATCTTGAAGCGGTTCTTCAAATTTGATACTTCGCTCGATGGATATATTTTTGGATCTGATATCCATGAGTTTGTAGCCTTTATATTATTCAGCACATCCAATTAGGATGCAATCAGTACTCTGTGGATCCAAAGATATTCTCTTCTCAATCGAAATTCTAGCCCATGGAGGCTTTGTGAACTTGAACTTTTGATCAATGGAAGCTAAATCAACTCCAAGAATTGGTATATGGTTTCTTGTGATCTCCTTTGAACCAACAGGGGTGAGATCAAAACCAAAATCACCAAAATTTGCTTGAGACTTGAACCCAAGTGAATGGTATTGTCCTCCATCTTCAATGAAACTCTGAGAACATTTTCCAATGATCGAACAGAAGTGCATAGGAAGCATGTGATCAAGGAGGGCGAATGCATCACCTCCAAAAAATGATTTAGCATCCAAAACATTCAATAGATCATCATTCTGCACACCAACAAACTCATGTGAAAGAAAGGATTTAAGGACCTCTTCAGATTCTAGAGTATGAGTTGGCTTATCTTGCTCAGAATTCGAAATAGAAGACATTGAGAACATGAGTGTTGAATCTACAGTTTCTTATTCATCTTGAACAACTTTATCATGAGATATGGTTGAGGCCGAGTCATATTTAGAGAGAACACTTGAGGAGGTATCACTGGGCTTGTTCTCCAAATGGATAGCATGATCCTCTTCTTTCTACTTTCCAAATTCTCTATCCAAATTGGTCTAGAGATCTCTTGGATGTTCAACAGTATTAATGAGGTAGCGCATACTAGGAGACATAGCAATACACATTGCTCCAAAGGCTCTGTCACAATCATTTAGCCAATCATTCTCCTCTTCATAGGAAGAAAAAAATCTCGTAATACCAATACACATATCAAAAATACATTGTCTCTTCAAATATGGTATCATCTTTGGTTTCCACTCATCACAGTTGAATGGAGAGAGAGGAGTAATTGCTTTTAGATCCATCGAAGAAGTTGTAATCTTTGAGAGAAAACGACATTCACAAACAAACAAGAACCATTAGGTCGACAACCTGCACTTTCCAAGTTGCATCACACCCGGCATAGACTATCAAGCAAGCTTGAAGAGTCAAGAATCAATATCCAGGAATTATGTAGAAACTCTCGGCTTCTGGTGCAGAGTTGGAAATAGCTGCTGGTGCAGAATATGCATGCAATGCCGAATCACCAATGTAGAATCACCAGTGCAGAATCACCAGTGCAGAAAATGCATGCAGTGTAGAAAAGTTGGCTTGTCCCTTCCATGGATCTGATACCATATGAAATTCAAGCACAACAGATCTATGGAACAAGAGAAACCATTACAAGAGATGCATGTAGAATATAATATGTGAAAACTGTGCAAAAAGACTTGCAACAGTGCTCTATTGAACTCAGAAGTAGAATACAATACAATACAGTAACAATAACTGAATGGTTTGAATTAACCAAGGAGGTCATTCGAATAGACTGCATGGTGTAGCTGGTCTGCACTAGGAGTCCTCATCATCAATCAATGGTAGTGTCATCAATGCACAAGTAACGGTCAACCAGGTGGAAAACTGAGTCTAACTGAATGTAGGTAGGTGTAACTGATGCATGGAGCACTAATGTAGTGAAGGAGAATCCAAGGAGGGCGCGTGACGAGATGTCTGGAGTCATAATAGTCAAACTAGTCTCTCTGGATGTCCATCAAAGTGTTTCAGTCAGTTAACTAGTCAATCTGTCCTCAAATCAAGGAACAAATCCACAAATCAAGCAACTAACTGAGTGTGTCACTGGTGGTAGGTAAGAGAGGGCACACTTTGTCTCAGGAGATGAAAACAAGGCGCATCATGGACTAGGAGTGTTGGAACTGAACATAAATAAGCTCTCGGGGCTAGTAAACTAGGGAATAGGTGCTGGGAGACACCATACTGATGACTGGGATGCATGCAAACATAAATATGATGGTGAGAATTGTCACCTACCCAAATTTCTGAAAATTATTATTTTATTTGCAAAACACTTTATGTTAAATTTAATTACAAATTTTTGTAATTATGATCAGTTTTGATCAAGGATGAATGTAATTATTGAATATTATTTTTTAAATAAATTAATTAGGAGATAAACACCCAAGAGGACTGTTAAATGAGTGTTCACTGACCCACTAGGAGGAATGGAAGTTGTTGGAAGGTATGGGACAGATGGAAGCAATTGCATCACACCACTGACTGTTGGTTATGGGACAACTACCCCTAAAAATGTGGGATTATCCCCCAGGTGGAGGGAGTAAGCAGGAAGCTCATTTAATGACCCAGTAACATCTGAAAAAGGCCTAGCAAGCCTACAAAAGGCAAATTCGAATTGAGCGAGCAGCTCTTAACCAATATTTCTGCAGAATATTTTCCTCATGTGCATCAGGTGATCACTGAGAGATTCGAATAGGGAGGCTAGTGGGAGTGCAATCTTAAGTCTGCATATTGCTAAGAAGAACCAGAGGCTGGTGCAGGTCTATTGGACTGCTAGCTATTGAAGATTCAGAAGTTATTTTGCTATTGCAAGAAGAATTCCTATTTCATGAGTTTCTTCCTCCTGGTGGTTCAGTGAACAGGCTCGGGGGTCCTAAGGCAGTACTTGACTGTTTTTAGGAATTGGTTGGGTGGAACAGTCTTCTTGGGCTGTTTGTTTCCCTACATATTTTCCCAGGTTCTACAGATTTTCTACTTATTCTCAGTTAATAATTCTGTTATGTATAATTAGTATTTTCTAGTTTTCTGTTTCGAAAAAGAATTTAATTCTAGATTTGTTTAAATTCTGAATGTTTAAGTTTAATGATGAATTTGAATTGATAAACCAGTATCTATATTTTTCCACATGTTGTTTTGGTGCATCGTACTCTAGTGTAGTTACGCAAATTAAAAATAGATTAGAAGATAGGTAAATGCCATTGATTGAATAGATAGTACAGTGATTGATTTATGTTTTTATTATTCTGCCCTATATTTAACAGTAATAAAACTTACTGTATAATATCTAGAATTGTCCTAAATTACTGCATTGTTTCATAAAATATAAGTATTTTTCTCTTCTCTGTATATATATATTATAGTTTTCTCATTCTATTAGTTTATGTAGTATTCAAATGTAAATCAACAAATCATATTTATACCATAGCTTCAAAATAAACAGTATTATTATCATCATTCACATTCACACAGTCATTCTATATCACATATTGTATTTTCTTACTTCATTCATTATTAGAATAGCCACATTTACAATCATTTGAAATTAATATAATCTCTAAATTTGTTTCTAATCACTGTATTGTATCACTATTTAAATCTAAGATCGTTTTGTTTAAAATCCATATTCATTATACATGGTATCATAAAAACGTATTTTATATCCACATTATTCTACAGAGTTAAATAGCATACGTTTTTCATTGCTGAGAAGGAAAAGATTGTTTACACAGTAGACAAGCCTCGACTCTCCCTTTTAATATCATAACTTAAAACAAAAGTCGTGATTCATAGTTTTTAAACCATTACACAGTCCCAACTTCAAGAAATGAAGTCGTTGTGTTCAGAATGAGAATTATAACATGTTTTTCCAAAACAAAACATACAAGGTTTATACCCAAGTTCATTATTGAAACGAGTTCTTAAAACCCTCGACATTGATGAGCTTTACATTTTCCAGTTCAACGAAGATCAATAACAAGGTAGAGAACAAAAGATCTTATAACCAAACAAAAGTCACAATACCGAAAAACAGTATCATTTGATTTACAAATGGTGGTTCGAAGTTCTTCAATCAACAAACAACGACGAGTCACGGCAGGACCAGCTACACAACCCTTGAAAACTCATCAACCATAGTCACAGAGCACCTACGAGGGTTTTTGGAAGACCCAGAGCTTACCAATTTGGAAGCACGCCACTCTTTCCAAACCCTAGCTTGAACCATTCCTTCACAACCTGAAATTGACAAGGAATTCAATGGAGTTAGATAACTGATAAATTTCAAATCGAAAAACGAATTGCAACAAAGGAATGATACTAATATTTACAAGATTATTTACCTCGCGGTAGAATACCAAACATTTCCACTTTCACTAGTTCAACAATGACTCCACATTGAAGATGAGGCAGGAAACCCTCTGTCCATTTACACCAGGCATTTTTTTACTCAAACTAAAACGACGAGCTCCAGAAAAATATCAACCTTTGAAACTATAAATAGATACCCAGTCTGTTACAAACGACGCCATGACAATGGATTAAAACCTGCAACTCCAACCCTGAACCATAGGTCTCGAGGTCAAACCTCTTAACAAACCTCCTACCAAAATTTCAGCAGCATGTCGGCCATACAGGACCGAAAACAATAGAAATATTAAACAACATTCCAAAATCATATACCACATCAACGATAGATGTTAGGGTTAAGATCTAATGGTTCAATCTCATTGCAATCAACGATCTTGATTAAGCCAACGAGTTTCCATTGCGTCGATCAACCCTTACAATTAATGCTCTGTCTTTTCACATACAAGACAATTTCCACGATGGATCACGGTGGAACGTTTTCACATCCAGCTTGGAGGAGTATCAACTCACAACCGTTGCAAAGTAGTCTCGGATTACAACCATTACAACGTTCTTGCATTATGTTCAAGCCTTTATTACATGATCGAGACTCGATCTCCTTAGTAGCTCGAGACTCACGCCATTAATGAACCAACAATCGCCAACTTGCCAACATTTAATTCATGTCAGTGCTTTGAAATAAACGTATGGAATTGCAAACAAAAACTTTATGTTAATATTCATATAGTGAATAATAGTTTTCACATTATAGCTACGACTTAGACTTATTGTATCAAGGCTTAAGTTTAGCCCTTTATAATGAATTTCGATTTGTATATTATTTTTAAAATAGTGTATTGCAATATGAATTCAATATTATAAACTTTGACATACAATGTGTATAGTTTAAAAATGTCAAGGTAACGCTTAGGACAAAAATCTATAGATTGATTTGGTTACTACGATTTTCATAAGTCTTCATTTTCATAGCTATTAAAAAGAGATAAGAGTATGTAATTATTATCTTTCAATAAGTGCATGATTTATAACTATTATAAAATATATGCAATGGCTATGGACTTCATGTCCTATCTCTTATCACAATATTTACGATGCTTTACAAAACAATTGTGACTTTAGTAAGTGTACAAGTACTTATCATCTCAAGATGACGATAGAGCTAATCTCTACAACGACGATGAGAAGAGTGACTATTTTCTACCAACTTGATGATGTTAATAAATGGCATTATGAATTCTTAGTGGAGATGTAAGACATTTTGAAAGACCAATAAGCAACACTAGACATTCATACCTGAAGATCTTGTTTTTCACAAAATAATTCACAACATATCTTTTTGACGATGAAATGATTTACACTCGTACTTTTTAACTATGCAGCCATGAGATTTCTTATCTGTCATCTGCACATAGGACAATTAGTATGCTTTAGAATTGCAGCTAAGTAAGCTCCAGGGTACCTCGTAGGACACCCTTTTTATCAAAAGTCAAACTGTCAGTATCTTTGTAAAAGGAATAGTGTCGCATCAAATTTTCGCTCTATTAGTACTTTTGTTACCATAATTACGACAGTTGTTAATATGTTTAAGTTGTCACTGTCACATTGCTACTAAACAGATTTAAATTATGTCTAGTACTAACATCTGTTTAATTAATTCATGTTACAATCAACATTTATTATTCCGCAATCATAAATTATCGTAATTAATGTTGCTTTCAAAAATTTTAAATTTTTATGAAAATTTGGGATGTTACATGTGGTATCAGAGCTCAGATTCGAACTCTAGGCCTGAATGAGGTCCAAAACACGCAGCAGAAAATTTTCATACATCAAAAAATTGTACTAACTTGAAAATTTAATTATTATGTTATTCCAGAAATTATTTTCAGTTACAAGTATGGAGAACTCAGCTGAACAATTAGACGACAGATTTTAGCCAAACAGTCACAGCTCGGGACAACAATATGTAGCAGAAGGTCACGGTGAACTAAATAACAGTTCGACATAACTATTATGTGCCTTTCATGAATTAAAAGCAGAAATCAAATCGATGAAACAAGACAATGAAAGGATTCTGCAAGCACAAGAACAATTAAACCAAGTGTTGTTCGAACAGAGCCAAACTGAGGAACAAGAGAAAGATAATGAAGATATTTCCAAATTTGAGGATCTGCATCACATTGATAAAAATAAGAAAATGAAAATCAGCAAGGTGAACGACAGTTCAACCTCATCGGGAGATGCTATTGAAACACGCAGAAAGAAACGTAACTACACCAGTGATAGCAGTGAAGGAGATTTCAAACCCAGAAAGAAAAATCAAAAAGGAATATGAGCAGATTTCCGGGGAGTTCAAAAAGATTAGACCTCCAACTTTCAATGGAGAAACTAAGAAGGGAGAGATAGTTGAAGCTTGGCTGTCCGGTATGAAGAAATACTTCCAGATTTATAACTATTCAGAGTCTTTAAAGGCAAAAATGGCTATATATAACTTGACCGAAAAAGTGGATATTTGGTGGCGGGATGTCAAAGAGTAAAAGGCATCAAAGATAAAGATGTAAGTTGGAGTACCTTTAAACGATACTTTAAAAAGAAGTACTTGTCTGAACAATACTATGAAGAAAAATCCAAAGAGTTCTACGATTTGAAGCTGGGAGGTATGAACATGAAGGAAATGAATAGTAAGTTTCTGAACTTACTAAGATACGTACCATACCTTATAGAAGAAAAACCAAAAATTCAAAGGTACTTGAGCTGTTTACCTTTCAGTATTAAGGACATAATCGAGTATGACAGTCCTAAAACCTTAGAAGAGGCTATGAGAAAGGCAGTTTTCTGTTATGACACAAATCGGAAAAGCGAAGGAATGTCAAACTGGAAAAATCATAAGTCCAACAATTTTGAGCAGAAAAAGAAAAATTTCAGATTTAGTGGAAATTCCAGATTTCAAAGGAAAAATTTTCAGAACTGGAATTATCAAGGGAACAATTCCAGAAACAATTCACAGCAGAATTCTACAGCACCCAGAAATGCACCTAATAATGCCAAGACCAGTGAGGCAAAGGCACCTATCAAATGTTTTGAATTCCAAGGTCCTCATTACGCATCAGAATGTCCATTGAGGAAGCGGAAAGCAAACAACATCAATTCTATACAGACTGAACCTACGGTGGGAGATGTGGCAAGGAAAATTCCCAGAATCAATGCAGCACTCGACAACAGGCAAGCAGATCATCAAATATCCATGGTAGAGATTGAAGGTATGATACATGACCATCCTGTTACTATTTTAATAGATCCAGGTGCTAGATTAAGTTATATATCACCAGACATTGTGGAAAGTCTTAAATTGAAAACTGAAAAGTTTAGTAAATCATGGCTAGTTAGACTAGCAACTGGAACAAAAAGGAAAGTATCAGATTTTATAGAAAATTGTGTTTTGTTCATGAATCATTTACAAACACAAATCAAGTTGAATATTCTACCTTTAGGTTTTTATGATATTATAGTTGGGATGGACTGGTTAGAAGCCCATCATGTCATCCTGAACTGTTATGGAAAAAGTTTTACATGTTTAAATGATGAAGGGAAAACTGTAGAAATAAAAGGCATCCCAAGGAAGGTAACCCTTAGGCAGATTTCAGCCATGCAAGTTAAGAGAGCAGTTAGGAAAGGATGCCAAATGTTTGCAGTAAACGTGGTAAATGATGAGTTTATGGATAAAGAGAACAAATTGAAATTAGAGGACATACCTGTCCTAAAGGATTTTAAAGATGTATTTCCCGAGGAGATTCCAGGATTACCACCCAAAAGAGATTTAGATTTTACCATAGAGTTAATACCAAGAGCAGTACCAAATTTGAAAGCTCCATACATAATGAACATACTGGAGTTAAATGAATTAAAATCACAGTTGAAGGAACTTATTGACAAAAAGTATATTAGATCCAATGTGTCTCCTTGGGGGGCACCTGTCATCTTTGTTAAGAAGAAAGATGGAACCTTGAGACTGTGCATAGATTATTGCCAGCTTAATAAGATGACGATCAAGAATAGGTATCCATTTCCCTGCATAGATGATCTATTTGATCAGTTGCGTGGAGCAACAGTATTTTCAAAGATTGATCTAAGATCAAGATATCATCAAGTACGGGTTAAGGATGAAGATATTTTCAAGACAACTTTGCGAACTCGGTATGGACACTACGAGTTCGTAGTCATGCCATTTGGCTTGACTAATGCCCTGGCTGTATTTATGTGTCTGATGAATAATATTCTACATAAATACTTAGACAAATTTGCTATTGTGTTTATAGACGACATTTTAGTGTACTCAAAAAGTAAAGAAGAGCATGATGAACATTTACGGATTATCTTACAAGTACTAAGAGATCATCAACTATACGCCAAGTTTAGTAAGTGTGACTTCCACAAAGACAAAATTTAGTATCTAGGACACATAATTTCGGCAGAAGGAATCTCGGTTGACCCCGACAAGATAAGGGCCATTAATGACTGGCCGGTTCCTAAAGATGTGTCGGATGTAAGATCATTTATGGGCATTACTGGGTATTACAGAAAGTTTATAGAGAATTTTTCAAAAATTGCCAACCCCATAACTTCCTTGTAGAAGAAAGCGAAGAAATTTGTTTGGGATCAGAAATGTTCCGACAGTTTTAATAAATTAAAGGAACTATTGACGATAGCACCTATCTTGAGGATAGCAGACCCCAACAAGGATTTTGTAGTTTGTACAGACGCATGCAATGACGGACTCGGTGGAGTCTTAACACAGGAATGGCATGCGGTTGCATATGAATCTAGAAAGCTGAAAGTACATGAAAAGAACTACTCTACCTATGATTTAGAGTTATTGGCAGTTATTCATGCCTTAAAAATGTGGCGTCACCACCTTATTGGCAGGAAATTTACATTATTGACAGATAACATGGGCCTGAAATATTTATTAGATCAGACAAACCTGAACGCTAGACAAGCTAGATGGTTGACGTTCTTAAGTGAGTATGATTTCGAAATTCAGCATATCAAAGGGAAGGAGAACAAGGTTGCAGATGCCTTGAGTCGTAAGGAAAAACTAAATTTCGTTTCAACAATCAGTACTTATTCAACTGATTTGGAAAATCAGAATTTGGAAAAGAGTGAAATAGATGAAGAATACAGAAAAATGAAGGAAAAGACAACAAACAACAGTTCTTAAAATTGTATGGCAGATTTCAGCATGAAGGAAAACGGTTTATTACTGTTTAAAAACAGATTGTATGTACCAGACATACCATAAATAAAATTTCTGATATTAAATGAGATGCATAAAAGTCACTATTCCGGTCATCCAGGTTATCGAAAGACCATTACTATGCTGAGAAAAGAATATTATTGGCCCAGAATGAAGGATGAAGTAGCATAGTACATAGCTAAATGTTTGGATTGTCAAAAAGTGAAGGTTGAACACCAACATCCTGCTGGATTGTTGCAACCGTTACCGATACCAAGTTGGAAATGGGAAGTGATCAGCATAGACTTTATTACAGGATTACCTAAAAATCAGAAACAACATGATTCTATCATGGTGGTAGTGGACAAACTCAGCAAGGCAGCACATTTCATACCCGTAAAGACTACTCATAAAGCTCCAGACATTGCAGAGATATTTATGAAACAGATTTTTAGACTACATGGAATACCGAAAGTAATAATTTCAGATCGTGACTTGAAGTTTACAGGAAACTTCTGGAGGTCACTGTTTAAGGGGTTGAACACAACTTTAAATTTCAGTACAGCATTTCATCCATAGACGGATGGATAGACAGAAAGGGTAAATCAAGTTTTAGAAGATTTATTAAGAATGTATGTTAAGGATCAACCTGGTAAGTGGGAAGATTACTTGCACTTACCAGAATTTGCTTATAATAATCACTATCATGCATCGGCCAGACTTAGTCCTTTTGAAATTCTTTATGGTAGGAAATGTAATACACCTATTTCATGGAATGATCCAGTAAATAGAGTTGTTTTAGGACCTGAATTATCGTAGGAGTTAGAACTAATTTTGAAACAGGTGCAAGGACATTTAAAAGATGCCCAAGATAGGCAAAAGAGTCAAGCAGATTCAAAAAGAACTCATAAAGAGTTCCAGGTTGGTGAACATGTATTCCTCAAGGTAAGACCGAAAAAGAGTTCACTGAAATTGGGGAGATGTGCCAAGTTGGCACCCAGGTATTGCGGTCCTTTTGAAATATTGTCTAAGGTTGGAGCAGTGGCATACCAACTGGCTTTGCCACCAAACATAAAAATACATAATGTTTTTCATATATCATTTTTAAAGAAATATGTGCACGATACTACTCATGTTGTAAACTGGAATGATGTACAGGTGGGAGAAGACGGAGATTTTCCGGTGGAACCGGATTGTATCGTCGAAAGGAGGGAAACTATTCTCTGGAATCGCAGCATTGGGAAAGTGAAGGTGCAATGGAAGCACCTTAGCCCAGAAGAGGCAACCTGGGAGTTGGAGAGTAGTATGCAGGAAACATACCCAACTCTATTTCAGGAACACTCAAGGAGTGATTAACCAACATCGAGGACGATGTTGAGACTTAAGGGGGGGTGTATGTCACCTACCCAAATTTCTGAAAATTATTATTTTATTTGAAAAATACTTTATTTTAAATTTAATTACAAAGTTTTGTAATTATGATAAGTTTTGATCAAGGATGAATGTAATTACTGAATATTATTTTTTAAATAAATTAATTAGGAGACAAACACCCAAGAGGACTATTAAATGAGTGTTCGCTGACCCACTAGGAGGAATGGAAGTTGTTGGAAGGTATGGGACAGATGGCAGCAATTGCATCACACCACTAGCTGTTGGTTATGGGACAACTACCCCTAAAAATGTGGCATTATCCCCCAGGTGGAGGGAGTGAGCAGGCAGCTCATTTAATGACCTAGTAACATCTGAAAAAGGCCTAGGTAGCCTACAAAAGGCAAATTCGAATTGAGCAGGAAGCTCTTAACCAATATTTCTGCAGAATATTTTCCTCATGTGCATCAGGTGATCACTGAAATATTCGAATAGGGAGGCTAGTGGGAGTGCAATCTTAAGTCTGCATATTGTTGAGAAGAACTAGAGGTTGGTGCAGGTCTATTGGACTGCTAGCTATTGAAGATTCAAAAGTTATTTTGCTTTTGCAAGAAGAAGTCCTATTTCTTGAGTTTCTTCCTCTTGGTGGTTCAGTGAACAGGCTCGGGGGTCCTAAGGAAGAACTTGACTGTTTTCAGGAATTGGTTGGGTGGAACAATCTTCTTAGGCTGTTTGTTGCCCTACAGATTTTCCCAGGTTCTACATATTTTCTACTTATTCTCAGTTAATAATTCTATTATGTATAATTAGTATTTTCTGGTTTTCTGTTTCGAAAAAGAATTTAATTCTAGATTTGTTTAAAGTCTGAATGTTTAAGTTTAATGATGAATTTGAATTGATAAACCAGTATCTATATTTTTCCACATGTTGTTTTGGTGCATCGTACTCTAGTATAGTTACGCAAATTAAAAATAGATTAGAAGATAGGTAAATGCCATTGATTGAATAGATAGTACAGTGATTGATTTATGTTTTTATTATTCTGCCCTATATTTAACAGTAATAAAACTTACTGTATAATATCTAGAATTGTCCTAAATTACTGCATTGTTTCATAAAATATAAGTATTTTTCTCTTCTCTGTATATATATATTATAGTTTTCTCATTCTATTAGTTTATGTAGTATTCAAATGTAAATCAACAAATCATATTTATACCATAGCTTCAAAATAAACAGTATTATTATCATCATTCACATTCACACAATCATTCTATATCACATATTGTATTTTCTTACTTCATTCACTGTTAGAATAGCCACATTTACAATCATTTGGAATTAATATAATCTCTAAATTTGTTTCTAATCACTGTATTGTATCACTATTTAAACCTAAGATCGTTTTGTTTAAAATCCCTATTCATTATACATGGTATCATAAAAATGTATTTTATATCCACATTATTCTACAGTACAAACCCTACTACATTTAAGGACTATTATGAAAATATTTATATTTTATATTTTTCATTTTTCCAAAGATCAAACACGAACCAGGGTTTGACCTGTCGTCTCCATCATCAACAAATTAAATACCATTCAAACATTTTTTATTATAGAGCTATCATTTTAAACAAAGTCTCACAAACCCTAGAATAAGTCGAAAATCACGATATCACCTACGGCCTCAAGTCATATAACACAAACTTTTTATACAGAGTTAAATAGCATACGTTTTTCATTGCTGAGAAGGAAAAGATTGTTTACACAGTAGACGAGCCTCGACTCTCCCTTTTAATATTATAACTTAAAACAAAAGTCGTGATTCATAGTTTTTAAACCATTACACAGTCCCAACTTCAAGAAATGAAGTCGTTGTGTTCAGAATGAGAATTATAACATGTTTTTCCAAAACAAAACATACAGGGTTTATACCCAAGTTCATTATTGAAACAAGTTCTTAAAACCCTCTACATTGACGAGCTTTACATTTTCCAGTTCAATGAAGATCAATAACAAGGTAGAGAACCAAAGATCTTATAACCAAACAAAAGTCACAAAACCGAAAAACAATATCATTTGATTTACAAATGGTGGTTCGAAGTTCTTCAATCAACAAACAATGACGACTCACGGCAGGACCAGTTACACGACCCTTAAATACTCATCAACCACAGTCACAGAGCACCTACGAGGGTTTTTGAAAGACCCGAAGCTTACCAGTTTGGAAGCACGCCGCTCTTTCCAAACCCTGGCTTGAACCATTCCTTCACAACCCGAAATTGACAAGGAATTCAATGGAGTTAGATAACTGATAAATTTCAAATCGAAAAATGAATTGCAACAAATGAATGATACTAATCTTTACAAGATTATTTACCTCGCGGTAGAATACCAAAGCTTTCCACTTTCACCAGTTCAACAATGACTGTACGCTGAAGACGAGGCAGGAAACCCTCTGTCCATTTACACCAGGCATTTTTTTACTCAAACTAAAACAACGAGCTCCAGAAAACTATCAACCTTTGAAACTATAAATAGATACCCAGTCTATTACAAACGACGCCATGACAATGGATTAAAACCTGCAACTCCAACCCTGAACCATAGGTCTCGATGTCGAACCTCTTAACAAACCTCCTACCAAAATTTCTCCAGCCTGTCGGCCATACAAGACCGAAAACAATAGAAATATTAAACAACATTCCAAACTCATATACCACATCAACGATAGATGTTAGGGTTAAGATCTAACGGTTCAATCTCATTGGAATCAACGATCTTGATTAAGCCAGCGAGTTTGCATTGGGTCGATCAACCCTTACAATTAATGCTCTGTCTTTTCACATGCAAGACAATTGCCACGATGGATCACGGTGGAACGTTTTCACATCCATCTTGGAGGAGTATCAACTCACAACCGTTTCAAAGTAGTCTCGGATTACAACCATTACATCGTTCTTACATTACATGAAGTGTGGTGATCCTTGTCACCTGGAGATTTCATTTCAAGCCTTTATTACATGATCGAGACTCGATCTCCTTAGTAGCTCGAGACTCAAGCCATTAATGAACCAACAATCGCCAACCTTCCAACATTTAATTCATGTCAGTGATTTGAAATAAACGTATGGAATTGCAAACAAAAACTTTATGTTAATATTCATATAGTGAATAATAGTTTTCACATTATAGCTACGACTTAGATTTATTGTATCGAGGCTTAAGTTTAGCCCTTTATAATGAATTTCGATTTGTATATTATTTTTAAAATAGTGTATTGCAATATGAATTCAATATTATAAACTTCGACATACAATGTGTATAGTTTAAAAATGTCAAGGTAACGCTTAGGACAAAAATCTATAGATTGATTTGGTTACTACGATTTTCATAAGTCTTCATTTTCATAGCTATTAAAAAGAGATAAGAGTATGTAATTATTATCTTTCAATAAGTCCATGATTTATAACTATTATAAAATCCATGCAATGGCTATGGACTTCATGTCCTATCTCTTATCACAATATTTACGATGCTTTACAAAACAATTGTGACTTTAGTAAGTGTACAAGTACTTATCATCTCAAGATGACGACAAAGCTAATCTCTACAACAACGATGAGAAGAGCGACTATTTTCTACCAACTTGACGATGTTAATAAATGGAATTATGAATTCTTAGTGGAGATGTAAGACATTTTGAAAGACCAGTAAGCAGCACTAGACATTCATACCTAAAGATACTTGTTTTTCACAAAAGAATTCACAACATATCTTTTTGACGATGAAATGATTTACACTCGTACTTTTTAACTATGTAGCCATGAGATTTCTTACCTATCATCTGCACATAGGACAATCATTATGCTTTAGCATTGCAGCTAAGTAAGCTCCAGGGTACCTCGTAGGACACCCTTTTTATCAAAAGTCAAACTGTCAGTATCTTTGTAAAAGGAACAGTGTCGCGTCAAATTTCCGCTCTATTAGTACTTTTGTTACCATAATTACGACGGATGTTAATATGTTTAAGTTGTCACTATCATATTGCTACTAAACAGATTTAAATTATGTCTAGTACTAACATCTGTTTAATTAATTGCTGTTACAATCAACATTTATTATTCCGCAATCATAAATTATCGTAATTAATGCTGCTTTCAAAAATTTTAATTTTTTTATGAAAATTCAGGATGTTACAAGAATATCCTAACAATTTCCATATCCTTAATTCCTCTAACCTTGGATTGATCATAGATGGTGTGGACCTCTATTTTACCTTTCAACCATCCAATTATGATCTTGGAGTCTCCAAATATTTCTATTTCATATATTCCTCTCTTAAAATCCATTCAAATTAGAGTATGAGTTGTTATTAATTTGGATTGATTATTTGTGGAAAACCCTAAGCCAAGATTAAAGATTAAAATGTTTCTATCTAGCATTTGAAACCATCCTCCCACTCTTCTCCTGCATGGGTTCCATGTAGCAACTCAATTAAAATCCCCTTGTGTCGATCTTGGTCTTCTCCTCGATGAAGTTAGGATCCTAGGAAGATTTTGGCAAGACCTCGTTGATTTGTTCCCATGACTTTCCTTAAGCATATAAAAAACATCTATGGGACTGAATTTATTGCTTTCAAAGATGACATCATTTCTCTCTTACCATATTGACCATAAGACTTGAGAAGGAAGAGCTAGAACTTCTTGTTTTGGGTCGCTTTCCCAATTAATCGAAGATTATCCTATAGAGACCTCTTCCTACTTTCCTCTATAAGAGGACAAACTTCCTATTGCACACTTAAATTCTATAGAAAAGTGACGCTCATGAAGTAGATGTTTCATTAATTATCCTACTTCTTCGTAGAGAGGGCATCTGCATGTCCCTTACCTAGCTTCTCAATTGTAGGTTGTCCTAGGTGAAAACTACATTTTTTAGAACCAATAGAGTGAAAATTATTGATTTTGGCAAGGGTTGGATCTTCCAAAGTTGAGTGCATCACCAAGGAGATTCCTTTACCCAAAAATGATCAAAATGCAAAGCATAGCCCAATTTTTATTGAAGACATTCTTTGAATAAAATTGGAAACCCAAATAATAAAATCTTCTTCTTCTCGCAAATTTATTCTTTATTTTCTGCGTTGTGCTTGATGTTTTAACTACTTCTCTACTATTTCACCTAAGATACCCAATTGGACACTACTTTTCCATACATATTCCATTGATTGGTGGGCTAGATATAGTCCTAGATCATCTATATTGGTGAATTTTTTGCTGCTAGGTTCTCCCTTAACTCATTTTTTAGTTTGTATTTATTGGCTTTTCGAACCCATGAATTTGATGCAATCTTTACTAAATTCCCATTTCATACATTCCAACATAAAAATTCCTTAATAAATTTATAAACTATCTAAATTGCTTTCGAAATTTTTTATCCATTTTAGTGTCTAAGAAAGCAGTTGGGCATCTCATCCATTCCTCTAAGGATCAATGCACTATGTATTTTTGACAAGTATGTGTTCCCATATCTCATGCTTCAAGAGCAACTTCCAATCACCTTTTGATTCCAGAGCTTAGCGGAAAAATGAATGTTCTTGATTCTCCAACCTCTTAGCTCTTTTGGTTTTGAGGTAACTTCCCAATGTATCAAGAGCATCCATTTTTTTCTTTGTTGCATTTCTAGAGAAAGGACAACATGATTTCCTAATTCCTCTCCTAATATTTTTTGGAATGTGGAATAGGGACATCTAGTACACATGGATTTCATTTAGGACCCTCTTTATTAATACTAACTCCCTTAACATAGAGACCCATTTGTGGGTCCAATTTTCAAATTTTCCTTTGACTTTATCTGTATTCCATGTCTATTCCTTGTAACTATAACCATCCGACTTCAATTGGAAACCCAAGTTTATGAACCATTCATAAAAAACCCATATCGTAAATCGAAGGGAACCAATTAACATGATCCTTTGGGCTTGTTTTACTTTATTTAATTTAATGGAGGATTTATTAATGTTGATCTCCATTCTTGTGACTTCACATAATAGGTTTAGAATACCCCCTGAAATTCATGCCCATGCCACTACTTTGTTTCTAGACAAAATGAGATCATCCACAAGCATGAGATCTATTATGATGTCTCTGTCTGCGATCATCATTCCCTTTAAATTCCCATAGGCATGCATTTTCTTGATAAGAAATATAACCCCTCCTATAACCAATAGCAAAAGAATTGGTGAGGAGGGATAGACTTGGTGTGAACCCATAAAGGGATGAATAAGAGATGTGAGCTGACCCATTTATTAAAATTGTATAAACAACCAATGAAACATACTTCCATCCATTGAATCATTTGGTGAGATAACCCAACTTACATAAGAATGAGCCTTAGATAATCCAACTAATGCAATCAAAATCCCTTGCTCGATCAACCTTTGTTATAAATGCTTTCTTATGTCCCGTTTTCACTAAGGGAAGAACTTATTGCATAGATATGATGGAAACTTAATGTACTTGCCTTCAAGGAAATCCATTTTATCCTAGAATAACACTTTAGATAAGATCGGTTTGAATCTCAAGGATATAGTTTTTGCTATCAATTTATATATGCAATTGCAATGCACAATATTGGTCTAAAGTCCTCAATTATTTATTGGATCACTTAACTTTGGAATTTCCACTATAAATGTTAAGATAAAGGCATATAGAACTCTACAATTTATTCTTGACTCTTCCATTACCTCTATTATCTCCAAGCCTATGAGGTCCCAAAATCCATGGAAGAATTCTATTGGGAAGCTCTATGGGCCTAGGCTCTTCTCATTTTGTAGGAATCTCACAATATAAGTCAAGACCACCATTTTAATGGGCTTGAATAGGTCTTCATTTTCCTCCTAATCTATCCATCTTGCAAAACACCATCATCACCAACAAAACATCCCTAATTGTTTCCTTATTTGGATGAGTATAAGATTATTTATAATAAGAAGAGGTTGCCATCCTTATGTCTTCAAAATATTCATATATTTCCTGTCTCATATTGGACTCTCCAAATTTGATTTCCAACTTTTATTTCCTTTGATTTCTCTTAAAATAAAGTAATATTTTGTCTCCTGCTTCTAGCCATATTGCACAATTTTTCATTCTCCATCTGGTCTCCTTCCATGCTAGAAGATCATTCTTGTTGGCCTCAAGGGATTGAAGTTGTTTGATTTGGTCTCAAAGAAATCCTATTTCCTTAGCTTCTGTTTAAATTCCTTTGATTTTTCCCTCTGCCTACCTAAGGCTTTGCGTTGAGTTTCTAGACGGCTTGCATGCCCACTCCTTGGAGAATATTTTTGTTGCAATTATGTTTCATTGGGGGTGCTCCATTGCAAAACCTCCCTACGCTTGATCATATGGGAACTAGTTCTTAACTATTAGATATTTATATTATATGAATTCCAACTATAATGGTTTGAATTTGAAAGGTGAAGAGGGTTTTTGGTTATTGTTCCCCAACTTCAAGATCATTATTGCATGGTGGGAACCTCCATAAGCCTCAATTATGGATCTAAAAAACTCCTCAATGAAGAGATGATCTATTCCTTTACTAGAAATATGTTTATCCTTTTGCATATTCTATCTTTCCTTGAGCTCTTTTTTGTCCATGTTAAAAGGCATACTAATTGGTTCCACATCTATAACCTTGCAAATACTAATTGGTTCCTCAATCCATTCTTGAAAAAGGATCAAGAGGGGGTCAACTCTTGCTCTTTTCCCCCATCTTTCAATTTTATTTATAGTTACTTTCAAATCTCCCCCAAGGATGAGGGTTGGGGATACTATGAGACCTTTGACCTTTATATATTCCCAAAAAAATTCTCTAGTCCTTGTTGGAAATTTCACCAGAATGACACTTCAATGCAATTCAAAAATTTCACCTTCCTTCTAGAATGTTCCTCTAATCTTAACCCTAAAAATTTTCTTCCTTGGAACTATTGTAAATTAAAGTACACCACCAGAATGAAAGAATTACAATAATTTATTTTCAAACAACCCTAAATTCTTATCAAGTAAGGATAAAATGCTCCAACCAATGATATATCTTTTCATCCCTTCTAGGGAAACTTATCACTTAATATTCAGATATGAAAATGTACTTTTACAACATAAATAACAAGATCGTTACAATAGTAAAATAAACCTCTTTATATTCTTCTTTAGATGTCAAATCGCTTAACAATTTCCCTTTGTACTTATTTCCAATCAACGAATCATGAATAGGTGTAAATAACCATTAGATAAAATTTGAGATCTAAAATGGGCCTCCTAAGGAAAATAATAAAATAATAGTTAAAATAATATATGAATGTTGGAGGAAAAGAGAAAAAACTACCTTTTCTCTTCGTATTTTCAACATGTTTCCTTGTCGTCTTACTCAAATTTCGAGCGAGAGCACTTGGTGGATGCAGAATTAAATTATGCATCCAACGAATACCCACACTGCATACTTTTGAGGTACCCCACCCCACGAAAAATGAGAAATGCAACAAAAAAAAAATGCGTTACTTTGAAGTAACAAATTGTTTTGATGCATTTCTCATTTTTCATGGGTGGGGTACCTCAAAAGTATGCAGTGTGGGTACTCATTGGATGTGAAATTAATTGTGCATCCAAAGAGTGCTCCCATTCGAAATTTGAGTAAAACGATAGGGATATATTTTGAAATACGAATTAAAAAAGTAGTTTTTTTAATGTCAAATATGCCATGTCAACCATTATCATGGTTGACTCTTTTCTTGAAATTATATTGGTTCTTGGATCCAATGGCTCTTTTTCTTATGAGGTGGCTAGTTTTCTTACGAGGTGACTCATGTTCTTATGAGTCCCATTTTAGACCCCAAATTTTCTCTAATGAAAATATGAAGAACACATGTAGTTGGAAATCAAATTTGAAATTGACACAAGATATGTATAGATGGAAAATCAATATATAATCTCAATGGCAAAGCACATAAGATAACCCCCTCTCAAGGATACAAAATCCAACCATGCAAAATTCCCTATCTAGGGTAAATCATCAAACCCTAGCTCCACCAAGAAGAACAATGTAAGAACCCCATGATATCTCCAAGGAAAGACGCCCTCCTCTTCTCTTCTTATTCACAAGTACACCCTAGGTTTTCTCGCAAAACCCTAGTCTCCAATCTTGAAGGGTAAATTTGTAACTCGAGAACTCCAATATGCTCCAAGAAACCCTAGTTCCCAAGAGAAAAATAGAAAAAACAAGTGCAATTGAAGACCCAAAGAAAAATAGGACACGTGCGCTCTTCTTTTAGATCACATCTCTACACAAGAGTACATAAAAATGAACACATAAATTTGTATGAATGAATGACTCTCTCCTTCCTTTATTTATATGAGAGGTAAGGGAGACTAACAATACTATGTGGGCACATGGCCCTTACAGGAAACCTACATGAGTCTTTGTAGGACACATAAGTGAGACATTCACTCTATAGTACAAATTTCATGCTCCAATTGTAATCTTCCTAATTTGACCTTGACATAAACTATGTAAATGTTGTAATATCATTGATAATTGTAAGGAACATGGTGACAAGCTCAAGAAAGAGCCCCTACCATGGATTCCTCGAAGGTATATGGTTAGTGAACCATGCGCTGATCAGGTGCAGTAACAACGTAAATATAATGTACATGTGCATGATAATAATAAATAAATCCACAACTGACTGTGCAAGGAAACGAGGGTAAGGGACATGATTATCCTAAGGTTAGGGAGGGACGTATTGAATCCATGAAGTCAATAGATGAGATCCAAGTGTCCTAGAGAGGACTGGTGAGCCCTCCGATTCCAATTTGACTCATCCACCCCAATCATTCAATGCTTCCAAGAGGAAGGTAGTTGAGACAATTATTGTCTTAGGGAAAGGAAGGCATGGGTTTGAGTTCCTTGTGACAGAGTAGCAAGGAAAATTTTAGGGGCGAAACTTCACCCATGTGTGAAATAATAGAGTTTTAAATTTTGAATGGGTGAATTTTTATATAGAAATGTTTTAAAATATTTTAAAATAGTTCACCCTAAAATTATTATTATTTTTTATATGTAACTATTTAGCCCATCCAAAAATATAAAGAAAACTCTTGGTAATATACTTTCGCCCTCTAGAATTCACTATGGATCCTCCATTTTTGCCCTAATTTATTGGAACCAAGGTTTTTTTAGGAGTAGTTAGCTTCAGATTTCATTAAAAAATTATTAAAGTAACCTTTATTCAGTCAATAATGGGTTTACCGTTGTTTATGGGTCCATGGTTTTGGGTGACCCGTACTATTTTCCCATCATATGTCATTGTAGGTAGAGGAACAAATAATCACTATAATTAGTTTTTTTAATAAGTTTTATATTGTTTCAATCAAAAAAGATAGTGACACATTCCATTCAATTCTACTTATTAACATTTTCTTTTTCCATATAGTATGTTTTTTGTATTTTCAAATCAATAATCATTTTGTTAAGCCAAACCATATTTAATATTTTTTAATTATGTAAAAATTTCTTTAATGACTAGATTTGATGAAACTAAATAGTTGGTCATTAAGATTTGGTTCATATAAATATAATAATGAAATGGATTTAAATAGATTTTAGATATTTTATAATAGAAAATTATTAATAGTCTTTTTAGTGTATTAGTGTTTTAATTAATAAGACTAATAACACAGTCCATTCAATTCTACTTATTAACATTTTATTTTTTCTTATGGTGTGTTTTTGTATTTTCAATTCAATAATCTTTTTGTTAAGCCAAATCATATTTAATCATTTTTTAATTATGTAAAAACTTTTCAATGATTGGATTTAATGACACTAAATAGTTTGTAAATAAGATTTGGTTCATATAAATATTATAATAAGATGGAAAATTGATTTGAGATATTTTGTAATAGAAACTAACTTAATTTTTAATTTTTAAATATATTTATTAAAATTAATATAATGGATTAGAATATTTTATACAATATTGCATGTGATTTGGATGAATTGAAATCTTGATGTTTCAATAAAAAACTTTAATATATTTATTTCAAATATAATTATGGTTTCGATTTACTTTTTATTATAAAAATATTATAAGAATGATTTCTATATATGATATTTTCAATTTAAAAACTTATTATAGTAAAAGATTAATCAAAATTTTACAAAGATTTTATAATGTACTGAAAGATTTGTCAATATTTTGCAAAGATTTTATAAATCAATAAAACTTTCACTATATATATATTTGGTCAATTAGCCTTTAAATTTTCCTACTTACCAAGAGGATTCACCCAATTATTATACATATAAATTTATGGAGGGTTCTTAAAATTTTCCCTACGGAGTAGTGTCAATTCCTTGTGTCAGATGCCCTACAGAACTGAAAATGGGGATCACTTATTGGGTAGGTGATCAATCACATTGATGCCATCATTAAATTATCTATCAGTTGGGGATGGCACAATAGCTTGTCAGTCAACCTGTCAGTGAGTATGTCGGCTAGTTAATGAAGTTACGTGGTCAAGTAACACAGTCCTTCATGGGTGTATCTATCTTTCCTTGTCTAGAGAGGAGGTGATTGGGGGGATTATTATTCCTCACTCATCCATCCATCGACCAATCTATCACATTTGCTCCAAGGAGGAAGAGTCAACCCTTTCCTGAGAGGAATCCGAACCTAAAGAGTGACATAGTGAAGAGTGGATCTAAGCTCTGGTACATGGTTATGACTGTGACTCGAAGAGATAACTGAAGAGGTAACTGAAGAGTGCAATAGCTATGTGTTCTTCTGTGGATCTAGGAAACAAAGTGGTTTCGAATTACCTAGTTTTTAGCTTGATCCTGATCATCCATAATGTGTGTCGAAGACCTGTGTGATAGAGTATGTTATTAGAAGTGGCCGAGTAAATCTCAGCAGAGTGGTAATAGAGTGGTGAAGCATCGTGAATCCTTAGTCGTGCGCTTGAGAAGTCCTATTTCATTGTTGTTGATTTCAGCTTGAGTATAGATTTCCTTTAGTCCAGTTGCAACAGAGTGTGGTTTCCTGTGAATCTTGTATGACCGAGTGGTCTGTTGGCCAGTGATCAAGTGATTCCCTGGAGTCATTGGTTGTGCACAACCTAGATTTGTTAGCTCTGAGAAAATAGAGCATGTAGGAAGATGATCCAATGTTTAGGTGGTCTTTCTACGCACACACTGGTATAGCACCTGGAGAAAGGTGGCACCCCAGAGACTATTGAGTGGTGAAAAGGTACTTTATTGGTGTTGTGTGGGGTGGGTATTGTGGACCCTAAGCTAGTCGATTCTACATGAGGTGTTTGTGGTTTTGGAGGTAAAGTAAATTTGATTGTTTGTCCTATTGATTTGTTGTGATCATTGAGAAGTGGATAAAGTGTTATGCATCGACCTCTCGACGAAATATCAGGGTTTGAGTGGTCTTTCTACACACACAATGGATTAACACCTACGTGGTGTTGTGTGGGGTAGGTATTGTGGACCCCAAACTAATCGATTCTACGCGAGGTCGATTACTACTATTGAGTACCAAAGTGGTATAGAGCACGGATCTATCTCATAGACTAGCGAAAGTTGAAACCTCCTGCTAGAATAACGAGGTTTGGGTGGTATTTATACGCACACACTGGTATAGAACCTAGAGGAAGGTGATTCCCAAGGGACTGTTGAGCAATGAAGGAGTACCTTCTTGGTTTTTTGGGGGGTGGGTATCATGGACCCCAAACTAACCGAGTCTACATGAGGTGCCAATAAATCTGTGGTGAGTCACTAATTAGCATTTCCCCTCTAGTACCTAGAAATCATGCTAACCTAACAAAGGTTGGCTTGGATTGAGAATTGATTATGTATGACTGTGAAAACCTATAAACCTAGTAGAGGTTGGATTGGTTGTGGCCTTGTTCCTAGTTGACCATGGCAGAGAGCCATGGATAGTTCCCATTTCCTTCAGGTAATCATGCCCGATGCAAGGGTGGCCTCTTAACAGAAAGAGTATGTGCTAGACAAAGTGCCTACGGTTGAGAGGAACATTGCTCTTGCGCAATCAATTACTCAAAGAAGCTTCATTCTAGATAAGTGTTAAGTGATTTTTTATAGTTGTTACTCATTTCCATTGTATTCCATGATGACATGAATGAATGATGATATGCATGCTATATACAATGATTATGAATGTGAATTGATTGCATATAGATTATTTTATGTATATGAAGTCCCATTACGCATACAACACTAACTATATAGGTAGCGAGTGAACTGATAATGCAAGCTAATTTTCCACAAGGTGATTATACTGCGTGGTGAAGGAAGTCGCGTAGAGGATCGCACAACAATCCATCTTTGTGAGAGTAGTATCGATATTTGATAAATAAATTGGTAAACATGGAAGTGCGCATAGATTAAAGTATTGTGTGCGTAATGTGTCACACAATGAGTTAAGAGTATGTGACGCAAACTATTGCATAGCAAAATAACTCGGTATTAGACAGTAATGTATTGGTATCAGAAGTAGGAAGAAAAAAAAGATCCCTTGTGGTGGTGATAGGCCATAGAGGTTGTTGGGGATGTGTCAGAGTGGTGTCAAAGCAGTGGTTTCAATACTAGGCCTCTGAGTGCAAAAGGAATCTTGCGTGGTAATATTAAAGTAATTATTAGGATTATTAGTCTGTTCACTAATATATTTTCCTTTGTTCACAACGCTAGCAATAGCAGAAAGGTCATTACAAAAAATGAAAGAAGACAACGAGCAAAAGGATCAGATTTGGCCAGTTGAATGATCGCCATGGATGATGTGCAAGATCCATATGATCACACAAAAGATGCTATGGGAGAGGATGTGTGTGGTGGTAACACATAAACAGATTCCAATGGAAGGAGGGTGCAAATCGCACCTATAGATATGGATAAAAATATGCGGAGTTTCAATGAAAGGATGACTAAGGCAGAGGAGGAGAAGCATCATATCAACATTACCATGCTACAAATCCTAACATAACTTCAACAAAAATCCAATCTGGGATCAAATCATAATAGTGGAAGTAAGGATGGAAGGAGTGTGAACGACCACTATAGAGGAAGGTTGTGACTCCAAGAAAGAAGTGCGTGCAAAATTAGGATGAGAATTTCTCCATTAGGCACTTCAAGCAACAGATTGAGCAGATCAAAAAGCTTGTCAGAAAATTCAATAAGATAATTCTACCCACATTCCTCTGGGGAATTCAGGAAGATAAATCCGCCCACATTCGACGGATAAAGTAAGTGCAGTCACGAGTCTAAAGCATAACTTCTTCGTATGAAGAAATATTCCAAGATTCGTGAGTTTTCCGGGAATGAGAAATATAGGATTAACTTCTTTAATTTGAATGCCTGAGCTTCAATTTGGTGGGAACACCTCCAACAAGTGAAGGGCCTCAAGGAAAGGAAGATTGAATGAAGAAGTTTGAAAAGTATTTCAAGCAGAAGTATCTTTATGGAAGGTATTATGATAGTAAGAGCAAGGAATTCCATGACCTGAAGCTGTGATAGATAACAATGGAGGAGTATGTGAACAAATTAATAGAGTTAATATGGTATGTGGATTACCTCAAAAATGAGAAGGAGAAGGTTAAGATATTCTTAAGTGGGATACCCCAGAATTACAGATATATAATATAATTTGTGGAGCCAAATACTTTGGATGGTGCTATCCAAAAGGATGTGCATTTCTATGAGTAGAGCAAGGGAATATTTGAGGAGAATCAAGCAGGAATAGGAAATCCCAAGGGGATGCTTGATCCAAGGAAGAAAGAGTTCATATATGTACCCTATAAGAATCAGCAAAGGAATGTTCGATAGGGGCATCCATTGCCACAAGGAAGATTCCAGCACGATATGATGGGCCTAGGAAGGCCTAGAGAACCAATGCAATTTTGGGGATGTGGAGAGAATCATAAGTTGTATGAATGTCCTCACATGAATGAAAAATCATGAAGGATCCATAACATTGTAGGAGGCGACACCATGGAGGACATGGCCATATCGACTCCTAGAATTTATGCAGCTTTGGATGATCATCAGGCATACCATCAAGCCGTAGTGGTTGATGTTGGAGGTAATATTGTCATGCAATTTGTTTCTATTTTAATATCCCTAGGATCTAGTCATAGTTATATTCATCCAAAGATTGTTGAAGTTTGCGCGCTTAAGAAAAGTAAGCATGGAAAGTTGTGGCTAGTCTAGTTAGCCACATGGACAGAAAGGAAAGTAAGTGAAATGGTAGAAGGATGTATGTTAGCATTGGATAGTATATCCAAAGCAACAAATATAAACATCCTACCACTAGGCTTGTATGGAATTCTTATTAGCATGGATTGGGTAGAAAAGCACCACACCAAGCTTGAATGTTATAATAAGTCTCTTGAATGCCTTGATGATGAAGGCAAACCTCAAATAGTGAAAGGTGTGTTGAAGGAGGTTTCGATATGGAAAGTTTCATTGTTGCTATTGGGAAGATACTTCAAGAAGAAATGTTAGGTATATGTAGTTCATGTGTTAGAAGTCATAGAGGGTATAGGTCCAGTGCCAGAAGATTTCCTAGTACTGCAGGAGAACAAGGATGTATTTACAGAAGAGGTGTCGGGACTAATGCCTAAAAGAGATGTTGATTTTACAATTAATCCAGTGCCAAGTGTAGAACCAGAGTCTAAAACCCCTTACAGAATGAGCACTCCACATTTGGTAGAGTTGAAAATGCATCTCCAAGAATTAATGGACAAGTAATATATTAGACCGAGCATGTCCCCATGGGGTTTTCCAGTGTTGTTCTTTAAGAAGAAGGATGGAACCTTGGGACTGCACATTGACTATAGGAAACTAAAAAAAGTCACATTCAAGAACAAGTATCTTTTTCCCAATATAGATGATCTCTTTGACCAGATCAAGGGCCAGAGTATTTTCTAAGATTGGTTTAAGGTCATTTTACCATTAGGTCATAATTGTTGAAGAATGTAACTTCAGAAGATATTCTTATTTGTATCATTTGTATTATTTGTAATGTACTTCCTTCGGGAATTAGTATTGATGTAATTTATCATGTAAAAGTCATTGAAAGATTCAATGTAAACCCTAATTGTTAGGTCAACCTAGAAAGATCCAAAAAAAAAATATTTTATTGTGAGCTGGACAAGTCGACCATGTTAGGAGAGTCAAGTCGACCCTATTGGGGAAAAAGGTCAAGTGGATGATTAGTATAAATGAGAGGCCCACCCTCCTCATTTGGTCACCACACTCACTCATCAAGTTCGCATGAGTAGATAGATAGAGTAAAAGAGAGTAGCTGCATTTGGAATCTTCTTTCTTTGGGTTATTGCACGAGGATTACTATTGTACATTCTGGCGAATCTAGATTGAAGAAGTTTGTTGGGTTTTTTTGGCCCCATGAGGGTTTTCCCAGGATAAATTATTGTGTATTATTGTCTATGATGTGCTTGTTTATATTTCAATGATCTTGATTGCTATTGCACTTAAAACTCTAACATGGTTTCAGAGTTGGCATGAAAGAAAACATTGTGCAATGATGTTGAGAAATTAGAGTTTCTATGACAAACCCCGGGTCATCCTACAACCAAATCTTAGAAATCAGTGCTTGGTTAGAGTATCTCATTTGGTAAGTTTTACTATCTCAATTTCTATTTTAGGTTCTCATTTATCAAGTTTGTCAAGATGACAAATCACACCAATCTTGAGGACAAGCTTGAAGGAGTAGACAACTTACGTGCCTGTAAGTATAGGGTGATGCTCATTCTAGAAGAGAATGAGTTGGACAATTATATCAAAGAAGAAGTTACGGAGCCAAAGGGAGATGAGGACAAAGTCAAGCATAAGAAGAAACGTATAAAGGCCAAGAGGATCATTGATGATTCCATCAAGGATCACTTGATCCCCCACATCTCATCTCTTTAAACTCTGAAAGAGATGTTTGATGCACTTAAGAGTTTGTTTGAAGGAAATAACATCAGTAGGAAGATGACCTTGAGAACTCAACTCAAGGGCGTGGATATGAAAAGAAGTGAAAGCATTCAATCTTACTTCACAAGGGTCACACATATCAGAGATCAACTAGAAGCTATTGGAGACCATGTTGAGAATGCAGAACTTGTAATGACCACCTTGAATGGTATTCCAATATCATGGGAATCATTTATTCAAGGAATATGTTCCAAAAAGAAACTTATCAGATTCAGTGAACTTTGGGAAACTTGCACTTAGGAAGAAACAAGGATTGAAGCCAGAGAATAGAAGTTAGGTGAAGAGCATAATCAAGCTATGGAAGCTCATGCTAAGAGAAGCAAGAAATAAGATCATCATCACAAGTCTATAAGATTTCACAAGGGTCAAATACCTCCCAAATATTACTCAAACTTCAAATTCTACAATTGTGATGAAATGGGACACATTGCAAGAAACTATCCCAAGAAGAAAGGAAACAACAAGAAAGGAAATCAAAAGAGGCATCATGCTTATGCTACGTAGGATGATGAACCAGTAAAGAAGAAAGCAAGGGAATATTGCTCAAGTGATGAAGAATATGTCCTGAACTTTTGAAGAGCAAGAGGGATGCTTGCTCAAATCAAGCACTGGTTCATGACACTATGGAACCAAGTGAAATATGGCATAGAAGGTTTGCATATATACAAGGATTTACTGATCATAAAAAAAATGGTGACTGGTCTACCCAAGATCCAAACAAAACATGAAGGCATATGCAAAGGATGTGCACAAGGTAAGAACGTGAAGAGTTCGTTTTCAAGAAGTGATAACAAATCAAAGGAGACCTTGAATCCAGTACATGAGGACCAATGATGGAGACTTCCGAAAGTTTCAGACTAGACAAAGAAGAAGATCAAGGTCTTCAAAATAAGATGATGGAGCATAGTACGCTTCTAGAAAATACCGTAACTTCTGCAAGGAGTAAGAAACCAAGAGGGAGCCTACAAAACACATGAAAGATAAGTATTTACTGTCATTTTGAATTCCTGATTATTTTGAAAAATAGTGCTCATAACAGTTACATGTAGATCTGTGATACAGTTTTTCTTTTATGCACTTATATATGACTAAGATTGATTAGTAGTAGGCTCATGTAATACATGTTATGGGTAAATGGCCGATAGTGTTGTACAATATCTCATGATCCCTAGATGGAGCTAGTTTAGGATGAAACCTTTTTGCTAACATGATTAAGAGTAGTGCATGCTCTTAATAATATGTTATGGTAGAGATGGAAGGCATCTATATAGTTACTGTGTGTATACAAGATATGGATGAGTGTTGTACTGGATCATTGGCTAAGATTCATTGGTTACATGACTTGGTACATTCTGCATAAGAAGTTGTCATTACATGAATGTCACTAATCATATGACTAACTTGGACTTGTAGGGGTGAGTGATGACATGCTACTTTAGCATCCTTCAGTCTATTTTGAGGGAGGGATTTATTCCCACTGGGTTTTCCCCCTTTCCTCACTTAGTTTATTTAGATTGATTGTACGGGGTGACCTTTGCTCTTAGTCACCAGGGCCCTATTTTTCATATTTCAGGTATTACCTCATAGTATAGCTTGTGGGGGGGTGTTGGAATATTCATACCATCATTTTTATATTTTGCATGCTTTTCATGCCACTGAATGCATCTAGTCATCATCATGGTGGTCTCCCCGGCACCTGGAGCTTGCTTCTAGCTCTCCAGAGCCTGTCTTTTCCTGCATGCAAATCTACATGCTTTGCATGCCACTGCATGCATCCAGTCATCATCATGGTGGTCTCCCAGCACCTAGAGCTTGCTTCTATCTCTCCAGAGCCTGTTTACAACCCCTATTTGGCATCCTACCTACCTAATGTGCCCTCCTTGACTTCTTTGCATGGAAAGTGTGCCTTTCCCACCTACCATAGCTAGTTTGGGCGCCTTTGCTCACCTACCACCAGTTATCACTCAGTTAGGGTGCCTTATCTCACCTACCGGGAGTTATCATTCAGTTAGTGCATTGATTGAGTAGTTCTTCCACTGATTGCTCATGTTGACTGCTTGCAGCTTCTAGTTAGCTAGTTCTAGAGTTCCACTTGACTATTTGACAGCCTCATGCGCCCTCCTTGGAGTCTCCATTCCTTGATTTATGACTAGATGGTTTTGTTAGACTCAGTTAGACACACTTGACGGACTATTACCATTTATGATTGATATTATTGACTGGATGATGTCTCCATTGTTATCCAAGCTAGAATTTGAGTTAGACAGCCTCATACGCTCCCCTTGGAGTCTCCATTCCCTGATTTACATCTAGATGGTTCTGTTAGACTTAGTTGAACACACTTGACTGACTCTTACCATTTATGACTGACACTACCGACTGGATGATGTCTCCATATTTATTCATGCTAGACTCTGAGCTCGGATTTGAATGCCCTACTTGGCTAATTTGAATCCTATATGATGCTCCTTTACAGTTCATTGTATCACATTCTTTACATTCATTATTCATTGTATGATACTTTCATTGTTCATTATTCTGTGTTTATGAGTGATTATTGAGTGCATGCTTCTCTTCTTCTTTGCAAATAATCTTGAGAGTTTGATTGTGAGATTGTTACAGTTGCTAGATCCCTGCAGGTTATCACAAGCTAGACAAAACACCTAACTTACACAGAGTATCGAAAGTATAGCCATCCAGAAGCTTAAACTTGGATACACATTACTTCCACATGTGTTTGTTGTAACATGAAAATTCCAAACCCCGGGACATCATAGAAAAAAAATGGAGTGAAAATTCCAAGATGAATCGTTTGAAGGATCCAAACCATAGGATTAAAAATTCTTCCCCTTTTTTAACCCAAGAAAGAAGTTCAATACCACTTGTAATATATTTAAACAAAAAAATTAGAGAAAAAATAGAAAAACATGAGAGAATAGATAAAACCGAAAAAAAGAAGAAGATAATTTGTATTAAAGGTATTTAAAATAGAAAGATAGGTTCACTTGCCTCTTCAAGGAGGAAATCTACAAATACAATCACGACACTTGAATCCACATTACATAACTTACTACATTATATATAGTATTTTAATAGCCAAAGACCTAACTACTAATGGTCCAGCTATTAATGAGGTCAACCACCAAGGGGGGTTTATTCAATAAGGAGGCCCATTTTACATCAAGTCACTACCAATTAACTATCTAATGGTCCTTATGGCCTTACACATCCTTAACAAAATACCAAATGGAAATGGTAGTTCCATTTGTCCATCGAAACTCGATATTATCTCCCTGCATATGCAACACCTTTTTCTTGTGATATGTATTAGATTCATTTACATTATATAGTTTGAATTCTATCCATTGATAGTCATACCATGATAAAATCTTAATGAAACTCTTGGGAAAATATATTGTTTTAAATTGCATTTTCGGTATGCTTGTCTGGGTACACTAGTGTGCTCCTCGTTTGGCCCCTGCTAAAGTAGAACTAGGTATAAAAATAGCATGGAACTAGAAAATACTCAACAAAATTGATGTAAAAAAACTAAACTAACCCTTTAAGTGTTATTTTAGTTGAATATAGTTCGTACAATTAACATTTCAATGCATGCATTTGTACAAACAACAACGTACTCGGCTCATGATTTCACAAAGTCGATGATAAATATGAGGAAGACTGAATAGTGGGATTTGGATGGTGTTTCCAATTCTATTGAACCAAGCATCCTATATGTAAAGATAGTATGAACACATAAGAATATTCCTTTGTTCTACCAAATATTGTTCAGTGGGTTTGAGAATGATAATTTATATGTTATATATTCTCTTCCTATTATTTTGGACCCTGAAAAGTATAGATGTGAATTCATGGCCTAATTCCAGGATATCCAATCCCGATATTTTGGATTGAAGGAGGTGATCATCTCTCGAGGGCACCAATATAACTGACATTATACATAATTTTTCTAGGGTTTGTATATTGTGCAACATTGGGGTTTTCTCTTAAGAAAGTCAATGGTTTTTTCTTGATTATCCCTAGAGTAGTCAAGGTTGGCAATGTCATTGACATTGTATAGAAGCTTGCTAGAGTTTGTAGATTGTGCAACATTGGGGTTTTTTATGAAGAAAATCATGACCCCATTTGAAATAGCAACAAGGTGATATCATAATTGAAGGAAACAAACAAGAATGAGAAATCACATAAAGTATACCCACAACCCTCAAATTAAAAGAACCTTAAATCCTGATTTCTAATCTATTTATGAACATTTCTAAGCTATTTGCAACCTATTTTCAGATTCGAACAACATATATGCTTTACAATCCTAAAAAATACAAATGGCATATATGTCAGTCATTTCAGAGCTCAAGAATATCACCAAGCTCAAGCATTCATACAGGGAGGAAAATCCCCCAACTAACGGAGATAACTCTTGAATTCAATGATATTAGTAATGTGTAATCTCATTTATTTATACAATGAAACTAATGCTTAGAATTCAAATTCCAAGAGGTACAATGGAGTCCATGAGGACTCTTCATCTTCTAATAATTATTTACAATAATAACAAAACCCTAATCCATTCAGATTAGGTTTCTAACATTCCCACCCCTAATCCGAAGGGGTGTTTGTGAGTCTGAGCACATGTTTCTAAAATTTTCAAAATTTTCTCTTCCCAGTAATTTTGGTGAATATGTCTGCAATTTTCTCATTCATGGAACAATGTCGTAAATGGACTATCTTGGCCTCTACATGATGTTGAATCAAATAAGCACGTCATGTTGATGTGCTTGGTTTGATCAAGGAATATGGGATTCTTGGCCAATTTGATTGTAGAAGTGTTGACGATCAGTAAGGGAGTGTAGTTCTCTTGTTTGTCCTGCAAATATTCAAGTATCTTTCTGAGCCACCGAATATCCTTCGTTGCTTCCAAAACAACCACATATTATGTTTATGTTGTTGAATCTGTTGGAACTAATTGTTTGCATGA
Organism: Larix kaempferi; assembly: GCA_027924585.1. Lineage (NCBI taxonomy): Eukaryota > Viridiplantae > Streptophyta > Pinopsida > Pinales > Pinaceae > Larix > Larix kaempferi. The sequence continues at coordinate 1,578,598 of BSBM01001018.1, forward strand.
TCTTAGGAGATAGTTGTTGATCCAAGACTCATGAGATAGCCAAAAGTAGGCACTCTTGTCTCTGTGTCACCATCAATTATGAATCAAAGTTCCCAATAAGTTTGAATTCATCCACCTTAAAATACTTGATTCCAAAGTCTTAAGTCCCCTTCAAGTATCTTATAACTCTTTTGGCAGCAAACCAGTGTCCTTTACAAGGTTTTTGCATGAACCTTAAAAGGATGCCAACAACATATGAAATATCTAGTATGGTGGTGGTAAGGTAGATAAGGATTCCCACAAGATATCAGTACTTGGTCACATCCTCGAATTATTTTCCTTCATTTGATGTGAGATTAAACTTCTATTCTATTGGAGTAGAGAGAGGGTTGCATTATGTCATGCAAAATATGTTCAACAATTCTCCAACATACTTCTTCTAGGAGATGAATATGTACTTAGGATGTTGAGTCACTTCAATTCCCAAGTAGTAGTGAAGGTGTCACAAATATGTCATATCAAATCCCTTCTTCAGTTCTTTATTTATGGATGCAATATAACTTTCATTGTTCATTGTCATCAAAATATCATCTACTTACACCACAAGATACACAACAAATCTTCCAATTTTATTTACAAACAATGTTGCATCATCAAGATTAAAATGTTTGAAATTTAAGTTCAAAATATGCTCGATTATCTTTTCATACCATGCACGAGGTGCTTGTTTCAAGACATACAATGACTTGATGATTTTACATACCTTATGTTCTTTCCCTTTCACAACAAATCCTTCTGGCTTAGACACGAAGACATTCTCATTCAAGTATCCATTCAAGAAAGTTGTTTTCACATCCATCTAATGAACTTTCTATTAAGTTTAAACCAAATAGACTAGCAAGATCACTGAAAGAAACATAATCACAAGATAGACACAGAATTTACCCTGGGAAACCCTCATGGGGTAGAAAACCCAGCAAAGCTTTCCTCAATAAGATGATCAACCAAAATACAAGATGTGCTCCCTCCTTCTCTTTCTCCTTAGCAGATCTCTCAGACTAGTGCGCTACTTTTCTGAGTTGTGCAAGTGTGTCTAATGAGGAGTTCACCTCCTCTATTTATACTAACTCCCGACTGACCAAAATACCTAATGGGGCCGACCTCTCCTGGAGAAGTCTAATAACCCCTAAAATATAAGTTCAGGGCCGACCCCCATATGGTGGGTCTAATAACCCTAGTTTCCACAAACCCTCGGAGGAATAATCATCTCCGGATACATGATAGGGTTACCTCGGAGGGATGAAACATCTTCGGAATAATAATGTACAAATTATAATATTCTTAGAAGTTACAATATTTAACACTCCCCCTTAACGAGAAGGATATTATAACAACATCTGCAGGAGCAAGGAGTCATTGACTACATCACACATGATACATCTATAAATCATCGGAAGTTTTCTTCAATACATCATCATCAGCAACTTAATCAATTGCTGGAACATCGTCGTCATCATCGCATGATCATTGGCATCGTCATCGTACAATCATCAACATTGTCATCATATCAACATCATCGACAGCATCAGCATCGTCATCATACGATCATCAGCATCGTCATCATCATCGTCATCATATGATCATCAGCATCGTATTCCCTGCAATACATATGATCATTTTATAGGATGATCAATCCTGCTCCTTTTAGGACATAGGTCCATGGATGATGCAATCCTGTCATGTACCTTTTGAACCGAAGTCCAGGGACGATCCAGTCCTATTATGTACCTTTTGAACCGAAGTCCAGGGACGATCTAGTCCTATCATGTACCTTTTGAACCGAAGTCCAGGGACGATCCAGTCCTATCATGTACCTTTTGAACCGAAGTCCAGGGACGATCCAGTCCTATCATTCCATTCTCAGAGACCTCTTGTCTACGGCTCACTTCACAGGACTAAAGTTCGAGGACGATACAATCCCCTTACCTGTTCATTCAGGATTTTGTTCTCAGAGACATCTTGTCTACGGCTCACTTCACAGGACTATGATCCGAGGATGATACAATCCCCTTACCTGTTCATTCAGGATTTTGTTCTCGGAGACATATTGTCTACGGCTCACTTCACAGGACTATGGTCCGAGGACGATACAATCCCCTTACCTGTTCATTCAGGATTTTGTTCTCAGAGACATCTTGTCTATGGCTCACTTCACAGGACTATGGTCCGAGGACGATACAATCCCCTTACCTGTTCATTCAAGATTTTGTTCTCGGAGACATCTTGTCTTACGGCTCACTTCACAGGACTATGGTCCGAGGACGATACAATCCCCTTACCTGTTCATTCAGGATTTTTATTCTCGGAGACTTCTTGTCTACGGCTCACTTCACAGGACTATGGTCCGAGGACGATACAATCCCCTTACCTGTTCATTCAGGATTTTTTTTTTATTCTCGGAGACTTCTTGTCTACGGTTCACTTCACAGGACTATGGTCCGAGGACGATACAATCCCCTTACCTGTTCATTCAGGATTTTATTCTTGGAGACATCTTGTCTACGGCTCACTTTAGGACTAAAGTCCACGGATGATACAATCCTCTTGTCAATATGTGTACAAGCATCCTCATCCATACAAGTACATAAATATACTTATCAAAACATGTATCCTTATCAATACATACATTATCAAAACATGTATCCTCATCAATACATACATTATCAAAACATGTATCCTCATCATTAACAAAACATGTAAATGCATATATCATCAAAATATGTAACCTCATCAACAAAACATGTAAATAGAAATAGTGTAAGTGTAAGAAGTCTAAATCTAAATAAGCCTAAATATCTAAGAGTGGCAGACAAGTATCTTCATCATTAGTGATGATACTACTCCCCCTTTCGAGGAGGGTCCTTTAGAGTTACTCCAAGCTTATCTCGGAAGTATTCAAATTTCACACGGGCTAGAGGTTTGGTTAATATGTCAGCAACTTGTTCTTCAGTACTTATATATTCGAGTTTGATAGCCCCTCTCTGCACCATGTCTCGTATATAAAAGTATCGAATCTCTATGTGTTTTGACTTATCGTGAAATACAGGATTTTCTGTCATTTTGATACAACTTTGATTGTCACACATGATCACAGTGGGATCCATCTCTAAGTCAAACACTCCAGATAATAGTTTCCGAAGCCATACTGCTTCACAGCTAGCAGAGCAGGCAGCTATGTATTCTGCTTCAGCAGTACTGAGAGCCACACTGGATTGCTTCTTGCTGAACCATGAGATCATGGCAGATCCAAGACCATAACATCCACCAGATGTACTCTTTCTGTCTGAGATACTTCCTGCCCAATCAGAGTCTGAGTAACCATGTAAATTGAGTTCATGGTTTCCAAGATAATATAGGCCAAAATCTAAAGTACCCTTTAGGTACCTCATCACATGCTTTGCAGCTATTAAGTGAACCTTTCTAGGTTCTACTAGATACTGACTCAGGGTATTTACAGCAAAGCATATATCTGGCCTAGTATTTTTTAAATACATTAAAGACCCAATGATTTGTCTATATAGAGTTATGTCCACTAATTCTGAAGTGTCATTAATTAATAACTTCAAGTTGGAGTCCATGGGAGTGGCCATGGCTTTACACTCCAACATATTAAATCTTTTCAGAATTTCCACAGCATACTTACCTTGATTTAGAAAGATTCCTTTTGGTTCTTGCCATACTTCAAGACCTAATAAGTAGTGCATTAATCCGAGATATTTCATCTCGAATTCTGAAGAAAGCTTCTTCTTGCATTCAATAATTTGTTTCTCATTTCCGGTTAGAAACAGATCATCTACATATAACAGTAGTATAACTGGTTCATCATCCATTACCTTGAGATAAAGATTAGGATCAGCTTTGCTTTTGGTAAAGCCCATGCTTGTTAAGAAGTTGTCAATCCTTCTGTACCAAGCTCTAGGAGCTTGCTTTAATCCATATAGTGCCTTTTTCAGTTTGCATACATGAGTTCTTCCGTCTTTAATCTCGAAACCTTGTGGTTGCTCTATGTACACTTCTTCTTCAATTACACCATTCAGAAAAGCTGTCTTAACATCCATTTGGTGTAATTTCCACTTCATCATGGATGCAAGTGTCATGATAGTTCTAATTGAAGTGTACCTAGCAACTGGTGCAAAAGTTTCTTCATAGTCAATTCCCTCTTTCTGAGAGAAACCTCGGGCTACAAACCTTGCCTTATATTTTTCAATGCTACCATCTGCAACATACTTTATCTTAAAAATCCATTTGGAAGAAATCACACTTTTATCTTTTGGTTTGGGAACTATATCCCAAACATAATTTTTCATTATTGACTGATATTCTTCTGTCATTGCTTCTACCCATTCTTTCTTCTGAGCTGTCTCTTCATAGCTAGCAGGTTGTTGATCCACAAGATCACACATCAAGGCCACATAGTTGGATACTAGCTTTGGTTTCTTTCTTTCTCTAATGGATCCTTCAGGAGCTCCATATCTTTCAGCTCCTTGAATAATGTCTCTAGCCCATACTGGCCTTTTCTTCCTAGATAAGTTTGTAATAGGGGGTTCTTGTGGTTCTATCATGTCATGGTCCTCTCGAGTATCATCTTCAGGAGTGTGCACGGATTCTGTGATTCTAGGAGGCGTATCTTCTTCATAGATTTCTTTCAGTTGACACTTCCTGGATTTCTTGAGAGCTGCTTCTTCGCCAAATGTTACATATCTGCTTATTTCCATATGATGAAAACCTGGTATGTAAATTCTGAAGGCTTTGGATGATTCACAATAACCAACAAATATTCCCTTCTTACCAGAGGGATCCAACTTGGTTCTCTTTTCTTTTGGAATGTGAATGTACACAGGACAACCAAATATTTTTAGATGACTTACCTCGGGCTTCTTTCCTGTGAACACTTCTTCTGGAGTTTTGAATTCAAGAGCACTATGGGATAGTCTATTCTACACATAGACTGTTGTCCTAGCTGCTTCAGCCCATAAATACATGGGTAGGTCTTGATCATGAATCATAGTCTTTACAGCTTCCATGATGGTTTTATTCTTCCTTTCAGCTACCCCATTTTGTTGGGGATTGTAGGGAGTGGTTAGTTCCCTCTTGATTCCAGCTTCCTTACAAAAGTTTTCAAAGTCTTTTGAAGTGTATTCTCCCCCATTATCTGTTCTGAGAATCTTGATTTTATTTTCTGAGAGATTTTCTATTAAGGCCTTAAACTCTTTGAATTTTCCAAAGACTTCATTCTTGCCTTTTAGGAAGTATATCCAAGTCTTCCTTGAATAGTCATCAATGAATGAGAGATAATATTCAAACCCACTTAGGGAGGTGGTGGGCATAGGTCCACATACATCTGAGTGTATTAGCTCCAAAATGTTCTTAGTCTTTGTTTCACTCTTTGGAAAAGGGTTCTTAATATTTTTCCCTTTTTCACATCCTTTACATGAGCCATTATGATCAACCTTCAAATCTGGTAGTCCTATGACCACCTTGCTTACATAGGGTAGAGATTTATAGTTAATGTGAGCTAATCTTCTATGCCATAGCTCACTGGGACTAGAGGTTTCATGAGCAAGGGCAACTTCTGGATGTCCCTTGAGTTTATAGAGACCTCCTTCTTCTTCACCAATGACAACTGCATCTTCAATAGATTTTCCTTTGGGCCACATAAGTACTTGACCATCTATGAAGGCAACTCTAAAACCTTTCTTATCTAGTGCTGAGATAGATAGTAGGTTCTTTTTCAAACCTGGCACATATAAAATTTCTTTCATCTTCAAGGGTGTTCCAGAATCTAGCTTGTAGCTTGCTTCACCAATTCCTTTGATAGGATATTGGTAGTCATCTCCTAGAGATACCTTTTGAGAAGAAGACTTTTCTTCAAGATTTGAGAAAGTATTTCTTTGACCTGTCATGTGCTTAGAGGCACCACTGTCAATGAGCCATGTATCTTCTCCAGGGGATACAGATCCAGAGAGTGCATAGAATAAGACATATTCTTCTCGATCTTCTTTCTTTATTTTATATCTTTTCCTTCGAGGCTTTTCCTCTTCTTCTTCTTCTTCTTCTTCTTCACTATCATCTTCTGCCATGTGTGCATGATGTCTTCTGTGTACAAGTCTCTTCTTCTTTTGTGAAGGACAAAATTTGGCAATGTGCCCTAGTTTAAAAAAACTGTAACATTGGACTATGGAGAGATCTCTTCTTGGATTGGGTCCTCTATTCCTTTTGAATTTAGAGAAGTGTTGAGATCCTTTGTGGTCAATTTTCTTGAAGTGACCCATTCTTCTTCTTTTGGTGTGAGTGGCAAAGGCTTGGTCATCCTCCTTGACGAGTGCTTCTCTATTGGCTACTCTAGCCTCTTCTTGAACACAATCTTCCCACACTACATCAAACTTCATACTTTCTTTTCTAGCACACATAGTTTGTATGAATGACTCCCAAGATTTGGTGAGACCATTTAGAGCAGTCATTACAAGTTCATCTTCATCAAGAGTATCACCAATGGCATCTAGTTGCTCCTTGATTTGGGAGACCCTTGAAAAGTAGTCCTGAATGGATTCCCCTTTGTTCATCTTGGTACTCTTCAACTGAGTTCTTAGGTTCATCTTCCTATTGATGTTCTTTCCCTCATATATTCTTCCTAGGGCATCATACATCTCCTTTGGAGTTTTCTTGGAATCCACTTGGGGAATCAAGTGGTCCTTGATGGAATCAGCTATGATTCTCTTTGCCCTAATCAAATCCTTTCTGTGCTTCTCTTTGGCTTCATCTCCTTCAGGTTCCGCAACTTCATCCTTGATGTATTAAGCAAGATCATTCTCTTCAAGAATGAGACCAATTCTGTATTTCCATGCCCAGAAATTCTCTATGCCTTCTAACTTGTCTTCAAGCTTAGTGCTTGGAGCCATCTTCTCTTGGGGGAGTCCAAGAGACAAGATATAGAATAGTACTTACCAAGAAATTTTAACCTTTTTACTTTTCCGGATCCTGGGACAGAATTTTATCGCACTTTTGGTAAAACTAGGGTTTGACTTTCACGGAGTTCTACCAAACCAAAAAGTTCGATCTAGGGCTCAAAAGATTGGTTTTGAGAAGGGCTATCCAGCCATGTAATTAGAAATTAACAATACCAACTTTTTGTTGAAACCAATTTCTGGTTTATCACACTTTTGGTAGAACTAGGGTTTGACTTTCCCGGAGTTATACCCAACCAAAAAGTTCGATCTAGGGTTCAAAAGATTGGTCTTGAGAAGGGCTATCCAGCCATGTAATCAGAATTTAACAATACCAACTTTTTGTTGAAACCCTAATTTTCATCAGAAAGAGAGAGAGAGATATTCTTACCTTGTGAAAGATGTCCTATTCAGGCTAGCTTTGATACCATGTTAAGTTTAAACCAAATAGACTATCAAGATCACTGAAAGAAACATAATCACAAGATAGACACAGAATTTACCCTGGGAAACCCTCATGGGGTAGAAAACCCAACAAAGCTTTCCTCAATAAGATGATCAACCAAAATACAAGATGTGCTCCCTCCTTCTCTTTCTCCTTAGCAGATCTCTCAGACTAGTACGCTACTTTTCTGAGTTGTGCAAGTGTGTCTAATGAGGAGTTCACCTCCTCTATTTATACTAACTCCCGACTGACCAAAATACCTAATGGGGACGACCTCTCCTAGAGAAGTCTAATAACCCCTAAAATATAAGTTCAGGGCCGACCCCCACATGGTGGGTCTAATAACCCTAGTTTCCACAAACCCTCGGAGGAATAATCATCTCCGGATACATGATAGGGTTACCTCGGAGGGATGAAACATCTCCGGAATAATAATGTACAAATTATAATATTCTTAGAAGTTACAATATTTAACACTTTCCACCCATTTTGTGTAGCCAACGATAATAAGGTGCAAATGGTAACCCATTTAGTTGTGGGAGAGAATTTCTCTTCATAATAAATTTATTCCTTCTGTGCATATCATTTAACTTCAAGCCTCGCCTCGTGCTTGTCAAGTGAGCCACCTAATATGTATTTGTTCTTGTATACCCACTTGTATCCAATTGGTTTGATTCCAAATGGAGGGTCCACCAACTTCCAGGTTCCATTCTTCATGAGCGCATCATACTCATTCTACATGGATTCTTTCCACTCATCACAAGTAGTAGCGTCTTCAAGGGAAGTTGGTTCAAGGTTAGTAGATAAATTCACAGTCATATGAGACATCCATGTCTTCTACATCACTTGAGTTTGATTTATCTGCATCTCCTCCATCGCCTTGTATAGTTCAACTTCTTGTTCCCATATATCCAGCTTCATCTGGATGGACACTTTCAAGTGTCTATGTGGCCCAATTGGAACTTTTCGTGAAGGCCCGGGTTGATCAATTGGTGATGCTTCATTTTTTTCAAGATTTAGTCTTCCAATTCTTTCAATCACATCATCCAATTGAACCTTATGTTTCAGTGAAGTGGCATTAACTTCTTCTTCATGAGGCGGTGTTGTTGCTTCAAAAGGATATTCCAGAGATTGATCCAAGATAGGGATCGCCCCTTCAAGATGTGTAATTTCATTATCAACTTCATGATAGGTATTTACATAGGAAAATTTCTCCAGACGATCGAGTTGTCTTTCAATAGACTCATCATTTTTATTCATTTCAAGAAAAATGACATCTCTAGAAAGAATAAACTTCTTGTTTAGCTCATCATAAAGAGAATATGCCTTGGTGTTGTTTGAGTACCCAAGAAAATGCATTTCCGACTTCAAGCACCAAGTTTGTCTCTTGGTTCCTTTGGTTTCAATGCATATCAGGTGGAACCAAAGATCTTGAGATGCCTTACTGAAGGGATGTGGCCATACCACATTTCATGCAGAGTTTTGTTTCTAAGAGCATGACTTGGACTTCTATTTCTCAAATAGATTGCACATAACATTGCATCACCCCAAAACATCAATTTGGCATTCTTAAAAAACAACATGGAGCGAATCATATTCATGATGGTTCTTTTCATTCTTTCTACTACAACATTTTTTTTAGGGTTGTACATAACTTTATTTTGGTGCGCAATCCCATGTTGATGAATATAGTCCTCAAAATTATTAGAATTGTATTATTTTCCATTATCAGTCTGAAGTGTGCCAATGTGATATTGTGCTTCATTTTCTATCCATGCATGAAAATTTTTGAATGTTTGAAATGCTTCATATTTTTTCTCTAAAAAGTATACCCAACACATTCTGGTGTAGTCATCAAAAAAAGTCATGAGATATTTATTACCATTGTTAGAAGGAACGGGCATGGGGCCACACAAGTTAGAGTGAATCAACTCTAACTTTCTACATGCTCTAAATTTTGACTCATGAAATGGTTGCTTACTATGTTTTCCTAGTATGCATGCATCACATTGGTTCATCTTCTTAGAAATGGTGGGAAACCAAAAACACCATTATTTTTCAACAAGTGGAGATTGTTATGGTTTAAGTGTCCATATCTATCATTCCATAAAATACTAGATGAAAAAGTACCTTCTTCATGCTGAGAGAGGTAGGAAAAGTTCTGAACTCTTGCAGATGATCCTTTCAGCTTCAACAAATTTCCATCTTCGTATCTGGTCATGATGAGCTAGTTTTCAGAGGACTTCCTTATCTCTACTATTCCATTGAACATGTGGATGGAATGGCCTTGCTGTCGAATATACACCAAGGACATCAAACTTCTCTACAACTCTAGAAGATAGAGAACATTATGCAAAACAAAATCAGGGAATCCAAGCAATTTGATCTTAATGGAACCAATTCCCTTTGGTTTGAGGTCGGATTTGTCTAAAAAATATACTATGCCATCTACATTGTCATTTAGTTCTTCAAAACAGTCTTTTCTAAATGTCATGTGGGATTTTTCACGAGTATCAAGCAACCAAGTATCTTTATAAGATGAAAACTATGTGATTTCATTTATTCCAATATTATAGTGTGCAACAATACAATGAGCATATTCAGGAGCTTTACCAGCCTCTTGGGTTTTACCTTTGTCTTATTTCTTTTGATGGAATCCCAAGGGGACCAACATTGATATGCTTCATGTCCATTCCTCTGAAATGGTTTACAATGTAAATACAATCTATTGGTTGTGTTATTTATGCCCTCGTGCCTCTGAAATTATTTATTCATTTTCCTCTTCTGCTACTCTCTCCCTTGGAAGAGTCTTTCGAATGGTTCTTTGCTTTTTGAGCAAAGAAAAGGGTCTCTCCAATGGGCTAGATGGTCTTCTTTCCAAAATATTTCTCTTTGTCTGCAATATTCTCCACCAAAGTGTCAAACGTGAGGTCCTTCAGTCTGTCACTAGCTTGAAGTGATTCAACTTAGTGTAAATGTGTGGGATAAAGGAACTTGACGAAGGCAACAAGTGGAAGGTTTGGTTGAATGCCAATGGCTTTGATCTTATGCATGATTGCCCTGATCTCAGATGTATCAATCATGGGATCAATCATTGCCTTTTACTTCTAAATTGAACATTTTTAACATCATCTAAATTATCTCCAGCTCAGAATGTGAATCATATAGGTCCTTTAGTCTTTCAAAGGAATCAAAATAGTATGTTGCAAGTAATATATGCTGACTCGCATCTTCACCAATGTTGTAGTGATTAGTGCCAATGCCTTTTTGTCTTTGTTCTTCCATATAGATCGTTATTTCTCTGTTGCTAGTGGTTTTGGGTCAAATTTCAAGGTCGGCCCAACTTTTGTTTCAATGGTTGCTCCTTCACATACGCCATCCCACCATATTTGTAGATGAATGTGGAATTGATCTTCCTCAACCACTCCAGATATTTGTATTTACCAATGAGCACTACTACTATAGACGCCATTGAATGCACATTTGAACCTAGTTAATTTGCAAATTAAGTGAGTTTGGGAAAACAAAAGAAGGTGCAAGTCTAAGTCTTTGTCGCCTTATTTACAATAAAGTATTATTTGTAACTTCCTAAGTCTGCATAATGCGATCAATTTTCAATATGTTTCTCTTGTGAAAATCTCAAAGACTGTGACAACTCTTCAATAACATTATAGTAAGCAACAATATGAAACAGTACATTTTTTTCAAATGCGCATGCCTTTCACTGTACGAGTAGCCACTAAACAATCATGAGAGAACAAGAAAATAGTAATTATTTTTAGAAGATGACAAAAAAAGAACTAGTAAATAATAAAAGGGCCAAAATCACCATTCAAATCCTTGTAGGCTGCATTCACATTCTCAATGATATGCAGGTCCAATCGTAATACCCCCAATTTTGACTTGGAATGTATTTAATCCAAATTATGTAAATGATGTAAATATGTTAGTATAGATTCCTAGTGTGGAGTTCAAGGCCATGTCCCGACTAGTGAATGACTAGGCATGTATGATGTATATATTTTTATTTGGACCATATGATTGGCTTACTATGCCAATTCGAAATGTATGTATATATTATGTTGAAAATTAATAAAAATGGTCCAAGATGGTTGTGTAACGAGAACTAGAGGGGTTATGATTCCACTAGAGGGGAAGAGGAAGGGGGCCTATGGGGAAACCAAATCCTATGTTGCCAATTGTCAACCTTAGAACTCATCCAAATTCTATCATGTTCCTTAAATAAGCCAATTACCCTCTCTTGACTATCAAACCCATTTATTGAATGCATATGGGAGGTTGGTGGAAAAAGTCACTTCATGTAGTTATTGAAGCATGGGGGTTGTGACAGTTATGTCAGTTGTCAGCTGTCAGCAATCCTATTTCTTCTATGGTCAGAAGCTATTTTAGATGTCTTTTCACCCTTACCTCATATCCTTGGAGTCAAAACTCTTTTGATCACTCTCCCATGCATGTTTTATACACTACGTAGAGTATTCCATTGATGTTCAAGGAACATACCATACAATGTTCAACCAAGAAATTCGAATTTGTAGACATATCTGCATTTTTGGAAGGGAAAATAGATGGTTATAGGTGAGCATGGAGGTTGGGAAATCTAGAAACCTTTACCCATTGAGTTCTGCTACTTTTGAATGCTTGAAATGCCATGAATTAATGTTGCAGGAGGTTCTCCATTAGCATACAGCAGGTTGGACTCTTACGGCACACATTGATAAGCACTGTAAGGGTTGGATTTATCGAAGGAACTGTGGATCAGTGAAGGGAAATGACTTCCTTGTGTTTTGTGGGACAGTTGGAAGGAGTGCCATGGATGTGATGGTTTAGTGAGACCCTTGTAGATCTCTGGTTGATATTTTGGCTAAGTACAATGAGCATAATGGGTTGTGGGCTGAGAGATAGAATCATGTAGATGTTTCCTTCGCTCTGATAGCCTCATATCCCTACTCGAGGGTGGCCTCTCAAGAGAAAGAGTATATGATGGACAGAGTGCCTATGGTTTGGTGGAAAATCGTTCTTACATAGCCAGTTGCTCGGATCTTCTTTGTTTAAAGATAAGTATTCGTATGTATTTGTTGTGCAATGATTTTTATTTGTATTCATGTTTTAATTATGCACGTAAATTGCATGTTATGTGTGTGTGGATCAATTCTATTCCGCTATGTGTTTTTATTTACATGTATGCACATGCATTTTAGATGTTGTAAATTCGTAATTATGCTTATGGGCGAAATTTTGAGGCCCCGATTTAGATAGTGTCCCCTCCTGCTAGTCGGATTGAGGGATGGGGATGTTATAGAGTAGTATCAGAGCTTCTAGTTGCAATACCAAAGCTGTATGGGCCGGGAATGAGAAATTACAAGCAAAGATATAGGTTGCATATGAAATAATGTTGTTAATGTCGATTTATGTTGAATGATAGATAAGGACCCAATAGCAATTTTTATTTAAATCTGAAATTTTATAAATTTAGGAATTTTTTGAAAAATTGGGATTTTTAAAGTGGGCCCCACCCATGCCACATGGATGGATGATGTGGAGGATCCATGTGGGAAGAATGCATGATGTTGACTTGCCGCATCAGACCCGTGCACAAGCGATTGCATAGGATGAAGTGCGGGGAGGATGAATATCTTACCATCGAACGCTAAGGCAGATCAACAGTTGTGGTGGATAGCACATCGGTAATATTCACGAAGATTAATAGTGGGTGGATGAGGATCTGTCCTTTGGATGAAGGCGAAGATCGACGGTCGGGGATCACTGCACCCTGGGAAAGTGCATGGTGATTAATGATAGCAGGAGAAGATCTGACCGTCGGATCTTATGGGAGATCAACGACCTAGACCCATTGCGCGTCGATAAAGTGCAAGATGGATAAAACGAGATGATGGGCGCATTGTGCGGAAAACCACTCGGGGCACGTGTCACCTTTTGATTGACCACACCTCCCCAAGAGATATTTTTTTAAACTACTTTGTGGGGGCGCATTACCGCTTATGGTAAAAGGAAAACCTCCAGCATCGAAGGAGAGTGGTATGGTGGTGTGGCAACGTGGTGGCTAGCAGGAGAAGGTGACATGGTCATGTCCCAGGGTGACAGGTAAGCACATGTGACACCTTGGAATGGACGTGTCGGGCCACGTCGATACCCTTGCCACATCAGTGGAAAATAATATTTTCGTATGTGTCAGATTGTGTGAAATTGAACTAATTTACAAAGGGGCAAGCCCCCTTGACCCCCATTTTTCGTTTTTTTTAATCAGCAAAGTTGGATTTGGAGTTGGACCAAGGCCATTGAGCAGCAAAATTTTGGGTAGATTATGAACTATGAGAGGATGATACATAACAGTAGAATTTTTCTAAGTTTGGAAGAAGTGGAAAAAAATAATACAAAGTAGTCAATTCCAAAAGTTTGTAACAGGTGAATGGAGCATCTGATGAGGAAACTGAAAGTTGTTGAAGAATCATGGTCATATGTGTTATCTAATCCAATAGATAAGTTGTTTTATTTCTCCATATATGATCTGATGAAGCTCTCTAAAGTTGGCCTCCGGGGTTAAATGCACCTACAGGAAAAGTGCAAAATTTGGGCCAAATTGACAATTTTCAAGGAATGTAACTTTGTGCTCAGAAGTCAGAATTGAGCATATTTATAGTCATTGGAAAGCTTATAACTAGGGGTACAATTTTCCAGATTTATATTATGAATTGGTGATTCATATGCTTCTATGATTTTATCAGAAAAGTACTTGTAGCCATAATTGACAAAAACTGCCAATATGGATATTTTCCAAAATACATGAAAATTGATTTTTATTTTGTAACAAATCTAACAAATGTGTTTATATCAAAAATTTTGCAAATTCAAAATCATATCAATGATTGTTAAAGGGTCATCAGTGAGTACAATACAGTTGAGAAACCTTTGATCTTTGTTGGGCCAAGAAGATCATCATCATGGATGATGCACAGGATCCTTATGAAGTTGAGGCAGATGCAATGAGAGAGAATATTCAAATTAAGAATGAAGAGACATAATCCAATGGTAGGAGAAACCAAGTGACTCCCCCAGACATTGCAGATACCATGAGGAGCTTAAGGGTGGATCTACAGAGTTATAGAGCTGACAGTGAGAGGCTGTTAAGAGCTCAAGAAGAGCAGAATCAGTTGAATGCAGCCATGCTCCAAATTCTGACATACATTCAGAGAAATATTAACTCTAGACATCACTCAAAAAACCAAGAGAAGAGTGGGAGAAACTCAAGGAGGCATTCTCGCAAGAGGTCCCATAGTTCAAAAAGAGTTTCTAGAGGCAGGTTGTATACTCCAGAAATATCTTCTAGTGAGTCATCCAACTCTAGGGATTCCACTAAAGGGTCAAGCTCTTCATCTCATAGGAAGAAGAGGAAGAGGTCTTCAAATAATAAATCACATGAAGAATTTAGGAAGGCCAAACCTCCTACATTTGATTGTGAGATAAAATCTGGTCAAGAAGCTAAGGCTTGGCTTCTTGGGATGATGACGTATTTCCAAGTCCAAGACTACTCTAGAAATATGAATGCAAGAGTGGTTATCTTCAATCTGAATGGGAGAGCATCTATATGGTGAGATCAAGGCAAGTAAAGAAGATCAATGAAAGGAAGATAGTGTGGAAGCAATTCAAGAAATACTTCAAACAAAACTACCTCTTCGATAGGTACTATGATGGAAAATTTAAAGAATTCCATGAGTTGAAGTTGGGACAAATGACTATGGAGGAATATGCAAATAAATTTTTGGAGTTGTTGAGATATTTCAAGTATATCATGGATGATAAAGTCAAAATTTAGTGTTTTCTAAGTGATTTTCCTCGGTCCTATAAAGGTAGAGAGCCTCAAACTCTAGATGAGACCATAAGAAAGGCTAAGTATTGTTATGATCAAGACAAAAGCAAGCCATATTTCCATAAGGCATGGGAGGACAAAAAGAATGAAAAGTTTGATAAAAGAAAGAAGGGGTTCAAGCCTCCTCATTTCAGAAATCAGCCAAGGAAACCAACACAAGTTGCGACAAAGCCAGCTAGGATGATGAGAGACAAGCCAAGAGAACCACTTCAATGTTGGGGTTGTGGGGAGGATCATTTGCTTAGAAAGTATCCACATTGGAATGGGAGTGCAAAGCAAGTTCACAACATCCAAGAGGCTGAAATTGTGAGTCAAGTGGCAAGGACTGTCCCTAGGATTTATGCAGCACTAGAGGACTTTCAAGCAGATCATAAATCAACTGTGATTGATATTGAAGGTAAGATTGCTAAGCAATCTATTTTTATTTTTATTGGCCCTGGATCTACCCACAATTATATCAGTCCTAAAATTGTTAAGATTTATGCTTTTAAGAGAACCAATCATAGTAATTCATTGTTGGTTCAACTAGCCACAGGAACCAAGAGAAACGTTAGTGAGATGGTGAAGAAATGTCCATTAGAGATGAGTGGACAGTCCACCTGTGAAAATATGAATATTTTACCACTTGATTCATATGGCATTCTCATTGGAATGGACTGGTTGGAAGCACACAGAATTAAACTTGACTTCTACAGCAAGAGTTTTGAGTGCATTGATGATGAAGGAAACTCAAGGGTTGTGAAAGGAATTCCAAGGAAAATTTATGTTAGGCATATTTCATCCATGTAGCGGAATAAGTTTTGTAGGAAAGGTTGTCAATTGTATGCGACCCATATATTAGACAAAACATAAAATGAAATTCCAAAATTGGAGGACTATCATGTGTTTCAAGAATTCAAGGATGTGTTTCTCGATGAAGTGCCAGGACTTCCTACCAAGAGAGACATTGATTTCACAATTGATCGTGTGCTAAGAGTTGCACCAGTGTCTAAGACACCTTACAGAATGAGCACACCAGAATTAATAGAGTTGAAAATACAATTGCAATAATTATTGGAAAAGAAGTACATAAGGCCAAGTGTGTCTCCATGGGGAGCACCATTACTATTTGTAAAGAAAAAAAGATGGTACACTCAGTTTATGCATTGATTACAGGTATTTGGATAAGGTGACAGTGAAGAACAAGTATCCATTTCCTCGAATTGATGGTTTTTTTTTATCAAATGAGGGAGGAAAAGGTATTTTCAAAGATAGACTTGAAGTCTGGGTACCATCAAGTAAGGATAAAGGAAGAATATATTCACAAGACATCCTTTAGAACAAGGTATGGACACTGTGAATTTGTAGTGGTGCCATTTGGTCTCACTAATGCACCAGCTATCTTCATGTGTCTCATGAATAGCATTTTCCACAAATATTTGGACAAGTTTGTTCTTGTTTTTCTAGATGACATTCTTATTTACTCTAAGAATGAAGAGGAGCATGAAGAACATTTGAAAATGGATTTGTAATTATTAAGGGAGCATAAATTGTATGCAAAGCTAAGAAAATGTGACTTTTATATAAAGAAAATTCATTATTTGGGTCACATTATTTCACAGGAAGGAATATCAATGGATCCGGAAAAGATTGAAGCCATTATGAATTAACAAACTCCAAGGAATGTGACATATGTGAGATCTTTTATGGGTCTTGTTGGTTACTATAGAAGATTCATTGAATGATTAGGAAAGGTTGCACACCCAATCACTTCTTTGCAAAAGAAGGGAACCAAAATTTGAATGGACCAAAAAATGTGAAGAAAGCTTCCAGCTATTGAAGAAGCTTCTCACAAGTGCTCCAATTCTGAAAATTCCAGACGCAAGAAAAGAATTTGTTGTGTGTATAGATGCATGTAAACAAGGACTTGGAGGAGTTCTTATGCAACAAAATCATGTGGTGTGTTATGAGTCTAAAAAATTGAAGGAGCATGAAAATAATTATGCCACACATAATTTGGAACTTGTAGCCATAGTTCATGCTTTAAAAATGTGGAGACATTATCTAATGGGCAGAAAATTCGAGTTGAGGACAAACCATTGTGGTTTGAAATATTTATTTGAGCAACCAACATTAAATGCAAGGCAAGCTAGATGGATGGAGTTTTTATGTGAGTTTGATTTTGAAATCAAAAACATAAAATGAAAAGAAAATAAAGTGGTTGATGCACTCAGCAGAAATGTGCATGAAATGCATGTGGCATCCATCACAATTTTCCAATCATAGTTAAAATAATAGATTGTTAATTCTCTTGTCGAAGATGACTTTTATGTGCAAACAAAAGAAAAATTATCTCAGAGTTTGATTTTGAAATCAAACACATAAAAGGAAAATAAAATAAAGTGGTTGATGCACTCAGCAGAAATGTGCATGAAATGCATGTGGAAGCCATCACAATTTTCCAATCAGAGTTAAAACAACATATTGTTAATTCTCTTGTTGAAGATGACTTTTATGTGCAAACAAAAGAAAAATTATCTCACTAATAGTCTAATATCTTCAAAAATGTATATTTGAAAATTTTAGGTTATAATAGCCTTATTTGGAGGCATTTATTATTCCTAATTGTAGATTGTCGATCATCGTTACCTTATCACCGTTGAGTTACATGGAATTGTAGCTCAGAAGAAGAGGATATTTTCAAGTTATTCCTTCAAGATTTAGGGCATAGGGCCATGTTGCCTCATTCACGGACGTTGTTGATGTTTAGGGCATCCTTGTCCCGTTTTCAAGTCAACCCAACCATGTGTATCAAAGATAAGAACCCTAAGAGCTAGGAGATGGAGTATGTCACAATGCATACATAACATATCCATGACTTTGCCTAGGCCACTGCAACTCGGTCAAATCGGACTGAATAATTCAACTAGAAGAATTGAACTCTAAATTTCTAAATCACTTTACCAATTCAGTTAAATTTGTAAACTATGGTTTATGCATGCAATGTGCCATTTTTGTGGCACATCAATGGAAACTCATGTAACATGGAGTTTGGCTAGGCATTGATCTATGTTTGGGATCAACTTCAAGCCATAAGGAACTCTGCAACTTGTTGGAATACAAATTGTTAATAGATCTCCCAAGCAAGTTGGGGAAGAAAGCAAACTTATTGGCAAGCTATAATGGTGCAGAAATCAATAATTCTCTTTGGCCCATGTTTCCAATCACTAATCCTAGGGGTTTGTGCATTCGACCATAGCATAGGACTCTACTATTGGGTATATTCACTAAGCACCATAGCAAACAATGAATGTGCATGTTGTTGTAGCCTCCATGTAGAGGGTTTCCATTGTTAGAAAAACAAGATCGCAAAGCAATAACAATAAACATAAATGCAAATATAATCACACAAACACATGATAAGAGAGACACCAATATATCGTGGTTCACCCAAGATGGGCTACGTACACACTGAAATTGCCAGTCCTTATTATTATACCAACCAACAAATGAAGGGATACAACCTGTAGCACATCCGCTACACTTCCTCTTCACGATCTCAGAGATCTTTACAATGCATAATACCTAATACATCAACCCTAGCCGTATTACAATGTCTTTCTTATAAAGGGGAAATACAATGGGAAAATACCACGGATTACCCAAAACCATGGGGCCCGTAAACTGTTGGCAAAAACAACCCAAACAATTTCCTTCGGGGGCTTCGCCCCCCAGCCGGGGGAGTGCAACCACTCCCCCGGACCCCCTAGGGAACGTGCCGGGATCATAACCAAACCTGGGGTACAACACGGCTTAAACAACATCATCTATGAGATTGGAAGATCAGTCTCCACAACCAACAGCCATGGCCCTGGACCCTTCTCGAGTGGGTTCCCATCTTGTGTCGACACTACCTCCAAGCACCCCAAAAGAACTTACCCTTGCACATTGTTACAGATAAGTAAAACCATGACATGTAAGACAATTTTTCTTTTAAGAGTTATCCATGTTCTCCATTGGTATAATATATGAATATGTTAATTGTATTTTATTCATTTTCTGAGAGTCCACTCGAGGGTAGAGCTTCTTAGGCATAATTTTGAGGTCAATAAATCTATGTTGAAAACACTTTGACACCACTCTAATTCCATCATCGATTGCTCCTTGAAGGTAAACATGTACAATATTACAAAATTTCTTCTGGACATTACTTTCAGATCTACACAAATCTTACATTGAGTTGTTTTTGGTATGGTCCAGTCTTTGCCTATATTCACCTTAGTCAAGTCAACCTTGACATGCTAGAAACAACCCTTATTGTGTTGTCTTGCAAGATATATCATTAGAAAAAAGACACTTGATGTCAATGGATGCAAAAGATTTTGCTTTGATATTGCTCAAATTATGCAACATATACTGTTAATGATTTCCATTATGCCTCATAGCCTCGAGCAAGAACTTCAATTCTTTGTCACTTCTCTTTTGGCCTTATCATGGTATCTACAAACTGCTCATTTTTTATATGAATTTTTACAAAGGTATGAAAAGCATACCTTATAGAGTATGTGTTACTAGCATGCGCAGGCCTATTTCTTATGATAGGACTATGACTCGAAAGGTACTCAATGATGAGGAAAGTACCCATTGCATAGCATTCATTTTAAAAATAGTTCCTTTGTTTGACCATTATTTTTATCTTTTGGCATACAAATTTTTTACTTTGATATTGCTCAAATTATGCATGTAATGTTAATTATAATCATTATGCTTCATAGCCTTGAGCAAGAACTTCAATTCTTTGTCACTTGCTCTTTTATTTAGCCTTATCATCATATTGACTAATTGCTCATTTTTTATATGAATTTTTACAAGGGTATGCTTATGGAGTATGTGTCTCTAGCATGTGCAAGCCTATTTCATATGATAGGACTAATGCTCCAAAGGTCCTCAATGACGAGGAAAATGCCCATTGCATAGCATTTATGTTTATGAATAGGTCTTTTGTTTCACTGTTACTCTTTTAGTACAAAATATACGAAGTTCCTAATTTTTGTAGGAGTGTTAATTTATTGAACAAAATCTTCTTCTTTTTTCAAGTGAAAAATCCACCTTCATGTTATTCTAGAGGAATCAAAGAAGGCTAAACACTCATGGGAAATTCCAACAAACTTCCCCAGGTCTAGCAAACCATCAGCCGGTCATCCAATGAAGATGTCTCAACGGAATTGAACCTCGGTGTGTATTCTTCACAAACAAAATATCTTTCTACTCAGCTTTCATTGGACATTACTTAAGAAATAAAGAAATAAATAGAAAGGAACATGCAAGCAGCTTATTTGGTTGCTACATTTTTGTTTTTAATATTTTTTTCTATTTTTTTGATAAATAAGACAAAACAAATATATATTTATTCTTTTGTTAACAAATACACTATTATATTTAATTATTAACTTTATAATGAATTTAAATACTTTATTATGAATACCATTTATATAAATATTTAAAATTCATTTTCTTATATAAAATTTAAGATTTATTTTTCTATAAAATAAACTAGAATAAATATGCATCAAGGATTCTAATTTGTGCTCTTTTATTTTGTATTTTACAAATTATGATATTGTATTTTACAAATTATGATAGACATGCAGAGATGACGCTTCTCACAGCTTTGTGATGAAAAGGGAGTACTCCACACACAGTCTTGATACACTACACTATATGCACTCACATGTAGAAGCAAAAGGCAAAGGTTTATTAACTAAAAACTTTAAAAAAAGTTTAGAAATATGTTTAATAAAATTTTATCATCTAAAGAAACAAAGTTACCTCAATATTGAGTTACTGAAAACTTGAATATAAAACTATTACAAACTATTTGAATTTTCCGCTCAGATGGTGAATATATATATGTTTGTTTGTTTAATGAAACAAAGAATAAATAAAATTAATCTTAACCCTGCAATATTTTACATATCATAATTTTGAATCATCGGCTGTGTTGTGGATTTGCAAAATTTCTCTTACATATCATTTGAAGCATCGGCTGTGTTCTGGATTTGCAAAATTTCTCTTACATATCATTTGAACCATCGGCTGTGTTCTGGATTTGCAAAATTTCTCTTACATATCATTTGAACCATCGGCTGTGTTCTGGATTGCAGAATTTTTTAGTTTGATTTTTTATTTTTGAATTTTGATTAGAATGATTTTGGTTGGTGTGATTAATAAAAATGAAAAGTGATAATTCATAACAAAATAATATATAAATGGAAAGGGATTATATATATATATATATGAAATACTCAGATATTTATATGATTAGCTTTTAGAAATAAAACATTTACAGGTAAAAAAAGACAAAAAAAAAAAAAAAAAAAAAAAAAGACAAAAAAAAAAAAACTGGGTTGATGCATACTTTATCAGAAGTATAAACAAAATGTAATGACTCCATCGACCATCTTCTAGTGACATGTCCTTCCACAGAATCCGTATAGAAAGAACGGGAGAGACTAGACTTATGATAGGTCTGGGGTGGCAATTCTATAGATGGGGAGTTACACCAATTGTGTAACAATCCTGCTGTAAAAAATTACGAAGCTTTACGGCTGATCACTACTTAAGGAGTGTGATTAGCATGCAACTATCATATCTTTACTGATACAATGTGATTTTCAAAGCATAACCATACTAGATGGTTTTAAGCAGGTTACAAAGGACAAGCCTCAAAGTCAATTATCACTGAAGAACGAATTGATAAAAGAGGTGCATGAACATACTTTGATGGGGTATGCCAAGGGGATTCCTCAATATGTGGTGCAGGGGTGTGATACATTTTACTGAACAGGTTAGTACTTTTAAAGCTGGTCTGGACAGGGGAACCAACAACTTTGCAGAGTTGATGGCTTTAAAGTTGTTAAAACTTCTCGTTCAAAAAGATACAAAATTTTCAAATTATTGGCAATTCATTAGTTGTGGTCGATTGGATGAATGGTAAAAATTCATTGGAAAATCGAGCTGTCTACTGTTACTATTTCGCCTGGAAAAAATCGTATTTTTAGACACGAATTTGCCTGAATCCAAGTACTTTTAAAGAGCTTTTTAAAAAATTATCACTACAAACAATTTATGAGGAGATCCAACTTGCTCAGACAGCTTGTGATTCAATCTCTTTTCAACCTATGTACATAAAATGGAATGTTGACACTGATAGGCTTTCACAAGCTGGCTTGCATTTTGGATGCATGGGCTTGGATCATTCAGGAGAAGGTGGATGGGCAATCCACTAAATATCTACAGGAACCTTTTTTTAAACACTGGAGATGTTATCTGACTTCAACTCTTATGTAAAATCTGAAGGACTGGTTTTCTGATGCATAGCTATACACAGACTATCTAGACTTTTACTAGAGATTGTCTCTGTTTAAGTTTTTATTTTTTCATATATTATCCTGTGATAGGATCCTTTTTGATGATTTTGTTGGAGCAGTCTATATATAACACCTATGCTTTTATGCTCTTTCTGTAAAGGGACTTCATTGAAATGTGGTATGCAGAATGTTGACAGTGATAGGCTTTCACAAGCTTGCTTACATTTGGATGCATGTGCTTAGATCATTCAGGAGAAGGCGGATGGACAATCCACTAAATATCTACAGGAACCGTTTTTTTAAACCTTGGAGATGTTATCTGACTTTAACTCTTATGTACAATCTTAAGGACTGGTTTTCTGATGCATAGCTATACACAGACTATCTAGACTTTTACTAGAGATTGTCTCTGTTGAAGTTTTTATTTTTTCATATATTATCCTGTGATAGGATCCTTTTTGATGATTTTGTTGGTGCAGTCTATATATATGACCTATGCTTTTATGCTCTTTCTGTAAAGAGACTTCATTGAAATGTGGTATGCAGAATGTAAGTTTTTCTATATAATAAAATTAAGTTTTTTTCAAATAAATTACAAATTTTTAGATTATTCAAAATATAACATATTTAGATTATTCAAAATATAACATATAATGATAAATCCAAAACATTATAAAAATGAAAAGACATCAAATTAAATTCAAAATTAAAAAAAATAAAAATTATATGTTAGATTAACTTTATATGTTCCTTTAATATATTTCATCCCATTGTCAAAATAAAGTTTATCTCCAATCATGGCATTATTATTTCAGCTAAAAATGAGCTTTGTTGACAAATTCCAAATATATTAGCTTTAATGACAAATAAAGATAAGTAAAGGAATGTATACACGTTTATATGAAGCCAAATATCGTATGGGGTTCAACTTTAGAATTCTGTCACAACAAAAATCCTTCAACACGTTCTTTTAGAAAACATGGGTTTCTACTTCTCTTTGAAAGAAAAACACACTCCGACATTGACAAAGTATACTAGACGACTATGCTATTCACATCCTAATACATCCATTATTTGTCCTCTCTCTCAACATGATCAAAACAATCCTCAGACATCTGGCTTTCTTTTAGCACTTCGATGACAGCATCTGGCGAGAACGGCTGATTATTAGGTGCAGCATCTTGCGAAGGCCTCGTCTGTGCAGCCAACTGTAGCTTCATCATACGTACCTCCCGCTCCATCTCTGCCATTTTATGTTGCATCAACATTATTTCCTCATTCTCGTTGCCCTCGCCATGCGGCTGGGACTGCACACCACTTTGGCTGTTACGCAAAGCTTCCTTCACAGATTTGCACAACAATCTAGCTCCTATACAACATAGATATATCATTTGTAAGAATGAATGGACTATGTTAAAATCAACCCTTCCTGTACAACATACATATATCATCTGTAAAAATAAATGAACTTTGTCAGAATCAATCCTGGTTGGAATTAACAAGGGTAGAATTGCAGAAGATGGCGGTAGAACAAGGAGGACAGCGGACTACGGTTTGAAATGGACCAAAGCTCAAGATGAACAGAAACTATGACTGTTATATATCCTAATTCAGAGTCAGACAACCCTAAATAAAAATTTAAACCAATGTCCGCGGGTTAAAACCAAGAGATGAATATGCGGAGAAGCTTAGTTCCCAATCCTCAATATTATTGAAACCACAAAGCTAAGAAAGACAAAGGCAACAACAATGTGAGCTAAAGGATCTTTGAAAACAGAGCTCATGCAAATAGTAGAGAAGACTAATTGATTGGACAGATAGCTCAATCTCGGAGAAATTTAAAAGAGTTTTTTGTGTATAACTACATAAGAAATGAAATGACAAAAATAGGTGTGCAGTTGCGCTAATCAATTGAACCCACCTGGGACACCGCTATTCATGATGATCTCATCCATGGCATTTTTAACACAATTAGTCCAGAAACGTTGATCTGGGGCGTACTGCTTAAGCTTGGGTATGGCATCCTCTCTCACTGTTTTGTCAATCTTGCGAGTTACACCCGTCGTCATCTTCTGGATCTCTCCCATTATCTGGGCTGAATGAGAGAGATCTGGCGTGTACTGCTTCAGCTTTGCTGGAGCATCCTCTCGCACCGTTTTATCAATTTTTTTAGCTGCCGAACAGATGTAATCCCAACCCCACATGATACTCTGCCTCTTTCTACTACGTAATACTCTCATTCTCCAACAAACACAAAAGCCACAATCCTCCCGTGCATAACAGCATGAGACTCTCTGCTCTGCTTCAATTAAATGCTTCCGTCTCCACAAAAGCAGGATCAAAATAGGCACAATCGGCCGGGTCCTCTGCAGGCTTCCCTTCCACAAAAGCAGTCGGATCAAAATAGGCACAATCCGCCGGGTCCTCTGCAGGCTTCCCTTCCACAAAAGCAGTCGGATCAAAA
The DNA here is from genome assembly GCA_027924585.1 of Larix kaempferi. Lineage (NCBI taxonomy): Eukaryota > Viridiplantae > Streptophyta > Pinopsida > Pinales > Pinaceae > Larix > Larix kaempferi. The sequence continues at coordinate 1,603,745 of BSBM01001018.1, forward strand.
TAGGCACAATCGGTGGGGTCGCTCACTCCTCTGTGTTTTGGGGTGAAAGTGAAGTGAAAGGCACGGAACAACCGGCCATAGAATCTTTTATAAATAATACTTTCGGCAACCACAATCATATTTCTGTCTTGTTCTAACCTAAGCGTATCTTCTTCATCATGGAACTAGAGTTTGTGGTTCTGATGGTTACGAAGAATATTAAAGGGGATCTATCAAACTCAGATTTATTTTAAAGGGGATCTATCAAACTCAGAGGGATCATCAAATTTGGCTAGGTACAAACGCTTGTTAGAGTACAACATTTTAATTTAGTATCCTGGAAGGACAGCCATCATTAATATTGGCAAGTGGAATTGAAATGAAAGCTCCAATTCCAAAGCTCGAAAGTCTAAAGAAGATTTGACTTGTCCTTCGACGTGGGTTGGGAGCCTGCCCACATGAGCCAAAAGGGGAGACTCTAATTTAAAACTAGCATTTTTCTCAGAGGGGCAAAAGAAACGCTTAAGGTATAAAGTATGTAATGAAAAATCTGTGTAAATGTCTTTATTTTAATTCATGAAGGTTTAGGCTTGATTTTACTTTAATGCTACTGCCTTTTGCCTTTGAGTTTATGTTGATAATAGTTTGTGCTAGAGGATGATGTCCTGATGATGTCTCAAATGTGTTGTGAGGAATCCGTCCGAGTCCGGCTACGTGTAAGCTGTAAAAATTTGTTTATTTTATCGGTTGGGGCCCGATCCACCGTTTATGTAATTTTATATTAAAGAATGCTATGCAAGTGCCCTCATCTAAATGCATGCAATTAAACAAATCTGTTCTAAGTTATTTAACCTAAATTAACCTATCATTTCAAGGAGCAGAGCTTTAAATTATGAGCAATAAACTAAAGAATACATCTAAAGATTTGAACAGATAGCTATTAAATCACATAGACGCATTTCAGCCGAATGTAAATCATATCAAAGATAACTCTGAGTTTAATTACAGCATTCCATTACTCATGAGGCACAGAAATTTTGCAAAGAAAATGAAAGATCTTACTGAATATAGATAAAAATTGTTGAAATAGTTCCACAAGCATCCATCACAACTCCATACAAAACAATGCACCAGCTTTCAGAGGCCAAAATTGTTTTCTCCATGCATGTAGCTGAAGTAGTTCTTTTACATAAGAGGAAAATTCTTTCACCTGCCAAAAGTCCTTCTCTTCTCTAATCCAACTATATATAGCTTTACAAAATGCCTCATTGGCTGCCACCAATACCCTAACCTTTCTCATTCTTTTAATTTGTCTTATAGTGCCTATTTTACAAAAAAGGATAAATATCCAAATTATTTACAAAATAACAAGAAATAACTTTTGAATGTTATATTGATGTCCCAAAGTATAAAATCAAAATTAAAAAGACAGAAGGGTGTGTTGGCTTCTTCAAAATGTGGTCAAAGTACTTCATCCTTGGGTTGGCGCTTCTGGGGATTTAGGCACCTCTATGGTTGCTGGTACTGCTAATTCTGATACTGAGGCTACTGGAGTTACTGATATTACTGGAGCAGTTGATGCTTCTAATGGGGCTTGTGATGCTGCTAGTGCCCTCTCTTCCTCTTCTATATAACTCACCCACTGATTTGCTTCTCTTGTAATACTGTTTCCAGCCAAGGGAAGCAAAAATCTGAAGGACACCTCTTGTTTAACAAGCTCTTCCTCAAGGATGATTGTTTCTGCCATTGTAGCTTGATGACTTTTTTCGAGGAGGTGTACATGAATGGAGGCCCGGGTGATGAACTGGTGCAGATCCTTTGGGGTTAAAACGTCCAGCTTCCTCACATAGTCAGTTTGCGCCTCCAACCCCTCTCTTAGCTCAAATAAGCGTTGTGTTTTATCCGGAAAATCTTCTATACTTTGGGGCATGACCATTTCGCAAGACTCCTGAGTAGCTCATATTTTGAGGTACAAGATCTTACATTATTCATAGGTATTTAAGGTCACAGTGTTCAACTTCACTCCACAATCTTTAGAATAGGTCAAAGTGCATATATCCGCTATGTATTCAGCAATAGATTTAAGGGGAAGAGTTTCTGGGAACCCTGATTTCCCTTTTCTCCATTCAATGTGCTTCTTAATCTGTTCAGCAATACGAGCGTGTTTCCTTTTGATCCTGCTGGCCTCGGCATTAATTTCTTTCATCCTGGCCATCATTGCCTTCAATTTGTAGATTTCTTCTTATATGAGTTTCTGGAAATCACAAGTCCTTCTCAATATTTCACGGGCTTGTTCATGAAAAGGGGTCATGTCACCCACTTTGTTGTTTGCAAGCTGCAGTTGATGCTCCAGCAGTCCCTCGCCTTCCTGTAGTTTTGCAATGTTTTCTTTTAACTCATTAATCTGTCGGATGAAATCAAATTTCTCGGACTCCAGGTCCAAATTCTTGTCTTCCAGTTCTTTTTTTTTCTACTTCTAATGCTCTTGCTTGCATTGACAAATCTCTCCTTTCAGCTTCCAGATGTTGAATTTTCCTATTAAGCCCCTCCTTTTGAGACATAAGAGCATCATTCTTTTCAATCATTAAATTTGTATAATTTTTCTCCTTGACTAAGGCTTGCTGCAGCTGGTGGGCTTTCTCCTTTTCTTCTGTCAATTTGTGTCCCAATATGTTGACATTGTCAGCAGTTGCAAGGACAGCAGACACACAAACAGATGCTATGAAGTCAGGGTCATTCTGGGTACCCTGCATGACAGTAGTCTCATGACCGGTGATGACATCTGGATGACAAGACCTTTTGATACTTGTAATCGTTTCCTTAATGACGTATTTCCTTTTTCTATTTAAAGCAAACCTATCATATGTGGTCACCTTGCTACCCTTAGATGGTGTGAAAGGAACAAGTGGAAGATTCTTAATAGGTATGTTCATGTCGAGGTCTTGTATGCTTGGACTCTTAGAACCAGCATCCTCCTCTTGTCTTTTCTCTTCTTCAACCATTTTCAGTGCCTCTTCTTCTGCTTCCTTTCTCAATCTTTCGTTTTCTTCCTGCTTGGCAACTTCCTCCGGCCTAGTTCTTTCTTCCTGTTGAATTCTACAGGCTTCATTCTCAGCTTCTTGAACTTTCTGGGCTTCTTCCTCTCTAAGTCTAACTTCTTGTGCTTTCCTTGCCTTTTCCTCGGCCTCTTTTCTGATCTGTTCAGCTTGTTGTAGAAGTCTTTGTTCTTCTCTTAAGAAAGCCTCAGTTGTTCCTAAGGCTTCTTTATCTTGATCCTGTTATGATCCCTTGGGAGCGTTGGAACTAGAGCTAGCTCCACGTTTGCTACTTTGGCAAATTAGCAACAAAGTCATGTTGTTGATTCCCCGGTATGTCTCTTCCTCAGAATCATAATAGTGGGCATACTCGAAATGACCATGTACAGCTTTGCAATGCTGGGCAACCTTGCCCCGTCTGTCATTTTTCTGAAAGATTCTCTCTCCAAAATGAAAACTTCTTAGCTCCACTATAAAATATTCCACTGATGCCATCTTGGAAAACTTATAAGCCCCCAAATAGAAGGGCGAAGGAGGAAACGTGGCTTTCTCTCCTTTATTCATTGCATTGCCAATTCCATCTAGGAAAACTTGTCGCACGGCTTCCTTATGAACAATATAGTCCGTCGCGTACTTGGGTAGTATATAGGGGGGGTTTTGTGCCTCCATACATTCTTATGTAAGTGCCATCCTTTGAAAAGAAGAAGTCACCATATTCCTCAATAACTGCCATGGCGTTTTCTGATAGGCAATTGGGCTCTTTATTGAACATCGGCTCGTAGAGGAGCATGATGAAATCTTCACAAATGCTCTTGTAATGGTTCTTGTAATTTTGAGGCCAGAAGATTTTGTACATGGTGAACACCGGTCCTCCTGCCTGATTCCAAATGCATCCTAGTTTTGGGAAGAGCTACTTCGCCACACTACAATCTATCAAATAGGAGGGCATCTTTCTTCTTGTCTTCTAAATCTCCTTTGGCCGTAGTTATGGCTGATGCCAGGCTTTCCGAAATCATTTCAGCCCAATTAAAGATAGTTCCTTTGAAAGCTACATAGTGAATAATGGGTACCAATTGAAGCATAAAGATGGTCCCATCAGGTGTGCCAAATATTCTGCTCAACATGAGAGCAATCATTCTGAATGGAGGTCTCAATTTTTGAACCTCATACTCTTCATTCTCCCTCTTCCTGAACTGTTTGCCTGTGATTAGCAGCTTTCTTGTTGATTCCAGGTTATCCAGTTTGACCTGTGCTAACCAGTCATCACTTAGGTACTGAGTTGGACAAGGTAACTTGTATGATGACAAGATATAAAGTGGGGTAAAGGATGCGAAGGCTTCTCTTTTTCTATCAGATAAAATTCGTGATTGGGCATCTGCGTGTTGCAAAATCCATCTGATCACCTCTGCACAAGGAAAAAGATCAGGGCGAGTAGCTTCTTTTGAAATGTAGGACGCTCTGATGTTCTAATATAGATATCCTTCTTCTAACAGAGCGTCTGGGATATCCTGGTCTCTTATCATCCGGTAAATGTCACTTCATTCGGCTTCTGGTAATGCACCCGTGATGCATTTAGTATCCTGATAAATGGTCTTAATCCTCACTTCTTCAGTGGATTCTGTAATAGCTGCCTTTGACTTTTTTCTGGCACCTTTAGTCATTTTTAAGTATTCGTGCCTCAACACACAAGGACAGTCATAAGAAATTACAACGTGACGTGAGCGGCCTACATGCAAACATGTCAAACAATTTTCATAGGTGTTTCTATCAATATGCAAACTTTATTCGTTATAATTTCATCATGTTTAATTTGAAATTTATGACGAAACTACAAAATAAGAAGTTTGACGCGATTACAAATTTAAAAAGCATTTTAATACTGTAATGATCTAAATGCATTTTAATACCGCAAATAGAACTTGAAAGAAATAATCTTTTGAAATTTATACCAATTCGTAGGTTGATTCTCTTCAATTCTGATTCCATATTATTCCTACGGCAAATAGGTCACCAGAGTTAGTCGAACTACTAAGTTATCGTTTTTAAAATTCCCTTTAGACAAGAATTTTTCCAGTAAATTCCTGCTTAAGAAGAGTGTTTCCTACTGGAGCTGATATGAGGCTGTGTACTGCGCCGCAGCAGAAGTTGCGAATTAATTAAGTGAGCCATATGGGCAAGTCAAATCGATTCTTCCAGTATTAAATGCGACCGTCAAAGCGGAAAGATAAGGCCAAATGGTTTCGGCGTTGCTGAAAAGATCAGCAGACTTGCCTACGTTTGCGGAAAGAGAACCCAAGTTTTCCCGCAGTGGAAAGGCGCGAAAGCGTAAGGCGGGGGATTCACCCAAGTTCATCGGAGAAGAAGGAAAGGTTCATTTTCCCTTTTGCAAAAGAGTTGAGCGAAAATGTCCTTCGTTGCGGGAAAAATAGACGAGTTCCTCTGTCGTTTCGGGAAAAGAACCTTAACTCTTTCGTCGGGCCAGATTGGTTCATCAAAAAGGTTGTCGCGATAGACTTACACGAGTTTCTCCGCTGTTGCGGAGGACTTTAATTAAAACCTTCCGCGATTTCAGAGACATTTAATCTATTTCCTCCGACAAAGCGGACAGAATGACTCAAACCTTCTGCTATTGCGGCTTAGATCCTTGAGTTTTACTTGGTCAAAAAAGGACAAATGAACTCAGAACTGAAGCAGGTAAAAGGCCTCTTTCAAGAAAAACTAAGGAAAACTAAGATGGCTTCAAACTCTTAGAAAAACAAAGGAGGGACCCCTACGTAAATATTGTAAAGGGAAAGAAGCTAATTCCTATGCTATCAAAAGATAAAATGGGTTTCCAACACTTTTAACAATATAAGGCCTCAGTATTTATAGCCAATTGGATTCCTGCTGCAATAGGATAAAAAAAAATTGACAATTTGCCAAGTGCATTAGGGTTATAAGATATGCTATCCAATGATGATCTTACACTAATCTTCATACAGGTTTATTATCGCTATGCTTCATTGATTCTAGCATCATGATCTCGACCTGTGCTTTTGCCTTGTTAACACAAGTAGGCTAATCGGGTGTGAGCTATGTAAGATTCAAATCACTATAAACACGTTGGTCAGATCACTTCTAAATCTTGTGAATAATCAAATAGCAGCCGTGAGTGTGAATCAAATCACGTGGCATGAAAAGACCACCAAGTTAGTGTATGCAAAGACACTTTTTTCTCATTTGAGGTGATTGTTTATAGATTTAAAATTACTTTTTCTTTTTTATACTTCCCCATAGATTGTAGAACATCTCACTCCTATGTATATAAAGATTTAATAATAACAATTATACTTTAAAATGATTTTGATTTTTCAAATTTTCAAATTTAATAATTAAAAATAAGTTTATATAAAATATTTTTATTAAAATTTAAAATATATAACCTTTTATTTTCATTTAATGCATATAAACTAAATTAAAATTAAAAAAAACATTCATATAATGAAATAATAATTAATAATCATAAGATACTTGTACCAAATAAAACATTAAATATGTATATACATAGAGACATAGTAATTAAGTTTTAACTTATAGAAAGCAAGTAAATTGCAACACTTTATGGAATGACATAATACTTTGATTACGTGAATAGGCTGAAATGAAATTGTTACGATGACCAGGGCGAGAAAATTCCTACACGGCGATTCGCGAGAACACGAAATTTACTTGTTTTCGTTTTAGAATTGAATTTGAGGGTGAATATCATGAGGCCGGCGATTTGGCCGTCAAATACGGTCAGAGAGAGTAATAAACACACTTAATTAAACTCCTCAGTCATTTTTTTTTTCTTTCCATACCTGAATTGTATGATTCGGCATGGATAATTATGTATAGTGTTCTCTCTTCAAGACCACACCAGCACTATTAAAGACATAATGTGCAACGTTGCATTTTACCAAGCCATGTAAAAAGGGGTTAAACACGCTCCCTTCCATGGATGTTTTCTGTAAAATTTTCACTTATTTCAAGTCATTGTATGGTTTGGAAGGATTGGCAAGAAGGTTTTATTGGGCTTGAATTTCATAAGCGGTTGTTACAGTCTGCAGACCTCCCACACCACGGTGAGAATGTGCATGCCTAATAAGCATGGAGTTATGATAATGCTGTTTATATTATGTTTAAATGGCTTGGCAGGACATTGGTGATGCTCTTCCGCACCAGACAATGTTTAATGGAACAACATCCTTCTAGCGAATTGGACAAAAAAAAACAACAATATCTCATGTTTTCTCATTTAAGACATGGGGGGCTGCACCTGTATTTATTCCCCTCAAAGCCGCCTTGAGACAGATGCAGTGTGTGTCTCAGAGCTAAGAGTTAAATAATGAACCGTATTGATATGGGCTAAGGCCTAGCCTATAAGTAACTATAATAAGCTAATAGAAGCAACACAAGTTGGGGTAGATACAGTAGCAGCAGCAATACCAGTAGTAAAGGCAACAGCAGTTCCAAGTCCATATATAAAAATCCAGTAGAAGAAAAGGAAAAGGTTTCGACGATGGGCTAGGGGTAGGCCTCTGGTTCTAATGGCCATTCCACGGGTAAACCAATCTAACGTAATTTCTTGCTTAAAAAGAACAGGCAGGGCATGTTGGTAGAATAAACAAAAACAATGCGGTGCATGGCCCAATCAAAATCAAAATTACGGGCAAAGATGCCATGAAAGAGCTAACGGGAAATAGTAATGTACCAACCTGTTAAGACGGGGATGGTGACTGGTGCGACGGTGCCAAAGTCCTGGAGCAGGTGTGCACGAACTCAAAGGGAAACAGACAACAAACTTTCAACCAATGAAAACAATGAAATGCTTCAACGGGGTTATCGCCTATATAAAGGATCTGACGCGTGCGGGCCATTAATAGGGCAGGTGCGAAAATTAAAAACGGGGTTAAGTGAGCTGTATGGGCAAGTCAAATCGATTCTTTCAGTATTAAATGCGACCGTTAAAGCGGAAAGATAAGGCCAAACGGTTCCGTCGTTGCGGAAAAGATAGGCGAACTTGCCCACCTTTGTGGAAAGAGAACCCAAGTTTTCCCACCGTGGCAAGGGGCAAAAGCGTAAGGCGAGAGATTTAGCCGAGTTTTATTCGTCGTTGCGGAAAAGACAAGTGAATTTATCCGGGGCTGTGGGCGATTTTATGTAACTTAAGCAAAACAATTCATTGGAGAAGAAGGAAATGTTCATCTGCCCTTTTGCGGAAGAGTTGATCGGAAATGTCCGCCGTTGCAGAAACAATAGGCGAGTTACTCTGGTGTTTCGGAAAAAGAACCTTAACTCTTCCATCGGGCCAGACTTGTTCGTCGAAAAGGCCGTTGTGGTATACTTACGCGAGTTTCTCCGTCGTTGCAGAGGAATTTAATTAAAACCTTCTGTGATTTCGCAGACATTTAATCGATTTCCTCCGACAAAGAGGACGGAATGTCTTAAACCTTTCGCCGTTGCGGCTCAAATCCTTGAGTTTTACTTAGTAAAAAAAAAACAAATGAACTCATAACTCAAGCAGGCAAAAGGCCTCTTTCAAGAAAAACTAAGGAAAACTAAGATGGCCTCAGACTCTTAGAAAAACAAAGGAGGGACCCCTACGTAAATATTGTATCCAGTTAGTGTGATTGTAGGTAGGTGGTGCTAGAAAAGGATTTTCATGTTGCAAAGGTTGTGCTCGAGCTAGTGAAGTCGCACTTATGGTCTATAAATCTGTTGTAAACAAGAAAGCCTCGACATGCATTTATCACTATATCTTGATAGGATTCGTCTGGTGTTGTGCATGGATGGGCATAGGTTTAGAGGGTCCATGATAGAACCGCTGGCTTTGAGCTTAGCAATAGTGGAATGGAACTGCATGTGAGGGCTGTAGCAACTTTAAAAATGGAAACAAGCAATATATGTAATCAATTTGGGGGAAAAAAATTGCAATATCCATACTGGATTATGTTGCACTTTTGATATGTTAGAGTTTGCAATATCGATACTGTATTCATTGCAGTTTTGATACCTTAAATTTTGCAATATCCATACTAGATTAGCTACAGAATGTAAATAATGTGAACAATACATTAAGCTTTCAAATGATGAAAGAAAATAGTTTCAGGGCATTGAAAGTCATGTGATATTTGGATTAAATTGTGCAATTCCATGTAGACGATCCCATTGGAACTGACAACCCTGATTCATTGAATACTTTGCATTTTATAACAAACTTTGGGTTCTGGCTTAGAGTATTGAGGGACAACAACGATATTTCTCAAGTGTGAAAACCCCAAATCTTACTATGTTAAATGTTATTTAGTCCTAAAACATTGTAGCGAGAGTGTGTTGTGTTCAATCTATGCAGCCAAAAATAGGTTTGAATGATATGTGAAATGCTCCAATATAATTCCAAAGCCAGATATTGCAATATAATTTGGGCAAGCTACTTTTTGTTGTGCTCTTTTCCTCTAAGTGTTTCTTTTTTTTCCCAAGATAGAGTAGTACAAGAAAAGTGCAGATATGAAGATTACATTTCTTGTCTTTTTTATAGAGTAGTATTTCCTTGTGTTCTATAGCCAAATATTAAATGATGGTAGGAATAGGAATACAAGATCTGAAAAAGTAGAGAATTCATTTTGAGAAAAGGAGAAGGTAGTAAAGTAATAACTATACAAAGCAGAGCTGCAAAGGAGTAGGAATGTACCTTTATGGAGTATGTGGCCGCAAAGACTTGGAAGAAAGCAGGGTCTCTTCTTGTATTATGCGTTGCACATATGGACTATCTTTCATACGTGAATACCTACAAAAGAAAAAAGGTGGAGAAATGCAAAGGCCTGACAAAGATTTAACTCTTGATATTGCAGTGAATGTAAGGCCTTGGCGGTCAATGTTGTTAATATCTATTGTTGCATTTTACAGCGTCATCCCTTGTGCTTTATGGATTGTTAAACCCCATGCCATTCGAAGTGGTACTTGCCTCCATGTACCCCTTGTGATAGGAGGGATGGGAACATAATTTGGATGGGAAGAATCCCATGGGGGGCCTTTGTAGTGGAGAAAGTCAATCACAACATAAGATGGCAATGTAGGCGGTTGATCATTGGAGTTGTAGAAAATTGAAATAACTTTCCCAACTGAGCCATTTACAAGTCCTGCGGAGACACATAAGTTGGCTGTCAACATAACTTCTTGACCAATTGCTAGTAGAACCTTGAATGGAATTTGTTCATCATCTACTGAGGTTTGCACATGTTGTTTCTTTTGCTCTGCAAAGCAATGTGCAATTGGCATGTTAAGGTCTTTGAGCATTTGCTTGTTGTGCAATTCAACAGAGGTATTAGTTGCGTACAAATGAGTGCAATTGTCAAATGTATGATTCTCTTCATGTGAAAGGGCTGAGGTTGACCTTGACATGAGGAGGGTCCAATCTTCAAGAGTCGGTGTTTCATTTCGGAGATTGAGTAGGAGTTGACGGAAGGAAACTTGAGAAGGCGTGTTGCCTTGTTGTCGAAAGATGGTTGAAAGAGTGACAAGAGTGTCAAATGTGTGCCAGAGAGCATTGCCTTGAGATGTACCAGCATACATGGGGATGTCCTTTACAAGGGGTAGTTGTCCAAAATCACCAAGGAAGATGATGAGAAACCACCAAAGGGCATTGTACATTGGGAAGGGAAGGCTTGACGTAAGCGATCATCCATTCGAGATAGCATTTTTGGGCCAACGAAACTCATTTCGTCAATAATGATGTATCGGATATGGCGAAATTGTTCTTGGAAGGTTGAAAGGGATTGGCCTTCAAGAGTGTGCATCTCACCAATGGGTATGTGAAGGATAGAATGTATTGTCAGCGCATGTATGTTAAAGGCAGCAATACCAGTGGGAGCAAGGAGGAGCAAGGGGGAAGGTTTGTCGCGAGAGAGATGTTGGAGTGCGGATCTAAGGCAAGAAATCAAGAAAGACTTTCTTGTTCCTGCAATGCCTTGAATGACCATTTTGAGTGGGGGAGGGCTTGTAGCATTTGTGGAGTGTGCGAGGATAAGATCAAAGGCCATGCGTTGTGTGGGAGACAAGGAGGAAGGAGAACAGGAAGATGAAAAGGTGTCTTGGGGTACTTGGGAGGACAATCGCGCGTGATCAGTGAATGATATGGCTATTGCATGCATGTGTGAAGGAATATGGTTTTCGGTCCAATTGTGTTCTTTATCAAAGTCACGATGGCCAAGCATGTCAAGGTCATCAACATAGAGGTTGTTTCCAGGGCGGAGTTGAGAAAGGAGTTCCCATTCATCCATGGTAGGGGCTGAGGGAAAGTGGTTGGAAGTAGAAGTAGAGTCATCAGAGGGAGGTGTACTAGGGGCTTCTGGCAAACGATCAACATGCCATGCAATGTATGTGTCTTTAATGTGAAGCCAATTAGAAGTTATGGCCAATTCTGTGGATCCAATGTCATCGTGGAGGTTGCGAAAAGGTTTGTATAGGAGGAGCTCACTCCAACAAAAGGAAACAAAGGAATCTGCAGTAAAGGGTGGAATGGTAGTGAAGCGAGGAAAGACATGAACAATTTTGGGAGGGTAGTTTGGTTTCCATTGGGAGTGCTTTCTATGAGATGAGTATGACCAAGAGCGTGCAGCTTCAAGAAGGGTAAGATGTTCGAGTGCAGCGGGTCGTTGCATGTATGCAAAAATGAAGGTTGGTGTTGGTGGGGTATCAAGAGAGTCATTGGAAATACGTCGGAAAACACTTTGGCTAACATTCAAGGATAGAAAGGAACGACTAAAACAACAAAGAGGGAGCTTTTGGAGCATGTGGCAAGTCTCTTGTGCGCCAATGTCTCGATCTGCAGCAGTTTCTGACAGAAAGCGTCTTATTGGTTGAAGGATTGGTGCATCATGTGGAGTTGCATGTGCAAGATGAGAAAGAAGTGCGTGGTAGATTTCTGATTTCAGCTCTGCCTTTGCTGCATATTTAGAAATATATTTGAGTACAGCATGTCTAGAGAGAACAGGTTGGCAATCAACATTAGCTCTCCAAATTGAGAGCATGGTAGGGTTGTGAATATTTAGGAGGGCATCTTTCCTTGCAGGGTTGTATGTTTTCCGACCATTTGCATCAATGAATAAGGAAGAGGTAGGTTGTAGTTCAAATGGAAAGTCGTAACGACATTGAAGAGATGATCCTTTTTTGCGGAGGCAAGAAGATTCAGAACATTTTGTGTGCCTTTGGACACAATTAACAAGTTCTTCATAGTCATCCAAGCGATTAGTTGAAAGTATGGAATGTGATCCAATAGCGCATGGACCATTTATAGTAGAGGCTTGGAAGGATGGCGTTTGAGAATGGTTAATGCGAGGATTCCATGCTGTAACAAACTTGTCAAAGTATTGTTTTGCATCTTCAACCTTGGAAGCATTTTCCCAGTCTAATGTGTCCATATTGGGTGCATTGTCCAACCATAGGAAGCCATGTATATGCGTCGATCCCCTGTGTTTCCATTCATACCTACATGGAAAATATAGATGTTAGGAACGAACATTTGAGGTTTTGAATACATTGAAAGTTGATGGGAATATGGTTTGTTAGCAACCTGCACCAGTAGTCTTTTGTAGAAAGGCCTTTTTGAAGAACCTCTTCCAGGAATATTTTGAATCTTTTGTCCATGTATTGAGATGCAACGTGCGGATTGGATATAAGGTTGCAAATTCTCCATTGGTGTTGTTGATGTGAATCAGTTGGAGCTTGTCTAGGCATCAAAGAATGCAGGTCCAGCCATTTCGTGTCAGTTGTGCTGAGCGTGAAGAAGAATGTCCCTTGTTATGCGATCATGTCAGTTAGTTCACCTTTGCTTTTGTTCCAGTAGGAGCATGTCCCTCGAAGGGTGGAGCCAAACTGCATGACCTGCTCGGCTATTTTAGCATTGGGCACGTCTTGTAATTGTTGTTGAAGTTCTTAAATTGTTGGAGGCAACATATCTTCAATGTTATGTTTTACAAACACGGAAGCAGTAGAATGGATACGATGGCGCATCATGAGGTTATATATGTAATAACGGAAACGAGGATGTTGGCCAAATCTATTGTCATGGTATCAAAGTAGGTGTAGTGCATAATTGTCGATACCAACCTATTGAATGTGTGGTTGTTTAAGCATTGCAAATCCAATGGGAAACAAGGTTGGGAAGGCCATTGAGAGGAGGCCTATTGTGTTGTACTCATTGATAGGGGAAACGTCTATTGGGGGCCAGTCAATGCAAGGTGGAGTGGGGGCATTGCTTGTGCCCAAGAAGCGTTTGATTTCATCAACCTCAGTTCTACAATTTGTTTGTGTAGGTATAAAGGAGGAGGATTATTCTTCATGGGGTTGAAGGAAGCCGAGTGATTGAATAGTAGCATTTGAGGTATTGTCAACAAGTGGGGTTTCCTCGACTCTAACATGACGAAGTAGGGAGAAAATGTCGGTTGGTTCAAGAGGCAAAGAATCCAATGCAATTGAGTTAACTTGAACATCCTTGTAGTAGGGGTCATTTGAAAGCTTGTATTCAAGAGCATCAAGAACACGTGTTCGACTAACAAAGAATTCAGAAGGCTTCTTCTTAGGATTGGATTTACGAACAATAAGGATGTCAATGTCTGAGAGTAAGCGAGGGAGGAAAGTGGCAATGCTAGAAATGTTTTGCGGGAAGCTAATAGTGTGGCCAGAATATGTATATTGGCCCCCACGAGCATGAGTGACTTGTAAAATTGCATTAACACGAGATATGAGCATTTCTTCAACTTGAGTAAGGACAGCTAGCACAGTTGGTTGTATCTCGGGATCCATGTTGTTTGCTAAGGAGTAGCGATGGACATGTTTTTCCGCAATGCATCGAGAACATGCAGATGCACCAGAAAAGTGCTTTGTTTACATTCCAGGATAAGACTCCATGCATATAGAGCATACATTCATGGGAGAAAATTTGTCTAGCCTTGTACGGAATTGCTGTTGTGCAGCATCTAGGTCGATGTTTGTTGGATGGGTTGGGGTGGATGTGGATGGTGCGGAGGGTGGTAAGGGAGGTTGAACAACGTGAAATGGAGAAGGGATATGAACAAGTTGTCGAGCAGCTCTATATAGAAGGCGTTGGCGCTTGTTGTTTTGTTTTTTCTTTTCAACATATAGAACTTTTCTGCGTGCATTGATTTGATCATTGTCATCATTGGTTGACATGGCTACAAAAAAAAGTGTTTTGTGGTTATCAACTTTATAGTGACTTTGTTGGAAGAGAAACATACTATATATTCAATCATTAAAAAAGTAAACAAAGGTAGAGTGTAAAAGATAAATGGAGCATTGACAATTTATGCTAAGTTGTTGCAAGAAGTATAAAGTTGACAAAGCGATCTTCATTCTAAGTATACATTTGAAAGTGGAAAGATAGGTTGCAATCAATATGTAATTTAAGAAAATGTTACAACAAAACTAAATCATATAATATTTAATACTGCTCATTGATGGTTACAAGTATCACTTAAACAATCTTCATTTTAAGTATAAATCTGTTTATAAACAAATGAAGTATAAAGTTGACAAAGCAATCTTTATTCGAAGTATAAATTTGAAAGTGGCAAGATAGGTTGGAATGAATATGTAATTTGACAAAATGTTACAACAAAACTAAATCATATAATATTTAAGACTGCTCATTGATGATTACAAGTATCACTTAGATAGCAGTGTTTATACAAAAAAGTTTGTAGTGGATAACTATCAAGCAGGAAGTACAAAAAGTCAGATTTGAAGAGTACAAAATGTGTGGAAAAGTGTTATCAAAGGTAGAGTTCAAAGCCTGTGAGAAACTGGACGTGTATTAAGCACAATGGCTTCGCTTCGATCTAGGGAATCAACAGGTGCCAATGACGATGAAACCTCCTCGGACATAACTAGAAGCACCTTCAAGCGATCATTTGAATTAAAAGTCTCCGTCTTTACTGATAAGGTTAGAAGATAATCTCGAGCACAAACACGTTGAACAATTTCCATGAGAGATGTTGGATCACTTGAGAGAAGGCATAAATCTCTTGCAGATATGCCCATGAGTTGTTGCGCAGAATCATCGAAAGCTATGATACCGTACAACTGTCCAGTGGCATCCATTAGATCAAGTTTGAGTATGTATCGATAAGCACACTTTGTAAATTCCCCATCACATTTTACATAATGCCATACATTACCAACTTTGTGGGAATTTTTTTTCATGCATTGTATTCCATCAACAAATAGAGGACATGCAAGGAAATGAAAGTCATCGATGTTAATGTGGGTGATTGTAGCAATAATTGAATACCAAGTTGCTTTTTCATAGGGTTGGAGAGATTGAAGCAAAGAGATGGAAAGCCATTGTCAGCAAACCATGTTTGGAGAAGTTGAGCTTCCTCAATATTTGGGTTTATAAGGAGGTTGGTGTTCGAGATGGTCCCAATGGTTTTTCCATTGAACTCTGTAACACGTCCACCTTTAATTTCAAGGATAGGGGGAGTAGGAAAACCTCAAAGGATTCCAAGGTGGGAACCCTCGATTGTGCAGTGATCACCCCAAAGTGTTATGTCTATGCTATACCCAGACATGTCCCTCAACCCAATTGTTCTCCAAATGGTTTCAGAACCATCCCTTTTGCATATAGTTGATGTAGGGGAAACAGAAATCACAATTCCAATAAGGTCAACCATGGAATTGAGGGGTGTAGTTTTGATGTCATGGATAGATTTAAAGTGGAAGCAATGAAAAGGGATTAATGGGCACTCTTCCAAACATGGTTGAATTGTTGAGGAGGGGTTAAGAAAAACATCGAAAGAACTTGTCAAATGGTTGTATGTTGGGTTGACCAGTTTAATTGTGCCATTTGAGATAGTGTAGACTATGCCAACTTGTATTTGGTCATATAATAAGGTGGCTAGTTCATTGAAAGCAGAGATATGAATCTCATCTTTGGTAGCACTAACAAGGTCAAAGCCAAAGAGTTGACCAGGCCCTTTTTGATTGGTGTAGGCGGTTATACTTGTCTTTGCAATAACTCGACCTTGAATGAGCCAAGTTTTGTTGGAAGGGTTGAGCGATGTGAATTGAAGAGAAGGTGCAATAGGGTTTGCGGTTGCATTTTGCGAGCAAGGTATGGCAAGTGAAGGGGTTTGGGGATCAAGGGCATTGATTTCTGGAACAGATGAACTGCAGTGGGAGGTAAAGCTGGGGGTAAATTTGAAAGGTCATGGATCTCCAACTATCGCTGTTTCCAAAGTGAAAATTTCAAATGTGCCCAATGCGATAGTCCTGCCAAGAAGAATTAAGGTAAGTAAGTATAAGTAAAAAATATGCTACATTTATTGGGAGTGCAATCTAAAACAAGTTAAAATAAGATGTAGAAATCAAATCATACGTTGCATTGTGCATAGTGTTGCATGTACAGTTGATGACTTTGATGATTGAACCTGCTTGGAGTTGGTGGTTTTCCACAACGCTATTGTAGCTAGTTGGAAGCAATGTATCGTGGCTATGAATTCCATCAGAGATAGAGATTCGGAAGTGAGCAGTTGCTGAGTGAGAGAGTTGAATCGATTGAGAGCAACAACTTGTACAAGTGGGCATAAGTCAACAGCACCATTCATCAGAAGTGAAATAGCATTTTCAGTCAATAGAGTGTCCATACCGTCGTACTGGAAATAGGTGCACTACAAAAGCAACCTGGAAAAGGGGCGATATTGCTATTAAGTGTAAAGATAAAAGATGTAGGAGAACATGGAAAAGATCATTTCATATGTCAATCAATACATAATAGTATGTGTGGGAAGCATACACAAATGAAGGGTTTGAAATTGGTTTCCTTTCAGTAATGGACATGCCTATTAGAGTAATAAGGAAACATGTAGAAACAACATCATAGATTCTTTATTTTATTTGAAACTTACATTGTACATTATTGAAAGAGTTAAGATGTGACAGAAGGTTAGAAGAGTAGTTGGCATGTAAAAAAGACAAAAAGTTGTCAGGTTCTAGTTAGCAGTTTAAGAGCATAGGAAAAAGGGCACAATAGATAGAAATATCACTTGCATGCTATAGAATGTGAATTATCACTAGCTGCCCTGAATTATACCACTTATTAAATGCTTACATTGAAAAAGTTGCTTTTGTTAATTCTACCAATATGCTAAATAGGGCACCATGAGAAAAAAAATCCAAGAATCTAGTAAAGGTTAACATTTTTGTCAAGGAATTTTGTGTTCCACAGAGTAACAAACCGTTAGTTTTTTTGTGGTACTATTCACTATTGGAATTACCCATCTAAAAATTTATGACGGTTGGTTCTAACAGTATCGCACTTTAAGCGAAGTTGGAACGAGTCTTTTGAAAATGAAACAAGGTAAACATATGTAGCAACTGATAAAGGGTATTTTGGTAGAAATATTATGCTTTTTCAGTGTTTGCTAAAATGGCCTGAATGCAACAAAAGGTTTAGGAAAATGGTCTAATATGAATCAGACCGGCTAGTTCCTAGGGCCTCGTTAGGAGAAGGCCAAATTGATTATGAGCTCTATCAACAATATATCTATAGAAGGACTTCGATTCTGACTATATGAGAATGCGGAAGGAAAGGAAAAAACATATGCATAGTTAATGAAAGAAGTCAATAGTACTGCTCAGTATATAGAAATTGATAACAACATGGCTGAGTGCATAAGAAGCAAAACACCTTGTGGCACTCTTGTAGTAGTTGGTCAAAGAAGTGCAAACACATCTATTGAATGAATGAAGTGCAAACTTGTGCTTTGAAATGCCTTTTTCATTCTCAGCGGGAATATTTTTTGCAAATAGAGTTTTAGAGCTTATGTATAAGACTTTTTATGGTGAACAGAAAATCAGAACAATTGAGTTAAGATGTGATAGAAGGTTAGAAGAGTAGTTGGCATGTTAAAAAAGCACAAAGTTAGGTTCTAGTTAGCTGTTTAACAGCATATGAAAAAGGGCACAATACATAGAAATATCACTTGGATGTTGTAGAATGTGAATTATAACTTGCTGCCCTGAATTCTATCACTTATAAAATGCTTACATTGAAAAAGTTGTTTCTGTTAATTCTACCAATATGCTAAATAGGGCACGAGAAGAAAACAATCCAAGAATCTAGTAAAGGTTAACATTTGTGTAAAGGACTTTTGTGTTCCATAGAGGAACAAAGCATTAGTTTTTTTTGTGGTACTACTCATTATTGGGATTACTCATCTAAAAATGTATGACAGTTGGTTCTAACAATACCGCACTTTTTAAGCGAACTTGGAACGACTCTTATGAAACTGAAACAGGGTATACATATGTACCAACTGATAAAGGGTATTTTGTAGAAATATTTTGCTTTTTTTGTCTTTGCTGAAATGGCCTGACTGCAACAAAAGGTTTAGGAAAATGGTCTAATATGAATCAGACCAGCTAGTTCCTACGGCCTGGTTAGGAGAAGGCCAAATTGATTATGAGCTCTATTAACAACATATCTATGGAGACTTTGATTCTGACTATATGAGAATGCAGAAGGAAAGGAAAAAGCATATGCATAGTTAATGAAAAAAGTCAATAGTGCTGCTTAGTATATAGAAAATGAGAACAACATGGCTGAGTGCATAAGAACCAAAAAACCTTGTGGCACTCTTGTAGTAGTAGATCAAAAGAAGTGCAAACACATCTATTGAATGAATCAAGTAGAAACTTGTGCTTTGACATGCATTTCAATAGTATTATGCATGGTGCTTTATATATATATATATATATATATATTGCAGTTGTTTTGCTCATTTTGTAAGGCCCAATTTTGATTCTTTTAAAGGTTTTTTCCTTTTTTTTCACTGGTTGAAACCCTAAAGATGTTCTATAAGATGACCGCTGCCCTACTTCTAGGACACAGAGCGACTGAACAACTGTTTCAGAGTTTCAATGAGGGTGAGAACATGGCCAGCGGTGCAGATATCTAACAGTAGGTGAGTAGTGATATTTTCAACAATGATATTAACCCTGATACTGAGCAGTATTCAAGGTGAAGAAACAAAGAAGCAAGCTATCATAGGAATCACTGAATCAGTGAACTTACAACTACAGGTATGTAAACTTCAAAGTTTAAGTTTAAACTTGATTGTTTGAGTTTCACAGTTCCGAGTTTGAAAATTTGTTGCAGTTCATTGTTTCACTGTTACAATGAGTTCTTCCTATAATTTGGAAAATTTTCAGAAGGTCAGGAAGTATTCATATCTTTTCCTTGTTAGTCTGAGGGTTTTGCTAGACGTGCTTGTTACTTATATTGCTTAATTTGATCGTTTAGGAAACTTGCTTTCAGTTTGTCCTGGCCTCTTCCATTGAAAACAAGGATGCCTAATTTCTACATAAATTATATTCAAAATTATATTTAACTCTGAGATAGGTACAAAGGCCAAAGTAGCAAATGACTTGTATTTTCCATTTGCATAAAGATGCCCTTCCCTTTTGGAAGAGACTTATAAAAGGTAGCAAATCACTTCTATTTTTCAGTTTCATAAAGATGTCGTTAGGCTTTTGCAAAGTCACGAAAAGTAATATGTTGGGCATTTGTTTCTGGGCTTAAATGCTTTGATTAACAGGGTACATAAATATAGCTTTCTGATTGTGGTACTTTGATTGCAGGCATGGCATGCATACATGGAAGACTGTCAGTCTCATGCAAGGGCATGAGAACAGGAACAGAGCCAGAAAGGAATTTCAATAGTGGGTGAGCAGCAGGAATAGGTTATTGCAGAACCAGCAAACAACACAATTCTGAGAAAATAAAAGATTAATTTTCCAGAAGGGGCAAACTTTATAGGAGACAAAATCTGTTGTAGTGCAAATTATCTGCCCAAGTTAGTAGAAACATATATTGGTAAACACAAGGAACTGAATATCTATCAATCAAGCACCGTTTCATGTGAAACCAGTAAATAAATCACATACATGATTAAATTCTAACTTTAAAAGCTGAACATACAAGTAAACGAGTAAATAGAGGGTACATAAATATAGCTTTCTGATTGTGGTACTTTGATTGCAGGCATGGCATGCATACAGGGAATACTGTCAGTCTCATGCAAGGCCAGTAGAAGAGGAACAGAACTAGCAAGGAATTTCAATAGTGGGTGAGTAGCAGGAATAGGTTATTGCAGAAACCAGCAAACAACACAATTCTAAGAAAATAAAAGATTAATTTTTCGGAAGGGGAAAAATTTATAGGAGACAAAATCTGTTGTAGTGCAAATCATCTGCCCAAGTTAGTAGAAACATATATTGGTAAACACAAGGAACTGAATATATATCAATCAAGCACCTGTTTTCATGTGAAACCAGTAAATAAATCACATACATGATTACATTCTAACTTTAAAAGCTGAACATACAAGTAAACAAGTAAATAAATAACAGTGCAGTGACAGGAACATACTATAGTTTCCAGACAAAAAAAAAAAAAAAAAAGAGACAACAAAACCTTGTTGCTTGTTATAACAACAAATATGAGTTTGGTCTTCCATTGAAAACAAGGATGCCTAATTTATACATAAATTATATTCAAAATTATATTTAACTCTAAGATAGGTACAAAGGCCAAAGTAGCAAATGACTTATATTTCCCATTTGCATAAAAATGTCCTTCCCTTTTGTAAGAGACTTAGAAAAGGTAGCAAATGACTTATATTTTCCAGTTTCATAAAGATGTCGTTAGGCTTTTGCAAGTCAGGAAAAGTAATATGTTGGGCATTTTTTTCTGGGCTTAAATGCTTTGATTAACATGGTACATAAATATAGCTTTCTGATTGTGGTGCTTTAATTACAGGCATGGCATGCATACAAGGAAGACTGTCAGTCTCATGTAAGGGAAGGAGAAGAGGAACAAGAACCAGCAAGGAATTTCAACAGCGGGTGAGCAACAAGAATAGGTTATTGCAGAACCAACAAACAACACAATTCTGAGAAAATAAAAGATTAATTTTCCAGAAGGGGAAAACTTTATAGGAGACAAATCTGTTGTAGTGCAAATTATCTGCCCAAGTTAGTAGAAACATATATTGGTAAACACAAGGAACTGAATATATATCAATCAAGCGCCATTTCATGTGAAACCAGTAAATAAATCACATACATGATGAAATTCTAACTTTAAAAGCTGAACATACAAGTAAATGAGTAAATAGAGGGTACATAAATATAGCTTTCTGATTGTGGTACTTTGATTGCAGGCATGTCATGCATACAGGGAAGACTGTCAATCTCATGCAAGGCCAGTAGAAGAGGAAACAGAACCAGCAAGGAATTTCAACAGCGGGTGAGCAGCAGGAATAGGTTATTGCAGAACCAACAAACAACACAAATTCTAAGAAAATAAAAGATTAATTTTCCGGAAGGGGCAAACTTTATAGGAGACAAAATCTGTTGTAGTGTAAATCATCTGCCCAAGTTAGTAGAAACTTATATTGGTAAACACAAGGAACTGAATATTATCAATCAAGCACCGTTTCATGTGAAACCAGTAAATAAATCACATACATGATTAAATTCTAACTTTAAAAGCTGAACATACAAGTAAACAAGTAAATAAATAACAGTGCAATGACAAGAATAGACTATAGTTTCTAGAAAAAAAATCCAAAAGACAGCAAAACCTTGTTGCTTGTATAACAACAAATATGAGTTTGGTCTTTCCATTGATAACAAGGATGCCTAATTTATACAGAAATTATATTCAAAATTATATTTAACTCTGAGATAGGTACAAAGGCCAAAGTAGCAAATGACTTATATTTCCCATTTGCATAAAGATGTCCTTCCCTTTTGTAATATACTTAGAAAAGGTAGCAAATGACTTATATTTTCCAGTTTCATAAAGATGTCGTTCGGCTTTTGCAAAGTTAGGAAAAGTAATATGTTGGGCATTTTTTTATGGGCTTAAATGCTTTGATTAACAGGGTACATAAATATAGCTTTCTGATTGTGGTGCTTTAATTGCAGGCATGGCATGCATATAGGGAAGACTGTCAGTCTCATGCAAGGGCAGGAGAAGAGGAACAAAACCAACAAGGAATTTCAACAGCCGGTGAGCAGCAGGAATAGGTTATTGCAGAACCAACAAACAACACAATTCTGAGAAAATAAAAGATTAATTTTCCAAAAGGGACAAACTTTATAGGAGATAAAATCTGTTGTAGTGCAAATTATCTGCCCAAGTTAGTAGAAACATATATTGGTAAACACAAGGAAGTGAATATATATCAATCAAGCACCATTTCATGTGAAACCAGTAAATAAATCACATACATGATTAAATTCTAACTTTAAAAGCTGAACATACAAGTAAACGAGTAAATAAATAACAGTGCAGTGACAAGAACAAACTATAGTTTCCAGAGAAAAAAAAAAAAAAAAAGCAGAACCTTGTTGCTTGTTATAACAACAAATATGAGTTTGGTTTGAGAGGAAAACCTTGATTTTGAATAGAAAACAAGAACCTTTGCCTCCCGAAGAGGGTCGTTGCTTCGTAAAAGACAAACAAATTGATGGGGATTCGAATAAGTGAGATGATATCAAAATAACAGTAGCAAAGAACAATACAATCACAGAGGTTTCACCCATCGAATTTTATAAAGGATTACGAGGAAAGGGGGTGCATTGGTGTCTGAGCGCATTTAAGCATTGAAATCTGTTCTCCTATCTGCAGAAGATAGAATGTCCATGAGGTCCAATCAGTCAACTTTATGTATATGTCGATAGGCAAAGATCGGTACTACTGAACCAATATTCATAATTTCTTGATGGATGAAACCCAAAGAAATAAATGTTGACGTGGGAAACCTTATGGAAGGTTATTCCATGTCCAATCCGTAATTGAATGCTCAACTTTACAAAAAGAAAATGTAGCTACAACTCTGATCAACAATTAAGGTAGGATACATTGACTACCCTTGATCATTTAACTTTTCTGTATAAACAAAACTATGAGCGACAATTTGGAAATTTACTTCCTCTTTCTAGATGCAACAATAAAATTTGAAGGCAAGATATTAATGGCAAAGAAACACTAATTTATCAATTCGTGAGTCAATGAAGCTCCACGAAACCTATAATTCCTCCATTCTGACAAAATAGTACAAAATTCAAATAATATGAAGCACTAAGGCCTCTTTTAGGCATTAAAGAAGCTATCTGCACCATTTCTTAGCGTCAAACACTTCTTACAAGAGAAAACCCATTGATTTCTTCTAAAACTCCAATCAAATTCGAATAAAGATCAAGTTCGAAATCACCAGTTTTCCCCTATGTGGTCGCAGGTATTTAGCCATTGTTTACCGATTGTTTCGCAAGAGAAAACCCATTGATATCTTTAAAAACTCCAGTCAAATTCGAATAAAGATCAAGTTCGATTTCGGCAGTTTTCCCCTAAGTGGTCGCAGGTATTTGGGCATTGTTTGTCGACTGTTTCGCACGTGTTATGGCTTCTTCGGCGACTAAGGTTTCTTGGGCGAAAGCTGGTTCGGTCCCTTGTATTTAAATGATATTGTGGAGTGGCACAAATTCGCCAGAGAGCGCGTCAATAATATTGAACTGTAGGAATCCTCTTGAGCTGAAATTAATGGCAAAGAAACACTAATTTATCAATTCATGACTCAATGAAGCTACACGAAACCTATAATTCCTCCAGTCTGAAAAAATAGTACAAAATTCAAATAATATGAAGCACTAAGGCCTCTTTTAGGCATTAAAGAAGCTATTTGCACGATTTCCTAGCCTCAAACACTTCTTACAAGAGAAAACCCATTGATTTCTTCTAAAACAACCATTTTTCCAGGCAGAAACTTCCCGCGACCTTGTAACTTTCAGATTTGGTATTCCTGTCGAATAGTCCAACAGCGTTACCATTGAATGAGTCAGCTGTAAAGTATATGGCTTAGTTTTTTCATCACGCCTGTATATAAATAGAAGGTCCACATTCTTTACGAATTTGAAAAGTAACCTAACCCATTTTTACATCTTATAAAAGAATGGATATGTGTTGGTATATTTGTAAGGAAATTGTGTTTAGACTCAGTTCATAATTTTATAAAATTAATGATATGTTCTGAATATTCGAAATGAAAAAGAAATGGTATTTATATTTAGTTTATAATTTTATAAAATTTATTGATAGGTTTGAATATTTGAATCGAAAATTGAATTGGTATTTAGATTCAGTTTATAATTCTATAAAAGTATTGATATGTTGTGCACAATTGAAATAAAAGTGAAATTGCAATTAAATTCGTTTCATAGGTTACAAGAGTGTTAATATGTTCTGAATGTTTGAAAAGAAAGTGAAATTGTATTCATATTCATTATATGGTTACAAGAGTATCGATATGCTCTGATCTATTTGAAATAAAATTAAAATATATATTTAAATCCATTATATAGTGTATAAGATTATTAATAGATTCGGATGTATCTGAATAAGATTTAAATGCAATTAGATTTGATATAGGTTATAAGTGTATTGTTTACGGATCATATTTGATATGATTTGAAAAGTAATTACTTCAATTAATTTAATGACACATAGGGTATAGGAATGTTCTTTTTATAACGTAGTAGCTTTTACTTATTCAATCATCCTCGTAAATGATGTGAACGTCCTACCTAAATGTCTCTGAATTCGCGGAAGGTTTTAATTAAAGTCCTCTGCAACGGCGAAGAAACTCACGTAAGTCTACCGCAACGGCTTTTTTGACGAACAAGTCTGGCCCGATGGAAGAGTTAAGGTTCTTTTTCCGAAACGGCGGAGGAACTCGCCTATTTTTTCGGCAACGGCGGACATTTCCGATCAACTCTTCCGCAAAAGGGCAGATGAACCATTCCCTCTTCTCTGATGAATTGTTTTGCTTAAGTTACATAAAATCGCCAGCAACCCCAAATAAATTCGCTTATCTTTTCAGCTTCACGCATAAAGTGGTCACAGGTATTTAGGCATTGTTTTCCAATTGTTTCGCACATGTTATGGCTTCTTCAGCGAATAAGGTTTCTTGGGCGAAAGCTGGTTCGGTCCCTTGTATTTAAATGATATTGTGGAGCGACACAAATTCGCCAGAGCGCGCGTCAATAATATTCAACTGTAGGAATCCTCTTGAGCTGAAATTTTTTCCTCTTAATAGTTTGTCTTATATATGGGTCTACAGTGACAGCAAGGGGAAATCTAGTGGCCAACTTTTTGAACTTCTTTTTCGTGATGGATTCGATGCATATATAGGTGCTCTAGTCTCTTCCATTGTATCAGTGGGCAATGCCATTTTTTCTTTTGCTGAGATCACACCAAGGCCTTTCTTCTGTTGCTCCCCTTGTTTTATTACACGAACGAAGTAAGAGAAGTGGAGTTATCTAAGATTGTCAACAAGGAAAGAGGAAATTCTGAAAATGGGTCTGCATAAACTTCCTGTCGAAGCTTCCGTTTATTATAACTTATCTAGCATGCCGAGAATTTATAGAATCACAGCCGCGTAATGGAGCATTTTCAGACTATTTGCAGTTAGCGTTACTGCAGGAGGCGGCGGCAGAGAAGCATAACCCTCCACGTGGCACGATTCCATTTGCTCCATGAGCGAGGAATCTAGCTGACGTGGAGGTTATGCACCTTTGTGGTGAAACACCTACGCATAATTAGGTGCAGTCCAAGCGTTTTTAAGGTTCTCTGTAAGAATTGTACCTGAGATCTTGTGATCTAATGACATCGTACCTGAGATCGAAGTGCAGTCTAAGCGTACCTACGATCCAATTAATTACATTGTAATAGAGAATTTAAAATTTGAATTTTATTTAAATTCCTTACATTCAATGTACTTATACACTGTATATCAATGGGCTCACTTTAGCTTAATAAACTATTAGAGATTTTGGTCCATCTTGCATCATCAAAACTGCCCTACAGCTGGGCTCACACAGATACTGTCCAGTCAACCAATTGTTGATTATATCGTATCCATATACATTTGGTAAAATGTGACATCATGGGATTCATATTTAAAGAAAAAAAAATAAATCTAAGTGAATTACTAAAGAGAACACAATATCTTATTTGGTGGGAACTAACAATATGACATAGATGTTGGAGATCTTAGAGTAAGTTATTCAAGAGAATATTTTTCATTTATTTGAGAAGGCAATAACAATGTGACATAAATGTTGGAGATCTTAGAGTAAGTTGTTCTAGAGAATATCTTTCATTTATTTGAGAAAGCAAAAAAAATTAATGGTGAAGATTATGTCATTTTAGAGGTTGGGGTTCTCTATTCACATAATTATAAAGCCTTACTGACTAACTCAACTCATCCTGAGAGTGCGGAACCTGAAGAGCTATAATAGAGCTATAGTCCCTTTTGACAATGGGGGTGGGATTTTATATTCAACAAGTGGTGTACTTAGGTAATAATGTGCTAACTAAGGGTCACACATCTCAAATAGGACAATTTAAACGTAGATATGATATGCGATCGGAAACCCTCCTATGGTGGCTGCATGGCTAAATAAATATAATATGATCATATGTAACCAAGAATTTCTCATGGTTCAACCAACACGGAACTTATTTATTTCCTTCCTATAATATGGAATTTGGATTATTATTCCCCATTGGATTGGATTAGTCCCATTGGTTTATTATTCTCATCCCCTACCAATTGCAAGAGGTAGTAAATTTAAAGTTTTAAATCCTATTGTTGTCTCCTACCTACCTACTATGGTTTCTCCAAATTAATTTGAACTTATTTTACACTTTTAACTTTTGGATTTGCAATGTATGTTCATTATATACTTTGGAATGTACAATCAAATAAAAATAATGATTATATTATATAATTTTTTGAATTAATAAATAAAAATGATAATTAAAAAAAAAAGCTTAAAAACAATTCTCATTTCAAATAATATACAAATAAAAATGAAAACAATAAGATCTTAAAATGTAATTCTAATTTTAATTAAATTTTTTTTTTTTTTTTAATCTAAATATTGATTATTTTATTTTATTATGTTAATCAATATATATATATATATATATATAAAATTTGTAATTTGATAACTTAACTAAAATAAAAATAAAATCTAATTATTTTTATCAATTAAGATTAAATAAATGAATTATTTTTATTTAGAATATTGATTATTTCATTAATATATGTTAATCAATTTATATATAACATAATTTTTTAT
This sequence comes from Larix kaempferi, assembly GCA_027924585.1. NCBI lineage: Eukaryota > Viridiplantae > Streptophyta > Pinopsida > Pinales > Pinaceae > Larix > Larix kaempferi. Next base: position 1,631,008 of record BSBM01001018.1, read on the forward strand.
ATTTGTTATACAATTAGCACAACCACTTAATTTGTGGTTGGCAAGTTAAGTGTCACAAATAAATAATGAGTTATTTCTCATGGAGCCACTTATCCATGCATCAACTAAGAGTTATCTACGTATTAGCTACCAGTTATCCATGCATCAACTACCAATTATTTTGTATGTTCTATTTTTTTATAATTGTTTATTTTGAATTAGCTCAAATGGTAAAGAATGAGAAGTTGTAATTGGTTGTAAATAGAAGGTCAAATCTTGTTATTTATAGATGACTTTTTTTAATAAATAATTATTTTTTACTTAGGAACAGAGACAACTAGCATATTAAATTGAACTTTTTTTAAAAATATATTTCAACATGACATATTATATAGAAGTATAATTGAGAGTAGTATAATTTTGTAATATTTTTTCAAAATTTAGTAATATAAAAATAAAGTTTTTATTCATTTAGAACTTATTAAATTTTGGATAATGTACTTAAATTTAAAATACCACAAAACTCTTAAAATGTATTCCATTATAGAAAACTTCCATATAATAGTAAAACTCCAATCATATCTAAAATTTCTACTAATTCATTTATTGATGAAAAAAAATATTGCAAAAAAACAAATAGAATCATTTTACTATAAAATTGATTTATATTCTATTAAAAACAAAACATCATAAACTGAAATTTTACCAATGCATTATTTTACATTACATTGACATTTATCAAAATCATTGGGTAACTCTAACTAAATACAATCCACATTAAATAAAATATATTATGACGATGGGCCTTCCTTAAAAAGAAAGCCCATGTCTCCCTCATAAGTGAGATATTTCCATTTAGTCACAATCAAAACACTAAACAATTCACTTATATCAAATTCTATTTTGCATTAGAGTGGGAAATGCTAACTAAAAAAATTATAATGTAAAAAGAGATTAAAATATCATTTGATCTCGTCAAGTTAATATAGTCATGGGTTTTCTATAGTAGGGTGATGGATTTTGATTTGGTGGATTATTTTGATGATCCCATAGAGGCCCATCATATATAAAGGTTTTCTCGGGTCTTTTATGATAGGAAGATAAGTTGAAAAACACAACTTTCAAAAATAGGTATGTGAGGACCTTGAAAAAAATGCAGATTTGGGTGATCGGAAGGGAATGTCTAGCCATAATAAGTTGGACAACATTTTAATGAATTAGACATCACTGAAATTTATCAATCCAAGAGAAGTGTAGTATGAATTAGTTATGTCAAGTGGGAAACTAGTTTTGGTTGGATCTTTTTCTATGTGGGTGGATCGCATGGGTGATTTTGCATTTAGTATACCTCCTAACAATCATAGTAAGGGTGGAGTCGATATTTTTCTCAACACACTGAAAGGTAAGGGTTTATCATGTTCAAATGATGTTGGTAATTATGTTTGTGGTTTTGATGCTATTAAGGAGCATTTTTCTTCTATATCGAAGGAAAGTTGTAGAGACTTCTGTATCCAATATGAGGATGGGCTAGTAAAACTGTTGATTTTGGAGTTACCCAAAGATCTGGTGGTGGATGCTACTTAGGATAGTTGGTTTAGAAGAGCCACATCTCAAAGATGATTTAGTTTGAAAAAGTGAAAGGTGGTTGAAAAGAAAAGGGTGGAGTTGGAATCCCAAAAATAATACCGAGAGAGGAAGGTGGTAAGGAAGCACTTCAAATGGAAAAGGGGAGGGATCTTTTAAGAGAAATAAAATTAAATGTGTAAAACATAAAAGCGAGCCAGTGAATTTAGTATTGGGTGAAGATGCTAAGATGAATGAGGTGGTTAAAATGGCATTTCAAGCATTAGTGGGTTGTTTTCATGGGTGAAAGGTGTGTGAAGTATCAGTTTGGGTTTGGTTAAGAAGAGAGTTGGAACCTTGTTTAAGATATGTGCTAACACATTATGTGTTGGATAGAAGATTATTGGCATTTGTAATTCGATCCAAGGAGGATGTGATAAAATAGTGTTTTCTCATTGAAGGTGGAAGTCTTCACCATTAATTATCAAGAGTTGGTCACCTTAATTTTCCAAATAGTTGTTGTTGGTACCAAAATCTACCCCATCAAAATTTTCAGCTCTCTGGCAAGTTTGAGTCAAATTTGGTCAAGACTCTTGTCCTCCTAGATGTTAGTACTAATTTTGTCATTGAAAAAATTTAAAGATCCAACAATACATTGACTGGAAAGACTAAGGAAGGCTCTACTGGAAGTTAGAAAGACTATTAACATTTTTACCAAAGCCCTGATTTTTTGTGTCAACTTGGTGAGTTTCCTTTCATCTCAGACCAAACAAAGAGCACCAACCAGCAATGAAAACATCTAAATATCAAATGGGCGTCAGAATATTGAACACTTAGAGAGAGTTTGTCAAAGCTTCCAAGTGACAAGTCAAGTCTTAAGTGTATAGAGGGCATAGCCCACGCGTCGAGCATTCTGAATTATGTGCATACAGCAAGCGTCATTGGGTTTCATACAACAAAGTATTCAAATTATGAAAAATGCCAAGAACGTTGAGCCCATCTAAACACCAAATGCACGGTAGTTCTTAAGCAGCCATGTGCGCTCTTAAAGTGAAAATATTGACAGGTTATGTTGTTGCGGAGAAACTTAAGATATTGCAGATGGATGAGCAGAAATTGTATATTTTCCAATTTCCTTTTATTTCCAATTGTCATTGCTAGTAGCAGCTCGTTTTTTTCTTCTAGCAGACTTCGACCGGGGATTGGAGAATAGCTTTGTGATGCCCTCTATCTCTCCAAAAGCTGTCGCTACTGGAATTGTGAGCTATCGCAAAAGCATAAATAGGGTTTGCAATTAAGAACCCAAAGGTGGATTACTACTGTGTCAGAAAAAAGTACTTGTGGCTCTAATGAGTCCTAGATCTTCTCTAAGAATGTATAGAATGGCTCCCTATTCTTTATATGTTGCTTAAAATTTAGTCCTAAAAGTAGTGGGTAAACCTGGTGTAGATGCATTGGATTCCAAAAGTACTTTTATTATACATATACCATCTAGAATTTATGTGTGGCTTGGACAAAATTGCGATCATGTAATACAAAGAATGAGAAAGGTTACCGACTCACAGGTTTTAAGATACAAAAGCTCGGGATCTAATTATATGCCTTGCAAATGCTTTCAAAGAAAAATTTATATGCCTCATTTAATCTTCATGACTTGCCCTTCTTCAATTATACATCAATGAAGGAAGACCCTGATTGTGAGGAACCTGCAACAATTAATTGATGAAAATATCAGAAATAGAAGAACACATAAGATATTTATTGATCGCGGGCCACTTCGAGGGGGAAACCTCTTTTGAGCAAGTTCAATACAAATAACTCATGGATGCCTACATTGGCCTCAACACGTACTTATATACTAAGTCTATGCACCAATACTATGGATCAATACCATGGAACATATAATACTACGGGACGACTTACAAAGTATATGCGTCCAATACTATGGATCAATACCATGGAACATATAATACTATGTGATGACTTACAAAGCATATGCGTCCAACAACAATATACTAACAAACTAAATAGAGGGTTGACACGGGTTCCTAACATCCCCTACCCCTTAGAAAAAGCTTTGTCCTCAAAACTTTAGATGTGGAAATTGTTGTTGAATCTAAAGGAGTGGTTCCCATGTAGCATCCTCTGGTTGCATTCTGTGCCACTAAATTAATACCTATGTGATAGATCGAGAGTGAAGCTACCGAGTGAGCCTATTGAGGATGGCCTCTGGCTCCAAAAGAATGGATCCTCCATTATCCAGTTCTGGTAAAATAGTTTGTCCTCTGATGTTGGTTCCAAGAAATTTCTTTAGACAAGAGACATGAAATACTGGATGAATGCAAGAAGAAGGAGGAAGTTCCAATTTATAAGCAACAGACCCAATCTTCTGAAAAACCTGATATGGACCAGAGAACTTTGGAGCGAGCTGATGACGCCCTTTAAGTTTTAGGGAGGATTGCTTGTAAGGATATAGATGAAGAAAAACCATATCACCTGCTTGAAAAGTGCGCTCAGAACGGTGGTGATCGGCTTGTTGTTTCATTCAATTTCTTGCCATGTGAAGATTGTCCTGCAAAATGCGAAGAATTTGATCGCGGTTTCGAAGAACCGTGCCAACTACCTGAACTGGTGAACTGTTGGGGGTGTATGGAAGAAGAACTGGTGGTGCCTGACCATAGACTGCTTCATATGGAGTCATTTTAGATGCAGTGTGGTAGGATCTATTGTACCACCATTCAATGAGAGGGAGCCACTTTTCCCACTGATGTTGTTGTTCGGAGGTAAAGCAACGAAGATAAGTTTCCAAACATTTATTGATAATTTCAGTCTGACCATCTGTCTGTGGGTGATACCCTGAACTCATCTTCAGTTTGGTGCTAGTGTGGAAAAATAGTTCTGTCCAAAAATGACTGGTGAAAGTTGCATCACGATCCGAGACAATGGAAGAAGGGATTCCATGAAGACGGAAGATCTCGTCTAGGAAAATTTGTGCGACTGAGGAACTGGTGAACTGTTGGGGGTGTATGGAAGAAGAACTGGCTATGCCTGACCATAGACTGCTTCATATGGAGTCATTTTAGATGCAGTGTGGTAGGAGCTATTGTACCACCATTCAATGAGAGGGAGCCACTTTTCCCACTGATGTTGTTGTTCGGAGGTGAAGCAACGAAGATAAGTTTCCAAACATTTATTGATAATTTCAGTCTGACCATCTATCTGTGGGTGATACCCTGAACTCATCTTCAGTTTGGTGCTAGTGTGGCAAAATAGTTTTGTCCAAAAATGACTGGTGAAAGTTGCATCACAATCCGAGACAATGGAAGAAGGGATTCCATGAAGACGGAAGATCTCGTCCAGGAAAATTTGTGCGACTGAGGAGGCGGTATATGGAATCGGGATGGTTTAGGGCACAAAAATGACTATATTTGGAGAGGCGATCAACCACAACCAAAATCACTATCTTCCCTCCAGATTTAGGGATTCCTTCAATGAAATCCATAGAAATATCTGTCCAAATCTGTGTAGGGATGGACAAGGGTTTAAGCAATCCCTGAAGGAGTGTCGTTTCACCCTTGTGGCACTGGAAAGTATCACATTCAACCACCATCTATTGAATTTTCCTTTTCATTCCCTGCCAAAATAAGTTACGTTGTGCCTGCTCATACGTATTGAGGAACCCAGAGTTCCCTACCGATGGAGAAGCATGGAGTTCATAGAAGACAACTTGTTGAATATTTGTGCTCTGGGGAAGCACCAAATGACCCTTGTATCTCGGGGAAGCAACATCCCAAGAGTAATGTGGTACAACAGAAAGGTTGTTGGCCAACCATTGGATGATTTGAGATAATGAGGAGCCATTGACATAGCCCTGTTGAACAGATTGCAACCAATTTCGAACAGGCATAGAAATAGTTGAAAGAGAAACTTGGTCATCAAATGTGCGAGAAAGAGCATCCGCCACCAAATTTTCCTTACCCTTCTTGTAAGTGATCTCATAGTCATAACCCATGAGTTTGCTAACCCATTTTTGTTGTGTTGGGGAGGAGACCCGTTGTTTCAGGAAATATTTCAGACTCTGGTGATCAGTCTTGATGCAGAAATCATTCCCTAATAGGTATGGTCGCCACTTATGTATTGCATGCAAAATAGCCAACATTTCCTTCTCATATGTAGAGGCGGCTAAATTCTTACCGGAAAGGGCTCTTGAAGGTGGCAATCCCGCTAGTGCAGCAAAGACACCTGCATATCTATCCAAAATTTGTTGTAGATACAAAGGAGTGGTGGAGACCGTTAATGGTTGCATCTGAATGGAATGGAGTTGAGTGATGACACCATGTGAATTTTTCTTAAGGAGCTTTTCCATGTGATGTGAATTGATGATGCGGAGAGACCCTGGTTGTAAGCCTGTCAATGTGTGTTTTTTCCCATTGACTGAAAACTGCATCCAAAGTTCAGCAAAATCCCATAAGATGGGACCAAGTGTGCATAACCATTGAGTGCCCCAAACCACATCACATTCGTCTAAGGCCAAGGAAAACATGTTGGAGCATAGGTTATAATCTCCCATAGAGATATACACATTGCGACACTTCCCCTTGCAAGGTAAGGTGCCCCCATTGGAAATCATGACTTCAAAGTTGGAGCAAGGATGGACAAAACAATAAGCCTGTTTGGCGATCCGAGGGTCAATGAAGTTATGAGTGCTACCATAATCAATGAGTATTGTAAGAGGGATCTTCTTGAAGTAACCCCTGACTCGCATTGTTTGTGGGGTGCTGAATCCGGCTAAAGCATGGAGAGATATACCTGGGTGGTCGTCTTGAGACGAAGTGTCAACATGCAACTGTTGAATGTCGAATTGATCATCTATTGTATCTGGAGCTTCTTCACCAAGTTCAGAGGCATGCATAGAATCCACATCCAAGAGATAGAGCTTTTACTCAGCACATCTATGTCCCCGAGTGAATTTCTCATCACAATTATAACAAATCCCTTTTTCTCTATGTGCCCTCATATTTGCTTTCATATTTGCTTTAGACAAATGCTTGATAGGAGTTGGTCGAGAAGCTGGCGTGATGGGAGGTTGTTGGGAAACCATATTTCTGAATGGAACAAAAGTGGATTTGGAGCATTGTTGGGATGTGATCTACCAAATTAGCCAACCCTAGGACTTCCATCATTGTGTTGGGACATAACATTTTAACCTCAGATCGGATTGCATCCTTTAGACCATTGATGAAACAACTCCTGTAGAATTCATCATATAATCCTTTTGTGTGATTGGTCAGTTTCTCAAATTCTGTCTAATACTCTCTCATAGTGCCAATTTGGCGAAGTTTAGTGAGTGCTCCTGTGAAGTCATCAAAAGTACTAGGACCAAATTGTTACAAAAGAAGTTGGCAAAAATATGTCCATTTTGGATCTTCATGAGCCTTGATGTACCAACGGTACCATTGAAGGGCTTCATGTTCCAAATGAAAAAATGCAAGTGGAACTTTTTTTCAGCGAAAAAAAACCATACTACTGGTATTCATATTATGAATCAAATAGTACAAACATTCATAAGTCATATATCAGGACTTATGTTCACAAAATTTCTGATGATCTCCAATGATCGACATCTCAAAGAAAAGGTTTTACAACAAAACAACACAATTCAAAAACTGTCATTGTTGACATCAAAAGTATTATGCAGATTGAAATATTGTTCTGCCGGGTATATCCATCCAGTCGGATCATTACCATTGAAGCGAGGAAAATCAAGCTTCGGCCCACGAAAATTACTGGAAGAAGAGAACCCAGTGTTTGCAGAATATTTGGGCTGTCGTTTATTGTTAATGGTTGAATGTTGAAGATGGAGGATAATAAAATTTTCATCCAAATCTTGGAGTTTGGTTTTGAGGGCTACAAGTTCTTCCTCCATGATTTTTGCTCTTGTGTGGGTGACAACCATAACCTGGAGTTTTTTTTTTTAATGGGTAGAAAAACAAAAACAAAAACTTCTTTAGTAAAGGAAAATTTGGATTTGGAAAAAACTGTGATGGGTAATTGGGGTTTGACTAGGTTTTGGACACTTTCTAATGGATAGGGAAGCAGAAAATGGGGATTTAAGAAGCGGGGTGAAATAATGGAAAAAAATTTCAAAGAGGGACAAAGAAGCATAAATAGGAAGTGAACACTGTGGCAAAATTTGAAGGCGATTGGGTGAAAATCGAAGAAGTTATGGCAAACCCTAAAAATAGACAGATGTGGATATTCTGGCTTCAGAAAGTGGAATTTGGGATAGGGTCCTCAGGAACGGAATATGTAGAATGGTATTTCAGGGGTTTCAGTGAATTTTCAAGGGAAATGGAGTTAAAACAAGGAAGATATGACGAAAACAAAAAATAAAAAATAAAAAACAAATTCCAGAATGGATCTGCAACGGCTCGGAATTGATCTGCAACAGTTCTAGACAGATGTAATCTATTATTTATCAGCTGGAAATAGATATGGACCCCGGGTATGCGCGGCTTCCTAAAGGTTCAAGGGATTCACTCGGCCACCAATGTTGTCTAACAACTTGCGTATTGGGGCAGTAACCCTCACTCCACGACTCAGGTAAAACTGATAACCGCTTTGCCACAAACGATAGCTCTTGGTTTACCTCATGGGTGGGAACTAGTCAATCAGGTAGGGGCCATTGCCCTTTTCGCTTACAGGTCCTCTCAATGGGCCAGCTACTTCGGGGTTCCTGTGGTACTCCTCACAATGAGTTTTAGGGCTATGCCCACGTACTTCCCACAGTTAAGCGGATAGGGATTATTCCTAGATCCGAACCTGCAATTGAAAGGAACAATATAGATGTGAAAATAAATTTGGCAGAAATTCCACCCAACGAGCCCAAGAAAGTGCTCTGATACTAGATGTGAGGAACCTGCAGCAATTAATTGATGAAAATATCAGAAATAGAAGAACACAGAAGATATTTATTGATCGCAGGCCACTTCGATGGGGCAAACTCCTTTGAGAAAGCTCAATACAAATAACTCATGGATGCCTTCATTGGCCTCAACACGTACTTATATACTAAGTCTATGCACCAATACTATGGATCAATACCATGGAACATATAATACTATGGACTAATACAAACTATGGATCAATACCATGAAACATATAATACTACGTGACAACTTACAAAGCATATGCATCCAACAAAAATATACTAACAAAGTAAAGAGAGGGTTGACACGGGTTCCTAACACTGATAAATACAAATAGTATGAGAGATTTACGACAAATTTGAAGTTCGACTATTTCCATATTTCCAGGATAGCAATCGAAAGATTATTTCCAGATTTCAAGGCATCGAGATTTGGGGCAGAGTATCAAATAAAGTATCTTATCAAATCCCAGATCTGGAGGATAGGTAGCAAAAGTGGTCAAAGTTAAACCCATCATTCTAAGGAAACAATTTGGTTTCGAAGGAATGATTTTTAGATAGAATATTTCGAGCATATCCAGATTCAATGCTATGTTAGTAGGACTCCAATGTAACGAGGATTTGATTTTAGATTTGGAATTGATTTCTTATAATTCATCCAAGTTTCCTTTCTGCAGATAATTATATACAAGAAGCTTCTCTCTTGTTCCTTCTTAAAATTCTCTTAGAGGGACTACATTTCCATGCCGAAGCTAACCTGAATCCTTAATTACATGCAGGAATTCTTTTTGGTCCTTGCAAGTTCCTCCCTGAGAATCCTTAGAGCAATAGTTCCCCCATGGCTAAACTTGGCCTTGTAGATAGTGCCATAGCTGGTCTTACCCAGTACTTGACCTGTCATGTTCAGCGCATCAACATATCCTCCACTGTGAGATGCTCCCCACCTTCATAAAGAACCAATCTTCCCTCCCCTGTTTCTTCATCTTCTAGTTCATTAAAAGAAGGGTCCCCTCCCCCTCCCAGCACTTAATATTGAGGACACACAGATAACAATGGCTCTCATCAATGCAATAACAATGCCTTCAACTTCCCCATGGCTCAGTATAGAATGAATCTGAACTTGAGTTCCTGCACAAGGTGCAAGAGGCAACCCATAGAGCTTGTTTCCTGCAAATGACTTATTGCCAAAACTCTATGAAAACATCGGAATAGACCCACTGAGATTTTTAAGGGCCAAATTCAAACTAGATAAATTCAGATGGACAAGATATTCAGGAATTGTACTAGACAAAGAGTTATTGCTCAGATCCAGCTCTTGCAGGCCATGAAACTATCTAAGGAACAAAAGAATAGGTCCTTGCAGATTGTTATTGCTCAAGTTTAAAAAATGCAAATTAATGCATGTAACTTTAGGAAAAGCGGGCTCTGCTATGGAACCACTCAAATCATTACCATCTAAGAGAATATCCATAAGTTGTCCACATGATTCCACACTAAAGGAGGAATGCTTCCATTGAGCTTGTTCCCTCATAATGAAACATACATAATCCTAGCACTATTCCCAATCTCTAAAGGTATAGGTCCTCCGAGCATGTTAACTCCCAAGTAGAGCTTCTCCAAATGTAGAAGCTTTGCTATTTCCTTTGGAATAGTTCCACCAAATCCTATAGCAGTGAGTTCGATGTTGTAAACAACCAAAGATGGAGTTTTAGCAAAACTTAGATTTTGGGTCACCTCATAAGTGTTTTTGCAGTCCAGTAGAGACCCATTTTCATATGCCCATTTCAGACCTCCCCATTCATAGAGCGGGACTGAAGCATTCCATGAAGACAACAAAATGTTATCAGAATCCCCTTGTTATAAGGACTTCTTTATGCCAAGCAATATACTTTCATCCGATTGAATTTGGCTTCCTCCTGGAACAATGTACATAAAGAGCATGACCAATAATAGCGAAACAAAGCCCATTTGTACAAAACCCAAATGTAGAACCACCAACCCAGTTGCTTAGGATTATGTGCATATCCTCCTGTTATATCAGAGGAATAGTTCAGACTCGGTTTTTAGTTTGTTTGAGATAGATTAGCAATTAAAGAAATTGCATGGCTATGTACCATGACAACGAAGGGCAGAGGAGTTTCAGAGAAAGCCAATGAATCTGACATGGGGAAGAGGGTGCCTAGGAGTCTTGGAGGTAGTCCTTCTGACAATAAAATAGACGTTGGGCTGAACAAAAGAACGAGAAGCGAAAATACATGGTAGATGTGGATAGGCATATTTGGGCAGTGCAAACCCTAGTTTCGGCCAGTCGTCGATCACTCTGACAAACAAAATGAAGGATATTTCGCCCAAATGGCAAGTCGTCCCGTAATCAGTCTCCCACAGGTCGCTATAGTCGAAAGTCAAATCAATAGGAAGTCCAGCATCCTGGAAGCTCTGGTTGGCTTGTATTTTCTCCCCCAGGGATCAGATATGTGTTGAAATGTCGAAAAATCCTACCCCGACACTGGTAAAACAACGGCAGGGAAGATGATACAATCGAATTGAACGACGGATATCACAACGAAGAAGATGAGACAATCGAATCGAACGGATAGCATATTTGAGTTCACACACGTGGTGGTTTTTTATTCACTTGAAAGATGAGGAATCTCAAACAGTGACATGACATCATATCTCATAGAAGAAACGTCTTCGACGTAATTATGATTCAATTCAAAATGCAATATGAGAGACGACCGAATTTAAATAACATGTCGTAATTCAAATTTCATACTTAGGAGAAGGGTTGAAATTTGACAGGCAAAAAGCCTGTCACGGGTCATTTTTCCCGTCAAATACAAGTGATTTTTTTCATAAACCGTTGGTTAAACAAATAGTTTGCACGTATTTTTGACGTTGGACTATTATTTAAAACCGTCATAAATTTATGTTTAGTTGTAATACGGGGTTGGCCTATCAAGATACTATGTTACCACAGAAACGGGACGACTCTTTCTGTTTTGAAAAATGTGAGATTGATCGGAAACAACATTTTCTACAAACTTTTTCCTTGACTGGGGCCGAAACAAACTGTTTCTCAAGAAATGCTGCATGCAATAGGTTGTTTCTCTCTCAGTTTCATGAATACTTGAGGTCGTTTCTCTCTCCGTTTTTAAATTGGAAATTATTTTTTCTTCAAGTAAGCTCGGCTTTGAATTGAATAGACTCTTAGCGTCTTTGGATATTTAACCAGTTGAATTGTAGTATTTTTTGAATAGTAGTTTCGTAAATTCTTTATTCGTCCGATTATATGATGGAATTTTTTTGAAATTAAGATAATATCAATTGAATTGAAGTACTTCATTAATGTCAAATTCATTTTATTTATTTGTCCACTTATTTGCTGGATTTGTTTTTTAAATTAAGCACATATTGAATATTTACTCGTCCTCCTATTTTAGTGTTTACATGGAACTTTTAAATCAATAACCAGAATATTGTTTTGGATATGCCATTTGTATAAATGTATGAATAAAAATATAAGCACTATGCTTTATAGTAATTAGACTCAGTTAGTTCTCAAATGTTATATTAACTTTTATGGTTTAAAATGTTATATTAATTTTTATGGTTTAAAATGTTAGATATCCATTAAATAATATATATATATAAATGGTTAATTTCATTATTTTTATTTATTTCTCTAAATGCTAATATTAACAAGATGTGTCTAATATCTTGAGTATTTTGTAGGTGTTGAAGTTGTTGTATTCGAGATATAATAATTTGTTGCACAAGTTATAACATATGCATAGGGAGGGTTTGCACTAACTTTATATCTATGTAAACATTTGGTTACATAGTTCCATACTAATATATCTATTTTGAAGGCTTGGGGATTTTAATAAATCTAAAATAGTGAAATCTAATCGTGGTTCAAAAGCTAGGATTTGGCTAAGTATGAAAGTTGCTTTTCATAGTCACAAGTTGCATGATGAGATTATATGAGAATTTGCATGATTGCTTAGCATAACATTCAAAAAAGTGTGAAATCATATTTGGCATCATAATTGTGACCTCCTTACATTATGTAAGTTTAATTGCGAGACATAATTCTTTGCAGATAGAAAATACTCATGACAACATAACATTACTTGACAATTGCAAACAACTAGTACATTATTACGTAATTGTTGAAAACCTTCACTATTACAATTATCACTATATCAACTCCTTTTGTGATATCTACCATCTAACCCCCTCCATCCTCAAGTCTACAATATGGTTGAGACTATTGCTTAACTTGGATGGACCACCATGTTAAAACATCTTCAAAATAAGTTAATAATCAATTATCATAAAAATTTATCTATAATTCACAATACTAAAAAACCGCAGTAAAAATATCTACCAAGGCGACCCAAAAAAGCCATATTATTATACATGATATGTATACACTATTTATCCTTTCATCACGTATAAAATTATCAAATACACAAAGAAAAAAGCATTATAAATACATGCAAATTTTAAATAAAAAATAAGTTTGTAATATATTATAAAAATTAAATGATTTACAAAGTATTATCACTTACCATTTGTTACGCGTGTTTAAGATGGCAAAACCATCTTATACTTTATCAATAAGCAATAAGCAACAACAATGAAGACCATATTGGTAGTTTAATAAAAAAATACTAAAACCTAAGTTTGGTTTTAAGTGAAGGAGAACAAATTCTTCTTATTCAATATTTCACTTTGTAATCAACTTTTTTTTTTCAAACGAAAAGAAAAATAACTTACTATTAATAGGAGCAAATAGCAATAGTGACATGTGTCAGAAATGTTCAAAACACCAATATTCGTGATTACAACCAGCCGCTCAGTAGAAGATAATAACGATCACCACAAGGAAACAGTAATATCCATCACACTAAATATCGTAGCCGCTAAGTAAAGACCACAAACAACAACAAAAACTGAAGACCAAAAACTAAACTTTGTAACCAACTTCGTCATTATTACAATGAGACATCAATTAAATGCAAAAGAGTACATTTTTCTAACCATGTACACATTAAAAAAGATATCCACTAGTATACTAAAATGATCGATATTTATTCATTAAACAATTATTTCCATGTAATTATTTCATGTAATTAAAGATGTTTAAAAACTAAATTACTACTAGATGAAATTAAATGTTATATTTAAAACAAGCACAATAGCTGCAAAGCAGCTAGTCCCTGCTTTGGGACTATGTTTTTTTTGTTTTATTGAACTATGAATAAAAACAATTAATGTACAATATAATCAAATGTTTATAAAATAATAGAACCTTGGCAGGGACTAATAATAGTAATAATTTATAACTAAATTTATTTTTATGATAAAAACTTATATTTTATAATGTTAATTTTATTTTCACATATAAACATAGTTTAAAAATTGTATTTAGCATACATAAATGTTAAACCATCTATTGCATCAAAAAGTTGGGTATGTTCTTTAATCTTAGATTTGACCCTTAGTTGACAGGGACTAATAATGAAAATTACAACTAAGAAGATTCTAGGAACATTGACATGGATTTAAGTTGTTATTAACCCATGTGCTTCTTTAGTAGGTGGTCCACTATATTTCATCAATGCATCAAATTTAACTTAAATAATCATAGCGTTTAACAAATTGACTAAACATTCAAAGATATAAGCAAAACATTAAGTCTACTCAACTAGAGTATTACGTGAACGCAGAGCCATCTTTATTGGTGGTAGGTAATTCTCCCACAACGAAACAAATGAATTACTCGAAGCTGCGTAGAAGCGAGACTTCCTCCTCGTCTGAAATGCAGCTATACCTCTCCTCCAATCTTCGACAAGCGGTTGTATACTTCGTACATGGATGCCCTCTCATGCGGATTAGTTTCACACATTCAAACGCTACGGCGCATCACCTCTGCAACCACTAAAATATCTTTATCTGATAATTCAGTCATCTCATCATTACCACGATAACCAGCTTGTACTGTTACCTACTTTACACAATTATCAAAACCATGTGGCAGTGTAATAGTTTTTTGGGAATTTTTTTTATAAATTTTTAAAATAAATGTCACCTCCCAGCAGGGTTATTTAGTCTAATCAAACTTTTCCACCAATCAAAAATAATAAAAATTGAATTTTAAAAATTAAAATAATATTTTTTATTTTTTAAAAATTAAAATTAAAAATTATTTTTCCAAAACATTGAAAAATAACTTTAGATAACAGAAAATATTTAAAAAGTCAATGACAATGAACCCATTTCTATAATCCCTCCTTGACAGAGACTAATAAAATGGCACCTAACATCATAAAAAAGATATCCACCAGTATACCAAAATGATCGATATTCATTCATTAAACAATTATCTCCATGTAATTAAAGATGTTTAAAAACTAAATTACTACTCGATGAAATTAAATGTTATATTTAAAATAAAATGGCACCTAACATCATAAAAATCATCTTGGTCAAAAAGAAGTTGTACTTATGGTTTAGCTTCTAGCATCCTTGAGGAGAAAAAAACATATTAAAAAAAATTAATACAATTTATTAAGTTGGATAAATTAAGATTATATATGAAAAGGATGAATTATCTCATGATAAGAGAGAAAATTGCAGTAAAAGTAGTATGTTTTAAGAAAGTTATGTGATAATTGAGAAATATTATTATTTATGGTTCCATCATATAATATTCATAGTTTTATTAATTTTGTTCATAGTGATATATTGGTCATAATTCCATAAATATTTTTCATGGTTTCACCAAAATATTCATAGTTAAACTATTAAATATTATTTTATCTTTTTGTCAAACCACCAATATGGTCTTCCATTCTTATTGCTTATTGTTAAAGCATTAAAGGATTTTATTATCTTAAACACAAAGTAACAATTAGTAAATGATAGTATCTTCTAAACCAAAATTGCTTTATACGAAAATTTCCATGTGTTTGTAATGTATTTTTCTTTGTTTGTGATCATTTTATACGGGATGAAAGCACAAATAGTGTGTGTATATATATCATGTATAACAATATGGTTGTTTTTTAGTTACCTTGTTAGATATTTTTACAATGTTTTTTTAGCACTGCCAAATATAGAGAAGTTTTCATGGTAGTTTGATTATTAACTTAATTTAAAGAGGTTTTAGCATGGTGGTGTGTTCAAGTTAAGCAATAGTTGTGACAATTATATTAGTGAAGGTTTTCAACAATTGTATAATAATATATTAATGTTTTAAAATTGCCAAGTAATGTATGATTATCTTGTCGCGAGTATTTTTTATTTATTATCATTCTGTAAAGAATTGTGGCTCGCAATTATACTTGCACAATGCAAGTATTCCACAATTATAATGTCAAACATGACCCCACACTTTTTTTAAGGTCGTGCTAAGCAACAATGCAAATTTTGATACACTATCTTCTTGCACCTTGTGACTATGAAAATTAACTTCCAGAATAGACAAATTCTAGCTTTTGAACTATTTTAAACTATTTTAGACTCATTGTAACCCCCAAGCCTTCAAAATGGATAGATTAGTATCGAACTATGTAACCAAATGTTCATATTTCCACCAAATACTCATAATTCAAACAACATTATTCATAGTTTTGTGATATTGCACATGGTTTCACCAACATTTGTTGATGGTTCCATCAACCTTGTTCATAGTTCCACCACCAAATGTTCATGGAACCATCAAATGTTCAAGGTCCCACCAACTTTTTTCATGGTTCCACTGATGTTATTCATGTTTTTATAAACATTTCTCAATGTTCCACCAACATTTATCCAGGTTCCAGTAACATTGTTCATGGTTCCACCACATAATGTTCATGGTTCCATCGACATTTTTTGTGGTTTCATAATTCCATCACCTAATATCCATGGTGGGCCACTAATTTTGTTCAAGGTTCCTTAAATATTGTGCATGGCTCCACCACCAAATATTCATAATTCCACCAACATCTCATAATGAACCTCATAATGTATGATGTTGTCGACTTTGGTTATTTTCTAATGATATTGTTGAAAGCAAAAGATGTATTTATATTTGAAATATTATAGAAAAATTCAAGATATCGAATTATTTTTATAGTTTACATATAACTTATTTCAATTTGTAATATCTAATGCAATGTATCTTTAAAACAAAACTAATTCTACATTTTCTTGATGGTGTATAATATTTTTTAAAGGAAATGATAGAGTGAAAGTTGTTGATTCAAATATGTCAATGTTCCAGTGGACTTCATATTTGAACAGATGAAGTATGCTCAAATGTGAATCTAGTAATAAATTAGTTCAAAGTATGTAATTACATACCAATAAGTTATTTTGATTTACCAAAGAACACATATTTCATTAAATTTGGAAAAATTATATTTCGAGAACTTTATCAATATTGAGTTTTTGTAAATCTTTAAATAATATATTCCATTAAATCTAAAAAAATTAACTCAAAGAACTATTACATTAAATATGGAAAAATTAATCCAAGGAACTCTTTCCTCAATTAATATATTTTATTACTTCAAGTTAAATTTTAGTATTCAAGCACTCAAAAGGAAATATTACATATCAATTAGAACTAGATGGGTAGGCCATAAATCATGATGAATCTATGAATATCCCTAGTTTGCTAAATGTTAAGATCATTGAGACATTGAGATATATTATATAGGAATAATCCAATGAAGTTGCACACATAATTGAATGATTTACTGCAAGAGGTTCAATATCTAGATTCGAGGGGCCAAAGTGGTAGAAAGATTTATACTATTAAATTATGTTATATAGAAAAATAAGATAGCACAAATGGAAGAAATTATATAACAAGGACTTCATTAACATTGAGTGTTTTGTAAATCTTTAATATACCCATTAAATCTATAGAACTCAATTTCTACAATTGAATCAATTGTAGGTTGTAGATGTCCATATTTTTGTTGCAAAATCCAATAACTATCGATGAAATGGAAAGGACTCGTTAAAGTAAAATATATCAAATACAATAGTCTTGGTATACCTAATGACTTTGAGGTAGAGTTTCACAATCTTTCTAACGAGAAAATTAAGAACAACTACTATGGGTCCAAGAACTAAAGTAACATGCAAAATTTTCGTAAAACTTAGGCATACACATAATTGGAATTACTTTTATTGTTAATTTTCAAGGTTGCTCACTAATGTTTTCTCTTGGATTTAAATTCATGGCTTTTTCATTTCTAAAATTATAAGAAAAAAGGTTTGTCAGAGTGATTTTAAAAACTCTCGTTTATTTTCTAAAATTGATGGATTTAAACAAATTAAAGTAGTTTAAGAATAATGAAAAAGAAACTGTAAAACTGTGTTTTCCTTTTGTCTCGGTTTTGAGCTTTTAGTGTAGCAAGCGCCTATTGGAATAACTAGGTTATGATCATGGTTATGTTGGATTTAATGAAGGTTTGATCCATATATATATATATATATATATGGGCGTTTTGGAGAGAAAACGACCAAGAAAAGAGTAGCAGCTAAGCAACAATGCATCATATATTGTTTTGGAGATAGAGGCAATTTTTAGAGGGAAAATTGCCCAGCAGAGAGGTGAGTTGGATCAACTTTGCATCACCTAGGGATGGAATCTATGCATCCAACCAAATAGAACAAAGAAGCCTAGATTTTGTTGAAACATAATCAAATTCAAAAAAATATTTAGATCACATAGAATCATAAGTTGAACATCATGAATAAGTTGAAGCAATTGCAAACATTGATAAGCAAAGACAATGCAAGTCGATGTTCTCGTCTTCCTATACAATCCTTATTTTCTCCAATTACATAATTCACCTTGCCCTCATTAATGGACTATTACAGACATCATTAGAAGAAATATGATTGTTCCAAATGTGGTTGTAATTGCTAAAGAAGTCACCACTTTTTTACTATTGTTGTTATAATTCTACCCATGTCGATGAGGAGGTGGTGATGGTCATAGATTGGTATCATTACCATACCAAACATTATGTGAACATTGTGACATGTTATTGATAGAGGTTACACCAATCCTACTTCGGTTAAATATGGTGGAGCATTTGGAATTTAAGATTTATAAATTTTAGAACTTGTTCATCAAACTCCAGATACCAAAAAAATATCTCTAGAGACACTATAAAAATGTAAATCTATGCAAATATTTTTCTCTCCCAAGTCTAAGACTTTTTTCTCCCTAGATAAAATATATTAAACAATGTATAAAATTCAATGGATTGCCACTATAATAAATTAACCTAAATATCATCTTCTTAAAAATAAAGTACAATATCATGTTGATTTAGGTAGGGCATGGAGGAATCGAACCACCAACATCCTACCCATAAGGCAAGTGCTCTTTCATTGAGCTAGCACCCTTTAAAGAAATAGGGGAGAGGGATTTTGTTAACACCTAGGACTATGCTAACACCTAGATTAGACCTTTGTAATCCTAGGTGATAACTCCACCATTCACGTTTGCATCCTATAGTGTGAAATAATGAGATAAATGTTTAATGTCAAGCCAATGCTTATCCACTTTTCAAATTCATCATCACATAAGTGCCATATTGCATTTAAATGTGATGTGCAATCCAAAAAGGTTGACTGATGTCTCCAACATTGGCATACATTAGAATAATTATTAAATCGTGTCAATGCCTAATTTTTTTACAACGAATGAAGGTAGTGGAGGATCAAACATTAAGCATTCTAACCAAGTGTTGATAAAACATGCCCTCTAGTTGGATACAGAATCATATCATACAGAGATTCATTTATTTATATTGGTTCAAACCATATGAATAGTAAAGTCCCTACATCTGTAAAAATTTAAAATATATTGATGGACATTATTGATTGTTGTCATAGATTTTATCCTTGCACTAAAGCATGATATAGAGTTGATTAAGAGGGTACTTCACAGAAAATCCTAGTATGATTTGAGACATTTATAGTCACTCTCAAAAATAAAATTCTAGAGAGTTTATTATTGCAATAGAAAAGGGGTCAATGAGATTTGAAAGCCTAGTTGTTAAAATTAAATTCAAACTTAGAAATTTGAAGAATAAACAATTTGAATCAAGTAATAATGTTACCCAAGGCTACAACCATGTTTTATTAGATTTGAGATTGGATAGAAGGGTAAGTTCTTTACTCACTCTAGTTAGGAAGAGGTTAGACTCACTCCTTGATGTTTTCTTGGTATGGAGTCACAAGAAGGGTGCCATCACCCATTTCAAGCACAAAATGATGACAATTTATTCTCATCATTCATAATAGTAGTAAAGGGAGCATCATTTCAAAGTTACATCATGTTTTATACAAATTGAAAATGGTTGATAATGAACACCACTGAGAATCTATTTCCTATTCTTTCAATTATGTCCAATGCTTGCTTCCTCTTTACCAACAACTAACATGTAGTTGTGTCATGTTATATGTTCCTTCTACACTTCATTTTCAATCTTTATATTTGTTGTATCAACGTCAATATAAAAAGCAACTAGATGAACCTCATCACATATTCTCAATGCATAGTCTAAATACTTTGTTGGCATAAGGAATACAATCTCCTATCCAAGACTAAACCAAAAGGGCCAATTCCTTGCATAATTCCCTTGGGGTATTCATGCAAGTAACATTTTATAGAACTATGTCCCAATGTATCATGACAAGTCCTTTCCTCATCCTCATTAAAGTAAAATAAATCAAACCAAGTGGGAAGTTGAAAAAAAGTGGAATCATTGCACACTAAAGTTTCATTTTCAAAACATCAAAACAATGATGTCTATATTGGGCCCATAAAAAGCAACTTTGCCTTTATTAGTATGACAAAACTTCTACAAACACCAAAAAGCAAACTGCAAAGAAGATCCTTTGTTTGTTTCCTTGTTCTACTAGATTGTTAATAGCCCAAGGAATTCAAATAGTAAAGGTGAAGCATGGTATCTATGTACAGTACTAGCAACCACAAGTGCAATAAATTCTACCAAAAGAATAGTCCCCATCTAGTTCTACTACCGAGTAATTTCTAGATATTGCCAATACATGATAAGACAAGAAAACTAGAAGGGAGCTAATTGTACATACTCCCAACTTTGTACACAAACAAGGAGAAAGGGTACTTAAATTGAGGACACTAAGGATTGGTTGTAGGGGAAGAACCCCCTCCTCTATGTTTTCCTCACCATTTACTTTGGCTTTTCTAGGTAATAGTTTTTCTTCAACTTTGATTTTTTTTTCTTTTTTGGTGAAGTTTTTCTCAACCATGGAAAGAGATTCACTAGCGTTTCAAATGATTTTAGAACATTATTGGCTTTTACATCTAGAGGAGAGCCCTTGTAAATGTAATCAATATGGATCCCATGATTTGTCCATTTGTGTTTATCTGCTCATTTAGTGAAAGTGCATAGGTTTGTTGAATAAATAATGCTATATGTGAAACTTGTATCTCCAAAACCAGAGTAATTTTAATTAGTATGGAAATCATAATTGTATTTATATGCTCATTTAATGAAAGTGCAAAGGTCTTGGTGAGAATCTAGGAAATGTTCTATATGTAAATTCTTGTCTTTATAACAAAAGTAGTTCATTTTCAACACACTCATCAACTTATGGCTTTAAAAATCTAGTTACAATGTATGTTGCATTCAATACATTTTCACTTTCAATTTAATGAACATGTTATACAACTTGACGAAAAATTTGTACTCGAAACGAGAACTCTAGCCATAAAAACTCATATTTTTGCATAAAAAACACCAAAAAACAACCCCAAATCAAAAAGTGGTGCTACTGGTAGCACCACTTTTTGATTTGGGGTAAAAAATATAAAAATGGACCAAAACAATTGTTATTGTTGTTTGCAAAAACCTTAAAATCAAGCTCTAAATTGAAAAGTAGTGCTATCGATAGCACACTTTTAAAAAAATGGCATTATTATATCATTTTATCATAATTTAAAATTGTACTTATTTAATCTCTTAATAACACTATATAAAACTAGCACCTAGTTAAATACAAATTATTCAAGAAATTATTTCACCTCTCTTTATATATAAAATAAACGAATTTATAATATTATTAATAATAAAAACCATATATTAAACCATAAAACACATAAGTTATGATATTTGGGTGCACAAGGGAGGAAACACAGTATACTATAAAACGGAACTATAAAACGGAAAATACAAAGAATGAGAACTCCAACCATAAAAAATCATGTATTTGCATCAAAAACGCTAAAAAACAACCCCAAAGACCTCCTAACATTAAATAAAAAATTCAAAAAATACAAAAATAATTAAAAATAAATAAAAAGCAAATTAAAAATAATTTCAAAATTTATTTACAACCTTAAAAAACAATTATAAACAAAAAAATAATAGAAAACAAAATCAAAAAAAAAAAATTGAAATTAAAATGAAACAGAAATTTCAAATTTAAAAAAAAAGACAAATAAAAAAAATAAAAATTAACATTTAAAAAAAAGTAAAACCACTTTGAACAAATTTAAAAAACAATATAAAAAATTAATTTTAAAAAAATATATTTTTTTGAAAAATGAGTCAAAATAAACTAAATTGTTTAAAAGTTGTTATTAAGAAAAAATTAGAAGAAAAAAAAACATTAAAAAATACAAAATTTAAAAATCACACTAAAATTTTAAAAAATAAATAAAATATATATAAAAAGTTTATACTTAAAAAAACAATTGAATTTTTTTTATTAAAAATACATAAAAGTTTTAATTAAAAAAAAATTAAAAATTAAAATAAAAACCATATTAAACTTTTGAATTAAAATATATATAACATATAAAAAAAATTGAATTCAGAATTCATACACAGATACGATAGAGTAGTGGGAGGCCATCTTTTAAGACAAAAGCCTTTCCAGGTATGGAGAAGTACGTTTAATCAAGATTTGAATCTACAGGGCGGCATTTTGATGGATTCGAGGAGAGACTACTCTGTTCGGGGATTCTGCGAGAGCTGTGATCCAGTAACCTGAGCTGTGCCCATTGCCACCAGATTCTGGCTTGAGGATGCCGAACAGTCTACAATGATTCCAGTTTACTTGATCTTGGATTTGGAAGGCGGAGTGAGCATGACTCTTGGCTTTATTTAATGGATTCTGAGTTACTGATGGATTCGCGCAGAAGGTGATACCGGTTTCGTGACTGTTTACTGGAACATCGCCTGGGATCATCAAGAATGATGGAAGCTGTGTGCTGAACAATAGGGGATTAGATTCGGGGAATATTGCTCCAAGAAACTGATCATGAAATGAATCGGGCTCCAAGAAATGCTGGACATGGCGGTGGACTGGTTTAGGAAGTGGGCAGTCTGGTGAACAGGGTTTGTGGAAGCTTGACTATCAGCGTCGTGGTTGGACCTGCAACTCGAAGAATGAAGCAGCAGTTATTGCTTTAAGATCCGTTCTGGTGTCTTCGGGTCCCTGGTTCTGATAGCTCTTGAGGAGGATTGCTGCACTTTCATTGGTGGACAGGGGCTCGGACCATAACCGGGTTGGCTTTTTGGCTGACTGTACGGTTGGGGCTCGGCCTTGCCTGCCGTGGGGGATCGCTGGGTCGGCATGGGGAGCGGAGACGAGCAGGAGGTGGACTACACATCGGATGGGGACTGTGGCATTGGGATTTTTGATCTTACCTCTGCTGGCATTAGGGACAGGCCAGACTTGGCGGGTCTTTTGGGGCGGAATTTTCCATCACCTTCGGAAGCTCGGCAAGAGGATTGGCTCGAAGCTGGGTGTGAAATCAAGCGGTCGGGTGGAAGATCGGATTCTCTCCCTGTTGGAAAACCACTTCTGTCTTCTTCTCTCTCTGTCGGAAATCCACTTCTGTCGGTGGAACCCCGCGACGTTGAGGAACGGGGTCAGGCCAGTGGAGGCCAGGGACATCCAACTAGTGCATCTGCAGCGGCGGCAACTGGGGTTGGAGAACTACTCACTGACGTAGAATCTCTGATCATTCCTAGTGCAAAGGTTTCTGCTAAGGCGGATTCGCATAATAATTTTGTCAATAAGGTCAAGGATCGGCATAGGAAGGACAAATTGGTGATGGGAGTAGATGTCTCGATGGAGGAGGCTGAGGATTTCTCCCGCATTGCGGTGGTTGGTCATGTCCGAGGAAAGAGGCTCGGGCGGGGTTTCCTACAGCGTTGGGCGGCTGAGCATTGGATGGACTTGGTAGTCACTGCACCTGAGATCAGGGTTTTGTCAAAGGGTTGGTTCTCATTTATCCTGGCGAATTTTGGAGAGGTAGAAGCTGTTTTAGGTCATCATTGGACAATGCTGGGCGTTCCCATTGTGCTGAAAAGATGGTCGCCCTTCTTTGATTCCAAAACTGAAAGAATTGACCGAGAACCTATATGGGTGAAGCTACCGAGGCTTCCCATGCATCTCTGGAATGAAGCAAGATTTGCAGCCATAGGGAATTTCCTTGGTGAATACATTTGTGCTGATTATTCCCATACTGCAACTGGTATCTATTCGGTGGCAAAGATTTTGGTCAAGATCGATCTTAGGCTGGGGCTATCGGCTGAGATCAAGATTCTGACGAAGGATGGGGAATTCACACAGATTTTGGACTATGTGGGGGTGCCGTTTCGATGCCACCGTTGCCATGCCCATGGACACCTGGTTGCAGGGTGCACGCTACCATTTCGGGGTAGCAGACCGCCGATTGTATCTGAAGCAGCTGCTAGCACTGTTCCTGAGCAGAAGAGGAGTCCACAGATGGCAGGGGATAGGGATTTTGTGTCTGCTATGGACACTGGGGCTGCCCAGGTACCGACAATACCAGTGGCATCGTGTGGATTACAGGGATCCGGGATGACAAATCTGAAGAATGCGGGTTTGGACAACTTTGGGAGCAAGGAGAAGGTTGATGTAGGGTCTGCATTGGGCAACATGACACCATTGACTAGGGCTGCAGGCAGGAAGATACAAGCGCAGGCTTACTCTCGGAGGGGTTCTTCCACTTATTCCCCGGGTCGGTCTCATCCTTTCTCTGCTGATGCCTCTTTATTTTCTGTTACGCCTGAATTGGGGGGGGTATGCTTAAAGTCTCATCCTCCTGACAATCCTGTAACACTCAGCAATGTAGCTCCCTGTTTAATACCTGTCACGGATTGTGCTGACTCGCCTCCGCTTGTATCCACTCTACCCTCTCCCAATTCTGTGGGACGTAGTATCCGATATGCACTTAGAAATAGGGTGATCTCTGCTGATTCGGGGGGCAGGGGTCTTCCTGAATTGGCTGCTAGCACCTTGGGGAAAGGCCGGGGACGGAAATCTCAGATCTCTAAAGCACAAGATCGGGCACGAGTTGATTTGGTTATGGGCACACAATCCACTATTGAATGGGCACTTAGAGCTGCGAAAACCCTGGAGGGGGGTTACATATGAAATTACTGTCATTCAACTGTCGTGGGTTGGCGAGCCCCATTAAAAAATCGTCACTCCGGAGGTTGGTGGATTTAAATCAACCTGATATACTACTACTTCAGGAAACATTGGGCGGCAGTGTGGAGGTGGTTAGAGTTTTGGAAAATTTGCTACCTGGCTGGAAGTTCGTGGGGCTGGATGCACGAGGTCGATCTGGAGGGCTGGCTACGGGGTGGAAGGTGAAGAACTGCAGTTATGATAGCTCTTGGGGTATCTCTTCTGGGATTGGGTTGGAAGTATGGGATGCAGAGATTGGTAGGATGTTAACAATTCTTAATATCTATGGACCCTATTTGAATAGGGCTGGCTTCTGGGACTCCTTGCTTAGCATGGATCTTTTTGATGGAAGAGATGTGATTTTGGGTGGAGACCTCAACCTTTCTCTGGGGACATCTGAAGTATGGGGGCCTCGCGCTGCTCCGGATCCATTAGCTAACTTCTTCATTCAAGCCTTCGCTGGGAAGGATCTTCTTGACATACAGCCAACCAGGTTAACCCCGACGTGGAGGAATAAGAGAACAGGGGAACAAAGGGTGGCCAAGAGATTGGATAGGTTTCTGGTGGCGGATGTGTTGGCGCTGGGGGTTGATGTTGTTAAGCAATGGGTTGGGTCAGGGGGGGTCTCTGACCACTGTCCCATCTTACTGGAATTGAGAGGCAGTAGGAACAAACCCCCCAGCCCATTTAAATTCAATCCTTGCTGGTTAAAGGAGGAGGATTATCAAAAATTAGTTCAGCAACTGTGGGTTCATCGACCATTGGAGTCTCAGGAACATGCAGGAGTTCACTTTCAACACAATCTCAAGCATCTTAAAGAGGCCACAGTTCACTGGGAAAATGCAAAAAGGGTTAAAGATGATCAGCTTCTGAGGGATGCTGAGTTGAATATTGATAGATTATTACACTGTCGGGGTATGGGTTATCTGGATGAACAGCAAAAAGGTGAGCTACTGTACTGGGAAAATAGCAGGAATGTGTTACTCTGTGAACGTGAGGAGATGTGGAGAATGAAAAGCAGGGCGATTTGGTTACACTGTGGGGACGAGAACACAAAATTCTTCCAAGCATATGCTAAGGGGAGAAAATTCACTAACTCAATCTGGGAATTATCTACACCTGAAGGGGAACGGGTCTCCAGCTTTGATGGTTTGGCTGAGATGGGGGTTAGACATTACGAAGACTTATTCACTGCTCCACCGGGGGCCTCCATAGCTGAGGTTATCAGAATGGCTCAGCTCTTCCCACGTTTTGTGGGGGAGGAAGAGAACAAACTACTGATGGAGGAGGTGTCATCGATTGAACTCTTGCAGGTTATGCAATCCTGTCAAAAAGATAAAAGCCCTGGGCCTGATGGCTGGCCTATTGAATTTTACTTGGGTTTCTTTGACTGTATTGGGGAAGAATTATTGGCTGTGGTAGAAGAGTCAAGAAAGGCTGGCTTTGTGCATGGACCCTTCAACTCGACATTTATTGCTCTCATACCAAAATCTGACAAACCTGATCATTTTGAGGAATTCAGGCCTATCTCACTCTGCAATTGCATTTATAAGATCATAGCCAAGATTATGGCGAGGAGATTAAAAAATATCCTGTCACAGCATATCTCTTGTGAACAATTTGGATTCTTGGAAGGTCGTCAAATTCACGAGGCCATTGGAGTTGCACAAGAAGGATTACACACCATGAAGGTACAGAAGCAGAAGGGAGCAGTGATTAAGATTGACCTCTCTAAAGCATTCGACAGGGTTAGCTGGCTCTATATTCGAATGCTTCTCACACATCTGGGCTTCTGCTATGAATTTGTTCGATGGGTTATGGCATGCATCACCACGGTTAGTTTTGCTGTATTGATAAATGGTTCGGCTAGCCCATTCTTCCATGCTGGTCGGGGGCTACGACAAGGCTGCCCACTTTCACCCCTGCTATTTCTCCTTGTTGCTGAAGGCCTCAGCCGGTTTATTTTGAAAGCAAAGGCTGATGGATCCTTTCATGGTATCTCCATTACTCAGGTACTGTTTATCACACATCTCCTATTTGTTGACGATGTTCTAATTTTTTGTGATGGCTCGAGACTGGACATTGATAAGGTGGTCGAAGGACTTTATTTACTGCAAGTTGCTACGGGTATGCTAGTGAATATTGATAAATCTACAATCTCTTGCTCGCAACTAAATGAGCAGGAGAGGCACAGATTAGCCACTAGACTCCCCTATCGGATTATGGAAATCGGAGATGGCTTAAAGTACCTTGGATTTCACTTAAAACCTAATGCATATCATAAGGCTGATTGGCAATGGTTAATTGCCAAGTTGGAGAAGAGACTGCATGGTTGGAGTAAAAAATGGCTCTCGAGGGCAGGGAGACTGGTGCTGGTTAAATCTGTTTTGGAAGCAATACCGGTTTACTGGATGTCTCTCGCTTGGATTCCCAGAGGTATCTTGGAGCAGATCCGTCGGTTGGTTTTTGCCTTCCTTTGGAAGGGTAAGGGTGCGAATCGAGCATTGGTGTGGGTTAGATGGGATAGGATTGCAATCCCCAAAGCACTGGGTGGCTGGGGCCTTAAGAATATATTTCTTTTTGCCAAGGCATTGGGGGCAAAAGTGGTATGGCGAATTATCAATACACGAAGCCTCTGGACCTGGGTGGTTTACCACAAATACATTGCGCCTTTAACTCTCCTTGAATGGATTAGGCAGGGCAACAAATCGAGGGCTAACTGTTCTGTGGTTTGGAAAGCGGTGGTTCAGAATTTCCAGCTTGTGGGATCGGGTTTAGTGTGGCGTATAGGCAATGGACAATCACTCCGTATTGGACTGGATCCATGGGTTGGATGTAGGGGGGAACATGTATTGCCTGTGGATCTGAGGACCTACCTGGCAACTAGGGGATGCCACTTCTTAGCTGATATCGCTCAACCGGGTGAAAGCACACTAATGCACCAGGGTTGGTACACTGCCCAGCGTCTTGTTGTACCCGCGGACTTGATCGGGGATTGGGAGAACTACATTCGGATCTTAAGATGCTCCAATATCCGTCTGACTGATAGGCCTGATAAACTTATATGGGACCATCATCCCACAGGGATATACACACCTAAACTGGGATATATTCAGTTAAATGTGGAGGTGCAGAACAGGGCTTTGGTGTGGTGGTGGAAAGCTCTGTGGAAGCTTAAATGCCCCGGCAAAGCCAAACTACTCTTCTGGGCGATATTGGAACATAAGGCACCTACATGGGATGTGCTGAAGCGTCGTTTCCTACAGGGCCCGGGTTTCTGTCCACTCTGTAGGGAGGCGGACGAGACTATTTCACACTTATTTGTGCACTGTCGTTTCTCCCAGGCTGTATGGACTAAAATATGCCAGTATTTAAATCTCACTACGCGTTGGTGGGGTGAGACTGTTTTTGAGGCATTCAATCAATGGTGGTCAGAACAACAGTCATCACCAATTTGTGCGGCCCCATGCATTTTTTCCTGGGGGATTTGGATCACACGCAACAGGCTTATCTTCCAGGATAGCAGAATCCCGATTGAACAAGTGGTGGCACAAGCTGTGGCTATCATTGAACATTTCAAGACTGCTCCTAAACCGATTAGAACACGCCCTGTGATCGCTGAAATGATTGATAAGACTTTACCGTGGGCTTTTTTCGATGGTGCATCTCTGGATCAATTGGTTTGTGGGGGGGGGATCGTGTTACATAAATCTGATTCACATTATTTTCACATAGCAGCTGGATTGGGGATCGGTACAAACAACTATGCAGAAATCATGTCACTTAGATTGTTGCTGTTATTTGCACTTGAACAGGGATGCCTTTCACTGCAGATATTTGGTGACTCACAGATTGTTATTGATTGGGCCAATGAGCATACACAATGTAACGTGATGGTTCTCTCACCTATACTGGAAGATGTTATACGGTTAAAGCAGCAATTTAATCTTTTAACATTTACACATGTTTACAGGGAGAGAAATGGCATGGCCGACTCTCTTTCCAAAGAAGCGACGCAGCAACGTCTAATTTTTGGCACTTGGCGAATCACAGTACATACAACTGATACATCCTACAGCTATTACCATTGGCCTTTCAGCGAGGCATTGGATGACAGGGCGGGAGTCTGATCGGAATCGACTTCATTACATAACAGTTTTGTTTTGATGTCCTTTGGCTATTGAATTCTGCATTTTGGTGTTATCATGGGCCTTTAAGAGGCATTGGAGGCCCGGTAATGGAGCACTTTTTCTGTTTTCTTGGTGCTATCGGGCAGACAAGACAGCATTGCTGGATCGGAACAATAATCTATGGAGACTACTTTGATATTTGAAATCGGCATATTGTGCTGTATGATACATTTTTGGTGTTATCAAGGGCCTTTGGCATTGGTGGAATGGCTATGGAGCACTTGGTTTTTTGATAACAGCAGCACTGTTATGGTGATGTTGGGCAGTTAAAACAGTGAATTAGTTTGATAACTTTTGAGATTATTTTAATTTTTGTAACCGGCACTATGATGTGCTGTATGATCAGCATTATTTGGATATGTATGGGCCTCTAGCTGTATATGATCAGCAAATATGCGAAAATGTAGGGATCTCTATGATCTTATTACATGTGCAGAATGTAATTTTGTTCATTTATTTGAAATAAAATTACGATTTTTTCTTTGGAAAAAAAAAAAAATTGAATTCAAAATTAATAAAACACAACTAACCCTACCTAAAACTAAACAAAAATAAAAAAATTATAATATATATATATATATATATATATATATATATATTTGAATTTAAAAAACAAAAAAAAACCTAACTAATGGACCACGGCTTCCCCTCCTCTGCCTCCCCACCCCTCCCACCCGCGCCCTCCCCCTACCCCCCCCCTCCCACGTATATATATATATATATATTTGAATTTAAAAAACAAAAAAAAACCTAACTAATGGACCACGGCTTCCCCTCCTCTGCCTCCCCACCCCTCCCTCCCGCGCCCTCCCCCTACCCCCCCCCCTCCCACGCCCTCCCCCTATCCCCCCTCTCCTCCCTTGGCCTCCCCCTCCCACACCCTCCCCCTATACCCCCTCTCCTCCCCCAGCCTCCCCCTCCTGCACCCTCCCCCTAGCCCCCCTCTCCTCCCTCCCCTCCCCGCCCCCTATCCCCCTCCCCGCCCCCCACCCGCTGTCACACCCCATCCCTTCGGGTGGTCGCGATTCTCAGAATTGTGTCGCTGCGGAAGGGGCGGCGCCTGGGTGGAGCAAGGATTCCGCCCAGGCACGGCCCCTTCCGCGGCGACTCGATTCTGAGAATCGCGGCCGCCTAGAGGGTGGGGATGTGGGAAGTGGGCGGGGGTCCGAGAGGGGGGAGGGAGGGGGATAGGGGGGTGGGGAGGGGAGGGCGTGGGAGGGGGAGTATGGGGAGGGCGTGGGAGGGGGGATAGGGGGAGGGCACGGGAGGGGGAGGGGAGGGGAGGGGAGGGGAGGGAGGAGAGGGGGGATAGGTAGAGGGAATGGGAGGGAGGGGGCCGTGGGGTAGACGAAGGTGGAAGGGGTGGGGAGGCGGAGGAGGGAGGGACTGATGGTTAGTTTTTTTTATTAATTCATATATTTTTTTTTATATTTTTTTTTTTTTTTTTTAATTTCCCCACGGCGGGTGATGATTACAGCCAGCCCTACTGATAGGACTGCATGATGGACACGCACCCACTGAAGACGGCCACGACGCATGACACTCACCAACCCATGCAACTCCGGTTATGTATACAATACAAAGCACATGGAGTAATAAATCATCTCCCGAGCAGGGCAGCAGGCCTCTTGCTCACTCCTACGTGCGCTCAGTCTTCTCCAATGGCAGAACATGAATGCGAAGGTACGCCGGTTATTGTTTACAATGAGGGAAATCAACATAGGAAACGCCATAAGAGCTCGTATGTTTGGCTCTGGGAAGAAGCTTGGCTCTCTACACTGAACATCATGATTGGTGAAATTAGTTTTTCTCGTAACTGGACCACTGGTTCGTTGCTGGCTATTACAACAATGTCATTTGCGAAACGGGATTACACTCGATGTAATGTAAAACCAACCGACCCTCCTCCTAGCCCACTGGTTGGGTTTATGAGAGGTGTCGTTGGAAAGGCTCGTCGTTACAAAAAGGAAATCCCGATGAAAATTCAGGAGGACATCAAGGACGCTGAGGAGGATGCAGAAGTTTCACTTGGTTTCCTTCCCGACAATGATATTAGGGAAGAATTTGAGGCCCTAATCCCAGATCCTGGGACTACAAGGGGCCGCACTACCCTCTACCAGCGCACCTTGGACTATCACTGGCTACAGAAATCGATGCTCGGGAAGACATTGACAGACAGAGAGGAAGCTCAAGCGTAAATTCTATTGCAGCAAGACGAGATTGTTCTGATGCTTAAGCAGATTCTTTAGAATTAAAAGAGGATTGTTCTCCGGCTCGGTATCGAGCTCCCTGCTGAACCGCCACGTTTAGACTAAATAGACTAGTTTTGGTTTATGTTTATGGTACTTAGACTTTGTTTATGGTTAGTTTCTGAGTTACTAATAAAAAACTACGAATGATACTTAGTTTATGTTTATGGTTAGTTTCTGAATTACTGATAGAAAACTCTAATACTTTTTTATGATGGGCCTGTTTTCTCAACTCTGAGAGGGCCTTTAAAACTTCTGAAACCTTGGTTTGAGTCTGTTTTCTCTACCCTGGGAGGACCCAGTTTTGTGTACATGTGAAAAATAGCAATATAAGGATTCATCTAACTTACAAAAAAAATGTTTTTTTAATTTGTTTTTTTTTAATTCATATTTATATATAGTTTTTAATTTTTGTTTTTTTCGTTTGGTTTTTTAAGTTTTTAAAATTGTTTTTTTTAATTGAAACTTTAATTTTAAATTTAAATTTGTTATAATTTGTTTTGTTTTTTTAATTTTATTTTTAAATTTTGTTTTATATTTTAAATTTTAATTTTAATTTTTTTTATAAATTCTTAAATCTTTTCGAATTTTGTTATATTTTTTCTCTTTTGAATTTTCTATTTTAAACTTTTGTTTTTAAGTTTTATTTTTTGTTTTTGGTGTTTTTTTCAAATTTTTTGCAATCTTTAAAATTTTAAGTTTTATAATTAAAATAATTGAAAATGAGTTAAAATAGTTAAAAACGTCTTTATTTCCTTTTCTTTTTTACAAAATTGCCTATATAAATTACTTATTTAAGATGAAAGTTCCGTGAAAAAACTACTTTATATATATATATATATATATATATATATATATATTTTATTCTATCCAGCTTCTAAAAGTTTAAATTTTTTGAAAATTTATATATTTTTTCATTATAGCTAGCTACTAAATCAATTTTTTTGTAAAAGTCGAAAAAACGCATTTGTAAATAAAAATCAATTTTTGCTTTTACCAAGAAGTTTCAAAATCGCAAAAAAATGGCTGAAAATGAAAAATGATGCTACCAGTATACACACTTTCTGAAACGAAGGTAAAAACAACTACTAAAATTGACCCCCCATAAAACGAGAACAAAGTCGAGTTCGCGTCAAGTTGTATAACTTGTTAATGTCGAATTTTCTCCAGGACTAGAAATTTTTATATTCTAGGTTTTATTATCATCATGCTAACCATCCCTTCCCTTGCATCACTAAATGAATTTTGTTAGTTATTTCTTTTTCTCATATCCCTAGCAATTTCCATGGATGACAATGAACACTACTAATGACCAATTACCTTTGGTTTTAGTTGTCTAACTTGTTTTCTTCCTCTTTATGAACGACTAAAATATAGTTGTATCATGTTATATGTTCCTTCTAGACCTCTTTTTGAATCTTTCTATATGTTCTATCAACGTCAACATAAAAACCAATTTGTTGAATCTCATCAGATATTCTCAATGCATAGTTTAAATACTTCTTTGGAATATGACATACAATTTCCTACCCAGGACTAATGGCCATTTCCTAGCATAATTCTCCTAGAGTATTGCAAGTAGCATTTTACAAAACTAACTAAGGCTTAGTGTATTATGACAAATATTTGTCTCATCCTCATTAGAGTAAAATAAATCAAATAAAAACAAATGCAATTAAGTAGTAGAAATTGAGTTATTCGACACACTTTGGTTATTGGCCTTTAGATCCATCATTCTAGTTTTATTTTTTTCTAACTCTTATTGCAACTCTGGCACTGCTAATTTACCTTAGGAAATCCAATATATTCTCAATGCATATACCACCCTACACTTTACAAGAAACAATTTCACTCTACGTCAACAACAACCAACCATGTTTATATGAAAAAGAACAATTAATGTGAAGTTGTCAATCATCATTGTAAACTATTCTCTTTGCTATAATACTTGTTGTCATACCACCTACCATACTACACCTCTTTGCAATCACTAACACTTATTCTCCATGTATTAGACTTGAGCATCCTTTCAAAAACAAACCAATCATGCATATTTACTCACTAATATGTCATTCAATGCTTCAATCCCTCACTCATTCAATATACTACTATGCTCTTCAACCTCCTAGAAACATGGTTTTGTATGAATTCATTCAACATGTAATTTTGTTGGTTCAAATATTTTCTTCACAGTTGGCTAGTTTCCCGCAATAGCTTTGAGCCATTGATCACACATTCCTTTGATCAATGATTCTCAATAATTGTGGGCGGATGATAGGTAGGATTTTATTGTGTACAAATCCAATCACACTTCAAAAACTATTCAAAGACATGTTGCAACTTTTAGTGGATTTCTAGTGAAAATTAACATTTCTCAAAACCACCTACCATCCACCTACAATATGCTTTTAAGGTATGATGCTAGTTTCGACTTTCTAATGATTTAATGTGGGCCCTTTGATGATGAGGTTTAAGCTTGACTTTTTATGGTTGGATGACTTTATAAAAGCCTCATAAAAAAATAAACAAGAGAAAATTGAATTTACAACACCCAGAACTTAATGACATGCTCTTGAACCACCATAGTTGTTTCCTGATATACTACCACGTGATCTGCCTTGACTGCAACACCATGGGGTGTCTATGGGATTACCAATTCCACCACAATACCTAAAGAAACAATAATACTAGTAATGTATCTCATTTTAATTTCTTGTTGTTGGAGGTGGACCATCTCCTCTCTACCCTTATGAACACTAATGGCTCCTCACTTTTGAGTCTCACAACAACTCCAACCCCAGAAAAATTACAGTTTAGTTGGTGAATCTCATACTAAGTTCAACTATGGTAGCCACTAGTCATTCCATCATTGAACAACCTAGATCCAAGGTGAATCACTTTATTAATAGATACTATGCGATTGTACAAAACAATATTTGTAGTTTGCGTGAGTCTGAAATCCTTTAGTGTTAACATCTCTAGATCATCGATATTTGTATGAAGAAATAAGATACAAAATTTGGATATAATGTGTAAATGCAAGATCCAAACATAAATCTCATTCCCATGAAGCTTGCTAGGGCCAACTTGGATCATCCTTTCACACTCAACTAAAACACATGAAATCATGGAACAATAAAACACCATAATTTGATGAAACCATATCGTGTGCTTGATCTCTACTCTATTTATGTTGGAATCATAGTACTGATCACTTTCGATTTGAAATTCATCGAGGGATATAGAAAATTGATATATCCAAACCATATATTTGGCACAAAAATTCATAGATATTCTTCAACAAAAACGAGGTATAATGGGATCCTAATACAATCTTAGCCCAAAATTCGGACTAAAAGAAAAGAAAAGAAAATATTATGTAAGTCACCATTAGTTGTAATCCTTTGTGGATGGATTGGACATGGAAAATTCGTAAATTTGTCTTCTCTATTAAAGCAAGAATCTCTAGCTACCTTATAGCAAGGCTATGGCTTAGTTACAATAGTCACTAAAACTTGGTGTAGAAGTTCTAGTAGATTCTGGGAAATTGATGGAGATTTGTAAATTCAAAATGCTTTGCAAACAGAGACCTTCCTTTTATCAAAGCCTTCATATTTGGTTTCCAGTAGAAAATGGGCTTAGGAAAGCTCATATCAATGGTACGCTAGTTGATATCTAACATTGAACTCCGAAGGAAATCTAACGCATGTTAGATTTCCTTCTAATATAAGCACAAGGGAATTTCTAACAAAAACATTGCACAATGAAGGAAATTTATCATGCGCTTTCCTTCCTAAAAAAATCACAGCAGCATTGCCAACAACATTGAACTGGGAAGGAAATCAAGCACATGCTAGCTTTTATTGTAGCACAACACAAGAGAATTTCCAACAACAACATTGCAACATGAAGGAAAGCTAGGATTTTAGCTTTCCATCTAACACAAACATAAAGGGATCTACCTACTGGCACAACCACAAGGGAATTTAGAACAACAATATTTCACAATGATGGAAAGATAATGGATGCAAGCTTTCCTATTGGCACAACCACATTGCCATTAATTACATTACACCATGAATGAAATCTAACGCATGTCAGCATTCCTTTTATCGCATGCACAAGGGAATTTCTAACAACAACGTTGCAAAGTGAAGGAAATGTTGCTTTCCATCTAACACAAGCAAAAGGGCATTTCTAAGAGCAACACTGCATGGTGAATGTAAGCTAACTCGGTACAACCACATTGCCATCAAATACATTGCACCATGAAGGAAATATAACACATGTTAGCTTTTCTTCTAGACAAGCATAAGCGCATTTCTTACAACAACATTGCACAATGAAGGAAACCTATTGCATGTTACCTTTCTTTCTAGCACAAGCACAAGGGCATTTCTAACAAAAACATTGCATGGTCAATGAATGCTAACGCATGTTTGCTTTCCTACCGTTACAACCACATTGCCATCTAATATATTGCACCACGAAAGAAATATAACGCATGTTAGTTTTCCTTCTAGCACAAGCACAAGAGCATTTATTACAACAACATAGCACAATGAAGGAAAGATAACCTTGTAACATAAGCACAAGAGAATTTCTAACAACAACATTTCATGGTGAATTAAAGCTAACGTGTGTTAGCTTTCCTACCGATACAACGACATTGCCATCAAATACATTGCACCATGAAGGAAATCTAATGCAGGTTAGCTTCCCTCTAGCACAAACATTAGGGAATTTCTTACAACAACATTGCACAAGGAAGGAAAGCTAACGTGTGTCATCTTTTCTTCTAGCAAAAGCACAAGGGCATTTCTAACAACAACATTGCATAGTGACTGAAAGCTAACGTGTGTTAGCTTTCCGATTCGTACAACCACATTGCCATCAAATACATTACGCCATGAAGGAAATCTAGCGCATGCTAGCTTTCTTTCTAGCACAAACATAAGGGAATTTATGACAACAACATTGCACAGTAAAGAAAAGCTAACGTGTGTTAGCTTTCCTTCTAGCACAAACAAAATGGCATTTCTAACAACAACATTGCACTGTGAATGAAAGGTAATGCGTGTTAGCTTTCCTATCAGTACAACTACGTTGCCATCAAATACATTGCACCATAAATGAAATATAATGCATATTATCTTTCCTTCTAGCACAAGCATAAGGGAATTTCTTACAACAACATTGCACAATGCATGTTAGCTTTCCTTCTAGCACAAGCACAAGGACATTTCTAACAACAACATTGCATGGTAAATGAAAGCTAACGCGTGTTAGCTTTCCTTACCGGTACAACCACATCACCATCAAATACATTGCACCATGAAGGAATTCTAACAAATGTTAGCTTTCCTTCTAGCACAGGCATAAGGACATTTCTTACAACAACATTGCACAATTAAGTAAATCTAACGCACGTTAGCTTTCCTTCTAGCACAACCACAAGAGCATTTCTAACAACATTGCATGGTGAATGAAAGCTAACGCGTTTAGGTCTCCTACCTGTACAACCACATTGAGATCAAATACATTGCACCATGAAAGAATTCAAACACATGTTAGTTTTCCTTCTAGTACAAGCATAAGGGCATTTCTTACAACAACATTGCACAGTGAAGGAAAGTTAATGCAAGCACAAGGGCATTTCGAACAACAACATTGCATGGTGAATAAAAGCTAATGCATGTTAGCTTTCCTACTGGTACAACCACTTTGCCATCAAATACATTGCACCATGAAGAAAATATAACGCATGTTAGCTTTCCTTCTAGCAAAAGCACAAGGGCATCTATTACAACAACATTGCATAGTGAATTGTTAGCTTTCCATCTAGCACAAGCAGAAGGGCATTTCTGACAAAAAAATGTATAGTGAATGAAAGCTAATGCGTATTAGTTTTCGTACTATCAGAACCACATTTCCATCAAATGCATTGCACGATGAATGAAATCTAATGCATGTTAACTTTACTTCCAGCACAAGCACAAGGTAACTTCTAACAACAACATTACACAACACATGAAAGCTAACATGTGTTGGCTTTCCTACTCGCACAACCACATTGTCAGCAAATAAATTGCACCATGAAGGAAATTTAATGTGTGTTAGCTTTCCTTCTGGCACAAGCACAAGATCATTTCTAACAACAACATTACACAGTGAATGAAATCTAACATGTAATAGCCTTCCTACTGGCACAACCGCATTCCCATCAAATACATTGCACCATGAAGGAAATCTAATGCATGTTAGCTTTCCTTCTAGCACAAGTAGAAGGGCGTCTCTAACAACAACATTGCACAATGAATGAAAGCTAATGTGTGTTATATTTCCTGTTGGAACAACCACGTTGTCATCAAATGCATTGCACCATGAAGGAAAACCAACATGTGTTAGATTTCCTTCTAGCACAAGCACAACGATGTTTCTAACAACAACATTGCAAAGTGAATGAAACATAACACATGGTAGCTTTTATTTTAGCACAAGAAAATTGTCACCATATACATTGCACAAAGGTTATAATCTAACACGTGTGGTTGTACAATGAAGGAAAGCTAACACATGTTAGATTCTTTCTAGCACAAGCACAAGGGCATTTCTAACAACATTGCATGTTGAATGAATGCTAATGCGTGCTTGCTTTTCTACCAATACAACCACATTTCCATCTAATATATTGCACCATGACGGAAATATAACACATGTTAGATTTCCTTCTGGCACAAGCACAAGGGAATTTCTTACAACAACATTGCACAATGAAAGAAAGCTAACCTTGTAGCACAAGCACAAGGGCATTTCTAACAAAAACATTTCATGGTGAATTAAAGCTAATGTGTGTTAGTTTTCCTACCGATACAACAACATTTCCATCAAATACATTGCACCATGAAGGAAATCTAATGCATGTTAGCTTTCCTTGTAACACAAGCATTAGAGAATTTCTTACAACAACATTGCACAACAAAGGAAAGTTAACGCATGTCAACTTTCCTTCTAGCACAAGCACAAGGGAATTTCTAACAACATTGCATGGTGAATGAAAGCTAGGTGTGTTAGATTTCCTACTGGTGCAACCACATTTCCATCAAATACATTACGCCATGAAGTAAATCTAACACATCTTAGCTTTCTTTTTATCACAAACATAAGGGAATTTCTTACAACAACGTTTCATAGTAAATAAAATCAAACGCATGTTAGCTTTCCTTCAAGCACAAGCAAAAGGGCATTTCTAACAACAATATTGCATTGTGAATGAAAGCTAACGCTTGTTTTCTTTCTTATCGGGACAATTACATTGCCATCAAATACATTGCACCATGAAGGAAATCTAATGCATATTAACTTTCCTTCTAGCACAAGCATAAGGACATTTATTACAACAACATTGCACAATGCATGTTACCTTTCCTTCTAGCACAAGCACAAGGGAATTTCTAACAACAACATTGCATGATGAATGGAAGCTAATGCGTGTTAGCTTTCCTACCGGTACAACCACATAGCCATCAAATACATTGCACCATGAAGGAATTCTAATGACATAAGGACATTTCTTACAACAACATTGCACAATGCATGTTAGCTTTCCTTCTAGCACAAGCATAAGAGCATTTCTTACAATAACATTGCACAATGAAGGGAAGCTAACGCATGTTATCTTTCCTTCTAGCACAACCACAAGGGCATTTCTAACAACAACATTGCACGATGAATGAAAGCTAATGTGTGTTAGCTTTCCTACCGGTATAACCAGGTTGCCATCAAATACATTGCATCATGAAGAAATTCTAACACATGTTAGCTTTCCCTCTGGCACAAGCATAAGGGAATTTCTTACAACAAAATTGCACAGTGAAGGAAAGATAACACAAGAACAAGGTCATTTCCAACAACAACATTGCATGGTGAATAAAATCTAACGTGTGTTAGCTTTCCTAACAGTACAACCACAATGCCATCAAATGGATTGCACCATGAATAAAATATAACACATGTTAGCTTTCCTTCTAGCACAAGCACAAGGGCATTTCTTACAACAACATTGCGCATTGAATCATTAAATTTCCATCTAGCACAAGCAGAAGGGAATTCCTGGCAACAACATTGCACAATGAATGAAAGCTAATGCGTGTTAGCTTTCCTACTGGAACAACCACATTGCCATCAAATACATTGCACCATGAATGCAATCTAAGACATCTTAGATTTCTTTCTAGCACAAACATAAGGGTATTTCTTACAACAACATTGCATAGTAAAGAAAAGATAACGCATGTTAGATTTCCTTCAAGCACAAGCAAAATGACATTTCTAACAAAAATATTGCATTGTGAATGAAAGCTAACGCGTGTTAGATTTCTTATCAGTACAACTACAATGCCATCAAATACATTTCACCATGAAGGAAATCTAATGCATATTATCTTTCCTTCTAGAACAAGCATAAGGTCAATTCTTACAACAACATTGCATAATGCATGTTAACTTTCCTTCTAGCACAAGCACAGGGGCATTTCTAACAACAACATTGCATGGTGAATGAAAGCTAACATGTGTTAGTTTTTCTACTAGTACAACCACATCGCCATAAAATACATTGCACCATGAATGAATTCTAACGAATGTTAGCTTTCCTTCTAGCACAAGCATAAGGGCATTTATTACAACAACATTGTACAATGAAAGGAAGCTAACACATGTTAGCTTTCCTACTGGCACAACCACATTACAATCAAATACATTGCACCATGAATGAAATCTAACGCATGTTAGATTTCCTTCTAGCACAAGCACAAGAGAATTTCTAACAACAACATTACACAATGAATAAAAGCTAACGTGTTTTAGTTTTTCTATTGGCACAACCACATTGCCATCAAATGCATTGCACCATGAAAGAAAACTAACACGTGTTAGCTTTCCTTCTAGCACAAACACAAGGGCATTTCTAACAACAACATTACACAGTGAATGAAAGCTAACACATGTTAGATTTCGTTTTAGCACAAGCACATTGTCACCAAAAATTCTTTGGACAAAGGCATATTCGGCATTGAGGTATCAATTAAATTTTAAGTGATACAATTGTTGTATTTTAAAGCATTTATTTGGTGCACAAATTATGTACTTGCAAATTCAGAAATTCGGAGTTGTGTTTATGAGGAGGCTTGAACAACACTAGGAATTTTAGAATTATGAGATGGACTTGAATGAGAAAAAACTCATGTTCTACTTGAAGCTATGGAAACTTATAGATATACAACTCCAAATTATGTGATGACTAAACATTCGATATCTAGGAGTGTTGTCTACAACTTTAGTGATGTTCTTCTTGAAATGATAATTGGTAAAAAATGCATAGATGATTGTATGACAAACAAGAAGCCATGAACTAGTAAATAAGAAGGATCTTGTGGGCAGTGGAGACTTGCAACTACATCAACCAATATTCCTAGAATAACCATGAAATGGCATCATTCAGGAGGAACCTATGGTTGAATATGTAAGAGAAAATCATGACAAGATGTTCAAGGGCATGTTTCAAAAGCACCAACAATTTGAGTGCTAGACATAGTCTTATAACACTACTGAAATGAGTGAGAAAAATCAGATCAACACGGAATTAATCAGGACAGTAAAAATTAATTGAATTGAATTAATCAAGATTGCTTTATTGAATTAACCAGGACAGTAAAAATTTCAACAACGTTAAGTAAATTGTATGTAAGTGTTTTATTGAGCAAGATTACGAGTGGTTTAAATCACATACATAGGATTCCAAGTGGTTGAACTCACTTGAAAAACTTAGAGAACATTCCCTCAAACTTAGAGAATGTAGCAATCCCCTACATTAAAAACTTAGAGAATATTCCCACAAGCCCTCCCATTGTAGAGATACAAAGAAATGTAGTAGATAATGTGCTAAAATTAAAGGATGAGGAATCTACCCATGAAAGAGATTCCCCTAATTGATAATTCCAAGGTGAGTAAGCATATCTCAAGACCTTTACCATCCTCTCCACCTCCATTGAATCCACACACTACAAATACACTTATATAAATCTGTAATGATACTAAAATGGCCTAGTGAGATTTCAAGAACCCTAGGTTCCTGCGTAGAGCTTAGTTCACTCTAATAAAAACCCATGGCATCAAGATCAACTAGAAGGAACTTCTCCATTTGTTTAATATCTATTGGGTATTTATCACTATATGAATTTGTGTTATACATCACCACATACAACGCAATGACATTAAAATCAAAATTTCCATTAAAATATTTGTGGGCAAGAACTAACAACATTTAATTTCCTCCTACAGTAGAGGACATCAAAGTATTATCCATGCTTACTCCCTTGATAGGAATAGAGGAATCCTATGCAGTTACACTGGATGCTTTTTTTCCTAGTTGCTTAATCATGGGAGCATTAGCAAGTATTGTGACCACATTTGGGTGTTTAAAACTCTTATGATCAGAGAATATGGTCATTTCAAAAAAGTTGTACAAAGAAATATCCACACCAAGAATTTTTGTTTGTTTTTCCCTTGAAATGATCTAATGTTTCCATCAATGTCCTTTGTAGTTAGGACATACTACATAGGATGAGGTAAGAAACACTCTTTTGAAGATTCTACTACTCAAATAAGGACCCATAATCGGTCCCCAAAATGTTTATCTGAAGGTGCCATACAAGGTGCTGAGAGATGATGGATCTCAATTTCATGCATTTGGTTTTAATGAAGTTTACAAATGAAGAGAAAGAATCATGCATCTATATCTTTCCTTTGCAACATTCCTTATATCAAGATCAACATAAATACTTCTATTTTCAAATGTTGACCCTTGTAAATAAAAATATATATCCCAAAAAAACCCATTAAGGGGAGATGTTAATGCAATAACTAAAGAAGACAAAGAGGTCTTAGATTCCCTACTTCAACTTGATCCTTGCCTAGGATGTGAGAAAGGGGCAAGTTAGATTCCAAATGATGAAAAATTTTCCTTTAGCCTTGAAGTAGTAATGGAACATCAATCAAAGCTACTTGCTTGAGGAATAAGATATTTGCAATATTCCATTCACCATCCCAATCGGATATGTCTTTGAAGTCAAACCACCAAAGGCATTATATGATGTTAAAAAGGAAACACAATGCTTGTAATGACTTGAAACACATCCAAATAAATATAATAGACCTTTTAAGAACTTGAGGAATCAATGTGCAAATAGCTAATAATAGGCCAACAAATGTTGATCTTTCAAAATGATTTGGAAAGCTTATTATGATGAAAGAAAATTTACCAAAGGGGTTAAAATAATCACCTTAAAAAAACCATTCCTGCTATAGCGAAATAGTGATAAAATATCTCTTCAACTTCAACAAAACTAGTTTTTATTCACTTGAAAGGAAAAAAACTTGAGTGATGTACCTTTTCTTTAATGCTGGTAAAGAATAAATTAGCAAGAGGAACAACCTTTCAAGCCTGTAATGTGATGTGAAGATGACAACTTACCTAACATGTTTGACTTGCATTTAGTTTCAAATAGATCTTGTTATATCGTAAAAAAATTCCCCAAACCAATTTAGCAAGGATTTACAGGGAAACAACAAAGCAAATATGGAACACAAACGGAACTAGTTGTTCATCAATCAAAAGTATTTAAGTACATTGTGAACTTGTCATGTGGCATTCATTAAAACAAAGAAAAAAGAAACTTGCATGTTTAAGCTTCCCACGTAAGCAAGGAATGGGGCTATTTTAATCCATAAAAGTAACCAAACCAATGAATAAAGGAAACATAAAACCTATTTACACCAAACTCAAAGAAGAGTATATGATAAATAATTAGCAATATTGCCTTATTATCAGCAAATGGAACTATGCTATGTCTTAGAACCATGCTGAAAAAATCGTTTATAAAAATGCAACCTAGGTCCCCGTAAGGATGTTTTCTTGGTTTGGTGTTTCCCATGTCTCCAACTTGAACTTCCTTTAGATGTCCTAGCATAAAGGGAGGCAACAATTACAAACATAATCAAAGGACAACCAAAACATGAGATCATATGGCTTGTGTTTTTCACAAATCTACTGAA
The DNA here is from genome assembly GCA_027924585.1 of Larix kaempferi. Classification (NCBI taxonomy): domain Eukaryota; kingdom Viridiplantae; phylum Streptophyta; class Pinopsida; order Pinales; family Pinaceae; genus Larix; species Larix kaempferi. The sequence goes on from BSBM01001018.1 coordinate 1,674,549, forward strand.
AAATCAAGCATTGTAACCACCAAGATTACTGTAGATTGTTATTGTGGCCTGCCACCTTTATCTTGCCAGATATTGTCCCAAGGGGTAGCTATTTTCTTAGGATTTTCAACAAAATAATCAGCAAATGACCCTTGTCTTGGGATTTCTTCACTTCCCCTTTGAGGTTTGATTTTTGGTCTTCTCTAAAATCCAAGCAATCTCAACACAAAGCGTGCCAGATCCCCATATAATAAACCAACGCTATGAAATAGCTTCACCATAATATACAATCTAGAATAAGAAGTTAGAACAATATAATCATATCAAAGATAGTAATAACATCAAGTTTATGTGGGTTATGTACAAAATTACCTTAAGAAGTGTTGTTATGAAAAAATGAATTGCTTGAGTTTTTTTGTCAACGAGGATAGAAACCCAACCAAAAAGGGTCACAACCCCATTCATTTATGTTTCAAGATACAGATAAAAAATTAGGTGCAACAAATCCTACATAGTAATTCAATTACCATGTGCCATACAATTAAACAACAATAAAAAATCATGTATTTCTCTCTCTCTGATAAAATAGGACACATAAACGAAGCTTTTCAGATCAATACTTTGACAATAAGTCAGCCCAGCCCTGAAAGGAAATAAGACAGGATTAGGACCAACCTGGTCAAGTTGTTTAGATCAATACTTCAAACAATAAGGCGTTTAGACTTTAAAGGAAATCGGTCCAATTTGGTCCAGCACAGTCAAGAGACTCAATTGTGTTGGACCAGGTTGGGCTGATTTCCCTTAAGGTATGGCCCACCTTATTGTTTGAAGTATTGATCTAAAATGTCAGACCAAGTTGGTCTTGAGCTTAACTAATTTATTTTCAAGGCCAGGCCTGCCTTATTTTTTGAAGTATTGAGCAGAAAAGTTTCATTTGTGTGTGTAGGCATGTTTGTGTGTATGTTTATGTGTGTGTGTGTGTGTGAGACAGAGAGAGAGGATCTTACCACTTGAAAGGATCAACCCATTAAGACCAACTAGCAAAATAATTTACTTGACTGTTCCAATAAGCCTAAGGCTACAGAGAGTTATATCATTCAATAATTTTGTTATTTGTTCTTCCTAACTCTCTTTTACAGGAGTAGGAAGAAAATATCTAATTATGTACAGTCGTTATGTGACTCAACTTTCACATAGTGGATACTAAGTCTCTAGGAAAGATGGGCAGAACTGAAAGAACATGCCAATAAGATCCGGCCCATGATTACTTCTTATAATACCCCTAGAACTTTGATTAAAGTTAAATACTTTGTAATAATGTTTTAAAGTATTGTTGAACAATTATTTGATCAAGTATGGTTAAAGACACTTGTATGAGGATTTTGAATTATTATTATTATTCAATAAATAAAAACAAGAGAATCCAATCTGAAGTAGCTGTTGAAAGAGTGTTTGTTGGACCACAAGGAGAAATGACAAGTGTTGGACAAAAATCCCATAGTGGTGAAAACATATATTTAATACCTCAACAGGTGCAGGAGGCATCATCCCTATTTTTTAGGTCAAAACTCCAGATGGAGGTTCTATAGCAGGAGGTTCATGATGGAACTAAGTCCTAGGCAAAGTTAAATACACATTCCCATCAAACAAGCAGGAGGCTTGGATGGAAGATGGAAAATATTATTGTTGAGTAAATGAGTGGAACTGAGTGATGGTTCAGAATTGGTTTCAACAGTCTTTTTCCTTGTGGTTCAACAAATAGGCTCAGGGGTTTCAGGGCAAGTAATCTTGGATGTTCTGGAAGATTGGTTGGGAGGAACGACGAACTTTAGATTGGATTCGGTCTGTACATTGGTTACAGGTTACAAATACTTTATTTGTGTTCAACATTTATTTCTAGAATATTTTTTTTACCTATAGATTGACTGAATATTCTTATGCATTGAATGACTGAATATTGATTAGTAGATGTAGCTTAGAATGTATTAATTCCATGATTATTTCCTAAGATGTATTTATTCTATTCATATTTGATGCATAGAATTATTGGGTTTAAATTTTGTTATTTTACAGCTGAAATAGATTTTAATTACTATATTGTAATAGCATTATTATTGATTATAATAAATTACATAATAGTATTTCTTTTCATAAACCTAGGGTTTATATTGAATACCTAATGTATTACTGTGTTTTAATAGATAGAAATAACATAAACAGAGTATTTATAATAAATTATACTTAGGCATTTACACAGAGCCAAATGGCTTGATAAACATTACACGGAATATAAACAGAGGTATAAATAGAGTATGGAATGCATATACATAGTTATTTACGACACAAAGAGTCAAACGATTTTCACCATAATTATACAACAAAAATATCTTTGATCACATACTTTTAATGAGTCGAAAGGCCAACCACGATTTTTATAATAGAATCAATAGTACAATGACAAACCATTATCGCACAGAGCCAAACAGGCTTATTCTACATTCAAACATGTATTACAGAGTCGTAGGGCTTAGTTAATAAAAACATCAACTTGTCTTCATGATTCGCATATATATTTACATAGCCAAAAGGCTTAACATTAATCATATACATCAAAACTCTATTGTAAAAATAACACAGAGATAGAGCTTTGGAAACCAACAACATTCTATTTATCAAGTCACAACAGGTATACATGTAAGAGTCAAAAGACTCTATAAAACTGTTTATAAGTAGCTTAGGCACAAAGCCATAATGTTAAAAAGACAATCGAGATTAACATAGGGCCATTTGCAATGCGCCCATCTTAAATCCGAAAGGATTCCCATACATCAAACAACACTCCAAGTTCAGGAGCCGAGAGGTTTGATGGAAGCCATGAGGCTAACCCTAATCTCTGTGGAACTAATTGTCCACCTGGAGAATGCGTAAGCATTGCCATTTCACCAGCACACTACATTAGCCGTGCACTGAGCACGAGCTATCATAAACATTAACCATTTTCTAGGGTAGTGAAAACACACATGTAATAGCATCCAATGCCGAAGGAACAAGGCAACACAGAAACACAAGACAAATGCACAGAAATCAGGTTCGAGGGCAGAGTCTAAAAAGAAAAGTAAGGGAATAAACCCTAAATCTATCAAGTTATACTTACAGAGTCACAATACATTAGAGCAAACCAAACGCACAGTTGTTCATGCGACTAGTCACACTAGCCGTGGTTCATTTCATCAACCACGTCGTTTTAACCTTACGGAAACAATGAAGTATTTTAGTTTTAGTGTTGTAACAGAGTTAACCTGAATAAATATAAACCGAACAGAGTGGAATTTTACCTGCCCAAAGGTCCTTAGACCAGAATGCTTCCTAGCAAACCACTAGCGTCACACACCTGCATATTTTTCCCACACAGAGAATCAGAAACAAATATTATGTACATCAAGAAGTATGACACGGGATTAAAACGGTTAAGTTGTTACCTATAGGTCAAGAAGACATGGACTAGTCTACGACAGAAATAACTGAAAGAACCCTGGTCCACGAGGGCGAGGGTTTACAACTTAGTAAACCTTCAAGGTTCCTTCGTAGAGGTTGCATGGCTTTACAAGCCTCCTCTACTCGACGACGCAGTATGTGTAACAACAAAACGACCAAGTCAAAACTTATACATTGAAACACTTAAAACAATTGAGAGCAAAAACGTTGGCAACGCTTACCTGTTCAAAGGTCCAGCGAAGAGCCGAGATGCCCTTACACTCATGCAGGGACAAGGCAGGTTTCCATGCTCGTTTCAAATTTAAAGACCAAACTGGAACTCCTCACTACCAAAGCAGCTGCTATCACCTTTGCCGAAAGAGTAAACCATTACAAGAAGAACCACATCGGCTTAACCATAGCCATTAACAGTGCCGCGGAAGAAATCTATGTCGTTTACAAGTTAAACAACCACTATAATCTAGGTTGAAGTTCTGTGTGGAGCCAAAGGCTCCGCAACAGCATAACCATCACCCAAAATCGATGAATGAGCATAACTTGCAAAGATGACCCAATTAAACTTGGGGAAGGCGATGATGATCTCGAAGTGGAGATCAAACGATGATGGGAGAGACACGCTAGTAGGCAGTACTACAAACATTTAACGTGATCACATGGCCCTGCCATAGAGTCTTGTCCCTGTCGACATCAACCAAGCATATTAATGAATAAATATTAATACAAATTAATGAGAATCAAATCAAATCTTGTACAAGTTTTGCTATAGTTATGATCTACACAAAGCTCGAAGAACTTAGCATTACATAAATGCATAAGACATGTGTAAGGTTTGTAAGTTAATAGACTTACGATTTTTGTGTAGGGAGTCTACTATGGTAGTAATACCATATGTTCGACCCCTCACATATGTTCTCATAATCGTTAACATAAATATTTAGTGTGGTTTTGCATAAGACTTACCATAGTATTGTTATGTAATACTATAAGGGTAGCAATATATAAATGCGTAATGTTTTGTATAATTTTGTAAGTGGTGGTCATCCCACATAATTCCAAATCGTGGATTGAGTCAATTGTGGTAGAAATACCATACGTTAGACCTTCCACATAGTTTTCATATATGGTAATATAATACAATAACCAAGTTCGCATAGCTTCATCCTAGTATTGTTAAATAACATGTTAAGAAAGGTGAAAGATTATAGCTAAGGATTAGGCTATAACAGAGAAGCTATCCGGTATGCATATCAATGCTTAAGATAACAACATAAGCAATATTGGCAGCATACGATAGGTTCTCATTCGACATACTCGAAAGACAAGTTTAAAACTATGACAAGTTAATGACAGTCATGAAGTCACATAATGGTCGTAGTTACCATTTGAATGCTGAGAGTTGATCTACAAAAGTTATATGTCATTAATAACACTAATTCTAAGAAAATCAGAATTATAAATATACCTTGTACAAAGAAAGATGCTAAGCCATATTGCATCCACACCAACGATATATCTCTGCGACATAAGAAGAATTATCATCATAAATACTTATATTAATTTTTTTTATTTGGTGAAATTAGGGTTGTGACATTTCTAGTCTAGAAATACTGAAATTCGACAAGGCTGCGAAAGGTAAACCCAGGTAAGACATAAACTTTTTACTTGTGTATTAAGTTGGTTACAAGTTGTTTCCACCAATGAAACATAAGTTACAGAACAAGCATCCCTGGTTAGTAATTAGAAAAAGAAAAGCAGAATGGATTTTGTTGGTATGTATAAAATTTAATAGAGATAACGTTTATAAGATCATTTCCTAATATTCACTATTCTCAAATCAAAAGAACCTTTGAACCTTTAATTGAGAAGCTAAAACTAGAGTTCAGTGCACTAGCAAAAGTATCATGGATTAATAATCAAATCTCAAATATAGATATCCATAAATAGTATTTAATTACTTTAAAAAAAAAGGTAAAAAGGAAAGGATTACATATGTTGTTTAGCAGCAATAACCAAGAACACCACTACTATTGGACACGACCTCCTCCAACCATAGATAAATCCTAATTTGCCACACCCATTCCAGTGTAGAGTGAAAACTGCAATGATAACCACTTGTACCAGGTTCATGCACACTCTAGAATCTCAACCCAGTAGCTAAGCAACCTCAAGACAAGTCGCTTGGATGATGGAGATGACACTCCCAACACCGATGGATTCTACCGTCTCAAAAATTTACACCCTGACCACTAGTCCAATAGATGGAAGACACATGGAAGACGACTTCCAAGCATACTACTCTAGCATTTAGAAGTTTCGAGTTTCAAGCAGGCAGCTCTTGCACTTAGAATTCCCCGGTTCACAAGCATGCAGCTCCAAGAAATTCACCAATAGCCCTTCCATAATCTAAAATCAACAATGAGTCATCTTACGTGCCAGGTTTATTTTTGCAATGATCTTGCATTGACACATGAGTATTGCACTTTATACTATTCGCAAAATCTCTCTTGTAATACATTTAATACCCTAGACAAAATATCTGTAGTCTAATCTTCAAGGAGAAATATAAGTCCCTACCATAGCAGTGATGTTTTTAAGCTCTACCCAATCAATAACAGGATAATGAGCCTCGTGATCATATATTCTTCATAAAAAAGAATGCTCAATAACAGTCATCTTCTCATCTCTTTGCTGTGTTCTCTCATCTCCATGCTCAAAATCCCAGTGGTAGCTCCTCTATGAAGATCTTGTTGAGAAATCTGTTAGGAAAGAGAATATATCTTCCTGGTTTCTTCCCCAATCCTCAGTCCACTAGACTTTCCTTATCGACTTTTCTTGATTAATTCATACAAAATGCACTTAAGTACATGTTCTTTTCCTTAATGATATCCCATGAAAGCGTTTGAATAAATCAGATCTGCTTTTCACTATATTTTTTTTTTGTGCTTAGTTTTTCTAGATTGGAACTTGGAACTCTTACGGCATAATATTTCACATTTTCTCTCAAGTCTGTAGGTTTATAATGACAAGATTGTACCGTATAGAGAAGACAAATGCTATCCTTTGTGAGTTTACATTGACCTATGAATTTTGCTAGTTATAGCGGAAAATCTATCATTGGCTCCACAAATTACTAAAAAAGGTGTAAGGTGTGATCCACTCTATAAGTTAGAATACAGTAACACATGAAAGAAATCTTGACAATACAATAAGGCAAAATCTAATTTGTGTGTTATCTTCTCCACAATCTACATAGCAAAAATGGGTGATCTGGTACATATGTTCTTGCTTCTAGAGAAAATTTCACCAAAACTGAAATTCCTCACTACTAGTTCATGTCTCATAAATGATTGAAACACACCATCTGCTAGTTCCTAAAAATGGTCTGAAGACTGCAATATGTACATAAGACATCTTATGCATTATTGGCATCCTACAGGTAGATCAAACATGAGCAAGAAGGCCACCCCTAAATTACGCATAAATTGTTAGGAACTAATGTTTACTTATAATTAATTAGTAAAGATGGAAGGGTTAGGTGTACAACTATCCAAAGGAGTTGTAACTCACTCCCGCAATAAAATGAGAAGATTTACGCAAATCATCCAATTCGATTGTCATGCCAACTAACCAACAATAGCATCAGAGTGATATTGGTTCTTGGCGCATGTGATAAAAATCTCAAGGAAGAGTTCATGTGAGATCAAGCTTGAGAAAGAGGGTCTGAGAAAGAAAAGCCCTCAGAAAGAAAAGGAGGTGACTTATATGGCTAATTCAATTTATAAAGGTATAGATATTTTATTCCAAAACTTAGAAAATTGAATTTCAAGAAACAGAATATATCAAGCTCTCTGGACTTCTTGAAGACAAAAGTAGTTGATTTTGACAATGAATGCAACATAACTACATTCAGAAACTGATATAGACGAATTTAGTATTGAAAGAATGAAGATATACACAAGGCATGAGTATTTGAGAGGCATGGCGGCATAAGTTTTGATTGATAGAAGATGTTGAAGTTAACCTGAACTTGCAATAGACAAAATTCAACTGGTGGTAATATACCATAGAGTCTAGACAAATTAGATCACAATGTACAAATGTGAAATCATGAAGAAAAAAATGGCAGATGAATTATATCAAAACAATTTTTTCTTGCAGGTTCAGGCCAGAATGACGACAGAGCGAACCAGACAGATGTCATTTGCAGGCAAAAAAGTCTTCGGGCACAAATAGAAGATACCCAGCAGGAAGATTCAAATACATGGAATAAAGGGCATTGAAGATGTCAACGTGACAATTGCAGACATGGAAGACACAACCCAAAAATCAGGAGAAAGAAATCCAGATCATGCACAACAGATTTGACACTTGAGCAGTGAATGTTCAGCACAGTCCTGAAGTGATGTTCAAACTTCAACACAATTCAGAAATGACATCCAGTCCAGAAAGAATAGACATCGCCTTTGAGTCATTATTGTGCACAACATCACCATTGGAGCATGACAACTGTAATCCAGAGTGGACATCTCAATTGTGTGGCCTGCAAGGCTCATGTAGGTTGCTTGTAAGGGCTTGTGTTGGCATAGTATTGTTGGCCTCCCTTACCTCTCATATAAATAGAGGAATGAGAAATGCTTTCCATTCATATTATTATTGTTCTCTTTTCTATGTACTTAAATCTTCTTGGGAGAATTCACTAGGGATTCCTCATGAACTGTAGTTGGAGTTTTGAAGTCTAGAGGGGATGTCTTTATTTGGAGTTTTCTCATGACTAGGATATTCTATAATAGAGTAGACATTGGAATGATCACTCTTCCTTCTTTCTCTTGGAGTCTTCACTTGTACTCTCTCTCTCTCTCTCTCTCTCTCTCTCTCTACACACACAACATAAAGGTGTATACAAGGAATACAGATGTCTTGAGCTTAATATTTACTAAATATTTTCTCACATATTATTTAGAAGCTTGGGGATTTGGCCGAAAATATTTTCATTATAGCTAGCTTTTATTTCTGATAGAGATGGTATTTTTGAAAGCACGTGAAGGAATACCATTCAATACAGAAGTTACATAGAGAAGTTACATGAAGGGCTATCATTCAATAAAGTACAAAAAAATAGCGGAGTCCCAAGAGCTTGCAGTAAAGGAAATGAAAATGGTTGAGAAATTAAAACCCCTTCTTGTACAAGCTACTTAGGAGATAGCGAGCAAGTATCAACAACATTTGCAAATTATAGGACCTTAATTCAATGTCGATGTCATCGAGACATTCTATGACTTACATGAGAAGATGAAGTAAGAGCCTCCCTCCTTGGGCCCTATTTCACATGAGTTATCTCAATTGTCTCGAGCACAAGACAACATTTTGTATTAGGGTCCTATTAGCACCATATTTTATAGTTTTGGACTCCAATGCACAATTGAACCTACAACCCTCAAGTTTCTCGTGTGTAGTAGAAGATACATGGGAAGTTGTTCAGATTGTTGTGGACTACACACAAGATGCCACATGTGCCCCCAAGAAATGGAATTTGTAATGTGTGTACCATCTTGTAGCTAATATGAGAGAGAGAGAGAGAGAGAGAGAGAGAGAGAGAGAGATGAATTGGGGTTGGATGTTGGATATGGATGTTGTTGTTGGTTATATTAGTCTGATGTTTGAAATTGTATGAAGAATGGATGTGTACCCTTTTTAGGAATGCATGGAATGGATGATGTGGTGGTTCCCACTTTAAAAAAAAACATACAATTTAAAAGTGGGAACCAAAACATATTGTGCCTTTGGAGAAGTCAAAACATATCTATATGATTCTTATATGTTTGTACAAAGAGTCATTAAGTCAAGTTTCTTCTATATCATTATGTTGGTGACCTACCCTAGTCATCAGGTTGTTTTTTCCCACAGCACTAGGATTTTTAGATTGTACATCATTGGGATTTTTTCATTGCACCGAGTGAAACGAGGTGCTCTACAGCCCAGTATGGGGGAGATATTCTAACATGTGTGATGTAGCGTTACATCTAACAAAACGTAAAAATGTAGCGTTACATCTAATAAAACGTAAAAAGTGATTGCGCGTAAAAAGAAGTAAGTAAAGTAAAGTAAAAAGAAGTAAGTAAAGTAAAGTAAAGTAAAAAGAAGTAAAGTAAATTAAAGTAAGTATGGGGGAGATGTTGTAACCTTTGTGATGTAATGTTTGTTACTAACAAAATAATTAAAAAAAATCATGTCCACTCATAAAAAGAAAAATTATGGAAAGTATTTAAAAAAATCCATGTTGGTTCATAAAATAAAATATTATAAAAAATAATTAAAAAATAGATGTTCGTTTATAAAATAAAAACTTAAACACGGATCTATCAATCAAGAGAGATCAAATTTCTTGAGTTTAAATTTAAAAAAAGAAATACACCTCAAGAAATTGGATCCCTCTCGATGCTTAATAGATACGGGTTTATAATAAAATCAATGATCCTCATCTAAAATAGCAATAAGATGATAGCAGCAATGAAGGAAACAAACAAGAACGATAAATCACATAAAGTATACCCACAACCCTCAAATGAAAAGAACCCTAAGACAAAAGCCTTGTAAAGCTTGATTTCTAATTTATTTGCACAAACATTTATAAGCTATTTGCAACATACGTTCAGCTTCAAACAACCCATATGCTTTGCAATCTTGCAAAAATACAGATGGAAAATATGTCAATTGTTTTAGAGCTCAAGAATCTCTCTAAGCTCAAGCATTCATACAAGGAGAAGGAGAAGCTCTTAACATATTAAGACGAGAAATATCATTTGATAGCAAAAATATAAGAGTAGCAGAGCATGTTGAAGACATTTGAGGTCATGACAAAGAAGTTTTAGGCCCATATTCAAAGGAACTCGAAGCTTGAAAAGCTCAGGGAGGATCTTAGAGAAGCCACTGAAAAGGAGAAGTTGGAGAAGACATTTAAGCATAAGAGATTCAAGGATGTGGTTGGGTACTTTTCTAATGGCTCTCTTACTTTGACTCCTCAATTATTTCTATCTATCATATAGGGAGTAGCCAAGTTAGCTCATGATTTCACAAAGCTTATGATAAATATGATGAAGATTGCATAGTGGGATTTTAATGTTGAAGAATAACGTCAATTTCAAAGATTTAATTATTGTTTAGAGCTTTAATGGTTTCATGTATTACACACATCTTGCGGTGAATTGTCCTAGTTTTTGACATTATCTTGTAATGGCAGGGGATTATTTTCTAAATTATTTGCATACTCTTTCCTATAATAAAAAAATATGGAGTATGTTTTGCAACATCCCACTATTATTAGATCCTTAATGAGACGTCCCTATTTGGAGAGTGTCATGCACTATCCAAGAGGTTACTAGTTGGGGAAGACGAATTTTCATTTTCATTAGCTCTAGACATTGCATTTGGATCTGCAAAAAGCATGGTTCCCACCTCTCTTGATAGCAGAGACTTCAAATCTTTTCTCCAAAATTTGTATGTTTTGCTTTAGTTTATTTTCTTTTATATGCGTTGTTGTTATCTTTCTATTTTTCTTCCCTCTATATATATGTCCTTGATGCAGAGAAGCTGCAACATTTGTATGACTATGAGTCAACCCATAAAACATTAACAAATTTGGAGTGGCTTGGAGCAACAATATTACATGGTGTTGATGCAATGACAATGGAGAAGCACCATCTCATAGGAAGCATGAGGTTCCACAAAATTCTTTACAACTTCCCTCTTGTAGGTTTCTATGGAAGGGAGTAAAATAAAAATGTTATCGAGAATGTTTCTTAAAACCTTGAGTAGTTCCTTGTCCCAACAAATTTTATCCAAGTGACATTTTGGGGTTAAGTAATGGGATTTCTTTTCTTTTTCTTTTATTTTTTTTTTTTTTTTTTTCTTCTTCTTCTGTGGATTGGAGTAATCAACCACAATTGAATGAAGTAGTGTTAGAATTGATGTTGTTTTTCCATTCTAAGCAGAAATCACAATCACCTCTTGAAGATGTTCTTCAAGAATGCGAGGACTATAAAGAAATTCATGTTATGCACAAAGCATATGGCCAATATAAAAGGTGGGAGTTGGTGAAACAAGCAGAAGAATGTGGAATGATTTTGAAAAAACCAATGCACTTTACAATAGTAAATTACCCTAACACAACTAATAGAAGAGGAGATGGGAGCAAAGCTAGTCATACTTTCTCATTGGAAGAGTGCTTTGTTGTTGCTGCAACATCCCCCCAAAATTTTGTAAATATTGGGGCCCCTCCTTTTATTTTTTGAAGAAGTCCTTTAGGCCTTTGAAACTTGTTTTAACTCTTTGAGTTTCCCTTTTTTTCCTTCAACAATTTTTTGTTTTTTCTGCTAAGGCAAATTTTCCTTTCCGTCGGCTTTGGTCGCAGTTTTTAATGATAAAAGCACCGACCATTGCACGCATTTTAACCTTAACTTTGCCGACCATTATGCACACTTTTTAATTTTAAACTTGCGCTAATTGGTTGCAAATTTTAAATCCCAAATAGTCGATCAGTAGTACTAAAGCCGGCCTCGGTCGTAGTTTTTAGGACTAATTCTCCCGACCGTTGCGTGAGTCTTGACTTTAACTTCGCCGATATATCGCGCCACGCTTTGAAGAATTCTTCCGAAGTGCCAGGAACTTGACTGAGTTGGGAAAATGTTACCGCCCTAAAAGCGGAGCGAGTTCTAGCCCCAGACCGGTTGGATTGGTCCAAAAGGAACAAGAGGCAACAACATCACAATCAGAGGAGTCCAAGAGGAAGGAAAAAGAGGAAGAAGAAAGACTCCAAAAGGAGCAAGAAGTAAAGCAGCAGCAAGATGCAGAAGCTGCTAGAGCTTAGCAAGAGCAAGAAGCGAAAGCTCGAAAAGATGAAGAGGAGAGGAAATTGCAAGAAGAAGCTGCCAAATTGCAAGAAGAGGCTGCCAAATTGCAGCAAGAAGAGGCCGAAAGGTTGCAAGCGATAAGGGAGAAAGCATAACGAGAGGTAGCAGAACTAGCAGAGCTAGCAGAACAAGTAGAGAAGAGAGCAAGAGAGGAAGCAGAAGAATCTAATAAAGCTATGGAACAGGGCATGTCTAGCCCGCGAGCCATGGAATTGGATCTATCAACAATAAACCAATCAAGGATAGATAATGAAGGAGTTGTCACCACTGAAGAGTTAGCACTTACTCCATACACTCCTTCAAAGCAGCGCCAAGTGGCCAACCTGGATTCCATTTATTTTGACAAAAGGAAGAAGGTTATTGTAGAAAGATCAGAGAAGAAAATGAAAATTGGAAAGGGCCGATACGAAATCAGAGTATCAGAAACCCCACTTGTTCAAGGGACTGACAGAGACCCTATGTTCACAGCAGCATGCACTGTGGCTTCGGCTCAAGTAAAGATAATGTCGATCGTTTGGTTGAAGAAACTAAGAAGTACAGGGATTTATGTTTCAAAGTAAAAACTAACATGCAGAAAGAGGCGTTAAAAGGGAATGAGTTAAGATTGAAGTACAAAGAGCTTCAAGAGGAAAATAAAGAAACAACTTTGCAAATCCTGCAGCTTGAAGAAGAAAAGAGCACACTAGAGATGCAGTTGGAAATATCAGAAAGTGAGAAGAAAGACCTGGAAGTTCGCGTAGGAGAACTGGAGAATCTTGAAGCCAACAATGTGCAGCTAAATAAATCTTTTAAGCCTCAGCTTGACAGGCTGGAGAAGGAAAAAGAGAAGCTATTAGAGCAACTGAAGGTTGCAAATGAGAAGCAGGACCTAACCGCATTTCATGAACAAGCATGCGAGATGCAGAAGAAAGTTTATCAATCACTGATGCCGATTTCAGGAGAAATATGCAGGGTGAAAGAAATGATAACAAGGATGACATCGATTGAGGTCGAGGCGTTGAAGCTGAAAATAAAGTATGCGCATCACTTGGAGGAGATAAATAAACAATTTGAATGGAGAGAAGGGAAATCCGGTTTGCCAGCGCACCTACGGGTAAAGACCGTCGAAGAATTGGACTTGGATTGTGGAGTCCTCGAGTTTTGTAGGGATTGTGGCGCAAAGCTAAGTGTTGAAATCCAGAAAATCGTCAAGAGTTGTCACGCATTCTACTCAAAAATCATGGAAACCTATAATAAATGTGGCATGGTTTTACCTCAATCTATTTATGAGTTTCCCGAAAGAGAGCAGCGTTTGGCAAATCTGCAGAGCGAGCTGAATGTGGAAACAGAATACATCAATAAGATAGATGTCCTAAATCTCGACGACCTCCACCATTTCATTAGGCAAACCTCTATTCACGCCTATTTTCTTGAAAGCATTATCGAGGCAGCAATGGCAGGAGCAACCAGTGTTAAATCAGATCTACGCAAGCATGAAATAGCGCTGAAAATGACAATCTCTGCACGGGGTAATGCCATTATGCGAGAGATCAACCAGTGGGCCAACTATATTGAAAGTGTATACAACCCAGCTGAAGCGAGCATTCCTGTTGAAGTGGGTGCCTCAACAGAGATAGAAAGACCGGCTGAAGTGGCAGAACCACTGGGGCTTTAATTTGTTTTATTGTAAATTTTGTAAAAGACAGCTGGAAGTATTTTATTGTATAAATGTTGTGTAAAACAACTGGAAATGGTTTTTGTCTTTTTAGGCACTAGAAGACAAACTTTTGGGTCTCCCTAGGGTTAAGTTTTGGGAAGAGACAAATTTTGTAAAATTTATAAATATAGAGATAGAAGAGATGAGAAGGACTTTTGGTAGGTGAAAGGACAGACTGATTTTGTACGTGAATTACTTTGCTACATCAATGAAGGAAGCTCTATTTTGCCTAAAGAAAGCATGCGTGGAGTTTTTTTGTGGGAATGTGTTGAATGTTGGCCGAATTATTTCTGCATTATTCATACATTGATTGTGAGATCGTTCTTAACTAATATGAATTATTTCTCTGTTATGAATGCTTTCACTTTCCTATGCAAAATTTCTGTGTAAAATGAGTAATGGAATGTTTATCTCTGTCAAATCTATCTTCGATAATATTTTTCTTTCTACTGTAAATGTTTCTATTAATTAGAACAATTATCTGTGAAATTCTTGGTTGCATTTCCAGTTTATTACTCATTCTTTAAGTTTGCTCCTTGCAAGGATAGATTAAATTTGCTTAAACAGTTTTAGATCAGATTTGTTTAACTACATGCATTTAGATTACAGCACTTGCATCTCATCTTTAAAATAAAATACATAAACGGTGGATCGGGCCGCAACCGGTGCAAAGAAAACGAATCTTTAAATCCTACACGGTAACTGGGCCGTTAACCGGACGGATTCCCCACACCAAATGGTGAGCAATCTAATTGGGCTTGCTTATCGGGGAGAATCCCTTGCTGATTGATGCTACGATTTTCGGGGCATCAACATGTTTATAAAGATATCATTTTTTCATGGGGTCAAAATAACTCTACGACTATATCTCTATAATAGTTTTAAAAATTGAATTGGAATCGACCGATTTGACCAAGTAGAGGCTAAACTTATCCAAATAAGCCCTTAAATCGGTTTGGAACTAAACCGGTCATATCGACCAAGTCACGAAATAAATCGACTGAGTTTTCTAGGCCAACACATGTGAGGCCACGGACAACAAATTACTCATTTTTTTCTAATTTTTCCCTAATCTAACCTAACCCTAAAGCGATTTAATGACACCCCCCCCCCTCATTTCCCTAACGCCTATCTCAATCCATATTTATAAGCATTATTTGTCTTAGAGCAGCACTGCAACATTCATGAAAAGTGAGGGAATGACCACTAACGGGACAATCAATTGTTGAAGTGTCAACAAGCTTGGATCCTTGGAGGAGTTGGAACTTGGCGCTTGGAGTCTAGACTGTTGGAGACCAGTTTAGATTTTCCTAGAGGGGGTAAACTTTAAGCATGATGCTAGCTTCCCATAGTTTTTTTTTCTCATTAGATTTGCTTTCTTTCTATTATTTGCATGTTGACATATTTTTTTGCTTCTTTCAATGTTTAGATATGCATTCTACATACTGTAATGGCCCCAAAAGCAAAATATCCTGGATGGATCCATGCAGATGTCATTGAGGGGAAGATGTATTGCAAGTATTGCAACAAACACATAAGGGGGGAGAATTTTTAGGATTAAACAACACTTGACTGCTATTAGAGGCTAAGTTAAGGCATGTGAAACTCCACTAGATGTGATTGGATGTATTAGGGATTCTTTGTAAGAATGATTTGATAAGTTTGAAGAGGATAAGGCTAAGCAAAAAGAGAGAGAGTAAGAAATAGGGAAGTAGAGGAAGCTTGCCGAAATGATGGGCGGGATCTCTGCTCTTCATTATGGCTCTTCATCTATCCCTTCTACCACTCTTAGGGATCCCTTCAATATGTTTTTCCCTCTTAGTCTAAACAAAGTAAGGGAAAATAGAAGAATAACATTCAAATCTATTTCACACCTCCCACCACCACTGCCAGTGCTAATGCTTCTCATCCAAATCCAACACAAGTTCATCCCACCTTAGATGCCCACTGGAAGAAGCAATACAAAGAAGTTGCCTATGAGTACATAACTAAATGGTGGTATGATGCATATCTCCCCTTTAATGCTTCCCTATCTTCTTATTTCCAACCTATGTGGGATGTTGTTATAACTACCGGTAAGGGATTCAAAGGCCCTAGTATGCATGACTTGAGGGGATCTCTTTTGCAAAAAGAGATCGTGTCCATAGAGGAATATATAAAGGAGTTCAAAGAGTTGTGGGTTAGAAAAGGATGTATCATCATGTCAGATGGATGGGCCGATGGAAAGAATTGTACCATCATAAAATTCCTTGTCTCTTGCCTACAAGGAACAATGTTTTTGAGATCATGTGATGCATTTGATAAGGTGAAAGATACAAATTTGTTATTGCATCTTTTGGATGAGGTTTTTGAGTAGGTGGGGAAGCTAATGTTGTGCAGGTCATCACAGATAATGCCTTTACTATGTTCTTGTTTGTAAGATGTTAGAGGAAAAATAGAAAACCATATTCTGGACTTCATGTGTGGCATATTGCATAGACCTCGTGCTTGAAGACATATGAAAACAGGCTTGGATCAAGAACATTATAGAGCATGCCAAAAGCATCACAAAGTACATCTACAACCACTCTTGGGAATTGAGCTTGATGATGAGACACACACAACGCAAGGAACTTGTTAGGCCTGCAATTACTATATTTGCAACTGACTTCCTCACATTGCAATCTCTCCTTTCCCAAACACAGAACTTGGAACATATGTTTTCAAGTGATGAATCAAATTCATCTCAATGGGCCCGCAAACAAGATGGAAAAGACACCAAGAAGAGAATTTATGACTCTTCATTTTAGAAAAAAACAACAGAGACCTTGTGAAAACTACTAAGCCACTTGTTAATGTGTTGAGGTTAGTGGATGGGGAAAAATTGGCCATGGGCTACATTTATCTGACTATGGATTAGGAAAAGGAGCAAATAAGGGAAACATACAAGGATAAAGTGGATAAGTGTGGGCCTATATAGGATATCATTGATAGGATATGGACCAATCAACTCCATCACCCTATATTACATGCAAATGGGTATTTCCTGAACCCAAAGTATCATTATAGAGCTCAGTTTGGTGAAGATCAGACCAAGGAGGTGAAAGATGGATTGTATGAGTGACTTGAACTAATGATCCCAAATGCGATGGAGTAGTTGGAGATACACCAATAGATCAGCTTGTTCACCAAGGCCACATGTACCTTTGGAAAAAATGTGGCTAATATTGCAAGAGATGTAGACCAACTAGGTAAACAATTCCATTGTTTTATTAAAGTATGTTGTTTAAATTATAAATACCTCAATTTTTAGCCAAATTCACAATCTAATTTATTGAATTAACTTTGTCTTGACTCTTTGCATTTGCAACACATTGGTGGGATTCATTTGGTAGCCAATGTCTTCATTGCAAAAGTTTGTAATTTGGGTCTTCAACGAAACCTGTACTTCTTCTATGTGTGAGCGCAATTGGTCTGTCTTTGAGCGAATTCACATGAAGAAGAGAAATTGTTTAGAGGATTAAACGATCTAGTATTTGTGCATTATAGCCTCCGACTTAAGCACAACCAATTGATGAACAAAAGACTTGATATAGATCCCATTGTGTTGGATGATATTGATCCAACCTCAGATTGGGTAGTGGAGACTCGTGCCATAGTTTGATGTTGATTTGGATATTGAGATGGAGGACTTGATGCAAGTTCAGTTAGATGCAGATCCTCTATTATGATTAGTTCATGCATGTGTAGATCCATAGATTGCAAGCATGGAAGGCACTAGTTGACCTTGTACTTCTAGGTGATCTAGGAATTCAAATAATACTACTATTGCAGTTGTAGATGACCTTGAGGAGTCTGAGCCTGAGCCAGATGACGATGACATTGCTAGTAGTCCTTCTAGTTCTTCTACTTCTAGTTCTAGCAGTGGTGATGAGTTTGATCACTGTGATGAGGTATGACAGTTGACTATGTAGTATGATCATTGTTGTATGATTATGATGCAGTGGCATCATGAATCATAGCATTTTGTTTTACTCTACGGGCCATATAGGCCTCATTGATTATGTATTTTGTTTTAGATATGTATTGTAGAGTACACTTTATGTCATTTTGCTATATTCATTCTTATATGGTATATACATGAGAAAACTTTGAATATTTTCTCTAATACTTTAGAGTCATGGATTATAATATTTAAAATATTGTTTTTTTCTAAATTTTAAATATTTTATGTGTTTTTGAGCAAACTGAGCCATTAAATTCAAATCGACTGAGTCAAGACCTGCTTTACGAAGATCATTGATAGATAAAGAATCTTTTTTCACTTTTACTCTTCCATTTAATACAAGTCAAAGCCTTAACACACTATACTAATTGCATAAGAGCTTCAAGTGGCCTCTCCCTACTTTCCTTTTAGATAAACTATCAAGTCCCTTACACTTTCAACTACCCTAGTAGTTTGTGGAAGTTGTTTCTTTCTTGAGATGGTCGTGTGGAGTCTCATGACACATGGATATATTTGCTTTGTTATTGCAAGTTGATATGTGAGTGTTGCAAATATCATATTCTTGGTTTTTATAGAATAATTGCCCTTTTCTCATGAGAAGGAAAACTATGGGATGGAAGAACAAAGCAAATCGTCTTTGTTTTAAATGTTGATTATTCTAGAAACCATGGGGTGGAAGAACAAAACAAACTTTCTATCTTTTAAACATCGATTATACTTCTAATATATAGAGGCACACTGCACCTGAATTGTGTCACAGGACTTAGGATACCTTGGTTGATTGTTGAATACAACTTTTGATGCATGCCATTGCACTTTCTTGCTTCTCGGAGTTTATGGTGATCAACACAATTAATTTGGTTGTCAATTCTCGAGAAGGTGCCAATTGAATGTCCAGCCATCTCACCTTTCAACAGAAATGCTTCCCTTTGGAAAGTGGGGATCAGGGGATTGCTAAGCTCATACAGTGAACTGGAATCAACATAGTTTTAATATATAAAGGTATGCTGGATTTCTGTCAAAAGGAAAGGTAATGAAGTGTTTTGCAAATTGAACAATACCAGAAATTGGCTGGAAAATTTTCGAAATGATATTTCCCTAGTGGCTCTCGAAGCTGAAACATTGTAGAATTTATTTTTACTTACCTGCTTCGGAAGCAACTGCTCCTACTGTGCATTCATATACATAAAGTCACCTGAGGGATGAAGGTCTGATTACATCCGGCATTATTGTTACATTTAAGGTATTTCTCAAGTGAGAAAGACTCCTCAATTTGGCTTTTTATTACTCATCAACTATTGGATTGGTTTATCAAGTGAGAAAGACTCCTCAATTTGGCTTTTTATTACTTATCAATTATTGGATTGATTTATCGACGATTGGGATCCGCTAGTCCATCACTATGTAAACATAGTATAGGAGGGGTGGAAGCATTACCCATAGTCTGATCGTGCCAGAGCCAGAGCCAGAACGTTAGAAAGTTAGAATTGCAGTGGGATTCAAAAGAGGTGGTGATGCTTTTTGTTATGAGCTTCTTCTGCATCCTCTTTTGATTCCTTATTCTCGTAATGCTCGTGGAAGACGTAACCCCTACTCCCACTGCAGTTGTTGCAGCAATGTCTTCCTCAAGTTTGTGCCTGTGGGCGTGCTGATCTGGATCTTTATTCTATGCGTGCTTCTCATGCTGCACACTACAACAACAATGAATCAAAATTCACAACATGACTATATTCTCTTTCAGGACAAATCGGTCGCATAAAATCAGATCACCCATCTTCAAAACATATTAAGTGGGTTTGAGAATGAACTAATGAATGAAGGAACAAAAGGGTAGAGACAGTACCAGTGTAAACTTGTAAAGGCTTCATAAGCCACAACTCCCAGTTCACCCAAATGCTCCTTATACGTGTGATGCTTCTCTTCCTTCAACGCCTTCTCGTAATCATCAGACTGAACATTCCGAGCAGCGTAGACATCTGCGGTTTGGATCACCTCATCACCATAAGTTGTGGTGGTATCAGCATAAACAACCCTTAAGGGGGTGTCATCTTCCTTCCTGTGGTGGAAGAGATGGTGGTGGTGTTTTTCCTCATACATCTTCTACACAAAAAAAAAATCAAAGAAGCGATGGAAATGCAGAGAGTTGTAGAATGATACTATAGAGTGATACTCAAAAATAGAAATGGCTCAACAGAACAGAGACGAGATGTGGAAAATGGGAAAGCGGAGCGTTGTTTATAATATATATAACAGGCGATCGATGGTAAGGAAATATTAGTAGCGCATTGAGACAACGCTCACTGTGAAGTCGAGAATGGCGACATGAGCAGTGAACCCCAGGGCCCTCCACATGATCAAGTTCCTATATTAACAAAGCTTCCATAATCAAAATTCGCAAGAAGAAAATGAAAAATGGGATATTAGTAAAACGACGCAAGCAGAAAATGAATAGTGGGATATTAATAATAAATGTGTAAGCAAAGAAGTAGAAAAAATTAATGGTTATTAAAAGTTTTGGTTAAGATAAATTTATCTTTATTTAATTTATTTTTATAATTTTTTATTTTTAATTATGACTCATTTTAAGAAGACTTAGATAATAGGACTTTTTAAAAAATGTACAAAAGAGGTGGAACTATGCCTCGCGGAAAATTGGACAAATTGGATGAGTTGAGTGCCCCATATCATAGGTCATAGTAAATAGGTGGGTCCAAATTTCATAACAATATGTTTTGCTGTTGTCATTAAGCTTGTTAAATTATACATGCGTACTGAATATTTGAAATATCATTATTGTTTTGAAAAAGTAAAAGTAGATGCTCAATGACTACACATGTGTTAAGGTGGGGTCACTATTTATAATGACTTTAGAGTTGGAATTTGGAGATGTCACTTATCAATGGAGTAGTCTAAACAATATACAATTTAAATGTTTTTTAGCTATCATCACCGTAATCAAGCTATGCCTTTGGTTAAATTGCAAATTTTCATTGTTGAAATTGCATTTTTAAATGCACAAATGGATTCAACACCCTCATATACTTCTATTGCACCTAGATTTACCTAGATTGTGCAATCTTGACAATTGATATTTGCAATCCAGCAATTCTTCTAAATTATTTACTGGATTTCAAGTAAAAATTATTAGAAAAATGTAGTAAAAAAATATCCAAATCATATCATGTTTAAACTACTTCATTATCGATTGATGATGATGATAATGATGGTTCTTAGTGTCCATTGAGAACAATTTTGGTCTATCGAATCTTGAGAAAAAAAAATGGAATTATTTGGTTTGATTTAGAATTGTATTTATGTACTAGTTGAATATTTTTAACAAAAGCATCCATAAATCAACACAATTTTGATGAGTTAAAAGGTTACGAAAGTCGGTACTGAAACAAATGTTTTGACATTGATATTTAATGTGAGTGTACGTGGAACATTATAAGAGAAAGTGATTTTCATCTTCAACCCTCTTAGTGTCACAAAGATGACAAATTCTTTTCAAGCCATTTTGTTTTAGGAATTGTCTAACATTATATTACACTATGAAGCTTGTGAGAGCTCAGAATGTTGACTTTTTAAAGGGGCATTTGCAAAAACCTCTGCTAGAGGGTATTTTCCTTATAGTGCCTGTGAAAACCTAGCCCATGAGTTTAAAGATTGCAAAGACGTTTATGGGATTGTACAAAACAACCAAATGTTCAAGGAGAAAGAAGAAGAGGAACGAGGCTTGGGATTGAGTAAATCGTTGACGATTGAGACTTTGAATTAATTCCTGCATAAATAATCACTAGTAAACGTCGTAAGGTGTTTCCAAGTGAGAAAGACTCCCTCGATTTGGCTTTCATTACCCGTCAGTTGTTGGATTGGTCTACCGACAATTGGGATCGATCGGTCCATCCTATTGTTATATGTTCCTACCATCGACTCGTGTTAGTCTACCTGATGTCACGGTGTTGTAGAGCTTGATTCTCTCCACATTCAAATCCTCTGTGCGCATTACTAATCCATCCATTAATAAATCGTTTGGATTCCAGTACTGCAATGCGGGCCAACCCAACCATGAAATTCGTGTATATCCTCGAAACAAGTGCACCAAGTGCTGCAAAAGTGTAGAATGCCTTCGCTTCATCCTTCGCAGCTCCATCACAATTTGCACAGGCCAATTGAAATAATATGATTACTCTAATATTATGACATTATGGTAACAACTCTCGTGGGTCAACACTTCAAATTGTGATTCTCGTTCCATATGTTTTCTTTAGATGCGCCCACTTCATCTCCTTGCTTCACTTGCAAGATTGCATTCTTTTATTGCACCCCGAGGTGCAATTGCTAGTCCCCTACGTGATGATAGAGATCCTTCGGTTTGAAAAACTTTGTACACTACAGAAGAAAACAATTGAATTAAAAGCAATCCAAATGAGAAAAATTCAACACTATTTATCTTAGTAATAGCCCGATATCTTCAAAAATGTATACTGTAAAAAAATTAGGTTTTAATAGCCTAATTTGGAGGCATTTATTATTCCTAATTGAAAATTGTTGATCATCGATACCTGATCACTGTTGAGTTACATGGAACTGTAGCTCAAAAGAAAAGGATATTTTCATGTTGTTCCTTCAAGCTTCGAAGAACATGGCCATGTTTCCTCGTTCACGAACATGATCAAGTTCCTATATTAACAAAACTTCCATAGTCAAAATTCGCAAGAAGAAAATGAAAAATGGGATATTAGTAAAACGACGCAAGCAGAAAATGAATAATGGGATATTAATAATAAATGTGTGAGCAAAGAAGTAGAAAAAATTAATGGTTATTAAAAGTTTTGGTTAAGATAAATTTATCTTTATTTAATTTATTTTTTATAATTTTATAATTTTTAATTATGACTCATTTTAAGAAGACTTAGATAATAGGATTTTTGAAAAAATGTACAAAAGAGGTGGAACTATGCCTCGCGGAAAGTTGGACAAATTGGATGAGTTGAGTGCCCCATACCATAGGTCATAGTAAATAGGTGGGTCCAAATTTCATAACAATATGTTATGTTGTTGTCATTAAGCTTGTTAAATTATACATGCATACTGAATATTTAAAATATCATTATTGTTTTGAAAAAGTAAGAGTAGATGCTCAATGACTACACATGTGTTAAGGTGGGGTCATTATTTATAATGACTTTAGAGTTGGAATTTGGAGATGTCACTTATCAATGGAGTAGTCTAAACAATATACAATTTAAATGTTTTTTAGCTATCATCACCGTAATCAAGCTATACCTTTGGTTAAATTGCAAATTTTCATTGTTGAAATTGCATTTTTAAATGCACAAATGGATTCAACACCCTCATATACTTCTATTGCACCTAGATTTACCTAGATTGTGCAATCTTGACAATTGATATTTGCAATCCAGCAATTCTTCTGAATTATTTACTGGATTTCAAGTAAAAATTATCATAAAAATGTAGTAAAAAAATATCCAAATCATATCATGTTTAAATTACTTCATTATCAAGTGATGATGATGATAATGATGGTTCTTAGTGTCCATTGAGAACAATTTTGGTCTATCGAATCTTGAGAAAAAAAAAGGAATTATTTGGTTTGATTTAGAATTGTATTTATGTACTAGTTGAATATTTTTAACAAAAGCATCCATAAATCAACACAATTTTGATGAGTTAAAAGGTTACGAAAGTCGGTACTGAAACAAATGTTTTGACATTGATATTTAATGTGGGTGTACGTGGAACATTATAAGAGAAAGTGATTTTCATCTTCAACCCTCTTAGTGTCACAAAGATGACAAATTCTTTTCAAGCCATTTTGTTTTAGGAATTGCCCAACATTATATTACACTATGAAGCTTGTGAGAGCTCAGAATGTTGACTTTTTAAAGGAGCATTTGCAAAAACCTCTGCTAAAGGGTATTTTCCTTATAGTGCCTGTGAAAACCTATCCCATGAGTTTAAAGATTGCAAAGACGTTTATGGGATTGTACAAAACAACCAAATGTTCAAGGAGAAAGAAGAAGAGGAATGAGGCTTGGGAGTGAGTAAATCGTTGACGATTGAGACTTTGAATTAATTCCTGCATAAATAATCACGAGTAAACGTCGTAAGGTGTTTCCAAGTGAGAAAGACTCCCACGATTTGGATTTCATTACCCGTTAGTTGTTGGATTGGTCTACCGACAATTGGGATCGATCGGTCCATCCTATTGTTATATGTTCCTACCATCGACTCGTGTTAGTCTACCTGATGTCACGGTGTTGTAGAGCTTGATTCTCTCCACATTCAAATCCTTTGTGCGCATTACTAATCCATCCATTAATAAATCGTTTGGATTCCAGTACTGCAATGCGGGCCAACCCGACCATGAAATTCGTGTATATCCTCGAAACAAGTGCACCAAGTGCTGCAAAAGTGTAGAATGCCTTCGCTTCATCCTTCGCAGCTCCATCACAATTTGCACAGGCACATTGAAATAATATGATTACTCTAATATTATGGCATTATGGTAACAACTCTCGTGGGTCAACACTTCAAATTGTGATTCTCGTTCCATATGTCTTCTTTAGATGCGCCCACTTCATCTCCTTGCTTCACTTGCAATATTGCATTCTTTTAATGCACCCCGAGGTGCAATTGCTAGTCCCCTACGTGATGATAGAGATCCTTCGGGTTTGAAAAACTTTGTACACTACAGAAGAAAACAATTGAATTAAAAGCAATCCAATATGAGAAAAATTCAACACTATTTATCTTAGTAATAGCCTGATATCTTCAAAAATGTATATTGTAAAAAAATTAGGTTTTAATAGCCTAATTTGGAGGCATTTATTATTCCTAATTGAAAATTGTTGATCATCGATACCTGATCACTGTTGAGTTACATGGAACTGTAGCTCAAAAGAAAAGGATATTTTCACGTTGTTCCTTCAAGCTTCGAAGAACATGGCCATGTTTCCTCGTTCATGGACATTGTTGATGTTCAAGGCATCCTTGTCTCATTTTCAATTCAACCCAACCATGTGTATCAACAATAAGAACTATGAGATCCAAGAGATGGAGTATGTCACGGTGCATACAGAACATATCCATGACTTTGCCTAGGTCATTACAACTTAATCAAATCGAACTGAATAATTCAACTGAAATAATTGAACTCTGAATTTATAATTCTCTTGACCAATTCAATTAAATTTGTACATTGTGGTTTAGGCATGCAATGTGCCATTTTTGTGGCACGTCAATGGCAATTCAGGTAACATGGAGTTTGGTTAGGCATTGCTCTATGTTTGTGATCAACTTCAAGCCATAAGGAACCCTACAACTTGTTGGAATACAAATTGTTAATAGATCTCCCATGTTTGTGATCAAATTCAAGCCGTAAGGAACCCTGCAACTTATTGGAATATATTTTTTTAATAGATCTCCCATGTTTGTGATCAACTTCAAGCCATTAGGAACTTTGCGACTTGTTGGAATATAAATTGTTAATAGATATCCAAGCAAGTTGGGGAAGAAAGCAAACTTATTGATAAGCTGCAATGGTGCATAAATCATTAGTTCTCTTTGGCCCATGTTTCCAATCTCTAATCCCAGGGGTCTGCTCCGAAATTCGACCATAGCACAAGACTCTACTATTTGATCAACATCTGCAGGAATGAATTGAGTATAGTTACTAGGCACCATAGAAAACATTGAATGTGCATGGTGTTGTAGAATCCATGTAGAGTGCTACCATGGCCCTAGACCCTTCTCGACTAGGTTTCCATCTTGTGTCGACACTACCTCCTAGCACACCAGAAGAACTTACCCTTGCACATTGTTACAGGTAAGTAAAACCTTGACATGTAAGACGACTTTTCTTTTAAGAGTTATCCATGTTCTCCATTGGCATAATATATGATTATGCTAACTGTATTTTGTTCATTTCCCAAAGTCCACTTAGGGGTAGAGCTTCTTAGGCATAGTTTTGAGATAAATAAATCTATGCTAAAAACACTTCGGCACCACTTTGATGCCATCATGGGTTGCTCCTTGAAGGTAAACATGTACAATATTACAAAATATCTTTAGGACATTACTTTCTAATCTACACAAATATTACCATGGGTTGTTTTTGGTATTGTCTAGTCTTTGCCTATTTTCACCTTTATGAGTCAGGTCAACCTTGACATGCTAAAAACAACCCTCGTTGTGTTGTCTTGCAAGATATATCATTTGAAAAGATACTTGATGTCAATGGATGCAAAATTTTTTGCTCTGATATTGCTCAAATTATTCAACATATAATGTTAATGATTTACATCATGCTTCATAGCCTTGAGCAAGAACTTCAATTCTTTGTCACTTGCACTTTTGGCCTGATCATGATATCTACAAACTACTCATTTTTTATATGATTTGTTACAAGGGTATGCTTACCTAGCATGCTCAAGCATGTTTCATATGATAGGACTATTGCTCAAAAGGTCCTCAATGATGAGGAAAATGACCATTGCATGGCATTCATGTTTAAGAATAGGTCATTTGTTTGACCATTATTTTTATTTTTACATACAAAGTTTTTACTTTGATTCAAATTATGCAACATGTAATGTTAATGATTTGCATCATGCTTCATAGCCTTGAGCAAGAACTTCAATTCATTTTTACAGGGGTATGCTTACCTACCTTATGGAGTATGTGTCACTATCAAGGACAGTCCTGTTTCATATGATAGGACTATTGCTCAAAAGGTCCTCAATGATGAGGAAAGTGCCCATTGCATAGCATTTATGTTTAAGAATAGGTCTTTTGTTTGACCATTATTTTCTGAAGTACAAAATATAAAGTTCCTAATTCTGGTAGGAGAGTTAAACTATTAAACAAAATCTCTTTCTAGTCAAGCTTTCTTTGGGCATTACTTAAGAAAGAAAGAAAAAAATGGAGGAAAGCATGTGAGTAGCATATTTGATTGCCACATTTTTATTTTAATATTTTTTTTTCCTTTTTTAATAAATAGAACGGAACAAATATGTCTTTATTCCTTGTTAACAAATACAATGTAATATATGATTATTAACATTAAAATAAATTTAAATATTTTACTATATATTTAAATACCAGTTTATGTTCTTATATAAACCTTTAATGTTTATTTTCTTATAGAATAATCTATAATGATGAATATGCATCAAGCATTTTAATATAGTTTACACTCCTTTATTTTGTGTTTTACAAATTATGTTATACATACGAAGAGATTATGCTTCTCAGCCTTGTGATGAAAAGGGAGTACTCCAAAAACAATCTTGATACACCACTCACATGTAAAGGCAAAAGGAAAAAAAAGGTGCTAACTAAAACATTAAAAATATGTATAAAATAAAGTTAATAAAATCTTATCATCTAACGAGACAAAGTTGCCTCAAGATCGAGGTACTGAAAACTTAAATACAAAACTATTACATATGAATTTTTCGCTCAAATGGTGAAACTATATATATTTGTTTAATGAAACAAAGAATAAATGAAATTAATCTTAACCCTGCAATCTCTTACATATCATTTGAATCATCGGTTGTGTTCTGGATTGCAAGATTCCAGTTGAGTTTTTTATTGCAATTATTTTGGTTGTTGTCATTAATAATAGTGAAAATCGATAATTCATTACAAAACAAGATAAAAAATGAAAGGAAATGGAGTATGTCTATATATATATAGGAAAGGTTTAGATATTTATGTGATTAGCTTTTAGAAATAAGACATTTATATAGAAATAAAAAATAAAAATAAAAATAAAAACATAAATAGACCATGTTGATGCATACTGTGTTAAGAGTATAATGAGTCCATCAACCATCTTCTAGTGACATGTCCTTCCACAGAGCTGGTATAGAAAGAATGGGAGAGACTAACAGACTTAAGGGAGGTCTGGGCGGGCCCTAGGGGGGCAATTCTATAGATGGAGAGTTACATCAGTGGTGTAACAATTCTGTTATAAAAAATTACAAAGCTTTACCATTGATCACTGCTTAAGAAGTCTGATTAGGATGCAAAGTTCTAGCATATTTTTGAAAGTAGACAGATACTTTCCATACTAATACAATGTGATTTTCAAAGCATGGCCATACTAGATGGTTTTAAGCATATTACAAAAGACAAGCCTCAAAATCAGTGATCACTGAAAAACGAATTGATAAGAGAGGTGCATGAGCATACTTTGATGGAGCATATTAAGGGATTACCCAGTATGTGGTGCAGGGGTGTGATACATCTTATTGAACATGTTAATACTTTCAAAGCTGGTTTGAAAAGGGGAACTAACAACCTTGTAGAGCTGATGGCTTTAAAGTTGTTGTTAAAACTGTCTGCTGAAAAAGGTGCACAAAATCTTCAAACTCTTGGCGACTCCGTAGTTGTGATCAATTAGATGAATGGTAAAAAATTATTCACTGCAACCTATTTACGAGGAGATCCAACTTGCTCGGACAGCTTGTAATTCAATCTCTTTTCAACGTATGTACATAGAATGGAATGTTGACACTGATGGGCTTTCGAAAGCTGGCCAACATTTGGAAGCATGTGCTTGGATCATTCAGGAGAAGGGAGAAGGTGTATGTGGATGGATGTTGGATCTAACAGCCACAGAACACAATATGTAGCAGAAGCAAATAAAACAAGAAAGACAATAAATACACACACATGAGATATACCCAGAGATTTACGTGGTAAAACCCTCTCTTAGGGAAACATCCACGGAGCAATGGTATCGGTTTCTTATTATTCAGAATCTGAAGATTTACAACAACTCACAACTCTCCAATATCTTCTCTTACAAGAATACAAGAAACATATATATTTCTTACACGGTTACTAATAACTGCATATTTAGTTAGTCAGTTACATAGTTACCGTCATAGTCGGTTGTCACCCATTTCTAACAATCTCCACCTTGACAACAATTTACCTAATACCATTGCTCATTGCTCTATTGATCACCTTTCTTGCAAGCCTAGAGAAGCTAAGCACCACCGTAGCTTCTCTGAAGTAACTGGCTTCGTGAACATGTCTGCACTATTCTTTTGAGTGTGGACCTTTTCAAGAACCACTCCACCTTCATCAATAACATGTCTTACAAAATGATATTTTACAGGAATATGTTTTGTCTTACTGTGATAAGCTGGATTTTTAGCCAAATGAATAGCACTTTGACTATCACAGAAAATCTTTATAGAGTTCTGAACCTTTCCTAACTCACCCAGCAAACCTTTTAACCAGATTGCCTCTTTGCAAGCATGTGAAGCAGCTATATATTCTGCCTCTGTAGTAGATAAAGCAACAATATTCTGAAGCTTTGACATCCAACTAATAGCTCCACCTACAAGAGTAAAAACATAACCCGAAGTGGACCTCCTCTTGTCCAAATCACCTGCAAAATCAGAATCAACATAACCACAGACTTTATCACTGCAACCATCAAAAGTGATACAATAGTCACTTGTGCCTCTAAGATACCGAAGCACCCATTTCACTGCTGCCCAATGCTCTTTTCCTGGATTTGCCATGTATCTACTGACAACACCAACTGCATGTGAAATATCTGGTCTTGTACTTATCATCGCATACATCAAACTTCCTACTGCATTAGCATATGGTACATGAGACATATACTGCTTTTCTTCATCATTTTTAGGACTCAAACCTGAAGAAAGCTTGAAATGAGAAGCTAAAGGGATACTAGAAGGTTTCACCTTATCCATACCGAATTTCTGAAGTATTTTCTTGTCACGTCCCCTCCCATCCAACAAGCTAGATGGAGAGGATCGTGACGGTTGAACCGGGCATCCAGCCCCATATATTGAAATCAAACATTCAAATTGAAGAATAAATATGCATACACATTCACATAATACATAAGAGAGATATGAAGATGCATAATTATCAGAAATCACAGCGGAGTAATAAGAATTTCACATCCATCATACATTTAAGATGTTCATCAAATGATAATTGCCAATTTACACAAGAGAATACTTATCTCAATAAGGCAGTCCCACGCAACTGGCTATGCAACTGCAACGTTCCACCCAACCGTAGGCCAGTGTGCTCCTCAATCTTTCAGCACCACTGCCACCCCCGAGCTGGGCATGATCTCTACAAGGAACCAGGGAACAACAGACTCACACATAGCCAAACATACACCAAAATGAGCCAAGCCAATCTACAATTGGGTTTATTAGGCTGCTAGGAGATGGGAAGGAAAAATTGCTAAGCTAGTGAGCTCAACCACAGAGCTATGGGTACCCCTCCCAGATCTATTCAGCTTGGCACTCACAATGCCTACACACCCAACACCAGGAAGTATTCTCTTCACTGCCACACAGTCCCTCAAGCCATACCTTCCTTTCTAGTGCTCTCAGGGTGTGCATAGAAAAGTAGCCAGCCCTCTTGATCTTCTTGAGAGGATATTCCCTACACTAGGTTTATCAAGCTAATTCTGTCCACCACCATTCCAGTTTCTTGCTTACAGATTCAAGTCCAAAACATGATGCACTTAACAACAATCACAATTGCTGGGCATGAAGAAATCGTTTTCCACAGTGGGATGCATGAGGTGGGGTTTCAGCTAACTTAGAAAAACGTGGGAACCCACAAAAACGAAAATGGGAAGTTGGGAAATGACCCAGGATGCCAAATCCGTTTTTAGAAAAAACGTCCCTGGACATTCAAGGGCAAAAACGACCTCCCTACAGCCCCCAAAACGTGGCCCTTCACTCCCAGGCTACTGCATATGCAAAAACGAACTTCCAGGCATGGGAAAATGCAAGATTTTGCTGAAAAACGTGAAGAGAATGACCCAGATAGCTCCCACTGCGTGAATGCGTGAAGACTCCTATTCCCCATGGCTTTGGGCACCATTTCGTGGGTGGTTTCTTGCCCCACAAGCAAAAACACGATTTTCCAAGTTGATGGCTTGCCCATGCACGAAAATGGCTTGCCCATACTCTTTCATTCCCAAGGCATTAACTGCCTTAACCAATTTCTTGGAAGAATTAAATGATGGGGTACATGAGACAAAATGGGTAGTTGGTGGTTTATGGGTTTCCCCATTGACACATGGATTAATACCATTGGCTCAAGGGTTTGAATAGTTTCCCTCCCTTTTCCTTGTAGAACCATGCCCCTTCTCTTTTGTTGCATTGCATAGCTAGTTGTGGGTATTTTGCATTAAAATTCGTATTTACATGATGTCTTATATACATTGTGCCCATCTCGCACAAGAACCATAGGCATCTATTTTAATTGCCGATACATAAACGCTAAATCAATGGTGGGGCCTTGGCCTTGAGCTCCTCACCATGATTAAGTTACAATATTTACATCATTTACAAAGGGGGGTCAAAATGGGGACGTGACATACCCCTCCCCTTACATTAGCACTGTCCTCAGTGCTCATCAAAATCGAACAAAAATGGATATGCCATCCTCATGGCATCCTCCAGCTCCCATGTAGCCTCATCGGGACCGTAGTGCTTCCATTGCACCTTTACCTGTCCGATGGCTCGTTTCCGGAGCAATGTTACTTTCTTGTCTAGGATGCGCAATGGATCGGTTTGGAATTCTCCCTCGGGTTCCACCTGGATCACATCCCAATTAATCACATGGTTAGGATCATGTACATATTTCTTTAGCAAAGAGACATGAAAAACATTATGAGCTTTAGTGCTAGCAGGCAATGCAAGTCTATATGCAACTGGCCCTATTCTTTCAAGCACTTCAAATGGCCCACAATATCTAGGTGATAGCTTGGCACAGCTCCCAAGCTTCAAGGAACTCTTCCTTGATCTTACTCTAAGATACACATGATCCCCAACATTGAATTCCCTATGCATTCTGTGTTTATCTGCATAGCTTTTGTGTCTATCCTGGGCTGCTTTTAAATTTTGTCGGATCTTTACAACCTCTTGCTCCATTTCCTTAAGCAATTCTGGCCCAAGTACAATTCGGTTCACCGGATTGTCCCAAGTCACTGGTGTCCTGCACCTTCTGCCATACAAAGCCTCATACGGACTCATTCCCAATGATTCTTGATGCCCATTATTATATGCAAACTCTACCAGGTGTAAATAATCCTCCCACTTGGATGGCTTGTCCATTACATACATGCGGAGCATGTCTTCAAGTACTTGATTTACTCTTTCTGTTTGCCCGTCTGTTTGAGGATGGTACGCGGTGCTAAAGTTCAACTGTGTACCCAAATCTGCAAAGAGAGCTTTCCAAAAATTGGAAGTGAACTTGGTATCCCTGTCAGAAATTATTGCCTTAGGCAACCCATGTAATCTAAAAATTTCCTTCATGAAAATATCTGCAATGGCATCGGCTTTATGTGTGGACTTAACCGGTATAAAATGTGCTGCCTTGGTTAACTTGTCCACCACAACCATGATGGAATCATGTTGTCTCTTAGTCATTGGCAATCCTGTAATAAAATCCATGGAAATTATTTCCCATTTCCATTCTGGAATTTGCACTGGGTGCAATAAACCTGCTGGGTGTTGGTGTTCAACCTTTACCTGCTGACATTCCATGCACTTAGAGATGCATTCAGCAACGTCCTTCTTCATACCTGGCCAGAAATAATATTTTCTTGCCGTAGCAATTGTTTTCTGATATCCTGGGTGACCAGAGTATGGAGCTTTATGGATCTCATCCATAACCATTCTCCTTAAATCTGCTGCATTTGGAATATAAACTCTATTCTTATAAGTGATAAGTCCGCCTTCTTCCAAATGATAGCCCTCATACTTCTTTTCAATGTTTTGCTGCTGCAATTTGCCCTTTATCTTCTCATACACTTCATCCTCAACCATATGGTTAACAATCTGCTGCCTCAAATCTGGTTGGCATGTACTAAGCGCTGCCACATACATTTCATGTACCTTCCTGCTGAGTGCATCAGCCACCTTGTTTTCTTTCCCTTTTATGTGCTTGATTTCGAAATCAAATTCACACAAAAATTCCAACCATCTAGCTTGCCTAGCATTTAAAGTTGGCTGATCAAACAAGTATTTCAGACCACAATGGTCTGTCCTTAACTCGAATTTTCTTCCCATTAAGTAATGCCTCCACATCTTCAAAGCATGTACTATGGCTGCAAGTTCTATATCATGAGTAGCATAGTTCTTCTCATGCTCCTTCAACTTTCTTGACTCATAGCATATCACGTGGTTGTCTTGCATAAGAACTCCTCCAAGTCCTTGATTGCATGCATCGGTACACACCACAAAGTCCTTTTCCGGGTCTGCAATCTTCAGAATGGGTGCACTTGTAAGAAGATTCTTCAACCGCTGAAAACTTTCTTCACATCTTGGTGACCATTCAAACTTTATCCCCTTCTTTTGCAAAGAAGTGATCGGGTTAGCAACCTTGGAGAATCCTTCGATAAACCTCCTGTAGTAACCAGCAAGGCCCATAAAAGATCTCACATCAGTCACATTCCTTGGAGTTGGCCAATTCATAATGGCTTCAATCTTCTCAGGGTCTACAGATATTCCTTCGTCGGAGATGATGTGACCCAAATAATGAATTCTATCTTTATAGAAGTCACATTTACTCAACTTTGCATACAGCTTATGCTCCCTTAGTAATTGCATTGTCATTCTCAAATGTTCTTCATGCTCTTCTTCATTCTTAGAATAGATGAGAATGTCGTCTAGGAATACAAGAACAAACTTGTCCAAATACTTGCTAAAAACATTATTCATGAGACACATGAATGTAGCTGGTGCATTTGTGAGACCGAATGGTACCACTACAAATTCATAGTGTCCATACCTCGTTCTAAAGGCTGTCTTATGGATATCTTCTTCTTTGATTCTTACCTGATGGTAACCAGACCTCAAGTCAATCTTTGAAAATACCTTTGCTCCTCTCATTTGATCAAAAAGGTCATCAATTCGGGGCAACGGGTATTTATTCTTCACTGTGACTTTGTTCAACTGCCTGTAGTCAATACATAACCTGAGTGTTCCATCTTTCTTTTTCACAAATAGAACAGGTGCTCCCCACGGGGACACACTTGGCCTAATGTATTTCTTTTCCAGCAACTCTTGTAATTGCATTTTTAATTCTAGCAATTCCGGGGTACTCATCCTGTACGGTGTCTTGGACACTGGTGCCGCTCCTGGCACAAGCTCAATTGTAAAGTCAATGTCTCTCTTTGGAGGGAGTCCTGGAATCTCATCGGGAAAAACATCCCTGAATTCTTGCAATACACGATAATCCTCCAATTTAAGAGTTTCATTCTCTGCTGCCTCTAAAACGTGAGCTGCATACAGTTGACATCCCTTCCTACAGAACTTCTTTAGTTGCATGGCTGAAACCTGTCTAACAGAAGTCACCTTTGGAATGCCTTTTACAACCCTCGGGTTTCCTCCTTCGTCCATGCATTCAAATGTCTTATTGTAGCAGTCAAGTTTAACCCTGTGTGCTTCTAACCAATCCATTCCAATGAGAATATCATAGGAACCAAGTGGCAAAATATTCAGATCTGCATAAGTGAATAGCCCATCCATCTCTAATGGACATTTCTCTACTATTTCGCTAACTTTTCTCTTGGTTCCAGTGGCTAGTTGAACTAACCAAGATTTACTATGCTTTAATTTCTTGAAAGCACAAACCTCAACAATTCTAGGAGTGACATAACTGTGAGTAGATCCAGGATCAATCAAAATAGAAACAGATTGCTTAGCAACCTTACCTTCAACTTCAACCACAGTTGACTGATGATCTGCCTGGCGGTCTTCTACTGCTGCATAGATCCTAGGGATTGTCCTTGCCACCTGACCCACAGTTCCAGCTCCTTGGATGTTGTGAACTTGATTTGCATTCCCATTCCTATGTGGACAGTTCCTAAGCATGTGGTCTCCTCCACAACCCCAACATTGAAGTGGTTCTCTTGGCTCCTTTGGATCTCTTGGCTTGTCTCCCATCATCCTAGTTGGCTTAGTCACAACCTGTGATGGTTGCCTTTGCTGATTCCGGAATTGAGGAGGCTTGAACCCCTTCTTCCTTTGATCAAACTTCTCATTTTTCTTATCCTTCCATGCCTTATGGAATTCTGGTTTGCTTCTGTTTTGATCAAAGCAATACTTGGCCTTTCTTATGGTCTCCTCTAGAGTCCGAGGTTCATCAAACTCAATTCTATCTTTATACGACTGGGGCAGTCCACTTAGGAAACGCTGAATTTTCACCTTATCATCTCGAATATACTTAACATACCTCAGCAGCTCCAAGAACTTGTTTGCATATTCTTCCATGGTCGATTGTCCCAATCTCAGCTCATGGAACTCTTTGATCTTATCATCATAGTACCTATCCGAGAGGTACTTCTGCTTGAAGTATTTCGTGAACTGCTTCCACACGATCTTCCTTTCGTTGATCTTCTTCACTTGCCTGGTGTGTTCCCACCATATAGATGCTCTTCCATTCAAGTTGAAGATGGCTACCCTTGCTTTCATATTTCCTGAGTAGTCTTGGACTTGGAAATATTTTCTCATCCCAAGAAGCCAAGCTTCAGCTTCTTGACCAGATTTTACCTCTCCGTCAAATGTAGGAGGTTTTGCCTTCTTAAATT
Organism: Larix kaempferi; assembly: GCA_027924585.1. Classification (NCBI taxonomy): domain Eukaryota; kingdom Viridiplantae; phylum Streptophyta; class Pinopsida; order Pinales; family Pinaceae; genus Larix; species Larix kaempferi. Next base: position 1,710,251 of record BSBM01001018.1, read on the forward strand.
CCCCATGTGAACTGTTCTTGTAGTGCTTCTTCCTCTTACTCATGTGAGATGAAGAGCTTGAACCCTCAATGGATTCTTCAGAGTCAGATGACTCATTGGGAGATATTTCTGGACTATACGTTCTGTCTGTAGAAACTCCTCTTGGGCTACTGGCCCTCTTACGGGAATTTCTTCTAGAGCTGCTCCCACCCCTTTCTGGATTTGTTATCTGATGCCCAGAGTTTATTTGCCTTTGGATGTCTGTTAAACTCTGCAGCATGGCTGCATTCAGCTGATTTTGTTCTTCCTGAGCTTTAATCATCCTTTCATTATCTTCCCTATAGCTTTGCAATTCCACCCTTAGGCTTCTCATGGTGGCTGCAACATCTGGAGGGGTCTCTTGATTTCTTCTCCCATTAGATTCTGTTTCAGCATTCTCAACCTGTATGTTCTCCCCCATGGCATCTGTCTCAGGTTCATAGGGATCCTGTGCATCATTCATGATGTGCATTTTCTTGGCCCAACCAAGATCCAAAATTTTTTCCACTGTATTATTTAGAGTGTTATCCTGCTGTAACTGTGACTCTCTGAAATGTGTTCATCAACACAATTGTTAGCTGCATCACATTCTTAGAATTCACAATTACTTCATGCATGTGGGGAAAAAAATGCCATACTAACAATTCATCAAATCGCAAACAACGAACTATGAGGGAAAAAAAAGAAAAAGGGGGTCAAGGGGGCTTGCCCCCTTGTGGATTCCCTGCGCCACAGCAGGGCGGGTCGAGGGCAGCGCCCTCGTTTTTTTTTTTTTTGTTTTTTTTTTTTTTTTTTTTTTTTTTAGGAATCACGCCGCATCGGGCGGTTCGCGAATTCCTGCCGCAACGGGCAGTTCGCTGAATCCTGCCGCGATGGGCGGTTCACACACTGCTCCCGCAACTGCGGGGAGGTTCATTATATGCTCCCGCAATGGGCGGGGTGATATGCTGAAGGCTTCCGCAATGCGGGCCGGTTCACTGTGTATTCCCGCGACTGCGGAGAGGTTGGCTGAATGCTGCCGCAATTGCGGGGCGGTTCGGCGACGGCTTCCGCAATTGCGGAGCAGTTCGCCGAACGCTTCCGCAACGACGGGGCGATCTGCCGAGCGGAGCCATTCGGCGAAGGCTTCCGCAGTTGCGGAACGATTCGCCGAAGTCTTCCGCCGTTGCGGAACGATTCGGCGAACTCTTCCGCGTTTCGGAACGATTCGCCGAAGTCTTCCGCAGTTGCGGAACGATTCGGTGAACTCTTCCGCGTTTCGGAACGATTCGCCGAAGTCTTCCGCAGTTGCGGAACGATTCGGTGAACTCTTCCGCGTTTCGGAACGATTCGCCGAAGTCTTCCGCAGTTGCGGAACGATTCGGTGAACTCTTCCGCGTTTCGGAACGATTCGCCGAAGTCTTCCGCAGTTGCGGAACGATTCGGTGAACTCTTCCGCGTTTCGGAACGATTCGCCGAAGTCTTCCGCAGTTGCGGAACGATTCGGTGAACTCTTCCGCGTTTCGGAACGATTCGCCGAAGTCTTCCGCAGTTGCGGAACGATTCGGTGAACTCTTCCGCGTTTCGGAACGATTCGCCGAAGTCTTCCGCAGTTGCGGAACGATTCGCGGAATCCTTCCGAAATTTCGGAAGAGAATTCCTTCCGCAATTTCGGAAGAGAATTCCTTCCGCAATTTCGGAAGAGAATTCTTTCCGAAAAATTCCGACACTTATAAAAATTTTTCATTTAAACAAAAATTTTCTCCGCTGTTTCGGAGCCATTGGCTGAATTCTTCCGCTGTTTCGGAGCGGTTCGCGGAATCCTTCCGAAATTTCGGAAGAGAATTCCTTCCGCAATTTCGGAAGAGAATTCCTTCCGAAAAACTTCCCTTCGCAAATTTTCGGAAAAATTCTCGGAACGCTTCCGAAATTTCGGAACGATTCGCCGAATGCTTCCGCTGTTTCGGAAGGCATTCGGGAATTCCTTCCGAAACAGTCTTAAACCAAAAATTTCCAGAACAGACTTAAAACGGAAATTTTCAAAAACAGACTTAGGAAATTTCAAATCTTCCCTTGTAATTTCTATCAGTTTTGGCCCATAGAGGCCCAATGCTGCAACGCAGCTCTGATAACATTCTGTCACGTCCCCTCCCATCCAACAAGCTAGATGGAGAGGATCGTGACGGTTGAACCGGGCATCCAGCCCCATATATTGAAATCAAACATTCAAATTGAAGAATAAATATGCATACACATTCACATAATACATAAGAGAGATATGAAGATGCATAATTATCAGAAATCACAGCGGAGTAATAAGAATTTCACATCCATCATACATTTAAGATGTTCATCAAATGATAATTGCCAATTTACACAAGAGAATACTTATCTCAATAAGGCAGTCCCACGCAACTGGCTATGCAACTGCAACGTTCCACCCAACCGTAGGCCAGTGTGCTCCTCAATCTTTCAGCACCACTGCCACCCCCGAGCTGGGCATGATCTCTACAAGGAACCAGGGAACAACAGACTCACACATAGCCAAACATACACCAAAATGAGCCAAGCCAATCTACAATTGGGTTTATCAGGCTGCTAGGAGATGGGAAGGAAAAATTGCTAAGCTAGTGAGCTCAACCACAGAGCTATGGGTACCCCTCCCAGATCTATTCAGCTTGGCACTCACAATGCCTACACACCCAACACCAGGAAGTATTCTCTTCACTGCCACACAGTCCCTCAAGCCATACCTTCCTTTCTAGTGCTCTCAGGGTGTGCATAGAAAAGTAGCCAGCCCTCTTGATCTTCTTGAGAGGATATTCCCTACACTAGGTTTATCAAGCTAATTCTGTCCACCACCATTCCAGTTTCTTGCTTACAGATTCAAGTCCAAAACATGATGCACTTAACAACAATCACAATTGCTGGGCATGAAGAAATCGTTTTCCACAGTGGGATGCATGAGGTGGGGTTTCAGCTAACTTAGAAAAACGTGGGAACCCACAAAAACGAAAATGGGAAGTTGGGAAATGACCCAGGATGCCAAATCCGTTTTTAGAAAAAACGTCCCTGGACATTCAAGGGCAAAAACGACCTCCCTACAGCCCCCAAAACGTGGCCCTTCACTCCCAGGCTACTGCATATGCAAAAACGAACTTCCAGGCATGGGAAAATGCAAGATTTTGCTGAAAAACGTGAAGAGAATGACCCAGATAGCTCCCACTGCGTGAATGCGTGAAGACTCCTATTCCCCATGGCTTTGGGCACCATTTCGTGGGTGGTTTCTTGCCCCACAAGCAAAAACACGATTTTCCAAGTTGATGGCTTGCCCATGCACGAAAATGGCTTGCCCATACTCTTTCATTCCCAAGGCATTAACTGCCTTAACCAATTTCTTGGAAGAATTAAATGATGGGGTACATGAGACAAAATGGGTAGTTGGTGGTTTATGGGTTTCCCCATTGACACATGGATTAATACCATTGGCTCAAGGGTTTGAATAGTTTCCCTCCCTTTTCCTTGTAGAACCATGCCCCTTCTCTTTTGTTGCATTGCATAGCTAGTTGTGGGTATTTTGCATTAAAATTCGTATTTACATGATGTCTTATATACATTGTGCCCATCTCGCACAAGAACCATAGGCATCTATTTTAATTGCCGATACATAAACGCTAAATCAATGGTGGGGCCTTGGCCTTGAGCTCCTCACCATGATTAAGTTACAATATTTACATCATTTACAAAGGGGGGTCAAAATGGGGACGTGACATTTCTCCACATACTTCTTTTGTGATAACCATAGCTTGCCATTTTTCCTGTCTTTGTGTATCGGCATGCCCAAAATCTAATTTGCTGCTCCTAGATCCTTCATATCAAACGTCCTAGCCAACTGAGCCTTTAACCTGCTGATTTCAAACATGCTCTTGCTTGCGACAAGCATATCATCAACATACAATACCAAAATAATGAACATGTCATTTTCCAACTTTTTAAAGTACACACAATGATCATACTCACTCCTGGTAAAATTCTGACTCACCATAAAAGAATCAAACTTCGTGTACCATTGCCTGAGAGACTGCCTCAGGCCATACAATGATTTTTTGAGCTTGCAAACAAACCTCTTGTTGCGATTTTGAACGAACCCTTCTGGTTGTTCCATGAAAATTTCTTCATCTAAATCTCCATGTAAGAAAGCTGTTTTGACATCTAGCTGCTCTAACTCCAAATCATATAAAGCAACTAGTGCTAACAAAATTCTGATAGAAACAAGTTTTACAACTGGTGAAAAAATCTCATGAAAGTCAATACCTGCTTTCTGAGAAAATCCTTTTGCAACTAGTCTCGCTTTGTACTTCGGAACAGTTTCATCAGCTCCTTTCTTCAGTTTGTACACCCATTTGCAGCCAACCACTTTGCTACTCTCTGGAAGTTCCACAATATCCCACGTTTTGTTCTTTGCCAAAGAATCCATTTCTTCTTTCATTACATGTTTCCATTTGTCACTGTCAAACACTTCTAATGCTTCCTTATAACTGTCAGGTTCTCCTTCATTAGAAATGAAAACAAAATCATCATACCTCTTTGGAAAAGTTCTGTTCCGCGTAGATCTCCGTAGAGTTTGCTGTGGTATTTCCTCTATTTCTGTCTGCTCATCCTCTTCCTGAGGATTGTCCTCATGAATATCCTCTTCCTGGACATCCTCATGAGTCCCCCTCGCAGATGACTGAGTATCAAACTGAATTTGCTGAAACTGTGGTACATTGGCCTGTTTCAAATCATTACTTACATCTAAATTTGTCAGAGAAAGTTCATCAAATTTTACATCTCTGTTTATGATGATTTTGTGGACAGTAGGATTCCACAACCTATATCCCTTAACACCATCACCATATCCAACAAAGATCAATTTTCTTGATTTAGGATCTAGTTTGGAACGCTGATTTTTCGGAATAAGTGCATAGGATTCACAACCAAATACTCTAAGATTAGAATAATCACATGATTGACCTGTCCATACCTCTTCTGGAATTTTGCAGTCAATTGTTGTTGATGGTGATCGATTGACCAGGTAACACGCTGTAAGCAATGCCTCTCCCCACAATTCCTGCTGCAACTTTGCATTACTGAGCATACTCCTTGCTCTTTCAAGAAGAGTCATGTTCATGCATTCAGCAATGCCATTCTGCTGCGGAGTGTAAACAGTGGTCTTATGCCTCTCAATCCCATCCTGCTTGCAATAATTATCAAACTCCTTAGAAGTAAATTCGGTTCCATTATCTATTCTAAGACATTTAATGAACCTGCCAGTGCTCTTTTCAACCAAAGCTCTAAATTGCTTAAATATATCAAAAACATCAGCTTTTCTCTTTAATAAATAGATCCAAACTTTCCTCGAGTAATCATCTATAAAACTGACGAAATATGACGATTCCCCATAAGAAATTTTTGGAGATGGACCCCAAAGATCAGAATGTATGTAGTCTAGGATACCTTTACTAGTGTGTTTTCTAGATTTAAATTTTTTTCTAGCCTGTTTACCATAAGTACAGTGCTCACAAAACTTCAAATCTACAGATTTTAAACTAGGAAGCAACTTTTGATCAGCAAGTACCTTCATACCTCTTTCGCTGATATGACCTAACCGCTGATGCCATAGACGAGTGATGTCTGCTGCTGCACCAACCGATGCTACTGTTGCATGATCAACTTCCGTCCTCCCTTCAAGTCTATACAGGTTCCCAACTATGTTTGCTTTCATAACAACCAAGATACCTTTCGATACCTTCATAACTCCACCTTGAACTGTAAACTTGTAACCAGCATCATCAAGAACTCCCATTGATATCAAGTTCTTCCTTAGTTCAGGTACATGTCTCACATCTGTTAGAGTCCTAACAGTCCCATCATACATTTTAATTCTGATACTCCCTACCCAAACAGTTTTACATGTAACATTATTTCCTATATAAACTACCCCGTCATCTATAGATTGGTATGACGAATACCAATTTCTATGAAGACACATGTGGTGAGATGCTCCAGAATCAATTAACCAGTCAGAACGGTATTGTGAAACAATAGATGTAGATAATACCTCATCGATCATACCTAAATCATTCTCGGCTATGTTCGCCTCCTTTGTAGAGTCCTCCTCCTCAGAAGCTCGCTTGCGTTTCCAGCAATCTTTCTTAAGATGTCCTGCTTTATTGCAGTACCAGCACTTCAATTTACTCTTTTTGCCCTTCGACTTTGACCTTGATGTACCCTTTGAATGTTGTCCTCTTTCACTGGTTCTTCCTCTCGCCACCATTACTTCTGATGTCGAGGTTTCAAGACTAGATTTCTTTCGAGTTTCCTCAGAAAGTAAGGCTCCCACAACTTCATCGAAGGTAATAGACTCAGTAGAACTAAAACTGATAGAGGTTACAAAATGTGCCCACGACTCAGGTAGAGAGCACAACAGTAAAATCACCTTGTCTTCAGATTTAATAATATCTTCCATACTAGTCAACTGACAAATAAGAGTATTGAACGCATTCAAGTGTTCAGAAATATTTGAACCTTCTTTCATACGCAAGGTAAACAACTGTCGCTTCAGGAGGATTTTATTCGTCAAGGATTTAGTCATGTACAAACTTTCTAACTTTGTCCAGAGACCTGCTGCTGTAGTTTCAGACACGATGTTAAATAAAACATCGCCGACCAAGCACAAACGAATAGCACTAAGAGCTCTTTCATCCATCTCGCTCCAGTCTCCATCTGAAATATCTGCGGGTTTCTTTGTTTTCCCTGCCAGTGCCTTCGCCACTCCCTGCTGCACAAGCATATCCCGCATCTTGACCTTCCACAACTCGAAATTATTGCTCTCATTGAACTTCTCAATTTCAAACTTAACACTCTGCGTTTTTGCCATTTTCTCAATAAAACACTAGGTCAAAAAACTTTATAAGAGAATCCCTTTTCGAAATAATGAAATAAAGGTTTTCAAATACTCAAAATAATATATAAGGTTTTCAAATACTCAAAATATATTAAACCTTATAACTCCCACCTCAAGCCTTTGTTAAAACAAACCTTTATAAAACATCCCTTATAACTCCCACCTTTTAAAACATACATCCACTTTTAAATATATATTTTAATAAGCTTTTAAATAAGCCTCCCTATATCCATGTGAAAAATTCACTTCTTTTAACATAAACCCGTCTTTACCTCTTTTTATCCACGTGAAAACAAAAAATCACTTAAGCTCATTAAACATTTCACGCTTATTCACTTCTTTTAACATAAACCTCCCTTTACCTCTCTTTATCCACGTGAAAACAAAAATGACTTAAGCTCATTAAATTTTTCATGGTTTACATCGTTTAGCTTTCTTTCACGCTTAAACTTGAAATGAAAAACAAGGTTTAATTTCAAAAGAAAAACAGTACAGCGCTATTGGATGAAGGAAGGTCGCGGTAGTTCTAAAAGTGTCGCGTTTCACCAAGCTTTAAACCCGTGGTAGTTCAAGATTACCGCTCCAGCTTCAGGTTTTTCTCTTCTGGTAACTCTTCACCTGTAAAATGAATTAAAATTTCTCGAAACAATGATCACTTAGCTTTCTTGTTCTCTATGGCTTCCTACCAAGCTATGATACCACTTGTTGAATCTAACAGCCACAGAACACAATATGCAGCGGAAACAAATAAAACAAGAAAGACAATAAATACACACACATGAGATATACGCGACAATAAATACACACACATGAGATATACACAGAGATTTACGTGGTAAAACCCTCTCTTAGGGAAACATCCACGGAGCAATGGCATCGGTTTCTTATTATTCAGAATCTGAAGATTTACAACAACTCACAACTCTCCAATATCTTCTCTTACGAGAATACAAGAAACATATACATTTCTTACACGGTTACTAATAAGTGCATATTTAGTTAGCCAATTACATAGTTAACGTCATAGCCAGTTATCACCCGTTTCTAACAATGGACAATCCAATAAATATCTACATGAACCTTTTTTTTTAAACCCTGGAGATGTTATCTGATTTTGACTCTTATGCAAAATCTAAAGGACTGGTTTTCTGATGCATAGACTTTTACTAGAGATTGTCTCTGTTTACTTTTTATCATGCAGAATGTAAGTTTTTCTATATAATAAAATTAAGATTTTTTTCAAATAAATTACACATTTTTAAATTATTCAAAATAGAACATATAATATGATAAATCCAAACATTATAGAAATGAAAAGATATCAAATTAAATTCAAAATTTAATAAAAATAAATTATATGTTAAATTAACCTTATATTTTCCTTTAATATATTTCACGTCATTGTCAAAATAATATTTATCTCCAATCATGGCACAATTGTTTCAGCTAAAAATGAGCTTTCTTGACAAATTCCAAAAATATTAGCTTTAATGACAAATAAATATAAGTGAAAGAATATCGACACGTTACATGTTTACATGAAGCCAAATAACTTATAAAAACCAAATATCTTATGGGTTTCAACTTTAGAGTTCTGTCATGATAACGTTATGTTATTTTTTTAACAAGAATGAGTTCTGCCATGTTTAGAGTTCTGTCATGAAAACATTATGTTATTTTTTTAACCAGAAGAAGCTTTATATTAAAAGAGCTGAAGAAAATAAACAAAATAAAATTCATAACAAAAATCCCTGGGCCCAACCAGGGGTTTAAAAAATCCTTCAATAAAACAAAACATGGGTTTCTCTTTGAAAGAAAAGCACACTCCAACATTGACAAAGTATACCAGACAACTATGCTATTCACATCCTAATACATCCATTATTTGTCCTCGCTCTCAACATGATCAAAACAGTCCTGAGACATCTGGCTTTCTTTTAGCAGTTTGATGACAGCATCTGGCGAGAACGGCTGATTATTAGGTGCAGCGATTTTCAAGATGGCTTGGGTTTGCGAAGGCTTCGTCTGTAAATCCAACAGTTGCATCATCATACGAACCTCCGTCTCTGCCCTTATATGTTCATGCATCAACATTATTTTCTCAATCCCCTTGCCCTCGCCATGCGGCTGGGACCGCACACCACTTTGGCTGTTACGCAAAGCTTCCTTCAAAGATTTGTAGAACAATCTAACTCCTATACAACATACATAAATCATTTGTAAGAATGAATGGACTATGCTAAAATCAACCCTTCCTATACAACATACATATAGCATCTGTAAGAATAAATGAACTTTGTCAGAATCAATCCTGTTAGAATTAACAAGGGTAGAATTGCAGAAGATGGCGGTAGAGCAAGGAGGACAGGGGACTAGGGTTTCAAGTGGAGTCTGTTCAGTTTGTGAAGGAAAGAAGTGTAATCCTTCCTTTGGATCGGTGGTGATGAATCCTCTACTGGGAGAATGGCTCTTAGATGGGATAATCTTTCGACACGAACCATTTGTCGTCAGAGATGGACAACACTGTGTGGAGTACTATGCCAACTCTAAAGCAATCGGCTGATTGGTTAAATAATAAAGAAGGGTGCAATGGTGGGGGTTTCTTTGGCAAAGGAATCAACTTCTAGCTCATAACAACCCTCGATAGATTCTTAGGTTTTTCAGCTGATAGTAAGTTGCGCAGGGTTGAATATTCTTCTTCGGGGTTTTGGACAAACTCCAAGATAGCTCTACTGCTGTCGGGTGTGGACTCTCATGTCAATACCAGAAATAAACAGAATTCCACCATAAATGATGGAACTGTGCATTTAACACGTCTATGACACTTATATATCGTAATTCAGACAACCCTAAATAAATATTTAAAATAAGGTCCAGGGTTAAAACCCTGGGATGAATATGCGGAGCAGCTTAGTTCTCGTTACTCAATATTATCAAAGAGGTCAAGGGAGACGTTTATCGAAACCACAAAGCTAAGAAAAACCATGTAATATAACAACACAAAGGCAACAATGTGAGCTAAAGAATCTTTGAAAAGAGGGCATTGATTGGGCAGGTAGCTCAATCTGGGAGAAAATTAAAAGAATTTTTATATGTATAAATACAGACGAAATGAAATGACAAAATTAGGGATGCAGTTACGCTAATCAATTGAACCCACCTGGGATACCGCTCTCCATGATGCCCTCTTCCATGGCATATTTACCATAAGTAGTCAAGAAGACCCAGAAGTCACGTTGATCTGGGGTGTACTGTTTAAGCCTGGGTAAGGCATCCTCTCTCACTGTTTTGTCAATCTTGCGAGTTACAAAGCAAATGGAATCCCAATTACCCCTCATCATCTTCTGGAATTCTCCCATTCTCTCGGCTGAATGAGAGAGATCTGGTGTACAATACCTGAACACATGATGTAGCTTCTTTTGATCTGGCGTGTACTGCTTCAGCTTTGCTGGAGCGTCCTCTCGCACCGTTTTGTCAATTTGTTTAGCTGCCGAACGGATGGAATCCCAATCCCAACCCCACATGATGCTCCGCCTCTTTCTACTGCGTAATTCTCTTTTCCTCCAACAAACACAAACAGCATGCGACCCTCCTGCTCCGCTTCACTCAAATGCTTCCGTCTCCCAAAGAAGCAGTCAGATCAAAATAGTCACAATCGGCACCGGTCCTCTAGGTTTTGGGGGTGAAAGTGAGGGGAAAGGCACGCAACATCCCTCCAGATAATCTTTAAATAATGAAATAATACTTTCGGCCCATTTGATTCATCGTACCCATTCCGAAAGCATAATTTTAAGGAAATAATTTATAACAACCTTTAAGAAGTGGCAATTGCCTAGAAAGGTGAAAAGCAATGCATAAGGGGAAAATAAATAAAATTAAAGTAGATGTGATGAAGTGAAAATGCAATTATTCAAATATGTTAAGAAGTTGCAAAATTGTAATTTTTTTTAAATATTTAAATACTTTTAAAAATCCAAAAAGTCAAATCTTTTGAATATATTGTCCTCTATATTACATAAACCTGCTCCCCCAGAAAAGAAGGGGGGTTTGGTTTAATTAATGTTACACTCAAGGGAGTATTTTGATATCCAAGTGGGTGGTGCGGTGTCTTGAGGGGTCAACTCCATAGTGCATGTGATTTCATCGTTGGGTGGTTTTAGCATAGCATTCAAGTAGAGTTTAAGGGATTTTTGGATTGTGTGATATCATCTCATAGCATCATCTCTTTTAGGTGTCCGTTCCCTCATGTTTTAGAGCATTTGTGTTGCCTAGAAGATGATTTTGGTTTGGTTCCTTGGAAGTGGGAAGGAAATAGGGCTAGTTGGGATTTATCTTGCATCCCATTTGGAGTTGGAGGGTTTAGGATTCATGTGTGGTAGAGTTGGCCCATTTTTTTATCTTGTAGACTGAGTAGGAAGGGCATATTTATCTCGAGTGATTTGTGGGATTCAATATATTAAAAAAAAGAAAGTAGTTTGACAATATAATATAGAAACCCAAAATATATTTTAAAAAAGAAAGAAAAGTAGTTTGACCAATACAAATTAACACAAATTCCAATCTTTCTAACCATGAAGATGGAGGTTGTAGCATGTATTAAATAGTTTAAGTAATGTTGATATTTTGTTGTTTGAAATGTCATTTTTTTTAGAAATATAGTTTTCATGTTTCTTCCTTGTATTAAGCAAGACCGTTTTTTTCTCCATAGCTTCCCATTCTTAGTCCCTAGCTTACCATATGCTTTGTCTTTGTAGCTGCGAGACAAATGAGTGAGACTCAAGTTTATTATAATTTCTGCATTGACCATGATTTTTCAAGTAAAGATAAGTCATGTAAATATGGCTATTAATAGTCATCATCTCAAATTCAGAGTTTGTATGAATTTAGTTTTGAATTGTAATGTCATTTGATCCACTTTCCACCGTAGAGATACTCTATTTAAAGTAATGTTTTAAGACTTATAATGAACAATAATAATCAACACTGTGCATCATAATTTGCAAAATCCATTATGCTCACCACTGAAGCTACTTATACAATATAGGTCAATGGTGAGGACATAACTCTACTTTCCACATATCTCATAGTATTCTCTCATAGCACCACTTGGAAATCAATCAACATAGAGTTTGGATTAATATAACCGAACACCCCTATGCAAAATTAGGTAATATACCACACATTATCTATAATGTACTCACAACACACTCTTCTCTATTTCAATTCTTGAATCTTCATTAATAGTATGGCTAGTTGATGCTAGAACCATGCCATTATGCTTATGACTAGTAGATGACTTTAAGGCTTTCATCTGTTGTTTTTCTTTGGCTTATCAGATTTAACTCCATGTTTTTGTTTTTTTAGGCACCTAAACTAACTAAGGTACCATAGATTAAATTCTAATTTTTTTTAGGAAGAGACGACAGCAAGAATAATTTAGTTCAACCATATTTTAACAACAAAGGGTTGGGTGGCGAAAAGGAGGAACATCCCCATTAACAACTACTAGAACTATTTATGGGCTATCAATCTTCCTCCAAGACATTATCGCTTCACCCCAAAGGGGAAAGACAACTCAACCCCTCGATTTCCCTATTACAAAAATTCTTCTTATTTTCAATGCAATGCATATTGCATCCAAATGTCCAACTTGGATTCAAATGTCCACAAACTGGGAGAACATATTCTCATAAGAACCTTGAAAAGAATATCTCAATAAATCTTGGAGAATACAAAATCTTGGATCATAAATCATAACTCATTCAAAATTCCAAATACACAATTATAATATATATATAATTGGTAGCTTATGCATGGATAACTCTTACTCATGCATGGATAACAGGTAGTGACAGACAACCCATTTAACTAAAGAAGGAAACAAATAGCTGAGGCATAGACAACAAGTGATTACACCTAAGCATGGATAACAAGTAATAGATAACATGTCCATGGTACTTAACTTGGAACCTATTGGTGTTCATCGACCTCATTTTCAACTTATCTTGTACCATTGTCATCTACTCTGACCATGATGGTGAGGGTGCCCTCTCTCTTTGAGGACTTGGGTTAGGGAGTTGATCATCATTTTATGTATTTTGACTCTCTCTTAGAGAGTCCCTAGGATAGATCTAGGGTTTTAGCATCTTTATTATTATTTTATTGTACAAGACGTTGAGTCCTCCTATAAAAAGAACTCACTTCTCATTTGTCATTTGTTGTTACATATTGGAGAGAAATACTATCACTTATTTTGCATCAAAGGCTCTTTGTCTCTTGGGGTTTCTTTTTCAAGGAGTGCGACTTGATGGATCACATGTTAAAGAAAATTTTTATTTTTTTATCATTGTAGAATTTATTTCCTAGTTCACTTCGAAGGGAAATCTTGCTCAAGTGGAAATTTAGAGTTTGCATGTTAGTTTTGTTGTTTGTCTCGTGGCTTAGCAATCTTAGGAGGAGCTACAAATCAATGAGCATAAGCTAGGGTCTATTTGGAGGTGTGACTCTTAAATACCACCCAGCCTTGGTGGGTATTGGGTGGGTATTAGTTAGAGATCTCAATAGTTTTTGTAGGAATTTGTCTTACTCTTTGTTGCGGAAAATTCCAGCCAACACTTACACTTCAAGGCTCAAGGAGATTTGGTCTAAAGACCCTATTGGCCCAAGGTTTGAGAGGCACTAGTTTCTACTTCAATTTCCACAACAAAAATCATCAAAAATCTCTTAATTTTCTTGTTTTGTTAAGGTAGAATAAATTATAAAAAAAATCTAAAAATATTTAGAAATTTTCTTAGATTTAAATTTGATAGTTCTTAGCATTAAATTAGTGGTGCCTAATTTTCTACAGGTTTCTTTTATTTTCTGCTTTAATTAGACATTGAAAACAACCTTGCATTAGAGAGATTTTGAGGTCAAAAAATGTCTCCTAAGAGATGTACTACCAAAATATGAGATATATTAAAATATTATGAATTGGGGGTTTTATGGGGTAGGTATATATGACAAGTCACCTCCCACACTATTTTCTATGCACAATATAAATAACCATAGTTGAGTTAGTTTTCAAAATTCACTAGAAATAAAATTAATAAAATAAGTCTACATTGATGTGACTAAGATTCATTGTAAATTCCCAAAAATTTATTATCCTTTAGCATTTATTTGTCTTGAACTTGCAAATAAAATTAAATGATAAAATACATTTTTAAGAGCTATTTTTTTAATTTTATGTTGACTTTTTATATTTAGTACTTTTCTCATGAATTTAATAATGTAATTTAGTTGAGAATTTATTTACATGTAAAATGCCAATAATATTATTATAATCCACATTGCATTATTATTATTATTATTAGTTTGACATTATGTTATTAAATAGAATGGAGTGAATATATAATTTAAAATTAGAAGCATAAAAATAATAATATATTATTTTATAAAAAAATGTGAAAGGACTTTCTTTATGAATTAAGAGTACTTCACTTGAAAATGACAATAATATTATTTTATGAGAAAGTGTGAAAAGACATTCATTATGAGTACTTTACTTGAAAATGACAATAATATTATTTTATGAAAATACTATTATTATGAGTACTTTACTTTATGACTTAAAAGTACTTATACCACTACTTTGGTTAACTATGTGTTTTCATCCACCATAGAAAATTTGACAAATAAGCATTCTTAACTCATGCAATGCCACCTCACCAAGGGGGATGATGTCATCTACTATAATGTGATTGGTTGTATTTTATAGTACATTTTCTTTGTTTTGAGGCCATTTTTTGACCTCAAAATTTCTCTAATGAAACCTCAAGTTTTACCACTAATAAGAGGTTTGTTTTACTTGCTGGAATTTATCATATAAAAAAAATTATGGACATAAATATCTTCATTTTCTACAAGTTCCTAAGGTATTTCAATTAATTTAACTCATAAAACTTATATCGGGAAATTATTTCTACATAATGTACAAATATGGAAAGTTATTTTGAGTTGAGATCACATCCAACACTTGGATTTTCTCATGGTATAAATTTCTACAATAAATATTGGGTTAAATCTGAGTTTTTTATTTCAAATACTTTGTTGATTTTTCTATTGTAATTTACTGGGGCAGCAAGAAATCATTTCTAGGAATTATACGGTGACTAATGAATAGGACTTACATAGTAACATTCACTTAATTGTTGGCTACTTAAACCTTTTGGAAATTCTTATTAATGTTTTTTGTCCTATGTTATTTTGAACAACAATGTATTTCATAATGGTTCTATGCTCATATCTTGTTTAAGCAAGTTATATATTAAATTCTAGAATTGTCTTTGATGAATGGTTTATTTCCAAACTTTCACACATTACCTCTTTATTTATATTTCTGGGAACTTTCACACAAAATGGATGGGACTGCTAAACCAACCGCAACAAGCACCAAAAACTGGCTCGAAAAGATGTTGATAAGTTGCTCTACCTAAATCGGTAATATAAAGCTAATCCCTTTGGTATTGCTTCTAAAATTGTTGCACATATAACTGTTGTCGTGACCTTTAATTCTTTGGCTGCTTACAAGGTAGTTATCTTGTTCTTGTATCCTCTAATTCTCTGGTTCATTATTTTAGATGATGGCATCAACCAATTCTTGTAGGAAGTTGACTTGGAACCAGTATTAGGATGCTTTCAAAGATTTTTAAATGGACACAAAGAGGATTTTAGCTTTTGTAATGCTGGCCTACTTAGTCATCAATAGCCATACAATGAATGTTTGGATGAATGGCAAGTCAGACTATGCACTGAGCTTTTGTTCTCATGCTAAATTTGACAAGGGTCAAATTGTGGTCTTTTAGAGAGTCAAAGCATCTTTGTCCTTTTTCAACTGGTTAGTGACCAAATGGTGACAACTCTGATAAGCTGCCACATGTCACCATGAGAAGCACTTTATCTGCTCCAATACTACTTCTTAATTTAACACTTCTTCATCACCAAAACTTTGACCACCATCCTTACTACTTGCTTGGAGACTTGGCATTGAACCTGTACCTTCCACATATACAAAATGGTAATCATAGATGTGCTAAAAAGGGGGAAAAATCAAATAAGCAATCTCATTGGGACTTGCTTCTTTTACAAACCCAACACACATGAGTATCCAGGGCATGTAGCCCTCCTAATCAATGTGCAGGCCTGGATCAACCAACAATGTGACCACAATCCATTGTAATAACGCAATTTTTATATGAACAGTCAATATGAAGTCCAAGTGAAAAAAAAAGTGATTCCAGAAAGCATTATGATTCCTTTCTATGTGATGCAAAAGCATATTGATGTAGGCGCATCGATGCTAAGACAGTAATGTGATGGAGTGTTCACATGTTGTGGCTAGCGAGGAGAAAAGTTACCCTGAGATAGGGAAGATGATTTTTTTACTAAGTATTTTAATAATTGCAAAGTATGTAACTGACTAGTGTGTTGTCAGTTTTGGAGAAGATAGGACATAGTGGCGAGTTGATACTCCCTACGTGGAGATCAAGCTAGAGAGGCAGTTTGTTGATGACTGATAGTGACTCCTTCAATGATGGAGGAAAGTTTGCCAGTTAGTTTTTTTTTTCAGTTTAGGGAGTTTTTTGGTTTTTGTAGGAAGTCGAATAGAGAAAAGAGAGGAGGAGGAAGGACGCAGAGGGAGGACCTTGCGCGAAGAAGAGTCGGTGGGATATTTTCCTGAATACCAGAGGAAAACATGACTGGATGTAGGGATTGCTATTAGTTAATGAAATTAGCAAGTTCTGTGTGTTCAATAATGTTACTGTGCATTTGAATGAGAGATAAGTTGAGATTCTATTAGGTAGAGTTGTGTGAAAGCTTTAACCTGATGTCTATGTGAATGAATCTCTATTTTCATGCTTGTGTGAACTCTTTTGTACAGTTAAGAACACTCAATCATTCGTAAACCAACTGTCCTTAAGTAGCAGAGGTCATTTCTTGTTGTATTTAGTTGCACATCAGATCTGGACGAAGGTCGAGCTGGATTGATCGATTCCCGAATCAATCAACGAAGAAAAAAATCATTGAGTTACAGTTGATTCCATTAGCAGAGGTTGGATGGCTTGGATTCAATCTAAAAGGAAGATCGACGGTGGGGAAAGGATCCGCGAAGCAAATGTGTGTGGGAGTTAACATTTCCACAAGCTGATGCAAAGTATTCCGCATTGATCATAGATCAACGGACGAAATCAAATCCACAAGAGATCGACGGTTGATACAACATTTCGCAGAAGGAAGGCGCTCGGGAGTTAACAACGAGAGTTGCGGAAGTCACATTGCGGGAGAGTTGTTACGGAAGTCTTTTCGAGAGATTGCGAAGAGCACTCTTGAAATCCGCAATCCGCAAGTTGTGGAAAGGCTCGTTGCGGAAGGATAATTGCGGAAAGACATCGCGGTTGCAGAAAGTAGGTGTTTCCGCAAGGCTGTTACGGAAGGCTCTTTCTAATACGCAAACCATTGCGAGAGGACGATTTTGAAGGTAAGACCCATCACTAAGAAGGACCTAGATGGTTTTTTTGGCTAAGGTTGGTGGTTCGATTTCAAAGAATCACAAGATTTCCTGGGGTAAGCATTTTTAAGGTCAGTGGTTCAATTTCAGAGAATCACAAACTTTGATGTTTGTACTTAGTAGATTTGCTTCATATTTTAATCTTTTTAATGAAACCCAACAAAGTATAAGGTATATGGAATCCTTACATCATGTATGTGCCTCATAGCTCACCCAATTTTTCTGGTGGGCATTTCTCTAAATTACCTAAAAGTGTCAAAAAATAGTGAATATTAATGAAAATGTTATTTCTACAGGTATATAACTTTTATGTCAAGATGGTTTTGAAGAAACTAAAAGTATAAAGTAATGCACCATGTCTAACACTATAGCCATATTCCTTCATAAGTTAGAAAAGGTTCTTTAATGAGATATCGTATTTTCTTAATCCATCTTAGCGTGATTTGCACTTCTTTGTCAAGAGCTCGAGCATATTATGTTTTGCTACAACAAATTTTTGGAATGGAATTGCAAATATAATCATATGAGAAATTCAAGAAGGTCATGAAGAACACCTTAGGTCATGAGTAGGTCATGAAGAATATAATCATTTGGATGCATACTAAAGCCTAGGCATGCATCTTTCCAATTCTAACAAAAACGAGAAAAATCATTGAAATCACAGGCTCTATAACTTCCATATGGAGATAGTTTTGGGAAACCTGATTACATGGGGTTGTCACCTATGTGAAATACTTCAACACTGTACCTCTGGATTACACAAGGCATGCATATAATCAAGTTCAACATGCATTTAATGAAGTTTATGAGCCTTGGGAGTGCTAGATAAGCATTGGAGGAAATGCTTCATGGATGGTGGAGCACCCAGCTTGCTTCATAACCCTTCATAAGTGCTTTCACAATGCAAAGACTGCATTTTCTCAGATTTTGCATTTATTTGGCTTGGAAAATTATTAGTTGAATATTCTTGTAATTGAATAAACCAATATTAATTTGCAATGTCCAGCAAGGCTCTATTTTGAATTTGCATATTGGTAAATGGAAGAAGTTCAAGTGGTTTGGTTACCATGTATTGAACCAACTTTCAAGCACTTTGTTTAAAAGTTAAATATGATGAAAATCATGAGAAAGGTGCTTTGGGTCCTTTATTGAGGATATGTGTGAGGCCTTTAGCCCTGGATGTAAATGCCCGTGAGAGTGTACAACTCCAGGTTTATACCATGATGTTAGATGTAATTAGTTCCATGGGTTTTTAAATCCTCCACAATAAAGGAAACAGAGTTGTTGTTGTGAAATTTTGGTGTGTTGACTTTAATTGCAATGTTGTTGAGTTTTGTTTCCCTTGTGTATTCTAATTTGTAAGCCTTAGGCAATGCATTAATATGTTACAAATATTTTGAACTGCCTAAGTTCCTGTCTCATCTCATCATCCTTCTGTAAAATTTGTTGCCATAAAAAAAACTATTCAATTCAAGCTAATTCCTGGTGGTTTTGCAGACCTTTGTTGTGTGGACTACTTTGCTTTGGATTGGCACATCCTTGAAAGCACATGTATCTAATTATGGCTTCCATTTTAAGAAATTGGATAGGCGGGTTTGAGACCTCAAACAATATTAGAACAAAAATACAACAGAGAAAGTAGTCATACACAAATATGTTTGCAAATAAATTCTCCAAGATTGGCAGTAATGAGGATTAAACATGAACAGTGAACCTCATTCTCAGGAAAGCACAAACTATTTGCTACAACAATATGCTGGATTAATGGATGGATTGACAGAGCATCAGAAAATATTAACGATGTCACCATCCAAGCATTGCATGTCAATTGTCTGCTTTGGGCTCTCTTACATTAACATAAATGTCACAAGATATGCACTTACAGGCTACCATATACTCCATTTAAGTGTTGTATCTTATCCAAACTAAGGTTTCTTACCCATAAAACTGCTCCATAATAGAAAAACTTCATAATATATTTCATGCTAGTGATCGCTTCCATATGCAAAGGATTGACCCCACACTTTAGTGTGTAGTAAGACAATTGCAGGCTCATTGTTAGTAGGCAACAATGTAACTATGGATTTAGCATGTTTGGGTGGTCTAAAGACAACCTTGAATTCACCCTAAATGCAGCTCGCATGGGTATTAATGTGCAAGAAAGGATGCATTTATGTAACAACAATGATAATTCCATAGCAGGGAATCGAACACCAACTTTTCCATGGTCGATGAAGTTTGCAAATCAGAACCGATGAGCATAGTAGCCCAAGCCTATGGAGAGATGTCTCACTTCAAGGATCTTTCATGTAGTAGCAACCATTATTTTCGAGTGATCTTGCAAATAATTGATGCTAGGTGCATAACACAAAGCGTCCTAATTCATTTTGCTTAAACAAAACTAGTTGCAACAACTTATGATGCAGTCATCTCTATGTTTCCTTATGAATATTCAGTCTATGTTTCCTTTTCACTTCTTTGTAGTTTGCATGTAGCACTCAGACTGAGGATCTCTTTGAGAATTCCAAGTTAATAAAATAACATTTTTTATCTCATTGTGTTCAAAGTGAACATATTGTTGGATCTTAACACTCCAGTAGTGTAGGCATAGCAGGGGGTTAATGGGCATGTAATAACAGATGGGGAAATATCATACATTCCAAAGCATCTAGATGCCAATTAATTTTTTATTTTTATTTATCCAAGGAAAACCTCATGGCTTCCCAGAACTCAACTAGATTTGAACCCGTGACCTATAGCCTCTGCATTGGCAAAATGCATTGGGATGATGGTTCAATTGATTGAGCCATCCCTTGGGGTTATATATATGCCAATTACGTTAGAGGGAACCTGTGCATTCTAAAAAGTTTCAAGCATAAAACCCGTTTGAACATTGTACTAGAAATGTCCTTATCATTTCAGAACTTCTAGAATTTCCTGGAACCACTTCCAATAACATAGTGGATTTCCTTTCAGTTTCTTTGTCTAAATGGTGCAATATATGCAATTCTGATGTTTTAGTTCGAACCTGAAATGATATGATTTTGGCTTTTCTTTTGCATATGGTGGAAATATTCCAAGTTTCAATGAAAATTTTGTTCTTCGTTTGATTGAAAACCTTCATGAAATAAATATTTCAATTTGGAATAGCAACACCTTAACAACTGATGATCTCATTGGCAGTGGCATGTATGTAGTGTTTAACATGATTTCCAACATTCTACCTTCTTTATCATCTTGCTTTGTTCTACCTTCTCAATTCACATTCAATATTGAGTTGAAAGGCATATACGAGGAAAAAATCTTCTAATATATATCTAAATTGGCCATAGTTCTGCTAGAGAAGGTACTCTCAAGCTGGTGTGATGATTCAACATGGTCACTGCAGACAAAAATAGGAAATTAAGTGGTATATGCTTGGATCTGTCTATTCAATGTTGGACAATGTACAATTTGATTTTATATTTAAAAGATGCATATAGTTGGTATGCATTGCATCTAGAGAATTAAATATTTGCACCTGTTGCTTTTGTTATGTAGCACTAACTTATGTTATTTGCTAAACTTGTTTTTGGGAATTTGGTATGTTTATAACAAGTATGGCGGGCAAGTGAGGTTCATCCTTCATTATGCAAACACTGGTGAATGTGAAAAGTCAGACTTTTCACTTGTTCCATTTACTACTTTTTCATCTAAAATATTTTTTATTTTTATTTTATAATACGACATTCTCATTTCTTTTCAATAGAAAAGTAAAGTACAATCTCATCCTTCAGCTCCTCCAGATACATGACAAATTCCAGCCAGTGATCGATATGCACCACCAAAAGGTATACACAACACATCAACAACAATCTTATTTCTATCCTGGACATTCACCAATGTTGAGTTATAAAACACCACCAACTACTGCATATCCTCTGCTTCTAAGCAATGGGTATCCTCCTCCTCCAACTTACTACCCTCTTCCAGGTGCTGCATACCCGCCTTATCCATATGGAATCACTCCATCAATAGACCCTCCAGCCGGGTATCCTCCACCAAGACCACATGGAACATATCCGGCACAGCCTTACCCAGGTAGTTCTTGTTACTATGCTTTACACTCTGTTATTGTTAATTGTGAGTAATTTCTACAACTTTAGGGAGTAAAGATGGGCAATTGTTCTTAATGAGGAATAAAGTTAAAATCTTGGAACCTTGCAGGATATTATCTAGGACCATAAGCACCTTTGTTCCTTTTATGGATTGCTTGGGGGTGCATGGCTGGATGAGAAAGAACAAGAACCGATATAACACAATATTTAGGTAAATTAGTGTCATGTCCCACCACTTGAAATGATGCAAGCTCAACCCTAGAGTGGTTTCAATTACATATTCACCACTAATTTTATACAGTCCCGGTGTGAAAGTATCAAACTCTATGCCAATAAAGTCATTTTTATAGTATCCCTGTAATAGGTTCGATATATGCATTAGCTTTGAACTCTAGAAGATCAATAAATTTCAATTGAGACTAATAAAATTTTGTCTACAATTCAATTAAATTCTCAAATAGCTAAAGATTTAATGAAATATAGGATGCAACTTTTCTAATTTGCAATCACAGCTATACCCGCAAAGCCCATGAGCCATAACTTCCAAAAATCTTGTTCTAATGATCCTACAGGCATTGCATCCTTCAATACTACATAGGCTAGAAGATCCATTTGTGCCTAAATAACACATAATTGTGGTGCGATGGAACCTCAGAAGCTTATTCCCATTTGTCAGGCATATGGGATGCTTCTTGGGCAATTTGTTTGCCTTAGAATTCACCATATAATGAAATTCCTTGAAATTGGCAAGTGTTTTCTGCATGTTGTTCACCTCTAGACCCCTCTCAATTCTCCCATGCGGGTTTTTCAGTTTTCAGCAACTTGTTCTAAAGATTATCTCCACAATGTTTCTGGAAGAATCCCCTTGCAATTTTAAACTTTTAAAGAAAATACATGCAAACTTTAAATCCTGTTTTGAAATGGTAATTAATCGCATGAGACCCCGTGAAGGTCCTGAGAGCAAGGCTAAGAAAACCCATATAGTCCTGTCAAACGCGGTTTTTCCTTAGAACTGATCAATTTTTCCACTAAATTCAAAAATTAAGAACCCAGGGCATGGCTCGTAATAAGCAAAGCGCGGTTATGGTGATATCTCTATTAAATACGGAGCTCCGGAAAACAAAACGAGGTGGAAAGAAGACAACGATGGCTATTATCGAGTGTTTGAAGGAAACGAGCGGGGTGCACGAGGTCAAATTTATGTCCCTCCAAGAAGACTAACATAATACCTACTTGATGAAGAATATTGTTTGCATTCTGCATCCTCAAGAACTAAAGAAGAGGGCCGAAGGGCGGTGCATTGAAAGGCCCTGACAGGAAGATTGTTTGCATTCTGCATCCTCGAGAACTGAAGAAGAGGGAGGAAGGGTGGTGCATTGAAAGGCCGTGACAGGAGACTTACTTGTGAAGCGACCTTCCCTGAATGACCTCCGTAGGACCTGCCGCATTAAATGAAACCTGGCACCAGTGAAGCAACCTGGTCAATAGTGAAGCGCGTGACGTGGCATCATTCCATTGGCTCAATGAGCGAGGAATCTGCTATGCTGGCGAGGATTGTCTTGCATTGTTTGAATGCCTACGACGTAAAAATGTAATATAATAAATTACCTTCATAGCGTGTTTAAATTCATGATCTATAAATTGAATTTTAAATAAAAATTATGATTTGCTATAATAATTATACAATATGATATGATACCATTAAAATCATCTAACACAAATAAAAAATGAGCGAGACACCCTCTAGGGATTATGACATCCATTGATCTTCAAAGATTAAGCTAGTCCATTTTACTCAAGTTTAGTTGATGAAAGCATTGTTCAAACTATGAAGCACCACTTGATTATTTATATTACATATTTGACAAATGAAGGAAGAGGTCAATGTCTAACAAAATTCATACACTTACTTAAAATAAAAGATGGAACAAATCAATCTATGTATGATGCAGTGATTACTCTTCTAATGGAGATGGATCTATCTTTAATGAAGTTAGTTGGATTTGGCTCTGATGGGGCATCTTCCATGAGGGGTAGTCGTGAAGGTTTATCTTTTAAGTTATGGTGAGATGCTCCTCATTTATTAGATATACATTGCATAGCTTATAGAGAAGCATTAGCAACAAATGATGCTTCATTTCATTTTCCAGAGTTGCAATATATTGATAAATTTACAAACAAAGTTTATTCATGGCTCAGAACATCTACTAAAAGACATGCAGAACTTAAAGATCTTTGCCAAATCAATAAGTTAGAGGTTTTGCAAATTCATCAAATTAGGTGGCTCTAGAGGAAAGGTCATGGAAAGACTCCTCAAACTCATCCATGCTTTGTTAAAAGATTGGGAGTTAGGGGAGATAAATATGTATGAGTTGGCAACAATATTTCAAGTGCAATTTTGTATCCATTTGCTTGTAGATGTGCTCATTGAGTTAAATAAATTGAATTAGAAGTTCCAAGATGACCATGTTGATATTACATCTATTGGCACTACTTTAGATGTTACTATTAACATACTTTGTAAGTTGCTTTTGGGGGGCATATCTAGGGTAGCTACAACGCACATATATTCTTTTTTAGTTAGAGCACAAGGAGGAATATAACACATGTATGGTACTTTTACATCCATTGAGGTTTGAAAGTTTGCCAAAGATACAAAGATGAGGGACACTAGATGATTGCATTCTTTTAGGAAAATGTTTCGTGATGAAGGCGATTGAATCTCTAGATAGGAGGTTCACAAATTTTCCTATATTTAATGTTGCTAAGTTTTTTAGTCCTCAACATTATTATGAAGAAATGGATGATAGAGACTCTCAAACAAAAAGATGGTTGTAATGTTTATGTGAAAAGTTTAGTGTTGGAGACTCACCTATTGTGAATGCTGCTAAATTTTTGGGTGAAATTGATGAATTTATTTGTATTATTTATAAATCATACCCTAAAAAGCATATGTTTGGAGAATGGGATCTATGTGGAGATAAATCTGAATGGTTTGAAGGATTTCCTTGTTTGATGTGATTATGGCAAGCTATCCTTGTAATTCCAGCAAGTGCAATGTGTGAAAGAGGCTTCTCAAAATTAAATAGGATAAAAAATTATGATAGATCAAGGATTTCATTGGAGACATTGGATATGTTAATGTTTCTCTTCCTTAGTGCACCGCATGCTCTAAATTTGGTAGAATGGAATGCTATTTATGATGTATGGAAACAAATGAAAACTAGAAAGACTCTTCCATTATGCAATTAGATTGATGTTTTTAGTGATGTAAGCTCAAATACTTTTGAAGAATATCAAATGAATAGAAGAACAATATGTTTTTTTTGTTAGAATGTGTCCATTTATGTAATATAATAATAGTTTTGTGGACTTTACTATTTTCAAAGAAAATTTTGTTTATTTCTTAGTTTTAATTGAAAAGTTATCATTTTTTCATGTAAAGAGCATTCAATTGCTTAAGATTGTAAAAATTTG
This sequence comes from Larix kaempferi, assembly GCA_027924585.1. Lineage (NCBI taxonomy): Eukaryota > Viridiplantae > Streptophyta > Pinopsida > Pinales > Pinaceae > Larix > Larix kaempferi. Next base: position 1,735,317 of record BSBM01001018.1, read on the forward strand.
GAAGGAGAATATTTGTTTTTTGCATTTTTTTTAAGGGTTTAGTTAATTTATACTTGTCAATTGAAGTACAATTATTTATATATCCCTTTGTCTTTGAAGGGATCAAAGACTATGTGCCCTTCAAATTGAAATTAAGACCCTCCCTTCAAATTTGATCATTGCAAGTTACTCGCATTTATAAGACTTTGTCTTTTATCATTGAAATTTTGTATTGACCATACTATTGCTTTTTATTATTGGTTGTGTACTACGGCTAGTAAATTGTTTGTGTTGATCGTACTACGATAAAATTTCTAGAAATTTCTTCCATATTTACAATGGAGTTAGATAAACTTTATATATATATATATGTCATATTTTCCACACATAATGTATTTTCCTCTGTTTATTTTTTCAAAAAAAATCACAATTTCTATTTCTATTCATAAACAAAGACCACTAGGTGGAAATGTCCTTGGACAAAATTTTAGCACATACAAAATGGAAAAGACAAGTTTGCTATGCAATATTGCATGAATAGAATCATAAATGGAAATGTCTTGAGGCAATGAGATAGTGCTTATGATGTATGGCCCGACTTCTTGTAACCAAAATACTCTAGTATATATTTGTACAATATTTTATCATAATTATCATAAAAGCATGAAACCACTTGAGTCAAAACAAAAGTTTGATGAGTGGAAAGTACTTGCACAAGGAAAACTTTCCTGGTCTTACTTATAATGAAACTGTTATTGGTGCTTAAACTATCTTAATGGATTGTTTTTAATTTTATATTCAATAAAACAATCCCAAGTCAGAGGGACATGACCAGGGAGTGACTGATAATGTAGTTCTGAGTTTTTTATTTCAAAAAAAAAATTGATATTCAAGAAGAATCAAAATTATCCAAGTCTTTACATAATCTAAATAGCTCCATCTCTTGAAGGTATTTTCCTTCCAAGATGAAACTAAACATTTAGTGATATAACCTCTCAACAAAAAACAAAATACATAAAGTCTTCTACAATTTTCTAAACTTATCCAAGAAGCTAGTAGCATAACATGACAAGATCTATACAAAACTAGTAAAACTAATGGAAAGATAGTCATCTTGAACTACAAATAGTGAAGTATTTGAACTCCTCAAAGAAAATAAGACCTTCAATCATCCCAACAATATTTTTTGATAAGTTGTCTACTAAGGATTTTAGTTCCATGAAAATGTCTTTGATGGAGAAACTATTGAAACATTCCCAGCATCTCACTAGTTCTGTAACACCAGTGATCCAAGATCAAAACCTGAATTGAAAATATTCCAGTTGCCCAGTCCACAATGACCTTGGAGTCTCCAAATACTTGAATTGACAAGATATCTTTCATAATAGCAAACTTTAACAAGCCCCATAGAGCTAATAATTCAACTGTGGTATTGGAGCATTTACCAAATCCCATCCTCAACAAATAATAATGGTTCTAGTAAAGTTTGATAACCATACCCCCACCACATAGATCTTGTTTAGATGCACCATCAAAATAGCCACAAGGTAATCCTTCCACTATGTTTGGATCTTGAAGGTAACGTGGCCTTTTGATGGTCGGGTCTGTATAGAATTCCTTAGAATGTCTTATATTTTTAGGCCTACCACAGATCAATTCTGAGAGATATTGTTAAAAATCAAATAATTTCTGGTTTTCCAAATACCCCACAAAATAAATAAAAAAGTAGAGTTTTATGTTGAAGAAATATTTTAATATAATTTGCCATATTGTTGGAGGGACCCTTTGGGCCCTAACTGTCATCATTAACTTAGTAAACTAATAGCAATTGGAGCCATTGTGTAACCGTTCCAACCATATCTTTATGGTATAAAATAACTATTCCAAGATCAATGAAGACAGTTGAATGCATTCGACTCATATTTTCTCTCGTGATGGTTACTGTTTGTATGCTTAGTATCTACTTGATTGTTTGTGTAATCTCATAGATTACAATAGTGGCACCGTTGACGTTCCCTTTTGGTTGGGTGACAGCAGCAGTAAGAGGGAAGTGGTTCAAACCTGAAAGAACTCGTGAGATACTCATGTCAAGAGACCTACGATAAAAGATTCAAAGATTGCTCGTGCATGTGCTCTTGTTCAAGAGAATGTGGTTCGATGAAATGACTCGCTATTGTATTCACCATTGATTGGAAATATCCGGCTAATATGGACGCAAAGCTATGTTCATATATTTTCTATGGATGTGTCTGTTTGAAGTCTATTCAATTACTCTGGCATATCACAATTGTTATACACATGCAATGGTCGACCATTTAAAATTTAACCAGACCAATTTTATTTCACGTCGAACAAATTAAGATTGTTTGATTGTTATCAGTATTTGATGTACAATAAGAATAGTTATCCATGGTTCACCGAATGCTACAGTCATCCAAATGTGACCACCGACTGCTATGGTCGTCTAACGCGACCCCCGACTATTACAGTTTGCCAACAGGATGAGATTATCTCACCTGTACGTTCAGGCGAGACTTGCCAGCTCGCCCTTTGACTTTCAACACCAGCCCCACCGCCACACTAGCCCCCCGTCGGAGGCTTAAAAAACTTTCCGGTAGAGATTTAAAAATTTTCCATCGACGTTTCCCCCGCCAACCGGCTTGATGACCGAGGCTCCTCTCCTCCGCCCAGCCCCTCCGCCCCTGGCCCCTCCCCCTCAATGCTGGCTCATATCCCCTGTTTTTGTTTTTTCACTGTCTCCTGTTTTTGTCTTTTCACTGTGCATCTGAACGGGACCGGCTTTCAACCTCCATCAAGGTGGGCCACGGAGCGACCGGATACCAACCCATCACCAGCTCAGACCAGTGTAAGTTTAAATCAATCTCGTTTAAGTCTGTTTAAATAGCGGTCGTAAATACCAAAACGTTTAAATTAAAATGTTGTGAATTCCACATAAATCAGTTACTGGAGTTTGTAGGGACCGGTTTAACACTCCAATGCCGTGCCTGCAGTGGTTATTATACAGTGTGGTCATTACTCTCCTGTGGGTTTTAGTGTTCACGCATAGCCTCAACTATTAGGGCCGTATTTCTTTCGCTTCAACTATGTGGACGCACCCTGCAATGGATGTCCTTGCCATATTGCAGTATCCCCATTCACTTATGAGTAGAAGGTTCGATATTGGAGAAATGAGATTCCGCTTTTGCTAAACTTCAAAGGAAATTGGGCTTTTCAGTTCTGTTGAGGAAATTACCATTTTGGCTTTCTTCGGACTGAATTTCGATAGGAAAAAGCCTGCTCGCCTATGCTTAACTTTTCCTTTTAATTGGCATTTGTGATTATTATTCGAAATCGTTAACAGAGGGAGTGGAACTGCAAATATCATGGCATCCATAAACTGTGCATTTATTCTTGTAATTGTCATGATAATGGCTCTGAGAATAATAGATGCCTGCAATACACTCCATAGTTCAGGAAAGAAAATGTCAAAGTTTGATTCCTCCCAAATCACAGGTGAGGGAAGCTTGCTTTCCATGTCAAGCACCATAGCAGCTTCACTATAAGTGTCTGCACTTGTACCTTTATAGCGTTGCTTAGCTATCGCCCAAATTGTTGGGATGTGTCTCCAATCGTGATTCCAATAACATCACACTAGAAAAGTTTTTTTTTCTATCATATTCAATATATTCCCAAACTTGAATTCAGAGATCCTAAACATGCCTCTAAGCAAAAAAACCAATTTGAATAAATGATGCATGGATGATGGACTTATCTATGCAATGATCTTTAATTAATGCTCATTGTTAATATAATCTTTCTTCTATCCTTCAATTAAGGTGTTGTCCTACTATACTACTGCAAAAGTTCTTTCCATACTGGATAATAAAATAGCAAGCCACCAAATTACTTACTCCAGCTTTAAAATTTTCTCAAATAAACGATTCCATCGCTCAAATTCCTGAGAAATTAGCATTCAATGATAGGAGTTTGTTTTGATTCCAAAATCAAATCCATTTGAGCAATCTTACAAACAACAATTCAAATTTGTGGAATAATTATCAAAATTATGGTAAATTATCTTAACTTCATTTCTACGAGGAATAAAAAACAATTGAAATGCAAAAGTTAAAATGAATATAATGTGTATATAAAAATATTAATTAATATTTGATATTTTAAAGATTTAAGTTTTTTAATTGTTTATCTCATTATCCTATCAAATCAATATTAAATATAAATTTTATATTATAGTTTATACATCTCATTTATATTAAATTGTAAAATATACTTCACTTCTCTAAATGCAATGAAAATCCTCCAAATACTTTTACATATAAACCAAAGCCACTTACATCCAAAGAACCTAGGTGCTAATTAGTCCAAAAACACATCACACATCTCTTTGCTTGCTTGAATGTGTCATTTATACTGCTGATCATGATATAATGTTAATAATGTTTTTACCAAGTCAACAAGTTAATAAATAACAAATAAATTGATTGCTAATTAGAGCTTTATAGTGACAGATTTTATAATTACTTAAAAACAGGAAATATAAATCATAACAGAAGCCAGTCCAGTAGGTTCATTTTTCAATGCAGCTTGTCCACTCAAAAGACATGAGTTTCAAAGATATGAGAGTGATCCTAAATCATAAATCAATATGGTGCAGTGCATTGACATTTTCTTCTTCATAATAATTAATAATAATGTAGTTTTTAAGATTATTATTTAGTTAGGAAACTGAAGGGTTTCTGCAACTGAGCTAGGGTTACTGCAACGTCCCTATGGAGCCGCCGCCAGACCCTGGTTGCACCGGTCCGGAGGCCGGCCGCCCTCCCATCATCGACCTGTTCAAAGATCTGGTAGCCTCCCTACCTACCTCCTCGCGAGCCCCGTCCCAACCCGACTCTAGGTTTGTCAAGAGAACAGAGGTACCTGAAGTGAAGCTCACCTCAACCGCTTCGAAGTGCAAAGCCATTGCGTTAGCAGAAAAAGGACTGGTCGGACACTTCACGGGGCTTTGGCCCTCACCCCGCTCTACTGAAGCTTGGCTCAACAAAAATTGGCGTCCTCTAATCCAAGGTGAAGTGCAGCAAATCTTCTGTGGGAAAGGGTTCTTTGTCTTCTACTTCGAGAAAAAAGAGGACCGGGACTTAATCTTCAGGAATGGACCATATTTCATGGGGCCAAGGGGAATGTACCTCAACAAATGGGATCTCTCCTTCGACCCAGAAAAAGATATCCCAAGGGCAGTCCCTGTCTGGGTAAAACTACCGCATCTCCCCCTCCACTGTTGGAACGATGAAGATTTACGGGCTATTGGCAACTCTTTGGGGAAATACATTGACAAATCAGAGCCAAAACCTCCCATGTTCTCTTGTGCAAGAATATGTGTTGAAGTCGACCTGGAGAAGGGCCTCCCAGAAGCAATAGACTTAGCTATGGAAGGATGGAGTCACAGACAAACAGTGGACTACGAACAAATCCCCTTTAAATGTAAGGTATGTCATGAATACGGGCACTTTGCGAGGCTATGTCCCAAAAGGAAAATGCCAGAAGCGGAAGAAACTCAAGGGGGAGAATGGAATGAAGTCTCAAAGAAAAAGGGGAACAAGAACAATGCAAGTGCAGCGAACAAATCCCCTCCAAAAACCACAGAGCTTTCCAACAAATTTCAGGTCCTGAGCAGCGAAGAAAACGAAGAAGAACAAGAGCAAGAAAAGCAACCTGAAGAACAACAGGGAGACCAGGATCAAATTGGAAATGAGGACAAGAACCAAACCCCATCTTCCCCTCAACACGCAGGGGATGGAATAGAACCTTCATTAACCTCAGGAGGCTCAGTAACAAGAGCTAAAGCAAAACAAATACAGGAAGAAACCTCGGAGAGTAAAGAAGAAGAGCAGGAGCCCATAGCCAAAAGAGGAAGAAGACTAAACAAAACTATCAGAGAACAAGAAGCAGCCAGAGAAAGGGCGGCGGGCAAGCAAACCAGTTTGGATCAACATGTCAGAATTCCGTCCAGTTCGAAACAGACTCAGGAGGAAAGAAAGGACAGAGCAGGTCCTCTCCAAATCAAAAAATAATGAAAATAGTCTCTTGGAACTGTAGAGGATTAGGCGGGAAGCAAAAAGCAGAAGCAATAAAAAGATTAAAAAAAATGGAGAACATTTCAATCCTCACAATCCAAGAGACCAAAATGCAAGAGGAAGACTGCATCAGCACCATGAAGAAAGTATGGCCCAAAGGAAAAGGAATTGCAGTCAATGCAATAGGAGCATCAGGAGGACTCATATCCCTATGGGATGAAAGTAAGTATACATGTCTCTCATCTGAAATAAATCGATATTGGATATTTATTGAGCTAGAAGATATCTCAAACAATGATAGGTTCTGGATAGGAAATATTTATGGGCCAACTTTGTATGGCCAAAAGGAACAGTTTTGGAATCAGTTGATAGATATGCGAACCGTCCTAGCAAATGCCCCGTGTATCCTAGCAGGCAACTTCAATGTCACCATCTCAGCGCTGGAGAGAAAAGGAGGATCTAAAATCAGAGATCCATTCGGAGAAAGGATGGAAGATCTGATTTCGGAATGGAACCTAGTAGACATCAAGCCCAAGCAAGGTGTCTACACTTGGAACAATAAGAGGGTGGGTCCAAACCACATTGCAGCTCGCCTAGACCGTTTTCTCATCAGCTCCTCCTTCCTCCTTAAACCAAAAATCCCTGAATCCAAACTTCTAGCCTCAGCCACCTCAGATCACAGACCCATCGCCCTCTTCTTCATCTCCCCAGGCAACCTGGGCCCCCTCCCCTTCAGGCTCAACCCGACTTGGCTTGAAAATCAACTCTGTATGAACGAAGTTGTCTCAATCTGGAAGCAATTTATACCTGGATCCCCTGGCTATATATGGGAGACCAAATTAAAGCTAATAAAAAAAGCACTAAAAATATGGGCAAAGCAAAATAGCTTAAATCCAGGAGAAGAGCTAGACAAGTTACAAAAGGAAATGGAACAACTTCAATTCAAAATGGAGCAGAATACAGTTACAGTAGAAATGCTGAGAGAAGAAAAGAATCTGGATGAAGCAATTCAAAACATAGCCAGAAAAGAAGAAGAGGAATGGAGGCTTAAATCAAGATGTCTCTGGTTGAAGGCAGGAGACAGGAACACCAAATTCTTCCATGCCCAATGCAAAGAGAGATACAGGAAAAACAATATTCTGAGCCTCACAAGAGAAGATGGCCAAAAGATTGAAGGACAGGACAACATTCTTCAAGAAGCCAAAGCCCACTTTGAAAGGTTATATAATGAAAATGAGGAAATCACCAACGAGGAGTTAGAACAAATGAGCATGGAAATCCCTGCGCTCATCTCCGACTCTGACAATAAGAGTTTAATGGACCAGATTACAGAAGAGGAAGCGAGGAATGCTGTCTGGTCCCTGCATCCAGAAAAGGCCCCAGGCCCGGATGGACTCCCCATTCTTTTTTATAGGAAATTCTGGATCTGGCTTAAAAAAGACTTGGTCAGAATGCTCAATTGGACCAAGGGAAGAGCCAGAATTGGAGGGGCTACTAATTCCACTTTCATAGCTCTTATCCCTAAGGAGAAACATCCCCTCTCCATAGGAAGATTTCGCCCCATCTCACTCTGCAACTCCTCCTACAAAATCCTCACGAAAATCATAGCAAACAGACTCAAAAGGCTCCTTCCTAGAATCATATCCCCAAATCAAGGAGGATTCATGGCGGAACGGCAAATCTATGACAACATCCTACTTGTACAAGAGGCAATACACTCGAGCATTCAAAGAAAAGACCCAGGTATGGCTATTAAATTGGATATGGCAAATGCTTTTGATAGACTAAGACACGAATTTCTCTACAAAGTAATGGCAAAATTTGGTTTTGGGGAAGACTTCATAGGATGGATTAAAGCTTGTATTGGTTCCCCTTGGATCGCCCCTCTAGTTAATGGCAAACCCTCTCCCTTCTTCCGCCTGACAAGGGGATTGAGGCAAGGCTGCCCCCTCTCCCCAAGCCTTTTTGTCATTATGGCAGACTCCCTGAGTAGAAAGCTAAATATTCAACAAATGAATGGCTCCCTTCCAGGCATAGTAATCTCCAAAAATGCTCCCCCTATTAACCATGCACAGTTTGCCGATGATACCATTTTTCTGGGAAGTGCATCGTCCATCATAGCCTACAGATTCAAAACAACCCTCGACCTCTTCCTTCGTGCATCTGGGGGGAAAACTAACAGCCAAAAATGCAACATTTACAGTTGGAACTGTGGGAATCTCCTCCTTAGAAATATAGCCCTCATCCTTGGCTTCAAACCCTGTTTTGATTGGACAGCTTTCAAGTACTTAGGTATCCCAATCACTCACAAAAAAACTACCACAGCCTCCTGGCAGCCGATATTGGAAAAAATCAAGAATAAGATTAACTCCTGGGGCTCAAGATGGCTTAATCTAGCTGGTAGAGTGACCTTGATTAAAGCAGTCCTCTCTTCTCTTCCCATCTACACTGGAGCCATCCTTCTTGCCCCTAAGACCATCATGAACAATATATGCTTGGAAATCAGAAAGTTTCTCTGGCAGGGAGGCATATCTCAAGGCAAAAAGTTCCACCTAGTCAATTGGAACACTGTCAAGGAGAATAGGAAAAGAGGGGGCTTGGGCATTCGGGATCCAGCAGTGATGAGCAAAGCTCTGGGAGCCAAAATGGTTTGGAGATTGGTATCTGGACCAAAGGAATGGTGGAAGGAGGCAATCAAGAATAAATATACCAGAGGGCCAAGACAGAGATGTCTGAACAAAATGAAGAAGAACACTGGTACTGCCATCTGGAAGCTCATGCTTGATTCAGCAGACATAATCAAAGATAACATGTACTGGGTTCCAGGGAATGGAAACAAAATCAACATATGGACAGATAGCATAAATGGAGAACAGCCTATGGGCGAGATCCAGGAAATCCATAATATCAAACTTTGGCTTCAAGATGCAGGAGTAATAAAGCTGGCAGATATGGCCACATGGACATCCACAGGGAAATGGAAGGACTGGAAAAACATGAACCCTCCAGGCCATCTTTTAGACAACTACAAAACTTTCATGCAACTGCTGAACGGGAAATCCCCCTTAAGCGTCAGATCCAAGGACACCAGAGGCTGGGGGAAAGCTGGGGAATACTCAGTCAAAGATGGCTATGCAATGCTCACCAAGAACAATAACCCTCTGCAAACAAAGTGGAAGAAAATCTGGAACAGAGATAGTATCCCAAAGATAAATTACTTCTATTGGATCCTCGCCCACAACAAGCAACTGACAGCTGACAATCTCAAGCAACGAGGTATTGAAGGCCCCTCTCGATGTCCATTGTGCCAAAACGCGGAGGAGACTGCACAACACCTCTTCCTGGATTGCATCTATGCCAGACAGGTTTGGAATGCGGTCCTCGACCCTCTGATTCACCCAGTCTCCTGCCCTAGACAGTTGAAACAAATGTTGGAGAACTGGAATCACAAAATCCAGGGAGGCTCAAAAAACAAACCCACCTTCTCTAGAATCTGGAAGCTAATCCCCATGAACATTTGTTGGCAAATCTGGCTGGAAAGAAATAGAAGAATATTTGAAGACAAATCAAGATCAGAGGAGAGGCTAGCAAACAAAGCAATAACTCTTATCTCTGAGTCATTGAAATCCAAAAGAGTGGTGCTTTGTGCCAAGGAAGCTCTAAATTGGAATGAATTCCAATGGAGTCAAAGGTTCTTAGCAGTGAGTTCACTTCAGTCCAATTCCCCTTCAGCCTGGCATGAGTGGGAAATCAGACAAGATCAAGTAATCTTTGGGAAATGGTGGAAGGAACAAGCAAGATACACAATCTTCTTTGACGGAGCTTCAAAGGGGAACCCGGGGGCGGCAGGTGCGGGGGGGGTCATCTTTGATCCCGGAGGAAATAAATTAGTGGATTTCTCTTGGGGACTTGGAATTAGCACCAACAATCAAGCAGAATGGCTTGCCCTGTTCTACTCTCTAGAATTAGCAGTCACCTTCAACATGAATTGCCTTCAAGTTTTTGGGGACTCCAAGCATGTTATACAGACAATGAATAATGGCACCCCCTTAAAGACAGACAAAAACCGGAGAATACAGAAAAGAATAAAACACCTCACCCTCCCAAAGGACACACTCTACTTTCATGTGCTAAGGGATCTCAACGGCAATGCCGATACTCTTGCCAACAAAGGAGTCAAGTTGGAATTGGGGCATACTATCCTAAACAATGTTTCATCCTATCACTTTATTCCTTAATGAACTTATGGTTTAATCCCTCTCCACCTAGGAACTGTTATAGGCATGTTAGCTCTTGGCTTAACCCCTCTCCACCTTGGAATTGCTATAGGCTTGTTAGCTCTTGGTATAAACCCACCCCACCAAGCTCCCACAGCGTCCATTGTTTTGGCCTCCCTCTCCACCGCCATCGCATGACTCGTGCTCCCCACCTCCCTCCACGTACCCTCCATCACGTGCCGGGTACTGCTCTCACGCCCGAGCACTTAACTCCCCAAGCGACGGTTGTTGAATGCATTTGCATTATGGCCATCCCTCCATTCGACGCCCTCGGCCCTGCTCTGCATAATCTCAATCTCCAGGAACCCGCAGTGTTGTCTGCAGGAAATCTCCCGGCTGCAAACGAGATGGATGGGGTCAGGCAGGTGATTGTCACCTTGAGCCGTCTCACCTTCGACATTAAAGTCTACCTGTCCAGAACCTACTCTGCAGTGTGCAATACTGATAATAAAATTGATGAACTCGTGGTGGAGGACAAATACATCCACTCCATGCTCTCCTGCTTGGAATCGCGAATGGAGGATATCGACAGGAACGTAATTGAGCTCATGGGGAAGATTGACAGTGTGAAAAATGATATTTCTGTTCTCGTTAGCAAAACGCAGTGCAGCTATGCACAGGAGGCTCCAACGGCGAACCTGGAAATGGCAGAGGCGGCTTCAGTCAACCAGCAGAACTATGGATAATGGCATTTACCTGATGCAGGTTTCTCCCAGCTGTTTATTTTGAATGTTTTTTTGCCTTAAATTATGTAACCAGTTTGTAAGGGTTTACCCCACTAGTAACTGCAGTCTTCTTATGAACTTTGACAGTAAAAAATTCCAGAGGTCAGACTTTAAAAACCTCTGCAATTTCCCCTTGTTAGATGCCGAGTATGAAATTTTGCAAATGTATTGAATGGCTGTGCACAGCCTTTGTTAATATAAAACTCCTTACCTGTTTCTGTTTTAAAAAAAGATTATTATTTAGTTAGATGTTAAATTGAGATATGAAATTCCTTTAATAATGTAGTTTTTAAGATCATTATTTAGTTAAATTGAGGTTTTTTCTTTTACTGATTGTATTCTTGTTTTGGCTTTTCAGATGGTTTCGAAATGGAAACAACTTCTAGCTCTCAAGGTGCAAGACCCAGAAAAAATAAACTTTTCTGCTTCTGATTTACACTGGAATATGGTTGAAGGAAATGTTGTTGCTTGGATCAAATCAAATAGGTATAAAGAGTTCATTATCAGGGAGATCAAAAACCCATTGTATCCAACAAGCTTTCGAAATAGTTACAATAACAAATCACAAAATGAAAATAAAAATGTTGGAAATCAAAAGCATAGAATCGACAGCACCTTGGAGTATATAATGTGAGTTTTTCTCTATTTCTTTTTACTCTCTTATATTCAATAGGATAAACACAATATGATTATTGGATAAAGGGCCTGCCCACACCTACAAGCAACAAGTATTGAAGTCTGATCATGCTTGTGTTTGAGGAGGCCTGAAATCATTTGCTTTAAGGCTGAGAATACTACTTATATTCACATTCTCATATACAAGTTTCTAGAAACCAGCTGATAAAAGCATTATCTGCAACATGAACAATTGATGCATTGAAATATTGTGATGTATGAAGTGTTAATATCTTGTTGTTGCTTGCAGCTTTTGGTGTTCGTATGGGACAGATGACCACCGAGAGATTGATAAACTACGTGTTGATATATCCAAAGTGCCTAAGCATGGTAAGGGGAGTCGTCCAGGTTGTAAGCATATAAGACGTGGTTGCCTTTGTCATTTTAGCATCCGCATACTCAAGAAAACACTGGAACGCTTCCTAATCACTTATAGTGAGAGGAATCATATAGATATTGGCGGTAAACCTTGTCATGGACAAGAGACTGATGATTTTGTAGGCACAAGGGCATACCATGCACCTCATATTAGCAAAAAACTATATCAATGGGTAGAAAGATGTTTGCTTTTGGGGATGTCTGCCGAATGTGTACATCAAAAACATCGTGAACTAGTGCATGATAAAGTATCCTCTTTCGAACTTGAGTTTGATCGAAATGATTTTCTCTCACGTGATGACATTGGCAATATAGAGAGAAAATTAAAACATGTCCAATATATGTTTGATAAGAATGACGCCCAAAGTGTACGTATATGGCAAGCTGCAAATCCTGATAAAGTGTTCTACTACTCCGAGTTTAACAAAACCATAGATGATGAGGGTCACATTCCATTCATTTTAGGCATCCAACAACCATTACAGCTGGAATGGATGAGGAAATATGGTCATGATAGTATATTAGCAATGGACTCTACATTTGGAACAAATCGCTTTAAGGTAGGTTTATATATCATAAATGTTTTTTTCTTACTATCATTTGTTATTTATAGTATAATTCAAGTATGTAACTGATGTCCTATTTAATTGTATGCAGTTCCAACTTTATACATTATTGGCATTCAATTCCCAACATAATGGTGTTCCAGTGGCTTGGGTAATCATGTCAAGATCTAAGACCTCAGATATTGTGAGATGGATGGAAACTCTACTTCTTAAAGTATGCATGGGTATTTTGGAATGGAAATTGAATGCATTCATGGTAGATGTTGCAACAGCGGAGATTGGTGCAATTGGGTACATATAGCTAATACATATAGCTAATAGGATGTGTTTTTTCCATTTCTTGAAATGAAGCGTTGCATACAATATTAAAGTAGGCATATATTTTTAACAGTGTATAACATATTTATTCAACAGGGAAACATTTCAATGTGAAGTCTACCTATGCAATTGGCATGTTAGAAGGGCATGGCTAAAAAATATTGTCATGAAAGTTAAAGATGACGCTACAAGGCGCTCCATGTTTAAGCGTTTAGGTGACATTATGCACAACCAAACAAATGGAGATTATACTCTTGAGGAAGCCAATATATTTCTGATTGAATTCAAAGCAGAAAATGCCTTTGTTGAGTACTTTTGAGCACAATGGTTGGACATAATAGGTTTTCCTTCATATTATAATATCCTAGATAGATTTCAAACACGAGGGTCCTTGCAGCATTGAGTTTCTTCGCCCGGCCGAGGATTTCAACGATGCTGATTGGTCAAGCCAGGGTGGGATGAAACAATTTTGAATGAAGTTTCAAGATCGCCACAACCAGAGAGATTCGGTTAGCTGGATTGAGTTCGTGCGTGCGGGTTTATGCTTGGGCGTTGCCTGCTGAACGGCCGCCATGGCTACTCCTGGGGGAGGGGAGGCCCCTCCCTCTTCTCCGATTCCTCCTGCGGAAGCCTTCAGAAGGCTCATTGGGTCCTCCGGGTTGAATAAGGTTGCTGCTGAGATTCCTAAATTCATTAAGAAGCTTGATGAAATTCCTGAAATAGATCTTCCAGAAGAACAGTCCATCAAAACAGCTCTGGCTCTGGCAGATCGTGGATTAGTTGGTCAGTTTATGGGACTATGGCCCTCTTCCAAAACCACAGATGATTGGATTCAAAGGAATTGGAGGCCCCATCTGAAACACAGCGTGACCTGCTATCCTGTGGGTCGTGGTTTCTACATTTTCGAGTTCATCTCTAAAGATGACCGGGACCTCATCTTCAGAAACGGCCCTTACTTCATGGGCTCCCAGGGTCTGTACCTCAACCACTGGACACCTGATTTCGACCCATCTGTAGATGCCCCAAAAGAAGTGCCAGTTTGGGTCCGTCTGCCGAACCTGCCTGTACATTGCTGGAATTCCCTATCTCTTGAAAAAATTGGCAACAAACTCGGGCGTTTCATCGACATAGCAGACCCAAAAGGGCAGTATACCTGTGCCAGGGTTTGTGTTGAAGTGGACTTAGAAGCTGGTCTGCCTGAAGCAATTAAACTCAAACTTGGCTCCTGGCAGCACTATCAAAAATTGGATTATGAGCAGCTGCCATTCAAGTGCAGGCACTGTCACGAACACGGCCACTTCCAGAAGAACTGCCCCAAAGTTCAGCAACCAGAAGGAAATGATGGATGGAAAACTGTCAAGAAAGGGAAAGCGGCTACTAAAGCCTATGAAAAAAGAGCCCCAAATAACACCAAAAAGCAAGATGTAAACACAGTCAACAATGGAACCCCAGCAGAAGCAAAGATCACAACAGAAGAGCAAAACAAATCAAAGGGTCCCCAAATCGCAAGCTCCTCACAAGGCCCAGCAATTGAAATAATAGAATCTGGAAAGAGCAAATCCCCTAAAGCGAGAGCTTCCCCGGAGCCCGGTGAAATCCCTCATAATGAAAGTGAGAAAGAAACGACACCCAGTCCTAAATCAGGAAACACCCCGACTTCAGATCCCAAAAGAACCCCAGATCTCGACCAGGAACCAACTAACTCGAAAGACCTGGATGAAGACCCCTCAAATTTTGAAACGGACCATGGAGGGTACACAGAGGAGATGACTGGGAATCAAGCAGCCCCATTGCAGCCCTTTCTCGCTCCATGAGAGGCCGCAAACCAAAGAAGCAACATAGGGAGGAAAAATCTCGTCGAGAAATTGTCAAAGGGGTCCAAAAAACGATCCCATCAATGATGGGAACCAGATCCAAGCAAGGCCAGACCCCCAAGGGGGCCTCCACTCCCAAAAAATTTTAGAATGCGATACGTCTCCTGGAATTGTAGAGGATTAGGCTCCAAATCAAAAGAAGAAGCTCTGGAAGATATCATTAGAATTAATAAGCCTGACATCCCTCTGATTCAGGAGACGAAAATGGAGGATTCTGTCCTCTATCAAGCTGGAAATTCATTCTGGAAAAAAGGGAAAGGGAAAGCGATAAGCTCAAGGGGAGCTTCAGGAGGACTGGCTACCTTCTGGGACTCTTCCAAATTTGAGCTTCTCACTGAAGAATGCAGCATGCACTGGATCTACACCAAGCTCCGACAAACTGATTCTGGCACTCAAGTAAGTCTCTTTAACTTATACGTTCCTAATCTCTTGCATGAAAAAAAACACTGCTGGGATACTGTGCAGTCCTTCCTCAATCTCCACAACCCTGGTTATATCATCTTAGCAGGGGATCTAAACATTACTTTGGCAGCGGATGAAAAGAAAGGGGGCACCCCAATTAGAGACCAAGCCAGAGAATGGGTGGAGGACATTATTCTTGGCTGGGATCTGCTTGACATCAAACCCTCTGTAGGGAAATTCACCTGGACAAATAAAAGACTAGGCCCGGGTCACATCGCGGCCCGCCTTGACAGATTCCTTATTCACTCTGACTTCTTATCAGCTGGATTGTTGGCCTCTTCTAAATCCTCCCCAATTGCACCTCTGATCACAAACCCATCCTTCTGGAGCTCGCCTCAGAACCTAACCTGGGTCCTATCCCTTTCAGATTCAGTCCTCTATGGATCCACCAAAAAGATTTCCAACAAATAGTCTCTGATTCTTGGTCCATCCCTCTCCCTGGTTCTCCATCCTTCTCCTGGGAGCAGAAAATCAAAAGGCTCAAAAAGGATCTGAAAGATTGGGCTAAATTAATGAAATCCCCATCCTCCAGCAGAATTGAGGCCCAAAATGCCCTTGAAAGACATCAACATTTAATGGAATCCACCCCAATTACCCATAGCATTCAATCCAAAGAAACTGAAATTCAAAAATTCTTCTTCCAAGCCTGCAGAACAGAAGAAGAATATTGGAGACAAAAGTCAAGAAGCATGTGGCTTGAAAGTGGAGACAAAAACACCACTTATTTTCACAAGCAGGCAGAAGCCAGGAAAAATTATAAAGCTGTCATTGAAATCTACTATCAAGGTAACCTAGTTAAAGAATTTAAAGAGATTAAAAAGGCAGCCTTCAATTCCTTCAAAGAGCTATTCTCTGCCCCGGATGATGAACCTCTAAACCCTTCAAGCCATCCCTTTGAGATGATTCCCAACTTGGTTCAAGAAGCTGATAATCTCTCATTAACTTCCCCGATCTCCATGAAGGAACTTAAGGCTGCCCTCTTTCGAATGAAGCCTGATAGTGCCCCTGGTCCAGATGGGTTCACCGCAAGATTCTTTACTACCTGCTGGGACACGATCAAGCTTGACCTCCTCAGAATGGTTAGATATTCCCAATCTACAAATAAACTTGGAGGGAGTACAAATTCTGCCTTCCTTACCCTGATCCCCAAAGAAAAAGGGGCTTTCCACTTCTCCAGATTCAGGCCTATCTCCCTGTGCAACCTGAGCTATAAAATTGTGACAAAAATTATTGCTAACAGACTCAAAAAATTCCTCCCCAAAATTATCCCGGAAAACCAAGGGGGTTTCATCAAAGGTCGGAAGATTCAGGATAATATCCTCTTAGTCCAAGAAGCCATTCACTCCAGCAGCCAATTAAAAGAGGAAGGGATGGTCATAAAACTGGACTTGGCCAATGCCTTTGACAGGGTCAGACATGATTTCCTTTTCCTGGTAATGAAGAAGCTTGGGTTTGTCCCCTCCTTTGTAACCTGGGTCCATGGTTGCATTAGCTCGCCCTGGATTGCCCCTTTAGTTAATGGCAGACCCGCTGACTTTTTCCAAGCCTCCAGGGGCTTAAGACAGGGATGCCCTCTCTCCCCTCTTCTTTATGCCATTCAGGCTTCTGTGCTAAGCTTCCAATTAATTCATAGTCAGCAACAAAACGTGCTCCCTGGTATCCGCATTGCTGAAACCGTCAAAGAAATAAATCATGCTCAGTTTGCTGATGACACTCTCCTGCTTGGTGGAGCCAGTCTCCCCACTGCAAGACACTTCAAGAAAGAGTTGGAAACTTATAAACATATCTCTGGCAGCAAAATCAACTTCCAGAAAAGTAAGATCTATGGCTGGAACAGTTCAATTTGGGAACTCGGAGAGATTGCAAGAGCTTTAGGAATGGAAGCAGTTCATGATTGGGACTCCTTCACTTATTTGGGGGTGCCTATCTCAAAAAGTGGGCCAAAAGCAAATCACTGGTCCTCCATTATTGAGAAGTTCAAAAAACGTATTCAAAACTGGGGTTCTAACTGGTTGAACACTGCAGGGAAAACTGTTCTTATGAAATTTGTCTTGATGAGCATTCCTATTTACCAAAACACCATTCTGCTAGCCCCTGCCTCTGTCATTGGAAATCTGGAAAAGTTTTTAAGGAAATTTCTTTGGGAAGGAGGGAGAGGAAACCTGCACAGGCCCCACTTGGTTAGCTGGGATAAAATCCAAAAGCCTTTTAAAGAAGGGGGTCTGCAAATCAAGAACCTTGCTAAACAAAATCTTGCAATGGGGGCAAAAATCTTGTGGAATCTTGTTTCCGAAAGGGATAGTTGGAGCAAGAAAGCTCTGAGGAAAAAATACTTTCCTGGACCAAGACTTCGCTGCTTAGACAGACCGTCCTACCGGAAAAAAGGATCTCCAATCTACAAGCTTTGTCTCAAAGTTGCAGAGCTTTTCACACCACATCTCTTCTGGATTCCGGGGAATGGTAAGCACATTAAACTGTGGGAGGACTCCATTATGGGAGAGCAACCTTTAGAGCAAATCCCAGACCTGATAAATTTAAAACATTGGATGAAAGGAAATAACAGGGAGACCCTTTGGGACATTTCTATCTGGGACAATGAAGGGGACTGTGTGTGGAAGGACTGGAATCTGGGTAACTTTCCCCCCGAATTACAAGAGGAAGCAGACCTCCTGATTAACTTTCTGCATGGAAAAGCTCCTGTGGCTGAGCGCTCTAAAGACAAAAGAGGATGGGGTCAGCTTTCTGGTTCATACACCGCTGCTGAAGGCTACAGAACCTTCCATGCCATTCATTATGCTGCTCCTGACCCTGCGAAATGGAATTTCATTTGGACTTACCCATTTGTGCCTAAGATTGATCATTTCTGCTGGACTGTTGCTCATAACAGCATCCTTACTGGTGACACTCTTAAAGAAGGGGGCTGGAAGGTCCATCCAGATGCCCCCTCTGTCACGCCGAGGAGGAAACTTTAAACCACCTGCTCCTAAACTGTCCCTTTGCAATGGAAGTCTCGGAGGCTGTCCTTAATCTCAGTCCAGGCTCAGTAGCAATCCCTGATAATTTCAATGATCTGTTTTCTATGTGGCCCAAGCTCTCTCCATTCGATCTTAATAAAAAGTCTCTTCTCAAAGCCACTTGGTCTTGGATCCCTAAAGTCATCAGCTGGAAAATATGGCTTGAACGAAACAGGCGAATCTTTAGAGAGGAAGAGAGAACCTGCTCCTCGGTGGCCTCTATATGCAAAGCGCTCCTGGCTGAAGTAATGGATTCTAAAATCATGCTAAAGAACTCAAGAGAGCTGTCCAACAGCGAACTTAAATGGCTGGCACACTACTCATCTCAAGCAGCAGACCGCTCGGTAAGTAAAGCCCGTTTGGAGAAATGGGAAATCAGGATGGAAGATCAAGATTTCCACACCTGGCGATCGTCACTAAAGGAAAACTGCCTTTTCTTTGATGGGGCTTCTAAAGGGAATCCGGGGCTAGCAGGAGGAGGAGGGGTCCTATTATCGGACAAAAACTCTATCTTGTCTTCTTATGCTTGGGGCCTAGGTATGGAAACTAATAACAAAGCTGAAGCCTTTGCATTGTGGCAAGGTCTAAAGCTGGCTCGTGATATGAAGATTGACAAGCTGTCAGTTTTTGGAGACTCGAGAATCATCATCCAAGCTATGAATATTAAGAAATTCCCCGCTCAACTCCAAATGTCAAGGATCCTCCACAAAATCTCTCTGCTATCCTCCAAATTTCATCATGTCAGCTTCTATCATATTCTGAGGGATCTCAACAGTCATGCAGATGCTGAAGCAAATAGAGCGGTCCTCCTGGGCAGAGGCAATATTTCTGTAGATGGCAGAGAATCCTACTGTAACCTCCCTTAAATTCGTCCTGCAAACTCTGTTGGTTTTCAGATGGGGGCAGGTCAGGACCTGTCCGATCTTCTCTTCTCTAAACTCAGGAATGTTCGCTGTAACAAATTTGTGGATCTGCGATTCAAGCCGTAAGGGACCCACCTGCTGCCACTCCTCTCTTAGATATGTAAGACTGACTCGTGACTTCTATTATGCCATCCCTCTCATGTCTCCGACGCAACAGAATAAAAAAGAACATGGAACAGTTCACAACAGCTGGAGAACGTGCTTTTTCAATTCGTGGCAAAGATCTTTAGCTCATTTTTTCTCTTCTCACCGGTTTCCTGTTCTACGCTGCTGGAATTGCTGGAAAATTTGGCATCTATGTTGTAATGCGGCCAATATCAGAAAGGACTACTACACCTGGGATCGCTGGATATGTGCCAGATCCAAGAATGCTGTTAACCTCAGACTCTCTCATTTTGTAATGAAGCACCCGGTAGCTGTTTTACCGGTTTCTAATTAATCTTCCCCATGTTTTGGTCAAAAAAAAAAAATATCCTAGATAGTTTTATTTAATGACTAGCCTATCCATAATCTCCAAGTGCTATGAGAATTTTACTATATTTTTTAATTTCACATACTTCTAGATTTCAATTCATAGTTCTACTATATTTTACCTATTGACATGCTTTCTAGTTATTAAGTGGTATTCTTTGATGTTCATCGGGAATGTGGAAAAAATGTTGTCTCACTTTAAAGCACATTGGACAAGAAACAAATGGGGCCATTGAGTCATACCATTCACACCTGAAAAATGTATTTCTAAGGTCAATACAATCAGCTTCCAATCGTCGAGTAGATTGGTTAGTGCATCAATTGGTAATAGTGGTCCACATTTTTTATTGGTGGCGTGAATGTGGAAAGGAAAATGGTTTTCATAGAAATTATAGAGTGGAGAAAATGGAAGCTCAATCTTGGCTAAGAGCACAATCTATTCTAGATGATAATGTTACACTACACCACTCTGATCCTTCGATAGCATATGTGCAAAGCCAACATGATATTGAGAAAAGATATATGGTATGGCAATCAGGTCCAAACTTTGCTATGTGTGATTGCAGCTGGGAAAATAATGGATATTTGTGCAAGCATGTCATTAAGGTTACCACAATGAGGGAAAAAAACAGGTTGGACAAGAAGAGCTAGAAATAGGAAATGATGAAACAATCCCATATCAGGTGACTTTTAGTATTTCATAATGCATATTTAGATCAATAGAAATTTTTTAGATCATAAATAGTGGTTGGTGTGGTCTAATATGGTGCAATGTAGCCGTTACCAGATAGTTGAAAACGATGTCTTTGGAGTTGCAAATGACTTGGATTTTCCTGTCTTGGTAGTAATTTCATAACTTGGTTTATTTCATATTTTTATATTACTCTTTTCATGTTGATGTGAATCTTTCTTTCTTTGTTTCCAGGTAGATAATAATGTCAATGGTTTGATGGTTACTTCCAATAATGTAAATCCAAGTCATGACCAAAGAAGAGTTTCACAATGTATTCGAGACATTTTTGAGTCACTTATGCAGTTGCCCAGTGAAGAATCACATCTATGCTTCCTAGGGAAACACATGGAAGACGTAGCCAATGGATTCAAAGCAGCATTGGCATCTACCACTTTGGGGTTGAACCATCCGTCTGCTCCATATTTCCAACAAGTGCAAGATGGATTTGGGAATACCCTACAACGTGGGAAAGATTTTTTGGAAAGGATGGTCCCTCGCAAGCGCTCTTACACATCATCTAGTTCTGCACACTTTCCTCGCCCAACACAAGGCACTAGAAGGAGACAAACATTTGATAATGTACTCGATAGAGCTGCTAGATGCGATAGTGAAAGAAACCCAAATAAGTGAAGGTGAGAATTTCAAACCTGCAAACTTGGTTAGTCTAAAAAACTTTAAGCTTGAAACATGCATGATTTGGAGTTTCATTGCTATGCAAATACTTCAATGCTTTTATTGTTTGTAATGCTAGATAAAATTAACAAAAGTTATACTCATTTCCATACTTCCTTACATCTTTTTCAGATGGCTTTGAAGATTGGATATCAGAGCCTGAAGAGCATTTCCATGGTGAAAGGAAAATGTTAGAGCAAAATGTTTTCGGGTTCATTTGTTTGAACATGCAGAGCATCTTGTTTCCAGAGGAATGGTCACATAAGGTTTAAATTCTGAAGCTATTTCAAGTAGAAGAGATTGAAACACCAGAGAGCAGGGGAACCTAAATTGACAAGATTTTGTCTGGCAATGATTTGAAGGCTAGGAAAGATTTGAATATTTGTCCCAAGGTTATAAAATTTCATTCGATGGGGCCCACAAATCATGCTTTGTGCTCAACGAGTCAAACAGTACTACCCATTGAAGAACTTAATCTTTTATTGTGTGGAAACTGTCACAAGCTGGCAGATTATCCATTCTCATGCATTGATCAGTTAATTAATTGATGACATAAGAGCTTATGTGTCATTTTATTAATTAATCTTTGGTCTATCATACAAGAACCCTTATTTTTAGCTGGAGTAAATACATTTCTGCAGTCATTATTTGGAGCACGTTTTCCTGTGGCTGTTGGTTGTTTATTTGCATTTATCATATCAATATCTGAAGTGTGCAAAATGTGCATGACTGCATTGTGGTTGACGTGGGGGTTAGAAGTGGCTTTCTCTTACTGTTTGCAGCGTAGGATGTTTTTTTCCCAAGATTGCTTTAGACAGAGTCAAATTGCATCTTGGGAAAGTGTTGACTGCCAACTGTCAAGATGAAGCAAAACACCAAATTGAAAAGCCTATGAAAGCTACAGAATACTGGAAATTATTATGATTATGAACTTGTAAAAACTTTACAGTAAGCATGACGAATCTCTTCAATATCATTCAATATTGAAAGCATGAATGTTAAATTGTGTGTTTAAACTTTTAAGTTGATTTTGCATGTTGATAATTTTAATGGTTTTTTTCTCAAAAATGGTAAAATTTATCATAATAATTTTAATTTTCAGTCTAAAATCTGTTCACATAATTTATATAATATATTGGATTATTTATTTTTAAATCAACAAATAGAATTATCAATAAGGTTGCGGCTTATCTGCTTTTAAAATAAATTGAATTAGTTGAAATAAGATAAATTCAATTAGTGTAAGTGTAGCATTATTGTTATTAGAACAAATAAAAAAATCTTAAATATGGTAGTCTTTTTTAAGTCTTAACATTAATTAGTTGCAATGAAGCATAAAAAGTAATAGAATTCAAAATTTATCAAAAATAAAAATATGAATTAACATTTTGTTAATACTTATAATAATATAAATAGTTGTACACAATAATAATATAAACAAAAGTCAAAATAAACAATTGGCTTAAAGTTGGAGATAAAAGTTTATTGAAACAATGTTAATCCACATTATGATTACAATTTTGAAATATACATGTTTTTCTATTTTAAAATGTTTGGCCTTTATAATCTTATTTGCTCTTTTAACGTGCTTGGCATGAATGTTTCTAGTACAACTTAGTCCATTGTAAATTGACTTATTTGTAAAACATTTATAATTTGAACTACCTTAAGCAGATTATGCTTCATTGTCACAGTATTCGCATGTCAAACAATATATGCAATGCCATATTACGAGTGCTTATCATGCCCTTTGTTTCGAAATCCAAAAACAATAGCACTAAATCAGAAACACACATTGGAGCATATTCATTTAACCAAGGGATAAGAGTATATTTATATTCATAACTAAATTGTAAGAATTTCATAGATTCTACTAAGAACCCTATTGCTGTCAAAATAGTTGAAATATTAATATTGAACCAGGAAGTTCTGTATGTTTCCAAAGATTTGAAATCCAAGAGGCAAGGAATCGACCGAACAAATCCAAGTAAAAATAAAATTACCGTCAAAATAATTCAAATATTAATATTTAACATATTGTAGTGCGGACAAGTCTCTATGCTTTAAAAAAATTGCACTTTAGTGTTGTTGTACTTAGTTGATGCGGCATAAGAGAAGATGCTACAGAAATGTAGTTTCTCTATTTTTATTTCCAAGTTTGTCACTCAAATAGAATCAACTTTTATTTCCATGCTACATAAGAGAAGATGCTACATAAATGTCATTGAAATCAATTTTTATTTCCAAAGTTTGTCAATATGCCTACATTGCAGAATAGAAACAAATTTAAGTATGCATTCAGTATAATTTGAAAAGTGCAATAGCTTTAAAGATACATGTTTCACTGAAGCTTCAATTTTTATTTCCAAGTTTGTCAATATGCCTACATTGCAGAATAGAAATAGGTTTAAGAATGCATTCAGTATCATTTGAAAAGCGCAATAGCATTAAACATACATGTTTCCATGCTAATTATGGTACAATTTAATTGATAGTTGACAGGACATTCACTACTCCATTATTGTTCCAAAATTTTCTAGCCTAGCATATATCCAGCGAGTATCACATTGTTGATTAAACCACACATGCCACTCTGTTGGTGCATTCAAAAGTGGCTTCAAGGAAAACATATGCATGTACACAGAGGAAAAAATATGCAATCATGACGTGATCCATGGGTGCAAGAGGAGTTGTTGGACGGATAATTCAACCCCTCACACCTAAGTATTGTTGCATTTATAGGATTAAGATGCATTGTGCTTGGTATTTAGATTCAAGTAAACTCTTGTTCATGGTCATTGGAAGTATCATTGAACTTAATGACAAGACTCAAAAATGCTAAAGGCATGTACAGGTGAGAAACATCATTGAGAAATTATTCGTTCTGTCACAACATAATCCTCAAACTTCATTCACCCAAAAAATATTAGAATACTTGGGAGCATGGATGTTTCCATTTATCACATAGTTTTTCAAATTTATGCAGTTGATCCTTGCATCTTTCACATCATAACAACTCATATGCTTGAAAGACATTTGGTTCATTATGGTACATGTACAAAAAGATTAATCCAAAGTAAATATGTTGTCCATGAGACAAAGCATCACACACAATACTGGAACACAAGAATCATCAAAGGATTTGGTATTACAAAAAATATTCGTTATGAACATTCAAATAGAATGCAACATCCATTATGGCATGTGATTTTTATGTGGTCAAATCAAATGCCACATTAACATAAGCAAAACATACAAAATAAAAATGAACCAGATGCATGCATGACACATCCATCGTTGATGTCCACCACATTTTGCTTCACTCCGTCGTACATGGGATCTATGTTGGTGTTGATTAGTATTTTTTACTGGGGATGACATTACCCCAGATAAAATATCCTTACACATCCTGCTAGCATCCATATGATCTCCATCCATTTCATCATGATACATGGTAAATGAGAGGAATTTATGAGCAAGTTCACGAGCACTATTACTGAATGGTACAAGATTTGTGGATGTAACTTTGCAATGCCCTGCCATTTGGTCAATAATAAGTTTTGAATTCATGTAAACAGAAATTTCATTCACCCCAAGTCGTAAAGATGCTTCTAGCCCTTCAATTAAGGCAATGTAATATGCCTTGTTGTTTGTGGTCTCTCCATGTATAGACCTCCTATTCTTTATGGTTATGTCTTTCACTTTGTCATACAAAACATAGGCTATCGTCCCTCGGCCTGGATTCGGACGACACGATATGGCAATGCACAATATCCATTGGCACCCCATAGTTATCTGCCAACAAAATCCATGTGATATGTTTTGTTAGTATCATATTTAGTTTGTAAATGAATAATATTACCACTTAAAAGCGTTCATATTGCCACTTATAAAAGGAAAAAAACATAAAAATTTAAAAAAGCATTATAATAACCGAGAGGTGACAACATAAACAATATAGTTGAATTTATGGCACTCGATCCTTATGAAACTAGCATTGGCTAAAAATCTTCAACAAGTTCAGATATTTGGGGATTCTTTGCTCGTAATCAACACTAAATCCAAATCAAATCACTCAGTACCCCTTCCAAATACAAATCCTCCTTTGAAATACAAGTTCACCTTTCAACACTAAATTATCAAAAGAGAACAAATTTCAACATGGAAAGTAATTTACCAAGATTTAACCAAAAAACTTAGCGAAAAGCCGAAAACATACTACTATGAGAATTACACAAAAATGAAACATTAAACCTCCAACTTGTCAAATTAAATAAAAAAGATTCCCCATGTTTGTCTGAACAATATATAGCAAGAATATAATAAGATGGCAAAGGAACATATTATTAATGATCAGTGAAGTTCTCTTGTTTAGCACAAGATATCTGCAGTTTACTTTCAGCTGTTAAATGTGAAAGAATGATAAAATTTAAAAGCAAGACCAAAACAAACTGCAATAAAAGAAATATTTTGAAGTGTAGGAAAAATCTTAAGCTCCTAAAACCTTCTGTAAGAAAATACTACAAATAAGTTATAACTTATAACTGACCGGATAATTCAAAGGTTGTTGCTCCTTTAATCTCAACCTGACGAACAACAATATTACCGCGTGCAATAATGGAATGACCAACAGCTGACTTTTCCCTGAAAACACAATGATATCAAGATTGGCATAACATAACTGCCTTATTTACAAAATCAACAACCTTTCATGATGTTATTGTTAAGGGAAACCTTCAGCAGATTTGCATTCCCAAGTATGGCGATGTTGGAGAATTATCACTCTAATAATGTTGAAATTGGGAATAACTAATATTTGTATACTGTGGTCACTTTATATGTTAGTGACATCTGGCCAAAGATAAACCTAAATGTAAAGGTTAAGTGGTTAAACCACCATTACCACTTGGAGGCATTGTATATTGTAATGAGACGGGACAACTCTTTTTTCAATGATGCTTTTATTACTTCCAGATCCACTCTATAGGGTACAGAACACTACCCTTGACATTTTCATTGAAAGAGATTAGAATAACAATTTTATGCTTCAATGGAGACAATGTTGATTTCATACAAAAATGAAAATGGAGAGTATTATATGTTTATATGAAATTCTAAAAGCATGACAGCAAACGCCAGTCATGATGCAATGGAAAGTGCCTTTGTTACATTGCCATTAAGTAGGAGGGAGAAATGATGTATCTCATAAAGAAATTAACATTAGATTTCGAGATTGATAACATTTTAGAAATGAAACACAAGAATATGAATTTGCAAGGGCAGGAGTTAAAAATCAATAACATTTCAGAAAGGCAAGTAATACATGAATAGTAATTTCAAGGCCAGGAATTGAAAAGAATGACAATGATGACTTGGATGTTGAAACTGTCAAAACATTAGAAATAGTAGGAAAGACTTGTGTAATACTTTCTCCTCTGGAGGCTGAATTTAATCAATGAAGACAAGCAATTGAATCATAGTAAGATGGAGAAAACAATCAAAGGAAGCTATGATAGAGCCTCTAAAAATTTACAGGAAGTGGATGCTAAGGCAGATATATCCAAGACTAAAGTTCAAACAACTAGAGAGGATATGCACAAATTAATGTAATAAGATGCACAAACAAGGCTGCTACTGGCATCACAAAGAGTAAGTTACAAGCAATTAAAAAAATAGAAAAAAAAACATTTTGGTGCACAATTTGATGTCAATGCCTGTCCAACACAAAGAATGCTTCCAGCCTTGGAATATATGTTGATATGCATCCAAAGGAAAAGAGTAAGTTACAAGCAATTAAAAAAATAGAAAAAAAAACATTTTGGTGCACAATTTGATGTCAGTGCCTGTCCAACACAAAGAATGCTTCCAGCCTTGGAATATATGTTGATATGCATCCAAAGGAAAAGAGTAAGTTACAAGCAATTATAAAAATAGAAAAAAAAAACATTTTGGTGCACAATTTGATGTTAATGCCTATCCAACACAAAGAATGCTTACAACCATGGAATATATGTTGATATGCATCCAAAGGGGTGTAGGTAAGATCCCATTGATATGTCGCCCCATTCCATACCTAAATGAAAGTCACTAATGCAAAATAAGGTTGACTTATGCAAGTTATAAATAAGAGGAGGGTGCAGATAGAATGTCACGATATAAAATTAGACAAAACAATTCTAAAACCCAATGCAAATACTAATAACATAAGAATGACCTGTCCAACATGGGTGTCTCAATAACTTTGTAGATCCTAACCTATCTCCATCCTCCCAAGTGGGCTTGCCAATACTACAGATGCAAATGTTGCAACAGTGAGCAATTATTGTGAAAGGCATATATGTGGTTCTTAAATTCATGAAATGGGGTTCTGTACCCTATAGAGTGGATCTGGAAGTAATAAAAGCATCATCTAACAGGATCTGTCCATCTTTTCCATCGTCAATTGAATTAATGAACACCCAAGAGGAAATACTAATTAGCGATTACAATACTAATTAGCAGTTATGGTTACTTTTAAGTAAAATGTTTGAAATTTCTTTTAACTTTTAAGATTTTTACATTTAATTCAACATTCACAGCTATAAGAAGCTTTTATTGCAGAATCAAAACCTTAGCCACAGACAGCAATAATTGATTACATAAGGCTGACTCCTTAATTAACTTTCATAATTAGCTTCAGAGCTTTTGGAAAAATGTGAATCCTTGCAGATTTAAGTGTACATGCGTAGAAAAAGGGACAAAGTCGGGCTTACCTCGACCTGAATAACCACAGGATCCTTTCACTTAATTTGGAAGTGCCACTCATTCCTTCGCTGTTACTTTGAACCATTGCATAATTACTCATGACAAAAATGACTTTTGGAATTGAAAGGCCTAAGCGCTGTTATTTTTTTATGGCTTTTTGGATCTACAAGAGGCTAACCTCTTTTCAATGTTCCACTGGCTTTTTAACACTTTTCAGGCTATGTTTATTTGACCCAGTTAGCTTCATATAGGCTATGGCATATGCATTATCGTATTTCAATGGTAAGTTAGAAGGTTGAGAAACAAACTTATAACCTAGCAAGAAAATAGTTTTGCTTCGTGGGGTTGCTTAAAGGAAAATACAGATGAGGGTAATTTTCCTCCCCTAGTTGTTCGTTGTTAATTGAACGAAACCTAAGAGAATGGTTGCTAAAGGGAAAAAAAGGTTTGGAAAACAAACTAAGGACTTAAGAAAAATAACCTTGTATTTAATTTTAATGAACCGTAGACCTAGATTACTGTAAAACTGAAACTGAAATACATTGACAATGGCAAGAAGTGAAAATTTAGTATACGTATTTGGCTGGAGGAATCAAACTTTGACATTTTCTTTCCTGAACTATGGAGTGTATTGCAGGCATCTCTTATTCTTAGAGCCATTATCATGACAATTACAAGAATAAATGCACAGTTTATGGATGCCATGATATTTGCAGTTCCACTCCCTTTGTTAACGATTTCGAATAATAATCACAAATGCCAATTAAAAGGAAAAGTTAAGCATAGGCGAGCAGGATTTTTCCTATTGAAATTCAGTCCAAAGAAAGCCAAAATGGTAATTTCCTCAACAGAACTAAAAATCCCAATTTCCTTTGAAGTTTAACAAAAGCGAAATCTCATTTCTCCAATATTGAGCCTTCTACTCATAAGTGAATGGGGATACTGCAATATGGCAAGGACATCCATTGCAGGGTGCGTCCACATAGTTGAAGCGAAAGAAATACGACCCTAATGGTTGAGGTTGTGCGTGAACACTAAAACCCACGGGAGAGTAATGACCACGCTGTGTAATAACCACTACGAACACGGCATTGGAGTGTTAAACCGGTCCCTACAAACTCCAGTAACTGATTTATGTGGAACTCACAACATTTTAATTTAAATGTTTTGGTATTTACAGACGCTATTTACACAGACTTAAACAGGACTGATTTAAACTTACACTGGTCTGAGCTGGTGATGGGTTGATATCCGGTCGCTGCGGTGGCCTGTTTGATGGAGGTTGAAAGCTGGTCCCACTCAGATGCACAGTGAAAAGACAAAAACAGGGGACAGTGAAAAAACAAAAACAGGGGATATGAGCCAGCAGTGAGGGGGAGGGGCCACGGGCGGAGGGGAGGAGCCTCGGTCATCGAGCCGACTGGCGGGGGAAACGTCGACGGAAAATTTTTAAATATCTACCGGAAAGTTTTTTAAGCCTCCGATGGGGGGCTAGCGTGGCAGTGGGGCTGGTGTTGAAATTCAAAGGGCGAGCTAGAAAATCTTACCTGAACGTACAGGGGAGATAAGCTCAGCTTTTCCAACATGGCCAACGACTACCACAGTCGTGCTCGGCCTGACCACTCCTTTCGACCTCACATTGTTGTAGACTAGGTAGAATGTTTCATTTATCTCTGCATAACCCAAAAATTGATATACTAGTTTGGGTGATGTGGTTGGGCCCTTACATATCACGAAAGGTTGACCTTGCTCCATGTTTGTTAGATGGAAGGAATTAGCAATCGAGATAAACTCAAACTAGTTGAATGTTGTTATCAACTAATCTTTTGTAAACCAAATAAAACTTATATTCATTATCACCGATTATCACTAACTTCTTGTAAGTTTCCTAAGGACACGTGCTCGGCTGGTTGGAGACTCGTCGATGAACTTGTACCAACTACTACTTTATATGCATAGAGTTTTTCATGGAGGGTGCTTCTTGATGCTACTGCTCAATGGTACCTCGCAGCAACTTCCACAGTTAACCATCAGACATGGGAGAAGCAAGTATTTATTATGGATACCAATACCTTGCTTGAGTGCACCATTTGTCGACCGTGAGCATTTTTACCAATTGATCAGACCAACATCCTTGGAAGGTCGACAATTGGAAGCATTCCCATGTTCGACGTCTCAATGATGAAATGGAAAGAGCAAATGAGGATGAGCCCGGAGAATTCATATATGAATAATGCATGTAAACCAATGATGAACATTTGAATGAAGCTGAATAAGCCGACCACGACAATATCGACCATCAATTGAGTGACCTCGATCATATTTGCAATTTTAAATCTATTCAGGAGTCGTCTATCGAAAGTGTGTCATCAATAATACAAACGAAGTTTTCCTTAAGCGTCTTGAGAAATGACATAGAAAATATGGTAATAGTATCTAGTGTGAATTTGGTTGAGTCTTTCAACAACTCTAAGCATATCTAGTTTACCTTTCACCAGTTAAAGAAGAAAAATAAATTCAATCTATAAATGGTCGACCTTAGTGGTCGGGTTGATGCTTAACTTGGTCGAGCTTAAGTCATGTTGAGTACAAGTATATACTTAAACATGTTGTGTAAGTTGGGCGGTATCAAAATATTCGACAGTATACTATTTTTTGTGTTATAATGGGTGATGAGTCATTTGGTCAATATGGTCAAAAAAATGTGGTTGACGTTCTTAAACATTTATAAGTCAAGTCTTTAAAATCTTGAAAATTTGTGTTGATTGTGTCACCCATTTACAAAGTGAGCCCCCCGATGCGTAATTGCACAGCAAATCCTGAGTTGTGACTTCAAAAGCGGAAGGCATAGAAATGGTATGGAAAGCAGAGCCAAAAGACCTCAGTGTTGAGTCATTGAAGATTATTCTGGCTAGATGATTAAAGGGTGAGGCTCTGATTGTCTATTCCCAGACTTAAGATTGATGTTGATGAGTCAAAAATCACAGCTACTTTCTACATACTTGTTCTCTTTGGGATGAAGAAGATTTTTGGGGTGGGGGAGATGTTGGAGGGACCCTTCGAGCCCTAAATTTCATCATTAACTTAGTAAACTAATAACAGTTGGATCTGGTGTGTAACCACTCCAACCATATCTTTGTTGTATAAAATAACTATTCCAAGATCAATGAAGACAGTTGAATGCATTTGACTCATATTTGCTCTCATGATGGTTACTATGTGTATGCTTAGTATCTGCTTGAATACTTGTGTAATCTCATAGATTACAACACATATTTTCTTCCAAAGTCAGAAGGTTCCACTTTCAATAAACATGTATCCCTTCAAGGACTTTTGACCACATTTTCTTACATAAAACACAATCAACAAAAAGATGTTTGTTGGCTGCTTTCTGGACAGACCCGGGTTTTCAGGATGCGCAGCAACAAACACCCCTTGGCGCACTGGCCCTCTCGGCAACGAGCTGCACAGCAGCCCGAAGCCTCACCTGAAGTGGCTATGGGGGGGCTAAGGAATCAGGTTTCCTTAGCCTAGGCGATGTGGAGACTAGTCCTCTCCCTTCCCAACTGGGAGGATACTTTGGAGCAGAACGTCTTACTCTTCCGCAGACCTCACTGCGCTACGCGCGTGAACTCACTCTTCCTTTCCTTGTTGCGCAGTATCTTCGCGTCTGCGCACGAGGCGTTTCTCGCTACGTCCGATACACTATGTATTGTTTATGCTCTCGCGCCACAGCGCAGTAACACACTCCTTAAGCGCTGCGGCGATAGTGTTCTTACAGACTCCTCCGTCAGTGCATGAGTATAACTTCTAAGGGAGTTTCAAGGACTTACTCTATATACTCATTCATAAAGATAATGAAACATTCATGTAAAAATAGATAGTAAAACATAGACATGCATTCACGCAAAACATCACCATAACAACTAGAATCATGTGGTTCGCCTCCACGGGGAAATCACGTCCACGGGAGTTGTTTCTTATATTATCTCGAGAGGGAAACTACACAGTTCCGCTGCGCACACAGCTGCAGCATTAGATCTTTCTGGGAAACTCCACGCACACAGCTGGGAGCCCTTCTCTTAGATCTACTCTCTTCTACAGAGATTACAATGACTCATACATCAACTTAGACTGTCTGCAAACTTAGGAACTAGCTCTACAGCTATCCAACTCTCTAATTCCTTCTATCTCTAATCTATCCAACATCTAACCCTTTTCCCTTTACAATTGCACATATATATTGGTGGCCCTGAGGGTCGCACCTTTACAAAACTGTGGGCCTTTCCCCAACAGTGATCCCCAAAAACCCTAACCATTGACACGGCTAGGTGTACTGTAGGCGCCCCCTTGCAGTCACATCGCCGCTTCCTGCAGGCTCCGTGATTTCGCGGCGCAGATCGTGGGTATGGGCGCCGCTTCATCATTCTCTGCTCCTCGTCCTTTGCCTTCAATGCTTCGGCCCATTGCTCTTCCTTGGTCCGAGCAACCATAACTTCTGTACTTTGCCTTAAATGAGGGTAGCTAAGCCCTCCATTCCGTCGCTTCATTTATTGTGGTAGCTAAGCTTTCTACTCAGCCACATTCACTCTCCTTTGACATGTGCGTGCGAGCTCCACGATTTTCGGCCCGTAATCTGCGCTGAGCTCGTCCATCTGGCGCCGTACCACGCACTGTTCACTTCTTCCCAAAATTGGTGCTTTTACTCAAAATTAGCATTTTTTCCCTTCAACACTTGTGCTTTTTCCTCAAAATTCGCAACTTTACTATAGCTGCGGCCTATGCTCCAACAGGCCCCTAACACTTACTTGTGGCTCGTCCTCGAGCCAATTGCACTAGCATGTGGTCGCTTTACTTGTGCGTCTGCCTTTGCTTGGGTCACAGCAAATGCTTGCTTCCACTGCGCAATAGCGGAGTCCATTTCATCGACGCACTTCGTAGCTGTCTGCACCATGTCTAAACTGGCTTCTTCTTCAGTTATGCCATCAACCAACTGTTGAGATTCAGCAAATTCTTTGATCTTTGCCTCGGCTTGGGCAGCAAGTTCAGCATACTCATCCATAAATGGCTGAATGTTGTTGGTGAGATTAGCATCTTCATTTCTGAGCTTGTGCAGTTGTTGTTGTACTTTGCGCACTTCGCTCATTTTCCTCATTTTGGCTAAGCCTTCTAAGGCCTTAGCTTCTTCACTCAGAATAGTTAGGGACTGTTCTGCTGCTTGCACCTGTTCCAAAAGGCCGACTTTGAAAGGGAGCTTCTCAAGCTCAACCCAAGCCTCCATAGCTTGCGTCATTAAGTTCTGGGCTTCATCTGCTCTGCACTTCATTTGTGTGGAAGCTATGCGCAGTGCTTCAAATTGTTCCTGCCTATCATCTATAGGAGGTGCTGCGACACGAGCTTCCAACTCGGTGATCTGCGCTCTATGGTCCTCAGGCATAGCAACTATTTCCTGCTCTAGGGCTTTCACCCTTCCACCAATAATTTGCACTTTCTCAACCAGAGGAAGGTCTGGTTGAATTTGGCAGGCCGGCATCTCCTGGGAGATTTCATCAACTATGTTTCTTATCCCAGTGTCTTGTGCCTCGTAAAGTGCAAGCTACTCAGAGATGTTCTTATAGCCTACCTTCAGCTCTATTTCCTGCGATTGCAGTCTTTGGTTTGCATGGAATGTGGAGATCTCTCTAGCTCTCAGCTCAATAGAGACCTGCTCTTGTACTAACTGCAAAGTTTCTATCGAAATCAATGACAAATTAATTTCAATAGGGCCAACCGTATTTACCTGGGTTGCAGCCAAAGGATCCGGGAATGTCATACTTGTAGGCAGGATGTGAACGACAGTATGCCTCTCTACAAGTACTTCAACCCACTCGATGCTTGTAAATGCCTGCGGCGCCTGCGAACCGGATGCTGGCGCATGGGTCTACGCAACTCTTCCTACGAGACCTTTCAACTCCATGAGCTACAGGTCCAGAGCACTTCTGATGTGTGCCTGAGAGGTCCGCAACTCACGAAATTGCTCCTTCAGGTACTGGTCGAACCCCGAGGAAAGGGTCTCAGAGGGGTGCGACAGCTTCTGCTTCTTGGAAGCTGGTTCTGGCGAACCTTCATCATTTCTTTGCTTAGTCGTTTCCTTGCCCTTATCTTTCTCTTGCGCATCAGGGGGTGGCGTTGCGGCAACGACTTCAACGGCCTGCCTCCATTCGTCCGGCCAGGACTTCATAGTTTCTTCGACATCCGGAGTAGTCATCCGGTAGAGGCCTATGGTCCTGTTGATGCCTCGGATATCGTAGCATCAATCAGAAAGGGATTCTCCCCGATAGATTATCCCAATTAGATTATCTACCGTTTGTTATAGGGAATCCATCCGGTTAGCGGTTCCGGCAACCGTGGATTTGGAGTTTTATTCCGATTATACTAGTTATGGCCCGATCCACCTTTCTTTCGGATTTTATGTTTTATAATGATATGCAGGTGCCTAGTCTAAGTTTAATCTAAATGCAAGACTGAAAAAAAATAGATCTAAGTTTAAGACTGAAATAAATCTAACTATCCTTGCAAGGAGCGAATTAAAAGCATGAGCAATTAGCTGTAGGAAATATCTTAAAGAAAGAACAAATAGCCATTAAATCTGAAAGAGAAAGCTATAGCAAAGATAAAGATATCAGAAGGTAGCTTCTGATTTAATATAGAACACATTTATTGCTCATGATACAGAGAATTCGTTTGGCACAGACATGAGTAAAATCATTGTTGCAAAGAAATAATTCAGATAACAAGAAAGATCTCACATTAAAGTAAGGAAGCCACCAGAATAGTCCAATACACATCCATTCTTTATTCCCATGCAAAACGTCCTCTCCAGGCTTTCATTAGAAGACTTTATTTTCTTAAAACATGTGCAGGATAGCCCGTACAAGTCTGGAAAATAATTCCCTGCCAAAAGTCCTGGTCACTACTTCCTAACTTCTATTTATAATTACAAAAATGCCCTTTGGGCTGCCACCTGGCCTCTTACACTTGTCATCTACAGGAATTTTCTTCTATAACAGACAAAATTGTGACTCCTTTTCTTTTACAGAAAATAGGGACAGCTGTCCCCTAGCTTCCACGATTTACACATATGAAAAGCCCAAACTACAGAAAATCAGAATTAACGCTCTAACTCAGCGCTTTCACTCCTGCATGTGTGCTTCAACTTGAAGAGGGTCGCTCGAACCACCAGTTGCTATTGTTGTTGCCTTAGGAGAGGCACTCGAAACCACTGGAGCTGCTGCTTCTACTTGGGAAGAAGGAATTGAGCTGGCTGGAATCTCTACTACTGCTGGGGAAGTAGAAATTGGGCTTGCTGTTGCTGCTGGGATGGTTTGGGAAGAAGGAGTTGAGCCCATTGTTAATCTTGCTGCTGCAGGGAGAGGGGAAAACGAGCTAGCTGCTACAACTGTTGTTTCTGCTTTTTTCTCCACCTCTGCAATATAACTATACCAAATGCCAGTGTCCCTTATGACTATGTTTGCGGAAGCAGGGAGAAAGATTTTCTGAGAAGTCACATTTTTTCTAAGCTCTGCTCCAATGCCTTGAATTTTCGTTACTGCAGCTTGATGCACTTCTTTAAGCGAGTGGTTGTGGACTGATGACATTCCAATATAATGTTGGAGGTCGTCAATTGCTAGAACATCAATTTTCTTCACATATTCAGTTTGGATGCCTAGTTCTTCCTTTAGTTTAGCCAAGCGTTGTTCTTCACCCGGGAAGACATCGAGGGATTGCGGGAAATTCAATTTGCACCTGTCATGCACTCCCTGGATCCTTTGATACAGACCGTTGATCCTATCCCTTGTCCCTTGAACACTGGCCATTAGCTTACTGCCACAGTTTCTGTAGAAGTCCAAAAGGGCTATGTCTTCATTAAAACCCTCCACAGACTTGAATGGGAGATGTGTGGGGAAATCCACCTTTCCTTCTCGCCATTCTATCTGGCCCAGGATATTTGCCTTAACCCGAGTGTGCTTATCTTTAAGCCTATGGGCCTCTGCATTGACTTCTTTTAGTCTGACCACCATGGCCTTGAGATTTCCAACTTAATTAGTGATTAGCTCCTGAGTGTCATATATTTGCTTCAGGATGCTGCAGGACAGCTCATGGAAGGGAGACATGTCCATCGTTCTGCTCTCAGCTTGCTCTAATTGCTCAGCTAATGCCAGCTTGTCTGCTTCTATCTGGGATGCTTTATCTTCCACTTCATTCTTCTCTGCTTCCACAATCATCATCTGCAGCGTTAGTTGGTCCTTTTCCCCCTCCAGCTGGTTATACTTGTCCGACAACTCTTTATGCTCAGCAGACAGGAGATTATACTTGTTCACCACGAGATCCCTGTAGGCTTGCTCCTTAGCCATGGTATGTTGTAGCATACGAGCTCTCTTCTTTGTCGATTGATTTTCTCTAATTATATCACCTACATTGTCTAGTGATGCTTTCGCTATCTCTACAACGGCGGATGCCATAGCTAAGGGATCCTTATCTGTATTCTGCATTACAGTGATCTCACGGTGGGTAATAATATCCTCCTGGGAGAATCTTTTGATCCTCTCTTCCGTTTTGAAGACCATTTCCTTTCTCCTCTTGTCGTAGACAAACTCATCCCATCTGGACACGGTATGTTCTCCTGATCGAGTGTATGGGACGATTGGGAGATCCATAATGTCTATTTCTATTTCCGTTGGTGGGGTCTGGACTACCTGAGCTGGATCTATTCCCACATTTTGGGTACCAGAGCCACCTGCTTGTGCTGCGTCCTCCTCCATATTTAGAATGCTGGAGACACTTGTTTGAGGTATGTCAATTTCCATGTCCTGCGCACCGGAGCCACCTGCCTGGGCATCTTCACCTGCTTTCTGCTCTTCTTCTACTTTTCGCTCTGCCTCAGCTTGTTCAGCTTGCAGCTAATCTTCATTCTCCTTCCGTTGCCTTTCATCTTCAGCCTCTTTCTGCTACTGGGCTTCCTCAGCCTCTTTCTGCAACCTTTCACTTTCTGCTTCTTGCTGCAATCTGGCAACTTCAGCCTCTTGCAGTAACCTTGCTTCCTCAACTTCCTGCTGTACTCTAGCTTCTTCAGCTTCTCGTAGTATCCTTGCTTCTTCTTTTAATCTGATCTCTTCCTGAGCTCGGGCCTCATATGCTTCTTTGTCTTTCTGCTGGCTGGTCTCCTGGGTCTTGGTGGAGCTAGAACTTGCTCCACTTCCTTGGTGAAAGGTTCGCAGCTCAGCCATGTTGCTGATGCCTCTGAACACCTCCTCCCCGGCATCATGATAATGAGAGTACTCGAAATGAGCATAAATCTCCTTACAGTGCTCAGCAACTTTTCCCTTCCTGTCATTCCTGTGGAAGATTACCTCACCGAAGTGGAAGGCTTTCAGCTCCTGAACAAATTCTTCGGCTAAGGCGACCCCCGAGAACTTGTAATCTCCTATGCAGAAAGGTAGAGGGGGAAAGGAGGCCTTATGCTGCTTGTTGAGCACGGCTCCAATTCCATCTAGGAAAATCTGTCTCACTGCCTCTTTAAGGACCACATAATCTGTAGCATATCTTGGCAAAATATATGGAGCTTTAGTTCCTCCAAACATTCTAAGATAGGTGCCTTGATCCAAGAAATAAAAATCTCCATAATTTTCAAGGACTTCCATGGCATTCTCCGATAGGCAGTTGGGCTCTTCCTTAAATAGCTTCTCATAAAGGGGCATGATGAACCTCTCACATATGAGCTTATAGCTGGGTTTGTAATTCTGAGCCCACAACATCCTGAAAGCGGTATAAACCGGGGTGGTGGCCTTATCCCATGTGCAGCCCAATTTGGGGAAAGATACCTTGGCCAAAACACAATCAATAAGATATGAGGACATGAAAAATTCTTCCTTCTTCAAGGCTAGTCCTTCTCTTGCAGCAACTATCATTGAGGTTAAACTATCTGACAGGAGAGTGGCCCAGTCAAACACAGTTCCTTTAAATGCCACGAAGTGGATGATAGGGACCCACTGAATCTTGTACATGGTGCCATCGGGCATGCTGAAGATTCTGCACAACATCAAGGCGATCAACCTGAAAGGAGGTCTCAGATTTTGGACATCGTATTCGTCATTACCTTTCTTTCTCAAATGCTTGCTTGCGACTAGTAGCTTTTTGGCCATCTCAACGTTGTTAATCTGGCCCAGCCATTCATCAATCAGAGATTGTTGGGCGCGGGGAAATTTGTAGGCCGCGGCTAGGTATGCTGGGTGAAACGAGGCAATGGCTATATTCCCACTGTCATGAATTACCCTTCCTTCCGCATCGGCATGTTGGAGTATCCACCCGATTACTTCAGCACATGGGAACAGTTCAGGGTGGGTAGCAGCTCTGGCTATGCC
The DNA here is from genome assembly GCA_027924585.1 of Larix kaempferi. Classification (NCBI taxonomy): domain Eukaryota; kingdom Viridiplantae; phylum Streptophyta; class Pinopsida; order Pinales; family Pinaceae; genus Larix; species Larix kaempferi. Next base: position 1,773,620 of record BSBM01001018.1, read on the forward strand.
TAAAGCTTTGATATTTAGATAAATCTGCCCCTCTTCTAGCAACATGTCCGGGACATCCTGGTCTCGGATCATCCTATAGATGTCACCCCAGTGGATTTCTGGAGGAATACCGGTGGTGCACCTAGTATCCTGGAGTGTGGTTTCAGTTCTAAGTGGTGTAGGTTGTTTTTCTGTCATCTTAGCCTTCTTCCTACCACCTTTAGGCATTTTGACTTATCCCTGATAGCAACCAAATACAAGTCATTATAAAATTGAGCAACATACTGTGAGATTTTGACAGAGAGCATCACCATTTTAACATGTCAACGAGATAAATACAATGTGAAGCTGCATGTTAGGAAGCAAAATACACCATTCCAACAGGAATTCTAGATTTTAATCATCCTAATTCTTTTAAAGGGGCGGATTTGGAATGTTCCTACGAGGATAAGCATGTTGCGGAAGCAACCTGCTCTTGGTCCAGCACCTAGGAGGGATGGTGACCTTTTTCATCGCTTTTAAAAGGTTAGTGGCGGGCGAGACTGGGGTTGAAACAAATTTAATACGAAACCAGGGATGACCCTCCGTGTTGACAAACAGGCGAGGGGTTTCAGGCTAACCGCTACTGTTATTTATAATGTTTGACGAGGCGTCCTATGGTAGGTTTGGAAATTTGAACAGGGGTTGACGATGACGCCGGGAATGTGCATGATGAAAAACTCGGGTGGCTATAGCTTCGGGTTTCAGCTGGGGTAGAACGAGAAACACATGGAGCCTCGTCACCGAACACAACGATATAAGCGACCAGGGTAGGAAATTGGAAAGATTCCACCCGTCAGAACTGACGGTCTTTACACAATATACAAACATTTTCACAATTTCCTTGTTTTTTATATGATGGGAGATATGAAATTTAGACCGTATTTGACGGGCAACATAGCCCATGACGGACATTTTGCCTGTCAAAATCCAACCAATGCCTATCGTCTTCGAAGAAAGAACAAACCAAAGGTAATTTGACGCGTGGAAGAGACAAATTTAACGGTTAAAACCTCCTACCTGGCACCGTGAAGATAGCTGACTGAGGTGGCCGTGGACATGGATGAGTGAGCTGAGCTGGAGCGGTTGCGCGGCGTTCCACGGCGTTTGCCAATCAAAAAATATCAATATGTTTGGCCCGCAACCCTACCGACTATTTAAATGAAATGGGCACGTGCGGCATTCAATTTTGGTGGGTGGCGCATTTAAAACAAGTTTTAATACTGGTACGTTGTGGTCACGTCGAGGAATCTCGATCTACGTGCACGACATAGTGAATTCCATCCGGCATTGCGGACAGACATAGTGAAAGCTTCCGCCGTTTCGGAAGGAAATTACGAATAGCTCCCGCAAAAGGTTCCCGCAGCCAAGATGTTCCGCAAAGTTCAAGTCTTTCGGAAGGATAACGCGGAGACTTCCACTGTTTCGGGAGATCCTTGCGCAAGGTTCCCGTAATTCAAAAATTTTCTAAGTCCCGCGGGTTTCGGGAATGCTCCCGTGGTTGCGGACAGCTTTCCTAATTGGCTTCCGCGGAACGGATTAGCGAATGACTCCGGCGTTTCGAAATGAATTATCGAATGGTTCCGTAATATTCTCTCAGTGGGCTTCGCAACTTTCGAAAAGTTTTCTAAGTCCTCGCGGGGTTTCGGAAAGATATGGTGAAGGCTTCCGCAAAAAACTTTCGCAATCGCGGAAGGAAAACCCAAACGGTTCCGCAAAATTCTCTCGATGAGGCTTCGGAACGAAAACTCGAAGGTTTCCGCAGTTGCGGAAGATTTTGACGGATAGCTTCTGCAAGTTTTGGGCGGCTTTGTTGTATTCTTCCGACGTTTCGGAAGGAAAATGTCAATAGCTTCCGCAAATTTTTTTAACAAGAACTTCCAAATCTTTTCGAGAAGTTTAGATGAACGGTTCCCGCCGTTTCGGGAGGAAATTTGAATTGTTCCATGGAGCATTCCGCAAAAAATTCGAAAAGTTTTCTAAGTCCTTTTTCGGAAAGCTTAAACGAATGGTTTCCGCCGTTTCGGGAGGAAAACCCGAATCCCTCCGCAACTGTGGAGCTTTCTCGAATTCCTCCACCGTTTCGGAAGGAATTATCCAATGGCTTCTGCAACTTTCCAATCGAAAGTTTCTAAGTCTTTTTTCGAGAGGTTTATGCGATTAACTCCCGCTGTTTCGGGAGAAAAACTCGAATGCTTCCAAAACTGCGGGGAAGGATTCTGAAAAGCTCTGCATCTTCGGGAAGGCTTCACGAATTCTATCATTTTGGAAGAAAACTTGGATGCTTTCAAAGCAAGATTTTTTGTTAAGAACAAAGATAAAAGATGGAAATGGCCTCTTAAGGCAGCCTTTCTAAAACTAAAAGGAGGGGCCCCAATATGTATAAAAAAAATTTTGAGGGGGGATGTTGCTGCAACAACAATGGCGAATCGCTGGCGAACACAGATCTCTGAAAAAATTCCTCTTCATGGTCGGAAACCTCATCAAAGACATCCATCTTAAGTGCAATACTCAGCTGAGCATTTAAATTCATGTGAGGGGAAGAAGGCACTTTACCTGCTAGCTGTTGGGGAAAGGGGAGCTTTGACCGAGACATCTTTATCACTCTCAAAGGGCCGACATATGAGATTCATTTTAGAAGGGTCATCTTTCAGACGGTTACTACTGTCGGACTCCACAGGATTTGCAACACTTTCTCATGGACATTATTGCTCTTGTTCCTCATTCCCATGCTGCTTGCATCCTTTTGGATGTTTGTACTTTGGACAGCTTAGCTGTTTGAGCCTTCCAGAGATATTTTCTTTTGGACATGATCTTTGTTTTAGGCTCCTCAATCCATAATGTCCTTTTGTGTGAGTTAGAAATTTTATTGATTTGATCAAGCCCCACGGACGGAGAGGAACCCACTTTGAGCTGAGCCTTTTGTACAACCTTCTTGATTTTATATGTCTTTTGCTTTTGTCTCAGCCATGCTTTAATTGAGGCGAGAATCTCTAGAAAATAGACCCTTGACTATAAGCCATTTTGGCTGTTAGATTTGCAGCATGGAGTCATTTCAATACCCTATGCCCTCGAGGTATGCCACTTTCCATGGGTCCAACTTTAATAACCTTCTTGAGATGCCTTTAAGTGTGAGAGTGGGTGGAGCCCAGAGATAGTAATGAAGATGGTCATGGGTCTCTGCTATTTTAAACATGATTAGTGTGACTAGCAGAGTAGGATTCCTTCCTTCTGAACATTTCAGCGAGAGCACAACAGACATAATTTATTCGAGCATAGTTTCGGACTCATGGGTTGCGAGATTTCTTTGAGAGACCTATCCTCGACGAGGAACTCTGCCAAAAAGGGATTTCAGAAAACAAAACTTGTTGCACAAGTTCAAATGAAAATGAAAGAAACAAAATGGCCGAAAATAAAGCAACTAAAGGCTAAAGCAACAATAAAAGAAAACTTTATTTATGTACAGGAAGTCTCAAAGAGACTATGCAAAGTATTGTTTCAGGGCGAGGCTATTGCAAGGAAGGGTTACTTCTTCTCCCTCGAGATTTTTCAATTTATAAGTAGATGGGCCTAATTTTGCCGAAATTTGGTATGAGCCTATCCACAGATATTGAAATTTCGTATGCATTCCTTTGCCTTCATGATTATGGTCCCATTTCAGGACTAAGTCTCCAATTTCAAAATTTCTTTTACCGGACTTCCTCTTGTCGAACCATCTCTTAACTATGTCTTGGTGTTGATGGAATCGATCTTTAGCTTTCTGTCGGGCTTCTTCAAGTTGAAGCAGGGTATTGATTCTGGATTGTAAGGCTTGGCTACCAGAACCCCGAGACGCTTGGGATAACTGTAAGGATGGGAGTAAGATGTTTGGGGGAAGGATGACTTCCTTGCCATATACAAGAGTGAAAGGGGAGACACCGAAAGCGTTCTTTGGGGTCACCCTATCTGCCCATAAGGCGTTTGGGATAGCTACATGCCAACTTCTCTGGTTTTCTATCACAGTCTTCTTAAGAATTCGGATCAGATTCTTGTTTGAGGATTCAGCTAATCCGTTCCCCTGAGGATAATAATTGGCTGAATAATGCAACTTAATTCCCCATTCATAAACAAATTCATTTATCTTGCAAGATGAAAAATAAGTAGCATTATCAAAAACAAGGGAAATTGGAACCCCAAACCTGGTTATGATGTTCTCTTTTAAGAAGCTGATGACCGTGTCTTCATTGACCTTGCCCAAAGGGATAGCCTCCGTCCATCTAGTGAAGTAGTCAGTAGCCGTCAGGATGTATCGATGTTGTAATGAAGAATTTGGATTTATCTCTCCAATAACATCTATACCCCACTGCTCGAAAGGCTCAGAGATGATAACCGGCTGCAATGGTCCTGCTGCCTCAGGTAACTTCCCAGCACTTCTTTGGCATATATCACAGTTTCGTGCATACGTATGGGAATCTCGGAATAGAGTGGGCCAATAATAACAAGCTCTCAGTATCTTGTGTGCCGTCGTTTCTCCTGAATAATGTCCACCTGCGGGGCCATCTTGCAATTCTTTGACAACTTTGTTTGCATCTTCCTTTTCCAAACATCTAAGGAAAACTCCATCATAATTCTTCTTGAAAAGTATCCCATCAATGATTTGATAGGGTGCTGATTTCAAACGGAGTGCCCTTCTTTGTTTAGAGTTCCAGTGCTCAGGTAGATATCCCTGCTGTAAATAGTGCACCAGATCCCTATACCATGACTGGGGAGTTGTGAAGATATGACATACTTCAACCCAATTTAGCTCAGCTTCATTTTTCCAATGTTGTTCTTCACCGATCGAGTTTCCCGCAAGTAATTTGCACAGGCCTTGCCCTTTGATGATCGTGGCTGGTTTAAATTCCAAATCATATTCTTGAAGAGCTGTGACCTAGTTCCCCCTCCTTTCTCCTAGTTCCTTTTGAACAAAAAGGGATCTAACAGCTGGGTGGGGAACTATGACTTTAGTTTTGTTCTTAAGGATATATGGCTTGAACTGCTTTACTACTTTGAAGACCGCGTATGCATGTTTGTCAACCATGGGATAGTTCAGTTCGGCCCCCTGCAGACCAGTGCTCATGAACGAAATTGGGTATTCGTCTCCCTGCTCCACCTTTTGCGTGAGTACAGCTGCGAGGGAGTCATCCGAAGCAAAGGTATACAAGATGAAATCCTTATCAAAATCTGGGCTTCTTAAGGAAGGAGCCTTAGCTATAGCTGCCTTGATGTCTCTAAATGCGCCCTTCTCCAAATCTGTCCACTTGAATTGTATGCTCTGTTTAACTATCTGTTGCAATGGCTTAACAATTTGTGCGAAATCCGAAACAAATCTGCGGACAAAATTGATAGTGCCCATGAAGGACTGCATAGCTTTCTTGTTGTAAGGCATTGGAATCTTATTAATAGCTTGGACTCTTTCTTGATCTATTGACACTCCCCCTTTAGAAATGATATGACCCAAGAGCTTACCTTCGGGAACTGCAAACACGCTCTTCTTGGGATTCAAAGAAATACCATATTTTCGACAACGATCAAAGATGTGCCTTAGATGAACAACATGATCTTCCCTTTTCTTTGAAAAGACTGTCACATCATCTAAGTAAACAACAACACATTGCCCACCCAATCCTCGGAAGGTGATATCCATCGCCCTTTGGAAAGTAGCTCCTGTGTTTATCAGACCAAATGGCATCCTTCTGTATGCGAAAGTTCCCCACTTAGTTCGGAAATTAGTCTTAAGATGATCTTCTTCGGCTACTAATACTTGATTGTATCCTGAGAAACCATCGAGGAGAGAAAACATCTCAGATCCTGACACCATTTGAAGGATTTGTTCCATTGAAGGGACGGGGTAGTTGTCTTTATCCGAAGCTCTGTTTAAATTTCTGAAATCTACACATAGCCTTATCTCTCCTGACTTCTTTCTTACGGGAACCAAGTTTGCAACCCACTCAGAATACCGGACTTTGAAGATTATCTTAGCGTCCAAGATCTTCTTTAATTCCTTTTGAATCAGCGGTTCTAGAGTAGGATGCATCCTTCTTAATTGCTGCTGAAATGCCTTGACACCTGCTTTCATTGGTATAACATGCTGAATAATGCGGACGTCATACGTCTTCAGATCTTCATAGGTCCATGCAAAAACATCCTTGTATTGTTTAAACAATTTGATGAACCTATCTCTTTCCCCTGGTGAACAGCATTTGCCGAGGTTGACAAATTTTAGTTCTACCTCGGTACCCAAATTAACTAACTCATGTTGCATTGATGAGCTGTTAGTTTTGGTATTAGCTGGCCTTTTGAACTTATTTTGAAGATCGAACAGCATTTCGAGGGACCTTACCCCTTTGGGGATGAAATTTCCTTTCTCCTCATCCTTCTTCATCAAATCAGCATCGTGTTCTTCTTCATCTATTGCAGCTCCTTGGAAGCTATCTTTGTTTGTTAGAAAGATGATAATTTGTTCATCATCATCGAAGACTCTGAAGTTTGTGATGTTATTGGGAACGGAAGGCCTGAAAATCAATTCAATTGAGCATTTATTATTGGACGGCACCAATCTAGAAGCGGAGGTTGCTAACAAATCAGCTGCAGAATTTTACAATCTAGGAATCGATTTTATATTGAAAGCGTCAAAATGCATAATTAAATCCCATACCTCAGCATGATAACCCTTCAAATGAGGTGAGAGACAATGAATGGTGTCCCTTACCTGTCTTACAACTATCTTGGAGTCACCAAAGACCTTCAGGTACTTAACATTTAAGCCAATGGCCTTCTTTAATCCATGTACCAAAGCTTCATATTCAGCGGTGTTGTTAGTACAATCGAATTCTAGTCTACAAGACAAAAAATACTTGTTTCTTTTTGGATCCATTAGAACACAACCGGCTCCGGATCCTTCCAGAGTTTTAGAACCATCAAAGTATAATGTCCAAAAAATATCTTTAAATTCAACTAAGTTAGTCTCTCTATGATCTACGTTAGTAACTAAATTAACTATGTTACAATCAACATCATCAGTCCGAGAGAAATGAAGGAGATCGGACTGTTTATCTGATTCATGGATAATGGCTTCAGACTGATAGTTACCCGGATCTATTTCTAAGAAATAATTCCCAGAACTGAGGATGAGAAAGCTACAGCCTCATTCTTTTCTTCTAACTGAGTTACATTTTGCTTCATATGAGGTTCTCTCAGAACTTTAATCTGATTTTTCCTGTTCTGATAAGGCAACCACAGATGAGACCAATCAGTAGCAAAGTAGCCACTCAGCTTGGTAGACCAATCCCTACTTAAAATCATCCCATAGGCTTCAGGAATATCGACCACCATTATGTCAATGAATTGACAGACTCTAGGGTCAGCTGATAATCTAATGAGGACGTCTTTCATCTCCCCAATTACCTTGACAGCAGTCCTATCTAATTGGATAATTTGGGCTGGAGATGGCACAGGCTGCCCATTAATCCTTTTACAAATTGACAGTGGCATAACGTTTGAGGATGCTCCAGAATCTACCAAACAGTTGTGAACATTGTGATTAAAAATTTCGAAGGTCAATAGGAATGGCAATGTTTGAGATTTAGACTTCCCGTCGATGCTAGCCTCATTAATTTCAGGATTGTCTTGAGAATCCGTTAATGGAGTGCTGGTCTGGGGTTGTAGAACATGCAATAGTTTGTCTCGTTGATGGGGCAAGCTGCACATGTCAAAAATGGACACATTTGCTTTGACCTTCTTGATATCTTCGATAATATCGTATCCTATGTCAGATTCGTTTCCAATTCGAGCCGGCTGATCTGTTTTGCTCGTTGTGACCTTAGGTGGCTGAAATATGGTGTCAGCGTTTGGCTGTTTGGTCGCTGTTTGGCTAACTTTGGGCTACGGTGGGATAATTGTTATATGCCTCCTAGGCGGTTCTTTTGAAACTTTAGGCTTATGAGGAGCTGCGCTTGGCACAGGATCGGCAATTGGGCCTTTGCTGCGAGTAGCAACCTTTACGATAGAGGGAGAGCTATCTATGGGATCCTCTTCTGCTAATTCAGTCATAGGTACCCAATCCCATAGCACCATAGTAGTGTCCGGGGTTGGTTCCTCTAACTCAGGGTTCAATTCCTCTGGAGAATCATCTTGGTCTGGGATCTATGAATCTAGCATTTGGTTCAAGACTAAGCTCATGGAATTAATCCATTGCGGGCAGCTCTTTTCCGAATGTGGTTCTTGATGAAAAGTGTAGAAATTTTCCATCCCGATTTCGTTCAAGTTTAAGATGGGAGAAGTATTCATTGGTGGATGAGTTTGATCAACGTCCTCCCTCCTTTTATAAAATGGCTTGAAAGGTTTCCTAGATGTGCTAGCAGCCTTGTCTTTCTCGAGGTCTACAGTTTTATTAGATAATTTCTGCATCATCTTGACTACATTTTCCATGTCTGCAGATGGCTCTTCTTTACCTCTAGTGAGCAGTAAAGGTTTTTTGCTAGCTGCTGGTTTTGGTTCTGCATCTAAGGCATGTTTAGCAATGCTATCAGCTTCTTCTTCTACCTTTCTAACTTCCTCAAAGTTCTCTATCAGGGTAGTTTTCTTGGACCTTTTTACGAACATTGCTATGGGTCCTTCAAGAGCTGTTGTATAGTATTCAATCAGAGATTCCTCTGTTGGTTTATTAGCTTCACTGAAGTTATTTAACAGCGTTGTGAATCTTTGATTAAAGTCTTGAACCTTTTCTTTCTTTTCCATTCTCATGGATAAGAGTTCTTTCATAAGTGTTGCCACAGTCTTTTGGTTTCCGTATTTCTTTAGAAAACAGTTTTCGAATTCATCCCAATTAGAGATCGAGCTGGGTTAGAGGCTAAAGTACCAGGATGATACTTTTGGCTCGAATGTATATGGAAATAGCCTGCAGACTACATCTTCATGCTGTACGTTCAAAAGGTTCAGAGCTAAGTAGAAACTCTTGAGATGGTCTTCCGCCGAAATGGCTTTCCCTGGGTCGAACTTAGGCAAGACCTTTTCTGGATTTTTTGGAAGATTATGGAATGGTCCAGCTAGGTTCAGCGCTCCCCTTGCTCTCCAAGCAGGTACAACCATGTTTGGATGTGGAGAACCTGGCGGAGAATTGTACGGTGAATTCTGGGGGGTACTCTTTGGAGTGGTAAGTTCTTCAAGGTTTTCTTGGTCTGAAATTTTTTCTGAGTTTTCAAGATCTGCCTTGTTAAGAGTGTCTGAAATTTCTTCCAAAGTCAAATTCAAAAGTTCTTCTAAACTTTGAACAAGAATCGAATCTAGGGTATATTGTGGCTCTTTTCTAGGGGTACTCTTCCTAGGGAGAAAGTTTACAGAGTTTAAACCACCTAGCTGCCTAACGTAGGATCGCGTATGCCTTCTCAAATCCTCTATTTCTGTGAAAGGGACAGCGTATAAAGTTTCTTGAGGCTCAGGATCAGAAATGAGGCTTTCTTGATTTAATAATTCAAGATCTTGGCTGTTTGAAATGCTTTCTTTAAGCGGGTTTTCAGTGACATCTATGACAGTGGAAGATTTTCCTCTATCAGCCATGCACTTTCAGGCCCTCCTTCTAGCGCCAAAAACTGTTGATGCCTCGGATATCGTAGCATCAATCAGAAAGGGATTCTCCCCGATAGATTATCCCAATTAGATTATCTACCGTTTGTTATAGGGAATCCATCCGGTTAGCGGTTCCGGCAACCGTGGATTTGGAGTTTTATTCGATTATACCAGTTATGGCCCGATCCACCTTTCTTTTGGATTTTATGTTTTATAATGATATGCAGGTTCCTAGTCTAAGTTTAATCTAAATGCAAGACTGAAAAAAAACAGATCTAAGTTTAAGACTGAAATAAATCTAACTATCCTTGCAAGGAGCGAATTAAAAGCATGAGCAATTAGCTGTAGGAAATATCTTAAAGAAAGAACAGATAGCCATTAAATCTGAAAGAGAAAGCTACAGCAAAGATAAAGATATCAGAAGGGAGCTTCTGATTTAATATAGAACACATTTATTGCTCATGATACAGAGAATTCGTTTGGCACGGACAGGAGTAAAATCATTGTTGCAAAGAAATAATTCAGATAACAAGAAAGATCTCACATTAAAGTATGGAAGCCACCAGAATAGTCCAATACACATCCATTATTTATTCCCATGCAAAACGTCCTCTCCAGGCTTTCATTAGAAGATTTTATTTTCTTAAGACATGTGCAGGACAGCCCGTACAAGTCTCGAAAATAATTCCCTGCCAAAAGTCCTGGTCACTACTTCCTAACTTCTATTTATAATTACAAAAATTCCCTTTGGGCTGCCACCTAGCCTCTTACACTTGTCATCTACAGGAATTTTCTTCTATAACAGACAAAATTGTGACTCCTTTTCTTTTACAGAAATTATTTTAACAGAAAATAGGGACAGCTGTCCCCTAGCTTCCACGATTTACACATATGAAAAGCCCCAACTACAGAAAATCAGAATTAACGCTCTAACTCAGCGCTTTCACTCCTGCACGTGTGCTTCAGCTTCAAGAGGGTCGCTCGAACCAATAGTTGCTGCTGTTGTTGCCTTAGGAGAGGCACTCGAAACCACTGGAGCTGCTGCTTCTACTTGGGAAGAAGGAATTGAGCTGGCTGAAATCTCTGCTACTGCTGGGGAAGCAGAAATTGGGCTTGCTGTTGATGCTGGGATGGTTTGGGAAGAAGGAGTTGAGCCCATTGTTAATCTTGCTGCTGCAGGGAGAGGGGAAAACGAGCTAGCTGCTACAGCTGTTGTTTCTGCTTTTTTCTCCACCTCTGCAATATAACTATACCAAATGCCAGTGTCCCTTATGACTATGTTTGCGGAAGCAGGGAGCAAGATTTTCTGAGAAGTCACATTTTTTCTAAGCTCTGCTCCAATGCCTTGAATTTCCGTTACTGCAACTTGATGCACTTCTTTAAGCGAGTGGCTGTGGACTGATGACATTCCAATATAATGTTGGAGGTCGTCAATTGCTAGGACATCAATTTTCTTCACATATTCAGTTTGGATGCCTAGTTCTTCCTTTAGTTCAGCCAAGCGTTGTTCTTCACCCGGGAAGTCATCGAGGGATTGCGGGAAATTCAATTTGCACCTGTCATGCACTCCCTGGATCCTTTGATACAGACCGTTGATCCTATCCCTTGTCCCTTGAACACTGGCCATTAGCTTACTACCACAGTTTCTGCAGAAATCCAAAAGGGCTATGTCTTCATTAAAACCCTCCACAGACTTGAATGGGAGATGTGTGGGGAAATCCACCTTTCCTTCTTGCCATTCTATCTGGCTCAGGATATTTGCCTTAACCCGAGTGTGCTTAGCTTTAAGCCTATGGGCCTCTGCATTGACTTCTTTTAGTCTGACCACCATGGCCTTGAGCTTGCCAACTTCATTAGTGATTAGCTCCTGAGTGTCATATATTTGCTTCAGGATGCTGCAAGACAGCTCATGGAAGGGAGACATGTCCATCGTTCTGCTCTCAGCTTTCTCTAATTGCTTAGCTAATTCCAGCTTGTCTGCTTCTAGCTGGGATGCTTTATCTTCCTCTTCATTCTTCTCTGCTTCCACAATCATCATCTGGAGCGTTAGTTGTTCCTTTTCCCCCTCCAGCTGGTTATACTTGTCCGACAACTCTTTATGCTCAGCAGACAGGAGATTATACTTGTTCACCACGAGATCCCTGTAGGCTTGCTCCTTAGCCATGGTATGTTGTAGCATACGAGCTCTCTTCTTTGTCGATTGATTTTCTCTAATTATATCACCTACATTGTCTAGTGATGCCTTTGCTGTCTCTACAACGGCGGATGCCATAGCTAAGGGATCCTTATCTGTATTCCGCATTACAGTGATCTCACGGTGGGTAATAATATCCTCCTGGGAGAATCTTTTGATCCTCTCTTCCGTTTTGAAGACCATTTCCTTTCTCCTCTTGTCGTAGACAAACTCATCCCATCTGGACACGGTATGTTCTCCTGATGGAGTGTATGGGACAATTGGGAGATCCATAATGTCTATTTCTATTTCCGTTGGTGGGGTCTGGACTACCTGAGCTGGATCTGTTCCCACATTTTGGGTACCAGAGCCACCTGCTTGTGTTGCGTCCTCCTCCATATTTTGAATGCTGGAGACACTTGTTTGAGGTATGTCAATTTCCATGTCCTGCGCACCGGAGCCACCTGCCTGGGCATCTTCACCTGCTTTCAGCTCTTCTTCTGCTTTCTGCTCTACCTCAGCTTGTTCAACTTGCAGCTGATCTTCATTCTCCTTCCGTTGCCTTTCATCTTCAACCTCTTTCTGCTGCTGGGCTTCCTCAGCCTCTTTCTGCAGCCTTTCACTTTCTGCTTGTTGCTGCAATCTGGCAACTTCAGCCCCTTGCAGTAACCTTGCTTCCTCAACTTCTTGCTTTACTCTGGCTTCTTCAGCTTCTCGTAGTATCCTTGCTTCTTCTTTTAATCTGAGCTCTTCCTAAGCTCGGGCCTCATCTGCTTCTTTGTCTTTCTGCTGGCTAGTCTCCTGGGTCTTGGTGGAGCTAGAACTTTCTCCACTGCCTTGGCGAAAGGTTCGCAGCTCAGCCATGTTGCTGATGCCTCTGAACACCTCCTCCTCAGCATCATGATAATGAGAATACTCGAAATGAGCATAAATCTCCTTACAGCGCTCAGCAACTTTTCCCTTCCTGTCATTCCTGTGGAAGATTACCTCACCGAAGTGGAAGGCTTTCAGCTCCTAAACAAATTCTTCGGCTGAGGCAACCCCCGAGAACTTGTAATCTCCTATGCAGAAAGGTAGAGGGGGAAAGGAGGCCTTATGCTGCTTGTTGAGCACGGCTCCAATTCCATCTAGGAAAATCTGTCTCATTGCCTCTTTAAGGACCACATAATCTGTAGCATATCTTGGCAAAATATATGGAGCTTTAGTTCCTCCAAACATTCTGAGATAGGTGCCTTGATCCGAGAAATAAAAATCTCCATAATTTTCAAGGACTTCCATGGCATTCTCTGACAGGCAGTTGGGCTCTTCCTTAAATAGCTGCTCATATAGGGGCATGATGAACCCCTCACAGATGAGCTTATAGTTGGGTTTGTAATTCTGAGCCCACAACATCCTGAAAGCGGTATAAACCGGGGTGGTGGCCTTATCCCATGTGCAGCCCAATTTGGGGAAAGATACCTTGGCCAAAACAAAATCAATAAGATATGAGGACATGAAAAATTCTGCCTTCTTCAAGGCCAGTGCTTCTCTTGCAGCAACTATCATTGAGGCTAAACTATCTGACAGGAGAGTGGCCCAGTCAAACACAGTTCCTTTAAATGCCACGAAGTGGATGATAGTGACCCACTGAATCTTGTACATGGTGCCATCGGGCATGCCGAAGATTCTCCACAACATCAAGGCGATCAACCTGAAAGGAGGTCTCATATTCTGGACGTCATATTCGTCATTACCTTTCTTTCTCAAATGCTTGCCGGCGACTAGTAGCTTTTTGGCCATCTCAACGTTGCTCATCTGGCCCAGCCATTCATCAGTCAGAGATTGTTGGGCGTGGGGAAATTTGTAGGCCGCGTCTAGGTATGCTGGGTGAAATGAGGCAATGGCTATCTTCCCTCTGTCATGAATTACTCTTCCTTCTGCATCGGCATGTTGGAGTATCCACCCGATTACTTCAGCACATGGGAACAGTTCAGGGCGGGGTAGCAGCTCTGGCTATGCCTGAAGCTTTGATATTTAGATAAATCTACCCCTCTTCTAGCAACATGTCCGGGACATCCTGGTCTCGGATCATCCTATAGATGTCACCCCAGCGGATTTCCGGAGGAATACCGGTGGTGCACCTAGTATCCTGGAGTGTGGTTTCAGTTCTAAGTGGTGTAGGCTATTTTTCTGTCATCTTAGCCTTCTTCCTACCACCTTTAGGCATTTTGACTTATCCCTGATAGCAACCAAATACAAGTCATTATAAAATTGAACAACATACGGTGAGATTTTGACAGAGAGCATCACCATTTTAACATGTCAACGAGATAAATACAATGTGAAGCTGCATGTTAGGAAGCAAAATACACCATTCCAACAGGAATTCTAGATTTTAATCATCCTAATTATTTTAAAGGGGTAGGTTTGGAATGCTCCTGTGAGGATAAGCATGTTGCGGAAGCAACCTTCTCTTGGTCCAGCATCTAGGAGGGATGGTGACCTTCGTCATCGCTTTTAAAAGGTTAGTGGCGGGCGAGACTGGGGTTGAAACAAATTTAATACGAAACCAAGGATGACCCTCCGCGTTGACAAACAGGCGAGGGGTTTCAGCCTAACCGCTACTGTTATTTATAATGTTTGAGGAGGCGTCCTATGGTAGGTTTGGAAATTTGAACAGGGGTTGACGACGCCGCCGGGAATGTGGGTGATGAAAAACTCGGGTGGCTATAGCTTCGGGTTTCGGCTGGGGTAGAACAAGAAACACATGGAGGCTCGGCTCCGAACACAACGATATAAGCGACCAAGGTAGGAAATTGGAAAGATTCCACCCGTCAGAACTGACGGTCTTTACACAATATACAAACATTTTCATAATTTCCTTGTTTTTTATATGACGGGAGATATGAAATTTAGACCGTATTTGACGGGCAACATAGCCCATGACGGACATTTTGCCCGTCAAAATCCAACCAATGCCTATCGTCTTCGAAGAAAGAACAAACCAAAGGTAATTTGACGCGTGGAAGAGACAAATTTAATGGTTAAAACCTCCTACCTGGCACCGTGAAGATAGCTGACTAAGGTGGCTGTGGACATGGACGAGTGAGTTGAGCTGGAGCGGTTGCGTGGTGTTCCACAGCGTTTGCCAATCAAAAAATATCAATATGTTTGGCCCACAACCCTACCGGTTATTTAAATGAAATGGGCACGTGCGGCATTCAATTTTGGTGGGTGGCACATTTAAAACAAGTTTTAATACTAGTACGTTGTGGTCACGTCGAGGAATCTCAATTTGTGTGCGCGAACACCATCCGCGGGACCGATTCGTGAATTCCATCTGCCTTTGCGGATAGACATAGTGAAAGCTTCCACCGTTTCGGAAGGAAATTACGAATAGCTCCCGCAAAAGGTTCCCGCGGCCAAGACGTTCCGCAAAGTTCAAGTCTTTCGGAAGGATAACGCGGAGACTTTCGCTGTTTCGGGAGATCCTTGCGCAAGGTTCCCGTAATTCAAAAATTTTCTAAGTCCCGCAGGTTTCGGGAATGCTCCTGTGGTTGCGGACAGCTTTCCTAATTGGCTTCCGCGGAACGGATTAGCGAATGAATCCGGCATTTCGGAATGAATTATCGAATGGTTTTGCAATATTCTCTCGGTGGGCTTCGCAACTTTTGAAAAGTTTTCTAAGTCCTCGCGGGGTTTCGGAAAGATATGGTGAAGGCTTCCGCAAAAGACTTCCGCAATCGCGGAAGGAAAACCCGAACGGTTCTACAAAATTCTCTCGTTGAGGCTTCAGAATGAAAACTTGAAGATTTCCGTAGTTGCGGAAGATTTTGACGGATAGCTTCCACAAGTTTCGGGCGGCTTTGTTGAATTCTTCAGCCGTTTTGGAAGGAAAATGTCAATAGCTTCCGTAAATTTTTTTAACAAGAACTTCCAAATCTTTTCGAGAAGTTTAGACGAACGGTTTCCGCCGTTTCGGAAGGAAATTTGAATTGTTCCGTGGGGCGTTCCGCAAAAAATTCAAAAAGTTTTCTAAGTCCTTTTTCGGAAAGCTTAGACGAATGGTTTTCGCCGTTTCGGGAGGAAAACCCGAATCCCTCCGCAACTGCGGAGCTTTCTCGAATTCCTCCGCCGTTTCGGAAGGAATTATCCAATGGCTTCCGCAACTTTCCAATCGAAAGTTTCTAAGTCTTTTTTCAGGAGGTTTATGCGATTAACTCCCGCTGTTTCGGGAGAAAAACTCGAATGCTTCCAAAACTGCGGGGAAGGATTCTGAAAAGCTATGCATCTTCGGGAAGGCTTCAAGAATTCTATCATTTTGGAAGAAAACTTGGATGCTTTCAAAGCAAGATTTTCTGTTAAGAACAAAGATAAAAGATGGAAATGGCCTCTTAAGGCAGCCTTTCTAAAACTAAAAGGAGGGGCCCCAATATGTACAAAAAAAATTTTGAGGGGGGATGTTGCTGCAACAACAGGCCCATTCTTCCTGAATTCCGCAAGGGCGGAGGTAAATTTCATGTAAGTTGGCAGAAAAGACCAACTTCGTTCCATAGATTTGTGCTGTCTCCTCAATCAGCCTTGGCATCTCCTGGATGGTGTCCTTAAGGAGATGGTAATATTCATAGAACACGACGCGGTTCATCTTGCACTTCGCGGGATTACTAGAATCCCATAGGTTGACATAGCGCATCCCTGCAACCTCTCTTGCGCAGCGCGGAAGGAACTGAGTGTTGGGGGGCTCCTTCCACCCGACAAAGGCGCATAAAATCAAAAGCCAAGAAAAATGGAACAACTGACCGGGGGTGTCCTGAACGTTTCGGCAATCGTCCAAGAAAGAATTCAGGAGAAAGAGAGACCAGTTATACTGCTCTCCCTCCGCAGCTGCGATTGTGAGCTCTACAACAGCTCCAGTGACTTCTTTAGGTCTGCACTTCGTTAGAAGTCTGCCTGCAAGCAGACTTCCTGTGAATCTAAGTGCTTCATCTTCAACTATAGTGAGGTCATAATCCCGACCTCCTCTCAGCAATTTGTATTTCTGCACCAGCTGTGCAGCCAACTTTCTGTCCTTATCTTTACCAACAAAATGAAAATTGGGGTCCTTACCAAACTTAGATAGGCCGGTAATATGATGAATCAAGTCCACATTCAAATTGATTGGCCTCCCAAGCCAAAGATAACCACCATGAACACAGGATAGCATGGCCTTAACAACTGCATTTACTTCATTGCTACGCCCGAAGTGCAGTAGCTTCAACAGGTTCAATAGTCCAGGCCTCTCGAGATTTGCTACAAATTCCTTCGGGACGAATTCATCAACCTTTCTAGCGGGATTATGGACTACCGTCAGATAGCGATCTGGCGCAAACTGAGGATACGTTCTGTAGTCTCCCAAGTTGAAGTCAGAAAACCTAACCAGTGGAAGGTGTCCAAGCAAAGACCCTTCTTCTCGCACGATTTCCGCCATTGGTGGCAGCGGAATTGGATACTTGGCATTCTTGGGAATATGCACCTCGGGTGCATCATCTGGACGCGGAGAAATGTAGTTAACCAGAGTGGCCAAGGGCTCTGAAACGGGTTCGTCCGGCTGCTGCTGCTGAGATGCCCTTGTGCCCGGGGATTGTCTGGGATCAGACCAACCAGGATGTGTGTAAGCCGAGGTCGTCACCGGGGTAGCCATGCCAAAATATAAGCCTCTGCGCTTGAATTGACGAACAACTTCTTCAGTTGACAGGTTCTCCGTCATGAACCGGTATACACAAGAAGCACTTGAACAGACAATTGGCGGAATAGCGTAGGATACGAACGCTGAAAACAAAGGGAGCAGTCTGCACGACACGGCTCTGAAAACAATGACTTAGATTGTCAAACAAGACACTATACAACTCAAGGAAAGTAACCCGAACATATACGAGTGCGGGGTATTTATAGCTAAAGGCGGTAGTAGATGCGGACAAGTGGGGCTAATAACCGTAGGCGCCTATGCATGAGTTGACAACCGCCCTACCCCCGCGCCTCTGCGGTGCATTAATTGAGATGGACAGGCTCTGACAGCCTTTCGGGAGATGAGCTAAGGCCTTCGGCTCATTACTTAAATGCGAATCTTAGGGGGATCAAGCCGAATCTGTCAGAGCAAATACAATGAATGGGCGATCTTATCCTTCATTAATATTCAGACGCGGCTATAACACTACCGTAATTCAAATTTTCGGTGGGTCACTTCAGCATAGGTAACTGTGCACATGGAGGGCTCCACGGCGAGGAGAACTCCTCGACGGAAAAATTGACAACAGGGAATTTCGCAAGAGCGATGGTTTGACAACCCGGGGAAAACTTCGCAAGAGCGCAAAATAGGCTCCCTCCAAACAGGCTTTATTGACATGCACGGATGTTTCAAGGAACTGCGCGGGAAGCTGGAGACTGAAAGTGTCTCGCGATTTCCGTGTAGACTATGATAAGTGCGATGCGTCTTTCAACTACACTGGGCATCTGCACTACTTTAGCAATTAATTAAGTCGACAAGGCGGAGTGGCCGTGGCGATAAAGCTTGAGCCGACTCCCGTTAATCATTATGGGCTGCAATTCTCCATTAAGCTTCGCAAGCTGAACTACTCCTCCTTCTGTTATCTTTGTCACCTGAAAAGGGCCTAACCAATGTACATGAAACTTGCCTGGAAACTTGATGAATTTACTATCATAGAGGAGTACCAAGTCTCCTTCTTGAAAGACTTTATTCTTAATATGCCTGTCATGCCAAGCCTTCTGTCTCGCCTTCTGCACTTGTTGATGGAATCCAGCGAGAAGCCTGTCTTCTTCTAAGCCAACCAATTGTGACAGTCTTTCACTCATACTATCAGTATCTGCCATTTCTGTAATGTGAGCAATTCTGAGATTGGGAACAATGTATTCCATGGGCATAACTGCTTCTTGTCCATACACCAAACTGAAAGGTGTGTGACCTGTTAGTTTCTTGCATGTAGTTCTGTAAGCCCATAACACAGCTGTGACTCTAAGGTCCCAATCATCTCTTTGTTGATTACAGATCTTTGTCAGGGCATTCTCAAGAATCTTATTGAATGCCTCCATCGTATCATTAGCTTGAGGGTGGTAGGGTGTACTCTTATGGTGACTAATGTGGAATTCTTTAGTAAGGGCCTCTATAGTCTCATTCAGGAAATGTGTGCCCTGATCACTCATTAGAATCAGTGGACATCCAAATCTAGTGACAATATTCTCAGAAATGAACTGCGCGGCAGTGACAGCGTCGCAATTCTTAACTGGCTTCGCCTCAGCCCATCTGGTGAGGTATTCAGTACCTGTTATGATGTACCTTGCGCCGGTTCTCTTTCCTGATGGGTTGATAGGTCCCACAAAATCAATGGCCCACGTATCAAAAGCACGCACTATTATCTGGGGTCTTAGCGGCATTTCATCTCTTCTTGAAGGTTTTCCTGTTCGCTGGCACACATCGCAACATTTGCAGAATTCCTTAGTATCCTTGTGCAATGTTGGCCACCAAAGACCTGCAGCTAAGATCTTCTGTGCAGTCGGATTTCCTGCGAAATGGCCTCCTGCGGTTCCTGAGTGCGCTTCTGCGATTATGGATTTCTTCTCATGCAGTAAGATACATCTGCGTAAGACTTCATCGGGGCCCAACTTATAGAGCTGGCCTTCTATCAAAGTGAAGTCTGCGGCTTTGAAAACAAGTTGCTTCTTCTGCTGGATTGTAAACTCAACTGGCGCTTGCCCGGTAGTGAGAAACTCAAGAATATCGGAATAATACTCATCGGATGCTTGAACAGAAAATAGCTGCGCATCAGGCAGATTGTCCTCCAGATTTGTAGGTTCCTCCCCTGACTCTATCCTAGATAAATGGTCGGGTCCTGCATTCAATCTACCTGGCTTCACAATAACCTCAAAATCATACTCTTGGAAGAGCAGTAGCCATCTGCAAATTCTTCCCCCTAACACTGGCTTATTGACCAAGTACTTCAAAGCAGAATGGTCAGTATACATTTTAAAATGAGCACCCAATAGATAGTGTCTGAACTTCTGTAAGGCATACACCATAGCTAGTCCTTCTCTTTCTGTAGTGGTGTAGTTCTTCTCAGCTGTGGATAGCTTTCTGCTAGAGTAAGCAATGGGGTGGTCGATACCTCCTTCTCCCGGTTGTGTAAGCAAAACCCCCAATGCTATGGAAGAAGCATCTACATGAACATGAAAGGGTTTTCTCCAGTCTGGGAAAACTAGGATAGGTGCTGTGACCATCTTTTCTTTAAGTGTGTCCAAGCTCTGTTGGCATTCTTCTATCCATTGGAACTTTGAATCCTTTTTCAGTAATCTTTCCATAGGCGCAGTAATCTTTGCATAACCCTTGATAAATTTTCTGTAGTATCCTGTATGTCCCAATGTAGTGCGCAATTGTTTGACTAAGTTGGGCGCAGGCAAGTTAGCAATGACGGAAACCTTCGCAAGATCCATCATGAGTCCTTGTCTGCATACAATGTGACCCAACAAAATACCAAAAGGAGCACAAAATATACATTTTTTTAAGTTCAGGGAGATCTGATACTTTCTACATTTGTCTAACATCATCCTTAGATTCCCTATATGGTTCTTCAGTAAACCAAAGACAGTCCAATCATCAAAATAGACTTCTAGAAACTTATGGATGAATTCTTTAAAAACAGCAACAACGACTCTAGAGAAGATAGCAGGAGCGTTTTTAAGACCAAAGGGCATTACCGTATACTGGAATGAGCCCCATTCAGTCGCAACAGTGGTCTTATGGCGGTCCTCTGGATGGAGTCTGATCTGATGGTATCTTGAAAAGCCATCAGTGAAGGAGTAAGCCTCTTGTCCTCCAACATTATCAAGCACTTCGTCTGTAAAGGGCGTAGGAAATGGATCATGCGCTGATGCATCATTGAGCTTGCGTAAGTCCACGCCGATTCTTATTTCACCTTTTGCCTTTTTCTCTTGTACGACCATAGGACTAATCCAATCACTTTCTTCTACTGGCTCAATGATACCTGCTGCGAGCATCTTATCAATTTATTCTCTAACCTTTTCTTTATATCGCGGGTTCAACCTGTACGGGCGTTGTTTTAATGGCTTAGCATCCGCTTTCAAAGGTATGCGCATGACTCCTAAGTCTCCTAGGATGCCTTTCATTTCTGTAAACTTGGTAGGAAAGATATCTTGGTATTCTTGTAGTAGATCTGCAATATGGCCAACAGTTTCATCATCCCAATAATCTCCTATAGAGGCAACCTTGGGTTCGGCTTCTGTACCAATGTTAATTTTCTTAAGCTTGATGTGTTCTGTAATAGCAGGGATATCAAGCTGAGGGCCTTCGACTTTGTGCGTCCCTTCTGACTCTGGAACATTGATGTTGCGAGGATCGTCATTCTCTTCCCCGACGGCAAAATTATAGCATTCCAGGGCATGTTCCATCTGGACAGCCCAGTCTGGTTGAGAATACTCTGGTAACGGACATTGTTCAAATACCTTCTTTCTAATACAATTTAAAGCCTGATCGATGCTTGGATGTTTTGACTCAAAGCTGAAAGTGAGTTGAAAACTTTCGATCATGAGAGGCCAAGTGATAATGCCTCTACGCAATTCTGTTTCAGTGTACCAATTCCTTGGAATTATATCCAACGTGTGGATGAATATGTGAACCCACTCATCCTCTGGAATATCTAACCATTGCTGAATACATGCTTCAACGTGTGACCTGGGGTCACTCTGTCCATCATATTTGCGCAAAACTCCTGTTGTAGTTTCCTAAAATCTACGCAGTATCAATCTGCGACAGTCTTGCCATGTGTCAATATTTTTTTTATGCGCACCCCACCATCTCGCGGGTGTAGCGCGCAGTGCTACATCCAGTGCTTGTATGTGCTGTTCGTCTGGGATTTCTTGTTCAAATGCATGTATGAATTCACTTACTCCAGTTAAACCATCAAAGGTTGGGGTGTTATTCAATTCTGTGCCAATCCATCGAATGGATTTAGTCATCCTGGCACAACACCTTGCAGAAACTTCATGTAAGCAATTCTGCCAGTTTTCTAGTCCTGCTTCTGAATCTGATTCGCACGAGCTATACCATCGCCAGCTGATATGGCCGTTTGCTGTGGGATTGACATAATCATTATGACTAGCAGTCATCTGGTACAAACTTTCCATATGGCCCGCTTCTTTTTCTGCTCGAATGGGTTCAATATACCGTGGTCCCTGAAGGGGATCAAGCGGTGCAATGACCCTGATCTGCTCATCTTCAAAGGTCATCTGTCTTTTCTTCAAATTAAAGATAGCCAGATTATCAAATGCCCAGTCTATGCCTAAAAGTGATGGGTAAGGTCTACTGTCATCTAGAATTTTGATTACTTCAAAGTCTACAGAACTTCTTACTCCCTCAATATCAATGGGTACATTGGGTAATCTACCCAATGGAGAAACTCGTTGCTGATTCGCAAGTCTTAGCTGGATAGGAGATCTAGTAAGCTGAGGGCTACCCATCTGTTCCCATGTCTGCATGGTGAGAACATTAACTTCTGAGCCTAAATCCAAAATGACCTCGTTGTTAACACCTAAAAAGTGCTCACTAGCTCATTTTCTTATTCACATGACCCATTTGTCCACTTTTCCACCATCTGAGCCTCTAAATCCAACAAAAGGTCACCAAACGACCTTAGTACACCCATTTTCCCACTCAAAAAAGATTATTTTTCCTAAAAAAGCATAAAAAAAACCCTCAAAAAGGGTCCAAAATTCCCAAAAGTATTAAAAAGGGAATAAAAATGTTAATTTTATTCAAAAAAGGAAAAAGGAGGGAAAAGTACCTAAACCATGTTGGTCAATACCATTGGTTTCCACAAAACCACAAATGGTATTCCCCACCACCAAAACCTATAAAAAGGTGGTAGGGGCTCCTCATTTCACATCCATCCATATTCCTATCCTCATGCTGCCAAAATCTCCCTTGAGTTTTTGGCCATTGTAGCAACCTTGGAGAAAGGACCCTTTGGAGTTTGGAGCTGCTCACCATTGGAGCTTCTCAACTATCTTCATCACTTGGAGGTATTGTTATTGCAAGCGCTTGCTTGCCCCCATTTTCAAAACAAATTTATTTTCTATATTTTTCTTGTTCTTGTTTTTTAATTCAAAAATGCACATGCTAGTTTAGTTTTAGTTTAGATTTAGTTTATTGTTTTTGCTTAATATTGAAACTGCTGCTACTAGTTAGCAGGTGCCCATAGCACTAAGCTTGGTTGCAAAACCAAGCCAACACTCATCCATTTCAAATGCTCCAATCTGCCCACATAGCACATTTTACAGTACTAAGATTCCAGCATTGTTTACAGCCATAGGAAAATTTTACTATTTAAAATGCACATTTGAAAAAGTCTTTTTAAAAATTTTCAGAAATTGAAAGAAGGATTTATTTGCATTTTATCTAGATTAAAATTTTGTACTGTTTACTTCCTTCATATTTTGCCCATAGCAATTTTTGAAAAAGAAATCCATTTATTTCTTAAAGAAGCTATATTATTTGATTTCCTATTTCAAAAGATCCTTTGTTTTTTGAATAGTCTTTGCAAAGCACTTAATTTCCATTTATTGAAAAAGTCACATTATTTGCTTTTCTATTTTCAAAAAATCCTTTGTTTTTTGAATACTTAGCATTTACTTTTTCAATTTCAGTTTAAAATATCACACGTGCACCCACTCAAACACATAATTTAAACTGGGCCTTAAAACTTACCCTAATTTCAACCCACTTTTAACCCCACTTGGGGAGCATTAAAAGAACTTTGTAGCTAGGTAGTATTGAGGGGATAGGTGTTCCAATAACACCCCTCAGTTATTACATCTGAGACATAGTTGTTGTCCATTAGGGAACCAAAATCTTCTAGTATTTATTGGCACGGTCACAACCGGTTTATGGGAAGGCCTCTCCCCTAGGAGGGTTGAAGTCGCGAGGATGGTTCCGGAAGCCTGAGTGGAATACCGAAATACATTCAGTAACCGAAGGGCTACCATTCGCAGTTCTTGGGATATCCCTGTATGGGGGTATTGCGGTAAAAGGACCAAACGGTAGATTTACCTTTTCTCGACGTGTAATGAACGGAGTATCCTAGTTGCCATTCTTTAGGATTGACTACCCGGTGTCCCTCCCGGTAGGGGGATATCTAGCCGTTGACTCAACACTCAATATTGTCTGACTTGGATTTCATCACCTTGCAAAGAATATCGTTTGTTGGTTCACAATACTTTTAGTTAGGTGTTTGCATGATTCAATGCACCTTTGGTCTAGTTACACCTATTTTTTCTAGAAACTGTTTGCATGTTGGTACTCTGACCATTTTTTGCATCCCTCCACTTATTATAGCACAGCTGCTATAATAAGTGCCTTTTTTGAGGTTGATTTTTTGGCCTGAGAGCCTTCATTTTCACTCCCCTTCTTGCACTCTTGGTTGCATTAGGGTTTTGAGTTTTTTATACATTACCATTTTTCACATAAGATTTTTACACAAAAAGCTTATTTCTCACCATTGAGAATTTTAGACGCTCTCGTCGTCTTGAGGGCGAACTCCCAGAGTTCAGTCTACTTGGCTCGCCACGTCACCGATGTCGAGCCTTATCCCTTGACTCGACACATCGTCGGTCAAACAGACAGTCATCCGATTCTGACACACCTCACTTCAAATTTGATTTAGAGGCAGAATCTGAAAACCCTACCGAGTTATTACCAACCAACCTCATGGCTGGGACACAATTCGACCCACTTTTTACCAGCACCATAGGTGATACATCCACAGACCCTTCTGCTGCGGTGCCATCCATGGCAACCACCACCCACCTAGGTATGCCTAATATGGCAGACACTCCACATTTAGGAATGCCCAACACAGGGCCACCTCCTGTTATAGGAATTCCCAACACAGGGCCACCACCTGTTATGGGTATGCCCAACATAGGGGTCACACCCCCTCTGATTACCACAACCCATATCCCAGGAATCCCTACTGCTATTCCTAACCGTGGTGTAACCCATGTTGCACTTGGAAACGCTGGCCCTTACCAGACCACAGCTATTGGAGGACATATACCTTCAATACCTAGCATACCTTTAGGCGCTACTGGACCCCCACATCATACCACCATGACTAGTCATATCCCAGTCACTATGCCACATTCATCTGCTAGCTTACCATGCATGGCGAGTCTGAACTTACCAGACTTATCCAGGCTCACCAATGATCCTATCAGACACGATCCTGCGTGGCCTCAAATGCCCACCAAAATCCCCTCCGACATCCCTAAGTTTGAGGGCAAGGCAGGTGAGGACCCACAGAACCATATCATGTCCTTCCATCTATGGTGTTCCTCCAACTCCATAGTGGACGACTCAGTCCGCCTCCGTCTGTTACAACACACCTTCACTGGCTCTGCAGTTAAGTGGTATATCGAGCAGCCCCATGGGACGCATGCCACCTTTACCTCCCTTGCCTCGACCTTCCTGCAATTCTTCCAGTTACCTGTCCGCTATGATGTGGGAGTTGAGATCCTACTGTCTTGCAGACAGAACACGGCCACCCACATCACTGACCACATTCATGAGTGGCGTCAACGTCGAAGCCTCTGCAAAATCAAGTTAGGCGACCGTATCTTCTTAGATTGGTTTCTCAAATCCCTCCTCCCTCTCATTGCGAAGGATGTGGCATCCGAACGACCCCAGTCTGAAGAAGAGGCCATCCTCAAAGCCCAACAGTTTGACCTCATTTACGCCCAGTCGGGTTATCTGTATACCATTATACCAGACGCCCCTCGGGGCGAGTCATCCCAACATGATGCACCAGGGGCATCCCATGCCGCTGATGGCATCGTTGGTCGTATGGCCTCACATCCCCAACCCTTTTCCATTGAACATCCTAGCCATGGTCCCGACCTTTCATGAGATACATCTCAATCTGGAGCAACCAGTTCATATGCTCCCATGGCACATCACCACCATACCCATGGACCTTCATGTCCACCTCAGTGCTTTGGTCATGCACCACCTACATACGCCCCCCCAGCTGCACCTCAACCAATGT
Source organism: Larix kaempferi (assembly GCA_027924585.1). Lineage (NCBI taxonomy): Eukaryota > Viridiplantae > Streptophyta > Pinopsida > Pinales > Pinaceae > Larix > Larix kaempferi. Next base: position 1,799,480 of record BSBM01001018.1, read on the forward strand.
ATTACCTGCAGAAAGCTGCGACAGCTAACCCAACACCTCCAATAGCTCAGGGTTACCAACAACCCCAGCAGGTAACTGGACCACCTCCAGCCCCGCCTACTTATTATGCACCACAACCTGCTCCCGCACCTGCGGCGAACCAAAATCCTCCCACTGCTCAAGGGCAAGTGTACACACAGCACAACCAGCCCCAGCACCAGAACAACCAGCGCAACCAAGGTGCGCAATAGAACTGTGGAAGAGGACGTAACCGCGGTAATAACCAACAACATCAGCAAGGTCCTCCACCTCCCAATCCTCCGCAAAATAACAATGCTGCTCCTCCCAACCGCAATCCGGATCGTAATCCCAAGCAGCCTAAAAATAACAACCTCAGAACAAACCACCCTTGTTCTATCTGCGGGGTCTATGGTCATTACACGCATTCTTGCCCACATTTGGAGCGAGCTCGGCAACTCTGGACCGACGATGCCCATCGTCAAGGGCAAGTGGCTCCTTAGCCGCCACCCAACCCTCCACCACCTCAACATCAACCTTTGGTGCTGCAAAACCCCTTTCCAAACCAAGGTGTAGTGAACACTTAACCATTAGCTCCCCCTCAAGGCAGCGTGCCACCACAACAGATCACTTATGCAGCCCCTGATCAACCCATGTTTGATTCAGGTACTCACCACTTGTTGATGATGTCAACCGCCGATGCCAACCTCCAAACCCATCGAAACCAATATGGCTCCACCTCTGAAGCCCCTCCCGCCGACAAGAACACTAACGTTCATCCCACAGATCAAACGTTACGTATACCTCCGGCTCCACTCGATGGCGCTTCTAAAGCGCCTCTCTTCCCACTTCGTCGCATCAACAGTAATCCCAATGCTCGTGCTGCGTCAAACTATAACATTGTAGATGACTTAGCCTAGTCTCCTGCAGCCATGTCTGCTTTAGAGGTATTGAAAAACTGTCCTTCACAGCGTAAGACTTTACTCTCCACCATCGGTGCTATTGACCCCAATGATTCACAGCTGATCGCATTCGATTCAGACCAGTCCGAACCACGCTTACCATCTACTTTAGCGTTCCAAGTTTCCATTTCCGTTCGGAATCTTGTCATCCATCGATGCATTATCGATGAAGGGGCCTCTACATGCGTCATGTCTACATTCGTTTGGCAGAAGTTGGGATCCCCTACTCTCAAGCAGTCCACCACTGCATTGCGAGCCTACGACAGCCGTTCGGCACAACCCCAAGGTCTCTTAGCTAATGTCCCCATCCAGCTGGCGGGTAAAACCGTGCTCATTGACATTGAGGTCATCAATGCCCAACTCGATTATAACCTCTTACTAGGTTGCAACTACATGTATGCCATGTGGGCAGTTGCCTCATCTGTTTTTCGTACTATGATTTTCCCCCATGAGGGACGCGTGGTCAAGGTCGACCAATTTACCTATTACGACCCCAAGGCCCCCGCCACACCTGAAAATGTTCTCCCCATGGTTGAACAACCTGTTTGTGGTGCAACTACCTCATTCATTTCCTCAGTAGGACCCGGACTTTACTCCGAGGCACCAATGACTTCTACATTCCAATCTATTCCACCACCGTCACCGGAGACCCACGTCGCTGACCTCTGTACTCTTTCACAGAATACATAAAAACCCGGTAATCAACCACCCTTGTTCCCTAAACCACCATTGGTCCCTAGTCACATCGGCGTTACACCCATCCACACAATCTCCTTTCTATTCCCTCCCTTGAGTGTAGTAAGCGCTCCGGTTATGGCTACCCTTAGTCTCCCCGGGTTAACATTGGGATTACCCGTGTGGTATATTTCGCCTCCCGTTCCTCCGCCGACACCAAATGTCATCCTGCAACCGGTGCAACCCATTGTTACTTCTACCCAACCACCTCCCGGTATCACTACTCCTTCGTCATCGACGAATCCCCCTCCACTCATCAGGCCCACTGGAGGCAGAGGCCCACAGCCATACACGGCGGTACCCCCACCCAAGGCAGTTAAACCTCCCCCCGTATTCCGTGCTCCTCCAAAATGCTCGTTGTGTGATGAGTTAGGCCATCCAACCCATCAGTGTCTACAGTTACCTGCGTTACAGGAGCACATGCAAATGCTTGACGATGACCCCAACATCCCGATTGTCAAAATTGACCCAAACCCCATGCCTCGTGACAAATCACTGTGTACCAACCACCCATGTGAGATATGCGGTATTTACGGCCACTACTCACATCACTGTCCTGACATCCCAGATTACAGAGCAGCTCTCTACGAGATGAATAATTTGGATCTTGAGACGGTGCCCCCTACTATCGAGGAGATCTACCCTCCTGCATCATCCTCATCCGGAGAGATTAACACCATTTATATGATCTCTTCGACCACCCAAACCTCGTCAACTGACTTGACCACTCACAGCTCCCGCAGTGATAAAGAGATTCTAGAGGCTACTACTGCCCCGAATTATCCCTGGGAAGACATGCACCATCGTTCATACTTCCTCCCAGAAGAGACCTCATCCACCACCGCTACCCAATTCGCGGTTGAGTCCAAATATTTCCTTCCTACTAAAGTCGACTGGTTGAAGGATCCTATTCCTACTCCTGATGCCTCTGAGGAAAATAACATGGCCAATATTTCTCCCATCATCCACATTGACATCTCTGACCCACCTGGTGCTCTTCATACCATTACATTAGGAGCCTCCCACAGTGAGCATGAGATCAGGGAATACCAAAAACTGTTTTAAGAATTCACTGATGTCTTTACTTGGTCAGATACCGAAATGCCTGGCCTTGACCCCGCCATTTATATGATCTCCACTGGATACCCCTCTGTCCGATCGGCCCCTTCCATTGATCCAGTTCTCACACATGTTCCACTCTGCTACATCGGTTTCGCTGATGGGGCAAGCCGTTGGTCCCCCAATCTGGCCTCCGCAACTTGGGTAATATATTCCCCTTCACATGAGTTGATCCACATCGACGGAGTGTGTTTGGGTGCCGCTACCAACAACCAGGCTGAATATGATTCCATGACCGGTCTCTTGGCCACAGCTCTCCAAATGATCATACGTCACGTTAACGTTTTCCTGGACTCACAACTCCTTGTTTACCAACTCAACAATGATTACCAGGTACGTGATCCCTATCTGTTCAGAAAATTTTTGCACACTAAACAAATGATTCGACAGTTTGAATCCATTTCATTCACTCATGTCCCAAGAAACCTCAATAGTATCGCAGACCATATGGCCAACAACATTCTAGACTGGCACACTAATCACATCATACCAAAACAAAATATGCATCCACGGGCATATACCAAAAACAAAATGTGCATCCACATGCATACCATGTGCCTCCACGGGCATACAGAAAATCAAACATGCCTCCACGGGCGAACATAAAGACAACAAGTGCATCCATGTGCATACACGACTATAAACCAACATCATATATATATATATATACATCATCGTATAGTCAAAACATGTCATAGGTGCCCTCAGCACCCAATATACAAAAAATACATCAGCCGTACAAAATGGTGCTTCCCCATATGCTCGTCAGCATTTGGGGGCAAATACATATCATCTAGTCATCAGGGTCCCTGGGCTCCTCTGGCGCCTCCTCCGCGGGCCCCGCCGGATCATGGCGAGCCCGAACTCTCCGCTCTGCTGGCCCGACTGGATCATCCCGTAGACGGATCCTCCTCTCAGCCGGCCCTGCTGGGTCATCCCGAGCACCATCCCTATGCTCTGCCACAAAAACCACTGTCCTCAACAAGAGCGACCGCCACTCACGTGGCGCACCGAAGCAACGCTCCACGATGTCCCAGTCCAAGTCTATCTAGCCATCCTCGGGGAGTCTAGCTAGAATCATGTCAAATGTCTGTCTGACACCCTCTATGGAATCATCTCCAGGGCCAACCCCTCACCCACGAGCCACAAATCCTCCACCACGTGGAGGTGGTACCGCTGCTGGAGGTTGAGCAACCACCATCGCCCGCCCCCAACGAGCCACGTAGTCGGCCGGTGGTACAGGCCCAACATCTGTACAATGCAAGTAAACCATCATATACATATCTAACTATAATCATAAACAAATCACATGATATAGTAGCAAGTAAACCACAAAACATACCGTCTAAACCCCAGGCCTGTCCCTGGGCTCGAGACATCTTTGGGTCGCCTCGGTAGTCCATGCCAGCATATGGGTAATCCTTAATCACCAGGGGCATCTGCTCCCACTGCTCATATACCTCCTCCGTAAAAAACCCGCGGACACCACCACCGCCACGAGGCATCATATGCCCCCACCGCACCATGCGCGGCTCGCTCACCAGACCATCACGAATGGGCACCCGTGGGGGCAAGGTCGGCACCCGCTCGAAGAAAAAACAGCATAGAAAGGAGGCATATCAAAACTCTCCTCCCTCTCGACAGCACTTTTCCAGATCTCTCCGAACACCAGCTAGAAACATCTGACCCCACGCATAATAGGTCCCCCGAAGAACAGAGTCTACCATCATCATTTGTCCCCCTGACAAACGATGTGGCGCCGTGGCACCCAGCACCCGCAGCACACATGCCCCAACAACCCTCATGTCCCACTCCCGTAGTGATCACAGACTCAACGCGCTGTTCTGCAAAATGGCCCCATCAACACAGAAGTTCTGCAGCAAATCCTCCATATCAACACCTGGCAGGATCCTCGGCAGAAGATCTCCCACCTCCCCTAAACGAGGCAACCCAGTGAAAAAATATACGTCTGTGATGGTGATCTCCAACCTCTGTCCCCCAATCATAAAACACCCTCTGCTGGCACCCACCAACTCACCAACTTGTTTAGGAGCCGTCTCACTGAACGCATTGGTGGGATCTGAGCGAACTTCAGAAGTCCACTCACCTCCAGAGTCTGTCGAACCCCCGGATCAGTCTGAATCCTCTGCATCAGATCATCATCTATCTCCCGCTCTCGCCATGAAGTCAGCGGTCTCCTCAACATCCTACCAAAAAATAGAAGAAATTTTTAGCCCCAGCAAAATTTTTTTTTGCAAAAAATACCATCACGGCTTTTTCATCAAAAGTCGCGATGATCATCGTGGCCTCCATACAAGAACCCGTGATGAACATCGCGGGTATTGGCCAGAAAGTCGCGATGAACATTGCGACTATCTCCCATGAACTCGCGATGAACATCGCGGGTTCCAACCTCACAGTCGCGATGAACATCGCGACTGTCAGCCTAAAACCCGCGAGGTTCATCGCGGGAAGAGACCCGAAACCCGCGATATTCCACGTTGGAAGGTCAACGTGGAATTTCACGGCCTTTGGGGGCCCGCCGCCAAACAAAAAAGACATAATTGAAAAGGCTAAGGCAAATAGGGTTACCTGAAACTCGCAGAATTGAAAACCAACGGTCAAATCTCCCAGAAATCGAGAAAGAGCTCTGACTACTCTGCCAAACTCGCACGTAACAATGACACGTCATATGGGCCCCACGCCCTATTTATAGAAATTCCACCATTTTTCAAACATCCATTACGGTCTCATACGACGTTCGTTTCTCAAACTGTTGGTACCATTGGAATCAGCACAGCGAGAACTTCATGATAGATCTTTCCTTTTCCTATTTTCATCAGGTCCATTTTTTTCGACGCCCTCGTCGCCTCGATTTGCATGCCACATCGGTCGTCGTCCATTTTTGACAAGGCTTATATCACCGGATTCAGTTTTCCGCACTCGTGATGATGCTTGAGATCATTTCTCGCTCTCACACCCAGATTTTTAGGGCATTTTTCCATGCCCCCTCGTCGCCTCGATTTGCGTGCCACATCGATCGTCATCCGTTTTCAACGAGTCTTATATCGTCGGATTCAATTTTTCGCGCTCATGATGATGCTTGAGATCATTTCTCGCTCTCACCTCCAGATTTTTTGGACATTTTTCCAATGTCACCCATCACCTCGGTTTACGTGCCACATTGGCCGTTGCCCCTTTTTGACAATCTTTATGTCACCGGATTCATTTTTCTGCACTCATGATGATGCTTGAGACCTTTTCTCGCTCCCATCAATCCCTTTTTGCTCGGTATAATTTTACCCCTTTTTCCGGCCGAGCAAACCCTTTTTACGAAAAAGGCACTTATGGAGTTTCTGTTAAGCTCTTTTCTGACTCCTAAAACAATGAAAAGATCGTCGAGCAACCTTGCTTCCTTTCATGCTCGCTAAACGTATCTGAAAGGGTGTCTACCTGGTATAAGTTTACCCCTTTTCCGGACCTTGTAGACTAATTACGAAAAAGGAATACTCTAGTCACATCGGCTAGAAGAGTTCTCCATTTTGCATCATTTTATGCTTTTTCGGGCCTTGGAGACTAACTTACGAAAAAGAACACCAATGGAGTCGCCTTACCGCTTTCAAACTCTCTAAACATGAAAGCGACCGCGAGCAATCACCATCCTGGGCTTGTAAAACCAACAGGACAGTAATTATAACCACTGCAGAGTCTTCGAATCGCTTTCAGACTCCTTAAACATGAAAGCGACCATGAGAACGAACAGTCCTGGGCTCACAAAATCCACAGGACAGTACCATTTCAGAGCACACTTTTATCCCTTCTTGGAGCTCATTAAAACTACGAAGAAGGACCCAATGGTGCTTCTCGGTGCCACAACAGATCATGTCTACTCATAGGGAAGCTTCCCCATTATGGTCTCCTTTGTTCAGAGTATTCTGCAGTATGTCACCCTGAGAATCCCTCGACAGCACCCATCAGCTTGACCCCCCCAGAGTCAAACATACCCTTCAGTCCTTCAAAGCAATGATACCCACACCTACAAGTCAGTTCCTTACGCTGCCAGTTCAACCATGTCATCATGCTCTGAACAAAGGAAGTTTGAGTCTACCCATTGACCCCAGTTACTTCCCATCCCCACAAGTATGTCAGTCCTACCATCAGTACTACCACACTTCAGTTCTACACCTCGCGCTCCTATCAAGGAAACATCATTGCCTTGTTAGTTGTTGGTCTCCCTCTGTCGACGACAACCAAATTTATTCCAGAGGATAGACTTAGAGGTCCCTGTGTCTTGGACTCATCACCATTTATGATGAGTGCCTACGAATCATTTCGAGAAGAGTCCTCAGTACTTCTCCAAATGGTTGTTTCTCACATGCTTGACTTCAACACCTTGATCGCATCGTTGAGACTCGCATAGGGTGTTGGTCCTTTCAGTTATCAGTCGAAGACCCCGGATACCTCCCGACTCCTCCACATTTGAGAGTCTACTTATGGATACAACCAGTTACACCTTTTTCTATAGATATCCGGGTTGCGCATGGCGACAGTATTCAGATGTACACTAGTCTTATACTCCCTCGAGTATACAGTCACATATACTTCCCAGAGATGGCTCATATTCATTGAGTCCCTACAGATGTTGGACACCTTCAGTTTCAGCAGTTCATCAGTTATTCTAGTGTATCAGTTATTGAGATCAGTCATGTCATGATCATGAGTACATCCCAAAATAATGTCCCCTCTGGACCATTATGATGTACCAGTAAATTTTTTATGTATTAGATCCCCCTTCTTGGGACTAATTGTTATGTATATGTCTTGATACGAGCATGGGTATGCCCGCCTTGTCCATTATCATGATTATTCCTCATTCATATTGAGGCCATGTAATATTGTTTATTTTTTGCAGCTTCCAAGGGCCGCAGATCCAGTCTCCAATCGGTCTCTTCTCCTCCCCAAAACCCCAGAAAAAAGAGAAAATAACTATGATGTCTATCGGCCATACGATGAGCTCCTGCCCTCACACATCAGGGGGCAATGTGTTAACACCTAAAAAGTGCTCACTAGCTCATTTCCTTATTCACATGACCCATTTGTCCACTTTTCCACCATCTGAGCCTCTAAAGCCAACAAAAGGTCACCAAAAGACCTTAGTACACCCCTTTTCCCACTCAAAAAAGATTATTTTTCCTAAAAAAGCATAAAAAACCCTCAAAAAGGGTCCAAAATTCCCAAAAATATTAAAAAGGGAATAAAAATGTTAATTTTATTCAAAAAAGGAAAAAGGAGGGAAAAGTACCTAAACCATGTTGGTCAATACCATTGGTTTCCACAAAACCACAAATGGTATTCCCCACCACCAAAACCTATAAAAAGGTGGTAGGGGCTCCTCATTTCACATCCATCCATATTCCTATCCTCATGCTGCCAAAATCTCCCTTGAGTTTTTGGCCATTGTAGCAACCTTGGAGAAAGGACCCTTTGGAGTTTGGAGCTGCTCACCATTGGAGCTTCTCAACTATCTTCATCACTTGGAGGTATTGTTATTGCAAGCACTTGCTTGCCCCCATTTTCAATACAAATTTATTTTCTATATTTTTCTTGTTCTTGTTTTTTAATTCAAAAATGCACATGCTAGTTTAGTTTTAGTTTAGATTTAGTTTATTGTTTTTGCTTAATATTGAAACTGCTGCTACTAGTTAGCAGGTGCCCATAGCACTAAGCTTGGTTGCAAAACCAAGCCAACACTCGTCCATTTCAAATGCTCCAATCTGCGCTGTGAGTCTCATCTCTCTTCCAGTTCTAGCATGACTCCCAATCTGATGAACAGCACGCTGCGGTGTATTCATCGAAGCAGATTGCTGACATTGATCCAACAGGCGTTGGAGTTCCATAGTTGCTTTTTCATTGCGCAACAACTTTAAGCAGTTTCTCAGGAAAGCATGAACACTGCCTAGTGCATCCTCCTCCTCAGGCCTTCCAGATGTAGTGGCCTGCTCTTGTACCCAGTTCTCTTGAGGCGGCACATGTGATCTGATATCATTATGCGGAATTGCTACAGAACTTGAAGCTCGCGGATCTGAGAAATACTCTTGAGCTTGCTTGAATGCTTCTTTTTGCTTCTACAGGTCAAGCGGGGATGACTTAATATTAGCGCGGCGCACCCATTGCGTCGTTGGCTTTCCAGTTCCTGACTCTGGCGCACCAGTGGTTGCTCCACTGCGCGTCACTATATTAACTGTAGGATCTGGTTCCCTTTTTTCTGCTGCAATCAACTGAATATTTTGGTTAACCTGTGGCTTCTTTTCTTGCATCTTGGCCATCAACGGAGGGCATTCTTCAATGATATGATCATAAGATTTATAGTATCTGCAAATGGTTGTAGGATTTTGGCAATCCCTTGCATAATGGCCTTGAGCTCCGCAGTTATAACAAGTGATCTGTCCTCTTCCTCGACCAAAACCTGCTGCGCGTCCACGGCCCCTGTAATTCCCTCCTCTGCCTTCGCGAGCTTGGTCATACTGTGGACCTGCTGTGGGTCCTTGTGGTTCTGACTATACTCTATAAACATCATGTTTTCTTTCTATCATGAGATCATATGCTCTACAATTGTTCTCATCATGGCCTACTGATTTATAGAAATTGCAATATAGATTCTTTGGAGTTTGTACATATTTCTGTAGCAAGTGACACTCTTGTGGTATGTGGCCTCTAGTTCTACAGATTTCACACCAAGGCCCCTGTGCCTGTGGTAAAGGGTTAGGTGCTCCAGTTGCAATATAATCTATGAAAATAGGACAATGGTCCTTTGAATGTCCTTGTGCTCTACACTTTGTACACCAGATTTCTTCTTTGACATCCTTTCCTTTCTTAATGTCATGCACTTGCAAGGTTAGGTTTGCTATCTAGTTCTGCAACTGCGCAACATCGTTGCTTGTTCCAGCAATTGGTGAAGCTTCTAGTTTCATAGCCATCTCTAGAGCTTGTTCTTGTGTAATGAGATTATGTTGCATCAAAGGAAGTCTAATGTGAGGAAGCAGCGCAGCAATGAACCATTCCTTATGTTGCTGCGGTGCAAACTCAAAGCTTACTTGATCTATTAAGGCTTTGAACTTCTGGTCAAAGTCCCATACTGACTCTGTAGGTAACTTTTTTATGTCTTTGAGTTCTTTTATACACTGTGACTCTGATTTAGGTTTCTTGAATTCTTTAAGCATATCATTTCTTACATCAACAAGCGTCCTATTCTATGCTGCTGAGTATTTCATAAACCAGGTTAAGGCTCTCTCTCTTAGTGTGGTTGCTAACTGAACCAGCTTAACAGCGTCATCATTAATTTGCTTAATCGTCCAAATGGCTTCACATAGGAACCAGTGCTGCTCAGGGTCTTCTAGCCCTGTTCCTCTAAAGGTTGGTAGCTTCATGTCATCACCCATCCTTCTTGCGCTAGGTTGACGTGGAGGTGCTGTGGCACTGCCTCCGGGATGGTTAAACAAAGGTGGAGCTGAGGTACTAGAAGTACCGTGCGGGCTACTAGAAGGTGTTACTGCGGGGTTATGCTAAGCCTCGTCTGGCTTTTGCGGTGTAAAAGGGTGATAAGAGATATGAGCACTCCCTTGTCTCTCTATATGGCTCGCTCTAGGAGCTCGACTATCTTCTGGGATAGACTCAAAGGAATGTTGGTCAAGGCCTACTTTATATCGTTTTCCACTACGAGTGCAACCAATAGCTTCAAAATCACTATCAGAATCTGCGGACATTACTTGTCTATGCTATTCATCGGAAGCTATGCATAGTTTTCCTTTTTCATATAAGAGCATTTTAATTGACAGGTTCAGAGAATTTAAGAAATTACCCCTGTATGCTTTGAAGAAGCTCCTCTCAGCCTCGCTGAAGCTCTTTCTCGTATCTACCACAAACTCGGTAATGAATCCTTCCAGCAGACTATTCAACCAAAAGTCTACTGCGCGGGACACAGGATTATCTACTCGCTTCACAGTGCTAACTAGCTTAGGCGACCAAACGATAGGTTGATCAACATGCACAGTGGGTTGAGTATTTGTTAGCTTGGATACCCACTCATGCAACTCGATTGCAAATGTTACAAAGAAGATTTCGTGAAGGTCAGTATAAATATGCTTCTGCAACCAGTCTTCTGTCTGAAGCCTAGGGCTTCTATTTTCACGTTCAGCGAACTCGCTCACCTTTGAATCAAACCACTCTTGAATTTCTTTAGCTATAGGATTCCAGTATCGCATTGCCTTCAAAATAATAGGGTTAAATCCGGCGGTGGAACCATTTGCTGGCTTCCTTTTTCTCTAGGTTTCGCATTAATCTGGCACGAGGCCGGAATAACAAGTCTCAAGGCAACGAAACCATTTGTTGGCTCCCTTTTTCTCTAGGTTTCGCATCAATCTCGCATGTCGCCGGAATAACAAGTCTCAAGGCAATGGAACCATTTGTTGGTTGCTTTCTGGACAGACCCGGGTTTTCAGGATGCGCAGCAACAAACACCCCTTGGCTCACTGGCCCTCTCGGCAATGAGCTGCGCAGCAGCCCGAAGTCTCACCTGAAGTGGCTATGGGGGGGCTAAGGAATCAGGTTTCCTTAGCCTAGTCGATGTGGAGACTAGTCCTCTCCCTTCCCAACTGGGAGGATACTTTGGAGCGGAACGTCTTACTCTTCCGCAGACCTCACTGCGCTACGTGCGTGAACTCACTCTTCCTTGCCTTGTTGCACAGTATCTCCGCGTCTGCGCACGAGGCGTTTCTCGCTACGTCAGATACACTATGTATCGTTTCTACTCTCGCGCCATAGCGCAGTAACACACTCCTTAAGCGTTGCGGCGATAATGTTCTTACAGACTCCTCCGTCAGTGCATGAGTATAACTTCTAAGGGAGTTTCAAGGACTTACTCTATATACTCATTCATAAAGATAACGAAACATTCATGTAAACATAGATAGTAAAACATAGACATGCATTCACGCAAAACATCACCATAACAACTAGAATCATGTGGTTCGCCTCCACGGGGAAATCACGTCCACGGGAGTTGTATCTTATATTATCTCGAGAGGAAAACTACACAGTTCCGCTGCGCACACAGCTGCAGCTTTAGATCTTTATGGGAAACTCCACGCACACAACTGGGAGCCCTTCTCTTAGATATACTCTCTTCTACAAAGATTACAATGACTCATACATCAACTTAGACTGTCTGCAAACTCAGGGACTAGCTCTACAGCTATCCAACTCTCTAATTCCTTCTATCTCTAATCTATCCAACATCTAACCCTTTTCCCTTTACAATTGCACATATATATAGGTGGCCCTGAGGGTCGCACCTTTACAAAACTATGGGCCTTTCCCCAACAGTGATCCCCAAAAACCCTAACCATTGACATGGCTAGGTGTACTGTAGGCACCCCCTTGCAGTCACGTCGCCGCTTCCTGGAGGCTCCGTGATTTTCGGTGCAGATCGCGGGTATGGGCGACGCTTCATCATTCTCTACTCCTCGTCCTTTGCCTTCAATGCTTCGGCCCGTTGCTCTTCCTTGGTCCGAGCAACCATAACTTTTGTACTTTTCCTTAAATGAGGGTAGCTGAGCCCTCTATTTCGTCGCTTCATTTATTGTGGTAGCTGAGCTTTCTACTCAACCACATTCACTCTCCTTTGACGTGTGCGCGCAAGCTCCGCGATTTTCGGCCCGTAATCTGCGCTGAGCTCGTCCATCTGGCGCCGTACCACGCACTGTTCACTTCTGCCCAAAATTGGTGCTTTTACTCAAAATTAGCATTTTTTCCCTTCAACACTTGTGCTTTTTCCTCAAAATTCGCAGCTTTACTATAGCTGCGGCCTATGCTCCAACAATGGTGGACACCTTCAGCTACACAATTACAAAGGATACAAATATTTGGACCCATTGTACTCTTCTTACTTAAATTATCCCAAGACAGGATATGATTCTCCAAACATAACCACGAAAAATACTTTATCTTATATGGGTAACAACATTTCCATAGAGCTAGGTGCCACTGGTTGGACTCTGAAGTAATGGAAGAACCATAAATTGCCTCATATGCTTCTTTAGCAGTTGCAGTTCCATAATTTGTGTTCCATGCCCAGGCCAAAATGTACTCCTCCTCACTAAGTATAATACCAATTTGATTGAGACCCGAGATGAAGTTGGACCATTCCACAACCAGTTCACCATCCAAGCCCAAATCAGAAGCTGAAAACCAGTAAGAATTACATAGATTGAAATTGGGATTTCTAACATGAGCAAGTCTGATGTAGCCTGGATCTGATAAGCAAGATATCAGTTCCATAGAGAGCTTATAAAAAATTTCATCCCCAATAAAAGGGTCAATCCCCCAACACCACCGTAAAGCCATTCCCAATTTTCCATCTGAGCCAAGCACCCAACCAACTAAAAGTTCTTGAAAATCCATGCCATATATTTTAAGTCCGAGAAACATTTTTTATCTCCTTTCTAACCAATTCTTCCACTATGGATTTTTTTAAATATTTTTTTTCTTGAACACATCACTCCATAGGCCCATATCAAACAAACCCCTCCATAGAATTTGCAATCCCAAATATTGATTGAACCAGAAAATGTTTTTTATTCCTTGTCCACCCATATGTTTAGGCCTATAAATCTTCTCCCAGTGCACCAAATAAAAAATTTCTTTGTCTGTTTGCCCCAAGCATAAAAATTCATCATTTTCTTCCTAATTCTATGCAAGATAGATGTGGGGATCCTAAAAATTGACATCCAATAAACATGTATACTTTCAAGTACAGACTTAACTAATATTAGTCTACCCCCTAGGAATAGCCATTTAAAACACTACCAGATCATTCTTTTATCCACCTTTCTGGGAAGCCACAACTAGCCTTTAGCGAAATAACAGTTAGGCTTTAGATAATATCCCAAATACTTAAAACCCTTGTCAATGTGCTCCAACTAGTAAGGGAAAAGACACAAAACCTGATTTAATACATCATCCTTGACAACATTTTGTAATAGACAAGATTTCTGAAAACTCACCTCCATCTCTAAGGAATTACATAAAAGATTACTAATATCATAATAAGTACTCCAATCCTCCCTTGTATCATTCCGAAATACCAGTACATCATCAACAAACAATGAATGTGTGATATAGTGTACAAAGGAGACTTTGATACCAAAGAGTTTTTTTATCCTGCTTAGCTTTCCCTATAAGTCTATTGAGACCTTGAATCACCAAAAGAATAGAAAGGGATATAATGGGCAGCCCTATATGAGACCTCTGGAACTTCTAAAGAACTTGGTAGGGGATCCATTAATAAGAACAAAAAATCTGGCAGAAGTGATACAGGCCATAATCCAGTTAGTAACATCCAAGGGGATCCCGATTTAGAGAAGAAATAGCCTCAAATACACTTAGTCAACTCTGTCATAAGCCTTGTTCATATCCATTTTTAAAATCAAAGCACTCAATTTTTTTGTTTTTATTGAATATAGGCTTTCCTTAGCCACCCCTATGGCATCCAGTATTTGTCTATTTGAGAGAAAGCCAAATTGTTCCATAGACATGCATTTAGTGAGAAAAGGATTGATCATGTTAGATATCATTTTTGTGATGATCTTGTACACTAGACTGTAGAGGGATATGGGTATGTAGAATGAATCTATCTTAGAGCTCTTTGGGATAAGAGCAATAAAAGTAGAATCCAAGGCTCGAGATACATACCCTTTCTTCCGGGTCTCTTCCACTACCTCCAGGAGATCTTGACCAACAATGTCAAAAAACTAAACAAAGAATTCTACAGTCCAACCATCTGGGCCTGGCATTTGTTCCCTTGCAATTTTTTCACGACTGCTTCAATATCCCCCAAGGAGACTTTCTTACCCACCTGTAATCCATCTTCCTATGAGAAACATCTAGGGAAGTCTTGGATTACCTTGAGTTGCGAGGCAATATTTAATTTCCCAATATCTTTGAAGATGGTTTTGAAATGTCTCACAGCCTCATCCTCCAACTTATTTGAGAGGAAATCATATGATCATTTGGGTCCTTCAAGTCCCAAATTTCATTAATGATTCTACGATGATTTGCATACTTCTGAAAAAATATTGTATTACATTCCCCTTGTTTAATCCAAATGTCTCTACTCTTCAGCCTCCAAGATTCTGCCTCGATATTCAGAATCTTTTTTATCTTATCTTCCAACACCATCAAAAGTTCCTTTTCATTCCTTGTGAAACAACCAGAATAATTTTCAGTGAATAGAAAATTATTTTTCTCCTCAATTTGAAATAGTTCCAGCCTAAGACACTTTTTCTTCTCTTTTTCCCATTGGACAACCACCTGCTTAATATTTTTGAGTTTCTTCATCAGCCTATGCATGGTTGTATCTTTAGGATCAGAAACAAAGGAAGTCTAAAAGTCCCTTACCAACCTGAGAGAGCCTTCATGTTCCAACCATACATGATTAAATTTGAAGGAAAAATGCACGAATTTCTTTTCAACGTCAATTTGTAGACATATCGGAATATGATCAGAGATTCCATAATTAATGGACCATGTTCTAAATTTAGGAAAGAGACCATCCAACCCTTTAGATATAAAAAAAACTTTCCAAGTCATTTAGATATGGAAACCTCCCCAACCATGTCATTTCTCTAGGTAGGATACAAAGGAGAAGGAGCCACATCTATGAGGTTATTTTCTTGAAATAATTGGCAAAAAAAAGGTCAAAAAGTGGATTCAGTATGGAAAAAGACCCCCATACTTCACTAGCATATAAAATCAAGTTCAAATCACCTCCAAGAATCAAACAAGGATCCAGGAGTATACTGTTGTCACCCATAACTTCCCAGAACTCATGTCTCCCTAAATAGGGGCCATAATAGTTTAGAACCCTAATTATCTCATCGAAACCTATGATCTTCCCCTCCAGTAGGATGCCTGCAACAGTTTTGTAAGGTTTAAGATCAACTACCAAGATGTTCCATATGACAAGTAAACCCCCAGAAATACGAAGTTTCTATGAATAAGACATTGCATGCAATTCAAGAACAAGGACATGTCTTAAAGGCATAAAAATGGTTTAAACTGTCCACTGCACCTTGTCCCTCTATTCTTGCTGCATTTCCTGATCTAGGTGGATCTCCCAAAATGAACAAATTTTAAAGTCTTCAAATTCTAAACAGAAGTATGTAGTTATATAGGGCTCGCCGAGAGCTTTCTGGCGATGCTCGTTTCATAAAAAACGGACTCTGGATGCAAAATTTATTGCGTTGTGAATTTTCAGCAAAATAGGTAAAAATGGCCACTACAAGGAAAAGGCCCTGTAGCGGAGGTCATAACGGATGTTTTTAGTGTTACAAGATTGGAAAAATTGTCAAAAAAACCTTCTCTACAACCTCCTCTATTAGTAGCATATGTTTTTATGGAGGTGATAACGGATACAATTTATAACTAAAAAATTCTCGACGGCTGGAGGTTTTAGCGGAGGTTAGATTACTGGTGCGCACAACATAAATTAAGCGCACTGGGGCATTTTCACCTATGACGCACAAGTATTGTATACTTAGAACATATGCACCGGTGCACTCAAATAGAACAAGAACCAGAAAGAATCAAATTGCAACACTGCATTGGTGCTTAAGTATATTAAATATGCACCAGGGCGTCCATACAAAATAAAAGCACCGGTGCAATATTTTATGTCATACACACTGTACATATTTTCATTACATTTAGATTTAACGGTGATGTACATTCATCCGGCCATACCAGTGCATTTCATACACGAACACACTGGTGCATTTAATAGTAGAACGCACCAGTGCTTACAAAATATCAACCTGGCTCGGTGCATTTAAACACATGGAACACATCGACAGGCTTAAAAACTAAAAATTGGTTCGCATAAGATATGATCTTTCTCGGTGCGCATAAGCAATCTACCTGCACCATTGCGATTCATATAATAATACCCACAGGTGCACAATGTAATAAGCGCACCGGTGCTCAATTATGTAAACGCATCGGTACTCAATTATGTGAACGCACCGGCTCTTAATGTTATACACGCACATGTGCGTAATTTTCGTCTATACGCACTGGTGCGCAATGTTAGTATAGGAGCCCCGGTGCAACATATATTAGTAAAAGCACCGAATATGATTATTTTAAGAATGGTTACTGATATTTCATTCAAATATATATATTTTTTTTTAATTCCATTATTCATCTGAAATTGAAATATTTGTTGATAGTAAAATTCATTTCAATTTTAATTATTGAAATTGTTTGTTTGGATTAATTTCTTATATCATAGATGCAAGAATCTATTATAATATGTAATCATCCATACATTTAATTACCAATTTACCATTTACGAGTGTTGCGTGCAAGTGAATAATTTATTTTTGCTCCATCTTGAATGAAAATATGTATGTATTTTTTTATTGAAAAAAAAATACCAATGTTCCATTTCACGTGTTCCGTTTGACAATAATATTGAAGAATACAATAGAATAAAAAAAAAAATATTATTATTATATATATATATATATATAATCAATAAGAGTGCCTTTGTCATACAAAATATGACAACATAGAGGCAACAATAATCAAAATGTCAACATGCATGTAATTATTGTTACACTTATTGGTAACTCGTCTTTGAATTCAGACACTATGTCTAGTACATTATTATACAAAATGTCTGATTTTCACAAACAATTATTTCAAAATATACAACAAGCTACAACAGCTTGCATTAACATCAAAATTAAATACGGAGCATCATTCTTCGTTGGAACGGTTTTCAGTGCTCGAGCCACTTGCATCAATTGGGTTATTTGGAGGAATGTTTTGTTGATTGGCTCGATTGTTTTCCTCTTCTTCATCTTCCATCTGTAAACATAAAAATAAAGTATACTGAGTGTATCTACATTTCCAGCGGGAAGAATGAAAAATAAATAGATAATATACACTATTATAAATTGAAAAACGAAATACCATAGAAATAATAAACTCATGAATGATACACACTCTCAAAACCAATTCTCATGCCTTCTATCAACAAGTCTTATGTTGGATCCACTCCATACTTTGTTTCCTGCAAGTGTTATGCCCGGTCACAAATCATAGATTTAATATAAAAGTTGTTTGTTGTTTTATTAATTATGAAATGAGAGAAGTAAAACAACATAGAGACTTACAAAATCCACAATTAATTTTTGATACGCCAACATATACTCACAACCCTTGCTTAACCCAATGTCAATCAATTCTTCTGATGGCTCCTCTTTGTATGTTAACACTTGTTTGAAGGCATGCAAGGATCGCCAGTGAAAACAAATTAAAAATAAATACATATACCAATCACAACCACTACGAAATGTTTATTTCTTACAACGAAATAAAAAATACTCACAAACTTTGCTATCAACCCCTTTTTTCCTTGTCGTCCTATCTTGTGTGCTGACTGAATTCCATTTTTCTTTCTTTTCTGCAACAAAACAATTGAAAATTAATATTTAATGTCAAATTAATTAATGAAATATATAACATAAACCTAAAAACCAATGATTTTATACATTTGAAGAACGTTGTTGTTTAGATGGCTCTTACTGCGATGCAATTATGTCCATTTCCTTTACCGTCTCCTTGTACACTTTCTTGGATATCCCTACTGGCACATTTCGCATATCACCTCATTCATCCTTTGGGATTCTCTTAATCTTCCTGAAAAAGTAAAATGACATTAAACTATTTCTCTGTTGATATGAAAAATAAAAATGATAGAATTAAAATTATTGAATGAATGACACTTTGTAATAGTTTTAGATACATATTCTACATAGAAATGTTTAGGAATATTACCTTTTGAATTATTCTTTTTTGTTGTTGTATGTTTTTTCTATTGCAAGCCTGACAAGTCTCATTGACCATTGCTCTAGGAACACCTCTTGTAGTTTACATATGACCTGATTCTTTGAATCATTTGATTGGTTTTTGTATTGTAAGTGACAAGTACGTCTGTACGTTCTTTCCACTAAATCCCTCATAGTATTATAAAATTATTTTCCCCTTCTATTAACTTCCAGCATCACTCCAGATGAGCTAAGGACCAATTGATCATCATTTGCATCTTCCATAAAAAAAATCTTATGATGACATTGACTTATGTTGTTATCTATACCTGCATAACATTCATCATATGTGAATTACTTTATTTGAAACATATTAGTGAATATTATTAATTAAGTAGATTATTACTCTAATTTCAATAAAGAATTCATACTGACTTATTTTTTATTCACCTGATTTATCCATCTGTAACTTTTCCATCAACATTTTACGCTCTTCTGGAGTTAGTTTGGTAAGAATCTTATCGAGCTTCCTCATTTTTTGGCACTGCATGTCACACATTAACCAATACATATTAGTTAACTTTGCAAATAATTCAAACAAATTAATTAAAATCACTTGCCTTCTTCATAATTCTCGATGTGCTCCCATCATGTTGATTAAAGTTGTTTTTCATTAAACTCATAGCATGTATTTTCTATCAATAAACAAAATGTACCATTAAATACATAAGCTATCAATATATTATACAAATAAATGACATACCTTCAAAATACGAAACAAAAATATATATTAAAAAAGAATAAATCTGATTTCGGTGCACTTGTATACATTAAATGCCCTAGTGTGTCAATGACAAAACCACACTGGTAAGTTAATTCCAATATGTTGCACCGGTAACAGAGAATCGAAATACTAAAATCAGATTTTTTGTTTTTGTAAAATAATAGAAAAAACTACGCGTTATAGTAAATCTGGTGCATTACAGTAAATGCGACGCACCGAGAACAAAGAAATGAGTCACGAAAAATGACTTTTGCATTTTTATAAAATAATTAAAAATGATGTGGTGCGGTTCAAACTCAATGCATTATTTAGATGAACGCACTGGTGCGTTCTCGTAATACGAACGCACATATTTTGACTCATGCCTTTTTTAATTTAAGAAAAAACAAAACTTGACAAGGCCGACATGGTTACAGATTCGACCAAGAAAGTGGACCCATATCACCCCATGCACAGTAATAATTACATACTTAAAATTTCTATCATGCAGGGTTTGGTTTGATTCACCATACCTAAGAAATTTCGACCCTTGGAACTCTTTCCAGTTGCTCCAAACTCCTTCCACGTAAGTCTCTCTTCCAGAACTCTCCCTTAAATTTTTTGGAAAAATAGTGAGTTACCATTTAGGTTTTTGTCTTTTAAAGACTATTTAGATTTACTTTTCAAGCTTAAAATTTCCACCATTTTTTTTAATTTAGGGAAAAAAGGGTTCGTGCAATTTTTTAAAATTTGATTTTCGACCTTTTCAATATGCCTGTTGTTAAGTCGCACCGGTGCGTACATAAGTAAAACGCACCATCTTTAAAACCCGTACGATTGTCCGTGTAATGTTATGCCGCACCGGTGCGCTTATATGTAGTAAACACATTGGAACGAATTATTTTGTGAAAATGCATGTAGAAGTATCCGCTACCAAATGCAGCGGATGTTTTCCACAAGGGGGGATTTTGCGGATATACTTTAACAATGTGTTTACATTTGCTACGCACCGGTGCGTCTGGTTTGTGGAAGGGCACCAGTGCATTTATGTATGAATAAACACACCGGTTTATTTTGTAAATTCTCTGTTTTTATGTGTCCACTTAAAATTATATATCCGTACTAAATGTCCTTTTACTATTTAACCACACCAATTACAATATTTCATAGTATATATATGTTGATTGTTGATTTGGCTCAAATACAAAAAGAAAAGTTTTTAGTATCAAATGGCCAATTCTTCATATTCCAGCTCATACAATCTTGTTCAAAGTTCGATGAGCTCCCCCATTCCATCCTCGGTAAGTTTAGGTTTTATTTATTTTTTGACTACTTATTTGAATTTATGTTACTTATCCATGTGAATCTGAATATCGATTTATTCTATATTGCAGGATCACAATTTGGGTTCAAGTTTGGATGCACAAGACATTCCACCATTTCAAAACATCGTAATCTCTTATAAGGAGCAAGATATTGAAAGCAATTTGTGGATGAAAATGGGCAGCCACTTTACCATGTCATCTTTAAGCCGCCATCCTCGTTCATCGACGGTAATTCATCACGAGCTGGAACTCTTTTATGACACCCCAGTAGTTTGTGGTTGTTCAAAATGTCAAGGGTTGAAGGAGAACCCTCGGCATGTCACACTCACCCATTATACCAATGATACATTACCTAATTTCGATGGTCTAATTCCCCCTATTGCAGTAAAAAATCCAATAGGTGATATAGAAAAGACACACAGGAACACTTCCTTATGCTCATTTTTGAAAATTTTGGAATCCAAAACAACTATGTCTCATCCTAAATTGATGAACCCCTCGGATTATGTTCAGTCATTTGAAATTTCTAGTGATCCAAAGTATGATATGAATTCCACTCAACCCATCTCTACTAGAAGATCCAAAAAATTTCATGTGTTGAGAGAAAAATGGTCAAAGTACACACCGAGGTCCGTCCAATTATTGGAGGGTTGTGATGATTTCTCCCTTCCTACGAATTTGAAAAGTAAATATCAAACTTCTTACAATCGCGCTTTATATGGCGCTTCGTTGTCCTCTCTACTTGTTCCTGATGTTGGAAACAAATTCTCCTTTTGTGGTAACTGTTTTATGATTACCAAGTCTAATATAGATGCTACAAATCTTGGGTAGTTTATTGTTAGTAGAACTTATGCCATTTTGCAGTCCCATCTATTGTTGGCCTGATTACTTGAATATTGTTAAATACAAGCACAACATTTCTATGTATAGTATGTGCATGAATGGTTATGTTTTTGGAAACTTTAACAGGAAGAACCTATTGTATATAGATGGTCGTCCACGCACTCATGGGAACATTGCAGGGTTCATAAATAGTTCTAGGTGCTCTTTATTTTCTCCAAATTGTTCATTTGAGGAACACTTCAATGAACAGGAGTTCTTTATGAAAAGGAAAGTGTCTAGATTTGTTGTTGTACATGCAATACGTAGTTTGTCTCATGGTGACGAGTTGTTAATAAACTACAAATTCCGTAGACCACCAATCGCTCATCAAAGATGTTAGAATACATGGGATAATTGGAAAAGACCGAACACCTAGAGCAGTCGCTCACACAAACAAATCACAGATCAACGCATCGATGTTTTCACGTGGTTTAAACCCTCGAAAGGGAAACACTCCACGGCCCCATCCAAATAGATACTTGAGGCAACTTATTATGCAAAATAAATAAAGTTACAAATGAGCTTCTCATAATCGATCAACTAGCAAGTGACCCTCCAATCTCTTTAAATAGATATCATGGACCAATCGGGTGTTAAGCTATGAATCAAAGGTAGTTATTATCTAAGAGAAGTTGAACCATCGGATCACTCTATGTCTAGAACATATCATAACCGTCGGATTAGATATTTACGAATGCATACTGAAGAAACACACTTTTCCTAATGGATATATTATAACAAGTTGATCTTAACTAACTCCTAAGTGTCTAAATATCCTAACATCCCCCCTTAAGAACAACTTGGGATAGGATTGAAGGATTTACAAAAGTGACACTATTAGGAGAAGAAAGGAGGAATTAGAGCCTATTCCCCCTTAATGACAAGTTCCTGAACTCCTAACATAGATCGAAGTTTAGAAAACTTTGCTTCTGTAAGAGATTTGGTGAAAATTCCTGCAACTTGATCATTTGTAGGGAAAAACATCACTTCAAGAACGCGATCATGAACAAGCTTTCTTATGAAGTGCATATGTAGCTCATTGTGTTTGTTGCGTTGATGTTGAACTGGGTCTTTAGCAAGCTTGATGGCACTTTGATTGTCGCACCAAAGGGGATTCAGATGTTGCTGTTGGAATCCAAACTTTGAAAGGATCTGTTGAAGCCATAAAGCTTCTTGACTGGCATTAACTGTTGCACGATACTCTGCTTCTACAAAAGAGAGATCAAGAGATTGTTGTTTCTTACAAGCCCAAGTGACAAGTCCAAAACCCAGACTGAAAACATAACTTACAGTAGACTTCTGATCATCAGGATCGCTGACCCAATCTAAATAAGTGAAACCAACCAACAAAGGAGTCCCCCTTAACTATAATGAATCCCAAACTGAATTGTACCCCGAATATATCAAAGTATTGTTTTTGCTGCTTTCCAATGACTTTCATGGGGCATTTGCATATAGCGGGCAACACGACCAATGGCAAAGGAAACATCAGGATGGGTATGAATCAAGTATAAAAGACTACCAACAAGATGACGATATAGGATGGCATCAACTTCAGGTGAAGTGCAAGTGGCAGAAATTTTGACTCCAAACTGGAAGGGAGAGGGGGTTGGTTTACAATCTTCCATGTGAAAGCGACAAATAAGGTCACACGCATACTTATACTGAGAAAGAAAGATTTTTTCTTCGGTTTGAAAGACTTGCATGCCAAGAAAATAATGCAAATGTCCTAAGTGTGTCATTTCAAATTTTTGCTTAAGACTGGATTTCACATGGGTTAAAAGATCAGGGTCGCTACCAGTAAGAATAAGATCATCAACATAAATAACAAGTATGATGAGATTGTTTCTTACTTTCTTGGTATAGACATTAGGGTCAAAATGACATCTAGAAAAACCAATGTCAAGGAGAAAGCTATCCATTTTGGCATACGAGGCTCGAGGGGCTTGCTTAAGGCCATATAAGGATTTTTTAAGGTGACAGACAAGGCTAGTGGTCATTCTGAACATATCCAGGAATTTGTTCCATGTAAATTTCCTCCTGCAAATCACCACGTAAAAAAACAGATTTGACATCCATTTGATGGACCTCCCATTTATTTAAGGGTGCAAGGGAAAGAACAAGGCGGATGGAGTTCATTTTGGTAACAAGGTCAAAGGTTTCATTGTAGTCAATTCCTTCAACTTGGGAAAAAACTTTGGCAACTAACCTTGCCTTAATCCTTTCAACACTTCCATCTGACACATACTTAGATCTGTAGACCCATTTACATCTGACAAGTTTTCTTCCTTTTGGAAGACGGACAAGATCCCAAGTATCGTTCGCCATTAAGGAACGATATTCTTCATCCATAGTTGTATCCCAATCTGGATTCCATGAAGCTTCTGCAAAAGTATCTAGATCATGATTCTCGGAAACTTGAGCCAAAAGAGAACAGGCTCGCTAGAACTGAGAACGTCTTCGTCATTGATCTATAGGATCACCAGTTGCTTCACATGTTGAACGAACCCATCGAGGAAGTGATTGTGCTGGTGCAATTGGAGGAAAATGAGTAGGCGGAGGTGGATTTTCATCCTCATTGTCATCATCAAAAACTGGAATTGGAATGTTTTCAATGAATTTTCAGAGAATTTTTCTATAAAAATGATCATATTTCATATTAGTTATCGAAAAGTGACGATTCACATAAATTCAAGAAAAAATATACAAATTATTTGTAAAAACCATATTAAAAACATTATATTTATAAATTTTATTTCTAAAATAAAGTCTGAAAGTCAAAACATTACTAATATATCTTATCAAAAAACTGTCAAAAATTGTCAAAATTAACATTTTCTTCAAAACATGAAACTATTCAACAATATCATGCATGCCAAATTCTTCATCGACATTGGAATTTTCTGGAGCTTGACTTTCTTCAGGGACATCAATGTCCTCTTCCATTGGGTCTTCTATGTCTGCAAGATCCCCAAATTTCTCCTTTCCAAACACCCCTCCTAACGGGGGTTGGGGCTCTTTTGACATCTTTGCCACAAGTGTTTCGCTAAACTCTCCTTTCTTCAAACCAACTTCTTGTAGTTCATCTGTAAGAACTTGAATAGCCTTAATTATTTGTTTTATGTAATTGCATTGGAGTGGATCATTATCAATCGATATGCAATTTCTTCCTTTCTGTAAGGAGCATGCTATTGTTGTACCTAATCACAAAAAAAAAATTAAAGTTAAGTCAAATAGCATAAAGAAGCATACTTTAAAACAATAAAATAATGAAGGATAAAACATACAATAAAACTTGATATATTATTTCATATGTAATATGAGAAAGTTTACCTGAACCCGAGAACAAATCTAAGACCCAATCTCCTTCTCTTGAAAATGTATCTATGAGATAATTAATCAACGCTTGTGGCTTTTGATAGATGTTTACAGTCACTCCTTTCAAATCCCTTTCTTCATATGTTAATTTTCTTACCACGACATTATAACTCAATATCTGACTATGTTTTCCTCCTCTCTTTTCATTGATTAAAAGAGATTCATAAGCATCCTCCTGTGTCCAAGTTGCAACATGTATGCTTTCAGCATCACTCAGGAATGGATCGATGCCTAAGCTACGAACATTACGCGTTTGCCTGTAACAAAAATATAAAACAATTAATTAACTTATCAATAAATATAATTGATTTATAAATTCAAAATTTTGATAATATAGTGCAAATATATTACCAATGAAGTTGCTTCCTTTTTTTTCCTTTACCCCTGAAGGTTGTCAACAATCCCCCTAATTGTGTGTCTGAATGGAAAACAACAAATCTCCATAGTGATGATGTTGTGACATCTACAAATCCCGAAACCACTTTACTGGATGATTGGTAAGTATAAGGCTCACAATCATAAGTAGTGTTTCGGATATTGTATCCATGAGGGATATTTGCAATCACTAGTGCATACTCCTTTTTAGGAACAAGATTTGCAATGTCTGCACAGTCACCTAAAATGACTTTATATTGCACAGTGTCAAGCCCATTCCAAATATAATGATCAAGTGTATCATCAAGTTCAACATTTGCAAGACATTGTCTCCTTTGTCATTCTATTTTGGCTCTTTGGATATGGATTTTGAAGGACTCTGGTACTCCATTTCCACCCCTCTTTGGCATCTTCAAATGAAAATGATCTCTGTAAGTAATAAGATAGAAATGAATTGAATTAGAAAATAAATAAAATAGGATGTATCATAGATCAACATACCTTATTGAATGTAACAAAAAATTGTTGTAAAGTTTCTATCGAGCTTGAGTCTGGATAGTTGCATTTGACATCATCCCAACTCTTCTCACTCAACATTATAACCATCTCCTCTTGTATTTTCATGTAGACCTTGTGACTAGATAATGAAACAATAAATGATGTTTACAATCGTATATAATAATATAACAAAATACCTAGAACATAACAAAAATGTTAAACTCAAACAAATGCTCAACTTACTTCTCAAGTTCGCTGCACATTTCCTCCATGGATAATTCACCTGACTTTACCCGTGATAGTATTGTAGCTATTAATGTTTCATCCTTCACACCTTGCATTGTTCTCCAAGGTGTAATAGTCATGTCTTCTAGCAAATTCTTGACATCAGGACCTGCCTTACCACCGCTCCATGGAACAACTCTACCTTTTTTCACTTTTTGGTTTTTTATGACAATATTCTCCCACAAGCTAAATATGCCATCAATCAAATCCAATGTTTTCCCAACTCTGAATGCCAACTGGAAATAGGCATCTACAGGTCTGAATTCATAACTTCCTCTGGAACTTTTTTGTAGCATAATATCATCTTTAATAGGGAGACCTATTTCCATACAAAATTGTCTCCGAAATCTTGCATCAACTCTAGATTTTTCCCCACCATATATTTGCACAAATTCACTGTGTATAAATCTCACCCTTTGAACAAATTTCATTGTCAACCTATATTCACTATCTGTATTATGATCCCATGCCAACAACTTTGCTTCAACATCTGTTAAACTAGCATAAATGATGCATTTAACTGTTTCAAAAATAGGGTTATTGGGATATTCTTGCATCAACTCTCTTCTTGCCTCTGCAGAATGATTCCCTCCAAGAACATAATATTTGTAATGAAAACATCTTGTTTCATCAAATTCATCTCTAGTAGGAACAACTTTCGGGTCAACAAGGACTAGGTAGTCAACCACATGTGCATAGGGATTGTGCCTCATCAATGCTTTCAAGTTGTGAATATGCAAGTGATGTGGTTTTCTAATTCTAAATTGATCTTGCCCTTCTATGGGTTTATAAAGTTGATTCACATTCAACTCAAATGTATGTCCATTGTTAACCAACTTATCCCTCCGCAATCGATCTCGAATGGCATTTTGTGTTGTCTTGACAATGCCATCCTCTAAATTAGCACCTGGAGTAATGATTTCCCTACTGCCACCAGAATTTTCACTCTCAAATTCAATAATAACGTTGGTTTCAGCAACAACATATCACCTCCTTTTTTTAATTTGAAGGGGTTCCTTTTAAATCAACAATGCCTTCAACAGGAATCGAGGCACTCTCAACCATATTTCTTTTATGAGATTGTGTGTTAGTCTTACTAGCAGGAGTAACAAGCTCATTTGTAACAATTTCATCATGTTCAGTTCGGTGAGATGAAGATTTAAATATAACCCTTCTAGGTACCTGATTTGATTGTCGGATGCTCTTTCCTCTTTCTGCTTGTACTTCTTCAGTTTGAACATTTAACACTTGTTTTTTCTTCCTTGCTTCTGGTCCCTTTTGAATAGCGACAGTAATGACATCCATAGGATCGGCCTCTGTATAATAAATTCCATTCAACAATTTTGAAATCGAAATAGAAAAATCCTACAAAATAAAAACATTACCGCATTAAATCTATTACATTGTGATATCCAAGTTATAACAAAACCAATTTAAGAATGATATCAATATTCAAACTTACTCTCCCGCTTTCAATTTCATCCATGACCCCTTGACAAAAATTTGTGAAATTTTCTTGAACATTATATTTTGCAATCTTCAAAGCATATCGGATTTTTGCAAAGGTCTTGGCTTGTTTCACCTGTGCATAAACAATATCTGTACTTGGCACTACACATATATCTCTCAGCAATCCCAATAGATTGTAATCTTCTTGAATATATGGATCTGCGGAACAAAATAAGAGAATGCTTTCTGGTTTTCCTTGATTTTTTTCCTTCAGATGCCAATGATACTATGTTCTGTCTTCTTCTGCTGCATGTTTCCATTCTCTAGCATTCTTCATTCTTAATTCTTCAAAGCTAAGAACTCTCTCTTGAGTCTCAACATTCTTAGATGCCTCAACTTTTTTTTTCGATGCAATGATTGCCGCTCTTGATCCAAAAACGTTTACAGATATCCACCTTGATGCCATTGTACCTATATCCAAAATGTAGAATTTTAAAATAAATCAACAAAAATTTATAATCTAAACAAAATCAACATCAATATTCACTATAAACTGTATTTGAAAAACATTTTAAAAAATTTAAAAATATTCTTACCTTCATAATCGTTGTTTTTTACGTTTTGAAATTTAAAAAAAAAATGTAAACCTACACCCTACCCCTCTAAAGAGCATAATAATTAATTTTAAAATAAAAATTACACCTACCCCTACCACATAAATATATAATAAAAATTTTAAAAAATAAATTTAAAACTAACCTCCTACCTCCTAACCCCTTAACCATATAATAAAATATTTAAAAACAAATTAAAAATAACCCTCCCACCTAGCAATATAATACAAAAGTTTTAAAAAAAATTAAAACTAACCCCAGTAATAAAAATTTTAAAAACAATATAAAAAATTTTAAAAACAATACAATAAAAGTTAAAAACCAAATATTTAAACTACCAAAAAAAATTTAAACAAACCTACCCCTAAAAAAAATTTAAAATTAATTAAAATAAAACTCTTCCCTTCCCCCTCCTCCCGGGTCGCCCGCTTGGGCACCAAAGAGCGGCCCTCATGGACCCCGTCGATGCCCGACATCGACGGGGGTCGTGAGGGCCACCCTTTGGCGCCCAAGCGAGCGGAGCTCCGCCGCTTGGGCTCCAAAGGGCGGCCCTCACGGCAGCTCGATGTCGGGCATCAACGGCGGGGCCGCCCTTTGGCACCCAAGCGAGCGGCTCAGAAGGAGGGGGAAGGTGAGGATTTTTAAAAAACATTTTTTATTAATTTCTAATATTTTTTAGGGGGTGGGGCGCCGGAGTTGATGGTAAAAAAAAATTTAGAACGTGGGTGGCGGGTAAAAAAAAATAAGGAAGGGGGCATGGGTAGGTTTGGTAAAAAAAAATTAGTTTCTATTTTAAACCCAAAGCTAATATTCTTTGAATAAGGGGCAAGCCTTGCCTCGATTAATAATACATGAATTTTTTAAAAAAATACGTTTAAAAAAAATATAAAACTAACCTGGAAAGTGGTAGAGCCTCCTTTGTTGAAAGTGCTAGAAGTTCCTCTCTGCAATCTTCCCGTTCTTCTTGAAAACCTTCGTGAATTGCTCCAAAGACTAAACAATCATGTATTAATAAGATAGATTAGGTTTAAGTTTACCATTCTTAAGAATGTTAAAAAAACAAAAAAGTAAAAGAATAAAGTAATAAAAAAACATTACTAAATTAATAAAGCCATAAAACAATCATTACTAAATTAATAAAAACATAAACTAATTATTGCAAAATTAACAAAAAAAAATTATTTATTTATTAAAAAAAAAAAACTAACCTTGCAAGTGTTACTAAATTGCTCCAAAATAAATGATGAATAGTAGGAAATCTAAAATGTTTATATAGCGTAGATTAAGTTTAACATTACTTTTTAACTAATGTGGGATAAAAAAATGAAAGTAGTTACTGCATTATTATTAAATTTATATAAAATAGGTTAAAATTAAATAATTACTAATGTTATGAATGTTGGGTAAAAAAAATGAAAATAATCATTGTTTTGTTACAAATTGTGAATAAAAAATGTTACGAGAAATTTTATTAGTCTTAAATGTCTGGGATAGAAATATGTAATTAGTTATTATATTATTTCAATTCTTTTAATATCATATGAATGTGCGCTTTAATTTTGTAGGAAAATTTTGGAGGGAAAATTTTGAACGAAAATTTTGGAGGGATGTTTTTGTTCTCATAGCTATAAGATTGTCGGTCGACAGTTGCACCATTCTACTTTTTGGTGAGGACTGTGGTAAAATTTCTTTGCAGTTGAGCGATAAAGATTTTTATATAATTCTATCTTTTAGTGAGGAGTCATGGACTCGTCTGAAGTAAATTCCAATGTCAATGAAGAAATGTACAGTTCATCTAGCCAAGATACTGGCAGTGCAAGCAATGTAATCAAGCATGTTATTTGAGAACTTCCTAGTTATGAAGATTTTGAAGACACTAGTAATGAAGAGAAAGAATGTGATGATGATGAAGAGGTTCCTCCAATTGGGGATCTTAAAGACTGGAAACAATATGA
This sequence comes from Larix kaempferi, assembly GCA_027924585.1. Classification (NCBI taxonomy): domain Eukaryota; kingdom Viridiplantae; phylum Streptophyta; class Pinopsida; order Pinales; family Pinaceae; genus Larix; species Larix kaempferi. The sequence continues at coordinate 1,829,704 of BSBM01001018.1, forward strand.
TCACAATTTTCCTTCCAGCGAGGATTTTCAAGGCACCAACAATGATTTTCCTTCAAGCAAAGATTTTCCTCCCAGCGAGGATTTTTGTGGGATTGATGATGATATTCGTCCCAGCGAGGATTTTAATGGGACGGATGATGATCTTTGTGAGGAAGAAGACATCAATAATGGTGAAAATGATTTTCCTCCAAGCGAGGATTTCAATGGAACAGATGATGAATTTCCTCCAAGCGAGGATTTCAATGGCACGGATGATGAGTTTCCTCCAAGCGAGGATTTCAATGAAACGGATGATGAGTTTCCTCCAAGCGAGGATTTCAATGGCACTGATGATGAGTTTCCTCCAAGCGAGGATTTCAATGGAAGTGATGATGAGTTTCCTCCAAGCGAGGATTTCAATGGCACCAATGATGAGTTACCTTCAAGCGAGGATTTCAATGGCAACGGTGGTGACTATCATCCAAGTGAGGATTTCAATGGAACTAATGATGATTTTCCTCCGAGTGAAGATTTCAATGGAACTGATGATGATTTCTCTCCGAGCAAGGATTTTAATGGCACCGATGATCATTGTGTTGATGATGAAGCCACCAATGATGAAGACAATGATTCTCCTCCGAGTAAGGCTGTTACAGGAACCAATGATGAATACAGTGATTATCCTTCAAGTAAGGATTTTACAGGAAACAATGATGGGAATGTTGAATCTCTAGAGTTCCCTTTCAATGAAGAATTTAGTGGCACAAATAATGTTGATGGTCACATTGATCTGGTAGCAAGTGATCATGACAATAATTTTCATAATGAATTTGGTGATGAAATTTTCAATGAGGGGGGTCATATGCATCACAATGAAAACAATCATCCTGCTGAGGATGTTGTTGCAGACATAATGGTCCAAGAGATACAACAACAGAATCCAATGCAAAGCAGGATTAAGTGTAGGATGAGACCTTTTTATGTCAATCCAAAGCATTCCAGTTATACAAGGTCTAGGAAAGAATTGCTCACAAGTCCAAGTTCCTTTACTCATTTGATTTCGAGTGACTGTTGCCACAAAAGTTGTTTGAAAAGTTTAGGCTACAATTATGTCTTGGAGAGAAGGAAGATGTATCTTTCAATAAACAAAAGCATGCAAAATTCATATTTAGTGGGGTGCATGATTTCTACTAGGACAGGCTATGATTATCGCGTTGGAATAATTATGCTTTGTAGAAAGGCATTCAAATTGATTCACTCAATTGGTAATCTTCGATTATCAAGAATCCAAACAAGACTAGAAAAGGATCCTACATTTTACACTGACGATTATCAGGGACGAATCACTGGGCCATCAACACACATTGCAATATCATGGATGCATGATTTCTTTTCCAAGCATGGAGAGAGTATGCCAAATAGAGAAACAATACACATTCCAAATAATTTCACAAGGCAGGAAATCTACAACTTATACAAGGATTATGTTCAAGGTGGTCAAGGAAATGACAACTTCATCAGATATGCATATTTCACAAGAGTATGGAAAAAGAAGTTCAACAACGTCCGCATTCCAAAGAGGTCAAGGATGGGGATCTGCAGTGCATGTGCTTCTCTTAAAGAAAGAAGGGATAGAAAGAGGTATGTTTACAAAACAAAAAAAACAAATAGATAAATGTCAATTATTGAAGCTAGTTAACAATATAAAAAAAATTATGTTGTTTGTAGATTCCATAATCAATGCACTGCAAGAACATCACAATCAACAATCAAATGAACGGCAAAAATTGTACAAACATCGCAAGAACCGTTATGATGCTCCACATAAGTATATAGGTTTGATAATTGATGGCATGGATCAGAAAAAAACACTCTTGCCACATTTTTTCCATGTGCCAAAGAATTTAAAGGAGGAGAATTTTATTCAGTTTCACTTGGTTGGGTGTATGGTTTTTAATGGTGAAATGATTCCAAGGGTTTACTTTACAGCTCCAAATATTCACAATGATGCAAATTTGACCATCAGCATAATTCACCATGTCATTACTCATTGGCCTGGTGATCTTCTAGAAGTTCTATATCTACAGTTGGACAACACAAGCTGGGAAAACAAAAATCAAGTCGTGTTTGGTTATTTAAGCATGTTTGTGGAATTGGGAATTTTTAAGAAGGTAAAAGTTGGGTTCCTTCTTGTTGGGCATACACATGATCATATTGATCAAATGTTCAGCCATTTTGCAAGGACATTGAGGAGGAAGAAATTCGGGAGCCTACCATCGTTGATTGAAATTATAGGGAAAGCATACCATCCAGAGCCTACTGTACAGAAATTGGAAGAAACTGTTGACATGCGAATATTTCTGTTTGGATCGCATGGTGAAGAAAGGTGGATTGAAAAACTTAATGACATTAGCTTTCAGCATCAATTTCGTATAAGATGGAAAAACACTATTGTGGGGCAAGAAGTACTCAACTAGCACAAAATGGGGGCCTTCATCAGGTTTGGCATTTTTGAAATTCATCCCAAGTCGTCAAATGTATGCTTCAAATTTATTGATATTGCAACCATCTACAAAGATTCATAATGCAAGGCAACATAGTAGAGATGTTGATTCTTCTCGATGCTTGGAAGAAATCAAAAAGTCTATCGAAAATACATATGAGTACTTTGATGTTGCTGATTTCGTTTTGTGGGAGTCTTTTTTCATGGATCAAAGTGACATAATTTCAAACTCTATAAATGGAGATATATTTTTGAAGACTGCATTTGCTTGGCCACAAAGTTTATCAAATGAAAACGAGGTAACAAATGTTGAACCTCGAGCTGTTGATTTTTCTCAAGCAGAGGAAAGAGAAATGTATATTGGTTCTAGAAGATCACCCGCAAAGCGTCGAGAGATGGAAGACCTTTATAGGGGCTTGGTACAAGATATCAAGGAGGGTTGCATGATTGCAGTTTTGGCTACAGATGATCCACGTCATTATCCATTCTGGATTGCAAAAGCTATGAAGGTCAATAAAGAAAATGAAGAAGTAGTATCAGTAGAAGTACATTGGTATGCAACAAATACGCACCCATTTGATGGTGTGTACAATGCAGAGATGGTGGTTGAGAAAAAGGTTTGCAGAAAGAGAAAAAGAAAGGGTCAAAAAATAAATCACCGCCGCATTAACATCTTGAAATTACGGGAAGTTGATATACTTGTTTATGATTTCAAGTTGACAAAGAAAGACACTCTCCGCTTCAAGACTATAGAGATTATCAAGAGGTTGCTGCCACAGCCAGAAGTTGCAAGATGGGAGTCTATTAAACCAAGCCGTGTATCCCGAAGGAATATGACATATGAAATGATGGGCATAGATGTAGACTCAGATGGTGCGCCCATTGATAATAGAGAAGAGTATGGGTCATCTACATCTTCATCAAGTCCTTCATCTGCAGAAAATGTAGATTCTGATGGGGTGTCAGAATCTATGGATGAATTTGAAGAAGCAGTGTAGATGCTTTTTATTAGTATGCTTTTTGTAATTGAAACTCTAGAGGAGTTTTTGATGATGGGGTGTCAGAATCCATGGATGAATTTGAAGAAGCAGTTTAGATGCTTTTTACTAGTATGATTTTTGTAATTGAAACTCTATAGGATTTTTTGAATATTTATATGAACCATTTGTTCTTGTATGGTCTAATATATTATCTCATTATGAATCGCATCATAATTTCTTTGTTTTTATATGGTTATAATGGTGAAATTATTAGAGAAATTTTTTTTTGTTTAATATATAATTTTCCAGAAAGTTGTAATTTATCTCTTCAAGAATTATTTTTTTTCAAATTTAAGGCTGATTTTAAAGTTTTGTTAAACAAAAATATGGGATGTTTAGGCCATGGCTCTATTTTTTACCCTAAAAAAAAATACGTGTATACTGGTATCAACACTTTTCTATTTGGGGGGTGTTTTTGGTGTTTTTTTTGCAAAAATCATCGTTTTTATGGGTAGAGTTCTCGTTCATAGTATATAGTTCTCATTTCATAGTATAAGTGGTTTTCTTGCGGTGTGATATCTTGTAAAGGTTTAACGTGGGTGTGATTAACTATGTAATTTGCACAATTTATGGCTTCATCCCAAAATTGAAGACTTAGTCCCTTAGCTTGAAACATACAATTAGCCATTTCTTTTCAAGTGCGGTTCTTCCGTTCAGCTACACCATTCTGTTTGGTGTATATGGAACAATATGTTGTTTTTGGATTCCTTGTTCAGTGCAGAAAGTAGTGAAATTTTTGTTAACATATTCTCCACCATTATCATATCTTAAGAATTTGATGACCATATTATTTTTCAACAATGAATTTGTAAGCCAAGAACATGTTAAATACTTCGCTCCTAAGTTTTAGGAAATAAACCCAAGTGCGTCCAGAGTAATCATCAATGAAAGTTAAGAAATATATGAAACCAGGAAATGAAGCAGATGGAAGAGGACCACACAAGTCACTATGCACAAGATCCAAGGGGGTCTAGGCGTGCCAAGAGGGACGCTTGTCAAAACTGTCCCAATGATGTTTTCCGAGTACACAACCGGAACAAACACCATCCCTGCAAGATGCCATCGGAAGACCTATCACCTTATTTTATCTACATAGTTGTTGCAATGAGCGATAATTTAAGTGACCAAATCGATCATGCCAAAGTTTGATCAAGTCATCACTATGAGCAACAAAAACTGAGGGAAAAGGTGATGACCCAAAGTTGTTAAACTTGTACAACCTGGTAATATCATCAACAATTCCAGTGGATAGGACATGCTTAAGATATTTAAAATCTTTAATTACAACTTGGTGAGGTGTAAACGTTACAGTTTTACCTTCACCAGAATGAGTGATTTGATAGACTGACAACAAATTGTAGGAAATTCTTGGAACACATAGTACATCACTAAACTGTCCATTATCTATCAAAATTGTTATGGATCCTACAACACTAAGAGATCTATCATCACCAATAAATATTTGTTTGGTGTTACATTCATGCACAATAGAAAATATGGATTTATCCTTAGCCATATGATAAGATGTTCCAGAATCAATGAGCCACTCATTCGAAGTAGAAGAAGAATACGCATTATAGGAAAACCCAGAAGCACAAAGTGCATGTCCGTGAGATGAATATTCTGAAGATGAATCAAGGCTAATGTGGTGTTTCTTCATTGTTGCTTCCAAGGCTACCATCTTCTTGAAACATTTAGATTCATCATGATTATCTTTCCCGCCAAAGTTGCAATGACTCTCAGTCTTCTTACCTTTTGGTTTGTTTCCTTTGCCATTTTTTGAAGAATAAGCTGGCTGAGAGGGTTTGGGACCCTTGTTTGGCCACTGTTTGGCTTCATATTGCGAATATTTTGCTTCTTGTGATGCTTGGACTTCTCTTTTTGTTGTGCCAGCAAGGCTTTTCCAGATGTATCTGCATTGCTAATCATTCCAAGATGTATGGGCTTATCCTGCTCTCTAATCAAAGAATCACAAAAGGATTCAAGAGTAGGATCTTTATAGCTGGTTGGATCCAATGATTCTTTCATGGCGTAAAATGTAGATACAAAAACAGAATATGCAGTTCCAAGTTTGGAAAGAAAATGATAAATGCATTGCTTGTCTTCTGTTTTAATTTTTCATTCTGCACATAAGAGTCTAAGAGTTTTGTACTTAGATATATAATCTTGAATGCATGAAAAATCATTTTGATTTAAGGAAATCAACTCATTTTCTAGTTGGTGACCTCGAATCTCATTGTGTTTACCAAACACAGATTCCAATTTTTCCCAAGCTTGATCTGGTTCATCAATTCTAGATATGTGGAATCGTAAATCAATAGAGATTGACATCCCAATCAATCCACGGGATTCGTCACATTTATTGGCCCATTTTATTTTCTTATCAGCATCAATAGGCTCTGTTTATTTTCCTGAGGTAATTCGGTAAAGTGCCCTACTTCGTAGGACATCCTCCATACGAGATTTCCATGAGAAATAGTTGGAACTAGTAAGTAGAATATCACATGGGGCGGCCATATTGTAAAATGAAGGTCATAAAAACATAAACCAATAGTATGGATGCAAAGATCTCAAAAAACCAGGTTGTTCCAAAAAAAAGGCACTAAAAAATGACTTTGGATGAGCAAGTTATGCTTGATTGAAAAAATGGTTGCAGGTGACCCCAATAGATATGAGACAGGAAAATGATTGACCCAACTGAAGAAAAAAAAAAGACCCCCCATTTTCCAAAGCTTAACATTTTAATTAAACTCACTTTACAATAATGTTGCTTTATGTGAACCACTTTTGTAAAATAAGTGGAGTTTCACTTTTACAATAATGTTACTTTAAATATTGCTTACAAAAAACTAAAAGACTTTAAGTGACTCACTTTTATAATTTAAGGAATATGCATTTTTACAATAAAGTAACTGAAAAATAGAAATTACATGCAATTTTAGAAAAGTAACTAACAAGAAGACTTGAACTCAAGACCTTTTATTAAATAAAACAACTTTTAACCAAGTGAGCTAATACTAAAAGATATGTAAAAGATGGAAAGGAGGAAGGGTTTTTTTTTTCTTTTGTCTCAAACTTTGTGCTTACCAAAAAAAGACCTTTTTTTTTTCTGCAAATCACTTCACATAAACCGAAAAAAATATGCTTCGAATTTGGGGTTATACCTCGTTATATTTTCCGAACTGTATATGTTTTCTCATTGTTTCTGATTTTCCGCAGTCGCACGAATTGCACGGCAAAGAGCATATGTAGTAAAGAAAACCATTTTTCTTATGTTTCTGATTTGCCGAGATCGTACAAGGTGTAGGACAAAAAGAATACGCAAAACGATAAGGTAGAAAACCCAAAACTAAAAAAATATTAGATCTGAAAAGAAAATGAGAAAATTATTTTAAATAAAAAAACATCATTATAACAATATACCTCTAGATCTAATGAAATGCAAGTATCTTGGGAAAATGGAAACCTTTTTCGATGAAACAAAAATTGTTCCCCAATGAAAACGACGCTCTGGATGCAATGAGACACCTCTCATAGCCCAAAAATGCACAAAAATTTCAGAATCAGAAACCCTTTCATAGCTTTGGCAACACCGATTCAAGATCTAGATCACCAATGGAAGCAGCTCTTCAGAAAGGCTCTAATACCATGTTCGACTACACAGGATAATTTCAAAATACTGAACAACTACAACAACCACTCACAAAAATAGATCACAGATCAATACACCGATTTTTTCACGTGGTTTAAACCATCGAAAGGGAAACACTCCACGGCCCCAGCCAAATAGCTACTTGAGGCAGTTTATTATGCAAAAGAAAGAAAGTTACAAATGAGATTCTCATAATCGATCAACTAGCAAGTGACCCTCCATGCTCTTTAAATAGATATTGTGGACTAATCGGGTTTTTAGCCACAGATCAAAGGTAGTTATGATCTAAGATAAGTTGAATCGTCGGATCACTCTATGTCTAGAACATATCGTGACCATCGGATTAGATATTTACAAATGCATACTAAAGAAACACACTATTCCTAATGGATATATTATAAAAAGTTGATCATAACTAACTCCTAAGTGTCTAAATACCCTAACAAGAGACACCTTACATTGGAATTACCTTTAGACATTCCCTCGAGTCGTAAGACAAAAAAACATTGATTAATTGTATTTGTTAATTTTCAATGGATTCATATTAATGTATTGCTCAGTTTGAAATTATGTTTTATAAATTGTTAATTTAATTTATAAATTCAATTTGAAAATGTGTTACTTAATTTTAAATTTTCATATTTAATGTGGAATTGATGTTAATTTATCGCTCAATCTGAACGTCTTCTTTTCTATAATGCGAGATCAAACAAATTGAATTGTGCTTACTAACATCATTGATGTAGTGTTCAATATTTTTGAAATCAGGATTCTAATGATGAGCGACCTTCCTACCATCTTCCATTGCACCCTAGTACAATGTCAAATAGAGAGAAGGTTGAAAAAAGAGCGCAACTTGGAGAGGAAGCATACCAAACATGGTTAAATCAACCACCTATTCAATTTCCACTGTGTCCATCCTCACCAATCAGGAATGCATATAGTGACAGTACTTATTCACATGTTGGAAATGGAGGAAATGAAGTAGAGGTTGGTATGGATGAGTTATTACGACAAAGGAGTGCCATGGATGCAATGTTGTTCCATACATTCCAGGACAATGAGCTAGGGGATGACTCTCATATTACTAAAGCCTTCTTCGAAAGCCTTAAATCGGCTTCCACCACACCTCTACTTGGATATGGTTGATCAAAGTCTACACAATTGGGGATAACAATGTTACTATACAACTTGAAATAAAAGTATGTCATGTCGGACGCATGTTTCTCGGCAATGCTGAGGTAACTAACTATCAACTACATTATATTTTGAGTAAACTTGCGACACAATCATCATTGAAAATGGTCGATTGTATGAACATTAAATGGCATTGTGAATTTGTATTTCCCACTAAATGTACGTTATTCAAAGAGAAGGTACTTATGAATGATAATGTCTTGCCTGGCAACTGCACAAAGGCAAAACAAATGTTGAAAATGTTAGGTGTAGAGTACATATCTTATAGAGGCAAAACAAATGTTGAAAATGTTAGGTGTAGAGTACATATTCTATATAGAGGCAAATATGCAGACAAAGCGATATGTCCAAAATGTGGGCATGACAGATACAAAGAATCAAATAACAAGGCTAAAGCACATGGTCCTCCTCATAAGATATTGAGGCACATGCCTATAATCCCAAGGATTCAAAGGCTCTTTCATTGCAAAGAATTAGCTATGCTGCAAGGATTACATGAATCGAACCAAAGTGAGGAGGGAGTTATGTGAATCCCAACAGATTCAATATCTATGAAGCATATAGAGGATGTATGGCTTGATAAATTCAAGTATGAAGTACGTATCCTCTAATTGAGCATAGCCATTAATGGATTCAACCCATATTACCAACCAAACAAACAACATCTATACTGTTTGGCCTATAGTAGTGATCAATAACAATATCCCCCCATGGTTTTTCATGAAGAATGAACATCTTATGTTGGCTCTTATAGTCCCTGGTAAAAAACAAGTGAAGAATATGGATGTTTACCTACAACCCTTGATCAATGAATTCAAGGAATTATGGGAAGGGATACAGGTATATGATGTGTCGAGACCCATCCCATCACAAAAGAGTTTTACACTGTATGGCATATGTGCATACACCACACATGATTGTCTGGGGTTAGGATTTTGTTCAGGTAAATGTGTTGTTTTATTTGTTTTTATATTCAAAGCAATAATTTTTGACATATTTAATTCGATGTGACTGTCTTCATCCTCAACACTAACGTGCTCTCTTTACTATAACATCCCAGGTCTTGTAACAAAAGGTTATTATGGATGTAAATTTTCTGGACCTTCTATGAAGGTTAGGTGGTCCATATATCTACGAAAGTCAATGTACGACTTCTCTAGGGTATTCCTCCCAGAAAACCACTCTTATAGAAGAGCAAAATCTGCTTTCAATGGTAAATGAGAGAGAACCCAAAGGCCTGAAATAATGATACCGACTGATTGGCTTATGGCATATGACAGAGATAAGGAGAAGGAATACACAGATATGCTCGATTCAAATGTGTATATTGTGATCGATGATCCTGATTTCTTCGACACTTATGTTGAGAAAATGCCCACAGGGATGAAAAGGAAATCGGTATTTTATAAGCTCCCATATTGGGAGCATCTTAAGATTGCCCACTTAATAGATCCCATGCATATATTTAAAAATGTTTCATCTTCTTTGTGGCATCACATATCCTCCAAAAAAATGACAAGATGAAATTCAAGAAAGACCTTATTGCTTTAAATATGAAAATGAAGCATTGGCCAAGACAAGAAAATAGAGGAGATGTTGGTCCCTCTTTTTCATTTAAAAAATCAGATGTCCCATGGATTTTGAAGAAAGATGATCTTAATTTGGAAAAATAAGTTATATTGAGTGTGAAGGCACCTTCTCTTTTTGGGTCTACTCTACGATGTTGCTTCAGTACATCAAACGAAAAAATTTTGAGTTTGAAATCACATGCCCATCTCAACCTTCTAAGAGTACGTATAATGCCAAAAAATTGTTATTACTATTTGTTTATATCTTTTTCCACAAAAGTTAAAATGCACTTAAATTTTTGTGTTTACTTTGTAGTGTCAGTATCCGTTGTTCGTGCGTGGGTGTGTGAACCATGAATTTCTCGATGACCTACAGCGTGCCATATCTAAACTATCTGCATTTGTATGGTGGATCACATCAAAGGAGATTTACATTGCTAGTATTCCACAGTGGCGTGAAGAGATATATGAGATTTGTATGTTTGAGAAGGAACTTCCATCGAGTTTCATGGACTTGCAAATTCATATTCTAATTCATATAGTCGATGAGGTTGAATTAGTCAGGGTGGTCTCCTATTGTTGGATGTTCTTCTTAGAGAGGTTCGTGAAAAGTGAAGGGATTTGTTCAACAAAGGGAAAAATACTAGGGGTCTATGGCGGAGGGGTAGATATTATATGATTCGTTCTATTATGATAGTGACTACATCAAGCAAATCGATGGCACACCAGGCGCGGTGATTTGGGATGATGAACGTGATGAGGATAGAAGGGAAGGGGAGGTACTAGAAACGTATAGAAAAAGTCTCATTATAAAGAGTGAGACACTTATCTTTTGATCTTCAAGTTTCCACATAGTAACTTATATTCACAACAAACGTCAAATTCTATATTTAATCCCATATGTACTGAATGTGGTTTTATTTCCATGAATACAACAACAAATTCAAAAATTGATCCAATAAATAAATTCATTCTTTACAACACGGAGGAAACATATCCATGGGTCGCATTGTATGAAGAGAAGAGGAGGATATGGGACATTGACAGAAAATAATTCAAGCAATTGCACGGTAGAAGTATGCCTTTTCCAGATCATTTAAAAGAAAACATGCCAATGATCTATCCCAACAGTTGGGTTGCAGACTAAGTCAGAGAGAAATATGGTGCATCCATTCGTTACCCTCCTGAATAGGAGGATGCGCTAAACATTGGTATCGGGTGCAACAACTCGGTAATAAAATATTTATGTACATAATTTCTAAATTTATAATGCAAATTTGAATTATAACATTTATGTTTAATATAATAATGGTTGGGTTAATAGATATATGACATCATCATTTGTTAACTTTTCTTATAGGTGCATTCGTTCCCATCTATGTGGGATTATGGACATCATTTTCGCACTGAGGATGCTGATAATGGGCGTGTTACACAAGACCGTGGAGTGGAAGTTGAGTTCGACCAATCTAGTCGAGCTAGCCATCGAGATTAAAACTTGGTAGGAGGGATGTTGGGTTATGTCGGAAAGATACAAGAGATCATTCAAGTGGACTTCTCATATTTCCAATGTGTTATTTTTAGGTGCAGGTGGTGGGACACATTCGACAGGAATAATGCAAAGAAAGACCGTGATAGTGCGTTGATATGTATCAACTCTAGAAAGATGTGGGATGAAAGTGAGCCTTATGTTTTCCCAAAACACTTCAACTAAGTGTTATTTCACCTGTATATGTTGGATAGAGATTGGTGGTTCATATTAAGATACGAACCTAGAACTAAACATGTTTCTAAGAACAACAATGCTATCATGCCAATTGAGGAAGATAATGAGGGTGATGGCAACATAGAGTGATATGTACATGTTTTATTTTATCATTTACAGATTGAGATATCATTTTGTTACTGTTATCTTTAATTGTCTAATTATATTGTTAATTTGTCATCTTATGACGGTGAAAATTGTGTCTTGTGTATACATTAAACACACCATGAAAACAACTTACATGATTCAATTTTATTTTTGTGAAAGTAAAGGCTAACATATTTTTCCGGACTTGAAAGTGTCCTTTAATTTCTATATTAATATTGCTCTAATGATTGTATTTTATGATGTTTTTGTTATAAATAATGATAAGAACAATAATTGCATTAATTTATGACATTTATGGTAGATTAATGTAATGCTTTTTTATTATATGATTCGATTAAGTTCAATCAATTTATGGCCTGGATAACAATGTAATTTACAAAAAAAGTTAAGGTGCTCTACAATGACTTTAATTAATATTTATGGGCTTGATAACAATGAAATTTACAAGAAAATTTAAGGTGGTGTATAATTTATCCATGATCAACATTTGAATGTTTGTATTTCTTGATGTTCTTGTTATAAATTATATTGCTAAGAATTATAATTGTATTAATTAAGTTGGATTGAGAGAAAATGTTGTTCTTTTAATTAAATATTTGTCTTTCTTCCTAATAGAGCTTTGATATCATTTGTAATTGTAAAGTGATTTATTGCCAAAAAAAATTAAAATGTTGAATGATACATCATTGATAGGTCATATTGATCATGTTCATATTTACATTTTTTTTATGTGATCATATTCATATATTATAATAATATTACAATATGGTAATACTACTTGACTTTTTATACCTGCCAAAAGGCAGGTAATATTGTAATCGACAAGATGTCAAAAGTTTTTGACTTTCAATTGATCAACTCAATTAAAAAACTTATTCTAAAGTTTAAATTTGTAACTTAATTTTTTATTTTTTAATAATCTATTTATCTTTTACTTCATTGGTTGTATGTGTGACATGATATTGATATGACTATTTTAGATCTTATTCCTGATAGAATAGGAAGAAAAATAAAACAATTTTTTTACTATTGGTTGTTTTAGGCTGACACCTGACAAAGCCTAAAAGAGGGGGTTGTATTAAATTAATGACATCGACCATGTTTTGCAAGATGACATTTGTACACCTCTCTTGTGTGAATGAATAACAATTATTACACTTTGTAACTCCACCAAATTGAAGGGAAAAAAACTAATTCCATGTATTTCCTGTCTCTCTCATATTGCGTTTATATTAGCTCCCCCTAGATTATTTATTTTTAATTAACGTAGGTCATTAGTTTATCCAGTTAAGATATGGACCATCAACCTTATAACTACAATAGTAGCCTTTAACATATTATATGCGGGTGAAATAATATAACCAATATACTTTGAATGAACAAAAAAATAGTTAAAAAAACAAAATACGTGCACTTGGATATTTATTTTGTCACTTTTGTAAAGAGTAAAATATAATTTCTTTGGCTGGGATATTTTGGAATCATACTAACAATGTAGCTATTTAGCTACTAGATAACTTTATTTCTCATTTTATAAAATGTTGGTTAAGTATTAATTTAAAATGGTTTAAAAAATAATTAATATATATAATTTGTAATAGTTTATAATGAATTATAAAAAAAATTCAAAGATTTAATATTTTTAGTTTTTTTTAATATTTCTTAATTTCTTAATTTATCATCACAATTTAATAAAAAATTGTATTCGGTAGTTTTTAAATTGTTAAATTATACTTAATAATAAAAGAAACGTTGATATGTTTTATTATTTTTAGATGTTACGAATAGAACTATAAAATCAAGTTATACAATAAAGTTGAAAATTATGTTGAAAAGAGTTGGAATTATTTAATAAATACTTAACACTTTCTATATCAAATAAAAAGTGTTGTGGAGTTTGTTAATCCAATTTTAATTATGTATTTATATGATTTTTTTTGTCATCAAAACTAACATTTACATTTATCTTCTATAAAGAGTGACATAGCAATAACTCTTACAATGCAAAAAATAACTTGATGTGTTATAATAGTTTTGAATTCTTAGTCAAATGACATTAGGTAGCATTATTGTTCTACTTCACTTGTACTCTAGATTGTTATGGATAGGGCTAATATGCCATCATCAATACTTTATCAATAGTTGCTAACACTTGTACATCTCTCCCACTCTATTTCAACTTTTAAAAGCATGGAGTAAGACATGTTAAATTTTCAGAATTTACTTCAATATGATCTAGGATCTTAACTGAGAGAACAACATGTACAGCATATCTACAGCATATCAATCATGGAGACAATAATGCAAGCACACAAGAGACACAAAGATTTACTTGGGGAAAACCATAAAGGTGAAAAACCCCAATAACTTCCTCAGAGATAGATAGAGCAATGATACAACCCAAGAGATAGACATATCCTAGCAGTAGATCCTCCTCCTCCATAAGTGCGCCACTCCTCCTTGAGTGCATGAGTGAGAAGTGAGTGAGTAAATAGAGTGCCTCCCGCACTCTATTTATACTTGACTTGACTTGCCTTTTACCTAACTCATGTAGGCTCGAACTTAACCACATAACATAATGCTGACTGGGCCGACCCCCAATAGGGTGGTCTAATAACCCTTTGACCCACATGACTTATACAAGGCCGACCCCAACAAAGTGGTCTAATAACCCATCAAGTATACGTTACGACACTTACAATATAAATGACGACACTTCCGTATAGAGGAATAATAACATCTCTATAGGAATACAATCACTTCTGTATAGAGGAATAATAACATCTCTATTGGAATGCAATATACATATATGTGAAATACATTCCGAAGTTACATATACATCAACACTCCCTCTTAACTAGGAAGGTATTTCTCAGCACAGTTCTTCTAGCACAAGTCATCTTCTCTGGATCATCGTCACTGGATAATCATCATTGAGTCATCATCATTGTCACTACTGCTACTATCTCAATCAATCTCTGAATCTACTCGTCATAGGAAGTTCTACAGAGCCAGTCCTTTTTCATATTGGATGTAGGCCCACCACCTGTAGGTCTTCATCATCACTGGCCATACTGTGGAATCCTCGGGACTTATTACGTGCATCACAAAACCTGGCTGCAGCATCCCAGGCTATTACGAGCACACAGCTCTACCTATAGGATCTCCCAGGAGCACATTACATGTGACCCATCACAAAACCTAGCTGAAGCATCACAGGCTGTTACGAGCATGCGTCTCTACCTGTCGGATCTCCCAGGAGCACATTACATGTGATCTCACCACAAAACCTGGCTGAAGCATCTGAGGCCTTTTTCATCCTATCCAGATCTCCCAGGAGCAAATTACATGTGGTCATGGAAAAACCTGGCTGAAGCATTTGAGGCCTTTTTCATCCTGTCCAGATCTCCCAGGAGCAAATTACATGCCATAGGACAAAACCTCGCAAGAGCATCTGCCGGATATCCCAGGGCACCGAATTACATGCCATAGGCAAAACCTCGAAAGACTATCTGCAGATCTCCCAGGGCACAAATTACATGTCCTCCCAAGCAAAACCTCGCAAGAGCATTTTCCATATGTTCCAGGGCACCGAATTACATGCCATAGGCAAAACCTCGAAAGACCATCTGCAAATCTCCCAGGGCACAAATTACATGCTTACATGCACAACCTGATCCACGGCCACAAAGTATCATCTGATACTCATCAAACATCATCTTGATGTACACATGATCATCCTAATCATCATCACTGTAACATCCTGCTGCATGTCATCTGGAGAAGCTCGTCATCCACGATCATCCTGATCATACAATGAATCCATCTGATGCACACCAAGTATCCACCTGATACATACATAGATACATGATCCACACAATGTATCCATCAATCATACATGATCTACCTGATCATACAAAGATACATGATCCACACAATGTATCCATCAGCATACATGATCTACCTGATCATACAAAGATACATGATCCACACAATGTATCCATCAGCATCCAACATGATGCGTACATACATAAATGATCCATCTGATCATATCTAGCATCCAACATGATGCATACATACATAAATGATGCAACTGATCATATCCAGCATCCAACATGATGCATATACAAAATACATACACATGATCCAACCGATCATATCCAGCGTCCAACATGATGCATACATATATACATATAATGATCCAACTGATCATATCCAAGCAGAAACCAGAACATCATCCTGATGCTCATCATCTAGTACTTACATCCACAGCCATGTGAAGAGTTCCCCTTCCAACATGCTTGGAATGGCTTCAGCAAATGTGTCCATCACTTCTTCCTCGAAGTATCCTCGATCTCAAGCATGCCAAGCCTCTCTCTGAAGTACTCGAACTTCACCCTGTCTAGTGGCTTCGTCAGCACATCTGCAATCTGCTCATCCGTCGCAACATACAGGAGCTTCACAGCTCCTCTCTGTGCCATATCCCTGATATAGTGATATTTGATCTCTATGTGTTTCGACCTGTCATGAAACATTGGGTTCTCAGACAGCTTCACACAACTCTGGTTATCACAGAAGATAGCAGTAGCCTCCAACAGGAGATCAAATAACTCAGACAGTAGCATCCGTAGCCATACTGCCTCACAACTAGCTAAACGGGCTGCAACATACTCTGCCTCACCTATCCTCAGTGCCACGCAGGACTGCTTCCTGCTAAACCATGAGATCACACCTGATCCCATACTGAAGCAACACCCAGATGTGCTCTTCCTGTCTGCAGCACTGCTAGCCCAATCTGAATCAACATAACCCTTCAGGTACCTCAGAACATGCTTTACAGCAACCAGGTGAACACTCCTCGGATTCGTCAGGAACTGGCTCAATGTGTTCACAGCAAAGCAAATGTCTGGTCTCGTGTTCATTAGGTACATCAATGACCCAATCATCTGACGATACATAGAGACATCAACCAGCTCAGATGAAGCATCACATAGAAGCTTCAGATTCGATGCCATATGTGTGGCCATGGCCTTGCAATCCATCATCCCGAACCTCTTCAGGATCTCTACTGCATACTTCCCTTGTCCAAGGAAGATTCCATCTGCACTCTGCCACACCTCCATGCCAAAAAACAAATAGTGCATCATCCCCAATTTCTTCAACTCGAACTCGGCAGCAAGCTTCCGCTGCGTGTCAGCAATCAATCTATCATCTCTTGTTACAAACAATTCATCCACATACAGGAGTAGAATCACAGGATTTCCTTCCTCAACCTTGTAGAAAAGGTTGGAATCCGCTTTATTCTTGGTAAAGCCCAAACTGGATAGAAAGCTATCTATCCTACCATACCAAGTTCTGCACACATATCTGACTACACCATGCTGTCTTGAAATCCATCTGGCGCATCTTCTATTTCATCACTTTTATATTTCTCAATGCTGCCATCTGCAATATGCTTGATCTGATAGTTCCATTTGGAAGTCATAACAAACTTCCCTTCACGTCTTGGGACTACAACCCAAACATCATTCTTCATGATTGACGGATCATGGCATTCCATTTCTTCATCCCAGATCCTGGGAACTTCAATATCTTCAATAGATATCTTTGTTGCTGGAACAAATGTTGTAGTCCTTTTGTAGGTGAAGATATACGGTCTTTCCTACAAAACAGGTTAAATTGCATGATTAGAAACATCTCATAATTTTCAGAACAAATTCTTACACATAAAGAAATATGTCATATAGTCATGCAATTATCTTAGCCAATGCTTCAATACAACATTTATCCATATTCCGTAACTTTCTAGATGCCTTCCAATCTCTACCAGAACATTGTTCAGAGTGTGCACAACTCCCAACATGTCAGCAAAGAGGTTTCATCCTAGATAAGTAGCAATGGAATGTTGTACAGTGCCATAGGCCACTTACCCATGTATATTAGTAGTATATTGTTCATCAATGCAACTATTCTAATATGCACAATACATATCCTAAGTCTAGGAACATGAGCATATACATTATTGAACAATTTTATTTAAACAGACAAATATGCAAGAAATTAAAATACTTATCTTTGTTTGTTCGTTGGGTGGACTCCCTCTGAGTCTTTGCTTCCTTACAGGAGCTACTGGAGTCCTAATCTGAAGTAGCTTCTTCTACACCTTTCTGTTGTGGAAAGATGGTCAACTCCCTCTGAATATCTGCATCCTTGCAGAAACTACCGAAGTGTGTTCCTTTGCTTTCTTGCAGGAACAACTGGAGTGTGCTCCCTCTTGATCTTTGCTTCCTGGATTACCTGTTCTTGAACTCATATTCATCCTTGGTCCCTATTCATGCTTATTAGTATCATGATTGTGTTATCCTTGTGATCTCATATAAAATCATACATTCATTAGTATACTATTAAAACACAATAATCTCAAGCATGTATAGTCATGATCATTTCAAACAGAAAATAATTAGCATTAGCATTCAAGGTTTATGTAGGATTCTTATGGTTAGTCAAATCATAAGAAACATAACATGTCTAAACCTGTAATTACTCAAACCTATGACTCTTCAGGTTAGTTGAATCATCAATCAAGATAAGAGATATAATATGCATAAAACCTGTGATTATTCAAACCTATACCTTCATGATTCTTCTGGTTAGTCATATCATCAATTATGGTAAGAAACATAATATGCATACAACCATGATTATTCAAACCTATGACTTCATGAATAATCATTATCAACAACAGTATAAGATCCTAACACAAGGTAGGATTCTAGCTTCATATAGGAAAAACATACCTGGATTAGCATGCTAGCTATTTATGTCTAACATACTCACATGATGTCTTCTTGTTCTTCTTCAATGACTTGTGCTAGTAACCTGTATATCTCATAGGTTAACTATTACAAAACCAAGTTATACATACCTCGTAAATGGATCTTCTATGAGATCCATGACAATGGATGAATCTTTGTCCTCATGTCATCATGATCATATGTTCTTGAACCAGAACATGATTTGTCTTTCTTGGTGTACCTTTCATGTTAGTAGACAACATAAACCTCATACAACACCATAATGCATTAGTACAATCATAAGTGTCAACACCCTAATCAATGAATATTTTTTATCATGCATTCATAATTTTATTAAGGTGATATGACGAGTCTAAAATCAAGATTGTACTAACCGTAATAACATGAAGACAAACATACCATAAACTTAAACATGAACAAATATCGAAACATACCTCGATGAGTCATACCTGTCGAGATCGCTTGTAATCTTCTTATGTAAGGCCTTAGCTTCATCTCCCTCTGAAACAGGAACATCTTCACTTATGCAGGTGACCAATCCATCTTCTTCTAGGATTAACCCAATCCACTTGATTTGCAAGAACTGGACCTAGAGCTGGATATGGGTTTGTCAGAGAAACCCCAAAAATTCAAACTTTGAATTTCAAACTTCCGAAAGGATAGAAATATGCGCCTTGATAAGCTGATCAAACCGGTATATTCAGAATTTGAAAACTGCAGAGTTTCACTCCTCAATTTTGCCTTTGAGACTTCCGGATTCACTGGACATGACCCTGAACTGGGGTTTGATGAATCCCACTCTTCTGCTCAATCAAAAGGTTTGATCCAAATCTCTAAGCTTCTATTTTTCTGAGGAGCTTCCAGCTGTGGTCATAGATTTCAAAAATTCTCATTTTTACAGAAGCCCTAATTTTCCACTTTTCTGATCAAAGTCCCGAACTAGGGTCTGATCAAGCCCGGCCTTATGCCCAACCAAAAATTCTGATTTTGGTCTCTAAATTTTTATTTTGATGAGTATCATTCAGCCATGGTCTCCGATTACAAAAATTCCAACTTTTTCCGAAGCCCTAAATTCCGGAAGCCATGAATGAAGGTACTAAAAAATAATTCTGTTTTGATAGAAATATGTACCTGATTGTTTCTGGTGTAACTCCAAACTTTTTTTATCCACAGGGTCTGAAAAAGTTTTTTGAGATAGCCTTACCTGTTATCTTTCCATCCTGATAGGTCTGACCTCAATTGGATTCTCTGAGAGAGAGTTATGCCAAGTGTCGCAACGTGACCTGTTTTGGGATAATACATGAGAGCGAACTTGTACGGCATTCCACGTGTCACTGTTTGAACTTCGGCCTCTGAAAAAATTTTCTGAGATAGTACAGTCTGTGTACTACCTGTCACTTTTTACGAAATCTCATTTGAAGATTCCTAGCCCAAGTTATGACCTTTTTCCCAAGGTCATCTGATTTTAACTCAGATCTGGAAGAGGCAGAAACCCTATATTGTACAGATCATAAATCACAAAGTACAACGAATTAGAGGTTTTCCTTTGGACACAAGGTACCTGGAGATTTAATCTATGACCTGTAAATATTTCAGATCCGAAATCTTCGCCAAAACGGATTTATAGCGAAAGTTCTACGATGACTAGTTTTTGCTATATCAAGCCCTAGCATCGTAAGTGCAACAAGTGTCATACATGCCATATCATGCCTTCTTTCAGGCTAGCTCTGATACCATGTTAAATTTTCATAATTTACTTCAATATGATCTAGGATCTTAACTGAGAGAACAACATGTACAGTATATCTACAGCATATCAATCATGGAGACAATAATGCAAGCACACAAGAGACACAAAGATTTACTTGGGGAAAACCATAAAGGTGAAAAACCCCAATAACTTCCTCAGAGATAGATAGAGAAATGATACAACCCAAGAGATAGACATATCCTAGCAGCATATACTCCTCCTCCATAAGTGCGCCACTCCTCCTTGAGTGCATGAGTGAGAAGTGAGTGAGTAAATAGAGTGCCTCCCGCACTCTATTTATACTTGACTTGACTTGCCTTTTACCTAACTCATGTAGGATCGAACTTAACCACATAACATAATGCTGACTGGGCCGACCCCCAATAGGGTGGTCTAATAACCCTTTGACCCACATGACTTATACAAGGCCGACCCCAACAAGGTGGTCTAATAACCCATCAAGTATACGTTACGACACTTACAATATAAATGACGACACTTCCGTATAGAGGAATAATAACATCTCTATAGGAATACAATCACTTCCGTATAGAGGAATAATAACATCTCTATAGGAATGCAATATACATATATGTGAAATACATTCTGAAGTTACATATACATCAACAAGACATGTCACTTTTCTTTTGTTTTTAAACTATACACAAGTAATACATTGTTAAAATGTTCCATAATTATTTTAACTTGAGTTTTCAATTATGTACAATTATTACATTGAAAGATTTCTAAGAGGCAGATATAAGTAGCTTTGCTGCTAATTTCACTTGTTTTTATGATATTTGGCAATTACACTTATAAATTAAAGATTCATTTATGTTTATCATTTGAATATATAATTAATTTATACACAGCATTATACGACGAAGAGTTAATTTCCTTATTATACAATAGTCATGCATAAATCATAGAGTTGCCACAACTTCATCCATAATTTATAATGCAAATTGTGATGTTTTTGTTGACTAAATCAATGCTTAGTGATTTAAAGACCCACATGATTTTCAATAATACAAAGTTCTTTTAGTACACAAATATAAAATCGTCATCATTTTCAACACCTAACAAACATAAACATCATGATCATGCCATCATAAACATAATCATCACCATACTAACATAAACATAACCATGAGTTTTAACAAAAACTTAAATGCATCATCATCATTTTCATGACATTCCCATAAACATACCAATATTATAATCATTGTCAGCATCTAACAAAAATAAAAATAAACACCATCATATATACCATCATACCATCATTGACAGAAAACCAAAAATAAGCATGCATGAGCGTACCATCAAAAACATTAATTACGTCACAAATTCATGTAACATATACAACTAACATATTTAAACATCATCTAACACATCACATAACTAATAATACGCGTAAACATAATTAATTAACGTTCCATGATCATCGTTTTCACCACATCAATAAATAAACATCAACATAAGCATCAACATCAACATAAACATGATAAATGCAAAATATATATATATATATGAACATATATAACATCAAAGTCATGATACAATATGTCAAACATAAAATATCTCCAGTGCAAAAACCGCTATGACATATATGCTCCACCTCTGCCAGCAGAGGTGACATCAGTATCTCTCCAACCT
Source organism: Larix kaempferi (assembly GCA_027924585.1). NCBI lineage: Eukaryota > Viridiplantae > Streptophyta > Pinopsida > Pinales > Pinaceae > Larix > Larix kaempferi. The sequence goes on from BSBM01001018.1 coordinate 1,851,737, forward strand.
GAGCTAGATGCAACATCACCTCCATCAACAAATCCAAAGGAAGTATCATCACTTCTGCCAGCAAAGGTAGAGGCACCAGTACCTATAACACCAGAAGGAAAAGGAGATCTGAGAGCAAGAGAGATATGTCCACCAAGACGAAGTGTACGACCCTCTCTTAGTGCCTCTAAAATATAAACAATGTCTGAAGTAGGAACGGGTGGATGGTCGGGCTAATGAGTAGGATCGAAGGGTCGATCGAGCAGGAGTAGAGGATCAGATGATGATGTAGGATCGGGTGGAAGGTCGAGTAGGAGTAGAGGGATATATGATGATGGAGGTGTAGGAGGATGTGGTGGAGGAGACGTCGAAGTTGGAGGAGGAGGATGTGGATGAGATGTCAACGAAGTAGATGGAGGAGGAGGTGGAGTAGTAGATGTCGAAGCCGATGGAGGAGGGGGTGGAGGTGGAGGAGGTGGTGGAGGAGGTTGATGGGAAGCCAACTAAAAGAGTGCACTGGCAATATGTTGCATCAACAACCTCATATGACGAGGAATAATCATCCATATATCCACAAGCTCAGGGTCATCACGAATGTCATACGGCCACACAAGCTGAACACTTACATCTGCCAACAATCTGGCCAACCTGTCTGCCACATCCTGAATATACCTATCATGGGGCCTACGTGGACGGTGACCAGGATGGCTACCAACCAACTGTGGGCCGGCCTAATCCTAATCCTCCATATCCTCATCATCATCACCAGGAGGAGGCGGACCGACCTCTACATCAAAGCTGCCTATTTCTACAAAATATATATAGTACAGAATAATGATTAGATAATTTCATTAAAAAATAAACATAGGGTGAAAACAAGAAGCTAGGAAACAATTCCGTGCCAACATAGTGAAAAAAAAAGAGGGCGCGCGGATTAACAGTGGAAAAAAAGTAAACCTCAAACTCTCGACCGAGAGTTTAAAAAACTCTAAGTCGAGAGTTTTGAGAGTTCAAACTCTCGGCCGAGAGTTTGAATGAATCACTGCGCTGTATTTTCAAAAAAACTCTCCGACGAGAGTTTGAACTAAACTCTCGGCCGAGATTTTGGAAGGTATTTTTCGGTCGAGAGTTTATGGTCAACAAAACTAGCAAAAATATCGAGCATATTTCTGAAACCTGCAACTTCAACAAGCCCAAACCCCTGCAAATTTTAAGTATTATTTGTCGAACTTGGTAGAAATGGATTCATCTCTAAATCTAGTTTCCAATGATATAATAATTGTTTCATTTCGATTTGAATTTCTATTTATTAATAATTTTTTTCTAAACCTTATCCCTTAAGAATTTTATTACTCTAAAAATCACCCGAAATGAAAATTCAATATCATAACAAAGCCAACACCAAAAAAATTGAAATTTCACAGAGATCATAATTGGCTCGTCCTCTTCAAAAAGGTACTTTTATTTTTTCCAATAAGAGTCACATCTGAAAGAAAATGCGAAGACAATAACATGTGTCAATAAGGCACTATTTTTTGTACATATGTTGTTTCGATAAATAATAAAAAATAGTTCCCAAGTCTTAAAAAACTCAAAATATAGTCCAGGAACAAGTGTAGTGTGTGTAGATTATGAGACTACAATGTTTTTCCCTAAAATGAATAACCATATATCAAACAACCAACGTCAACACAGGTCACTCATTATCCATACCTAAAATTTTCAAGTATATGCCGTTGGTGTGCAACACATTTGTCCCACAATATGTCCATAAAAAAAATTAAAAAAAATATGAGTAGAAAGCTAATTCAATTCTCTAAAACATTTGTGTTTACTTCAAGTTGAAATTCCTAAGGGAGATATGGTTTTGAAGAGGTTGAAGTTGAAAAACATAAAATTTAGCAGTTTTGTTTGTAAAAAACAAGCCAAAATTGTTTCCCAACTTCATGTTTTCACCCCATATCTATAACATATTTCATTTGCATTAAGTATAAAGAGAATAAAATGTAACTATAGTAATTTAAACATAACATTAATATTACCTCTCTCATCAGGTGGCTCATCCGGTGTGAAGAATATCTTCGGACACCCTCTCCAGTCCAAGCCTACATATGGATATGGCACCATGTCAAGTGCATGGTCGTCCTCACTGGCCAACATTTCTAGCACATCTGATGTGATCCTATCTGGGAACTTAGGCTGCCCCCTCTTCGGCATCATCTCCCCCCACATCTGCATACGCACCTCAGTCGTTGTCTTAGTAGGTAGGCGCCCAAATGATGGCCTGGTGGTCGAAAACCTCTCAAAAAACAAACAAAAAAGATCTGAACCGAAAGGTAAGTTGGACCTCCCATCAATGATTACATGACATCTATCCAAAGCATAAAAAAACTATCAAAAAAATGGTAGATCGCCTAATACATCTAGGTCTCTGCACTAAAGAGTCAACATAATACAATAAGGTGCAGCTAATTCACTTCCCATCAGTAGTGTAGTGCGCCAGCATCGTAATCAAAAGAGAGAATCATATAACCTCCTCTCAACCAAAAGCAACGATCTGAAGCTGCCCACCGCTCACCTGAAAATTAGTCGGATGGACGACTACATCACTGATATATCTCACAGAGTAAGCTAGTTGACTCTCTATTGCAACACCAGCTAGGACATCGGGGAACTAGGTTAAATATTCCCCTCTCCTAGATAGCCTAGTGATGAAATAAATATCCTCCTCAGTGGGTTGGAACCACTTACCACCACCAACATGAAATTCCTGCCTCTTATGATCCCAACGTCGGATGAGCTGACATAACAATGCAGAGTGGCCCTTAAGTGATGTAACCTCCCTATATAACTCCAGGAGGTCAACAATCCTCAAGAGATCTGTAGTTTGAGCAGTAATGGGGTGAGGGTACAAATCCCTCTCCCTCTCCCTAGTCTCCCACTGTCTGACCATGGTATATTGCTCAAGATGAGCACGCTCCTTTTCAGCAGCATGTCGTCACGCATGCCTCTGTTTCACATATTTCATACAATTAAAATAATATTTACTAAGTGACCAATAATAAAATTTTATGAAAAAAATAAATTGTTCCAACCAGTGCGCCATAATAATACAAGTGCACCGTAAACGGTGCTTTAATGTTACAATTGCACCAGTTATGGTGTGCTATAACGATCCTACCAGAATGAATTTTTTATTTAAAAATAATGTAAACGGTGCGTCAAAAATATTACGCACCGGTACAACAACAACAAAAAATTAACGGTGCACTAAAATCATATTAGCACACCAGTGCGTTCAATTCATAGAAAGCGCCGAACACATTTTTCAAAAATGTAATTATGGTGTGTCCATTCCACGTAAGAGCACTGTCACCGATGTACTGGCATGGAATGGGCGCACCGAAAATCTAATTTTGCAAAAAGTTTATAAATTTGTTTTCGGTGCGTTCAGTTCAAGTAAGTGCAACGTCAATGGTGCATTTACTTCAACCAACTGCACCGTTTATTAATAAAGGTTATTGCAATTTAATTAACGGAGCGCTAATTGAACGTAAGTGCACCGAGTACAATGCTCTTAATTTCCATAGGCACACCGTATAATTTATGTATTCTTTTATTACACAATGTTTACAGTGGACACGTCAAAGCACCGGTAATGGAGCGGTGACGTATCCCTTGGTGCACCGAAAAATTTAGTTGTCTTTATTATTTATGTTTCACGGTGCGTCCTATGATTTAGAGGGCACCAAAATACCGATGCTCTAAATCATCAAACGCACCGTTTATAAATTGAATGTTTTTTACTATATTTTTTCGGGAACCAGTGCGTTCCATTCGTTCGGATCGCACTAGTACGGTGCAGCCTATAATAATTTACAGGGTGCACCGCGATCCGGTGCAATCCGAACGTATCGAATGCACCGCGCAGAATTTTTCAATTTCTTTTTAAATACAAAAAATTAAAGCTTAATTTCAAAAATTAATCTGTTAAAAAATTAAATTATGAGGTAACAAAGAACTCACTTGTTGAATGGCCCTTTGAGGAGGCATCCTGGCAATGTATGGAAATTTTGACCACCGTTTGTCAAAATTCAAACTAGCAGCAAGAACCAACAGGGATGAAGAATGTGTCCACGTGGACCATGGATGTCAAGGCATCCAAGTGGGTGAGGTTTCACACCGGTGCAATTGGGAAAAAACACACTGTGAGGTGGTAAAACTGAATTTTACATCACGAGTTATTTTTTATTAAACCTTGATCCGGTGCGTTTTAGGGTAAAGCGCACCGGCGCGGGAGGTCAAGTTAACGCACTGAAAAATATGTTTTTTTTTAAATAACATATTTTCATTTATTATTCTATAACGATGGAAACCGATGCGTTTGAAAAACACCAATGCACTAGTACATATATTACAGAGATGCATTGTTAGTTTAGCTTTTATTCATTAAACGAGCACCAGTGCGGTGCGTTGCGTTTATTCATAAGATGAGCACCGGTGCGGTGAGTTTATTCATTAGACAAGCATCGGTGCATTTTAATTTTATGTGCGCACCGGTATAAGATTGATTATTAAAAATATAAATTGAAAAATGGTGCGTTTGGATGTATGCAACGCACCAGGACGTTAGTATAGTATAACGTCCTGTTACAAGTGTTCATTATAAACACATCGATTAACTTTGATTAAAATAATACGATTTTTTAAATTAAATTTTCCTTTACTTATATTTTTCTTTGTTCCGGTGTGGTATACTATGTACCCGCATTGGTGCATATATTACAGAGACGCACCATCAAGCATGGTTTGTAGATGCAATTTAAACGAATTTTAGAAAGAATTTTTTTGTAGTAGAATTCGTTGTGTTTTCTTATTACAAGTGCACCGCTACGTTTAAGGTTAAGGTGCGCATTGCATTAGATTTATTATTAAAAATATAAATTAAAAAAAGGGGCGTTTATATGTATTAAACGCACCAGGTCATTTATAGTATCACGTCTCGGTGCGAGTGTTCTATATAAACGCATCAATTAACGGTGATTAAAATATCACTATTTTTTAAATTAAATTTTCTTTGACTTATATTTTTCTCTGTTGCGGTGCGGTGTAATATGTGCCCGCACCGGTGCGATTTATTATCAAATGCACCAATGCGCTTTTGATCAAACGCACCGATTAAAAAATATTCGTTAAAACCTTCGGTCGCTCGCCTCTGCTAGAAACCTCCGCTATAAATGGATTTACGACCTCTTTTTCAATGGGATTCCGCTATAACCTCCACTACGGGGCCTTTTCCTTGTAGTGGGAAAACGTGGCATGCCTGGGTATGCCATGTGCAATGATCATACAACTGAGTTGGTAGATATGACGTCATGCTGATGCCAGCACGGTGACGTGGCAACATGAGAGGATGACACATGTCACCCAAAAATGGTTGAATTGACCTTCAAATGAGCCAATACTAGAATGCCATGTGGCATGATGACCTGGAAAGTGCTAAGGTGGTACGATGATGTGGCATGTGCTGACGTGGAACAATGGGTAGCTGACATGTGGAGACCATGTGGACCAACGGCAAGTTGCCACGTGGTAGCCACGAAATGTTCATGTAGGCCTAAGATTCAAAAAATTAGTTCAACGAATTGTTATGTATGTAAATTGTTACATATGTGTAATAATGGAGAGGTTTGTGGGATTTGAACCAACAACCTCCCTTTTAATACTCCAAATCCTTAGCATATAGGCCATACGAATTACTTCAAATAGTAATTCAAAATAAAATAATTTAACTTGAAGCCAATAAATTTGGACTAAATTTGAGCTTCCCATGGCCTATAAAACCAGGCACGGATTTCAATATCAGGGACAGAGTTGAACGTTAGGTTTAAGTACAAAAACTAAGACAAAGATGTTCAGTCTTGGCACGTATCCCAAGGCATTTTTGGGCACATAAACCGAGGTGGTTTTCACATAGTGCATGGTGGTTTGGGCACGCATCCCGAGGTCACAATCTACACGCATATCGAGATAGTATTCATAATGCACACAGTTCGAGGCTGTATGGATTGTACGTATCAAAGGTTGTCTTGGAGGTTGTGTCGAAGGGGGGATCTCAAGGTCCAGCTCGGAACTATATCGAGTTTATACTCAAAAGACTCAATTTTTCTCAAGGAGTCTAAATCTAGCTTCATTTGTTGCATCCAGATACTCTAGCGAAAAATTGCTCACAAAACCCTTCAGCTACACCAAAGTATAGCCATGTTTACACTTCAAAGAATCAGAATTTCCTTCTAGAGATACTGCTAAAGTTTGTTTCTACTCCAGAACATCAGAACACTAAGGTGATATTTAGGGTGATTCATAGCTTTTCTTTGTAAATTGCTAAAGCATTTTTTAAGACTAATAAATCGGTCTCACTGGAAGGGGCTCGAAGACTTAGTCCATATTGGATTAACTATGTTATCAATTGATGTCCCATATTATGGTTTGCATTCTTTATGCTTATGTGCTCTTTGAAAGTATAATTTTAAAGCCTTCTTAAATTCTTTCTTCAAAAGCTAACTGTTAAAGCATTCACATAAATCTTGGTTAATAAAGATCTTGCAAATTCAATTCATGTTTGGTATCAGAGCCTGCTTAACCATAGATTTGTGAGTGTGTGAATGATTACTAGGGGCAAGCTTAAAGTAGGCGAAGGAGAGCTTGTGCCTTTTGATCCATAAATTGAACGTACAATTCAAAGGAAGAAAATGGCATAGGATGATGCCCATTCATAGCACGATAAGGCTTTCCATAAATCCTTCTACAGGATCTCAGATATGGTTGAGAAGTTGTTTGCAGATTATCAAGAGAAATTGGAAAAGAGGGAAAGGAAGAAAATAAAAGAGGAAGGTAATGCTTCAGTGAATCAGGGAAATGGAGAAGGCCCTCCTGAAACTCCATCATCACCTTCTAGTTCAAGTTCTGATTCTACTTCTTCTTTTCATTCCCGTCATTCTAAAGGTCATCAGAAATATGTTTCTAATGTGCCATTATTAAAGCTTGATGTAAAATTGATTTACCCATGTTTAATGGAGAACGTAATGCTGAAAAATTAGATAACTGGATAAGACAAATTGAAGTATATTGTAGGATACAGAAACTTGCAGGTGATGAAGCAAAAATCCAGTTGGCCACCCTCCGAATTGGTGGCATTGCCTCATCTAATGGGAGAGAAAAACTCAAGAGGAACTTCTTACAAAAGGTAAAATTATTTCCTCATGGTATGAGTTTACTGTAGCATTGAAAAAGCAATTCTATTTTTTAGGTTATATGCAGCAGGCTATGATGGACTGGCGGAGTTTTAGACAAGGTAAGGGTCAAAACGTGCAATAATACACACAAGAATTTAGAAGAATGGAATTAGTACTTGGTATACCTATCTATATTCAAGAGACACTTCTTAAATACATAGGAGGATTGCATATTTACTTAAGACATACAATTCTTATGTTCAATCCAACTAACATGGATGAAGTGTGTGTTCAAGTCACCCATATCGAATCTAATGGGAAGATCCCCTCTGATAAATTTTCTAAGAAGCCTTTCAAACTAGGTGGAAAAAATTTCAAAGGTAAAGGGAAAGGTAAGCACACAGCTATCGTGACGAAAGGAAGAGATAAGCCCACATGCACACATTGTCAGAAAAGGGGTCATGATGTATCCAAATGTTGGAAGCTCCACCCGAAGCTTAAGCCAGAAAAGTTTTAGAATAAGAAGGAATATCATAAGACTATTGCCACTCTTCAGTTAGATTTGGGGTTAGAATCTGGAGACGAGACCAAAATTACGGCCATGGGATTACAAGGTAAAAATCCTTCTGTTTATGTTTCAAAATTTGAACCTGTTCACGATGAAAAGAAAAGGAGTGAGTTATTCCACATAAGGGTGACTTCTAAGTATACTAAAATTGATACTTTATTTGATAGTGGATCACAAGCTAACTTGATTTCATAAGAGTTAGTTAAACAATTTGGTTTAGAAACAAAACCTCATCCCAAACCATATCCACTTGGATGGGTTTGCAATCACTTCAAGTGTTATGGATGAAGTTGAATTTGATGTGGTCCCGTTAGATATATTTGGTATTGTTTTAGGTATCCCTTATCTTTATGACAGGAAATAAATATTTTACAGAGAAGAGAACAAGTACCATTTAACCAAGGATAGTGTTCAGTACATTGTTTGAGCTCACCATTTAAAAACTAACTTATCTTTGGTTTCTGCAAGTCAAATGAAGATATTAGTAAATGCTAGTAAGTGTTTTGTTCTCATGATTGTTAAAGCTAAGGATGTTCATAAGAATGATTTTTTTAAAGGTTGTGATCCTAACCTTAAAGATTAATTGGTTAAGGTTGTTGGTAAGTATGATGCACTATTCCAGGAACCTAAAGAATTACCTCCTAAAAGAAAAATACAACATGAGATCCATTTGCAGCAAGAAGCTCCTCTTCTTAATATTGGTATGTATCAGTCTTCAATGATTGAGAATGCAGAAATCAATAAGCAGGTTCAAGAATTACTCGAGAGGGGGGGAATTCGACCAAGTTCCTCTCCATGTGGTTCACCAATTGTTTTGGTACCAAAGAAGGATGGTACATGGCAGATGTGTGTGGATTACAGAGCTCTTAACATAATCATGGTAAAGAATTGATATCCTCTTCGTCGTATTGATGATCTTTTGGATCAGTTAAAGAATGCAAAATATTTCACTAAGTTAGACTTGAGAAGTGGTTACCATCAGGTCAGAATCCATGAACATGATATTTGGAAAAATGCTATTAAAACTAAACAAGTTTTATATGAAGGGTTGGTCATGCCCTTTGGGATTTGTAATGCTCCCTCTAATTTCATGCGGGTTATGAATGATTTATTTAGACCATTCATTGATGACTTGGTAATAGTATACTTAAATGACATCCTCATATTCAGTCGAAATTGGGAGGATCATGTAAATCATGTTAAGCAAGTCCTAGATGTCTTAGAAAATGAGAAATTATATTTGAAGATGTCCAAATGTGAGTTTGGAAATACATCTTTGGTTTAATTAGGCCATATTGTAGGGGGTGGTGAACTGAGGATTGATCCCTCTAAGGTTGAATTCATTCAAAATTGGCCCAAGCCAACTAACGTAATAGAAGTTAGGAGCCTTCTGGGGGGATCCCAATACTGGAGGAATTTCATTGCTAACTTCTCATATTTTTCTTAAACAGGTATTTTAGTGGGGAGGCAAAGAGAAGAAGGCCGTCGACGCATTGAAAGAAAAGATCAGCATAGCTCCAGTGCTTGCATTTCCATATCTATAACAACCATTTGAAATTGAGATGGATGCTAGTGGTTATGCCATGGGGGCAGTCTTAATGCAACATAAGAAACCAATCTGCTATCATTCTGAAATATTTCCTAAAGCAGTAGCTAACTATCCCAGACATGATAAAGGGTTGTATGCATTCGTACAAAGTGTGAATAAGTGGAAACATTATCTAATGGGTAAAGAAACAATAATACACACTAATCATCAACCATTACAATATCTTCAAACACAAACTAAGCTACAACAATCAAGGCACTTCAGATGGATGGGATTCTTACAACAATTCCACTTGGTCATTAAATATAAAAAGGGAGTTCATAACAAACAAAGTTGCAGACATTTTATCAAGACCTCCAATTAATGCATCAGTCATCTTGCAAAATAGTCCTTTGGTTCATGAAAGTTACATTGAACAATATGCACAACATGAATACTTCAAAGATGTTTGTGAATATTTAATGCATGGCACTCAAACTGAAGAATTGGATTATCATGTTCACGATAAGTTATTATATCATCTTGGAAAAATTTGTATTCCAAAGAGTGAAAGAGTTCATGTAATTAGAGAAGCTCATACTTCTCTTATATCTGGTCACTTTGGTGTAGACAAGATAGTAGCTCAGCTTCAGAGGTATTATTATTGGCCTCAGATGAATGAAATTGTATCCAAATATGTAAAAGGATGTCTTATTGGTTCTACAAGTAATCCAAGCAATAGAAAATTGGGTTTGTACACTCCACTCCCTGTACCTTCTTGTCCATAGGAAATTGTGTCATTGGATTTTGTAGGAGGTTTGCCTATGTCTAGGAAAGGTCATGATTACTTGTATGTGGTTATGGATAGATTCAGTAAAATGTGCATCTTAATGCCTTGTAAGAAGCAGGTCACTACAGAGTTGTCTACTCAATTGTTCTTACAGCATGTTTGGGTCCAATTTGGGTTACCCACTTCTATTGTATCTGATTGGGACTCCCGCTTCCTTGGGAATTTTTGGTCAACCTTGTGGGAACTTATGGACACTAAGTTGAAGAAGAGCACTGCCTTCCATCCACAAACTGACATTCAGACTTAAGTAATCAACGGCACAGTAGTACATCTACTCCGAGGATATTGTTCCAAGCATCCTAGGCTTTGGGATGAATAGTTTCATTATGTATAGCATGCCTACAATCTATCCATTCACTCTTCTACAAAAAGGTCTCTATTTGAGACATGTTTTGGATGCTTTCCAAAGTCTCCTTTAGACTTTGTTTATGGGAAAGATTATGTGGGAGATGGACAAGTTGATGCAGACGAGGCTTTGAAGTTCATCCAACAAATCCAGTTGGTACACCATGCAATACATGAACAATTGGAAAAGAGTCAGGCCAAGTACAAGGTGAGGCATGACAAGCATTGAGTGGATCATCATTTTCAAGTTGGTGATCAAGTTTGGCTTCATATCAACAAAGAATGACTTAAAGGTGAATGTAAAAATCTTAAATCGTTCAGGTATGTACCCTTCACAATTTTGGATAAAGTTGGTAACAATGCTTTCTGGTTAGATTTCCCTCCATATATGCAGATGTATTCCGTTGTGAATGTGGAGAACTTAAAGTTGTATGAGCCTCCAATGATCATGGATCAAGAGGATATTATTCATGTTCCTTCTATTGATGATTTCGCACCTGAATATATTGATGAGTTGCAGAAATATATTATTCTTAACAGAAGAATAAGGACTTCACGAAGAGGAGATGTGGAATATCTTTGTGTGGGTCTAAAAGGAATGCATCCAAGTAAATCTTGATGGATAAAGACCAGAAAGGTGAGTGAGATGTACCCTCACCTATTTTTTGAATAATTCCAGACTTTTGGTGGTCCAAAAGCTTCCAGTGGGGGGTTTGATCCACGTGGATTTCCCAAAATGGCCAAATTTTAAAGTCTTCAAATGCTGAACAGAAGTATACAGTGGCGTAGGGCTTGCCAAGAGCTTTTCGCCGATGCTTTTTTCATGAAAAATTGACTTTGGATGCAAACGTTATTGCGTTCTGCATTTTCGGAAAAACAGGTAAAAATGGAAAAAGGTGGTGCCACGTTGTAGGCCCACAGGCTTCCACGTGGCATGACCATACAACTGACTTGGCAGAGATGATGTCAGCATGGTGACATGGAAGCATGGGAAGCTAACACGTGTCATCCAAAAGTGGTTGAATTGACCTCCAAATGGAGCAATACCAGAATGCCATGTGACATGATGATGTGGCAGGTGCTAAGGTGCCATGATGATGTGGCATGTGTTGGCATGGCACAATGGGAAGCTAAAATGTGGCGGCCATGTGGACCAATGGTAAGCTGCCACGTGGGAGCCACGAAATGTTCATGTAGGCCTAAGATTCAAAAAATTGGTTCAACAAATTACTATGTATGTAATTTGTTACATATGTGTACATAATGGAGAGGTTTGTGGGATTTGAACCCACAACCTCCCTTTTAATACTCAAAATCCTTAGCCAATAATCCCTACTAATTACTTGAAATAGTAATTCGAAATAAAGAATTTAACTTGAAGCCCATAAATTTGGATTACAATTGATCTTCCCATGGCCTATAAAACCAGGCACATATTTCAAGACCAACGACAGAGTTGAACGTTGGGTTTATGCACAGAAACGAAGACAAAGAGGTTCAACACGTTTCCCAAGGTAGTTTTGGGCATGTAAACCGAGGCAATTTTCACACAACACATAATTGTTTGGGCACGCATCCCTAGGTCACAAACTGCATGCATCCCAAGGAATATTTGCACACATTCTGAGGCAGTCTTCATAATGCACATAGTTCTAGGTCATACACACTATACGAATGAGAGGCTGTGCCAGAGGGGGGATCTTGAGGTCTAGCTCAAAACTATATCGAGTGTATACTCAAAAGACTCTATTTTTCGCAAGGAGTCTGAATACAACTTAAGTTTTTGCATCCAGGTACTCTGGCGAAAAAGTGATCACAGAACCCTTCAGCTACACCAAGGTATAACCATGTTTACACTTCAAAGAGTCATAATTTCCTTTTGAATTTGCTGCTAAAGTACGTTAATGCTCTAGAATAACAGAACAATAAGGTGGTATTTGGGGTGATTCCTAGGTTTTCTTTGTAAATTTCTAAAGCATTTTTGAAGACTAATAAATCGGTCTCACTAGAAGGGGCTCGGAGACATAGTCCATATTGGACGAACTTCGTTATCAGCTGCTGTCCCATATTATGGTTTGCATTCTTTATGCTTATGTGCTCTTTGAAATTGTCATTTTAAAGCCTTTTTTAAGTATTTCTTCAAAATCTAACTATTGAGGCATTCACATAAATACATTTCTTGTCCTTGTTAGATGTCTAAACTTTTGCATTGATTACACTTATTGTAGGCTAGCAGCTTATTTAAATTTGAATCAACTGTGTATTACAAATGCACAAAAATATAAAATTGGAAAATTATTTTGATGGGAAAAGTGAGGTTGAGCATTGCATGCTTGAGGTTATGATAAGTCAAAGTAGTGATCTTCATGACTAGTTATGGGTCGTTAATGAAGCTCATAATGGTAATTACAAGTTTACTAATATGAAAATCAATTCTTCATCCCGAAACATGTCCGAGGACATCACAGCTTCAAACGAGGTCTTCCCTACAACCACTCCAATTTCTTGGGAACAGAAATCCTTATCTAGCACAAATCCTTATGGAATTAACTTACTTGAATATATAAAAACTTATAATTCATCGATTGTGCATGCAACCTGTGGTTTTACTGCTCAGGACCAATATTTGTCTCAAGAATTTAATAATTCCATGCAAGTAATTACTTGATTGGAATATGAACTGGCTCGACTAACTCTCCAATACCACGCACTCGCTAAGAGTTACAATGATTCTACTATCCATTTATGCAAGCAGAACCAAACAATGAGATACTAGGGAAAGAGAACCTTCAACTACAAGCATCTAACATGGAGCTTACTAAGAGGGAGTCAAAGTAGTTTCTATGTGACAAAACGTATAACGACATTCACTTGGAAGCCATCTATTCCATTATGTAGGCGGCATCGACATGATTGTCAACTTCAAGCTATAATGACCATCTTGTTAACTCTATTGTTGAATTGTCCATGTTCTTGCCACGTTGCAGCATCTTACTTCCATAATCAATTTCCAATGTTGTTAAACAATAGTACCTCCCATCCAAATGGCTTAATGTCAATATTATCATGCCGAGAATATTTGGGAAGCATGGAAATAGTACAAAAACCGAGAAGCATATGCATGAAAATAATGCAGAGAATTACAACAAATGTTTCTACAAATAACCCACCAATGTCCCTCAGTCTCTTTGACAATCCTCGTGTTGATTTCAACAATAAATTGATTCATCCAACCTCCAAATCGATGGCGCATGCAAGCAATTTGGATAAGATAGTGTTAAGCCTTAAATTGGGCCCATACCCCCCTAAATTGGGCACTTTATATTAGTATTGTTATATTATTGATGTCGACTTGAGTCCATTAGTTGTAATTGTACCAGCTCTTTGTCACATATATATATATATATATATATATATATATATATATATATATATATATATATCATAAGACAAGACAAGATAAGACGATCAAGTGAAAATTTCAAGGAGACATTTTCACTTGAATCATCTTAGCTTGTCTTGTCTTATGTATGTAATACATTGTATAAGGAGGTTTCCCCCTAGAAGAGGCTTGATATTCATCTATTTTCCTCTAGGGGGGAACCTGCTTATACAATGTATTACATACATAAGACAAGACAAGATAAGACGATCAAGTGAAAATGTCAAGGACAAGACAAGCTAAGATGATTCAAGTGAAAATGTCTCCTTGACATTTTCACTTGATCGTCTTATCTTGTCTTGTCTTATGATATATATATATATATATCATAAGACAAGACAAGATAAGACGATCAAGTGAAAATGTCAAGGAGACATTTTCACTTGAATCATCTTAGCTTGTCTTGTCTTATGTATGTAATACATTGTATAAGGAGGTTTCCCCCTAGAATTGGATTGATATTCATCTCGTTTATTCATTATTAAGGCATGGATTTCTCTTTCTTGTCTATTTATGCTCTTTTGGGGAATTTGTTGCTTAACATTTGGTATTAGAACTTGGACGCTTCAGAAACTAGTCACCTTGGCATTTTCGCTATAACTTTTTTCTATGAATTTTCAGATAGTGAAAATTGGAGGGGACATAGATAATGGACCGATATATCCATGGTACAGTTTTCAGATCCTGAATCGTTATAGGTTCGGAGTTATACCCAGTGGAAGTTAGGGTTTCTTACTAGTCCAAAAACTAGTCTCAAACAAGTGTTCTAGGAAAAACTGTTATATATGGATCATGCGAGATCCAAATTGAGTTAGACTTGTTGCATCAAAAATAATATAGACCATAGTATTTGTGGTAGGAATGTCAAAATCGTATCCAAAAAATTGGACGCGTGGTAGTTCGCACACTTTCTCTCTTTTGAAAGGGAAAAAAATAGCAAGTGTTGGAAAAATTGCCATAATTTTTTATTAGCAAATCAAAATTAGGTCATACCTATGGAATTGAAGAGAAGAAATACCAAGATAATACATAAAAGAAAAAAAGACTCATAGGAGCTGAAATTTCAAATGTATCTCAATTGGAACGTCAGTTAGAAAAGCAGTCTGCAAATCGGGGTTTGAAAAAGTATGCCATTTTAAATTTGAATAGCTTTTAGTAGAAAGATCTATTTTGGGTGATCTCAAAGGTATGATAAATATTGTAGATATATATTTCTATTGTTCCATGTGGCACCAAAATTTGGTGGAAAAAATCACAATGCAATCAAACCACCAAAGGATTCATCCCTGACCTACAATGAAAGTGAAGACCTATCTTTTTAGGTGTCAAAGTTGGAATATCTTAATAAAGGGACTGTGAGAGCAGTTGATTTAGTTAGTTTAGATAATGATATGGGTGAATGGATGGGATGTATGGAGAATAATATTATGGGACATATGGATAATAATATGGAAATAATTTCTAAGCTCATACAAAATCGAAAGGAAAATCTCCTTAAAGGTGATGATGTGTCCAAAAGTACTCAAGAAGATCAAGATAGTGTCCATGTTGAACAACCTTCCAATAATAAGCATACTCCAAGAGGATTTGATTCTAATAATGGAAGTAATTAGGGATGGTCCCCAAGGTGCATCCAACTCCCCAAGATTGGTATGAGAAAGTTTGATGGCAAGGACCCCATAACATGGATATTCCTGATGGAGCAATTCTTTGATATACACCAGGTTCCAAATCTACAAAAGGTAAATATTGCATCTTAATATTTAGAAACTGATTTTGTGTGGTCCAATGGCTTTTTGAACGCAAAAAGAACTACATTATCTCTTGGTCCATTTTTACAGAAGAATTGATATCATACACGATGATGTTAAGAGCAATTCCTTCTTAACCCAATTGATAAATCTAAGGCAAATGGGTCCACTAATCGAGCACATTCAACAATTTCAAAATTCAGTTTCAAAGTGGAGTGCATGCCAGATGATAAATTGTTAGATCTCTTTATCGTAACCTTGAAGTAGAACATTTAACATGAGGTAGTCAATTGGGTTTAGCCCAACTAGTTGAGTTATTAGATTTTTATCCGCTCCACCCAGGTTCAAGTCCCACCAGTGACACTTGCTCTTAAGTGAGACGTTGAGCTCTTTAGGAGCTCTACTAGCCAACTAACTGCCCTTCCTATGTCTCCGGGTTCGAGGAGGTTAACATGGACGCAGCGGGCATCGAAAAAAATAGGGTGTTTCGTGAACCATACGAATAAAAAAAAAAAAAAAAAAAAAAAAAAAAAAAACATGAGGTGCATCTCTTTGAACCAAAAAAAAAAAAAAAAAAAAAAACATGAGGTGCATCTCTTTGAACCAACATCCTTAGAGAAGGATTTCATGTTGGTAAGGAAGTTTGAAAGTAAAAACATGGCGATGCTTACAAAAATGACCATCTCTAACACCTATAGAGAGAATAATGTTCCTTCTTCTAACCCACCTCAACCTACAGAGTTGACACCTCAATAAATGTATGAAAGAAAAGCAAAAGTTCTATGTTTTAATTGTGACAGCACGTATATCAAGGGACATAAGTATGATGAGAAGAAATTATTCTACATATATTGTGAAGAGGAAGAATCAAAAGAAAAGGAACCATCTCAAGCTGAAGAAATAGAAGAGATTACTCCTACCATATCTTGTCATGCATTGGTTGGAATTAGCACTCCTCAAACTCTTAATATTGAAGGATTTATCAAAAATAAAAAGGTAACAGCGTTGATTGATTCTGGTAGTACTCATAATTTCATTCACTGTAAATTAGCCAGAGTTCTCAACTGCTTTATATATCCAGAACCAAAGTTTCAAGTAATGATTGTAGATCGAGTAACAATCAATTGCTTGAGGAAATGGCATAATATCAATCTCAGTATGGGGGAATATGTACAGAATAGTCCAATGATTGCTATCCCAATGGGTGGTGTTGATGTTGTCTTAGGGGTTCAATGGTTACAATCATTGGGAACATTGGCTTTTAATTTTCAAGAAATTTTCCTGGGAAGGAAAATAATTTGAGTTAAGGGGTGTCACATGGAAACCAAGCAATGTGATAAGCTCTAATGGAATGACAAAATTGTTGAAAAAGGGACATTAGGGTGTAATTTCATAATTATGCTCACTAGAGGTTCAAAGATCTAAGCCTCTTATTCCCCTAGATCTCTAAAGGGTCATTAATAAGTATTTCAAGGCATTTGAAGATATTCCAATAGGTCTCCCACCTGCTCGATATCATGATCATGCTATTCACTTTATTCCAGGAAGTGTTCCTCCTAACATCAGACCTTACAGATACCCCTATGGCCAGAAGAGGGAAATTGAGTGTATGGTTGAAGAAATGTTAGAGGTTGTCATAATTATTCCTAGCTAAACTTCTTGCTTTGCACTAGTGGTAATGGTACACAAGAAGGAGGGACCATGGCATATGTGTCTAGATTATAGAGAGATTTACAAGCTCACCATTAAAAATAAGTTTCTATCAGTTTCTCATTCCTATCATTGATGAATTGTAGATGAACTAAATGGAGCAGTTTACTTCACAAATTTGGATCTTCGTTCAGGGTATCTTCAAATTAGAATGAAGGAAGATGTCATCCCAAAGACAACATCCAGAACTCATGAAGGTCATTATGAATTTCTGGTCATGCCTTTTGGCCTTACGAATGCACCTTCCACATTTCAAGGTTTGATGAATTATGTTTTCACTCCCTTCCTTAGAAAATTTGTGTTAGTGTTTTGTGATGATATACTAATCTATAGCAAGTCTTGGGAAGAACATGTTCAACATATTGACAAGTTGCTACAGCTACTAAAGGAGCAACAACTATATGCAAAACCTTCCAAATGTTTCTTTGGGGTAAAGGGGATAGAGTATTTGGATCATATTGTCTCTCATTAAGGTGTCAAGGTAGGCCCTAACAAAATTAAATCCATAATGGACTGGTTGATTCCCAAAACCTTGAAGAATATTAGAGGATTCTTAGGTTTGACAAGGTACTACCGCAAGTTTGTTCGAAACTCTGGAAGAATAGAAGCACCTTTGACAACATTATTGAAGAAGTATTCATTCTCTTGGACTCCAAATGCAACTCAAGATTTTGAAAAATTAAAAGAGGAAATGTGCAAAACCCATGTCTTGACCACACCATACTTCACAAAAACCTTTATTATGGAATGCCTCAGGAAATAGCATCGGTGTTGTTCTAATGCAAGAAGAAAGGCCCATATCTTTTGAAAGTAGACTAATCAGGGGAAAGAACTTACACAACCCCATTTATGAGAAGGATAAATGTTGGAAATACTACATGCACTTAAGCAATAATGTCCTTACCTAATTGTTAACACCCAAAAAGTGCTCACTAGCTCATTTACCACATTACATGACTCATTTGTCCATTTTCCTACCATATTTCCATTAAAAATCCCAAAAAACCCATTAAAAAGCCTCCAAAAGGCCTAAAATGCCTCCAAAAGGCCAAAAAACCATCAAAATAGCCTAAAAAAGGCTAAAAAACCCCCTTTTTCCTCCAAAAATAGCAAAAATCCCCTAAAAAGGGAATAAAAATATAAAATAATGAGGAAAAGGAGGAAAAAAACCCTATACAGCTGCATAAAACCATGTGTTTCCTAAAACCATGGGTCAGCACTCCACCACCAAAAAACTATAAATAGGTGATGGAGATCCCTTATTCCATATCCACAATCACAAGCACCCTTACTCTGCCAAAATCTCTCTCGAGACCCTAGTCCACCTTTGAACTAGTTTCACCTTGAGAGCCACCTTTGGCCCATCCCCAACATTGGAGAAGGAGAAGGAGCATTCTTGGAGCTTGGAGCATCCTCTTGGACACTGCAAAGGGCTTCACCAACCTTGACACTCAAGGTAACATCAATACAAAGACATTCTTTCATTTTGGTGTTTATGCTTCATGCTTGTATTAGAAATAATTTAATTTTTTGTTTATTGCATAATTAGTTTAATATACTGAACTGCTACTAAGGAGTCCATTCTCCTTAGTAGGTGCTCATTGGCACAAGCTAGGGGTAAAACCCTAGCTACAGTTTTGGCGACTCCACTAGTTTTCGAATTTCTGGTTTCCGTTTTAAATTTTTTCTTTCGGCTGTCCCTTTCGGCCGCTGCATACCGCGTCTTTTTCCTCTACAGTCGCGTCCCGACCGCGCCTTTCAGGCCTTTACCCGCGATCCGACCGTGGCTCTCAGACTGCTTCCGACGCTCAGTCGGCGGATTCAAGTCTGTTACCTGCGATCTGACCGTGGCTAACCAGCCTGTTTGCCGCGATCTGACTGCGCCTATCGGCCTTGATCACGCGTCTCGACTGCGGCTTTCTGCCTCTTTCGGGCGTCCCGACTGCGCTTGTTAGCCTTTTAGCCGCGACCCGACTGTCTGTTTTTCCTTTGTTCCTGCGTCCCGACTGCCACTGTTGGCCCGATAGCCGCGACCCGACTGTGCCTTGTCCCCTGTTTCCTGCGTCCCGACTGCAACTATTGGCCCGATAGCCGCGACCTGACCGCCGCTGTTGCCCTCAAACCCGCGGTCGGCCTGTTCTGACCCGCCACAGACTCGCGGTCTGATTTCTGCTCTTTTCCTGTTTTTGAGCCCAGCCCCTCTTGCTGCAATATTTTCTGCATTTGAACAGCCCTCTGTCCCACCTGCAGCCTACTTCCTTACAGCCTTTCTGCAACATAATTTCTGTTCCTTTTACAGAATCTTTTTAAAATTTCAGTATTTTTATTTTCAGAAAATTTTGCAAATTAAAAGAATCAATTTCAGCATTATTGATAGATTGGAAGTTGCCCTCCCTTGTGGCACTTCTGTTTTTGGGTTCAACACCTCACGAGCACACACTCTGTCACATTAAATCAAGTGAGCCTTAAAAAGTACCTAACTAAACCAACATTCTAACCCCACTTGGGGAACACTAAAGAATCATTGTAGTTAGGTAGGATCAGGGGGATAGGCTTCCAATAACACCCCTTGGTCATTTCACTTGAGACATAGTTGTTGTCCAACTAGGGAACCAAAATCCCCTAGTACTTTTTGGCACGGTCACGACCAGTTTATCAGAGGGCCTCTCCCTTAGGAGGGTTGAAGTTGGGAGACTGGTTCCGGAGGCCTGAGTGGAATACCGCACTCCATTCAGTAACCGAAGGGCTACCTTTCGCGGTTCGCGGGATATCCCTGTATAGGGGTATTGCGGTCAACGAACTAAACGGCAGATTCACCTTTCTGGACGTGTCATGAACGGGGTATCTTAGTTGCCATTCTTCTAGGATTGACTACCCGGTATCCCTCCCGGTAGGGGGATATCATAGCCACTTGGCTTTCCTACTCATATTGTCTGACTTGGATTTCATCACCTTGCAGAGGATATGTTTAGTTAAGTCAGAATACTTTTAGCTAGGTGTTTGCATGCTCCTTTACCTCCCTTGGTCTAGTGAGTCCACCATTTTTCTTTTCTAGGAAGCCTGCTGCTTGTTGGTATTCTGACCATCTTTGTTGTTACTCCACCTATTGTAGCACAGCTGTTGCAGTGGGTGTTTTGAGTTGGTTGTTGGCCTGAGTGCCTTGCTTTTTAGCTCTCCTTCTGCACACTCGGTTGCATTAGGATTTTTGAGCTGTTTTCATACTCACCTCAACCCACAGAGATTTAGACACCATCTGTCACCATTGAGTCCCCGAGACATTCTCGGCGCCTCAGGGGCGAGCCCCCACAGCACGGTTCTCTCGACACCACTCGTCATAGATTCCGATCATTGTCCGTTGATACCACTCATCACAGATCTAGAGCCTTGTCACTTGACTCCACCCGTCAGCGACGTAGGTCTCCGTCACCAGATAGTGACGCACCTTACTTTACCTCTGATTCTGACGAAGAGTCTGAGAACCCTATTTATACTGCCCCTACTAGCCCCATGGCTGGTACGACTTCCACTCCATTTGTCATAGGGACCATTGGTGGCATATCCACCACTACTACACCAGTTACTACACCTGTTTTTGGTATGCCCTCCATGGGGCAACCATCTACCGTTCCCCTCACGGTACCTATTCCCACAGCAGGAATACCTATCCCCACTACATCAGTGGCTCACACTACCCATGGTGGTGCTGGACCATCCTCCACTACCTCAGTTCCCCCACTTGGGGGCACCACCCTAAATCTTGTCCCTCCACTTGGGGGCACTGGCCCCAACTTGGTCCATAGCACTACTGTGTCGCAGCCTTCTTCCAGTTTGCCATTCATGGCTAGCCTCAACCTACCTGACCTGGCCAGATTGACCAACGATCCTATTCGACACGACCCTATGTGGCCTCATATGCCTACCAAACTACCCTCTGACATCCCTAAATTCGAGGGTAAGGCCGGTGAGGACCCACAGAACCACATCATGTCTTTCCACCTATGGTGTTCCTCTAACTCCATTGTGGATGACTCTGTTCGCCTCCGTCTCTTACAACGCACCTTTACTGGCTCTGCAGCCAAGTGGTATATTGAGCAGCCTCATGGGACCCACGCCACCTTTTCTTCCCTGGCCTCGACCTTCCTGCAGTTCTTCCAGTTGCCAGTCCGCTATGACGCGGGCGTTGAGATACTTCTATCTTGTAGACAAAACACAGCTACCCATATCACGGACCACATCCATGAGTGGCGTAGACGCCGTAGCTTATGCAAGATTAAACTAGATGACCGTATCTTCCTCGATTGGTTCCTCAAGTCCCTGCTTCCTGTCATCGCTAAGGATGTAGCTTCAGAAAGACCCCAGTCTGAAGAAGAGGCCATCCTTAAGGCACAGCAGTTCGACCTCATTTACGCCCAGTCGGGTTACCTTTATACCATTATACCTGACGCCCCTCGCGGCGAGTCCTCCCATCATGATGCGCCGGGGGCATCCCACGCTGCAGATGGTATCATTGGCCGTGTTTCTTCGCATCCCCAACCATTTTCTATAGCACGTCCTACCCCTGGCCCCGACCTGTCGCGGGCTACTTCACAGTCTGGAGCAACCAACTCATATGCTCCCATGACACATCACCATTCCCATGGGCCCTCATGTCCACCACAGTGCTTCGGGTATGCGACTCCTGCTTATGCTCCTCCAGTCGCCCCTCAGCCTTACTACCATCAGCAGGCTGCCTCAGCTCCTGCGCCTTCCCAAGCCCCACCAGCTTATTATCCGCCCCAGGCAGCCCCTGCGGCACATCCACAACCGGCTCCGCAGTCCTATCAGCAACCCCCTCAAGTTGCTGCACCTGCTCAGCCTCAACCTGCATATCATCCTCCGCAGCCTGCTCCAGCACCTGCGCAACCTCAAAATCCACCTGCTGCCCAAGGGCAAGTTTACGCCCAACATAACCCGCAGCAAAACCAGAATAACCAACGTAACCAGGGCCAACAGAACCGCGGCAAGGGCCGTAATCGGGGAAACAACCAACCTGCAGACCAAGCTGGTCAACCGGCTAATCCCCCTGACAATAACAATGCGGCCCCCGCTAATCAAAACCCTGATCGCCCGCCCAAGCAGGCCAAAAAACCCCAATCTGCGAACGAACCACCCTTGTTCTATTTGCGGGGTCTATGGACATTACACCCATGCTTGCCCACACTTGGAGCGAGCTCGGCAGCTTTGGGTTGACGAGGCCCATCGCCAAGGGCATGCGGCTCCCCAAGCACCGCCCAACCCCCCCCAACCTCAGCAACCCCCTTTGGTGCTGCAAAACCCCTTACCGACCCAAGGCGTGGTGAACACTCAGCCGTTGGCCCCTCAAGCTAACGTGCAACCCCAACAACAACAGATCACCTACGCTGCCCCTGATCAACCCATGTTTGACTCAGGTACCCACCACTTACTGATGATGTCATCCGCTGACGTCAACCTCCAGACCCGTCGGAACCAATATGGCTCCACCTCTGAAGCCACTCCCACGGATAAAACTACTAACGCCCACCCCACCGATCAGGCGTTACGCATACCTCCGCCTCCCACAGACGGCGCTGCGAAAGCACCTCGTTTCCCACTGCGCCGAATCAATAATAACCCTAATGCACGTGCTGCGTCAAACTACAACATTGTAGACGACCTAGCCCAATCTCCCGCAGCCATGTCTGCGTTAGAAGTCTTGAAGAACTGCCCTGCCCAGCGCAAGACTTTACTTTCCGCCATCGGGGGGATTGACCCAACTGATTCACATTTGATGGCGTTTGATTTAGACCAGTCTGAACCACGCCTACCTTCCAGCTTAGCCTTCCAAGTTACAGTCTCCGTTAGGAATCTTGTTATCCATCGGTGCATCATTGATGAGGGTGCTTCCACATGCGTTATGTCTACATTTGTATGGCAGAAACTAGGATCCCCTCCTCTCCAGCAGTCCACCACTGCGTTACGTGCCTATGACGGTCGTTCGGCCCCAGCCCCAAGGCCTCCTGCCCAACGTTCCTGTCCAGTTAGGTGGTAAAACAGTTCTTATTGACATAGAAGTAATCAATGCCCAATTGGATTACAACCTTCTACTTGGCCGCAGCTACATGTATGCCATGCGGGCGGTTGCCTCTTCTGTCTTTCGCACCATGATGTTCCCCCATGAAGGACGCGTGGTTAAGATTGACCAGCTCACCTACTATGATCCCAGTGCTCCCGCGGCACCGGAAAATGTTCTCCCCATGGTTGAACAACCTGTTTCTCCTGCCTCCACCTCGTTCGTTTCCTCTACGGGGCCTGGAGTCTACTCAGACGCGCCGATGACCTCCACCTTTCAATCCTTTCCTCCGCCATCATCTACGCCCGAAATGTCTGACTTATGTACCTTGTCCCATGACATCCTACCACCTAACAATCAGCCATCTTTGTTTCCTAAACCACCCTTGGTACCTAGTCACATTGGTGTTACACCGATCCATACGATCCCCTTCCTAGTTCCTCCAGCAGGAGTAGTAAGCGCCCCGGTCATGGCTACCCTTAGCCTCCCTGGGTTAACCTTGGGATTACCTGTATGGTACCTTTCGCCTCCCGTTCGCCCGCCGACACCTGATGTCGTCCTCCAGCCGGTGCAACCCATGGCTACTACCACCCACCCACCTCCCGGGGTCCCTACCCCTTCGTCCTCCACGACACCTCCTCCCCCTCTTCAACCCACTGGGGGCAGAGGTCCACAACCTTACACTGCTGTCCCACCTCCCAAGACAGTCAAGAACCCTCCAGTGTTTCGTGCTCCTCCCAAATGCTCGCTGTGTGACGAGTTGGGCCATGCGACCCACCAATGCCCACAGTTACCCGCATTACAGAAGCACATGCAAATGCTCGATGATGACCCCAACGTCCCAACTGTCGAATTAAACCCCACTCCTAAGCCTAAAGATAAGTCCCTACGTACCAACCACTCATGCGCCATCTGCGGTATTTACGGGCACTATTCACATCATTGTCCTGATCTCCCGGATTACAGAGCCGCTCTTTATGAGATGAACAATCTGGACCTTGAGACGGCACCACCTACCGTTGAAGAGATCTACCCCCCAGACTCTTCACCTTCCGGAGAGGTTAATACCATCTACATGATCTCTTCAACCACCACTTCCACTACCTCGTCAACCGATTTGATGACACAGACTTTCCGTACTGATGAGGAGATTCTTGAGGCCCTAACTGCCCCGGATTATCCTTGGGATGATATGCACCACCGTTCCTATTTCATTCCAGAAGCGTCTTCCTCTAGCACCGCTACCCAATACGCGGTCGAATCCAAAGACTTCCTCCCCACCAAGGTTGACTGGTTCAAGGACCCTATTCCTGCTCCTGATGCCTTCGAGGAGGGCAACATGGCCAACATCTCACCTGTCATCCAAGTTGATATCGCTGCCCCAGGACGTGCCCCTGAACTCATCACTTTAGGAGCATTCTGCAGTAAACACGAGATTGAGGACTACATAAACCTTTTCAAAGAATTCCGTGATGTCTTTGCCTGGTCCTATACTGCAATGCCCGGGCTTGACCCCGCCATTATAGAGCACCACCTTGACACCTCTGAGTCAAGGGGCATAATAGATTCCATCGACCCTGGGATAGGGGGCATGATCAATCATTTTGAACCTTCCCTATCACATCTATCTCAGCACGTCAATGAACCCATTGTTCAAACCCACACATATGTGATCCATAATCACAAACCCCATGCACATAGCATGGGGGCAAGTCATTAACCCTGCTCACTTTTTCACATTTGTGATCTCAA
This sequence comes from Larix kaempferi, assembly GCA_027924585.1. Classification (NCBI taxonomy): domain Eukaryota; kingdom Viridiplantae; phylum Streptophyta; class Pinopsida; order Pinales; family Pinaceae; genus Larix; species Larix kaempferi. Next base: position 1,876,967 of record BSBM01001018.1, read on the forward strand.
CCATTTTTGAGGTCACGTGTCACTTGTACATTGGATTTGATACGCATAGTTCTTTCCTTTGACCATTCTGGAGTCCTTATGACCTCCGTTTTTCGCACCATTTGCATCATCGGATTCATTGTTCCGAGGTGGTGATGATGCTTGAGATCATTTCTCGCTCTCACCCCCCGATCTTTCGGGTATTTTTCAGACGCCCCTAGTCGCCTCGGTTTGCGTGCCACATCGGCCGTTCTCCGATTTTCACATGTTTTATATCATCGGATTCATTTTTCCGAGCTGGTGATGACGCTTGAGATCATTTCTCGCTCTCACCTTCAGTTCTTCCGGGCATTTTTCAAAGTGCCCCCGTCACCTCGGTTTGCGTGCCACATCGGCCGTTACCCGTTTTTGACATCCTTTATATTGCCGGATTCATTTTTCCGAGCCCGTGATGATGCTTGAGATCATTTCTCGCTCTCACCTGGTACGATTTCAACATTGTGTCCCAACACCTTGCTGCCTCGGTTTGCGTGCCACATCGGCCGCCATCGGATTGTTCCACATTTTTACATGAGCCATTCACTCCTGTCATACTGCAAATGTTTCGTTATTTTGCCACCATTTCATCTACCCCGCAAGGAGGTCCATCAGTGTTCCCACCTACCCTCATTCTTGGTCATCATTACTTAACCTTGATTGAACACGTCCTCCTTGCCTGGCCATTCCTTTTGTTCGGTATAATTTTATCCCTTTTTCGGGCCGGACAACTCCTTTACGAAAAAGGCACTTAGGGAGTTTCCGTTAAGCTCTTTTCTGACTCCTAAAAGAATGAAAAGATCGCCGAGCAATCTTGCTTCCTTTCATGCTCGTTAAAGTACCTGAAAGGGCGTCTATCTGGTATAAGTTTAACCCTTTTCCGGACCTGGTAGACTACTTACGAAAAAGGAATACTCTAGTCACACCGGCTAGAAGAGTTCTTCATTGCATCCTTTTATGCTTCTTTGGGCCTTGGAGACTAAATCTACGAAAAAGCAACCCCCTGGAGTCTTCTTACTTGCTTTCAGACTCTCTAAAAATGAAAGCAACCACGAGCATGAACTGTCCTGGGCTCGTAAAATCCACACGACAGTACCATTCCATCACTTCAGAGTCTTCTTATCGCTTTCAGACTCCTTAAAATTGAAAGCAACCACGAGCATGAACTGTCCTGGGCTCGTAAAATCCACACGACAGTATCTTTTATCCACACACTTCTTCTAGTTCCTTAACCCATGAAGAAGTATCCTCCCGTGCCTCATGGCACTATGATCGATCATCTCGGCAGCACCCCCAATTAGGTCGCCTTTGTTCAGAGTATTCTGCAGTCTCCTGCCATGTTACACCAAGCTTGAGTATCCCTCAGCCAGTTCTTCCCCCAGATCCATTACAGCTATGATCCCTTTCCCCTGAGTCAGTTTCATATGCTGCCAGATCATTTCCATTATCATACTCTGAACAAAGGAAGTTTGAGTCCACCCGCTCTACTTGCCCAGTTGTCCCACCACAATTTATCAGTCCTGCCATCAGCACTATCACATTTCGGTCTTGTACCTCGCGCTCCTGTCAAAGAAACATCATTGCCTTGCTAGGGGCAGGTCTCCCTCTGTCGACGACAGCTCCTCTATTCCAGAGGATAGGCCCAGAGGTCCCTACGCCTTGGACTTATCACCATCTGTGGTAGGTGCCTACGGATCATTCCGCGAGGAGACATCATTGCCTCTCTGAGTGGTTGTTCCTCACATGCTCGACTTCAGCACCTTGATCGCATCGTTGAGGATCGCGTAGGATTATATTCCATCAGTTTTTTGTCGAAGACCCCGGATTTCCCCCGACTCTAGCACATTGGTGAGTCACTTTGGAACGCCCAGTTGTATGTTCCCGTGGATGTCCGGGCTGCGTTGGCGTTTGTATTCGGAAGCCATCCAGTTTCATGCTTCCTTGAGTACCCAGTTTCAGTTCCAGATCAGTTCCAGTTCAGTGTACCATGGAGAGTATGACCCCAGTCACTATGATCCAGCAGCTCATCAGTTCCTTTGGTACCAAACTCAGTAGCACTGTTGATTGTTCCGGTGCACCAGTTCTGCAGTTCACACATGATCCGCTCAGCAGTATGTCCCAGATTTGTGTCCCCTCTGGACTCTTATGATGTACACAGTGGTCATGTATCTTACAGGTCCCCCTTTTCGGGCCTCACAGTTATGTTTATATATCTTGATACGAGCATGGGTATGCCCGCCTCGTCCATATATTGAGATTATTCCTCAGTCAGTATTTGAGGTCATGTATATTTCAGGTCCCCATTTTTGGACCCCATTGTTGTTATTATGTTATATCCTGATACGAGCATGGGAATGCCCGCCTCGTCCATATGATCAGATGATTCCTCATCCTTTATTGAGGTTATGTACTTTTAGTTCTTGCAGTTGTTCGGGATCATTGTTCCGGGCTTCAGTTTGTTTCTTCTCTTCTCTCCACATCCCAGGAAAACCATTCATGACTTATGATGTCCATCGGCCATACGATGAGCTCCTGCCCTCGCACATCAGGGGGCAATCTGTTAACACCCAAAAAGTGCTCACTAGCTCATTTACCACATTACATGACTCATTTGTCCATTTTCCTACCATATTTCCATTAAAAATCCCAAAAAAAACCCATTAAAAAGCCTCCAAAAGGCCTAAAATGCCTCCAAAAGGCCAAAAAACCATCAAAATAGCCTAAAAAAGGCTAAAAAACCCCCTTTTTCCTCCAAAAATAGCAAAAATCCCCTAAAAAGGGAATAAAAATATAAAATAATGAGGAAAAGGAGGAAAAAACCCTATACAGCTGCATAAAACCATGTGTTTCCTAAAACCATGGGTCAGCACTCCACCACCAAAAAACTATAAATAGGTGATGGAGATCCCTTATTCCATATCCACAATCACAAGCACCCTTACTCTGCCAAAATCTCTCTCGAGACCCTAGTCCACCTTTGAACTAGTTTCACCTTGAGAGCCACCTTTGGCCCATCCCCAACATTGGAGAAGGAGAAGGAGCATTCTTGGAGCTTGGAGCATCCTCTTGGACACTGCAAAGGGCTTCACCAACCTTGACACTCAAGGTAACATCAATACAAAGACATTCTTTCATTTTGGTGTTTATGCTTCATGCTTGTATTAGAAATAATTTAATTTTTTGTTTATTGCATAATTAGTTTAATATACTGAACTGCTACTAAGGAGTCCATTCTCCTTAGTAGGTGCTCATTGGCACAAGCTAGGGGTAAAACCCTAGCTACACTAATAGGCAGGCACTTCAAGGTAAAAAAAAATCATGATAGTCTTAAATACTTCTTGGAACAAAGACTATATTCAAAAGAGCAACAAAAATGGGTAACCAATATGTTGGGATATGCCTTTGAATTCATCTATAAAAAAGGGAAACAAAATATGGTGGCAGATGCACTCTCAAGATGAGGATGTTGAGGCATTACTTTGAGTTATTTCCATTATACAACTCGATTGGATACTAGAATAAAGGGAAGAATTGAAGAATGACCTATAGCTATGGATACTCATTCAAAAGCTACAAAAGGATCCCAATGTATCAGATACTTTGTGTCGAGAAATGGTTCACTATGGTATAAGGATCACTTATATATATATGAAAGAAATACCAACTCAAACAAAAGGTCCTTTTGGAATTACACACCTCTCCTATAGGAGGGAACTCAAGATTCCTAAAAACCTACCATAGGGTCAAGAAGGAATTTTTTGGGGAAGGTCTTAAATCTGATGTTCAAAGGTTTGTGGCAGAATGTTTAGTTTTCCAACAAAATAAGATTGAAACAGTTAAGACCCCAGGTCTTTTACAACCATTAGACATGCCTTGTCAGTGTTGGGAGGAAGTCTCAATGGATTTTATCACAAGTCTATTGAATTCAGAAGGGAAGAATGTTATTATGGTGGTTGTAGATAAACTCACCAAGTATACACACTTTTGTGCACTCTCTCTCCCTTTTAACTCAAGTATAGTAGCTGCAGCATTCATGGAAAAAATTCAAAAGATACATGGAAACCATAAGATTAATGTAAATGATAGAGATCCAATTTTCACTAGAAAATTTTGGACTAAATTATTTTCTTGGTTGGGTACCTAGTTGGCTCGCGGTTCATCTTATCATCCTCAATCCAATGGGAAAACTGAGATAGTGAACAAATGTTTGGAAGGCTATCTTTGTTGATTTGCATCTAATAAAAAAACACTGTGGGTGAAATGGTTATCTTTTGTAGAATGGTGGTACAATACTTCCTTCCATACGTCATCAAAAATGTCCCCATTTATGCCATTTTATGGGTACCAACCTCCATCTATCACATCTTCCTTGAAAGGAAAATCTAGAGTTCAAGTTGTGGAATATCACCTCAAGCACCAGCAAGAAGTTCTCCATATAGTGAAGGACAACCTGGTTATATCAAAAAACATGATGAAACAACAAGCATATCAACATCGCAGTGAAAGGACTTTTCAAGAAGGGGGTTGTGTATTTTTAAGACTACAACCTTACAAACAGATGTCCCTCAATCAACTAAATAAGAACAATGAATTAGCACCCAAGTACTATGGTCCTTATAATTTTTTGCAAAAGATTGGTAGTACGACTTACAAATTGGAGCTCCCTTCATCTTCAAGGGTACACACATTTTTCCATTTTTCTTGCTTAAAGAATGTAATTGGATACAATATCCCAATTCAAACTATCTTGATGGAGCTTGATGAAGAAGGAAAATTCATATTGGAACCTAAACAAATCAGTGAAACAAGGACCAAACAACTACGAAATTGGGTTATTATTGAGTACCTCATCAAGTGGAAGAACTTACCAATAGAAGATTTGACATAGGAAGATGAGTCCTTCATACAGAAGCATCCAAAACTATCCAAGCATTGAGGACAACACTTGTCTGAAGGGGAGGGGCATGTTAAGCCCCAAATTGGGGCCATTCCCCCCTAAATTGGGCATTTTATATTAGTATTGTTATATTATGGATGTCAGATTGAGTCCATTAGTGGTAATTGTACCTCTTTGTGTGTGTGTGTGTGTGTGTGTATAAAGGATACGATATTGGGGGGAATTTCTTTCTGGGGGGTCAGTTTTGGTTCAGGTCGAAGCTTGTGGATCATATCCTGAAGGTCGAAGAAATGTTTTAACTCAGTTTTAAGTTTTCACTCGTCCTTCCCTCGCAACCTTTTTTCTGGCTCGTTTCTCCATCCCAGATCCACGTGCCCTGATCTCTCTGTGCCTTGCTTATCCGTGTCATCCATCTCCCTCAACTTCACATACCCCCTTTCCATCCTTTCTCTCATCATCCTCCCATCACTCATCCTGCTCCAACAGGATGGAGTTGGACAAAGTTGATTATGAACCGTCCCCTGCACATGACAACATCTTTTATGATAATGAAATTTACAGAAATAGTACAGAGAAGTTAATCGAAGTGACGAAGCATAGGTCGGTGCTTTCGGTTGATAACGGTACTGGATTTACCACCCTACCCTCCCATAATGGCTTCCGTACACCTCAACCTTTCATTGCAAAAAATGGACGACATAACACAGGAGCTTGGGCTAAAAAGGTGGCGTCATCGCTGGTCGTTGGTAGAGAAATCGACATTGAAGAAGTCCCAGATTATCTCTCCACGGCTCTAGTTGGAAAATTCCGTGGCAAGCTCGTCAGTGAACACTCCCTGAGGAGATGGATGGAGATAAATTGGAAAAATGTGCTGGACCAGATGCCTACCTTCCATCTTTTATCTAGAGGTTGGATTCTTTTCAGGCTACAATCAGAACTCGATCGACGAAGCATGTTAAAGCAAAACTGGAATTGGGGTCCGTCCGGATTAATTCTAAAAGAATGGAATGATTATTTCGACACTAGAAGGGAGCCCCAAAATGTTCAGCAAGTCTGGGTTATCCTTCCAAGTTTGTCGATTATGTTCTGGCATAAAACAATCTTAGAAGCCATTGGAGGTAAGTTGGGTCATTTCATTTCGTTGGAGGACAATTGGGACTCTAAGGTTGACAGAAGATGTGTGAGAATTTTGGTGGAATTAGATTTATGGGATGGTCTCTATGAAGAAATGAAAATTTAAATGTTTGGAACCATATGGAATCAAAGGTTGGATTATTGGAAAATCCCTTTTAGATGTTATGGGTGCGGACAGGTTGGTCACCTGGCTCAAGACTGCTCTTCTCCTAGTCTTCCTGTTAAGGGGAAAAAAGTCTGGGTTAAGAAGGAGGTGCAACTTAATCCTAACAGTGTAAGTTTGGGCAATGAATCCTTGGATCCCGGAACAGTGGGAACAACTGGGATGGGTACAGTGGAACCGGAATTTGGAAAAGTGTCATCAATTAAGCTCGTAAATTAACCGGGATGCACACCTTCTTCTCCCGGTAAGATGATCACTTCTCCTCCTCTTTATGTTCCTCTGGTTGACTTATTTTCTATTGTGTCAGACCCTATTGTTATGTCCCTTAACCCTCCATCTGATGAGCACATGTCCTCTTCCTCAGTGAAACCGGTCGTCAAGCCTCCCGCTTCATCTCCCATTTCCTCCTCCAGACTTATCCCTTCAAAGGTTTATAACACTCGGTCTAGATTAGCCTCCCAGGAAAAACTTATTGTTGAAAAACATTTTAATGAGGTAGTCGGGGGATTGGAAATGGATCATATCCCTAAAATTTATTTAGGAAGGAAGTCATTTTTTACAAAGGAAAAGAAGCAAGCTGTATTGGAGATCAAAGCCGGAAAACAGTCTACTATCAATGGGGCCATTAGAGCAGAAAGTGCCCATCTTAGGGGCCCTTAATGTTAATTCTCTCCTTCAATTATAGGGGGTTAGGGAGCCCCTCCAAACAAAATTCCCTCAAACGGTTGATATCAACCATGAAACCATCCGTAATTTTACTGCAAAAAACCATGACAAAAGGCTCCAAGGCCCAAGGGATTCTAGGCCAGTGGTTAAAAGATTGGAATTTTGATACTCTAGATGCGGATGGCCACTCAGATGGTTTTATAACTGGTTGGAGCCCAGGATTGGAAAGTGTCTCGTCTACCTGCTATGCCTCAGCTATAAAAATTGATCTTAAAATATTCTGTGACGGGATTATCATTCTCTCTTGTAAATGTTTATGGACCCTTCATGAATCGAAGAGCTTTTTGGGAGAATATGGTAGCATTGGGAATACTGGCAGATCATAATTTAATTGTGGGGGGAGATCTCAATCTTACGGTCTCATAAAGAGAAATTTGGGGAAAGCTTACAAGACCGGATTCATTAAGCAACTTCTTTATCTCGTTGTTTGAAGCTTCCAATATTACTGATGTCACCCCGTGCAAACTTGAACCCACCCGGTTAATAGAAGAAGCGGGGACCAAGCAATCTCTAAAAGGCTGGATAGATTTCTAGTCTCAGATCATTTTTTGGACAGTCGTCTATATGTCTCTTCGCGGGTGGAGGAGGGCGGTCTCTCGGACCATCGTCCCATCCTCCTTACAATTGCGAAAGACGACAAGCCAAAAGATCCCTTCCAATTCCACCCTCTGTGGCTTAAAGAAGAGAGCTATCTACAGCTGATCAAAAATCTGTGGGTACCCATAAACCCTAACTCTCAAGATTCGTGTATGAAACAGTTAATGGACAATTTACACAGAGCAAAAAAAGCTTCTAAGAAATGGGCTCTAATTTATAACAAATCTCAGCAAGCTCGTTTAAAAGAGGTGGAGGCAGATATTTCGTCCCTTTATAAGAACAACCTTCCCATAATTTTCTCCTTAGAAGAATTGGAAAAACTAAAGGATCTTGAAACTACTAGAGAGGATTTATTAGCCAAAGAAGAGTCCTTTTGGAGAATGAAAAGCCGAGTTGTCTGGATTGCTGAAGGAGACAACACCAAGTTATTTCATCGATATGCCTCCTATCGACGTAATTTAAACACTATAAGTGAAATTCAAACGAGGAGGGAATCTTGGTCTCAAATTTTAAGGATAAAGTTGAGGCAGGAGTGGGTTTCTTCAGCTCCCTTTTTAAAGAAAAGGAGGGTTGTCACATACAAGATATCTTACAAGTCCTCTGTCTCTTTCCGATATCCATTACAAATGAAATGAATCAATCCCTAATGCAGGAAGTCTCTGAAGAAGAATTGAAATCTACCTTATCTTCCTTTCAGAAGGGTAAGAGTCCAGGACCAGATGGGTTCTCAGCGGAATTCTTCCTGGGTTTTTACAATCTGATAAAATATGATCTCCTGCTAGCAGACATGGAATCCCAAAAATCTGGGAAAGTGTTGGGCTCTATCAACTCCACTTTTCTATCCCTCATTCCAAAAAAACAGAAGGCCCTTTCCTATGGCGATTTCAGGCCAATTTCTTGTTGTAATCTAGTTTACAAACTTATTGCCAAAGTTATTGCTCTCAGATTGAAGCCGGTCCTAAGCAAAATTATATCAGAAGAATAGTTCGGCTTCCTGTTTAATCGACAAATTCACGATGTTGTCTCTTTGGCTCAGGAAACTCTTCACTCAATAAACAAAAACAAAGAAAGAGCCTTCGCCCTGAAATTAGACCTGTCAAAGGCTTATGACAGAGTTAACTTGACCTTTCTCAGACTCCTTATTCAAGTTAGTTTTTCAGTGGATCTAGTGATTGGATAATGGGATGTGTTTCTTCATACTCCTTCGCTATCCTCATTAATGGCTCCCCATCTCCTTTCTTTCGCTCCTCAAGAGGCCTGAGACAAGGATTCCCTCTCTCCCCCTTTCTTTTCCTACTCATCATTGAATCCCTAAGTAAATAAATGCATCAAGCTAAGAACTCAGGATCTTTCCAAGGGATACAAGTCTCAGATTCCGCACTCCTTACTCATCTTCTATTCGTTGACGATGTTCTTCTCTTAGTAAATGGCACAGAGGAAAACCTAAGTACATTAGCCAAGATGCTTTCCTTATATCACAAAGCCACAGGTATGGAGATAAATGTCGTTAAATCAAACCTAGTAGTTTTTGGTTTTCCTGAAGAGCTTTTGTTGTCGTATTTGTTATTCAGATGAATAAAATTATATGGAAAAGTCCTCGGCATGTTTTGAGGCCATTTGGATTCACAAGTTTATTGCAGAGTAAGGCGAATTTGAATACCCTTTCCAGGATGGTTTTAAATATCTAGGTTTTCACTTAAAACCAAATGCATATTCATTCAAAGATTGGCTTTGGCTCTACAAGAAGGTGGAAGCCATAATTTATAGCTAGTCTAATAGATTCCTCTTTAGAGGAGTATGTTTAACATTGTTGAAGGCATTACTACAAAGCATCCCGGTATACTGGGATTCGGTGGCCTACATACCCAAAGGGATTTTGGTCAAAATCCGGAAGAAGTGTCTTTCCTTTCTCTAGACAACAAGCAATAAAAGAGAAGGAATTCCTATGGTTAAATGGTCTATAGTCACAAATTTAAAAGAGCTAGGAGGCTGGGAGATTAAAAACCCTCTCACCTTCTGTCAAGCCCTAGCTGCAAAATCACTGTGGAGACTTTCTCAACATCCTTCGTCCCTCTGGGGTAAAACACTCATCTCCAAATACTTCCCAATTGCTTCTTTAGTAGACTGGTTCAAGTGCAGAGAAAAATCACATAAAGGAGGCTCAATTGGGTGGAAGGCTTTCGTCTTCTCTTTCGCTCTTTTTGGTAATTGGACAGCATGGAGAATTGGTAACAGAAGAAAGGTTCGTCTAGGCACATACCCCTGGGTTGGGGCTGGAGAAAAGTATCGCCTTTCTGAAGGTTTAGTCCAGAAGTTAAGACGGTCCAATTTAAATGTAATAGCAGATGCGAAAGTAATGGACTCGCGAGTCTGTAGATGGAAATCATCAGAAGAGATATGTTTAGTTGATGAAGAAGCGACAAAATGGTCGCATTTCATTACTTTGTTGCAGCTGAATTTTGTAGTACTTAACGAAGACTTAGAAGATAGTTGGCCTGGACTCTAAATGGCACAAATGGAGATTACACTGCAAAATTGGGATACGGAGCTTATAACAAAAATCTCTTCATGGGAGAAATAAATGGCGGTGGTCAGTGGTCTGGAAGACTGCAGGCACCTTGAAATCAAAAATAGTGTTATGGCTAGCCCTTAGCGATAAGCTCCTAACATAGGATAATCTGCTGAAGCGGGGTTGGTTTGGACCCAGTCGCTGCCCCTTATGCCAAGTATCTATTGAAACCTCCTCTCACTTATTCTCCTCTTGTAATTATGCAAAAGCAGTATGGAAGGCTGCCACCAAGTCACTCTCTAACACAGATATCCCTCTGGAGACAAATGTAGAGAGCTGGTGTCGAAAGTGGTGGAAGAACCCGCTGGTACGCAGTTTTGACACCTTGCCATCTCTTTTCACTTATGGTATGTGCTGGGAAAGGAATTATGTCACCTTTCTTGAGACCTATGTCCCTGCTAAAGTTACTTCAGAACTTATTGTGTAGTGGACCAAGGAACACAAGCATGAGAAGGAGCCGAAAAAACAAAGAACTCTCACTCATCCTCTCATTGACAAAATGTCCCATGGGCATATTTCGACGGTGCTAGCAAGGGCCAACCACCACTTGGTGGTGCAGGAGGAGTAGTTTATTTAAATGATCAAGCGAAATTTATCATCCTATATGGATCTGGGCATGGCACTAACAACAAAGCAGAATTGACAACGTTGTGGGCTGTCCTCCACACTGCTCTCAGTCATCAGATTGCTAATCTTCAAGTCCTTGGATATTCAAGAATGGTAATTGACTGGGCTAATCAAAGGTTATAGGTTAGAGCTCCACACCTATAATCCTTGTTGTCTCAAATTCAGGAGTTGATTTCTCTCTTCAACTCAATTTCTTTCAGCCATGTCTACAGGGAACTCAATTCAGAAGCGGATTTACTCTCAAAAAATGCGCTGCTAATTCCACCAGATGAAATAAGGGTGGAATTTCAACCTTTCCTTCAATCAAATCCAATGGAATGATTTCAACAGAGCTCAAATCGGAGCTGAGGATATAATTTTGTTTGTAACGTTAGATGGGAGGGAGATCTTCTATTCCCTGTGTACAGTTTCATGTAATTAGAATGGTTTGAAAAAATGTAAAGCATATGGGTAAAAGACCCATCAGTCCTATGACTTTGATTCTTTTTTGATGATAAAACCACCGAGATGGTATGACACGATTTTTTTTTAAACATCACTCATGTATTACAGTATTCTGAAATGTAGTCCTCCATGGGAAGTTTATGATCACTCTTTATTTAGAGTGATAGATATTTTCCATATGGAAGATATATATAAAGGATACCCTTTCATTTGAATCACCTTATCTTGTCTTGTCTTAATACATTATATAAGGAGGTTTCCCCCTTGAAGAGTCTTGCTATTCATCTCTTTTCTTCATTATTAAGGCATGGATTTCTCTTTCTTATCTATTTATGCTCTTTTGGGGAATTTTTTGCTTAACAGATAGTTTTCGTAAATAATTTGAAACCTCGAGGCCTACCAAAAACCATTTCAATTAGCTCGATGTGCTTCTTGAACACGAATGTGAACAATGCTAACACATGTGTGTGAGAGGGAGTAACGAGATTGTCGCATTGTCCAGGATAGTTCCATCTATCATTTTTACACACCGACCCCATTTCCTTCGAATTAGTACAACCCTAGACATTATCCCATTGTTGTTGATGTAAGATCAGTTGTAATGATTATAATTAGGATATTTCTCTTATTTTCCTTTCATGTGAGTGGTTCAACATCTAAATTTAGAAAAGGGTAAGAGAGCAGTACTTGATAATCTATGAAATGGGTATCTATACCAAACCTATCGAAAGAAGAGAAAACAAAATTTGTTGTAGTAAAGTTTTCATGGGTACCTGCTAAATAGAGTTCCTTTGTTAGCTCCCTTAAATGCTCAACTATGCTTTCATTGGAAACCATCTTCATAAATCAATCATGATAGTCTTAATGGGTAACTTCCACTTCACAAACTCAAAAACTTGCAATTAAATGCTTATTACTACAGGCCATGAAAATGGTTGCAATCATAAAGAAAACACATGCTACAAAGCACCATCCTCATGTATAGCTTCAACTTAATCAACTAAAAGGACTTTAAAGACTTGTTTAGGAGAATGTGTGGGACATTTTGTTGAGAAAGGAAGAGAGACTTTGACATAAATGAAGAAGAATACAAATTTTCCCACCACCCCATGGAGATGTTGCAATATTTTGCATCTATTTCTTTCTTCATGTACTACTTCATACCTATAGCAAGAGGAGCAGCTCAATCCTTGCCATTAAATTATGAGAAAAAAAATGCTCCTGTGATTTTAAACATTCAATTGACCATAATATTCATCATATTCAGGCATAGTATTGCTATATGACATCATTTTGAATATACTACGTGTTATGCAGATGTATTTTTATTAATATTAATAGATGTCAGATATTACAATGTGTCTGTGCACTTCCATCTCCGGGCTTACAACATTTAACATCATTGTCATTACTTCATTGGTAATCATGATTATTTGGTCACTTCAACATCTGATCCAGATGGATATCGGTGGCCACCCACCTATTCCACTGGCTCAAAACAGTTTCCCATTTTGGCAATGTTCTAGTAATTTTTCTACGATTTTTCGGGTCCTAAACTTTCGAGGCCATTTTGAGGCCCTAAACGACGTTTTTTGGCAATTCGGGGAGAAAATGGTTGCCAAAGGGAATACATTTGCCCCCAGTCAAAATTTGTAAATATTAGATAGACCTTTCCAACGAGTTATTGAGCGCCCCAAACGGAGATCATATGCAAAAGTTATGACCCCGGGAAGTTGATTGTTCAACTAACCACCTTAGGGCCACAAACTTTATGACGGTTCATCTTCTAGGGTTAGGTTTTTGGATGTTTGAGATTATTTCCCTCATTCTTATGATAAATGGGCCCTTTCGGCCTCTTTTTGTATTCAACTTGGCACAAATGAGCATAGTGGCCACATCTCTTCTCAGAGATAGCTACCACCATTCTAGTTGTTTTATTTTACAGTATGTTCTATTTCCACTCTTTAATAGAATATGTGTTTACTATATCATTGTGTTATTTGCAATATATCTGTGTATATGGTTCTATACCTTCTATTTCATTTCGTTCCCACATAAATATGTATCAACATCTTATCATAAAAACATTAAACACAACTTTTCGTTTCAAAGCATCTTGAATCATTTAACTTTTATCCCTCTTGTTGGAAAGTTGTACAGATGATCTGATAGAAATGGACAAAAAACACATCAACTGAACCGTCTTAGAGGAGTAAGTATTATGGGCTTGTTACGAGGGTGTTGACCCTGGCTCCATCCTTCGAGGATGGATTCAAGACCCAACAACAAATAATAAATCGAATAAATATTTTTTTACAAAATTTAATAATAAATTATTAAACATTGCAAAACATTAGGTTTTAAAAAAAAAAGTTATTGTACAGGCAAGGTAATAGCCCGAAAATGATCCCTATATGTCAGGGACATAACAAGGGAGAGATGCAGAGCAACTAGTCTCTCCTTCTGCTTTAAGCAAATATATTAGTATAATTGTAATTGTATTATAATTGTAATTAATTATCTTAATTATCATAAAATATAATTAAAATCATTAATTAATTTTAATAGCATACATTGTTATTGGATTTGCAATAACCTGATTAATTTCGTTTACTTTTCAATGCATTCCTATATAACACTAAACGAAAGTTGATATCATTATTTCAACTGAAGAAGAAAGTAAGGATTGGCAACCTGACTAACCAATATTCGTTAAAAACCTAACACCATCACTCAAGCTATTGAGAAATCTTGCCAAGGTCTATTAAAGAAGTATAGCTCTGATAATAGAAGATTAATCTGACATAAGGATATGGATTCTCCAAACATATAACAAGGGGGAGTGTGCAGCAAATGCATTTTGTCACTTTTGTGAGTAAGACAAAATCCAAAGGCAAAAAACAAAATTGTTGAGAAGCAACAAATTGGTTATAAAAATGGAGAAGAGTATGTTGTAGGGAAAATAAGTTCCATATGGATAATGGGCAGAAATAATGCATATTTTAGTCTATGTTCCTTTCGAGGAGTTGCTAACCATTGAGATTTGAAAACAAATGAAGGTAGAAGTGATTATTGTAAGAGGAAAGGAGAAAGGAACCACAATACTTCACATTGCATAATGCCAAGAAGCGTTCAACGTCTCTTCTGGTTCTAGGGAAGCCCAAGCCACCATTACTATTTAAGCAATTAACAAAATATTGTGTCACCAAATGCAAATGTTGCACTCCCAATCTTATTTGTTAGAATCCAATGCAGTATGGTTCACATAATATAAAACTGACCGATCATAATTGCTGATATAGTTGACATTGTGCAAACTATCAACTTTGTGTTCAGTTGGTCAAATGGAAAGTCGGTGGATATTGTATTCAAAATTCAAATTGCATGGTTGTTGCAATGAAAAAGAAGAGTGGAAGAATGGGAGGTTATATGATCAACACAAAGAAACACAAGAACTTATGGCTTCTTGCTTAGATTTTCAAGTAAAAAACCTCAATGATCTTCGTAAGAGTGTTGGGGCTATGATCGGGACAATGAATAAGCTTTTTTCCTCTCTTATAAGGAGAATAAACCTAAATAAATAAGACGGCAATTAAGGGAATGTGAAGGGAAATTCCAAATGTCATAGAGTTCAATGATTTAAATTATAACTTGTGTGAATGAATCCCAAAGAAAAATATGGTAGAAGTTAAATTCTTCATTATGGGTGTAGAATTTACAAGAAATGGCAACCTGCATTGTGCTTTCTAATCCCTAGCTTGGAATTAAAATATTTTTCTTCTCCATAATTATTATTATTGTTAAATTGTTAAATATATGTTACACTTAACACTGGAGTCCCAACAAAGACATTTGATTGGGTGATCGTTTCTTAATCGTAAGGATCCTTATCAAGACGCTTGATTAAGGATACCCACCAATTGATTAAGGATGGCCACCGTCCTCTAAAACCTTATTCCACTAGGTTCTACCACATTTCAAACATGACTTTTGCATGTTAACTGATGTCCACGTATTATCTACCATGATGGTCAACCTTTGCATGCTAATAATCTACCCAGGTATCATTTTGAACTACAACATAGCTAGCAGATTTATGTGTTTGAGTGTCCCAGGCCTTCTCTTTACACTATTTCGAGAGAAGGAGGCACACATTCTCGTCCAGGTTGTCGTTATAGTCATGATCACACCGCCCAAGTCACCAAAGGCCATCATAGAGTGGGTATCATTTGTTTTATATGTTTTAGGCCTTTCCTAATATAATATTTCCAATGAATTGTCACTCACAATACAATAAAAATGGGACCGAAAACCCTCATTTGCATGCCAATTCCATGCCTCCCACCTTCATTTTATTCACATCCTGCTAGATTTTGCAAAATCTGAAATACTCATATGATTCGCTACAAGGATTTAACAACACCCAGAAAAGTGGTTGCTTGCACCTCTTCCCATATTTCCATTAAAAACGGGTACATATGGCACACCACCTACATTTAGATGAATGTTGCAACTTCCTGACTCGACGAAGGTGTTTAGAATTGTTGAAGACTGTGCTTTCTTAAATTCTCATGAAGGCGGAATTAACATATTGAGAGAATGGATCTTGCACCCAATCCCTTAAAACCTGAGATATGCCAAAATAGAAATCAGGGGTTTGGCATAACCCTATCGATAAATATCTCGGTTGTTTGATCGAGTGGTTGGACGAGATACTACAACCCACGTGCCAAGCTATGCTTTGTACATTATGTATTACACAATCCATTGTGATGATGTATTTGATTCAGGTGAACTTATTTCAAATGAAGTTGCTCACCAACTTGTTGATTACTAGAAGACTAGGATATTCCTCATGACATCATACTTTATTATAGACTAGTTTTCTATAACACAACTGATAATATTTTTCCTTAGGAAAACGTAAATCAGAAAGTGGACCCAATTCAATGTTGGTAGCCATTTCTATTGATACACAATTCCCATTTCCACTTCTATAGGGTTCAGGATGCCCTTATGGGAAGATTCAAGTGCAAGATTACAGGATTGGTGCCGGAAAGGCTCACAGTGGAATGCCAGGCCTTCCTTAGCAGAAAAGAGGAAAGATGTTTATGAATAGAAGTATACCTACATATGGCTTTACGATTTTGAGGGTAGGCCCTTTCTCCTTCCCAAATTTGTTTATAATCATTTATTTTTTATATAATTATGCCATTAATATGAAAAATGGTCTACATTATTTGAACACAAAAAAGGGAAGCAATTCATCACAACCTCGTTATCCAGAAGAATTGTTCAGGATTACTATTCAAAGAGGCTTGCACTTTTCTAAGTGAGGGCATTTTTCTCACTACAGGTTTCAAGCAAAAGCCTCTCATCTTTCAACTACAGGGTAAGTCATAACCTTCAGTATCTATAAATAAAAATTAGATTTCATATAATTCTATATCTTTTGTTAGTGGACTTTTGGACTTAGCAATATGTATGCATTTTTATGAAATAGAATTTAAAATCCTAATTGATACTATTGTTTATAGTATGGATAACATTGAAAGGTAGCATTTTGCGACTATGAAGCCAAACCTAATTGGTAATTACCTTGGAAAAACCTAAAAGTCATGGTTCCATTTGAGATGCATTAGCTTTGAGTTTGTTGGTTTCTGCAAATTGTGTGGACTTGGGACAGCCTCTGCACTTAAAATATTATAATGCAATAAGCATAAAGTATTAGGCAAAGAAAACTATATCTTCACTTTATTAGTAATGTTGCAAAGAAAAAATAGATGAGTTAACTTGGACTGAGTTTTGCTTCACCAAAACAGGTAATGAAGTCAAACTCAATGGTGGTATCGTAATCGAAAATGAAGGCCCAAATATGGAGACAACAATCCCTCCAATTCCCATAGTTATTCTTCATCTTCTTCTTCTCCATCTGAATTCACAAGAGAAAGACGGTGAGGGTGAATTTCACATGAGATTGAATGCATGACCATAAGAAAAAAATCGGACTTCACTACAACAACTGTTCCCATCAAGGCTGGAACCTAGAATATTCTCAGTCCCTATTGACAAAACGGGTATGGAACTATTTATTCCAGAGTTGCTTTGACAGAGGAATTCAACACAGGTCTTAGCAATATTATTGCTTCCACTGCTGCAATTTTGTGGTACAGTCCACATGAAGAGGCAGTGGTGGTGATAGAGGCGGTGGCGACGGAGACCCAAATATGTCAGTACATTAAATGCATTAAGTAAATGCCTCCCTTTGTCAGAGGTTATAGCTATGAAAAAATTAAGATAAAAATGCAAATAATTTTTTTTTGTCAATGTATAAACTAAGGAAAATGAAAACCCAACAAAATTAATAGCCAAGCTCGACAAACCCTGGCAATATGATCTCAAGTTACCACCATTTTCCACATGTTAAAAATCAAAACAAATTCTAAAGATTAACTTTTGAAAAACATTTAAATGTAGTCAAATCACAAGACATTATTTAAAAAACACAAAAATCAATGCAAATTGATTACTAAGCGTCTTTACAAAGCCGTAGGGAGGGACTAATATGAACCGTTAAGGACTCACTATTTTATTATTTTATTTTTTTTAAATCACAATTTCTATTCATAAATAAGAACTGTTAGAGACTCATTATTCACCAAAGGAATATATTCCTTATCCATATCAGAATTCTCATATTCATGTACTATGTTCATTCTTCCTATCGAGGATGCATACTGGTTATGCCAAAATATCTCCTTTCGGTTCTTCCTATATCAAAATCCAATCAATAATGTGGTTAGGATCAGGTATATACTTTTTCAATAATGAAACATGAAACATACCATGCACTTTTATGCAAGCAGACAGTGCAAGCTCATATGCAATAGGCCCTATCCTAGCTGAGATCTCAAAAGGCCTGCAATATCTAGCCACTAGTGCTACGAATATTAACTGATATGTTAAATTAAATAGTAAATTGTTAATTATTTAATTGAAGGGATGTAACCCTTCCTTAAGCACGCTCAAAACCTTATAAAAGGCGAGCTCTCTTGTAATACATTCATCATTTATCTATTAATAATTATTCATTCATATATTTCTTCTCAAGATGGAAGTTAGATTCGCTTCTTAAACTGTTCGGGTACACAAGGTACTCCCAAAAGACCGAACACCTAGAGCAACCACTTCACACAAATAGATCATAGATCAATACACCAATGTTTTGACGTGGTTTAAACCCTCGTGAAGGAAACACTCCACAGCCCCGGCCAAATAGCTTCTACGGGACAATTTATTATGCAAAGAAAGAAAGTTACAAATGAGCTTCTCATGATCAAATTTCCAATGACCCTCCATGCTCTTTAAATAGAGATCATGGACCAATCAGGTGTTAAGCCACAGATCAAGGGTAGGTATGATCTAAGAGAAGTTGAGCCGTCAGATCACTCTATGTCGGGAACATATCGTGACCGTCGAATTAAGTATTTACAAATGCATACTAATGCATACTAAAGAAACACACTTTTCCTAACGGATATATTACACAAGTTGATCTTAACTAACTCCTAAGTGTCTAAATATCCTAACATAAATAGCAACTGGATACAGTTGTACCATTTGGTATCAGAGCCTCTCAGCTCTCGGCTCTCCTGCGCGCTCGACTCCATCCCTTTCCACGCTGCTACCATCAATCTCCCATTCAAATTTCCCTTCTTTCGCGACGTCCTCCACTCCTCCTCTCACTCGGTCCACTCCAACACCCCTACACGCCACGCTCTCCCTCCACCACCGTCGCTCCTCTCCCTTCTGCCTGCTTGCTGCTCCCTCCCTTCTCTCGGCTCCCTCTCCCTCACACCCTACGCACTCCCTATTGCTATGCCTATGCCTTCCCTCAGCTCCCTCTCTCCATTGCACCAACCCATCCCCGCATCCCTCCCCTCCCCGCGTTCCTCCCCACTCCCACCCCCCTGCGCATCTTCCACCTCCGCCACTCCCTTCCACAGCCTTCCCCCACCCCTACTCCTCCACTACTCCCATTCCTCCCGCCCTCCGTCCACCCTCCTGCGTGCACAGCACCGCTCGTCCACCATTCCGCCGCCATCTACGGTCCTCCTTCACGCACGGCTCGCCGTCCTCCTCCTCTCCTCCCTCGTCCATGCACGCCTCCCCATTCCCCTATTCCCTCACCGCTGCTTCACGCAGTTCCTCCGCTGCCATCTCCAGCCTCAACTCTCCACTCGCCTCCTCCCTGCCTCCTCCACGTAAATCCTGCCAAAAACAAAAACAAAACAAAAAATATTAATATTATATAATAATATTATTATTATAATAATAATATATTTTATTTTATTTTTTAAAAACCCAAGTTTCATAATAAAATAAAAAATATACGATAATAGTATTATTTTAAATAATTATTATTATAACTATATATTTGATTGTTTATTTTGTACCCCATATAATCAAATTGGGTCTAAATATTCACCTCCCCACACTACATCAAGAACCATGGCCTAGTTAAAGAACCAAATCGAGAAATTAGAGAAGGATTTTAATGATCACATTATTAAGAGTCAAGAAGATTCAAAGGAAGAAATAAAAAATTGCAATGCAAAGCTGAAAAATGGAATCAAAGTGGAAGTCGTTTCAGTGTCAAAAAGAAGGCTAGACGGAAAATTGGATGAGATGAAGGAAAAACAAGACCAACTGAGCGACAGGTTAAACAAGTTTGTGGAAATGATGGAAAAGAATGAGACAAATGACCGCTGCAAACAAAAAGACGATTCAGATATGTCATGTGCTTCAGCCAGCAATTCTGGATCACCACCACACAACAAGACAAGAGGCAATCAGCATCAACATTATGTAGTGTATCCCCCCAAATCAAAAATAGAAATGTCAAAGTTCAGTGGAAATGACGAACAATGCATTGCGTGGTTAAATAAGGCAGAGGAATACTTCGATATCTATAACATCACAACAGATGAAGAAAGAGTGAAGTATGCAGCTATGCACCTTGAAGGCTATGCCTACAACTGGTATATATGGTGGAAAGGTGACCACTTCGCATACACGTGGAATTTGTTCAAAAATGATTTCCTCAAAAGGTTTCAAGGAATCAACGAAGATGAATTTTTCTTGAAGCTTACCAGGTTACAGCAAAAAGGAAACGTCGAAGAATTCACACACCAATGGGAATCACTCGCTACCAGAGTATTTGGGTTATCAAACAGACAACGACTAGAAACTTACTTGGGAGGACTAAAACCATATATACAAAAAGAGTTAAAAGTGCATGGCATTCCTAATGTCGAGGCAGCAAGACGCAAAGCGAAAGCAGCAGAACTCAAACTAGAAGGAATTCCCAAGGCAAGAGTGGAAAGAGGGGCACAATGCAGATATTGTGGAGACGATTGGTCACCCAGTCATCAATGCAACATCTCTCAATCATATAGTTATGAAGTTAAGAAAGATTTTGAAGCATCCATTGGACGCGCCAACAATAATAAGAAGAAGAATAAGAATACATGTCGTCGATGTGGAGAAGATTGGACTCCTGGCCATAAATGCCAAACCAATCACACAACACACTGCAAAATTATTAATGGAAAAGAAGTACAAGTACCTGTGGAAGGAGACACATTTGAGTCTAATGCAAATACAAGCTCACCTGAAGTATCAATAGCGACCATTACCTGTATTCAACAAAAGCATAAGGAAGAAGGCCTAGTGGCACCCAAGAACGTTAACACCCAAAAAAAGGGAAATACATTAATCATAGGAAGATATATTCCACCTCAGCTAAGAAGTTGCAACAACATTGAAAACAAACAATTCGTATCTCAAGCAACAAAATATACAGGGCCAAGAGGTTACGACTTTCAGGGTCTATTAAAGATAAAAATATCACAATTTTGGTCGATTCTGGGAGTACCCACAATTTGATCGATATCAATAAGGCAAGGGAACTTAATCTTTTTGTATTTCCTGCAAAAGGGCTTAAAGCCTCAACCATTGCGGATCAACACATAGAAAAAGGGAAAATGTCATAAGGTGTCGTTGCAAATACAAAACTTACACCTACAGCTTAATTGTGTTGCATTACCACTCAAAGAAGTAGACATGGTATTAGGCGCCGACTGGTTAGCATCGCTAGGGACTTACTCTACCAATCTACAAAAACAGTACATGGGACTTAAATGGAAAGGAAGTAAATATCGATTGTATGGTCTAAGGAATTCGCCACCCAAGCAGAACTAATCGCAGCATAAGAAGGACCCAGGCCATCATCAAGATAGAGAGACCAGTCCAGATCACTTAACCCAAATCAAGCATCAACAAAAAGCAAGAATAAAAGACGATGTCCACAAATACAATTTTGAGGACAAAGTTCCCCTTAAAGGGGGTGGCAATGCTATGAATATTAAATGATATGTTAAATTAAATAGTAAATTGTTAATTATTTAATTGAAGGGACGTAACCCTTCCTTAAGCACGCTCAAAACCTTATAAAAGGCGAGCTCTCTTGTAATACATTCATCATCTATCTCTTAATCATTATTTCATTCATATATTTCTTCTCAAGATGGAAGTCGGATTCGCTTCTTAAACAACAACCGGATACAGTTGTACCAACTAGCTTATGACAAATTCTAAGTTTCAATGAACTGTTCTTCAGCTTGACTTTCAAATACACATATTCACCACCTCTAAGTTCTCTTGTTACTCTGCCCTTATCCACATAACTTTTCTATCTATCCTAAGTTGTCTTTAAATTTTGCCTGATCTTTACAGCCTGCTCTTCCATTTCCTTGAGTAATTATGGCCCAATTACTATTATTTCTGTTGGATTGTCCCAACTAATTGAGTATTGCATTTTCTACCATACAAGGCTTCAAATGGACTCATCTTCAATGAATCATGATACCCATTATTGTATGCAAACTCCACCAAGTATAAATAATATTCTAATTTATATGGTTGATCCATCACATGCATTCTCATCATATATTCAATAACTTGATTAACTCTCTTAGTTTGTGCATTTTTCTATGGGTGATATGTTGTACTGGTATTTAGATTTTTGGGCCAAATCCTTTGAATAGCCATTTTCAAAAGTTTGACGTAAACTTTGGATCTCTGTTTGAAACAATGACCTTTGGTATCCCATGCAATTTGGCAATCTCTTTCATATAAATATCTACTATGTTAGATGCCTTGTGTGTTGACTTAATTGGAATAAAGTGGGAAACCTTCGTTAACGTGTCCACCACTACCATGATGGAATCATGATGCTTTACTGTCTTGGGAAATTTAGTGAATAAATCAATGGTCACCACACCCCATTTCCACTATGGTATTGGTAATGGTTGTGGTAAATCGGTTGGATGTATGTGCTCCACTTTTACTCTCTAACATTCCATGCACTTGCCTATATACTCAACGACATATTTCTTCATTCCTTGCCAAAATTACTTTCTCATTGTTGCAATTGTCTTTTGGTATCCAGGGTGTCCTGCATATGGAATCTTATGCATCTCATTCATTATTAGTTTCCTTAATTCAATAGAATTCTAGTTCTTAAATTTGATTTATGCATGCTAATGGTTGTAGCATGCATTACATGTACTCTCTCGTTGAGTGCATATCCAACCTTGTTCTCTTTCCCTTTTATATGTTTGATATCAAAATCAAACTCACAAATAAATTTCATCCATCTTTTCTACTTGGAACTTAAAATCTATTTGCCAAATAAGTACTTCAGACCACTATGATTTATCCTTAATTCAAATTTCATGCCCATGAGATAATGTTTCCAAAATTTTAAGGCATGCACTATGGAAACCAACTCCAAATCATGTGTGACATCATTTTTCTCATGTTCCTTCAACTTATTGGACTCATAAAAAAACCATTCCCATTTTGCACAGGCACTCCACCAATTCCTTCTTCGCAAGCATCTATGAGTACCAAAAATCTTCATTTGAATCAACAATTTTAAGAATTGGTGTGCTAGTGAGCAATCTCTTTAGTTGTTGGAAACTTTATTCACACTGTGGATTCCATTCAAATTTAACTTCTTTCTTTTGTAATGAGGTAATTGGATGTTCTACTTTTGAGAATCCTTCTATGGATCTTCTGTAATATCCATCCAATCCCATAAATGATCTTACATGTGATACACTCTTGGGTGTATGCCATCCCATGATAGCTTCAATATTCCTTGGGTCTACTGCTATTCCTTCCTCAAATATGATGTGTCCCAAGTATTGAATCTACTTCTGGTAAAATGAGCATTTACTCAACTTAGCATAAACTTGATTATGTCTTAACACATATAGTATTAATCTCAAATGCTCCTCATGCTCCTCCACTGATTTTAAATAAATAAGAATTCCATCTAAGAATACAATGATAAACTTATCCAAATACTGTCTAAATATGCCATCCATTAAGCACATAAAAATAATCGATGCATTTGTTAATCCAAATGGAAGTACTACAAACGTCTCATAATGACCACATTGGATTCTGAAAGTTGTTTTGATGATATCTTCATCCTTTATTCTCACATGATAATAACTTGATATCAAATCTACCTTAGAGTAAAACCTTTCTTCTTTCAGGTGATCAAATAAGTCATCAATTATGGGAAGAGGATATTTGTTCTTCACAATGACTTTGTTTAACTATTTGAAGTCAATACACAACCTCAACGTTCCATCATTCTTTTTTACAAAGAGTATTGATGCTCCGCAAGGATACACACTTGGACGTATGCATCCTTTCTCCAATAGTTCTTCTAGTTGCATTTATAATTCCTTCAACTCAGGTGCACTCATTCTATATGGAATTTTGGAAACTAGGGTAGCTCCAAGTACCAAGTCAATAGAGAAATCAATGTCTCTTTTGAGTGGTAAATATATTATGTTCTCAAACACATATGTGAATTCTTGTAATATTGGGAA
This sequence comes from Larix kaempferi, assembly GCA_027924585.1. Taxonomy (NCBI): domain Eukaryota; kingdom Viridiplantae; phylum Streptophyta; class Pinopsida; order Pinales; family Pinaceae; genus Larix; species Larix kaempferi. The sequence continues at coordinate 1,901,110 of BSBM01001018.1, forward strand.
ATCTTCCAAGTTGAGGCCTTTACCCTTTTTTGGATCCTACACATGAGTTGCATACAACTGACATCCTTTCCTAAAACACCTTTTTAACTGTACAACTAAAATGTTTCTTATGGAAATAGGCCTTGGATGCCTTTCACTATATTCTTCTCTCCTTCTTCACCAAGACAAGTGAGAGTCTTATTATGACAATCCAAAATAACATGTTGTGCATCCAACCAATCCATCCAATAAGTACATCATAAGAACCAAGAAGTATTATGTTCAAATTTGCAAATGTATGTAGTCCATTCATATCTAATGGACATGGCTTTACTATCTCATTGATTCTTCTTTTGGTTCTAGTAGCCAACTGAACCATCTATGATTTATCATGCTTACTTTTCTTTAAATAAAATCTTTCAACCATAATGGGATTAATATAATTATGACTTTCCCTTGAATTAATTAAAATAACAATACGTTAATTGGTAAGCTTACCTTCAACCTCAATCATATTGGACTGGTGCTTTTCCTATCTATTATCCAAGGATGCATAGATTAGGGGAATGTCTCTGGCCGCATCCTCCACTATACTTGCTTCGTAGATGTTGTGCACAATTCTCCTTTTGTCTCTCTTACGAGGAAAATCTTTGTACTGTTATGATCTCCTTCACATCCCCAACACTTGAGTTGTTGCCTTATTCCTTTTTCTCGAGACTCTGCTATCTTGGGTCCCTATTGAGTTAGATTGCTTTGTTGAAATGAACTTGATTGATTCCTTAAAGATGGTGTCTTGAATCCCTTTTTCCTCTGAACTTGCTTCTCTCTCTTCATATCTCTCCAAAACTTCTATGAATCAACCTTGCCTTTGCTTTGGTCATGCATGCATTTGGCCTTCTGAATTGCTTATTCCAAGGTCTTGGGTTTATCAAGCTGAAGTCTGTCTCTATAAAATGAAGGTAATCCACTAAAAATATATATGTATGCATACCTTCTCATCTTTAAGAAACCCAACATACATGAACAATTCCAAAAACTTTCTTTCATATTCTTCCATAGTCAAGTTTCCAAGCTTGAGTTCAAAGAACTCCTCCATCTTCTTGTCATAATAGTGTTGAAATAGACACTTCTATTGAAATTACTTTTTGAAATGCTTCCCTATGATATTATTTTCATTGATATGCTTTATTTTGACTAGTTGATTCCACTAAATAGAAGCCTTTCCCTGCAAATTGTAAATGGCAATTATTGCTTCCATATTAGAGGAGTAGCTATGTAACTTGAGATATGTTCTCATGCCCAACAACCAAGCTTTAGCATCCTCTCCCTTCTTATTCTCACCATAAAATGTGGGTGGCTTAATATTCCTAAGATCCCATTGCAACTCTTTCTCTACATGTTTTCTCTCATGATGTCTAGCTGAATACATTTATGGACTGCTTCTTGATTCTTCAGATGAGTAGGTCCTTGGGGCTGCTTGAGGTGGTGAAACATAATGTCTAGGAGTCTTGGTATCACTCTTGGAGTGTCTATATATTTCATGGGATATCTTTCTATCTTATTTCTCATGGAATGAAGCTTATCCAAACTACATTTGCCTTTGTAGTAAATTCAAGCTCTACTTAGCTTATTCAACTAGTTTTGTTGCTTTTGAGCCCTTAACATTCTTTCATTATCAACTCTACAACTATGTATTTTTGTCCTCAAGCTTCTCATGGTTTCCACCAGCGCTATTGGGTCAATATTATCTCTATTCCTATTAGACTCTACTTCCTCATTTCGTGCTCATTTCCCACATCGATATTCTGACCACTGACTTCTTCTTCTAGATTGTATAGAAGCTCCCCTTTTCCATTTTACTTTCTCAATTTTGCTCTATATTGTGTCTAATGCAACCCTAAAGCCTGTAACCTGTAGTAGATTGGTGTAACCGGTATTTTCAATGTGTTCCTACATCGAATTTGTTAGTTAAACTGTATTTCCAAAGTTCAATAAAAATTTCATGCATATATGAGAATTTTGGAAATTATTAATTTGACAATTTTGTCAAATTATATCCACATGCCCTTTTTATGTCCAATTTCTAAGAAGATATGATACACTTATTTTCATGTATGATTGCTATTATTTATTCACCTACTAATACTCTTTCTAATGATTTCTCCCATTACCATTTCTAAACTCGGAGCTAAAAGTTACAGCTCAAAAAAATTAACAACTTTATCCAATTTTACATTGTTCCTATAACTACACTTAATTCCAGAGACCAACTGCATAGATCTATGAAATAACATGACAAGGTTTAAGGGGGCTTTACCCCTTGCGGCTTCACAAGTCAAGGGAAACAACCTCATTTTTTTATAATTTTTTTTTAATTCATGCAAGTTGGCATGTAAGACTGGCAACATTTTCCATTTCCAATACCTTAATACCATACGTCGAAACCATTGCCTTTATTTTTTTTATCCATCCAGACCATTTGACACTATTTTAACCTTTTTTGGCGATAAAATTTTAGTTTTCAATCCAATTTACGTGATTAAATCTATGTCGTTCACGACAATGGCACATGGGGAAAAAAATAGAAAAAACATTCCATGGTATTCAATCATACTCGACACTTATCTTTTAATTGTCTTCCAACCAACTACAAGCGAAGGACATTCCTCCTAGTCGCAAGCACTCTATCAATATATTTCTTTCTTTGATAGATTCCACCCCCTAACTAGGGTTATCATTCAACAAATGGGAAATTATGCTTTTTGGTCTTCAACGTGGTCACACCCAACCCGGAGTCACTAACTCAACCCAAAGACATTCACACACTACCCAAAGCTGCAGAACCCTCCTCCACAGTTGTTCCCACCCTTGCACTCATTCCCCGTCATCATGCACAACACAAGGGATGGAATCCCCTTCTCTGCTCCACGGTACGCCAGGTTGTCTACACCCCATTCTAGGGCTCTAGAACAAGTTGACCGTGAAGTCTTTGTGTCAGGTGATCCGCACGCGACTAGGAATCACGCGGGGGGCAACAGTTCGACTGAATGAGTTGGCTTTGTTATGGAGAAAGCACAAGAAATAGAATAAGCAAAGCAGGAATACACTACACAAATGAACACATATACACAGACAATATGCATGAATGCGAACTGATGTCTCTATTACTGGATGTAAAGATCAAGACATTGATAAGATGTATGTTACAATATTTTACATGCTTATATAGAGTTTTGAGATGCTTGGGTGCCTGCCCGTTATGTTTAGTTACAAGAGAAGTTAGAACGGTTCGGCAGTTCAACCGTTACAGTCGACTGGAAGACAGAGAAACATTCTTTCGAAGTTCGACATTCGCAAGTCGCAAGTTGATGTTGCACAAGTCGCAGGTCGACTCTGCATGTCGACATCACGAAACTATTTTGAGGTCATTGAACTTGTCGAAGTCACGGAGTGTGTCGAATTCGTGTCGCAGTTCGACAACTTGCCAAAGTTGTGTCAAAGTCGATGACTTCTCGCGAAACTGTTAGCATTCGACAACAATTACAACTGCGATGTGGATCGGACCTCTTTCCTTGAGAAACAATGGTCCCCATTGTTTGCTCGTGAAGGTGAGGAAACTTGTCGGTTAGTTCAGTAGCAGAGTACCATTTTCCTTGTGTTGGGATCTATCTAGTTTTAGAAACCTGAAACAAGGGAACTGTGTTCGTCCTTATAAGGCCTACTCGTCGTCCCACAATGGTTTCACAAGGAAGAGGCTCATGAACATCTAGATGGATTTCGTCGGGTTCTGTTATTTGCAATTAATTATGTTCCAACAGTGGTGCATGGTATGGTTGAAGTAGATCCACATTGAATACTGGATGTAGACCCAAGCATGCAGGATTGTCGACCTGGAAAGCGTTTTTGCCAATCTGCTAAAGAATATTGTATGGACCATAGCGCAAAGGTTTCAACTTCTTGTATGGACCAGTGAAGCGTTCCTTATTTAGATGTAACCATACCTTATCCCCAGTTTGGAATGAATGAGGAATACAATGCTTATCATGTCGGGCCTTAGCTTTCGCGTTTGCTCGATGCAACATTTCCTGTGCTTGTTGCTGGATGTCGCAAATCTGCTCTCGGAACTTCAATGCTTTGTCAACTTCCCACTTGTTGTAGCTGGTGTCAGATTTCGACTGTGTCGAGGAGGTGATCAAGTCGATAGGCGTTGAGCGTTGAAATCCGTAACAGATCTCAAATGGACTCTTTCCCCTAGAGTTGTGTTGAGCACGATTGTAGATATGTTGTATGTATGGAATACCGTCATCCCATGTTCGTCGATGCTTGTGGTTGTACATGCGAAGCATTTGCACGACCAAGCGATTCACAACTTCCGTTTGTCCGTCGGTCTGAGGATGGAAATCTGTCGACAATGAGAGTCGTGTGTCGAGATGCTACCAAAGAGTCTTCCAAAATACGCTGACGAGTCTAGAATCTCAGTCGAAAATAATGGTTGTCGATAAACCAAAGTGTTTCCAAATATGTGCGAAGAAGAGCTGAGCGGTTTGGTGCACTGTCATTGTCTTCTTGTATGGAATGAGAATGGCCATCTTGGAAAATATGTCGACTACTACTAAGATCGCGTCATGCTAATGTTTAGTAGTAGGGTAACCTGTCAAGTAGTCCATAGAAATAGATTCCCATGGTCGACAAGGAACTATAAGAGGTGTGTACAATCCTTGTCGTCGATTAGGCGGTTTGGCAATGGCACAAACCACCCATGATCAAATGTACTTGTTGATGTCGGTTTTAAGTGTAGGCCAAAAAAAATACTTCTGCAGAATAGCAAGGGTCTTTTCTACCCCAAATTTTCCTGCAGTCTTGATGTAGTTCGCATCCCAACTGAGTTGTAGTTGATGCTCACCTGTCGGTACACAAAGTTGTCCAAGCTTGTATAGCAAGGTATCTTTCAGGAAATAGTCGGCAATCAACGACTTGTCAATCTGAATCTGTCAATAGACTGGTGAAAATTCTATGTCTTCTTGATGCAACTGAGGCCAAGTAGTGGTATCATATCCCTACATACTCATCACTGTAAAAAGGAGAGTAATGGGTGGTATGCTTACACAATCGGTGGCGGTGTTAGCTTTACCTTTTCGATACTTAATTACCAACTAGAATTGTTGCAGATAATCAATCCACTTGAGTTGTCGAGTTGTTTGTATTTTCGACTAGGTTGGAACGAACTGAAGAGGCTTATGGTCAGTAAGGATGACCATTTCCTTGCCAAGGATGTAATGCCTCCATTGCTTTAGAGCTTGCACAATGGCGTACAGTTCTTTTTCGTACGTCGAATATCTTCTAACAGTGTTGTTAAAAGTTTCGAAATGAAAAGCGACTGGGTGACCAAACCAAGTGATCACTGCGCCCAAGGCATAGTCCAATGCGTCCGTCTCAATCTCAAAGGGTTGATGCAAATTAGGTAACACAAGTACTGGTGCAGTGCAGAGCTTGTGCTTGAGTTGTTCAAAAGCTTCTTGTTGTGTCGATGTCCATTTGAAGACAATTTTCCCACTTCCTTTCGTCAATTGATTCAAGGGCCAAGCTATGTGATTGAAGCCGAGTATGAATCGTCGATAGAAATTTTCCAAACCAAGAAAACTTCTTAGTTCTTGAATGTTGTGAGGAATGTACCAATCTTTGATAATTTGTACTTTGTCTGGGTCGACGTGAATGCCCACAGAGTCAATTACAAACCCCAAATATTTGATGTTGTTCATCACAAAGGAACATTTGTTCATGTTCAAGTAGATTCGATGTCGTTGGAGAGTGTCGAGGACTTGTTGAAGTTGCAGACATGTTCATCCCATGATCGACTGAAAATAAATATGTCGTCAAGATAGACAATGACCCATTTGTTGATGAAAGGTTGAAGAATGTTATCCATGTATCGCATGAAGGTCGCAGGTGCATTGGTTAAGCCGAAAGGCATGACTAACCATTCAAACAATCCTTCCTTGGTCTTCAAAGCATATTTCCATACATTTGAGGGCTTGATTGGAATCTGGTGATATCTCGACTTAAGGTTGAGCTTAGTAAAGAACTTAGCACCTTTCAGACAGTCGATGAGCTCATCTATCCGTGATAGAGGGTACCGATTCTTCACCGATATTTTGTTGAGTTCCATGTAGTTTATGCACATGCACCAAGTCCCGTCTTTCTTTGGAACGAGGACGACTGGAATTCCACAAGGGGAGGAGTTGGGTCGGATATGACCTTTGTTGATCAATTCTTGTATTTGTCTGCAAATCTCTTCATTTTCGAGAATGGATCTTCTGTAGACAGATGTGTTAGGAAAAGAAGAACCAGGAGCAAGTTCAATAGATTGTTTTACCTGGCAATGTAGAGGTACTCCGTCTGGATCTTGGAATAGTATCTGGTACTCATCAATAATATTGGCGATCTGCTGCTTCTATTAGGAGTTGCACTCATCGATGACTCGACTTGTCGCTGCAGTATTCCTAGAATGTTGCGACATTATCATAATCAATGTGAACTTCTGAGCATGATTGATGAGCTTCTTTGTCTGTTTAGCAGATATCATTGCAACCGTTGGTGTAGGTCGTCGTTCTGGTATGTTGTACCGTTGATTCCAAATTTTGACAATCACCTTCTGCAGTCGTGATTGGTAACTTCCATGGCGATCCCATAAGTAAGGTTCCCCAAACTGGGCGTCAGCTACGGAGAGTGGTGCCACATCGAAAAGTACTTCATCTTCAAAAGGATTTATGAAGTATGTGAGCTTGCATTGTCGGGTGATCCTTAGTCTTATCCATCCTTCATCCAACTGATGTTGTAAGGCTGAGGGTGCGGAGTGGTCACAATACCTAATTTCTTCACAAGTTATTCAAAAACAAAGTTCTTCTGGCTCCCGTTGTCCACAATCAGATGCAATGGATTGTTTTGAACCCATATCTGTGTATGGAACAGGTGCTCTCGTTCCTCCTCGTCAACGATAGTCGAGGTTGTTGGATTTGTCGATGTCGATGTCAAAAGAGTCGTTGCTTTTGGATCAGATTCTACCACAGTCTTTTCAAACGCGTCAGATGTCGACACTTTTGCCAAAAATTTCTTTTGATCTTCGCATTAAGACGTATCATGCCAATATGAGTGATGGTAATCGCACCATTTTCCAGTAGGTTGCTTGCTATGTTCTTTTTTGTGAAAAGGATTTTTGTCGTGATCTAGATTTGGCAAAGTCAGCTGAGAAGATTTCGACTTGTCGAAGTCGGCTGGTGCCTTCTTGTCGGGTGGTCGTCCTGATGTCGCTTTGTCGTGAAGCGCTCTTTTCCCTTCTACTTGGTTTCAAGTTTGTTGGCATGGTGGAATGCATCCGCAAGTGTATTGACAGTCAGAAACTCCATCTCCTACTGAATGTACTGGGATAATCCACTGACATACTTCAAAACAAGAAATTTTTCTTCCTCTTGAACGCCAAGTCTAGCCATGAGTCGATAGAATTCGTCGGTGTAACTTTATACGGACTCGTCTTTCCATTGCCTTAGTTGTTGCCACTTCTTATACTACTGCTCAAGGTACTTGGGCGGGTAAAATTCTTTTCAGATGTATTCGACAAATTTCTCCCATGTGTCGATGCGGTATCCGCTTTTCTCCATCTTTGTCGAGAGGTTCTCCCACCAGCAGTGCACATATGTTGACATCTTTAAGGATGCAATGGTGATCTTATTAGATTCTGATATTTGATTCATAGAGTAATAGGATTCCAATTGTTGAACCCAATTGACGATGGATTCCACGTCAATCTTTCCTTCTAGATTCGGTATGTCTAAATTCATTTGCACTTTGAAGGGGCTGATTTTGTCGGATTTAGTTCTCGTCGGAAATGCTCCTAAAGTCGAAGCAAATCGCGTGAGAATCTCATTGAACTAGGTGAACATCTCAGTTCATTGTCGATCCAGCGCTTGCTCTATGATCTGTTGTGTCTCGTTGATTGTATGTCTTTCACCTGTTTCTTCTGCCATCTCTGGAGGTAGTGTCTGCTTGGATTGTTGAGTTTGTGAGCAAGTTTGAACCGACATAAGTCAGGTAACTTCGATGGAAGTGTCTATGCAAACTTAAGCACGAACAAAGCCGATGCGCTCTGACGAAGCTCTGAATGAGCTTTGAATTGGCTATGATACCAATGATCCGCATGCGGGGGACAACAGTTAGACTGAATGAGTTAGCTCTGTTATGGCGGAAGCACAAGAAATAGAATAAGCAAAGCAGAAATACACTACACATATGAACACATATACACAGACAATATGCACAAATGCAAACTGATATCTCTATTATTGGATGTAAAGATCAAGACATTGATAAGATGTATGTTACAATATTTTACATGCTTATATAGAGTGTTGAGACACTTGGGTGCCTGCCCATTGCGTTCAGTTACAAGAGAAGTTAGAACGGTTCGCCAGTTCAACCGTTACAGTCGACTGGAAGATAGAGAGACATTATGTCGAAGTTTGACAGTCGCAAGTTGATGTTGCGCAAGTCGCAAGTCGACGATGCATGTCGATGTCGCGAAACTGTTTTGAGGTCGCTGAACTTGTCGATGTCGCAGAGTGTGTCGAAGTCGTGTCACAATTCGACAACTTGCCAAAGTTGTGTCGAAGTCGATGGCTTGTCGTGAAACTGTTAGCATTCGACAACAATGCCAACTGCGATGTGGATCATCAGGGTCCCAAGTAATCCAATTGTAGGCCATGTCTCTCTAACAGGGTACCAAGCCGAAATACACCAATTTATCAGGGTAAGATATGCACATTTATTAGGCTTCTTCATCGGATGGTGAAGGTACACTCAATGACCAACTATATTTCTTCCTCAATGGCGATGGGAATCCACCTCCACCAGAACAAATGAATGAATGAGTGAATTATGAGCACCTTCAATATAAATTCCTAACAATATATATGCATGGTAATGGCTTGACAAGTGGATTCTCCATAAGTATCAACTTCCCCTTTTTAATCTCACTTAAGATAACTAGTCCCAAAATTAGATAAAGTGACACACCAAGGTTAAAGGAATTTGGTTAAAATGATAAATGAAGGTTAAGGGAATTAGCTAAGTTGTCACCCCTTAACCCCTTTCACTTCCCCCACTTGTAGACTCAGAGCCCCCGTCTCTTTTTTGTCCTTCTTCACTTGCAATTGTTATGGATTTTTATATTAAAAGCATAAACATCATTTACAATATCCATGGTCTTTTAGACCATATAAGTATGGCATATAGCCTTTGCATAATTACATCACCTTTACATCTTGGGGTCAAAAACATAATGTTACACGCCTAATTTTCTTAAAAATTGACAAATATGGGATTTGGTTAGATGGTAAAATGGGAATATAAAAATCCCACCCAGGATCAAATACTTTTAGAGATTTGTTTACCTTTTATAGGTTGCCTCATTGATCTGAATATTGAGAGAAATATCGTGCGCAACATTTAAATTATGATTTTTAATATACTATAACATAATACAAAATAATAATAATTACATAGTGCCATTCTCTCTCTCTCTCTCTCTCTCTCTCTCTCTCTATATATATATATATATATATATATATGGGATGGCGATGGAGCTGTGGTTCGGGGGAGTATTTCAAGCTTGCGGCGGGGCGATGATTAATCTCGCTTTTGTTTGTTTTTTATAATGGAAGGTGGTGCAATTTCATACGTACTGTACTGGGAGCAAACAATATTTATTGTGCCATCTCTTCACATTAACGGGGAGACGCCATTTTGAAGTTCGAGGTTACATCAAAATGATTATAGATGATGTGGATTATGAAGAAGGGTTGTAGATTGGTCCAATTATTTATTCAGATTAGGAGGTTAAGTGTAAATTAAAGGACATGGATATGGTACCTCCTGAGGAAATATCCCCACTATGAGAGACGATGTCTGTCACTTTTATTCATGATGCAGCCTCTTCAGTACATGAGAACATTGACATCAACAGTTAGGCTCCTCAACAGGCCCGAGGTCTGAAGAAATCTAGAGCAATACGGGTGAAGAAAGGATATGCAGAGCTAACGGTTGGGAAAGATATTCAGATTGAATAAATTCTGGAATACTTGTCCTCTTCCCTGTTTGGGAGATTTTTTGGAAAGGTGGTAGGAAGGAAGGCTCTAAGTAGTTGGATGGACACAAATTGGAACCCATGGTTGGGTTAATATCTGTACTTCCACATTCTTCCTTGAGGATGGTTCTTGTTTAAGGTTCGAAAGGAGGAATACGGTCCAAAATTATTAGACCGCACTAGAAATGGGGTCCATCAAGATTGATATTGAAGAAGTGGCATGTTGGTTTTAATGCGAAAAAGAGCCACACAATATCCAATAGATATGGGTGATATTTCCAGGGTTACCAATGGTATTCTAGTGGAGACCCACACTGGAGGCGATTGGTAATAAGTTGGGAAAATTTATAGCTCTAGAGTATTATTGGGAGTCAAAAATTGACATAAGGTGAGCTAGGATTCTAGTAGAAATGGACATGCTAGAAGGTTTGTATGAAGAGATAAAAATTGAAATGCACGGGAGTACGTGGAATCAGAGGTTAGATTATTGGAAGATATCATTCCGGTGTTTTAGTTTTCGGAAGGTGGGTCATTTGTAAAAGGATTTCTCAGCCCGACAGGATAATCCTCACTATAAAAAAGTATGGATAAGAAAGGATCGATCCCCTACATCACTCCAGCATGTAGAAAGTTTTGAAGGAACATATGACGGATGTGGAAGAAATACATATGGATAGGGAAACTTCCCTGAGATTGAAGGAAAAAATCGTCGATAAGGAAAAAAGTGTTGAAATTCAGCATCAAGCTTTGGATATGAGCGAATCCTGCTCCGGATCCAAGGAAGCTCCAGTTAATTCAGAAGTTAATAAACCTCTTTCTCTTGCTGATGATTCTTTAATTATTGTTAATGGAGCCAATAAAAGTAAAGAGGAATGTGTAGTGGGTACGTTTAAGGAGGTGAGTGGACCTACTCCTCTTTCTTCTCCCCTTTCTTCCTAAAACCCCTCGCCTTGTTAAAAAACTAGGGTGGCAGAGTTGAGCACTAAACCTCTTGTTATTTTAAGGAAGGTGTATGACCTATGATCCAAATCCCAAGAGAAAGTCGAGATGGAATTAGTATCTACAGGAGGTTTACCTCTCAATCAACCTCCCAAGGTTCAATTAGGAAGGAAGTACTTTCTTTCCAAGGAACAAAAACAAGTAGCTATAGATATAAAGCAAGGGAAACAAGCTACAATTATTTGGGCTCTTAGAGTTGAAAAAACCGAGAGCAAGGGTTCTTTATGTTATCCCTTTCATTCAATGCAAGGGGGATAGGGGGGCTCAAAGATAAATGCCCTCAAAAGGTTGGTGAATAGTGTAAAACCATCAGTATTGTTATTTCAAGAAATAATATTGGAAGGAATTAAAGCTCAGGAGATGATGAGTTCATGGCTAAAAGATTGGAAAATGGAAACCATTGATGTTGTAGGAAACTAAGGTGGATTGCTTTTGGCATGGATCCCAGTGATTTGTTTTTGTCTCATTCTATGAGTCGGCTATCAAGACTGTCTTAGAGGATAGTGATACTGGTGTTTCATTCTCAAACCTAAATGTATATGGTATGTTCTATGACAGAAGGCCTTTTTGGGAATATCTTTGCAATTCTGGAGCTATGGAGCCTTCGAATATGATTATGGGAGGGGATCTAAATTTAACCCTTTCAGTCAGAGAGATTTGGGAGACTAATGCAAGAAGTGGCACTCTAACACATTTCTTCAGTGCTCTCTTTGAAGATAAAGGTTTGATAGATGTTCAACCTCTGAAACATGAGCTGGACTGTAGAAATAAAAGAAGCGGTGACTAGATGATCTCCAATAGGATTGCTCGGTTTCTGATTTCGGAGAATTTAGTAAATGGGAAGTTGGTGATACAATCAAACATTGAATATGGTGGACTTTCAGACCACGGGCTGGTAGTGTTATCAATTAAGGTTCTTGAGCAATAAACCTCGACTCCTTTCAAATTTAACCAGTTTGGTTGGAGGAGGAAGATTATAAATCCGTAGTTAGGGAGACATGGAAACCATTAAGTGAGTCACAGTCGTCCTCTTACATGAAGCAGTTTGTAGATAATATTACAAGGATAAAAAAGTCTCAAAAGAGTGGGACAGAAAGCATAAAGCTTTCTCTCAATACTCGTTAAAGGAGGTGAAGACTAAGATTGTTGATGTCTTTGCCTCCAATAGGGCCAGAGTCTTCACGGAGGGTGAATTGGAGGCATTAAAGGATTTAGAATGCAGGAGGAGTTCCATATTGGCAAGGGAGGAGCAAATATGGAGGTTAAAGAACCAGGCTCTTTGGCTTTCGGAGGGAGATAAAAACACAAAGTTCTTCCACAGGTTTTCCTCTCATCGAAGAAGTATTAACACTATTATTGAAGTGAGAGATTCTCAAGGGAATACGGTGCAGTCCTACTAAGATAAAGCACAAGTGGTGGTAGATCATTTCCGGACATTGTTCTGTGAACCTTCAGGATGCCCAATTGAAGAAATTATGGAAGTCTTACAGTTATTTCCAAGAGTAATTTTGGATGAAATGAATGAAGAATTGCCAAAGGAGATATCATAGGAAGAGTTAAGTTACATTATGCACTCTTTCTAGAAAGGGAAGAGCCCAGGCCTGAACGGTTTCACTTTGGAATTCTTTCTTGGGTTTTTTTATTTAATTAAGGAATATCTTATGAAAGCAGTGAGGGAATCTCAGAAATCAAGGAAATTATTGGGTCATTTAAACTCTAGTTTCATAACTGTAATTCCCAAGAAGCATAAAACCGAATCCTTCGATGACTTCAGACCAATTTTGTGATGTAACATGGTGTACAAAGTAATAACTAAAGTTATAGATCAAAGGCTAAAACTGATCCTGAGTGAGATTGTCTCGGAGTAACAATTTGGGTTTTTATTCAACAGACAAATACATGATGTTGTTTCTTTAGCCCAGAAAGCAATACAGTCAATAAAGAAAGACAAACAATGTGCCTTTGATTTAAAGTTGGACCTATCAAAATCATATGATGGGGTAATATGGACATTCATCAAAATGTTATTGATTCAAATTGGAATATCGGTGGACGTAGTCGAATCAATCATGGGATGTATCCAATCTACCTCCTTTTTGGTTTTGATAAATGGATATCCCTCCTCTTTTTTCTGCCTGACGCGATGTCTAAGGCAGGGATGTCCACTTTCACCTTTTCTTTTTCTTCTAGTAGCAGAGGCTCTAAGTCGATTAATTCATAAAGCGAATTCGATAGGAGAAATTGAAGGGGTAAAGGTTTCGAGTACATAAGAGCTCACCCACACTCTCTTTGTAGATGATGTCCTTTTGTTGGGGAAAAGTACAAATTGAAAATATCCAAACATATGACTCGATCCTTGAGGTCTATAAGAAGGAAACTGGGATGGTAATAAACATAGAAAAATACAGTCTATCTTATAACAATTTCTCAGAGAATTTGCTGCAAAGAGTGAGAGAGGTTTTTCCTTTCCCTCAAATTTCCTTGACAGATGGATTTAAATATCTTGGGTTCTTCCTTAAACCAAAATCATTTTTCAAGACTGGATTTGGTTATATAAAAAAGTGGAAGCCAAAATCTCTTTGTGGGCCAATCGATTTCTCTCAAGAGGAGGTCTTTTAGTCTTACTCAAAGTGGTGTTATAGAGTATTTCGGTCTATTGTGCCTCTATTGCCTATATTCCAAAAGGAATACTTATGAAAATAAAGAAGAAATGTTTCTCCTTTCTTTGGACAACCAATAAACATTCTAACGGTATTCCTTTGGTAAATGGTCAACTTTAACCCATCCAAAAGAGATGGGAGGGTGGGGGATCAAAAATCTAGTATTATTTTCTATATCTTTGGCAGCGAAATAATTATGGAGACTAGCACAAAGTTGTAACATACTGTGGGGCAGAGTGATGTGCTCAAAATACTGTCTAGGATCCATGGTTTTGGAATGGTTCATTCAATCTGTTAAAACCCATAAAAATGGATCAATAGGTTGGAAATCCTTTGTTTGTCCTTTCCTCTGGTAGGGAACTGGTCATCATGGAAAATCGGGGATGGAAAAAGTGTAAGAGTTGGAAGTGATCCATGGGTTGGCGCAGGAGAATTTTACATATTGTCTGGAGCCACTATTTCCCATCTGCAGTCTCAAAGAATATATGTTCTAGTTGATGCTCAGGCCCATAACCCACAACAATCGGGTAGGCAGGGGTGGAAACCGTCCCAAGACCTTAAATTAGAAGAAGCAGTGGAATGGAATAAGTATGTGAGTAAGTTGTTTACCAGCTTTGTACATTTGTACGAGGAGGTTCAGGATGTCTTAGTTTGGACCAAGAATTCTGTCACTGGAAACTTTTCAACAAAAATTGGATACGAAGTTGTCATCGCAGAATCCTTTGAAGGAGATAAGAGTTGGTGGTGGGAAATAGTCTGGAAATTAATTATTGGGACCACTAAAGACTATTATAACCCTGTGGATTTCTCTTAGCAACAAGCTTTTAACCAGGGAAAAATTGAGAAAAAATGGCATGCAAGGTCCAGGTGTGTGCATTCTGTGTAGATATTTTGAAGAAACCAACTCACATTTGTTCAATTCATGCCCTTATGCAGGATGCGTATTGGATTCAGCCTTAAAGAATCTAAACAGTAATATGGTTATTTCAAGAGGGGACCTTTTGCTGGAGTAGAATATACGAATATGGTGGAAAGAGGCGGGGGTATGTTGTTATGCCGCATTCCCTACATTGTTTGTTTAGAAGATTTGGGAAGTAAGAAACCACACTATTTTCAGAACAAATGGGTCCCTCCTGAAATAAATGTGTGTTGTTACTGCAGAAGGTGGAGGAACATAAAAATTCTCCCAAGCTGAGTAAGCTGTGAACAATTGTGAACCTGGAAATTGATAAAATTTATCCCTGGGCTTTCTTTAACGGGGCCAGTTAAGGGGAACCGCTTCTTGGCAGTGCGTGGGAAGTCCTTTATGTATTAGAAACAATAAAAATCAGTATCAAATTTGCCCCTAGTCATTCAACAAATAGTAGAGTAGAGCTCGCATCCCTATGGGAAGTTCTCAAGGTAACACAGAGCAAAAATGTTTCAATAATTCAACTGTTCGGTGATCCAAAAATGGTAGTCAAATGGGCAAAAGGGAATATTCTGATTGAGGATCCACATCTACAATATTTACTATCTGCAATTTAGGAATTGTTATCGTCCTTTGATAGCGTTTCCTTTGCTCACATTTATATAGAGATAAATGTTGAAGCTGATGCATTATCCAAATTGGCATTGTCTCTACAACTAAGGGTAATAGAATTCGAGGAGCATAGAGACGATGAAGTCATGAAGCATTTCTTGATGAATTAATGATGTTGACAACAACTTGGAATATGAGCAAATGTAAGTTTTGATTGTAATATTGTGAGCCAAGTTTTGCGTGTGTATGTTTTGCTAGCTAAAGATCGTAAGGTCGTGGGCCAAGTTAAATGTAATGAATCCTGAATGGCAGGAAATGACAGCTTATGAAGCATTGATGTAAGTCCGCACAGGACAGTCTATGTTTATTCAATATGAATAAAATGATTTTTTTCTCTGGAAAATATATATATATATATATAGAGAGAGAGAGAGAGAGAGAAACCAAGGAAAACCCTTAGGCATTTCTCTTCATTTCGAGGATGTTACCCAGTGTAAAGCCTAGATTCTTCAAGGCATGAGGCCAAGTCAACAACAAGGCTTGAACTCATTACAACAATATACCCATTATGAGATCAACATGTCACTTATGACGATAGAACCTGGGTGGTGACGATAATACTCCATCTCACAACCACTCGAACTAGACCTAATTGAATTAACATAAATTGTGTGTGTGCGTGTGAACAACATTGTCGAAGAAACAAAACCTTTATTCATGAAAGAGTTGTGTATAAGGGTAGTAATATCTTAAAAGTGCAATTTATGAGAAACTAACAAGGACTTGTGAGATGGGATAAGATTTAGGCACTTGTTCATTGAACTATAGAATTCCATGTGCTTTCCATCACCATAGAATTATAATTAACACCTGCCATCAAGGAAAGTGCATAAAAAAATGATTGTAATAACAAACTACTTCAAATAATTGCGATACTCATATTGACTAGATGATCGAGATGCAATTGTTGAAATTACACATAGTTGCACTTATTCATTTTGAAATCTTGTTAAGACATTGATAATTTATTTTAAAGAAAGTAACAAACATATGAATAATATGTAGGATTTAATTTTTAAAAAGGCTTTCCCAGTAAGACCATATCATCCAATGGTGTTGACTTAATTATTTAGTGCTTTTTTTGCTTGGTTCTTTCTTGATAGTCTTGATAATTTGTTTGAATGAATTGATTGCATTTTCTCTACCCTCTCTCTTAATTGAAATTTTCTTCCAACAAACATGTTTAGTTTTTCACTTTTTTATGGTTAAAAGCCATAGCTTTAGTTTCTACTCCCACGATATATTCCATGGGTTGACCTATATATGGAGCCTTCAACAACAATATTCATTGTTACACCTAAATCTTGTCATCATGAGACCCTTGTCAACTCAATGCCTTAATCCCTGAAGTTTCCCTAATCAAGAAGTCATTTAGAGCAAGTTGTTGCCCTCTGTCCACAATGTCTAGTTGGGTCGGCGCAGGTTGTCTTCTAGCAAGGAGCGCCCAACTAGGTCAGGCACTGACTGTATTCTTGTAGAGTGCGCCGGTGGCTCGGGTTGCCTTTGTGCAGCCTGCGCTTCCCCTTTCAGGCCCAGGTTTCCCTCATGCAGCTTATGCCGGGGTTGGTTAATTTGGATAAAGGTGGCTTTCAAGCGATTTCTAGAAGTTGGATGAGGTGGATCCCTATCCCTAACTCCTATGTGAGCTGTCCTACGGCTCCCTAACCTCAAGGGAGGATCCCTTAGTACTCTCCCTGTGATCCTCAACCTACTCTATCCACTTCGTCCCATAAATACAAAGCTCCTCTCCATTCCAAAGGGATGAAGTCTATAGCACTTAGATGCTGGTGGAATTAGCCTAGGTGATTCCTATTCATCTCTTGGGAGGCATACATTTCCTTTGGGGGCATTGGCTTGGCTTGTTGGAGGAAGATTGCAGCATTAAGGATTGGGTTGTAATCATCACTCTACTATGTATTTCTCACTCTTTTTAAAATACTATAAAATCTTTCCATAAATGTCCTTGTGTTGATGATGTTTATAGTTTACTTCCTTAACTGTTTACTTGGATCAGTTAGTGTTTAGATATGTTTTACTGCTTGTTTGTCTCTATATGCTTTGATATGTCTTGCAGCTACGGATCTGACGACCACGGCGCTTGGAGCAATAAAGAGAAGAAATATCTACGAATCTGAAGGTAAGATATCTAAGTACCTTGATCTCTAATTGATCTAGGAAAGTAGCTTTATGTTCTGTCTCCATTTGTTCTAGATTCATTTGAACTAGGGAGATCTGGCTCGCGTCCACTCGAGTAGATTGTCCAATAACAAATCTGGCGACCATACTGGAGACTACTTTGTTTTGATTTCAAGTGGAATGTGTTATTCTTTTATTTCTTAATGAGCCATTGCTTTGCCTCCTAAGCCGTTTTTCACCATTATATTTTCTTCTTGAAGAGTTTGCTGATCTTCTCTGAGTTTGTTTGAATCATTATCAATCCATTTACTTGTTCATCATTTGGATCTTTTTCACTTTTTTCATTGGATTATTCACCCGACGCACCTGGGTAATGAATCCAGTGCGCCTGTCTATACAGAGCGCAATATGCCTCTATGCATCCTGCGCCAACGACGCTTTTTCCGATCTGAAAGTTTGTGCCGCTGACACTTTACACCTATATACAGTCTGCACCGGGCGCTCTGCGCCTAACCACAGGCTTGGTCCTTGGCCTACCCACTCGCCAAATTTTGATTTTGGTTTGATCCACAGACTTATTTGTGTTGTACCTTCCAGGCAAAGGCCTTTTTGTTCAGTGTTGTTCACGTTTGGTTTACTTGTGTTGGTTTTTGGGTCCTTTTGGTCAAGTAAGAGTTTGGTTGTGGTGGGAAATTTCAATCCCCCATGGTCATCCATTCCATCTTGTTTTCCCTTACCATCTCACTGGATCTATCCAGCATGCTAGATCCGCTTCCAAACCCCTTTTGAGCTTAGTCATCAAGTGTTGGCTTGATTTTGATCATTTTTGAGCGATTTTTTATGTCTTTAGGTCATTGGAGTGCTTGTCATGTTCCTTTGAGAATTTCTGAGTGATTAGAGTGCTGCAGGTAGTCTCATATTTTTTCCCATTTACGTTTGAAAAGCTTCATTATTATCATATTTTGTCTTGATATATACATAGAAAAATTAAAAGTGCTTCGTTTTTACCATTTTCAAGTTCATTTGAGAATTGTTGTAAAAATTGTTTCGTGCATTGGAATTCGTCATCCATTGATCTTTGGGAAGTTTGAAAAGAAAAATTAATTGTTTGTATTTTCTTGAATTATGAGTCACTCATCTTCTTGAAAAATCCAAGTGAAGTCAAATTTTTGCAAAGTAATTCCAAGCTTGAAGAGTTATATGCAATTTTGGTTTTCATCTGCTTTTAGGCTACCATTATGAAGATTGAAGAGTTAGTGTGCTGTAAGTAGAGATTCTCCTTTTTCATCATTTAGTTCTATTCTACTTGAAAAAGACAAAAAGAAAATACTTTGATTTGGTTTTATGTGTTATCATTTTTTGTGTTTTGCTTGAGAAATGGAAAAGAGTGCTTTCATCATCATTTTTGGTAGATTTGGAATTTGTTGAAATTTACTCTTTTGTGAGACCATTGGAAAAAGAATTTCTCCCTCCCTTACATAGCTTTCATTAAAAGAAAAGAGTGAATTTTCATGTAGTTAAGGTTGCATTATGTTTACATTTATGTAGTCACCTCATGCATTTGCCTAACCATCCAAATAAAATTTACCGGTAGAACTAGGGTAAAATTTACTAGTAACTTATGTGTTAAGTTAGAGACGTGTTCCAGCGTCATAAAACGTGGTAGCTGTCGTTACTTGCCGGCACTGCATCCTGGGGGCACTGTAGTTCTTCCATGTACCAACCGGTATAACGAAGGCTCTTTCACGTACCTTAGGGTATATCGAAAGGCACTTCATGTACTCTGTAGTATATAGGAAGGCTCTTGTCGTACAGTTGTGCATTAGACATCACAACTATGGATTTGAGCTCCCACGTACCTTGAGTATATCGGGAGACACTCCTAGGATTCCTGAAACCAACTAAGCTAACCATTTGGTCGTCTTGGCAGAGTAATACACTGAAAACAACACTCAAGGAGCTACTATGCATGTACTATTAGGTAGTCGGGTTATATGGTCAGGGGTACAATCCCAATCCTCCCTGGATAGTGCTTTGAAATATTGGGCTGAGTATAACTATTGGACCCTGGAGTATATCACAAGTTGAGAAGCCTTAACAATCCTGTGAGGTTCCAGACTTTTGAATCCATACCTATCACATAAGTTTTCTTATGGACTTAGTTTGTGTAGATTTTTCTGGATTGCTTTTTTTGTATAGAATACACTTAGGAAAAATTCTGATTCGGTCATTCTGGCTTAACAACCTTTGAGGAGGTCCTGCAGAATTTTAAACTTGCCACCCGAATATCCCCTTAATCCGGAGGTACTTTCGAGGGTAAGCATGAATCCACCAACTGTTGTCCTATCACTTGAAGCAAAATGCTCTGACATGGAGTCAGGAGTGAACTTTTCGCTTCCTTTGAATCCACCAATCATTGATCCTCCAAGGTATGTGACCATGGAACCTTCTACTTCACAAGACACATCCTTCTACCATGTGATAGAAGGAGAACCTGGATCTATAGATTGGTTAAATCCATTCCCGGATGACCCTGTATCCGCAGCATTTGGTCCATCTGCATCCTTTTGGGACACCTCTCTCGGGAAACAATGGGCCCACTTGGCTCTAGTCTATGAACTCATGGACCAATTACACCAACATGGTGATGAACTCCAGTGCCAGAGTATCACACGAAGAAGAGACACTTCGAAAACGCCCATCTTTCAACATACCCCGATTCGTTCATTATCCATTGCTTCACCGGAAACACCCCCACCCAATACGACCACTTATGAACCTGGTCAACCCTCATTTCCTGCGAGTATACCTCTTAATCAGGAGACCAGTTCCATACCTCAAGTGACTCTGAATTTTGAAGGACAACAGTCTAATACCCCTCTTACTAGTACCAGAACGTTACCTATTCCCCCCCCCCACACAAAAACTGGCGGGGAGGATACTCTTTACCTCCTAATTTTATCATGAGTAATGTCCCTCTGTTAGTAAGTCAGCACCAACCTATCATGAGTCTACCTTCAATAAGTGTTCAATACATTGCTACTGGGGGGCAACCCCTGTTCTCTAGCCATAATATGAGTGGAGGACTTCCAATTGGTCATTCCCTTGGCAGTTCCTTACTCGTTGTGGGCTCCACCATGGGATTACCTCATGGTGGGGGGCCATCCAACCCAGATCAACCACCATGGAGTCACACGTATCTAGGTCATTTTGACCCTGTGTCGGGACAATTGAATGCCGAAAACATACTCCACGGGATACTGTATCCCGAAAATCCATACACTCCAAGGGGACTTTATAATGTTGCACCAATTGGACCCCCACCAACTTTTCCTCATGTCTCACCACCCCCACCACCATTCGGTCCACCTCCTTCCGAAGGGGGTGGACCTCCACCTTCTGGCGGAGGTGGAGGACCACCCCATCCTGGTGGTGGTATCCCACCTTACTCCGGTGACGGAGGCGGAGGACCACCACCTTTCGACAGTGGACCCCCACCTTTTGAAGGAGGTCCACCTCATCCTGGAGGCGGTGGGCCACCCTATTCCGGTGGTGGAGGCAGTGACCCACCCTATTCCGATGGCAGACACGGTGGAACACCTTATTTCGGTGGCGGATATGGTGGTCCACCCTATTCCAGTGGCGGAGGCGACAGGCCCCCTTATTCCAACGATGGAGGACCCCCACCTTCTGGTGGAGGCCCACCTTATTCCGGTGGTGCAGGACCCCCACCTTCTGGCGGTGGAACACCCTATTATAGTGGCGAAACTACCTACGGCCCACCACCCAACCCTGGAGGCCCACCCCCTTATGGCCAATTCCCGGCAGGAACACCTTACAATCAGTCGATTCAAGGTCCTACTGGTCCATATATGCCATATCAATACTATCAGTATCCGCATCCGAACCAACAGCTTCCATTCTTGGCTACTCTAGACCTACTCGACCTGTCTCATCTGACCAATTATCCCATCCTACATGGTTATAATTGGCCACCCATTCTGGTCAAGCTACCCTTTGATATTCCCAAATTTGATGGCAAACCCGATGAAGACCCAAAAAACCATGTGATGACTTACCATCTATGGTGCTCATCCAATTCCTTGATGGATGACTCGATCCGTCTAAGGCTATTTCAAAGGACCCTCACTGGCCCAGCTGCTAAGCAGTATATTGAATTACCACCGCACTCATTTCCTGATTTATGCTCTCTTTATATGTCCTTCCTGACTCATTTCCAGTTACCCATATGCTACAAAACCGGTATGGACCTATTGACTTCGCTCCGCCAAACCACCGCAACTCATATATCCAATCATATCCATAAGTGGAGGAGGAGATGACATCTCATTAAGGCTCCCATTCCAGATCCACTCTTAGTTGACTGGTTCACAAAGTCTCTTTCACCCACCGTAGCTCAAGACGTGGCAATGGGAGGGGTCGTCATCGAGGAACAGGCTATCACTCGTTCCCACTACTTAGAACTTGTCTATGCTCAATCTAGCATGTTATATGACATTGTTTCTGACGCACCCCTCCGTACATATGATCCTGCAAAACCACCTAAGGGACCTCAGGCTGATGGCATTATCGGTTCCCTTAAATCCCAACCTTCTACTCAAACTGGTGGATCATCAAACTGTTGATGTATTTGTAACTTCGGAAGATATTCACTTGTATATTACATTTGTACTTGATTGTATATCCAACAAAGGTGATTTATTCCTCTAATTGGAAGTGTCGTCATTTGTATTTGCAAGTGTCGCAAGTTACATTGTAAGTGTCATCATTTGTTTTGATGGGTTATTAGACCACCAGTGTGGGGTCGTCCCTAGTTAGGTCATGTGGTTGGGTTATTAGGCTTCCTTAGGAAGTCGACCCTATTGGATTATTAGCAGTTCAAGTCAATGTATAAATAAAGGGTGCGCCTCTCTCATTCTATTCATTCACTCACTTCTCAAGCTCGCATAGCTAAGAGAGAAAGTGGCGCACAAGTGGAGGAGGAGGAGTATCTGCTACAGACATCTCTTTGAGTTTGATCCTTGTGATCTTTGTATTGGGGCTTATTCTATCTCTGAGGAAGTTGTGGGGTTTTTCAACTTCTTAGTTTTCCCCGAGGAAACTCTGTGTCTCTTGTGTGCTTGTGTTATTGTGTTTATGATTGATATGTTGTACATGTTATTCTCTTAGTATGATCCTGAATGATAATGGAATGAAATTATCGAAAAATTAACATGGTATCAGAGCTGACCTAAGAAGAAGGCACTATGCAACTGCGGAAGCTAGGGCTTCTTAATTTTTGGGTTTCTCTCCATAGATCATCAAAGGCAGGAGGCTATATTGACTCTCCTAGCAAGGGTGCATCTTTATGTTGAGATAGAATTCAATTCTGAGCATTTTTAGTTTTTGATGTATCTCTTCTACGGGAAATTAGGGTTTTGGAGAAAGTTGGAATTTTTGGAATCTGAGACCACAGCTGGAAGCTCCTATGAAAAATCAAAGTTTAGAGACCAAGATCGAACTTTTTGGTTGGGTGAAGCTCCGAAAAAATCAAACCCTAGTTCAAGGTCCTATCCAGTGAATCTGGAAGTTTCAAAGACAATTTTGAGGGGTCAATTTTTGCAGTTTTCAAATTTGGAGTATACCAGCTTGACCAGCTCAGCAAGGTGCATCTTTCTATACTTTCAAAAGTTTGAAATTCAAATTTTGAATTTTTAGGGTTTCTCTGACAAACCCTAATCCAGCTCCAGATCCAGTTTTTAGCAAATTAAGTGGTAAGACCTAATAACTTTTCTATTTACATTTGAAGTACTCTTTAAAATGTCTCACCACACCAAGCTTGAGGATAAGCTTGAAGGGGCTGATATTTTTCGACCCTGGAAGTATAGGATTGGGTTAATCCTAGAAGAGAATGAGTTGGACACTTACATAGGTGAAGAGGTTCCAGTTCCAGAGGGAGAAGAGGCTAAGGCCTTACACAAGAAGAACCTGGTCAAGGCTAAGAGAATCATTGTTGATTCTATAAAGGACCATCTCATACCCTATGTGTCTTCCCTAAAGACACCTAAGGAGATGTTTGACTCTTTTACCAAGTTGTTTGAAGGAAAGAACATAAATCGGAAGATGACTCTGCGGAACCAATTGAAAGGGGTAAAGATCCAGAATGGAGAGACCATCCAATCCTACTTTTCTAAGGTCTCTCAAATCAAGGAACAACTTGAAGTTGTGGATGAAGTAGTGGAGAATGGAGAAATTGTCATGACCACATTGAATGGCCTACCTAGGTCATGGGACTCCTTCATCCAAGGAATTTGTGCAAGAAAGAAATTGATCTCTTTCAGTAGACTATGGGAAGAGTGTTCACAAGAAGAAGCTAGGCTTGTGGACCGAGAAGAAAAGAGGGGAAGTGAATATCAATCTCTCACAGCACACACAAAGAAAAGCAAGTTCAAGAAGGAGAAACCTCATGGCAGAAGATCTTCACACCATCAACACCACCACCATCCAAAATATAAGAAAGATATAAGATGCTTCTCATGCAATGAGAAAGGACACTTTGCTTCTGAATGTCCAAAGAAAAGAAAAGAATTCTTCAACAATAAGAAGAAGAACAACAAGAAGAGGTATCATGCTCATGCTGCTGAAGATGATGAACCTCCCAAGAAGAAGAATAGGGCAGAAAGTGATGACTCTTTAAGTGAGGAAGAATATGTTCTAATATCTGCTCTCACAGGTACTATCTCACATGGATGTGATGGTTGGATTATTGATAGTGGGGCTTTGTCATGTTCCCACCCATCTATCCAATGCAAGGAAGGGAACATGGCACTAAAATATGGGATTTTAGAACAACTTAGCCAATTTCATAACGATTAAAGGATATGGCATTACAGTCAAATGCATAGGTGTGCATATGTAAATCAATTGAACATGCAAAGCGGAATAAAACATCATCCACACACATTTCATACTCATCCAGCATATCAAAATAACCATCAAATTAAACATTTGCAAAAGTAAACACAATAAAATACTCATCTTGATGTAATGCTGTCCCAAGCAACTAGCTATGTCGCTGCAACGTTCCACCCAACCATAGGTCTCTGCCCAACCTATATTCTTTTAGCACTCAGAGACCACCCCCGAGCTAAGCATGATATCTACAAGGAAAAGGGAACTCCCAAGCTCAACACAGCCCAAAGCAATGGATACCCATCTCAACCCCAGCATTCTCTTGCACAAAAAACTCTGATATGGGCTTGGGAACACACTTTCAGAAATGGGACTTAGAAACTAGATGTACATGGGTTTTCCCCAAAACGTAGGTACACCAAAAACGGATTTGTGAGAGGAAAAACCAACCATAGGGAAGAAAACTATTTCTCCCACAGATATACAAGCAATTAGTGAGCCAAAATAGCCTCTATGGTCCCCAAATCGATTTCCCTTTCTTCCCCACTGTTATACCACACAAAAACGCCCTTCCCAGCTAGGAGAATGAAGAAAAACACAACAAAAGCATGGATTAAAACGCCCAGGTAGCTCCAAACTCGTGAGAGAGCAAAGTTGGTTGATGGATAATGGCTTGGGGAGAAATTCATGGCTCTTTTATTGCCCAAGAAGCCAAACACGATTTTCCATGAAGGGTGGATTACCCATACCCAAATTTGGACAACCATACCTCTCCATTCCCCAAGGCATTAACTACCTCAACCAACTCTTGGGAGAGTAAATGATTGGGTACAAAAGTCAGCATGGGTAGTTGAGATTTTATGGGTCCTCTCATTGACACTTGTCTTGACTCGATTGGCTCAAAGGTTTGAATATTTTCCTCCCAATTTCCTTGTAAACAGCATGCCCACATCTCTTGTTGCATTGCATAGCTAGCTGTGGGAATTTATATTAAAATGCATATTTACAATTCCCATGGTTCACTAGCACATGGGTAGCATAATATCCAATACTTGACTCCTCAACGTCGAGCGTTCACTAGCGGGGCCTTGGCCTTGAGCTCCACGCTAGGAATCATACATAATATGCATACAATATTTACATTATAGCCCAAAATATTACAAGAGTCAAAATGGGGACGTGACAGGCTTCCAAACACATTACTAGGTTTAAAGAATCCTTTATGGACCTATATGAGCATGAGTCACCTCATAAGTTGAAACTTGGGGATGACTATCAATATCCTATAAAATGAAGTGGTGAAGCTTCCTACAAGTTAGACTCTGGGAAATCTTTGAAGATGAAAGATGTTCTATATGTACCTGGACTCAAGAAGAATCTTCTCTCCATATCATATCTGGATGCAAAAGGAATGGGAGTTGCATTTATAGATGGCCAAGTACTCATGTGGCCAAAAGGTAAGAGAATAGATGATGCAGTGGTGATTGGGGAGCAAGAGGGAGGATTATACAAGTTGAAGGGACAAGCTGAACATGCCATGGTACATGAATCCATGGAGCGAAGTGAACTTTGGCATAGAAGGCTTGCACACATGCATTATAGAGCACTTTCAATTGCAAGCAAAGCTGTAGAAAGTCTTCCTGAAATCCAGTCAAAGCATGAAGGTATTTGCAAAGGATGTGCAAAAGGAAAGAACACCAAGAAGGCATTTCCAAGCAGTGAAAGCAAAGAAAAATAAATCTTGGAAATCATCCACTCTGATGTATGTGGACCAATGTCATCCAGTTCTCTAAGTGGGTATGTATACTATGTTTCCTTCATTGATGATTTCTCTAGGAAGACTTGGGTTTATTTCTTGAAGAATAAAGATGTAGTCTTTGATAAGTTCAAGGAATTCAAATCCTTGATAGAAAATCAAACTGATAAGAAGATCAAGACCTTCATATCCGATAATGGCGAAGAATTCACTTCAGGAGACTTCAAGAAGTTATCCAGTGATTCAAGGATTAAAAGGGAGTTGACTACTCCTTACAATCCACAATAGAATGGAGCTGCAGAAAGGAAGAATAGAACTATCATAAAAGAAGCAAGGGAAATGCTTCATGACCAAGATCTGCCTATGCACCTATGGGCAGAAGCAGCTAGAATAGCTGTATATGTGCAGAACATAACACCTCACAAGATACTTGACAACAAGACACCAAAAGAAGTTTTCTCTGGTAAGAAACCTGAAGTTATCCATCTCAGAATATTTGGTTGTCCAGTATACACACACATTCCAAAAGAAAAGAGGACAAAGCTATATCCTTCAGGAAAGAAGGGCATCTTTGTGGGTTACAGTGAAAGCTCGAAGGCTTACAGAATCTACTTTCCAGGGTTCAAGAAGATTGACATCAGCAGGGATGTGACTTTTGATGAAGACTCAGCATACATCAAATCCAGGAAGACACCTGTTGAAGACAATGAAGAAATAAGGGTAACCAGAATTCAAGACACCACTATGAAAGAAGCAATTCCAGAAGAAGATCATGAAATTGAAGATCCACAAGAACCTGTAGATCCACCCCGTGAGAAGATCTCTCTCAAGAGGAAACCTGCATGGGATAGAGAGCTAATCCAAGATGTAGAAAGGTATGGCATTCTAGAAGAGGAACATAGAGAAAGGAAAAGGACAAGTTCACACACCAGCTATGTTGCCTTGCTCTATGACATTATGAACAAAGAACCTTCCAGTTATGAAGAAGCAGCGGAAAAGAAAGAATGGAAGGATGCCATGGTCAAGGAGTACCAGTCGATCATGAAGAATGATGTTTGGGATGTGGTCCCAAGACCAGAATGGAAGTCTTTTGTGAATTCCAAGTGGATCTATAACATCAAGCATGTTGTAGATGGTAGCATAGAGAAATACAAGGCGAGGTTTGTAGCTCATGGCTTCTCCCAGAAAGAGGGGTTAGATTATGAAGAGACTTTTGCTCCTGTAGCTAGATACACTTCCATCAAAACAGTACTTGCTCTGGTTGTAGTGATGAAATGGAAGATACACCAGATGGATGTCAAGACAAATTTTTTGAATGGTGTAGTCGAAGAGGAAGTGTATGTGGACCAGCCACTCAGTTTTGAGAGACATGACAGGGAGTCATATGTGTGCAGGTTGAAGAAAGCCTTGTATGGCTTGAAGCAAGCTCCTAGAACTTGGTATGGGAGGATAGACATCTTTCTATCCAGTTTGGGCTTTACCAAGAGTAAAGCGGATTCCAACCTTTACTATAAGGTTGAGGAAGGAAATCCAGTGATACTAACATTGTATGTGGATGACTTGTTTGTTACAGGTGAGGATAGATTGATTGCCGACACGAAGATTAAGCTTGCTGCTGAGTTCGAGATGAAGGACTTGGGGATGATGCACTACTTTCTAGGTATGGAGGTGTGGCAGAGTGCAGATGGAATATTCCTTGGAGAAGGGAAGTATGCGATAGAGATCCTGAAGCGGTTCTGGATGATGGACTGCAAGGCCATGGCCACACCTATGGAATCAAACGTGAAGCTTCTGTGTGATGCTTCTTCTAATACAGTTGATGTCACGGTGTATCGTTAGATGATTGGGTCCTTGATGTAACTGACGAACAGGAGACCAGATATTTGCTTTGCGGTGAACACATTGAGCGAGTTCTTGACGCATCCTAGACATGTTCACCTGATTGCTGTAAAGCATATTCTGAGGTACCTGAAGGGTACAGGTTATTATGGGATCAAGTATGATGCGAATCAAAAGTTTAACCTGGAGGGTTATGTTGATTCAGACTGGGCAGGCAATACTGTAGATAGGAAGAGCACTTCGGGGTGCTGCTTCAGTATGGGATCAGGTGTGATCTCTTGGTTTAGCAGGAATCAGTCCTGCGTAGCACTGAGTACAACCGAAGCAGAGTATGTCGCAGCTTGTTCGGACAGTTGTGAGGTAGTATGGCTTAGGAAGCTACCGTCTGAGTTATTTGATCTCCCGTTGGATCCTACCTGTATCTTCTGTGAAAACCAAAGTTGTGTGAAGTTGTCTGAGAACCCTGCGTTCCATGACAGGTCAAAGCACATCGAGATCAAATATCACTATATCAAGGATATGGGGCAGAGAGGAGCAGTGAAGCTCCTGTATGTTGTGACAGATGGCTAGGTTGCAGATGTGTTGACTAAACCACTAGCCAGAGTGAAGTTTGAGTACTTCAGAGAGAGGCTTGGTGTTCTTCAGATAGAATATACTTCGAGGAAGAAGTGATGGGACACATTTGCTGGAGCCATTCGAAGCATGGTGGTAGGAGGATCCTTCCCATGGCTATGGATGTAAGCATTGTGTGATGAGCATCAGTATGATGCTCCAGATGATATGCATCAGGACGATGATGTGACGATGATCAGGATGATCATGCAATGATGATATGCATCAGGACAATACGGTGATGATCAAGATGATCATGTGTGATGAGTATCAGGATGATGCTCCAGATGATGTACATCAGGATGATGTACGGTATGATGATGAGCAGTTTGATCATTAGCATCAGGATGATGCTCCGTGCGAGGATGATCAGGTGGATCATGAGTTTTAGGATGATACTTAGAGGTCGAGTATATGTGGCAAGTTGTGCAGGTAGCATAGAAAATATCCTGAGAGATACTATAGTCTGTGCTAGGATGCTATTTTGAGGTTTTGCTACATGTAGCATGTAAAAGATCCTAGGAGATCTGATAGGTTGAGCTGTGTGCTCGTAATCAGTCCTGGGATGCTCTTTCGAGGTTTTGCTAGGGAGGCATGTAATCAGTCCTGGAGATCCGATAGGTTGAGTTGTGTGCTCGTAATAAGTCCCGAGATTCCCTTTAGAGATCTTGTCGGTCGTGCTTAGGCACGTAAAATGTTCCTGGGGTAACTCTTTAAAGGTTTTGCCTATTCACATGTAATTAGTCCTGGAGATCCAATAGGTTGAGCTGTGTGCTCGTAATAAGTCATGGGATCCTCTTTAGAGATCTTGTCGGTCATGATTAGGCACATAAAATGTTCCTAGGGTAACTCTTTAAAGGTTTTGTGAAAGGGATGCATATAATTCCTGGGAGATCTTGCCGGTCGTGCTGAGGCACATAAAATGTTCCAGGGATTCTCTTGTCAGGCTTTGCATATGCACATAATTAATCCTGAGATACCACCTCTATCAGACCACTCGCAGAGATGATGAAGACCTATAGAAGGCTAGGCCTACATCCAACATGAAAAAGGGCTGGCTCTGTAGAACTTCCTATGACGAGAAGAATTCAGAGATAGCCCAGTGATCGAGATGTCTAGTACAGCAGTAGTGATGATGATGATGCTCCGTGATCCAGTGACGATGACACAGCTCCAGAATTGAAGACTTGCGCCGATATGTATTGATGACCTATGTAGAAAGAAGACCTTCCTAGTTAAGAGGGAGTGTTGATGTATTTGTAACTTCGGAAGATATTCACTTCTATATTACATTTGTACTTTATTGTATATCCAACATAGATTTTTTATTCCTCTAATTGGAAGTGTCGTCATTTGTATTTCCAAGTGTCGCAAGTTACATTGTAAGAGTTGTCATTTGTTTTGATTGGTTATTAGTCCACCAGTGTAGGGTTGGCCCTAGTTAGGTCATGTGGTTGGGTTATTAGGCTTCCTTAGGAAGTCGGCCCTGTTGGATTATTGGCAGGTCAAGTCAATGTATAAATAAAGGGTGTGCCTCTCTCATTCTATTCATTCACTCACTTCTCAAGCTCGCATAGCTAAGAGAGAAAGTGGCGCATAATTGGAGGAGGAGGAGTATCTTCCAGAGACATATCTTTGGGTTTGATCCTTGTGATATTTGTATTGGGGCTTATTCTATCTCTGAGGAAGTTGCGTTGTTTTTCACCTTCTTGGTTTTCCCCGAGGAAACTCTGTGTCTCTTGTGTGCTTGTGTTATTGTGTTTATGATTGATATGTTGTACATGTTATTCTCTTAGTATGATCATGAATGATAATGGAATGAAATTATCAAAAAATTAACACGAACCACCATGGTTCTTCTCCACCCTCACCACAGGCTGGAAACAGCACCACCAAGTCACCTACTCCTCCTCCCACCGAGGAAGTGAATTTTGTTCAATCAGCTTCACCTCAGGAGTCCGGTGGCAAGAAGAAAAACAAAGGTAAACCCAAGAAATCTTCCAACCAGCAAGAGCACAAGAACCCCCCAGAAGACACGAAACAGAAACGAAAACTAAAGTATCCTTGTTTACTATGTGGTGGTGACCATTTCTCCAAAGAATGTTCCCATCGAGATGAAGTGCAGAATTTTCTTAAGGGAAACCCCACACCCACAGTTCTCAAGGATCCCTTCCCCACTCAAAATCAACAAATGATTGCTCAACCCTCTACTTCTCAAGGAGAAACACCATCCACCACGCATGTTCTCATGATGCGTAGTGAGACGGTTAACCTGAATACACGATCGTGTTCATACGACTCAGTCACTCCGAAGGAACCCGTCGGAAATAATACTGAAAAAACTTCCACCTCTATTCCAGACATTACCGTACCACCAACTTCTCTCATCATTGAGAAGCCTTCATTAGAGTCAGTGTTGTGTCCACCTAGGAGCACGATTCGAAAATCAATTTTTAATCCTAATGCTCTGGCAACTTAGAACTACAACATTGTAGAGGACTTGGCGCAAGCCCCTTGTGCCATGTCGATGCTAGAGGTCTTGCAGAATTATCCCAACCAACGCAAGACTCTTCTTGTTTCCATTGGCGTGGTAGATCCGGATTCCTCGAATACAATCATGT
Organism: Larix kaempferi; assembly: GCA_027924585.1. Taxonomy (NCBI): domain Eukaryota; kingdom Viridiplantae; phylum Streptophyta; class Pinopsida; order Pinales; family Pinaceae; genus Larix; species Larix kaempferi. The sequence continues at coordinate 1,932,341 of BSBM01001018.1, forward strand.
TTAGGCTTGAGTACTTCAAACCAAGGCTTTCCCACCAGCTGGATTTTCAAATTTCCCCGAAGGTTGCTGGGAAGACAATCCATCGTACTGTACTAGATGAAGGTGCTTCTACCTTGGTCATGTCATTATCTTGGTGGAGAGCCATTGGTTCTCCTGAGTTAAACCGTTCTCCTACTACCCTGAAAGCATTCGACGATCATGGCTTGCAACCCCATGGGTTATTACAAGCCTTAGCAGTAGAGTTGGGGGGTAATACTGTAGCCATTAATGTGGAAGTGGTCACGGCCCCTTTGGATTATAATCTCTTACTTCATCGTAATTGGTTTTATGCCATGATTGCGGTCGCATCATCTGTCTTCCACATTGTGCAATTCCCTCATCAAGGTCGAATTATCACCGTAGACCAATTGGAATTCTGTACACCAGACACCGCTACTCACCCTGGCGATAATGTCCCCTTGCTAGGACAATATTCGCAATTCTATGAGAGCGTGGGGGTCGGCCTCATAAAATATTCATCTCTTATGGGTGTCTTTCCAACCCCAGATCCCCCTAACCATGTTGCCACGGTGAACATGATCTCCTCCATGATTCCATCTTTTTCCAACTCCACCGATCCATGGCTTGTACCCGATGAGGCCACCATGCATCTTATTGGAGACACCATGCCTCTCTCACCAGCTGAAGCTATTTATGAGGCTATCCAGTCAGCCCCTGAGGACCACTTAACCGTGGCCTCTACTTCTTGTTCTCTACAACGGATGTCATCCTTACCACATCCTATGCTCCTGAATTTTCACTCCGATGAGTCCATTATGGATATTTTGAGCACAGATGACCCCCCGTGGGAAGACCTTCACCATCGATCGTCTTTCCTACCCCCATTAGATTCTGTGGAGAACAACATCACAACCATTTTCATACCAGATGTGTATCCTTACCCCCAGTCACCGATCCTCACTTGTCATATGGTCACTGAGGGAAACTTGGCAAACGTCGAGCCCAACATTCTGATTGAAATCTCGGTTACCCCTGGTGTCATGGAGCATATTCGTTTAGGCCAGAACTGTTCTCCTGAAGAGATCACCAGGTTCACGGCCTTATTTAAACAATTCCATGACGTGTTCGCTTGGACCTACGAGGAGATGCCAGGGATAGATCCTGCCATTCTTTTGCGTGAGATTAAAACCTATCCTGATGCTAAACCAAAACACCAAAAGTTACGACCAGAACACCCTCTAAAAACTGTGGCAATTAAAGCAAAGATTGAAAATCTCTTGAAGGTTAGCTTTATCTACCTTATTCCTTTAACAGAATGGGTCTCCAATTTCGTCCCCGTGGCTATCAAGCAGGGTACCAGCCGAGTCTGTGTCAATTATAGGGACTTGAACAAGGCTTGTCCTAAGGACAAATACCCTACTCCCTTCATCGATCAGATCATTGACAATTGCACCGGAAGTGTCATCTTCTCATTCATGGATGGCTTTTTCGGCTACAACTAGATTGAGATCCACCCGGCCGACCAACATAAGACTGCTTTCTGCCCTTGAGGTACATTTGCTTATCACAAACTCCCTTTTGGTCTTAAAAATGTTGGTGCTACATTCCAGTGGGCCATGTCGTATGCTTTTCATGATGTGAAGGACTTTGTGGAGCCCTATCTTGACGATCTCCCTACTCATTCGCAGCATTGTGAGTTCCACATCGACCATATGATGGTTGTATTCCTCAGATGCGGGCGGTATAACATCCGTCTGAATCCTCACAAGTGTATTTTCTGCATCGAGTTTGGACGCCTCCTGGGTTTTATCATTTCAAAAGATGGGATGCGCATTGATCCCTTGAAGGTGGAAGCCATTGTCGCTCTCCCACCTCCTACTGACATTACGGAACTACAAAGTTTGCAAGGGAAGGCAACTTACCTATGGTTTTTTGTATGTAATTTCGCTCAAAAGACACAGGGTTATATGAGATTACTGAAGAAGGACGTCCCGTTCATATGGGATGACCAAGCGCAACAATCCTTCAACAGTTTGAAACATGCCATTACCCACACCCCTATGCTCCAACCACCCAATTACTACAAGTATTACATCCTTTATCTTGTCGCTTCTGCCACCACAATCACCATGGTATTGGTCCAGGAGGACAAAAACACCCAGGAACATGTGATTTATTACCTCAGTAAGAGTCTTATTGACTCTGAAACTCATTACTCACATGTCGAGAAACTCACTCTCGCGGTAATCATTGCCATCCAAAATTTTCGTCATTATATTTTACTCCGCACCACTACTGTTATTGTTGACTCAAACCCCATGTACCACGTTCTGACACGTCAAGTGCTCGGGGGAAAGTATTCACACTAGATCGTGATACTTCAGGAATTCGATATCCTCTTCGAGAAGGCCAAGTCAAAGAAATATTTGGTGTTTGCAGAGGTCATTTGTGATCTTACCCCTGTTGATTCAAGACCTGGTCCCAATGATTCTCTTCCAGACGAGTCGTTGTTTCTCATCAGCACGTCAGACCCATGGTATGGAGATATTACCTTATATCTTCAAACCCAACGGTCCAACCCCCAACTATCTCATGACGACCTTCGTTGTATACGCCACCACGCCAAGTATTACTTGATCATCAACGATACCTTGTATCGTCGTGGTGTTGATTCCATTCTTCGGCGTTGTCTAACACACGAGGAGGCTGAACATGTCCTAAATGACTGTCACACTGGGGCTTGTGGCGGTCATCTTTCTGGGATGGCTACAGCCCAGAAAATACTATGCGCAGGATACTACTGGCCTTCGATCTTCAAGGACTGTATTGAGGTCATTAAGAAGTGTCCTCCATGCCAGCACTTTCAATCAAAAAATCGCTCCCATCCAGCCCCTTTACACTCGGTTATTGTCGTCAGCCCCTTTCCTAATTGGGGCATAGATTTCATGCACTATAAGCCTACCTCAGCTGGGGGGGCATGATTATGTCATAGTAGCCATGGATTAATTTACTAAATGGACCGAGGCTATGCCTGCGTACAAGGGGGACAGCAAAACCGTTGCACTCTTCATGTTTAATCATGTCATTGCACGGTTCGTAGTTCCACAAGCCATAGTCACCGATCATGGATCTCACTTTCAGAACCATATGGTAGATGAATTGATTGCTAGAAAGTCAAATTTTGTACATTTTGTGGTCGACTATCCAACAACCGCAGTATTTTTTTAACGTCGGTCCAATTTCGGATTAAAACCGACGACTCGTACTTCGTCGGTTATGTGACACCTGCGACGGTCCAACAACCGACACCCATCACAACTAATAAGGGCTTGGAACCGACGTCTTTTTCCATCGGATCGATGGCATAGTCATCGGTATTTTTCACTGTGGCGGTCGGATAACCGACGCCCATCACAACTAAAAAGGGCTTGGATCCGACGTCTTTTGTCGTCGGATCTATGGCATAGTCGTCGGTATTTTTCACTGTGTCGGTCGGATAACCGACACCCATAACATAACATAATGCTGAGTGGGCCGACCCCTAATAGGGTGGTCTAATAACCCTTTGAACCACATGGCCGACCCCCAATAGGGTGGTCTAATAACCCTTTGACCCACATGACTTATACAGGGCCGACCCCAAATAAGGTGGTCTAATAACCCATCAAGTATAAGTTACGACACTTACAATATAAATGACGACACTTCCTTATAGAGGAATAATACCATCTCTATAGGAATACAATATACATATATGTGAAATACATTCCGAAGTTACATATACATCAACACTCCCTCTTAACTAGGAAGGTATTTCTCAGCACAGTTCTTCTAGCACAAGTCATCTTCTCTGGATCATCGTCACTGGATAATCGTCATCGAGTCATCATCATCGTCACTGCTGCTGCTATCTCAATCAATCTCTGAATCTACTCGTCATAGGAAGTTCTACAGAGCCAGTCCTTTTTCATACTGGATGTAGGCCCACCACCTGCAGGTCTTCGTCATCACTGGCCATACTGTGGAATCCTCAGGACTTATTACGTGCGTCACAAAACCTCGAAAGAGCATCCCAGGATGTTACGGGTACACAACTCCGACCTGTAGGATCTCCCAGGGCGCTATTACATGTGACCCCACCACAAAACCTCGAAAGAGCATCTCAAGATGTTACGGGTACACAACTCCGACCTGAAATCTCCCAGGGCACAAATTACATGTGGTCCACCACAAAACCTCGCAAGAGCATCTCAGGATGTTACGGGTACACAACTCCAACCTGAAATCTCCCAGGGCGCTATTACATGTGGTCATGGAAAAACCTCGAAAGAGCATCTCAGGATATTACGGGTACACAACTCCGACCTGAAATCTCCCAGGGCCCAAATTACATGCCATAGGACAAAACCTCGCAAGAGCATCTCAGGATGTTATGGGTACACAACTCCGACCTGAGATCTCCCAGGGCACAAATTACATGTCCTCCCAGAGCAATGTCTCGAAAGAGCATCCCAGGCTGTTACGGGTACACAACTCCGACCTATAGGATCTCCCAGACATGCTCATCTGCACAACCTGATCCACGGCCACAGAGTATCAACCTGATACTCACCATACATCATCCTGATGTACTCATGATCGTCCTGATCATCATCACTGCAACGTCCTGCTGCATGTCATCTGGAGCAACATCCTGAAGCTCGTCATCCATGATCATCCTGATCATTACTGCAACATCCTGCTGCATATCATCTGGAGCAACATCCTGAAGCTCATCATCCATGATCATCCTGATCATCACTGCAATATCCTGCTGCATACCAAGTATCTACCTGATACATATCATCATACATGATCCTCCTGATCATCAATGTATCCACCTGATACAAATACAAATACATGATACATATCACCATACATGATCCACCTGATCATACAATGTATCCACCTGATACATATACAGATACATATCATCATACATGATCCTCCTGATCATCATTGCATCTACCTGATGCATACCAAGTATCTACCTGATACATATCATCATACATGATCCTCCTGATCATCAATGTATCCACCTGATACAAATACAACTACATGATACATATCACCATACATGATCCACCTGATCATACAATGTATCCACCTAATACATATACAGATACATGGTCCAAGCATCCAACATGATGCATACATACATACATAAAATGATCCAACTGATCATATCCAGCATCCACATGATGCGTACATACATACATAAAATGATCCAACTGATCATATCCAAGCAGAAACCAGAACATCATTCTGATGCTCATCATCCAGCGCTTACATCCACAGCCATGTGAAGGATCCTCCTTCCAACATGCTTGGAATGGCTTCAGCAAATGTGTCCATCACTTCTTCCTCGAAGTGTCCTCGATCTGAAGAATGCCAAGCCTCTCTCTGAAGTACTCGAACTTCACTCGAGCTAGCGGCTTCGTCAGCACATCTGTAATCTGCTCGTCTGTCACAACATATAGGAGCTTCAAAGCTCCTCTTTGCACCATATCCCTGATATAGTGATATTTGATCTCTATGTGTTTCGACCTGTCATGAAACACTGGGTTCTCGGATAGCTTCACACTACTCTAGTTATCACAGAAGATACCAGTAGCATCCAACAGGAGATCAAATAACTCAGACAGTAGCTTCCGTAGCCATACTGCCTCACAACTAGCTGAACAGGCTGCAACATACTCTGCCTCAGCTGTACTCAGTGCTACGCAGGACTGCTTCCTGCTAAACCAAGAGATCACACCTGATCCCATACTGAAGCAGCACCCAGATGTGCTCTTCCTATCTGCAGCACTGCCAGCCCAATCTGAATCAACATAACCCTGTAGGTTAAACTTTTGATTCGCCTCATACCTGAGCCCATAATCCACTGTACCCTTCAGGTACCTCAGATAATGCTTTACAGCAACCAGGTGAACACTCCTCGGATCCGTCAGGAACTGGATCAATGTGTTCACAGCAAAGCAAATGTCTGGTCTCGTGTTCGTCAGGTACATTAAGGACCCAATCATCTGGCGATCAACCGGCTCAGATGAAGCATCACATAGGAGCTTCAGATTCGATGCCATAGGTGTGGCCATATTCTTGCAGTCCATCATCCCGAACATCATTCTTCATGATCGATGGATCATGGCATTCCATTTCTTCATCCCAGATCCTGGGAACTTCAATATCTTCAATAAATAAATTTGTTGTTGAACAAATGTTGTAGTTCTTCTTTTGTAGGAGATGGCATACGATCTTTCCTACACAACAAGTTAAATTGCATGATTAGAAAACATCTCATAGTTTTCAGAACAAATTCTTACACATAAATAAATATGTCATACAGTCATGCAATTATCTTAGCCAATGCTTCAATACAACATTTATCCATATCCCGTAACTTTCTAGATGCCTTCCAATCTCTACCAGAACATTGTTAAGAGTGTGCACAACTCCCAACATGTCAGCAAAGAGGTTTCATTCTAGATAAGTAGCAATGGAATGTTGTACAGTGCCATAGGCTACTTACCCATGCATATTAGTAGTATACTGTTCATTAATGTAATTATTCTAATATGCACAATACATATTCTAAGTCTAAGACCATGAGCATATACATCATTGAACAATTTTATTTAAACAAACAAATATGTAAGAAATGATAATTAAAATACTTATCTTTGTTTGTTCATTGGGTGGACTCCCTCTGAGTCTTCGCTTCCTTGCAGGAGCTGCTGGAGTCCTAATCTGAAGTAGCTTCTTCTACACCTTTCTGTTGTGGAATGTAGAGAGATGGACAACTCCCTCTGAATATCTGCATCCTTGCATAAACCACTAGAGTGTACTCCCTCTTGATCTTTGCTTCCTGGATTACCTGTTCTTGAGCTCATATTCATCCTTGGTCCCTATGCATGCTTATTAGTATCATGAATGTGTTATCCTTGTGATCTCATATAAAATCATACATTCATTAGTATACTATTAAAACACAATAATCTCAAGCATGTATAGTCATGATCATTTCAAACAGAAATAATAAGCATTAGCATTCAAGGTTTATGTAGGATTCTCATAAGAAGCATAACATGTCTAAACCTATAATTACTCAAACCTATGACTCTTCAGGTTAGTTGAATCATCAATCAAGATAAGAGATATAAAATGCATAAAACCTGTGATTATTCAAACCTATACCATCATGATTCTTCTGGTTAGTCATATCATCAATTATGGTAAGAAACATAATATGCATACAATCATGATTATTCAAACCTATGACTTCATGAATAATCATTATCAACAACAGTATAAGATCCTAACACAAGGTAAGATTCTATCTTGATATAGGAAAAACATACCTGGATTAGCATGCTAGCTATTTATGTCTAACATACTCACATGATGTCTTCTTGTTCTTCTTCAATGACTTGTGCTAGTAACCTGTATATCTCATAGGTTAACTATTACAAAACCAAGTTATACATACCTCGTAAATGGATCTTCTATGAGATCCATGACAATGTATGAATCTTTGTCCTCATGTTATCATGATCATATGTTCTTGGACCAGAACATGATTTGTCTTTCTTGGTGTACCTTTCATGTTAGTAGACAACATAAACCTCATACAACACCATAATGCATTAGTACAATCATAAGTGTCAACACCCTGACCAATGAATATCTTCTATCATGCATTCATAATTTTGTTAAGGTGATACGACAAATCTAAAAACAAAATTGTACTAACCGTAATAACATGAAGACATACCATAAACTTAATCATGGAAAATATCAAAACATACCTCGATGAGTCATACCTGTTGAGATCGCTTGTAATCTTCTTATGTAAGGCCTTAGCCTTATCTCCCTCTGAAACAGGAACTTCTTTACTCATGCAGATGATCAATCCATCTTCTTCTAGGATTAACCCAATCCACTTGATTTGCAAGAACTGGACCTGGAGCTGGATATGGGTTTGTCAGAGAAACCCCAAAAATTCAAACTTTGAATTTCAAACTTCCGAAAGGATAGAAATATGCGCCTTGATAAGCTGATCAAACCGGTATATTCAGAATTTGAGAACTGCAAAGTTTCACTCGTCAATTTTGCCTTTGAAACTTCCAGATTCACTGGACGTGACCCTGAATTGGGGTTTGATGAAGCCCACTCTTTTGCCCCATCAAAATGTTTGATCCAAAGCTCTAAGCTTCTATTTTTCTGAGGAGCTTCCAGCCGTGGTCACAGATTTCAAAAATTCCCATTTTTACAGAAGCTCTAATTTTCCATTTTTCTGATCAAAGTCCCGAACTAGGGTCTAATCAAGCCCAGCCTTCTGCCCAACCAAAAATTCTGATCTTGGTCTCTAAATTTCTATTTTGATGAGTAGCATCCATCCGTGGTCTCTGATTACAAAAATTCCAACTTTCTCCAAAGCCCTAAATTCCGGAAGCCATGAATGAAGGTACCAAAAAATAATTTTGTTTTGACAGAAATATGTACCTGATTGTTTCTGGTGTAACTCCAAAATTTTTGATCCACAGGGTCTGAAAACATTTCCTGAGATAGCCTGACCTGTTATCTTTCCATCCTGACAGGTCTGACCTCAATTGGATTCTCTGAGAGAGAGTTATGCCAAATGTCGCAACGTGACCTGTTTTGGGATAAAACAGGAGAGCGAACTTGTACGGCGTGCCACGTGTCACTGTTTTAACTTCGGCCTCTGAAAAAGTTTTCTGCGATAGCTAGGCCTGTTAACTTTCCATCCTGACAGGTCTGACCTCAATTGGACTCTCTGAGAGAGAGTTATTCCAAATGTCACAACATGACCTGTTTATGGGATAATACAGGAGAGCGCACTTGTACGGAGTGCCACGTGTCACTGGTTCAACTTCAGCCTCTGAAAACGTTTTTTGAGATAGTACAGACTGTGTACTACCTGTCACATTTTACGAAATTTCATTTGGAGCTTCCTAGCCCAAGATATGACCTTTTTCCCAAGGTCACCTGATTTTGACTCAGATCTGGAAGAGGCAGAAACCCTATATTGTACAGATCATAAATCACAAAGTAAAACGAATTAGAGGTTTTCCTTTGGACACAAGGTACCTGGAGATCTTAGCTTCGTCCTGTAACAATTTCAGATCCGAAAAATTCGCCAAAACGGATTTATAGTGAAAGTGCTACGATGACTGGTTTTTGCTATATCAAGCCCTAGCATCGTAAGTGCAACAAGTGTCATACATGCCATATCATGCCTTCTTTCAGGCTAGCTCTGATACCATGTTAAATTTTCTGAATTTACTTCAATCTGATCTAGGATTTTAACTGAGAGAACAACATGTACAGCATATCTACAGCATATCAATCATGGAGACAATAATGCAAGCACACAAGAGACACAAAGATTTACTTGGGGAAAACCATAAAGGTGAAAAACCCCAATAACTTCCTCAGAGATAGATAGAGCAATGATACAACCAACCAAGAGAGATAGCCAAAACCTAGCAGCAGATCCTCCTCCTCCATAAGTGCGCCACTCCTCCTTGAGTGCATGTGTGAGAAGTGAGTGAGTAAATAGAGTGCCTCCCGCACTCTATTTATACTTGACTTGACTTGCCTTTTTACCTAACTCATGTAGGCTCGAACTTAACCACATAACATAATGCTGAGTGGGCCGACCCCCAATAGGGTGGTCTAATAACCCTTTGAACCACATGGCCGACCCCCAATAGGGTGGTCTAATAACCCTTTGACCCACATGACTTATACAGGGCCGACCCCAAATAAGGTGGTCTAATAACCCATCAAGTATAAGTTACGACACTTACAATATAAATGACGACACTTCCTTATAGAGGAATAATACCATCTCTATAGGAATACAATATACATATATGTGAAATACATTCCGAAGTTACATATACATCAACACTTCCTACTTCATTGCAAATGCCAAGTTGTACCATGCCTCAAGTTGTCCCATGCCTCATTCTTGTTCAAAGCCAAATAAGTTTAAATTATTATTATAAAATCATTTATAAATTATATATGATTTTAATATAATAATTTAACTTTACCTTTATAATAAAGTTGAAAATATTTTGCCAAATAAGTTTAAATTATTATTATAAAATCATTTATAAATTATATATGATTTTAATATAATAATTTAACTTTACATTTATAATAAAGTTGAAAATATTTTCTAATTATTATAATAGTCCATTATTTAAAAGGTGGCTTTTATTATCAAACTTGAAACGACAACTCTAAGTGTTCACTCCAAGCTAAAACCATACTTATCATTATTTAATATTCAAGCTATCAAGTCAAGTAAAGGTGTAGAAGAATTGATTGTAGCAAAATACAGTAACGAAAAGATTGGGGGTAAAGGTCGAGCTTGTACAAGAAACTCAATAAACAATGCAAAAGTTGTAATGGATATATGTTGCAGTAGTGAGTGGTGTTGTTGTAGAAGATGACACTATAGAAGAGAGTGGTGTTACAATGGTAGAGTTGCAAGGAGATGATATTTAATTAGATATAGTAGTGGAAGATGCAAATGTGTTCCCATAATGTGTAGTGTGTTGATATCATTGCAGATGAATTTGAAAGTGCAACAAAAGAAAACAGAGTGGATAAAAGGAAGGATTCCTGCAAACACAAACCACTATGTTACGTGAACTTCTTTTAGGGCTTTGTTACATTTGCTTCTAATATCTTTCATTGCTTTGTTACAAGAATATTTTTTATCTAAAAGTACACTTGATAGGTTTGGATGGAACAGATTTCTGTGGAAATCCTCTTTACGTTCATTCTCGAGTGACTCGATATTAACAATTCCGATTATCACAAGGGGATACATAATGTTAAAAAAGGAAAATAAAGAAAACACATAAAGGGATACGTAAAGTTGACAAAGGAAAATAAATAAAATCTATAATTTGCATCGAAAGAATAACCGGGTACGAACTAAACTGAGGAGGTTCGAACCTACGACCTATGTCTAGTCCCAAGGCTACCAACTTCAAGCCTGACCTTGTCAATCAATTCCCATCACCATTTACTCTCATACAAAGTCCCACAACCATTTCTCTCGACACCCAGTACTCTTCATTCATTCTGCTTGCATTTCACTATGCAGCGGTCTCAGATTCACTGTGTTTTTCTTGAATTAGTGTCTCAATTCAATATGACCCACGCCCGCCGTCCAAGGAGTGTTGCCAACGGTCTTGAGTTTCAGCCTGGAAACGGTGATGATTCATGGTATTATGTTTCCTTTCAACTGCAATATGGAAAACTCATAGTCCACTGCGAAGGTTTGTCTGACAAATGTGACTGTTTGGGTCATGCTAAATCGAGAAACCGAAACCATCACATTTGTTAGACAAACCTTCGTATGAGAGCTTTGAGTGTTTCATATTGCAGCCGAAGAGAAACATAATAGCATGAATCGTCACCACTGCCAGGATGAAATTCTAGACCGCTGGCAACACTCTTCAGACGGCAGGAGTGGGTCATGCTGAATCGAGAAACTAATTTAGGGAAAGCGCAGAGGGGATTTGAGATTGTTGCATAGTGAAATGCATGCATAATGAATCAAGCAAGGTGGTAGCCCGTCATCTCCCACTATGAAATGCATGTAGATTGAATCAAGCTACTTGAAGGTGGTCTCCCATTGTCAGTTGCACTTCAAGCTTGAAGGTGTTAGCCTTGGGACTAGACATAGGTTGCAGGTTCGAATATACTCAGTTAAGTTGCAGCCATAAAAAATGATGAACATTAACAGTAGGCAGCATGTTTCTAATTGTTGTTGGTGTATGCTAGATTAGTTGCAAATATCATGCTTCAGAAGTCAGGCTTCAATGGTAAATAGACCATTTTGGAAGGGTTTAATGTGAGGTTAAGGATATTGATTCCAATGAAATTAAAGAGAAGGTTAAGGATATTGATTCTAGTGCATCATTTACTCAGCCTTTGAAGTTGTGGAAACTCGAAATTGGTTATGATGAGCAACCAAACATCACAATAAGCTCCAAGAAATTGTCAAAATTTAGATGACACGCTAGTGGGTTGTAGAAAGCCAGCATCGTAGCCATTCATTGAGATCCTCTCTGCTTCGAGAATAATTTAATATTCTCTACTGAACAGGGCCAACCATGTGAAGGTGGAAGCTCTTATGGCCCCTCCCCCCCCTCACATCACTCTCAATTCCCCATACCCAATGCATGTACTTGAAAAAAACAAATACGTGCAAATTCATCCATATTTCATCGTGAACTTTCATCTACCATTCATTCAATAAAGGCTAACATTCATTAAACCATTGTTTCATTCAGTCAACACATTCATACAATAGAAGATAACATTGAATAAACCATTCATTCATTCATTCAATATAAAATGACATTCAATAAAGGTAACAGTTTACTACACTGAATCATTAAACCATTAAACCATTCATTCATTCATTAGGCCAAAAATCATGGACGATATATTGTTATCAAAAATAATTAGACGAGTACATTTTTCGAGTCACTTCTTTTTACTAGCAGTCTTTCTTCTCTTTATAAATGGTAAATAATCTCTAAGAGGAGCATCTATCCAGTTCTTGGTTCTTCAACAGGCGCTTGTGGTGATGTTTGTGGCAAGGGGTTCGGATTTGTTGCAACAATGTGAAAATGTTACATCATTGTATTTTGATATTGTAATGACAAGTATTTCATTTAAAAAAAACATTACAAAGGTTTTTTTTTACCTGGTGTGGCCACATCATGTAGTTCATGTTCTTGTCCAGGCTCAACCTATACAGTTTCACCCTCTACATGCTCTGCAGTTGAAATATGGTGAACTACAATTAATGTTCACGATTTGCAATGCTATACATAAAATTTTAGCATATGAATAAATTCATTACCAGGATTAGAAGCATGATCTTCAATTTGTTGTTCTCCCTCCTCGACATTAGGGGGATCATTTCTTTCCTGGCTCAAAATAGAGTCAATATTGTTTTTCAAGTATTTATAACGAATAGATTGCACAAGCAGTTAATATTCAATAAAGTATATACTTCTATTTACCTGTGCACCGGATGGATTGGTACCAGAAGACTGTGTTTGGCCAGACAAGCTTTTTCGTCGTTCAACAACAGCTCCAAAGCCTTCCTTGAAGCCAAGCTTCATGTCTTCCTCAGTGGGCTATTCATTGAATCGTTCAGCCTGCATATTTGTATAACGTCGTTAATTAACATTTTCCGGTGCAATAAAAAAAAAAATGCAATTTATATTTGCATGCATTATTGGTTTTTCGAACTTTACAAATCGTGCCACGAAATTGGAATAACCACCAGGCCCAAGCTTGTGCTGACCTATTTTTTCAACTCTTGCCTTTGTGGCCTTTGATGTGTCTGGCAGCCTATGTAAGTGTTGAAATACGTTAGATGTTCCAAGTTTGAGATAGAAATATTCAATAATAATAAGGTTTTGAATTACATTGTGGAAAGTATTGCATACCTCCCTGTGCCTGGTGTTATCTTTCCTTCTCTTCTCTGAGCCCTCTCCCTTCCATCATCCACTAAAGCTCTCCACTCCATTGGTGAAATAATTGGAGGGCGCTCATACTTAGGGTTTTTTTCAAGGTGTGTCCTATATTGGTCTTGGACAACCTTCACATGTTGACAAGCCTTTTTCATGACCTCAACTTTATTAAAGGTTTTGTCGCCGAACAGGCCAACCAATCGATGCATGAGTTCATCTTTTAAACATTTCTGTTATTTATCTCACCTTTCTAGGATGGTGGGCCCGAATATATCCAAGCACGCGTCATTCATTTGTTTATAGAAAACATCATTTCCTGTGAAACGATCATGCCATGATCATAATTAGTTGAAAGAAAACGTTTTATTGGTAGATTACAATGAAGTTATAAACAGTGACTTGATCAACGTATATTAATTACCTGGGACCTTATCGATCTTTATTGGGATGAGATCGGTGTCGACCAAAAATGTTACCTCCATTGTTCCCGTGCTAGTGACACAGGAAGATCCTGGAAATGCAACTAGATCTATATCAATATTACCAATATTCTCGTTTCGACCTCTTCCGGTGGACGATCTGGTGTGCGTCGGTCACCAGCGACCGGTGCGCTCATAGTTGGGGTTCGTGGGTGTGTCAGAACGTGTTTCCGACTCTTCAGTCGATAACAATGGCGAAGGAGTCGATGTAGTACGTGGAGTCGTTTGCTCATGATGCCACGTCTCTCCACGAGCCTCGCTGCGGCCAACATCTCCTCCACCACTATTGTGTGTTTTCCGGTAATTCTGTAAATACAAACCATGTCTTACACGTTTAGTACTATCATATAAAAGAGAAAATTATAAAGTTATAAATGAATTGTTTTATGAATCAAGATTCCTCAACTTACTTCCAAGGATTCAGATTTTCGTTCCAACAATTCAATCCTTGCCAAGTTCTCGCTTGTCTGCGGAATCTTGATAAGCAGATAAACGAGTTCTGCAGAATATTTTTCCAACAATTTGTCTATCATCGTAAACTGGTTTGTGGCTTCACCAGTTTGTCTATCATCTTTAAGGATCTCAGCCACTTCAGGATCTACTGGACATTCTTCTGATGCTGTTTCATACAATGATTCATCGGGTTGCAACAAAAAAATATAAAAGACTATTGAGTTATATCATGATAGATTCCTAAAATTATATGAACAATTCCAATGGATTATACCTGCAACGTAGAGGATCGTGATCCACTCCTCGGATCAATGCTCATAGGTGACTTTCCCCGATCTGCTAATAACTGGGAGTTGCCCCTTACAACTACGTAAATAAAAAACATAGTGAAATTCACCTAAACATAGTGAAAGTCAACTATTTTTTCTTATTATATTTGCACTATACCAAGATGTATACTTGATCCCTCGAGGAAGATGTACTCCTCCGACCATCTGTTGGCGGTGCTTTATCCCGATCACTAGCTTGCGAAGTAAATGAGGAAAATTTAAACAAAATAAACTAACAAAAAAATCCTTAATATGTTAAATTCATTAATAAAAGGTTGGGTAAATTGTTATATGTACCACTCCCATAGTAACCTTTTTTGTATCTACTCGGTTCAAATTGTAATTAATAAGCAACTCTTCCCATGCAGATATTGATTTAATGGCAACTACAAAAACACGGTTTCCTTCATGCCCCTCAAATTCGTAGTTTGGTTGCTTAATTGTAGACCCTGGTTGTGTACTGTTTATAAACCCCGCAATATTCCCTGTGGCCTTTGGCCTTCCGTCCATGTACAACGTTGCTCCTTTATTTTGATTTTTGTCTTTCAACTGTAAATAGTTTCTTGACAATCCATAGCTACGCATACTTTTTGTAAATTGGACCAGGCGCATCCAATCTTTGTAGCTGTAACAAGGTCCAACATACTCCATCAATTCTGTACATGTGTTGTAAGGGACCCTTATGCCATCCATGTTGAACAACCCGAAACCATGTATTGACGACTGTGCTATTCGATATATCCTATCGTTCACACAAAAATCTGTGTTCGGTTGAGGAAGATCCTTGGGTACCCATTGTTTCACTAAATGTTTGTACCTCAAGGGAACCTCGAGGTCGTCTTTTGTCTCATCACCATAGGAACATGACCCCCCTTGACCGTGAAAAAATTCATTGCGTTTCTCGAATTTTCTTCTGGTCTTTTGACTTCTAGTTGAATATACAACTCTTCTAGACCTACTGGATGTCTCACTTTCCTCTAGCCTTCCTAAACTCCCCTCGCTCGAGGAAGACAGATCTGACAAATACTTGTTTGGTTCTACCTGCAACATGGGAAAAAAGTTTAGATACGACCGCAAGGCATAGCGCCTCTTAAAAGGTGATGTGTCGCGCCTTTTATAATGTTACTTTATCCTCATTCCCTTTCTCAACATGTAGGCATTCAAGCGATGAGTAAGACGATCACTTTATCTTTCTTATGAGTACAAATTCACGCAATTATGAGCTTTCTTTTATTGCTCCTTTGGGTCTTGACTCCCATATCAAACCATCCAATTATCAGATGTGTTGTCATTGCCCTAAAGTCTCTCTCATCCCCTCAATTTGGGTTCATCTTCTCGGTAATTGAAGTCCAGTCACATTTAGTAAGATATTTATATTCAACAATAATAATATAAAATATAAATCACTAACCATTATGGAAAACGTCTAAAAGTTTTTAAGACTTTCAAAAGTAAGATCTTTTAAGTGGTTAATAATTGTTCACAAATATTCAAAAACAATATTTTATATAATGTTGTGGAACTTGTATAATCTTATTCAAGCATGGTCTTCTTAGATGACTAAAAGTAATTGAATCAAGCAAAAACGGAACTGTAAACATGTAAGTTGTTTTGAAAAATGGTAGCTTTCAGTCATACTCCCAACTAATGCTGCCTTTGGACAATTACTTGTAATATTGACTTAGGGTATTTAATACATAACATAGATTTTCAATCATATTGACAGAGAGAAAAGTAGGGCTTTCTTTATATTATCATGACATAGTTACAAAGACTTTCTTTTCAATCTTTATGACAATTTGAATGGACAGGCCCCACTCATAGCCAAATACTTTTGAGATATTTACAACTCATCGGAGTATGGGGGACCATACAATTCTTTAAAGATGTTGGATTCAACAACCCATGCCTTTGAATAAACAGACCTCGGGACCACGCATCTATTCTTATGCATGTGGACGTCTATGTGGGTTTTGACAAGCCACTGTCGTTCATTTTTAACGTAGTACCGAAGGATTTGAGCCTCAATAATCTTTGTCTGCAAAATATCTTTGACCTATTCGAGAGATTCTCCAACTTCCCATTTTATATTATAAATAGCACCTGGATCTAATGCTGTCAGGTTGATGTCGAATGACCACCACCAGTCTCTAGTCCAATCAAGGATGAACCATGCAGGATCCTCATGGATATGTGTCATTTGAGGTCCAAACTTTAGCATGGTATAATATGTTCTATCTTTATTTTCTTTTCTCAAGAATTTCCACCATAATTTTTTATATTTTTCATAAGTGTGTGTAGTACTTGGAAACCGGAGACTAGCATCTTGATGTGGCCATGCTTCCAAAGAATGTATCCAGTTAATACAGTAGTATTGTTGTTCTATTCATAGCCCGGGGTGAGGTGTAGAGCCCTCCGTCGAGATTAGGTTAAGATCATGGTATAGGTGAGTTAACCAATTGCTTGCATCAACTGCTTTTCTCAAGGAGTTGTTGTAAATCATCTCTGGTACGTCAATACTAGATCCCATAGGCATTCTTCTGAGTTCTGGCACTAGTCTAATAAAAGCATTAGATCCTTGTAAGTTAGCATCTAATACTTCAGCATGTCTCAACTCCCACCTAGGTTTCCAGTCTTGCATATAATCCAACCAACTCATATTATCATTGATAGTATAGATATGATTTTTTCCTCCCGTCCAAGCATAGATTTTCATGTTTACTTGTGGGTTATGGGCCCATTGGATTCCGCTTTGAACTTCTATGCTCGCTTGCACCAGGCTCACTTGTTTCAGGCTCGCTTGCTTCAGGCCCGCTTCTTAAAAATTAACAGCACACTTCTGTGTCAAATATTCTCTTGTTATAAAGTCAGGAATGCTTTTTACTTTCCCAGAAATGTGCTCATGAACAGTACAGTTATAACATCAGAACAATGCTTCCCATCTTGCAAACTTTCCTTTTGTTGTTACAAATTTTATTGTGTTGTTTAGCTCACAAATGGAAGTCTGGAGCAATCTGTTATAGTTATGATAAGGTCATGGTTCAAGAAATAAAGTCATAGTTCTACTCAATTTTCTGTCAGGACACTTATTATCCAAGATAATTTTCCTCACAAGTTTAGTCGAGGTCAAGTTCCACCACTCTTAAAATTCTTTACCAACAAATATAATTTGATTACCAACAATTTTGTATGACAGGACAAGCCTTAACTACTTACTTCAAATTATTTACCACGTATTTGATTACCAACACTTTGATTACTAATTAAGTCTTATAACCAACACATATTTAATTACCTGGGTGTAGACGTTTCCTGTAATATACTCAGAAGAGTTACTTTCAGAAATGACTGTGCCTCTTAGAGGCCAGTCAACTCTAGGAACCAAGTGACCCTATTATAGGGTTAGTACAAACCAGAGAGAGAGAGATGACTGGCTATATTGGTACGGTCAATCAAAGAAAGTCAATGACAGTCAAAAGGCTGAGTACAATCACAATAAAGATGAGCTGACAGCCAGCAGACTGAGGCCAAAGAGACTCACGGCCCCTAGTAAGGTACAAGGACCGACCAAAGGGTAAAAAAACCAACCAGTAAGGTACAAGTAAAAAAGAAAAGAGTGGGTATAAATTAGACTCATAACCCTTGGGACTAAGGGGGTGTAGTACCTCAAATGTCGACAATCTACCATAGTTATATCCACAAGACCAAAAACGAAAAAGGCAGTACAATTCAAAAGATAACTCAAGATCAGTAAAAGACCCAAAAGGTGAGAGGCAAGGTACCACAAAAAAATTAAAGGACCAAAATTAAAGGACAAGCTACCACAAGACCAATAAACAACAGGGTGTAAGGTCCAAAAGTAAATCAACCATTGTGGGGAAGGTACAAATAAGGTCAAATATATATTGCAATAGCTCCTTGTAACTACCTGTTATTTGACATGCCAAAGAGATGGAAGGTCAAATAATGTCAAATATATGCAATAGCTCCTTGTAACTACCTCTTATATGCAATAGCTCCTTGTAACTACCTGTTATTTGACATGCCAAAGAGATGGAAGGTCAAATAATGTCAAATATATGCAATAGCTCCTTGTAAATACCTCTTATATGCAATAGCTCTTTGTAACTACCTCTTGTAACTCAAATAGGACCACCAAAAGGTATAAAGACTCATAACAACTTGGACAAATTAGGGTGTGTACCTCAAATGTGTACAAACTACCGTAGTACCCACAAGACCAAAAACATAAAAGGTGGTACAAATCAAAAGATATACCAAGATGAGTAAAAGACCCAAAAGGTAAAAGGTAAGGTACCACAAAAATATTATCGACAAAATGGAAGGACCATAAGACAATCAACCAAGGTGGGGTACAACGTACCAATCATCTCTCTCTCAAATGTACCATTGTTCCATATAACCTGAAAGACCATGATCACAGTAAAGGGAAAAGTCCACACGGATGATGTGATCACGTGGTCCTCTAGGCTAATCCTAAGGTCAAGCATCAGTGGCTCCATCAAGAGGTGTTAAGTCCCTTGAGAAGACCATCTAACTCAACCATCTCGAAGACCTAAGAGAAGAGGACATCACACATCATCAGATAAGATCAAAACACTATACTGGGACCAGTGTCACAGTAAGCGAGCTGAAACAAAAGTGGCCAGAATGCCAACAAGCAGCACTAAAAAGAAAAAGACCATCTAAAAAGGTGAAATAGCAAGCAAAACCTCCTAACTAAGAGCTGGAGACCTCAACAAGTTGTATCCTTCGCAAGGTAATGAAATCCAAGTCGAACGATACAAAATGAGAGACCAATATTGGAAGGATATCCCTCTACCAAAAGGGATCCTGGGTAGAAGAGCCCTAGTAGAAAAGTCACTAAGCTACCTCGTTCATGACACGTCGGAAAAGGTTTTCGGCGCTTCTGTCGTATCACCCTTGTATCACCAGTATGGTGGCCGAAGAATACAAGGAAGACAATGATCGATGTTGCCTTAGGACTAAGTGGAGTGCGGCATTCCACAAAGTCCGTCCAGTTCTCGATCTCACGGCGGTTTAACCCCTGAAACAACAGGAGGCCCCTCCACAAACTGGTCGATGACCATTTCAACAAGTACAAGAGGATTTTAGCACCCTAGAGGACAACAACTATGTCTCGAATGATAATGACAAGGGGGAATTATTTGGATGCCTATCCTCGGTGTCCTACCTAACTAACAAATTCTTTTTATCCTCAAGCAAGGTTAAAGTGTGTTGAGTTAACGAGTTAAATTTTAATGGTTGTATTACTCAGTCGGGTGATAGAAGTGCAACTCGTTGTGTGATGACTGACTCAAACCATGCAAATGCATATGAATAAAATAAGACTTTCCTTTCAATGAATGCTAGCTAAGGTAAGGAGAGAGTTCTTTCAAACTATAACTACTCTTTCAAATTAAATGAATGCAACAAGTGTTCAAGTTCATTCATGGGACCTCAAGGAGAGATTCATATATACTCAAGTCATGCAAATGAATTCATCACACAAAACAAAGTGATAATAAATATAAGGAATTGTACATATCCATGTTCATAATTCTCTAGGAACACTTATAACATTCTTCAATCATTCTTCACAAAAACACAGGGGTAATAGAAACAATAAACTGCATATAAATCTTCATGAGCTTAATAAAAAATAGTAACCACAATTGGGCGGGAAGCTATACCACAACTTGTTTTTTTATGAAGCCACCACAGTCCAAATTTGAAGCTACTATATTCTAAGTGTTAAAGTTGCTACAGTACTACCCATGTTCATAATTCTCTAGGAACACTTATAACATTCTTCAATCATTCATCACAAAAACACAGTGATAGTAGAAACAATAAACTGCATATAAATGTTCATGAGCTTAATAAAAAAATAATAACCACAACTGGAGCCCTACAACTCCTCTTCCTCTAGGAAAACATGAAATACATCTAATTACATCACTCATTATGCAAAGTGATTGCTAACCGCATGGGGGAATACTTATACAAAGTGTGAACGCTAAAGATTAAAAAAAAAACATCAAAACTGCAATAAATGCTTATTGTAATTTGTAATATTAGACTTGTAATATGCATTAAAACACACCAAGCAAGCATCCAAAACACAGATTTACAAATTGTGGCAGCCCAGCTGAGCAGTAATCAAAAATTGTAATTTTGAAAGAAAGTCCGACGACACAGTCCTTTTCGTCGGAGGTCGTCGGATTTTCTCGTCGGATTTTGGGTTCAAATCTATTAGTGCTAGCATGTACAACATAAAAAAAATAGATATGGGTAAATGCATAATTGGACTAAGTCCAATGGGTATATGTAGCAATAAGCCCCCTGGTGCTTTAGTAGAGTTTGAGATTGTTCTTCTACTCTTCTGAAAACATATGTGGTCTATTGTTTTGTTGGGTATTGACTAGTGGTAATGATGGATGACACTTTTTGGAACAGACCCGTAAAAGGGAATTTTTTTAGTTTTATGTGTTGGAATGTAAGGGGTTCACAACATTTCTCCTTATTTAATTCTCCATCCATGAACTGGATTACACCCTAGATTCCAACTGCAACGAACTTTTGGAAAATAATTGCTTGCACAAATTATATCTAAAAGATTAGAGGCCATGTAGAAAGTAGGGAAGAGTTCAGGATTATCACTCTAGGCACTCTATATAGATTTATGCACGGAAAAAGACAAGATAGGTTCCCAATTAAAAACTACAATTGATGTAACCACAATATAAATAATAGGAACCCAACTGCATTGAGGTAAGTGTAGTCTCTTGTTGTCCATACAACCTACACATAATAGCCATGACATATATAAGGAAACATCATTTTTTTATAAAATGCATGCCATCTTTCCTAGATATGAACCTATTTACCTCTACCACCAACTAACTAAATTCTTCTTCATGTCATGATCTTTGTGAAATTTTTCTACCCAACCATTTGTAAAAAAAAAATTCTAGTTGGTGAATCTTATAACACTTTTCAGGCCCTAAAGGTTGAAAATATGTAATGTACTATCCATTTCTATTGATGAATATCTTATTGTCAGTATTAGTATGTTTAATTATTCAATAAATGGCATATTAACAAGTTAACATAAGAGCCTAAACCTGCCCACCTCCTAGCTTGTACCTAATTAACCAAAAATAAACTCGCCTATTTAAAGTAACTGAGTTTTCCCCATTATATCAGTTGCGTTGTTTACAATACCCACTGAAACGGGTCACTACTAACAAACTACTTTTTTTAGGAAGAACAAGATTATATTTGTAATTTAAGAACACAACCACCCCACAGCTGCCAAATCACATGAATGAATCCATTAATGTGTATCACGTGAGACCATAAAATTTCAGTGAATACTACTAGCGTCGATCAAACCGTCTTTTATTGTCTTCCCATTATGCCATATAACTTTTCTTAACAAGCAGTAATTCCATCTGCATATTCTTATAACCTTTTATATGCACCATGTATCATCTAGAGCATGTTCCATGCAAACTGGCAGGGATATCCATCATTGCCAAGTAGATTGTTGGCCATTCTAGAAAGCAATTCCAAAGGCAAATTGATTCTTGAAGATTGGGAAGGCACAATCGACAACATAATTTAGAAACTTCATATTGGGAGTCTAGGACACAAGGTATTAACATTTTCCATATGGACAAAATAACTATTCTAGATCCCTCTTAAATTTATTTTCCATCTATGCCTGATGTCTAGTTGTAGCTCTAAAAGGACCCCTACAAAGATCCAATCAATCAATATGATGTTTTAATGTAAGGGTATTGCCAAGTAAATTGACATTAGTCATTAAACAATGCCTTTTGTTGGCAGGATCTTTGGCACGACCAGTTGATGCCAAATTGACCTTTGTCACTGGGCATTGTACAAGATGTTGAAAGACTCTGTTCATCACGTGTTTTCTATTTTTCAGAAGTTCCTATTTTAGGGACAATTTCATTTTTAGCAGATTTGGATATCAAGACAATATGTTTTAGTAAGACCTTAATTTAGTTAATTTTGAGTTAGGATTAGTGCATTTTAATTGCATGACTTGGGCAGTTTTTCCTAGGAGAGGGAATCTCAAATCTAGAGTGTGCATCTAGGTGTGTGTCTAGTGTCAGTGAAGTGTTGACCTATCAAGAAGATGATCTCTTTAGGAGCTTGATTTTCTGTCTAACTGTTGAACCAAACAACTCAGTCAAAAAAAAAAAAAGTAGTTCGTAGACCTAGGATCGAATCATGTAGAGGTGTAACCAAACAAACATCTAAACAAAAGCTACAACAGTATCGTTCCTACCAAACCTCTGTGCAAATGCTAAAACATTTAAACCAATGCGATTTACCAGCTAGGGCTTACCCAGCTCTTTTCATTTAACAAATACATCCTATTTCAAAATGTAATAACACAGAGATTGAATCTCACCAAAGGAGAAACACTAAATAAATAAAATGACCAGCGTTACAGACCAAAACTCCAAAGTCGAAACACACATCGTGTGTTTTCGATGACTTCTCAAATAGAAAATACTTGCGCCCAGAACCAAAAACGTTAAGTTACACAATTGCTTCATCAAAGTCAAAACTCATAATATAGAATCGTTTTCCAAACATTTTAGCTACAGGTTCGAATCTCTTAGCCAAACAAATAAATACTTGCACCGAAATTCCAAAACAAATACCTACAGGATCGCTTCATCAAGCTAACACAGAATCGTTTAAACTAAAGACTCTTTCCAATAACGTATAGCGACAGGGTCGATTCTCACCCAATCGCTTAGCAGAGTATAAAAACTCATGTTTAAATAGAAACAGAGCTAGTATTTACACACAGCGAAACCCCAATTCATTTTCCAAACCATCAATTTACACGCATAGTCATTTTTGTCACCTACAAGTGGAAAATTACAAGTAGAGCATTCGTATTATCTATGAATTGATACACATAACCCAAATGAAAGATATGCATTTCACATGTTCCAGATTGCAACCATTTAAACAATTTATACAATACCCAATCCATCACTTAGAGCAACACAGTAAGCGAATACCAAAACAAAGGTAAGTCAACACCTTAGATTAGTTACAAACAGGGTTACAACCATCCATGGCCACGGCCAAGTCATAAGCGCCTAGAATGGGCATACTTCATTACATTAAACATGCCATAAACAACTACCAAACTACTCATACGAATTACATTCCCATTATGGGTCAAACCCATTACAATTTCTCACTACCCACGACTAGCCCCAATTCGAAACGGAGTTAGAGAAGCCCCGAAGGGCACCAAACAAAAAACTACAAACACACTCCTCATCCATGAATAGAGTAGGCATCGAAGCTTTAGGAAAGAGGAAGGGTCATGGAGATGAAAACAAATTTAAAAAACCCTAAATTGCTTGAATGAAGAAAGATTTGCTTCAATGAGAAACAATTTTGGGCTCATTACTCACCATGTTACTTTGTTCACAAGTTGACCGGAAGTGTATCTCACTCTCAGCTCCTACCTCCGACTAGGTTTCTCTGCTAATGGGTTGAACGAAATTCAAGTGTAGGAGGGTTCAGGATGAAATGTAGCCACATACCAAAGACACTGCAGAGACTAATCCTTCTCTTGCTCCTGATTTTGCAATCGAAACCCCTTCTCTTGATCTTGCTTGTGCTTGTGCAAAGGAAACACTTGCGTCATCACTTAATGTCGAATAAGTCCAAATCGAAGTCGAGATGCCCACCAAAAATGGAGCCACATTACAAACCAAACCACCAGTCTGAAACATATGTGGAGGAGGTGGGATTTTCCCTCGACAAAATGGAGAAACCACCTTTCGATCACTGAATTAGATTGTCAATTCATCACTACCCTTCGAACTACGTTTCCCATCACACAAACCAGACCGCAAGTCTAAAACAGATGCGGAGGAGGTGGAGTTTTCCCTCCAAAAAATGCTGAAACACTCTATCGAATAGAGTGACGGGATTATCGATCAGTGACGGGAATATTAGGGGTTTTGTGTTTAATGGTTTATGCATTTAATGGTTGGAGAGTTGAGGTATTAGGCGGGGTTTGGGGTTAATAGGTTATCATAGGTTAATAGGTTAGTGTAGGACGTTGATTATCTATTGATATAATTTAGTATAGGTTAGTATAGGTTATAGGACGTTAATAAGTTAGTAGGGGTTAATAGGTTAGTATATAAGCTTACGTATTAGTATAGGTTGTTTATATATTGATATAATTTAGTATAGGTTAGTATAGGTTATAGGACGTTAATAGGTTAGTAGGGGTTAATAGGTTAGTATATAAGCTTACGTATTAGTATAGGTTGTTTATCTATTGATATAATTTAGTATAGGTTAGTATAGGTTAGTCCTTGAAATACTACATCCTTGCTTTTGGTCTAGGGTGATGTCCTAGTAGGAACCAAGGATCATTTTAGGGGTGAAATTTAGCCCATGGGCTATTTTCCGATGTTTTTTTCCAAAAAAAGATTCGCCAATTTGCATTTTTTGAAGCCCCATTTCGCCCAATTTTGATGGGGTAAAATTTCTTCACTCTAAAAATCACCAAATTATTATATAAACCATATAAAATCCTTAGAAATTGAAACAATTTTAGAAAAATATCGCCAAATATTTTATAGTTGACATTTTAAGAATTGGTAAGATTCGCCAAGGTTTATACACTTTTAAATAAGTATGGGTCCTTAAAATTATCCCTGGTAGGAACCACGAATGCCTATCCAACACATCCCTTGAGAAAAAGTAGTTGGTTGCTGTACTTTGAGAAAAAGCGCACTTAGTTTCATCCCACGTCCTTCCATAGTTGATACATATTATCGCAATGTCGTGATCTTCATTTATGTTACTATGGGGGAAGGTATCCCGCCACTTGAACCAAAAATGACACATTGGAAAGATGGGACCACTTGCATGACCTCTTGTATATTTTCGATATAGCCTAACTTCCCCTGTATCATGTTTTGGTCACAGTGGTGAGAATGGCTAGATTGGTAGAACTAAACTTCCACTCCGCAATCAAGTGTGACATGAGTCCATCATCGACATATTCAGTTTTAAAAAGGCATCCATAGCAAGATAATAGACAGTCATATTACCACATTAAGTTACGCTCAACATTCTCTTCATCATCTATTTGAGTTCGCTATTTAAGTTGTTGTGCAAATGGATCAGCTGCCATCTTGGATGTGGGCGTTGAGCTTGCCACTCGCTCCTATTTTTTATTGCAAGCTCCCATTTTCCTTTAATAGGTGTGTTTCTAATGTCTCCTCCATATTTAACAATTTATCCACTTGTTCAACTTATTTT
Source organism: Larix kaempferi (assembly GCA_027924585.1). Lineage (NCBI taxonomy): Eukaryota > Viridiplantae > Streptophyta > Pinopsida > Pinales > Pinaceae > Larix > Larix kaempferi. The sequence goes on from BSBM01001018.1 coordinate 1,958,549, forward strand.
ATAGAGAATTTATAGATAAAATAGCCCCTAGTATCTCATTGGGGAATTTTGTTCAAATGTTGTAATAATACTATACTGCACATTCTTTTCTTCCCTGGAAGCATTTCTCTTTCATGGAAGTGGATAGTTTTTGGTGTTCTCTCTTATAATTAAGAAACATATTTTTTGTTTCATTATCACTCATTGAAATTTCTTACATGGATTTTCTACAAAGTTGTTGTCTTCACTCTATGATCAAAAGTGATATACTAATATTCAATGGAAACTGAAACTATTCAACGGAAAGTAATCACGTAGATTTGAAAATACATAAAACACGATGAAGCAATCATGAGAAACGATGGATATCAATCTAAAGGAATTCTTGAAGTCTATCACATTCAACTTGGTTTGTCAAACCATAAGAAAAACACCAACATTAAGTTCGTTGATATTTTTAAGAGGCAAATTGGATATTTTCACTAGTATTTTCGATCCCTTGAGTTATGTTTCATTGTGATTGTTTCAGTTATTGGAATAAATATATCTATTAATTGTGCTTTGGTCGCTTAAAATGCAAGAGGGGAAATCGGTATTATTTTTTCCTAAAATTGGATAAAGTCATTTGGATTGATGAAATTGTAAATATCAATTAGTAATATTGAAAAATAGATTTGGAGTATGAGTAGTTTAGGTTGTTGAATCAATTCAGGTGTTAAAATCAATGATCATAACAATCGAAATTTGCAATTCCGGCTAGAGTTTCATTTTGAAGGTCAAAATTTAAAATATTTAGACTTCTTCACTTTGTTAGATGTCACGGAATTGAGACTTTGTGTGCATGGCAATTTAAAACTTCCCAATACAATATGGGGAGGTTGTAACCCTTTTATGTTCCTTACATTTAGGATGGGTTAATATTCTCTTTCTGACTCAACAATCATGAAAGGATTAGAGTAGTAGTAATGCTGCCCACTAATTTCAATCACACTTTATTTTCCTTTCAAAATATATTAACCCAATGTGCGCTTTGGCATTTCCATTTTATTTACTTCCACCCATGATTTTGAATCGGCATGGAATATACCAGTAATCAATTTAAAATCCACAATTATAAAAGTAATAATCTAGTTTAATATCAAAAATCGGCCCAACGTTGTAGAAACGAAGGCACCTATGGCGGGATGAGTACATTAGACAATCATAAAATGAATGATATTCGAAGGGATCTTGGGCAATTACTTCAGAAGAGTCCACATTAGACTGATGAGAAAAATCATGGGTATTGTATTTTTTTGAGAGTTAGGTTCATACCCATAATTATATTCCATGTCATCCTCATACTGCAATGGTGATTCCCACTCATCATGAGCCTCTCTTAATTATCTAGTCTATCTTAAATTTTAGACTACTTGGTTTAACTAATTTAAGGCTTGAGAAAATGAGAGGAAAACATATGAACTCATTGTGCTTCTTTGATTTTAAAATACCTAGTGGAGTCCCTATATGGGTTCGCCAGTGGAGTTGCTTCCCAGAGTCTCGAGGTGAAGATATAATTCACTTCACCAAAATGATTTGTATTTGAGATAGGAGTGAAATCCTTGCTTACCGATGATGAAGATAACAATGATGATGATGACGATGATGAAGATGGCGATGATGAAGATGACGATGATGAAGATGACGATGATGATGACGATGATCGATGATGATGATGACGATGAAGATGACAATGATGATGATGACGATGATGAAGATGACGATGATGAAGATGACAATGATGATGACGACGATCGATGATGACGATGATGATGACGATGATGACGATGACGATGAAGATGACGATGATGATGATGACGATGATGAAGATGATGATGATGAAGATGACGACGATGATGACGACGATTTAAATGAAGATGAAGATGGTGACGATAATTTGATAGCAATTGAGATTTAAATGAAGATAGTGCAAAAAGATACAAGAGAAATAACAAATGATAAACCCTATAGTCGAAAAAAGATACATTATTTAATCTATAGGTATGGTTTTTGATGCTGCAATGGCGAGTGTCAGCCAAGTCTGAGTCTGAAAACCCTCCCACACTGTCAATGCATGTGTCTAGACTAACCATGCCAAATTTCAGTCCAAGCCAACACATATTTAAAAAAATTCAACGTTGGCCCCATGTATCACATTATTTAATCTATAGGTATGGTTTATGCTGCAATGATTATTGTCAGTCATGTTTGAGTCTAGAAACCCTCCCACACCATCAATGCATGCGTCTAGACTAACCATGCCAAATTTCAGTCCAATCCAACACATATTTAAAAAAATTCAACGTTGGCCCCATGTATCACATTATTTAATCTATTGGTATGTTTTTTGATGCTGCAATGGCAAGTGTCAGCCAAGTTTGAGTCCGAAAACCCTCCCACACCATCAATGCATACGTCTAGACTAACCATGCCAAATTTCAGTGCAAGCCAACACATATTTAAAAAATTTCAACATTGGCCCCATGTATCACATTATTTAATCTATAGGTATGGCTTTTTATGCTGCAATGATTATTGTCAGTCATGTTTGAGACTAGAAACCCTCCCACACCGTCAATGCATGCATCTAGACTAACCATGCCAAATTTCAGTCCAATCCAACACATATTTAAAAAATTTCAACGTTGGCCCCATGTATCACATTATTTAATCTATTGGTATGGTTTTTGATGCTGCAATGGCGAGTGTCAGCCAAGTTTGAGTCCGAAAACCCTCCCACACCATCAATGCATACGTCTAGAATAACCATGCCAAATTTCAGTGCAAGCCAACACATATTTAAAAAAATTTGACATTAGCCCCATGTATCACATTATTTAATCTATAGGTATGGTTTTTGATGCTACAATGATTATTGTCAGTCATGTTTGAGTATAGAAACCCTCCCACACCATCAATGCATGCGTCTAGACTAACGATGCCAAATTTCAGTCCAAGCCAACACATATTTAAAAAAATTCAGCTTTGGCCCCATATTGTATCACATTAATTAATCTATAGGTATGGTTTTTTATGCTCCAATGGTTAGTGTCAATCATGTTTAAGTCCAGAAACCCTCCCACACTATCAATGCATGATGAAGATGTCAATGAAGAATGGTGACGATGATGATGATGAAGATGATGATGATGATGATGATGACAACGATGATGATGATGAAGATGGTGACAATGATGATGACGATGATGATGACAATGATGATGATGATGATGATGATGGTGGTCATGACGACGACGATGATGATGACAATGATGATGGTGGCCGTGACGACGACGACGATGATGATGATGATGATGATGGTGATGATGACGATGATGAAGATGATGATCAAGATGATGAAGATGTCAATGAAGAAGAAAAATATGATGATGATGAAGATGATGGTGATGATGACGATGATATTTGAGTCTTGATAATTGTGCATTTCCTTACTAAGCTTCTCTATGTTTCGAGAATAATTTAATATTCTCTACTAAACAGGGCCAACCACGTGAAGGTGGAAGCTCTTATGGCCCCTCCCCCCCCCTCACATCACTCTCAATTCCCCATAACCTGACAAAAATATCTATGTACAAAAACTTTAAATGTGTTTTTTGAAATACTCTATAACAAGCAATGTTACTAATTATATCATACTGGAAAATGGAAACTCACTAAGAAACAGTTAATTTATTATTACTACATACCTCATAAACTTCAATGGTCTTCATCATCTTCTTCATATGAGTCATCGTCTGTACTATCATTCGATGATCCAGATTCAACATTGTAAGGATTGGCCATATCATCCTCGTTGTCAGTGTCAGTTACAATCATCATGTTATCGTTGATATCATCTTCATGGACATTGTCTGATACATCATCTGATTCAAAAAGTTCTTCGACATCTTCTTCAGGAACATGATCATCTAACTCATGTTGATCATGATGATCTTCTACGGCATCTTCTTCTTCGAGAATGTCTTCATTACCTTCATCTATGTTATACTTTACCGGCCTTCCCCTTGGATTGTGTCTCACAGCAAATGACCAACCCCCTCTACCTGGAACCTCAGAGTAAAATACTTGTTCACATTGGGTTGGAAGAACATAGGGCTCCGTTCCTGTCTCAAACAACCTTGTATTTACCATGGTAAATCCATTATCATGTTCAATTATTGTTTTATCGGGATCACGTTGATTCAATCGACACCTGTACCATTTGACAACGAACAAAAATACCTTGAAGGAGTTAAAGTCACACTAAAGAATGTCTTCCAGATACCCATAGTATCGATTTTCAGAGAGTTCTGGATGTCTGTCACTTCTAGAAGAAACATTGGTCACCCCAAAGACTACAGATATCCCACAATCAGATGTTTTCTTTGTTTCATCCAACTTTTTGATTCGATATCTACATCCATTGCACCACATAGTCTTATGGTGTTTTACCTACAACAAGCCATACAGGAAAATATTACATAATGATCCAATATTTATGATTAACTAGTGCATGTTTATAATGCCATACAATGAAAAAAACAGCGTGATGTACAACGGCATTATTTTTTACAAAAAAAAAATAGTGTGGATGATTAATATGCTTGCCTTCTTATCTTTTAAACCTCTTGCTAAATCGATTTCCCTTTATGTTAGATTGGTGTCTCCATTGCGATGTGCAGCTTTAACCAATGAAGCCACACCTTCCCATGATATTCCATGACCAGATTGTTCACATCGTTCGATCCATACCTTCATCCAGTCAAGATTGTTTGCGATGTATAAATGAATTGCATCCCACTCTCGACAAACTGTTTCATGACAATAAAATTAAATTCAATACAAATGTAATATAGTAACTTAACAAAGTATATTACAGTATAAATTTATGCAAAATACTCAATATAAGAATGTGTTATATTACCTTTCACCTTCCTCGATCTACCTTTCCCCTTTGGGTACTCCCCTTCGAAACTCTTATTGGATTCTGGGTCACAAATTGGATGTAAATTGAGCTTTTCTGCTAATTTAGTGTAATGTCCCCTCCCGCCTTCCAAATGCAGGGGAGAGAACACTACCAAACATACGGGCTTCGTTCCACAATCTCAGCCCCATACGTTACTCAATAACGGTTAAAAATTAAAGGCTTCTTGTGTGCAGACTCATACTTCAAATAAACACAGCGGAATAAACATACTAGCAAGCACACAAACAGTAATGCCTAACATATATACATATATCACAGCAGAGGATGATTCAGCATATAGAGACTCAATCTCATTCCAATGCCATGCATAGATTCCAAATTAAGATAATCAATTCATTTCATTAAACATGGACAATTTAACATATTGCAGAACACAAAATGTAAATAATTTATAATACATAGAACACTTATCTTGAAGATGAAGTTGTCCAAACAACTAGCTATGTGAGAGCAACGTTCCACCCAACCATAGGTCTCTGTCTAGCTTGTATTCTTTTAACTGAGAGATCACCCCCGAGCTGGGTTGTGTATCCATTAAGGAAGAACTAGCTGGGCTCACTCACAGCCATGGTTTCGGTCATCAGCTATGCTAAGCCAACACACCGTTGGGTTTATCAAGCATACAAGAAGATAGAGGAGGGTAACGCTAAGCCAGTGAGCTCAACCACAGAGCTACAGGCATCTCAAGTGAACTCAACAGTCAGGCACCCACATTGCCTACCACATCCAACAAAAGGAAGATCCCATTCTCTGTTACACAATCCCTCAGGAAACTCTTTTCTCCAGTGCTCTTCAGGATGGGCATAGAAAGGTCCAGCTGCTAATCCTTGAGATCCTAGCCTTCACTGGGTTTATCAAGGACACCCAACCTCTGCATAGTCATTTCCTACTTGATTTCTCACCATTCTGCTCACCAAATAACTCAAATCCGTCACTGGTTTTTTGGGCTGCAAAAACTAGGTTTTCCTATGGATTTCGGGATAGCTAATGCTCCCAAATTTGCCCCAAGGTTCATACCAATGGATCCCCCATTGGATTTCACTGCCCAATGCCAAATCTGGGCGTTTTTGGCTCTTCAAAACGTGGGTTCTTTCAAAGTCGCGATTTCTGTTTTTTTTTCTCTGCTGGCAATTCATTTTTGGATGGAAAATGGTGCTGGTATCTTTCACAATGGAATGGGGATGAGGAAGAAGTAACTCCCATGAGGTAGAGTTGCTTGTGGTACAAGAAAACAGAGCCCATACTCTGTCATACGAATTTCTGGGCTGCCCATGCTCCATTGAAGCCATGGACTGAATTCCTCAACCACTTCCTTACAATCATAAATAAATGTCAGCAAGGTAAGTCAAATGGGTTCTCAAGGTGACATATGGCACCCTATGGTTCAATCCCTTAGCCCCCTCACCACTCCCTAGTGGATACACATGGCTCCTTCTCATTCGTTGCTCCCATAGCCAGTTTTGGTATTTTATTTCAATATTAAATATTTACATCAATTTACAATATCCCATGGCTTAATAGCACGTGGGTAACACAATATCAAAGCGTGTCTAATTTAAATAAAATCTGAGCATAAACTAGCGAGGCCTTGGCCTTGAGCTCCATGCTAGGAAAACATACAACGTGTGTATACAATATTTACATTAAAAGCCAATATTTCATAAGGGTCAAAATTGGGGTATTACATTTAGGAAGATATTCACTAATATACAGCATGTTTTGGTATACCATATATCCCTCCATCATAGAACCCTCAGCATATGCTCGTTGTCTGACCAAACCCTTCATAAATTTCAAGTGCCTCTCAACCATCCACATGGACCTTGAGTGTGCAGGTCCACACAGTTCAATCTCCTCAACTTGGTGTATGAGGTAGTGTTCTTGTGCATTGAAAAATGCCGAAGGTAGATGCTTGTGCATTTCACACATGAGACAAGGAATTTCTCTCCTCCAATACTTTATGTCTTTTTTATGGAATTCTTTAGATGACAACCATCTACAAGTGACATGACAACCAAATCAAGAGATTAAAGAAAAAAAACAATATATTACGTAACATCATAAATTACAAAACGAAAATCAAATATAAGTTCTATGTTGAATTAAACAAGCACTAAGCGCATGGAAAAAATCACCACTTACCTCATGTATTTCCCGAGACTATATATTATTTGCTTGACGTTGTTGTCGAAGTTGTTCGGGATAGAGAGAGGTAGAACATACTGTAACAATAATATACAAATAGTTTCATTTTATCAATAAAGAGTAGACAAATAAAAAATATACCAACCATATTCACTGTAATAGGAAGAAAAAAAAATTAAATCTATACCATAATAATTACCTTCATGAAGACATGCCAATCGCGAGTTTTCACCCCCGCGAAATCACCTTTCTTTGTTATGATATTCTTCATGTTTGCACAAAATCCGGTGGGAAATTTAATTTTTCGAATGACTTCTTTTACAACATTACTTTGTTGGTCCGTTAACATCCATGGAAGTGAGTTTATATTAATTTGCTCTCCGTTGCTATGAAATTGAATGACGTCTTTCATTGCATGGTTGCTATCTTGAATGTCTTTGCAAATTTTGACAATTTTTTCTTTGTCACTCATTCCATCCAATATTCGCCATAATGTTTCGGTCACATTCTTTCTGATATGCATTGTATCAAATAGATGAGCAATTTGTAGGTACTCATAGTAGGGCAACCTACTGAATTTTCTAGGATAACTTTTCATTCCTCGTGGAAGCCCATTAATTCCTTCATGATCACATGAACGACAATCATGAAATTACATAAAGTAATGTCAATTACAGTAAAAAACACACAATATAAAAAAATACAATATAACAAATCATATACGATGATTCATTATACGTACCTTGACGATTTCTATTATATTGCAACTTCCATAGGCGAGGTGTCATTCTCTGCAGTTTTAATGCAGTCTCTTGCTTGCCATTGAACAGATGTTTTTCGGTAGTTCGATACCTGTGATTCTTATAGAGGAAGTTCCTATACTCATCAAGCACCTCCTTTCCTAAGCTTTTTGAACGACAATATTTGATCTTAGGACCACAAACTGGACATGCAAATTTTCCCTTTGTCTGAAGACCTACATAAAGAGATGGAATATCTATGTCAATTATAATTATATACAAAATGACTGGATTATTTAGAAAAACATGAGTGCATAGTATATTAACTAGTAGTTCGTATAACTTTTTGCAAATAAAGTGGAACTTATAATTACATACCACAGAAATGGGTTAACCCTGGGGCATCATGTATTGTCCATACAAGCATTGCATGGAATTGAAATTGCCTTTGTCGTATTGGTATAGATATGTCATACATAGTGATGCCATTCCATAACTTCAGTAGTTCGTCAATAAGAGGTTCGATATATACATTCATATCTTTCACTTGGTACTTACCTGATTGATATATATGAACATATAAAAAATATAAATATGAGACGTACCATTTAGATTACATTAATTACACCATATTGCACAATGGAAAAACATTAAATATATATGACATTATGTGACAAAAATACAACAAATGAGATACAACTACTTAAAAAAAAAAACTGCAGGGTTCGTACCTGGAACAATCATCGACAACATTATGTGCTCCCTCTTTATTATCGACCATGGAGGAATGTTGTTGTTGATAACAAAAATAGGCCACACCGAGTAAACGGATCTCATCTCTGTAAATGGATTGACACCATCTGTTGCCAAAGAAATCCTAAGATTACAAGGTTCTTCTTTAAAGTGGGGCCATTTTTCCTCCATGTCTCTAAATGCAGACCCATCTGCAGGCATCCAAATAATGTCGTCTTGACTTACATTCCGTGCATGGTAATCCATAAACTGCGCTATGTTTTTGCACCTGAACAATCGTTGCAGACATGGAATAATGGGAATATAACGTAGAACCTTGAGAGGCACCTTTTTAGTTACTTGCTCTGTGCGATATCTACTGATATGACATTCAGGACATTCTGTTGCAAATTCATGCTGATTGTAATATAGAACATGGTCATCGGGGCATGCATGAATTGCTTCATACTGCATTCCAATTTCTTTCATGATGGCAGATAAATCTAGATATGTGCGAGGCAAAATATATGACGGTGGTAACAAATATTCACCTATCATGCTACAACAAATTAAAATAAAAATCTAGTTAATATAATATAGAAATAATATTAATGGAACAATTTTCATCCGTAATAATTTGACTTCTATATGAATGAACAACAAAATACACAATCATATATATTTTGTGATGGAATATATTACATACCTTAACATCCGTGTGACTGATATGTTTGAAAGACCATTCATAACCTTCAAGTTCATTATCAATAATATAGCAGAGAGAAGATTTGTCTTGGACCCCTCATAAAGGGGTTCGTATGCCTTATCAAGATGAGGTATATCATGAATATCATCAAAATGTTCATCATTTTCATGATCATAATCATCATAATCAACATCGACCATTCCAACATTAAATGAATCATGGATCAAATTATTTGTAACATCATCTTCAACTATGTTTTCAGAATGATCATCGTCTTCATTAATGTGATCATTAACTTGTTCTCCATTAATATTCATAGCTTCCGGTACTTGTTGTGGAAGCACTTCCTCCGGACGAAGTGCCCTAGGATGTCTTTCCTTTATAATTACATGAAACCATCAATAGATAAAAGTTAATATAAGAAATTCAATCGCAAAATGTAAAAATTTCAAATGCAAAATGTAAACATTTATGTGATGCATTTAAAATGTAACAAATTTTGTATTGTTGGGATGAAAAGAGCAATGGCCTATTGAACTGTTGGTCAAATAGGTGCATCCAAACTATCCAAGAGACATAATAATTTACCCAATTACTAAGCAAAGCTACTCAAATATAACACAAAATTTCTCATACTGTACTCCACTAAGGTAAGATAAATGATGCTATGGTAATTTCTATAGAGAAAATATAAGAGAAATTACAACATGCCAATATAGTCGTTATTTCTATTATCATGATAGAAAGTGTCACAAATCTAGAGAGTTGAGTGCTTTCCCCGGTGAGTGGGTTAGTCTCACTAACGAACAAATAAATGAGTTATTCTACTATACCCTAGATTCAACATGCACAAAAAAAAAGAAATAGTACAATAAATATTTAATATTAAAATAATATTTATTGTCCATGTTAGTCCCCATCTATTGAAACACAATCAATACATAAATTTACAAAAGCAATCAAAATAAAAACATATATAATGCAAAACTTACAAATTGATGGTATTCATGTACCCCCTCAGCATGCCCATGCTCCCTACAATGTTTTGTGGCTGTTGTGATCAAAATTCTTCTCCTCTTAAAGCCCCTGCATTGAGTACATGGACAATAGCATTTCCTATTACCCCTTTTTTCAACTCCTTCCCACAATCTAACAAGCAATTGTCGATTTTGTTCGTCTGGATCAGGAATATTGCTAGTTGACATTTTCTCATAAAGAGCTTAAATGAAGATTATCGATCTTAGAAAATGAAGCTCCACACTTCACTCGCTTTAATCTCAAAAACAATGGAAATAATGAAAAACAGTCCGCCAAATAAAAAAACTTCTGCAAACCGTCACTTGTATAGCAAACATGTCGGAATGTTCCAATATTTATAAGTTTTAAAAGTCAACCTTCCGTTGGATATCCGACGCCTTGAACCTAGTTACCGTTGGAGAATTGATGTCGAATTTCCGACATCCTCAGGTTGAATAGCTTGGCGTCGGATATCCGACATCCCAATGCATAATATGATGTCGGATATCCATAGAACCGTCGGATATCCGACGTCTCCTTCTATCAATTTTAAAAAGATCATCAAATTTTGAGATTTTTAAGGTGAAATCCGACGACCTAGCCCTTCTTCGTCGGAGGTCGTTGGATTTTGTCGTCGGATTCTGGGTCCAAATCCACTAGTGTCATCAAAATGTTATTGATTCAAATTGGAATATCGGTGGACGTGGTCGAATGGATCATGGGATGTATCCAATCTACCTCCTTTTCAGTTTTGATCAATGGATATCCCTCCTCTTTTTTCTGCCTGACGCGATGTCTAAGGCAGGGATATCCACTTTCACCTTTTCTTTTTCTTCTAGTAGTAGAGGCTCTAAGTCGATTAATTCATAAAGCGAATTCGACAAGAGAAATTGAAGGGGTAAAGGTTTCGAGTACGTAAGAGCTCACCCACACTCTCTTTGTAGATGATGTCCTTTTGTTGGGGAAAGGTACAAATTGAAAATATCCAAGCATATGACTCAAACCTTGAGGTCTATAAAAAGGAAACTGGGATGGTAATAAACATAGAAAAATCCAGTCTAGCTTATAACAATTTCTCAAAGAATTTGATGCAAAGAGTGAGAGATGTTTTTCCTTTCCCTCTGATTTCCTTGACAGATGGATTCAAATATCTTGGGTTCTTCCTTAAACCAAAATCATACTCTTTTCAAGACTGGATTTGGTTATATAAAAAAGTGGAAGGCAAAATCTCTTTGTGGGCCAATCGATTTATCTCAAGAGGAGGCCTTTCAGTCTTACTCAAAGTGGTGTTATAGAGTATTTCGGTCTATTGTGCCTCTATTGCCTATATTCCAAAAGGAATACTTACGAAAATAAAGAAGAAATGTTTCTCCTTTCTTTGGACATACAATAAACAGTCTAAAGGTATTCCTTTGGTAAATGGTCAACTTTAACCCATCCAAAAGAGATGGGAGGGTGGGGGATCAAAAATCTAGTATTATTTTGTATATCTTTGGCAGCGAAATAATTATGGAGACTAGCACAAAGTTGTAACATACTGTGGGGCAGAGTGATGTGCTCAAAATACTGTCTAGGCTCCATGGTTTTGGAATGGTTCAGACAATTTGTTAAAACCCATAAAAATGGATCAATAGGTTGGAATCCTTTGTTTGTCCTTTCCTCTGGTAGGGAACTGGTCATCATGGAAAATTGGGGATGGAAAAAGTGTAAGTGTTGGAAGTGATCCATGGGTTGGCGCAGGAGAATTTTACATATTGTCTGAAGCCATTATTTCCCATCTGTAGTCTCAAAGAATATATGTTCTAGTTGATGCTCAGGCCCAGAACCCACAACAATGGGGTAGACAAGGGTGGAAACCGTCCCAAGACCTTAGATTAGAAGAAGCGGTGGAATGGAATAGGTATGTGAGTAAGTTGGTTACCAGCTTTGTACATTTGTACGAGGAGGTTCAGCATGTCTTAGTTTGGACCAAGAATTCTGTCATTGGAAACTTTTCAACAAAAATTGGATACAAAGTTGTCATCGCAGAATCCTTTGAAGGAGATAAGAGTTGGTGGTGGGAAATAGTCTGGAAATTAATTACTGGGACCACTAAAGACTATTATAACCCTGTGGATTTCTCTTAGCAACAAGCTTTTAACCAGGGAAAAATTGAGAAAAAATGGCATGCAAGGTCCAGGTGTGTGCATTCTGTGTAGATATTTTGAAGAAACCAACTCACATTTGTTCAATCCATGCCCTTATGTAGGATGCGTATTGGATTCAACCTCAAAGAATCTAAACAATAATATAGTTATTTCAAGAGGGGACCTTTTACTGGAGTAGAATATACAAATATGGTGGAAAGAGGCGGGGGTATGTTGTTATGCCGCATTCCCTACATTGTTTGTTTAGAAGATTTGGGAAGCAAGAAACCACACTATTTTCAAAACAAATGGGTCCCTCCTGAAATAACATGTGTGTTGTTACTGCAGAAGGTGGAGGAACATAAAAATTCTCCCAAGCCGAGTAAGCTGCGAACAATTGTGAACCTGGAAATTGATAAAATTTATCCCTGTGCATTCTTTAACGGGGCCAGTTAAGGGGAACTGCTTCTTGGTAGTGCGTTGGAAGTCCTTTATGTATTAGAAACAATAAAAATTAGTATCAAATTTGCCCCAAGTCAGTCAACAAATAGAAGAGCAGAGATCGCATCCCTATGGGGAGTTCTCAAGGTAAAGCGGAGCAAAAATGTTTCAATAATTCAACTGTTCAGTGATCCAAAAATGGTAGTCAAATGGGCCAAAGGGAAGATTCTGATTGAAGATCCACATCTACAATATTTACTATTTGAAATTTGGGAATTGTTATCGTCCTTTGATAGTGTTTCCTTTGCTCACATTTATAGAGAGATAAATGCTGAAGCTGATGCATTATCCAAATTGGCATTGTCTCTAACCAGGGGTAATAGAATTCGAGGAGCATAGAGACGGTGAAGTCATGAAGCATTTCTTGATGAATTAATGATGTTGACAACAACTTGGAATATGAGCAAATGTAAGTTTTGATTGTAAGGTTGTGAGCCAAGTTTTGTGTGTGTATATTTTGCTAGCTAATGATCGTAAGGTCGTGGGCCAAGTTAAATGTAATGAATCCTAAATGGCAGGAAAGGACAGCTTATGAAGCATTGATGTAAGTCCGCACAGGACAGTCTATGTTTATTCAATATGAATAAAATGATTTTTTCTCCGGAAAATATATATATATATATATATATAGAGAGAGAGAGAGAGAGAGAGAGAGAGAGAGACCAAGGCAAACCCTTGGGCATTTCCCTTCATTTCGAGGATGTTACCCAATGTAAAGCCTAGATTCTTCAAGGCATGAGGCCAAGTCAACAACAAGGCTTGAACTCATTACAAAAATATACTCATTATGAGATCAACATGTCACTTATGACGATAGACCCTGGGTGGGGAGGATAATACTCCATCTCACAACCACTCGAACTAGACCTAATTGAATTAACATAAATTGTGTGTGTGCGTGTGAACAACATTGTCGAAGAAACAAAACCTTTATTCATGAAAGAGTTGTGTATAAGGGTAGTAATATCTTAAAAGTGCAATTTATGAGAAACTAACAAGGACTTGTGAGATGGGATAAGATTTAGGCACTTGTTCATTGAACTATAGAATTCCATGTGCTTTCCATCACTATAGAATTATAATTAACACCTACCATCAAGGAAAGTGCATAAAAAATTATTGTAATAACAAATTACTTCAAATAATTGTGATACTCATATTGACTAGATGATCGAAATGCAATTGTTGAAATTACACGTAGTTGCACTTATTCATTTTGAAATCTTGTTAAGACATTGATAATTTATTTTAAAGAAAGTCACAAACATACGAATAATATGTAGGATTTAATTTTAAAAAAGGCTTTCCCAATAAGACCATATCATCCAATGGTGTTGACTTAATTATTTAGTGCTTTTTTTGCTTGGTTCTTTCTTGATAGTCTTGATAATTTGTTTGAATGAATTGATTGCATTTTCTCTACCCTCTCTCTTAATTGAAATTTTCTTCCAACAAACATGTTTAGTTTTTCACTTTTTTATGGTTAAAAGCCATAGCTTTAGTTTCTACTCCCACGATATATTCCATGGGTTGACCTATATATGGATCCTTCAACAACAATATTCATTGTTACACCTAAATCTTGTCATCATGAGACCCTTGTCAACTCAGTGCCTTAATCCCTGAAGTTTCCCTGATCAAGATGTCATTTAGAGCAAGTTGTTTCCCTTTGTCCACAATGTCTAGTTGGGTCGGCACAGGTTGTCTTCTAGCAAGGAGCGCCCAACTAGGTTAGGCACTGGCTGTATTCTTGTAGACTGCGTCGGTGGCTCGGGTTGCCTTTGTGCAGCCTGTGCTTCCCCTTTTAGGCGCAGGTTTCCCTCATGCAGCTTGCACCGGGGTTGGTTAATTTGGATAAAGGTGGCTTTCGAGCGATTTCTAGAAGTTGGATGAGGTGGATCCCTATCCCTAACTCCTAGGTGAGCTATCCTACAGCTCCCTAACCTCAAGGGAGGATACCTTAGTACTCTCCTCGTGATCCTCAACCTACTCTATCCACTTGGTCCCATAAATACAAAGCTCCTCTCCATTCCAAAGGGATGAATTCTATAGCACTTACATGTTGGTGGAATTAGCCTAGGTGATCCCTATCCATCTCTTGGGAGGCATACATTTCCTTTGGAGGCATTGGATTGGCTTGTTGGAGGAAGATTGCAGCATTAAGGATTGGGTTGTAATCATCACTCTACTATGTATTGCTCACTCTTTTTAAAATACTATAAACTCTTTCCATAAATGTCCTTGTGTTGATGATGTTTATAGTTTACTTCCTTAACTGTTTACTTGGATCAGTTAGTGTTTAGATATGTTTTACTACTTGTTTGTCTCTATATGCTTTGATAGGTCTTGCAGCTACGAATCTGATGACTGCGGATCTTGGAGCAATAAAGAGAAGAAAGATCTACGAATCTGAAGGTAAGATATCTAAGTACCTTAATCTCTAATTGATCTAGGGAAGTAGATTTATGTTTTGTCTCCATTTGTTCTAGATTCATTTGAACTAGGGATATCTGGCTCGTGTCCGCTTGACTAGATTGTCCAATAACAAATCTGGCGACCATACCGGGGACTACTTTGTTTTGATTTCAAGTTGAATGTGTTATTCTTTTATTTCTTAATGAGTCATTGCTTTTCCTCCTGAGCCTTTTTTCACCATTAGATTTTCTTCTTGAAGAGTTTGTTGATCTTCTCTGAGTTTGTTTGAATCATTATCAATCCATTTACTTGTTCATCATTTGTATCTTTTTCACTTTTTGCATTGGGTTATTCGCCCGACGCACCTGGGTAATGAATCCAGTGCACCTGTCTATACAGAGCGCAATCTTCCTCTGTGCATCATGCGCCAACGATGCTTTTTCCAATCTGAAAGTTTGCGCCGCCGACGCTTTACACCCATAAACAGTCTGCACTGGGCGCTCTGCGCCTAACCACAGACTGTGTCGGCCTTTCAGGCTTGGTCCTTGGCCTATCCACTCTCCATATTTTGATTTTGGTTTGATCCACAGACTTATTTGTGTTGTACCTTCCAGGCAAAGGCCTTTTTGTTCAGCGTTGTTCACGATTGGTTTACTTGTGTTGGTTTTTGGGTCCTTTTGGTCAAGTAAGAGTTTGGTTGTGGTGGGAAATTCCAATTCCCCACGGTCATCCATCCCATCTTGTTTTCCCTGACCATCTCATTGGATCTATCCAGCATGCTAGATCCGCTTCCAAACTCCTTTTGAGCTTAGTCATCAAGTGTTGGCTTGCTTTTGATCATTTTTGAGCGATTTTTTGTGTCTTTAGGTCATTGGAGTGCTTGTCATGTTCCTTTGAGAATTTCTGAGTGATTAGAGTGTTGCAGGTAGTCTCATCTTTTCTCCCATTTACGTTTGAAAAGCTTCATTATTATCATATTTTGTCTTGATATATACATAGAAAAATTAAAAGTGCTTCGTTTTTACCATTTTCAAGTTCATTTGAGAATTGTTGTAAAAATTGTTTCGTGCATTGGAATTCGTCATCCATTGATCTTTGGGAAGTTTAAAAAGAAAAATTAATTGTTTGTATTTTTTTGAATTATGAGTCACTCATCTTCTTGAAAAATCCAAGTGAAGTCAAATTTTTGCAAAGTAATTCCAAGCTTGAAGAGTTATATGCATTTTTGGTTTTCATCTGCTTTTAGGCTACCATTATGAAGATTGAAGAGTTAGTGTGCTCTAAGTAGAGATTCTCCTTTTTCATAATTTAGTTCTATTCTACTTGAAAAAGACAAAAAGAAAATACTTTGATTTGGTTTTATGTGTTATCATTTTTTGTGTTTTGCTTGAGAAATGGAAAAGAGTGCTTTCATCATCATTTTTGGTAGATTTGGAATTTGTTGAAATTTACTGTTTTGTGAGACCATTGGAAAAATAATTTCTCCCTCCCTTACATAGCTTTCATCAAAAGAAAAGAATGCATTTTCATGTAGTTAAGGTTGCATTATGTTTACATTTATGTAGTCACCTCATGCATTCGCCTAACCGTCCAGATAAAATTTACTGATAGAACTAGGGTAAAATTTACTAGTAACTTGTGTGTTAAGTTAGAGACGTGTTCCAGCGTCGTAAAACGTGGTAGCTGTCGTTACTTGCCGGCAATGCATCCCGGGGGCATTGTAGTTCTTCCACGTACCAACCGGTACATCGAAGGCTCTTTCATGTACCTTAGGGTATATCAAAAGGCACTTCACGTACTCGGTAGTATATAGGAAGGCTCTTGTCGTAAAGTTGTGCATTAGACATCACAATTATGGATTTGAGCTCCCATGTACCTTGAGTATATCGGGAGACACTCCTAGGATTCTTGAAACCAACCGAGCTAACCATTTGGCCGTCTTGGCAGAGTAATACACTGAAAACAACACTCGGGGAGCTACTATGCACGTACTATCAGGTAGTCGGGTTATATGGTCAGGGGTACGGTCCTAATCCTCCCTAGATAGTGCTTTGAAATATTGGGCTAGGTATAACTGTTGGACCCTGGAGTATATCACAAGTTGAGAAGCCTTGACAATCCTATGAGGTTCCAGACTTTTGAATCCACACCTATCACATAAGTTTTCTTGTGGACTTAGTTTGTGTAGATTTTTCTGGATTGCTTTTTTTGTATAGAATACACTTAGGAGAAATTCTGATTCGGTCATTCTGGCTTAACAACCTTTGAGGAGCTCCTGCAGAATTTTAAACTTGCCACTCGAATATCCCCTTAATATGGAGGTACTTTCGAGGGTAAGCATGAATCCACCAACTGTTGTCCTATCACCTGAAGCAAAATGATCTGACATGGAGTCGGGAGTGAACTTTTTGCTTCCTTTGAATCCACCAATCATTGGTATTCCAAGGTATGTGACCATGGAACCTTCTACCTCACAAGACACATCCTTCCACCATGTGATGAAGGAGAACCTGGATCTATAGATTGGTTAAATCCATCCCCAAATGACCCTGTATCCGCAGCATTTGGTCCATATGCATCATTTTGGGACACCTCTCTCAGGAAACAATGGGCCCACTTGGCTCCAGTATATGAACTCATGGACCAATTACGCCAACGTGGTGATGAAATCCAATGCCAAAGTATCACATGAAGAAGAGACACTTCGAAAATGCACATCTTTCAACATATCCCGATTCGTTCTTTGTCCATTGCTTCACCGGAAACACCCCCACCCAATACGACCACTTATGAACCTGGTCAACCCTCATTTCCTGCGAGTATACCTCTTAATCAGGAGACCAGTTCCATACCTCAAGTGACTCTGAATGTTGAAGGACAACAGTCCAACACCCCTCTTACTAGTACCATAATGTTACCTATTCCCCCCCCCCAACCCAAAAACTGGTGAGGAGGATACTCTTAACCTCCTAATTTTATCACGAGTAATGTCCCTTTGCTAGTAAGTCAGCACCAACCTATCATGATTCTACCATCAATAAGTGTTCAACACATTGCTACTAGGGGGAAACCCCTATTCTCTAGCCATAATACGAGTGGAGGACTTCCAATTGGTCATTCCCTTGGCAGTTCCTTACCCGTTGTGGGCTCCACCATGGGATTACCTCATGGTGGGGGCCATCCAACCCAGATCAACCACCATGGATTCACACATATCCAGGTCATTTTGACCCTGTGTCGGGACAATTCAATCCCGAAAACGTACTCCACGGGATACCGTATCCAAAAAATCCATACACTCTATGGGGACATTATAATGTTGCACCAATTGGACCCCCACCAACTTTTCCTCATGTCTCACCACCCCCACCACCGTTCGGTCCACCTCCTTTCGGAGGGGGTGGACCTCCACCTTCTAGCGGAGGTGGAGGACCACCCCTTCCTAGTGGTGGTGGCCCACCTTAATCCGGTGACGGAAGCGGAGGACCACCACCTTCCGGTGGTGGACCCCCACCTTTTGATGGAGGTCGACCTCATTCTGGAGGCGGTGGACCACCCTATTCCAGTGGTGGAGGCAGTGACCCACCCTATTCCGGTGGTGGACGCGGTGGACCACCCTATTTCGGTGGTGGAGGCGGTGGCCCACCCTATTCTAGTCGCGGAGGCGGTGGATCCCCTTATTCCAACGAAGAAGGACCCCCACCTTCTGGTGGATGCCCACCTTATTCCGGTGGTGGAGGACCCCCACCTTCCGGCGGAGAAACACCCTATTATAGTGGCGGACCTACCTACGGCCCACCACCCAACCCTGGAGGCCCACCCCCTTATGGCCAATTCCCAGAAGGAACACCTTACAATCAGTCGATTCAAGGTCCTACTAGTCCATATATGCCATATCAATACTATCAGTATCCACATCCGAACCAACAGCTTCCATTCTTGGCTACTCTAGACCTACCCGACCTGTCTCATTTGACCAATGATCCCATCCTACATGGTTATAATTTGCCACCCATTCTGGTCAAGCTACCCTTTGATATTCCCAAATTTGATGGCAAACCCTGTGAAGACCCAAAAAACCATGTGATGACTTACCATCTATGGTGCTCATCCAATTCCTTGATGGACGACTCGATCCGTCTAAGGCTGTTTCAAAGGACCCTCACCGGCCCAGCTGCCAAGTGGTATATTGAATTACCACCGCACTCATTTCCTGATTTCTACTCTCTTTATATGTCCTTCCTAACTCATTTCCAGTTACCCATATGCTATAAAACCAGTACGGACCTACTGACTTCGCTCCGCCAAACCACCGCAACTCATATCTCTGATCATATCCATAAGTGGAGGAGGACATGACGTCTCATTAAGGCTCCCATTCCAGATCCACTCTTAGTTGACTGGTTCACAAAGTCTCTTTTACCCACCATAGCTCAAGACACCGGCAATGCGAGGGGCCGTCATCAAGGAACAGGCTATCGCTCGTTCCCACTACTTAGACCTTGTCTATGCTCAATCTGGCATGTTATATGACATTGTTTCTAATGCACCCCTCCCTACATATGATCCTGCAAAACCACCTAAGGGACCTCAGGCCGACGGCATTATCGGTTCCCTTAAATCCCAACCTTCTACTCAAACTGGTGGATCATCGAACTGTTGATGTATTTGTAACTTTGGAAGATATTCACTTGTATATTACATTTGTACTTTATTGTATATCCAACATAGATGTTTTATTCCTTTGATTGGAAGTGTCATCATTTGTATTTGCAAGTGTCACAAGTTACATTGTAAGTGTCGTCATTTGTTTTGATGGGTTATTAGACCACCAGTGTAGGGTCATCCCTAGTTAGGTCATGTGGTTGGGTTATTAGGCTTCCTTAGGAAGTCGACCCTGTTGGATTATTAGCAGTTCAAGTCAATGTATAAATAAAGGGTGTGCCTCTCTCATTCTATTCATTCACTCACTTCTCAAGCTCACATAGCTAAGAGAGAAAGTGGTGCACAAGTGGAGGAGTAGGAGTATCTGCAAGAGATATCTATTTGGGTTTGATCCTTGTGATCTTTGTATTGGGGCTTATTCTATCTTTGAGGAAGTTGTGGGATTTTTCACCTTCTTGGTTTTCCCCGAGGAAACTCTGTGTCTGTTGTGTGCTTGTGTTATTGTGTTTATGATTGATATGTTGTACATGTTATTCTCTTAGTATGATCCTGAATGATAATGGAATGAAATTATCAAAAAATTAACATGGTATCAGAGCTGACCTAAGAAGAAGGCACTATGCAGTTGCGGAAGCTAGGGATTCTTAATTTTTGGGTTTCTCTCTGTAGATCATCAAAGGCAGGAGGCTATATTGACTCTCCTAGCAAGGGCGCATCTTTCTGTCGAGACAGAATTCAATTCTGAGCATTTTTCAGTTTTTGACCTATCTCTTCTGCAGGAAATTAGGGTTTTGGAGAAAGTTGGAAATTTTGGAATCCGAGACCACGGCTGGAAGCTCCTCTGAAAAATAGAAGTTTAGAGACCAAGATCGAACTTTTTGGTTGGGTGAAGCTCCGTTAAAATCAAACCCTAGTTCAGGGTCCCGTCTAGTGAATCCAGAAGTTTCAAAGGCAATTTTGAGGGGTCAATTTTTGCAGTTTTCAAATTTGGAGTATACCAGCTTGACTAGCTCAACAAGGCGCATCTTTCTATACTTTTAGAGGTTTGAAATTCAAATTTTGAATTTTTAGGGTTTCTCTAACAAACCCTAATCCAACTCCAGATCCAGTTTTCAGCAAATCAAGTGGTAAGACCTAATAAATTTTCTATTTCCATTTGAAGTACTCTTTAAAATGTCTCACCACACCAAGCTTGAGGATAAGCTTGAAGGGGCTGATAGTTTTCGAGCTTGGAAGTATAGGATTGGGTTAATCCTAGAAGAAAATGAGTTGGACACTTACATAAGTGAAGAGGTTCCAATTCCAAAGGGAGAAGAGGCTAAGGCCTTACACAAGAAGAACTTGGTCAAGGCTAAGAGAATCATTGTTGATTATATCAAGGACCATCTCATACCCTATGTGTCTTCCCTAAAGATGCCTAAGGAGATGTTTGACTCTTTGACCAAGTTGTTGGAAGGAAAGAACATAAATCGGAAGATGACTCTGCAGAACCAATTGAAAGGGGTAAAGATCCAAAATGGAGAGACCATCCAATCCTACTTTTCTAAGGTCTCTCAAATCAAGGAATAACTTGAAGTTGTGGATGAAGTAGTGGAGAATGGAGAAATTGTCATGACCACATTGAATGGCCTACCTAGGTCATGGGACTCCTTCATCCAAGGAATCTGTGCAAGAAAGAAATTGATCTCTTTCAGTAGACTATGGGAAGAGTGTTCACAAGAAGAAGCTAGGCTTGTGGACCGAGAAGAAAAGATGAGAAGTGAAGATCAAGCTCTCACAGCACACACAAAGAAAAGCAAGTTCAAGAAGGAGAAACCCCAGAGCAGAAGATCTTCACACCATCAACACCACCACCATCCAAAATATAAGAAAGATATAAGATGCTTCTCATGCAATGAGAAAGGACACTTTGCTTCTGAATGTCCAAAGAAAAGAAAAGAATTCTTCAACAATAAGAAGAAAAATAACAAGAAGAGGTATCATGCTCATGCTGCTGAAGATGATGAACCTCCCAAGAAGAAGAATAGGGCAGAAAGTGATGACTCTTCAAGTGAGGAAGAGTATGTTCTAATCTCTGCTCTCACGGGTACTATCTCACATGGATGTGATGATTGCATTATTGATAGTGGGGCTTTGTCACGTACCCACCCATCTATCCAATGCAAGGAAGGGAACATGGAACTAAGATATGGGATTTTAGAACAACTTAGCCAATTTCATAACGATTAAAGGATATGGCATTACAGTAAAATGCATAGGTGTGCAAATGTAAATCAATTGAACATGCATAGTGGAATAAAACATCATCCACACACATTTCATACTCATCCAGCATATCAAAATAACCATCAAATTAAACATTTGCAGAAGTAAACACAATAAAATACTCATCTTGATGTAATGTTGTCCTAAGCAACTAGCTATGTCGCTGTAACGTTCCACCCAACAATAGGTCTCTGCCAGCCTATATTCTTTCAGCACTCAGAGACCACCCCCGAGCTGGGCATGATATCTACAAGGAAAAGGGAATTCCCAAGCTCAACACAGCCCAAATCAATGGATACCCATCTCAACCCCATCATTCTCTTGCACAAAAAACTCAGATATGGGCTTGGGAACACGCTTTCAGCAATGGGACTTAGAAACTAGATGTACATGGGTTTTCCCCAAAACGTAGGTACACCAAAAACGGATTTGTGAGAGGGAAAACCGACCATAGGGAAGAAAACGATTTCTCCCACAGCTATACAAGCAATTAATGAGCCAAAATAGCCTCTATGGTTCCCAAATCGATTTTCCTTTCTTCCCCACTGTTATACCACACAAAAACACCCTTCCCAACTAGGAGAATGAAGGAAAACACAGCAAAAGCATTGAGTAAAACGCCCAGGTAGCTCCAAACTCATGAGAGAGAAAAGTTGGTTGATGGATAATGGCTTGGGGAGCAATTCATGGCTCTTTTCTTGCCCAAGAAGCCAAACACGATTTTCCATGAAGGGTGGCTTGCCCATACCTGAATTTGGACAGCCATACCTCTCCATTCCCCAAGGCATTAACTACCTCAACCAACTCTTGGGAGAGTAAATGATTGGGTACAAAATTCAACATGGGTAGTTGGTATTTTATGGTTCCTCTTATTGACACTTGGCTTGACTCAATTGGCTCAAAGGTTTGAATATTTTCCTCCCAAATTCCTTGTAAACATCATGCCCCCATCTCTTGTTGCATTGCATAGCTAGTTGTGGGAATTTATATTAAAATGCATATTTACAATTCACATGGTTCACTAGAACATGGGTAGCATAATATCCAATACTTGCCTCCTCAAGGTCAAGCGTTCACTAGCGGGGCCTTGGCCTTGAGCTCCACGCTAGGAATCATACATAATATGCATACAATATTTACATTATAGCCCAAAATATTACAAAGGTCAAAATGGGGACGTGACAGGCGTCCAAACACATGACTGGGTTTAAAGAATCCTTTATGGACCTATATGAGAATGAGTCACCTCATAAGGTGAAACTTGGGGATGACTATCAATATCCTATAAAGGGAAGTGGTGAAGCCTCCTACAAGTTAGACTCTGGGAAGTCTTTGAAGACGAAAGATGTTCTATATGTACCTGGACTCAAGAAAAATCTTCTCTCCATATCATCTCTGGATGCAAAAGGAATGGGAGTTGCATTTATAGATGGCCAAGTACTCATGTGGCCAAAAGGTAAGAGAATTGATGATGCAGTGGTGATTGGGGAGCAAGAGGGAGGATTATACAAGTTGAAGGGACAAGCTGAACATGCCATGGTACATGAATCCATGGATCCAAGTGAACTTTGGCATAGAAGGCTTGCACACATCCATTATAGAGCACTTCCAATTACAAGCAAAGCTGTAGAAGGTCTTCCTGAAATCCAGTCAAAGCATGAAGGTATTTGCAAAGGATGTGAAAAAGGAAAGAACACCAAGAAGGCATTTCCAAGCAGTGAAAGCAAAGAAAAAGAAATCTTGGAAATCATCCACTCCGATGTATGTGGACCAATGTCATCCAGTTCTCTAAGTGGGTATGTATACTATGTTTCCTTCATTGATGATTTCTCTGGGAAGACTTGGGTTTATTTCTTGAAGAATAAAGATGTAGTGTTTGATAAGTTCAAGGAATTCAAAGCCTTGATAGAAAATCAAACTGATAAGAAGATCAAGACCTTCAGATCCGACAATGGCGGAGAATTCACTTCAGGAGACTTCGAGAAGTTATGCGGTGATTCAGGGATTAAAAGGGAGTTAACTACTCCTTACAATCCACAACAGAATGGAGCTGCAGAAAGGAAGAATAGAACTATCATGGAAGCTGCAAGGGCAATGCTTCATGACCAAGATCTGCCTATGCACCTATGGGCAGAAGCAGCTAGAATAGCTGTATATGTGCAAAACAAAACACCTCACAAGATACTTGACAACAAGACACCAGAGGAAGTTTTCTCTGGTAAGAAACTTGAAGTTATCCATCTCATAATATTTGGTTGTCCAGTATACACACACATTCCAAAAGAAAAGAGGACAAAGCTAGATCCTTCAGGAAAGAAGGGCATCTTTATGGGTTACAGTGAAAGCTCGAAGGCTTACAAAATCTACTTTCCAGGGTTCAAGAAGATTGACATCAGCAGGGATGTGACTTTTGATGAAGACTCGGCATACATCAAATCCAGGAAGACACCTGTTGAAGACAATGAAGAACCAAGGGTAACTAGAATTCAAGACACCACTATGAACGAAGCAATTCCAGAAGAAGATCGTGAAATTGAAGATCCACAAGAACCTGTAGATCCACCCCGTGAGAAGAACTCTCTCAATAGGAAACCTGCATGGGCTAGAGAGCTAATCCAAGATGCAGAAAGGTATGGCATTCCAGAAGAGGAACACAGAGAAAGGAAAAGGACAAGGTCACACACCAGCTATGTTGCCTTGCTCTGTGACATTATGAATAAAGAACCTTCCAGTTATGAAGAAGTTGCGGAAAAGAAAGAATGGAAGGATGCCATTGTCAAGGAGTACCAGTCGATCATGAAGAATGATGTTTGGGATGTGATCCCAAGACCATAATGGAAGTCTGTTGTGAATTCCAAGTGGATCTATAACATCAAGCATGCTGCAGATGGTAGCATAGAGAAATACAAGGCGAGGTTTGTAGCTCGTGGCTTCTCCCAGAAAGAGGGGATAGATTATGAAGAGACTTTTGCTCCTATAGCCAGATACACTTCCATCAGAACAGTACTTGTTCTGGCTGTAGTGATGAAATGGAAGATACACCATATGGATGTCAAGACAACTTTCTTGAATGGTGTAGTCGAAGAGGAAGTGTATGTGGAGCAACCACTCGGTTTTGAGACACATGACAGGGAGTCATATGTGTGCAGGTTGAAGAAAGCCTTGTATGGCTTGAAGCAAGCTCCTAGAACTTGGTATGGGAGGATAGACATCTTTCTATCCAGTTTGGGCTTTACCAAGAGTAAAGCGGATTCCAACCTTTACTATAAGGTTGAGGAAGGAAATCCAGTGATACTACTATTGTACGTGGATGACCTATTTTTTATAGGTGAGGATAGATTGATTGTCGACACGAAGATTAAGCTTGCTGCCGAGTTTGAGATGAAGGACTTGGGGATGATGCACTACTTTCTAGGTATGGAGGTGTGGCAGAGTGCAGATGGAATATTCCTTGGACAAGGGAAGTATGCAATAGAGATCCTGAAGCGATTTTGGATGATGGACTGCAAGGCCATGGCCACACCTATGGAATCAAACCTGAAGCTTCTGTGTGATGCTTCTTCTGAGACAGTTGATTTCACGATGTATCGTCAGATGATTGGGTCCTTGATGTACCTGATGAACAGGAGACCAGATATTTGCTTTGCGGTGAACACATTAAGCCAGTTCTTGACGAATCCTAGACATGTTCACTTGATTGTTGTAAAGCATATTCTGAGGTACCTAAAGGGTACAGTTGATTATGAGATCAAGTAAGATGTGAATCAAAAGTTTAACCTGGAGGGTTATGTTGCTGCAAATAGGAAGAGCAATTCGGGGTGCTGCTTCAATATGGGATCAAGTGTGATCTCTTGGTTTAGCAGGAAGCAGTCCTGCGTAGCACTGAGTACAACCGAAGCAGAGTATGTCGCAGCTTGTTCGGCCAGTTGTGAGGTAGTATGGATTAGGAAGCTACTGTCTGA
The DNA here is from genome assembly GCA_027924585.1 of Larix kaempferi. Taxonomy (NCBI): domain Eukaryota; kingdom Viridiplantae; phylum Streptophyta; class Pinopsida; order Pinales; family Pinaceae; genus Larix; species Larix kaempferi. The sequence continues at coordinate 1,984,828 of BSBM01001018.1, forward strand.
GTTATTTCATCTCCCGTTGGATGCTACCTGTATCTTCTGTGACAACCAGAGTTGTGTGAAGTTGTCTGAGAACCCGATGTTCCATGATAGGTCAAAGCACATCGAGATCAAATATCACTATATCAGGGATATGGTGCAGAGAGGAGCAGTGAAGCTCCTGTATGTTGTGACAGATGAACAGGTTGTAGATGTGTTGACTAAACCACTAGCTAGAGTGAAGTTTGAGTACTTCAGAGAGAGGCTTGGTGTTCTTTAGATAAAAGATACTTCGAGGAAGAAGTGATGCGACACATTTGCTGGAGCCATTCGAAGCATGGTGGTAGGAGGATCCTTCCCATGGCTATGGATGTAAGTGTTGTGTGATGAGCAATAGTACGATGCTCCAGATGATATGCATCAGGACGATGATGTGATGATGATCAGGATGATCATGCGATGATGATATGCATCAGGACGATGCAGTGATGATCAGGATGATCATGTATGATGAGTATCAGGATGATGCTCCAGATGATGTACGGTATGATGATGATCAGGTTGATCATTAGCATCAGGATGATGCTCCGTGCGAGGATGATTAGGTGGATCATGAGTTTTAGGATGATACTTAGAGGTTGAGGATATGTGGCAGGTTGTGTAGGTAGCATAGAAAAGATCATGGGAGATACTATAGTCTGTGCGAGGATGCTCTTCGAGGTTTTGCTACATGTAGCATGTAAAAGATCCTGGGAGATCTGATAGGTTGAGCTATGTGCTCGTAATCAGTCCTAGGATGCTCTTTCGATGTTTTGCTAGGGAGGCATGTAATCAGTCCTGGAGATCCGATAGGTTTAGCTGTGTGCTCGTAATAAGTCCCAAGATGCTCTTTAGAGATCTTGTCGGTCGTGCTTAGGCACGTAAAATGTTCCTGGGGTAACTCTTTAAAGGTTTTGCCTATTCACATGTAATCAGTCCTGGAGATCCAATATGTTGAGCTATGTGCTCGTAATAAGTCCTAGGATGCTCTTTAGAGATCTTTTCGGTCGTGATTAGGCACATAAAATGTTCCTGGGGTAACTCTTTAAAGGTTTTGTGAAAGGGATGCATATAATTCCTGGGAAATCTTACCGATCGTGCTGAGGCACATAAAATGTTCCTGGGATGCTCTTGTCAGGCTTTGCATATGCACATAATTAATCCTGAGATACCACCTCTATCAGACCACTCGCAGAGATGATGAAGACCTACAGGAGGCTAGGCCTACATCCAGCATGAAAAAGGGATGGCTCTGTAGAAATTCCTATGACGAGAAGAATTCAGAGATAGCCCAATGATCGAGATGTCGAGTACAGTAGTAGTGATGATGATGATGCTCCATGATCCAGTGACGATGATCCAGCTCCAGAATTGAAGACTTGCGCCAATATGTATTGATGACCTGTGTAGAAAGAATACCTTCCTAGTTAAGAGGGAGTGTTGATGTATTTGTAACTTCAGAAGATATTCACTTGTATATTACATTTGTACTTTATTGTATATCCAACAGAGATGTTTTATTCCTCTGATTGGAAGTGTTGTCATTTGTATTTGCAAGTGTCGCAAGTTACATTGTAAGTGTTGTCATTTGTTTTGATGGGTTATTAGACCACCAGTGTAGGGTCGACCCTAGTTAGGTCATGTGGTTGGGTTATTGGGCTTCCTTAGGAAGTCGGCCCTGTTGGATTATTGGCAGGTCAAGTCAATGTATAAATAAAGGGTGTGCCTCTCTCATTCTATTCATTCACTCACTTCTCAAGCTCGCATAGCTAAGAGAGAAAGTGGCGCACAAGTGGAGGAGGAGGAGTATCTACTAGAGACATATCTTTGGGTTTGATCCTTGTGATGTTTGTATTGGGGCTTATTCTATCTCTGAGGAAGTTGCGGGGTTTTTCACCTTCTTGGTTTTCCCCGAGGAAACTCTGTGTCTGTTGTGTGCTTGTGTTATTGTGTTTATGATTGATATGTTGTACATGTTATTCTCTTAGTATGATCGTGAATGATAATGGAATGAAATTATCGAAAAATTAACACGAACCACCATGGTTCTTCTCCACCCTCACCACAGGCTGGAAACATCACCACCAAGTCACCTACTCCTGCTCCCACCGAGGAAGTGAATTTTGTTCAATCAGCTTCACCTCAGAAGTTCGGTGGCAAGAAGAAAAACAAAGGTAAACCCAAGAAATCTTCCAACCAGTAAGAGCACAAGAACCCCCCGGAAGACACGAAACAGAAACGGAAGCTAAAGTATCCTTGTTTACTGTGTGGTGGTGACCATTTCTCCAAAGAATGTCCCCATCGAGACAAAGTGTAGAAGTTTCTTAAGGGAAACCCCACACCCACAGTTCTCAATGATCCCTTCCCCACTCAAAATCAACAAATGATTACTCAACCCTCTAATTCTCAAGGGGAAACACCATCCAGCACGCATGTTCTCATGATGCGTAGTGAGACGGTTAACCTGAATACACGATCGCGTTCATACGACTCAGTCCCTGTGAAGGAACCCGTTAGAAGTAATACTGAAAAAACTTCCACCTCTATTCCAGACATTACCGTACCACCAACTTCTCTCATCATTGAGAAGCCTTCATTAGAGTCAGTGTTGTGTCCGCCTAGGAGCACGATTCGAAAATCAGTTTTTAATCCTAATGCTCGGGCAACTCAGAACTACAACATTGTAGAGGACTTGGCACAAGCCCCTTGTTCCATGTTGATGCTAGAGGTCTTGCAGAATTGTCCCAACCAACGCAAGACTCTTCTTGTTGCCATTGGCGCGGTAGATCCGAATTCCTCGAATACAATCATGTTTAGGCTTGAGTACTTCAAACTGAGGCTTTCCCACCAGCGGATTTCCAAATTGCCACGAAGGTTGCTGGGAAGACAATCCATCGTACTGTACTAGACGAAGGTGCTTCTACCTCGGCCATGTCGTTATCTTGTTGGAGATCCATTGGTTCTCTTGAGTTAAACCGTTCTCCTACTACCCTGAAAGCATTCGACGGCCATGGCTTTCAACCCCATGGGCTATTACAAGCCTTAGCAGTAGAGTTGGGGGGTAATACTGTAACCATTAATGTGGAAGTGGTCACAGCCCCTTTGGATTGTAATCTCTTACTTGGTCATAATTGGTTTTATGCCATGATTGTGGTCTCATCATCTGTCTTCCGCATTGTGCAATTCCCCCATCAAGGTCGAATTATCACCGTAGACCAATTGGAATTCTGTACACCAAACACCGCTACTCACCCTGGCAATAATGTCCGCTTGCTAGGACAATATTCGTAATTATATGAGAGCGTGGGGGTCGGCCTCATAAAATATTCATCTCTTATGGGTGTCTTTCCAACCTCGGATCCCCCTAACCATGTTGCCACGGTGAACATGATCTCCTCCATGATTCCATCTTTTTCCAACTCCACCGATCCATGGCTTGTACCCGATGAGGCCACCATGCATCTAATTGGAGACACGATGCCTCTCTCACCAGCTGAATCTATTTATGAGGCTATCCAGTCAGCCCCTGAGGACCACTTAACTGTGGCCTCTACATCTTGTTCTCTACAATGGATGTCATCCTTACCACATCCTCTGCTCCTGACTTTTCATTCCTATGAGTCCATTATGGATATTTTGAGCGCAGATGACCCCTCGTGGGAAGACCTTCACCATCGATCGTCTTTCCTACCCCCATTAGATTCTGTGGAGAACAACATCACAACCATTTTCATACTAGATGTCTATCCTTACCCCTAGTCACCGATCCTCACTTGTCATACAGTCATGGAGGGAAACTTGGCAAACATCGAGCCCACCATTCCGATTGAAATCTCGGTTACCCCTGGTGTCGTGGAGCATATTCGTTTAGGCCTGAACTGTTCTCCTAAAGAGATCACCACGTTCACGTCCTTATTTAAACAATTCCATGACGTGTTCGCTTGGACCTACGAGGATATGCATGGGATAGATCTTGCCATTCACGTGAGATTAAAACCTTTCCCGATGCTAAACCAGTTCTCCAAAAGTTACGACCAGAACACCCTCGAAAAACTGCGGCAATTAAAGCAGGGATTGAAAATCTCTTGAAGGTCAGCTTTATCTACCTTGTTCCTTTAACAGAATGGGTCTCCAATTTTGTCCCTGTGGCTATCAAGCGGGGTACCAGCCGATTCTTTGTCAATTATAGGGACCTGAACAAGGCTTGTCCTAAGGACAAATACCCTACTCCCTTCATCGATCAGATCATTGACAATTGTGCCGGAAGTGTCATCTTCTCATCCATGGATGGATTTTTCGGCTACAACCAGATTGAGATCCACCCTGCCGACCAACATAAGACTACTTTCTGCCCTTGAGGTACATTTGCTTATCACAAACTCCCTTTTGGTCTTAAAAATGTTGGTGCTACATTCCAGTGGGTCATGTCGTATGCTTTTCATGACGTGAAGGACTTTGTGAGCCCTATCTTGATGATCTCCCTGCTCATTCGCAGCATTGTGAGTTCCACATCGACCACCTGATGGTTGTATTCCTCAGATGCAGGCGGTATAACATCCGTCTGAATCCTCACAAGTGTATTTTCTGCGTCGAGTTTGGATGCCTCCTGGGTTTTATCGTTTCAAAATATGGGATCCGCATTGATCCCTTGAAGGTGGAAGCCACTGTCGCTCTCCCACCTCCTTCTGACATTACGGAACTACAAAGTTTGCAAGGGAAGGCAACTTACCTACGGTGTTTTGTATGTAATTTCGCTCAGAAGACACAGGGTTATATGAGATTACTGAAGAAGGACGTCCCATTCATATGGGACGACCAAGCGCAACAATCCTTCAACAGTTTGAAACATGCCATTACCCACGCCCCTGTACTCCAACCGCCTAATTACTACAAATATTACATCCTTTATCTTGTCGCTTCTGCCACCACAATCGCCATGGTATTGGTCCAGGAGGACAACAACACCCAGGAACATGTGATCTATTACCTCAGTAAGGGTCTTATTGACTCTGAAACTCGTTACTCACATGTCGAGAAACTCGCTCTCACGGTAGTCATTACCATCCAAAAGTTTCGTCATTATATTTTACTCCGCACCACTACTATTATTGCTGACTCGAACCCCATGTACCACGTTCTGACACGTCAAGTGCTTGAGGGAAAGTATTCACGTTGGATCGTGATACTTTAGGAATTCAATATCCTCTTCGAGAAGGCCAAGTCAAAGAAATATTTGGTATTTGCAGAGCTCATTTGTGATCTTACCCGTGTTGATTCAGGATCTGGTCCCAACGATTCTCTTCCAGACGAGTCGTTGTTTCTGATCAACATGTCAGACCCATGGTATGGAGATATTACCTTATATCTTCAAACCCAACGGTCCAACCCCCAACTGTCTCGTGACAACCGTCGTTGTATACGCCACCATGCCAAGTATTACTTTATCATCAGTGATACCTTGTATCGTCATGGTGTTGATTCCATTCTTCGGCGTTGTCTAACACACGAGGAGGCTGAACATGTCCTGAATGACTGTCACGCTGGGGCTTGTGGCGGTTATCTTTCTGGGATGGCTACAGCCCAGAAAAATACTACGCGCAGGATACTACTGGCCTTCGATCTTCAAGGAATGTATTGAGGTCATTAAGAAGTGTCCTCCATGCCAGTACTTTCAATCAAAAAAGCGCTCCCATCCAGCCCCTTTACACTCGATTGTTGCCGTCGGCCCCTTTGCTAAATGGGGCATAGATTTCATGCACTGTAAGCCTACCTCAGCTGGGGGGGCATGGTTATGTCATAGTAGCCATAGATTACTTTACTAAATGGGCCGAGGCTATGCCTACGTACAAAGAGGACAACAAAACCGTTGCACTCTTCATGTTTAATCATGTCATTGCATGGTTCGGAGTTCCACAAGCCATAGTCACCGATCATGGATCTCACTTCCAGAACCATATGGTAGATGAATTGAGTGCCAGACTGGGTTTTCTCCATGAAAACTCAACCCCTTACTACCCACAGTCCAATGGACAAGTAGAGGCCATTAATAAGGTCTTGAAAACCATGATCCAATGCATGGTGGATACACACAAATCAAACTGGCATAACATGCGCTTTTCTGCACTATGGGCATACCGGACCTCCGTTAAGACTGCCACTAGATTCACACCGTTCCAATTAGTTTATGGATCTAAGGCACTCCTACCAATAGAGTGCAAGATTCCATCTCTCAAACTCGCAGTTGAGCTTCTCCCGAACACCACTGCCGAGGAAGAACGCTTCCTTCACCTAGCAAAACTCAACGAGACCCGCCGCGATGCTGCTCTTGCCAACGAGGCACATAAGAAACCATCAAAGATCAGTATGATAGGTCGGTTAAACCTTGTGTCTTCAACGAGGGTGATTTGGTCCTCACATATGACCAAAAGCATGATAAGCTAGGGACAGGTAAGCTTGAGTCCATGTGGCATGGGCCATACATCGTAAAATGTGTTCTGGATAAGGGAGCATACAAACTAGAGGATTATGATGGAATATCTCTGGGAGAGCCTCGCAATGGGCTCTACCTGAAGAGGTACTATGCCTGAGTCTTTCACGCATAAGTATCTTGTATTACTGTACATGGTGTGTGTTTTGTGTGGTGTGACGCTTTGTTTTCGTGTGTCAAGATCTTGTTTCTCTATTTATACCATGTTATGTCTCCATGTGTAGATGGAAACCGGCTTTGGATTCACAAATGGCACCAGTCGGCATACCCATGACCTTGATTGGGAAGCCTGGGAACTTTATTCCCCTACCGGCGAGCTCATCAGATCAGGAGGAAATTTTCTAGGATACGCAACCAATAATGCCGCGGAATATCATGTAGTGATTGGGACCCTAACCAACGCTCTTTCCTTGGGTATGAGCCACATTGTTATCCATCTGGATTCACAACTAGTGGTTTCTCATCTAAACCGGATCTACGCTATCCGCGACCCCACTCTTCTTTGTATTTTCGACGAGTTTGTCTCCTGGAAAGGTGAATCTGTTCAATACCTGCACATTCCACTAGACATGAACAATGTTGCCGATGCTATGGCAAATTTTATTCTAGATTAGTACATTGCACACACATAAGATATCCATAAGATACAAAAACATACATAACATGTAAATTATCCATTATATAAGCAAAACATGTATACAAGATCCCATTAATCACCAATAGAACACAATATGTACAAAAACCGCCAATAGTGTCTGTATATATAAAATCGGTACAAAGTACAAAAATGATAGTGTTGATACAAAAATCTGAAGCATGCAAGCTTTCAATAAGAGTCCTCTCTACAAAATCTGAAGCTCATAAGCTTTCAGTGTATACATATAAGCTATGAGCCTAATCCCTAGGATGTTCATGATAGCAGACCACGGTCCTTGCCACTTTCTGGAGCAGTGTTCCAAAATGCAAAGATACCCCAACCATCAATCATTGGTAGCGACGGGGTAGGTCTTAGACACTTGGCTATGGGATGTCCAAAGTCATCCTGCGGAGGTTATCCTCTACCTCCTCCATCTCCTCGATGGCATCTCGGGCCGTGGGGCCCATCTTTGGTACCTCCCCTCTCTGCGCAAGAAGAGAGACTCCAAGCGGTCGCATCGGACCCACATCTGCATGAAACAAGTAGAATTCATCAGCACTACTCCAAAAAAATTATAAATACATAAAATGAAAAAACACAAGCAATAGTTGTTCTTACCGATATCGCCCCACTGCACTCCCTCGGGGAAGCACCAGGTTAGGGTCCCCTCTAAAGTTCGTCCCATCATACGGGTAGTCCTCCACCATGAGGAGATGTCCCCTCAGCTATGTGAAGAAACCTGTGTTGAAGCTAATAATAGGACCCCCGCCACCATGGCGGGCCATCACCTCGGACCACCTAGTCATTTGATGATATCGAGCATCTCGATCCTCAAGATCTACCTGTGGGTGTAAGTGCAGCACCCACTCCAGCATGAAATATATCACCACTGAACCGTAACCAAATTGCTTTAGCACCCCGCGCTGGCATTTGGTCAGCTGATCCCGTAGACTAGTGAGGAGCCCCTCACACCAGTTGAATACAGTTGGAGCCATACACTCCTCAGCATACATCATCTGCGATTTGCTCGCCATATGAGCAGATCGGCTACCAGCCACCCTCACGATGGTAAAGAGTATAGTACAAAGAGCTCGGTCTCGGGCATCCTTGATGGGAATATTCCCACCAGTCATCTGAGTACCTGGAGTACACCATTGATCAATCATGTCCTCCACAGTGCGGTCACCCCCTCGTGATCCAGTCAGGGACACAAGGTTTCCCCGTCGGGACAACCCTGTCAAAAAGTAGATGTCCTCAACATCTATACTCAAAGTGTGCTAACCAATAAGAAAGTGTTATTGTACCGGGTCCCAACGTTGGACCAAATATGACAACGGTACTTGGGACCTCATGCCCGACACTCGGAATTACTTGAGAAAACCACAATTCCTCAATGTGGCTATACATTGAGGATCATTTTTTTGCTTGAGCATCATCGAGCTCGTGCTCGCCTTCTCGCCACTCGAGGACCATTTTGGTCGCAGTAATCCTGTCCAAAGGGCCAACAAAACATCTTTAGAACCTTCCTCACCCATCAAAAAACTTTTTCTTTGGTTGGGTTTTGAGTTTGTTATGTGGGTTTGCACTAGCGCAAACCATCCTTTCGGACAGGGCGCCGTCAACGCAGAACACCCTTTCGGGTTTTGCGTCGACGCATGCACGGTGCAGTTCCCGAAAGGGCGGATTGCGTCGGCCCATGAGCGCAAATCCCCCACATATCAAGCCCAAAACTCAATAAAATGAAAGAAAAACAAAAATGTAATCCACTAGAAAGTTAAATGGATGAGTTTAGGGTTACTTGTCACTGACGGCACCCGAAACGGTCAATCACAGCTCTTGGAATCGGCAAAGGAAAAACGGCTCCAAACGGCACTTCTCACCTCTCCAATTTGGTAAAAAACAAATAGTAATTGTTTTTACTATTTACCCCTTTTTATATTAAAAAAATAGCATATTCCTTTTTTAATTTATTCCGTTGTGGGTTATTTTGCTATATTTGGAATTATTTATACTCGGTTAATCATTTTGACCTAGTTTTGAAGCTTGCAGGTGAAGTTAAGTACCTCATCGATGTTGTTTTTCGTGGTTTTGGTCATTTCACGCGTATTTTCAGGTATGAACAACTCGTTGAGCGTCTTTTTGTCATTATTTCACTCGTTAAATTCAATTATTAATGACGTCGAGGTAACTCTTTGTTCTTTCTCGTGCTCGTAAAACGATGAGAATAAGTCACCGAGTTATAGTTTATCACTTTTTTCGAGCTCGTTAAACTCTCACGAAAAGGAACCCCTTGGAGTCTTTCTTTAAGCTCTTTTCAGGCTCTCGAAATACGAAAAGATCGCCAAGCAAACTTGATGCGTTCACGCTTGTAAAAGTATTTGAATGATCGTCTTTATGGTGGTAGTTTACCCCTTTTTTGGTCGAAGAGGTACTATTTACGAAAAAGGAATGCTCCAGCCAATCATGACTAGAAGAGTCCTCTCTCGCGTTGTTTTACCCTTTTCTGGGCGGAGAGGCTAACTTTACGAAAAAGGACCTTTGGAGTCTTCTTTAGTTCTTTTCAGACTCTCTAAATATGAAAATGACGTCGAGTTTACCTTCTATGGACTCGTTAAAATTTAACATTAAAGGGCCCGTCATGGGATGAACCCCTCCTCTCCTAGGTTCGTAAAACATTTGAGATTGGACTCATCCATGGGATGAGCTATACCGAGCATCTGTTTACCCTCCTCAAGCTTGTTAAAAAACAAGAGAGGCACTCATAAATCATGATGGGGAAAAAGGGAATATTTTATGTTACACTTTAATTTACGGCAGTACATAGTTACTCTTGAACATGGCACTCATTTGCATTCGCATTCAATACTTGGGTAATATGTTTGTCCTCGAGTCCTACTGATTATGTGAGTTATGTCACTCCTTTGGGTCATCCAAGGAATGTTTCCATTATCAGTTGCATTGGGGGTCAGTGTCATTCTCGTCATGTCAATACTGCCAAGTCATGCCATGCCTATGTTCAAGAGATGTTTGTTACTCATCATCTGCAGTCAGTACACCTTCCATTATGTCAGTCTACCCTGAGTCAGTATTGCACATTACTCTACCGTTCGATCTACTCCAAACATCTGTTATCGAGTTTTGTGTCGTTGATGGGGGATTCATTATGGACCTCCTTCGACGGGTTCATCCTTGTCGACTTCAACACATTATCCAGGGATTGAATCTAGAAACCAATCGAGTACCTTGGGCCTTCATGCCTTAATGGCAGGTTACCTCGCTTTCAACATGAGTTTACATCATTGGCTCTTGATTGGAAGATTTCATCAAGTGTTCAACCTCAACTCATTTATTCACGCTCGATGATATGTCCTACGATACCTTGGGGATCATTGACATCAATGGTGATTCCCCTCGTAGTTGTTAACAGTATACATCAATGACTGGTAATCAATTGGTTTCTACTATGTTTGACTCCAAAACATTGTAATCACATGGATAGATTCGTATCATTGCGGGTTCGACTTGAAGACCCTGGGGAAAATCATATCCTACCCAGGTGTCGATGGAGATTGTTTGGGTCGTTTTACATGGATCCACTTTGTAATGGTCATGGTTGTGTTATTATCTCATCATGGATCTACGATTATGTCTAGTAGCCATGATTGTGTTCAATCAGTCTTTACTACCATGGATCTGCAATGTATTGGTCGGAAGCCATGTTGTGCGTCATATGATACTGGTATCTTAGAGTCAGTTGTACTGTAGCGGCATATTCCAGCCAGCAAGTCCTTGCCATCCATCTTTCAAAGCATTTCACCTGTCTTATTATGTCAGCTTCATGCTTTGGGGGGAATTCTGTTACACCTAAATCTTGTCATCGTGAGACCCTTGTCAACTCAATGCCTTAATCCATGAAGTTTCCCTGATCAAGAAGTCATTTAGAGCAAGTTGTTTCCCTTTATTCACAATGTCTAGTTGGGTCAACGCAGGTTGTCTTCTAACAATGAGTGCCCAACTAGGTTAGGCGCAAACTGTATTCATGTAGACTGCATCGGTGGCTCTGGTTTCCTTTGTGCAGACTGCGCTTCCCCTTTCAGGCGCAGGTTTCCCTCATGCAGCTTGCACTGGGGTTGGTTAATTTGGATAAAGGTGGATTTCGAGCGATTTCTAGGAGTTGGATGAGGTGGATCCCTATCCCTAACTCCTAGGTGAGTTGTCCTACGGCTCCCTAACCTCAAGGGAGTATCCCTTAGTCCTCTCCCCATGATCCTCAACCTACTATATCCACTTGGTCCCATAAATACAAAGATCCTCTCCATTCCAAAGGGAGGAAGTCTATAGCACTTACATGCTGGTGGAATTAGCCTAGGTGATCCCTATCCATCTCTTGGGAGGCATACATTTCCTTTGGAGGCATTGGCTTGGCTTGTTGGAGGAAGATTGTAGCATTAAGGCTTGGGTTGTAATCATCACTCTACTACGTATTTCTCACTCTTTTTACAGTAATATAAACTCTTTCCATAAATGTCCTTGCGTTGATGATGTGTATAGTTTACTTCCTTAACTATTTACTTGGATTAGTTAGTGTTTAGATATGTTTTACTACTTGTTTTGTCTCTATATGCTTTGACAGGTCTTGCAGCTACGGATCCGACGACCGCGGAGCTTGGAGCAATAAAGAGAAGAAAGATCTACGAATTTGAAGGTAAGATATCTAAGTACCTTGATCTCTAATTGATCTAGGTAAGTAGCTTTATGTTCTGTCTCCATTTGTTCTAGATTCACTTAAACTAGATGATGAAGGACGTGGATGCCAGTGTGAAGAAGTATATCTAGAAGTTGCATCTAGTCTGAAGATGTGTGTTTAAGGATATATCGTGCATGATTAGTATGAAGAAGCATATAAGGAAGGAACATCATGTCGATCCAGTTCAAAGAATCACACAAGCAATGTATTCTACTACATGTGGTACCAGCGTAGAAGTCAAGCCACAAGTCATACTTACTCAAGATATCAGTCAAAGAATTGGTTGGACAAAGGTACATGCACAAGCAGCCAAGGAGTTGGTTAAGCAAAGATACAAGTGTGCAGGCATGTTGAAAGAAGATTCTGGAATGCAAGCATTGCTTGGTCAAGGATTAGGAGTGCGCAAGCAATAAGAAACAACCTAATACTGGATAGTCCTGAAAGCGTGCAAGTGTTGCTAATCAGAATATGCTTTCAGTTTGTAAAGGGAGCACAAGTTCCAAGAAATGGTAAAGTAGTTGAAGTGTATTTATGCACAAATCCCACAAGCAAATGATACAACAGGTGCGCAAGTCCCACACATGATGATACAGAAAGGTCGAAGTCCCACCAAGTATAAGTTCGTTTATGTGCAAAGCATTGATACAACAGTGCACAATACCCACAAGGGATGGTACGAAAAAGGTCAAAGACTCATCAAGTTGAAGAGCAAGGATGCGCACATACCTCAAAGCAATGGTACATCAAGAGCGCAATAAGTAAACCACTAAGGTGTAAGTCCCACCAAGTAGTGTATCGTGAATGCACAAGACCCACAAAGGATGACACATCAGTAGCGCATATGATGACATGTGGCAAAATCACAATCCGTGAAGTATGGAAGAAGGGATGCCACAACCAAATTGTGGACATACAATCTGTGCAAGACATGTATAAATAGAGATGCAAGTTGGAGATTTGAAGTAATCTCAATGGAAATATTGTAGAGCTTCAGTTGGAAAATATAGATTTATATTCGGGGCATCAAGGGCTCGAAGACATAACAACATGATCTAGCAAGGAGTCAAGCGCGCACAAACCGAGGAATGATACAGCTGATGGTGCGCAGAATGATGCTATAGATCTGTGACGGTTGCGCAAATACCAAAAGGTAAAACTATTGAAGTATGCGCAACTGCATGAATATTGAATGATCGAATTACAGATAAACAAACATATAGTCACAGATGTTGTAAGTAAGATAGAAGCGTAAAAACAGAACCGAAGTATATGAGGTGATGCATAGATGTCAAGATGATGCACGGAGACTGAAGTGAAGTGTGCAAAGTTGAGAAGTCCATTTGATGTGCAACGACAGAGCAACAGTAGGATCTAACAAGGGTGTCATGATGGGGATGATCTGAGACAAGTGCATTAAATCGAAAGGACGAATCATTTGATGCACAGGATGTCGCATATTATCTAAAAGATTGTGGCACTTAAACAAAACAAACACATCAGTAAGTACGTAGTTCCATCTATTATTGGTGCTTTATCTCATAGCAGTAAAGTAGCAATTGAAAGGACAGTATCAATTGGTGAGTGCAGTTGCGCAGTAGTAGATCGACAGAGCATATCTTGGCGTTGACTGCAAAATCATCCAGCACATAGTACATGAAGTAAGACATCAACAAAAGTGTAGAATTGAGAGGAATGAGAAGTCAAGTGATGTATGCAGCACAATGACAGTAATTTGTCGGCATACAAAGACAGTGCACAACAGAACTAATATCAGAAGATCATAAGTGTGCGCGGGTTAGAAGTTCAATAAGTCAAAATTACATCTTGTATATCTGGGCGGAAGGACGAGGCAAGGAGAAAGGGGGTTGTTCCCTCCTTCCAGTTGGTGTTGGAGAAACACGAGGATTTGGTGCTTCCTTCAGGTCGATGCCTGTAAAACCCGGGGGTTGGTGCCTCCTTCCAATTGGTGTTGGTAAACATACGAAGTTGGTGCTTCCTTGAATGTATTTTTTTCATTACAAAATAACATTCTGTGGTTTTCTCCCAATTGGGTTTCCACGTCAAATTTTGTGTGTTCTATGTTCTTTGTCTTGGTGCATATATGAATGATTTATTTATTTTTGATGCATAATTAACGATCAAAGATTAAGTTAAGTCTAATCTGTTAAAGAAGGTAAAAAATGTTGATAACTGCATTAATATTGATTCATCCCCCCTCTAAATATTAAATCAATTCCAACAATTGGTATCAGAGCGAGTGTCTTCAATAACAGATTAACATCTGGAATATAGATCATTGCGCAAATATGGAAAAACAGGAAGGTCTTTCCACTAACAGAGCACCAAGGTTTGATGGCACCAATTATATTTTCTGGAAGGTTCATAGTTTATCTACAATCATTAGGAGTAGATGTTTGGAAACCTATTATCGATGGTTATGATGTCCCAACAGTTGTGCTAGTTAATCCAGCGCAAAGGAGATTCTATGAAAGCAACGCAAGAGCCAGAAATGCTTTGCTATGTGGCTTGACAGGTGATGAATTCATCAAGGTTATGCACTACGCATCATCCAAGGAGGTTTGGGACAAACTTAGATGGTATTTATGAAGGCGGCGAAAAGGTAAAGATAGCAAAGCTACATAATTACTCTGGGAAATTTGAATCACTGAGAATGAAAGATGAAGAGAACTTTACATCTCACTTCTTAAGAGTACACAAGATAGTCAATGCTATCAAAAGTCTGGGGGTCACATTGAATGAGGAATCAGTGGTACAAAAGATATTAAAAACTTTGCCTCAAAGGTTTAATGCGAAGGTGTCTGTGTTATAATATCGAGCTAATCTTGAAGATCTGACAAAGGATGAGCTTCGTGAGATTTTGACTACATACAAGATGAGAACTGAGAAGGAGCCTCCCCTTAGAAAGGAAATCACTTTTAAAGCCACTGGGAAATATAAGCATGGTCATGACAAATATTGTTATGATGAGTCGAAAGATGAGGAATCAAACTTTGTAGAGAAGCTGAAAAGAGGACGAGGTAAGTTCAAGAACAAGTTTCCCTTAAAATGCTTTAGATGTGGAGGAGTAGGTCATTATGCCTCTAAGTGTCCTTTCAAGGAAATCGAAGACAGTGACAACGACGAGGAATCCAGATCATATGATCAAAAGACTGCGCGATCTCAACGCGAACTTGAAAGTAAAAGGAGGATTCCAAAACAGAGGAAGACTCTGACACAGAGGAAGGATGCAATGCATCTGAAGGAAGTGACTACAATGAAGAACCAAAGGAAGTACTTTTCATGGCTCACATAGTAGAAGAAAGCAACGATGAAAATAAGAAGAGTAGTTCGAAGAATACTCAAGTTGCACAAAGCAAGCCAAGGTCTCTAGATAAATACTTCTTCAGTGGATAATTCAAAACGCCTCCAAATTCAGTTACACCTTCAAAGTCCATTGAAGAGGTTAAGATTGATAGTCAATATGAAGAATATGAAGATACTGCAAACATTTACTGAGAAGATGAATTGATCAGTGCCCTAGATGAGTTGAAGAAGTCAAGGAAGAAGAATAAATCCTTGTAGGAACAATTGTCAAAGTATGAGGAATAAGACAAGCCATTTCAAGGGTCTCTTGATGCAAAAGTTCATGAAAAGGTAACCAACTATGAGATGCAACTTATTTGCGCGCAAGACAAGGTCAAAGTTCTTGAGGAAGATAAATTGGCATTGAAAGCTTCTCTGGAAGAATTGGCGCAAGGGCGGTCCCGACAAGGGGCCTCTTGCTTAACTATAACACACAACAACACACAAATGCTCACATAGTCTAGATGTGAACTGAATGCCAGAAGCTAGCTTCTATTACCTGAATCAAATTACAGGTTATAACGTCTAAATACAAAGCAACTAAACTAGTCGGCCTTAGCCTATTACAAAATACAGAAATGAGACTTTGTCTCTTAGTGTGTTCTCGGTTTTGTGCGATCTTCCTCCCTCTCACGGTCTCTGCTGAATGAAAGAATTCGTTGAGCTATGGATGAACGATCTATCCCTATCCTTTGATGATCGATCTAACTCCTTCTTGTGTGCCTTCACACTAGTCTTCTACTCTGCTCTGTTTCTGCTCCTGAGGTCACTCCGTTCCCCGAGGCATCCTTCCTCTCTGTCCGTCGAATTCTACTGATCTTGTAGACCTGCAGTTGTTAGCGCCCCTGGCCATGCTGCACAACCTCCTCCTGTGGTGACATATGGTGTGATTCCAACCACCTTCATAACTGCTCATAACTTCCTTGGAAACCACGAACGGCTACTAAGTACGTCGCCTTGACTTCTGCACTTCTCTCACTCTACTATAGTAGTTGGTCCCATCACCTGTCTCGACCATACTACACTTCGTCACCTTCGACCTTACTTGTCAACTTTACTTAGGTTCTACGGCTGCTAGTCTGCCCTGTCCTCCACTCTTGGATTTCGTCGCAACCCATCAGTGTCGTGGTTCGACAACATGTCGACCTTGGATGCCTCCGCTCTTCGCTTTTGTCATCTTTCGACATCATACTCGTCGAATCTCGACCTTTAACTCCTGTCGATTGCCTATCGACAATTTCTGCCTAACTATTTGGCCTCGACAGCCAATCTCCCTTTCGCACAAGTGGTCGTAGAAAATCCCCCTGGTCGACTTCTCCTGTTGATCAACTTTGACTGTTTCTCCTAGGCCCCGATGCTCCTGCATCCGACTCCCTAGGTGAAAAATAACCCGATTGCTCTGTTAGTCTCCTTTATTCTTCTTCAGAAATCCATGTCACCTCCTACAACTCATCATATCTCCATCGGACCAAATACTATTTCTTCCACGAACTTCGCGTGGGTCCGACTTCACATTCCTCTAACACTTTGGCGATTTCTTCTTTGTGTCGATTTGGAATTTGCACTGTCCAGTCAATGTTTAACACTTCCATGCTACTGCTGGTTGAACCTTCCTCATACTTGTACATATCTGAGACATTGAACGTGAGTGAAATGCTCAAGTCTTTCAGGAGCTCCAACACATAAGAATTATCCGAAATTTTCTTCAAGATCTTACATGGTCCAATCTTCTTTAGCTTCATCTTGTTATATGTTCCTGTCGGAAATCTCTCTTTCCTCAAGTGTGCATAGACTAAGTCTCCTTCGCTGAACGACTGTAGCCTCTTCTTCCTGTCGTCTCTCAACTTGTATGTCGCATTGCTCTTTTCAATGTGCTTGCACACATCTTCATGCACTTCTTTCATATGTTCTGCGAATGATTCTGCATCCGCACTCTTCCTTATTTATGTCGGTATCTCGACCAAATCTACCACTACATGTGGGATTCTGCCTTGAAAAATATGGAATGGGTTCATACTTGTCGACTGATTCACAGAGTTTTTATACACAAATTCTGTTTGCGCCAACACATTCTCCCACTGCTTGGGTCTGTCGGTCATCAAACATCTCAGAAGGTTTCCCAAACTTCTGTTTACCACCTCGGTCTGTCCACCAGTCTACGGATGGTACGCTAAACTAAACTACAACTTTGTGTCCAGTTTCTTCCATAGGGTTCTCCAAAAATGACCCATAAACTTGGTATCTCTGTTCGACGTTATACTCTTCGAAAACCCATGCAATTTGATTATCTCCTTGAAGAATAGTACAACAATTCTTGTGGCATCACTTGTCTTCCGACACGGAATAAAGTGTGCCATCTTCGAAAATTTGTCGACGACAACAAAGATTGAGTCGCTTCCCTGCTGCGTCTTTGGCAATCCTAGCACAAAATCCATGCTCAAGTGCTCCCATGGGGTATTCTGCACTGGTAATGGCGTATACAACCCCTTATTCTCACTTCTTCCCTTTGCCAACTGGAAAACTCAACACTGTCGTACCCACTTACCGACATCTGTCATCATTACTAGCTAATAATACTTTTCTTCAACCAACGCCTTGGTCTTGTCGATGCTAAAATGCCCTACTAATCCACCACTATGCGGTTCTCGGATTAGGCTCTCTCTTACGGATCCTATGGGAATACACAATTGTTGTCCCTTGAATAGGTATCCCTCCTGGATGAAATAATCCAAGTATAGAATTCTGTCGACACTCTATGGTTCCCAACTAGCCTTCCATGATTTCGTAAAATCTTCGTTGGTCTCATACTCTTTCTTCACCGACTCTATTCCTGTTTCCTGAACTATCGTCATGTTCAGCAATGCAACTCTTCGACTCAGTGCGTCGACAACCTTGTTCGACTTTCCTGACTTATGTCGCAACATGAAGGTATATCCCTACAGGAATTCAACCCATTTCATGTGTCGCTGGTTCAACTTCGACTGAGTATTCAAGTACCTGAGTGCTTGGTGATCTATGTACAACACAAATTCCTTGGGCAGCAAATAATGCCTCCACTTCTTCAATGCTTGGACAATAGCATAGAACTCCTGGTCGTAGACCAAATATTTCTGCTTCGCATCATCCAACTTCTCGCTGAAGAATGCAATTGGTCGGACCTCCTGGCTCAACACTGCTCTAATTGCCATCCCACTCGTGTCGCAATCGACTTGGAAAACTTTGTTGAAATTTGGGAGCGCTAACACTGGGCTCTCCGTCACTTTCTACTTCAACTTGTCGAAAGCTTTTTGGGCAACTTTTGTCCACTTAAACTCCCCTTTTCTCATGCACTATGTCGAAGGTGCACATATCCGATTGAATCCTCTGATGAACTTCCTATAGAAACTAGCAAGTCCATGGAAACTTCGCACTCTTGTCGTGCTTGTTGGTTTCGGCCAATCCAATATAGCCTTCACCTTCTCTGGGTCCATCACTGATCCTTTACCCAAGATTACAAATCCCAAGTACACCAGTTCTTCCTTCATGAAGAAACATTTTTGTAGGTTCACCATCAGCTTCTCTTCCTGCAACTTCCGCAACACTTGTCGAATGTGCTCCAAATGTTTGACTTTGGTTCGACTGAATATCAAGATGTCGTCAAGGTACA
Organism: Larix kaempferi; assembly: GCA_027924585.1. Lineage (NCBI taxonomy): Eukaryota > Viridiplantae > Streptophyta > Pinopsida > Pinales > Pinaceae > Larix > Larix kaempferi. The sequence goes on from BSBM01001018.1 coordinate 2,003,723, forward strand.
CTACGACGAACTTTCCAAAGAATGGTTTCAGTATTTCATTCATCAACCTCATGAATGTACTAGGTGCATTAGTCAATCTGAATGGCATGACTAACCACTCATACAGCCCGTCCTTCGTTTTGAAGGTTGTTTTCCATTCATCTCCTTCTCTGACCCTGATCTGGTGATAACCACTTTTCAGGTCGATCTTGGTGAAGTATCTCGCTGTCACGTCCCCATTTTGGCCCTTGTAATATTTTGGGCTATAATGTAAATATTGTATGCATATTATGTATGATTCCTAGTGTGGAGCTCAAGGCCAAGGCCCCGCTAGTGAACGCTCGATCTAGAAGAGGCAAGTATTTGAAATTATGCTACCCATGTGCTAGTGAACCATGGGAATTATAAATATGCATCTTAATATAAATGCCCACAACTAGCTATGCAATGCAGCAAGAGATGGGGGCATGATGTTACAAGGAAATTGGGGGGGGGGAATATTCAAACTCTTGAGCCAATCAAGTCAAGCCAAGTGTCAATGAGAGAACCCATGAACCCTCAACTACCCATATTGACTTTTGTACTCAACCATTCATTTCTCCCAAGAGTTGGTTGAGGTAGTTAATGCCTTGGGGAATGGAGAGGTATGGCTGTCCAAATTCGAGTATGGGCAAGCCACCCTTCCTAGAATTTTGTGTTTGGCTTCTTGGCCAAGAAAAGAGCCATGAAATTGCCCCCAAGCCATTATTCACCCATCAGTTGTTCTCTCGCGAGTTTAGACCTCCCTAGGCGTTTTCCTCCATTGATTTCCTGTGTGTTCCTTCATTTTCCTAGCTAGGAAGGGCGTTTTTGTTGTGGCTAACAGTGGGGAAAGAGGGGAAATGATTTGGGGTTTTATTGAGGCCGTCTTGGCCCACTGAATGCTCATACATCTATGGGGAAATCGGTTTTCTTCCCTGGGGTTGATTCCCTCTCCCCATAATCCGTTTTTGGTGTGCCCACGTTTTGGGAAAAATCCATGTCCATCTAGTTCTAAGCCCCATTGTTGAAAATGTGTTCCCAATCCCATACCTGAGTTTTGTGTACAAGAGAGTGTTGGGGTTGAGATGGGTATCCATTGCTTTAGGTTGTGCTGTGCTTGAGGGTTCCCTTTTCCTTGTAGATATCATGCCCAACTCGGGGGTGGTCTCTAAGTGCTGAAAGAATACAGGCTGGGCAGAGACCTATGGTTGGGTGGAACGTTGTAGCGACATAGCTAGTTGTTTGGGACAGCATTACATCAAGATGAGTATTTTGTTGTGTTTTACTTCTGCAATGTTTAATTGATGATTATATTGATATGTTGTATGCATATAAAATGTGTGTGGATGATTTATTTATTTCCATTATGCATATTCAATTGAGTTGCATCTGCACACAATGGTTTTTTTATTGTATGGATCTAATGAATGGGTTGAGTTTTTATGAAAAGCCCCATAGATTAGCATCATGTTCCCTCCCTTGCCTTGGATAGATGGGTGGGTATGTGACACTCGCTCCACTCAAGCAATCCATCAAGTTATCCATCATGGGAAATGGAAATATGTACTTGATCGTGATCTTGTTGATAGCTCTGGAGTCGGTACACATCCTCCATTCTCCACCCTTCTTCGGTGCTAGTACTGCTGGTACCGCACACGGGCTCAGACTCTCTCTGATCAATCCTCTGTCCAACAACTCCTTGACTTGTCAATTGAGCTCCTGACCCTCTGTCAGAGTCATTCTATGTGGTGCCTTGTTTAGGAAATTCGATCCTGGAATCAAGTCGATCTGATGGGATATGCTTCTCGTCGGTGGCAATCCCGTCGGTGCTTCGTCGTCCACTATGCTTCGAAACTCGGTGAGGATCTCTTCGAATTTGGCCAAAATATTCTCCATTGTCGACCTCTCGACACATGGTCCCTTCAAAATGATGGCGAAACATACCGACTGTTTCTCCTCCTCTACGAGGAATTCCTTCCGTGAACACATCAACACTCACTTCTCCCAATAGTTGATTTTGCCCTGCTTGCAGTCAGCTTGGTCCTCCTGCTTCGGCTTCAACATCCTCTACATGCCATTTTTCCACATTGTGACTGTGTTGGCTCGACCATCATAGATCATCTTCTGATCATATTGCCATGGTCTCCCTAACAACATATGACATGCGTCCATTGGGATTACGTCGCACAGTACATTGTCTTCAATCTTTCCAACCTTAAAGTTTATTAGGCACTGTATAGTTACCTTGACATGATGTCCTTTCTGCAACCATGATATCTTGTATGGATTTGGGTGTTCTCGACATCTCAAACCCAACTTTTTGATGACCTCCGTCGACACAAGATTCTTTATAGTGCCACCATCGACAATGGTCTTCCAATACATGTCGTTGATCAACACTCTGGTTCGAAAGATAGCCTTTCACTTTGCCGGCTCCTTCTCGTCGCGTCGATCGTCCTGAACGTTCTCCTAACTATCATGGTTCGAACTTTTCTTCTATCATCCTCACTGTTGTCGGATGTCGATTCTGTCCTCTCGTCGACTTGCTCATCTCTTCGATGTCTGGGTTTCTACTCCTTTGTAGCATGTAGGTTCTCCGGGCATTCATATGCCTTGTGTATGAATCCTCTACACTTATAGCATACTACAACTGGTATGTTAGCTCCTTTTCTGTCGGCTGGACCACTTCGACCATACGCACCCCAACAGCGGGCCTCTCGATCATCTCATCGATTTTCCTGTGCTTTCTCTCTGGTTGTCCTTCATAGCTAACTGGTAGGCTTCACCGACCGCTTTGAACCTCAACAGGATCAACTCGTCCTATATGGCATATTTCAAGCCATTCACATATCTCGCGATAACTTCTTCTCCTTCGTCGATCATCTAAAGTCTATAGAATTCTTTTGTGTACTCCTTCACAATCATCTCTTTCTGTCGAAAGTTTTGCAACTTCCTGAACAAGGAAATCACATAGTCGTTAGGCAAGAACTTCCCTTTCAGCTTGGAAACCATCCTGTCCCAAGACTTGATCTTTTCCTTACCTTTATTGACTCTGTCAGCCTGTACATTGTCCCACCACAATGAGGCATGACCCTTCAACCTCATACATGTAGTTTTAACCCGTTTAGGATCCTCTATCTACTCTATGTCAAAGTATTTCTCCATTTCTTTGAACCAATCTATCAAGTCTTCTAGATCCAAACTTCATGAGTAGGTACGTACATCTATCTTTGTTCGACCTCTCATCTCTGTCAGAAGCTTGATGAGTTTATCTTCTGGTTCTTCTATTGCTTCTTCCCGGGCTTCCACTTCTTTGAATTCCTCATTGTCGTGTTCAAGTGCATCGGGAATACATCCACGCCTTTGACCTTCTCTGATCGCTGAGACCTCACTGGTCAAACTTCGCATTGTTTGCATGCACTTGTCGAACATTTCACGATCAACTTTGACTGCAGCGCGACGCGCTCTTCGTCATCGGACATTAACGCCTCTTTGAGCCATTTTCAACCGCAGCTGAAACTCCCACTCGTCCAATCGCAATCGGACTTCACAACTCGTGCACAACTCTACCCAACCGCAGTTGGAGTTGTCTACATACTCGCAGGCTCTTCTGACTATCTGGATTCAACTTCTCAACACTGGATTCTAACCAGCTCTGATACCAACTGGCACAAGTCAGGTTGGTATCGCTATCTCTCATGCTCAAAGGATGCTTCTGCTCTAATACCAACTGGCGCAAGGGTGGTCCCGACAAGGGGCCTCTTGCTTAACTATAACACACATGCTCACATATACTGGATGTGAATTGAATGCCAGAAGCTGGCTTCTATTACCTGAATCAAATTACAGGTTACAATGTCTAAATACAAAGCAACTAAACTAGTCAGCCTTATCCTGTTACAAAATACAGAAATGAGACTTTGTCTCTCAGTGTGTTCTCTGCTGTGTGTGATCTTCCTCCCTCTCACGGTCTCTGTTGAATGAAAGAACTCATTGAGCTATGGATGAACAATATGTCATGATCCTCTGATGACCGATCTGACTCCTTCTTCTGTGCCTCTGCACTAGTCTTCTACTCTGCTCTGTTGCTGCTCTCGAGGTCACTTCGTTCCCCGAGGCGTCCTTCCTCTCTATCTGTCGAATTCTACTGATCTTGTAGACCTGCAGTTGTCAGCGCCCCTGGCCATGCTGCACAACCTCCTCCTGTGGTGACATCTAGCGTGATTCCGACCACCTTCATAACTGCTCATAACTTCCTTAGCAACCACGAACGACTTTGTCCCGATCCTCTGATGACCGATCTGACTCCTTCTTATATGCCTTCGCACTAGTTTTCTATTATGCTCTGCTGCTACTCCCGAGGTCACTCCATTCCCCGAGGCGTCCTTCCTCTTTGTTTTCCGAATTCTATTGATCTTGCAGACCTGCAGTTGTCAGCACCCCTAGCCATACTACACAACCTCCTCCTGTGGTGACATCTGGCGTGATTCCAACCACCTTCATAACTGCTCATAACTTTCTTAGAAACCGTGAACGACTACTAAGTACGTCGCCTTGACTTATGCACTTCTCTGAATCTGCTAAAGTAGTCGGTCCCATCACCTGTCTCGACCATACTGCACTTCATCACCTTCGACCTTACTTGTCGGCTTTACTGAGGTTCTACGACTACCAATCTGCCCTGTCCTCCACGCTTGGATTTCACCGCAACCCGTTGGTGTCGTGGTTCGACAACATGTTGACCTTGGACGCCTCTGCTCTCCATTTCTGTCGTCTTTCGATATCATACTTGTCGACTCTCGACCGTTAACTCCTATCGATCGCCTATCGACAGTTTATGCCTGACTACTTGGCTTCAACAACCAATCTCCCTTTTGCACCAGTGGTCATCGAAAATTCCCCTGGTCGACTTCTCTTGTTGATCAACTTCGACTGTTTCTCCTAGGCCCCGATGCTCCTGCATCAAGAATTGGCGCAGAACATCATAATGTTGACAAGCCAACTTGAAGAAAAGGACTCAAGATATATCTCGTCTAGAAGACAAATTGTTCGAGATAAAGGGAAAGAAGCATGTCCAATATTTCATAGTGGTTTGCGCACATCAAGAAAGTAACCAGTCCGGTATTGATGATGAAATGAAGAGCAAGTTCAAGGACAACACGTCAATGCTGAACAAGATTTTGAAAGATTAAAGATCATCAGAAGACAAAACAGGTCTTGTTTATGTCAAGGTATCAAAGAAGGTCCGCGACAGAGAATGTTGCTCAAATCATGTTAAGTCCTTCATGTATGATAGCTCCTTCAACTCTATTCAATATATTAACCAAAGAAGGATCAATATGGTGAAGTGCGCAAGATGCAATCGTTTAGGCAATATTGTCAAACTATAAGATGCTATGCATGTAATGGTTTTGGACATAAGGCCATGTACTGTCGAAGAGCAATAAACTATCCATATGAATATTTATTGCACAAAGGCAATTGCATTCAAAAGGACTGCAGTGAAAAATCCCTGGTGCAGAATCGAAATAGAAGTGTTTACAACAAGGCTTGTAAGGAAATCTCCTCAGAAGTGCGCGGAAGATGCAAAAAATCCAGGTGCATCTAATGCAGGAAGTAATTGCTGCCTCTTTGGCTAATCCCACGAGGATTAAGTGAGACCCTTGAGTTCAACATGATGTATTATAAGGAATTCAAGGGGATGTTAGTTAGGTGTGTTGTTAGAATGTGTCTGTTGCAGAATTCATTCTGGTTGCATGAATTTTTATGTTAAGTTGGTGATGTCAGAAAAGTTTACATATACATGTATGCATTAAGTTGCTAATGAGTTATCTTGCAAGTGATACAATACATAACAAAGTATTTGTTTGAATTTAGTAATAAAGATGCAAAAAGAAAAATTGTTGCATGAAGAAACAAACATTGTTAAAAAACATGTGACTGGGCAAAATGGATCTTTTCATTAAATTCAAAAATGGGTATGATTACAAAATGAATATGTCAAGACTCAATGTTGAGGACGAAAATGGCATATACAAGAAGATGAGTATGTATGGAAAAATTGAAACATGCCAAGGCATTCTACAATCGCAGCTCGAGGTCAATTGTTGTGTTTGGCTGGTTCGTAAGATGAAGCTCCAAATCCATCGGTACCAGAGCACTACACTCTGAAGAAGGATGCACGGGAAGAAGCTGCAAAATTGCAGATGATGATGTTTCAGCTTGTTGAGTTCGAAGCAGGGACAATCCATCTAAGATCAGTTGTTGTCGATTCTCCAAATTGTCAACCCGACGACTCAAGCGGGTCAGTTGCTCAGAATGTCTGAGGTACATTTGTGACTGAGCATACTGGTATTGGTACTCATCATTTTCCATCCAACGTTACCATGCACCCATATCAACTCTCAGGCGTGTGAACTCAGTTTGTTGAGTTTGAACAACAAGGTGTACATTCTCAAGAGAATTGTTCATTCTGTAATAGAAGGAGGCCATCGAAAGGAAAGAAAATAACCAATGCGACATGGAAATGCAAAGGTGCTAATAGTGATGAACCAAGCATTGTTCATGAAACTCTTATAGAGTTGAATCGAAGATGTTCGCGTGGATTAAATTAATTTGATGAGGTATGCATTCAATATAGCACAAGCCGAAGAAGGTGGTAGAGTCGCCAAAACTAATTGCTGGAATTAATGAATTTTGAAAACAGTACAAAAAGGTGGAAATTCAATTCATTACACCATGCGATGGATAACGTTTCCCCAAAAGGTTTGAGTACGGAAGCGACACATCATATTTCCACATGAACTGCGTGTCATGTATGATTTTATGTCGAGTTGGATAATGAATGGATAAACGTGCCAAATCTTTGATTGTCATGGAAAGGGATGCGACGAGGCAAGGGGATAGCGCAGTAAATGCGACAGATGAAGCAATCCGGCGCATAAAGGATATTGCAAAACCAATAAAGGACTGATTTCGGCACTACGAAGTTGGCACGAAAGGATGTCTGTATGGATCACTACGCAAAGCATGATGAGGTGTTGTGACAAGAACATGAGATCAAGGAGTAATGTAACATATGTATCAGGAAAGCAATCAAAGATAATTATAAAGGGATATCACTACAGAATTACAACAAAGGAATGAAGCATGAAGACAGGGGGAGTCATCCCTGAAAAAAATTAAGGTAGAAGCCGACGCAAAGTAAAACAAAAGCATAACCTACATTGCGCAAGTAATGGTATCTCTTTGCCATTGATGTTAAAGGGGGAGAAATGCATGAAGCCGAGGCATGAAGATGCATGAAGTTGAGGCATGAAGATGTAGTTGGGAGAAATGCATGAAGCTGGATGAACATCAACAGAGAAGAACCAGCACAGAGACAATTGAAAAGATAGTATGAAGCTGATATAGCAGATGTGAAAGCGCGTAAAGAAGACTATTGAAGATACAACAAACGTGAAAGAGCGTGAAAAGAGGTAGCATGAAGCTCCATCGGACATGAAAGAGCGTGAAAAGAGGTAGCATGAAGCTCCAGCGGACATGAAAGAGTGTGAAGTAGATCACCTGGAGAATTTCCATGAAGATGAATGTACATATGGTCAGCATAGAAGTCAAGATCCCAAAGAACTCAGGGGGAGCACATACACAGAGGGGCATTGTGCTAAGTACAGATGAAGCATACAGTTCAAATAATATCATACACAACTTCATAAGGTGTTGACATCAATGCCAAAGGGGGAGATTGTTGAACTTTGGTTGTCATTGATGTCAACTAATGTCAAAGAGGATGTCAATTGATTCAGTTTGAGTCATTGATGTTAACTTATGTCAAAGTGGATACAACATTCCTATGTCAGCTTAAAGAAGTATATGGAAGCCACTTTGAAGAAGTATATGCGCAAGAGGGTGAAGGACATGGATTCCAGTGTGAAGAAGTATATCTAGAAGTTGCATCCAGTCTGAAGATGTGTGTTTAAGGATATATCATGCATGATCAATATGAAGAAGCACATAAGGAAGGAACACCAAGCAGTTCTAGTTCAAAGAAGCACATAAGCAATGTATCCCACTACATGTGGTACCAACACATAAGTCAAGTTCACCAAGTCATATTTACTCAAGGTAGCAGTCAAAGAATTGGTTGGACAAAGTTACATGTGCACAAGCAACTAAGGAGCTGGTTAAGCAAAGATACAAGTGTGCAAGCATGTTGAAAGAATATTATGGAATGCACAAGCATTGCTTGGTCAAGGATCGGGAGTGCACAAGCAATAAGAAGCAACCTATGACTAGACAATCCTGAAAGCATGCAAGTCTTGCCAATCAGAATATGCTTTCAGTTTGTAAAGGGCGCACAAGTTCCAAGTAAGGGTACAACAATTGAAGTGTATTTATGCGGCAAATCCCATAAGCAGATGATACAACAGGTGCGCAAGTCCCACGAGCAGATGATACAACAGGTGCACAAGTCCCACACATGATGATACATAAGGGTCGAAGTCCCACCAAGTAGAAGTTGGTTTATGTGCAAAGCATTGATACAACAGTGTGCAATACCCACAAGGGATGGTACGGCAACAGTCAAAGACTCATCAAGTTGAAGAGCAAGGATGCACACATACCTTAAAGCAATGGTACATCAAGAGCGCAAGAAGTACACCACTAAGTTGTAAGTCCCACCAAGTCGTGGATCATGAATGCGCAAGACCCATAAATGATGACATATCAACAGTGCATACGATGACATGTGGCAAAATCACAATCCATGAAGTATGCAAGAAGGGACGCCACAACCAACTTGTGGACATACAAAATGTACAGGACATGTATAAATAGAGATGCAAGTTGGAGATTTGAAGTAAGTAATGTAAACCCTAACTGTTAGGTTGGCTTAGAAAGATCCATAAAAGATTATTTTATAGTCAACTGGACAAGTTAGCCCTGTTGGGAAAAAGGTCAAGTGAATGATCAGTATAAATGAGGAGCTCACACTCCTCATTTGGTTACCTCACTTACTCATCAAGTTCGCACAAGTAGAGAGATAGAGTCATAAAGAGTAGCTGCTTTTGGAGTCTTCTTGTTTTGGGTTATTGCACGAGGGATATTATTGTACATTCTAACGAATCTATATAGAAGATTTTTGTCGGGTTTTTTCTGGACCATGATGGTTTTCCTAGGATAAATTATTGTGTATTATTGTCTATGCCCTGCTTGTTTATCTTTCAGTGATCCTTATTGTTATTGCACTTAAAATTCTAACATCCATGACCATGTATTGAGCATCCGACAGTCATAGTAGCTGCTTCTTTGTTAGTGCTCGCCCCAGAGCAACCTTGCACTTGATTGGAAACTTCTTTGCCAAGTCCCGAACCAGAAGGGGGAAGGTAATTGAATGCCCATCTTGCTTGCTATAACATCATTTTTTTTGTGCATCAGTCGACAGTCCATGTTATGCTCCTTTTAGGCCCGAGTAGGTTCCTCATCGTCGGCTTCTTTGTTCACGCGTTCCATCGAGACATGGGCCAAGAGACCCTTAAACACCTAATAGGTGACTGATACCTGGTCTTAAGTGGACATTCTTCCATAGGTGGTGCCAAGATCTTGCACCCATTCATCTAACTCCTCTCTGACCTCTTCCAGCTTGAGTTCCTTGAATTGTTCCCACATCCTCCTCTCAACTTGCTCAATTTCACCATGAATGGCTTGAGGAATTCGCTTCCGAAAGAAATGAGCATCTTGGATTGCCCTCTGTTGTTCGTGGGTCACTTTGAGAATTTTAGCTTCCCCCTTGTCCTTGGGACTTTTCCTAGCGAACTTCCCCTTGGTTTCCATTGCGAGCATCCAAGGGGGGGGCACTTTTCCTAGCCCACTCCCCCCTGTTTTCCTTTGTTTATAACCCACAAAAGATCTAGAAAGTCGAGGATACAGAGAACATTGCAAATAGGGAAGATCTTTCCCTCTGCATATATAGCCACACCATCAACCAGCTCCATAATTTCCCTGATCAATTCATTCACGTCCTCATTAAGTTGTAGGATTTGGCCTGCAATCTCGATATTCCTTCGTGTCATCTTAAGGACACCCATACACAGGTCAAGGACAAGATCGTATTACTTTTGCATCATGGTCCGCACGAGAACTAAGGTCTTCAATCAATTGAGTACTGTTTCCATTAATATCCACGATGTCATAGGGAGGTGGGTTATTAATGTTTCAGATGTCTATTGATCTTGTCATGTGGGGACCTAATCACAGCGTGTGGTCATGGGATGTGTCAACAACTCCCTCCGTAGAGGAAAGGGTGTCTTATATTGCTAGCTGGGAGCACCAAGTAGACCAAGCCTGATTCTCAAAGATTTCTAGTTGTCCGTCTCGGCCCCGATGTTTCTCCCTTTCTCCCACGTTGTCAAAGTGGTATACCACCTTATTTCCCTCTTGTATGACATAGACAAAGGTCTAGGCGTGGGGTCTTATGAGTAAGGTTTTCAACTTTTCCATCCTATATTCCAGCCTCCAACCGACCACCACCTTGGAAAGCATCTGTCCATTTTGCAACATATTCGCCATGTGGATGATGACCCTGGAGTCCCCCTCCATAATGGCGGGCTACCATCCTTCTCTAGCAACCAAATTGAGGACATAGATTAGTCCATCCAATTCTGCAGCATTATTTGTGTCGTTTCCGATGTATCTGAGAAAAACTTTCAGGATGTTAACCTAATGGTTCTGAACAACCTCGCCAAAACCCGTAGATCTCGGGTTCCCTCTCGAGGAACTGTCGAAGTTTAGCCTGAAAGCGCCCAATGAAGGGGGAGCCCAAAAGGTTGGGCTAGCAGGGGCAAGAGCATTGGAATTTCTAAGAGAAAGAATCATAGCTAATCGGGAAATTCCCCAATCATCAAGGATTCTTTTATCTGAGCCAACCAATTCCCAATCCTTATCATTCCACTTGCATATCTTGATTGATTCCTTGATGTGAAGTTTTACTTTGGTCCAGACATCCTCATAAGTTTATGTTTTTATCTTGAAACATGCGCTTATTGCGCTCCTTCTAGATTCCCCAAAGAAGGAACCCATGGAATATGAGCCAGGTACGATTGACAATGGGATTTCAGAAGGCCTTCGAATCCCATTCTCCAATCGAGCGGTCCAGACAGCCTCTGATTTTGTTAGAGCATTGAAAGATCTTTGCCCCTTTATCCTGGAGGGAGGAAGTAAAGGGACATTCATTAAGAAGGTGATCCATTGTTTCCTCCGCAACGACACATAAGGTGCATTGGGTAGGACCAAGCGTGCCTCGCTTCTAGAGATTTTCACCAGTGACGATTCTCCTATGCATGACTAACCATAGGAAGGTGGCAACTTTGGGCCAAATATTGTTCTTCCAGATATTTTTCCAGACTTCCTGGTCTCCTGTTGTCTTGTCCATAACTCATAGGCCTCCTTAATATCAAAAACCCCTTTTGTCGTGTGTCCCAATCTTAGTTTATCTATCCCACCTTGGGTTCCAATGCACCGCTCTTGGATAGTATCCCACAGTCTGGGCAACTCTTCTTTCGGGAATCTCTGGTCCCACCAATCTAGTGGTTTCCATTCACGGTACTCCCCCTCCCCCGTGTCCACCCACCATAATTGTTTGGCTTTTGTGAGTCCCATTTCCAAACATCTAGCTCGGCTTACCGAGGTGTCGAATTGAAGGGAAAGGTTAGGCATATGTTGCCATGAGTCTTGCCAAAAATTCATTGCTTCCTTATTCCTGATTTCCTAGAAGCCGTGATCTTGAATGATTTGCCTGCTATGGAGAGCAGTCTGTCAAATATGCGAGCCTGGTTTTTCTTCATCGAATTGAATTAGCTCCTATTTTGATCTATCTTGTGCATACTTAACATGCCATAGTTTTTCCCAAGGCTCTGAGGAATGGGTGACCCATCCCCACCAAATTTTGGCCCCCATAACTTCACTATTATTTTTCGGGTCTCTTAATCCCATACCTCCATGATATTTTGGCTTACATAGATTTTCCCAATTGAATAATGCCCATTTGTTTTTATCTGAGGATCCTTTCCATAAGTATTGGTGCTGGAGGTTCCTAATATCTTTCAGTACATCCTTAGGAGCAGCCATAACCGAGAAAAGGTAGATTGGCATAGCTTGGAGCACAGATTTGATGAGGGTAATCCTGCTCGCCAAGTTGAGAGGCCGAAGGATCCAATTTGAAAGTTTCCCTCTTATCCTATCCAACAAATCAGACCATGATACTTTCCTAATCACTCCTTCCACTAGAGGGCCACCTAAATATTTGGATGGAAGGGAGCTCCCTTGGAAGCCAAGAATGCATGTTATATTTCTCTGGGTGACTCTAGGAGAGTTGAAGGAAAAAAAATAGATTTTTCCTTATTGATCTCCAGACCTGAGGCCTTTGAAAAGAGGCTGAGACATTTTTTTGAATGCTCTCTCCTCCTGGACAGATGAGTGTCCCATGAGCATAGTGTTATCTACAAATTGTTGATGAGTTTGTCTATCAGCCCCTGTATGCACAATTAAAATACATATTACTTTAAGTTTTTAATATTCATTTAAAAAATACAAAGTACAACCATCAGTGTTAAAAGATTATAATAATAATAATTATTATTATTATAAAAAAAAACTATATTTCTATTTATATTAAAATGGTAAATACATTCATCATTCATGCATTGCACTTTTACATTTATAAATAATTTCAAAACTCCCAAAAAAATCGACTTCTACATGTAAGTACCAACTGTCAGTAGTTGAGCTTTCAGTCGGGATCCTCCCTGCTTATTAACAAAATTAGACCTCACAACTCATACTATAGTGCATTTCAACAAATTCTGAAACTGCCTGCAAAACATTTCTTTCTAAATCTTCACTTACATAAATGCCCTTACTACTCAACAAAGATTTTAAAATATGTTGTTCATAGCATATAAATGGCTCTTTTAAGACATCGCTTGTCTTCACCTGTCAGTAGCTGAGCTTGCAATTGGGATCCTCCCTACTTATAAACAAAAAATATACCTCATTGTTCATACTACAGTGCATTCCTACAAATTTTGAATCTGTCTACAAAACGTTTCATTCTAAACCTTCATTGACAGAACTGGTCGTGCCCTTACTGCTCGACAAAGATTTTAAAATATGTTGTTCAACGCATATAAATGGCTCTTTTAAGACACCACCTGCCTTCACCTACAAATATGATCTTTGATTCAGTTGCACAATAGCCATTTTCAAGGTTTTTGTTATTCATCATTCATTGTTGCTACCAAAATTGTTCTACTATTGATTTCTCAAAATGCAAAATATGATTCTATGCATGAGTTAGTTTCAATTTCTTGAAGGTATAATGTTCTAAGTTCCTTGGATAGTCCTAATTTTGACATCTGATTTGCATGTTGGTTTTGCTCCCTATAACCACGAGTAAATGTTATCTATTGGAATAGGCTTGCCACAAATTTGACCTCATTGGGAAGATTCTCAATGCTTAGATCTCCAATGTTTTGCATATTGTTTATCTAATTGATCACCAGGAGAGAGTCCCCATATATCTGTATAAACTTAGTTTCCTTTGAGATTCTGCCTACAGTATAGCTCGAAGAGCCAAGAGTTCTGCATGATTATTTGTTCCTTCTCCCAATATAGCCAATAATTGAATGAAATGATTCTCCCTAAGGAAAATCACACCCCCAATTCCTCCTCGATGTTCATTCCATTGGTAAGCTCCATAAAAAAAATAAATCCCATGGTAGCATGCAATTTATATTTAGTGGCCCCATGATTCTTTCCCTCTTTTCTTTTACATCTCCTTTATAGGCCTTTGCAAGCATGCATATAATTGCATAAACCTGTGAGGTCCATGAGGTATATCCTTCGAAAAGCATTGCATTTCTAGCCAACCATAAATCCCAAATCATAAGGAAGGGGACTAATCGGTAAGCTTTTAATTCTCTTATCTGAAACCATGCATGGAGCCCTTCTTCCATTGACTCACATATTTGAATATCTTTCATCCTAGTCTAGGATTATACTTCCTTCCATACACGAAGAGAAAAATGACATTTGTTAAAGATGTGATATATGTCTTCTCCTATAATACCCCGGTTGTTAAGCCCCAAACATATGTTATTATTTTGTTTATTATTGGGCACTAGGTGTCGGGACTATGGAATTTATTATTATTATTATAATTTAATTAAATAACTAGCTTCAACATGGACAACTAACGAGAATGGGGGGGCATGGATTCCACATGTGAGGGGGTTGGGGACTAGGAGTTGTTGCTCTCCCTAACATTACTCTTTTGACCATATTTTTGATTATTTTGGTTTATGGAGGCACTATTGATCCCTCTTTGATGTTTAGTGGGGCCTACTTGGTTAGTGCGTCCTCCTTGGCTATTCCAAACGTCCTTTGATGCTCCTCATGTGTTAGTGCGCCCTCACTGGCTATTTTTAGTCTGCACTCCTTGAAAAAAGTGTAACTCCCCTCTTGTTTCACCTTTTGCTATTATGGGAAAGGGAATCTCTAATTGTAACCTCCCTCTCATGAATTGAGTAATCCCCTAGTGAATTTGAGTTACCTCTCTTGGAATTCGAGTCACTCCCTTGGGAATTCGAATGGTTATAGAAGGATTTGAATTAGCTCTCTTTCACTCTTCTTCTCTCTTTGAACTCTTCAGTGCAATGGAATGCTATATTGTTTGGGTAATACATGCTCTTGAGTAGGAGATGCATTGTATTGCAGGAAGATTGAAGGCCTTGTGACGAGGTTTGAAGACCTTGTAATGGGGATTGAAGATTGATCTATGCTTACACAACATGAGCCCTTCTCCCATTGCTTGTCTCTGTTTAATCTAGCTCGTAAATTTGGGGTGAGGGTGGTGATATCCCGAGGTCTTGGGATCGAGGGGATTCATAACTCACCAGGTAGTGTAGATGGAAGGGAAAGTCGATATGGTGAAAGGTGTAGTTGTGGTATTCTCATGGTGTTGAGAAGGGCGCAACCATATGTTATGGTTTAGATATTTTTGAGCATTTATGGGTTGCAAGACCCGTTCCATTGCGTTTGGAACATCGTTTACAGTAAGGAATACTTATTGTTTCATTAAAAAAGGTTTATATATGACTGAGATACAATTGTTTTTGTGTGGCAATGTTCCTAGTGTTGAGATGAGTGCACCGTACTTTTTGGTTTCAGAGTACATGTTCTGTGGATCTATGGCCTTAGCTCGAGGGTGACTGACATGTTGAAAGATGCACAAGCATTGAATGTCTATGGCTGGGTGGAACTTTGTCTTGTTGAAGCTAGTTTCTTTTCATTGAGATGAATATTTTGTTATATGCTTATTTACTGCAATTTCTATTATATACATGTGCTCATGGATACGATTTTGTTGTCATTTACATGGCTGTAGGTGGCAGTCATGAGATTTGATTTATTTATCATTTACATGATTGTAGATGGCAACCTTCATATATGGTTTTGTTTATGTTAATATGGTTGTAGGTGGCAGTCAGTAGATCTGATTTTTAACACTATTAATATGGTTGATTGTGGCAGCCTGTAGATCTAATTATTTACATTGTTTATGGTGGCTCGTAGATCTAAATATTTTAAAGTTTAAATGGCTGTAATAGATATGATATTTAATGTTTCAAATCATGCTAATAGCTCACTCAGATATGGTTGCATTTCATGCTTGCATTTACCTTGCATAATATGTTTGTTGGGGAATGATCTACATTGTATGCTTGCATTTCAAATTAAAGCGGATGAATGTTTTATTGTATGAGCTTTTTGGCATGCTAGCCTAGCCTTAGTTACCCTTATTTTGCAGTGCATCACCCTCATTCAGCCTTCCCCTTGGGTTCCCATGTGACCTTGGCCTTGGTTTAGGGGTTGGGGACATCACATCTCCTGCCTGCCAGCACAAATAACATATGCTTGGACCTTGGTGATTTTTCTTTTGAAGGAGGTCCCATGTCAGGATTTTAGACCTGAGTGTGATCCACATGAACTTTTTTTGTCTTTTTTGGAGCTTTTGCCTTCCATATCGGTGCCCACCACCACCACTCGTCATTGACTTACACATTCATTAACATTTCGTATCCCAATTTCACGGTGCATGCTCCCCCATCCTTGTTCTGAGCCCATATAAATGTTAATTGGTAAGCTCCATCGAAAAATGCCCATGGCAGCACACAGCCTGTATTTAGTGGCCCTATGATTCTTTCCCTCTTTTCTTTTACCTCTCCTTTACAGGCCTTTGCAAGCACGCACATAATAGCATAAACCCGCAAGGTCCACGAGGTACATCCTTCGAAAAGCTTTGCATTTCTAGCCAACCATAAATCCCAAATCATAAGGAAGGGGATTGATTGGTAAGCTTTTAATTATCTTCTCTGAAACCATGCATGGAGCCCTTCTTTCACTAAGTCACATATCCAAATATTTTTCATTCCGATCTAAGATTCTACTTCCTTCCATACTTGAAGAGAAAAAGGACATTTGTTAAAGATGTGACAGATGTCCCATATGCCGAGACCCTGGTGATTTTTCTTTTGAAGGAGGTGGGTTTTAGACCTGAGTGTGAGCCACATGAACATTTTTGTCTTTTTTGGAGCTTTTACCTTCCATATCGGTTCCCACCACCACCACTCTCCATTGACTTCCACACCCATTAACATTTCATATCCCAATTTCACGATGTATGCTCCCACATCCTTCTTCTAGGCCAATATAAATGTTAAAAACCATCAAACGTATATAAACTACACACTAATATTCATTTTGAACAACACAAACAATAAAACATATATAAACTACATACTAATATTCATTTTGAACAACACAAACAATAAAACATATATAAACTACACACTAATATTCATTTTGAACAGCACAAACAATAAAACAAACGTAAGTGATATACATATAAATAAAATAGTAAAACCCATTTCTAATGATGGTAGTTAACTATATAAAAACTTGTTAATTCACTGTGAAAAATCACCATATTTTCATTTAAAAAGTTCAATACATTCCCATATTATCATCAAACATTCCCAAATACAATTACTTGTATGCGAAAAACACAAGAAACACATTCCTCTAATAATAAGATTAAGATAATCACATGCTCCGTATTCCCCGGATTTAGGTTTGGTTTCCCTTGAACCCTCGAAAATATAACCGTTGATATCGTTCGATCCGACGGTCCGTGACTCTCTTCTTATCGATCCATTTCAATGCCCGGAAAAGATTTACGTCCGTCGATGGATCATCGGACGGTCAAAATTCTTTACCGCCACGGATCTAGACGCAATGCAACTAAAGCACCCAGCAAACGATCTAATTCCTCGGCTTTATGCTCTATATATATACACATCACTTCTCTTGACAAATATTCTCATTCCATCGTTGGTTTGACCGAGAAGCTTCTCCAATTAATCCCGTTATTTCTCTAACAATTACTTGATTCCAGGTTCGAATCTTCTCCCGCTTTTTTTCCTCTTTTATCTTCTGAAATTTCAATCATTTATTTTGTGCATTTTACTCTGCAGCTGGGTCTTCTGAGAGTTGCAGTTGCCCTGGATTTTATATTTTGTATAGTAGTGTTCATAGGGTTTGTAAATCTTGCAGGACGGTCCTTTTTCTCTGAGCCTCGAAGATGTCTGGGCGTGGCAAGGGCGGTAAGGGTTTGGGCAAAGGTGGAGCCAAGCGTCACAGGAAAGTCCTCCGTGATAATATCCAAGGTATTACGAAACCTGCAATCAGGCGTTTGGCGAGGCGTGGTGGTGTTAAGCGTATCAGTGGGTTGATCTATGAAGAAACCAGGGGTGTTCTGAAGATCTTCTTGGAAAATGTGATCCGCGATGCCGTGACCTACACAGAGCACGCCAGGCGTAAGACTGTTACAGCCATGGATGTTGTCTATGCCTTGAAGAGGCAGGGCCGGACCCTGTATGGTTTTGGCGGTTAAATTTCTCTTTGCAAAGTCTTGCGGTCAAGAACTGGTGTCTTTAGACACCACCTTTTTTGTTTTGGAATTTGAACTTAAACGGGATACATGATTTGGTATGTATTGCCGTTTTCTCTATCAATTTTATAGTGTGGACATGGTTAAGCAGGTCGAATCGATCCTAAATGTTGGACTTGTTGTACGTACAAGGGCCTTAGGCTAGGGTTACCGGTTGCGGTCGCCGTAATTTTTTTAATGTCTGAGAACATGGTTGAATAGTCTGGTTATGTTTAAACATTTGTGATTCGAAGACATGGTAATTAAAGTTCTTCCGATTTTTAGGGTTTGGTAAATACTGTTAGGGTTTCGAACTTTTGGTAAATATTACTGTGGTTTTTTGATGATGGAGTGCTTAGTGCCCATTTAGGTCTTTCTTTTATGTTGCTAAATATTTATGGTCTCAGTACTTTCAATGCAGTCCATTGGCATGGTTGTGCTCTCAGACTGTCATGGAAACTATATTAATGGCTTTCTCTACAGAGCATAAAATGTACACTTTTCATGTGCCCTTTGTTTGAAGGGTAATGGAGTTGATTGTTTACTGAATCATTACGTTGGTTTCATTACATATCTATATTATTTTAGCGTGTTTCACGAATACACCCAGACTGGTCAAGAAGATCGTTAAGCTGTTTTCTTTGCTCTCTTTAATGGCATGTTGTTTTTGCTCTTTCCTTTCTTGAATAATAGGACGTTCCCCACCCTTAATTAATTAGGTAAACCTTGAGAAGTCGCAGGCTTGGGCCCAATTTGCTCTTAAAAGTCAAAGTTCTTCTACCCCCAACACTGCCACAACAGTTGTTCGAAACATCACCCCAATCGGAAGGCGGAGTACTTCTAACACATCCGGCGATTGGTATCAACGATCTTGACTTCCAAGAAACATGAGAATCAGCATTTATTTATTTTTCCTTAGTTGTCAGAGTGGTTGTTAAGGATGGACCATTACAGTACTTTCATAGTTATAAGTAGTGTTTGCATATGTCCATGGTGATTAACATACTCATAAGCAGTGTTTGCATATGATAAGTATTGCATTCTTTTGGTTATGGCGAATAATGCGGTTGAAGGAATTTGAACCATTTCATTGCTCCTGAAGTTACTGAAGTGTAGAAATATATTCCTGTGGTTAGTAGTGTACACATGTTTATTGTGAATAACGAAGCAGTAGATAATCGTTGTATAGATATTTTAATTGTGAATACCAAAGCAGATTTCAAGCAATGTATAAGTGGTTTTGTGCTTTAATAACAGAGCGATGTATACATATGTTTATGCTGCAATGATCTCCTGTGGTTGTTAGTGTATATAGTCCACGGTGTTCTCTCCATCCTTTCTACATTCGTTTTATATGCTTATGCTGCAACGATCTGTTGTGGTTATTAGTGTATATAGTCCACGGTGTTTTGTCCATCCTTTCTACATTCGTTTTATATGCTTATGCTGCAACTATCACTCGTGGTTATTTGTGTATATAGTCTAGTGTTTTCTTCGTCCTTTTTCTGAAGTGTTTATATTTTCTATGTGTCCACTTTGTTTAATGTCTTGTTTACTCACTTAGTTTAATGCCTTTTTTGACTCTAAAATTTTAGATTAAAGGTGTCAAGCATCTTTGGTCATAGAATGGTAGGTATTTCTCTTTTATTTTTGAAGCTATAATAAAATCATTAACTTTTCGCAGCCATAACGTGTTTAGATTTTCTATGAAATTTGTCCACTTAGTTTAATGCTTTTTTTACTCCTAAAATTTTAGATTAAAGATTGTTAAGCATCTGATCATAGAATGTGTTTAGATTTGTTTTATATGCTTATGCTGCAACGATCTGTTATGGTAATTAGTGTATATAGTCCACGGTGTTTTCTCCATCCTTTCTACATTCGTTTTATATGCCTATGCTGCAACTATCAGTCGTGGTTATTTATGTATATAGTCTAGTGTTTTCTTCATCCTTCTTCTGAAGTGTTTAGATTTTCTATGAAATTTGCCCACTTAGTTTAATGCCTTTTTTAACTCCCTTCGTTGAATGCCTTTTTTAACTCTCAAATTTTAGATTAAAGATTGTTAAGCATCTGATCATAGAATGGTAGGTGTTTCTCTTTTGTCTTTGAAGCCTTGTTAAAATCATTAACTTTTCGCAGCCTGTGAAAACCATGTGAGAAGTGCTTGTGGGGGACAATTGTGGTAAAGGTGGCATTGAAGTGGGAAGAAGGGATAGTGGGTGTTCCCTAGCTTTCTTTTTGTAGATAGAACTTATTACAAATCTTTGAAAGTGAAAAGTACTATACCAAATTCAATTTGATAATGGAGATGGGGAAGTACCCAAAATAAATTTCATTATTAGTTTATGTTTTGGATTTGAAATGGAGAGTTGTATGTGGAGTTTGTAGAATTGGTATAGATTATTGAGACGTTGAAATTTTTTGTAAATTTTAGTTGCAAGTCTCCATTTTAGATCTAGAATGAGATTTATTAATTAAATTTAATTTTGGTCTATTTCATGTTTTTTATCATGAACTTTTGGTGCATAGCCCTTTCTTCCATTTGTTTTTTTAATATGCTTTGGATATTGAAAAGGTGATGGGGAAGTGTCCAAGTGCCCTTTGATTGTCTAGTTTTACTACTTGATGGGCATAAGTATCATTTCTCATATGGTTGCCACAACCCCTATGCCCCTTTGTGTGATATTGCACTTTGCTACTTAATGGCAAAGCTCTCCCATAAGTAATCCTTTCTCATCATTCTCATGTGGTTTCCACAACCCCTATGCCCATTTGTGCAATATTGCACATTTTTTTCGTCTTTCTCATGTGGTTTCCACAACCCCTATGCCCCTTTGTGCAATATTGCACATTTATAAATCATTGTTTCATAACATTTTACAGTGTATCCCTTCTAACATGGCTTCCACAACCCCTATGCCCCTTTGTGCAATATTGCACATTCCACTTATCTTTGTCTCATAACACTTTATAGTGCTCTTGCTTTACCAAGACTTTATTTTCCATCTTAACACATTTCCTACTTTTGGAGAAATCATTGATTGGAAAATCCAAATACACCTATAATCCAAACCTTGTTATGATGACATGTCTATTTTGTAATCAAGTTTTGATGCATAACTCTTTTTCTTTCATTTGTTTTTTGATATGCTTTGGATATTGAAAAGATGATGGAGAAATGCCTAGTACCTTTTGGTTCTTTATTTTGGTTTTCCCCCATGCTATCAAGTACACTTTGGCTCTCTATTTTGGTTTTCCCCTTTGCTATAAAGCTCTCCCACCCACAAGTATACCATGCATGGTTTCCACAACCATATCCCCATTTGTGCAATATTGCACATTCTATATAAGCCATCATCTTATAACACAAGTTATACTTCATAATGATCTTATTTGACAAAGACGTTATTCTCTAACCATAACACACCACCAACTTGTCAAAACATTGTCGTTGATATGGAAAATTCCACCACATCTAAATGAGTTGACGTTGTAATTCCAACTACACCTAATCTAAATCTTGTTATGATGATATATTTAGTCTCTCCCTTCATTCCATGTTCTTTATTTAGAATTATCATATTAAAGATTGTCTTGCTAAGCTTATTGTCTCTCTCCCTTCATTCCAAGTTCTTTATTTAGAATTATCATACTTAAGATTGTCTTGCTAAGCCCATCATCTCCCATTCATTCCATGTTCTTTATTTAGAATTATCATATTAAAGATTGTCTTGCTAAGTCTGTCGTGGACAATGGTAGCCAAAAACCTTGGCTTTTTTTGGCGGTTGTCAAGTCATTAGCCTTTTTGATAACTTGGTGTTAATTTGTAATTGAGCAGTGAAATATTATCACCTTTGTGGTTACTATTAGATTTTGAGACATTGTGATGTTACTCTTAGAGTGTTGTAAGATTTATTGCTAAGGAAACCTAGCATAAGTACTTTATCACATTATATGCTTTATAAGTATGGTTGGCATTTTCAATTCCACTCATGTTGCTTTTTCTAAAAAAAAAAAGAGTTATATTTGCTAATGATGTTTTATGTAAAGTCACTTTTCATATTTGATTATATCTATATATACCATCTAAGAAGTTGAACTTGGTCAACACTCCTATGGTAACATTGTTTGGACTCTCATCTCAAATGTTAAGATGTTTTTATTGAACTTACCACTTTGTCACCTATGTGACGTATACAGTATACCATTAATCTAGTGTGTGGTGCCCCCTTACCAATACCCAACTCTATTGTTTGAACTCTTAGGGACATAGTTGAGATTGACAAATAGATTTAGGCATTGCTGCACATATGCAAGATTCACCCCATTGCCTCACCTCATGCAAGATTCACCCCATCGCCTCACCTCATGGTTCCATTGTGTTTATTATTTTAAAAAAGGAAATTTGTGAATTTTGGCTAGTCATTGACTATAAAGCTCTCAACAAGGTGATTGTTTAGAACATATACCCATTGCCTCATGTTGAGGGTTTGTTGGACCATTTACAAGGGGTTTGTTGTTTTTCAATGTTGGATTTAACTTCTATGTACCATAAAACTAGAATCAAGGAAATTGATGCATGGAAGACAATATTCAATACCAAATTTATATTTTGAGTGGTTGGCTGGCCATGCCCTTTGCTCTCAACAATGCCCTTGCCACTTTTATGAGACTCATTAATGTCTTGTTTTGTCTCCACCTTGGACATTTTGTCATTATTTAATGTGTTGATATCTTGATCTCCAACAAAATTAGGGTTTAACACATTCTCCATATTAGTCTTGCATTGGATATTTTATGTGCCAATCATTTGCAAGGAAAACTTGAAAATCTTTGGGATTTTGACTTAATGTCTAGACCCTCTTAGATTTACCTTTAGCACATTGCATTGAACCTTGAAAAGTTTAGACTCATCTTATATTGTATTACTAAGAAGCTATATTGACAATGAAGTTGAAGTACAATAAAGGAATATAATAATAATAATAATGATAATAATATATTCTCAAGGCCTTCACCAAGCCAACACCAAATTGATGTATGAGTTCTCCTTGTTTGTGGGATAAGGGACCCCCCTTTGTGCTACGATTTGATAGCTAAAGTCTTTAAGATGTGTATATACACTCTTCCCCTTCGGATTTGAACCAATGACCTCTTAGGAGGAAACACATGTTCTTCATTGTTAGGCCCACTCAAGTTGTATGCATTGGTTTATTCTAAAACATTGATGTCATTATTCGTTGGGTAATGACATTGTGCTCCACACAAATCATCATCCATTGATTTTTTTGAATTCACAAAGCCCAAGTTTTAGGAAGAACGTTGTCTCAAATAAGGTGCCACACAATCAAGTTGTCCACCTAACTCAATTTTGCATCTTTTGGAGGTGAGAGTGCCCACTTTTAATAGCTAGACAATGGAAACACAACAATATGTTGTTGATACAATGTTTGGTTTGATTGTATATACTCTACACCACCCTACTATAGCGAACCAAACACCATTGATGGATTACACGCTTGGAGAGTTTGTTGTACTTCTTGCAACATATTTGCTTACTATCGAGGCTCGTTTGCTATTAATGAAGAAAACATATTATTTGCTCTATGGGGGGCATTTAAACATTTAGAAGATTCTTGCATCTACATATTTTTTTATTGGCTTTATATGTCCCAACATGTTAATGATTTTGTGTGAAGTTATGCCTTGTGAAGCCAAAATAAGCCTTCCAATCACAAGCTTGGATTGTACCAACCACTTATGTGTCCTTGTGATGGATGTTTATATGGATTTTATTTAAAGGCTTTTGCAGACCTTCTAGAAGCATGATTCTGTTGTAGTATGCAATTTTTCAAAGAAGTCCTATTCATGCTTAGCAATAAGTAAATCACTGCATAACAAACAATCAACATCCAGTGTTGGAATTTGGTTTTCATTTTCCCCGTCGGATTATTCTTTTTTGACGTTTTGGGTTTTTATAATACTTTTTGGAAATCATTTTGTTTAAAATTTTATCCTTCAACAATGAAGTCTTTTAAAAAAAATTATCCTTCAATAATTAATTTTGTTAATTTTTTTAAAAATATGTTTTTTCTTGGCTTTTTTATATTAAAATTAAAATAATCATTATTAATATGTATCACTATCCATTGATTTGATTCACATTCATTTTATTTACCATTTATGTACTAAATTAATATTATATAAAAAAGATAACTTAAAAAGAATAAATATGAATGCACTTCATAAAACGCAAAAATAAATAAATAATGAAGCATAAATAAACAAAAATGTATCACTATCCATTGACTTGATTCGCATTCATTTTATTTACTATTTATGTACTAAATTAATATTATATAAAAAAATAACTTAAAAAGAATAAATATGAATGCACTTCATAATACGTAAAAATAAATAAATAATGAAGCATAAATAAACAAAAATGGTTTTATAATTTCCCACGATTATGCATATAAAAACAAAACAAATATCACATAATTATTTTTGTTTGCAAAATTGTTATCATAAAATGTAGGTAAGAGTTACATTATATTTGAATTGAATCAATATGTCCACTCGAAAGCTATATATCTATACGTTAGTCATTATTGTTATAAAAGATGCTCGAGTCTTTGTAAATATATGGCACATGTAATCAGAATCCATATTTTTAAATAGATGCAAGCCTTTGTAAATCAAATCGTTATAAAAAATGAATGCAAGACTCTACAAAATATAGCTCTATGCCTTTCTTTGTATGTATCGTTTATTCTACAAACTGCATAGGCAATTTTCATTCTAAATGTTGCTCACAGATTTCATGTCTTTCAACCCCTTATTTAGTACTTGCCTTCATTTAAATTCTGCACCCCTCATTGAAATTGAACCATGAGAGAAATATAAGAAATGTTCATTTCAATTTCAATGAGAGTTGGAAAATTAACCAATACTCTTCGAGTCCAAATCTATATAGATTATTGAAATTATGAGATAAATGACTAAATACACATGCAAAAAAATAGTGCAAGAATTACCTTTATAATGCAAATAACTCTCAACGTTTGTCTCCAAGGCCCTCCAACTCCCAACTCCCAAAGTTGTTGCAGCATGCTAATATAATCAATGAGCATTGAGCACTAAAATTTGTAGACTGTAAACGCCCATTGCACTAATAAAAAAAAAATAAAAATGAGTTTTATTGTTTGTAGGAAAAATCAATGCAACTTGCAAATGGAAAGGCATGGAAATAATTATAATTTAATAGATGTTTCTATTTTTTTAATAAATGTATTATTTGGAAGTTGGAATTTAGAAAGTATAGATTAACAAATCAATGCAACTTGCACATGGAAATAATTTTAATTTAATAGATGTTTCTAATTTAATGAATGTATGCTTTCTAAGTTGGAATTTAGAAAGTATAATTTATATAACATAAATATATAAAATATTACTATTAAATTAGTAATATAATAATATTTTAGGAATTTTGCTGTCCTTAAAAATAGTAGTAATATAATGACGGTTTAGAAATTGTATTGCTCTTCAAAAATACGTTTTAGAAATTTTATCGTCCTTCACAAAACACAGTTAGCTAAAATTTTCAATTGTATTTGACAGTCAAAATGCCCCATGACGGCCATTTTGCCCGTCAAATTCCATCACTATCGACATCACACTTTTGCACCATGTTTGGACATCTTTTGGCCTACCTTGCACTATTTAAATATGGATTCTTGTTTTTTAAGTGATTTTTGGAAGATACTTGGGCAAATGTTGAAGTACAAGCTACAATACTCTATCGCTTTCCACCCTCAAACCGGTGACCAAATCGAAGTGGTCAATCGCATATTGGTGCAGCTATCTTAGGCAACCTATTCAAAAAATACGTAGTGAAATAAAGCATTACACATAGGGCAATGCTATTATAATAGAGCAATGCACTATGTCACGGGCTATTCTCCTTTTGAAATGTATTATGGGTACCAACCAAACACCTTTTTCGAGTTCTCAACCACCCTACCAACTTCTACTTTGCAACCAACTCAATGATTAGAAATAGGAGACCACATTTGTGAAAGATATATCCCATATTCATTTCTAGATACACAATGCCCTCAGAGTAACCACACACATCAAGATGTTACGTGATCACCATCGTATCTATGCATCCTTCCTGGTTGGCAATAAAGTATTAGCTATCGTTGTCCATTACATGCTTAGCGAGATGATGTGTAATTTGACAATTCTAAGTAAATATCATGGGACAAGTGGGAGAGACTACACGTGCCATTAAAACAAGGTTTGGATAAGGTGTGGTAGGGCTTTCCATATCAATGACATAACATCTTGGGGGTAGGTGGTGTTAGGGTTAGGGATAAGGCCTTTGCAGAGTAGGAGCATGATAAAACATGACACTCACTATATCATGAGAGGATGATTTATGGAATGTGCAATATTGTGTAGAGAGGGATGGGGTTGCGGAAATCATACGAGAGGGAGTACTTTTGAGAGAGCTCCATAGTGAAGGGGGGAACCAAGATGAAAAACAAAAAGGCAATAGACATTTCCCTAGCTTATTTTAAGTGGCTAAAGCACATTGAAAAACAAATGAAAGAAAATAGTTATGCATTGTACTAGTTTTACAAACTCTTGGTGCATCTCTCCATTTTAGATCCAAAACATGCATTTATAATTTAATTTAATTTTGGTCTACTTCAAGCTCTTTGTCCTGAAGTTTCTTTGGTGCATAACTTTTGTATTTTATTGGTATTTCAACAGGATCTGGTTGCTGAAAAGAAGTAAGGAAAACACCCACCAGCCTTTTGTTTTCCATCTTGGTGCCCATTATTCGAACCAATGGTTATACGATTTCATCACATCTTTGGAT
The DNA here is from genome assembly GCA_027924585.1 of Larix kaempferi. NCBI lineage: Eukaryota > Viridiplantae > Streptophyta > Pinopsida > Pinales > Pinaceae > Larix > Larix kaempferi. Next base: position 2,030,665 of record BSBM01001018.1, read on the forward strand.
CTTTTGGAGATGGTCAGTTGAATGTCAGTAGTTGATTGGATGGTCGACTTGACTAGAATGATTGACTAATGAAGGGAACATTGTGGTCTTACAAGGAAACATTGTTGATGTATTTGTAACTTCGGAAGATTTCTTCTATGTATTACACTTGTACCTTATTATATTCATGATGGAGATGTATTATTCCTCCAATCAGAAGTGTCGTCATTTGTATCTGTAAGTGTCGCAACTTATATTTGATGGGTTATTAGACCACCGGTGTGGGGTCGGCCCTAGTTGAGTCATGTGGATGGGTTATTAGGCTTCCTTAGGAAGTCGGCCTTGTTAGGTTATTGGTAGGTTAATTCAGTGTATAAATAGAGAGGTTGTGTCTCTCATTCTATTCATTCACTCACTCATCCAACTTGCATTAGTTAAGAGAGGAGTGCGCACTAGTGGAGGAGGAGTAGCTGCTGGAGACATCTATCTTTTGGGTTTGATCATTGTGATCTTGTTTTGTGGCTTATTCTATCTTTGAGGAAGTTGCGGGGTTTTTCACCTTCTTGGTTTTCCTCGAGGAAACTCTGTGTCTCTTGTGTTTATGATTGTTATGCTGTGCATGTTATTCTCTTAGTAGGATCCTAAGATAATGTTTGAATGAAATTATCGAAAAATTAACAAACATTAGTATTGACAACCCTTAGATTTGTAAACTATAAAAGAAAGATCCTATGGGTTGTATTGACATCAAATTATGAAGAATAGTGAGTTATGAGACAATGCATTGTGATGTTTTCATCATATTGCGTTGTGTTTAATTGCCGTAAATGGTTTTTGTTGACACCACTTATGTTCTTGGAATATCTTTATCCAATGTGCTATTTTCTATCATTTGATCTGTTTTTCAAAGGGTTTTCTAGCATGGTATTAGAGCTATTGGTTTTGACCTATCCTGTTGTCCTCAAATTGTGCTAAGTCATATCTAGTGGTGATTGACTTTAGGTTGAAGATTTGTTGACTCAAACCTTTGAACTTGAATCAGATTTGTAAGATATCACAAGGATGGCTTCCAAGATAGAACCTGTTGTTTTGAATGATCTTAAATATGCAATTTGGGCTCTTGATATGCAAATGCTACTAAAGAGCAAGGGACTTTGGCAATACATTAAGTTTTCTATTCCAAATTCGATGGATGACATGGTTACTTTTGTCATTAATGAAAAGAAGGATAAGGCTATTGGGGTCATCACAACCTAGATTTCAAGGGAGATTCACTTTCATACAAGTGGGATCGACTATCCTCATGTTGTTTGGAATAAGCTGAAATCAATGTTTTCTAAGGTTAATGAAAGCCAAGTGATGCACATAGAGAAATAATTGATCTATATAGAACCCCATTCATTTGAAAGGATTGAGGACTATTTAGCTTGTTGTTGCCACTTAATTCGCACCTCGGGTCACGTGGCAGGAATATTCAAGCCACTGAGTGCAACCTTGGGGGCAAGTAAGATTCAAGTGCTATCACTTGATCTTGACTCCATTTAGACTTTATCCTAGTGAAGCCAAGGGGGGTGGTCCCCATTAAGATAATCTAAAGTTGTTAATCTATGAAAAGAAAAAAACAACTATTCTAGGAGTTAAGATGAAATAACTTAAAAATAAACTATAAATCACTGCAATATGAAATTAAAACCCACAGCCTTTAAGATACAACACGATTCATGACATTAGTAAAAATTAACTTAAACATAACAAAAACATTACAGATCAATGTTGATGAAAATGGAGTGCTTGTGAGGGTTGCTTCTGTGGTCTCGTTGAAAGTATTGCAATGTCTTGGTTGGTAAATTTTAAGATTATTAAATGAGTGGATTAGGGAGTGAGTTACTTCTTCGTTTGGCCCACTATTACTAATCTTGTCAAACTGAGTGCTACAACAACTTTACCAAGAGTCCAACAGGGCGAGGCATAACCTGCTTAAAGTACCCCTTTGACTTTGTAGTATTCGCTCTTTGCGACCTCCCGAGTTTTTATAGATTTGTGCTAGGTGGATTGCCTTATTAAGCTATTCACTTTAATCCCTTTTCGATTGTCTCACCGTTCCAGCCAAAGGCCTACATTGTTCACAAGAGCATACGGGGACTAAAGCCTAAGTTTATTTTAAGAATTTTATCAATCGTGTGGTTGTTTAATGAATCTTTGTACCGTTACTCTCGTTTCCCTTTTCAGGTACTTTGGGAACATAGACGGATTCGTAAATTTTAAAATGAAGCAAAAACTTTATGAAATAGAATAATAAATTAAAAGAAATTAACTAATCTAAAAAAACACAAACCATAAAAAAGAAAAAATAATGACACAGATCCCCCTTGGGGTGATGGGGTGTGGGTGCCTGGCTTTCCACTCACTTCTTTTGTTACAATAATTACAAATAAGAATATTTGTGTTTCTTTGTAGAATAGGAAACAGACATTTACAAAATTTGAGGTTTTAAAAAAACCCACAGAACAAGTAGCAAGATGAAAGGTTCCTGGATGGTTTAAATCTTCAAAAATTCGCCAAAGTGTCTCTCTAAATGTTCATTAATTGCTGCAAAACAACAAGCAAATATAAGCCAAAGATGCTAGATAATCATTTAAAAGCATAACAATTTGACATAAAGTTCAAGTACTTTTAAGAGATAAAAAATAATGTTTTAAGCAAGTATTTGTTAGGAACTTGGGCGATGGAGTTTTTCATAGTGGAGCACAGAGGGACTATATATTTTTGAAAATATTAGAGAGGAGGAAGATGCAAACAAGATCAACCTCTTCTTCAACTAAGATAACCTGCAACTTGGACAAGAACTTGCACATAAAAGTGATTAGAAAAACTTGGTGTTACTTGCCACAGAAACTTGGAAAACAAGATCATTAAACAAAATAATAATGTAATTCTAAGAGATCTGAAACAAATATATAGTGAGATTTGAAAGCAAACAAGTTGTTAACTCTTAACCTACCGGGAGATAGCTCCCCTTCAAAGGCCCAACACAACCACCAAGAATGCAAGAAAAATACAACACCGGTCACTTCATGAGCACAAAACAATATTTATCCACACATGAAAATGCTACATAGTTTTTGACCTCCAATGCCTTTATTCAAAATAATCAACAATATTACAATAGAATCATCCTTTCGGTTCTCATTCCTCAACAATGGAGAGAGTGCTTGCTTAAATAGATGAAGCCAAGCATAGGGTGGCGCACTTGCCAAGAGAGAGGCGCACTTGATGAGTTGTACACAACTCATAATTAATTGTAATGGGTTGGAAAAGGCTGCAAATACGCTTACTTCCAATTCCTAACTCCACTTACTTGCTTTATCTTACAACTTGCCACTTTTTCTTGAGAGTTGCACCCCCCACCATGAGGAAATGCGCCCAACTTGGAGAGAAAATTCATCTTGCCTTTATTTGTTGAGAAAACACTCAAGAGTGTTTTAGAAACCTTAGGAATGTTTCCAATTTACTTTTCCAACTTAGAAAATTCACTTTTGGCAGGTTTTTTGAGTTTTTAGAAATTGTTGGTTTCTTTATTTTCTCCACTTTTTGGTCTTTTTTACTATTTTCGAGTAATATTCAATTTTGGAGATAAATAGTTATTCGAAAAATTAGGAAAGTTTGATTAGAGGTAAAGTGGGCGCTCTGAGTTAGAAAATGAGCACCCCCATGGCAAAATCAGACTTTAGACCACACTTTTATTACATTTTTAAAATTTTCAATTAAACTATTAAAAATAGTCTAATTTTACGGAAAAAAATTAAGTTTTTCAAAACTTAAAAAAAGATTCTGTGGGGACCTAGCACATGTCCATATGACTCAATCATTATGTCTAGCATGTTTAAATACATTGACATGTGAACTTTAATAACCTCCTAAGCCCTAACCATCAATACGACCATTCCAACTTTTGGAGGAGTAGGTGAAAAACTCAAAAATTATAAGTCATTTATTCAACAACATATAATTAACAAGGAAAAAATACCTTGGAATGCCCAACGTGATGTTTAAGTCCTAGGAAGCCAAGTCCTTTACATAAAAATACCATGTTAGTACACTTTATTACAAACCCCGCGGGGCATGAACATGTGAAGAAAATTAAAAAAAGGGGCCCTGAAAAAGACCCGATGGAATTCAGAACATGGATGATGAGCATGTGACATGTTCAACCTTTTCCGGTTCGCTTGAAGGTCCAACTAAGTACAACTTAGCTGGTAACACATGTATCAAAGAACTACAGTTGAAATCGGGCGAATGCGTGAAAAGTTTTCCAAAGAAGGATGGGCAACTAATTCAATTGGTCCTAATGAATACGAAGACACCTTATGATATGTTCTGCTCCTCATTTCATGTTAGTTGGATTTCATGCAAGGAATGCGGTAAGGATTTTTCCTTTGATACTTTCTGTGATTTATTGATCAAGGATCAACAAAAGTTGCTTGATGGAAGGAATCTTGGTAGTAGACACCAAGGTCACTTTCTCAAAGGCAAGGTCAAGCAAAATTATAAAGAATGAAGTTGACTGGACACCCTGAATAAACGACAAGAGTGTATCGACCAACCTACTAAAGGAAATATTGACGAGTTGACATCGACCAAGAAGTATTGAAAGGATAAAACCTCACTAGTGTAGAAAGATGGGACATGTGGATAAAACCTACTGGAAGAAGACAAAGGATTTGGAAGAAAAGGTCAAGCATATTGAAGATGTGTTGGCTGTCTGCTTGATCAATAGACCTATAGACAATTTCATCTTTTATGTCAGCAATTCCCATGAGTTACATGTCCACACCACTCAGATCGAATGGATACTTGAGTTTGGTTGCACTCATCATATGGCTAAAGATGCTTCTCTGTTCTCTTCCTTAAGTTGAGCTCTAAAACAAAAAAAATATCTGTTGTTGATGATTATTCACTCACAGTCACTGGTAGCGGAGATGTTGAATGTCGACATGGTAGAATCTCCAATGTATACCATACATAGCCTAGCCTGAGTGTGAATTCGCTGTCAGTTGTTCAACTTACATAGAATGGAAAAAATATTGAGTTTTGGTTAGATCGTTTTATTGCAAAGGATTTGAGACATGTGGGGGTGTTTGTTGCTACATGCTATCTAGACCCCAAATACACTATATAGGTTTTATGATTCTCCGTTGCATGATTCTTGACCGAGTGCTCTTGTTAGTCAAATCGACAATTGAAGTCGAATTTGGAATAAACGACTCAGACATTGAACTTTTAGAGTTTGAAGATGACGGTAACAAAGAATATGGTTAATAGTCTCCAAAAATATCGTTCCACCTGATGGAGTTTGTATAGGATACGTGCTTGGGAAGAATCATCAGGAAACCTTTGATTCTATGAAAGCATGGTGAGCACAAGACTGAATGGAGCTTATTTATAGTGATCTCTGTTGCATGAACAATCCCTCATTAGTAGGTGCTAAGTATATTTTAACATTTAATGATGATTAGATCTCCATATTTTCAAGGGTCTTTTTCTTGAAAAATAAGTCATGTATTTGAAAGATTCAAGGAATTTAGGGCATTGGCTGAAAATCAATGTGCTCGACCTATTAAATGTTTGAGATCAAACAATGGTGGAGAATATGTGAGTGACAATTTGAAGATTACCTAGCACAAAATGGTATCTCTTTGCATAGATCTTCCCCTCACAACCCTCAATAGGATGGCATGGCAGAGAGGAAAAATATGAATTTGGTGGAAATGGCTCGATGTTTATTGCAGGCCGAAGACCTTCCCACAAACGTTTGGGCATAAGATGTTTACAACTCAAACTATATCTTGAACCTTGTTCTGACTAGAGATTTTAATGACATGAATATAGCCGAGAAGTGGCGAGGAAGTAAACCTTCTATTGGATATTGTAGAGCCTTTGGATTTGTTGCTTGGGCACATATTAGTGGAAATTGCAAGAAAAAACTGGATGGAAAGAGTCATGCTTGCATCATGGTGGGATATCCAATGAATCGAAAGCATATTGACTGTTTGAATGTGTTAAACAATAGAGCATCTTGAGTTACATGAATGCGATCTTTGATGAGAATACTTTAGGTATTAATTTATTGAACTCTTCCTCTAGCTTGTTGTGTTAAGATTATATGCTACCATAGACTAGATTGCAAATTCATTATCCTTCAATACATTATTCACAATAGCAAAATAATAAGGATCTCTAAAGATGCACAATCACAAAGCACAAAAAAATTTATCCCGGGAAACCCTCAAGGGGAAGGAAACCCAGCAAGAACTTCCTCAATATAGATGATAAAGTACAATGCCCCAAAAATATGTCTCACAAATAAGAGAGACCAAAAAACCAAAATATGGACTCAAGCCACTCCTCCTTCTCCTTCATAGATATATATCTCTCTCTCTCCACTAATGTGAATTGCACGAGTGAGCGAATGCATAAATCAGAGGAACTCACTTAACTTTTAATCCAACTAGGTAGGCCCCAATAACCTAATTGGGCCGACCTCTCTAGGAAGACTCAATATAATATTTATATTATATTCTTTTGGGTTCTAACGACCTGAATTACAATGGAGGTATGGCTTCACAACTCAAAGAACAAGTTGCAATATACTCTGCCTTTGCAGTGCTGAGAGCCACATTGGACTGCTTCCTGCTTAGCCATGAGATCATGGCTGACCCCAGATTGTAACATCCACCTGAAGTTCTCTCCCCGTGTAAGACACTTCCAGCCCAATCGGAATCCGTATAACTATACAGTATGAACTCACGATCTCTAGAATAATTGAGACCATAGTCTATTGTACCTTTTAGGTACCTCATCACATGCTTTGCAACTACAATGTGCACCGTCTGGGCTCAACCAGATACTGAATCAAGGCGTTCACAACAAAGCATATATCTAACCTCGTATTCATCAGATACATCAGTGACCCAATCCACTAATTCTGATGAAGTATCACATAGTAACTTCAAGTTGGTATCTATGGGTGCGGCCATGGCTTTGCACTCCAACATATAAAATATTTTCAATATTTACACTGCATACTTCCCTTGATTAAGGAAGATTCCCTATGGGCTTTTCCATACCTCGAGACCTAGAAAATAATGCATTAAGCCTAGGTCTTTCATCTCGAATTCTGCAACGAGATTTTCTTTGCACTCTGATATTCTCTTCTCATTACCTATCAGGAACAAGTCATCCACATATAGCAATAATATGAATGGTTCATCATCCATAACCTTGAAATAAAGGTTAGGATCAACTTTACTCTTGGTAAATCCCAATCTCTTTAGAAAACTATAAATTCTTCCATACCAAGCTCTTGGAGCTTGCTTCAACCCATACAGATCCTTCTTCAATTTGCATACATGCGTCTCTTTGTTTTCAACCTCAAAACCTTGTGGCTGTTCTATGTAAACTTCCTCCTCAATAACACTATTCAGGAAAGCTGTCTTCACATCCATCTGGTGTAACTTCCACTTCATTGTGGCTGCAAGTGCCATGTGTTGATGTATATGTAACTTCGGAATGTATTTCATCTATGTATTTCACATATATTTATTGTACCCTTATTAGAGATGTGTTATTCTTCTATAAGGAAGTGTCGTCATGTGGATTGACAAGTGTCGCAAGTGTGTGTACTTGCCGATGGGTTATTAGACCACCATGTGGGGTCGGCCCTGAATTATATATATTATAATGTGGATGTACCTAGCTAGACAAGTTGGCCCCATAAGGTCACTGGGCAAACGGATTAGTATAAATAGAGATCAGGTGATCTCTATTTAGATCACTCGGAAAAGTATCTCACTCTCACTCACAAAGTGGCGCACTAGTGAGGAGGAGGATCATCTGCTACTAGGAGACTATCTCAGTATATTTTGGTTGTACTTTGGTTGAGCCATTGCTCTCTCTATCTTTGAGGAAGTTGTGGGGTTTTTCACCTTAGGGTTTTCCCCACGGAAACTCTGTGTCTCTTGTCTCTCATGCTTTTGATTCTTGTAATGCTTGTCATGCTTATTGTGATTGTCATGCATTGATATACTGTATATGTTATTCTCTCAGCAAAGATCCTAGAGTATTGTGAATTAATGCTCAAAATTTAACATGGTATCAGAGCTAACCTGAGAAGAAGACATTTTGCAGTGACGAAAACTTGAGTTTCTTGTTTATTGGGTTTCTCTCCACAGATTTTGGAAAAACAGTATAGTATATTGACTCTACTCATCAAGGTGCATCTATCTGTCCAATCAGAACTCAATTCCGAGCATTTTCAGATTTGGCCCTAAAAATTAGGGTTTCCACAAAAATAGGAATTTCTGGAATCTGAAGACACAGATGGAAGATCCTTGCAAAAATAGAAGTTTAGAGATTTGGATCGAGATTTTTGGCTGGGTAGATCTCCGGGAAACTCAAACCCTAATTCAGGGCTCTCCCTAGTGAACCCGGGAGGACAAAAAGTCAAATCTGAAGGGTAAAACTTTGCTGATCTCAAATTTTGAATGAACCAGGCTGATCAGCTCATCAAAGCGCATCTTTCTATCCTTTTAGAAATTTGAAATTCACATTTTGAATTTTAGGTTTTTTCCGACAAACCCTAATACGGGACCAGATCCAGTTTTTAGCATTTCAAGTGGTAAGACCTAAATCTTTTCTATTTCCATTTGAAGTACTCTTTAAAATGTCTCTCCACACCAAGCTTGAGGATAAGCTTGAAGGGGCTGATAACTTCCGAGCCTGGAAGTATAGGATTGGGTTAATCTTGGAAGAGAATGAGTTGGACTCATATATAAAAGAAGACATCCCTATCCCAGAGGATGAAGAGGCCAAGGTATTGCATAAGAAGAACTTGGTCAAGGAAAAGAGAATCATTGCTGATTCTATCAAAGACCATCTCATACCCCATGTGTCTTCTCTTAAGACACCCAAGGAGATGTTTGACTCTTTGACCAAGCTATTTGAAGGGAAGAACATAAATCGGAAGATGACCCCGCGGAACCAATTGAAAGGAGTAAAGTTTCAGAATGGAGAAACCATTCAATCTTATTTTTCAAGGGTCTCCCAGATCAAGGAACAACTAGAAGCAGTGGATGAAATGGTGGAGAATGGTGAAGTGGTGATGACCACTCTAAATGGCCTACCCAGGTCATGGGATTCCTTTATTCAAGGAATTTGTGCAAGGAAGAAGTTGATCTCCTTCAACAGATTGCGGGAAGAATGCTCTCAAGAAGAATCTAGACTTATAGCTCGTGAGGAAAAGATGGGAGGTGAAGATCAAGCTCTTGCAGCTCACACCAAAAGAAGCAAGCCCAAGAAGGAGCACTCTCGCCACAAGAGATCCTATCAAAAGAATAAGAAGGATCTAAGATGCTTCACATGCAATGAGAAGGGTCACTTTGCTTCAGATTGTCCCAAGAACAAAAGGGATAATAACAACAAATCCAGCAAGAAGAAGAAGGGCAGCAAAAGAAAGTTTCATGCTCATGCTGCCGAGGATGATAAACCTCCAAAGAAGAAGGCTAGGGCAGAAAGTGATGATAGTGATGTTGACTCATCAAGTGAAGAAGAGTCTGTTCTAATCTCTGCTCTCACAGGTACCATATCCCATGGTTTTAATGATTGGTTGATTGATTGTGGAGCTTCCAAACACATGACTGGGTTTAAGGAATCTTTTGTGAATCTATCTGAACATGAATCACCCCATAAGGTGAAACTTGGGGATGATTATCAATACCCAGCAAAGGAAGTGGTGAAGCCTCCTACAACCTAGATTCTGGAAAATATTTGAAGATGAAAGAAGTCCTTTATGTACCTGGGCTCAAGAAGAACTTACTCTCCATCTCTGCATTGGATGCAAAAGGTATGAGGGTTGCATTTGTGGATGGCCAAGTCCTTATGTGGCCAAAGGGTAAAACAATCAATGATGCAGTAGTGATTGGAGAGTAAGAGGGAGGTTTGTATAAATTGAAGGGTCAACCTGAACATGCCATGATCCATGAATCCATGGAACCAAGTGAACTTTGGCATAGAAGACTTGCTCATATGCACTATAGAGAACTTCCAATTGCAAGCAAGGCTGTAGAGGGTCTTCCTGAAATCAATACTAAACATGAAGGTGTTTGCAAAGGATGTGCAAAAGGTAAGAACATTAAGAAGGCTTTCCCAAGCAGTGAAAGCAAGGAAAAAGACATCCTGGAAATCATCCACTCAGATGTATGTGGTCCTATGTCATCCAGTTCTCTGAGTGGGTATGTTTACTATGTCTCATTTATTAATGACTTCTCCAGGAAGACTTGGGTATACTTCTTGAAGAACAAAGATGAGGTGTTTGATAAATTCAAGGAATTCAAAACCTTGATGGAGAATCAAACTGACAAGAAGATCAAAACATTCAGATCCGACAATGGTGGAGAATTCACCTCAGGTGACTTCAAGAAGCTTTGTAGTGATTCAGGGATTAAGAGGGAGTTGACTGCTCCTTATAATCCTCAACAGAATGGAGTTGCAGAAAGGAAGAACAGAACTATCATGGAAGCAGGAAGGGCAATGCTGTATGACCAGGATCTACCTACGCATCTATGGGCAGAAGCAGCTAGAACAGCTGTATATGTGCAGAACAGAACAACCCACAAGATATTGGACAACAAGACACCAGAAGAGGTCTTTTATGGGTTCAAGAAGATTGATGTCAGCAAGGATGAATATAAGTTCAAGGACAGGTAATCCAGGAAGCAAAGATCAAGAGGGAGCACACTCCAGCAACTCTTGCAAGGATGCAGATTTTTAGAGGGAGTTGACCATCTTCCTACATTCCACAACAGAAAGGTGTAGAAGAAGCTACTTCAGCAGCTCCTGCCAGGAAGCAAAGACTCAGAGGGAGTCCACCCAACAAACAAACAAAGATAAGTATTTCAATTATCATTTCTTGCCTATTTTGTTTGTTTAAATAATATTATGCTTATGTTCCTAGACTTAGGAGATGTATTGTGCATATTAGAATGAATGCATTAATGAACAGTATACTACTAATATGCATGTGATGGGTAAGTGGCCTATGGAACTGTACAACATTCCAGTGCTACTTATCTAGAATGAAACCTCTTTGCTGACATGTTGGGAGTAGTACAAACTCTTAACAATGTCCTGGTAGAGACTGGAAGGCATCTAGAAAGTTGTGGAACATGGATAAATGTTGTATTGAAGCATTGGCTAAGATAACTGCATGACTGCATGACATATTTCTTTATGTGTAAAGAATTTGTTTTGAAAATTATGAGATGTTTCTAATCATGCAATTTAACTTGTTTTGTAGGAAAGATCGTATATCTTCACCTACAAAAGGACTACAACATTTGTTCCAGCAACAAAGATATCTATTGAAGATATTGAAGTTCCCAGGATCTTGGATGAAGAAATGGAATGCCATGATCTGTCGATCATGAAGATGATGTTTGGGATGCAGTCCCAAGACCTGACAGGGAGTCACATGTGTGCAGATTGAAGAAAGCCTTGTATGGCTTGTAGCAAGCTCCCAGAACTTGGTGTGATACAAAGAGGAAGCTTGTTGTCGAGTTTGATATGAAAGATTTGGGAATGATGCACTATTTACTAGGTATGGAGGTGTGGCAGAGTGCAGGTGGGATCTTCCTTGGTCAAGGGAAGTACACAGTAGATATCTTGAAGAGATTTGGGATGATGGATTACAAGGCCATGGCCACACCTATGGCATCGAATCTGAAGCTTCTATGTGATGCTTCATCTGAGTCGGTTGATGTCTCTATGTATCGTCAGATGATTGGGTCCTTGATGTACCTGACGAACACGAGACCAGACATTTGCTTTGCTGTGAACACATTGAGTCAGTTCCTGACAGATCCAAGGAGTGTTCACCTAGTTGCTGTAAAGCATGTTCTGAGGTACCTGAAGGGTACAGTGGATTATGGGCTCAAGAATGAAGAGAATCAAAAGTTTAACCTGCAGGGTTATGTTGATTCAGATTGGGCTGGCAGTGCTGGAGATAGGAAGAGCACATCTGGATGCTGCTTCAGTACGGGATCAGGTGTGATCTCTTGGTTTAGCAGGAAGCAATACTGCGTAGCACTGAGTACAATTGAGGCAGTATGGCTACAGAAGCTACTGTCTGAGTTATTTGATCTCCCGTTGAATGCTACTGGTATCTTTTGTGATAACCAGAGTTGTGTGAAGCTGTCCGAGAACCCAATGTTTCATGACAGGTCGAAACACATAGAGATCAAACATCACTATATCAGGGATATGGTGCAGAGAGGAGCTGTGAAGCTCCTGTATGTTACGACGGACGAGCAGATTGCAGATGTGCTAACAAAGCCACTAGCCAGGGTGAAGTTCGAGTACTTCAGGGAGAGGCTTAGTGTTCTTCAGATCGAGGACACTTCGAGGAAGAAGTGATGGAAACATTTGCTGAAGCCATTCCAAGCATGTTGGAAGGAGGATCCTTCACATGGCTGTGGATGTAAGTGCTGGATGATGAACATCAGGATGATGTTCTGGTTTTTGCTTTGTATGATCAGTTGGATCATTTTTATATGTATGCATCATGTTGGATGCTGGATATGATCAGTTGGATCATTTATATGTATATGTATGTACGCATCACGTTGGATGCTGGATATGATCAGTTGGATCATTTATATGTATATGTATGTACGCATCATGTTGGATGCTGGATATGATCAATAGGATCATTTGTATGTATTTTGTATGCATCATGTTGGATGCCTGGACCATGTATCTGTGTATGTATCAGGTGGATACATTGTATGATCAGGTGGATCATGTATGGTGATATGTATCATGTATTTGTATTTGTATCAGGTGGATACATTGTATGATCAGGTGGATCATGTATGATGATATGTATCATGTAGATACTTGGTATGCATCAGGTAGATGCATTATATGATCATGATGATCGTGGATGACGAGCTTCAGGATGTTGCTCCAGATGACATGCAGCAGGATGTTGCAGTGATGATGATCAGGATGATCATGTGTACATCAGGATGATGTATGGTGAGTATCAGGTTGATACTCTATGGCCGTGGATCAGGTTGTGCAGATGAGCATATAATTTGGCCCTGGGAGATTTGCAGATAGTCTTTCAAGGTTTTGCCTATGGCATGTAATTCGTGCCCTGGGATATCTGGAAAATGCTCTTTCGAGGTTTTGCTCTGGGAGGACATATAATTTGGCCCTGGGAGATTTGCAGATAGTCTTTAGAGGTTTTGCCTATGGCATGTAATTCATGCCCTAGGATATCTGGCAGATGCTCTTTCGAGGTTTTGTCCTATGGAATATAATCTGTCCCTGGGAGATCTGATAGGTTGGGCTGTGTGCTCGTAATAAGTCCTGGGATGCTCTTGCGAGGTTTTTCCATGACCACATATAATCTGTCTCTAGGAGATCCTATAGGTAGAGCTGCGTGCTCGTAACAACCTGGGATGCTCTTGCGAGGTTTTGTGATGACCACATATAATCTGTCCCTGGGAGATCCTATAGGTAGAGTTTCGTGCTCGTAACAACTTGGGATGTTCTTGCGAGGTTTTGTGGTGAGGTCACATATAATATGGCCCTGGGAGATCCTATAGGTAGAGCTGTGTGCTCGTAACAGCCTGGGATGCTCTTTTGAGGTTTTGCGATGCACGTAATAAGTCCTGAGGATTCCACAGTATGGCCAGTGATGACGAAGACCTGCAGGTAGTGGGCCTACATCCAGAATGAAAAAGGACTGGCTCTGTAGATCTTCCTATGACGAGTAGAGTCAGAGATTGGTTGTCATAGCTGTAGTAGTGACGATGACGATGACGATGCATCGATGATGATGATCCCGAGAAGAAGACTTGTCTAGCAGATCTGTGTCGAGAAATACCTTCCTAGTTAAGAGGGAGTGTTGATGTATATGTAACTTTGGAATGTATTTCATCTATGTATTTCATATATATTTATTGTACCCTTATTAGAGATGTGTTATTCCTCTATAAGGAAGTGTCGTCATGTGGATTGACAAGTGTCGCAAGTGTGTGTACTTGCCGATGGGTTATTAGACCACCATGTGGGGTCGGCCTTGAATTATATATATTATAATGTGGATGTACCTAGCTAGACAAGTCGGCCCCATAAGGTCACTGGGCAAATAGATTAGTATAAATAGAGATCAGCTGATCTCTATTTAGATCACTCGGAAAAGTATCTCACTCTCACTCAGAAAGTGGCGCACTAGTGAGGAGGAGGATCATCTGCTACTAGGAGACTATCTCAGTGTATTTTGGTTGATCCATTGCTCTCTCTATCTTTGAGGAAGTTGTGGGGTTTTTCACCTTAGGGTTTTCCCCACGGAAACTCTGTGTCTCTTGTCTCTCATGATTTTGATTCTTGTGATGCTTGTCATGCTTATTGTGATTGTCATGCATTGATATATTGTATATGTTATTCTCTCAGCAAAGATCCTAGAGTATTGTGAATTAATGCTCAAAATTTAACACCATGATGGTTCTAATTGAAGTGTACCTTGCTATAGGAGCAAATGTTTCCTCATAATTGATTCCTTCCTTATGAGAGAATCCTCGAGCCACAAACCTAGCTTTGTATTTCTCAATACTTCCATCCGCAACATGTTTTATCTTGTATATCCATTGGGAAGATACCACACTTTTACCCTTTGGTTTGGGAACTATATCCCACACATCATTCTTCATTATGGACTGGTATTCTTCCGTCATAGCTTCTACCCATTCTTTCTTTTGAATGGCCTCTTCGAAGCAAGTAGGTTCTTTGTCTACAAGATCACACATCAAAGCCACATAATTGGAAAATGGCTTTGGCCTCTTGCTTTCTCTTGTGGAGCCTTCTAGAGCTCCATACTTCTCTGCATCCTGAATAATTTAACGATCCCAAGCTAGTTTTCTGTTGCCATAAATAGTCATGGATGGACATTCTTGGGGCTCCAACATATCATGATCTTCCGGAGTCTCATCATCTGGAGAGGGTGCAACCTCAGCAACTCTAGGTGCTACATCTTATTCATATACTTCTTCATGTTGACACTTTCTAGATCTCTTGAGAGATGCATCTTCTTTAAATGTTTCTAATCTCCATGTGATGATAGCCTGGTATATAGATTCTGAAGGCCTTGGAGACCTCACAGTATCCAACAATGATTTCTTTCTTTTCAGAAGGATACAACTTGGTCCTTTTCTCTTTTGGAATATGAATAAACACTGGACAACCATTGTCACTTGTTCTACGGAACAAGTCTCATCATTCTTCATTTGTAGGTGATCGTTGTACGATTCTTCCTACAAGTCAAATTCAATAGCATGGTTAGAAGCATTTCATAGTTTCCACAACATATGCATAAAGCATAAATTACACTGTCATAATGCTATCAATAACACAAAATTTATTCATACCCCACATTCATATGGTAACTTTCTAGATGCCTTCCATCTCTACCAGGTCATTATTAAGAGTGTGCACTACTCCCAATATGTCAGCAAAGAGGTTTCGTTCTAGATAAGTAGCAATGGAATGTTGTATAGCAACATAGTCTACTTACCCATCACATGCATATCAATTCATAATACACATCCTAAATAAATGTGTACACAACTGGACACTATCATTTAATCATTTTGATAGAAATGACAATTTAAATACTTATCTTTGTTTGTTTGGTGGGATCTCTTTTGATCCTAGTCTCCTTGTAGGGATTACTGGAATGTCTGATGGTGAGCTCTTCTTCATCATCAGAGTTCCTGAATCAAGCTTGTATGTTAATTCTCCTATTCTCCTAGTGAAACTTTTTGAGGGGAGTCATTTTCTTGAAGATTGGAGAGAGTGCTTCTTATGACCTGTCATGTGCATTGAAACACCACTATCAATTAACCATGTGTCATCTCCAGGTGTCATGGACCCAAAGAGAGCAGTGAAATCAAACATATTCTTCTATTTATTTATTTGCTTGATTCCTGGGATGTTCTTCATCTTCTTACATTCTAGTTAGGGAATCAAACATATACTTTGAAGTCTTCTTAGAGGACACTTGAGGAATCAAGTGATCTTCAATGGAGTCTACTATGATCCTCATAGTCCTAATCATATCCTTCTTCTACTTCTCCTTAGATTCAGCTTCTTCGGGTTCAGGTACAACTTCTTTAAAAAACTTGGTAAGATCATTCTCTTTCAGAACGAGTCCAATCCTATACTTCCAAGCACAAAAGTTCTCTATGCCTTCTAACTTGTTATCAAGCTTGGTGCCATCTCAACCCGGGAAGCAGAGAATAACAAAAAATCAAAATTTCTCAAAATAAAAAACTGAACTCACCAAAAGATGTGTTTGAATGAAGCGAGTATGCTGGTACACTTGCTTTCTGAAGATTCCAAAATTTCACCCTTCAAAATTGACTTGCGAAATTCCAAAGTCAAACCAGGGTTTGACTTTCCAGGAGTTTCACCCACTCAAAAATTTCTATCTTGGTACCAAAATTTCGATCTTGGAGAGGTGCAATTCCCTATGCCAATTGCATTAAAAAATTACGCTTCTGTGAGAAGCCCTAATTTTTCACTTCCTGAGAGAGAGAGTTTTACCTTGTGAAAGTTGCTCTTTTCAGGCTAGCTCTGATACCATGTTAATATTATATCCTACCATAGACTAGATTGCAAATTCATTAGCATTCAATACATTATTCACAATAGCAGCATAATAAGGATCCCTGAAAGCTGCACAATCACAAAGCAAAACCAATTTATCCTGGGAAACCCTCAAGGGAAAGAAAACCCAGCATGAACTTCCTCATTATAGATGATCAAGTACAATGCCCCAAAATATGCCTCACAAATAAGAGAGACAAAAAACCAAACTCTGGACTCAAGCCACTCCTTCTCCTTCGCAGATCTCTCTCTCTCTCTCCACTAATGTGAATTTCACAAGTGAGTGAATGTATAAATGATAGGAACTCACTCTCTATTTATACTTTACTTTTCACTTAGCTTTTAATCCAACTAGGTTGGCCCCAATAACCTAATTGGGCCGATCTCTCTAGGAAGACTCAATATAATATTTATATTATATTCTTTTGGGTGCCAACGACCCGAATTACAATGGAGGTTTAACCTCATGACCTTTACATGACCAAATGTAATAATGGAGGGCAACAACTATACGATCTTATTTTTATTAGTAAGAGATGACTGTAGGGGACAGTCATCGAGTGCATGTTTTGAGGGTTGTAGTTGCAGCAATGTTCTCTTTTTTTCTATGGTTTCGGTGTGGCTATAGATTGCAGCTTAAAGATGTTCCGTGATATGTGGTTTTACTTATTTTATAGCCTCACTAACATCACACAAATGACAACACCGAAAATAGATTAATTTGCAAAAAAAATGATGACAACAATACTTGGATTATTTGTTAACTATGTTATCAAACAATCAAAAGTACATGAAGTAATTATTCACACTAAATATGATGTTTATCATAGTCACGTGCTTGTTGCGATTATGTTCCTTAGATCGCACATTATAATTTATTAATTAAGTGTCGTAATTAAATAGTTAAGTGTTGCAACTTTAGTTATAAAACAAACTTCTAGAGATAAAAATTTTAATTATTAGGTGAATGGTTAGTTAGCCTAACCATAATTTATCTATATCCGCTGTGATTAAACTTAACCTAGGGTTATTATTAGCACCCTTAACATTGTTTAAGGGTCGGGGACATTACACAATGCAATTTGCTTCTTTTATATACAATCCCCAGTTTCTATTTTTATGGCCAGCAAGCACTGAACTTTAAAGGTATTTGAAAAAAAACTTTTATCTTCATCTATGCTCATGTCTTATCACTTGTAGAGGAAAAAAATGGATAAAGTGATCCCTATCGGAGTAATATAGGAGCATGTGGCGTCATTACTGCCTCTGACCTGTTAATTCCTTCTACTTCAACTATAGGTCCATGCCTGCCATGCCTTCATTCTCAAGTTTCATCTTTTTATTCTCCAACTTCAGCCTCTCCAATTTTCATCTTTTCATTCTCCGACTTCAGCGTCTCTAATTTTTGTTGATTCTCAAGTTTCATCTTTTCATTCTCCGACTTCAGCTTTTCACATTCTCTGTCCATGCGTTCATTCTCAAGTTTCATCTTTTCATTCTTCAACTTCAATTCTATGCCATTCTTCTTTAGTTGTATTGACATGCGTGCATTCTCAAGTTTCATCTTTTCACTCTCCAACTTCAACTTCTCCAATTCCCCATATAAAATTGAAGAGGCTGAAGTTGGAAAATGAAAAGATGAAACTTCAGAATGAACGCAAGGCACTACAGCTGAAGCAAAAGGAATTGGAGATCGAGTTTAACAGGTCAAAGCACCAATGGCACCACATGCTCCAACATTGGAAAGGTTCCAGGAAATAAAACAAACTTAGGGGGTCAATGCAATGCATTAAATAGAAAATGTGTTGTGGGTTTGTTGGGATCCCAGAATTATTCCGTTGTCCAGTACTAAAGTTCATGGCCATTCTTTTGGGGCATTCTATGGAAGGTGGCGTAACCTTATGGGTGAAAATAATAAATTGGTGTATTAATACATTTAGCGTGGTCATTCAATGTGGGATGAAGATAATAAATTGTTGCATTAATATATTTGGCATGCTAATTCAAGTTTTTTGTCACACAGGATATTATAATATATTTATTAATTTTTTTAGTAAAACTATGGTACTATTATTTATATGTCTATTGAGTTAAAAAAAATCACTACAGTCTCTTAAAAAACAAGAGCCACGAGGTGTCAATGTCCCCGACATTGCACCTGTATTGGTTCATTGTTTAATTAAAAATGCAATTGCCTATCTTTCTCTATGCTAGGCAAGCAGTGAACATGTTAGCAACAAACCATTTAACATAGTCTTTGTAAGCATATACATAACAAAAAGAAGGCATGACAAAGCAAAGCACAAAATTGAAAACAATTCTTAGTTGAGAGCATAAAAGAGAGCTAGTCCATTTTATAAAATATAGAGAGGCATTTATCTTTTCTCGTAAAATCATTTCAAAAGTGGAGATATCTATTGAAAGCATAGACTATATATGAGCATAGACTACGTATTATTGAATAGAGCTAAGATTGGGAAATGCAACATATGCAACAAACTATTTAAGAGTCTTTGTAACCATATCCATAAGAAAAAGGAGGCATGCTAAAACAAGTTGCAAAATTGTTAGTTTTATAAAATACAAAGAGAAAAATATTTTTAGGGGCAAAATCATTTCAAACTTATTTGAGTCTACCATTTTAAGAGTAATTTTTTAATGTTTGGTTAAGGAAAATACTTCAATACAGTTACTTGATATCTACACGAATGTCCTAGGACAATCATAAGGGCTGGTGCAAGATAATGATACCCACTTATGACACGTTAGTTGCAATGACATGTAGGAAAAACAAAAATATGATCATTAAAATGAATTATTAGAGGTACCTACAATTTTTTTTAGAATTAGGTGTAAAAAGATGAAACGTAGAAAATCGGATCACCTTCCAGAATATATAACTTTTATTTATGGAAAAGTGGTATAACCACCCGAAAATGTCATTATTCTAAGATTGGTATGTTATTTTTTTCTCTAAAACATAATGCATATGTTCGCGTTGGTCCACCGGTTTGTTATGTAAATTGTCAAATTATGAGGAAAAAAATATGTAGAGGCATAGGAAAAAGACGGATTATGTGCAAGGCTATTTTTCCAAAATTTTAAAAGTTAATTTTATATATTTTTAAAATTACGAAAGTCAGTGAATCCCTAAAATGACATGGTCGAGCGTTGGTCCACCATATCATGGTCTTAACATAATCAATCATTTATTTATTGATTTATTTTTATTTTTTTTTATCTTGAAGGTATTCTTGTACTCTTGTGCGGGTTCTTTTCCGTTTTCGAAAGATGTAAGCCAATCAAAAGTTTTAGCCCAAATAAACGACCTATTTTTTTTACAAATTTGACATGAGTGCATTTAAAAACGAATTAAAAATAGAAAACAATAACAGATTTATTCAAAAAATATATAGTTAGAATATGCACACAGAGCTCGACAAGTGTGTGCAATTTCATCAGTAGTGCACAAGTGGAGCATATGCAGAACTAATCGTGAAAAACATGAAGTTACATAAATTGGTGTGTTTTTCCATAAATCAGATTGAGCCTCAAGGTTTGGCAATCTGAAACTAGTACCAAACCTGTAAGGGCACCAAAAAATTCGAATCTAAACACACGTGCGTGCACGTGTTCAATGACACCTTCATTTTTTTCTATCTCTCCCTAAACCCCCCCTCCCTCTCTACAACCCCACCCCCCCTCGATCTCTACAACCCCACCCCTCCTATTCCTATCCATCCAATCCCCCCCTCTCTTCCAATCCACCCAATCCCCCCCTCTCTTCCACTCTTCCCAATCCCTCCTCCCTCCCTCACCCCTTTCTTCTCTCCTTAACCACAAGGGTTAGGATATTTAGTCATCCATTTCCATGAATAACACCTAAATCCATGACATAGGATTTCATGAGGCTAGCCTTGATTCCAAGTATGAATATGGGTGTGGCCATTATAATGTCTTAGATTCTAGGTACGGGTGTTTGGACCCTATACATGGTTGAGGGATGGAAACTTGGATTTAATCCCTAAAATAAGAATGTAATCATCCAAGTTAAAAAAAAACTCCTTAGTCCACTACACACGACATCTCAAACATATCCTCTGTTCTGAGTAGTGATACTAATGATAATATGAATGTAACCCCTATAAACATTGACATCTAACCCTTATCACCAATATACCCTATAACCTCCAATCCTTACAATCCCTATCTAGTAACCCTTATAACCCACAAATCCTATAATATGTATATATTATTACACAAAATCACTAACTCGCATTATCCTCTTGTACATATAAATATTCATCCTTATAACCATAAATCCATGACCCCTATATCTCAATCCCCAAACCCTTGACCATTAGTCTCTAGGAATTGCAATCCCTAGTCCCTAGTACAACTAACCATTATAAGTCTTGACCCACTATAATCCTAAACTAGTATAGCCCCTAAAACTCCTAAATCCTAGCACATAATGATATGTCCCCCGTTCCCTAACACTTAAATATCTCTTAACCCCTATAGTCATAACCATATAATCCTAACTTCTAAAGTTTTTAGTCAAATAAAAATTAACCCCTAACCCTTATAACCTCTAATTCTCATCGACCCTAAACTCTATCATCAAACACCCACCCCTTAAAACCTATAACCCATAGCTAGTATAAACGTAATGAGTAATTGATATCATTCCTAACCCCTATAACCCTCATCCTTTGTCAACCCTTAACTTCATATCCCAATAAATCACCCTTAAAACTTATAACCCTTAACCACTATAACATATATCCCCTATAACAGCTAGAGAAGAAGTGCTATAATTTCTATATAATGTCCTATAACCCATTTTGAATAGAATAAAAAAGACATTTATCTCATAACCATATCATCTCTAACCCTTCATACATGTTCCACTTCCACTATGATGTAACCCCTTTTGATTACAACCCTTAAAACCTAAAGTTTGTAGCCCCCTAACTCCTACTAGTAATAATTATAACCCTTAAACCCTAAAGTTTGTATCCCCTAACCCTTACTAGTAATAATTATAACCCTTAACACCTATCACTATAAATCCCCTAATATCTAAACCTTTCCATTAATCCCTATAATCCCATAGATTTTTAAAACCTATCCCATTTTACTATTTATCCCTTAATTTTATCATGCTTGAGAGACTTCGGATCTAAATTGACCCCCTTGTGCAAAATTGGCATGGCCTTCACTGAGTAAAAACCTAGTTCTAGAGATGGCACAATAGCACCGTTTCAGGTGTTTGAGTCATGATGGGGGGGGGGTACCACAACTAGAACCCGGTGTCCCGAATCCATCGGAATGGACGGCTTCGTGATTGGAGTCACGATTTTGGTGCTATGGGAATTTTTGCTTGGCACCCCGTGACCATTCAATGACACTTTGACGATTTTCTCTGGGGGAAAGGAACACAAACCGACGAGAGGAACGGGGTTCCATCAGCTCCTACACGTGCATTTTTCCAGTGTGGATGTGTTTACGATGGCCACGCACGCCCGAGAGCCTTTAGATCATAAATGACCCCCTTGCGAAAAATTGGCATGGCCTTCACTAAGCAAAACCCTAGTTCATTAGATGGCACAATAGCACCGTTTCCGAGCGATTGAGTCACGATGGGGGGGCCCACAGCTAAAACCCGGTTCCTCGAATCCATTAGAATCGACGGCTTCGTGACCGGAGTCACGGTTTTGGTGCTATGGGCATTTTTTCCTGACACCCCGTGGTCATTCAGGGACAATTTGAGGATTTTCTTCGGGGGTACAGAACTTGAACCAGCGAGAGGAACTAGGTTCCATCAGCTCCCACACATGCATTTGGCCAGCGTGGATGTGTTCACGATGGCCACACACGCCTAGGAGCCTTCAGATATGAAATGATCCCCTTACAAAAAATTGGCATGGCCTTCACTAAGCAAAAACCTAGTTGCAGAGATGGCACAATAGCACCGTTTTTGGGCGATTGAGTCACGGTTTGGGGGGTCCCATAGCTAGAACCTAGCACCCCGAATCTATTGGAATCCACGACTTCGCGATCGAAGTCATGATTTTGGTGCTATGGGAATTGTTTCCTGGCACCCCATGGCCATTCAGGGACACTTTGAGGATTTGCTCTGGGGGCACGGAATCCGAACCGACGAGCGAAATGGGTTTTCATTAGCTCCCACACGTGCATTTGGCCAGTGTGGATGTGTTCAGGATGGCCGTGTTGATGTATATGTAACTTCGTAATGTATTTCATCTGTGTATTTTATATATATTTATTGTACCCTTATAAGAGATGTGCCATTCCTCTATAAGGAAGTGTCGTCATGTGGATTAACAAGTGTCGCAAGTGTGTGTACTCAGACCGATGGGTTATTAGACCACCATGTGGGGTCGGCCCTGAATTATATATATTATAATGTGGATGTACCTAGCTAGACAAGTCGGCCCCATAAGGTCACTGGGAAAAAGGTTAGTATAAATAGAGATCGGAAATCTCTATTTTACTCATTCGGAAAAGTAACTCACTCTCACTCAGAAAGTGGCGCACTAGTGAGGAAGAGGATCATCTGCTACTAGGAGACTATCTCAGTGTATTTTGGTTGTACTTTGGTTGAGCCATTGCTCTCTCTATCTTTGAGGAAGTTGTGGGATTTTTCACCTTAGGGTTTTCCCCACGGAAACTCTGTGTCTCTTGTCTCTCATGCTTTTGATTCTTGTGATGCTTGTCATGCTTATTGTGATTGTCATGCATTGATATACTGTATATGTTATTATCTCAGCAAAGATCCTAGAGTATTGTGAATTAATGCTTAAAATTTAACATGGTATCAGAGCTAACCTGAGAAGAAGACATTTTGCAGTGACGGAAACTTGAGTTTCTTGTTTATTGGGTTTCTCTCCACAGATTTTGGAAAATCAGTATAGTAGATTGACTCTACTCATCAAGGTGCATCTATCTGTCCAATCAGAATTCAATTCTGAGCATTTTTAGATTTGGCCCTAAAAATTAGGGTTTCCACAAAAATAGGAATTTCTGGAATCTGAAGACACAGATGGAAGCTCCTTGCAAAAATCGAAGTTTAGAGCTTTGGATCGAGATTTTTGGTTGGGTAGATCTCCGGGAAACTCAAACCCTAATTCAGGGCTCTCCCTAGTGAACCCGAGAGGACAAAAGATCAAATCTGAAGGGGTTTTTTTGACAAACCCTAATCCGGGACCAGATCCAGTTTTCAGCATTTCAAGTGGTAAGACCTAAATCTTTTCTATTTCCATTTGAAGTACTCTTTAAGATGTCTCTCGGGACCAGATCCAGTTTTCAGCATTTCAAGTGGTAAGACCTAAATCTTTTCTATTTCCATTTGAAGTACTCTTTAAGATGTCTCTCCACACCAAGCTTGAGGATAAGCTTGAAGGGGCTGATAACTTCCGAGCCTGGAAGTATAGGATTGGGTTAATCCTGGAGGAGAATGAGTTGGACTCATATATAAAAGAAGACATCCCTATCCCAGAGGATGAAGAGGCCAAGCTATTGCATAAGAAGAACTTGGTCAAGGCAAAGAGAATCATTGCTGATTCCATTAAAGATCATCTCATACCCCATGTGTCCTCTCTAAAGACACCTAAGGAGATGTTTGACTCTTTGACCAAGCTATTTGAAGGGAAGAACATAAATCGGAAGATGACCCTGCGAAACCAATTGAAAGGAGTAAAGTTTCAGAATGGAGAAACCATTCAATCTTATTTTTCAAGGGTCTCCCAGATCAAGGAACAACTAGAAGCAGTGGATGAAATGGTGGAGAATGGTGAAGTGGTAATGACCACTCTAAATGGCCTACCTAGGTCATGGGATTCCTTTATCCAAGGAATCTGTGCAAGGAAGAAGTTGATATCCTTCAGTAGACTACGGGAAGAATGCTCACAAGAAGAAGCTAGGCTTGTGGCACGAGAAGAAAAGATGGGGAATGAAGATCAAGCTCTCACAGCTCACACCAAGAAAGGGAAGTCCAAGAGAGAGCCATCTCACTCCATGAAATCTTCACATCACTTCAAAGAAAGAAGAATATGCTTCACTTGTAATGAGAAAGGACATATTGCCATAAATTGTCCCGAGAACTAGAAGGACAAAAACAACTCCAACAAGAAGAAGAAGGGCAGCAAAAGAAGGTTTCATGCTCATGCTGTCGAGGATGATGAACCCCCAAAGAAGAAAGCTAGGGAAGAAAGTAATAGTGATGATGACTCATCAAGTGAAGAAGAATATGTTCTAAATTCTGTTCTCACAGGTACCATCTCCCATGGTTGTAATGATTGGTTGATTGATAGTGGGGCTTCCAAACACATGACTGGGTTTAAGGAATATTTTGTGAATCTATCTGAACATGAATCACCCCATAAGGTGAAACTTGGGGATGATTATCAATACCCAATCAAAGGAAGTGGTGAAGCCTCCTACAACCTAGATTATGGAAAATCTTTGAAGATGAAAGAAGTCCTTTATGTACCTGGGCTCAAGAAGAACTTACTCTCCATCTCTGCATTGGATGCAAAAGGTATGAGGGTTGCATTTGTGGATGGACAAGTCCTAATGTGGCCAAAGGGAAAGAACATAAATGATGCAGTAGTGATTGGAGAGCAAGAGGGAGGTTTGTATAAATTGAAGGGACAACCTGAACATGCCATGGTGCATGAATCCATGGAGCCAAGTGAACTTTGGCATAGAAGACTTGCTCATATGCACTATAGGGAACTTTCAATTGCAAGCAAGGCTGTAGAGGGTCTTCCTGAAATCAAGACCAAACATGAAGGTGTTTGCAAAGGATGTGCAAAAGGTAAGAACATTAAGAAGGCTTTCCCAAGCAGTGAAAGCAAGGCAAAAGACATCCTGGAAATCATCCACTCAGATGTATGTGGTCCTATGTCATCCAGTTCTCTAAGTGAGTGTGTTTACTATGTCTCATTTATTGATGACTTCTCCAGGAAGACATGGGTATACTTCTTGAAGAACAAAGATGAGGTGTTTGATAAGTTCAAGGAATTCAAAACCTTGATGGAGAATCAAACTGACAAGAAGATCAAAACATTCAGATCCGACAATGGTGGAGAATTCACCTCAGGTGACTTCAAGAAGCTTTGTAGTGATTCATGGATTAAGAGGGAGTTGACTGCTCCTTATAATCCTCAACAAAATGGAGTTGCAGAAAGGAAGAACAGAACTATCATGGAAGCAGCAAGGGCAATGCTGCATGACCAGGATCTACCTATGCATCTATGGGAAGAAGCAGCTAGAACAGCTGTATATGTGCAGAATAGAACACCCCACAAGATATTGGACAACAAGACACCAGAAGAGGTATTTTCTTGTAAGAAACATGAAGTCAGCCATCTCAGAATATTTGGTTGTCCAGTATACACTCATGTCCCAAAGGAAAAGAGGACTAAACTAGATCCTTCAGGAAAGAAGGGTATCTTTGTGGGTTACAGTGAAAGCTTGAAGGCTTACAGAATATACTTTCCAGGGTTCAAGAAGATTGATGTTAGCAGGGATGTAACATTTGATGAAAACTCAACATTCATCAAATCAAGGAAGGCACCTATCGAAGTTTATGAAGAACCTAAGAAACCAGATTTCAAGACACTGCCATGACTGAAGCAGTTCCAGAAGTTGTTCGTGAGTTTGAAGATCAGCAAGAACCTGTAAATCCACCCCGTGAGGATAACTCTCACAAGAGTAAACCTGCATGGGCTAGAGAGCTCATTCAAGATGCAGAAAGATTTGGCATTCCAGAAGAAGAACACAGAGCAAAGAAGAGAACCGGATCACATACCAGCTATGTTGCTTTACTCTGTGACATTATGAACAAAGAGCCTTCCAGTTATGAAGAAGCAGCGGAAAAGAAAGAATGGAAGGATGCCATGGTTGAGGAATACCAATCAATAATGAAGAATGATGTTTGGGATGTTGTCCCAAGACCTAAAGAGAAGTCTGTTGTGACTTCCAAATGGATCTACAAAATCAAGCATGCTGCAGATGGCAGTGTAGAGAAATACAAGGCAAGATTCGTAGCTCGTGGCTTCTCTCAGAAAGAGGGAATAGATTATGAAGAAACTTTTGCACCTGTAGCCAGGTATACTTCCATCAGAACAGTACTTGCCTTGGCTGCAACAATGAAATGGAAAATACACCAAATGGATGTCAAGATTGCTTTCTTGAATGGTGTAGTTGAAGAGGAAGTATATGTGGAGCAGCCACTCGGTTTTGAAATACATGACAGGGAGTCATATGTATGCAGATTGAAGAAAGCCTTGTATGGATTGAAACAAGCTCCCAGAACTTGGTATGGTAGGATGGACAGTTTCCTATCTAGTTTGGGCTTTACCAAGAGTAAAGTGGATTCCAACCTTTACGACAAGGTTGAGGAAGGGAATCCTGTGATTCTACTCCTGTATGTGGATGACTTATTTGTAACAGGAGATGACAGACCGATTGCAGATACTAAGAGGAAGCTTGCTGCTGAATTCGATATGAAATATTTGGGAATGATGCACTATTTCCTAGGTATGGAGGTGTGGCAGAGTGCAGGTGGGATCTTCCTTGGTCAAGGGAAGTACACAGTAGATATCCTGAAGAGATTCAGGATGATGGATTGCAAGGCCATGGCCACACCTATGGCATCGAATCTGAAGCTTCTATGTGATGCTTCTTCTGAGCCGGTTGATGTCTCTATGTATCGTCAGATGATTGGGTCCTTGATGTACCTGACGAACACGAGACCAGACATTTGCTTTGCTGTGAACACATTGAGTTAGTTCCTGACAGATCCGAGGAGTGTTCACTTGGTTACTGTAAATCATGTTATGAGGTACCTGAAGGGTACAGTGGATTATGGGCTCAAGTATGAAGCGAATCAAAAGTTTAACCTGCAGGGTTATGTTGATTTAGATTGGGCTGGCAGTGCTGCAGATAGGAAGAGCACATCTGGATGCTGCTTCAGTATGGGATTAGGTGTGATCTCTTGGTTTAGCAGGAAGCAGTCTTACGTAGCACTGAGTACAGCTGAGGCAGAGTATGTTGCAGCCTGTTCAGCTAGTTGTGAGGCAGTATGGCTACAGAAGCTACTGTCTGAGTTATTTGATCTCCCGTTGGATGCTACTGGTATCTTCTGTGATAACCAGAGTTGTGTGAAGCTATCCGAGAACCCAGTGTTTCATGATAGGTCAAAACACATAGAGATCAAATATCACTATATCAGGGATATGGTGCAGAGAGGAGCTGTGAAGCTCCTGTATGTTGCAACGGACGAGCAGATTGCAGATGTGCTGATGAAGCCACTATCCAGGGTGAAGTTCGAGTACTTTAGAGAGAGGCTTGGCGTTCTTTAGATCGAGGACACTTCAAGGAAGAAGTGATGGACACATTTGCTGAAGCCATTCCAAGCATGTTGGAAGGAGGATCCTTCACATGGATGTGGATGTAAGTGCTGGATGACGAGCATCAGGATGATGTTTTGGTTTCTGCTTGGATATGATCAGTTGAATCATTTTTGTATATGTATGTATGCATCATGTTGGATGCTGGATATGATCAGTTGGATCATTTTTATGTATGTATGTATGCATCATGTTGGATGTTGGATATGATCAGTTGGATCATTTTTATGTATGTATGTATGCATCATGTTGGATGCTGGATATGATCGGTTGGATCATTTGTATGTATATGCATCATGTTGGATGCTTGGACCATGTATCTGTATATGTATCAGGTGGATACATTGTATGATCAGGTAGATCATGTATATTGATATGTATCGGGTATGATCAGGTAGATCATGTATGTTGATGGATACATTGTGTGGATCATGTATCTATATATCAGGTGGATACACTGTGTATGATGATATGTATTAGGTAGATACTTGGTGTGCATCAAATGGATGCATTGTATGATCAGGATGATCGTGGATGACGAGGTTCTCCAGATGACATGCAGCAGGATGTTGCAGTGATGATGATCAGGATGATCATGTGTACATCAGGATGATGTATGATGAGTATTAGATGATACTTTGTGGCCGTGGATCAGGTTGTGCAGGTAAGCATGTAATTTGTGCCCTGGGAGATTTGCAGATGGTCTTTCGAGGTTTTGTCTATGGCATGTAATTCGTACCCTGGGACATCTGGCAATGCTCTTTTGAGGTTTTGCTCTGGGAGGACATATAATTTGTGCCCTGGGAGATCTGCAGATAGTGTTTTGAGGTTTTTCCTATGGCATGTAATTCGTGCCCTGGGATATCTGGCAGATGCTCTTTCGAGGTTTTGTCTTATTGCATGTAATTTTCTCCTGGGAGATCTGGACAGGATGAAAAAGGCCTCAGATGCTTCAGCCAGGTTTTTCCATGACCACATGTAATTTGCTCCTGGGAGATCTGGACAGGATGAAAAAGGCCTCAGATGCTTCATCCAGGTTTTGTGGTGAGATCACATGTAATGTGCTCCTGGGAGATCCGACAGGTAGAGCCGTGTGCTCGTAACAGCTTGGGATGCTTCAGCCAGGTTTTGTGATGGGTCACATGTAATGTGCTCTTGGGAGATCCTACAGGTAGAGCTATGTGCTCGTAATAGCCTGGGATGCTGCAACCAGGTTTTGTGACGCACATAATAAGTCCTGAGAATTCCACAGTATGGCCAGTGATGATGAAGACTTGCAGGTGTTGGGCCTACATCCAGTATGAAAAAGGACTGGCTCTGTAGAACTTCCTATGACGAGTAGAGTCAGAGATTGGTTGAGATAGTAGCAGCAGTGACGATGATGATGACGATGCATCGATGACGATGATCCCGAGAAGAAGACTTGTCTAACAGAACTGTGCCGAGAAATACCTTCCTAGTTAAGAGGGAGTGTTGATGTATATGTAACTTCGGAATGTATTTCATCTGTGTATTTTATATATATTTATTGTACCCTTATAAGAGATGTGTCATTCCTCTATAAGGAAGTGTCATCATGTGGATTAACAAGTGTCGCAAGTGTGTGTACTTGCTGATGGGTTATTAGACCACCATGTGGGGTCGGCCCTGAATTATATATATTATAATGTGGATGTACCTAGCTAGACAAGTCGGCCCCATAAGGTCACTGGGCAAAAAGGTTAGTATAAATAGAGATCAGAAATCTCTATTTTACTCATTCGGAAAAGTAACTCACTCTCACTCAGAAAGTGGCGCATTAGTGAGGAAGAGGATCATCTGCTACTAGGAGACTATCTCAGTGTATTTTGGTTGTACTTTGGTTGAGCCATTGCTCTCTCTATCTTTGAGGAAGTTGTGGGGTTTTTCACCTTAGGGTTTTCCCCACGGAAACTCTGTGTCTCTTGTCTCTCATGCTTTTGAATCTTGTGATGCTTATTGTGATTGTCATGCATTGATTCACTATATATGTTATTCTCTCAGCAAAGATATTAGAGTATTGTGAATTAATTCTCAAAATTTAACAGGCCGTGCACGCTTGAGAGCCTTCATATCAGAAATGACCCCCTTGCGCAAAATTGGCATGGCCTTCACTGAGCAAAACCCTAGTTCCGGAGATGGCACAATAGCACCATTTTTGGGCGATTAAGTCACAGTGGGGGGGTATCACAACTAGAAACTGACATCCTAAATCCATCAGAATTGACGGATTCGCGATCAGAGTGACGATTTTGGTGCTGTGGGAATTTTTTCCAGGCACCTCATGGCCATTTAGGGACACTTTGAGGATTTTCTCTGGGGGCACAGAACCCAAACCGACGAGCGGAATGGGGTTCCATCAGCTCCCACACGTGCATTTGGCCAGTGTGGATGTGTTCACGATGGCCACGCACGCTCAGGAGCACTCAGATCAGAAATGACCCCCTTATGCAAAATTGGCATTGTCTTCACTGAGCAAAGCGCTAGTTCCAGACATGGCACAATAGCACCATTTTCAGGTTATTGAGTCATGGTGTGGGGGGTCCCACATCTATAAACTGGCATCTCAAATCCATCGCAATCAACAACTTTGCGACCAGAGTCACGATTTTGGTTCTATGGGCGTTTTGACTGGCAGCCCGTGGCCATTTGGGTACACTTTGAGGATTTTCTTCGATGGCACAAAACTCGAACCGGTGAGTGGAACGGGGTTCCATCAGCTCCCACACATGAATTTGGCCAGTGTGGATGTGTTCACGATGGCCACACTTTCTCGGGAGCCTTCGGATCATAAATGAACCCCTTGCACAAAATTGGCATGGCCTTCACTGAGCAAAACGCTAGTTCCGAAGATGGCACAATAGCACCATTTCCGAGAAATTGAGTCACGGTGTGGGGGGGTCCCATATCTAGAACCCAACTTCCTGAATACATCGGAATTGACAGCTTCACGACTGGAGTCACGATTTTGGTGCCATGGGCATTTTTACCAGGCACCCCGTGGCCATTCATGGACACTTTGAGGATTTTCTCTAGAGGCACGGAACCCAAATGAGCGAGCGGAACGAGGTTACATAAGCTCCCACACGTGCATTTATCCAGTGTGGATGTGTTCATGATGGCCACGCATACCCGTGAGCCTTCGGATCAGAGATGACCCCCTTGCGCAAAATTGGCATGGCCTTCACTAAGCAAAAACCTAGTTCACGAGATGGCACAATAAAATTGTTTTCAGGTGATTGAGCCATGGTGGGGGGACGCACAACTAGAGCCCAACATACCGAATTCATCATAATTGATGGCTTCGCGTTCAGAGTCACAGTTTTGGTGCTATGGGAATTTTTTCCAGGTACCTCGTGGCCATTCAGGGACACTTTGAGGATTAGCTCTGGGGGCACGAAACCCAAACTGACAAGCAGAAGGGGATTCTTTCATCTACCCCATACGCATATGGCCAGTGTGGATGTCTTCATGATGGCCACACTCGCTCGAGATCCTTCGGATCATAAATGACCCCCTTGTGCAAAATTGGCATGGCATTCATTGAGCAAAACCCTAGCTCTAGAGATGGCACAATAGCAATGTTTTCAGGCATTTGAGGCACGGTTGGGGGGGTCCCCTTGCTAAAACCTAGTGTCCTGAATCCATAGGAATCGATGGATTCGTGACCGGAGTCACTATTTTGGTGCTTTGGGAATTTTTTCCAGGTACCCCGTGGCCATTCAAGGACACTTTTGAGGATTTGCTTCGGGGCCACGAAACCCAAACCGACGAGCAAAAGGGGATTCTTTCAGCTCCCACACGTGCATATGGCCATTGTGAATGTTTTCATGATGGCCACGCTCACTCGGGAGCCTTCGGATCAGAAATGAACCCCTTGCACAAAATTGGCACGACCTTCTGTGATCCAGGGTTTATTTATTGTGTATGTGCATAGTCTTATGTGTGTATGTATGTGTAGATATTTGTATATGTGCATGTCATTTATGTACAAATTGACGCAATCAAAATTTTGTGCTTGATTGCTTCAATTACCCATCTTTAGAAGGACCAAATGCAATAAGAACTCAACCAAACATGAAGAGCCAATCGTAAAAAACATTAGAAAATTTGTATTGGAGCCATAGTGTTTCTGAGAGATGATTCTATAAGAGACAAGTAAGTTTTGGTTTGCATAAAATAAGGTTGGTTTCCCCTTTTTTTATAACAAGAAGAATTTGTATGCATTATAAACGTGATAGACGCATTACAAAGGTGCACACATTCTTATGACAACATATATGGCATTAATTAGTTTTTATGGTAGGTAAAATTCTTGCAACCACATTAACTCCTTAGGTTATAATTATTTCCAAGGGGGGGCATGTGAGCCATTAGGATTTTTTAAGCACTAAGTTTGGATGTGAGTTCTTTGGACATGATTAAGGTAGAAAATTTGAGCCTTAGGTTGTAATAATTGATTCTAAGCATCCCGAGCCATGGATAATGCCTTAAAGAGTAACAATTGACCTTTGAAGGGTATCCTTTGCCTTTGATTGATGACCTCGATGCAATAAGTAGGTTAGGGACATTAGGTATGGGTCTTGGGACCATGAACATGTTCAATGGAGGAAACGTATGACTTATGCCCTAAACAAGAATTCTATGCATTTAGGACCAAGATTGATGTGTCAAATCGCAACACATCTAGGATCGAGGGATATTTGGCCTCCATATGAACATATTCAAATATGATCAAGAGGTTATGAACACCAAGTGTTGGTGTTGAGGGCCTAGATATGGATGTGAATATTTAGCTTATTGGTGAGGATATGGACAATATTTGGAGGTTTTGAACACCAAAATTGGTTCTTAGGATATGGAAGTGGTCAAAGGATGAAACGTAGGCCATATGTCCTAAGAAAATCTTTTAGGGCTTGACGACCATGGACAAAGTCTTGGACCATAATACTTGGCATCTACTAGGTGCATTTTTTCTCTACATGGGAATAGAAGAGGAATAAAATAACCACTGGGAATTTTTGAGCCCCGTATACAAGTCATGAATCGATACATGGTAAATGTAGGAAACCTAGGAGTTATTCCCTAAATGCACAAACTTAGTGATCAAGAGCAAGAAAGAAGATTTCAATCCACCATATAGGACACGTCTTAAGTTTCTTTGGCTTCTGAGTGCTGAGACATACTTCATTAGGAGATTTTGAGGACCATTTATGTTTATTGGGGCCTTGTACATGGTTGTGAGGAGGAATGCAAACCTTAATAAAAATAAAGCTTATAAGGGAAGGGAAACTTGAGGCTTCAACCTTACAAGTGTATTAATTACATAGCTACACAACCATGAAAGAGGCCTCAAATGAAAAGGATATGTTTAGCCTCCAATAAATGATATGGGTGCAACTAGGAGTATTTTAGCACTCAGTATGGGTTTTATGGCACTAAACGCGGTCAAACGATGAAACCTTGACCTTAGGATCTAAACGAAGTTTACAAGGACAGGGAAAATGTGAAGCCTCAACCAACCACATAAGATTGGTCTAGTATAACTTAAATATTAGAATTCCAATATGGACACCATTAGTAGGTTTTGAGCTTTATGGGTGGACCACAAATCCATAAACATGATTCAAGGAGGGAGACCAACATCTTAAGGATAGAAATATATATTTATGGATTAGGACCAATGATCAATTTGATGGGTCATTTGTAATGCTTCAGGGCATCATTCATGAACCTTGGTCCCTAGAAGGTGCCTTTAGAGCCTAATGCATAAGTCAAAATTCAAAATATTTGAAAGTGATATTTAGGTGTGTAATTGTGTTTGAAAATATGATGTTGTTTGTTATTTTATACTAATATTTGTATGGTTTTCTTTTTGCAAGTGTGTGTGTAAATCTTTATCTATGTGTGTTTTTTCTAACATGTAAATTTTTGTATATGTGCATAGATATTTTCCTCTGAGCATGTATTTTTTGTATGTTTATGTATAAATATTTTTATGTGTGTAGGTTTTTGTAGTGTAAATATATATGTATTTGTACATCTTTAATATGTGTGTAAATATAATTATGTGCATCTAACTTGTGTGTGTTTGTGTGTAAATGACTAGGGGTGGTAGGTACACAAGGGGGATGAATAGGGGTGGTAGGCGCACAAGGCGGCTCCTTCATTGATCCACTGAGAACTCGATAAATCAAAATATCATGGCATCTAGGGAATGCTTCAAACAATAAAGCATAGACTTAAATGCTCTCCGTCAAGAGATCGAGATAACCTTTTCAAAAAACATAAGGAAGATTTTGGTATTTGGGAACATTGCCATTATCATTCATCACTTACACAACAATTTCATATACAATGACAAGTATTTAGAAAAAATTGTCAAAATAATAAGGTATAGGAAAAGGTCAAGCATCTCTCTAGTCATCGTATCAAGTGCCACATAAAATTTCTCCAATAACTACTCAAGGTGTTGAATTTTACCATGGAACTTTCATCCTTGCATTGTGATGTATACAAATTAGTTGGATCTTATTAGAATGAAATTTTATGATCAAAATACCTTTCAAAATACAAACCAATTGAAAATAATATTCATTATGTCAATTCTGAATCTAGAGTCACACTTAAACCTAACAAAGCATCCATGCTAAGAAAAACACAGTGGCAGAGGGATGATGGTCCCTTCACAAGGAAACATTCCAAGTGAAGGGGATGGGGATATATTTTTCA
This sequence comes from Larix kaempferi, assembly GCA_027924585.1. Classification (NCBI taxonomy): domain Eukaryota; kingdom Viridiplantae; phylum Streptophyta; class Pinopsida; order Pinales; family Pinaceae; genus Larix; species Larix kaempferi. The sequence goes on from BSBM01001018.1 coordinate 2,065,566, forward strand.
TATATTTGACCACAATGATGATAGCATAGGTTTTTCACACTTAAGTACGATCTACAAGTCCTTATTGATTGGTATATCATCAAATATTAAACATCGACGGAAATAATTATTTTTACAGTTATGGCATTGGTTCCAAATGCTAGGAACATGGTCAAGTGAGTATGTTTTGTTAGAGTTTAAACGCAATATTTTTTTCAATTGAACATCCAACAATGACTATATGATGCCACTAGAGCTCAAAATATATATATTTCATCATAAAGGAAGGAAATCATATCAAAATCCATTCAAACTCAACCATTTGTTTTAAAAGCATGATGTTGTTTATTAGGCAACTACACACAACAAGAGCCAACAAGATACATATATACACAACATGGATATAAATCACATAACTGAAAATCCATGTACATCAAAGATACAAAACTCGTCCAAACATATAAATTTTCTGGAAAACAGTGGAACATGGTTCCCAATGTACACACGCTGACAACTCGTGTCCTATAGAAATTCCGACAACTCGTGCCCTAGTTCCAAAATACATGGAAACTCGTGCCCTATATACCAAGTACATGGCAACTGGTGCCAACAAATGCCACATCATGGCTAATGTGCATAACATCATGGTATGTGAAGCATTGTACCCACCCCTGAAACTCCCAGGCACATCTTCGAAATTTATCTTCCCCTTCTTGGAGCTAGTTGAATCTCGGGCCTTCTTCCATCTATGAGTAGACTGTCTCTCCAGGATCTGAAACAAATGATATAAGATATCATTATTTTCAAGCATTTGTAACATTTACCACATTTATAAAATGAATGTAGAATTCAAATCTTAAATAACTCTCCATTGATGGGAGTGGGAGACGTGAGGCAGGTGTCCTCCTCGATCTACTGAGCCTCTCAACAATGCCACCCTACAACATTTATGACCATCATTTCATTGAAAAAAAAAATTGCTTAAATTAATTTTCGTTAATGCATCAAAATATTCTCATAAATTAACTTGATTCTCATTATGAACACCTCAGGCAATGGAGATGACTGGACTTTAGGGCTAGCAGGTGGAGCAGTTGGCTGGACAACTTACTCTGATGCAGTCACGGGGGGGGGGAGGAGGGGAGATGTAGTTGCAATAACTACAGGTGAAACCACTGTAGATGTATCGACATATGTTGCAATAGTAGTTGCCACAATAGTGGCAGGAACTGAAGAAGGTAGGGTGGAAGAGGGAATGGTGGTATGTGGTGGAGGAGGATGTCGTGGACCATGAACCCCTACCGACTGTACAATAGAGGGGATCAAACTAAAAGGGATATGGGGGATGTTGAGGTATGGTGGATGGGAGGGAAGTCCTGAATAGAGGAAGGAGGATGGATCCAAAGGGGGTTGTGGACGAAGGGAGGAAGTTGGATGGAAGGGGGGCGTGGACGAATGGGGGAGGATGGATAAACCAGGAGCGTGAATGAATGGGGGAGGCTAGATGGAGGGGGGAGGATGGACATAGGGGGGAGTATGGACGGAGGTGGGAAGTTGGATGGAAGGGAGGGGGTGGATGGAGGGAGGGGTATGGATGTAAGTGGGGGGGGGGCGACTCATGGGAGAGGGTAGAAAAATGGGACTGAAGTGGAGAGGTGGGACAGTGGCACCTGCAGCTGATGGTGCCACCTGCATATACAATTGTAATATCATAGTTTAGTAAAACAATATCATAGTTTAGTAAAACAAAAAAATTAAACCATAGTAAGTCATAACAATTCAAATTAAAAGCATGCTTTTAACTACACATTATACCTGTGTGTATGGTGACCTGCCAATCCCTGGCATATATGGTTGGTCATCATAGTCCGTGCATACTTGTGGACACCAAAATGCATGCACGTTATGAACATATTAAACACGTAATTATTTAGGAAATCAAAATATTCAAAAATATTGTAGGAACTATCATCGTGTATGTCATAAATATAAATCAATAAATAATAGAAATGACATAAGTAAGTAATAACAATATTGTGTGAGGTACTGAAAATACCTCCGCGTGAGGTGTTGCATTTTCAGTTGTGTTAGAAAAATAGGATCGCAGAGCAATAACAATAAACAAAAATGCAAATATAATCACACACACATTACAAGAGAGACACAAATATATCATGGTTCACCCAACTTGGGCTGCGTCCACACTGAAGTTGCCAGTCCTTATTATTATTCCACCCAGCAAAATGAAGGGATACAACCTGCAGCACAACCGCTGCACTTCCTCTTCACTGTCTCATAGTCTCTCTTACGATCTCAGAGATCTTTACAATGCATAAAACCTAATACATCATTAACCCTAGCCGTGTTACAATGTCTTTCTTTTATAAGGGAAATACAATGGGAAAATACCACGGGATACCCAAAACCATGGGCCCAAAAAATGGTGGCGAAAACAGCCCCAAAATTTTTTCTTGGGGGCTACACCCCCAAACCCCCATTTTCTCGAGGGCTCTACCCCCGAACCCCCGTAATTTGGGGGCATTGCCCCAAACCGCCTTTCTCAAGGGCCCGCTGGCCCACTCACCCCTCATCCGAGGGAGTGGACACTCCCCCGGACCCCCCTAGGGTCGTGCCGGGATCATAACCAAACCTGGAGTACGGCCACAACTAAATAATAATATCTCTGAATCTGGAGATCAAGCTCCAAAACCAACAATCTCCCACTTGGAGACTGATCACAACAACTCCATCGCTACTACACTTGCTGGACTTGGACTTGGCAAATTTCTCCTCTTCACCTTCATGCTAGAAGGCCAACTGAAACCGAGCAGGAACTCAGTTTCTCTCTGGTCACTACCTTAGTGAACATGTCTGTAAGATTCTAGCTAGTGTGTATCTTTTCCAGCTTCAACAGTTCATCTTCTAGAACAGAGCGTATGAAATGGTACTTGAGCTGTATATGTTTAGTCCTGGAATGGAATGCTGAGTTCTTTGCAAGATGAATGGCACTCTGGCTGTCACTATACAACCTATTATCCTTTTGCTTCTTACCCACTTCCTCCATAAACCTCTGCAACCAAATCATCTCTTTACTAGCCTCTGTAACAGAAACATACTCTGCTTCCGTTGTTGAAAGTGCAACAACCTTCTGTAGTTTCGAAATCCAACTTACTGCTGTTCCACCTACAGTAAACACATACTTTGTGGTGCTCCTCCTTCTATCCTTATCACCTGCCATATCTGCATCAACATATCCCTGTAGAACAGTGTTTGAACCTCCAAAACATAATGCCTCAGTTTTAGTACCTCTCAAATACCTGAGAATCCACTGTACTGCCTTCCAATGTTCTTTACCTGGATTATTCATATATCTGCTCACAACTCCCACTGCTTGTGCAATATCTGGTCTTGTGCACACCATGGCATACATCAAGCTACCAACTGCTGATTGATAGGGAATCTTGGACATGTAATCTGTCTCTTCCTGTGTCTTGGGACACATTTCCTTACTTAGACTAAAATGGCTGGCCAAAGGTGTACTTACTGGTTTTGCATTTTGCATTCTGCATTCTGAACCTCTCCAACACCTTTTGTATGTACTCACTCTGAGACAATGTCAATTTGCAATTTTTCCCGTCTCTCATTATTCTCATACCAAGGATTTGCTTTGCAGCACCCAAATCCTTCATTGCAAATGAATTAGCTAGATTCCTTTTGAGCACATTTATATCTTGCATGTTAGACCCTGCAACAAGCATGTCATCCACATACAATAACAAGATAATATATCTTTCATTGTCTAGCTTCTTGAAATAAACACAATGGTCAGAATGACATCTACTATAACCTTGTTCTGTTATAAACCTGTCAAATTTTAGATACCACTGCCTTGGATCTTGCTTCAAGCCATACAAGCTCTTTTTCAACCTGCACACCAAATTCTCCTTCTCTTTGACCTCATACCCTTGTGCCTGCTGCATATATATCTCTTCCTCCAAATCCCCATGGAGAAAGGCTGTTTTTACATCTAACTGTTCAAGATGCAAATCTTCTACCGCCACTAGACTTAAGATAGTCCTAATTGAAATCATCTTAACAGTAGGAGAAAATATTTCATCAAAATCTATACCTTTCTTCTGTGCAAACCCCTTTACAACAAGTTTGGCCTTGTACTGCTTCTTACCTCCTTCTTGTTCCTTCAACCTGTAAATCCATTTGTTCTGCAATGCTCTTTTACCAGCAGGCAACTGAACCAGATCCCAAGTCTGGTTTCCTACCAATGAGTCCATCTCCTCATTCATGCCTTGCTCCCACTTCTTTCTAGTTTCTACCTGCATTGCTTCTTCATAACATTCTGGTTCACCAGCATCAATCATCAACAAATAATACATTGAAGGAGAGTATCGTTCAGGGAGTCTACTTAACCTAGTAGATCTTCTTGCAGTTGCAGGAGTTTCAGGTACTTGCTGTTGTTCTTGATTTTCTGACACCTTTGGAACTTCATTTTCTTGAATTTCATCAAGTACTGTGTACTCTGTGGTTTCCTTTTCCTGTTTCTTTCCCTGTAATTGATCTTTATACATGACCTTTTCATTGAATATGACATCTATACTTCTAATGATTTTGTGATTTTCATAATCCCATAAACAATAACCAAAATCATCAACCCCATATCCAATAAAGGTACATTTCTTGGATTTAGCTTCAAGCTTTGTTCTATTTTCTTTATCAATATGGACAAATGCTTCACAACCAAACGTTCTCAGAAATGAGTAGTTTACCTTTTTATCTTTCCATGCCTCCTCTGGAATACCACCATCCAAATCACTTGAAAGTCCTCAGTTTATTAAATAAACAACAGTATTTACAGCATCCACCCAAAACTGTAAGGGCAACCCTGCATGCAGTCTCATACACCTTGCATGCTCCATGATCATTCTATTCATCCTTTATGACACACCATTTTCTTGTGGTGTTCTTGGGACTGTCTTCTCTCTAGGAATCCCATGGTATGAACAGTAATTATCAAACTCCTTGCTGCAGTACTCACCTCCATTATCAGATCTGAGACACTTCAACCTTTTTCCTGTCTCATTCTCAACCAAAGCTTTTCACTTCTTAAAAGTAGCAAACACATCAAATTTCTGTCTAATGTAATAAACCCAAGTTTTCCTAGTTGCATCATCAATAAATGTAACATAATAATGAGAGCCACCAAGAGATTGTACCTGAGCTGGTCCCCATACATCTGTATGCACAAGCTCTAACTTTTCATTCTTCTTCTGTTTCCCAACTCTGAGAAATCTGACTCTCTTCAGTTTTCCATAAACACACTTCTCATAGAATTCCAAACTTACCTGCTTCAAATCTGACAGCAACTTCCCTTTCTCACTCATGTGGCCAAGCCTATGATGCCACAATGCTGTATCTGTGCCCGTGGAAGCTAAAGAGATAAAATGGTCAGTATTATGAGGACATAGATACAACGTTCCTACCTTGTCTCCTTTTGCTATCACCATTGATCCTTTAGTGATCTTCCACCACTTTTCTCCAAATGTGGATAGACAGCCGCCATCTCCCAACTGCCCTGTTGAGATCAGATTTTTTTTCATAGCAGGAATATGCCTAACATCTTTCAACATCCAATCAGTTCCATTCTTAACTTTTATCCATACCTTACCCATTCCAACAATTTTACATGGCTCATCATCACCCAATAAAACATGTCCAAAATCACCTGGAACATAATCATGAAAATATTTCCTATGGGGTGTAGCATGACATGAAGCCCCTGAATCTACTACCCAATAATCACTAGTATTATCTAATGCAAGAATCAAAGCATTTTGTAACACATCACCTGCTACATTTGCTTCCTAGGTAGTTTCCTTCTGTCCATCTCCTTTCTTCTTTAGAGATCTGCAGTCTTTCTTCAGATGTCCTTTCTTTCCACAGTTCCAACACTCTATCTTTCCCAGTCTGGACTTGGATCTGCCATTTTTAGAGTTGCTGTGATTACCTTGGCTCTTTCCTCTCTCCTTTTGTCTTCCCCTGCTCTCCATGGTCAACGCATTACCTAATGTATCACCCATGCTTTTTCTTCGCATTTTCTCGCTAAGAATAACACTAATAACATCATCAAATTTCAAGGTGTTTGAACCAGAGACAGACTTACTTACAACCATGACCAAGCTATTCCAACTTTCTGGCAATGAACACAAGATTATAAGAGCCCTAACCTCATCATCAAAGTTCACACTTACAGAACTTAGTTGATTTGTAACCGTATTAAACTCATTTAAATGATCAGTAACAGATCCACCTTTAGACATCTTCATATTAAATAAATGCTTCATTAGAAATACCTTGTTGGAGGCCGAGGGTTTTTCATACAGCTTACCCAATGTGCTCATCAAACCCTCCATTGTCGTTTCTTTTGAAATATTGAAAGCCACCGATGAAGCCAGGCTCAGCCGTATTGTTCCCAGAGCCTTTTTGTCAAGAACCTCCCATTCTTCGCCCTTCATAGCCGCCGGCTGCTTTGCTCTTCCTCCCAACAATAGGAATAGATCCTTCTGGTACAGATAGTCCTCCATTTGCATCTTCTATAACTGGAAGTTTTGGCCGTTAAACTTCTCGACCTTAAACTTTCCTTTTTCTGCCATTGCTCCCACTCGAACCAGAAACCCTAGTTTCCTGTGGGTTTATCTGCCAAATATACCTTTGGCTTTGATACCAATTGTTAGAAAAACAGGATCGCAAAGCAATAACAATAAACATAAATGCAAATATAATCACACACACATTACAAGAGAGACACAGATATATTGTGGTTCACCCAACTTGGGCTGCGTCCACATTGAAGTTGCCAGTCCTTATTATTATTCCATCCAACAAAATGAAGGGATACAACATGCAGCACAACCGCTGCACTTCCTCTTCATTGTCTCATAGTCTCTCTTATGATCTCAAAGATCTTTACAATGCATAAAACCTAATACATCATTAACCCTAGCCGTGTTACAATGTCTTTCTTTTATAAGGGAAATACAATGGAAAAATACCACGGGATACCCAAAACCATGGGCCCGAAAATTGGTGGCGAAAACAACCCCAAAAATTTTCCTTGGGGGCTACGCCCCCAAACCCCCATTTTCTCAGGGGCTCTACCCCCGAACCCCCGTAACTTGGGGGCATTGTTCCCAAACCCCCTTTCTCGGGGGCCCGCTAGCCCCCGCACCCCCCAACCAGGGGAGTGGACACTCCCCTAGACCCCCCTAGGGTTGTGCCAGGATCATAACCAAACCTGGGGTACAAACAAGGCTGAATAATAATATCTCTGAATCTGGAGATCAAGCTCCACAACCAACAAGTTGCAACTACCATTGCTCTATCGAGGTTGGGAGATCCTACGTTCTCCCATGTCGGTGTGTCCGCTCTAAATAACTATACATTGAAATAAAATTTTAAGTCATACACAACTGCTTTAAAATTACTTTGCAATTTATCAAGTGATAATTGAAAACTCATAAAAAAAGTTCTAACCTGCTCCATATAGTAGCCCTCAATCGAGCGAGGGAAAGTGTGCCCGCAATGGGAAAAAATATGTGGCACTTTCCCCATCGAACCAGAAGGCATATAATGGATACCACCAGTCACAGGTCTATCCTGACCCTATCGTGAAGGCCTTGCACCTGAGTCTCTCTCAAGGTCAACCTGTCTCTCCACTGTAGTTGCTGCTACACACGCGATGTGTTTAAGGAGTCCACATGCAACACTCCTCATCACCCCCTCGATCTGATCAAGTCTGTGAGGTGACTGAGGTGGCTAGGGAGGGGGGTTGGTCTCACGCCTAGGAGTTGGTGGCCCTCTTAGTGGGTTCCTCCTGGAAGCGTTCAATCTTGGGTAGAGCCAATCCCAACACCCTGGAACTCGGTTATGTCAAAATAGTTGACATGTAAACCAAGCACAAACTCATCCCACTGTTGTCAAAGGAAGTACTGTGGAACCTCCCTATTATTGCAGGGAGGTTTATTGTAAACCATGAACCACCTCTGCATTCAGTTGTCCCTCCATGGTTGGAAATGACACCAATCCATGCAAACACATGGCTTTCTAATGTGCGGTGGTTTTTGTGTTCTTGGATCGGTGAACATACTGTATAGTTGGGACTTTGTAATATTCAATGCTTTTATTTCCTCGAAAATTCCATTGGAATAATACTCCCACATCCTAGCTCTATATTCGGTCATGTTAGTCAACTGGCTATGTGCATGGATGAAGGAGTCAATTGAGCTCTCAATTGAGGTGGCAAGGGACACTCGAGATTGTTCCCCTATGTTTCTTAATTCTCGGGTGTGCACTCTCATTTCATTTAGGTAATGGTTCAAGTCATCTTGGTCCAAATTTTGTTGGAGGTTTTGATTTTGTTGGGTGTTTTGATTTTGTTGAGGGTTTTCATTGGTTCCAAGATTTGTGTTTTCTTGTGTTCCACCGGAATCCATGTTAACATTTTGTTAATTCATTGTATAGGTTTAGACTTTGAAATTGAAAACAAATCTATTATTTTACTAATTTGGGGTTTATTAAAAATTTAATAAACAATAAAAAAAATCAATAAAATGACAAAAACAAATGATATTACCTGTCCAATGCAATGGATGATCACTCGGTAGATGGATTGATGGAGTTCTTGAGTGCAATGGGTGAGTGGGGTGGTCTCTTAGTCTGCGTACGAGCCGGGTGAATGACTCTTTGCCGATTGGAAATGAAATAGATCACGCTTCTGCCCCCCCTTTTTTTATTTGGTTTAACAGGAGCGCGCGTGCCCTTTGGCACGTACATGCTAACAATGTGCACGTGCAGCAGCGCGCACGCGCCCCGGTTTGGTACCAAACTTGGAGGCACATGCATGCTTCCTTATTTGCGTGAGCGTCCTCATTTGTTTCCTCTAGCATGGCCCCATTGCAATGATTTTGGGGAGCAACTTTGTGCGCCCACCCATAAGAACTTACATGATCATCACCATTAGCATGTTGCGTATTCAAGTTGAAAGAACAAATCCCCAAACACGATCATCTCCATAAGCTAGGTGCCTCCATGAAACCAAGAGCACAAAGGAGTATGTAGGAGATGGGATGGAATGGGTTTTGCAGGAACCAAGGGAATTATAGAGTTAATGAACTATAGAGCAGGGGATGTGTCCACGTAAGGTCAGGTATTTGCAGGAGGGAAGTCTCTGCGTCAGAAAGCTATACATGGGATATTCCGGTTGATAGAAGAGTCAAGTCTTGTAACCATTAAGGCGAGTACAGGTGGTGTCAGAGTTGGATTAAAATGCTTTTAATGCTGTAAAAAGCCACACCCGAGCCTGGTAAAGACATTTAATGTCCAAATATTAGTTGCAAGAGGAATGTCCCAGGTGCTATAAATTTTCCATGAAATTGATGTTATTTTTCCCATCTATCTTGTATCCTCCCTAGCATTCATTTCCTTTGTTGTGTTGAAAAATCCGCCCTATAATCAAACTACCTTGTCCAGATTCGAGTGCTTGACTCATTGCTCTATTTGAGTTGTCACTTGGGGTTTAGAAAAGGGATAATTCATTGGGATGAGTTGGATTTTGGGAAACATAAGAAAAGAAGCTAGAATTGTATGCTATCACATTAATATAAGCTAAACCATGTTCATTTTGGGGATAGCACAATTAGATTACAATATAGGTCTTATGGACTTGTTGGACCTAACCAATTTATTAGTTGTTTGCACACTAAAATATGAATAATCCCTGCATTTACTACTACAAAGTTAAGAATGAAAAAAGAACAAATGTTTTACTAATAGTAACTAGATACAATCCATATGGAGGACATTTCGTCTCAACCTAAAATAAACTAACATTAAGTAACAATGTAGGAAGAACTATAAAAATTGGACCAATACACAAAATATCTTTATGAAAAAATATGTTCATAATTAACACATTTGGAATATTTTATTATGTGTAGCCACAGAAAAGGGATGTGTATTAGACCCTTTAATAATAACTAAACCATTAAGAGATTTCATACGAATAAAGTATTTTTGTTGGGATATCATCACGTTGGTTCCAAGTTTGCAAAGCTCTTCATTAGGAGGAAGGCTGTGGCAGATCCGAGCAAGCATAATATATTTTCAATTAAGTTTTTTCCTGAAAATGTGATTACTTTAAGATCATTCAAGTGCTTTACTGTGATATAGTATAAAATAGGGAAGTTTGTTAGGGGGCGGATTACATTATAAAAAATAAATTTAATTAAGATAAAATAAAATAAGTATAATTAACATAAGCAAAATAGGGAAGTTTGTTAGGGAGTGGATTACATTATAAAAAATAAATTTAATTAAGATAAAATAAAATAAGTATAATTAACATAAGCGAATAACCCATAAGACTAAAGAGGTATTACATTAGGAAAATAAATAAATTAGAAGTAATAAGGAAAAATATATAATTGACATAAGGGAAAGATTAAAAGCTGAGATAATTTTTTTTTGAATTTTATTGAGGGGAATATGATTAAATAGTTAATTAAAAGATCGATTGAGGAATGTGATTTAGCATAACAAGGAGAGGGGAAAGGGATTTGCTAGGGGTAGAAAAGATATTAAAAATGGATTGATAATCAATTAGTCAAATAGATTTGGATTTAGAACACATTAATATATGAATATTAAAACTAACATAACTAATCATGCATAGATAGCTATAATTAGAAGGGAAATATTAAGAAAATTAATTTGATGAATTAAAAATAGATATAAGCAAGAGGGAGGTTCAAGCTCCTTTACTATCATTTTCAGTCATATTTTATCAAGTATATATTAATTACAAAGATCCCTAATCTCTCTATTTGTTCTTGAGCTCTTAGATAATCCCTGAAGATGGGTGGCGTGTCCACTCAAAACGTCGAACTCAAAATTTTACCTCATAGTTATTCCAGAAATTAGCCTAAAAAACCAATTATAATATATATATATATATATATATATATAAATTAACTATGCCCCCTACCTCCCTCCTCCCCCCCGCGCCCCCCCCATCCTCCTGCCACCTCCCTCTTCCCTCCCACATGGCCTCCCTTCCCCCAGCCCCCTCTCCTCCCCTCTCCCCTCTCGCCTCCCCACTCCAACCCCCGTTCCATCCCCCCATCCCCCCTTCCCTCCACGCCTTCCCCTCTCCCATTTCCCTCCCCTCCCCTATCCCCTACAATGACTCAATTCTGGGTGGGCGGGGGCTGAAAGGGGAGGTGAGGGTCGAGGAATTGAGTATCGACCCTCACCTCTCGTTTCTCCCCTCACTCGCCCCTCTACTCCACTTGCGTCGCCCGTAATTGATTCTCGACCCTAACCTTCCCCTCCCCCCAGTGATAACTCGATTCTGGGGAGGGGAGGGAAGCAGGAGAGGGTGGACGGAAAGGGGAGAAGTGAGAGAGCAAGGGGTAGGGGGGCCACGGGGGAAGGAGGAGGGAGGTAGGGCACATAGTTTAATGTTTTTTTTTAATTGTTTCTAAATTTTTAAAATTGGTTTTAATTTTGTTTGTTTTTTATAATTGTTTTTTTTTCTTTTTTAATTTCTTAAAATGTTTTTAATTTTTTTTTAAAATTTTTTTTCTTTAATTATATTTTTTCATTAACTTTTGTTTGTTTTTATAAATTTTTCTTAAATATTTATTTTTGTTTTTATTTTTAAATATTTATGTTTTATTTTTAATTTCAAGTTTATTTTAAAAAAATGGACAATTTAATCTTTTTAAATGTTTTTTTTTTTTCAAATTCATTTATATTTTTTTAGTGAAAATTATTATTTTTCATTAAAATTGGGTAATCCCAAGTTATTTAAAAGAAAAATAAAAACAAATTACTCCATGCATGGTTTCGAAATGAATGCAACTGTAACTCGACGGAAGGAAAGGGTACCACCATTAGCACCGCTTTTAGATTTGGGGGTTTATTTTGAGCTTTGTTTGCACTAACACCAACCAGGGTTTCCAAAAAATCACAAGTTTAGCTCCGAAAAAAAGGTACTATTGGTAGCACTACTTTTCTATTCAAGGTTTGATTTAGGGTTTTGATTGCATCGACACCAGTTGGGGTTTCCAAAAAGTTGTAATTTTAGCCCCCCCCCCAAAAAAAAATGGTGCTACCGGTAGTACCACTTTTTGATTTAGGGGTAAAAATAGCCAATTAATGCAACCTATAAAAAATGACAAATCTTGAGAGTTCTCATCAAGTTGTGTAATATGTTTTAGTAGGTATTGTCTAAAATTTTTTAATGCACATTGATTTCATCATGAATCTTTAGATGCAGGTTTTTCTTACGTATGAACAAAATAATTTTGTAATTAGCCTTTATGTTCATTTTCTTTTATTTGTTCATGTTGACATATGAATTGTTGGGTTTAGGTATCTCGAAGCAATAACATTTGTGTCGGCACTGGATAACAATGCAGTACGTGGTCGTGTGATGGATCCATGACCATGAAGTGTGGCAAATGAATACTGTTCACTTTGAGAACATATGGCCACACACATTGTTCTTCAGTGATGACATAAATACATTTTTTCTAAGAATTTCCACACTCTAATTATGTATGAGCAAAACATTTTGTAATAAGATTTTATGTTTACTTTCTTTGAAATTAATAAGTTGACTATTAAAAAATGTATCATATTGTATCTTCTTGTTCTTAGGGTGAATAGAAGTTTAAATGAGATTTATGTTTTATGTTGTTGTGTTTCTTTCAAGTATGTTTTAGTATATAGATTGAGTATGGAGAATTCATATTGATGTGAGGTGCAGATGAGATTCCAACTTCACGTGGTTGACCCTATTCAATATACAATAATTGTTTTTTGAAACATAGAGAAGCTCATATAGGTATTCCCCTTTGGTCTTTTTGGAGTATGATACATGTTGATTTGCCTATTTATTTATCATTCATTCATATACACTTATTATTACATCTTGATTTCTGTAGCTATTCACGTGCAACATAAATTCAACTAACAACTATCAGTAAATCTAGTGACTTTGGTCAATCAAAAAATATTTGCATTTCTTTTTTGCTTATGAATTTTGGATAGATGTTTTGTTGTTATTTTTTACCAATTTATGTTGTATTTAGCTAATTGTACAATATATTGTCTAACACTATTTGTTTTCTTTGTATGTAGGTATGATGCCTAGACAAGCACTTCTCCACTTTGCATGCTCATGATTGCACATTAGGTAAGTTGTACTTGCATTATTAAGAAATATAAAATTTGTATTGTATCATTTTGAATCGTTTCAAGGTGAGAGGAATCTTATTCATTTGGAATTCCATATTTGAGATTTTGGCATCTAGTTCATTCCCTTCTTGGTTACCTCCCATTTCTAATTCTTGAAAATATTTTTCTCTTCATGTATGAATCTCAAGATCCTCTAAAAGTAGTTCTCCACCTTATTGTAGTTTCCTTAGTCCCACCAACATTTGTTGTGGTATACATTTATATTTATGAATAATTTATTTGATACCAATATGATTTTTAATCATGCAACCTATGATTATAGCAACTCACATGTGTTAGGATATTCCTATACTCCATCCTAGTCCTACTAGTATTTTCATCCTTTGAATTTTCAGTCATGCATGCACTTTTAGGGTTTGCATGCATTATTTAGGGTTTGCATGCATCCCAGTCATCAGTCCCAACACCTAGCCCTCATTTATCTAGCCCCCGAAGCTTCCTTCCACTCAGTTTCATCCCTCCTAGAGCTTAGTGCGCCCTCCTTTCACCTACTGCATGAGAAAGGCTCCCTTCCTTACCTACCATTCAGTTATCTTCAGTTCTTTCCTTGATTTAAGGGTAGACTGACTCTCAACTGACTGTATCACTCCGATGGACCTCCAGTGAGACTTGACTGCCCATTATGACTTCAGTTAGCTCCTCATGCACCCTCCACTGAGCCTACTTCATTCAGTTAGTTCCAGTTACACTTAGTTACACCTACCACACTCAGTTAGACTTAGTTTGACTGATGGTTGACAGTTACTTGAGCATTGATGACTCCACTGATGATGAGATAGACTACTAGTTGTGCTCCGATGACACTTCAGTGATCTTTTGATCACTCCATGAAGGATAATTCGAATTGCCACCTTAGGAATTCGAATCCTCACGCATTGTACTATTTATTTGTCCATATTGTGATTAATTAATTAGTGTGTGTGAAGTATTTTTGCTTCTATCCGAGTTCTACTGTATTATTATTCTGTTGCTCATTACACTGGATTGACCACTCTTCTTCTATCTTTCTGCTTAATCATAATTACTCTTGTGAGGTATACATCATCTCTCAGATCTGCTGTGAGGATTTTCACATGGTATTAGATCATGTTGAGAGTATTGTTTATCTCCATTCCTGAGATTTTTTTGCAGGTTATTATCAAGATTTCGAGTGCAGCTGTTGCAGCAGTTTCTGCATTTTTGCAGCAGTAGCAGTTGCAGATATTCTCTATTGTTTTTGCAGGTCTTCTACAACTTCAATGTATTCAGAAGAAATCTATCCTCTTTCTCCATCCAACCATGGTCCTCGTTTTCCATTCAACTATGATGAATGGAAACCACTGGTGATAGCACATTTGAAAAAAAATGGTCTCTTTGATCATTGTTTTGAAAGAGAGTTTGAATCCTTTGAAGAAGAGAATGACTGGTTAGATGAATGTGGAAGAGCTATTGCAGCCATGATGTTTGCTATGCCTCAATGCATGTTATATGACCTCCGATATTTCATCACCAAAAGAGCTATGGGCTCACCTGGATGTAATATTTGGTAGACAAAATGAAGGAATTGGTCCAAACCCCTTCAAGAGCAAGCAAAGTGATTCATTCTCCCTCCTTGATGATCTCATTGATCATGAACCAGTATCAAACACATCTCATATTGAAGTTGTCCACAAAGAAGAAGAACTTGCAGATTCTACACTCATGCTCCAAATTTCTTCTCTTTCTGTGCCAGCTCACACTCTAGATATTGCAGAAGGTCCTAAATCCTCTCTTGCACCAGAGTCTGTTGGTCTACATCATGATCTATTGAATGTTTCGTAGGTCAAATCAGCTATTGGAGGTAATGCATTCGCTCTCCTAAAGAAATCACCTCTTATTTACTAGTATATGATCATTATTCCATGGTTTCAGAAGGTTATTGAAGAATATGGCGATTGCCATTCACTTGGGATAATTTCTCATGCACATCATGGTTTTGATCTCACCCCTGCTGGTTCAAAGGAGATCTCAAGAAACCATGGCCATTCGCTTGGGATAATTTCTCATGCATTTACTGGTTTTGATATCACCTCTTATGGTTCAAAGGAGATCTCAAGAAACCATGATTCAAGTCTTGGATCTAATTTGGATTCTAAGCAATCACTACTTGGGATAATTTCTCATGCATATGATAGTTTTGATCTCACCCCTGCTGGTTCAAAGGAGATCTCAAGAAACTATTCTTCAAGTCTTAAATCTGATTTGGATTTCAAGCTATTATTTGATGGTTCTTTTTGGAATAATCTCACCCATGATGGTTTGAAGGAGAAGACAAAAGACTATCTGCACATTCATAGATTTGATCCTACCTCAGCTGATTCGAATAACAGGTTCAAGGATCATCCTCATACTTTTGGATTTGTTCTCATCACATTCGATCTAAAGAGCAAGTACAAGCACATGCTTTCTGAGCATGATCCACTTCTTCCCAAGAAGAATATACCTCCAGACATATGACCAAGCATCACACCTGCTTGGGTTTGGAGCATTTATTTTTGTGTGTTCCTTACAGTCTATTTTGAGGGGGGGTATTTTTCCCATGAGGTTTTCCCCATTTCCTCGGTTTATTGACTGTTATTATTCATTGTATTGGGTGAAATTTGGTCTTAGTTACCAGGGCCCAGGATGGATTAAGGGGGGGTGTTAGGATATTCCTATACTCCATCCTAGTCCTAGCAGCATTTTCATTATTTTCATTTTCAATCATGCATGCACTTTTAGGGTTTGCATGCATTATTTAGGGTTTGCATGCATTTGCATGCATCCCAGTCATCAATCCTAGCACCTAGCCCTCAGTTAGCTAGCCCCCGGAGCTTCCTTCCACTCAATTTCAGCCCTCCTAGAGCTTAGTGCGCCCTCCTTTCACCTACTGCATGAGAAAGGCACCATTCCTTACCTACCATTAAGTTATCTTCAATTATCTTCAGTTATTTCCTTGATTTAAGGCTAGACTGACTCTCAACTGTCTGTATCACTCCGATGGACCTCCAGTGAGACTTGACTACCCATTCTGACTTTAGTTAGCTCCTCATGCGCCCTCCACTGAGCCTCCTTCATTCAGTTAGTTCTAGTTACACTCAGTTACACCTACCACACTCAATTATACTTAGTTTGATTGATGGTTGACAGTTACTTGAGCATTGATGACTCCACTGATGATGAGATAGACTACTAGTTGTGCTCCGATGACACTTCAGTGATCTTTTGATCACTCCATGAAGGCTAATTCGAATTAACACCTTAGGCATTCAAATCCTCATGCATTGTACTATTGATTTGTCCATATTGTGATTAATTAATTAGTGTGTGTGAAGTATTTTTGCTTCTATCCGAGTTCTACTGTATTATTATTCTGTTGCTCATTACACTGCATTGACCACTCTTCTTCTATCTTTCTGCTTAATCATAATTACTCTTGTGAGGTATACATCATCTCTTAGATCTGCTGTGGGGATTTTCACAACATGGAGCATCAATGGTTTCTTATTATACTATCGTTGTGAAAAATTAATTGTTTGGAAGAAAATAATTTTATATAAATTTCAACCAAAAATGAAAACAATAAGTACATTTCAATCACAATAGCACACAAATAATTTACCTTAGACAAACCCAACTTGGTAAAACACCATCTTTGAAATTATAGCTTATGTTCAACCTTTTATTAATTAAGGAAATATAGATCACAAAGGCTCAATGGAGCTTTGACCTTGGATAAACAAATTCAAACACTAGAAAGCAAATCCTTTCCCTACTCCAATAAACTTTCTTTCATGAACCAAATTATGTTGGTATTGGTCTAGTACAATCTCTACTTTATTTGCAATTTCGTGCAAAATTGGGTATTGTTCCAACTTGTGGAAAATATCTCGCTACCCTAATTTTTCTTGTCAATGGCATCCAAAAACCTTCAAAATACCCTTGACACACATGCCAACGTTTTCTTATAACCTCTTACCATGCCCCTTTAGATTCCTCTCCTAATGCCCAACACCTCCAAGAAATAGCTGTAGAATGATTCTAGTTGCAACTATCCTTTTAAAACACCATCAAGGAGGGTTAGAACAAGAATCTTTGTGGTCGATCAGAAGCACCTTTTGATTGCTTCATATTTTCCATTTTTTCCAGGAGTATGCCTTGATATTCTACTTTAAGTTGACATGTCTCTTATTTGCAGCATCCCATTTCCAAGTTTTACTTCCCACGTTCTTTACATGAGATGTGGAGTGCAAATGGTGGACCTATTTCCTTCTCTGTTCATCATTGCAGCACATTAGCTACTTCAAAATCCCCTATTATATCAGCAACTCAACATATTTTGCTACAAATTAGGAAGTGTGTATATAACCTATGCTTTGACTCATCTAAGACTCTATGTGCCCAAAATTTTGCAATCCTTATTTTCCTTAGATCATTTCAAGTCTTTTCTCAAGGACTAATCTAGTTTTTAAGATATTTTTAAACCATGTACTAGCCATTTCTATTTATTTGAATGATCCAATTTTCTATGGAGCCTCTTCATGGGTATTAAGGGTAAAATAATGGTTGTTTGTGCTTTCGGTAACATAAGAACTTTGATATATTAGGTCTGAATGCTTAGCTTTGACATTGTTTCACTTCTTTTCCTCATAATATAGGTCTTCGGAAATCAATATTTTTGGCATGAAATCCAACAAGAATAATTTTGGATTGATGAAATTACATATATCAAATGTTCATGTTGCACAATTGGATGCAATAGGTATATTCGAGAACGATGAATCCATTTTTTCATTAAAACAACAATTTCATAAATTCAAAATTTAAAATTTGGCAAAGATTGTTTGGCATGATGGGAAACTAAGAAAGGCCAAATTTGTAGAACATTTATCCTTGTACAATTGTTGAAGGGGCATATTGGTCTAAAGAGGATTGCAAAAAATGAAAACAGTAGCCAATAGCTTTTCATCTTTGATATGAGATTACATTCATGCTTTACCACACCTTAGTGAAATACAAATAAGAATATATCTGATGACACATTAATACACATCGAAATAGGAAGAAGAATATCTCCAAGAGGTCAAAAGAAAACCTCGATCACAAAAAGACTGGATTGGATGATCGATATCCACCCCATCCCTGTCCTCCACAATATTATTATTCCTTACTATCAAAGAAGATCCAGGATTTGATGATTGATTTGCAAAAATGATTTTCTCCCTAAAATCATGTTGGATAGATATATCTAGAAATCCACTCCTCTATAAAATCACCTAATCCATGACAATATGTAGGGTAAAAAAATTAAGCATGGAGTATCCCAACATCCACCTAAATACCGGGAAGGATTATCTAAATATTTTCAAACTGGAAGCATTTATTTCAATTGTTATTGAAAGGAACGCTACTAGGGCATACAACTCTACCAATTTTTTTTAACACCATGCATATACCTAAATAAAAGGAGAAGTAACGATCCTCAAATTTATACAAAGATCCTAATGAGGATCATGTAGTTCTTGCATGAACCAGGAAACCAAGTCAACTCCATAGAATATATCATGATGAATATGAGTCAAATACAAGAGGTTACCAAAAATTTACTGATACAAAGTCAATTTTAGCCATATGTGCAAAGGTTTCACAATAGTCAATTCCCTCTACCCGAGAAAAAAACTCCAATTTCATTAAATTGGACATATTCTAGTCCAAGTCACTTTGAAGACGGGTAAAAACCAGCCTTTCTAAACCCCAAAATCAAGCAAAATACGGTTCCAAAAGTGCCAAATCCAGGTTCCAAAAGTGCCAAAACCGGTTCCAAAAGTGTCAAATCCGGTTCCGAAAGTGCCAAATCCAAGTTCCAAAAGTGACAAAACTAGTTCCAAAAGTGCCAAATCCGGTTCCAAAAGTGCCAAATCCGGTTCCAAAAGTGCCCAAACCGGTTCCGAAACTGCCAAATCTGTTTGCAAAAGTGCCAAATCCAGGTTCCAAAAGCATGCTTTTGCTTTTGATATTGCCACTTTTAAAATTGGTTTTTGCGCTTTTATGATATGATAAATATGATAATGGCACTTTTAGAACCTGATTTTTCCCTTTTGGAAGGCTACTTTTGACACTTCCAATACTTAATTTTGAAATTTTAAAACAGATTTTAGCACTTTCAAACTCTGATTTTGCATTTTCGAAAACCAAACTCGACACTTTACAATAATTATAATCACAGTGAAATTGAACATACTAGCACAAACAAACATTCAAGTGTATTATTCACAATTGGCCTCACATCACTCACGCTATTCAGGTGCAGCAAGCAAGTACATAATCGATCTAACAAGAATGTGTTATTGACATCTTGGCAAGTATAAGTTTTCGTTATAATACAGTTCCCTTCCTTGTTACAGACATCATGTTTTTCTTTCGAGTCATCTACAATCACTGTATTTGTAGCATCCCAACCATGGATCAAAATGTCCCAAACTTTGTTTAAAGGCTTGAGAAATACATAAGGATTTCCATCATCCTGATAACCCTCTCTGGCTATGAAAGAACAATATTCTTGTGTTAAAATTACTCTAAATTGTTCCCTTTGCAATTGTAATGCCCATATTTTGATTCGGCATATTTATTAGTTAGACACACCATACTTTACTTCTTATATATTTTGTCGAACTCAGCTCGACTGAGTAAACTATATTGGACCTCATTATATGATGTTACTCTGTCTTATGATTTCGCCATGATTATGATGTTACTATGTTATGCAGTTATGATGTTATGATTATCATATGATTTCCTTATTTTACGATTGCAGTATATGTTTATATGTTTTCCTTAATGAAATGTGAAATACATGATTCGGTACGTGGATACCATCTTCTTATATGAATTATTGAAATGTTATATGTATCTATGATGAGCAAAAAGGTTACATGAAATGAAATGATAAAATGGATCAATTGGCGATCAATGGAAAATGCTTTCTATAAATTGTATTTTGCAAAACACTAACCTACAGGACACAAGGGCTATGGGATAGCCAGTTACTTGATCTGATATACATTGGAAAGGAAAAACATGTTCATACAGCAAACCTTAGCAGCCAAAATGAGGATACGATAACACAAACTGATAATCCCGATAGCAGCAAGTATGAGTTGATAAGGGCGTAGGCCCAGTATGTTGAGAGGGATGGATGTGTTTCCCACCCTATGTTTCCATGAGACCCGAGGTCGTGGGAGGGCCGTGCTGAGACACGCTCCCCATGTTGTTGTGATGACGATTGTCGGATGCCTGCTAGGGGAGGATAGGTCCGCTGTTCAGCCGACGCTATCGCTCTCAAGTTCTATGTGGTCAGATCGGTGAGTCCGACACCCACTGTTGTACTAGCAGAGGGAGGATAGGGAGGATGCTGGACGTAGGTTATGATGGGAGGATGTGTTAGTTAGTATTGTTGGGGGGGTTAGTATTCCTTGATTCCGAGTTAGTGGAAGTAGGAACCCTTCCTGTACTTGATTGATTAAACTAATGTAAACATAAAGACAATGATGTTAAATCGTAAAGGGTTAACTGTTAAATAACCGAGGATGTTAAAGTAATTATACTATAGATTATGCTTGCTCTTCTGCATGGGGGTAGATACTATTGTTAGTTAGCAAGTATGCATAGGCGGAATAGGGTTTGTTTATAGTACATGTCCGACATGTGCATACACTGGCCATGCATGCACACCTTGTACGTGTACAATATTACTGGTGTATAACATACTTGTCATGCTCGAATAGTAGTATAAATGACATAGATAACTCAGTTAAGGATACATCAATCAACTTAGGTAATGAATGGTTAGGTTGTCAATGTGTAAATAAGTGAATTAGTAATTATATGAAAACATTGTAATAATAAACTAGGACAAGTATCGTCAGTTAACATTGTCATAGAAGAACTGTTGTGAATAGGGTAATGATAGTGTCTAATTAATTAGTAAAATTGTTTAAGCCCTCACAAGTGCTTTGTTTATAATAACAAGGATGCTATGTTGATGATAGGGTACCCATGTGATAAACAAATAATTAAGAATACTATGATTGATTCACCTTTTATTATTGTCAAAGGGTGATTTAATTATTATTATTAATTAATAAATGATATTCCAGCAACATTTATATCCCTATCGTAACAAATGCAATATAAGTAAGATTTAAAATATTGATTTATAAATTAATATTACGTGATTAATTCCATTTCAAAGTTAGCCATAACAAGATAATCCTTTTTGGAATAACCGTGATGTGATGGAGATGGATATTTAATTATTCAATGTTAATCTTGGAATTTAAACCTCAAGCTAAAGTAGCCTCGACGGATAAGGTGGATCATTAGGACACATCATGTCCAAGTTGACAGGGGGGCAACTAATTATATAATATTTTATTAATTACATTAATAACATTAAAATATCAAGGACGGCGGATATACTTGTATTTAATAAAGCTTGTTTCGAACGGATAACCTTTGGGTGATAATCCCCACCGTAATAAATACTTACTACCGTCAATCCCAAAACCAACTAACTTTTCCATGAGAGTAATTAATTATACATTTTAATAAAGAACCGTGTATAAATGAACTGGTGATAGGAGTAAGTGTTGAGGGGCTCGAGAAGGGGATTTTGGGGCGGTGGAGGAAGCCCAAGGTCTTCTCGAGGATGGACATGTATATAGAGGGGGAGAAGGTTGAAGGTGGGGGAGGTTTTTTGATTGGGAAAGAAAAGAAGTTTGGAGAACAGAAGTTGGGGGAACAGAAAGTTTGGCGAACAGAAAGAGTTTGAGAACAGAAGGAAAGACTGCTCTCGGGATTATCAGATTGTGGGCTCGGGGGCTTGGAAATCCTTTGATTTCCAAGGGCCAGCAAGATTATAGCTGGTCGGTAGGGTGGACACTTCAGTTTGGCTGTCTAAGGGGTTACACAACCTGCTACAACTTACGGTTAGCATCAGCATCAGGTAATTCCCGTTATTTACTATTATGCTAAATCTTACTGTAAACATGCAAATGTAAACATGCAAACTTACTATTTACTGATTTACCGCTATTTACTGATTTACTAAGTTGTGAAACCTATTCTTATGTTGTTGAAAAGAAAATAACGATATGTTTGTTTATATTCAAATTTCGAATGTAAGGTTAGTGAAAACACCACAGTACACTAAATATTATTTCGGCACATAGAAATTCTTAGAAATTCACTTTCATAAACTGATAAAGTTTAAAATGTAGAAAATTAAACCTGAAATTTTACACAGTGCTCTGCCGTAAAAACCAGAGCACTACAGCAATTCCGCTCTTTGTAATAATGTTGGCAAAAACTTGTCAACGTTTTTGTTGTTGTGCATATGTCCATACCCCAACTTCAAATATACTAAATCATTTTTCAAAAAATTCCCTTAATCCTGGACGTATAAAATAATACTTTGTGGTTGATTCGATATCCAGTGTTCGTGGAAATCCAATTTTTTTTTTTCATGAACTGCGTGTAACAAAACTCCATTATAATCGAAAATAACGAATGGTTTACTGGTAACAAATATTCTAGTATCTACAAACAAAAACACACACAGATACAACATAGTCAAGAAAATATTATGTTTCATGTTCTGCAATTTTTGAAACAATGTTTGAAACACATCACCAAATACATGATACAATGTCCATAAATAATATGAGAATTGTCCAATAAAATTTACATAAATTAAATGTAGAAGTTGTCAAAAATATACAAATCACTAAATGAATTGTTGTATGTATAATATGACGGTCATTTGAAGTTGAATGCCATTAACCAACGTCCCATTTTTGAATGAGGCCCGAGATAAATGAATGAAGGGGTGGCCGACCCTTCTTCTTCCCACTATTATTTTCATAATAGTTCTATATTGCAAGAAGGGTGGGTCGATCCTTCTTGTGTTCACCATTCTGGATACAGGTGAATTGCCGGATATTGGTGTTCATAATTATCTACTAAAGGAAGGGGCGACCGATCCTTCTTGTCAGAATTTGGAAGTCAGGATAAATATTGTTTACATGTTATAACTTAGCCAATGTCCCGATCCCTACTATTTACTGCGAAAGTCGATAGTGTCATCCCAACCTTCGTAGATTAAATATTTTTTCATTTCTCTTTTAAATGAAGGGTCGAATGACCCTTCTTGTGCTTAGTATTTTTCCAGTCTTCACCATTCAGGATATACATGAATTGACACCCTATCCTTTGTAGGTTGAATATTTGCACAATTCCCTCATAAATGAAGGGGTGACCGACCCTTCTTCTACCCAGTATTATTTTCATACTAGTTGTAGACTGCAAGAAGGGTCGTCCGATCCTTCTGGTGTTCACCATTCTGGATACAGGTGAATTGTTGGATATTGGTGTTCAAAATTATCTACTAAACGAAGGGTCGGCCGACCCTTCTTGTGCTTAGTATTTTTTCAGTCTTGACCATTCTGGTTATACATGAATTGACGACCTAGTCTTCATAGGTTGAATATTTTCACAGTTCCCTCATAAATGAAGGAGTGGCTGGCCCTTCTTCTGCCTAGTATTATTTTCATAATAGTTCTATATTGCAAGAAGGGTCGGTCAATCCTTATTGCGTTCAACATTCTGGATACAGGTGAATTTCTGTATATTGGTGTTCACAACTATCTATTAAACGAAGGGGCGGCCGATCCTTCTTGTTGGAAGTCGGAAGTCGGGATAAATATGGTTTATATGTTTATATGTTATAAATTGGGTAATATTCCTCAAAGATAAATCAAAACCTTTTGAGAAGTTTAAAATTTTTAAAGCAATGGTTGAAAATGATACAAATATTAAAATCAAATGTTTAAGGTCAGATAATGGAGGAGAGTTTACCTCAAATGATTTCAATGAGTTTTGTGAAACCCGTTGACACACTATTTTTCAATTTTTAATGGGAAAAAGATTGATAAAAATAAGTCTTGATATAATGTAAAAATGGTGAGAATAGCCCCAAGTCCTGAAAAAAATGGTTCATATGACCATTGCCTATACCAAAAAGGATCTAAAGAACCGAGCGAAATGCTTTGGAAGTCATGCGAAATGATCAATGGTCACGATTGCATTGGAGAAGATCGATGATGGAAGATGAGTTTCGCCGGAAAATAAGAGAGATGAATAGTGGAATCGAAATCCCCTGAAAAATTAAAGGGTGACGCTAAAGGATAGAAATGATTGACGATTGTTGGCGGGGAAATGGATAGATCGACGACAGGGGAAAGGTTTCGCTGTGGAAGAAGTGAGGAGGATAACGAAGAGAAAGTGTGCCGAAAAGTCAAGTCAGGCGGTGTTAAAGGCACACCAATATCAACGGCTATTCGATAAAGGGGCGGTTAGATTGACGACCCATAATCTTTTCGTGCCTCCAACATGCACGACGAAATGGAGGTCAGAGCGGTTGCGAAATACCATACCGCTGTACGCGTGTCGTATCCACATCATTTAGAAATCAGAGAAAGCGGTAAGGAAAACCACCCTCCTGCATTGCGAAACCACCTTCGGGGGTGTATAAAAGACAAGGGCATGTAAAAAGTTGACTTTTGTCTTTTGAATGATGGAGGATTGGAAAGCAACAGAAAATAGTTTTTTCAACCTGTCCGTGCTAGGTACGTCCTCCGAAACTCGTGGAAGTAACTAGAAATGTTTCCATAATGGAAGGAAGTAATGAAACAGTCCCTTAGAACGTTGAAACCATGAGGATAGAAGAAACCTTGGAGGACAGAGATAGTGACATTCGTGACCCCATAATGGTTAAATTATTAGTTTCAAAAATCAAAAGAAAGCTGGAGGGTTTATACAAACAGAATTTGGATGTGCACAATGTTTATAAGTTTCTTTTTATTCATTTTTGTCCAGAACAAGCTTCAGGGTTTCCAGAATTCGTTTCGTGGTGTGCAGTACATTATTATCAGAGTGAAAGAGTCATTATGAATTCATCAATAATGAAAAATTCTTTGCCCTGTAAATGCGTCTATTGTTAGGAAAGCTCTAGCAATACCCCTGTTTTCCTCCCACGACCAGGAATATTTTTTCGAAGAAGCCATAGTTAGCCAGTACAAAGAGTCATCCCCTGAGACCAAACAAACCTTCATGACCAATTGTCTGAAACCTGACCTTGCCATTGATAACAACCCCTATCCACTTGACATTAATTTCTTTAATGAAAATTCACAGTTAGTTTTGTCACTCATTTCACAGCTTTTAGGGTTTGATGATGATTCCATGGTCACATAGGTCTTGTTAAGTTTTCTTTTTAGATTAAGTGTTGGTAAACTAGAAATGGATTACAGTTAAGTACGCTGCCTTGAATTTGATTAATTCTTGGCTGGGAACATCCACTCTCAGTTAGTGAATTTCCACACTTCTAGACATTTCAGATCCCAGACACACCTGATGAAAATGATCCTGTTTTTCAGTGAAAAATATTTACATTTCCCACAGTCAGTGTTTTCAGAAACAGTGGAAGACAGTATGTTTAATTTTATGAATTTTATTTTATCAGAAGTATACAGATTTATGTTTGGAGAAAATTTTCCTAGAGTATTATCAGAGATGAAGACCCTAATGCAATTAAGCCCAAGAAAAGCAATTGGAGACTGGTTTTTACTGAAGCAGCATACAGTAATCATACTTTATGGATTACTTAAGGAGCCCTATATTCTACTAGCCTTTTTGACTCGAAGAGTTTTTGCTTTGGAGTTTACCAGACAGAAATTGACAGTAGAAAATGACCATTTTCACAGTAGAAAATGACCATTTTATAGCTTTCAGGAAAGCTTAAGATATAAAGTTCCCTTTAAAAGTTGGTCCTTTTATCATCAAGAACAAGAATACTCTCCCTTTTGTAGAAATACATTTAGAAGCATTGAGTTTTAGGAAAGCGACAACTATTTATTATGATCCTTGTCATGTTATTTTGACAGAAGGCAACATAACAAAAATAAAGCCTTTGATCACCAAGAGGTTGAAGGATTGGCGAAGATGGAAAATTTACTACAATATGAATCAGACATAGAAGTTTCAAGAAGTTCACTCGCTAATCCTTCTACCTTGGATAAAGTTTCAGCTGAGTTGGTACCTACCTCAGGAAAGATTGAAGCAACAAGTAAAAGAATTTTTTATGAAAGTACTGATATGCAGATGGATGAAGAAAGAGAAGTCAAAAGATTAAAATAAATCCAACAAGATGAAGTAGTTGTATTTGACAAAGAAAAGGGAAAGAAGAAAGAAAAATACCAAGGGATAGAAATTCAAGTACAAGAATACAAATTTGATGAGGCAAGAGTTGCAGGTGATTCTAGCAAATTTCAATGAAGAGCTGAAATATATGTAAAATATGGGCAAGAAAAACAAACAACAGCAGAAACAATGCATAAGTTGTTTCCAATAGTCAGGAATGTTGTTGATTCAGAAATTACTCTGATGACTAGCAGAGATCCAACCAAAAATACTTTGAATCTGGGCGTATCGTCTGATGATAAGGTCACATACATGAAATTGAATTTGCAGAAGATAATAGTCCTTGATAAAATTCACCTACACAGATAGACTGGAGAGGTGATTTATACTGATTTGATGAAAGCTACTTTAAAAGTGGCAAAAATATAGAATACAGTGAACAGGATGGAAATCCAGTTGAAGCAAGAGAAAACAGAGAACAAAGCTCATTAGTAACAAATAAAAAGATTGCAAGATGACCGGGTGGAGAGCAATAATGAACGAAATAGAGGGGAGACAAGTAAAAATATTTTAGTTGAGAAAGAAAACACTATCCAATTACTTAAGAAGAAGCTTAAAATTCCAGCAATTCAGTTAATTCAAGCCTTTGAATTAACTGTGTTAGAACAAGAAAAATAAACTTTATCTCAAGAATTGGATGACTGTAGATATAAATTGCTCAAGTTTGAGGAAAAAAGAGGTAAGTTGGGAGAAAGATAGATTGAGTCTTAAGACTCAAATTGAAGATCTAAAGGCCAAATTGGAAAATATAGTGCAAGAGAAGCAAGGAACAGATCAAGGCAACAAAGAAGCAAGCACAAATGATATAATTCAAGCTATGTCCCAAGTTAGCTTTAAAGAGGTGGAGATCAAAGAACTAAAAGAAAAAAAAAACAAAGACCAGAAGAGGAAAATCAGAAAAAAGGAAAATGAAATAAAAGAGTTGACAAATAACAATAAAGAATTGGTAGGAAGAAATCAAAGGTTCATAAGTCAAGTGACAGGACAACTAGCATTGCAAGGTGAAAAGCATTTGATTTGGGATTCAATCATCAATGAGGCTGCAAAATTCAGGCCTTATTTAAATTTTATGAAGAGAAAGGAATCCATAAGAAATGATAGCTTACAAAGCTGTACAATAATGAGAGAAGTTTGAGATAAGAAACCAAAAGATACAACCCATAATGAGAAGTTTTAGATAAGAAACCAAAAGATACATCCTAGAATAGCATAAGTTTCTTAAATACTCTGACAGAAGATGATCTGAAAGCAATAGCTATCAAAAACATGGTAACAATCATAACTTGGGCTAGGAGAGTCCTTGGAAAACATTCTCACATTGAGAATGTTCAGGCTAGAGCATAACAAATGAAGAAACAGGTTGGAGCCTTCAAAAAGGGATTTGAAAAGCTAATACAAAAGGGACTACCTTCTTTTTGGGATGAAAATAATGAGGTAATTTCCCAGAACAATTATAAGGATTTACTATTTAACATCACGAGGAACCATGAGAAATTTGAAGGTTTGACTCATGTTCTAACATGGAAAATTCTACTGAAGAAACTCTCCGATGATTTTGAAATTCTAAACCAGTTGGCCATGATAGGTGAAAATATTCCTCCAACTCCCATTTCAGAGCACATAGAGATGAAAGTTCTGGTCGAGGAGATGACTAGTTATGAGGTACCTTTTACAGAGCAGTGGAAGACAATGGAGAGATATGGAAAAATGAAGTACACCTTGCACACTTGAAGACTACTGTTCGAGAAAGAAGCCATGTCAGCAGCTACAACCAATAGAAAGACATCGAATGTTATATTCTGAGAAATTTTGGAAATTGTATAAATTTTGACCGAAATGGAATGTAATAGTTAGTTTATAATTTTCTATTTTTAGTTATGAAGTAGTTAGGGTTTTACCTCGAGAGGTTTTACAATGCATAAAAGACAATTTTTGGTAATGTAGTAGGTGTTGGAACTCGTGAAGAGACTCTTGTTTTGTATTGAGCCCTTCAATTTTGAATAAAGATGGCCGGGTAGAGTTGATGCATATTTTCAAGAGTAAATATTCCCGTGTTATTAATTTACAGTCTGTATTTTCCCTTTCCTCATGTGATTTTTTATTTCCAGTAATTATCTTCCATTATGTTTTCTTTCATGCTTTCATGAGAGTTTGTTTTAAATCAGAATTCATGTAACTATGCTTTGGTTTAATTGGATCAAAGTATTCACATATTTTCCTCTAAAGTCAATGTTAGATTCATCATTGATTGATTCCTAATGTTGATGGAATGTCATTCTTTCTTCAAATACCACCTGCCAAACAAGAATTTGACTGTAAAAAGATAACTACCTTGCCTTTGCAAAAATTTTCATAGTTAAAACTCTGCTGATTTTTAAATTTTTTATTGTTTTTGACTCCATGCCCAATGGTATCTATATTTTTCAGCCTCTCACAATTTAAAATAAAATCAGTGTGAAATATATCTAGCCATTATATCCATTTTTGAGAGAGCCCTCTCTGGTAATAAAAATGCTAGTTTTCCTCCTAAAGATTGGTTTGAAAGAGTTACCTTAGGATTATCCTTCTACAACCAAAGGAAAAATTCTTAGTGCTAAATAAACCCATGGAATTAAAAGACAATTTTCAGCTCCAAGGACTCAACAAAATGATGTCGTGGAAAGAAAGAATAGGACAGTCCAAGAAGTAGCTAGAGCAGGACAAATGAAGAAACAGGTTGAATCCTTCAAAAAGGGATTTGAAAAGCTAATACAAAAGGGATTGCCTTCTTTTTGGGATGAAAATAATGAGTTAATTTCCCAGAACAATGATAAGGATTTATTATTTAATATCAGGATGAACCATGAGAAATTTGAAGATTTGACTCATGTTCTAACATGGAAAATTCTACTAGAGAAACTCTCAGATGATTTTGAAATTCTAAACCAGCTGACCATGATAGGTGGACAGATACCTCCAATTTCTATTGCAGAGCACATAGAGATGAAAGTTCTGGTCAAAGAGATGACAAGTTATGAAATACCTACTATAGAACAATGGAATACAATAGAAATATATGGGAAGATGAAGTACAACTTGCACACTTGAAGATTTCTGTTCGAGGGAAAATCTTTGTCAGTAGCTACAACCAATAGAAAAACATCAAAAATTATATTATGAGAAATTTTGGAAATTCCATAAATTTTGACCGAAATGGAATGTAGTAGTTAGTTTATATTTTGCTATTTTTAGTTATGAAGTAGTTAGGGTTTTACCTCGAGAGGTTTTACAATTTATACAAGACAATTTTTGGCAATGTAGTAAGGGTTGGAACCCGTGAAGAGATACTCATTTGTATTGAGCCCTTCAATTTTGAATAAATATGGTCGAGCAGAGTTGATGCATATTTTCAAGAGTAAAGATTCCTGTGTTATTTTATTCAAAGGATTAACAAGAATGTGACTGTCCTGTCAATGACAAGCTAATTAACAAATTAACTTATGATGATAATCATTGTTATGTAATTGCAGAATGTGAAACAATATGAATCAAGTAAAGAAATTTACTGATGCATAACCTACATATAAATCATATGAATGATAAATCAAGTACACAAATTTATATGTTTTATGATTTAACAATACAAAATAGAGTTATTAGATGTATGTCTGAAAAACCAAAATGAATCAAGGAAACTTGATACACATAACAAAAGAAAGGAAAAGTGAAACTAACTGAAATTATTTAAAGATTGTAAAACATTACAATTCTCCAAGTAAAGAGTGTCTCCTGTTTATCACCTTCGATGGTTTTTCCCTTTCCCATTCATGAGAATTTCCAAGGGCATATTGCCACTTGGAAAATACATCCAAAAGATCATCAACATATTGATTCTTTGCATGCTCAATCTCTAATTGTTCCTTGCAAGTGAAAGCCTCGATCTCCCTATTCTTATCCTTTTAGCATTCTCGTAAGAAGAGGTTAATATTCATCCCTGAAGCCACGTGTGATTCAATTAATTCCTTGATCTATGTTATCTGGATCTGCTCAAGCTGCTCAATGTGCTCCTTGGATTTCATATACTTTTCTTTGACCTGTGTAACCATAATTAGATTGAAGAGCAGTCTCAATCTGATTTATGACAAGAAACTCCAAAAATCCTAGCAGATTATCAGAGGCAAACCATATCTTTTTGCATACTTTCTGGCCTTCTTCAATTGTAGTTTCAACCATGTCACAGGCATTCTCCCAGGATTCCAAAGAAATATTTATCCTTCTTTGTTTGATCTTATCTAGAATAGGGACTGCTTCAGGTTTGTCTTTGATGTATTTTTTCCAATCAATTATATCTTCAAAGGTTCTGGTGGCGTCATTTCTCCTTTGATTGCGATCTCCAAGGATATTTGAGAAATGCTCAAAGGAATTAAAGATATCCTGAATTTCTTTCAAGCCTTGAAACAATTGAATCACAGAGTTCTTGAAGTGATGATTAATCTTCCAGGTGAATTCTTTAAATTCTTCTTTAGAGAATTTTGAAAAGGAAGAAATAACATAAATGGACTATGAAGCTTCCAACTGTTGCTCCAGGGCTGCTAACATTTCAACATATTGTGCATTTTGCCCTTGTTCCTTTATAAGTTGTTGTTTAAGATCATCATTCTGAGAATGCAATTCTGAACCTGATCTTCATAATTATCTTTCAATCCCTGCAGCTGAGATTGATGTTGTTCATCCAATTGAACCCGTTTCTGCCTGAGGTCTTGTAATTTCTCTTCCTTCTTCTCGATTTCTTTGTTGAGTGAGGCAACAAAGTCATAGTTAGCACCAACAAAGGCTCCCATGGCAGCAACTGTTTCTAAGGCTTCCTGTTTGACATATGTGGAAGTTCGCTTCCAAATAATCTGATTAGGCACATAGCCCTGCACCAATGTCCCTTCTCTTGATCTCTTGGAACCTTTATTCACAAATGCCTGTTGATGTATATGTAACTTCAGAATGTATTTCATACATATATTTATTGTACTCCTATAGAGATGTATTATTCCTCTATACGGAAGTGTTTGTATTCCTATAGAGATGTTATTATTCCTCTATACGGAAGTGTCGTCATTTATATTGTAAGTGTCGTAACTTATACTTGATGGGTTATTATACCACCTTGTTGGGGTCGGCCCTGTATAAATCATGTGGGTCAAAGGGTTATTAGACCACCTTATTGGGGGTCGGCCATGTGGGTCAAAGGGTTATTAGACCACCCTATTGGGTGTCGTCCCAGTCAGCATTGTGCTATGTGGTTAAGTTGAGGTCGACCTAGTAAAGGTTATTAGGCAAGTCAAGTCAAGTATAAATAGAGTGCGGGAGGCACTCTATTTCATCATTCTATTCTCTCTCACACTCTTGGGAGAGTGGCGCGCTTGTGGAGGAGGAGAAGCTGGAGATGTCTATCTCTTATGCTTGGGTTGTATCATTGCTCTATCTATCTCTGAGGAAGTTATTGGGTTTTTTTCTCACCTTTATGGTTTTCCCCAAGTAAACTCTGTGTCTCTTGTGTGCTTGCATTATTGTGTCCATGATTGATATGTTGTAGATATGCTGTACATGTTGTTCTCTCAGTTAAGATCCTAGATTAGATTGAAGTAAATTCTAAAAATTTAACACTGCCTTCTTTGACTTACTCTAGAAATATTCTCCAAGTGAGACCACTGCATCTTCACCAAAACCTGCAATTTCTTCAACAGGGGATGAAGACACTCCCAACATTGTAACCGAAGATACAGGTTGGGAATCATCAAGGGGAGGAATAGGAATACTTATATGAGGTATGGAAGTGGAAGATACTGCAGTAGTGGAGACTGAAGATAAAGGAATGGGGATTGTAGATGAGGTGACAGGAAATGAAGATGTGGAAGAAACTTGTATTTCAACTGGATTGGGGGGAATCTCCATACGAATAACAAGTTCATCATATGATAGGGATGGAGGAAATATAAGGTTTGATGATGATATAGATGGAAAAATGGTAGGAATGGTAAGAAATGGAGAAGAAGTGATAGTAGAAGTGGTGGTGGTTTCTGAAAAATGAATTTCAGGAAAAAAATCATCAACCAATAAATTGTCAAGTGGATCAGAAGAAGTATGGGTAACTGAAGTGACCACTTTCAGGCTAGTAGGAATAGTAATTGGACATGACAAGTTGGTAAAGGGAAACTCATCTTCCAATTCACTGTCATCAATAAGCAGTAACGCAGGTTTCATGACTGACACTTCAGTTTTCTGCTTCTTCGTTGAAGGAGTGGAAGCAATAGTCTTGGTATCAATTGCACAACTCATTAATGCTAGGCTCTTCTTCATTTCTTCAGCTGATTTGATGAGAGAATTCATATTAACTAGGGTTTGAGGCTGTTGAGGATCATCAACTGGAGCTTTAACTTTATATTCTGATTGATAGGTGAGCAACAAAGGAGCTTTAAGATGAGTTTTTTGTGCCTCCTTCTCCATTAATTCCTTCTGAGCTCTTTCATCACCCAACAGTTTGAGTTTCCTGTCTTGCAACACTTTTACCTTGAGGTCTTGCTGGTACTGAAGAATGAAACTTTTCTCCTCCCGAGAGGGGGCTTTGCTCAACACATCCTGGAATGAATTACACCTTCATAGATGGATTCATCAGGCTAAGACTGATGCACATAAGTACTCTTGATATGTTATTTTGTGAAGTGATTGGTCAAGAAATACTTTAGATCATGCATCCTTTTATGGGACTCCCCAAGCTTTAAGGTTGTAATATTCTTCCCAAGCAAAGTTGCATGAGTGGAGTTCTGAATAACTAGGGATCCAATATTAAGAGGAAACATCGGCCAACCTTTCCTTTTAGCTCCATTAAACCGAGGGAACACACCATCAATTATAGTTTGGAAGGATATCTCTTCCAATACCATTCTGTGAGGCACAATACTGGGTAATGGATGAATTGTGTTGCTGCCCCAAACTATGATGTAGGAAAAATATTCTCCCACATACCAATCTCCCATAGTGGCAATCAATGCCTTAGCGTGAGCAGAAAAGGTGGGGGAATCCTCCTTGAATATTGTGTAATAAATGGAGCCCAAAAAATTGTCACAAATGTCATAGATGAATGGTACAAAGTTGTCCTCCCATAATGCTGCACAATAAATGTGGACCGGAGGTGCTTCCCTGGTCCAATTCCATCCCATGGAAGGAAAGGGGAAGGCTGAACATAACACATCCATAATATAAGCAGAAAGGAAAAATACTGGATTTTTGGAGGCAAGAGTCTTCTTATACTTCTCAATGGATTACTTCAACACTACTGATAGAATCTGTTCCTAATTGAAGGATTCACCAGTGGTGAGAACGTGATGTGCCACAGGTGCCCATTCTGCTTTGAAAACTGTACAATTGGGTAACCCATACAATCTGCACAACATGGCTTACAACAAGGAAAATGGCTCTCTAAACCAGGAAATAGGATACAGGTTATTGGATTTGGGAGAAAAGATAGCCCGGGTTTCCATCCAGGATTTAATCATTTCATTGAAACTGAATCGGGTTCCAGAAGACTCTAGGAATTGCTTGGTGGAAAGCTGTTGCGGACTTCTAAGTGCATAAACCCTGGCAAAGACCTCATGTCAGAAAGAAGCTAACAAATTTTGGTTTATGTCATTGAATGAACGGTCCTAAGGGTTGGAATGATCGATAATCCATTTTATTGCATCTCCGTAGGGCATCAGGGACGGTCTGGCTGCTATAGCGTGGATTTTGGATTTACTGATGTTCAGATAAGCCATCTGGTCATGCTGGATTTCAGAAAAATAGTCATTGTCATAGATGGCATAAATCCGTGACCAATCCAGCATATAGGTTTTAGAAACCATCCCATTGGTTTCTGAGAAGATTCCACTGTTTGGTTCTTTGTTTTTCAGTTGGTCCATGACAGTTTTGGAGCTAGGTTTCCTCGACATGATTGAAAAATGGTTTTTTTTTTTTCCTGATAAAAAAGGAAAAATATTTTAATTAAAATTGATTTTCAGTTTCCAAATATTAATCAGATGATTGACATAGAACATGAGACTTACTCGTAAACCGGTGGAAAAGAACAACAAAGCTGGTAGTAGGATAAAATCCGCAATGAAATTCGTTTACAGAAGGTAAAATTACAACGTGAAAATGGTAAAAAGATAATTTTACTCCGCGTATTTAACCCCAAAATGTTATTAGAGAATATAAAGCAGGACCATAGATCTCAAGCGAATCAATGGTCAAGATTAAACGAAGAAAAAGGTGGATTGTGGAATTGCGGATGCACTTTTCGAAAGTTTGTGATTTAATCCTTCCGCAATTCGCATTGCGGGTTGTGGGATTGCGAACGTGCAAATTGAATGTTGGGAAGTTTATCGTTTCCGCAATCTGCAACCCGAAGTCGGAAATGTAGAGTGAGAAAAACTATGGGAAAAAATCCATTCTTCCCGCAATCCGCATTGCAGGTTGCGGGATTGCAGAATTGCGGGAACGTTTTTATCCTGCAATTCCCAAATCCACAATATATTTGCGGGTTTGGAAAAGGCGATGAATTTTTTTTTTTTAAGTTTGGTTTCCGCTTTCCTCAATTTGCATTGCGGAATGCGGAAAGGCGGAACCGAAAATATGATCTTTATTGATCAAACACTTTTCGACTTCCGCAATTCACATTGTGGGTTGCAGAAATGCGGAAGTAAGAAATTCAAACTTATAAAAAATAAGATTCCTGCATTGCGGATTGCGGGATTGAGGAAACGATGTATTTCCAAGAAAAACAAGGCCTCCCACAAATCATGAAAATACATAAAAAAAATGTTATTTAAAAGTTTTTATTGAGATCAAAGCATGCAAAGGTGATAATGAAAAACATCAATCATAAAACGCCCCTTCGTAGGTTGAATATTTGCACAATTCCCTCGTAAATGTAGGGGCGACCGACCCTTCTTTTGCCCAGTATTATTTTCATAATAGTTCTAGACTGCAAGAAGAGCCGGTCGATCCTTCTTATGTTCACCATTCTGGATACAAGTGAATTGTTGGATATTGGTGTTCACAATTATTTACTAAACGAAGGGGCGGCCGATCCTTCTTGTCGGAAGTCAGAAGTCAAAATAGATATTGTTTATATGTTATAAGACCCATAAACATATCTATTATAAGACCCACAAGTCTATTATAAGACCCATAAACATATCTATAACATGTATTCAACATTTCAGTTTTAGTTTCAAAACTCTTACTTAACTAAAAAAGTCCATGGTTTTTGTAAACCATACAACCAATTCATGTTTTGCTTTAGTTAACTAAATCATCTCTTTAAACCAAAACAACAAACCAATTCAGAATAATAATGGTAATTATTACTCAGCTCATGGTATTTATAAAACATGCATAATTCAGGTTATGATTTACAGTTGAACATTTATTCCTCATTATCTTTCACAAAATTTTCACCATAACTCCATTTTAACTATTTTTACCAATTCCTAAAAACTAGGACATTTTCCAGCCATTCGTTAAGTTCCAAATTCAAATATACAGAGAATATGAATGAGTTATTTCCTTCATATTTTTCTAAATGTAACCAAAGAAATACTTTAAACAGAAAATGACCATCAATTTCCATAATTTAATTCAATTCTGGAAATTCTATTTAATGGTTATTATATTCTCAGGGATTAAATTAAAACAAGGAATTTAATATTTCAACTCAGAAAATATGATTTCCCAAAATATAATTCTTTAAAATTTCATTTGTACCCAAATTATATTTATTATGCACAGAAATGCCGCAAACATAATTTCTCAAAGCATACTTGCAAATTAATATATAACAAAATACAAATTTAAAACCATGAAATCTCAGCATTACTTTCTCTCAAGCCATGGATCAAAATGCCCCAAACTTTATTTAACATAATAGTACAAAAAAGCATAAGTGTATTATTTAACAAAATACTTTCATTTTCATTTTATTCACAATTGGCCTCACATCACTCACGCCATTCAGGTGCAACAAGCAAGGCCATAATCGATCTAACAAGAATGTGTCATTAACATCTTGGCAAGTATAAGTTTTTGTTATAATACAGTTCCCTTCCTCGTTACAAACATGTTTTTCTTTCGAGTCATCTACAATCACTGTATTTGTAGGATCCCAACCATGGATCGAAATGTCCTAAAATTTATCTAAAGGCTTGCGAAATACATAAGGATTTCCATCACCTTGATAACCCTCTCTGGCTACGCAAGAACAATCTTCTTGTGTTAAAATTAATCTAAATTGTTCCCTTTGCAATCCAGTTCTTTGTAATAATGTTGGCAAAAACTAGTTAATGTTTTTTCGTTGTGCAAATGTCCATACCCCAACTTCAAATATACTAAAGCATTTTTCAAAAAATTCCCTTAATCCTGGACATATAAAATAATACTTTGTGGTTGATTCGATATTTGGTGTTCATGGCAATCCAAATTTCTTTTTTTCATGAAATGCATGTAACAAAACTCCATTGAAATCGAAAATAATAAATGGTTTACTAGAAACAAATCTTCTAGTACTATCTTCAAACAAAACACACACACACACACAACCCAGTCAATAAAATATTATGGTTCAATGTTTCTAAGTATATAGCTTTCATGTTCAACAATTTTTGAAGCACATTACCAGATACATGGTACGATGTCGATAAATAATATGAGAATTGTGCAATAAAACTTACATCAATTAAATGTAGAAGTTGTAAAAAATATACAAATCACTAAATGAATTTTTTTTGTATAATATGACGATCATTTTAAATTGAATGTCTTTAACCAACGCTCCATTTTTGAATGAGGCCCGAGATAATTCAATACAGAACACAACATTGTTTTTATAGTTATCTCTCTCTCTTGTGAACCATCAAATGTCCAACTAGTTGGCATTTTCAAGCAGTTTTCCTTTCTATTATCTGCTGATTGATATTTCCCTTAATCTATAAACAACATGTCCATTTTTTTATATATATATCTCCATATTGGATAAGTACATCCTTGAATGAATTTTTGTATATGTTCAGTACTTCACCAACATTATAGTATGCAGACATTGAGTAATTATAAATAGTACTAAGTTTACATTGCTCTCGACCCCAAATAAATACAAAGTCTTCAATCT
This sequence comes from Larix kaempferi, assembly GCA_027924585.1. Taxonomy (NCBI): domain Eukaryota; kingdom Viridiplantae; phylum Streptophyta; class Pinopsida; order Pinales; family Pinaceae; genus Larix; species Larix kaempferi. The sequence continues at coordinate 2,103,364 of BSBM01001018.1, forward strand.
TCAACCATTCAAATATACCAAGGAACTTTTTAATTTCCATGTTGTTGAGCGAGGAAAACCACAGAGCAACGTCAAAATGTTCTTTGGCAACACTGATAATATCGGGGTTGAACATTCGTGCATAATAACGATATAAATTATGGACAAAATGAGGTTGTTTGGAAGAATCTTCAATGTTGGATAACATCCGAACTCCAAAGAGAAATCCCTCTACTCCCAGTACCAATAGTTTCTTTTGCAGTGATATACAGACTGCATACAAGAATCGTGACTATATATTTAACAACAACAACAACACTTCATTCATGAAGTTAATGATCACAAACATGCAACTATAAATGAAGATGTTGATTTCCAAATATTAATACAAAAATCAGCCAAAATTTCATAGATTCAAATGATTTAATAAAAGCATCACACTGAACTAATAATATGTTACATTCAGATGAAAATAGCAACGTCACCGAAAAAAACAGAAAACACATTGATTGATTTAAAATAGGCAATGATTGGTTACATTTGATGGATGTCACTCCACCAGAAGAAGGAATTGAAGGTTCTGATATCAGCTGATCCATGCATTTTAATAAAACCCTGCCAAATTCCATGTACCAATTCAGTATCTCTCCTAGCAAACGATGTAATAAAGGGCTTACTCAAAATACAGTTTTCACATGGATGTGCTTTCACATCATCACCCTCCAAAACAATCATTGATGTATTAGTTTCCGAAGTTTTCGTTGGGAACTCCTCCCACACACTCTCCGTATTTTTTTGTGTATTTACTTCTTTATCATAGGTACATCTTTGTCGAAACCAAAAAAATAAAATTTGATCAACATATGATTTTTTTGCACCGCTTGCCCTCAAAATTTCTGTAAACAATGAATTCCCCTCATTGACCCCACATTTAGATGACCAAATCCCAACATTGAATTTAGAAAGACATAATCCAAAAAATTGAATGGCATATGCTCGTGACTCATATGAGGTATCTTTGTGTTTAATTCAATTTCACTTTTAGTACTTTCTTCCCCCTTTTTTACTTTTTTCCCTCCAACAGTTCTTTTTTTATTTCCCTTTTTTTTTTCTCATTTGGAGTCATTTTCTATGAATTTCTTGCGAAATAGAAAACCTTCCATTTCTAATATCAATGACATTTTTGTATGGGGAGCTGCATAGAAATATTGCTTGTCATTATATATTTTGGAATAAATTTGTTTTATCAATTTAAGTAGAAAATATTCTTTGTCTTTTACTTGTCAATGCCAGGCCAACATTTGAGTGGTGAGTAACATTGTTGGAGACACCGCATTTTGAAACCAATCCCTCGCCTAGTTCATTATTGTCCAAGTTCTCACCTGGTTCATTATTATCCAATGTGATTTGTTGGCTAATAGCCACGGACATCGTCGATGCCAGCTTTGGTTGAAGATGATCCACATGTTGAATAGCAATACAATCATCTTGACCTGGAAATTTGCAGGTATACATTTTATATAATTTTTTGTAAGTATTCAAGGTCACTATCCCCTTTCATAATTTAGTTAATTTAACACCGATCTTTGAAAAACAAATTTTTACCTTCTTGTCCATCTTGTTCTCTATTTTGGTAGTTCTTTGTGGATTTTCTATCACATTCAATGTCGTCATCGGATAGTATAATTTGATTGGATGATACCTGAGTGTGCTCTTTATTTGAAGTTGTAGTAGAATATGAATTTGAAGAAGTTATTGAACATAACCGACCGAGAAAAGTAAAATACAATGAAAGAAGACATCTTAAAATGTTAATACAAATACCTTGTTTTATACCTAATTCATGATAGAAACTGTTCATAAACAACTCTTGTTGTACTGTCTCCACAATATAAATAACTATTCTATCTCGAGACCTGATCAACGAACGAAGAAATCTACCTTCTGCGTACAACGAAAGAACTGTACCTCAAGAAGAGACCAGTCTGGAAACTATGTGATCCCAGAATTCCTGTGTCCTTTCTTTTGAAAAAACATGGCTTCTCGAACTATCGTTGTTAACCTTGGGAAAATGTAAATCAATCATTGGTAGGCCCTCATCCTTCCAATCCATATCCATTTGGAAAGTGGACAAATTATCTTCATCCCTTCCAATGCTCCAACACTGTATAATAGAGAATCCTATAAACAAGTCCTTGGATAAATCTCTATAAACTCCCTTGGTAGGATTCCGTGTTACCTTTTTTTTTTTATTTCTTACTTAAAAGTGTGAAATCTTTAAAAATCAAACAAGAGTTTTCCATATCAGCTAAAAAAATACAAGTACATGCCGCTTCATTTGATTCTAAGTAGTACAACAACACAAGCATATCTTCTTCTTTACAGGGACTATGAAAATTACACATATAAACAACAACAAATTCACAACTGATTGCCGCACACAAAAATGCAATGGATCTTAGTGTGTTGACCAAAGATGCAGGATAACAACATTGCCAAGCAAACTGTGAACTATATTTGACATCGTCAATGGACATACCCATCCCTCTTTATTGATATATATATTCAATATTTTCTCAGCATAATTTGGTAATTTGGTACCATTATCCTCTTCAGATTCTTTCTTCCTCTTTTTACTCGGATATTTTGCTTGCTTTTCAGAGCCTAAAATACTGCATAGTTGTTGGATATGATTTGGTGCAATTTTATAGATTTCAATGACATTATGGTCAGTGATAATCTGTGATCGAACAATTTGAACATCATGAACTTTGAAATATTCAACGATCGAATTCCTGGTTGACCTCTCATCCTTGATTCGCTTGCAATATTGATATAAAGTCTCTGCGCAAACATTTTTTTCGACTGATGTGCTGAGCCAAACCGATTCATTGATTATATTGTCCGCCACAACGGTCAATTCATATTCATCAAGATCACGCAATGGTCTAAAAAAATTAGATCCATGATTCTTTATTTTATTTTGAACAAAATCAACCTGAGTGATGTTCTTGGGCGAGCATGGCAAGGAACCACTTTTGTAAAGCTCGAATACAGACATCCATTTGCTCCACAATTGATCCGATGTCAAAAAAAGAGTGAGCTTATCTTTTAAGGCTGTCCTTTGTTTGAAAAACAAATATATCCATACATTCAGCTTGGAAAGACTGCAAACATATAAAATTGAAGATAATATTTAATTTGCTAATTTCATAACACATGAAGCAATCTAAAGACTTTGATTGATAAGAAGGCAAATTCTATACCTTCCAAGCATCACTGGAAACGTTTTCCTTTCCCGGGTGGGATGGCCTACCGCAGGATATCCAATTCTCCCTTGCTTCTACAACTTGAGAAATGAATGGAGTGTCTCCAAATTCCTTGTTTGATAAATTTTGTTGTTTGCATAATTTGCTGATAATGTGCCGAGGAACATCTTTATGTAGAAGACGAGTTGTTCGATGCCGATACATTGAATGGACTGATTCATATTTATCATTTTCAATGATTTTTTTCTGCGCAGAAATAATATGCTACCCATCCAATATATAAAAAATGTAACGTCCCCATCTTGACCCCATTGCATTAAAAATGTAAATAATGTAATATTGTTATAAAATCATGGTGAGGAGCTCAAGGCCAAGTCCCCGCCATCGATTTATTGATGCATAGGGTTTACGTGCTAGCCAGGCACATTGGAATTGTAAATATCTTGTAAATATGCATTTTAATAAAATACCCACAACTAGCTATGCAATGCAATAAGAGATGGGGGCATGATTTTACAAGGAATTGGGAGGGAAATATTCAAACCCTTGAGCCAATCATGTCAAGCCAAGTGTCAATGATATAACCCATCAAACCCTCAACTACCCATGTTGACTTTTGCACCCAATCATTCATTTCTCCTAAGAGTTGGTTGAGGTAGTTAATGCCGTGGGGAATGAGAGGTATGGCTGTCCAAATTCGAGTATGGGAAACCACCCTACATGGAAAATCGTGTTTGGCTTCCTTGGCAAGAAAAGAGCCATGAATTTGCTCCCCAAGCCATTACCCATCAAGCAGTTTTGCCTCTCACGTTTTTGGAGCTATCGGGGCATTTTTCTCCATGGATTTCCTGTGTTTTCCTTCATCTTTCAAGCTGGGAAGGGCGTTTTTGTTTTGGTTACCAATGGGGAAGAGAACAGATTGATTTGGGGTTTAAATGAGGCCATTTTGGCCATTTGAAATGCTCATAACATGTGGGAGAAATCAAGTTGCTCCCCGGGGACGAATTTCCTTCCCACAGTCTGTTTTGGTGAGCCACGATTTGGGGAAAAACCCATGGAGCCTGTTTTGTAAAATACCTTTGCTGTAAATGTGTATCCCTGCCCAATGATCGTTTTTGCTGTGTGTAGAAAGAGTATGTTGGGGTATGGGTAATGGGTATCTGTTGCTTTGGCTTTAGCTTGAGTGCAAGCATCCATAAATGCAGAGGGTTCAAAATTAGCCTGATAAACCCAGCCGTGGGATGGCTTGGCTTGGAAGAATGATTATTTGGATGTGTATGAGTAAGAATGTCCCCTTTTCCTTGTAGAATCATTCCCAGATCGGGGTTGGCAGTTGTGTTGAGAGATTGATGAACACAATTGGCCTATGGTTGGGTGGAATGTTGCAGTGAAATAGCTAGTTGCTTGGGACAATTATACAATGAAGATGAGTATATTATTTATGTGTATTTACTTCTGCAATGTTTAAATTGATGATTGATTTTGACATGTTGTATGCATATGGTATATGTGTGGATGGGGTTTATTTCCACTGTGCATATTTGTTGAATTGCATCTGCACACATTAATTTTATGGCTATGAATCTAATGAATGGGATGAGTTTATGTAAAAGCCCCAGAGATTGTCATCATGTTCCCTTCTTGGAATTGGATAGATGGGAGGGTACGTTACAAAAAATTTACTGAAGGAAAATTAATTTCATCCTCATTTCCAGGAATAAATCCCAATGTAGTCTCCTTATTGAAAGTCAATAGAATAACATCTCTCAATGTTGTTGTAAATGTATGGCTAAGAGATACAACCATATTCTGCATGACCTCCTCATCAACTTTTCGATATTGTAATTGCAAAGGCGCAACAACGCATCTTGTTACGTCAGTAGAAATTTTTTTCTCATTTAACAAAAAATATTTGATCTGCTCTTATTGAACTTCTTTTGAACTTTCGAAGCTCATAGTCACTTTCCGCATCATCGCTTTAGAAGGACTTGATTTGAGTGGTTTGGAGGAATATTTGTCCACATCTTTTTCAAGATGATGGAGAAATGTTCTTCTAAGGTAAATAAGAATATTTGCATGGCGTGCATTTGTCAACTTATTTTCAATATTCATGTAATGCAATACAGACGAAGTTTTCACAGCCATGATTCTTTTCTTCCATACCGACAAAATTCCTTTCTTCAAAGATGACGAGGTATTAATTCCGGATCGATTAGAAACATCATACAAGGGAAAAATCCACCCTTGCTTCGCACAGGAAACCAGATCTGAATCAGGACCACTTTTGATTAGATCTGGTCGAAAATTACAAAACATAAGATCAACCCGTAGAAGGAAACATCGGCCTTTCTCGACCACTTCAACTTGAACACGCAATAATTCGTCAGAAATGGGATCTGCAGATGTTAATATTCCAGCTCGAGTTGGAGCTCCATCCTCATCCAAGGATAATAGATATAAATCTGGGTACAAATTATCTGGTTCATCCATCTCAACATACCATCCATGCTTGAATAAACCAAGGTTGTGATCTTTTAACAAATCAAGGAACGAGATTTCCTGGTATTGACTAAGGCTCAACAACGTAGACATGTTTTATCTACAAAACAATAAATATTGAGTAGTTAATATAAGAATGCATACAATGTTTATAATTATAAATTAGTGTTTTAATATTATATGTATACTTGCAAATGTTCATTCTAATGATCGATGGATTAGGAACGATCGCTCATTTTCAAAATCAATTGACTGATTAAGAAAAAATATGATAGCATTATCCATGAGAGATCGAAAGAACATTTTATATAGTCATTTGAGATAGGATCGATCATAGAAGGGGCGGATGATCCTTCTTGTCGAAAGTCCAAAGAATATTTTTTCTATGTTATAACTTAGCCAATGTCCCGATCCCTACTATTTACTACGGAAGTTAGAAGTCGAGAATTGCTGGCCCAACCTTAGTAGATTAAATTTTTTTACATTTCTCTCGTAACTGAAGGTGCGATTGACCCTTCTTTTCCCCAGTATTATTTTCATAATAGTTCTCGACTGCAAGAAGGGGCGACCGACTCTTCTCTGATTGTAGAGAAGAGTCCGTAGGTGATTTCCTAGACTGGTATTGTTACCCTTCCGAGATAATAAAAGAACAGTTCCTGTGGAGGTAGCTCCCACATGGGGTGAACCACGTAAATCAGTGTGTTTATGTGTATGAGTTTATGACATGTGTTCTATATGAGCTTATGCAAGTTTATGTATTTACTTTCATATGTATGTGAATGGTAATCACACATTGAGTAATTGGAATACAAGTGCGTGATTGTGAAGATGAAACACTTAGTTTACTAAATTCGTAGCTAATTGGTAAATACAGTAGAGGTTCAACGTAGTTCTGTATACTGCGATAGTTGCAAAGTGCGAATTCATATGTTATTTATCCCATTAGTAGATGTTAAATAGAATGTTAAGCGAATATGTTAAGCACATCTATGCATTGCCATGGTTACAAGGTGATGCCGAAGGGGATAGTGAAAGGGGTTTTGTTGTGTCTTCAAGTTTATCTCATGAATGAAGGGTCGACCGACCCTTATTGTGCTTAGTATTATTTTAGTGTTCACCATTCTGCATATACATGAATTGACATCCTAGCCTTCGGAGGTTGAATATTTTTACAATTCCCTCTTAAATGAAGGGTAGGCAGACACTTCTTGTGCCTAGTATTATGTTGATAATAGTTCTAGATTGCAAGAAGGGTCAGTCGATCCTTCTTGTGTTCACCATTCTAGATACAGGTGAATTCACAATTCTCTACTAAACGAAGGGGTGGCCGATCCTTCTTGTCAGATGTCGGAAGTCAGGATAATTTTTTTTATATGTTATAACTTAGCCAATATCCCTATTGCCACGGTTACGGAAGCTTGATTCTCCAACCCCCCATACTCGCTTTGGGTGAGACTTCAACCTGTTTACAGGGTGATGCTGAAAGGTCCAGTGAAAGATTTCACTTGTAAATTCGATCTTCCTGCAATCCACATTGCGGGTTGCAGGATTGTGGAATTGCGGGAACGTTTTTAAGAAATTTAGGTATCTGCAATCCGCAATATATTTGTGGGTTCGAAAAGGGTGATGAAATTTTATTTGTTTTAATTTTGTTTCCTGATTTCTGCAATCCGCATTGCGGAATGCGGAAAGGAGGAACTGAAAGTCTGATTTTTATTGATCAAAGGATTTCTGACTTCCGCAATTTGCATTGTGGGTTGCAGAAATGCGGAAGCAAGAAATTCAAACTCCTGCGGATTGCAGAAATGAGGAAGCAAGAAATTCAAACTCATAAAAAATGCGGATTGTGGGATTGCGGAAATGATGTATTTCAAAGAAAAACAAGGCCTCCCGCAAATCATGAAAATACATAAAAATAAGCGTTATTTAAATTTTTTTATTGAGATCAAAGCATGCAAATGTGAGAATGAAAAACATCAATCATAAAACCCCACTTCGAGATATTTGCACAAGTTACTCATAAATGAAGGGGCGACCGACCCTTCTTCTTCCCATTATTATTTTCATAATAGTTCTAGATTGCAAAAAGGGTCAGTCTATCCTTCTTGTGTTCACCATTCTGGATAAAGGTGAATTGTTGAATATAGGTGTTCACACTTCTCTACTAGACCAAAGGCGTGGCCGATCCTTCTTGTTGCAAGTCGGGAATTATCGTCCCAGCCTTCATAGATTAAATATTTTTACATTTATCTCTTAAATGAAGTGTCGGTCGACCCTTCTTGTGCTCAGTATTTTTCCAGTGTTCACCATTTTGGATATAGATGAATTGACGACCTAGACTTCATAGGTTGAATATTGTTACAATTCCATAATAAATGAAGGGGATGCCGACCCTTCTTCTGTCCAACATTATTTTCATAATAGTTCTAGACTGCAAGAAGGGTCGGGCGATCTTTCTTGTATTGACCATTCTGGATACACGTGAATTGCTAGATATAGGTGTTTACAATTATCTACTAAATGAAGGGGCGAATGATTCTTCTTGTCGGGAGTCGAGAGTCGAGAAATCTCACTCAGGAATAGTGGCCATTTGGAAGACAATTATGTTTCACATGTAACAAATGATTATCATGATCATTGACTTTTATGGACAAGAATATGTGTAGTTTCTTTGATTCATAATATGAATAGAAAGAGGCTCTTTTTCTTCTGGGGAAAAAAAGAGAGCATCTAACTAGGATGAATTCTGCATTAATATGGAAGAAAGAACATTGACAATATTTAAATGTGTGAATCAGAGCATATAAAATGAATTCTAACTCACATATTACAGTCAAATATGAGGCAAAGCGATAAGATGGTGTAACACGAAATACATTCACAAAAGAGAAATTAAAAGACTGAAGAAAGTGAAAACATATCAATCTCTGTTTTCGATAGACTTGTACTTTTGCTATTCATTAAAGTCTTCAAAAATTATTACATCACTTTATTTTTTTCTCTCGGATCCAACCCCTATTACTTTGTAAAATCAAAATTTATACAAAATCTTCTTTGAATTTTTCGCTAAAAAAAGAAATTTCAAAGAAATCTCTAAATTTCAAGAACATTTGTTTTATTGTCGACCAAGCTGTTATAGTGTTGCTTTGATTTGGGCTGCTGTAACACTCGGGCAATTAACAAAGGAACCGCAACTTCATTTAAAATTAAGACACTTGAATATTCATTATTTATATAACTTGTATTCTTTTTCCCATATTTTTCAACAATTTTCCATTGCTCTTGAGTTGGGATTTCATAATCCATCATTTCTTTCACCATCACCTCCAATTCTATGCATTCTGTGTAACATACATATGGCAGATCCTTCTTAATCATTATAAATTGTTCAAGTATTTCAAAATCATTGGTTAATTTATCAATTATTGTCTTTCCAGTTAACCCTTTGACCAAACATTCAAATTTCGAGTGATCCATACGAGCCTGGACTATCAAACTGTGATAATTTTCTTGATTCATTAATTTTCCATCGTCACTCCAAAAATAAGGTAGACCACATTCAAAAGGCCCCAGAAATAATTCATTAAAATTTTGAACTTCAAGGACCATCTGTTGCGCCATGTATTCTACTTCTTTAACATGATCATGCTTGCCAATAATTCTTCTTGCCCAAATGATGATTGATGGTCTGTCTTTGATTCCAAAACTTTGCATATCTAATTGGGTTAGAGTGTTTAAAAATTTGACTTTATTTTGAGCTGTTTCTGAAGGCCTTTTGCATAATGTCTCATTTGCCACTTTACACCTCTGGAGAGATATGTTTGCTATAACATCTTTATCTGCTATAAAATTCAAATAAGACCAGAATTTGGTGACTTCCAATAAGTGGATTGCAATAATTTATAATACAGTACATCTCCTATTTGTTTATGCAATCGAATCTTATCGGGTATATTAATCACATCAAGCTTAACTTCCATTTCAGAAAATTTCTCATCATTCACCACTGCAAACCTTATAGTTTTTCTTCTTGGATCTGTAACTGTAAGAAGGGAAACTTTTTGTTCTGCCAACCTTCTTACTTGAGGGTACAATTTTTGAGTTTCTTCCAAATAATTCTTCTTCTTTTCTGCATATTGTGAAAGGACATCAAATCCGGACTTATACTAAGAGTTACTTCCAGATTCCTTTATTTCTGAAAATGAATATTGCTGCATACTTGCAGGTGGCTGCAAAATCAAAGTAGTTTTTTTTGGAACAATTAAATCTTGTTCCTCCATACTAATAATTTCCTTTTGTCGTTCCACTTTTTATTTCTTGCTTGAAACTTCTTCATTGACTTCCATATTATCAGCTTTTGAAATACTTCTCTTATTGGTGGTATCAGATTTAGCTGGTGTCTGAACCAACATTTCCAAATTGCTTGTTTGTTCCATATTCACTTATTTCTTATCTTGTTCAAATTTGAATAAATTTGCCATTTCTTTTAATCTTTCTACTGTTTGAGATCAAAATCCTTGTTTCTATTTTTTGTCTCCTTTGCGATATAATTTGATGAGGATCATAATTAATCCTTTCATCCTCTTGGAAATCCATGATCTTCAATAATTTTTCTACTACAGATAGAGATGCTTTAGTCTTAATGATGAATGGACCAACTTTAAGAGGGAATTTCACATTCGATGATTTTTTGAAAACACCGCAATGTTCTTCTTCTGAATGCAACCTTTGTCTAATAAATTCTACGACAAAAACCCTTGGTGTTAAAAAGGCTGGCAACATATATGGTGCTCCAGTAAAACCACACACTCTAATTATATTATGTTCTTTATACAAGAAAAAATTACCTATTTGGCCTTCTGGTGTAGGCTGCAAAGTTTCTTTCATTTCTTCTAACACTCAGGGCAATTCAACATTAAAAATAATTCTGTAAACTTCTGCCATTATTGTATTGGTGAACTTAAACATATTGACTTGTTTAGGAAGGTCATGAGAAAATATGGTACCAAGAAACTTCGATTCCGAAATATTTGAGCATAAGAACAGGTTCAGGAGATATGACTGATATCTGAAATGCTTCAACTTGTGGAAATTCACCAACTTGACATGAATTGCTTCAATTAGGAATTCATCAAAATTAAAACAACACACCGGACCCGACTGTGACTCGGGCAAAATGACTTGCAGAATGAAACCTAACATAACTTCCGTGATTGACTTATCACTATCTAGACCTAAAATTTGACTCAACAAGGAAAACACTAACTGGGTATCTCGCTGAAAGACATCAATACTCAAAGGGAACGATAGGTTTTCATGCGACTGACCATCTTTCAAGACTTGTAATAAAAACTTGTCTTTTTCTACCGGACTGCAGTTTCTATAAAACTTTTCCAAATTTTCTTCGTTAAAGGACTCAAGGATTTTGGGAAATTTTTTAGGTAAAGATAGAACCTCACGGGAATTCTATGCATTTACTCGGCATAGAATTTTGGTCATATTTACATTAATGATTACCCTTTCGGCTTGCAAATAATTCGCCGCACACCAACCAACAAATTTGGGGAATATTAGGGTTTGTTTGACACAAAAATAATACAGAAAAGAACCAAAAACATTAAATACATCCTTTCCCTGCGACTTAAACTCCATTAATTTCTCTTTAGACTGTGAAATACTACACACAGAAAAAACAGGGTCGAAAATATCCCTTTCCCTTTCAACTACAAGCTCCTCGTTTTCATCTGAACTTTCATTGAAGGCAAGAAGGTCTTGGTTTTTCTCCATTTGGGAAACAAAATCTAAACATTGAGGGTTTCGAGCTACCTGTGAAGTGAGCTTGTTGACTTATGTTCTAGTTGACAGAGATATTGACGTATTTCCTGCGGGTTCTTTTCCTCCAGGCAATAAGCGACAAATGCATTGTTTAAAACTTTGAACAAAACTATTATATAACATATGCTTAGGTGGTTTCAGAACTTGCGATGAGCGCTTTAAATTTAACTGCTTTTCATAGCCGACTCCACCAACACTTTCCACATGGTAAGCGGTTTAATTTCCGCTCTACCTTTCCAAGTTTAACCACTGTGCACTTTCTAGCATCGAAACCCATTTCCACCGTCGATTTTCTTCTGGGCGGGTTTGCATCATTATTCCGCCACATTTTTACACGTTTTCAACTTTTGGTGTGAGTCGTTCAATTGTTTAGCTCCTTTTCCATCTCCGCCCTTGGTCATTTGAATCCCCTTCGTGCATTAGAAGACCCTACGCGCAATCATGAAGGCAATGAAGTTGACTTGCAAAGAACACCATCGATCTCGGAGGAATCAAATCCAATGGATCACACGCATTTCGTTGGTTTAACCTGCACGAAGTTCACGCATAGGATAAAAGACAACCAAAATGCCCCGATATGGTGACATTACGAGTCAGATACCTTATATAGAGACCTTAATATAGTGAATATATTTGCATTGTTCCTCTCTATAAACTTTAATAAGCAATGTTATATTAATGTTAAATAAACCAAGAATCCATATGGAATAAATTTAAAAAACATAAAGACAAAAAAACTAACAATATGAAGAAATCACTTGTTTGATCAATTATACAAATTCTAGACATTGTTTGTAGATGGGTTTGTAGAAGATCTAGTGTAATATGAGAAAAAGTCAATGAAGAAGAGGGAGAGATGACCATAAGAGATAAGAGAAGCCTAAACAACAATATCAATCTTCCAAGATGGAATTGAGATGAAACATTAAATAGAAGACTACCTTCCCGTGGACATAGCCCAATTGGGTGAACCACGTATATCTGGTGTACTCTTTTCTCTTGTTCTCTTTCTGTTCTTATTTACTATGATATGTTATTGTTTGCATAGATAGGTAAGTTAGTTTAGTTAGATCCATATCTCTGACATGGTATCGGAGCTTGTTGCTATGATCTAGCACCTTCTATTGCTTTCAAACAATATTTTATCATTTGGGCATTGATTATTTCTTGTATATTTGCTCTCTATCTAGTAGCCATTAGGCTTCTCTTCAGATCTGAGCATATTTCTGCAGTTTTTTTATTTCTAACCCTAACCTTGTTGTGTAGATTTTTGTAGAAATTTTTCAAGGGTTTCTTAATGTTTTTTTTTGTATATCTATATGATTTTCTGATTCTCCTCAAGGATATCTATCTTTTGGTTGTCAAAACGACATTTTTTTGTCCAAGTTTGGTAGACTTTGTGCAGGTTTCCATCTTCGGCAGATTCGACACTGTTTTCGGCCTCATAACACGGTCAATGTTTATCGGAATTTTTATTATAACTTGTGTTTGGAACTGGAAAAGCTGTTCTGGATCCACCCACACGGACATAACAGATTTTTGGGCCTTTCGGTTGTCAAACCAGAAACTTTCGTCCAAGTTTGGTAGACTTTGTGTAGGTTTCCGTCTTCGGTAGATTTGACACTGTTTTCAGCCTCATAACTCGGTCATGTTTTATCGAAATTTTTATTATAACCTGTTTTTGGAACTGGAAAAGCCGTTCTGCATCCACCTTCATGGACATAACATAATTCTGGGCAAGTCTGGGCACTTTTCAAAAGGGCTGTAAGTAAAAGTTTCTTTCCTTTATTGTTTTTCCAACTGTGTTTTTTTGCAGATTCAGATTGGTATGGTAAAGTATTTAAGTTTTCTGTTATTCATCTTTTGCATTTAGGTTTTGCTTCTAATCATGTTTATTAAGAGATTATTTGTTGTTCCTGATATATATTTGTCTAACATTTCTATATGGAAACATTGACATCTTTTAAGGTCATGGATCTCTAGTATTTTGTCATGATGATAGCTATAAACCATCTAATGCTTAATATTTTTTAACAAGACACTTAATAAATAATTTGTTACATGTTGATTTTCTAATCATGTCATGTTTATACAAGTAATTTTATAAGAACAATCTCATATGTGTTATCTTTTGATCATTATTTGCTTTATTTATATGTTATTGCTTACCTTTGTGTAAAAGCAATTTCATTGTTCTATAAGTAATATCTTTATGATCATTATCTGCTCCGGCTAATTAATTTCTTGAGTAAAGTCATTTTTTGAATCTATGTGATATCATAATTTTTTGGCTTGTCATAAGTTATTTAATTGGGATACAGTTTATTTCTCATGTATTGTAGCGATTGTATCTAGTTCCTGTGCTATTTGTCTCTAACATTCCTATACGGAAGCATTGACATGTGTTGTTTGTCTCTAACATTCCTATATGGAAGCATTGACATTTCCAGGGCATTTCATCTCTTGCATATTTACATAGTGTTAACAAGAAATGAACCCATGATTAAGACCTTTAGTGACTTGTCATTTCATAATTTTTTCTATGTGATATCATGAGTTGATCATAATTTGCTATATGTTGATCATATTAAACATTTTGATTTATATATCTCATGTCATGTTTATTTCGATCATCTTTTACTCAATATTTATATGGCTTTGAGCAATCTTATAATCTTGAAATATTTGTCATGATCACCTTGTTCTTGTTGCAATGAGATTTCTATTCTTATGATTGCAGAGGTTAACTTGTTCTTACTTGTCTCTAACGTTCCTAGATGGAAGCATTGACATGTGTCTCTTGTCTCTAACGTTCATATATGGAAGCATTGACATTTTCAGGGCATTAATCTCTTGCATATTAACATCATACTAATAAGAAATGCACCTATGCTTAAGATTAGTTTCTTGATGACTAAATTTTCATATATTTAAGTGAAATCTTGGGCTCACTATTTATTTGTTGTGGCTGACACTTAATGTGTAAAAGTAACTTCATTTTACTTAATGAGCAAGTTAATATTTTATTTGATCATATTATGTTGCCATCTTTTTATATGATGTTTGCTTACCTTTGGTGTATAATCATTTTCATTTATGTATGAGCACCTTTATTTTATGATCTTTATATTATTTAATCTTGCAAGTTCTTGTGCAGATCAGTTTTATGTTTAGGATTTCACCTTATTCCAGAAATAATGAAGCACCATCTTCTACTATTAAAGTCATGATGTTCATCTGTATGATATCATTTTCGATGTGTAGACCATTTGGGTCTTGTTCCTTCGATGTTTGAGGTCTTCTACATATATTTCTATTGCACCTTGATTGGAAGAATGTCTGCTATCTACATGCGTATTGGCCATCTGAGTATTTTTGTACACTGTTTTGGTGATCTTAGCCACATGTTTTGTTGTATCAGCTATCATAAGGTATCTGTACATTGCTGTGGATGTTATATCAGAGTTCTTCAGCTATAAGTTATGGTTGTGATGATTCTTGTGGATCTAGTAGCCATGTTGGCTTCTCTTTAGATCTGGGCACCTTGTTGTTGGATTGTGTCACATGTTCTCGACATCTTGTGGATCTAGTAGCCATTTTGGCTTCTCTTTATATCTGGGAATCTTGTTGTTGGTATTTTATCATACAACCTGGTTCGTGTGCAATTTCATGATTCAGTGAGAAGCGGTTGTTCTTCATCAAATTCCATCAGCCGAAGTGTTCTTCTTTTGCAACTTTGGTTCTTCTGGAAGTTGTCATCAAGGGGGAGTAGTAATGACTCCTTCCTTCCTTGTTAGTAGCATTTTCTCCCAGCCATTATTAAGGGGGAGTGTTGGAATATTTGATATTCCTTGGAAGGTAATAATGTCTTTGTATTATGTCGGAAGATATCCACAATCTTATGTAAAAGAGTAATACATTTATCCCATATTCATTATGGTAAAATATACTCTTGATATTCATTATTATATAAAGAGATGTTATTATGGAGAATTATAGTATCCCACATGTAATATGTGAGAGTAATTCCTCCTCATCTCTTGGTATATAATAGAGTCAAGGGAGTCTCTCTCATTCATTCATTCGTGAATCATTCATCCATTGTGATCACTAGTGTGGATCATATCATCATGATCTTCCTATATTGTATTGGGGTTATTGACATTGCTCTCTTGTAAGCTTGAGGGAGATAATCTGAAGATAATAGAAGACTACCTTCCCATGGATGTAGCCCAATTGGGTGAACCACGTATATCTGGTGTACTCTTTTCTCTTGTTCTCTTTCTGTTCTTATTTACTGTGATATGTTATTGTTTGCATAGATAGGTAAGCTAGTTCAGTTAGATCCATATAGCTGACATGGTATCAGAGCTTGTTGCTATGATCTAACACCTTCTATTGCTTTCAAACAATATTTTATCATTTGGGCATTGATTATTTCTTGTAGATTTGCTTTCTATCTGGTAGCCATTAGGATTCTTTTCAGATCTGGGCATATTTCTGCAGTTTTTTATTTCTAACCCTAACCTTGTTGTGTAGATTTTTGCAGAAATTTTTCAAGGGTTTCTTGATGTTTTTTTTGTATATCTATATGATTTTTTGATTCTCCTCAAGGAGATCTATCTTTCGGTTGTCAAAACAACATTTTTTGTCCAAGTTTGGTAGACTTTGTGCAGGTTTCTGTCTTTGGCAGATTCGACACTGTTATTGGCCTCATAACTCGGTCAATGTTTGTTGGAATTTTTATTATAACCTATGTTTGGAACTGGAAAAGTTGTTCTGGATCCACCTACATGGACATAACAGATTTCTGGGCCTTTCGGTTGCCAAACGGAAACTTCCGTCCAAGTTTGGTAGACTTTATGTAGGTTTCCATCTTCGACAGATTCGACACTGTTTTCGGCCTCGTAACTTGGTCAAGTTTTATTAGAATTTTAATTATAACCTGTTTTTGGAACTGGAAAAGTGGTGTTGGATCCACTTAAGCGGACAACACAAAATTCTGGGTAAGTCTGGGAACTTTTCAAAAGGGCTGTAAGTAAAAGTTTCTTTCCTTTACTGTTTTTCTAATTGTTTTTTTTTTTGCAGATTCAGATCAGTACGGTAAAGTATTTAAGTTTTCTGTTATTCATCTTTTGCATTTAGGTTTTGCTTCTAATCATGTTTATTAAGAGATTATTTCTTGTTCTTGATATATATTTGTCTAACATTTCTATATGGAAACATTGACATCTTTTAAGGGCATGGATCTCTAGTATTTTGTCATGATAATAGTTATAAACCATCTAATGCTTAATATTTTTTAACAAGACACTTATTAACTCATTTGTTACATGTTGATTTCTAATCATGTCATGTTTATAAAAGTAATTTTATAAGAACAATCTCATATGTGTTATCTTTTGATTATTATTTGCTTTATTTATATGTTATTGCTTATTTTTGTGTAAAAGAAATTTCATTGTTCTATAAGTAATATATTTATGATCATTATTTGCTATTGCTAATTAATTTCTTTGATCAAAGTCATTTTTTGAATCTATGTGATATCATAATTTTCTGGCTTGTCATAATTTATTTAATTGGGATATAGTTTCTTTCTCATATATTGCAGCGATTGTATCTAGTTCCTGTGCTATTTGTCTCTAACATTCCTATACGGAAGCATTGACATGTGTTGTTTGTCTCTAATATTCCTATATGGAAGCATTGACATTTTCAGGGCATTTCATCTCTTGCATTTGATCTGAAGTACACCAAGTCTCTCTCTGAAGTGCTCAAACTTCACTCTGGCCAGCGGCTTGGTCAACACATTGGCTATCTGATCGTCCGTCGCAACATACAGGAGCTTCACTGCTCCTCTCTGCACCATATCCTTGATATAGTGGAACTTGATCTCAATGTGCTTCGACTTGTCATGGAACACCGGGTTCTCACACAACTCTGGTTGTCACAATATATACAAGTAGCACTCAACTGGAGATCAAAACAAATCAGACAGTAGCTTCTTAAGCCATACTGCCTCACAACTAGCCGAACAAGCTGCGACATACTCTGCTTCGGCTGTAGTCAGTGCCACACAGGACTGCTTCCTGCTAAACCAAGAGATCATACCGGATCCCATACTGAAGCAACACCTTGAAGTGCTCTTCCGATCAATGGCGCTGCCTGCCCAATCCGAATTAACATAACCCTCCAGGTTAAAATTTTGATTCACCTCATACTTGATCCCATAGTCAACTGTACCCTTCAGGTACCTCAGAATATGCTTTGCAGCTATCAGGTGAACATGTCTCGGATCTGTCAAATACTTACTCAAGGTGTTCACCGCAAAGCAGATATCTGGTCTCATATTCGTCAGGTACATCAAGGACCCAATCATCTGACGATACATCATCACATGATCATCCTGATCATCATCACAGCATCATCCTAATGCATATCCTTTGGAGGAACACCCTGAAGCTCATCATCCATGATCATCCTGATCATACACTGCGTCCTCTTGATGCATACAAAGTATCTACCTGATACAAGTCATCATACATGATCCACATGATCATACAATGTATCCACTTAATACATATACAAATACATGATCCAACTGATCATATCAAGCATCCAACATGATGCATATACAAATACATGATCAAACTGATCATATCCAACATCCAACATGATGCATATACAAACCAGTAATTGGAGCATCGTCCCGATGCTTATCACACAACACTTACATCTACAGCCATGGGAAGGATCCTCCTCTCACCATGCTTGGAATGGCTCCTACAAATGTGTCCCATCACTTCTTCCTTGAAGTATCATCAATCTTAAGAACACCAAGCAAGAAAGATGTCTTGACATCCATCTGGTGTATCTTCCATTTCATCACTTGCTTTGTATTTCTCTATGCTTCCTTTTGCAGCGTGCTTGATCTTATAGATCCACTTGGAAGTCACAACAAACTTCCCTTCAGGTCTTGGGACCACATCCCAAACATCATTCTTCATGATCGACGGATCATGGCATTCTTCCCGGATCCTGGGAACTTCAATATATTCAATATCTTCAATAGATAACTTTGTTGCTGGAACAAATGTTGTAGTCCTTCTTTTGTAGGTGCTCGTATATGATCTTTCCTACAAAACAAGTTAAATTGCATGATTAGAAACTTCTCATAGTTTTCAGAACAAATTCTTACACATAAATAAATATGTCATACAGTCATGCAATTATTTTAGCCAATGCTTCCATACAACATTTATCCATATCCCGTAACTTTCTAGATGCCTTCCAATCTCTACCAGAACATTGTTAAGAGTGTGCACGACTCCCAACATGTCAACAAAGAGGTTTCATTCTAGATAAGTAGCAATGGAATGTTGTACAGTGCCATAGGCCACTTACCCATCACATGCGAATTAGTAGTATACTGTTCATTAATGCAATTATTCTAATATGCATAATACACACCCTAAGTCTAGGAACATAAGCATATGCATCATTGAACAATATTATTTAAACAAACACATATGCAAGAAATGACAATTCAAATACTTATCTTTGTTTGGTTTGTAGGGTGGACTCCCTCTCAATATTTGCTTCCTTGCAGGAACTACTGGAGTGTGCTCCCTCTTGATCTTTGCTTCCTCGATTACCTGTCCTTGAACTTATATCCATCCTTGATCACTTATGCATACTTACTAGTATCATCATTGTGTTATCCTTGAGGTCTCATACATACATTCATTAGTATAATATCAATACTATCAAAACACAATAATCTTAAACATGTATAGTCATGATCATTTCAAACACAGATAATAAACATTAGTATTCAAGGTTTCAGGGAATACTTATTTTACTCATGCATATTCTTATTTGACCAAAGGACTTTTATGGTTAGTCATATCATCAATCAAGGTAAGAGACATAATATGCATAAACCCTTGATTACTTACATTTCTAACTTCATGAATAATCATTATCAACCATACAACAGTATAAGATCCTAACACAAGGTAGGATTCTAACTTGATATAGGAAAAACATACCTGGATTAATGTGTTAGTTAGTTATGTCTAACATACCCACATGATGTCTTCTTGTTTTCTTCAATGACTTGTGCTAGTAACCTGCATATCTCATATGTTAAGCATTGTAGAACCAAATTACACATACCTCGTAAGTAGAGCTTCTATGTGATCCATGACAGTGGATGAATCTTTGTCTTGATGTCACCATGGTAATATGTTCTTGAACTAGAACATGATTTGTCTTTCTTGATGTACCTTTCATGTTAGTAGACAACATCAACCTCATACAACACCACAATGCATTAGTACAATCATAAGTGTCAAACCCCTAATCAATCAATATCTGCATTCATAATTTTATTAAGGTGATACAACAAGTCTAAAGTTAATCGAGATTGTACTAACCTTAATGAAGACAAACATACCATAAACTTAATCATGGACAGATCTCGAAACATACCTGGATAAGTCATACCTGTCGAGATTGCTTGTAATCTTCTTATGTAAGGCCTTAGCCTCAATTCCCTCTAAAACAAGAACTTATTCACTTATGCAGGTGACTAATCCATTCTCTTCTAGGATTAACCCAATCCACCTTGATTTGCAGAAACTGGATCTGGAGCTGGATTAGGGTTTTTCAGAGAAACCCTAAAAATTCAAACTTTGAATTTCAAACTTATGAAAGGATAGAAATATGTGCCTTTCTGAGCTGGTCAAACTGGTATACGTAGAATTTGAAAACTGCAAAGTTTCACCCCTCAAAATTGCCTTTTAGATTTCCAGATTCACTGGGGAGGACCCTGAATTAGGGTTTGAGTTTCTTGGAGATTCACCCAACCAAATAGTTTGATCCAAAGCTATAAACTTTGATTTTTCCAAGGAGCTTCCAGCTATGGTCACATATTTCAAAAATTCCCATTTTTGCAGAAGCCCTAATTTTTCACTTTTCCGATCAAAGTCCCGAACTAGGGTTTGATCAAGCCCGGCCTTCTACCCAACCAAAAAATTTGATCTTGGTCTCTAAATTTTGATTTTTATGAGAAGCATTCAGCCTTGGTCTCCGATACAAAAATTCCAACATTCTTCGAAACCCTAAATTCCCAGAGCCATGAATGAAGGTGCTTAAAATCCAATTATGTTTTGACAGAAATATGCACCTGATTGTTTCTGGTGTAAATCTGAAATTTTGAATCCACAGGGTCTGAAACTTCGACCTGTGGTATCCCGACCTGTCATCTTTCTAACTCCATAGGTTTGACCTCAATTGGATTCTCTGAGAGAGATTTATGCCAAGTGGCGCAACGTGACCTGTTTATGGGATAAAACAGGAGAGCGAACTTGTACGGAGTGCCACGTGTCACTGGTTCACTTTCAGCCTCTGAACCTTTGGCTTGTGAAAGTACATTCTGTACCCTACCTGTCACGTTTTACGAAATTTCATTTGGAGCTTCCTAGCCCAAGTTGTGACCTTTTTTCCTAGGTCACCTGTTTATGACTGAGATTTGGAAGAGGCAGAAACCCTAGATTGTACAGATCATAAAACACAAAGTACAATGAATTAGAAGTTGTGCTTCGGATACAAGATACATGGGGATCTTATCTTCGACCTGTAAAAGTTTTAGATCCTGAAACTTTTCCAAAATGGATTTATAGCAAAAGTGATACGATGACTGGTTTTTTCTATATCAAGCCCTAGCTTCGTAAGTGCAACAAGTGTCATAGATGCCATACCATGCCTTCTTTCAGGCTAGCTCTAATACCATGTTAGTTTTTCAGAATTTAATTTAATCTGATCTAGGATCTTAACTGAGAGAATAACATGTACAGCATATCTTCAGCATATCGATCATGGACATAATAATGCAAGCACACAAGAGACAATAGACACACAGAGTTTCACTGGGGAAAACCATAAAGGTGAAAAACCCCACAACTTCCTCAGAGATAGATAAAGCAATGATACAACCCAAGAATAAGAGATAGTCTTCTCCTAGTAGTAGCTTCTCCTACTCCACAAGTGCGCCACTCTCTAATGAGAGTATGAGTGAGAAAAAGTGAATGATCAAATAGAGTGCCTCCCGCACTCTATTTATACTTGAATTGACTTGCCTAATAACCTTTACTAGGTCGGCCTTAACTTAACCACATAACATAATGCTGACAGG
Organism: Larix kaempferi; assembly: GCA_027924585.1. NCBI lineage: Eukaryota > Viridiplantae > Streptophyta > Pinopsida > Pinales > Pinaceae > Larix > Larix kaempferi. Next base: position 2,125,147 of record BSBM01001018.1, read on the forward strand.
GCCAACCCCCAATAGGGTGGTCTAATAACCCTTTAACCCACATGACTTATACAGGGCTGACGCCAACAGGGTGGTCTAATAACCCATCAAGTATAAGTTACGACACTTACAATATAAATGACGACACTTCTATATAGAGAAATAATAACATCTCTATAGGAATACAATATACATATATTAAATACATTCTGAAGTTACATATACATCAACACACGTCGGAGGTCAACACTTTTGTAAAAAATGTCTTCCGAGCTTTGCATTCAGACGCATCATGCCAAGATGAGTGGTGGTAATCGAACCATTTTCTGGTCAGCGGTTGTTTGCTACGTTCCCTCTTGTGAAAAGGATTCTTTCCGTGGTCTGGCTTTGGTTGAGGTCAAAGGGGTCGTTGCATTTGGATCCGATTCTTCCACCGTCTTGTCGAATGCGTCGGAGGTTGACACTTTCATCAAAAATGTCTTTCGAGCTTTGCATTCATACGTATCATGCCAAGATGAGTTGTGGTAATCGAACCATTTTCCGGTCGGCGGTTGTTTTCTATGTTCCCTCTTGTGGAAAGGCTTCTTTTCATGGTCTAGCTTTGGCGGTGTCAGCTGAGAAGATTTCGACTTGTCGAAGTCGGTTGGTGCCTTCTTCTCGGGTGGTCGTCCTGATGTCGGCTTTGTCATGAAACATGCTTTTCCTTTCTGCTTGGTTTCCAATTTGCTGGCGTAGTGGAAAGCATCTGCAAGCGCATTGATAGTCACATATTCCATCTCCTGCTAAATGTACTAGGACAATCCACTAATGTACTTCAGAACAAAGCAATTTCTCTTCTTCTTGGACGCCAAGTCTCGCCATGAGTCAGTAGAACTCGTCGGTGTAACTCTGTACTGATTGGTCTTTCCATTGCGTTAGCTGTTGCCACTTCTTATACTGCTGCTACAGGTATTTCGGTGGGTAAAATTCTTTTTGGATGTGTTCGACGAATTTATCCCATGTGTCGATGGGTTCTCCACTTTTCTCCATATTTGTCGATATGTTCTCCCATTAGCAGTTCACAGAGTTTGACATATTTAAGGATTCAATGGTGACTTTTCATCTTCAGAGAGTTGATTTACAGCGTAATAGGATTCCAATTGTTGCTCCCAATTGTCGACAGATTCTGCCTCATTCTTACCTTCAAGATTCGGTATGTCTAGATTCATTTGCACTTTGAAGGGGCTGATTTTATTGGAGTGAGTTCTCGTCGAGGATCCTCTAGATGTCGAAGTGAATCACAAGCGAATCTCATTGAACTGGGCAAAAATTTTAGTACGTTGTCGAGCCAGAGCTTGCTCAATAAGCTGTGCTGTCTCGTCGGCTGCATGTCTATCGTCTGTTTCTTCTGTCATTTCTGGAGATCGCGTATGCTTGGATTACTGAGATTGTGAGCGGGTTTGAACCGACATAAGTCAGGTAACTTCAAGAGAAGTGTATACACAGAACTTAAGCACTAAAAAAAACTGAGTGCTCTGATACCAATGATCCGGGTCGTGTCCAGGAAGCAGGAGGGGGACAACAGTTCGACTGAATGAGTCAGCTTTGTTATGGCGGAATCTTAATAAACAGAATGAGCATAGCAGGATTACGCAATACAGATAAACACAAATACGCACAGACAATATGCAGGAATGCGAACTGTTCTTCTATTACTTGCAAGCAGATCAAGAACTGATTGATTCTGATGTATGTTACAATATTATACATGCTTATATAGAATTCTGAGACGCTTGGGTGCCTACGTGTTACGTTCAGTTACAAAGGAGAAGTTAGAAACGCTTCAACAGTTCAAATGGAAGACAGAGAGATAGTCTGTCGAAGTTCGATAGTCGCTGGTCGCATGTCGACGCTGCATGTTGATGTCGCGAACTGTGAGGATGCTGAACATGTCGAAGGTATGGAATGTGTCACAGTATGTTGAAGTAGAGACTCGTAGGAGTTGTTTCGAAATCGGAACCTGTCGAAGTTGTCGAAGTCATGTCGAGTCGAAACTTGTCGAAGTTGTATCGACATCGATGACTTGCTAACTATGATGCAGATCAATTAAGACCTTTAGTGACTTGTCATTTCATAAATTTTTCTATTTGATATCATGAGTTGATCAGAATTTGCTATATGTTGATCAGAATAAACATTTTATTTATATATCTCATGTCATGTTTATTTCGATCATCTTTTACTCAATATTTATATGGCTTTAAGCAATCTTATAATCTTGAAATATTTGTCATGAGCACCTTGTTCTTGTTGCAATGAGATTTCTATTCTTATGATTGCAGAGGTTATCTTGTTCGTACTTGTCTCTAACGTTCCTATATGGAAGCATTGACATGTGTCTCTTGTCTCTAACGTTCATATATGGAAGCATTGACATTTTCAGGGCATTAATCTCTTGCATATTAACATCATACTAATAAGAAATGCACCTATGCTTAAGATTAGTTGCTTGATGACTAAATTTTCATATATTTAAGTGAAATCTTGGGCTCATTATTTATTTGTCGTGGCTGACCCTTAATGTGTAAAAGTAACTTCATTTTACTTAATGAGCAAGTTAATCTTTTATTTGATCATATTACGTTGCCATCTTTTTATATGATGTTTTCTTACCTTTGGTGTATAATCATTTTCATTTATGTATGAGCACCTTTATTTTATGATCTTTATATGCTTTAATCTTGGAAGTTCTTGTGCATATTAGTTTTTTGTTTAGGCTTTCACCTTATTCCAGAAATAATGAAGCACCATCTTCTACTGTTAAAGTCATGATGTTCAGCTATATGATATCATTTTCAATGTGTAGACCATTGGAGTCTTGTTCCTTCGATGTTTGAGGTCTTCTACAGATGTTGGTTTTCTTTCCTGTTCAAGACGTTTTCCTATGTAGACCCAGGTACTTCGCGGTATGCGATACCAACAAAACCCCTATTCACCGGCCCTTTCGGCAATAGACCGCAAACAGTCTGAAGTCTCACCCGAGGCGAAGATAGATGGGGTGGTTGCGGAATCAGGTTTCCACAACCTGGTGATGTGTGTGCTTAACTGACAGTTGCGCATCTTGGTAATATGCTTCCCTGTGGCAGACAAGGGACTATACAGACTATGATATCTTGCGTCAATGGGTCTATGCGACACTATTAGGCTACTGCGGCAAGACATCGCAGTACTTCTTTATGGAATGACACATCCACTAGACGAGGAGGTCAGTCTGCGAGGCCTAATTCCTTCTACTTGGATTTATTGGATATACTTTAATCAGTCCTCATTACTTAGATTGGTAAATACCATAACTTATGCAATTTGAATGAGACGCACAGCACTGTGAGCTTTGTTACTGCGATTCAACCCTTAACAAGTAACTATGTGGTTATCTTGTCGATCCATTCATTCGAGACTTATAGGTGCTTACTATTTACTAATTCTTCATACATGAACTACTTAGCATCTTATTCCATCCTTTCCTCCGGGAATATAGATCACAGTAAACATATAACAAGCACTAATAATCTCATGCATGTACTGTAAGTAATTTAAATCACCAATTAATGACAATCACATATATAAAACACATAACACAATGATTTAACATGGTTCACCCCCTTGGATGGGAAGCTACGTCCACAAGAACTGTTGTTTATTTATCTCAGAAAGGGGTACAACAGTTCTTCGCCTACGCACTCAACTGCAGATGCTCTTCTCTCTCTCTCTCTTTCAGGATTAGGTCTTTGCGCACTCAGCTTGCAGAGCCTTTACAAAATGTCTCTTAACAGAGATCTATTCAATCAATAATGAGAAAAATAACACAATGAAGAGTAACCCTTTCCTATACAAAATTTCCCTATATATAGATCATGCCCTTAGGGCATGTCTTTACATTACAAAGGTGAAACCCTTAGGTTTTACAAAACTGTCACGGTTTTCCCAAAATCGGACTTACTGATATCTGGCGGCGGATCTTCAGTCATATGCACGCCAACCTCGGTGTAGGAACGTTTTCATTTGCTCCTCTGTCATGCGCGCCAACAGCTTGCTTCCGACAAGCTGTTGCTCCAATCACGGCCTTAGAAAATTGGTTCAACTGGTAGTTATCTGGTGGTGTAACCAATTGTCTATCTTGATCTTTACCTACCCACCGCTTGGTAGTTATCGGTGATCTTTGCCAGAAATAGGTCTTCTGTGACCTAACCACATTAACTTCCATCCTCCATCCATGCTCTGCCTAGCTGGATGCCCGTCATCGTGGCACATCGCGGCGTTGTACTCCTCGCGGCACCGACCTCGCAGTTCTTCTGCAATTGCGCTGCACGCACTGTCGCAGTATACCAAAACTATGTTGTGCTTCTCCTCGCAGCTTCCAAAACTGTTTTCCACAAAAAGTCTCCATCCATGCTGCGCTCGGCTTTGCAGTTCACAAAACTTAATACGTTCAAAATTTGACCTCCTTGGGCCAGGCCCAACAGGCCCCTAACACTTACTTGTGGCTCGCCCTCGAGCCACCCGCAACATCTATATCTTCTACTTGTTCCTCCTCTTGTGGTCCGGTCGACGCAGTGAATTCATTATATTCGACAATTAATTTCTTAACTGCTTCCTTGGTGTCCCTTTTTACTTGCATTATTGTGTCTAGCATCTCAGGTGTTATCTCTTGTCCTTCTTGTTATTCTACCTGTTGCTGACCATCGCGCAATTCTTTCAGTTTCTCTTCGATCTCTTGTGACATGAAGCTTGCTTTTTCTAGGAAGGGCTGTGTTTTATCCCCAATTGCAGCCTCTTTCTCTCTTAAATTCTAGACTTCCTTCTTTAGCGCATTGACCTCCTTGTATCTGTGGAGTCGTTCCCGTGCTGGTAATGCTTTAACTTCTCCATCCAATTTTTTGAATTCTGTCTGCTTTGCTTTTAGTGCATCCTTTGCTTCTAGCCATTCTGGGTCCTCCTGAAGGGTAGCGAATGCTTTAGACGCTGCTTCTAATAAACTTTCGCATTTGGCTACTTCTTTGGCTATGCTTTCTACCGCTGCTTTTACTTCCTTTGCTCTTATCTCTGTTTCAGTTGGTATAGTCATGTTCTGAAGTTGGCATTTTAATGAAGATATCTCAGCTTCGTAGGTGACTTCTATATCCTCTTTTTCTTCCTTAAGTTTATTCACCATCTGGCCTATCTTGATGACGGTATCCACGGCCTTTTCTTGTATTTCAAATTTTGGTATCTCATCCACAACCGCGGTGATCGTAGATTCTAGCCTTTTCCGACGATCATGTTCATCTTGAAGCTCCATAGTTCTCCGCGAGCTAGCTTCTTCCAACTCTTTATAGCTTGTTTACAGTTCTGCTTGCCCTTTCATTGCATCCATGGTTCTCTCATGCATTTCTTTAGAAACTTGCAACTGCAAGTAATGTAGAGCCGTTAATGTGATCTTCGCAAGATCGAGTTCTACGCAGTCTACGTCCTTTGTATCTAGGAGTATTTGGTCAGGTAGCGGCAGCCTTATTGCTAACGGTTGTAGATGGATGATGCGGGACCTTGTTGGTGCCGTCAAAGTCCATTGTGGTGCTTATATATGCGAAGTGCCTCCTGACTTTGCCTTTGAACCTGAGTCTTTCTGTACTGGTAATCTCTGTTGTACCTGTTCAAATTTTTCGGTGATCACGTCCAACTTATTAATGTTTTCCTTTAAGGTTTCATGAATTACCTTCTCCTTCTTTTCCATCTTGATCAGCATGTCTTCCATCTTTTCATTGACAGCCTGAGCGATCATTTCATAATCGTCCTCTTTTAGTATTGTATCTACTTTTTCCTTATTTGCTTTGGCCTTTTTTCGTGGTCCCTTTTGTTGCAGTGGGATTTCGGGGTCCTTCCTTTTTGAGCTTTCTTCTATAATGGGACACGGTATTGGGTTGTCCTCCCCATCGTCGCTTTGGACATCAAATATCTCGACCTGATACTACGCAGGCCATTCTTTCATGAGAAGATCAATATCTTCCTCTGTCATGTGATATCCTCCCTCAAACCATTCTATGTTCTTCTTTTGTGCCTTTGCTGAAATTTCAATGCACCGCATGTTAGCATAAAAATTTACTGTTTGTATGTATTTGCTTGTTACCTCTTTTGATATTCACGGTGTTTTGATGATGACATCATGGAGTTGATGATAGTAGGTGTGGAACACCTCATTTGTTGCATGTTGCTTCCTCATATCTAGGTTTGCCCATAGGTTTTGATAGCATGGTCCTTTGCAGTCATGTCTATCAATGATCATGCCGACATAGTCCTTTGGTTCCTTCCAACCGATGAATGCCATTAGGACTATCAACCATGTGAAATGAAAATATGTTCCACTTTCCTGTACTTCCAGCAGTTCATCCAGGAATTCATTCAAGAGGTATTGACACCAGTTATACCTTTCTCCTTCCGCGGCACTTGCTCCTAGCAATACAATGCCCGTAGTTACTTCCAGTGTTCTACATTTTCTTAGAATTTTACCCGCTAATAGTTGTGTTACAAACTTTGTTTCTTTGTCGTTTATATCTTCAGATTGATATCCTCTCCTTCCCTTCGCACCAGGAGTAGTTTGTTTCATTAATGCTGCGACTTCTTTATCCTTACTTTTTCCTTGGAAGAATTTCTTTGGGTCTGCGCCCCTCTTGCTCAAACTTGTTATGCGATGGATCAAATCAATGTTGAGGTCGACGTTACGGTTGAGCCACAATTATCCTTGGTGCATACGCGCCATTAAGGTTCAGACTACTGCATTAACTTCTGGCGACCTGTCAAAATGAGGGATTCGTAATAGATTTAAAAGCCCCGACTCCGCAACTCCAGATAACTAGCTTTCAGCGACTAAGTTCATGTTGCCTTTTACATCTTTCTTCCAACACATATACCTGTCCGGCTGGAACTGTGGGAATCTTGGTTCATTGTCGTTCCTCTGTATTTGTAGTAGGTCATGGTCTTCCCATTTGCATTCTTGTATTTCACCGAGGAGATTATCGGCCAACTTCACATGCTTTGAAATTGGTGATAATGGAATATCATATCTTGTGTTCCTTGGTAGCTTTAGTGCTGGCGCATCTACTGCCCTTGGTGAGATATAGTCAGGCGTGAATGTGAGCGGAACTTCCTGTGTCATCTGTGGACCCTTCTGCAATACCGATCTCATCTTTGTTAATTTGAATTTCTGCTGCAGTTCTTTTCCTTTGGGTTCCATGGGTACAGTGTGCCTTGGTGACCTTCGGGATGGTTTGTGCTTATGTTTGACAATGTTCTTTATAGGGGTTCTCATTAACCCTTCAATACCTCTGTATTGAAATATCTTTATAGCTTCTAGTAGCGTTAATTCGAGTTCTTCTGAGGAATTTTCAGACATTCACCTTGGCCTTTCTCAAGAGGATACCTTCTAGCTTGCAGAACAACTCAGAGAATAGTGTTCGTAAGAAGTTTTGAATGTTTGGTAATGCCCACGAGATAGAATATGGTGGTATTTGTAGGCACATGTATCCTTCCTCCGCTCCTTCTAACGGTTAGATAAGCATTAAATGCTGTAGTCGTTAGTTAAATCTATGCAAGATATCGATCGTGTCTATCATTAACCCGTTTAGAACGATTATTTTTGCTTTAAATGCCCTAGCGGTTGCCGAAAAAGCTCAAATTAACGGTTATTTTTTCGACCGACACTGTAACGGCTATTTCTCTGGAGTGTTGCTTCAAGCTGCGCAGCAGGTAAAAAAAATAGTCTTGCGCAGTTACTTCGCAATATGTGATTTCTTTTCTCTGGACGGTTTCCTTTTAAACTTCGCAACTTTTCATTTTTTTTTTGGCTGCGCAGCTTCTGCAGTGCTGTGCGGTTTAGAGACCTTTCTTGGTAATTTACATGTACAGACTCAGTAATTTTTGGTGCCTAATTTCAACCATTTTTGGCACTCCGAATTTTCCCTTTCTTCTAATCATGCAGGATTCTACGAAGTAGGACTATCATGGTAAAGCTTTTGTCCGCTTCCATTTATCAGATTAGGTAATGTATCACCAGCTAAGGTAGCTAATTGGACTGCGCCACCATGAGTAACATGTATGACAGTATATGGTCCAAGCCAATGCATTTTGAACTTGCCTGGAAATTTCATGAATTTACTATCGTACAGGAGGACTAGATCACCTACTTGAAAACACGTATTCTTGATGTGGCGGTTGTGCCATGCTTTTTCTCATTCTTTCTGCACTTGCTGGTGGAATCCCATAATGAAGCGGTCTTCTTCCAACCCAACCAAGTGTATTAGTGTCTCTTCCAGTGCTGCATGATCTGCCATTCCAGTAAATGTATCTATTCTCAAGCTGGGAAGAATATATTCCATTGGCATTATTGCTTCTTTCCCATAAGCCAATCTGAAGGGTGTATGTCCAGTTAATTTCTTGCATGTCATTCTGTATGCCCATAATACTGATGGGATGCGTAGGTCCCAGTCATTGCGGTTTACATTGCATATCTTAGTTAGCGCATTCTTAAGTACTTTGTTGAATGCTTCAACAGTTCCATTTGCTTGTGGGTGATAAGGTGTACTGCGCTGATGATGGATGTAGAATTCTTTAGTCAAGGCTTCAATAGTTTTGTTCAGAAAGTGAGTACCCTGATCACTCATTAGAATTTTGGGGCATCCAAACCTTATGATGATATTTTCAAAGATAAATTCAGCCGCTGTGGCTGAGCTGCAATTTTTCACAGGTTTAGGTTCTGCCCATCTGGTGAGGTAGTCAGTTGCAGTAATAATGTACCTCGCACCAGTTCTCTTCCCTAGTGGGTTAATAGGTCCTACAAAATCAATTGCCCATTTTTTGAATGCCTGCAAGGTTAGCTGAGGATTCAATGACATCTCATCTCTCCATGATGGCTTCCTTGTCCTTTGACAGAAATCACAGTTTTGGCAATGTTCTTTGGAGTCCTTATGGATCGTAGGCCACCATAGTCCTACACGCAATATCTTCTGCGCAGTGGCCCTTCCTGCATAATGACCACCCGCGACTCCTGAATGTGCCTCAGCTAATATAAATGGCTTCTCATGTTCTAATACACATCTTCGCAGCACTTCGTCAGGTCCTAACTTGTAGAGCTGTCCTGCGATAATGGTGAAGTCTATGGCTCACACTACTAGCTGCTTCTTCTGCTGTGTAGTGAATTCTGTAGGTGCGAACCCAGTAGTTAAGAAATTGACTATGTCTTGATAATATTCATTGGCTACCTGTATAACGAACAACTGCGCGTCAGGAAGATTGTCTTCTAGATTCATAGGTTCCTCTCCTGACTCAATCCTTGATAGATGACCAGGTATTGAATTTAATCTGCATGGATTAACGACTATTTCAAAATCATATTCTTGGAATAGTAATAGCCATCTGCATATCTGCCCCCTAACACTGGCTTATTGACTAGGTATTTTAATGCAAAATGGTCTGTAAACATTGAAAAGTGTGCACCAAGAAAATAGTGCCTGAATTTCTGTAATGCATATACCATTGCGAGTCCTTCTCTTTCAGTAGTTGTGTAATTCTTTTCTGCCGACGATAACTTTCTGCTCAAAAATGCAATGGGATGATCAATGCCTCCTTCTCTCGGTTGTGCAAGGACAACGCCCAATGCGATGCAGGAAGCATCCACATGTACGTGAAATGGCTTCTCCCAGTATGGGAAGACTAAGATCGGCACAGTGACCATTTTCTCTTTTAATGTGTCAAATCCTTTTTCACAGTCCTCATTCCAAATGAATGGTGCATCCTTTTTTAAAAGCTTCTCCATTGCTGCGGTTATCTGTGCATAACCCTTAATGAATTTTCGGTAGTATTTGGTATGGCCCAGTGTAGTGCGTAGTTGTTTAACTGAATTTGGTGTAGGCAAGTTTATAATAACTGATATCTTTGCTGGATCAACCATCAACCCTTGCTTACACACAATATGTCCCAGCAGAATCCCATACAGAACACAAAAAATACATTTATTTAAATTTAGTGAAATCTGATGTTGTCTGCATTTTTCTAGCATCATCCTGAGGTTCGTGGCATGGTTCTTCAGTAACCCAAAAATGGTCCAATCATCAAAGTAAACTTCTAAAAACTTGTGGATGAATTCTTTAAATGTTGCGATCACCACCCTAGAAAATATGGCTGGTGCGTTCTTTAGCCCAAAAGGCATTACGGTATACTGGAACGAACCCCATTCTGTGGCAAAAGCGGTCTTGTGCCTGTCTGCTGGATCAATTCTTATCTGATGGTATCCTGAAAATCCATCAGTAAAAGAGTATGCTTCATTCCCTCCAACGTTATCAAGTACTTCATCAGTAAAAGGTGTAGGAAATGGATCATGTATAGAGGCATCATTCAACTTTCTGAGATCAACACAGATCCTGATATCACCCTTTGATTTCTTGTCTTGGATGACCATCGGGCTTATCCATTCGGATTCTTCAACTGGTTCAATGATTCCTGCATCGAGTATCTTGTTGAGTTCTGCCTTAACTCGTTCCTTGTAGCGCGGATTTAATCTATATGGTCTTTGCTTTACAGGTTTTGTGCTAGGCTTAAGAGGAATTTTCATCACTCCTAAGTCTCCCAAAATGCCTTTCATCTTGGTGAACTTCGTTGGGAATACTTCCTGATATTCCTATAATATAGCTGCGATCTCTGCAACTGTGTTATCATCCCAGTAGTCTCCTATTGCTGCGAACTTCGGCTCTTCAGGGGTGCTGATGTTCACTTTTTTTGTTTTAACCGGTCCACTCATATCTGGAATTTCTAGTGGAGGTCCCTCTACCTCGCGTAATCCTTTTGATTCTTGAATATTTATGTTGCGCGGGTTCTCCTCATCACTATCTTTAACTTCTTCAGCTATGTTATAGCAGTCTAAAGCCTGCTCTATCTGTTCTGACCAATCTGGTTGTAGATTTGCAAGTACATTGTCTGCTTCAAAAAACTCTTCGGATGTTATGTTTTCGTCCAGGAAATCTTGTCTGAATATGCTTTCTTTCATCAGCTGCAGCGTGTCATTGATAGTAGGATGGTCATCTGTAAAGCTAAAATCCTTTTGGAAGCTCGCAGTGAGTATAGACCAATCCGCGGTTTCTCGGCGCAGCTCCTCGTCCAGGTACCATTTCCTTGGAATAGGCTCCTTCAATGTATGCGCAAAGAGATGTACCCATTTTGTTTGCGGTCTTTCCTTCCAAGCTTCGACACAAGCTGCAATAAGATCTGCTAGATCCATCTGACCACTATATTTCTTAAATGGTAACGTGACCTTATCAGCAAACCTAATTTGTAGTTTTATTCTGCAATGATCCCAAGTTGTCAATGTTTTCTGATGTGTAGCCCACCATCTGGCAGGTGTCTCGCAAAGTGCCATATCTAATGTTGAGACGCGATGTTCATCTGCAACTGCTGCAATATATTCTTTGATAAATGAATAGACGTTAGTTGAACCATCATAATTGGGGATTGGACTTACCTGCTTTCCAATCCAGCGGAGTGATTTTGTAATTGTCGCGCATCTCCTGGAAGATACCTCATGCATTCTTTGTTGCCACTTTTCTAATCTTGCTTCAGAGCCTTATATGCAAGAACTGTCGCAGCACCAATTGAGCGTTCCATCCGCAGTAGGGTCAGTATAATCCGCAACATTTTTTGTCATTTGATCGCGGTACTCTTCTTGAAAAGGTTCAGCATATTGTTTGCCCTGCGAAGGATCCAATGGCGCGACAACCCTTATGTCATGGCCTTCAAATATCATTTTCATTGTCTTTAGATTGATGAGAGTAGAGTTCATCATGGCCTAGTCGATGCCCAACAATGCTGGATATGGATTTCTATCATCCACAATTTCAATTACTTCGAAGTCTGCATAACTTCATACTCCATCAATATCGACAATGGTGTTGGTTAACCTTCCCAGTGGTATAACTATGCCTTGGTTAGCCATTCTTAACTGAATTGGTGACCATTGTAACTTTGGTTTTCCCATCGCTTTCCATGTCTGCTTTGTTAGGAAGTTCACTTTAGATCCAAGATCAAGGATGATCTCATCCATCTCATAGTCTCCTATCTGTGCAGTGAACCGCATTTCCCTACCGGTTCTTTTGGGACTCCTAATGTTATGTACTGCGCCATGTGCTGATCCTTTCTTACTGGATGATTCATACTGATTTATCAGCTTTTCAAATTCCATAAGAGTATCCTTGTGTTTTAATAACTTGATGCAGTTGTGCAGAAACTGTGTAATAGAATTAGATGCATCCCGTGCAGTGTGTGTCTGATCATAAGTCAGTGGCATGTCTTCTATTTGTGGTTCTTGACTTCGCAGCGGGATCCTTGGAGAAAACATGTCCCGCGCTTCTTTAAATACTTCTTTGTTTTTCTGTAAGTTTAATGAAGGTGCTTTTCCAGGGGCTTTTCTTATTCCTATTGTTTCTTCAGGCTTGTTTTTAGGATCAGTTGTTCCAGAAGTCGAGGCTTTTGCGCTGTTTTCTTTTCCTGTATCAGCGCCACTTCGCGTTACTGCATTGACACTTGAACCTGTAGGTCTATTCTCTGATGTGATAAACTGGATGTTAGGGTTTGGTGTTTCTGTTCTTCTCCTCTTCTGCATTTCTACCTCAAACACCGGGCAATCTTCTATTACGTGATCGAATGATTTACAGTAGTTGCATGTGGTGCATGGATTAGTACAGTCTCTTGATACGTGACCTGGATGGCCACAGTTATAGCATATTACCTGGCCTCGTCCTCTTCCTTGATTTTGACCAGTATTTCTTCCTCTTCCGTGATATCCACCACTGCGGCCTCTATATCCTCCTTGATCATAGTGGGTGTTCTCTTGCTTTGGCTGATTTTCATCTTGAACACGGTACATTCCAGCACCTCACATTGCGTCCATATCTCTCTTTCTTTCATTCATCAACTCGTAAGCGCGACAGTTGGACTCATCATGGTCAACTGACTTACAGAAATTGCAGTATATGTTTTTAGGTGTCTTAACGTATTTCTGTAGCAGGTAACAGTCTTCAAGTCGGTGTCCTCTGCTCTTACAAATTTCACACCACGGTGCCTGGTTCTGATTCATATTTATTGGGTTTGGTGCGCCACTGTTAAGATAATCCTGAAATAAGGGACAATGTTCTCTAGTATGGCCCTCTCCTTTGCATCCTGTGCACCAAACTTCATGTCGTTGTTCATGTCTTTGTTCCTTTTCGTTCTTCATACCTTGTAATTCTAATGTCAAGGTAGCCAATTGGTTCTCGATCTGTATCATCCCAGAACTACTTTCTCCAATTGGTGAAGCTTCCAACTTCATTGCGATCTCCAAGGCCTCAGCTTGAGATACAACCTTTTGTTGCATTAGTGGTTGTCGGATATGGGGAAACAACGCAGCAATAAACCATTCTTGATGCTGTTGCAGAGCTATAACAAAGCTCACTTTGTCCAACAATGTTTTGAATTTTTGATCGAATTCCCAGACCGATTCATTGGGTTTTTGCTTGATTTCTTTCAGCTTTGTTATGCACTATGATTCTGATTTGGGTTTCTTAAATTCTGCTGCAATCGCAGTTTTGATCTTTGCTAGGGTTCTCGGCTGTGCCTGAGAATATTTCATAAACCAATTTAGCGCTCTGTCTCTAAAAGTAGTTATGAGATGTGCTCTCTTTATAGCATCATCTGTCACTTGCTTAACACTCCACATGGTTTCGCATAGAAACCAGTGCTAATCAGGGTCTTCCTGACCCGTTCCTTTGAATATCGACAATTTTATATTGTTATCTGTCATTCTTCTTCCATATTGTGTACTGTTATAGAACCGATTCCTTGTGGTAAAATTAGATAGAGGCTGCTGGATTGTACTAGGGACAGTATTCTGCGGAATAGTTTGAGTCGTAGTGTTGTGAGCACTCGCTCCTGCGGTGTTACTAGTATTATTGATTTGTGGGATGGGCTGCGCGATACTCGCAGTGGTTGGGTTCTGGACTGACTAATTCTGAGGTATAATACGGTGGATTGTGGCAGATAACTGATTGTTTGTATTATTGAGATCACATGGAATTTCGGTATGGCTTCTAGATGGTGTAGGTTTCTTCTCGTTAGTAAGCTTGTATCTCTTTCCACTTCTCAAAGTATGGTTTTCTTCGTCAGAATCAATGTATGTATTCTCTACCATGACAGATCTAGGGTTATTATTGCATTCTTAAAACACCTTTCTCGGCTAAAAGCATTTTAATGTATAGACTGAGGTTTTTCAAGAACTTACCTTTGAGTCCTTCAAAGAAATATGCTTCTGCTTGGCTGTAGGATTTCAGCATGTCTACAGCAAACTCAGTCACAAAGCCTCCAAGTATGCTATCAATCCAAAAGTCAACTGCTCGCGACAGTGGGCTGTTGATTGCTTTGAGCTGTTCAGTAAGCTCTGGATTCCACTCTGTAGGTACTCCACCTTAGGAGCAATTCTTTCTTTCTACGAGGCACGATATCCACTCGTGGAGCTCGGTTGGAAACGATGCCCAAAAAATTTCGTGGATATCCCTCCACAAGTATTTGTTTAACCACTCTACGTCAGATAGACATGGGTGCCTGTTTTCTTTCTTTGTGAAGTCCCTTTCGATCTTATCGCACCAAGCTGTGATCTCTTTCTTTTCTGGATGCCAATTGTCGGACATTACTTTTCTGAATCCACTATTGCATCACTGGTTTTAGCACGGCAATGAAACCATTTGTTGGTTTTCTTTCCTGTTCAAGAGGTTTTCCTATGTAGACCCAGGTACTTCACGGTATGAGATACCAACAAAACCCCTATTCACCGGCTCTTTCGGCAACAGACCGCAAGCAGTCTGAAGTCTCACCCGAGGCAAAGATAGATGGGGTGGTTGCAGAATCAGGTTTCCACAACCTGGTGATGCGAGTGCTTAATTGACAGTTGCGCAGCTTGGTAATATGCTTCCCTGCGGTGGACAAGGGACTATACAGACTCTGATATCTTGCTTCAATGGGTCTGCGCGACACTATTAGGCTACTGCGGTGAGACAGTGCAGTACTTCTTTATGGAATGACACATCCACTAGACGGGGAGGTCAGTCTGCAAGGCCTAATTCCTTCTACTTGGATTTATTGGATATACTTTAATCAGTCCTCATTACTTAGATTGGTAAATACCATAACTTATGCAATTTGAACGAGATGTGTAGCGCTGTGAGCTTTTTTACTGCGATTCAACCCTTAACAGGTAACTATGTGGCTATTTCGTCGATCCATTCATTCGAGAATTATAGGTGATTATTGTTTAATACTTCTTCATACATGAACTACTTAGCATCTTATTCCATCCTTTCCTCGGTGAATACAGATCATAGTAAACATATAACAAGCACTGATAATCTCATGCATGTACTGTAAGTAATTTAAATCACCAATTAATGACAATCACATATAGCAAACACATAACACAATGATTTAATGTGGTCCACCCCCTTGGATGGGAAGCTACGTCCACAAGAACTGTTGTTTATTTATCTCGGAAAGGGGTACAACAGTTCTTCGCCTGCGCACTCAGCTGCAGACGCTCTTCTCTCTCTCTCTCAAGATTAGGTCTCTGCGCACTCAGTTTGCAGAGCCTTTACAAAATGTCTCTTAACAGAGATATATTCAATCAACAATGAGAAAAATAACAAAATGAAGAGTAACCCTTTCCTATACAAAATTTCCCTATATATAGATCATGCCCTTAGGTCATGTCTTTACATTACAAAGGCGAAACCCTTAGGTTTTACAAAACTGTCATGGTTTTCCCAAAACCAGACTTACTGATATCTGGTGGTGGATCTTCAGTCATATGCGCGCCAACCTTGGTGTAGACATGTTGTCATCCGCTCCTCTGTCACGCGTGCCAATAGATTGCTTCTGCCAAGCTATTGCTCCAATCACGGCCTTAGACAATTGGTTCAACTGGTAGTTATCTGGTGGTGTAACCAATTGTCTATCTCGATTTGTACCTACCCACCGCTTGGTAGTTATCGGTGATCTTTTCCAGAAATAGGTCTTCTGTGACCTAACCACATTAAATTCCATCCTCCATCCATGCTCTGCCTAGATGGATGCCCGTCGTCATGGCACATCGCGGCGTTGTACTCCTCGCGGCACCGACCTTGCAGTTCTTCTGCAACTGCACTGCGCACACAGTCGCAGTATACCAAAACTGTGTTGCGCTTCTCCTCGCAGCTTCCAAAACTGTTTTCCAAAAAAAGTCTCCATCCATGCTGCGCTCGTCTTCGCAATTCACAAAACTTAATACGTTCAAAATTTGACCTCCTTGGGCCAAGCCCAACAACAAATATTTCTATTCTACCTTGATTGGAAGAATGTCTATTATCTACATGCGTATTGGCCATCTGGGTATTTTTGTACACTGTTGTGGTGATCTTAGCCACATGTTTTGTTGTATCATCCGTCATAAGGTATCTGTACATTGGTGTGTATGTTATATTAGAGTCCTTCAGCTATCAGTTATGGTTGTGATGATTCTTGTGGTGATTTAGGAATCTTTTGGATCTAGTAGCCATGTTGGCTTCTCTTTAGATCTGGGCACCTTGCTGTTGGATTGCGTCACATGTTCTCGACATCTTGTGGATCTACTAGCCATTTTGTCTTCTCTTTAGATCTAGGAATATTGTTGTTAGTATTTCATCATACAACTTGGTTCGTGTGCAATTTCATGATTTAGTGAGAAGCGGTTGTTCTTCATCAAATTCCATCAGCCGAAGTGTTCTTCTTTTGTAGCTTTGGTTCTTCTGGAAGTTGTCATCAAGGGGTAGCAGTAATGACTCCTTCCTTCCTAGTTAGTAGGATTTTCTCCCAGCCATTAATAAGGGGGAGTGTTGGAATATTTTATATTCCTTGGAAGGTAATAATGTCTTTGTATTATGTCGAAAGATATCCACAATCTTATGTAAAAGAGTAATACATTTATCCCATATTCATTATGGTAAAATATACTCTTGATATTCATTATTATATAAAGAGATGTTATTATGGAGAATTATATTATCCCACATGTAATATGTGAGAGTAATTCCTCCTCATCTCTTGGTATATAATAGAGTCAATGGATTCTCTCTCATTCATTCATTCGTGAATCATTCATCCATTGTGATCACTAGTGTGGATCATATCATCATGATCTTCCTATATTGTATTGGGGTTATTGGCATTGCTCTCTTGTAAGCTTGAGGGAGATATTCTGGAGATAATAGAAGACTACCTTCCTGTGGACGTATCCCAATTGGGTGAACCACGTATATCTAGTATACTCTTTGCTCTTGTTCTCTTTCTGTTCTTATTTACTGTGATATGTTATTGTTTGCATACATAGGTAAGCTATTTTAGTTAGATCCATATCTCTGACAAAACCATACATTTAAGTCTGTTCTCCACATACAAAATTCTACACATATTTGAAACTCCAATCCATAGTGCAAAATTCTGCACATACCTGTAATTTCACAGTAGCCCAGTCATATAAGGATCCCACTGGATGAATCACGAATGAAAATGTTGCAGTAGATGTTTGTAAGGATCCCGTTGGACGAATCACGAATGCATAGTGAAGAAAATGAGGTGGAAACGACAATGGGGATGAATTACCAAGATAAAATTTGTTTTAAGTTTCACCCCTACGCAGTTGGAGTATTGGGCATGACTACATCCAATTTCTCAAAAAAGCGACAAAATTTGCATCGTTCCTCTCTACAACTTTTAATAAGCAATGTCTAACCCAAATAAACCAAGAAACCATATAGAGGAAGTTTTAGAAACATAAAAAATACCTAACAATATGAAAAAAACATTTGAAAAATATTTATAACCGTTGATATTGAATTGACAAGTAATCAAACTTCTAATAGAAAAACTAAGGTTGGATGGAAATGAAATACAATTTATGCAATGTACAATGAATATAGAGATTGATAAACAAAAAAGAGGGAGTAAATCTAAAAAATATGTTCATGAATACAAAAACTATTATCTTGAATCACTTCAATAACAAACTTCACTCCTCTGAAGCCCTTTGGCAACTTGAAAGTGCACAACAAAGTGCAAAGGTAACATTAACCAAAGTTGAAGCTATAGCCAATTCGTGAGCCTTTAGATAGTTTTGGAAAGTGCTTTTGACACCTAGGGGGTTTTGTGATTTTAGTAAGCCTTACTTTTTTGTGCTTTTCAACTTGCATTTAAGGCATTCTATTTTCTCTCTTGATATGTGTAATATACTGTATTCATATTGAGGAATAATACATGCGATGATATTTCCATCAATTGAGTTACTTCTTTGCTTCAAGATTCCTGTCTATTAGAATTCTTTCATGGTATTGATCCTATATAGAATTCTCACAAGATGAAGTGAAGAAGGACAAAATTATAGTGGAAGATGACATCTTGCGACGATTTTTACTTGGTATTTTTTTGTTTTAGGTCATCTTGGAATTTTTAGTATATCTTTGTTTCTGGGATTTTTAGACCATGAAATGTTTATGGGATGGAGACATGTCAATACTTGTGAGTGCCTATGGTAAATATTTCAAATGCCGATTTGCTATAGTTCCGAAGATATGACCTCATAAAGTTAGGGTTTTTGAATAACCTTCAAACATGTCAATTTGACATTTTACTTATAAGTTTTGAAGCAGAATGTTTCAGATAGTGCCCTTTGGAGGAGATGAAAAATAGATCTTAAGAACACATGGTTAAAGTTTCAGATCTTGGTTCGCTATATTTTTCGAAGTTATGAACTTGGGAAGAGTGGGGTTTTAAATGACTCAAAAACCATCTTTAAACAAGTTAGTTTGACATTTTCACTATAACTTTTGATCCATGATGTTCTAGAGAATGACCCTTAGAGGAAATGTCATAGAGATATTGATGAATATGTGGTAAAAGTTTCATATATTTATTCATTAGCTATTAAGAGTTATACTTGTTGAATGTTAGGGTTTGTGACAATGAAAATTTAAGAGAAGAAGGTTGACAAAATCTTGCATAACATTCTCATACGGTATCAGAATAAAAAACTTGTTGGCACATTGGATCTGCATTCTTAATGATGATATTGGTGATTATATTGGCACATTCTATGATGATCTTGGCATATATATTATTAGTGATTGTATTGAAACATTCCATGGTAATATTATTGGCATGAGATCCCTCTAAGATTTTGGAATGTACTATGAGGTCTATGATGTAAGGGTTTGAAGGTGCAAATAGATGAAGTCCATTGGTGATTATTTATAGGATTTGATTACACTATTTGGAGGCATCTTTATGGTCTTTCTATACATCTAAATTATATCTTGGAAGAAGTTGCTGGCATTCTTGGAGGACAGATTTGAGGCATATACAGGTTGACATTGTGACAGATAGTTTTTGTGGCATTGTGACATAGACAATGATTGTGTCATTGTGACGAACATGGATTGTGATAGTGACATCAATACACTGATTGTGGAAATGATAGATACAAGTACAAGGACAATGATACAGGAACAAGTACATAGATACAACTATAGGTTGATGGAAACCGTGATACAATGGTAGTGGAATATTTTTCTTCTTATTCATACTAGGGTGGAAGGATCGAGCAAGGATAGGAGATTGAAGTCTCCTTTGGGTTGGTGCTCGTGATCTCAGGGAGTTGGGGATTCCTTCCAGTTGGTTCTAGTAAAACTATTGAGTTGGAATTTACTGAGGACTGGAGTCCTATATATAGGTTGGAAATTATGAAAACCAAGGGGTTGTATCCTCCTTCTAGATGAAGCTAGTAAAACAAGGCGTTGGAACTTCCTTAAGGTTGGAGCCTATAAATTAGGGGGTTGTAGCCTCGTTCTAGATGGAGCTAGTAAACTGAGGAGTTGGAGATTCCTTCAGTTTGGAGCCTATAAATTAGGGCGTTAGAGCCTCCTTCTAGTTGGTGCAGTTAAATAAGGGAGTCAATTCCTTTAGGAGAGTCTAATAGTTGGATCGAAGATCTCTAGAGCACATGGATGAACATGAAAGTCTCTAATCTGCAGATGGGGTTTGTTTGTTCTATGGATCAAATTTTGATATGATTGGATTATAAGAATGAGACTCCATTTACATGCACAAGGTTTTGATATATGAAAATCTGGTCTAAATGGTTACATCGCTCTAAAAAGAACACAAAAAAATTCAGCCACGAAGGAGCTAAGAAATAATAATGCAATGGAAATGGATATCATCTTGAATGGAATATATGATCATGTGAAAGATAAATTTGGAAGGTGTTCATCATCTAAAGTGCTCTGGGACAAGGTACAAAATATCTGCACAAAGGGACCCTATTCTTAGCATTATTTTTGTCCCAAGTACCTAAAAGGACCGGGTAAATAGTTCATGAGGTTTGGAGTCCAAAGAAGGCTTAAAAAGTATAAGGGAAGTAATCTTACCTTAGGGGGCCTACAAACTTATGCCAATAGTCCCAAGCGCTTAAAATATTAAGCAGAGGCACTAGAGCATCAACTACACATGACCTTAGTCGATGACGAGGGTGCTGTTCGACAGGTGTTGGTTTATCCAACAATACTAAGATGTGGGGGGGATCATTATTTCCTTTTTAAAACATTTTATATACAATTAGTACTAAGCACACGTTAAATAATCATAAGTAACGTGAATAATACAATTAAAAATTTGAACACACTGATTTATCGTGAAAACCTCAAAGGTAAAACCAACAAATCTTTCCTATTAATGAGCTAATCGTATACAAAATTGTTTTACAAGCACCAAATTGATGGAGAACTTAATCTCCTAGATTCTTCTGCCACTACATAAAAGATGCTCCTACACCCCTGGTTTTCTACCTGCTCAACAAAAAAGGATTCCCCACCACCCTAATTCTCCAACTGCGACTGGAAGGAGGAAAAAATTCCCTTCGAAGGCCTCAACCTGCCCCAAGCACCACCCAACAACCCTCTGATTTGTAATAGTTTTAACTTTAGTTTTTGAGATCTTTAGTGGTAGCTCGAACTTTTGTAATGCTTCATCTGTCTCACTGGCCTCTTTGTTGCTTCTGATATGCAATTACCAAAACTTCAGAGACAACTCTGATCCTCTTCATACATTTGAATTGTATGGTTATATATCTTTTCAAAGAAATTTATTATTTGAAAAATTGTGTTTTTTAGGAAAATCATGCCTCTTCATAAAAAATATTGGATCCTTATAATGGCATCGATTCATCATTGATCTTCATAGTCTTTCAATCTTGTTTTAATTAGTAAGGAATTACTATTTTGCAGAGTTAACCCATTTTGGCAATTATCCAAAGTTGGCAATTTGGCCAAATTGTTCTCCAAATATACCATTGCCAAACGTCTCTTCAACAGAGTGGACGTCAAACCGACGGTCAACTGAGATTTACAAATATTTCGTGTTCGATCCTTTTAATTAACCCTACAGCATCTATCAATAGCGAAATGATTCAAAACCGTTGGATCTTCAATAATCCACATCAACAATGGACTTCAACATGCGCTTAGCTAGATTTCATAAAGAATTCGCATCACATCCTGAGCTTTAAACGCTGCACAACTTAACACAGCGAAATTTTCCTGTACCGTTGGATTTCCCGATCCAAGGTCGACGGTGGACTTGAAAATTTTATGATCCCAATTATGAACCCTATCCGTCAATATGTACCATCAGTTAAATCAAAGGTTGGTCATGGTAAGGTCTTCCAGTTCTTGGGTAACGTCTTTGAATCTAATTTCATATAGCACTCTTTCAATTACTTTGATCTTTAATTCCGACGGCTGTGGAGATTTATTCTGATCTGTGTTCTGTTTTTTTTTTTCATTTTTGCTCATTTAAATAAGACTTGCTCCTGTTCCCTCGTGTTTGTCGAAAATGTTGTCTAACTTAGCTCTGTCTTTGACTGTTTCAACCTCCACTGGCCCTCCTCAATGTCTAGTTGTTAAAGTTGGAGAAAAGGGAAGTATCCAGATTTTGACCACTGCTTTGCTTAGTGGTCGCGAGCTCCTGTACGGGAAGCTTTGTTACAACAGTTCTTCAGGCCTATCTCCTTGTTTTATAATGGCGGAAGGTAGCAGTCGTGGAAGGACCAGCGTCAATGATGCAAACATCCCCAGAGTCGAGAAGTTGGAAAAGGATATAACAGAGCTTTGATAGAAGCTAAACTTGAAATGCAACAAAGAGGACTTGGAGTACTTGAAGAAGACAATCGAGGATACCATTGACCGCAAGATGGAAAGTTAAAAAACCAACTGATCAAGAAAATGCGAGGGATACTTCTTCAACGCGATGAAGGAATTCAAAATCAAGCCACCAGAGCTCAAGGTCATGCTGAGGGGATCCCAGTGACTTCGGTAGGTTCTGGACAGTCCCTTCCAGCTTCCAGAACTCCCTCAAATCCCTCATAGGAAAGATCATTAGGGGTCAAATCAATGGAGATTGACTACTGAGGGAACCACGTGGCCCACCCACCACGGTCTCTTGTTATTTTCATGATAACTTTAATATTTTAGGTTTACTTTTCTGTTTTTATATTTTTCTTTTCTGTTAGTTTAGGGAAGGGATTTTTTCCAATGCCCTTATGTTTAGTTTGTATCGACAGGTGTTTTGAAGGGTTGTAATTTTGGTACTCTGTATTTGGAAAGGATTTAAACTTTCCGTTTTAAAGAATTTAAATCTGTATTTGAAAGAATTTAAACTTTACTTTTTGAAGAATTTAAACTTTACGTTTTGAAGAATTGAAACTGGGTATTTTGGAAGAATTTAAACTTTACATTTTGAAAAATTTAAACTATGTTGATGTTTGGATCCCTACTATTTGAATAAAATATATGGAGTTTTTTGAATATTAATTTTAATTAATTTTCTTAATTGTTTGTTCTTCTCTAAATTCTTAACCTCTCTTATTTATCGATGATGTATGGATTTATGGATTCTGTTTCAATTTAGATAAAGTTTTGAATTTCTTTTGGAAGATAGTTTAAATAATGGAAAAGAAAAAATCCATGCCATCAATTTGACATAGTATTTACTGGAAAAAAACTCTTTGAATGTAGAAAAAAGCCAGGAGACACATTAATGAAGATAAACTAATTTAAAGATATTGGCAAGAAAAATTATGGCTGTCTTTTCCAAAAATTGTTCTTTCCAACTGCTTTTGGTGAAACTACTGCTAACAAAGCATGGATTCCCACATGGATTTTGTTTTACACGATTTAATAATTATTTTATTTCATTTTTCAGATTGAGTGAGGAACCATATTTTTCTTAGAAGTGCATATTAGCTTTTTTGTATAGATTTGAAAATGGAGTTGTGTTGATTTTCCAACTAATGTTTGTAAATTACCTTACTTTACTTTGCATAATATACATGGTTATCTAAATATGCCTTAATTTTTAAGTTTGAAAATAATAATTTTTAATAAAACATTATCAATAGGATTATTATAAAAAGAGTATTATTGAAGGTCATGTATTTCTTGGTTTTTCCCTCGATGTTTCTTCTCTTGCATTGGATTTACTATAATTTAAATCCATAGGTTTATATTGAAATGGTACCTTTAATATCTGTAATATTCTTTTAAACAATAACTAAACTAATTGTAAAAATAAAAATATGCCACGTGTCACAATCTGAGCGTTCCATGTGTCACCCTGGAAACTAGATATCAACATTTTAACAACAAAATTTATAGAAAGATTGCTTGAAAGAGTTTGTTGGCAAGTTGAAATTTGTGTTTAGAGAAAGGGTGTTGGAAGTAGATGCTGAGGAGAAAAAGCGTCTGCTCCTTCCTCCATGGATGATTTTTAGCAGTGGAAAAAGTAGATATCAACACTCTAAACACAAATTTCATAGGACCATTGCTTCGCACAATTTGCTTGCAAGTGGAAATATTCTTAGAGAAAGAGCGGCCTCTCTTTCTCCAAGTTGTCTATTTTTACAGTTCCCTCATAAAGGAAGGGGCAGCTGACCCTTCTTCTTCCCAATACTCTATTCATAATAGTTCTAGAATGCAAGAAGGGTCGGTCGATCCTTCTTGTGTTCACCATTCTGGATATAGGTGAATTGTTGGATATGGGTGTTCACAATTATCTACTAAACGAAGGGGCAGATCCCTACTATTTACAGCGAAAGTTGAAAGTCTGGAATTCTCATCCTAGCCTTCGTAGATTAAATATTTTTACACTTTTCTCGTAAATGAAGGGTCGACCGACCCTTGTTGTGGTCAGTATTCTTCCAGTGTTCACCATTTTGGATATAAATGAATTGATGGTCTAGCCTTCGTAGGTTGATTAATTTTATGATTCCCTCATAAATGAAGGGGTAGGCGACCCTTCTTCTGCCCCGTATTCTTTTCATAATCGTTCTCGACTTAAAGAAGGGCCGATCGATCCTTCTTGCGTTCTCCATTATGGATATAGGGAATTGTTGGATAAACATGTTCACAATTATCCACTAAATGAAGGTGCAACCGATCCTTCTTGTCGAGAAAAAAAAGTCAGGATGAACATTTTTTATATGTTAGAACTTAGCTTATGCCCGGATCCATGGAGGTAATCTCCCGGATAACTTACCTTAGAACTAATTTCTGGAGGTAATCTCAAATTATTTCATCTTGATTATGGGGTTGATTGATTGATGTATTCATTCTCCCTTTTCCATGATTTGGATACAATAAAATTGTTGAGTAACTCTTGTTTTCTGTATTTTGAGAGTTGTGGAAATCTTAGTTTTTTCCTTTGAAATACATCGTTTCCGTAATCCGCAATCTAGAATGTCCTTTTTTTTGGTTTTGAAATATTTCCTTCCACATTTCTGCATTCCGCACTGCGGAAATAAGAAACCCAACTAAAAAATGAAATCACATTTGCCTTTTCCCAAACCACATTCCACAACCCGCAATGCGAATTGCGGAGAGGTCAAATTTTCCCTATAATTTTCCTGCTCTGCATTCCCGACTGTGGATTGCGGAAACAATAAAATGCTCAATTCAAAATCTGTACTTCCGCAATTCTGCAACCCGCATGGGGATTGCGGAAACCAAACTATTTTTTTTTCAAAAAGACACCCTCGCAATTTCTTTTCCTCTTTTTCTTGTTCTAATCTTGTCCGTTGATTTCTTTGAGATCTACGATCCAGATTGATTTCTCTAGTAATATTTTGTTAAGTATTTTGAAATTAATTATCTTTTTTTACCATTTTCAAACTTTGAATTTCACCCTCTGCGAACGAATTTCACTGCGATTTTTTATCCTGTCAATGGATTTGCTTTCTCCACCGGCTAACAACTGCTTACCAATCAATTCCTGGAGTCTTCCGTGACCTGTTCAATTTTGATGAAATGATCAAATCCTGGATGGAAACCCTTGATCAAATCCGGTTCATAATAGTTCTAGAATGCAAGAAGGGTCAGTCGATCCTTCTTGTGTTCTCCATTCTGGATATAGGTGAATTGTTGGATATGGGTGTTTTGTATTCTGCCAGTGTTCACCATTTTGGATATAAATGAATTGACGGTCTAGCCTTCGTAGGTTGAATAATTTTACAATTCCCTCATAAATGAAGGGGTGGATGACCCTTCTTCTACCCCATATTCTTTTCATAATAGTTCTCGAATGAAAGAAGGGTCGGTCGATCCTTCTTGTGTTATCCATTCTGGATATAGGGAATTGTTGGATAAACATTATCACAATAATCCACTAAACGAAGGTGCGGCCGATCCTTGTTGTCAGGAAAATGAAGTTGGGACAAGAATTTTTTATATGTTAGAACTTAGTTTAAGCCCAAATCCCTACTATTAATAAAATCAGATCCCCAGTTACTAATTTATGGAGGTAATCTCCAATTCTTTCATATTGATTATGCGGTTGATTGATTGATGTCTTCATTCTCACTTTTCCAAGCTTTGGATCCAATAAAATTGTTGAATAACTCTTGTTTTTCTGCATTTTGTGAGTTGCGGAAAGCTTTGTTTTTTCCTTTGAAATACATCGTTTCCGCAATCTTTCCTTTTTTAGTTTTGAAATATTTTATTCCGTTTTCTGCAACCCGCAATGTGGATTGCGGAAATCGAAAATTTTTATGTTTTGAATTCCTTCTTTCTGCAAAATCACATTTTCGGTTTAGCATTTCTGCATTCCACAATGTGGATCGTGGAAATCAGAAACCTAACTAAAAAATGAAATCGCATTTTCCTTTTTCGAACCCGCATTCCACAACCCTCAACACGGATTGTGGAAAGGTCTAATTTTCCCTATAACTTTCCCGCTCCGCATTCCTGGCTGCGGATTGCGGAAACAATAAAATACTCAATTCGAAATCTGTAATTCCGTAATTCTGCAACTTGCAATGCGGATTGCAGAAACCATAATAAACAATTTAAAAAAAAAACACCCCCACAATTTCATTTCCTCTTTTTCTTGTTCTAATCTTGTCTGTTGGTTTCTTTGAGATCTTAGATCCGGATTGATTTCTCTAGTAATATTTTGTTAAGTATTTAAAAATTAATTATCTTTTTTTACCATTTTCAAAAGTTGAATTTGACCCTTTGCGAACGGTTCATTGCGATTTTTTACCCTGTCAACGGATTTGATTTTCTCTACCACCCCTTCTTCTGTTTTCCATTCTGGATACAGGTGTTCATAATTATCTACTAAACGAAGGGGTGGATCCATACTATTTACAGCGGAAGTTTAAAGTCTGGAATTCTCAGCCTAGTCTTCGTAGATTAAATATTTTTACACTTCTCTCGTAAATGAAGGGTCGGCCGACCCTTGTTGTGGTCAGTATTCTTCCAGTGTTCATCATTTTGGATATAAATGAATTGACGATCTAGCCTGCGTAGGTTGAATAATTTTACAATTCCCTCATAAATGAAGGGGCGAGCGATCCTTCTTCTGCCCCGTATTCTTTTCATAATAGTTCTCTATTGAAAGAAGAGTCGTTCGATCCTTCTTGCATTCTATATTCTGGATATAGGGAATTGCTGGATAAATGTGTTCACAATTATCCACTAAACAAAGGTGCGACCGATCCTTCTTGTCAGAAATGGAAGTCATGACAAACATTTTTTATATGTTAGAACTTAGCATATGCCTGGATCCCTACTATTAATAAAATGGGAGCCCTGGTTACTAATTTCTAGAGGTAATATCAAATTCTTTCATCTTGAGTATGGGTTTGATTGATTGATGTATTCATTCTCACTTTTCCATGCTTTGGATCCAATAAAATTGTTGAATAACTCTTGTTTTTCTGCATTTTGAGAGTTGCAGAAAGCTTAGCTTTTTTCTTTTTTTAGTTTTGAAATCTTTCCTTCCGCATTTCTGCATTCCGCAATGCGGATTGCGGAAATCGAAAACCCAACTAAAAAATGAAATCGCATTTTCCTTTTTTGAACCCGCATTCCGCAACCCGCAATGCGGATTGCGGAAATGTCAAATTTTCCCTATAACTTTCCCGCTCCACATTCCCGACTGCAGATTGCAGAAACAATAAAATGCTCAATTCAAAATTTGTACTTCCGCAATTCTGCAACCCGCAATCCGACAACCCGTAATTCAGATTGCGGATTGCGGAAACCATAATAACAAATTGTCAAAAAAACACCACCGCAATTTCGTTTCCGTTTTTCTTGTTCTAATCATGTCCGACAATTAATTAAAATGGGAACCCCAGTTACTTATTATGAAGGGAATATCGAATTTTCTTATCTTGTTTATGGGGTTTCATGATTGTTGTCTGTATGCCAAGTCTTTTCATGCTGGATTTAATAAAATTTGCTAAAAAATCTTGTTTTTATGCGTTTTGTGAGTTGCGGAAAACATAGTTTTTTCTTTTAAACACGGTGTTCCCGCAATCCGCATTTTTAAGTTTAGAATTTCTCCTTTTTGCAACCCGCAAACCGCAAATGCGGATTGTGGAACTCGGAAAGTGTTTGGTTCATAAAATTGCATTTATCTTTTCGCATTTCCGCATTCCGCAATGCGGATTGCAGAAAGGTCGATTTTTTCTATAATTTCCCCGCTCTGCTTTACTGACTATGGATTGCAGTTTACGGAAACATTAAACCGCTCAAGTTGAAATTCACACTTCCACAATTCTGCAGCCCGCAATGCGGAATGCGGATTGCGGAAGCCAAGAACAAAATTTTGAAAAGTCACTCTCGCAATTTTTTTCCACTTTTCCTCGTTTTGATTGTAACCGTATATTTCTTTGAGATCCACGGTCCAAATTGATTTCGTAAGTAATATTGTGTTTTATATTTCAAATATTTACTATCTTTTCACCATTTTCAAACTTCGAATTTTACCCTCAATGAACGCTTTTTACTGTGATTTTTCGACTTTGGCGAAAGGATTTTACTGCGGATTTTTACTCTGTTCATGAATTTACCTCCTTCATCGGTTTATAGGTACGTTTTTCTGGTCTTTTGTTGATCATTTGCACAAATTCGAAAACTTAAATCCGTTTAATTAATTGTTTTTCTTGTCGCCTTCATAAAAAATTTCCAGTTTCTATCCATCATGTCGAAAAACACCAGGTCCAAAAATGCCCTAAATGAACTAAACAACAGAGACCCAAACAGTGGAATTTTTTCAGATACCAATGGTAGCGTGTCCGAAACCTATTACCTCGACTGGTCACGGGTTTACTCCATTTTCGATAAGGATTATTTCAATGCGACCAACCTGCCTACATAAACATTAGAAAGTCCCAGCTCCATGCCATTGCAGCTAGACCTATGCTGATGCCCTACACTGATGCCATTAAATGGATTATCGGCCATACCAATCCATTAGACCGCTCCTTTAATGACAGAGCTGGAACCCAATTGTCCTCTTTTAGAGCTGAGGTATTCCTCAGAGGCTATGCACTTAAGAAACCCAAACAATTGCTCAATAAGAAATTCCTGGACGCCATTGCAACACAGTACAATTTTGATGAAATGTTGAAGTCCTGGATGGAAAATCGTGCGCACTTTACACCTAAAGTCAACAAATTGTACCCCATATCCTGGTTCAAGGAACCTTTCTTGTTGTTGGAAGCCATGCTCTGCAGGTTGTATGGGTTGCCGAATTGTTCAGTGTTTAAAGTAGAATGGGTGCCTTTGGCCCATCACGCTCTTATCGTAGGGGAATCTTTCAATTGGGCTCATATTTTATCAGTGGAATTGAAGGCAACAATTGAAAAATACTAGGAGACTCCTGCCTCAAGGAAGCCTACATTTTACTTATCCACCTATGTTATGGATGTTTTTTGCTCGGAATTTTCTTTCCCCGTTATGGGATGGAACCGGACAATAGATGGACCTCCAGTCCATATCTACTACTCTTCACTGTGGGAGGACAACTTTACACCTCTCATATATGACACCTTTGACCATTTCATTGGCTCAATCTATCAAATGATCTTCAAGGAGGATGCTCCTACCTTTTCATACCAAGCCAAGACATTGATTTCTATGATGGGAGATTGGTATGTGGGGGAATATTTCTCCTACATCCGAATTTGGGGTAGCAACACAGCACATTTATTGCCCAGGATTTTCCCAGACAGGATGGTGCTAGAGGAGATTTATTTCCAGATAGTCATTGATGGTGTGTTCCCAAAATTGATTGGGACTAAAAGGAGAGGGTGGCCTAAGTCCCCCCTTAATCTTGGATCCTTGGTGATTCAAAATTCAACTCATGCTGCCTTGATGGGAAATAAAATTACTACTCTGGAGCTTGGGGAGGCTCCCAAGAGGATGCATGACCCAAAATACTTCTTGGCCAACCATTTTACATAGGAACACATGAAAAATGCATATACTCATCAAACCACTCCTGATGATTCTATTTATCAAGGTGTTGGTTCTTTCTCTGAAGTTTTAAATAGGACTTCTTCCTCAAAAGAGAAGAGCTTCATCTTCCAATCAAGAGCTCAAGACCAAAGTGTTGCAATACAGGAATCTAGAACTGTCACTTGAAGAAATAACTCATAAAGAGTTAGTGGAGAAGGAGGCTTATAAAGCACATGCCAACACTCCTTTGATGCTAAATTACCCAGCAGATGACAAAGGGAAATCTCTTGTTGAAGATATCCCGCACCCTAAACCTTTGGCTACTCTCAATGCTCTCATGAAATCAGCTGTTGAGATGAAAAAGAGCTTACCATTGATGGGTTTAGTGGTTGAAAATCAGACCATTGCTACAGCTACTCCAGTAAAGAAGCAAAAGGTTGAAGGTTCCACCCCAAAGGTTACTTTGATTCACATTGAAGAGAGTGATGTGGAATATGAGACACTCCCTTCCAAATTCTCATGCTCTATTTCCATTCCTGCCAGTCTACCTGAAGTTCTTTTAGTCACTCGGAATCCCTCTTATCTATTGGAAAATATAGTATTTGATGACTCTTTCCCTAAATTTCATTTCCCTGGAATCATCACTTCTACTGTTGTGGAATATTATACACCCATGGATAGTGTCTCTTCCACCTCATCATTTAATATTATAGTCCCCCCATCCACATCAATTGAACCACTTCTGGTCCCTATTGAAACTACACCTTCAGAAACTCAGACCATTGCTATAGCTACTCCAGTAAAGAAGCAAAAGGTTGAAGGTTCCGCACCAAAGGTTACTTTGCTTCACATTGAAAATAGTGATATGGAAGATGAGACACTCCCTTCCAACTTCTCATTCCCTATTTCCATTCCTGTCAGTCTACCTGAAGTTCTTTTAGTCACTCAGAATCCCTCTGATCTACTGGAAAATATAGTAGTTGATGACTCTTTTCCTAAATTATATTTACCTGGGATCATCACTTCTACTGTTGTGGCATCTTCTACACCCATGGAAATTTCAACCAGTGTCTCTTCCACCTCATCATTTAATATTATAGTCCCCCCATCCACATCAATTGAACCACTTTTGGTCCTCGTTGAAACTATACCTTCAGAGCTAGTTGTAATTCCAGTTTATGTTGCACCTCCTGAACTTATAACCTCAACCACCACATTCATCTCAGTGCCATCAGTATCCAATGATGCAACACCCTCCATCTCCACCCCTCAGATAACCATGTCTATACCAAATCCTGTTGTATCCCAATCTGTGAATCTGGTCACAACTTCGGAAGTGTCTACATCCACTATGGAAGCAACAACGAAATTTGGAGAAGGTGCAGTAGTTTCCTTGGGCGAATATTTATGGAGCAGATAAGAGAAAGCTATGGTAAAAAAGGGTCCTAAGAGATCTAGGGAAGGGACTGTATTGCAGGGAATTGTCCCTAATCAAGTTATATGGAAAATAACCTCTCTTGATGCTAAGCAGGAAGCTCTTGAGACAGCTGCGGCCATGGGAGATTTTGTAGGGGAAAACTATGATTCTTTTTCCTCACTTAATAAAGAGATTGAGGTAAAGGAGCAGGAATTGCAGAAACTCAAGCAAGGGAATATACAGATGGATGAGCAACATCAATCCCAATTGCATGGGTTGAAGGATAATTTTGAGGATCACCTCAAAACCTTGCAAGCAAAGAATGAAGCTCTCCAACAACAACTTCAAGAATCACAAGTGCTGAATATAAGCCATGTTGAGAAGATAGCAGTTTTTGAGCAGCAGTTAAAAGATTCACAGACCGTGGCTTCTACTTCTTCCTTCTCGAAATTTTCTAAGGAAGAATTCACTGAATTAGCTTTAAAAATTCAGGATGATCACAAGAAATTGCTCATTCGATTATTTGAAGGGTTAAGTGAAATTTAGGACACCTACAACTTTTTTGAACATCATTCCGATGTCCTTAATGATCACAATCAGAAAATAAACGATGCAAATAAAGCTTTTGAGGATGTGATTGAGTGGTAGAAGTCTATAAAATATAGACCTGGGGGTCTTCCTATCTTGGAAAAATTCAAGCTCAGGAGAATAAAGGTTTCTCTTGAATCTTGGGAGAATGCATGTGACACGGTGGAATCCACAATCCAAGAAGGTCAGAAGATTTGTAGTAAAAGATAGTTTGCATTTGACAGCTTGTTTCCACTGTTAAAATTTCCTATCTTAGATCAGATTGAGAAGTCTCTTCCACCCAAAATCATGATCGAACAGGACGAAGAAAAGCACTTAAAGGCGAAGGAATGCATAGAGCAAATGGATCAGGTTCACATTGTGCAGATTAAGGAGTTGATTGAGACACCTATAGCCTTAGAAATGAAAATCAATCTCTTCTTACATGAATGGGAACAACTGAAGAAATGGAAAATCGAGTCTCTTACTTGAAAAGCCCAGTTATCACTCGAGCATGCCCAGTATCAAGACATTGAAGATTTGTTGGATGTATTTTCCAAGTGGCAAACTTCCCTTAGAAAATCTTGAAAAAATATTTTGTGATCCCTATCTTTGTGGGATATTTTCCCCTTTGTGAATTTGTAATTATTATTTAAAGGGATTTAGATCTCATAGAGTGGGAGGGTTGGAACTAAGGAAACTAGTCGAGGGAAATACCTGGAGACCTGTTGTACTATGGAAGTTGTAATTTTTTGCAGTATTTAATACAATTCAGTCAGTTTCCTTTTCCTTTCTTTTGTTACATGTATTAAGTGTCTTTGATGCATTATGGTTCCTTATTTCAATCATGCTTTTAACTATCCTGTTTTATATTGTTTATCTGTAACACACATAGATCTCTGTGTTGATTTTTCACCATAAGAATTATGTGCAGGTTATGATCAATAAATGTTTTTGTTGGATCTATATCACTTAATGTTGAATAATTATGAAATAGTAATCCTTTTGATAATATTTATAAGTTAATTTGTAAATTGACATTTCAAATTGCAGAGCATTTGAATAATTTAAAACTTTCAATTCAAACAAATTGGTTTTTACTTTTTTCTGTTTTAGTTGGAGGTGGGAGATGTCAGATCCGATCTCTGTGTCCATTGATTAGTAATTATATTTCTTTGCACTTATAAATTTAATTGTTCTGGATCCAAATCACATATTTAGATCTAGTTTAGTTAAGTTAGATTAGGTAATTTTACTTGTTTTCTTTTCTGCTTTCATTTCCTTTCTTTGCAACCATTTTCGCATCTTCCTCATTAGGAAGAGAGATCCATAAGGATCACCCCCACATAGCCAGCAGAGGCCTAATATCCGTAAGAGTTAGCTACACCAAACAACTTATGGATAGGGTAGTCCTTGCGTAGGGTTATTCGAATCTTTTTAGGCTGGGCTTTCTCTTTTTGCATTGTAGCCTAGAACCCTGCTTATTTTACACCTAAAGCTGATAGATTATACCCTATCTCCTGGTTTAGGTAACCTTTCTCTTTGATGGAAGCCATGTTGTGCAGGCTAATGATGGATTTCCGAACTGTTCAGTCTTCAAAGCAGAGTGGGAACCCCTAGCCCATCATGTTCTTACCACATGAGAGTCTTTCAATTGGGCCCAGATTTTGTTAGTGGAATTGAAGGAAGCAATAGAGAAGTACCAGAAGACTCCTGCCTCAAGGAAGCCGACATTTTACCTCTTTGATTATGTTATGGATGTCTTATGTTCAACTTTTCCTTTCCCTTCCATGGGGTGGAAATGGACAAGGGATGCACCTCCTGTCCACATCTATTGTGCTGCATTGTGGGAGGATAACTTCACACCTCTCATTTATGACATCTGTGATCACTTCATGGATTCCATATATTAGAATATCTTCAAGGAAGATGCTCCTACTTATTCAACCCAAGCTAAGGCACTAATTTATACAATGGGAGATTGGTATGTGGGAGAATATTTCTCCTACATTAGGATTTGGGGCAGGAACACAACCCACTTATTGCCTAAGATTGTACCTGATAGAATGGTGCTGGAAGAGATATCTTTCCAAACAGTGATTGATGGTGTATTCCCCAAATTGACTGGAGCTAAAAGGAAAGGGTGGCCCAAGTTACCCCTTAACCTTGGATCTCTGGTGATTTAGAATTCAACTCATGTAGCCTTGCTTGGAAAAATAACTACCACTCTGAAGCTTGGAGAGGTTCCAAGGAGGATGCATGATCCAAAATCCTTTTTAGCTAATCATTTCACACATGAGCATATGAAGAGTGATTATGTTCATCAAACTGATCTTGATGATTCCATTTATCGGGGTGCCAATTCCTTCTCTGAAGTATTGAAAAGAACCTCTTCCCTAGAAGGTAAGAGATTTATCTTCCAATATCAACAAGAGCTTAAGGCTAAAGTATTGCAGTACAAGAAGCTTAAAATGTCAGTCAAGGAAAGAACTCAGAAAGAATTAGTAGAGAAAGAAGCACAGAAAGCACAAGTCAGAACTCCTTTGATGTTGACTTATCACACATATGGAAAAGGGAAAGCTCTTGTTGAGGATACTCAACAACCTAAATTACCCCTGGCTACTCTCAACGCTCTTATCAAATCAGTTGTTGAAATGAAGAAGAGCCTAGCATTGATGGATTCAGTGGTTGAAACACAAACAATAGCTTCAACCCCTCGAGTCAAGAAGCAAAAATTTGAAGGTTCAACACCAAAAGTTACTATGCTTCACATTGAAAACAATGATATAGAAGATGAGTTACTGCCCGCCGACTTCTCATGTCCAATTGATGTTCCTGTTACCCTACCAGCAGTTGCTTCAGTCGCTCAGGATTCTTTTGATCCACTGGAAAATATGGTAGTTGATGATTCCTTCCTTGACATTCATTTCCCAGAAGTCAGTACTCCTTTGATGCTGACTTATCACACAGATGACAAAGGGAAAGCTCTTGTTGAGGATAATCCACAACCTAAACCCCTGGCTACTCTCAATGCTCTTATCAAATCAGCTGCTGAAATGAAGAAGATCCTAGCATTGATGGGTTCAGTGGTTGAAACACAAACAGTAGCTTCAACCCCTCCAGTCAATAAGAAAAAAATTGAAGGTTCAACACCAAAAGTTACTATGCTTCACATTGAAGACAACGATATAGAATATGAGTTACTCCCTACCAACTTCTCATGTCCAATTCATGTTCCTATTAGCCTGCCAGCAGTTGCTTCAGTCGCTCAAGATTCTTCTGATCCACTGGAAATTTTGGTAGTTTATGATTCCTTCCCTGACATTCATTTCCCAGTAGTCACCATTGCTGCCATTGAAACATATTCTATACCCCTGGCCATCCCTAACAATGTCCTTTCTATCCCATCATCCGATGTTACAGTCCCTCCATCCACTACAACTGGTCAACCTGAGTGTAAAATCTTAGTCACAGTAGAACCTAGCTACTATGGATTCCTCACTAGTGAAAGATTGCAACACATTTACAGGAATAGGAACAATTCTGTAAAATGAAGAAAAAATGTACAATAACACATGAAATGGAGTAAAATGTCATATATTATTAACAATCCAATACTATGAAATAGATTGGTTCATCCTTATATACAAAATAGGAGGAAAATATCCACTTGGAGTGTCCATACTTAGCTAGCTTAGATTTACCCCAATCCCCCCTAGGTTAACCAAATGGTTTCTAAAATAACCCAAACAGGTTCAAAATGTGCATGTGAACACTGAGTAAGCATGGGGAACCAAGATGGAGCTCACACATGTGAAGGAGATGGTTGGGTGGAAGTTAGGTGGGCTAGGATAGGCTAAAACAACCAAAAATTGGATAAATGACCAGATTCAATGTATGGGAGCCTATGGTCAAAGTAGATTCCTTAAAACAGGGGATAAGGGTGCCTTAGGCATGCTGGGAATTAAATGCTTGGATAAGCATCCCTAACAGCTAGTTTGACCACCTCTTTGGCCCATACTT
This sequence comes from Larix kaempferi, assembly GCA_027924585.1. NCBI lineage: Eukaryota > Viridiplantae > Streptophyta > Pinopsida > Pinales > Pinaceae > Larix > Larix kaempferi. The sequence continues at coordinate 2,161,018 of BSBM01001018.1, forward strand.
TGGCCCAAACCATGTAATCTTGTTCACACTAGCCTATACAAGTTCTAACCACTTTATAATAACCAGTTTAGCACCAAATAATCATAATTTAATTAATGATTAAGGTACTAAGGTATAATATTTCTCTAACACCCCCCCATAAGCTAGACTTAGTGGAATATCAAAAATAAGGCCTTGGCAACTAAGGCTCAAGTCACCTTTTACAAAAAAATTATTTGTCCATGTAAAATGAGGAAAGAGGCAAAACCACATGGGGAAAATCCTCCCTCAATAATGGACATGATATAGAGATGATAAAATTTAGCAGGTCTTTTTCTTCACTTGAATGAGTCGAGTAAACAACTTCTTGGTGAAAGACTTGGTGAAGATGTTGTGGATGCCATGATCATCCATCAATGCATCAATGTTGTGTAGACAAGAAACATGTTGGGAGGCCCCTTGAAACTCATCATTTGATGATGGAGGAGCATCATAGGAATGCTTCTTGCTGCATACATACTCAGATTTGAATACATAATAAAAAATGGAAAAGATATCCTTGCAAAATCCTTCCCTAAAAGCATAAAAAATCTCAACAAAATCAGCATTTCGAGGAGCTTCCACATGGAAAATCAAACCATGAATCTTCCTTTTGAACTGATGTAGCACCTTCCCAAATATGTAATAGAGATCATGTGGCTCTGATATATCAGAATAGGAGCCATATGGAGCAGCAAAAAGTAGAGGTATAATGTCTCCATGATCGAATGGTTTTACAGTAAGAGAAGAGTGTGTAGCTAGATCACACTGACAGTGGAGCAAACTTCAAGGGTCTGGAGACTTGAGTTTTGAACCATAGGTGGTAAGATCAGGTCCAGGAATTTGTAACAGCAGCCCCATGATGGCCAATGACATGGCTGTCCAACCAATGAATGAAATGCAAGACATAAAGACAACATAGGCAAGTGACACAATTTTGGAAACAATGAAATTGTCAGATTTTCCAATGTGAGAGCTTGGGGGTTGCATGGTCTTTTGGAAATCCAGTGGTTGGGAAAATGGTTTGAGGTCTGTCATACTTTGTATATCAGCCTGCATATTACCTTCCATATCATAATGGAAAGGATCTGAATGAAGTTGGGAAGAGCTTTCAGAAGGCATGTCAAAAACTAGTGAAAAATGACTAGTATTGGGGGAAAGCTTCGGTGAACTGGATGGAGATTCTTTCAGGGAAGAGACTGAGTTTTCTGAATCTGATATATCAGAATGTAAATCAGAAACAGAGATATCAGAAAAATATTTGGCTCTTGCACCCAAATCATAGAGCTTTTTACCTTTGCATGTGGCATGGAGACAATGTTCTTGCTCCACAAAGACATTGGCTTCTTCTTTTCTTGCAAAATCTGGAACATCAATGTTATGTTCTTCAAGTAACTTAATCAAGATGTTCAGCTGCCTTTTGTAACAATATTTTTCATAATGAGAACCTCTGCAATAACCACACTTGGGCCTTTCTTTCTTGCTCTTCATCTTCTTGACTTTCTAATCTTCATCACTAGAACTTGAGCTTTCTTCATTTGACTGCTTCTTCTCCTTCATCTTCTTCTCTTGGGGTTTCAAGATGGGTTTTTGTTTGCCTCTTTGTTTCAGATCTCCAGCAGCAAGCACTTGGTCTTTTTGCTTAATGGAACCCATTAATACCAACTTGTCTTTCTCTTGAGTTAGCATAACCATGAAATAAGCCAAAGATGGCATTTTCCAATTTCTAACTGTGAGCTTTGTGGAGTTGAATGTAGAAACAAAAACTGAGTACTCAGGACCCAATTTTGAAAGAATGGACAAGATCAATTGTTCTTCCTTCTTATCGATGCCACACTGTTTGATTTGCAAGACCAAGCTTTTGAACTTGGTGAAGAAATCTTGGATGGATTTAAAATTGCTTGGACTCAGTGAGATCAACTCATTCTCAAGTTTATGCCCTCTCATCTCATCAGTCTTCCCAAATAGAGACTCAAGCTTGAGCCAAACTTCATTGGGTGTAGCTAGACTTTCCACATGAAACAGGAGGTCTCTCGAAATACTGAGACAAAGGAGGCCGAATGCCTCATCCATTATGTTAAAAAAAATTGATTTCTCCACAGCAGAGTTGGGTTCAATCTCTGTGCCCATTTTGATCCTGAAAAGACCCTTGGATCTCAACAAAATCACCATTTCAGCCTTCCAATCGAAATAGTTGAAAGGAGTGAGCAAATTTGGATGAGATTGCTCCATCTTCTTCTACTGCTTGCGCACTGGGTGACAATGGTGCTCTTGAAAACCTGCAAAAAACTCTCAATCACTCAGGAGGGATCTACACTAACAGATTCGAACCCTGTTTGATAGTGGGTGCATTCGGGAGAGCATCACACCTGAGAAGAGCCACTAGATTTCTCCAATGGACTCAATGCAATGGCCTCAGGAATTATGTGGTTTCTCCACTGCTTCTGGAAAGCCACTAAAACAGTCTTGCTGGTTCGAATAATAGCTCCAAGAGCTCTGACACCATGTAAAATCTTAGTCACAGCAGAACCTAGCTACTATGGATTCCTCACTAGTGAAAGATTGCAACACATTTACAAGAATATGCACAATTCTGTAAAATGAAGAACAAATGTACAATAACACATGAAATGGAGTAAAATGTCATATCTTATTAATAGTCTAATACTATGAAATAGATTGGTTCATCCTTATATACAAAATAGGAGAAAAATATCCACTTGGAGTGTCCACACTTAGCTAGCTTAGATTTACCCCAATCCCCCCTAGGTTAACCAAATGGTTTCCAAAATAACCCAAACAGGTTCAAACTGTGCATGTGAACACTGAGTAAGCATGGGGAACCAAGATGGAGCTTTGATCCGGATCTTGGGGGCTGAGACCGTCTCAGCCCCCAAGATCCGGATCAAGCTCACACATGTGAAGGAGATGGTTGGGTGGAAGTTAGGTGGGCTATGATAGGCTAAAACAACCAAAAATGGGATAAATGACCAGATTCAATGTATGGGAGCCTATGGTCAAAGCAGATTCCTTAAAATAGGGGATAAGGGTGCCTTAGGCATGCTTGGCATTAAATGCTTGGATAAGCATGCCTAACAGCTAGTTTGACCACCTCTTTGGCCCATACTTTGGCCCAAACCATGTAATCTTGTTCACACTAGCCTATACAAGTTCTAACCACTTTATAATAACCATTTTCACACCTAGGAGGCCTTATTAACAAGTTTAACACCAAATAATCATAATTTAATTAATGATTAAGGTACTAAGGTATAATATTGCTCTAACACTGCTGAACCTATTGAAACGGCACCTTCACAGCCAATTGAAATTCAAGTCTCTACTTCACCTAAAGAGCCAACTGTAATTCCAACTTATGTTGCACCTACAGAGCCCGACACCTCATCCACCACCTCCATTTATACACCTCCAACCTCCAGTGCTGCAATGACTTCCATTCCCATTCCCCAGATAATGATTCCAATTCCAACACCTGTGGTATCCCAACTTGCTCCTTTGGTCACCATCCTAGAAGTGTCAGCACCCATTGTGGAAGAAATATCAGACTTTGGAGAAGATGCAGTGGTCTCTCTGGGAGAGTATTTTTGGAGCAGATAAGAAAAGAATGTCGTGAAAAAAGGTTCTAAGAGAGCCCAAGAAGGGACTCTAGTGCAGGGCACTGTCCCAAATCAGGTCATATGGAGGAGGACTTCCACTGATGTAAAATAGGAAGCTATTGAGATCACTGCAACTATGGGGGCCTTTGTAGGGAAAATTATGATTTTGTCACCTCACTGAATAAAGAAATTCAAGTGAAGGAGCAAGAACTACAAAAACTCATGCAGGAGCATATTCAAATGAATGAGCAGCATCAATCCCAACTGCAGGGGTTGAAAGATGATTATGAGAATCAGCTCAAAAACATGCAAGCACATAATGAATTTCTCCAACAACAACTCCAAGAAGCACAAGGGTTGAGTGTGAACTATGCAGAAAAAATTACATCCCTTGAGCAACAACTGAAGGTTTCATAGTACCTTTCTGCTACTTCTTCTTTCTCAACATTTTCTAAGGAAGAATTTAAGGAGCTTCCGTTAAATATTCAAGATGATCATAATAAATTGTTGATCGAGTTATTTGAATGGTTAAATGAGATTCGGGATACCTACAATTCTTTTGAACATCATTCTGATATCCTCTATGCTCAAAATCAGAGAAGGAATGATGCAACCAAATATTTTGAGGATGTGATTGAATGGAAGAAATATATATAATGCAAACCTAAAGATATACCTATCTTGGATAGATTCAAGCTCAAGAGGATTAAAGTTTCTTTGGAATCTTGGGAAATGCATGTGAGATGGTGGATTCCACAATTCAAGAAGGATAGAAGGTCTGTAGTAAAAGATGGTATGCATCTGACAGCCTGTTAGGTTTGTTGGAATTCCCCACCATGAATCTGATTGAGAATTCTCTTGCACCCAAAATTATGATTGGACAGATTGAAGAGAAGTATTTGAAGTCCAAGGAGCGTATTGAGCAGCTGGATCAGATCCACATAACAGAGATTAAAGAATTGATTGAATCACCTATAGATTCAGAGATGAAGGTTAATATTTTCTTACGTGAATGGGAAAAGGTGAATAAGTGGGAGATCTAGTCTTTTACTTGCAAAGCACAGTTAGGACTCAAGCATGCCCAATATCAAGATGTTGAATATTTGTTGGATGTATTTGCCGAGTGGCAATTTGCCCTTGGAAAATCTTAAAAAAATATTTTGTAATCCCTACTTTTGTGGGAGATTTGCCCCTTTGTGATCTTTTGTAATTATTATTTAAGGGGACTTAGATCTCATAGGCAGGGAGGAAAAATGACCAAAGGGGAGAACTCAAGATGCTCTGTGTTTTGAGGAGTTGTAATTTTTTTCAATCTTAATGAAATTCAGTCAGTTTCTCTTGACCTTTATTTTGTCATATTTGTGAAATTTCTTGGATAAGTTCTGGTTTCCCATTTAAATCATTGGATTAATTTGTTTCATGTTGTATGCTCATTAAATACTTTGATCTGTGTGTTTGGTTTCTCATCACCTGGTTCATGCGTAAGTTATGTCTTAAATAAATTTCTTTATTTAATTCATATCATTATCATCTTTATTTTTATGCTAATTTGGTAATTCGCATATCATTGACAGAATAGTCTTATCGTTTAATTCTTTAAATAAAATAACTCAGTTTTCATTGTCTTGTTTTATTTGAAGCTGGTAATGTTAGATCTAATTCATATATTTATTAATTGGTATAACATTTATCAAATACCTTAGATGTGATTGTTGTGCTATTTCCAATCACATTTCCTAGGTTTAGCATAACTTAAGTAGATTAGTCTTAAAATTAACATCATTTACATAAATATTCTAGATCTTCCCAATAGGAAGAGAGATAAAATATCCCAGATCTGATTGTTCTAAAACTATAATCACATTTCCCAGGTTTAAATTAGCTTAAGCAGATCAATTTAGAATTAACTTTTATTCACACCTTTGCTATAAAGTTGTTAGATCTTCCTTAACAGGAAGATCAATTTAGAATTAACTTTTATTCACACCTTTTCTATAAAGATGTAAGCCTAGCCTTCGTAGGTTGAATATTTTTACAATTTCCTTATAGTTGTGAAATGTAGTAAGATCCCAAGCTCTGTAAAAGGTGAAAGATTGAAGTAAATTCCATCTCTGTGTAATGCAACGAAGTTTCCCTTTTACTCCATGAAGGAAATGCCCGTCGAGTGAAGTCCTTGGCGAAGTAAAATTTCGTGACAAGACATAATGTCACGAACTTCTATATAATTGTACAATTACTCCAGCAAAATCTATAGGTCGTTACAATTACTCCAACAAAATCTAAGGCATGATGATATTGTTTTCTTCACACACGTGATAAAATCCATCATTCACCATTAGCACCATCAGGATAACCACCATTTCAGAATTTCATCGTATAAACCAAAGCCATGTCAACATACAATCCTTTCTCAAGGCATCGATTGGAGTGATACATGTACAACTACACCAACAAAATCTACAGTCGGTACGGATGATATCTATGACCACCATCCTGCCATACTGTGATAATTATCGTTCCCCATCCGTAACATCCAATTCAATTCACCAATTCACTAGCCACTCACTATATAAATGCTAAACCATACCCCATATCGCAGCAAAATGAAATCTTTGGGAATTCATGGCACTCTTCTTTACCACCTATGTTCCATTTCCTTTGTTGTTTTATCAGAAATACTTGAGTCTTATGGTCGCTCCCCAGTTCTCTTCGTGATATATGAGCATTTTGACATCAGTTCCCTAACAAATCCTCACCACACCATGATATATGGGAATTTCGAGCACTGTCAAAGCCCCAAGACCAAGATTTGTATCTAATGTGACTCAGTAGATTCCAGGTGAAGCAAAAATCAAGTCTCTGTATATGTAGGAGAAGATCCTGTGTATATGTAGGATAAGAGTTTGTGTTTGTGAGCTCAAGCTCGTAGTCATGAAATGTATTAAGAGCCAAAGTTGTGTAAAAGATGAAAGATCGAAGTAAATTCCATCTTTGTGTAATGCGGCGAAGTTGCCCTGTTTTTACCTGGAATAACTTCTACTGATTTTTATGTCTTTGTAAGAAGTATTTTAATATAAAGCATGTCTTTTGTGTATGAAGTATGCAAATTTTTTGTGCTTGAAAAGAGAAAATAACAAACCTTTTTCTATGTCGCGATTGGACAGAAAGGTTCCTTAAATAATAGAAAGAGTGATGTTGTATCGAAAATAATTGGTTAGTTGGTGTCTGAATGTACAGTACCTCCACATCCAACTTTATTTCTCCTACGTCTCCTGCGGTAACTTCCTGGCCTCAATCTATAATGTTTTCAAATATTTTTGTTGTGTTCTTGGCCCCTAATCCCATTAATCCCTTTTAATATTATTTTTTTAAAATCATTTTGCTCTCTTCTTGGTCTCGAATCCCATTAATCCTTTATTTATAATGTATCATTTATTTTTTCTATGTTCTTGGATACGTTACCAGAAACGTGACGGAGGAGTGCGGTTTTTTGGAAAAACGGAGTAGAAATGGGGACGGAATCAAAACGACCGTTCCCGTTTCTAGAATGAAGAAACCATTTTTAAGGAAACAAATCATTTTTTCAATTCGAGTTATTAATTGTTGGTGGGTAGCGAGTCAATCATCAAGTAAATGAAAAAATTATTTTTGAAGATGAAATGTTGTGTAAGGAAGTTGGCTTACTGTCGTGGGACGCCTAACGCCTGCATTGATACGAGATACCTTCCACCCACTGCCTACATTGAAACTATAAGTTCAAACTCTCCGTGTTTTCTAGTTTCTAGCCTTGTTTTCCCTGAGGACTGAGGTACTCTGTTTTATCCAGTTTGGAGCTCTGTTTTCCCTGAGGACCGAGGTTTGCTTTAGCTGAGGTGGAACCGATAAGAGTGTTGGGCGGCTAGAGCAGTAAGATTGGTTTGAAGAATCAACTACTAGTTTTTCAATTGCTAGGTATTTATATTATTCAAACCATAAATCTAAATTTGTAACAAAGCATGCTTATTTAGCCTCCGGGCTCAAAATCCATATCTTCCATGGTTGTAAAAAATCAATCCAATGACAGTTTCAAATTCACAGTAATTTAAAGTCTCTGGACATTTTAGATTCACCTTATCCTTAATCAAATCATCTCCTTTGCAAGAGTAAGAAAAGACTAAACTTTTATTGGACCTTCGACTTGTAGACATAGAAGAAGCATACTCATCCCATGCAAGCGCAAAAATAATCAGTCATTATTCCTCAAACATGTAAGCTTTGCATATAATTGTTCCATCATTCCATGTATAATTTAAAAAACAAGCAACACATGCATGCCTTCCCAGACACACCATAATGCTAATTAAAATTCAAGCAAGATACTGTGTTGGAAAAGGAATTAACAATAACGAAAATGCAGATAGTGATGCCATTAGTTGGAATGATTCTGACTGCGATAATTGTAAGCTAATACAGGTAAAAGTAAAACCTATGAATAGGTTTTTATTTGGTTAGAAATGACTTAAAATCACAAAGTGAATTATGGGGCGAACTAAGAAGGATTATCGATTGCCAAAGCTGCAATGGGAATTACAATGTTACCTAAAGTGAGGAAGGTAGTTTTCCATGATTGGGTTCAATATCAGATGTTCAAAATGGACAAAATCATTCTCTATTAAGACTTTAATACTAAGGAATCTAGCTGTTAGTTTCAGTTATAAATCAGCAGCAATACAAATGAAGTATTGAGTTGTATATTATCAATTCTGGAATAATCAAAGCCACCCATTACTTGAACCTACTTTCTCTTTACTATTTAAGAAAACTAAAAATACAAAAGCTGTTTCAAGTCATAGTACTAGAAGGGTAATTTATTATTGTCAATTGAAGTGTAATTTTTTTAATTAAAGCCCTTCACGCTAGAAGGGTGGTATGAATATATAACCTTCAACCTGAAATTAAGTTCAGCCTTTCAAATTTTATCCCTGATACCTATTCCAAAAATTTATATAAGTTAAATCCATATGTTTATACTGAAATGGTAGCATTAATATCCTTCATATTTGTTTATAGAATCTTTAGACTAATTTTAAAAATCAAATACGCCACGTGGCACAATCTGAGCGTTCCACGTGTCACCCTGGGAAACTAGATATCGACATTTTAACAACAAAATTTATAGAAGTTTTGCTACAAAGAGTTTGCTGGCAAGTCAAAATTTTGTCCAAGAAAGAGAGGTCGCTCTTTCGTCAGGTTGTTCTATTTCGGGGTGTTGGAAGTAGATGCTGAGGAGAAAGAGCATCCACTCCTTCCTCCAGGGATGATTTTTTAGGAGTGGCGAAAGTAGATATCAGCACTCTAAACAAAAATTTGATACGAACATTGCTTCGCACATTTTGCTGGAAAGTGGAAATATCCACAGAGAAAGAGCGACCGCTCTTTCTCCAAGTTCTATTTTTACAATTTCCTCATAAAAGAAGGGGCGGACGACCCTTCTTCTTCCCAATATTATTTTCTTTATAGTTCAAGACTGCACGAAGGGTCGGTCGATCCTTCTTTTGTTCTCCATTATGGATATCGTTCAATTGATAGATAAAGGTTTTCACAATTATCTACTAAACGAAGGGGCGTTCGATCCTTCTTGTCGAAAAATGGAAGTCGGGACAAAAAAATTGTATATGTTATAACTTAGCTGATGTTCGGTCCCTACAATTTACTGCGGAAGTCGAAAGTCGGGAATTGTTGGCTTGGAATTCGTAGATCAAATAGTTTTACATTTATCTCGTAAATGAAGGGTCGACCGAACCTTCTTTTGCTCAGTATTCTTCCGGTGTTCACCATTTTAGATATATATGAATTGATGTCTTAGCCTTCGTAGGTTGAATATTTTTACAATTCCCTCATAAATGAAGGGGCGGCCGACCCTTCTTCTGCCCAGTATTCTATTCATAATAGTTCTAAAATGAAAGAAGGGTCGGTCGATCCTTCTTTCTTTCGCCATTCTGGATATAGGTGAATTGCTGGATATAGATGTTCACAATTATCCACTAAATGAAGGGGCAGCCGATCCTTCTCGTCGGAAAATGGAAGTCAAGACAAACATTTTTATATGTTAGAACTTAGATGATGTTCGGGTCCCTACTATTTATAGCGGAAGTCGGAAGTTGGGAATTGTTGACATAGCCTTCATAGATTAAATATTTTTAAATTTATCTCGTAAATGAAGGGTTGGCCGACCCTTTTTGTGCTCAGTATTCTTCCTGTGTTCACCATTTTGGATATACATGAATTGACGGCCTAACATTCGTAGGTTGAATATTTTTTAAAATTCCCTCATAAATGAACGGGCGGGAGACGCTTCTTCTGCCCAGTATTTTTTTCGTAAACTTTCTAGACTGCAAGAAGGGTCGGTCGATCCTTCTTGTGTTCTCCATTCCAGATATATATAAATGCAGGATATAGGTGTTCACAATTATCCACTAAATTAAGGGGCGGTCGATCCTTCCATTCGAAAAATTTGAAGTCTGGTCTGATATTTTTTTATACATTATAAATTAGGTTATATATGGATTCCTGCTATTTACAGCGGAAGTCAGAAGGTGGGAATTGTTGGCCTAGCCATCGTAGATAAATATTTTTACATTTATCTCGTAAATGAAGGGTTGTCCGACCCTTCTTGTGCTCAATATTCTTACACTCTTCACCATCTTGGATATACATGAATTGCGCCCTAGTCCTCGTAGGTTGAATATGTTTTCAATTCCCTCATAAATGAAGGGGCAGCTGACCCTTCAACTTCCCAGTATTCTTTTCATAATAGTTTTAGACTGCAATAAGGGTCAGTCAATCCTTCTTGTACTCAGTAATCTTCCAGTGTTCACCATTTCTGATATACATGAATTGACGACCCAACCTTCATAGGTTGAATAGTTTTACAATTCCCTCATAAATCAAGGGGAATCTGACCCTTCTTTTTCCCAGTGTTCTTTTCATAATAGTTCTAACTTGCAGGAAGGGTCAGTTGATCCTTTTTGTGTTCGCAATCCGCAATGCGGAAGTCAGAAAGTCAGAACCCCAACGCGCGACTTTGAGAAAATTTAAGTCTTCGTAATCTGCAATCCGCAATGCGAAAGTCGGAAGTCCAAAATTCCAAACTATGGAAAGTATCACTTCCCAATCCGCAATGCGGAACTCAAAAATCTGGAACACCAATTTTCCTAACACCGGGAAATATCACTTCCACAATCCGCAATTCGGAACTCGGAAATGCGGAACGCCAATTTTCCTAACTTCGGAGAATATCACTTCCGCAATCCACAATGCGAAACTCGGAAACGCGGAACGCCAATTTTCCCAACTCTAGAAAATATCATTTCCGCAATCTGCAATGCGGAACTTGGAAATGCTCAAAGCCAATTTTCCCAACTACGGGAAATATCACTTCCGCAATCCACAATCCGCAATGCGGGTTCGGAAAGTCGGAAGCTCAATTGCATAACTTCTCAGGCTCGTAACTTTCTCATCCAAATTCCATTTTGGGAAAACTCGGTACCCTTGGCAAGATCTCGACGAGCACTATGCAATTGTTTGATCCTATGCCACTCCTGAGAACTCTAATTTTTTTATTCTCTCAATCAAAATGCTTCCCAACTTCATCAATACCTCTTTTAAATATTCTGATTATTTTCCTGTAACCTCATAGTTTGGCCCAAGTAGCCCCAGTGTTGTGCGGTAATTTATGTCTCCCATATGTGGCCAATCAACAACGATCTAAAGGCCATGGACCATAAGAGCTTGGGATTCGAGTCCCGATAGGGAAGCAAGGTCATACCAACAACGGTTAATCCCACCCAATTTGGCAGCGATCACTCATTAAGGAACAACAGAGGCCCACTCGGTCGAACCAATTTGGAAACAAGAAATCATTCAGGGGAGACTGGACCCCGCACCTCTCATCTTCCATGATATAAGATTTAACAATTAAACTTCATTGTTTTTAAAATATTAAACATAAAAACTGCAATAATTGGTTCATGTTCCCTTCCTTGCATTAGGTCGACAGGAGGGGACATGACACAACCCTTCTAATTGACTTATTTGATAATATTATACTAGTGGAAAAATTATTCTTTGTTCAAAATAAATATGATTTTTAATGTGCCCCTGTTATTTTATATTTCATAAATCGCTTCTGAACTGGATTTTGGTTCTGAACAATGTGTCATGTTATTTTATATTTTTGATATCGTTTATGAAATGGATTTTGGTTCTCAACAATGTGTGGACCTGATTTTGAATGGATTGAAAGTTGTTGAAGGAATCTCTTTTCCAGAAAGAAAAATATTGCATAATATCAACATTCATGATGGATGTATCATTGTAAATGTTACCAAGACTTTAAATGCAATTCTTCCATTTCCCTATCCATAAGAAGGTGCAGATACATTGTTAGAGGTTGTTGGTGGTTATATTCAATGGCTTGTATCTGAGATCGTTAACCACATTGGGTCTACTCTTCACGAGAATGAGGTGAATGATATACCAGTTTCTACTTCATTGAGTGTAGAACGTATCATAACAACTGAGAATAAATATTCTTTTATTATGAGAAAATTTAAGTTGTTACATAAGTGTTCAGAAAGCAAGGATTGCATTTCCATAGGTTTTGTAACAAATGTGAGTGGGACTGATTTTGTTGGGGGAATATTTTTGGGTGACTTCTCCTTTGGTATTCTGGTGGATGAAGTGGTGTTTTCTTTTATGGCTTGTTGTCCAAGGTTGAGTAGTGGAGGTTTTGTTGTATGGCCGATTAAAAGAATCATAGATTTTAATATAGAAACATTGCTTTCTGTCGAAATCAATTTCAACAATAATCAATCTGAAACAACTTTGAAAGTATTAAGAGAAAATCACAATGTCAGGTTTTTGGGAGAGAAATTTAATTTGATACATCAATGTTCTTTAAAGCCACAGTATGTTGCTCGGGGAATAGTGTCAACTTTTTTTGAGGGAGGTATTGTACAATTCAAAACACTAGATGCTGGTGAGTTTGGTATTTCAGTTCATAAAGTCTTCTGCAATTGCAAGGATTGTGTTGTATTTGAAGGCTCTTTTATAAGATGTCCCGCAAACAATTTTCTTGACCTCGATGATGTTCCTTTGGATGTTATACTTAAAAAGAAAACAGACGAAGATATGGTCAACATTTGGAATATTTTTTAAGAATTTCCTTTACAGATGGTCCTTCCAAGTAATCCCCATTGTGAATATACAGATGTTAAAGGTATTGGAAGAATGCCATACAATTCCGTAAAGCGAAAGCTGGAACTAAAATTTCCGAAAGAAATTCAAGATCGGTACCTTACGGGCTTGGAATTGATCGAGGTGCATTCCTTTCAAAAATTGTGACTGAACATTGTTGCTCAAATATTTGTATGTCAAAAATTTCACTTCAATCGATAGTTGAATGTGTGAATAAATTTCATAGGATGAATGGAAATTTAAGAAGACAGTATATTATAAATTCTATGGGATCAAATGATCCTGTGGCCAAAGAAAGAGATGACAGAAAAACAAGCATGTTTACAATGAGATTAGACACAATAGATGTCTGTCAAAATGCATGGTATAAATGCCATGGGATAAAAATGAGCACTTTCTACAATTATAAAAGCATGTTCTTGAATGGTGTTGTGAGCATTGTGCATGGTAATAGTGGCTTGGAAAAATATAGGGCGAACACGGTTGCACTGGTAGCTACTATTAATAAAATTGTAGAAGAGAATTCAGAAAAATATCCACATCTTACACGATTAATCAGTGAAGATGGAACAAAGACAACCTTGAAATTATTTCCATATAATATGTCCCATGGTTTGCTGCGAAAAATGGCTAATGATGAAATCAAAAGTATCAGTTTGACTCCAGTATCACAATCCTCCTTCAACAAGGTGATGAGAGAATATTTTCGAGATGTTAAAATTTCTAAATCAAACTCCTTTGCAAGGTGTAATGAGTGCATTACAATACATGATAGGATTAAGGGGACCACTGATCCAGCTGAGGTGGAAAGGTTGCGAGGAATCAAGCAGCTCATAATAAATATATCGCAAGTTGTCGCTAATTATATTATTCTCACAGATTAGCTTCACAAAAAAATCCAAAGACTTTTCTGAGTATTGTTCATTTCATGACAAAATGGATAAGTCAAAGACTTCCATTCCAAGGATGGGCAAGAAGGAAAAAGCATTTAGTAATGTTATGAATCTTCCCATATCATTGACTAGAATGTTGACTCATGGGCACAAGACTGGGGGTTTTGACCATTTCAGCCTCTCATTTTTAGAGATGGGATTGAATTTCAATGTGACATCCCTGACTAAATGCTTGAAGTGTCTTGAAGAGCCAGTGGTTGGTAAATATGGTGATTTTCTCTACAAAGGAGGAACATCTAAGCACCAATTGCATGATGCTTTATTGCAATCAGAGTCATATGAAAAGTGTTTGATATACAGTTAAGATGTAATGCAAGATGATGTATTGTGTGTTGATGGTACTAATCAATGCATGACAAATAGAAAGAAACCACCCATATTGTTTTTTCAAATGGATAATTGTTTAGGTGATAACAAAAACCACTTTGTATTTGCATTTGTATCTCTTTTAATAGCAATGAGAGTGTTCAAGATAGTTGAAGTTGGATTCCTACCGGTCGGACACATCCATGAAGACATAGATGGAACTTATGGCAGGTTATCAGTAAAGCTAATACGCAAGGATATATTTTCACTCTCGAAAATTATGGATACGAATAGGACATGTGAAGATCAAAATTTCTACGTCCATTATCTAATTGATGAACTTTACAATTTTAAGAGTTTTGTGAAACTCCACCTTTTGGATGGAAATGCCAAGATCATTGGTATCAAAAAATGCCAGTTTTTTAAATTTCATCTCATAGATGACATTCCAGTCATGCAATGGAGGGCATCACTTCGGGATGAAGCTTGGTCGTCTCCTATTCATCTCTGACGGTCATTTCCAGATGGTAGTGCGGACTTGCCGGTGGGACAACCTAGGTTATTAAATCTGCAATAAAAAATAACTTCGGACATTGGCGAAAAAAAAGAAAAAGGAATAGAAACATATATTTCATTCTGGAATTGAGGGATTGAGAAGGGAGGTGAACAATTTTGGCGTCCCAAGTTCATTTATTGGGAGGTTGTATATACATATTTGGACAATCCCTTCAAGAGTGTTGATCAGTCATCAACTAACTTTTGGCCATTGACAAGCAATCATATTCATAGTAGTGAACATATAAGATCTGAACATGAAATTATGGATGCCTATTTGAAGGAAAATGTTCCCGCTTTGCAGTATTGCTATGTTGGACCAGTTTGCAACAAGCCTAGAGATTAATTCATTCTAAGAGTGGATGTTGTAAAGGGACAAATGGTCATTGTGAAATCACTAGATCCATATTGTGCAATCTGGTTGGGTAGGGTGATTGGTAATATTTATCAGGATTCAGATGCTAGTACTATTGGGTCTTACAAAGTAGAGGTGCAATGGTGGAATCCATCAGGAGCATCGAAGGATTTGAGGGTCTTGTACAAAAACTGCTTAGATAGAAAGAAACAATGGGTTGTTGGTGTAGAAGAAAATATGTTGATCGATGTAAATAGCATCATATGAGAATGGTCACCAAGGCAAGGATGGACAAGAGAAAAAATTAGAATAAACGAGAAGGGCCTTGCAGTAGTTAAGGCACAATGAGAACATATGGGGCATAGTGTTCAGAGTGGGATGGATGTTGCTTCGGATATCATTTAATGTGATCTTAGCCCAAAAAATTTATATTTTGTTGCAATCCTTCTAGTTTGTCTATCAACCTGGCTGGGTCTTTTCTGTGCCGATCGTTTTGATGTCAAACAATAAGGATTTATGTTCAGTCTCCAAGGCTGATAGTAGACATGGGGATTTATCTATATGGAATTTTTTGTCTCAGAATTTTAATGTGAAAAGAAGACGGATGTAATATTTTTTACCAATATATAATACAAAGTTTCTCTTTTTTTGCTTAAAAAATAAAAATAAACAATCCTTTCAATAAACAAGAAAACTAGTGGCACACAGGGATCAAATTTGAAGAGCTGAACTTAATTTCAGGTTGAAGGTTATATATTCATACCACCCTTCTAGCATGAATGGCTTTAATTAAAAAATATAATAACTAAAAACACTTTTCATTCTTTTTATGAGATTTCATTCTATTAAAAAAAACAAAAAGAAAGAATGTTTCTATTTAAAAAAAAACAAAAGGAAAGAATGTTTCTATTTAAAAAAAACAAAAAGAAAGAACGTTTCTATTTTAAAAAAACAAAAAGAAAGAGTGATTCTATTTTAAAAAAATAGAATAGTATTCGTATAATGCTACTATCTTACTTTTTTATATAGAATGGTATTATTACCTATTCCAAAAATTTATATAAGTTAAATCCATATGTTTATATTGAAATGGTACCATTAATATCCTTAATATTCATTTATATAATCTTTAAACTAATTTTAAAGATCAAATATGCCACGTGTCACCATGATACTAGATATCAACATTAACAAAAAACTGCAATTTTAAGGTTCATAAGTAGTTAAAAAACACATTATTCGAATAGAAAAACACACTTTTCAAAGCCAATATTGCCACTTATTTTTCACTTATACTAAAAGAAGGGGTGACCGATATTTCTTGTCGGAAAACGGAAGTCGGGACAAATATTTTTTATAAAGAGAGGTTACATTTAAACATAAACAGGCCGAAGCTCTCTGTATCTTCTGTGAAACCAGGCTCTCGGGCCTTACAAATAAAGAGAGATGTTGTATGACTGTTCTACCCATAGCCAAAAGCTCGAATTAGAGAATCTGTAACTTTCAACCGAAACATCCTGAAGATCAACCAAAAATTCCTAACAGAAAGACTATTAAACCCATAACTGAGCATACACGGACACACCATAGTGATATAAACCCCAAAAACATACCAACTACATAGGAGAAACAATCCCCGATCACTAAAGAGCACAACAACATTACAGTAAAATATAAGGAAAATCCGGGAAACGACCTTGAGGATTTTCTTCCGGTGCAGTCGTGGTAGCATCAGGAATACGGAGGCCCATGGGTTGCAGCAAGAATTCCATCTTCCGGTTCACCTCCCTGGTTTTGGTTTGAAGCGAGTTCTGCACCAGATCCTCTTTTTCCATACGGTCCGTAAGAGCATACCCCACCAAGTTTTTCATTACCCAGTAAAGGGAAACAGTTCACTTGTACAGGGTTAAATGGCCAGCAATGTTCCCTGGGTCCATGACCCAATTTTCTAGCTTCCAGCTTTCCTCTTGCAGGGTATCTTTACCAATATTTTTCCAGAGCTCCTACTCCACACCTTGGATTTCCTTCTGCACTTCAAACAATATGTCTAGTTCAAAAATCCTAGATTGCCTCCAAACTATCTTATGAGCAAGAGAAAATCGGCGACGACCATAGGTTATATTCTCCTCTTCCTCATGACGATGGTCATCCATAACGTTTGACAAAGTGAAGTTTACTTATCGAAGTAATTGTAAATAAGTAACTTTACACATTTACATTACTAGCATTATAGTAGCATTATACAAATATTATTTTATTTTTTAAAAATAGAATCATTATTTCTTTTTGTTTTTTTTAAATAGAAACATTCTTTCCTTTCGTTTTTTTTTTTAAATAGAAGCATTATTTCTTTTTGTTTTTTTAAATAGAATGAAAAATCTAAGGCATGATGAGATTATTTTCGAAGGAATTGGTCATAAATGGCGGTTATCCTAACGGTGGTAATGGTGAATGATGGCTTGTATCATGTGTGTGAAGAAAATAATCTCATCATGCCTTAGATTTTGCTTACATGTATCACTCCAATCGATTCCTTGAGAAAGGATTGTATGCTGACATGGCGATGGTTTATATGATGAAATTCTGAAATGGAAGTTATCCTGACGGTGCTAATGGTGAATGATGTCTTGTATCACGGGTGTGAAGAAACTAATCTCATCGTGCCTTAGATTTTTCTTACATGTATCACTCCAATCAATGCCTTGAGAAAGGATTGTATGCTGACATGGCAATGGTTTATACGATGAAATTCTGAAATGGCAGTTATCCCGATGGTGCTAATGGTAAATGATGACTTGTATCACGTGTGTGAAGAAAATAATATCATCATGCCTTAGATTTGATGGAGTAATTGTACCGACAGAAAGGTTCCTTAAATAATAGAAAGAGTGATCTTGTATCGGAAAGAATTGGTTAGTTGTATTAAAGTATTTGTTAATTTAATATACTTCACTTCATATAATGATCTCCGAATTGGTTCAGCCTATGGTTCGATGTTCATTATTAAGTTGGGTGGCATGAAATTTTTAGACCTCACTTTCTTTAAGTGTATGCATGGAAATATGTAATATATTACTAAGATCTAGTAATATTTTATTTAGCACTTTTTTTAATGAAACGTTGAGTTAATTTATTATTGTCATTTGAAGTGTAATTTTTTTAATTAAAGCCCTTCATGCTAGAAGGGTGGTATGAATATATAACCTTCAACCTGAAATTAAGTTCATCCCTTCAAATTTGATCCCTAAATTACCTATTCCAAAAATGTATATAAGTTAAATACATATGTTTATATTGAAATGGTACCATTAATATCCTTAATATTCGTTTATACAATCTTTAAACTAATTTTAAAAATCAAATATGCCACATGTCACAATATGAGCGTTCCACGTGTCACTCTGGGATACTAGATATCAACATTTTAACAACAAAATTTATAGAAGTTTTGCTTCAAAGACTTTGTTGGAAAGTCGAAATGTTGTCAGAGAAAGAGAGGTCTCTCTTTCGTCAGGTTCCATTTTGGGGTGTTGGAAGTAGATGCTAAGAAGAAAGAGCGTCTGCTCCTTCCTCCAGGGATGATTTTTAGGAGTAGGGAAAGTAGATATCGGTACTCTAAACACAAATTTCATTGGAACATTGCTTCACACAGTTTTCAGGCAAGTGGAAATATTATCAGAGAAAGAGAAACCGCTCTTTCTTCAAGGTGTTCTATTTTTACAATTCCTTGTAAATGAAGGGTCGACCGACCCTTCTTATTCCTAGTATTATTTTCATAATAGTTCGACACTGCAAGAAGGATCAGTCAATCCTTCTTGTGTTCTCCATTATGGATATAGCTGAATTGCTAGATAAAGGTTTTCACAATTAACTACGAAAAGAAGGGGCGACCGATCCTTCTTGTCGGAAAATAGAAGTTGGGACAAACAATTTTTATATGTTATAACTTAGCTGATGTCCGGGTCCCTACTATTTACAATGGAAGTATGAATTCGGGAATTTTCAGCATAGCCTTTGTAGATCAAATATTTTTACATTTCTCACGTAAATGAAAGATCGGCCAACCCTTCCTGTGCTCAGTATTCTTACATTGCTCACCATTTTGGATATTCATGAATTGACCTCTTAGCCTTCGTGGGTTGAATATGTTTACAATTCCCTCATAAATGAAGGGGTGGTTGACCCTTTTTCTTCCCGGTATTATATTCGTTTGATGCGAGCTTAGCCCAACAAATTTATATTTTGTTGCAATCCTTCTATTCTGTCTATCAACCTGGCTGGGCGAGCAAACGTCGAGCATATGGAATGTCCACGAGCATCTAGGCATTGGGGGAAAATTACTACTGCGATGCAGAATACACCGTTTACTGGTTACTACTGTGTAAGTAAGTTGTGCCTATATAGAATATACAGAGAATTCCTGCCTCATTTGGAAACTATTAAATTTATTTCTATAAAAAGATAGATATTCTTGATATTGTATCAAAAAAGAAACAAGAATTGATTGACTTGTTATTCAAACAATGACTGAATATTGTATACATTGAAGTTTTCACCTTAAAATCTTGAACATTTACAAATGAAAAAAAATTGCACTTTTCAAACAAAAAATTGCATTTTTTGATTTGAAATTCACACTTTTCAAATCAGAAATTGCATTTTTTGATTTGAAATTCACACTTTTCAAATGAAAATTTGCATTTTTTTTATTTCAATCAATATTTGCATTTTTTGATTTGAAATTCACACTTTTCAAATCAAAATTTGCATTTTTTGATTTGAAATACACACTTTTTGAATTGAAATTCATTGTTTTATAACAAAAAACTGCAATTTTAAGGTTCATAAGTAGCCAAAAAACACACTATTCGAATATAAAAACACACTTTTCAAAGCCAATATTGCCACTTTAAGAACCTGATTTTTCACTTTAGAATAGTTGATATTGACACTTTCAAAGTCTAAATTCACACTTTCTTAGTCCAAAATTTGCCTAATATATCCAAATTTAATGAAATTGGCGTTAAAACCTTTAACAACCAATTCAACCTTAAAATTGTTCATAGTACTATTATGACCCAAGGGGGGGCATATATAAAGGTTAAATGTATATGATATGACTCCAAGGGGGGAATATATGGAAGTAAATGTGGTACCGTTGGATGCATGTGTAGTGTTTGGAATCCCATAAATGTAAATGAGGTGTGTTATCTTCACAAGAAGATACAACCAATAACAATTGATTCAGGACAATAATTCATTCAGAATTAATGTGTACAAAAGTAAATCTAGATCCTCTTAAATCAATCAAATGTACAATTCATCCTATTGTCACTAAAGTCCACGTACAAGTGGCGTGGATTGAGTGTTGTTAGCATAACTCATACGTCGATTCTTTATAGGTTAACTGACGTTCATTCCACAATGCTTGGACATTACTTCCACATTTTTTGTTCAATTTGGTGTATACATGGCGTGGCTTAAGGGACCTTCAAGCTACATATTTCACATACGAGCGGCGTGGGTTGGGTGTTGGTAGCATAACTCAAATGTCGATTCTTTATAGGTTGACCGACATTCATTCCATGCTGCTTGGGTGTTAGTTACATGTTTTTTTGCTTGAGTTACATTCATGGTGTGGCTTAAGGGATGTTCAAGCTACGTAGTCTGCATACGATCGACGTGGGTTGAACATTGGTAGCATAACTCAAACGTTGATTATTTATATGTTAACCGGCGTTCATTCCATGATGCTTGTATGTTGCATCCACTTTTTTTTTCAAGGATTTTTTTAAATGAGGCTTATCAAATGTTTAGGCCACGCTTATTCCACATTTTAAATGTGGATTATTGGATGTTTAGGCCACGTTAGTTCCACATTTCCAATGTGACTTATCATACATTAATCCCACGTTGGACAGTGTTAGTTCCATGTTTCAAATGTGGCTTATTATAAATTTAGGTCATGTTGGATCAATGTTAGTTCCATGTTTCGATTGTGGCTAATCAGACGTTCAAGCCATGTTGTATCGATGTTAGTTCCATGTTTCCAACATGGATTATTATACATTTGGGACACGTTGAGATGTTAGTTCCATATTTGTAACATGGCTTATTGGATGTTTAGAACATGTTGAACCAACATTAGTTCCATGTCTACAACGTCGCTTAAGCGACGTTAGTTCCACACTTTTTTTTTCCAATAAGAATTAAAATCACATGTCAATTATAACACTTGTTTAGTGACGGGAACGTCACGTAAGTGATGATAGACGAAATACATTAAACCAACGTGAAAAGCTATGTTAGTTCGACACAGAAAAACATCAAACAAGTGTGGAATGAGATGTGAAATCCAGTAGTGTAGCCATAAAGTGCCATAAATGGTGAATTTTTTTATGAAGTATGGAAATATGTGTTGTACCACCAATATGCAAAGGGAAACCACTTGACCCATTGTGTTGGTTATCAGATGCAAAGAAATGCAGATACCCCTCTTGGCATTTATTCACGATCTCAATTTTCCCATCAGATTGAGGATGGTAATAGGAGATGTGAACCAACCAGTGAAAAATGAATCTCTATCACTTACAATATTCTTAGGGATTCCATGTAGATTTTGAATTGATTCCATGAATGTTGCAGCTACTGTACTTTCTTTAAATGGATGAGAAAGAGAGCAAAAATGGGCATATTTTGTAAGTCAATCCACTACTACCATGACGACTGTCTTTCCTTCTGAATTTCATAGACACATGAGAAAATATATTGAAACCTCTTCCTAACATTGAATTGGTATGGATAATGGTTGTAGAATACATGGTGTCTTGATTATCTCTCCTTTTTTGTTGGTTGCAAACCAAACATTCTGCCACAAAATTTTGAACATCATTTTTAAGACATTCCCTGAAAAAATACTTTTTGATCCCGTGGTACTTTTTCAAGAACCCTGAATGTTCTATTATAGGAGAAGTGTGCAATTCCAAAAGGAACTTCCATTTGAGTTGATAATATTTACATAAATATAGGCATCTTGGTACCATAGTGAATCATTCTTCCACACAAATTATCTAGTGAACTAGAGTTTTCTTATAATTGTTGAATTATCTTGCATGCCTTCTAATCTCATTTCCATTCTATCCTTTCTTCTTCTACCCAATCAGATTGAATAATGGAAATAGCACAAAGTAATCCCTTAATGCCATCTTCTTTTCTTCAAAGTGCATCTTCCATGACATTTTGTTTTCCTTTTTTGTAGTTGATTTTTCAAATTCTTAACCTAGCATCTTTGTAACCCATTTTTGTTTCTCTTCTAAAGATAATATTTTTTCCAAAAAGTACTTAAGCCTGTCATGATTTGTCGTGACCTATTGTTACCTTGAAGTGTCTTCCTATTAGGTAAGGCTTCCATTTTTTAATTGCATCTAATATGGCCAACATTTCCTTTTCATAAATTGGTTTTAGTAAGTTTTTTCCTTTAAGTTGGAAACTTTCAAAGGCAAGTGGCATTCCTTCTTGCATTAAAACTACACTAGTGCCATGCCTTGAGGCATCACATTCTATAGGAGCTCCTAATGAGTCTCTATATATTTATTTTGGAAAGATGTAAACATAGTTCTATCTATTGTTTTATTTATATTAACATTAGGCAATAAGAAAACTGTATATTGATTTCATTTTATTGTGTTATGCAGGAAAATAAAACATTTCACATTCGACAATAAGCAATTTAACTAAATTTTATTTTTTCCATAACTTAAACAAATTAAACACAGTGGTTGGATTAAAGTCTATAGTTAACCTTCTCTACATGCTCTGCATCGCCTACGGTTTCTTTTGACGGCCCCTACAGACCCTGAGTCGGGGGAATATTCCTCCTTCGACGCCTGCTTTCATTGTGCCATCTCTATAGCTGATGAGGTGGCCCCTAAATCTAGAAAAGAGCACGAATCTAGATTCATCAAGCTAGATGTCGCTCCAGAGGTAAAAATCTCTTCCATTTCTTCAAAGAACAAGATTGTGGCCTTGTCGGAAAAGGGATTGATTGGCCATTTCACAAGTATATGGCCATCCCAAAAATCCATAGAGAAATGGCTAAACAAGAATTGGAGGCCTCTAATAAAGGGGGGAGTAGTTCAAAATTTATGTGGAAAGGGATTCTTCATCTTCCTTTTCGAGCACAAGGAAGATAGGGACTTGATTTTTAGAAGTGGTATTTATTTCATGGGCCCGAGGGGAATGTACTTGAATCAGTGGAATGCTTCATTTGATCCTGAGAAGGATATCCCTTTAGTTGTTCCCGTATGGTTCAAACTCCCCCACCTTCCTCTGCAATGTTGGGGAGACAAATATCTCAAAGCCATCGACAAATATCTTGGTAAGTTCATCGAAAAGGAAAAACCAAAACCCCCTCTCTTTTCATGCGTCAGGATATGTGTTGAGGTCGACTTGTTGAGGTCAACTTGGAAAAGGGTCTACCAGAGGAAATAAACCTATCCATGGACATCTGAAATCACCTTCAGAAAGTGGACTATGAAAAAATCGCCTTCAAGTGTAAAGTTTTCCACGAATATGGGCACTTTGCAAAAAGCTTCCCCAAAAGGAAGGAGTAGGATGAGGAAGTAAATGGAGATGGGGATTGGAATACAATCTCAAAGAAGGGTAGAAAAATACAAAATCAACAACAACCTCCTTAGGCGCCGGTAGAACCTAACAAGAACAAATTTCAAGCATTAGAAGTCCCTAATGCATCCCCAGAAGAGGAATGGTAAATAAGGGAAGAAGCTCCGAAGGAGGCCCAAAAAGAACAACCTGTGATAATGGAAATAATGCAAGAGAATAACTATGTTGATCCCCTCCCAAAAAATTAAATAGTTGAGGTAAGGCATGAATAGGTAAGATCGAAAGCCTTAGGTTCAGTAACAAGGTCTAGATATAAAACCACCCAAGAAGAAACTTCAGAATACAAATAAGAGGAGAAATAACCACTGGGAAAAAATGGAAGAAATACAAACAAGTCTCATTGAGAAGAACAAGCAGAAAAAGAAAAGGTGGAAGGGAAACATTAGATCAACACATTAAGGTCCTTTCCTCGGTAAAGAAAACCTCTTTGGAAGGGGAGAATCAAAAGGTCAAGCTTTCTCCAACACAACTAAGAAATAATGTGAATAGTCTCCTGGAACTGTAGAGGGTTAGGAGGGAAAACCAAACTAGAAGCTATTAAGAGCATGGTCAAAAATGAAAAACTATTTTTCCTCTTGATCCAGGAGACTAAGATGAGTGAGGGGGACTGTATCGAAACCATTAAAAAGTATGGAAGAATGGAGAAGGTGCAATCGTTGGCTCTATGGGAAACTCTTGTGGCATTCTAATATGGGGGGATAAGAAAAGGTTCACCCTTTAAGCATATTGGAGAAACCCAAACTGGTTAATGGTGGAACTGGAAGATAGAAAGGAGAATGAGAAATTCAAAGTTCTCAATGTGTATGGCCCTACTATATATCACGTTTTGGAAATCCCTTGAGGATCTTAGAGGAAAATATCTGCACCATCGGTGCCTTTCTATAGGAGACTTCAATCCGACTATATCCTCTTCTGAGAGGCGAGGAGGGATGAAAATAAAATACCCCTTCAAGGAAAACTTGGAGGAGATGCATTCCTCCTGGTATATCACAGATATCAAACCAAAGAAAGGAAGCTTCACCTCGAGCAATAGAATAATCGGTCCAAGACATATTGCAACAAGGCTCGACAGATTTTTGGTAAGTATTTTCTTCCTACAAAAATCACTAATTCCGACCTCCAATATTCCTCCTCCTTCATTTATGATCACAAGCATATTCTTATTTCCTTCATGACCCATGAGAATTTGGGTCCCTTACCCTTCAAAATCCTCTCTACTTGGTCGAGAGAGGTGGATTTTTTCATAATTATTTCGAAATATTCGAGAGTCTATATCCAGGACACGCTAAGCTTCATTCGGGAATCTAAGTTGTGAGCCACTAAAATGGCCCTTAAGGATTGGGATAAATCCCAACAGGACAATAGGAAGGAAAATTTGTCCCTTCAAAAATAATTGAGCTCTCTACAAGAATCAATGGAGAATTGTGAGATAACAGAGGCCCTTCTGAACAAAGAACACGATCTGGATCTCCAAATTCAGAAGCTAGAGAGAAAGGAAGGGGAAGAATGGAGAGTCAAGTGTAGAAGCCTATGGATTAAAGAAGGGGATAAGAATACAAAATACTTCAACAACCAACGTAAGGAGAGAATAAGACGCAACACCATCCTTGATTCGGATAACAGTCAAGGAGAAAAACTCACTACACCCGTCCAAATCAAGGAAGAAGTGTTCAACCACCTTTGTAATCTGTATAAGGAGGACAATGACGAGGACGAGGATCTCTTCACCTATTTGTTGGAATACATCCCCCACTTTGTCACTGATTCAATGAATAAGGATCTTTTAAAGTGAATATTAGAAGAATAAATCAAGGCTGCAATTTGGTCTCTCCATCCCAACAAGGCTCCCAGGCCGGATGGCTTTCCCATAAGTTTTTACAAGAAGTATTGGGGCATTATAAAAACTGAACTATGCAAGATGATAGATTGTTCGATGGGAAGGCATAAGTTAGGGAGTGCCACAAAAAATTACTTCGTATCTTTAATACACAAAGAAAAGAGACCCACCTCCCTCAAAAGGTTCAGACTGATTTCTCTATGCAATGATTCTTATAAGATCATAACCAAAGTCATTGCATCCATGCTTAAAAAGATCCTTCCCAATTTAATTTTAGAGAATCAGGGCGGTTTTTTTCTCTAGAAGGAACATAACAAACAACATAATTATTGTACAAGAATCAATACACTCAATATTTCGGCGGAAGGAGAAAGGAATGGCCATCAAATTGGACTTGGCCAATGCTTTTGATAGGGTAAGGCACAATTTTTTGTTTAAATTTTTAAAGTTTTTTGAATTTTCGCCTCCATTCATTAACTGGATCAAGGCCTGCATCTTTGGGCCGTGGATTTACCCTCTACTAAATGGGATACCCACCAATTTATTTTAATCCTCAAGAGGCCTTCTCCAAGGGTGTCTGCTTTATTGCTTCCTGTATATCCTTTCTGCTGAAGCTTTAAGCAGAAATCTCAATCATCTATCCGACGAAGGCTCCCTCCTTGGTCTCTGTATTTTGTGGGGGGTCAAAGCCGCCAATCATGCCAAATTTTTTGATGATACAATCCTCTTGGGAAGAACCTCAATTGATATTTCCAAATAATTTTCTAAAACCTTTTCCCTCTTTCTCCAGGCCTCGGGTGGAGAAACCAACTCAGGCAAATGTTGTATCTATACCTAGAACTGTTCCCCCTACCTTAATTCATCCCTCTTTAGAATCTTGGGCTTCGTTGTGAATGGAAATTGGTCTTCTTTCAATTACCTTGACATCCCTGTCTCCCTCTCTTTCAAAAGAAAAGCTGAAGACTAGGAAGGTGTCATTAATAAGATCGAGAGAAAATTTCACTCTTGGGGTTTTAAATGGTTAAATTTAGCTAGAAAAACAATGCTGATAAAATCGGTGCTAAAATCCTTTCCCATCTACCTTTTCTCTTTCTTTTTTGCTCCATCTGGAATCATGAATGAGATAAGCAAAGAGATCAGAAAGTTCCTTTGGAAAGGAGGGTTAACAGGAGCTAATAAATTTCATTTGATCAAGTGGGAGACTGTGAGAAGGGAAAAGAGACAAGGAGGCATTGCCATTAGGGAACCAAGAATAATGAACATTGAAATGGGGGAAATTTTTTATGGAGACTGGTAATTGGAGGTAAGGAATGTTGGAAATATGTGATCATTAATAAATATATCAAAAGAAGCAGACTTCGGTACCTGGATAGTGAAATCTCGAGGAATGGTTCTAATATCTGGAACCTCTGCAAAGCAGCTTAAACCCTCATAAAAAATGAATCCTATTGGATTTCAGGTAGTGGAAGAAGAATCGATTTATGGGAGGATAATATTCTAAATCATTCCCCCCTTAAGTATAATGCTTCCCTCCAAGAGATCAGGGCAGGACTTCATGAGAAAGGCATTCATCGTCTCTATGACCTTTCTGTCTGGAATGAAAATGGAAATTGGAAGGACTAGAAGATCATGGAGGTTCTTGAGTACTTGTAAAACGGCTACACATAACTCCTCCATTGTCTGTGCAGATGTGCTCCATTGAACAGAAGGGAGAAGACTGCTAGAGGATGGGGCCTCAGGGGTCATTATCTCGTGAAGGAAGGCTATAGAAAACTCTTGAAAAATATTCCTGAGCCATTGTCAAACAATATTTAGAACCAGACTACCCCTCCAAACTAAAGTACTTTGCTTGGTTTCTCGCTCATCAAAATTTTTTACAGCCGAGAACTTGAAGAAAAGAGGGATAGCTGGTCCTTCTAGGTGCTACTTATTGTTGATGTATATGTAACTTCGGAATGTATTTTACCCATTTATATTGTATTCCTATAGATATGTTATTATTCCTCTATACGGAAGTGTTTGTATTCCTATAGAGATGTTATTATTCCTCTATACGGAAGGGTCGTCATTTATATTGTAAGTGTTGTAACTTATACTTGATGGGTTATTAGACCATCTTGATGGGGTCGGCCCTGTATGAGTCATGTGGGTAAATGGGTTATTAGACCACCAAGTGTGGGGTCGGCCTGGATTAATGTAACCATGGGTTATTAGACTAAGCTAGACAAGTCTGCCCCACTAGTTTATTGGGCAGGACGGGACAAGTATAAATAGAGATCGGGAGATCTCTATTTGATCACTCATTACTCACTTCTATCTCTCTCAGAAAGTGGCTCAATTGTGAGGAGGAGGATCATCTTCTAGGAGAAGACTATCTCTTGTACTTGGGTTGTATCATTGCTCTTTATATCTCTGAGGAAGTTGCGGGGTTTTTCACCTTCTTGGTTTTCCCCGGTGAAACTCTGTGTCTCTTGTATGCTTGCATTATTGTGTCCATGATTGATATGCTGTAGATATGTTGTACATGTTATTCTCTCAGTTAAGATCCTATATCAGATTGAATTAAATTCTAAAAAATTAACATGGTATCAGAGCTAGCCTGAAAGAAGGCATGGTATGGCATGTATGACACTTGTTGCACTTGCGATGCTAGGGCTTGATATAGCAAAAACCAGTCATCGTAGAACTTTCACTATAAATCCATTTCGGAAAGGTTTCAGGATCTGAAAATCTTACAGGTCAAAGATAAGATACCCATGTACCTTGTATCCGAAGCAAAACTTCTAATGCGTTGTACTTTGTGTTTTATGATCTGTACAATCTAGGGTTTCTGCCTCTTCCAGATCTCAGTCATAAATAGGTGACCTAGGAAAAAAGGTCACAACTTGGGCTAGGAAGCTTGAAATGAAATTTCATAAAATGTGACAGGTAGGGAATGGATTGTAGTTTCTCTGGTAAGGGTTTTAGAGGCCTAAGTTGAACCAATGACACGTGGCATGCTGTACAAGTTCAATCTCCTGTTTTATCCCATAAACAGGTCACGTTGCAACACTTAGTATAACTTTCTCTCAAAGAATCCAATTAAGGTCAGAACTATGGGGTTGGAAATATGACAGGTTGGGATACCACAATGTAGAATATTCAGACCCTGTGGATTCATAATTTTGGATTTACACCAGAAAAAATTAGGTGCATATTTCTGTCAAAAAAAATTGAATTTTGAGCACCTTCATTCATGGCTCCGGGAATTAGGGTTTCAGAGAAAGTTGGGATTTTTGTAATCAGAGACCACGGCTGAATGATACTCATCAAAATCAAAATTTAGAGACCAAGATCAAATTTTTTGGTTGGGAAGAAGGTCGGGCTTGATCAAACCCTAGTTCGAGACTTTGATCGGAAAAGTGGAAAATTAGGGCTTCTGCAAAAGTTGGAATTTTTGAAGTCTGTGACCACGACTGGAAGCTCCTCAGAAAAATAGAAGTTTAGAGATTTGGATTGAACCTTTTGGTTGGGAAAAAGGGTGGGCTTTATCAAACCCTAGTTCGGGATCCTGTCTAGAAGATCCAGAAGTTTCAAAAGCAATTTTGAGGGGTGAAACTTTGCAGTTTTCAAATTCTGAGTATACTGGCTTGATCATCTCATCAAGGCGTATCTTTCTATCCTTTCAGAAGTTTGAAATTAAAAGCTTGAATTTTTAGGGTTTCTC
Organism: Larix kaempferi; assembly: GCA_027924585.1. Classification (NCBI taxonomy): domain Eukaryota; kingdom Viridiplantae; phylum Streptophyta; class Pinopsida; order Pinales; family Pinaceae; genus Larix; species Larix kaempferi. The sequence goes on from BSBM01001018.1 coordinate 2,190,284, forward strand.
TGACAAACCCTAATCCAGCTCCAAATCCAGTTCCTGCAAATCAAGTGGATTGGATTAATCCTAGAAGAGAATGGATTGGTCACCTACATAAGTGAAGAAGTTCCTGTTTTAGAGGGAGATGAGGCTAAGGCCTTACATAAGAAGATTACAAGCAATCTCGATAGGTATGACTTACAGGTATGTTTCAAAATCTGTTCATGATTAAGTTTACGATATGATTTTTGACTTGTCATATCACCTTAATAAAATTATGAATGCATGATAGAAGATAATCATTGATTAGGGTTTTGACACTTATGATTGTACTAATGCATTATGGTGTTGTATGAGGTTGATGTTGTCCACTAACATGAAAGGTACATCAAGAAAGACAAATCATGTTCTAGTTCAAGAACATATGACCATGGAGACATGAAGACAAAGATTCATCCATTATCATGGATCACATAGAAGATCTACTTACGAGGTATGTATAACTTGGTTCTATAATGGTTAACTTATGAGATATGCAGGTTACTAGCACAAGTCATTGAAGAACAAGAAGACATCATGTGTGCATGTTAGACATAGCTAGCTAACATGCTAATCCAGGTATGTTTTCCTATATCAAGTTAAAATCCTACCTTGTGTTAGGATATCTTATATAAGTATACTTGGCATGATTGATTATGATTATTCATGAAGTTATAGGTTTGAGTAATCATGGGTTTAGGCATATTATGTTTCTTACTTTAATTGATGATATGACTAACCAGAAGAGTCCTATATAAACCTTGAATACTAATGTTTATTATCTGTGTTTAAAATGATCATTACTATACATGTTTAAGACTATTGTGTTTTTTATAGTATTGAGATTATACTAATAAATGTATGATTATGTATGAGATCTCGAGGATATCACAATAATGATACTTGTAAGCATGCATAGTGATTGAGGATGGATATAAGTTCAAGGACAGGTAATCCAGGAAGCAAAGATCAAGAGGGAGCACACTCCAATAGTTTTTGCAAGGATGCAGATATTCAGAGGGAGTCGACCACTTCTCACAATCCACATCAGAATGGAGTTGCAGAAAGGAAGCAAAGACTGAGAGGGAGTCAACCCAACAAAGAAACAAAGATAAGTATTTGAATTATCATTTCTTGCATATTTGATTGTTTAAATAATACTGTTCAATGATGTATATATTGATGTTCCTAGAATTAGGTTGTGTATTTTGGCATATTAGAATAATTGCATTAATGAACAGCATACTACTAATATGCATGTAATGGGTAAGTGGACTATGGAATTGTAAAACATTGCATTGCTACTTATCTAGAATGAAACATCTTTGCTGACATGTTGGGAGTAGTGCAAACTCTTAACAATGTTCTGGTAGAGATTGGAAGGCATCTAGAAAGTTACAGGATATGGATGAATGTTGTATTGAAGCATTGGCTAAAATAATTGCATGACTGTATGACATATTTCTTTATGTGTAAGAATTTGTTTTGAAAACTATGAGATGTTTCCAATCATGCAATTTAACTTGTTTTGTAGGAAATATCGTATACCATCACCTACAAAATAAGGACTACAACATTTGTTCCAGCAACAAAACTATCTATTGAAGATATTGAATATATTGAAGTTCCCAGGATCTGGGATGAAGTAATGGAAGAATGCCATGATCCATCGATCATGAAGAATGATGGTTGGGATGTGGTCCCAGACCAGAAGGGAAGTCTGTCGTGACTTCCAAGTGGATCTATAAGATCAAGCATGCTGTAGATGGTAGCATGGAGAAATACAAAGCGAGGTTGTAGCTCATGGCTTCTCCCAGAAAGAGGGATTGATTATGAAGAGACTTTTGCTCCTGTGGCCAGATACACTTCCATTAGATCAGTACTTGCTCTGGCTGCAGTGATGAAATGGAAGATACACCAGATGGATGTCAAGACAGCTTTTTTGAATGGTGTAGTCAAGGAGGAAGTGTATGTGGAGCAGCCACTTGGTTTTGAGACACATGACAAGAAGTCATATATGTGCAGAACTTGGTATGGTAGGATAGATGGCTTCCTATCTAGTTTGGGCTTTACCAAGAGTAAAGCGGATTCCAACCTTTACTACAAGGTTGAGGAAGGAAATCTAGTGATACTACTATTGTATGTGGATGACCTATTTGTAACAGGTGAGGATAGATTGATTGCCGACACAAAGAGGAAGCTTGTTTTCGAGTTCGAGATGAAGGACTTGGGTATGATGCACTACTTTCTTGGTATGGAGGTGTGGCAGAGTATAGATGGAATGTTCCTTGGACAAGGGAAGTATGCAGTAGAGATCCTGAAGAGGTTCGGGACGATGGACTGCAATGCCATGGCCACACCTATGGCATCGAACCTGAAGCTTCTGTGTGATGCTTCATCTGATCCAGTTGATGTCACGATGTATCGTTAGATGATTGGGTCCTCTATGTACCTGACGAACATAAGACCAGATATTTGCTTTGCGGTGAACACATTGAGCCAGTTCCTAATGGATCTGATAGATGTTCACCTGGTTGCTGTAACGCATATTTTGAGGTACCTGAAGGGTACGATTGATTATGGGCTCAAGTATGATGCAAATCAAAAGTTTAATCTGCAGGTTTATGCTGATTCAGATTTGGCAGGCAGTGCTGCAGATAGGAAGAGCAATTCTGGGTGTTGCTTCAGTATGGGATCAAGTGTGATCTCTTGTTTTAGCAGGAAGCAGTCCTGCGTAGCACTGAGTATAGCCGAAGCAGAGTATGTTGCAGCCTGTTCGGCCAGTTGTGAGGCAGTATGGCTCTGGAAGCTACTGTCTGAGTTATTTGATCTCCCGTTGGAGGCTACTAGCATCTTTTGTGACAACCAGAGTTGTGTGAAGCTGTCTAAGAATCCGGTGTTCCACGACAAGTCGAAGCACATCAAGATCAAATATCACTATATCATGGATATGGTGCAGAGAGGAGCAGTGAAGCTCCTGTATGTTGCAACGGATGAGCAAGTTGCAGATGTGTTGATGAAACCACTAGCCAAAGTGAAGTTTGAGTACTTCAGAGGGAGGCTTGGTGTTCTTCAGATTGACGACACTTCAAGGAAGAAGTGATGGAGACATTTGCTGGAGCCATTCCAAGCATGGTGAGAGGAGAATCCTTCCCATGGCTGTGGACGTAAGCGTTGGATGATGAGCATCAGGATGATGCTCTAGTTACTGCTCTGTATATGCATCATGTTGGATGCTGGTTATGATCAGTTGGATCATGTATATGTATATGCATCATGTTGGATGTTGGTTATTATCAGTTGGATCATGTATATGTATATGCATCATGTTGGATGCTTGGACCATGTATATGTATATGTATCAAGTGGATACGTTGTATGATCAGGTAGATCATGTATGTTGATATATATCAGATGGATACATTATATGATCAGGTGGATCATGTATCTGTGTATGTATCAAGTGGCTACATTGTATGATCAGGTGGATCATGTATGATGATATGTATCAGGTAGATACTTGGTATGCATCAGGTGGATGCATTATATGATCAGGATGATCATGGATGACGAGCTTCAGGATGTTGCTCCAGATGACATGCATCAGGACGATGCAGTGATGATGATCAGGTTGATCATGTGATTATGTACATCAGGATGATGTATGGTGAGTATCAGGTTGATACTCTATGGCCATGGACAGGTTGTGCATATAATCCAGCCCTGGGAGGTTTGCAGATAGTCTTTCTAGGTTTTTCCTATGGCATGTAATGTGGCCCTGGGATATCTGGAAAACGCTCTTTCGAGGTTTTGCTTTGGGAGGACATATAATCCGACCCTAGGATATTTGCAGATAATCTTTCAAGGTCTTTCCTATGGCATGTAATCTGGTCCTGGGATATCTGGAAGATGCTCTTTCAAGGTTTTGTCCTATGGCATATAATCCATCCCTGGGAGATCCGATAGGTTGAGCTGTGTGCTCATAATCAGTCCTGGGATGCTCTTTCGAGGTTTTTCCATGACCACATGTAATACGCCCTAGAGATCTGGACAAGATGAAAAAGGCCTCAGATGCTCTTTAGAGTTCTTGCTAGTCAAGACACTCTTTAAAGGTTTTGTGGTAGGGGTCACATGTAATAAGTCCTAGAGATCTGGACAGGATGAAAAAGGCCTCAGATGTTCTTTAGAGATCTTGCTTTTCAAGACACTCGTTTAAGGTTTTGTGACAGTCACATATAATACAGCCCTGGGAGATCCGACAGGTAGAGCCGTGTGCTCGTAACAGCCTGGATGCTCTTGCGAGGTTTTGTGACGCACGTAATAAGTCCTGAGGATTCCACAGTATGACCACTGATGATGAAGACCTGCAGGTGGTGGGCCTACATCCAGTATGAAAAAGGACTGGCTCTGTAGAACTTCCTATGACGAGTAGATCGGAGATTGATTGAGATAGCAGCAGCAGTGACAATGACGATGATTCGAGGACAATGATTCGCTGATGATGATCCAGAGAAGAAGACTTGTGCTAGCAGATCTGTGTCGAGAAATACCTTCCTAGTTAAGAGGGAGTGTTGATGTATATGTAACTTCATAATGTATTTTACCCATGTATATTGTATTCCTATAGAGATGTTATTATTCCTCTATACGGAAGTGTTTGTATTCATATAGAGATGTTATTATTCCTCTATACGGAAGTGTCATCATTTATATTGTAAGTATCGTAACTTATACTTGATGGGTTATTAGACCACCTTGATGGGGTCAGCCCTGTATGAGTCATGTGGGTAAATGGGTTATTAGACCACAAAGTGTGGGGTCATCCCGGATTAATGTAACCATGGGTTATTAGGCTAAGCTAGACAAGTCGGCCCCACTGGTTTATTGGGCAGGAAAGGACAAGTATAAATAGAGATCGGGAGATCTCTATTTGATCACTCATTACTCACTTCTATCTCTCTCAGAAAGTGGCGCACTTGTGAGGAGGATCATCTGCTAGGAGAAGACTATCTCTTGTACTTTGGTTGTATCATTTCTCTTTCTATCTCTGAGGAAGTTGCGGGGTTTTTCACCTTCTTGGTTTTCCCCAGTGAAACTCTGTGTCTCTTGTGTGCTTGCATTATTGTCTCCATGATTGATATGCTGTAGATATGCTGTACATGTTATTCTCTCAGTTAAGATCCTATATCAGATTGAAGTAAATTTTGAAAAATTAACACTTATGTAAAAAGGAAGAAGAGACGATTCGATATTTGTTCACTAAATGTGAGTTCACTCGGAAGGTCTGGGAAGATTTAGTTAAAGAGCTATCTATCAATTTGTGTCTCCCCAACAATGTGAGTGGATTTTTTTAAGGCTGGGGTCACTACTATCGCCACCCCCACTGCAACTAAGAAATCCATTATGAACCTTTGGAATGCCCTTCCTACATACATCAATTAGCAGATTTGGTTATCACAGAATAAGGAAATCTTCGAAGGGAAGCAGATCGATCCTGATACAACTGCCAGAAAGGCAAGGATGCAAATGAAGGAATTCCTCATAGCACAAGGATGGATTGTTCAGAATGCTTCCACTCTCTCGCATCCAGAAAACACTTGGGCTCATCTCTTCATTGAGGCAGGCTCCCTTCAGTCCAAATTTTCTAGGCCTTGCTCGTGGGCCTTAGATTTCTTAACCTTTGACTTCCAGAAGTGGAGAAACACTTAGAACGATTCAGCTATATTCTTCAATGGAGCTTCCATAGGTCATCCAGGGGAGGCAGGTGTGGGGGGATTCATATTCGATTCCATAGGAAATATAATCTTCTCTTATGCTTGGGGCCATGGGAAAAAAACAAACAATTAGGCTGAATGGGAATCCTTAATGCTTGGGATCAAAACTATGGCCAAGTTAGGATTCGGTTCCTATCAGGTCTTCGGCGACTCTAATATTGTCATTCAGAATATGTACCAAATCCAAGATGGGAAATATCATGGCTTGAGCAGGGTTCATAAAGTAATTCTTGCCTTCATCTCAGAAATTGAAAGGATTCAATACTTTCACATCAAACGACACAATAATACCGAAGCAGACGCTATGGAAAACAAAGGTTCTAGGTTGTGACAAGGTGAATTAATTGAAAACAACACCTTTTCCTTGTTTAAATGGTTATATTTCTAAAAATTGTTTTGGATCCCCCCTCCTTTTCTACCCATTCGAAAATAAGTGGCAGGATTAAACTTCTTCAAGGCTCCGACGAGGGCACGTTAATTCTCGTTATAAGTGTGACAACTGGTAAGTGGAGGTCGATTTCCATAATGAAGTTATTAAAGTCCATCCCCTTTAAGATCCTCAAGGAATGTTTCACTCACGCCAATATTTTATTGGAATGGAAAGGAAAATTATGGGCCATAACTCCTCACCCACCTCTTTCAGACAGGCTCGTTAATATGGCGCACTCTTGGGTCATTTCTCATATCCCAGAGAGCAGCTTTTTGTGCCTGGAGTTGAGAATTTGTGAGGGAAGCGGGCGAATAATGTAGAGGAGCTCTACAAACATGAATAAGGACACAGAGAAAGTTCTGAGCAAGGTCCAATATATTAAAAAATATTATGTCAGACACCAGGAAGATGGTGCATTGCACATACGAGGTTGCTTGAGCATATCTGGAGGAAGGAAAGCGTACAACCAAGGACTTGATTTATTTGGATACCCGTGTTGAGTATTTAGAGACCCATGCCCGGGTGCATATTGGTTAGTTGGAGGATTCCAATACCACCATAATAGATATGGGAAAATCCCTCAAGGAACGACAAGAAGTTCTTATGTACGCCCTCTCTAGTATGAACTTCCAAATACAGGAGGTCTCCATGCATAGGAACGATTGGAATGAGGACCGCTTCTGCAAGCTTAAAGAGATTTTGAATGAGGTTCAGAAGGGCATGGAAATCCTAGAGGAAAAACAGTGGATAGGGAAATGACCAGTAGGACCAACGGCTATGGAATAAGATGCAGCTCCACAGTAGGAAGTAGCAAAGGCTCATCCCCATGAATTAATCATTTCTCTTTGTTTCCTCTTGTTTGCAGCAAATCCTATGTTTTTTTGCTAATATACATGTAAACAATTTGTTTGAATTTATACTGTTAAAGGAAGAAATGTAAGACTGCTAAGAAAACATGAAGCCATAACCATGATTATAGTGCTCTTTTTCACCTATATGGTTAATTCCCAATATTTTGTAATGACCCTCTTTTTTGGATGGCCTGATTCTCCTTGTAATCTTTGTTTATACTTATAAATATATTTCTCATTTCTTTAAAAAAAAAATTAAACAAATTAACAAGAAAAACACATGTTCTCCCATTCAGAAGTCCTCAAGTCTTGAAATTGTTAACAACCTGATAGCAGTAGCCCAAACAGGTTTAACCTCTGAGCCTACCGGGAACAATCTATCTAACTCCCCGACCCAAATAAATATGAGAGTTTTTCTGGCCCTCGTACCCAAAAATATTAGACAAAATAGTAGCACTCTCTTCCCGGTTCTTTCCCCAAGTTCTTTTTCACATGAAAAGAAATTACCAAAATGTTTGTTTTTCCAACATTTTCCCCCCAACCCCCAACAATCGATGTTTCCTCCTCTTATTTCCATCCTCCACCAACTCTCCCTTACACAACTTCCTATAAGAATTTAATTCCCCCATCTTCCCCCACATGGCTCTCCATTAATAAAGGTCCATTAATAACAATCAAATATACTACCTGAACTTATCAACTCAAGTCATGAAGCAATATCTCTTGAGGAAATATAAATAAACAAATAAATCAAACAAGTGAACTAATTGCTCAAACCTTAAATGTCTCATTTTCAAATCATTTATTATTCGCAATAATTTAATCAACATTATTAAAAACATATAATCAATCATCCATATAAGCTTTATTAACATATATTATAATCAATAAGCATACTAGCACATGTGTGTGAGGGGTGGGATGTTATGAACATAAATAACAATAATTATATATAATATAATATCAATAATAAATAATAAATAATAAATAATGATAATTATTAAAAGGTCACAACCATTTATGAAGAGTCTCTAAGATGCCATTCAATGATTATATATAAGGAAATTTTTATATTCGTAATCATCTTATTCATATTACTCATCATACATTTATTTTATCCCTTATGGATTATTTTTCCTATTCTTTTGGATAGCTCATGTGTAAGCGAGGTTAGTTCACAACATTGGTATCAAAACCCTTTTTCTTAGGCACTTATGTTAATTTGTGGCCTTTGCCCATTACTTCTCAGAGCTTCTTTGAATAGTGGCTTTTGGCCATCAATTCCAGAGCTTATTTGAAATCAAGGTCTTTCACCACATTTAGGCTTCTGGCCATTTTCAAAATCAACCCATCTCCCTCATCACTCCACGCTGCTTCATTTTGTGTTGCTCCGTGCACTACACTTAATAGGATACACACCACGGACTCCACACTATTCCTTGCCTCCATTTCCCCCTCCCCTCATCGCTCCAACACTCCAAACTTCCACTCCTATGATCTACGCTCCACACTTCACCCCTCACCCAATCCTCACACCCCAGCGCACGCGTGCACCCTCTCTCCTACGTGTCCTTATCTCTTATGATATACGGTCCCATCTTCCTACAATATTCACCCCCAAACTCTATGTCTCCCCACCTCTCCCGACATGTGCATTCCACCGCCAAAAGATCCACCCCACGCAGTCCACATCCCCACAAACTTGTACCTCTCTTCACTCTTTTCACTCCATGACACCGCCCTCACACACCCTCTCCACTCCATTTTGAATCCTCATCACCCTCATCACCACCCTTCCTCCACTCTCATATCTTATAGCACCACACTCCTCTCCACTCTCCACAAGTTGGGCATGATTTCCTCCTCCCCACTCCACTCTATTCCCCCTCCACTCTACTACACTTCCACGCAAACCACCAAGTCGTTCCACCTCTTCCAACTCTCGCGGCCTGGCCTTCCTTCACCCCTACATAGCCTCCCCTGCACACTTGCTTGTGCTCTACTCTACGCTTTCCTCATACATCGCCCCAAATCCCCACTCGTTGCTTAGTAGCCACCCCCATACGAATTCTCATCCATGCTACTCTCGCTCCTTGTCTCTTCCATAATCACCCTTTCCAACACACCCTTCACTCTGCCCATGCCCATGACCTGAACGATCATGCCTTACAACACCCCTCCCATCCGTGTGCACCAACACCAGTCCACACACCTCTGCTCTAGTTACACAAGTTCCATCCCAATAGTCCACTGCCCCAACATGCCATCCCTCACACATACCACTAGCGCACCCTATCAACTCCTCCATCACACCTTAGCTAGGGTTTACAACCCTAATCCTTAGCCAATTCATTTTTTTTATAATAATAATATTATTAAAAATAATTATTATTATTATAATTTTTTTCTCAAAACCCTAATTTCACTCATCTCAAAAAAAAAATTATAATATATTATTATTATATTAATTTCCTAAAAGAATATATTTGCTTTAATACCTTGTCCTCACACTTTGAAGCCTTAATATTATTATTATTATTAAAAATTTTAATAATAGTAATAACAATTATTATTATTTAATAATTGTTATTGTTACAATATATATATATATATATATATATATACACACACACACACACACACACACACACAAAGGGGGTCAAAATAGAAGAGACTGGTTTTACTAAGGAGAAATTTTTTTTTTCCAAGGTTCCATCGAAAGTGCCTATTGCGATGCTAAAATTTAATGGCATATTTTATGAAAGTCCTATCGTCATCACTATTTGTCCAACTAATAAAGATTTTTTTTATTAATGTTGATGTTGCTAATCAACTACAAGTTCCAAAATCAATTATAGAGAAGAATGAGTGGAATGAAGAGCAAATAAATGAATTACACTTACAGATCGGTAATTATAATCTTGCATCGGAATTCATTGTTGTAGCTATAGACGACAATATTATTGACATAATGATGGGTTCTAACTGGTTGGAAACACAAGGTACATTCATCTTCAATGCAAAAAACAAACTCATGACCTTATTCAATGAGAATAAGAAAATAACAATACATGACTCATCAGTGAGAGTCCCCTCGTCATAAAATACAGATGAAGAATCACCATATGAAAGCTATGAAGATTTAGAAGAGGAAGTAAAGCGTTTAAACAAACTCTTCATGGAAAAAGATAAGGAAATTGTGCAAATCCAAAATAAATTAGAATGCCAATATAATTATACAGGCATCAACAACAAATTAAAGAGCTACAACAACATAATGGCAACATTAAAAATGCTTACAAATTAGAGATTGCAAAGATCAATAAAACTATTTCGAACAATAATGATGAGATCTTCCGGTTGAGAAATCATAATAAAATTCTAGTTACAAAAATCAAGAAGTTAAAGAATATTCGGAAGTCAAAACATGTTAATGAATATATCGAGGAGAAATTATTAGAAAAGGAAGAAGATATTTGCTACCTTAAAAATCATAATCAATACTTGATGGAACATATAATTAAGAAGTTAAATGATGACGAGAAGTTGCAAGAAGAAACATTCAATATGCTTAAGAATGATAAAAGGTTGTTGAAAAACAAGTTAGAGCAAATACAGAAGGAGGCATCAAATCCCCTAGGGAATAAAATCCAAGTTGTATAAAAAGGAACAATATATATTCAATCCACATCATAGCTCAAACATATGCCAATCTAGTTGAAGAACAAACATATAGGGATGTTGGAGTACAAATGAGAGGAAATCCAAGCGTACACACTAATAGAAGTTCATCAAGTCACCAAACAACATCAAGGCGAGAAGAAAATCATATATTGAAATTAAACCAAGAAGACACAACAAGCATGATAAGGGAAAATAACATTATAAGAACTCCTTATCGATATCCAAATCATAAAATCAGATATCTTAAACAATCAGAGTATCAATATTTCGTAGTACGGGAACAAACAATGAAAAAGATTGATACTAACACAGATAAATCTCATGATAACAGTTCATTGTGGAAGTGCAACCTTCCGCAAAGAATTGAATTAGGATGGATCGATCCTTTTGCGTTTTGAAATTTTTGTTAAACACTCAGAGGTTCATATTGTCTCGTATCATCAACGACAACAGAACATAGAATGATGCGACGACATTACAAGCAAAAAGTAAAGACGTAAAACTTTTTCATCAATATGCTGTGAGGACAAATCATTTCTAAAGATGAAGGAAATGTTATGAACATAAATAACAATAAATATATATAATATAATATCAATAATAAATAATTATTATTGTTAAAAGGTCGCAACTCTTTATGAAGAGTCACTAAGATTCCCTTTAATGATTATATATATGGGCCATTTTATATTTGTAATTGTCTTATTCATATTACTCATTATGTACATTTATTTTTATCCATTATGGATTATTTCTCCTATTCTTTTGGATAGCTCATGTGTGATCTGGGTTGGTTCAGAACATGGACATGTTGATAGCATGCACATTCTCATACCTATGCTAAAATAATCCAAACTATGCAAAGTATTTATTACCCTAATTTGATGTACACCAGCATAGATCCATCTTAAACCCGTATCTATCAAGCACCGAGAGGGATCCAATTTCTTGAGGTGTATTTCTTTTTTAAAATTTAAACTCAAGAATTTTGATCTCTCTTGATTGATAGATCTGGGTTTAAGTTTTAAGTTTTTATTTTATAAACGAACATCTATTTTTTAATTACTTTTCATAATATTTTATTTTATGAACCAACATGGATTTTTTAAAAATATTTTCCATAATTTTTTTATTTTATGAGCCGACAGCGAACCAACACTTTTGCCACGTTGTAATGTTACTACCATTATATCTGTTATATCACGTTACAGGATCTCTCCCATACTGGGATGTAGAGCACCTCGTTTCACTTGGTGCAATCAAAGTTATGTGCTAAATATAATTGGAATCACAGTGTGGAGCATTACATACACCCCTCCTTCATGAAACATGTACCAAAGTTATCTAGAGTCAAAAGGAAATACATGAACCATTGTGAATTAAAAATAGTCATGCCATAATTACATTATTCATTCAACATTGCTAAATAAGGAAGACAAAACAAGTAGTAACAAAACATTTATTTATTCATTTATATAACAATCATTAAGTACCAAGAAGAAGAAGAACATTACTTCTCAATTATGGCTCATAACCCACCTATATTCCCCATCCTCCCTAACCTACTTTCACTCCCATCTTATCCTTCATCTATTGGAATATACTATGGCGTCAGGTATACTGACCTAACCACCTATAAAACCCAAAGGCGGAAGCATCGAGTACATCAACCTAACTTACCCAATAGGAAATTGGAAGTCATCATCCCACGTCTAGGGGAGTGTGTACACCACATTCCTCCCACAAATACCGGTATGGAGGCTACATGGTGGGAAACTCCTCCACTCCTAATATATCCAAGGTTGCTCCTTGATAATGAGCCTTGTTGTACCACCATTATTTTTGAGAGTTTTGTCAACGAATAATTAGTTTGGGTAACTGCAATACCCTAAATTCCCCAGCATGAAACTGGGAGTCATCATCCCACGTCTAGGGGAGTGTGTCCACCACATCCCTCACACGAATCCAGTTCTGGAGGATACATGGTGGGAAACTCCTCCACCTATCCTAATATATCCAGGTTGATCCCTGATAATGAGTCCTACTGTACCTCCATTATGCCTAAGATTTTTGTCAATGAATAATTAGTTTGGGTAACTACATTTCCTGTTACACACAACACTTGCACACATGTCATAACATATACATACATATATATCCAATAATCCATTCACATCGAATGTTTCCAAACATATCATTTTATCACCGATGTCCATGACATTGAACCGGCCTCTCTCTCTCTCTCTCTCTCTCTCTCTCTCTCTCTCTCTCTCTCTCTCTCTCTCTCACACACTCTCTCTCTCTCTCTCTCTCACACACACACACACACTTGGATAGAACTAGCCCATGTACCTGCAAGTTAGCTTACGATCAATATTCAAGTATAATTATCATCATACATTTGTACCATCACCAACCTGTTACCATTGTTTTCAACATGACCATGCATGCTTGTTAATTGTAAAAATACACCAGCATAGATCCATCTTAAACCCATTACCTATCAAGCACCGAGAGGGATCCAATTTCTTGAGGTGTATTTCTTTTTTTAAATTTAAACTCAAGAAATTTGATATCTCTTGATTGATAGACCCCGGTTTAAGTTTTAAGTTTTTATTTTATAAACGAACATCGATTTTTTAAATACTTTTCATAATATTTTATTTTATGAGCCAACATGGATTTTTTTTAAATACTTTCATTAATTTTTTATTTTATGAGACAACATGAATTTATTAATGGTCGACATAATATAATTTATTACTTTTTACTATTAGATGTAATGCTACATCATACATGTAACGGAACATGTAATGGGACACATACACGTTACAACATCTCCCCCATACTGGGCTGTAAAGCACCTCGTTTCACTCGGTGCAATCATATTCTCATTTATAAATATAATTTAAGTTGGTATCCATGTAACAAAAGGGAACAAAAGGGAGAATATGACATAAACCATAATCACATGAAATAATAAAATTCTTGTGAGATTCCACATAACTATACTATGTACAAAATACTAGTTCCATCAATATAGTCAACTCTAATGCATAAGTGAAGATGCAAAAAATAAAGTTTAATTGTTCCAAATATAAAAATAGTCCAGGATAATCATGATGGATGGTTTTTGCATCCTCCCAGGTAGCAAATCCTATGCTATACTTTTCCCATTGGACCTTAAGTTGGTCCACAAGATGGTTCCTGAGCCATCGAACCCTACAGTGCTTCACTATGCATAATGGTTCAACCATTAAATTTACCTCGTCCAAGACCTGCAATTCCTTCCAGTTAATTTTGTGAGTCTCATCGGCCACATAATGTCGCAATACAGATAAATGAAATACATTATGATTTTTATGCAAGTGGGATAGCACTGCAAGATGATAGGCGACTAGTCCAATTCTCTATAGGATATCAAATGGCCCTATGAATCGCGGTGACAGTTTTGTTCCCTTTCCTAACTGAATGGCACTTTTATTTGGTCAGATAAAAATAAACACTCTATCCCCAACCTCGTAACTTCTATATGTTTTATGTGCATTAGCATAACTCTTTTGTCTATCTTGATCTTCTTTTTACCGTTTCCTAATCTGAATCACCTTATCTTCCTTCTCTTGAATCAAGTCAGGCCCAGCTATAACTTGATATTCTAACATATCCCAACTTAATGGTGTCATGCATGGCCTACCATACATATCTTGATACAGAGGCATCCCAATTGAGATATGGTAACTATTGTTGTATACAAACCCTACAAGAGGAAGATATTTTTTCCCAATGGGTTTGCTAGTCCATAACATACATTCTAAGCATATCTTCCAACGTTTGATTTACTCTCTTTGTCCTCCCATCTATCTCGAGGTGGTAAGTTGTACTCAAGTTTAATCGATTCCCCAAAGTCGACTGCAGACTGATCCAAAAATGGGATGTAAATCAAGAATCCCTATCAGAGATTTTTTTCTTAGGAAATCCATAGAAATGGATGGTCTCATTTGATGAACACTCGTGCCACATTAGAGACATCATAAGTATCTCAAAAGGGAATGAAATTAGCATTTTTGGTAAGCTTATCCACGACAACCAAAATAACATTGTATTTGTGGAGTGAGGGGTAAACCCACCACAAAATCCATGGATATGACCTCCCATTTAGACAAGAATGTCATGTGGTTGCAAAATCCTTGCTGGGTGGTGATGATCAACCTTCACTTGCTGGAACTCGAGGCATCTTACAATGAATTGAACCACATCGCGATTCATACCTTCCCAAAAGAAGAGTTTCCTCATTTTCGCATACATTTTAGTTACCCTCGAATGTTCATAGTAAATCGCTCTATGGGCCTCTTTGGGGATAGTGTTTCTAATATCCCCCTCGTCGGGGATATACCTCCTTCCTTGAAATCGCAATAATCCATCTTCCTCTACATGATACACTTCATACTTAGGTTATGTCGACCTCCCACTTTGTAGCACCGACATCACCTTTAGATACCAACTATCCCCCAAAAGTTGTTCTAACACCCTCTCTGTTAAATCAACTTTCAAGGGAACTAATGAGAAGATCATTGGCCTTCTACTTAGGGCATCGACCACTACATTATCCTTCCCTTTGATGTATGTTATACCAAAGTCATAGTTTCTCACCTATTTGATCCATTTCCTCTGCCTAACATTCAAATCCATTTATGTGAAAATGTATTGAAAGCTTTGATTATCACTCTTGAGTGTGAAGCTCCGCCCTATAAGGTAGTGCCTCCATAGCTTTAGATCCAACATAATTGCTACCAAATCTAAATCATGCATAGCATAAATCTCCTCATGAGATTTCAATTTACGAGATGCATAATCTATTACTCCACCTTCTTGCATCAGTATTGCACCCAATCCTTGTTTTCAAGCATACGTGCATATCGTGAAGTCCTTATCCATATCTGGCACACATAGGATTGGTGCATTAGTTAGCAGTATTTTCAGCTTCGCACAACCATCATCGCAATCCTTGTTCCATTCATACACGATTCCCTTGTGCTACAAGGTGGTAATGGGTTTCTCAATCTTGGAGAAACCTTCCATGAACCTTCGGTAATACCCAACTAACCCCATGAAGCTACACACTTCATGCACATTCTCCGGAACTAGGAAATCCTTGATGGCTTTCACTTTTTTGGGGTCTACCGAGATCCCTTCTCCTCAGTTGATATGCCCACATATTGAATCTCCTTCTGGAAGAAAGAGCATTTCGACAACTTACCATATAAATTATGCTCTCAGAAGCATGAAAAGAATAGCCTTAAGTGCTCCTCGTGCTCCTTTTTGTCCTTAGAATAGATGAGAATATCATCTAAGAATACCTACACAAAGTGATCTAAGTACTTCTGAAAAACACCATTCATGAGGCTCATGAATACAATTGGCGCATTGGTTAAACCAAAAAATACCACAACAAATTTGTAATGCACAAACTGAGTTCAAAAGTAGTTTTGGGAATGTCACCCTCTTTAATTCTTAGTTGGTGATACCCTGGTCTCAAATCAATCTTAGAGAAAACAGAAGCCCCTTTCATCTGATCAAAGAGGTCATTGATTGTAGGTATTGGGTACATATTATTTACCGTGTATTTATGCAAATCCTTGTAATATATGCACAACCACAGGGAACCATCCTTCTTTACGAATATAACCAGTGCACCCCAAGTGAAACACTAGGTTTAATTAGTCTTAGGTCCAATAGTTCTTTTAACTGCATCTGCAACTCACAAAGCTCTAGCGATGTCATCTTGTAAGGAGACTTAGATATTGGATTTACACTAGGTTTTAGTTCGATCATAAAATAAAGTTCCGTTCATGAAGTTATCCCTGGAAACTCTTTTGGAAACACATCCTTGAATTCTGGAAAAATCGGATACGAATCTAGAAAAGGTCCCTTCTCATTATTTACTGCCTCTACTACAAATAGCTAACATCCTCTCCTTAGACATTGCCTTGCTTTCATTGTGGAGATGAAATGAAGAGACACCTTCTTTTTAAAACCTTGGATTTAAATTGGCCTTCCTTCATCATCAATGCATAACACTCTCTATGCATAACAATCTAAGAAAGCTCGATGTGCTTCTAAGCAGTCCATGTCGATGATGAGTTTATATGTCCCCAAGGTGGTGACATATGCCCTCAACTTGGTAGTGCATACTCCTAAGTCAACCCAACACTCATTCACACTGGGCCCTACCGCTTAATTCTCCCCCGAAGCCATCTCAACCAGCTTAAAGTCATCATGATTGTAGACTACCAACCCACATCTATTTACTACATATGGTGAAATAAAACTATCTATTGCACTAGGATCAAATAAGATTTTAAGAATAACATTGTTTAATTTACCTGTGGATTCCACTACAATGGATTGTTGTTCTCCTTGGATATTATTAGTTGTTGCATGAGTCTAATGGTCACTTCCATAAATTCTCATTGGTGCCTTTCCTTCCCTATGCACGTTTCCTAACTGTGCCTCAAGGAAATCTCAATGGAAATGAGTACCCCCACACCCCCAACAAGAGACGTGAGGTGGGGCTTCCATAATCATTGGTAAAGCCCTTTGAAATGTGTTCCTTCCCTTGTAACCTCTAGCACCCCTGTTGAAGCTTCTTAGAGATTGCCTTGGACTCTCATAAGTCCCTGATGAATACTTAGACACTTCATTTAATGAAGTATTACCCCTTGGTGTGAACTCGTTTCCATAGGGAGGAGGTCTAGATTGTCCTCCCCTAAAATAGGGATGTGGGGCCTTCCCTGAAAATATCGACTGATGTGAGCTTGGAAACTTACTTCCCCATTTTGCATCTTGCATATCTTCTGCATATAGAGCATATTCGACTGTCATAGTGATTGTACTTGGTTTCCACATCCACATAGAAGCCTCGATCTTATGGTTCAGTCCATAAACAAAACACTCTACCTGGTGTTCGACTGGGTTCATATCAGGAACATACTTTATTAGCTCCATGAAGCTAGCTTTGTATTTCTCCACTGTCCCTCTCCCTTATACTAGAGTGTGAAATGCACCTACCTACTCCTTCTTGAAATAAGGTGGAAAATACTTCATGTGGAATCTTTCTTTGAACAACTCCCAAGAGATAATATGTGGAGTGAGGTGGAGCTGCTTCTCAAGGTCTAACCACTAGTTTAGGGAATCTCCTTTAAGCTGGAACATGGCCATCCTAGCCTTTGAACTGGAGGTATACTCATTCAATGCAAAGCATCAACTCATTCCTCTGAGCCATGCCTCAGCTCGTCCCCCCATATGACCCCCATAAAACTTAGGAATATTTATTTTTGCAATTCCCCATAAATATCTTGAAGGGGTTCCCCTAGGCCTCCTACCCTTTCTGGATTTTGATTTAAGGATGCCATGATGGTTTCCAAGGAGTGCATTAAGAGTGCCAAATCTGGTGCAAGGGTTGATGGTGGCGGTGGTGCTAATGGATGAGTTGTCCGACCCCGACTGCAACCTCTATTTCCTCGCATTCTAACCATAATTGATTCTAATTCGAGGCATAAATCGTCATTAATACAAGTTCTAGGTCTTAGTTAGGTTAAAATTCAAACACATACTCACACCTATGTGCCAAATGAAAGCTTCTATTTACACTTTCCTGTAAACAAACATTATTGATCCTGAGGCAAAAGATGCCTAAAAAGGTCAAGGATATAATGAGAATACACGATCCCACATTTGGCATCACCATATTGAATCGTGGGGTAAGGCACTATGCCTTAGGAGAATGCATGGTATTGTCTCATCCTTGTGGATTAGGTGTTCATGTAGTGCCACACCTATTGTCATAGTCATACTCGTTGCGATTCCCCGTATGAAACCTATGTATGATTATTTCAACAATATTAGTTGCAAGAATTATTATTTTTTAAATATATTGTGATAATCATTTAGTTCACCTCTAATAACCATTTATATCTAATCCATTTAAAACAATTTAATTGATAACCATAATTAGCATTAATTAATTATGATAACCCTATAAATTACCATTTAACTTATGCTTAATCTAAATTAGAATTTCATATTTATATGAATAAATATAGAATTAAATAATTATTTACTATACTATATTCTATCTCAATGTATCCATATTTTAAATTATTATATAATTACTTAAATCTTAACCCTGATTTATTCAAAGTCACAGTTTAATCCATTTAATCCTTTGATAAATTTTAATCAAGAATAATGAAATTTTGGGGAAAATTTTGCATGGAGTCCACATGGGCTTCCCTCCATCTCCCAGCTCATTTGTTTCACTAAAATAATACTTGCCATTATTTAGTCCCATTTTCAACCAAGACCCTTCCATTTTCACTGTAAAAAAAATCTTGTTAGGTAGTTCAACTTTGCAACTAATGGTATAAAGGAGATCCATATGCTAGGGATTCAAGGGTGGCTTCCTCCATGGCTTCGTCCATTAATCGCCGGATATAGATTGTTACAACCACAAGGAGTCGATATTCTTGGTTTCATGCACATTAGGTATTTCATTAGTTTTTCTGAGGATATTTTTTTTTGTTACAGGATAGAGTTTTGATGGGGGGAAATGATTTTCATCTTTATTATGATTAAAAAAAATCTTTTTCTCTGGTGGGTCGACTTTCTTTGTGTTATCCCTGCACAGTCGATTCATTATCTCTATACCATTGTTCGTTTTATTTTGAGCCTCTTTTTTCTTTGAAACTTAGGAGGGTCATCCCACAGGCACGGACCCTATCCTCCCCCTCCACTTGCTCCTCTATTTACACCTTTGCGGCCTTGGCCACGACCCTTGATGGCCAACACTTTGCCCCCTTGACGCGAAGCGTAGTTGTGCTTATGGCTTGTAAATATTGGAACTTACCACTTGTGCCCAAACTGATCCGGATTTATGTGGGAACGAAATGAAAGAGCAGATATAGAATCATATACATAGATATATTGCAAAGAACAAAGTGATACAACAAACACATTCTATTAAATAGCGAAAATAGAACAGACTGTAAAATAAAAGCAACTAGAATGGTAATAGCTATCCCTGAGAAGAGATGTGGCCGCTATGCTCATTTGTGCCAATCTGAATACAGAAAAAGGCCAAAAGGGCCTATTTATCATAAGCATGAGGGAAAGAATCTCAAACATCCAAAAACCTAACTTAGAAGATGGACCGTCATAAAGTTTGTGGCCCCAAGGTTGTTAGTTGAACAATCAACTTCCCGGGGTCATAACTTTTGCATACGATCTCCGTTGGAAAGGTCTATCCAAGATTTACAACTTTCGACTGAGACCAAATGCATGCCATTGGCAACCATTTAGCCCCCCAAATCTTCAAAAAACATCGTTTAGGGCCTCAAAATGGCCTCAGAAGTTTAGGACCCAAAAAACCGTAGAAAAATTACTAGAAAATTACCCAAATGGGAAATTGTTTTGAGCCAGTGGAATAGGTGGGTGGCCACCAATATCCATCTGGATCACAAACTTAGTGGCAATGGCATGTCTTTAGTGTGTTGCACCTAAATCTTATCTACGTGGGCTTGGTTGTGGGCATGTGGCTGGGTTTTTTTTTTACGTGTAGTGTACCAGTGATATACTTGGACTATTGATTGAACTAGATTACATGATGCCAGGACCTGTAATTTGGGCCTCTTTAGAAATCTGACTTTAGGACCATGTCCATGGGCTTATGCATGAGCTCCGAGCTTGGCACTTGGAATAAAGTGAGGAGGGAATGCTTGGACGTGTTGAATATGATATACCTAAGGGATTGTGTGTGAATTGTTCTTGACATTTTGTGCACAATGAATATCAGTGGGCTCACATGTGGGTTCACTGTGGCATATCAACTCGAAATTGGATTTAAACACATTGTGCACACCAAGTATTAGCAGGCTCATTTGGGGTTCACTTGGTATAAGGGATTCAAAATGGATTTCACACTTGGAACTTGGCTGGAGACTTGGATTGGTATACTTACATGCCCACAGGATACTGTAGAGGATTTCTCTTACGATTGACATGTGGGTTGACACAAGATCATGTAGATGATTTCTCTTGCGATTGACATGTGGGTTGACATAGGATCATGTAGATGATTTCTCTTGCGATTGACATGTGGGTTGACACTTGGAACATTTGGTTCAACACCTGACATGTGGGTTGACACTTGGTTTCATTCTACAAAAGTTTTCTCTTTAAAAACTCGGGGTTAAATTCTTGTATAGAAACATATATAATGGTAAAGATCTAACCACTTTTGGGGGTTATTCCTATTCAACAATATTTCATAGGAAGTTAGAGTTTTATTTATGTCTTCCTCCAAGAACAAGAGAGTTATGATTACAACCATTTTTTTAATTTATAAATTGAAGGTGTGATTATGAAAAGCCCAATGCTAATCAAATTATAGGGGTGAATACCATTTCCCTTTCTTGATTATGTTTTGTCTTCGCTAATAAAAATTGACAACAAACCTTCTATTATTAAATCTCTTATTTATAGCAAATACAGTAAGAGCAGAGTTATGTCCTTTTATTTCGATTGATAAAAGGTTTCCTCTAAATGATACTAGCATGAATCTAATCATTGGTTTTTGCATATACATTTGAAAGGAAGGAACATGAACTATTTTGTACATATAGATAATCTTCCATTTTACTTTATAGAATGAGTAGCCAAAATGAAAATAGATTTTGTGTATAATCCATTCCCTATTGTAAAGGGGCAAAAAAAAATATTTTCTTTATAAATATTTATGGCTTATTTTCTTAATTATTTTGTAGGAAGCAAGGGTTGTTTTTAGGATGACAAAATAAATAGAAAGAATGGATATCTTCATTATTCGAGGTAGCCACCAACTGTATTACTATTATGATCGAGGATTTTGGTTTTACTTTATTTTTTATTTTACTCTCTATAGGCCCTCTGACTCCAGTGTTAGAACCAGGGCTCTGATATGATGTGTAGGAGCTCCTAATGAATCCCTATCTATTTATTTCAGAAATATGTAAAAAGAGTTATATTTATTGTTTTCTTTGTATTAACATCAAGTAATAAGCAAACTGTATACTGATTTCATTTTATTTTGCTATGCAGTAAAATAACACATTTCACATTTGGAAATAAGCAATTTAACTAAATTTTAAATTTTCCATACTTAAATAAATTAATAAGAAAACGCATGTTCTCTCGTTCGAAAGTCCTGAAGTCTTAAAATTGATAGCATCTTGATAGTAGTATCCCAAACCGGTTTAACCTCCCATCCTATTGGGAACAATCTATCCAGATCCCCGACCGAGATAACTCTGTGAGTTTTTATGGTCCTCGTGTCTAAAAATCTTAGACATAACAGTAGCACTCTCTTCTTGGTTCTTCCCCCAAGTTCTTTTTCACATAACTTTTTTTCCAAAATGTTTGCTTCTCCAATATTTCCCCCCCCCAACCCCGAAAAATCAAGGTTTCCTCCTCTTATCTCCATCCTCCATTGACTCTCTCTTACACAATTTCCCATAAACATTCAAATCCTCCATATTCCCCCACATGGATCTCCATTAAAGGGCCATTAATAACAGTCAAATATCCTACCTAAACTTATCAACTCAAGTCACAAAGTAATATCTCTTGAGGAAATATATTTGTGAACTAATTTCTCAAACCTTAAACCGTTATAAGTGAGCAATATCAATGAACCAATTTTTCAAACCTTAAATGTCTCATTTTCAAATCATTTATTATTCTTAACCATTTAATCAACATTATTAAACTTAACATCAATTACCTAACTTAATTATAAAACATATAATCAATCATCCATATAACCTTTATTAGCATATATTACAATCACTTAAGCATATTAACGCGTGTGTGAGGGGTGGTGATGGGCATGTAGCTAGCATGCACATTCCCATGCCTATGCTAATAATCAAAATTATGCAAAGTATTTATTACTCTAATTTGATGTACATCAAATTTATGTGCTACATATAATTGGAATCACAGGGTGGGGCATTACACATTCCACTATAAAGGTTTTTGTGAAGTTAGGCATGGTTAATACAAGAGTTGCGCACATAACGACTTTAAGAGTTGTACACATAACCACTTTAAGTTTTTCAAAAGCCTTAGTTGATTCTTGATTCCAAGAGAATGCCTCCTTTTTCAATAACCTTATTAAAGGTGGTGCTATTTGACCATAATTCTTAATGAACTTGTGGTAGTAGCCTATCAATCCTAAGAATCCTAGTAATATTCTTCAAGGTTTTGAGAACTGACCATTCCATGATAGCATTAATTTTGTTTGGGTCCACTTTGATGCTTTCGTGAGATACAATATGACCCAAATATTCCACTTCTTGGACCCCAAAGGAACACTTAGAAGGCTTGGCATATAGTTGGTGCTCCTCCAATAGCTTTAAGACCCTTTCAACTTGATGTACATGCTCCTCCCAAGATTTGTTATAGATTTATATATCATCAAAAAATATTAACACAAATTTTCTTAAGGGATAGAATTCATCAAGCTTTGAAATGTGGAAGGTGCATTGGTAAGGCCAAATGGCATCACCATAAATTCATAATAACCTTGATGTGTTTTGAAGGTTTTTTTTGGAATGTATTCTTTCCTCGTTTTGATTTGATATTATCCAGAATGAAGATCCGACTTGGTAAATAAAATTGCTCCTTGTAATTCATCTAATAATTCATCAATGACATGAATATGAAACTTATTTTTTATGGTCATCTTATTGAGATCTCTATAGTTTGGACACATATTCCATGAACCTTCCTTTTTGTGAACCACCACCACTAGTTCAAATAAAGAACTTTGGCTAGGTTGAATGATTCCTGCATCTAAAATTTCTTTGACCATTTTTTCAATTTCACTATTTTGTGCATATGGGTATCATTAGGGTTTGATGTTAGGTGGTACACTACTTGGTTGGAAGTGAATAGCATGGTCATGATCTCTAGTAGGTGGAATTCCTTTAAGAATTTCTCCAAATACATTAGAATATTTGTCAATAACTTATTAGAGATCCACTGGAATAGAGAGCATAGATGTTTGCACATCTAACAAGCACAATTGTGCAATTATTCTATAGTGCCCCTTTTAGCAATTTTGTCATGCTGTTAGAGATTGTCACTTTACAAGGTTTCCCTGGATTACCTCTAAGTTCAATTTCCTTTCCTTTTGAAGAGAATCTCATGAAAAGTTCCTGAAAATTAAGAGTCAATGTTCCCATTGATTGCAACCACTAGACCCCTAGTACAACATCAACACCACCCATTTGGATTGCAATCATTGGACTATCCAATTAATATTCCCCCGTAGTAAGATTAATACTATGTAATTTCCTGAACAATTTATGGTACCTCCATCTACAATCATTAATTGAAATTTTGGTGTTGGATATACAAAGCAATTGAGAAGTTTGGCTAATTTGCAATTAATGAAGTTATGGGTACTACCATAATCAATCAACATTGTTTCATTTTTGTTTTGTTTTGATATATCCTTCTATCTTGAGATTTTGAGGATTTCTAATGTCGTCTGCATGACAATATATGGTTGCAGTAATATCTTCTAGATCTAACTCTTGATATTTTTTTGGTATTAGATCATCTTCCTCTTCACAGCCTATGTAGAATAATTTCTTCACATTGTACTTATGCTCTTTACTGCACTTGCTATCACAATTGAAACATAGTCCCTTTTCTCTTTTTTTCCTCCAATTGTTGAGGCATCAACCTTGTAGGTTGATTGTGGTTGGGGGAGGAAACACTTCCCTCTCTATAGGTGTTAGTAATAGCCCTTCTAGTAGCCAAATTTTTACTTTTAACTTTCTTTGCCAAACTAAAAGCATTCTCTAATGATTTAAGTTCAAAGAGATGTACCTCGTGTTGAATTCTCTCCTTTCTTTAGAATTCCCATAGAGAGATCCAACAAATTATCCTCAGGAAATTTCTTCACTCTAAGACTCAACTTTTGAAACTACTTAATGTGCTCTACAACTAGACCCTTTTGCTTGAGATTTATCAATTGTCTAAAGGTGTTACTATTGGTATTCCCATACTGTGCTATCAATTATTTTGTAAATATAAACCAAGAGATAATAGAGTCCTTTTTATGGTCACAAATCCATTGGTACCAGGAAATTGATTAGGTTCTAAATATAAGGATGCAATAGTTACATTTTTTAAAGTTGGAACTTGGTGTTGGTAAAAAATGCTCCATTTGGAATATCCATGTTATTGAATCATTGCCATCAAAATTTATCATATTAATCTTGGGAATGTAGTAGTTCCTTGGTCCTGATTTGAACCTGTGATGAATATTCAAATGCTGAGGACTTGAAACTCTTGTTCTCCAACCATTTCTTGATTTTCTCAAGTTGTAACTAGAAAAGATCCCTCTTGTTCTCCTCATCATCTTTTGGAGGTGTCGAATTTTGGTTAAGATGGTCAATTATATTTGACACAGTTATTTCCTCATGTTTTCAAGGCTCTTTTGCATCTCCCCTTTGAATTATTTGAATTCATTCTTGTTTACCATATCCATAATGTCTACCTTTCTTAGCATTGTATCTTCAATGTTTTTTACTTTGTCATTAAGCCTAGTCAACTCATGGTCCACTTCCTCATGCTCTTCTTGTCATAGTTGAGCCTTTAGGAGGTTTAAGGGGCGCATATTTTTTTCTCCACCTTTTTCCATTTGAACCCAAAATATCTACTATAATTATTCTATGATTCCTCTTTATCACACCTTTTGAATCAACCAAAATAGATACTCTTGTCAAAAGATATGGAAGTTGCAATTTAACATACATTAAAAAACCCTAGTTTGTAAGTCGTCTTGGTGGCCGACCTTGATCCTGAATTTTCTCTATAATTTCGGTCCCTATGAGTTTGAAATTTCTTCCTGTAGTAGTGCAATAGGTTTGACCTAATTTTGACTTGCCAAGAAAAAGTTATGGTAACTTTCCCAAAAGTTGTTATTTTTGTCCTTTCCAGGAGAGCAAAAGTTTACGAATTTCCACGTGTCCAATTTTTTGGATATGATTCTGAAATTTATACCACAATTACTATGGTCCGTCTTCTTTTTGATGAAATGGGTCTCATTCAATTTGGATCTTTCAAACTCTAGATATAACAATTTTACCTAGAACACATATTTGAGACTAATTTTTGGACTAGTAAAAAACCCTAACTTCCACAAGGTATAACTACACACCTGTATTGAATCAAGACCTAAAATTGTACCACAAATACCATTGTTCATCTTATTTCTTATCCAACAAGACTAATTCAAGTTTGATATTTTAAGCTTTGGATATAATAGTTTTACCTATAATACTTGTTTGAGACTAGTTTTTGGACTAGTAAAAAACCCTTACTTCCATAGGATATAACTCTGACCCTATAATGAATTAGGAATTGAACAAATAGTTTGTAATGTCCTCTACTTCCCCTCCAATTTTTTTTGTTTAAAACTCCCTATAAAAAAAATTATAGCAAAAATGCCAAGATGACTCGTTTTGGAAGCATTCAAGCTCTAATACCAAATGTTATGCAACAAATTCCCAAAAGAGCATATAATAAACAAGAGAGTAATCCAACACCTTAATAATGAATAAAAGAGATGAATAAGAAGTCTCTTTGAGGGGGAAACCTCCTTATACGACGTAGCAAAGACACAAGGCAAGATGAGATGATCCTAAAGTTAGGTCTTCTTGGTGTGTGTGAGAGAGAGAGAGAGACAAAGGATACAATTACAATTATAGCTGACCATACAATTTTAATTAAGGTCCTAGCCAACCAATAAAGATAATATTGTTAGAAAACAGGATCAGGGAGCAATAAAATAAAATAAATGTAGAAATAAAACATACAAAAGAACAATACAAGAGAGACACCAATATACATGGTTCACCCTATATGGGCTACATCCACGGAGAAAATAGTCAATCATTTCTTTTATTCCATTCCACAAAATGAAGAGATACAACCTGCAACACATTTGCTCAACCTCCTCTTCACTCTCTCACTCAATCACAATGATCTTTCACAATACACAGCCACAATACAATTCCCTCATACATAAAAGAGGGTTTCCTTCTAGGGAAGAAAAACCCTTAAATAACTTGTACCGTTAAATCTGCGACCCAATGATGAATGGTCCAAATTGACTATGAAATTACAATATTTTACAAGGCATTTAAAAAAAATTGGCCCCTAAATCCCCACATGGGGGGGGTGGGAAAGCTCCCCCCCTCGAAAATGGGATCCAAGCACTACTGAAACAAGGCCTCTGAATCAGAAAGATAATTAGGCTCCATAACCAACAAATACAAATATAACAATATATAGGGCTTAACAACTAGGATGAATGGATGCTTGTCCTTGGTACAGATTGACTAAATTGCTTAGTAGATCATATTATATGGCTTCCTCCCATATTTCGGAGTTGAAACATGCAATGGGGGATGAAATGTAATGTACCTACGAAGGATAATATGGGGTATATAGGAATGTAATATGGGGTACCTAAGGAGACACACAAGGGTACCTGATGACGTACACAAGGGAAATGTTGAATGCCAAAAGTGCTTTAAAAAAATTCGTAATATGTATTTAAGTAGATGCTAGTGAGTATGAATTAATATTGGTAGAGCTTGAAAAAATGTTATACTTGGCACCATACAGCACTAGGTAAATTCTCAAATCACTCATGATTTGGTCTCTAAAATTGGCTAGAATGTTGAAAACATGGACTACAATGCCCTAACATTGTAATAAATCACTCAAAAAAACCATTAGATTGTAATAGTGGTCTTTAATAATCATTTAGGAATTGAAAAGAGTTGTGTGCATGCTTACATTAATGAATGCCATATAGTTGATATTAATAGAAATTGGTGTTCTATTGTTAATTATTGCTTATCAAGTTTTGTATTCAAATCCACAAAGTTCACAAAACATTCTAACACTTCACATTTTAATAATGTCCCTTTGAATCATCAAGAGCAACTATATATATTTCATATTATATTAATTAAATATTAAAATAAATACTATTTGTGCCTTAAGGTGTTTCCCCCCTCTGAAGCATATGTATGGATGTGACTTGTGCGCTAGTTGTAGCCATCTAGATCTATTGGATGATGGTTGGTGCACTAATGGTCGTCAATTCCACTACTTTCAAGTTGACACCTATGCATTCCATGCTTGTGTTTGTCACCTAAATATAGATTGGCAGTGCCTTACACGCACCCATTGGTATTTGGAAATCCTTGTAGATGTTGATCTATTCTTAGATTGGCAATGCCCAACATACTCTATTGTAATATAAACTTAATGTGAGCTTGGATTCTCAAGAAAATGGCATTTGTATATTATCTATTGGACGAAGGCTCCATGAAGAACATCAAGATGCAACATGCAAGCATAGTCAAAAATATAATGCCACGTGAAGGAATTCCCCTAAGGTTGTAGGTAAAATATATAGTAAATAGTGTCATCACTTTCGTGGGGCAGTGGCATCTCAACATTTTATAACACATAGACAAAGGATTTTTTGAAGATGTGGTCTCTTGTTGAGGTCTTACCTAATCTGTGCCTATAGGTGCATGTGAAAGAGGACTTGTCTCCTCTTTGATATCATTTTCTTTTGCCACTACTCTACCTCTAATTGGATTTAGTGATTGGGGATCTCATGTTGGTTCTTGTGTCATGGGTGGCCTTCGATTAAAAATCTAGACATGTTCTTAACCTCCGGGGGAAGTGGAAGCTTGCTACCCTATGCATTCAATTTATCACTGAAAATGTAAGTGACAAATAAGTTGTGATTTACAAACCAATTTAAACATAAGACAATCATGTTCTGTAAATAACATGAATACATTTTGTAAGACCATAACAAATGTGCACTGAAAATTTTTATTGAATATGTTGAGATCAACACTTTCTTTAATAAACATATCACATGTCAAAACAAAAGAAATTAAAAGAAAATCAACATTTAAAAAACCAGGTGTAATTATACATGTTCGCATATATTCATGTTATATAAACTTAATAAATAAGGTTACGAGATATATGTACAAGGAAAACCTTGTAGTTTCCTTTTCTTCATAAGATTGAACCCGTAATTATAATATTGGGAGGGTGAGAGTGACTCAACTTCTAGCTAGCGATAATCACGATTTTTAATCCCATGTGACTCAATCAAATTTGAGTCTATGGCCTATGCCCTCCCAAATAACATGTATTGAGTTGATAGCTCAACCAATTAATCAAACCCTTGGAGTTAATTAGGCCCAACATATTATTAATTATATCATGGAGATATTTTATTTGATCATGAGGATTAGCCAACCTATTCTCCCACTATATGTTCGAGAAAAAATTGGATCGGTCCAATTTATAATCACTAAAGTTATAATCAAGCCCTCTTGCTACCAAGATATGCAATATATTTCTTGTTAATATCTAAATAGATTGATTAGGGATTAAATCATTGATTTGTATCTCCGACCATGGCTAGAACCATGAAAAACATCCTTACTACAGCCAATCCTTGACATCATGTCTATATTGTTCCTTGAAACCAAATGATGTCCATGTAGTGTCAAATCCTTGAGATCAAATCTATATTGTTCCTTGAGACCAAATGATGCCATGTATTGGTCAGCAAGGTCCATATGCATGGCCCATAAGTCTTAAAAGCAATGTTCCATGTCCAAGTATTATGTGAAAACATAGAGGCAAATATGTTTGTATGTAATTCAATATATAACCAAAGTGGTATAGATCAAGTTACTCGCATATTTCTTCAAATTCTTTTGTTGCAAACTGATGGCTAGATCTTCCCAAAGTCATTTATAGAAAAGTTACTCACATTTTTCCTCAGACTGATATCTAGATGAATGACCAGAAATCAAAATGGTTGTTGCAAGTCCATTTAAAAAAAAATTAACATGGCAACGCAAATAATCTCAATCTGCTGTGTAGACCTGTGCTTGATAGATACATATCCATCATATGCGGGGGCCTTGTTTTAGGTACGTGGGTCAAAGCTTTGGAAGACTATGCACAGAAATTATGTCTTGAAATCCGAATTTAATATGAAAATGGGAAATTAAAATGAAATATGCAGCTATGATGCTCATTACGTTTAACACTCTATATAGCATCCATCATATGCGTGGGTTCAAAGCTTTGGAAGAGTATGTACATAAATTATTTGTCCTGAAATCCAAATTTAATATGAACATGGGAAATTAAAATTAAACATGCAGTTATGATGCTCATCACATTTAATGCTCTATTTTTTCTGGTTTTTCTTCACATGCCTGCCGTGTATTTTCCAATACTCAACTGAAACTATATTTTCATGTCCTTTTTTTATTTGCATTCTTCTTGTACCTTTTAAGTTTTTAACTATGCAAGAAACAGAGCAGATGAAGTAGATATACAACAAATACACGTTACCTAGTAATATACTTTCACAAGGGATCTGCCAAGACATATGGATGTGCATCTCACTCTGTTCGACTGTAAGGTGTGGTACCAGCAAGTTAATATTTATACCACCAGTTTCACAATGGTCAAATTAAGTGAACATATCAAACCCAGACTAATAAAAAACTCCTGAGAAAAATAGTCATCCCCCCAATCAATACAGCACCTCGCACTCCAGAAGTTTTGGGAAGAGAATGAATTACAACAAAAAACCCTTGATTCCAAAACATTATGGAAATAAACTAAACTGAACAAGATACCTCGGTGCCATATTTGAAAGTACAAGACTGCACTCTTAGTTGGAAACGATAAACATTGTTTCCTCAACACTAAATCCACTATGGCATACATCCTATAAAAAATATTAGCACAAGTAAAGGGCATAATTCAGTGCAAATAATCCTATTAGCACTCTTTAGTTGGAAACAATAAACACTGTTTCTTAAACACTTTATACTGGACCATAAAGCTAAATCCACTAGCATACATCCTATAAAAAAATTAGCTCAATGAAGACATAATTCAGTGCAAATGATCTTACTAACCTTGCAGGGTAAAATTTGCCCATATGCTTTAAAATGGAATAAACTTACAACATCCACATTTCTGAATGAACATTAAGCCAAGCATCACCTTGGATTTATGAAGGTGACCATATTCACAACCATCAATAAATTATGTTAATCAACAACAAAGCCACAATGAAAAGATGCTTACTAAAGAAGCAACAACATAAGCATAACTAAGTTGATAGAAACTCGAAAGGATTAAAAAAATATACAGAAGAGATTGAGTCGTGATCATGAATTCTCTGAAACATAGGGTTGTTTTTAAATGAAGCCCCAATCGATCAAGTGTCCTGGCATAATAAACTTCTATCAGTCAGCTCTTGACTGACCAGCTCGGGATGATAAAATAATCCCCACAATCAAACCGTACAGGGCAAGAGCCTCTGCAAAAATGAGTATGAGGATCATGCCCACAAAAAGCTTAGGCTGTTGGGCATTTGCTCTGTAATCAAAAAGACAAGTGGCCATAAGTAAAGGAACATATGCTAAATTAAAATAAAAATCTGACTGTCAATTCTCCTCACGTATTCTATCTCAGTATTAGGTACACATGCACAAGGGACAAAACATATTTAATCAAGAATTACATTTCTAGAATTAGATAGACAATCAGATTGTGACAATCAAACACAAGAATTTTATTGAAATACTGGAAAAAAAATGGGTCTCCTTGTTAGGAGCTAATGGATTAAGAGAATGTGTCTAAGTTGACCTGTCACAGGAACTCGAGAAGAATAATATGAAGCCCAAGCTAAGTCTATGAAAACGGCAGAAAGAAATAGATCTATATCTCACGGCTCACCACAGAAGCAAAATAATCACACAAGTATCAGGGAAATTAGTGACTAGACACCCTATGCCCCCTCCCTTTGTTAAATGACAGATTATCCCATCTCAAGATAAGTATTAAGTGGCATGCATGGGCTTAACGGGGCTGCAAAGAGTAATCTAGGAAGAGCCAGGACAAGTTGGGTCACAGGAACTCGAGAAGAATAATATGAAGCCCAAGCTATGTCTATGAAAACGGCAGAAAGAAATAGATCTATATCTCACAGCTCACCACAGAAGCAAAATAATCACACAAGTATCAGGGAAACTAGTGACTAGACACCCTATGCCCCCTCCCTTTGTTAAATGACAGATTATCCCATCTCAAGATAAGTATTAAGTGGCATGCATGGGCTTTACGGGGCTGCAAAGAGTAATCTAGGAAGAGCCAGGACAGATGAGGTCACAGGAACTCAAGAAGAATAATATGAAGCCCAAGCTAAGTCTATGAAAACGGCAGAAAGAAATAGATCTATATCTCACGGCTCACCACAGAAGCAAAATAATCACACAAGTATCAGGAAAACTAGTGACTAGACACCCTATGCCCCCTCCCTTTGTTAAATGACAGATTATCCCATCTCAAGATAAGTATTAAGTACCATGCATGGGCTTTACGGGGCTGCAAAGAGTAATCTAGGAAGAGCCAGGACAGGTGGGGTCATTAAGGAAACAGATGGAGAAGTTCCAACGCGACTTGCCTTGCGAACTAAAACAATTACTAATGGGCCTGATACAACCATCAGAGTCAGAAAAGTAAGCTGTGAAATAATCTCTAGATCCATTTTTCTTTCTTTCACCCAAGACACTTTCTTGCCATTAAATCCAGTCAGTACAATTACCTACCAGGAATCAAAATATAGATCAATTTTGCATGGTATTTAGGTACAATATCAACAACAGATCAAAAAAGCATAACGTCTATAAGGGTTTGGAGCTGGCCTCACCACAGGTGGCTGAGGATTCTAAACTTATCATTGACTGAATGAATGGGGCTTCAAACCTCACCAGTGTTGATCTCTCACACATCATATGTAAAGCAAAGCATTCGGATTTAGCATTTGGAAAGACCTCCTATCATCATGTACTGAGGGCATTTAATGCTGAAGTGAATTTATTGGTAAATGATGGTGCAAAGTCTCATAAAAGAACTGAAGTTGAATCAGGTGAGGAAATCATCCTCTGCATCCACTCACTATGTGATATAAACTCACTATCTTTTTTTCATCATTCATGCATATGTAATCCAATCTAATTTGCAAAGTTCTCCAGTAAAAGGGACTAAGGTCTAAAACATGTGCTACACAATGTGCCCAACAGACAGCTTTCAGACGTGGATAGAATATTAATCAAAATCTGCATATATTATCATATGAACCACCACTATTACTGTGCAGTGTATTATTTTCCATGATTCATAACTAGCACAATATAAGCTGCCCCCCACAGGAATGGACCCTGAGGCCTATGGGCCCTCACCCCACATCTTGTTGTATTTTCTCTTGCCCTGTGAGGTAAGTTCGCCCTATCTGGGAGAATATCAATGTGAATAGCCAGCTCACAGCATTCAAATCAGAATCCTTCGGCTGAGGGGTTGCAAGGGGGTGTTGTATCTATTCTGCCAATTTCGTAGAGGATTTGCAAATGGCCCCCACCACATTCATGAGTACTTGTGCACAACACAAGCACAAGCACAAGACTTGAACCTTGCTGGGGGTTTTAAAATCAGCCTGCATTTCACTGACCCAGCTAGCCACTGTCGACAATATTATCACATAATAAAAGAGTTGATAAATAAAGCTTTAACATGCATTTTGTTGCATTTTTCTCATTTAGGATTCTGTTTGCTAGATAAAAACACCCCTTTGAATTCAATGCATATTCATTTTGCTTTTCGAATGAGTGCAATTTCATTATTTTTCCAATGAATACACCTTTAGGAACATAATTTTGGAATGAATGCAATTTCAAGAACACGTGATTTTTGGAACAAAAGCAATTTCATGCACTCGTGATTAGCTTTTCTTCTTCTGATTTTTAATCTAACATCAACTAAGGAAACAGTGTTCTTCAACTGGTTTCTGAGGTTCTTACTCACACAACTTTCAAGAGAATATTTTCAAAACAGCTTTTTGGGTTGGCTTGAGGGGGGCACGACTGTGTCCACTGAAAAACCAAAATTGGGGCATATTTAGTTTAGGTGTGCTCTTAGTGAAGCATACATACCTGACACCAGCATCACCCACAATGCCAATCGCCATTCCTGCAGACAAACCAGATAGACCACAAGCTAGCCCTGATGATAAGTGGGCATATCCATCAAATAAATAATAGGATTTAGCCTTGGGGTTGATTCCGGTACTTATAATAACTGCAATGATTAAACCATATATACCCAACACTCCAGCCATAACAACTGGTACTATAGATTTCATCACAAGTTCTGGCCTCATAACACCCATGGATGCAACTCCAACTCCACTCTTTGCTGTCCCATAAGCTGCCCCCATGCCTACACAATATGACATAAGAGTTATGCAAAAGATCCCAGAAGTAAATCAAGAAACACGTAAACTGCACTCAATAATCTCTTGAAAGTACCACAAGCTATATATTGAGCAATAGGCGTTAGCCTTTGTAAAGCTATAGCCTTTTACAAAGAGAATGAAAGTTGTGAAATTCTGAGTCCAAGAGTTATAAGAATCACACAATAAAAACTACATAGGCCATTAAGTATCTTAGTTACAAACCTGCCTTTCAAAATAGAGTTATAAGAATCACACATAAAAATTACATAGGCCATTAAGAACCTTAATTACTAACCTGGCTTTCAAAATAGAATTTGTCAAGGAAAACTTTGTAAAATGTTGCAACATAATTCTTAGGATGAATTTCATGTTTTCCCCATTTCTAATATTCAAAGTTGTTCCTCAAACCATATGAAAAATATGTTCATGTGAACTCACATGTACAAAATACCTACCTATGTAATATGCACCAAATCTTTGGGCCAGGGAGTATTTTCAAGAAACTGAAGCAAAAATAGGTCTATGGAAAAACTAAGCAAAGAGATCTGTCACTGCAACCACATTTTAGTCAGTAAAATATATGAGAACTCTCCAATGTTTGCAATAAAGTACCCATTAATGTACTATGAATTACTACAAAAGCACTAATCTTATTAAAGCTTAGTGACAGTTATCCTTAGTAGAATCCTAAACAGTTTTCTATATGAAATAAAAGAAAACCTAACTTTTATTGTATTCTCATTGGCAGTGCAAAATATCCCTACGTTGTCTGAATCTCAAAATGTCCAGAATTCCAGTCAAAATGCAGGTATCATGTATGTTGATTGTTTTGATGTATATTTGATGATGGCACAACAGATTACAAGCAAACTAAGCTTGATCTTTTCAGAACAAGCTTGTGAACTGAGAAACTGTGGCCTGACAGTTACTATGTGTACACCCAGAAGGCACAGGTTCACTGTCAATATACTCGTTCAGAAAAACCACTCTCAGATCATTAAAATCAATTAGAACGAAATTGGCAGGACCCACTGTCCAATAAAACAAACTCCTGAAGGAATATTATCAAGTCAAATGTCAATCGGTTCAATAATCTTGGATGATTCTTTGTGAATGTTTATGCCGTTATAGTTTTCAGTCCTGAAATGCAAAAAATGACACAGATTCCATGGTGACATAAGCATTGATTTTCACAGACTTATTGCTGCCTGCAAAAGGTATTAAGATATAGGTATGTCATGTCTCAAACATACGTGAATCTGAAAATCAAGCTTATAACAAATGGCTGAAATGTTCTAGGTAACACAACCAAATCTACATCTCTATACTGTGCTTCCTTGAATCATTGTTCAAAGTAAACTCTAATTAGATCCATTGTAGTCTCAAGATGATTTGAAGCAAGGCTGCAGGGAAGCGCTCTAGTCCCCTCCGCTTCGTTCCCAAATCGCGATCCCGGAGGAAGCGATGAGGAATCGATCCTGGGATCGTGATTCCCCTTCACTTCCTCCCAGGATCGATTTTGTAATTCGCGCTTCCTCCCAAGAAAAAAATGATCCCTGTTTTCTACGGAATCACTGAGGGAGCGATGAGGGATCGATGCTCCTAGAGCAATCCCTCATCGCTCCCTCAGCAACCCCGAAAACACTCCTTGAGCGATTCCGCGGGCTAGGCGGACTTGATTCCGATTTTCTCAAATTTGCAAAAAAAAACTTGTTTTTTAGTGATTGGCTAGGGTTCATTTAGGCAATATAAACACTATTGGACTCCATTTGGACTCATTCTATTCCTCATTTCATTGATTTCACTTCTCTTGCTAGGGCTTTGAGTGTGTTTGCTAGTTGTTTGAGAGCAAATTTGTGGGAGCTTGGAAGGGAGATTGAAGGGGAGATTGAAGGCTTCTATTTGTGAGAGCTTGGAAGGGAGATTGAAGGCTTCCATAGAGACATCCAACCACCATTGAAGAGCTAAAGAGGTAGGCTCTAAAAACCCAATCTTTGTTTATTTTTGAAAAAAATATTTCACTATGTTAAAATTTTAAATCTTGAATGTTTTCTCTTCCTACTCTTTCCCATTTATTCTTCTCCATCATTCTATTGCAGGCAAGAAGTGATTCTCGTATTGAGTCAAGAATCATGATGCGTATGTGGTTTTTGTTTTTGGTTCCACTTCTTCTCGTGATGATGGTGTTGGGAAATAGATTTAGTGGTGGCAATGATGAGGAGGAAGAGATAGGGAGTGGCACATACCATGGAGAGGAGGAAGAGGAAGAGGATGATAATGATGATGAGATTGACACTGATCAGGGGCAAAAACAAAAAGACACAACACCTTTGTGGAAGTATGTGACAAGGCTTGGGGGAGGGAGAGGGGGTGGAACCACAAAGTTTACATGCCCCCATTGTAATAAAACTTACATAGGTTCATATCCCCATGTGAGAAATCATTTGTGTGGGATTATGCCATGCGATCAAGGTAAGCCACTGGAGTCAAAACCTGTGACAAAGTGTCAGCTAAAGAGAGAAACAAATACAAGATGGAAGAAGAGGCCGCTCAAAACAATTCCAAGAGATCAAGGGTTGAATCTGAATCCTCACAAAGAATGTTTGGTAGTGGATCTGGATCATCATCCGCTTGATCGAGACCCTCATCCCCCCATGGTAGTGGAATCTCGCCTATGCAAAGAACATTATCGGATTTCCTTGACTAAGGTTGTAGAGATGATGTGGATTCAAAAGTTTCTAGGTTTCTCTAGGCATGTGGCGTGCCATTCAATGTTCTTCACTCACCCTATTGGCATGAAATGGTACAAGCCATCAATGGTGCCCCCTAAAGGATATAGGAGCCCTGGGTATGACAAAGCTAGAACTGTGGGACTTGACAAGGAAAGAGCCAAAATCAATAGTGATCTTGGAAAGTTTACAATTGATTGGTCTGACTATGGGGTATCCATTGTATCTGATGGGTGGACGAACGTTAAAGGCAAGCCATTGATAAATATCCTTGGTGTGTCTGCTAGTGGTGCGGTCTTCCTTTCAGCTCATGACTACTCAGATCGCTACAAGACTGGTATTAATATTGCACAACCTTTACTTGAAACCATTCAAAATATTGAGCCATACAGTGTCATTCAAGTCATCACCGATAATGCTGCTAATTGTAAGGCAGCAGGAGCAATCATTGAGGATAAGTATCCCACCATATTTTGGTCAAGGTGTTTGATTCACACATTGAACCTTTTGATGCATGATATTGTTAAGATAAAGGACCCTGGTTACCGATGGATTGGTGCCTTGTACAAGAGAGGTAAGAAAATGATAAAATTTATTACCAATCATAGCATGGCCCACCACATTTTTCGCAATCACTCTAGGTTGGAGCTATTGAAGATTGTGAAAACTAAATTTGCTAGCTACTACCTCACCTTTAGGAGGCTTTTGAAGGTAAGAGAGGCATTGGCTAGTATGGTCTCAAGTGATTCATGGCAGGATTTGAAAGACATAGCTGCAAGTGCATCTGATAGACATGACTTTCAGGAGGTGGAGGACACCGTTCTTGATGGTCAATTCTGGGCACAGGTTAGGTATGTTCTCCAATTCACCAAGCCTGTTTATTGTATGATTCGTTTTGCAGATACAGATCAGCCAATGATTGGGGAGGTGTATGAGTAGATGGATAGCACGCTTGGTCAAAGCAAAGACATTGTTAAGCAAAGAGATGCAATCTTGTATGACCATATTCATAAACATGTGGTCAAAAGGTGGGATAATTTGAATGTTCCACTCCATGCCCTTGCATATGTCCTTACCCCAAAATATTATTCTCCATCTTGGTTGGCCCAACCTGCACCTGGTGGTGGAGTTAGGAAAAAACCACACACAGATCTAGAGGTGCAAAATGGGTATATGCTTGCATTAGACAAGTTGGTCCCTAATGAGGAGTGTGCTCAAGTACAAGGTGAATTGAGTAGATACATCAGTGAACATGGAGTCTTTGGTACCTTGCATGCAACCAAAGATCGAGATAGATTGACTCCTATCCATTGGTGGAACATGTATAGCTCCACTGCCACATATTTGCATAATTGGCGGTGAGGGTGCTTTCACAGGTTGTTAATAGTTCTTATGTAGAGAGGTGTTGACAGTTGGAGCACCTACAACTTCATCCACGGCATCAAAAGAAACAGTTTGAATGTAGAACGGGCAAAAAGCTTGGTTTATGTGCACTACAACTTGAGGTTGTTGTCCCATTATTGTGAAGCGGCCAAGAATGATAAAACATATTTGACTTGGGACAGCAATCCAGAGGAGGCTAATGTGGAGGATGGAGCCATAGCATTAGAGCGCCTAGAGGCTAAAATATTGGGTGGTCATGATGGTGATCCAATTCATACAACAAAGATGCCACCCCCAACCACCAACAGGTTTCCAATTCCAGATGCAGGAGTTTTGCCTTTAGCTTCACAACACCTAGCAACCCGTGGGGGCCATTTATCTTCTTCTCATGTTCCACGATCACTTCCAGCAACTCCTATTCCACCTAGACCACGAGAAAAAAAATTGAAAGTTTCTCGTGGCAAGAGGAAAGCTTAGTAGATAGTATCATAGTACTTTGTATTTCATGTTTATTATGGCCTATTTTGTAAACATTATGGCCTACTTTGAACTTTGAAAGTTTGACCTTTGAATCTTGAAAGTTGATCCTTCCTTTGAAGTTTGAACTTTAAATTTTTTATTGCATCTCACAACTCTTTGGTATTGAATATGATATTATGATGCTTTGTTTCATTTCATAGTTGATGTTATCTATTAGAGTTTGTTGATGGCAAATATTATATGTTGAAATTTGAAGGTTGATGTTGTTGATGATTGATGATTGATCATTTGATGACAATGTTATAAGTTATAGGTCCTAGATGATTGATGTTATATGTGTATTAAAATGGTTATATCTATGTTTTCATGTTTTCTATAGCTAATTTGGCATAATACATGTTTTTTTAATATATATGCATCAATATATATTAAAATATGTATTATATAAAAAAACGCTACCAAAACGCTCCCAAAACGGAAGGCTTTTGAAAATTTTGCTTTTCGCTCCCGCTCCCTGCTCCCAACAGCATAGATTTGAATATTACCAGTTTTTCTGTTCTTGCACACACAAGTTGATGTAGAGATTGAGATACATAACTGAGCCAAGGCAGAGATATCATATAATTTGATTGAAATGCATAGAACACTTATTTTGAGAATAGGATTTAAAAGAGCTTGTAAGCCTGAGTGTAGGAAAGGGCATTATTAGTTGTTTCATTAGAGTCACATCCTACTGAAACAAACTTAAGGCAATTAATAGTATTTTTTGTTCTGATATAGTTGTTGCAGCTTTTCCGTGATTGGGGATGGTTAATAAGCAGGATTGCAAAAAGGATTCACTTATGGTGCAATCGGTGGCTTTCTAGAGGGGGCCAGTTGACACTGGTTAAGTCAGTACTAGAGGCGATACCTGTTTTCTGGTGTTTTCTGTCCCATATCCTTAAGGGGGTCTTCGAAAGAATTCATCGTCTTTGTTTTAAAATCCTATGGAAAGAGAAGTTGGAGTGTTTTGGCTATATCTGGCTCACCGGAAGCTATTGGCAAAACCCAAACACATGGGAGGCTGGGGGCTCAAGCATTTAGGATCATTTAGTATGGCATTGGCAGCAGAAAACTTATGGAAATTCATTACTAAAGAGGGGATGTGGAAGAGGGTTCTTGTGCAGAAGCATATGGCTCCAGCCACTGATTGATTGGATCCAGTCCCCTCAAAAATCTCACAAAAACTCTTCCAATCACTGGAAGGCTTTGGTCATGGCTTTTCCTCTCATCGGGAATCACCTTGCCTGGCATGTTAGAGAGGGGAGTCGGGACTATGGTGAAGATTGGAGAAGATGCAATTGTGGGGTGTGGTTTGAATATATATCCTCTAGAGGAGATTCATGTGAGCCTACATTAATGAGGGATTACTACACTGAATTAGACCGCTGATGAGGCGTCCACAAATATATGGCAACAGGGATGGCATAATGCTGAGTATTTGGGTTAAGTTGGGTATCAAGCTGATCTATGGAACAGATACATCAACGAACTTCGACGAAATCATGTCAGGCTGAGCGAAGAAAGGGACAAGCTGATATGGAATAGGAACAAGGATGGAGGCCGGTACACGGCTAAATTCGGTTACAAAGTTCTTTTGGCAGAAGATGATCAGGAAAGAGTCTGGTGGTGGTCTACACTTTGGAATGTCAGGACTCCTACAAAAATTAAACTGTTTATGTAGCTGGCATTGGTTAACAAGATTCCCACTTGGGAATTCCTGCAAAAAGAGCAAAAGGCAGGACCTGGTTACTGCTCCCTTTGTAAGAGTGCAGCTGAAAGTGTTTTTCATCTTTTCATGGAATGCCACTTTTCCATTCAGGCATGCAAGGACAGAGGTCAGTGGATGGCATGTCAGGATGTATGGCAAGGGGGATCACTGGAAGAAGGTTTACAGCCCTGGTTCATTCGTCAGGATCTTAAGGTGTATCGGGCTCTTCCATTTCTCGCTTGTTGGGGAATATGGCTAGCCCGAAACTCTAGTTTATTTGAAGATCAGCCTGCACAAACTTTTCAATTGTCTTCATCTGTTATCACACTGGCTCAGTTTTTCAAATCTAGGGG
This sequence comes from Larix kaempferi, assembly GCA_027924585.1. Classification (NCBI taxonomy): domain Eukaryota; kingdom Viridiplantae; phylum Streptophyta; class Pinopsida; order Pinales; family Pinaceae; genus Larix; species Larix kaempferi. The sequence goes on from BSBM01001018.1 coordinate 2,231,212, forward strand.
AGGTATTAGCAAGGAGCAAGTTGTCATGAGTCAAAGTGAGCCACTCTGTAGTGGCATTGGTGGAGTTTTATTTCTGAACAAACAGCGGCCAATACATTTTCATAAAAGGGTGGAAAACTGCTCCAATAACAGGTCTGAGTGCTTGGCATTAAAGACTCTATTGAGAGTGGCTTTGTACAACAATATCACACAGCTGCAAATATACAGCGACTCCCTTCTCGTTATTAACTGGATGACCGACTGTCAGGACACTCATGATATTACGCTTCATCCTTTAGTGCAGGAAATGAAAGATTTAACTAAACATTTCAGTAGGGTGGTTTTTTCTCACAAACATAGAGAGCACAATACCCTTGCGGATGAATTATCAAAGGCAGGCCTGCAGAAAGATCCAGGGAAGCTCTACCTTAATTTCTATTCTGAAGGTGCCGTAAACACAAGCACTTGGGATATGATATAATTGACTCATATAACAGGTGATTTTATTGTTTTTAAACTTTTTCGAGATTCCGTGTAGATCACTTCAGTAATGTTGGGATATATTGGGAGGAACGCAATGCTGTCTTTATAATTTTGTGGTCAGAATGCTGTATAAGATCCTTTTTTGCAACTTGAAGGCTGGATGTGGTGTTAAGACTTTTTGTATAGATCAGTTAGAGAGGAAGAGAAGTATCATCAAAAGTTTTTTGTGGGGTTGATGATATTGCAACAGTGATGATTGCTATATGAGCACATGATGAATGTATTTTTCATTCTCCTCTGAATAAAACATACGGAATTTTTTCTGTGGAAATTTTTTTTGCAGCTTCAAGCTGATTTGTAAACTGCTCTGTTAGGCATAAGTGTCACTAATTTTTATAAATTGTTTTCAGACATTCAAAGAAACAGTAAAAAGCACGCTTTAAGGAATTTGGAGATAAGGACTTTGAATTTAGTGAATACGAGGAAGCAGTCAACAAATAACTTCTCTAGGGTCGTTTTACAGACTGTAAAATCAAGCAACCCTAACCAAGTAATCCCAAGTGCAATAAAATAAAGCAACAGCCAATTTTTTTCTGAGCAGTGCATTCAAAGGTACTTGAAAAATGGTCATGCTTCAAGAACCCATGCCCCAAGGGACTGCACCACAAATAACATACTTCCTTTCAATGATATCTATTCTGCCAAAATTGCCTGGGACTTGCACTCAGCCTCATCAAGCTGAATGTGCAGGGCAGACCAAAGCAAAAATTCAAGCTGAATGTGCAGGGCAGACCAAAGCAAAAATGGAACCTGACATACGTCTCAAGACTCCTAAAGCAATGCCTCATTGGCAAAATGGTCCAAACCAATCGAATCATATCGAATTTATTTGGAATTTTTCTTACAAGAGTTCGTTAATAGAAAGCAACGCAAAGATGCAGAGAAACAGATTAAATAGTAATTCGGCCATTTTAATTATCAATATACCCATGAGAAGAAACTGATGTTGCTGTCATCCGCAACTAAACAATACATAAGCTCGGTGGCTCTATACCCGGCCTGGTTATCGTTAAAAAATTGTAAATAAAAGTGGGTGTTCCTTTGACAAAACGAATTTGTTCTAAATGTCAGTTACAATCCTTGATAACAACTCTAAAAGTCAGTGATAATCTCTGATACCAACCAAGGTGAGGAGATCGAACCCCGTGGAATCAAACCACAGGATGGAGGATAGACGTAGCCTCAAATATAGATACCCTTGACCTCAATTTTCAGATAGAATGGATTCAAATGGATATTAGAAAATAAAGACGTGCCATCTAATATAAATAATACCCTTCACCTCAATTTTCAGGTTGAATGGTTTAACTGTTGAATTCAAATGTAAAGGGCCCAAATTTTTCAGAAGAAAAAAATAGGAAAAAATCTTCGTGATAAATTTTCCGATACTGTTTTATAAATCTAGATCTCGGTACTGGCAATGCCGAGTGACCGATCTGGTGGATTGTTATTGAGACTCAATTTAACATAGCATAAATGAATTGGAATTATGACAGTTGAGTTGAGAAATGGTACATGAGAAAACAAGGGCTGCCGCAGCTCCGATGAATCCAAAGAAAGGAGCCATTTCGTCTCCACTGAATGCGTCCGCCATTTCGTCGCCGCTGATGATCTGTTGCTCTTTCAAATGAAATCGCCCTTTTTAATCCAATTCGGGAGTTAAACGATCTCGCGGGGAAGAAGGAAGGAAGTATTTCTGAGGCAGGAGAGAAAACTCGATCTGTTGACCTCTGATATCACAAAGAAAGAAGGTACATATAGACGGAACTCGGGGCACAGACGGAATGGAATGCCTCGTGGCGAGGGCCGCTGACCGCTTTATCCGAGCAATCCACCGGTTATTCGGGTTACACGGACTGCGGAAGGGTAGCATGCGAGGGCTCTGGAATACAAGCGGGTGGTCACGTGAACGCACCCAGAGGAAGAGTTTGGTGAGTGAGTTTTTGTTACAATTCCCAAGGCAACATAGTGGTCGCGACTCGCGATATAAATTTTCGAGTGTAGTTTCATTGGTTTCGTTCGGCTATGGTCTAGTGGTTGGGGCATAAGGTTGTTAACGCTGGTTGCGTGTGGTTTATTGGTTTGGGACAAACGTTTGTTAATGAATGTTTGCTTTTGTCTTTAGTGTTTATTTATATATTTTTATAACCAACATTGGCCATGTGTCGAGGAGTTAACCGTTCAAATAATGAGGAGGAAAGTTTCACACTCTATTGTGATAAGGCTAGAAGGGTAGGCATCCCCGTGAGTGGGACCTCTATATTGGGGTATCTCCAAGACGTTGGACCTTTGCTAGGTCACAAGTTATGGCAACTTCCGGATTTGAACCTGGGCCTTGCCCAGGTAATCCCAACAAGTTACCAATTCCCATGGTTAAGAAAACAAACAAACATTGATAATGTGTATGTATACAACATCATGAGCTATTTTTTTCACATAGAAGAAAACTATACTGGCTATTTCATTTGAAATCAAAGTATCCAAAGAATAGAGTTTTTTTTTTCAACCACGAGAAAATAGCATACTATTAATATTAGTAAACTGTATAGAAAGTTACAATACTAAGGCTCCAGCCAGCCTTCACAGTGATGAGACCAAGACAAGGCAACATGCCTGGACCACAAATGTCCAAAAATATCAAGCTCCCTTGGAGCAACAAATACCATGACAAAACATAAATACCAAATGACCAAGACAACTGGGCACAAGTCAACCCACCAGGACCACTACAAAACAGGCACAAAACAACCCACCGAGAGAACGGGCACAAGGCAACCCAACAAGACACAAGCCACTACACAGCAGAAAGCCCTGGAGATCATGAAAAAAAGGCATAATCCAACTACAAACACATAGACCAAAACAAATAGAACACATTGAATACCAACGTTGTACAACCACCAAAATCAACTACCACAAAAACCCAACAAGAAGTTGGTCTTCAAAGAGAGTTAATCATCTGCAGGAAAAGATAAATGTCGCCAATGTAAATTACATATAAAACTCGGATAAATAGAAATCTGCAAATATATGATAAGGCCACCAAAACCCTATAACTGAAGATGATCTAAAGATCCACCAGCCACCAACCGATTTGAAATTCACTCCTCTCAAAAAAGGATGTCCACAGGAGAAGAAAGAGCCCTCTTGGATAGTTCATCCGCACAAAAATTATGAACACGAAGCAAATGTTGAAAGGTGATGTACTCATAACTATCAATCAAAGTTCTGGTCTCCAAAAGCCAGTGAGTGAGCTGTAGCACATTGAGAGCAACCAAACCCTTGGCCCAAGAGATGATTACCTGCGAGTTCCCCCAAACCTGAAGGTGAGAAATATCTTTGGATTTGGCGAAACAGGGGAGCAACCACATAGCAATCAACTCACTCTGAGAATTTGTCCCAATCCCCGAATTCATCCAACACTTGAAAAAATGGTTGCAATTGATGAAGAGAACCACCTCGATCCCACTGACAGCCCCACAAAGTTGAGAGGCCCCATCAAAAAAACCATAGGGATAGTTGCACAGATCCAAAGAGAAGTTTGGAGCACGTCCACCCCCCCCTACCCAACAACGGAGGACCAGGGGAATTGTATTCCTTAAAAGTCGACAAAGCTCGACAACCATAAAACAAGACATTTGGTCTCACATCATCAAAAATAGTTGTATTACGGGCCCTCCAAACCTCCCAAAAAATAAAATAAGGAAGAGCCCGCCATTCCAGAAAATGACATTGCCAATGCAACAACCCAGCCTCCAGATTGTAAGATCCCCAATGAATCCAACAACCACTAACATTGGAGATCGAAGACCAAACAACCTTAACAAAGGAACACCCAACAAAGAGATGATCAACTGTTTCCATCTAAGAAAAACATAACTGACATCTACCCGGACCACAAAAACCACGCCGACATGGATTATCCCAGGTGAGAACACTGTTATTTAGAGCCAGCCAGTTGAAACATTTCAATTTACAAGGCATTAAATAATTCAAAATCTTAGAGTACCACCATCTCGACTGCACGAGATCAAGCGATAACATAGAGTCATAAGCAAGATTTGTCGTAGCGACACCACTTGAATTATTCCAAGACCAGACCAGCTTGTCCAGCGACTCCTGGAGAGTTATGTTTAAACTGCACAAACCTTTCACATAAGCATCCCATTCTAGCTCCATAGAGCCCGACAGGCCCAAGTGTTGCGCCGATATCCAGGAGGGACGACACATTCCAACAGTAGACGGATGCACAACATGATAAAGAGTTTTAAAACCCTTCGATCTAAGCACCCAGATTAAATCCCGAGAAAGATGATACTTCATAGGACCCCCCAAGATAGGGTCCTCACCAAGACGGATATCACGACCATGCTTCAAAATCCATGACATCCAATTGGAGAGAGTGGAGAAGGACCCCCAATAAACCAAACCAAATATTTGAGATTCCCTTGACACAAGGAGGTCCATTCCTGAACCAATCTGCCACCGACAGCGATTTAAAATATTTTCCTTTGATAAACGTACTCCATGCAGAGTTGGAAAATAATGCCCTCCATAGACTTTTAGTTTTTAGAGCCACCGCAAATTTACCAATGTTTTTAATGGCCCAACCACCCATTTTTGTCGGCCTAGCCAGCAGATGCCAATTTACCAAATGAAATTTCTGCTTCGACCCCCCCACCTAACCAGATAAATGAAAATATCCTTCTATGGATTCCTTTCAAAATACACTTTGGAATTTTACACAGCGATAGCCAGTAGACAGACATATTTTGAAGGACAGATCTTGCCAATGTGAGTCGACCCCCGATGGAAAGCCAACGCTAACACCAATGGTTGATACGATTGTCAAAGCGTTTAAGAAGCCACAACCAGTCACTTAAAAGGTAGTTCGTTGGTTTAGGAAAGAAACCAAGGTATTTGGTTCCCTCAGACAGTGCCTTGAAATTGAGAGGGAATAGTTGGCTTACCAAAGATTCAATAGCAATATCCACATTATTTTCCAAAAACCAAGACTTTCCAGCACTAATCAGCATACCAGAAGCATGACAGAAAAGATCCAAAATTTGTTTGTAATTTTGCCATTCCACCAGAGTGCCATGACAAAAAATCATAACATCATCAACAAAGAGGGTATGTGTCACGGAGACCTGCTCAGAAACCTTAATACCAGTGATATTCCCATTCCTTTTTGCTTTGAGGATGAGTATGCTCAAGCCCTCAATGATTAACAGGAAAAGAAGAGGAGACAAGGGGCAACCCTGCCTCAGACCCCTGGAACTTTTGAAAAACCCTGATGGCACCCCATTGATAATTACTGCAAAATTCACCGAAGAAATACAGGCCATAATCCACTTTACCACCACCTAGCGCAAGCCAATCTGAACCAGGACTAACCAAAGAAAGGTCCAGTCCACCCGATCGTAAGCCTTAACAAGATCCAGTTTCAGGAAGAGGGTATTTTGTTGTCTGGTCTTCACACTATGAAACACTTCCTGAGTGATCCCCACAGCATCCAAAATCTGCCTATCCACCAGAAAACCAAACTGCTCAATGGATATGTATTTTGATAAACTAGGCTTGATTCGGTTTGCTATAATTTTGGATATAACCTTATAAATCAGATTGCAAAGTGAAATAGGTCTGAAATCACGGAAATCCTCTGGATGAGATTTTGTTGGAATGAGAGCCAACAATGTAGAGTTGAGAGAACCAGTCACCATGCCAGAGATGCCAGATTCCTTCACCGTTGCCCAAATGTCCGGCCCCATAATCTAAAAAAAGCAAATGAAAATCTTGACAGTCCACTCGTCCGGTCCCGGGTTCTTATCTTTGGCAAAACCCTTCAGAACCTTTTCAATCTCCAACAGAGAAACTTCATTGAAGATAGCATCCCCTTCCTCCTCCGAGAACAATCTTGGGTATTCTCTAATCACCTTGAATTGTTCAATTATTGAGACATTTTTGGGATCATGGTATAATTCTTGAAAATAATTCTTGGCCTTGCTGTGTAGATCAACCAGACCAAAAATATGACAACCAACACTATCATTTAAGTCCCAAATGCTATTTTGAACCCTTCTAGCATCAACAAATTTATGGAAAATTTGGAATTTTGGTCCCCTGCTTCGTATTTAGAGAGCCTAAAAAGAGCTTAAAGAAAAGACTCCGGGGGGTTCCTTTTTCGTAGGAGTTTAACGAGCCTGAAAAAGTGATAAACTATAACTCGGTAACTTATTCTCATCGATTTATGAGCACGAGAAAGAACAAAGAGTTAGCTCGGTTGTCATTAATAATTGAATTTAATGAGCGAAATAATGACAAAAAGACGCTCTACGAGTTGTTCATACCTGAAAATATGCGTGAAGAGGCCACAACCGCGAAAAAAAGGATCAATGTGGTACTTAACTTCACCTGGACACTTTGAAACTAGGTCAAAATGATTAACCGAGTGTAAATGATTCCAACTATAGTAAAATAACCCATATTTCGAATAAATTAGAAAAGGAATATGCTTTTTTCAAAAAAGGGGTAAATAGTAAAAGAATTACTATTCGTTTTTTACCAAATTGGAGAGGTGGAAAGTGCCATTGGAGCCGTTTTTCTTTTGCTGATTCCGGGAGCTGTGATCAACCATTTCGGACGCCATCAGCAACAGGTAACCCTAAACGTGACCCTTTAACTTTTTAGTGGATTAGAATGTGCTTTTTCTTTCATTTAGGTAAGTTTTGAGCTTGTTGAGTTTGGGTATTTGCGCTCACAGGCCGGCGTAGGTCGCCCTTTCAGGATCTACATCGGCGTAGAACCCAAAAGGGTGTTCTACACCGGCAACGTACTGTCCAAAAGGACGGTCTGCGCCGGTGCAAACTGCCAACTCAAACTCAAAACCTGCCCAAATAAAAACTCTTTTGGTGGTTGGGAAAAGTTCTAATGGTATTAAAATGGCCTTTTGACAGGTTTGCAGTGGTCACAATGGTTCTTGAGGTGAGAGAACGCGAGCATGAGCTCGATGATGCACAAGCGGAAAATGATCCGCAATGTGTTGCCACATTGAGAAACTGTGGGTTGCTCAAGTATTTTCGAGTGCTGGGAATGAGGTCCCAAGTACCCTTGTTGAAACACTTAGTCCAATGTTGGGACCCAATATAGCAGCATTTCCAGATTGGTGAACACACGCTGACCATAGATGTCGAGGACATCTATTTTTTGACAGGGTTGTCCCGGCGAGGAAACCTTGTGTCCTTGACTGGATCACAAGGTGGTGATCGCTCAATAGAGGACATGATCGAGTAGTGGTGTACTCCAGGTACGCTGATGACTGGTGGGAAGATTCCCATCAAGGAGGTCCGGGACTGGGCCCTTTGTACCATACTTTTTACCATTGTGAGGGTAGCTGGCAGCCGATCTGCTCATTTGGCGAACAAATCGCAGATGATGTATGCCGAGGAGTGCATGGCTCCCACTGTGTTCAACTAGTGTGAGGGGATCCTCACCAGTTTTCATGATTAATTGACCAAATGCCACTACAGGGCGTTGAAGCAGTTTGGATACGGTTAAGTATTGGCATCTTTCATGTTGGAGCAGGTTCCACACTTACGCCCGCAAATAGACCTTGAGGATCGGGACACACGAGATCCTCACATGACTCGATGGGTAGAGGTGATGGCTCGCCATGGTGGCGGGGGTCCTATCATCAGTTTCAACACAGGTTTATTTACATGGCTGAGGGGATAGATCCTCATGGAGGAGGACTACCCATACCACGGTACAGACTTCAAAGGGGACCACGACTTGGTGCTTCCCGAGGGAGCACAGTGGGATGATATCGGTAAGAACAACTGCTTGTGTTTTTTTTTTCATTTTATGTATTTATGAGTATTTTTGGAGTAGTGCTGATGACTTTTACATGTTTGTTTCAGACGCAGTTCCGACGCGACCTCTTGGAGTCTCTCGTCTTACGCGGAGAGGGGTCGTACCCGAGGTGGGCCTCGCAGTCCGGGATGCTCTCGAGGAGTTGGAGGAGCTCGAGGAGAACCTCCACATGATGACTTTGGACATTCTAGAGCCGGGTGTTCACGAATTACCCCGTCGCTACCTAAAGCTGATGTTCGGGGTATCATTACGTTTCGGCACACTGCTTTGGAAAGTAGCGAGGGTCGTGGTTTGCTTCCATGCGCATCCTAGGGATTAGGCACATGTGTTATATGTATACTGAAGGCTTATGAGCTTCAGATTTTTGTAGAGATGACCCTTACTAAAAGCTAGCATGCTTCAGACTTTTGTATCAACACTACCATTTTTGTACTTTATATTGATTTATATATATAGACACTACTAGCGGTTTGTATACATCTTGTGTTCTATTGGTGATTAATGGGATCTTGTTTACATGCATGCTTATACAATGGATAATTTATATGTTATGTCTACTTTTATTTTATGAATATATTATGTGTGTGCAAGGTACCAATCCAAAATGAAATTGGCCATGGAGTCGACAACCGTGTTCATATCTCGTGGAATGTGTAGGTATTGAACGGATTCAAAGGACCTTTCTAGAAGACGAACTCGTCAGAAGAGACGGATCAAAGTGGGATCGTGGATAGCGTAGATCCGGTTAAGATGAGAGACCACTAGTTGTGAATCCAGATGGATAACAATGTGGCTCATACCCAAGGAAAGAGCGTCGGTTAGGGTTCCAATCACCGCCTAGTATTCTACGACATTATTGGTTGCGTATCCTATACAACTTCCTCCTGAGCTGATAAGCTCACCGGTGGGAGAATAAAGTACCCAGGCTGCCGAAGCAAGGCTACGGGTATGCCGGTTGGCGCCGTCTGCAAATCCATAGCAAGTTGCCATCTGCACAGGCAGAAAGAACATGGTATAAGTAGGGAAACAAAATCCAGACACACTAAAAACAAAGCATCACACCACACAAAACACACGCCATGTACAGTATATATACAAGATACTTGTGCATGAAAAGACTCATGCATAGTACCTCTTCAAGTAGAGCCCATTGCAGGGCTCTCCCAAAGATATCCCATCATAATCCTCTAGTTCGTAGGCTCCCTTCTCCAGAACATGTTTCACAACGTATGGTCCATGCCAGATGGACTCAAACTTACATGCCCCCAGCTTATCGTGCTTTTGGTCATATGTGAGGACCAAATCACCCTCATTGAAGACGCGAGGTTTAACCGATCTACCACAGTAAGAACACTTTGTCTTCTCTTTTCCCTTTTGCTTGTCTTTTCTTGAACCGAAGGTCTCATCTGACTGCTTGGTCTTCTCCTTTTGCTTTAGTGTAGTGTCCCCTCTATCATACCAGCGTGATAGAGAGGATCACAGTGCTCAATCCGGGCAATTAGCCCCAAAACGTTTGACTTAAAAACATTGATGCAAAGAACTGTATCTGTGCATGCTATGGAAAAATGATGGTAATCAAATAAATGCTGTTGATCTCTAACACACATTCAAGATTCTGTGACAGCCATGAAATAAAGATCTGTGCAGAATTATACTTGATCATATGGAAATGCATAATCATTTTAATACACAGCGGAAGCAAATTCGTTTACTACATCCACATACATTCATAACATTCATCAAATGGTAATTGCAAATTTAACACAGGAGAATACTTATCTTATGCAAAAGTAGTCCCACGCAACTGGCTATGCAACTGCAACGTTCCACCCAACCGTAGGCCAGTGTGCTCCTCAATCTCTCAGCACCACTGCCACCCCCGAGCTGGGCATGATCTCTACAAGGAACCAGGGAACAGCAGACTCACACATAGCCAAGCATACACCAAGATGAGCCAAGCCAATCTACAATTGGGTTTATCAGGCTGCTAGGAGATGGAAAGGAAGAATTGCTAAGCTAGTGAGCTCAACCACAGAGCTATGGGTACCTCTCCCAGATCTATTTAGCTTGGCACTCACAATGCCTACACACCCAACACCAGGAAGTATTCTCTTCACTGCCACACAGTCCCTCAAGCCATACCTTCCTTTCTAGTGCTCTCAGGGTGTGCATAGAAAAGTAGCCAGCCCTCTTAATCTTCTTGAGAGGATACTCCCTACACTAGGTTTATCAAGCCAATTCTGTCCACTACCATTCCAGTTTCTTGCTCATGGGTTCCAAACAAAACAAGGATGCAACCAACAGTAACCTACACTTGTGGAGCATGAGAAAAACGTTTTCCACAGTGGAATGCCTGAGATGGGGTTCCAACTAACCCAGAAAAACGTGGGAACCCACAAAAACGAAATGGGAAGTTGGTGGACAACCCAGGAAGCCAAATCCGTTTTTAGAAAAACGTCATTGGACATTCAGGGGCAAAAACGACCTCCCTACAGTCCCCAAAACGTGGCCCTCCCTCTCCCAACTGTTATATACTGCAAAAACGACTCCCAGGCATGGAAAAATGCAGTATTTGGATGAAAAACGTAAATGGAAAGACCCAGCTAACTCCAACTGCGTGAATGGATGAAGACTGCCCTTTCCCCATGGCTTTGGGCACCATTTCGTGGGTGGTTTCTTGCCCCACAAGCAAAAACACGATTTTCCAAGTTGATGGCTTGCCCATGCACGAAAATGGCTTGCCCATACTCTTTCATTCCCAAGGCATTAACTACCTTAACCAATTTCTTGGAAAAATTAAATGATTGGGTACATGAGACAAAATGGGTAGTTGGTGGTTTATGGGTTTCCCCATTGACACATGGATTAATACCATTGGCTCAAGGTTTGAATAATTTCCCTCCCTTTTCCTTGTAGAGTCATGCCCCATCTCTTTTGTTGCATTGCATAGCCGGTTGTGGGTTTTTCCATTAAAATTCGTATTTACATGGTGTCTTATTTACATTGTGCCCATCTCGCACAAGAACCGTAGGCATCTATTTTTAATTGCCGATTCATGAAACGCTAAATCAGTGGTGGGGCCTTGGCCTTGAGCTCCTCACCATGATTAAGTTACAATATTTACATCATTTACGATTTAATACAAAGGGGGTCAAAATGGGGACATTACATTTAGATGATCAAGCTTGGCCTTCTCTTTCTTTTGCTTTCCTTTACCATTCGTAGCTTTGGGTCCTCCAGCAAAAAGGGCTTGATCTTTGGAGGTTTTTATGGACCCCATCTGAACAAGCTTATCATGCTCTTTTTTTAAGGACTCAATGAATGCATTCAAGGTAGGCATCTTCCAATTCGGAGTGGTGAGTTTTCCCGAATGGAAAGCAGAGACAAAAACTGAATAATCTTTTCCTAGCTTTATAAGGATAGAAAGAATCAACTGCTCATCTTTCTTCGCAACGCCACATTGCTTCAACTGTAGTACCAAATGCTTGAACTTGGTGAAAAACTCATTGATGGTCTCGAAATTCTCAATATTTAGGGAAATCAATTCATTCTCCAATTGATAAGCCCTCATCTCATCCTGCTTACCAAAAATATTGGCAAGTTGTTCCCACACTTCTTTTGGAGTAGTCAATCCACTGAGATGGAACAGAAGATCCTTCGAAATATTGAGACAAAGAAAACCATAATCTTCATCAAGCTTATTGAAGTACTTGGACTTCTCTACTGCAGAATTATGCTCTGGTTCTAGGCCCATGGTGACTCTGTAGAAGCCCTTAGAGCGCAACACAATCTCAACTTCATCCTTCCACTGATGGTAGTTGAAAGGAGTGAGAATATTTTGTGAAGAAGAGTCCATCTCTTCAATAGCGAATGCAATAGGAGGGTGTGAGAAACCTGCAATCACAGACAAACACAAACTTGTTAGGTTGACAACCTGCACTTTTCAAGTTACATGACACCCGGCATAGACTATCAAGTAAGCTCGAAGAGTCGGATGCACAATATCCAGGAATTATGTGGAAAACTTTCGGCTTCTGGTGCAGAGTTGGAATATTTTTGAGCAAACTTGCTCAACCTTCATATGTGTTTCTGGTGCAGAAAGCACTAGTGTAGAAGTGCAGAAGTGCAGAATCACTAGTGCAGAAGTGCAAAAGTGTAGAAGTGCAGAATCACTAGTGCAGAAGTGCAGAAACATTGTATAAAAGTTTCCTTGTCTTTCCATGGCTCTAATACCATGTAAAATTCAAGCACAACAGATCTATGGAACAAGCACAACAGTTACTAGAGATGCATGCAACAAAATTTATGAAAACACTATGCAGAAGGTTTGCAGCAGTAAAATAATGTCATATACTCAAAAGATACATTACAGTGTGTAACAATGGCTACAATAAGCCAAGCAATTCGAATTCCAGAGTGGTCATTCGAATTGAATGCATGAGAGTGGCTTACTTGGCAGTTAACACCACTCGGCACATCAGTTAAACACTTAACTACCATAAGACTGTCTCAAACTGACTCTGAAAATGTCTAACTGATTTAGAACTCAACTGATTGCCCAAAAATAGGGGAGGGCACCTTTATGTCTGTAGTTAACTAAATAATAGGTGAAAATAACACCAGATGAAGTCAATCAGTCTAGTAGGGTGCCTTCTAGTCTCCAGTTGGCTGAATAAACTAGTAAATGCTGTCAGTTGGACTGAGTAGTGTGCATTAGTCATGCAAATCACCCCCTAAATGGTGGAGGAGGCTCAGTTGATGGCCCAGTTGGCTCCTAGAATGTAGGAGGCGGCCCAGTTTACCGAAACTGTGATCTGCTGATGATGTAAGCACATGATTGAGTCAAAATACTTAGGATAAGTGGAAAATTAAGTTGTGGGGCTCAAATAAATGATGTGTGGTTGGAAAATGCTCCAAGATGGAACACTTAGTTGGTTACTATAAAATAGGGAACTGGATGAAGTGGTTCTAAAATGATGCATGCAGGGCTCAGAAGGTAGTAGATGGATCCTGGATGACATTTGCACACCACTAGGGACAAAATGGCATCATCAACAACTAGGAAAAATAAATAATGCTAGGTAGGACAATGATGGAGTATTAAAATATCCTAACACCCCCCCTTAATCCATAATTTTGCATCCTGGGCCCTAGTTACTAAGACCAAAGGTCACCCATACAATAAAAAAATGATAAAAAATAGATAATTGTCCATGAACCAAGGAAATGGGGAAAACCTCATGGGAAACCCCCCCCTCAAAATAGGACAGCAGGAATCTCAGACAACTTTCACACCAAGGAGAGATTTGAGAAAGATATATCTCTTATGAGTGAAAAATTTAGTGAATAGGTCTACAATCATATCCTCTGTAGGACAATAATGTAGTGAGATGGTCTGATTTTGCACTAGCTCCCTAATGTAGTGCATGTGAACCTCAATATGTTTGGTCCTCTGCTTTTGTACTGAATCACTGGAGATCCGGATGGCGCTCTGATTGTCACATAATAGGTCAACTGAAGGAGAAGTGTGAATGCCAAACTCAGTCAAGATCCCATGCAACCAAACTTCCTGGATGGTTGCATTCACAACCCCTTTGTACTCTGCCTCTGCTGAAGATAGTGAAAGTGTTTCTTGCTTTTTGCTTGACCAGCAAATTGGTCTTGATCCAATCATGAATACATACCCTGAAGTGGAATTCCTATCAGTATTATCTCCATCCTTGTCTGAGTCAATAAAACCAACCAAATCTAGTGGAGCACCAACAGAATAGTGGATCCCAAACTCTCTCGTACCTTGCACATAATGCAAGATCCTCTTAGCTGCTTTCTAGTGCAGCTCATGTGGATCCTACATGTACCTAGCCACATCATCAACAACATATGATAGATATGGTCTCGAATGTGTCAGATATAACAAGCTACCAATCAGCTATCTGTAAAGTGTGCTATCAACCAAGGGTGTGGAACCACCTTCTTCCAATATAATGCCAGATAGGAAGGGAAAGGATGTGGCTTTGCAATCAACCATATGAAACTTTGTCAGTAAATCGGATGCCTACCTTGACTGTGAAACCATGATCCCTGAAGTGTTTTGAGCCACTTCAAGACCAATGAATTGTCTCAACAATCCCATATCTGTCATAGTGAATGATTTGTTAAAGGAAGACTTGATGTGCTTCAACCCAGTAGCAGATCCATCAATGATGTGCAGGTCATCCACATATAGAAAAATCAACAACAGACATTCACCCTTCTTTTGCATGTAAACATTGCAGTCATATCTGCATCTCTCAAACTTCAGTGATAGTAAGAAGGAATCCATCTTGGCATACCATGCCCTTGGGGCTTGCTTGAGCCCATATAGTGATCTCCTTAGTTTGCATACTAAGAAAGGATCATCAGTGTACCCCTCATGTTGTCTCATGTAGATCTATTCTTCCAAGTCACCATGCAAGAAGGCACTCTTTACATCCATGCGATGTACCCCCCATGCATACGAAGCTGCAATGGCCAAACAACTCTCACTGAATCCATCCTTGCAATAGGATCGAATGTCTCATTGTAGTCCAACCCTTGGACTTGTGAGTACCCCTTTGAAATCAACCGAGCCTTGTACTTGGTTGTAGATCCATCAGATCCAAGCTTAGTTTTGTAGATCCATTTGCACTGAACAAGTTTCCTCCCAAGTGGAAGAGGGACAAGATCCCATGTTCCATTGTTTTACAGTGACTCATGTTCTTCATCCATGGCTGCTTGCATTCTCAGATCATGGAAAGCCTCTCTGTAAGACTGGGGATCAGATCTTACCATCATGAAGCACCTCTCAGGGATAAGTGGATCTGTATGGAAAAGTGCAATGTTTGCATCTTGATATTGAGATCTTGTTCTTCTCTAGTCAGATGGATCTCCAGCAGTAACCCCAACTGCCTCAATAAGCTTTTGAGCCCACTTAGGCCTTGGATTAGGAGTAGATGCTGGATCTAGATATGGATCTACTAGATCTGCTTGCTCAATATCTAGATCTGAATCATATTGGTCTTCGTATTCTTCTTCTGAATATCGATCACCTATAGAAACATCATTAGGAGCTAATGGAGGAGGTAGATCAGTTATACCTTCTTTTTCAGTTGGTTGTAGATCATGCAATGGGTCCTCATTGAACTACACACTTCTTTCAATGAAGCATCCCTTTGTTGCAATCTCCATCAACTTGTAATCCTTTGCACCTTCTACATATCCAAGAAGGATGCATTCGCTACTTTGAGGTTGAAGTGCTTTCCTCTTGTCACTGGGGATTCTAGCCCATGCCTTGGATCCAAAAAAACCTCAGATGAGAGACATTAGGTTTGTGTCCCTTCATTGCTTTGAATGGAGTGAACATATCAACAGATTTGTGGGGTACCCTATTTTGAATGTATGTGGCATAGTTTATTGCTTCTGCCCAGATATTTGATGGGAGATATCTTGCTTCAAGCAAGCAGGTATCCATCTCTTTCAATGACCTATTCTTCCTCTCTGCTACACCATTCTGTTGTGGTGTGTATGGAACATAATGTTGAATCTGAATTCCTTTAGAAGCACATAGTTGTAGAAAATATCTTTTGATGTACGACCCTCCATTATCAGATCTGAGTGCTTTGATCTTCCTTCCAGCAGTTTTCTCAACTAGGGCTTTGAAAACTTTGAAGCATCTAAACACCTCATATTTATGCTTGAGAAAGTAGATCCAACAGGACCTAGAGTAGTCATCAATGAAGTTCAAAAGATATCTGGATCCATTCATTGAAGCAATGGGCATCAGTCCTGAAACATCACTATGAATTACATATAGGATGGAGGAAGCTCTCTTTGCATTCACAACTTCATACTTTCGCTCTAGGGGCTTCCCTACCAAGCAACCTTTGCAGATCCCTTGTGAGAATTTTATGTTCTGTAGACCTTCAACCATCTCTTCCTTGTGCAATTGCTGGAGATATTTGAAGTTTAGGTGACTGCATCTTTCATGCCAGATCCTACTTGTCTCATTTGCATGAGTCAAGAGAGCACTTTGATGGGAGTATGGAAATAAGGAGGAGAACTCATAAGTCTTGGAGGCATGATTTGCAACTCCTTTGGCTATCATCTTCCCAGATGAGATCTCAACAATCTCAACTGAATCAGGTCCAAATGTTACTTTATTTGGAGGACCTGTGTGTGTCATCTGGTAAATACACAACAGATTACCTGCAAGAGAGGGCACATACAATACATTTTTGAAACCTTCCATGCTCAAGTTGTATGGTACCTTTCCGTTCAGCAAAGATTTGAGAATAATCTCCCATGTGTATGCTTGGTCCATCGGTGAGATATAATGAAGAAAATGGCTCTCTAGAGGAAACCATGTGGTTGGAGGCTCCGGAATCAATAAGAAAACTCTTGGGATTGTGAGAATCCAACCTTCAATGCATGGCATCTCTCATGATATTCTGACTTGCCTCCTGGATCAGTCTTCCTTGCACCTTCAGGAAGGGCAATCTTATGTTTCTCAAGGAGTTTCTCCATTAGATCTATGGTCTTCTTCATACAAGAACTCTCAGGATGATTACCCTTCTTGCAGTATGTACACTTGGATTTCTCAAAATTATTTTGTTTGTCCTTCTTAGAGTGAAAGGCTCCATCTGATGGACTTGGCTTGGCATTCTGCTTGGGATCAGATTGCCTCTTATCCTTTCCTTTTTGATTCCCCTTCCCATTCGCATTTTTTGGTTCTTCATCCAAAAGAGATTGATTTTTGGAGGCCTTCAAGGTGCCCATATGAATCAACTTATCTTGTTCTTGGATGAGAGATTCAATGAAAACATCAAAGGAGGGCATCTTCCAACCAGGGATTAACATTCGCCTAGAATGGAAGGTAGAGACAAAGATAGAGAATTCAGGACCTAGCTTGCTCAGAATGGATAGCACTACCTGCTCATCCTTCTTCTCAATGCCACACCGCTTGCATTGCATAACCAAAGATTTGAATTTTGAAAAGAACTTCTGAATGGTCTCGAAACTGCTCGGTTGAAGAGCAATCAACTGATTTTCCAGAATATGGCCTCTTTGCTCATCTTGTTTTATGAAGAGGGTCTCTAACTTCAACCATAATTCTCTTGGAGTATTCATTCCATCGAGGTGGAAGAGTAGATCTCTGTAAATATGAATACACATGAAACCAAATGCTTCGTCCAATCTATTCAGATACTTGGCCTTCTCCACAGCTGATTGTGGTTCGACCTCCTTCCCCATTGTCACCCTTTACAGTGACTTGTTGCACAATACCATCTGAATATCATCCCTCCAATAAAGGTAATTGAAGGGTGCCAGGATCCTGGGAGAGAGAGGAGAGTTCGAATTGTCCATTAGAACTGCTGGAGCGAATACGATGTGAAAATGTTGCTACCGCTGCACTCAAAAAATTTGAATAACCTGCAAAAAACTCTCAATTTTGGAAATAGAATAATACTAAGCACTGCTTTAGGATAATAGGCACATTTTTTTGGATCTTTCACACCTGGATAGAGCTCATTGGATTTCTCCAATGAATTCAGTGCAATGGCACCATGATTTGTTGTGGAAATCCAGAGGCTTATGGTGCACTACCGAAAGTAGCTTCTCAACCTATACCCTCATGGGATCTGATACCATGTGAAATTATAAGTCACGGCAGATCTAAGAGCTAAGTATACATCATAGAGAAAGAATGAGCAGAAAAGTTGAATAAGAGTGAAAACTGCAGTAAAAACAAGCAGGGAAATAATTATGCAGGAGAAATCAGATAGGAGCAGAATAATTTCACATGATCCAATAATCAATATAGTCAACAATGATGATACAATGGAGAGAATTCGAATCACACGAGATAATTCAAACCTCAGTTGGTATAGCATTGGGATTATCACCACTGGAGTGCTCCGGAAGACTCAAACTCAACTGAACTGAACCTAAACTCAGCTAACTGAAGTCACAATCAGTTAACTGACTAAGGAAGGTGCAATAGTGGTTTTTTCATGCATGTCAATAAGAAATGGGTGCATGAGGCCACAATCAGTGGCATCTGGAGCTCCAACCCCCCACAAGAGTCATCTAACTCAGGTGGACTACACTGGAACACTCAGTTGGTTCCAATAAAATAGGGAACTGACTCAAGTGGTCCTAAAATGATGCATGCATGGCTCAACAGGTGGTATATGGATCCTGGATGACATATGCACACCACTAGGGGACAAATGACATCATCAACAACTAGGAAAAATTAATAATGCTAGGTAGGACAAGGATGGAGTATTAAAATATCCTAATAGAGACAAGTTGGGTCTTCAGAATCATAAATTGTGTAAGTGATTATAAAAAATACAAAAAGTTATTTAAGAATGATCTGAAAAAATTCAGGATCTTTTTAACCATAAAATTGCATGTAAATTCTCATAAAAATGGCTTTTAAAGATGAATTTTAAATTCTTAAATCAATCACATAAGCAAAGAAACAAATATGCAAACCAAAAATTTGTAGACAACAAATGATAACGAAGTTCACCCTTCTTGGGCTATGTCCTCGGGCCACTTCCAATGAGAAGATCGATCTTATTAAGTCTTCAAAGCTTACATATATGAGTTTCTGGAAACACCTCTAAGTTCTGTCAGTCAAAATCAAAAACAGAATGCAACACTGCGTTCCTCTCGAAATTCTGAGTAAAATGAGTATAAAGTCGACTATGTTTGCCTGAGGCCTCCTCTGGCACACAAATCGAGAAAAATATGCCCTGCAATTGTACGGACTATACAGATTTCCCACCTTAGGAATCATGCCCATTAATGGTTGTACCTACCTCAGTATTTGTGCCCATACTCTGTCTCAAAATCTGTGTAGAAACCCGTTCTATGTTTTAGTCTTTTTGTGTTTTTTTATTGGGTTTATATAGTGGTTTTGGGCCCCAAATCTGCCTGCAATTTTTAAATTAAAATGACCGAAAGCCATCAAACAGATGGGATTTTCCCCAGTGGTATGGCGTTGTGACTTGGGGGCAGAGGTCTCGGGATCAAACCCACGATCCTCTCCCCTTTCAATGTGACTTTGTTATATTTATTGGCGGTTTGGTTTGGTTGTATTGCGATGGCGTTGTTGGATTGTGACTTGGATTGTGTGTTGGCACTCGGTATTATGGCTTGGATTCCACATTTAACTGTCAACTCTGCGGGTTGTTAGTTATTGGGTCCACGATGTATCATATGGCCTCGGTGATTGCCATGGGGTCAAGGGCCTATCCCTCTATCCTGCCCTTTTCTCCCATTGAAAATTCATTCAAATTAAAATATAGGTTAACACCCTATAGTGTTAAGAAACAATCTTGGGAACTCTGGCTAGGTAGGTTCTATGGAGTCTTTGGTGGTTCTTGAGGTCATGGGTTCGATCCCCATGCCTGATGGTTTGCTTTCATGTTCAAGAGATTTTCCTATGTAGACCTAGGTACTTCGCGGTACGAGATACCAACAAAACCCCTATTCACCGACCTTTTCGGCAACAGACCGCAAGCAGTCTGAAGTCTCACTTGAGGCGAAAATAGACGGGGTGGTTGCGGAATCTGGTTTCCACAACCTGGTGATGCGAGTGCTTAACTAACAGTTGCATAGCTTGGTAATATGCTTCCACGCGGCGGACAAGGGACTATATAGACTCTGATATCTTGCGTCAATGGGTCTGCGCAACACTATTAGGCTACTGCGGCGAGACATCGCAGTACTTCTTTATGGAACACCACATCCACTAGACGAGGAGGCTAGTCTGTGAGGCCTAATTCCTTCTACTTAGATTTATTGGATATCCTTTAATCATTCATCATTACTTAGATTGGTAAATACCATAACTTATGCAATTTGAACGAGACGCGCATCGCTGTGAGCTTTGTTACTGCGATTCAACCCTTAACAAGTAACTATGTGGTTATCTCGTTGATCCATTCATTCAAGACTTCTAGGTGCTTACTGTTTAATACTTCTTCATATGTGAACTACTTAGCATCTTATTCCATCCTTTCCTCGGTGAATATAGATCACAGTAAACATATAACAAGCACTAATAATCTCATGCATGTACTGTAAGTAATTTAAATCACCAATTAATGACAATCACACACAGCAAACACATAACACAATGATTTAACGTGGTTCACCCCCCCGGATGGGAAGCTACGTCCACAAGAACTGTTGTTTATTTATCTCGGAAAGGGGTACAACAGTTCTTCGCCTGCGCACTCAGATGCAGATGCTCTTCTCTCTCTCTCTCTCAAGATTAGGTCTCTGCGCACTCAGCTTGCGGAGCCTTTACAAAATGTCTCTTAACAGAGATCTATTCAATCAACAATGAGAAAAATAACAAAATGAAGAGTCACCCTTTCCTATACAAAATTGCCCTATATATAGATCATGCCCTTAGGTCATGTCTTTACATTACAAAGGAGAAACCCTTAGGTTTTACAAAACTGTCACGGTTTTCCCAAAACCAGACTTACTGATATCTGGTGGCGGATCTTCAGTCATATGCGTGCCAACCTCGGTGTAGACATGTTGTCATCCACTCCTCTGTCATGCGTGCCAACATCTTGCTTCCCCCAAGCTGTTGCTCGAATCACGACCTCAGACAATTGGTCAATTGGTAGTTATCTGGTGGTGTAACCAATTGTCTATCTCGATCTGTACCTACCCACCGCTTGGTATTTATCGGTGATCTTTGCCCAAAATAGGTCTTTTTTGACCTAACCACATTAACTTCCATCCTCCATCCATGCTCTGTTTAGCTGGATGTCCGTTGACATGGCACATCGCAGCGCTGTACTCCTCGCGGCACCGACCTCGCAGTTCTTCCGCAACTGCGCTGCGCGCACCGTCGCAGTATACCAAAACTGTGCTGCGCTTCTCCTCGCAGCTTCCAAAACTATTTTCCACAAAAATTATCCATCCATGCTGCGCTCGGCTTCGCAGTTCACAAAACTTAATACGTTCAAAATTTGACCTCCTTGGGCCAGGCCCAACAATGCCCTCCACAATTTTTTAACGAGCAGTACAACTAGATGGCCATCAGGGCTGCCACATGGAAGACCCTGATTGGTCCACATACATGCCATGTCATCCAAAACCTTTCCACGTGGAACCCTATGGTGATTCCATGTGGCACCCTATGGGTGTGCCACGTGGCCCTTTTTTTGCCCTTTTTACATCAATTTTACCCTTTTTGTCAAATTTTCAAAACCCAATAACTTTTGCATCCAGAGGCCGTTTCACTCGAAACAAATGTTACTGGAAAGCTCCTGACGAGCTCTACGCATATAAAAGATCATTTGTAACTTTTGAAGACTTTAATTTTGATCAAATCTGAGATCCTCCTGGATCAAACCTTCCCACTAGGAAGCTTTTGGGCCACCAAAAGCATGGAATCATACAAAAAACGGGTGAGGGTACAAATCTCTCACTCTTCTAGTCTCTAGCCACTGTGCTTTGCTTGGGTGCATTCCTTTAAGCCCCACACGAAGAATTCTATGTCACATCTTCGGGAAGATTTGACCTTCTTATCAAGTATAACATCTTCTTGAAGTTCATTGAGATATTCAAGAGCAAACTCATCTACAGAAGGTACTTGAACCTATTCATCTTGGTCCACAATCATAAGAGGCTCATATAGTTTCAATTTTTCCACATTAACAATGGGATACGTTTGCATATAAGGAGGCAATTCTAACCTAAAAGCATTATTACCAACTTGATCCAAAATTGTAAAAGGTCCATATCTGATTGGTTTCAACTTTCTACCTTCACCTTGGAGTCGGTCTTTGTTGATATGAAGCCATACTCGATCACCAATTTGGAAATGATGATCCACCTGATGTTTGTCATGTCTTTCTTTATACTTGGCCTGACTTGATTGCAACTACTCTTGTACTTCTTGATGTATTATATGGATTTGTTGAATAAAATTCAAAGATTTATCTGCATCAACTTGACCATATCCCACTGGATCTTTCCCATAAACAAGGTCTAAGGGAGACTTTGGAAAATAACCAAAACATGTCTCGAAAGAAGACCTTTGTGTTGAAGAGTGCATAGCTCTATTGTAGGCATGCTGAACATAATGCAACTATTCATCCCACAACTTGGGATGCTTGGCACAATATCCTTGAAGAAGATGTACTACTGTCTGATTGACCACTTCAGTTTGTCCGTTGGTTTGTAGATGAAATGTTGTGCTCTTCTTTAGCTTTGTGTCCATAAGTTCCCATAAAGATGACCAAAATTTCCCAAGGAAGTGGGAATCTCGATCAGATATAATAGAAGTAGGTATTCCAAAATGGACCAATACATGCTGAAAGAACAAATGAGTAGTTACCTCAGTTGTGATCTGCTTTTTACAAGGCATTATAATGCACATTTTACTGAATCTATCCACAACAACATACAAGTTATCATGTCCCTTTCTAGACATTGGTAACCCTCCTATAAAATCCATTGAAACACTTTCCCATGGACGGGAAGGAACAAGAAGTGGAGTGTACAAGCCTAACTTTATGTTACTTGGCTTACTTGTTGCACACATAACACATCATTTTACATACATGGACATCGCATCATTCATTCGAGGCCAATAACAAAACTTTTGTAATTGTGCTACAATTTTTCCTACACCAAAAACGCCAATTTCATTAAACTTGGACATATTAGGCAAATTTTGGACTAAGAAAGTGTGAATTTAGACTTTGAAAGTGTCAATATCAACCTTTCTAAAGTGCAAAAACAGGTTCTGAAAGTGACAATATTGGCTTTGAAAAGTGTGTTTTTCTATTCGAATAGTGTGTTTTTTGACTACTTATGAACCTTAAAATTGCAGTCTTTTGTTATAAAACTATGAATTTCAATTCAAAAAGTGTGAATTTCAAATAAAAAAATGCAAATTTTGATTTGAAAAGTATGAATTTCAAATCAAAAAATGAAAATTATCATTTGAAAAGTGTGAATTTAAGATAAAAAAATGCAATTTCTGATTTGAAAAGTGTGAATTTTTGATTTAAATGTTCAAAATTTTAAGGTGAAAAGTTCAATGCCTAAAATATTCAGTCATTGTTTGAATAACAAGTCAATCGGCTAAGTTATAACATCATTTAGAGGAAATTTGGGTAAAAAATGGGCCTCCTAAGGAAAATAATAAAATAATAGTAGAGAGAGAGTAAAAAAAACTACTTTTTTGGATTGTATTTTCAACTTATCTGCTTGTAGGTTTACTCAAATTTCAAGCGGGAGGACTCGTTGGATGCATAATTAAATTATGCATCCAACAAGTACCCTGTTGCATACTTTTAACAACATCCACACTATGAAAAATGGAAAATACATTAAAAAACGTGTTTCTAGTGAGAGAAAACACGTTTTTTTAATATATTTTTGATTTTTCATGGTGTGGATGTTTTTAAAAGTATGCAACATGGATATTCGTTGGATGCATAATTTAATTATGCATCCAACGAGTCCTCCCGCTTGAAATTTGAGTAAACTTATAAGGAGATAAGTTGAAAATACGATCCAAAAAAGTAGTTTTAATTTTTTCCCTCCGAGTTTTTTACATGCACCTTGTTCGAATTTTAAAGCATTTTGATTGGCTAATATGTGATGTCAAGAAATTGTATTTTAGGGTTAAAAGGACCATTTTTCATCCAAATTTCATCTAATTGATAAAAATGGTTTGTCTTGACTTCCATTTTCTGACAAGAAGGATTGTCCGCCCCTTCTTTTCGTAGTTAATTGTGAAAACATTTATCCAGCAATTCAACGATATCCATAATGGAGAACACAAGAAGGATCGATCGACCCTTCTTGCAGTGTCGAACTATTATGAAAATAATATTGGGAATAGGAAGGGTCGGTCGACTCTTCAATTTCGAGAGAATTGTAAATATAGAACACCTTGGAAGTTATAACATATAAAAATAGTTTGTCCCGGCTTCTGTTTTTCGATAAGAAGGATCAGCCGCCCCTTCTTTTCGTAGTTAATTGTGAAAACCTTTATCCAACAATTCAGATATATCCATAATTGAGAACACAAGAAGGATCGATCGACCCTTCTTGCAGTGTCAAAATATTATGAAAATAATATTGGGAATAAGAAGGGTCGACCGACCCTTCTTGCAGTGTCGAACTATTATGAAAATAATATTGGGAATAAGAAGGGTCGGTCGACCCTTCAATTATGAGGGAATTGTAAAAATAAAACACCTTGGAAGTTATATCATATAAAAATGGTTTGTCCTGACTTCTGTTTTACGACAAGAAGGATCGGTCGCCCCTTGTTTTCGTAGTTAATTGTCAAAACCTTTATCTAGCAGTTCAGCTATAGCCATAATGGAGAACACAAGAAGGATCGACCGACCCTTCTTGCAATGTGGAACTATTATGAAAAGAATATTGGGAATAAGAAGGGTCGACCGACCCTTCATTTAGGAGGGAATTGTAACAATAGAACACCTTGGAGAAAGAGCGACCGCTCTTTCTTTAAGAATATTTCCACTTGGCAGCAAAGTCTTTAAAGCAAAACGTCTATAAATTTTGTTGTTAAAATTTTGATATCTAGTATCCTAGGGTGACATGTGGAACAATCATATTGTGATACGTGGCATATTTGATTTGGCACATTGATTATAGCGATGTTACTAATTTTATTTGATTTGGCACATTGAGTATAGCGAGGTTACTAATTTTTATTTGGTTTGGCACATTGAGTATAGCGAGGTTACTAATTTTTTATTATGGATTTAAAACTTATAAATATTTATTTTTCCAAAATTAGTAATGAAGACGGATGGGGAACGATAATTATCACAGTATGGTGGGATATCATCTCTGTAGATTTTGCTCGAATAAGATATCATATCTGTAGATTTTGCTAGAGTGATTGTACAATTATCCAGCAGTTCGTGAGACTTTAGGCCTGGAAAATGACGACGTGTAGAATGTATTTGCTTCACTGGAACGTATTTGACGTGTCTACAGGCGTGCATAATTTAAACCCGTCAAATCGACGTCCACCAAATTCACTTATCCATCGTAAACAAATACTAGTAAAATTACTAGTTTGGTACTTGTTGCAATTCAACAGTTTAGTAATTAAGATTGGGAAGATTTACATGGTTTAATGAATTGAAAATTTTCATAAGATTTATGCTTGTTTGATGCGCTTCTGACCTGAGTGTAGTGTGCTTCTTAGATGCACTTGTGACCTGAGTGTAGTGTGGCATTTTTCAGAGGGAGACGAAATGGGTTTCTATACCAACTTTGATGTAAATAAAAAATACCGGCTTGCTTGAGGTATGTCGAATTTTTTCAAGTTTCGTATGGCTTAGGGGTTCTATTTTGATGATTTTGAAAATTAGTAACTGTTTGGATCATTGCTTGTACCATAGATGCACTTTCTTTTAGCGTGGACTGAAAATCCTCCATATATTTTATTTATTTAACCAGAAAAATATGGGATCATTGCTTGTTACTGTACATCTATTTTACTTCTGGATTGAGCTGAAATTACCATGACGACGCCACAGACAGAGGCTCTCGAGGCTGATATACCCATTTTTAGCACTGTTTTATTTTATATATATATATATATGGTGACTACCTGTGGGATAGACCTTTGTGTTTAATTGCTGCAATATTCTATGACTTTGCATGTTGCATTCAATAGGGATAGGGTGGACTTTATTTTTCATATTGTTTATTGATTATTGTGGCTTCGTTGATTTTTGAAATGAAGGCTTGTTTTCATGAGAATGATCCATACATTAATTTATGTAATTTCATTTCTTTTAGAAAGAAGGGATCTCTGCCAACGCATGCTCAAATTGCCAGTTATTGCTTAATATATTTTCTTGTTTGTTGGGAAGAGGGGATGATCAGGAGACCTTCCTATGGAAGGAATTGATCCATAATGCCATGCCTTGCTGCTACATCTTTATTATGATGTCAAGGAGATTGGCGATCCCACCATGGTTCCATCCCAAGCCCCAAATTATTCGACTGTTGTGTCATTATCGTGATATTAAAGATTCAACATTTCCTGGAATGATCATTCACATACACGAATTGTTTGACTATTGTTACATAAAACGTAAAATGACAGGCACTAAAAACATGTTACCGTCATCAAATTTTGAATTGACAGGTACATAAAATTTGAAATTCTAGGCCTTTTTGTGACATTGACGAGGAACTGGAACGATAATTGTACAAGTAAACTTCACTTCGACGAGCATTATGGATGACCATCGTCAGGAGGAAGAGGTGAAGAGGAAGAGGCATAATAGGGAACAAATCCTTTTGGAGGATAGTCGCAGAGTTTCTTCTGCTCATACTAGGACAGTTTAGAGGCAATGTAGGATTTTTGAACTAGACCTATCATTTGAAGTGCAGAAGGAAATCCAAGGTGTGGAGTAGGAGCTCTGGAAAAATATTTGTAAAGATACCCTACAAGAGGAAACCCAGAAGCTGGAAAATTGGGTCATGGACCCCAGAAACACTGCTGGCCGTTTAACCCTGTACGAGCAAACTGTTGCCCTTTTCTAGGTAATGAAAAACTTGGTGGGGTATGCTCTTACGGGTTGTATGCAAAAAGAGGATCTGATGCATAACTCGCTTCAACATGAAACCAGGGAGATGAACCAGAAGATGGAATTCTTGCTGCAATACATGGGCCTCCATATTCCTGATGCTACCACGACTGCGCCGAAAGAAAATCTTGGTAAAGACACCCTGCAGGAGGAAAGCTGGGAGCTAGACAATCTAGCCATGGACTCGGGGAACACTGCTAGTCGTTTAACCCTATACAAGTGAACTATTGCCATTTATTGGGTAATGAAAAACTTGGTGGGGTATGCTCTTAGGGAGCGTATGCAAAAAGAGGATCAGGTGCAGAACTCGCTTCAAGACGAAACCAGGGAGCTGAACCGAAAGATGGACTTCTTGCTGCAATCCATGGGTCTCCGTATTCCTGATGCTACCACGACTGTGCCGGAAGAAAATCCTCAAGGCCGTTTCCTGGACTTGCATTATATTTTACCGTAATGTTTTTATGCTCTTTAGTGATCGGGGGTTGTTTCTCCCATGTAGTTGGTGTGTTTTTTTTGTTTATATCATAGTAGCAAAATATGGTCGTATTAGCAGTTGCTGTATGAAAATTCGAACAAAGTTAAAAATACGGCGAACATTCAAGATGATACGAGTTCGGTACAGTCAACCAGTTATTAAAATTTATTAATACGTAGTGTTATATTGTTAGAGTTATTATAATTTATTAGTAAGGCTTTTATATCATGTGTGTTACTAATAATAACTTACTAGTACATGACATGTAGTTTTTTTAATTTAAGTTTTATTTAATATATAATTGTTATTTTAATTTTTGCTTTTATGTTTTACTTTTTAGTATTTAGGTAGTTACTCCGAGGATAATTACTTGATTTTAAGTGCAACGGATAAACCATAAGAATTTAATTTCTATTTTTTCAAAAATATTTGCGACACAACACCAATAATTAATAATAATTTAATATACATTCATTAACAAATCCAACATCTGATCTAAGGGACGGAAAGGCTTCTTAACATCATCTAACATCATCAAAACTTGATTCCAAGCCATATCAAAGATGATAACCACTTCTAAAGGCTAGTTATTCTTAAGCACACTTAACTAGTAATTAAAGTGTTAATTACAATACTTAACGACAGTTAGTGTGCAAATGACGACACTTATCACAAATCTAATCTTTTAACAAATAACCACTAATTATCAACCCCAATGGCTATTAAGAGGGTTGGTTATAAGTTATATCTTTCCTTTTATAAAAAACTTTAATGAAAATGAAAAAATACAACTTTTTGTTGACCAAGTGGAAATTTAGAAACACAACAATTTTGTTGCTTAAACAAAATTATTGCAAGTAAATGCACAATTTAATATATGGTATACTTGATTCACTTAGCCTTTAATACATTTTGTTGACTAAGTGGAAATGTAGAAACACAACAATTTTGTTGCTTAAAAAGAATTATGGGAAGTAAATGCAAAATTTAATATATGGTATACTTTTTTTTATAAGTCTGCACGGTATATTAATTAAGAGTAAAAGATAAAATTACATAGCGAGGAGACCTCGGAGGCTGCCTGGGATAATGGAGCCATCCCGGCATAACAGAAAAAACTAGAACTAGAAAGAGTATTACGGAACAACTTGTGGGTTATACAAAAAACTTGCCTCCAACGGTGAGGCCAAGACCAAAAAACAGTCTGAGCGAGATCATACAAAAAACGCATTAGATAGTTATTACAAAAAACCCAAACGGAGCAGAGAGATCCGGCCTTCTCGTCGAACTCCCGAGTGGACATGGAATTATTTAGGCTGAAATTCTTCCAGAATGGGGCAGCTCCCCAGAAAGTCCTCCTTCGGCAACTTCACAGGGAGCGGATCCATTTTTTGAGCAGCGAGAAATTTAGGTTCTGCATGCTTACAGATCCTTTTGTAAGGAGGAGAGCCAATCATGGAAGGGACTGGGAATTTCGTCGGAGGGGCCGCCGAGGATGCAGGAGCAGGAACGACCAGGAAAGGGTCTGGAGTAGCAGCAACTGTAGGCCCTTCCGAGGGAAAAACACTGACATTCGGGACACGGGAGACACCACCACCATCACCCCTGCCACCAGAGTCGGCCATGCTCGGGCTTTGGCTCACAATAGCATGTTGGCTCCAAGAGAAAGTGGCGTCAAGGTTAGCCAGACAATCGTCCAACTTGATGACTTTGGCCCTGGTGGCCAACATCTGATTTCTGGCAGAGCCCCAGTTACTCAGCATGTCATCCAGAAGCTTGCCGAGCATGTATTTGATGATCTATTAGTGATTGATATTACCCCCATTGTTTCCAGAGGCAAGGTGATCTGCTACAAGATGCCCTTCCCACTCATCAATCAAATTGCGGCTGGCGAAGGAGATGTCAATGTTGAATCCATCACCAGTGACAGGAGAGCACCGAGTTTTGCTTCGGTCCCCACTACCTCGACGAGAAAGGCCGCGCAACTTGGTCATGGTGGAGAGCGCAGTGAGAGTCCAGAACCAAATACACAACTGAGCACAAGGGTGCAGAGAACATAGCCAATGTCGGGGAGAAGCAGACAGAATGTAGTCATGGGTGCCCACAGGCCCATTTAAGGAGAAAAGATCCGAGTTCACACGAGGCATATTAAATTGCAGGGAGATGAAATGATGGTTCAGAGAGCTGAGGTGAGGGCTGCTTTGAATGCGTAGAATACTGAGGTGAGGTTGAGAGGTACTCGAGTTGCATCCAGCTAGACGGTGAAGGGACTTGCGAGTGAAGGATCGAGAAGGAGCCATAAAGCCGCAGGTGTGAGGGAAGGCAGGTGGAAGCGATGCAGGTGGTATATTGCATGGGGCACGCGTGCCATGTTACGGGTGCTTGGGTTAAGGCTCCTCCCCCATCTTCCCTCCTCGTGTCCGGCATGTGGCCCCTTGTATCATGGTGACGCCCGCATCTGGGATTAATATATGGTATACTTGATTCACATAAACAATTTTGTTTCTTAAAAACAATCATGGGAAGTAATTCCACAATTTAATATATGGTATACTTGATTCACATAGACTGAAACTTATATTTTCTTTATTAATGAATTTTATAGTTTAAAAGTTCTACAAAATTTCTACAACATACCCCTGTGTTCTGCCACCAATTTTGTGCGCGCTGTTCCAGGGTAGTTTTGCAATTCGTGATTGTCCTATCTTGTGTGATAGTCCTTGCTGCAATGGACCATGGTGGATTGGTTAAAAGGAATGGAGGGTTTCCAAATACAAAGGTGATATAAAAAAAGACATAGATCAAGGGTCTTAAATGGTTGACGAAAAATAAACGATGGAGATGAGTGGAAAAGTATGTTAAGGAATGCTTTAATCCCCGAAACATATCCACGGTTGTGAATTAAAGTGTCTCCAGATTGATGGCTGAGGATCGTTCTGGAGTGGGAAGTAGAAGAAGGAGAGGGGTGAGCCGCGGCGGAAAGAATACCGCCCACCACGTGTCGAGCGATGGACCATTCTGCAGGTTGAAAAGCAGTTATGGAAAACCAGCGTAAATGATCCCGAAACCACTACAACCAATAAAGTGCGATGAAATCAGCTGTGCAGATGCAAAAGGCGATAGGATCAACGGTTAAGGTTTTATCATTGATTATACAAGAATATTATACCTGGAATAATTATTCCGTTTTCTGATACCTGTAAGAAGAACATGTCTACGACAACGGGGTGTATACGGCACCCGGAAGCAAGAATAAAATACATTATCCAGACGTCGTTTTCAGAGTAGGTTACAAATCTTTTTAACTGTTTTATTCCTTTAAAATGGAAAAAGAAGGGGTAGATGAATAGGTCAAGGAATTTAGCAGGTTGGAAGAGATTTTTGAAGATAGGGATGGGGATATTTTCGATCCAGTGTTGTCTTTTGGCCCAGTCTAGGAAGTAAAAGAGAAGTTAAAGGTCCTAGATGAGCAAGGAATGGATTTTCACGGGGTGAAAAGGTCATTGTTTCACCATTTCTGTCCACCACAAACCCTAAATTTCTCGGATTTCATAACCTGGTGTGCATCAAACTATTCTCAGTCAGAATGCATTATAATGGACTCAAGTAGGTCTAGGATCCTTTGTTTGGTGAATTCGCAAACTGTCAGAGACTATTTAGATGTTCGAGAGTCATTCATCCAAAATTTGGAGGAATTTTCCAAAGAAACCCTAGTTGAACATTTTAATCAAACCTCTGCACAAGAAAAACAAGTTTTCTTTTCTAAATGCCTAAAACCAGATATTTCTGTTGAGAATGAACCTTTTCCTTTAGATATTGACTTGTTTAATGAAGAATCTCAGTGGGTCATTTCCTTGTTGAGTCAGTTCTTAGGGTTGGATACTAATAGGTTTGTTCCAGAAACTCTTGTAGCCTTGTTATTCAGAATAGGAAAACACCATTTTGAGTCCGAGTCCAGTCAGTTGCCTTGCCTTAAGTTTAATGAGTTTATAGCTGAGAATATTCACTCTCAGTTAGTAAATTTCTACATGACTAGACATTTTCGGTTTCAATCTTATTTGATCAAAATGTTTTTGTTCTTCAATGGAACAAATTTGTAGTTTCCAGAGATCCTATTCACATCTGAAATCAGAAACAGTACTTTTGATTACATGAACCTGATCATGTCAGAAATATACAGACTAATTTTTCAGAAGTAGGCCCCTAGAGTTTTTCCTGAGATGCAGGAAGTTTTACAGTTTAGTGTAGATCAGAAAGTTGGAGATTGGTTCCTTTTAAAAGACCACACCATCATCAGAGTTTATGGTTTTGTTTATGAACCATTTATCCTGCCTGCATTTTTAACACCCAAAATTTTTGCTTGAGAACTTTTTAGACAGAAGATAATTGTGGAGAATGAACACTTTTTCATTTTGAGAAAAGCTTCTGAGATCAAGTATACCATGAAGATTGGCCCTTTGATCATAAAAAACAAAGCTGCCCTCTCACTTATTGAAGGCTTACTGCAAGACATGAATTTTGCAAAACCACGAAAGTTAATTATGATCCTCTTCATATTATATCATAGAGGAGACACCAAAACAGAAATAAAGCTTTTGATCATGAAGAAATAGAAGGATTAGCTGAAAAAGCTAATTTGATGGAATATCATCCAAGCATGGAGATAATACAGATTGATTCACCTGAGATAACAAATTCCTCTGTATTAATTTTACCAGCTTCTAGTAAAATGGATGTTACTGGTAAAATAAGCCTTCCATAAGATAATGAAAAAATAGTTGAGTAGTCAGAGATATCAAAAAGAGCCAAAATTGATTCAGATGAGAAAATGGTGGAGATTGACACCATAAAAACTGAAATTATGGAATAGGAACCTGTTTTCCAGGTTCAAGGGTATACTTTTGAAGAAGCCCAGCAAGCTAGACCTAGTGAAAGATTCAAGTCAAGGAGTGAATTATTCACTAAGTGTGGAGAAGAGAAACATGTTTCTTCACGAGAAATGGTAAAATTATATTCTAAAGTGAGAAATATATCGGAGCAAGAAGTTTCACTAATTACTACAAAAGATCATGTAAAAAACACACTGAATTTGGCAGTGGCAACCCAGGATAGAGTTTCAGAAATGAAACTAAATTTACATCAGATCCCCATACCCGATAAATTCATTTACATAAGCAAACCGAGGAAGTAATATATGCAGATTTACTGAAGACTATTTTGCAAAATTCCAAATTGCAATCCATGGTTTTAAGGTTGGAAAACCAGTTGAAGCAGGAGAAGCTGGAGAACAAAACATATCAGCAGCAAATTAAAAGACTCTAGAATGATATATTTGCTATGGACAGTGAACCAGATAAAGGGAAAGCTACTAAAAATATTTTGGTTGAGAAAGCTAATACCATCCAAATACTGAAGAAAAAACTTAAAATACCAACCACTCAATTAATTCAGGCCTCTAAATTGACAGAATTGGAAAAGGAAAAAGAGGCCTTGTCTCAAGAATTAATTGACACCAAAGCAAAACTGCTGAGGATTATAGAAGAACAGAGTGGATGGGAAGAAGAAAGAGCTATGTTGTTAGCTAAGATTGATGTCCTTAATGAAAGTCACAGTCAATTGGTTTTAGAAAAAAAAATCAAATACAAGTAAGTCAATCCAGTGCAGAAAGTGGTACAGAGGATCTTGTTCAAGCAATGTCGCAGATCAACCTAAAAGAAGAGGAAATAAAAATTTTAAAAACCAAAAATCAAAGTTTAACATGAGAAGTGCAAAGAAAAGAAAAAGAGAGAGAAACCTTGGAAGAAAAGAACAAAAAGTTAGAGGAACAAAATGAAAGATTGGTGGAAAAAGCGACAGGAAGATTGCCTATGCAAGGAGCTATGCACTTAATGTGGGATGCAATCATGGTTGAGGCAGCTAACTTGAGATCTTATTTAAACTTCATACAGGATAAGGGAACAATGATAAATATAGCCTTGCAAAATTGTGTAGTCGTGATGGAGACTCTGGGAAAAGGACCAATGGAAACAACATAGAGTGCTATTGATTTCCTAAATTCCTTGACTCTAGATGATATGAAGACTTTGGGCATTAAAGACAGAATTTCGATGATAGCTAATGAAAGGAGGATCATCGCAAAACATGATCATGTTCAAGGGGTCCAAGCTAAGGTGAACCAAATGTCGCAACAGGTAAAATCCTTTAAAAGCTTGTTTTCAAAATTATTTCAAAAGGGACTCCCTTCCTTTTGGGATAAAAATGAAGATCAAATTTCCCAGTCAGATTATCAACCATTGCTAATTAAATCTAGGATGGATCACAAAAGATTTGAAGATATGGCACAGTCTCTGATAGGAAAAATTGTAATTGATAAACTAGCAGCAGAGTTTGAAATTCAATACAGATTGGAAATTATAATTGCATAATTACCCCCAATTTCTTATGTGGAGCATGTCAGATTAAGAGTCTCGGTCAAAGAGATGACAAGCTGCGAGATACCAAATATAGAACAATGGAAAACAATAGAAAAATACGGGAGAATGAAGTACAAATTGCATTCATGAAGACAGGTGTCCAAGAACATGTCAGCAACAAAGTACCATGTTTTATTTTGTTATGGATTAAAATATATTTTATGTTTCATTTAAGTTTATTTTAATTTTTGAGAGTTGTGGCAAAGATAGTTATGACAATACAGTTATGAAGTTCCTATTTTTTGAATACAAATAGTTATTCACAGCTCATGGAGCAATGTATTTTAGCAAATTTTTGTAAAAGATTAAGGATTGGAACCCGAGAGTACGAGAGACATTTTCTATTGAGCACTGCAAGTTTGCAATAAAGTTGGTCGAGCAGAATTAAGCACTTTTAAAAGAGTAAAGATTCTTGTGTTATTGATTTTACAGTCTATGAATTTCTTTCCTTTCTTTTGTGTATTTTTATTTCCAGTAAATCTTTTCCATTGTGTTTTCTTTCATGCTTACAGTGCCACTAGTTTTCTTGTTTATTGAAAGGATTTTTTTTTTAAGCAGAAAAAAGAGAAACTTTGTATTATATACTGGTAAAAAATATTACATCCGTCTTCTTTTCACATTGCACTTCTGAGACAAAAACTGCCATATAGAGAAATTCCCATGTCTACTATCAACCCTTGAGACTGAACAAAAAAGACCCAGCCAGGTTGATAGACAGACTAGAAGGATTGCAACAAAATATAAATTGTTTGGGCTAATATCACATCAAACGATATTCGAAGGAACATTCATCCCACTCTGAACACTATGCCCCATATTTTCTCGTTGTGCGTTGACTGCTGCAAGGCCCTTCTCGTTTATGCTAATTTTTTCTCCTGTACATCCTTGCCTTGGTGACCATGCCCATATGATGCTATTTACATCGATCATCATATTTTATTCTGCACCAACAACCCATTGTTGCTTTCTATCTAAGCATTTTTTGTACAAGACCTTCAGATCCTTCGATGCTCCTGTTGGCTTCCACCATTGCAGCTCTACTTTATAAGACCCAACAGTACTAGCATTTGACTCCTGATAAATATCACCAATAGCCTTACCCAACCAGATTGCACAATCTGGATTTGGTGATTGCACAATGATCATTTGGCCCATTACAACATCCACTCTTGGAATGAATTCATCTCTAGGCTTGTTGCATAGTGGTCCAACATAGCAATCCTGCAAAGTGTTGATGTATTTGTAACTTCGGAAGATATTCACTTGTATATTGTAATTGTACTTTATTGTATCCCCAACGTAGATGTATTATTCCTCCAATTGGAAGTGTTGTCAGTTGTACTTGCATGTGTCGCAAGTTATATTGTAAGTGTCGTAACTTATACTTGATGGGTTATTAGACCACCTTGATGGGGTCGGCCCTGTATGAGTCATGTGGGTTAAAGGGTTATTAGACCACTCTAGTAGGGGTCGGCCTAGTCAACATTATGTTAAGTGGTTAAGTTGAGACTGACCTATTTGAGTAAAGGTCAAGTGAAAGTTAGTGTATAAATAGAGAGTGTCTCTTTCTCATTTTACACATTGTCTTATTCACTCACTTCGCATTAGTGAGAGAGAGGAGGAGTACGCACAAGTGGAGGAGGAGCATGCTGCTGAAGATGTCTATCTCTTGGGTTTGATCATGGTGATCCTTGTATTGATGCTTATTCTATCTCTGAGGAAGTCGCGGGGGTTTTCACCTTCTTGGTTTTCCCCGGTGAAATGTTTTGTGTCTCTTATCTCTTATCTCTTATGCTTGATATGCTATACATGTTGTTCTTTTATTTAAGATCCTATATCTATTGAATTAATGCTAAAAAACTAACATGGTATCAGAGCTAGCCTGAAGGAAGGCATGCTATGGCATTTATGAGACTTGTTGCACTTGCAACAAATAGGAAGCTAGGGCTTGATATAGCAAAAACCAGTCATCATAGCACTTTCACTATAAATCCATTTTGGTGAAGGTTCAGGATCTGAAACCTTTACAGGTCAAAGGTAACATCCCCATGTACAATCTAGGGTTTCTGCCTCTTCCAGATCTCAGTCATAAATAGGTGACCTAGGAAAAAAGGTCACAAATTGGGTTAGGTAGCTCCAAATGAAATTTCGTAAAAAGCGACAGGTAGAGAACGGACTGTAGTTTCTCAGGTAATTTTTTCAGAGGCCGAAGTTGAACCCGTGACATGTGGCACGCCGTACAAGTTCTCTCTCCTGTTTTATCCCATAAACAATTCACGTTGTGACACTTGGCATAACTCTCTACCAGAGAATCCAATTGAGGCTAGACCTGTGGGGTTGGAAACATGATAGGTCAGGCTACCATAGGACAAAGTTTTAGATCTTGTGGATTCGTAATTTCAGAGATGCACCAGAAACAATCAGGTGCATATTTCTGTCAAAACAAAATTGGATTTTGAGCACCTTCATTCTTGGCTTGTCACTGCTGCAGGAATTTAGAACTTCAGAGAAAGTTGGAATTTTTGGAATCAGAGTCCACAGGTGAATGCTTCTCATCAAAATTGAAATTTAGAGGCCAAGTTTGAATTTTTTGGTTGGGAAGAAGGCCGGGCTTGATCAAACCCTAGTTCGGGATTTTGATCGGAAAGATGGAAAATTAGGGCATCTGCAAAATTTGGAATTTTTGAAGTCTATGATCACAGCTGGAAGCTCCTCAAAAAAATAAAAGTTTAGAGCTTTTGATTGAACCTTTTGGCTGGGCAGAAGGGTGGGCTTTATCAAGCCCTAGTTCGGGGTCCTGTCCAGTGAATCCAGAAGTTTCAAAGGCAATTTTGAGGGGTCAAATTTTGCAGTTTTCAAAATTGAAGTATACCAGCTTGATCATCTCAGCAAGCCACATCTTTCCATCCATTCAGAAGTTTGAAATTCAAATTTTGAATTTTTAGGGTTTCTCTGACAAACCCTAATCCAACTTTAGATCTTGTTTCAACAAATCAAAGTGGATTGGCTTAATCCTAGAAAAGAATGAATTGGACACCTGCATAAGTAAAGAAGTTCCAGTTCCAGAGGGAGATGAGGCTGAGGCTTTACATGAGAAGGCTACAAGCAATCCCAACAGGTATGACTTGAAGAGATATAGGTATGTTTTGAAATTTGTTCATGATTGAGTTTATGATATGTTTGTCTTCATATTATTAAGGTTAGTACAATCTTGATTAATCTTAGACTAGTCTCATCACCCTAGTAAAAGTATGAATGCATGTGAATGATAGAAGACATTCATTGATTAGGGTTATGACACTTATGATTGTACTAATGCACCATGATGTTGTATGAGGTTGATGTTGTCCGCTAACATGAAAGGTACATCAAGAAAGACAGATCAAGTTCTAGATAAAGAACATATGACCATGGTGACATGAAGACAAAGACTCATCCATAGCCATTATAGAAGCTCTACTTACGAGGTATGTATAATTTGGTTCTACAATGGTTAACTTATGAGTTATGCAGGTTACTAAGCACAAGTCATTGACGAGAACAAGAAGACATTGTTTGGGTATGTTAGACATAACTAGCAAACATGATAACCAGGTATGTTTTTCCTATATCAAGTTAGAATCCTATCTTGTGTTAGGATCTTATACTTTTGTATGAATGATAATGATTATTCTTGAAGTTAGAAGTAATCAAGGGTTTATGCATATTATGTTTCTTACTTTGATTGATGATATGACTAACCAAAAGAGCCCTATGGTCAAATAAGAATATGCATGAGTAAAATAAGTTTTCCCTAAAACCTTGAATATCAACGCTTATTATGTGTGAAATGATCATGACCATACATGATAAGATTATTTAGAATCATAATGTTTTGATAGTATTGAGATTATACTAATGTATGTATGGTTATGTATGAGATCTTGAGGATAACACAATGATGACACTAGTGCACACTTAAGCATGCATAGTGGTCTAGGATGGATATAAGTTCAAGGACAAGTAATCTAGGAAGCAAATATCAAGAGGGAGCACACTCCAGTAGTTCCTGCAAGGAAGCAAAGATTGAGAGGGAGTCCACCCAACAACTAAACCAAGATAAGAATTTGAATTGTCATTTATTATATATATGATTACTTAAATGATGTTGTTCAGTTATGTACATACTTATGTTCCTAGATTTATGATGTGTATTATGCATATTAGGATATTTGCATTAATGAACAGTATACTACTAATATAGAAATGGGTAAGTGGCCTATGGTACTGTACAACTTTCCATTGCTACTTATCTAGAATGAAACCTCTTTGCTAACATGTTGGGAGTTGTGCACACTCTTAACAATGTTCTGGTAGAGATGGAAGGAGTCTAGAAGGTTACGGGATATGGATAAATGTTGTATTGAAGCATTGGATAAGATAATTGCATGACTGTATGACATATGTACTTATGTGTAAGATTTTGTTTTTTGAAAACTATGAGATGTTTCTAATCATGCAATTGAACTTGACTTGTAGGAAAGATCGTGTACAATCACCTACAAAAGAAGGACTGTAACATTTGTTCCAACAACGAAGTTTAAAGAAATCCATCTATTGAAGATATTGAAGAATCTGAAGTTCCCAGGATACGGGATGCAGTAATGGAAGAATTCCATGATCAAGGAGTACCAGTTGATCATGAAGAATGATGTTTGGGATGTAGTCCCAAGACCTGCAGGGAAGTCTGTTGTGACTTCCAAGTGGATCTATAAGATCAAGCATGCTGTAGATGGTAGCATAGAGAAATACAGAGCAAGTGATGAAGTGGAAGATACACCAGATGGATATGGTGTAGTCGAAGAGGAAGTGTATGTGGAGCAGCCACTCGGTTTTGAGACACATGACAGGGAGTCATACATGTGCAAATTGAAGAAAGCCCTGTATGGTTTGAAACAGGCACCCAGGACCTGGTACAACAGGATATACATCTCCCTATCTAGTTTGGGCTTTACTAAGAGTAAAGCGGACTCCAACCTTTACTACAAGGTTGAGGAAGGCAATCCAGTGATACTACTTCTGTATGTGGATGACCTGTTTGCTATAGGTGAGGATAGATTGATTACCGATATGAAGAGGACGCTTGCTGCCGAGTTCGAGATGAAGGACTTGGGTATGATGCATGAATTTCTAGGTATGGAGGTGTGGCAGAGCACAGATGGAATCTTCCTTGGACAAGGGAAGTATGCAGTAGAGATCCTGAAGAGGTTCGGGATGATGGACTGCAAGGCCATGGCCACACCTATGGCATCAAACCTGAAGCTTCTATGTGATGATTCATCTGAGCCGGTTGATGCCATGATGTATCGTCAGATGATTGGGTCCTTGATGTACCTGATGAATACGAGATCAGATATCTGCTTTGCGGTGAACACCTTGAGCCAGTACTTGACAGATCCGAGATATGTTCACTTGATAGCTGCAAAGCATATTCTGAGGTACCTGAAGGGTAAAATTGATTATGGGCTCAAGTATGATGCGAATCAAAAGTTTAAAATGGAGGGTTATGTTGATTCGGATTGGGCAGGCAGTGCCATTAATCGGAAGAGCACTTTGGGGTGCTGCTTTAGTATGGGATCCAGTATGATCTCTTGGTTTAGTAGGAAGCAGTCCTGGGTGGCACTGAGTACAGCCGAAGCTGAGTATGTTGCAGCTGGTTCGGCTAGTTGTGAAGCAGTATGGCTTAGGAAGCTACTGTCTAATTTGTTTGATCTCCAGCTGAGTGCTACTTGTATATATTGCGACAACCAGAGTTGTGTGAAGTTGTCAGAGAACCCAGTGTTCCATGATAAGTCGAAGCACATTGAGATCAAGTTCCACTATATCAGGGATATGGTGCAGAGAAGACTAGTGAAGCTTTTGTATGTTGCGACAGACGAGCAGATAGCCGATGTGTTGACCAAGCCACTGGACAGAGTGAAGTTTGAGTACTTCAGAGAGAGGCTTGGTCTACTTCAGATTGAGATTCCTTCCAAGGGGAAGTGATTAGTCCGGAGACACACATGCACATGAGCCATTCTCACATGGTGGTAGGTGTGTCCTCCCATGGTGCAGATATAAGGGCTGGGGCCATTCCAACATGGTTGAAGTGTGTCTTCCCATGGTCGTTGATGTAAGAGCTGTGCCATTCGAGCATGGTTGAAGTGTGTCTTCCCATGGTTGCGATATAAGTGCTGTTCCATTCGAGCATGGTTGAAGTTTGTCTTCCCATGGCTGCGATATAAGTGCTGTTCCATTCGAGCATGGTTGAAGTGTGTCTTCCCATGGTTGCGATATAAGTGTTGTGCCATTCCTAGCATGGTTGAAGTGTGTCTTCCCATGGATATGGATATAAGTGCGATGCCATTCTTGCATGGTTGAAGTGTGTCTTCCCATGGCGTAGATATAAGTGTTGAGCCTTTCACGGATGGTTGAGGTGTGTCTTCCCATGCTAGTGAGTGTAAGTGCTGTGTGATGTGCATCTGGGTTGTGCTCCGTGGACTATGAGGTGATCTGAAGACGATGAGGTGACAGTAGGGTACACAGGTTTTGCAGAGGCATATAATCAGTCCTGAGATGCTCTTGTAGGTTTTGCGGTGGCATATAATCAGTCCTGAGAGATCTTGTAGGTTTTGCAGAGGTAGTGTAATCAGTCGTAAGGTGTACCTACTTCATGGCTTGCTCGCAGAGATGATGAAGACCTACATGGAGGCTAGGCCTACATCCAGCATGAAAAAGAGATGGCTCTGTAGAACTTCCTATGATGAAAAGAATTATGAGATAGCACCAGTGATCGAGATGTCGAGTATAGCAACAGTGATGATGGTGATGCTCTGTGATCCAGTGTTGATGATCCAGCTCCAGAATTGAAGACTTGTGCTTATATGTATTGATGACTTGTGTCAAGAGAATACCTTCCTAGTTAAGAGGGAGTGTTGATGTATTTGTTACTTTGGAAGATATTCACTTGTATATTGTAATTGTACTTTATTGTATCCCCAACAGAGATGTATTATTCCTCCGATTGGAAGTGTTGTCAGTTGTACTTGCATGTGTCGCAAGTTATATTGTGAGTGTCGTAAATTATACTTGATGGGTTATTAGACCACCTTGATGGGGTCGGCCCTGTATGAGTCATGTGGGTCAAAGGGTTATTAGACCACCCTAGTACGGGTCGGCCCAGTCAACATTATGTTAAGTGGTTAAGTTGAGACCGACCTAGTTGAGTAAAGGTCAAGTGAAAGTTAGTGTATATAGAGAGTGTCTCTCTCTCATTTTACACATTGTCTTATTCACTCACTTCACATTAGTGAGAGAGAGGAGGAGTGCACACAAGTGGAGGAGGAGCATGTCGCTGAAGATGTCTATCTCTTGGGTTTGATCATGGTGATCCTTGTATTGATGCTTATTCTATCTCTGAGGAAGTTGCGGGGTTTTCACCTTCTTGGTTTTCCTTGGTGAAAATTTTTGTGTCTCTTGTCTCTTGTCTCTTATGCTTGATATGATATACATGTTGTTCTTTCAGTTAAGATCCTAGATCTATTGAATTAATGCTCAAAAACTAACACAAAGCAGGAACATTTTCCTTTAAATAAGCATCCATAATTTCATGTTCAGATCTTGTAGGTTCACTACTATGAATATCATGGCTTGTTGATGGCCAAAAGTTAGTTGATGACTGATCAACACTCTCGAAGGGATTGTCCAAAGCTTTATATACAGCCTCCCAACAATTTAACTTGGGATGCCAAAATTGTTCACCTCCCTTCTCAATCCCTCCATTCCAGAATGAAATATATGTTTCTAGTCCTTTTTTTATTTCGTTAATGTCCGAAGGTCTTTTTGATTGCAGATTTAATAACCTAGGCTGTCCCATCCGCAAGTCTGCACTACCATATGGCAATGACCACCATATATGAATAAGAGATGACCAAGCTTCATCCCGAAGTGATGCCTTCCATTGCATGACTGGAATGCCATCTATGAGTTGAAATTTAAAAAACTGGCATTTTTTGATATCGATGATCTTGGAATTTCCATCCAAAAGGTGGGGTTTCACAAAACTCTTAAAATCGTCAAGTTGATCAATTAGATAAGGGACAAATAAATTTTGATCTTCACATGTCCTATGCGTATCCATAATTTCTGAGAGTGAAAATATATCCTTGCCCATTAGCTTTGCTGATAACCTGCCATAAGTTCCATCTATGTCTTCATGGGTGTGTATGACCACGAGGAATCTAACTTCAACTATCTCGAACACTCTCCTTGCGGTTAAAAGAGATAAAAATGCAAATACAAAGCGGGTTTTGTTATCACCAGAACAATTATCCATTTGCAAAAACAATATGGGTGGTAGTTTTCTATTTGACATGCATTGATTAGTACCATCAACACACATTACATCATCTTGCATTACATCTTGTCTGTATATCAAACACTTTTCATATGAGTTTGATTGCAATAGAGCATCATGCAATTGGTGCTTAGATGTTCTGCCTTTGTAGAGAAAATCACCATATTTATCAACCATTGGTTCTTCAAGACACTTCAAGCATTTAGCCAGGGATGTCACAGTGAAATTCGATCCCATGTCTAAAAATGAGAGGCTAAAATGACCAAAACCCCCAGTTTTGTGCCCATGAGTCAACATTCCAGTCAATGATATGGGAAGATTCATAACATTACTAAAAACTTTTGCCTTCTTACCCATCCTTGGAATGGAAGTCTTTGACTTATCCATTTTGTCATGAACAATACTCAGATAAGTCTTTGGATTTTTTTGTGAAGCTAATATGTGAGAATAATATACTTGGCGACAACTTGCGATATATTTATTATGAGCTGCTTGATTTGCTCGCAAATTTTCCACCTCAGCTGGATTAGTGGTCCCTTTAAGCCTATCCCGTATTGTAATGCACTCATTACACCTTGCAAAGGAGTTTGATTTAGAAATTTTAACATCTCGAAAATCTTCTCTCATCACCTTGCTAAAGGAGGATTGTGATACTGGAGGCAAATCGATTCTTTCGATTTCATCATTAGCATTTTTTTGTAGCAAACCATGGGACATATTAGATGGCAATAATTTCAAGGTTGTCCTTGTTCCATATCCACTGATTAATCGTGTAAGATGTGGAGATTTGTCTAAATTCTCTTCTACAATTTTATTAATAGTAGCTACCAGTGCAGTAGTGTTCGCCCTAGATTTTTCCAAGCCATTGTTACCATGCACAGCTCTCACATCACCATTCAAGAACATTCTTTTATAATTGAATAAAGTGCTATTTTTTATCCCATGACATTTATAACATGCATTTTGACAGACGTCTATTGTGTCTAATCTCATTGTAAACAAACTTCTTTTTCTGTCATCTCCTTCTTTGGCCACAGGAGCATTTGATCCCATAGAATTTATAACATAATGTCTTCTTCAATTTCCATTCATACTATCAAATTTATTCACACATTCAATTATCGATTGAAGTGAAATTTTTGATATACAAAAATTTGAGCAACAATGTTCGGTGACAATGTTTGAAAGGAATGCACCATGATCTATTGCAGCCCTGTAAGGTACCGATCTTGAATTTCTTTCAAAAATTTTAGTTCCATCTTGCCGCTTTATGGAATTGTATGGACTTGTTCCATTACCTTTAACATCTGTATATTCACAATGGGGAGTACTTGGAAGGACCATCTGTAAAGGACATTCTTCAAAAATATTCCAAAAGTTGACCATATCTTCGTCTGTTTTCTTTTTTAGTATAACATCCAAAGGAACATCATTGAGGTCAAGCAAATTGTTTGCAGGCCATCTTATAAGGGAGCCTTCAAATACACCACAATCCTCGCAATTGCAGAAGACTTAATGAACTAAAATACCAAACTCACTAGCATCTAGTGCTTTGAATTGTACAATGTCTCCCTCAAAAACATTTGACACTATTCCCTAAGCAACATACTGTGGCTTTAAAGAACATTGATGTATCAAATTAACTTTCTCTCCCACAAACCTGACATTGTGATTTTCTCTTAATACTTTCAAAGTAGATTCAGATTGATTATTGTTGAAATTGATTGCAACAGAAAGCAATGTTTCTGTATTGAAATCTATGATTCCTTTAATCGACCATACAAGAAAACCTCCACTGCTCAACCCTGGACAACATGCCATATAAGAAAACACCACTTCATCCACTAGAATACTAAAGGAGAAGTTACCCAAAAATGTCCCCCCAACAAAATCAGTCCCACTCACATTTGTTACAAAACCTATGGAAATGCAATCCTTGCTTTCTGAACACTTATGTAACAACTTAAATTTTCTCATAATAAAAGAAGATTTATTCTCAGTTGTTATGAT
Source organism: Larix kaempferi (assembly GCA_027924585.1). Lineage (NCBI taxonomy): Eukaryota > Viridiplantae > Streptophyta > Pinopsida > Pinales > Pinaceae > Larix > Larix kaempferi. The sequence continues at coordinate 2,275,594 of BSBM01001018.1, forward strand.
ATGTGCTACACTCGTTGAAGTAGAAGCTGGTATATCATTCACCTCATTCTCGCTAAGAGAAGACCCAATGTGGTTAACGATCTCAGATACAGGCCATTGAATATAACCACCAACAGCCTCTGACAATGTATCTGCACCTTCTGATGGATAGGGAAATGGAAGACTTGCATTTAAAGTCTTTGTAACATTTACAATGATACATCTATCATGAATGTTGATATTATGAAAAAAAATTCTTTATGGAAAAGAGATTCCTTCAACAACTATTGGCACGGGATAGATCTGCAGGAAGTGTGGAAGCCGACAGGTGCGAAAGGGTCATTCCACGGAAAAAGGACCTTTCACCACTTTTTGCGGAAGCATAAGAGTTGTTAGTCGAGTCGGTCATGTGGACCAGTTTGTAATAAGATAAAAACATATAAATAAAGAAAGATTGTAAGCCTAAGGGCATCAGAGTTTTGGAGTTTAATCCTATCTTTTGGATTTGGTTGTATCCGCAATATGATGACTTGACTGTTTCTGCTAGGTTTGTTCCGCAGGTTTTGATGAATGAATGAAGATGTTTGGTTATGATATGAATTCTGTTGTTGTGCAATGATGCGATGATGAATAATGAGTTATGTGAATGTTTTATGTTGGTTAATGCGAATATGTTGTTGAATATGCTCCGAATGTATGTATTATGAATAAAATGCGAATGCTTGGTTAATGGAATGTCATGGATGTTGTAATCTCTGGTTAATGTGCACATATCCTCTACACAACTGTGGAATCTTGGTTCCAGCAACCCTCTTATCCACCTCGGGTGAGAATGCACTTGCTTTGCAAGTGTTGTTGGGAAGGGTTACACCTTTCCGGGTCGGTGTATAAGGGAGTAAGGTATATAGTTTGTTGGTGACAGTGCGGAGTGAACCCCTGTCGATAGACTATGCGTCAACAAATGGTTCCATTTCCAGCACCCAAAGGAAGAAGAAAAGAGGATATGCTATGGCACCTGACAAAATCAGAGATCCAAGGGTGGTTCGATAAGAAGGCGGAGGAATTCGCAGAAAGTGAGAAGCGATATCCTAAGCAGACAATGCCCAGTTGGTTAGAAAGATACATCTACTCAGATATTCATGAAATGTTTTTATGCAAATTCCCGGTGCTATTGCATGAGTGGCTAGCACAATTGACGTTCCGCAAGAACCACTGTCAGAAGACTGAACTGAACTGTTGGACTCCAGAGTTGGTGCGACAGTTGAACCAAGTTGATAACAAGGTAGCACGAGCTGTTGATTTTTAGGTAGACAGTATCCTCGAAGGGTACATAATTGAGTTCGTGGTAGATACTATCAAGTCATACAGTGACGCCGAAAGAAATTTCTTCAGGGGACCAAGGGGAATATTTTTGTCATCGTTAAAACTGTGGATTAAAATGTTGGTCTACGAAAAAGGAATAATGAGGATGTCTTCTGATGAGTAGAAGAATCAGTGTGCGAAGGTGAAGGTATCGCGTAAATGCGAGTCTGACGCAAAGATGTGGTAGATGGACATGAGCAACGACGAGTTTGAAAGGGAAGCTAACGGAGAGTGTGGTCTCTTGAGGAGTGGAGCTATATTTCGACGTCCTGAGAAGAAGAGGAGGACTGAGAGAGAGTCTCCTGAGAGGACCGGAACAGAGAACTACGGAACAAGACCACACGGGAGGAAGCGACCTTATTGTGAAGGAGACGTCGACTAGGCTACCCTAGAGGCAGAGGAAGGTCAGATTGTAAGTTACCACATACCTTCAAAATTTACCACGTACTTTCGACCCCACACACTACTCCGAATTTTATAGGAAGAAATCCAAACTATTCGCAGAGTTGCCCCATGTGCAGTGGCAAGAGTAGCGCTTCAGTAAATAACAATACCAACAATGTTAGGATGGTAGACGAGGCAAAGATGCCCACCTTTCATGGGAACGGGACCAAGGATCCCGAACAGTATTGGTTCTTATGCGAAGCAGTATGGACTGTGAAGCAGGTCCATGATGATGCTATAAAGATAGGATAGCCAGCGACTACCCTTACGGTTCGGGCGTTAGATTGGTATATGAAGTTTGTAAAGGTTCCAGTGGGAACAACAGCTAAAACACTAAAGCAGATCAGGACGGCGATGATTGACGAATTTAAGAAACCAAAATTTGAGTCGCAATATGTCACTGAGCTTAAGGAGATTAAACAATTCCCGAATGAGTCGGTGTGGGAATTCGATCATCGATATAAGATGCTAACAGCGAAAGTGAGATTTTTGATAAATGAGCTGCAACATAAAGAATGGTTCATCGCAGGACTAGTGTCGCATATCCGAGGACCGTTGATGCAAAAAAAAGTCACAACACAGGTAGAAGCATTAGAAATCGCAATGAAGCTAGAGGATTCACCAATCGGCGAAGCAGGAATGGGAATGGACAGATTTCAGGAACAGTTGGCCAATTTAACATTACAGCTGGAGGATATCAAGAAGGGAAAGGAACCCGAGGAGATGTATGGTGCACCAAATGCAGAACTGAGGGGCACCATAAGGAAAATTGCCCAGAGTTCCAGGAATACTTGCAGGCGGGGGCACCAAACCCACTTCGCTAGGGAGGCATGCCATGGTGTATTGTCTGTCAGACCAGAGGGCATCGACCGGAGGAGTGCGTATATTTGCAAAAGATGGCATCGAAGCCAACAAACTTATACTGCAAGTTTTGTCGATCGGTTGGCCATGATGAGAAGGACTGCAGGGCCTATGATTTGCTGCAAGAGAGGACATATGACACGTATTTCATGAAGGGAGAAGAACCACCTGTGGTACAACAACAATCACAATATATTCAGCTACAACAATATGTCCAGGGGAAATACGGGCAGTCGCAGTATCCACCACCACCGTATGGCCAGCCGCAGTATGGGTAACAACAGTATCGGTAGCCATAGTACGGGAAACCGCAGTATCAACAATATGGACCACCGCGCGGAGGTTTTGGGGGAGGATACCGCAGCGGCCTAGGTATGGGACATGAAGGCGCTGCTGGACGCGAAAGAGGTCCAATTATCTGTTATAATTGCGGGCAGCAGGGGCACTACCAGAGAGACTGTCCAAACCTAGCGCCACAGTGTACATATTGCAGTGCTGTAGATCATAGTATAGAAGATTGCCCTCAGCTTATTGCGAAATGGAAAACCAAGCAGAACCAGAACTCGAATAATCCAAAGACACCACCTGCGGTACAGATGATTTCAATAGAAGCCAGAGGCAACCACGCTACGGTGGGGATAGTGACACAAGGAGGAGAGGTGATCAGGGCCAATGAGCCACACACCAATGTCAGACCAACACAAACACAACGAAAGCAGGTCAATGAGGGCGCTGAAGTGGAAAATGACATTTTCTCAAGGGCACAGGAAGCAATGAGGAATAAGAGATGGGTAGCTCTGGAAGAAGAAATCTATGACATGCCACCAACGTTTGACCACACAAAGTCGCGAAGGAAGGAAACCACCCTAAAAGCTTTCATAGGGAGTTGCCTAGACTTGGAAAAAGACCCAGAGATATTGGAAGAAATAGCTAGTCTACTATGATGACGAGGAGGTGCACGACTGGAGCAGAAATTCAATTGCATACATAAAAGAAAAACAGACAGGGAGATGTGGATGTCGGCACAGATCGGAGAATTTGATGTTGACTCCATCATTCTGGAATTGGGTTCATATGTGAATATCCTGAGTAAACAGACACGGGAGACGATGGGAAAGCCATGGATGACCTAGTCGCCAGTATAGCTGTGACTGGCGAACCAGAGCAAGGTCACCCCGCTAGGTCAGGTATGTCAACTTCCAGTTGAAATTGAAGGGCTCAGAACGTATGTGGACTTTGATGTCATTGAGATTGTGGATAACACTAGTCCCTATCCGGTACTGCTAGGGATAGAATGGGCTATGGAAAATCAAGCAATTATCAACTTTAAGAAAAGGATAATGTCCTTCGAAAATCCAGAAATGAGAGTCATCGCACCACTAGATCCCACAGAAGGGCTGCGCTATACGAAGCCAGTCAGAGATGAATTTATGGAAGGATGGGACAGTTTGTATAACATCTCTGAAGATTATGTCAACCCCACCACGGATGGAGAATTGGAATGGCACAGCACCAATTCAACATCCTCCGACTCAGACGAGGCCCTTGAGAATTGGTAGAACCGGTTACATGAAGTGTCTTTTCGAAGGTGCGCATGGATAACACATTCCTTGCGAATGGTAGCTAAGGAGGAGTATGCGTTACCTACCTATGAAGGATTTCCCAACTTGGACACGTTTCTCACCGAATTTGAGGAGAAGGTGGCAGAGCCAAAACGTCTTCTGGCCTTGGAGGAATCCCTGAAGGATACTCCTGCGCGATGGTGGGAAGCACATAAACCAAACATCACATCTTGGCCACTATGTCGATGCCTCATGGAGGTTCGATTTGGTGAAGCCTCGAAGGACGACCAGATGTGATACGACGGACAGGGAGACCCGAAGGCACATCTAAATGCATGTCAACACCGATGGGGATCGAGAGCATGACAAGAGTGGGTACACGCGTTCATACACACATTGGATGAGGTACCGCGGAGCTGGTATGTCACAACAGAACTGCGACGTGGGACTACATCTTGGAAGAACCTTACGATTGGATTCAACCAAACGTTCTCATTCGCATATATAAATCCCTTAATCCACACTGCGCTACAGGCTATCCACAGAAAGATATTTGAAGTGGTTCCAATCAGACAACCAATGGCACTCCAATGGACGGCGACACCAGAAATGTTGATAGTGTTACAATGTCACTGGAGAAACTGAAGATGATGATAACCCTAGGGCTACATATGTACCGAATTCGGAGGGTAGTCTCAGTGTGGTGGCAGTAGATATACCGGAGGACAAATTTCAGCAACCATTAAAGATTAAAAAGGTGAACATTGGATCAGAGGAAAACCCAAAATTCACAAACATTGGGGATTACTGGGACGAGTCGACCATTGCGAAGGTAACTGTCCTACTACATGAGTTTCAGGATTTGTTTCCAACAAAGTTCTCAGAGATGAAGGGAATTTATGGAGACTTAGGAGAGATGAGGGTCCCCTTGAAACCCGACACGAATCCAGTTAAGCAGCGGCCATATCGATCGAACCCGCGATACAAGGAACAAGTGCAAGCTGAACTCGAAAGAATGTTGGAGGTAGGAATTATAGAACCCGTGGCGGAATCAGAATGGATCAGTCCAATGGTTGTCTAGGACAAGAAAATCGGTGAAGTACGAATATGCGTCGACTTAAGGAAACTGAATGATGCCTGTCTCCATGATCCATTCCCGACCCCATTCACAGATGAAGTACTTGAAGGCATAGGAGGCCAGGAGATATATTCCTTTACGGATGGATTTTCAGGCTACCACCAAATCAAGATTGCGAAAGAAGATCGACACAAGACCACATTCGTCACCGAGTGGGGATGATTTCAGTACACGGTGATGCCATTTGGATTAAAGAATGCTCCTGCAATATTTTCTAGAATAGTGGTAGAAGCTTTCAAAGATTATATTCATAAGTTCCTTGTGGTTTACATGGATGATTGGAAGGTATATGGGTTAGTCAAAGATCATGTCGCAAACTTAAGACTCATGCTAGAACACTGCCAACAGCACCAGATTTCCCTGAACCTCAAGAAATGTATCTTTTGTGCTCCATTCGGCATACTGTTGGGACACATTGTCTACCACGAAGGAATGTTGGTAGATCTGGAAAATATTGCCACCATTGTGGACCTCCCACCATCGACGATGGCTAAACAATTACGAGCGACATTGGGATACACAGGTTACTACCGAAAATTCATCTGAGGCTATGCAACCATCACAACACCCATGGAGAAGCTACTAAAGAAGGATGTTAAGTTTGAATGGATCGAGGAGTGTCAGAAAAGTTTGGACATATTGAAGCAAAAGATGGTTGAAGCTCCAATCCTTGCATTTCCGGATTGGATGAAGGAATTTCACGTACACGTTGATGCAGTTGCACTAGGTGTTATCCTGGCCCAACCTGGAACCGGTGACATCGACCACCCGATATCATTCGCCAGTAGAAAACTATCTACGATGGAGAGGAACTATACGACCACTAAGCGGGAAGGGCTAGCGATGGTCTATGCATTGCAAAAATCTAGGCACTACCTCCTGGGGGGCCACTTTAAGATGTTCATCGATCACTCTGCATTGAAATACTTGGTGAACAAGCCTATGTTGGGGGGGGAAATCTGTCACTGGCTATTGCTATTTTAGGAGTTTGATTTTGAGATTATCGTAAAGCCAAGACGATTGAATGCAGGACCTGATCATCTCTCACGAATAGAATTAGGAGAGGAACCAAGAAGCATTGACGAAGGATTGCCGGATGCTCAGTTTTTTAATATTGGCATGGTTGATAACTACTATGAAGAAATCATTCAATTTTTGGCAACAGGAGAGGCATCGACCAAGCTTACGACCAGCCAAAGGAAGCAACTAGTTATCCGAGCTGCAGACTTTCAGCTAATTGTAGGGGAGTTATATAAAATGGGCCTAGATGAGATTCTATGACGATGCGTCCTTCTGCATGAACATGAACAGATTCTATCGGAAGCTCATGATGGAATTGCTGGGGGACACTATGGTGGATGAGTAACTACCCGAAAGATCCTTCGATCAAGACTATGGTGGCCAAACTTGCATGGAGATGCTGCGGATTATGCCAGGAGCTGCGACGTGTGTCAACGAACCGAGAATCCCTCGTGACGTGACGAAATGCCACTGGTACCACAAGTAACGTTGCAAGGTTTCGACAAATGGGCTGTCGATGTTGTGGGACCCATCAACCCACCTAGGAAAAGGATAGGGTCGCGTTAAATTATCACTGCGACAGACTACCTGATGCATTGGGTGGAAGATGAGCTAGTAAAAGACTACTCTGCTGCAACTGTAGCACGATTCCTATTTGACAATGTGGTTACTAGGTTTGGTTGCCCAAAGGTATTACTAAGTGATCAAGGAACACACTTCATTAACCAAACGATTTCTGCGATGACGGAGGAATTTCAAATCCAACATAAGAAGAGTACACCTTACCACCCTCAAGCGAATGGGACCATTGAGGCGTTTAATAAGATCTTGGAGCATGCTCTCACAAAGGTGTGCAATGTGAACCATGACAACTAGGACCTAAAAATCCTAGTGGACCTTTGGGCGTATTGCACCACATGCAAGCGATTGAATGACCAGACTCCATTTAAACTTGTCTACATCCAGGAAGCAGTGATGCCAATGGAATACATAGTACCCAGTTTGTGCATCGTCACAGCAATAGAGATGAGCGATGATAGCACGCTTGAGGAACAATTGACACAACTAATACAGTTGAATGAAGATCGATTCATTGCAGGGTTTCACCAGAAGGTAGAAAAGGACCTCCAGAAGGTGTGGCACGACCACTATGTCAAGACGAAACACCTACAGAAGGGGGATACAGTTATGTTGTATGATAGCAAATTCGTGAAACACCCTGGCAAGTTGCAAATGCACTCGTTGGGACCATATGTCATCACTTTTATCACTAATGGAGGTGCAGTACAGTTACAGAGCTTGGATGGGGTACTGTTACCTAAATTAGTCAATGGGAGTAGACTGAAGCCCCATCACCACGATCCGACGCAGAGCGGATGAGGACTTATATATATATATATATATATCTATAAAAAGGCAGATGGCGTACCAGCCGAAGGAGAATGTGCACAAGGAGGGGTTGTCTTGCAGCTTGGGGCTTGGACTGCAACAATGACAGGATTGTGACCCTATCAAATCCGTACTGAATCACCAGCAGATGGGACTTTTTCGGATGACACCAGGCACGTTTGGCACACAGCATGGCCAGAGGCACCACAGATGATAGTTCACATGAGGATGACACGAAGAGCAGCCGAGAGCAATATGGTCACTCATCACACATGCAGGAATCCCGATCACCACACGCAGGAGAAATGATGACATAATCAATGCATTAAGTGAATGGATCCACAGAGGATTTTTCGAAGAAGACATCTCGGATGATGGAAATGCATAAATACAGGCACCAGAGGTTCAACAGAGAAAAGAGGTATTTACCAGAAGCAAGAAATCCATGCTGCGAGCGGGTTAGGTCATTGCATAAGTTCGGAATTCCAAGGAGGCTGTGGAAATGATCCATTTCATTTCATGTGGTAGCACACCAGGGGTGCTGCGGGCTCGAACAACGAGTGTGCATGAGTGCCTTGAGCAGAAAGAAGCTTGGGCACTCAGGTGTCACAGAGACAAGGTTTCATTCGAGATGTCTAAGTATGTGGTAGTAGTTCGAAGCTTCATGGTCCCAGTGAACAACAGAAGAACAGGGGTAGCAGGCCCCTGGCCCCAGTAGGAAGCAATCCAAGGTGTGAAACAGATGTGCCGGAGTAGTCGGCCTGTTTTCCACCTTGGCGTCGTCGACCACCTTCTTCTCAGGCGGGAACGAATGCGAAATGAACCAACAGACTACAAAGAGGTAGATGATCAAGGTTTCTAGAGACTGGAGGATGAGTGCAAGAAGTACATGAGAGCGAACCAGTGATCGATGGATGGGGATGAGAAGTACATAATAACGAGTTCTAGACAACAAGAATAGTTTCACCGACCGAGCACAAGGCAGGGTGGGTGCAAACCAGCAGTGTCCAACTGAGGTGGCTCGAGACGAGCCATAAGTTTGTGTTTGGGGCTTGTTGGCACGGGATAGATCTGCAGGAAGTGCGGAAGCCGACAGGTGCAAAAGGGTCATTCCACGGAAAAAGGACCTTTCGCTACTTTTTGCGAAAGCATAAGAGTTGTTAGCCGAGTCGGTCAGGTGGACCATTTTGTTAAGATAAAAGCATATAAATAAAGCAAGATTGTAATCCTAAGGGCATCGGAGTTTAATCCTATCTTTTGGGTTTGGTTGTATCCGCAATATGATGACCTGACTGTTTCTGCGAGGTTTGTTCCGCAGGTTTTGATGAATGAATGAAGATGTTCGGTTATGATATGAATTTTGTTGTTGTGCAATGATGCGATGATGAATAATGAGTTATGTAAATGTTTTTTGTTGGTTAATGTGAACATGTTGTTGAATATGCTCCAAATGTATGTATTATGAATAAAATGCGAATGATTGGTTAATGGAATGTCATGGATGTTGTAATCTCTGGTTAATGTGCACATATCCTCTACACAACTGTGGAAACTTGGTTCCAGCAGCCCTCTTATCCACCTCGGGTGAGACTGCACTTGCTTTGCAAGTGTTGTTGGGAAGGGTTACACCTTTCCGAGCCGGTGTATAAGGGAGTTAGGTAGATAGTTTGTTGGCGACAGTGCGGAGTGAACCCCTGTCAATAGACTCTGCGTCCAATCCATTCAAAAGCAGGTCCACACATTGTTGAGTACTAAAATCAATTTCATAAACGATATCTGAAATATAAAATAACAAGACACATTGTTTAGGACCAAAATCCAGTTCATAAGCGTTTTATGAAATATCAAATAACAGGAGTACATTAAAAATCATAGTTATTTTAAACAAAGATATAACATAAGTTATAATATATAAAAAAATGTCTGTTCGGACTTCCAATTTTTCGAATGGAAGGATAGACCACCCCTTCTTGTAGAAGAAGCAAACACAAGAAGGATTGAACGACCCTTCTTGCAGTCTAGAAAGATTACGAAAATAATACTGGGTAGAAGAAGCGTCACCCGTCCATTCATTTATGATGGAAAATAAAAAATGTTCAACCTATGAATGCTAGGCCGTCAATTCATGTATTTCCAAAATTGTGAACAAGGGAAGAATACTGAGCACAACAAGGGTCAGCCGATCCTTCATTTACGATATAAATTTAAATATATTTAATCTACGAAGCCTATGTCGACAATTCCCGACTTCTGGAGGGAATATTGTTGAAAAAAACCGATCGCTGAAGAAGAAGGGAACTCGATCGCAAGTTAGAGGTTTCAGCGAACTGCGCGCTCGGCTCCTTAGGAACGTTTCTCGCCCCTTGGCCCCCAAAGATTCAACTACAAGTTTCGGCATCAAATTATGAGAAGCTCTTGAGTCTAACATACAATTATGCACAACTTTATCATGGACATTCAAATCTACATAGAAAGGAGAAATTTCCCCAAAACTATTATCTTCCATTCTTGAACCCAGGCAGATATTAGGAGTATCATCATCTAATTCCAAAGTATCTATTTCCACTCGATTTTCTACTTGCATCATCTTAAAAATTTGTTCCTTGTATTCCTTATTTCTTAATATCTCATTGAAAGGTACATAAATCTTGACTTTCGACATTCACTCTGTATATTGAAAGGAACCAAATTTTTATCACCTTCTTTCACTGAATCTTTCTTGTTATCTGAAATCACTTTTGGCACATCCTTGTTTTCTTTTCTTCTCGTTTGCTGTTCATTCTGACTGGTAGAGGGTTTATCTGTAGATCCTTTTGATTTGCCCATTGGCTCTTTTCCCTTGTCTATTATAACTTCTCTGTTTCTCAGATTTATCTTTCTTTGAATATCGTTTATAGCTCTTTGGTAACCAGTCTGGTATTGATCAATTTCTGTCTCCAAATTACAACATTCCCCTTCTGCAAGGAACATATCATGCTCCTGTTTAGTCAGATACACTTCTGAATCAAAACTGCCACAATGGTGAATATCACTCTCAGGCATTTCAGCTTCAACTTCCCTGGCAATATAATTTTCAGGAAAAGGAGGTCTGATTGGATCTTCTTCTGCATTCCTTGGGTTCCTCTGATCTCTTGGCCTTATGGGTGGGACAAAAGGTCTCCTAAAATTAGGGTTTCAGATTTGAGGTTTTGTTTGTTCTTTATTCAGAGCTTTGTTATCCACCACTAACCTGTCTAACAACTTTTCCATAGTTTTCATCATTGCTTCAAATTTTACATCTGTAGAAGAAGAAGAAGAAGAAGCTGCATTTTGATTATCTTATCTACTTTTCTTTCGGTCTATATCTCTATGCCTCATCTTTCCAGAAGCCATCATATTAGCTTCAACTTCCACCACATCTTTCATCATTATTGCCAAAGTGGTAGATCTTCTTTCTTTTAATGTGCATGAAAAATCACCTTCAAAAGCATCTGCATAATGTAACTTGGCTGCTCCTACTGGAGGTTTTATATCTGTAGGGATAGAGTTATAAACTTTCATAAATCTGGCAGAGAATTCTTGAACCGACTCAAAACCTCCTTTTTTCAGATTGTTATACTGCATCAACATCTGTGAAGGATTTTTCTGGTCTTCCCATCTTTCAATAAAAAGAGTTGCGAAAGCATCATAATTAGCAATTGATCCTGCAGCTAAAGCTCTGAACCATTTTTTGACTTCACCTCGCAAGCTTTGGGCAAACAACCTCATTTTTGCATCATCATAATCCACTTCTTCTAAATCAATGAAATCACTAAAGTTATCAACATGTTGATGTGCTGTATAATTACCCTCATTATCAAAAGTAACGATTCTCTGTCCATAATTTTGAGGCAAATCATGTAAAGCAGCGGGCAAAACCAATAGGGCAAATTTGGTAGCCATGGGTGGTGGATTATAAGGTGGAACAATCACTACCTGTTGTTTATGACTTTGCACATGTATTCTTTGGGCCTTGGATATTTTGGACCCAGCCCTTTCAGATTTTTGTAAGTTTTCCCAAACAGATTTTAAAGAATAGTCCCACAAACTTTTTGGGTCAACTTTTGTTTCTTTTAAATCAGAATCTGATTTAGTTCTAAGCAAAACTTTTTCACTTGAACCAATATTTTCTTCCTCAAACAGATTTTCTTGAAAAGAAGGAAATATATTCGAAAACTGAGGAATACCTTCTTTTGTCTTGCCTTTGCCTTTATCCGTCTTGAGGAGCTTTTCTGGATTATCCACGCCTGAGAAGAACTGTAAACCGGGATTTCTTCTTGTAGCCACAATGTCTTTTTTCTGAATATCTTCAAAAAACCTTAAATTTTTTTTCACAAGTGAAGTTGCCAGGGCAATATCTACAACCAACTTACTTCAAACTTCCTTGCCCAAGAAATTTGACCTTTCTTTGTCGTTTCTCCCAGGAAAAATTTCACTTTCGTTCCCCGGCAACGGCGCCAAAATGTTAGCACTTAGATTTTATCCCGATTGTAAAAGAATAACACCTAAGGTAACCTATTTCAAACCAAACTTTAGGTAGGAAAATTAGCCATTTTTTCCACTAGAGAGGGCTCTCTCACAAGATATATGTAAATGCTAAAAATATATAGAAGTACGCTCAAAATTTCTCAAAAAAGATTTACTTGGTTGAAAAGGAAACAAGAAACATTGGGCATGGAGTCAATTTTCAAATATTAAACGTGCCAACAAGAGATTTATACCAAACATATTTCCACAGAGGCAAGATATCAACCATATCACAGTTAATTTGATTTTTGCAGGTGGTATAGAAAGAAATAATGACAGTCCATCAACAACAGGCATCTAACTAGGATGAATCCATTGTCAACTTTGAAAAAATAGTGGATATTTAAATGCGATAAAACGAGGCATAACCAGTATGAATCCCGATTTATTTCAAACGTTCATTTAAATATAGAAGAAGGAAATAACGGAAGATATAACAAAGAAAATGGACATGCACATATAAAGATAAGGGAAAAACAGACTGTAAAACTGATCAACACATGAATCTCTGGTCTCAAAAGATAGGTATTTCCATTGTACTGCCTTTTATTTATCAAAAATTTGACTTCAAAACATAATCGTGTCTCAAAGAGTTTCCAACCCTTTCAAAAATAACTTTTATTGTCTTTTATACAAAATTCGGAAGAAGCTTGACATAACTGCTTCTTCTAACTAATAACTGAAAATGTCTTAACACGAAAGATAACTATCTTTAAACAATAGATAATTGTCTTCAAATAATATTACAATTTTAAAATAAAAGCATCATTTTGCCACTTGGAAATTTTTTGAATGTATCTATGAATGGACATAATATCTTGTCTTTCCATATTTGTCCACATAGTTCCATTGGTCGGCCATGGGTAAATCATAACTGGTCATTTCTTTCATCAAGACTCGCATTTCAACGTGACCTGCATAAGAAACAAGAGGAAGATTTTCACAGGTTGAGATCAACATATTTAAAATTTCAAAGTCTTCCGCAATTTTCTCCATTAAAATCTTTCCTGTGAGCATATGATCCAAATGTTGAAACTTTTTGTGATCCATTCTTATGTCAAACAACAATCTCTTATATTCATTAGGAGGAATCAATTCATTCTTTTCATCCCAAAAAGCAGGGAATCCTTTGTTTATTAATTTTTCAAATCGCTTCTTAAACTTTACTACTTACTCCCGTATATCTCCAGCTTTAGCTTCAATATTTTCAACATGTGAATATTTTCCCAATATTCTTTTGGCCCATGTAATGACTGAAATTCCGTTCATTATATTCATCACTGTCAAGTCTGCTTCAGTTAAACTGTTTAAGAAAGTTATTGCCCTCTGTGCTATTTCTTTTGGCTTTTTATTTAAATTCTCTCTGACTGCTCTACAACTCTCAAAGGCGTCTTTGGCTACTTTTTCTTTGACTCTTATATAATCAAGATAAGGTCTTAATTTTTCAACTTCCTTTATAATTTGATCCCATACCATATGTTTACAACCTTGCATTGCAGCCTGTCCTATCACATGAGCTGCCAAACCTTTATTATTATCACTTAATTCCCGATTCCTTATTTGTAAAGTTTTTATTTCCTTATCTTTAGTTTCATTTTATTCTTTGAGCTTCTGTATTCCCATCTTCAATTCTTTAATTTCACCCTCTTTCAAACTCACTTGGGACATGGCTTGTAAGAGACCATCTAATCCAGTTTTATCTTCATCTGTATCTGCATGCACCTGTTGCTGTCCAAATTCTGCTAATTTTTTCTTTATTTCCTCCAATTGCTTTTCTAAACCAATTTTCTCTTTTTTCCAATGATCTTTTTCCTCGGTGAGCTTCAACATTTTTGCAGTAACATCCTTTACTTCATTTGATAGCTCTTCTTTTTCTTTTTCCAGTATTGTTAGTTCGGCTCCTTGGATAAGCACAGTGTTTGGAATTTTTAGCTTTTGCCTTAACATTAGAATCGTATCATCCTTTTCTTTGAGCAATTTTGCTGCTGCATCTCCCTTTTTGTTTATCAAATCTATTTGCAATCTTTTTATTTGTTGTTGTCGAGACTTATTTTCTGCTTTCTCTTGTCTCAACTGGTTATTCAATTTATCCAGTGAATTTCTTAATTTGTCTGCTTTTAATATTGCTCCCAAATAATCTGAATATATAACCTCTCCTGTTTGTCTGTGCAATAAAATTTTATTTGGGGTATTGATTTTGGTCAGATCTACCTTCATCTCTGAGATCTTATCTTTAGTAACAACTAAAAATTTCAAAGAATTTTCTTTGACATTTCTGCTAGTAAACAAATTGACTTCAGTGTTGGATATATTTCTAACCTTTGGAAATAACAGACTGGTTTGCCTAGAGGATTCCTGTTTATTCTGACCGTGTTCATTAAATACATCCATCATATTGTGTGGTCTATTTACATCATCTTCCACAGGGGATTCTTCAATACTGTACTCCTTTACCATGACCTCTAGTATTTTTACTTCAGTTCTTTTTCCTCTTCTGAAATGCCATTAACTCTTGTTTCTCATCCATTTTCAACTTTTTTCCTTTTTCTGTTCCTTCACCCTCAATGTTCACTACATCCTGTATGGGTCTTTTAAACCCCACCATTACAGTATTCATCGTGCTTTCTGCTTCTGCTGTTGTATCTGTCAATACCATTTCTTTATCATGTGAATCTGGAATGATTTCTTCCTTGTACTCCAGCCAATTGGCTCTGTCAGACATTCCCTCAATCGTCTGATGATTCAACGCTTTGATGCGATGATCCGTTCTCTGTTTTGATATTATGTTTAACGGATCATACTCAATAGCCATGTCTGTCTCAAAACCCATATCTTTCAATAATTTCTCTATATAAACAACAATGTTTTTATTCTTCACTGTGAATGGGCCAAGTGTGAACTGATACTTGATATCTGTTGCTTGTTTGAAAAGCAAGAAATTATTATCCTCAACAATTAACTTCTGTCTCAGGAATTCCAAAGCAAAAACCCTTAAGGTAAGATATGCTGGTAAAACATACGGTTTATGTTTGAAACCATATAATCTGATCATTGTACTGTCCTTTGACAAAAACCAATCTCCTATAGCGTACTCTGCACTCAATTGCATACATGCTTGCATTTCTGGTAATACTCTAGGCAATTTTTCACCAAAGATCATTCTGTAAATCTCAGAGAGCATATAATTTATGTAATTGAACATGTTATTTTCTAATAACATTGTGAAAATGATCTCAGGGAATTGCAACTCTTCATGACTAGCTACCATGATCATTTTCATCAAAAAAGACTGAAATTTGAAATGCCTCAAAGTGGGGAAATTGACCATCTGGTCATGAATCTTCTCGGTAAAAAATTCTTCAAAATTAAGTCGAGGAATTTGGTTTTCATCAATCCCTGACTGAATTGTACTCATTTTATACAAAAGACTTAACTGAAACTTAGTGACATGCATGTCTGTATCAAACCCTAGGATTAAAGCCAACAATGTCAGAACCAACTGGGTATTTTCATCAAACAAATTGATATCTATAGGGTATGGGATATCTGAAATGTTGGTTTCTGGTTTAAGACATGTAGACAAATTTTTTTCTCTATCATCTTGAAGGGTTTGATGATAATATTCAATAACAGAAGTTTCAGAAAAAATCTCAGACTCGAGGGTTTGGGAAAATTATATTTCTAAGGCTTTAACTACGATGACAGGCTCTATTTTGCAAACGAATCGGGTTTTTCGACTATCTAAAACAGTTCTCTCCTCTCTGGAATAATTCTCAGCACACCACGACACAAATTCTGGAAGAGATGGGATTTGGTCCGGGTAGAAGGCTAACAAGGATGACTGGTGGACTCTGTGCATGTCTATACCTTCTTTTAATAATTTAGACAAACTAAGTTTAATTTCAGCGACTGGTAACCTGGTTAGGGTATCATGAATGTCCCCATCTCTATCTTCTAGGGCTTATTTTGCTTTAAAAACATCTACATCATGTACAGTTTCCATTTAAATCATTTTTACAAACAAAATTCCGTTAAAAATGTGGGCCAGGTCACCAGACCCTACCTGTATAGACACGTCTTTATCCTTCTGTCGCAATTGCTGATCTCCACCAGTATTCATAGCTCCTAGGGATAGCGATACATATACAAAATGTTGTTATTTGAAACCCTTTTGTTTTATATAAGCCTTTTTGCTTAACTTTCTGGCAGCTTTCCGAATGTACTTTATATCTAACCGTTGATCACGAGCCTTTTGATTTGAGCCGTTAGATCTTGCGTCTCTTTATTTCCCATGGTGGTATCCGCGATCCCAACAACGGTTTTCTTCTCAGGTTTTTACCGTGTGCGGATCAACCATTTTCTGCCACCTGTTAGAGTGGTTTAATTTCTGCAACCGCTCTTTCTTCTATTGAGTGCGCACTTTCCCTGATGCGGATGAATCTTGGCTGTCGATTTGTCCCCAATGTATATTGTCCCTTCGATTTATATCAACAAGTGGCGTATTCCCATACGCCTTCTACATCTGCCACGTGCTATGGCCCGCCGTTTATTATCCTGCCACGTGCTATGGCCCGCCGCGCATTATCCTTTGGTGGTTCCGCATGACGTTGTGGTGGTTTGTGATACCGCTATCACGTTGATGTGGATTAATGAAACTGTGACACGTATCTGGCGGTATTAAGTCCGCAACCACTCACTAACATTTGCAAACGATCCTTTTGGCGGTGCGGGAAACTATAACAGCCGTTGATCTCTACTATTGTCATCTCCGCTGTTGAAACTTGACCAAGACTTAACCTCTTCAAAAAGTACTTTCGGACTTTGCATATGTGGGTTTTTTCTTGTTTTTTTGGTATTATGAACCTTTACTTCAACCCATTTGTAGTAATTTTCACTTCTTTTGGATATTTTTTGACAAATTTTTAGGGTTTGAGTATTTTCAAATATAGTGTCAACAACGGCCATTTCGGTCGATCATGCAAAAAGAAGCCAGCGGATCCAGAATCGGACGGGAAAAAAGATCAATGGACAACCATCCAAAAAAACAACAAATCAGGTACGAAATCCCATCCAAAAAATCTAAATAAATAGAAACCAGATCAGCAACAACAAGATCCGTCGGCCTCGACCAACAGAAATAACTTCAAAGTCCTGGAAACATGTGAGATCAACGACAACCCCGAGGTTGAAGAAGAAGGAGAAATACGAGAACATCAAGTCACTCAATCACCTTCACCTACCCCTGAAAATACTCTAATCACCCCAGCCCATAATTCCTCCAGCCCTCTCAAATCCACTCTGATCAAGGATACTCTCTCCTACGTAGAAATCACCAAAGTGAGCCCCCTGGCTCCCCTTCCTCATCAGAAGAACTCATAGATAAAACTTCCAAAAAACCAGGTCGCAAATCCACTAAATATCTGAGGGAAGAAGAAGTTGAGAGGGAGAAAGTCCAAGGATCCCAAGCCACAATAGATATGGTCTTCAACTGAAATACTAGAGCCAGGATAGCAGGGAAAAAACACAGAGACACAACTAGAGGAACCCCCTCCTCCATCTACACACCTAAATGATGAAGCTGGTTTCTTGGAATTGCAGAGGTCTAGGAAATCCCTGTAAGATTGAAACAATAAAATATTTATAGAGAAGTGACATGCCGGATCTGCTTTTACTCCAGGAGACCAAAATCAATGACAACACCATCTTAGACATAGGCAAAGAACATTGGAAGAAAAATGCAAGTTATGTAGTCAGTGCCAGAGGAGCTTCTGGCGGCCTGACAACATTATGGTCCGCAGAAAGTTTCCAGCTACATAACCAATTCGCTAGACAGCATTGGATTTGCAATGAACTTATTCACCTGAAGAGCAACAAGCAGATCACCCTATTCAACACGTATGTACCAAACATATACGCCGGAAAAAAAGACTGCTGGAGTCTTCTCGATGTTTTTCTGGACGATTATAATCCACAAAATATCATTATAGCCGGTGATATGAACATCACACTTTCCAAATTTGAAAAGAAAGGTGGCCTAAATGGTAATGACTTCTTCAAATTGCAGGTGGAAGTCGTGATCCATAAATGGGATCTTATCGATATCAAGCCCAAAAAAGGGAAATACACTTGGTCCAACAAGCACCTTGGCAAGGGAAATATCATGGCCAGACTGGACAGATTCCTAATGCATAGCAGCCTTCTGTCCGATACTCAAATCATCTCCTCCAGCATATTAGTCAATATCGCCTCAGATCATAAACCTATCCAACTCCTTTTTAAATATATCGAGGATCTCGGCCCTATCCCATTCAGGTTCAGTCCATAGTGGCTTAACCATGCAAGCTTCTGGACTACCTTGGAAAAAGCATGGAAAATTCTAGTCACAGGATCTCCTCATGTTTGGGAACAAAAACTTAAAAATACCAAAGTAGCTCTAAAGATCTGGGCCAAAACCATTTTCCTAACCCCGACTCAACAGAAAAAGAAGGCCGTGGGTGTTAAATTTTCAGAATTTACTTCAATATGATCTAGGATCTTAACTGAGAGAACAACATGTACAGCATATCAATCATGGAGACAATAATGCAAGCACACAAGAGACACAAAGATTTACTTGGGGAAAACCATAAAGGTGAAAAACCCCAATAACTTCCTCAGAGATAGATAGAGCAATGATACAACCAACCAATAGAGATAGCAATAACCTAGCAGCAATCCTCCTCCTCCATAAGTGCGCCTCTCCTCCTTGAGAGCATGTGTGAGAAGTGAGTGAGCAAATAGAGTGCCTCCCGCACTCTATTTATACTTGACTTGACTTGCCTTTTTACCTAACTCATGTCGGCTCTAACTTAACCACATAACATAATGCTGAGTGGGCCGACCCCCAATAGGGTGTTCTAATAACCCTTTGACCCACATGACTTTATACAGGGCCGACCCCAAACAAGGTGGTCTAATAACCCATCAAGTATAAGTTACGACACTTACAATATAAATGACGACACTTCCTTATAGAGGAATAATACCATCTCTATAGGAATACAATATACATATATGTGAAATACATTCCGAAGTTACATATACATCAACACTCCCTCTTAACTAGGAAGGTATTTCTCAGCACAGTTCTTCTAGCACAAGTCATCTTCTCTGGATCATCGTCACTGGATAATCGTCATCGAGTCATCATCATCGTCACTGCTGCTGCTATCTCAATCAATCTCTGAATCTACTCGTCATAGGAAGTTCTACAGAGCCAGTCCTTTTTCATACTGGATGTAGGCCCACCACCTGCAGGTCTTCATCATCACTGGCCATACTGTGGAATCCTCAGGACTTATTACGTGCGTCACAAAACCTCGAAAGAGCATCCCAGGATATTACGGGTACACAACTCCAACCTGTAGGATCTCCCAGGGCGCTATTATATGTGACCCCACCACAAAACCTCGAAAGAGCATCTTAGGATGTTACGGGTACACAACTCCGACCTAAGATCTCCCAGGGCACAAATTACATGTGGTCCACCACAAAACCTAGCAAGAGCATCTCAGGATGTTACGGGTACACAACTCCGACCTGAGATCTCCTAGGGCACAAATTACATGTGGTCATGGCAAAACCTCGCAAGAGCATCTCAGGATGTTACGGGTACACAACTCCGACCTGAAATCTCCCAGGGCCCAAATTACATGCCATAGGACAAAACCTCGCAAGAGCATCTCAGGATGTTACGGGTACACAACTCCGACCTGAGATCTCCCAGGGCACAAATTACATGTCCTCCCAGAGCAATGTCTCTACAGAGCATCCCAGGCTGTTACGAGTACACAACTCCGACCTATAGGATCTCCCAGACATGCTCATCTGCACAACCTGATCCACGGCCACAGAGTATCAACCTGATACTCACCATACATCATCCTGATGTACTCATGATCGTCCTGATCATAATCACTGCAACGTCCTGCTGCAAGTCATCTGGAGCAACATCCTGAAGCTCGTCATCCATGATCGTCCTGATCATCAATGCAACATCCTGCTGCATGTCATCTGGAGCAACATCCTGAAGCTCGTCATCTATGATCGTCCTGATCATCAATGCAACATCCTGCTGCATGTCATCTGGAGCAACATCCTGAAGCTCGTCATCTATGATCATCCTGATCATCACTACAACATCCTGCTGCATGATCTACCTGATCATCAATGCATCTTCTTGATGCATACCAAGTATCATACATGATCCTCCTGATCATCAATGTATCCACCTGATACAAATATATGATACATGTCATCATACATGATCCTCCTGATCATCAATGCATCTAACTGATGCATACCAAGTATCTACCTGATACATATCATCATACATGATCCTCCTGATCATCAATGCATCTACCTGATGCATACCAAGTATCTACCTGATACATATCATCATACATGATCCTCCTGATCATCAATGTATCCCCCTGATACAAATACAAATACATGATACATATCACCATACATGATCCACCTGATCATACCCAGCATCCAACATGATGCGTACATACATACATAAAATGATCCAACTGATCATATCCTGCATCCAATATGATGCGTACATACATACATAAAATGATCCAACTGATCATATCCTGCATCTAACATGATGCATACATACATACATAAAATGATCCAACTGATCATATCCAGCAGAAACTAGAACATCATCCTGATGCTCATCATCCAGCGCTTACATCCACAGCCATGTGAAGGATCCTCCTTCCAACATGCTTGGAATGGCTTCAGCAAATGTGTCCGTCACTTCTTCCTCGAAGTGTCCTCGATCTGAATAACGCCAAGCCTCTCTCTGAAGTACTCGAACTTCACCCTGGCTAGTGGCTTCGTCAGCACATCTGCAATCTGCTCGTCCGTCGCAATATACAGGAGCTTCACAGCTCCTCTCTGCACCATATCCCTGATATAGTGATATTTGATCTCTATGTGTTTCGACCTGTCATGAAACACTGGGTTCTCGGACAGCTTCACACAACTCTGGTTATCACAGAAGATACCAGTAGCCTCAAACGGGAGATCAAATAACTCAGACAGTAGCTTCCGTAGCCATACTGCCTCACAACTAGCTGAACATGCTGCAACATACTCTGCCTTAGATGTACTCAGTGCTACACAGGACTGCTTCCTGCTAAACCAAGAGATCACACCTGATCCCATACTGAAGCAACACCCAGATGTGCTCTTCCTGTCTGCAGCACTGCCAGCCCAATCTGAATCAACATAACCCTGCAGGTTAAACTTTTGATTCGCCTCATATCTGAGCCCATAATCCACTGTACCCTTCAGGTACCTCAGAACATGCTTTACAGCAACCAGGTGAACACTCCTCGGATCCATCAGGAACTGGCTCAATGTGTTCACAGCAAAGCAAATGTCTGGTCTCGTGTTTGTCAGGTACATCAAGGACCCAATCATCTGATGATACATAGAGACATCAACCGGCTCAGATGAAGCATCACATAGAAGCTTCAGATTCGATGCCATCGGTGTGGCCATTGCCTTGCAATCTATCATTCCGAACCTCTTCAAGATTTCTACTGCATACTTCCCTTGTCCAAGGAAGATTCCATCTGCACTCTGCCACACCTCCATGCCAAAAACAAATAGTGCATCATCCCCAATTCTTCATCTCGAACTTGGCAGCAAGCTTCCGCTGCGTGTCGGCAATCAATCTATCTTCACCTGTAACAAACAGGTTATCCTCTTACAAAAGTAGTATCACTGGATTGCCTTCCTCAACCTTGTAGAAAAGGTTGGAACCCGCTTAACTCTTGGTAAAGACCAAACTGGATAGAAATATGTCTATCCTACCATACCAAGTTCTGCACACATATATGACTACACCATGCTGTCTTGAAATCCATCTGGTGCATCTTCTATTTCATCACTTTTGTATTTCTCAATGCTGCCATCTGCAACATGCTTGATCTGATAGTTCTATTTGGAAGTCATAGCAAACTTCCCTTCATGTCTTGGGATTACATCCCAAACATCATTCTTCATGATCGACGGATCATGGCATTTCATTTCTTCATCCCAGATCCTGGGAACTTCAATATCTTCAATAGATATCTTTGTTGCTGGAACAAATGTTGTAGTTCTTCTTTTGTAGGAGATGGCATACGATCTTTCCTACACAACAAGTTAAATTGCATGATTAGAAAACATCTCATAGTTTTCAGAACAAATTCTTACACATAAATAAATATGTCATACAGTCATGCAATTATCTTAGCCAATGCTTCAATACAACATTTATCCATATCCCGTAACTTTCTAGATGCCTTCCAATCTCTACCAGAACATTGTTAAGAGTGTGCACAACTCCCAACATGTCAGCAAAGAGGTTTCATTCTAGATAAGTAGCAATGGAATGTTGTACAGTGCCATAGGCTACTTACCCATGCATATTAGTAGTATACTGTTCATTATTGTAATTATTCTAATATGCATAATACATATCCTAAGTCTAAGACCATGAGCATATACATCATTTGAACAATTTTATTTAAACAAACAAATATGTAAGAAATGATAATTAAAATACTTATCTTTGTTTGTTCGTTGGGTGGACTCCCTCTGAGTCTTCGCTTCCTTGCAGGAGCTGCTGGAGTACTAATCTAAAGTAGCTTCTTCTACACCTTTCTGTTGTGGGATGTAGAGAGATGGACAACTCCCTCTGGATATCTGCATCCTTGCATAAACCACTGGAGTGTACTCCCTCTTGATCTTTGCTTCCTGGATTACCTGTTCTTGAATCTCATATTCATCCTTGGTCCCTATGCATGCTTATTAGTATCATGAATGTGTTATCCTTGTGATCTCATATAAAAACATACATTCATTAGTATACTATTAAAACACAATAATCTCAAGCATGTATAGTCATGATCATCTCAAACAGAAATAATAAGCATTAGCATTCAAGGTTTATGTAGGATTCTTATGGTTAGTCAAATCATAAGAAACATAACATGTCTAAACTTGTAATTACTCAAAGCTATGACTCTTCGGGTTAGTCATATCATCAATCAAGAGAAGAGATATAATATGCATAAAATCATGTGATTATTCCAACCTATACCTTCATGATTCTTCTGGTTAGTCATATCATCAATTAAGGTAAGAAACATAATATGCATACAACCATGATTATTCAAACCTATGACTTCATGAATAATCATTATCAACAATAGTATAATATTCTATCCCAAGGTAGGATTCTATCTTGATATAGGAAAAACATACCTGGATTAGCATGCTAGCTATTTATGTCTAACATACCCGCATAATGTCTTCTGGTTCTCTTTAGTGACTTGTGCTAGTAACCTGCATGTCTCATAAGTTAACCATTATAAAACCAAGTTATACATACCTCGAGAATGGATTTCTTATGAGATCCATGGCAATGGATGAATCTTTGTCCTCATGTCATCATGATCATATGTTCTTGAAACAGAACATGATTTGTCTTCTTGGTGTACCTTTCATGTTAGTAGACAACATAAAACTCATACAACATCACAATGTGTTAGTACAAACATAAGTTTCATACTCCTAATAAATGAATGACTTCTATCATGCATTCATAATTTTATTAAGGTGATATGATAAGTCTAAAATCAAGATTGTACTAACCGTGATAACATGAAGACAAACATACCATAAACTTAATTATGAACAAATCTCAAAACATACCTTGATGAGTCATACCTGTCGAGATTACTTGTAATCTCTTTATGTAAGGCCTTAGCCTCATCTCCCTCTGAAACAGGAACTTCTTCACTTATGCAAGTGACCAATCCATCTTCTTCTAGGATCAACCCAATCCACTTGATTTGCAAGAACTGGACCTGGAGCTGGATATGGGTTTGTCAGAGAGACCCCAAAAATTCAAACTTTGAATTTCAAACTTCCGAAAGGATAGGAATATGCGCCTTGATGAACTGATCAAACTGGTATATTCAGAATTTGAAGACTGCAAAGTTTTACTCCTCAATTTTGCCTTTGAAACTTCCAGATTCACTGAACGTGACCTTGAACTGGGGTTTGATGAAGCCCACTCTTCTACCCAATCAAAATGTTTGATCCAAAGCTCTAAGCTTCTATTTTTCTGAGGAGCTTCCAGCCGTGGTCACAGATTTCAAAAATTCCCATTTTTACAGAAGCCCTAATTTTCCACTTTTCTGATCAAAGTCCCGAACTAGGGTCTGATCAAACCCGACCTTCTGCCCAACCAAAAACTCTGATCTTGGTCTCTAAATTTCTATTTTGATGAGTAGCATCCAGCCGTGGTCTCCGATTACAAAAATTCCAACTTTCTTCAAAGCCCTAAATTCCGGAAGCCATGAATGAAGGTACCAAAAAATAATTCTGTTTTGACAGAAATATGTACCTGATTGTTTCTGGTGTAACTCCAAAATTTTTGATCCACAGGGTCTGAAAAAGTTTTCTGAGATAGCCTGACCTGTTATCTTTCCATCCTGACAGGTCTGACCTCAATTGGATTCTCTAAGAGAGAGTTATGCCAAATGTCGCAACGTGACCTGTTTTGGGATAAAACAGGCGAGCGAACTTGTATGGCGTGCCACGTGTCACTGTTTTAACTTCAGCCTCTGAAAAATTTTTCTGAGATAGCTCGGCCTATTACCTTTCCATCCTGACAGGTCTGACCCCAATTGGATTCTCTGAGAGAGAGTTATGCCAAATGTCGCAACATGACCTGTTTATGGGATAAAACAGGAGAGCGAACTTGTACGGTGTGCCACGTGTTACTGGTTCAACTTCGGCCTCTGAAAAAGTTTTCTGAGATAGTACAGACTGTGTACTACCTGTCACTTTTTACAAAATTTCATTTGGAGCTTCCTAGCCCAAGATATGACCTTTTTCCCAAGGTCACCTGATTTTGACTCAGATCTAGAAGAGGCAGAAACCCTATATTGTACAGATCATAAATCACAAAGTACAATGAATTAGAGGTTGTCCTTTGGACGCAAGATACCTGGAGATCTTAGCTTCGTCCTGTAACAATTTCAGATCCGAAAACTTCGCCAAAATGGATTTATAGCGAAAGTGCTACGATGACTGGTTTTTCCTATATCAAGCCCTAGCATCGTAAGTGCAACAAGTGTCATACATGCCATATCATGCCTTCTTTCAGGCTAGCTCTGATACCATGTTAAATTTTCAGAATTTACTTCAATATGATTTAGGATCTTAACTGAGAGAACAACATGTACAGCATATCTACAGCATATCAATCATGGAGACAATAATGCAAGCACACAAGAGACACAAAGATTTACTTGGGGAAAACCATAAAGGTGAAAAACCCCAATAACTTCCTCAGAGATAGATAGAGCAATGATACAACCAACCAATAGAGATAGCAATAAACTAGCAGCAATCCTCCTCCTCCATAAGTGCGCCTCTCCTCCTTGAGAGCATGTGTGAGAAGTGAGTGAGCAAATAGAGTGCCTCCCGCACTCTATTTATACTTGACTTGACTTGCCTTTTTACCTAACTCATGTCGGCTCTAACTTAACCACATAACATAATGCTGAGTGGGCCGACCCCCAATAGGGTGGTCTAATAACCCTTTGACCCACATGACTTTATACAGGGCCGACCCCAAACAAGGTGGTCTAATAACCCATCAAGTATAAGTTACGACACTTACAATATAAATGACGACACTTCCTTATAGAGGAATAATACCATCTCTATAGGAATACAATATACATATATGTGAAATACATTCCGAAGTTACATATACATCAACAGTGGGAAGTCTTGAAGATATCCAATCCTTAATGGAGGATCAGCCTCTGGAATCTCTCACGCTGCACGTAGAAGTGTCTCAGCAAACAAAAGTTTATTAGGCATTTCGTATGGAAGAGGATTATTGGAGGCTGAAGTCAAGGAGCACTTGGCTCAAATCAGGTGATAAGAATACAAATTATTTCCACAAACAATTTAAGCTTAGACAAACATTCAACCACATTGCGGAAATCAAAGGGGATGATGGCACGATTCACATAGGAAACAATAACATAAAAATCGCAGCACATGCTCATTTCTCAAATCTGTACGCTGAAGAGTACAGAAATGATGGAGACAATGAGCTCTCCCTGTTGGAGCACATTCCTATCTACGTCACGCTTGAGAAAAACTGCAGCATCACGAAATCTTTCACCGAGCAAGAAGTGTTAAACACGATCCACTCTCTTGAAGCTGACAGTGCACCGGGCCCCGATGGATTCTCGATACACTTTTATAAATCATGATGGAAGTATATAAGTAAATATTTTATGAGAATAATAAAAAACTTCCACACTAAATAAAAAATCAGTGGAGGTATCAACAACACCTTCTTGTCCCTCATCCTGAAAGAAACTAGTCCCAACTCCTTTAGCAGATTCAGGCCGATTTCACTATGCAACTCATCCTACAAAATCATATCCAAGATGCTGGCGACTCGGATGAAACCTCTGCTCAACAATATAATTTTAGACAACCAAGGAGGCTTTCTGGAAGGGAGGCAAATACTCGACAACGTCATACTCGTACAAGAAGCTATACATTCCAGCAAATCCAGAAAGGAAAAAGGTATGCTAATCAAGCTTGACATGGCCAATGCATTCGATTGTGTCAAACACTCCTTCCTCTTCAATATCATGGCTCGCTTTGGTTTCGATGAAACCTTCATCAAATGGACCTCCACATGCATCAGTAATCCGTGGATCGCTCCCTTAATTAATGGCTGCCCTGCTGATTTCTTCGAAGCAACCCGAGGCATTAGGCAAGGATGCCCACTCTCCCCCTTCCTTCATATCATTTTGGAAGATTCCCTCAGTCTAAAACTAAACCGTGATATTCTCAATGGCTCCCTCCCCGGACTCCATTTGACCCTCGATTCCCACCCCCTCAATCATACCCTTTTTGTAGATGATTCACTTTTTTTGGGAGGAGCCTCCTCCATCATAGCTAGGAAGTTTATGTGCAACTTGAATATGTACTGCAATGCCTCCAGAGGCAAGATTAATTTGCACAAAAGTGCAGTCTACAGTTGGAACCTCAACAACAGAGTTGCAACCAACATCAGCAGAATCCTAGGAATCAATGTCCATACCCATTGGGACAAATTCACCTATCTTGGCCTTCCTATCACTTATGGAAACTCAAATGCAGGAAAATGAGACGACATGCTCAACAAAATAGAAAAGAAGAATCAGAAGATGGGGAGGCCATTGGCTCAGCAAGGCCAAAAAATTGATATTAGTAAACTCTGTTCTATCCGCCTCGCCCATCTACCAATTTTCTACCCTTCTAGCTCCAAAAGGAACAATAGATCAGATTAACAAACTAATGAGAGACTTCCTATGGTCCAATGGGAAAAATAATGGAAACACATTCCACTTAGTGAATTGGGAGACAATCAAGCAGTCGAAATCCTCAGGAGGCCTCCAAATCCGCGACCCACGCCTTGCAAACTTAGAATTGGGAGGTAAGCTTCTTTGGCACATTCTACATCACAAGCGCCATAGAGTAAGTCAGGTTCTCAAGAAGAAATATTTAAATGTGACAAACTCAAGATGTCTAGATCATAAGCCATTGGCCAAAGGTACCAGCACTTGGACACTATGCAAAGCAACATGGGACTTCTTTGCTAAAGATCTTTATTGGGTCCTAGGCAACAGAAGGAAAATAGACATATTTTTGGACAAAATAATGGGAAAGGATCCACTTCAAAACACCCAAGAGCTTCAAAACATTGTAGCCTGGCTCTCTTAGCATGGGATCAAGACCCTCAAAGAGTTCAACATCTTGGACACGCATGGTAACTGGCAGAGCTGGAAAAAAATTGCCATACCTCCCCACCTAGAGACAGCTAAAGTTAGGCTTTTTGAAAACTTGAAAGGATGTGCACCATTGCATCTGTTGGCCAGAGACGAGCGGGGTTGGGGCCCCTCAGGCTCCTACTCAGCTGCCCTCGGTTACAAAGCTCTACACATTCAACATGAAGCAAGAAATGAGCTTTGTAAGCAGGTTTGGGACCCATTCGGCCTCCCAAAATCAATTTTTTCACTTGGACCTTAATCCATTGCAAAGTCCTCACCGATGATAATATCAGTAAGAGAGGCCTTCATGGGGATTTTAGGTTTCCCCTCTGTCAGAATAATCTAGAAACAATCAATCATCTATTTGTGGAGTGTCATTTTGCCAAGTCTATCTTGTGTTTACTGCTGCTCGATCTCAATCTCAACCTTCCTAACTTTAACTCAGTCACCCAGCTCTTTAAAGACTGGAAATCTATCTATCCTGTCCCACTCTCCAATAAGAAACTCTGGTTCCATCTTTGGATCACCATGCCTAAGTTCGCTTGTTGGAAAATTTGGAAAGCAAGAAATAATGCCATTTTCCATGCCAAGCTTTGCACCCCCCTACAATCTGCAGGCCAAGCCAAAGGACTATTGCTTGAGTGTCTCAATTCCTCAAAAATCAGGCCTAATGCTACCCTCAGTAATGCAGAATGGAGATGGATCGGAGCCACCCCCTCCCACCCTAGTACTGAGCCCCTACGGAAACTTCAACCTGCTTGGCACGTCAGCCTCTCAAACCTTGATTTCCAGGAGTGGAGAACTAACCAGGACATGGATAGCCTGCATTTCGATGGAGCCTCCAAAAATAACCCTGGTGTAGCTGGAGCTGGGGGTGTCTTCTGGACTAGAGAAGGAATGAGGAGACTGAAGTATAGCTGGGTCCTTGGCACCTACTCAAACAACATAGCAGAAGCAATGGCTTTGATGAAAGGTTGCTAGCTAGCCAAAGAGCACAAAATTGACAACCTCCAAGTATTTGGAGACTAAATGGTCATTATTAGAGATTTCAACACGAATACCACTCCCAACAATCTACCTCTCAGCCGGATCATCTAGAGAATCCGCCAAATAACGAGCACCTTCACTAATTTCAAAGCTTATCACATTTTAAGAAGCTTGAACAATGAAGCGGATAGTGAAGCTAATGGAGCCACCAGTATAAGTCAAGGCATTCTAAAACTATCCGACACTAATATTGAAACTCATCATATTCCATAAGTCATGATTCTCCCAACAGGTCTAGAGAATCTGCAATTCCACTTTTGAAAATGAAGTCTTTTAGCACCACTCCTGGCAAAATCAATACTGTCTCTTTGAAGGCGCAGAGCTTCCTGAGATCTTGGGACACAAAGTCTTTTTGACCTCCAAGCTACTACTGATGCAGATCACACCGAGTCCTTGCATGATTTCTAGCTAGAGAGCATCTTGGCAACAATATCAGCATAGCACAATACTCAACCAGCTTGTTTTCCAGCTTAAAAAAGAGAGGAATCTTCTCAACGTAGTCTTCAGACAATTTGAAGACCGCCATCTTGGAAAAAGTCAGTCCTAAACTAGATTATCATATGATATCTTATCATTATTTTAAAAAAAAAAGATGATAATATTTTACTTGAGATTATCGACCCTTGAAGAAGATCTTATCGTAGAATCCTAGCTTATTCTTTTTGGAAAACACCACTATTCAAGACTCTCCCTACAGGTTCAAAGAATTTGCAATTCCACTTTTAAAAGTGAAGTCCAATAGCACCATTCCTGGAAAAATCATTACTGTCTATTTGAAGTTGCAGAGCTTCCTGTTTTCCTTGGATACAAAGTCTTCTTGACCTCCAAGCTACTTCTGATGTAGAGCATACCGATTCCTTTCACTCACCAGCAGACTATCTATCCAAGTACAATTTCCAGTTGAGAGCATCCTGGCAACCATCTCAACATAGTACTATACTCATTCAAGTTTGTTCTCCAGCTTTAAAAGGAGAAGAATCTCCTCACCGCAGTCTTCAGACAGTTTGAAGATCACAATCTTGGAACATATAGCCTAGATCAAACTCTCGTTAGGAAAAGACTCAACTTTTCTTCTTATCATTTGTTCCTCATGACAACATTTAGCACACTAGCAGCTCAATTATTCAAGCACGATCTCCAAACAGAGAGCACCTCGGCAACATTTCCAGCATCACACAGCCTTCTCTCAAGCTCGTTTTCCAGAGTTAAAAGGAGAAGTAGTGCTTCACCTCAGTTTGTAGAAAGTTTGAAGATCCCCTTCATGGAAACATACAACACCCACTTCTCAGCAACGGTGGAAGCCTGGCTTTGATTCTAGATAGGCATAGTCAAATCTTTTCTTCTTCATCTTCTTTAAGCAATTCAACAATCCTTGATAGACATATTCTTTTACAGTATTCTTTAGCCCTCATAGAGAATTCTTTCGTCTCAAACCAATGCAATAAGCTTCTTAAGATAGCTTTTCCCACTCAACCAATAAAGGCTCACTCAGGTCATCAATTTGGTGAAACAATTGCCAATATGGCCCCATTTGTACTCTGCCGATTTGGTTCATAACCACGGATTTTTTTTATATACAATACTAGTTTCTGTTAAAAAAAAAAAAGTCAATTCCCGACTTCCGACTTCTGCTGTAAATAGTAGGGACCCAGACATCATCTAAGTTCTAACATAT
This sequence comes from Larix kaempferi, assembly GCA_027924585.1. Classification (NCBI taxonomy): domain Eukaryota; kingdom Viridiplantae; phylum Streptophyta; class Pinopsida; order Pinales; family Pinaceae; genus Larix; species Larix kaempferi. Next base: position 2,306,518 of record BSBM01001018.1, read on the forward strand.
AAAAATGTTTGTCCCGACTTCCATTTTCTAACAAGAAGGATCAGCTGCCCCTTCGTTTAGGAGATAATTTTGAACAACTATATCCAACAATTCACCTATATCCAGAATGGCGAAAGAAAGAAGGATCGAACGACCCTTCTTGCATTCTAGAACTATTATGAATACAATACTAGGTAGAAGAAGGGTCGGCCGCCCCTTCATTTATGAGGGAATTGTAAAATTATTCAACCTACGAAGGCTAGTACGCCAATTCATCTATATATAAAATGGTGAACACCGGAAGAATACTGAGCACAAGAAGGGTAAGCCGACCCTTCATTTACGAGAGAAGTTTAAAAACCAGACATCAGCTAAGTTATAACATAAAAATTGTTTGCCCCGACTTCTATTTTCTGACAAGAAGGATCAGACGCCCCTTTGTTTAGTAGATAATTGCGAAAACCTTTATCTAGAAATTGAACGATATCCAGAATGGTTAACACGAAGAAGGATTGACTGACCCTTCTTGCAGTCTCAAACTATAATGAAAAGAATATTGGGAAGAAGGGTTGTCCACCCCTTCTTTTACGAGGGAATTGTAAATATAGAACTTGGAGAAAGAGCGGCCGATCTTTCTCTGTGGATATTTCCACTTTCCAGCAAAATGTGCGAAGCAATGTTCCTATGAAATATGTGTTTAGAGTGTCGATATCTACTTTCACCACTCCTAAAAACTCATCCCCGGAGGAAGGAGCGGACGCTCTTTCTCCTCAGCATCTACTTCCAACACCCCGAAATGGAACAACCCGACGAAAGAGCGACCTCTCTTTCTCTGACAAAATTTTGACTTGACAACAAACTCTTTGTAGCAAAACGTCTGTAAATGTTGTGGTTAAAATGTCGAAATCTAGTCTCCACGGTGACACGTGGAATGCTCATATTGTTCCATGTGACTTTGATTATTCTAGAATTGATATGTGCTACACTCGGTGAAGTAGAACCTGCTATATCATTCACCTCATTCTCGGGAAGAGCAGACCCAAAAGTATATTGTTTCTATTTAAAAAAAAAGAAAAAGAAAGAATGTTTCTGTTTGGTTAATCGCAGTCAGAATCATTCCAACTAATGGAATCACTATCTGCATTGCTGTCATTGTTAAATTCCTTTTCCAACACAGTATCCTACTTAAATTTTAATTAGCATTATGGTGTGTTTGGGAAGGCATGCATGTGTTGCTTGTTTTTGAAATTATACATGGAATGTGTTGAATATAATTGTCACTGATGACAAAACTATTCATTAATGATAGTTTGTAAATTTCCTTCCTTTCTCTGTTAATTGTTATTTCCAGTAAATCTTTTCCATTGTGTTATCCTTCATGCTTGGATGAAAGTAATATTAAATCAGAATTCATATGTTTATGCTCTGGTTTACCGCATCTAAGTATTCACCAATTTTCTGCTAAAATTGATATTGGATTCATTTATGACCAATGCCCAATATTAATGGACTGTTTTCTTTTCTTCATTATCAACCTGCAAATTAAGACCTTGACTGTAAGAATATAACTAACCAGAATTGAAGGAAATAAATCCTGGAAATCTGAAGAAGACAAACAAGGGTGGAAGGGTGGTGCTAGGGTAGGTTGCAGCCTGCTAATGGTGTTGGTGCATCTAGTCAGCTGTAGCTGACAAAACAAGTTGTTGGTGTATCCTTAAGTTGTAGCTGAAAAATTGGGTGTTGGTGCATCTAGCAAGTTGGAGCTAGCAAATTACTTGTAAATTTAATTTTGCAGTATTAGAAAGAGTTGGTGGTTTTCCCAATTGGGCTTCCACGATAAAATTATGTCTTCCATTTTCTTTGTTTATTCAGTTTTTAATTGTGATAAAATTTAAGAATAGTGAAAATATTGATTCACCCCCCCTCTCAATATTGCTTGATATTCCAACAGAATGATGGAATAGTCCGATGCAAAGATTACATGTTTGAGGAATAATGACTGATTATTTTTGCGGTTGCAGGGGATGAGTCTACTGCTTCTATGTCTACAAGTTGAAGCTCCAATAAAAGTTTAGTCTTTTATTACTCTTGCAAAGGAGATGGTCTGATTAAGGATAAGGATAATCTAAAACGTTCAGAGACTTTAAATCTATGTTATCATAAATGAGAAACGGGAAACGAAACAAGAAACGAGAATGGAATGAGAAACACACTCAGAAGGTTTCACCCAAAAAGAAATGAGGAGAAAGAAAAAATAAAACTACTAAATAAAAAAATAAGTTTTGAAAATATAACCGTTAAAAAAAAAGTTTTTCAAATGAATAAGCCTAAGACCAATTAGAATTTAGAATAAATAAACTCATAAACACTGATAACACAACTCATAATAAGATGTGATTTTATCCTCTAACCTCGTTTTATGTTTAATTTAAATTATCATAATGAAAAATACATGCTCATGCTCACCTAAAATGAACTATTTTATACTTATTAGTCCCTTCCTTCCAAGAGTAGGGACTATAGAAATCGTTGAGGGGAATTAGCATTAGTTTGCCACTAATTTGAATAAAAATAAGGGGAGAAAGATCCCGTGGCTTTGCTTGCCATGATAAGGGAAGGGACGAGATCCTTGGCCCCTGATGTTCATGGATGAGCGATGGTTAATTTGTTTATACAAGATAAAATTCCACTAATACGAACATACATTCATGAACTCAACAAGTTGAAAAATAAACAATAACGCATCCATGGTAGGGTTAGCCTCCCAAAGAGGCGATCCATATCAACATAATAAAAAAGATAAGCATACCAAGTAACTACTCTGTTTCTATACCAATTCGTGTTACATAAAATCAACAATGGTTGTGAGCCTGAGTCGCGATTGTACATACAGTCTCATGATGAAAATATAGGGTTTCAATAAAAAGTATGAACATGCCATAGATGTAACAACCCTCATATAGTGCTTGTGGAGGCTAAGATATAGTGCTTGTGTCTAAAACAAAGCCATTTTCCCTTACATGAAAGTGATCCCCACTCACAGGTATGCAGCTGTTCTACCTTATGCACAAATGTTAAAGGTGTAATTTAATGACCGCCCAGACCAACGAAGCCCAACAATTAGCTCTATGCCAGCAGCACTTGACTTTTGTACCAGAAGTTGGGAAGGTGGCAATGCCACGGATACTTCCCGGAGAACTTCTGATGTGACCAGGGTCCACGATTGGAGACATACTCACTGGGAGGGAGGTTTATGTAGAAGGACTTCTGATGCCTGGGGTTAGTGCCTTGAGGGTGTTGTGGAGGATGTTTAGGCTAGCCTTCCGATATGACTGGGGTATAATGATCCTGATATCAGGACCGGGGTAGGTTTGTATTCCACGAATATATAACTACGAAATTACTTTTAGCTCGTAGTTGTAAAATGAGAGTGATTTTATATACAAAGTATACAAATAATAAAAGAAATAATAATTGTTTACATTAAAAATTGGGACTCTGCTCTATTATAGCGGCCACATAATATCAAGTGAAGCTCATAAGAGATTGAACAGTGACCATCAGGACCATGAATAACCTTAATAAACACAAAAAATTATTTATGCATAAACTATAAAAGGAAGGAAATGCATATGCCAGTTAAGGGGGAAAACCCCAGTAATTATATTAAAAAAAATAGGTGTAGCCACAGTAATTAATGCGACCTCAAGCCATCGTAACCCATGAAAGGGTTTACATATCTCCAAAACTCATACAAATGGAGTGGATTATTGAAAAACGTAGGAAGAAACGTTCAGTGTTCGCCATGGCTTCTCCCGAAACCGTTTCTCATTTCTAAAAATGAGAACGACCGTAAAAAACAATGTTTTCCATCACGTTTCCGTTTCTGGAGCATTTTTTCATCAAAATGGGGATCCTCGTCACGTTTCTGGTAACAGAGCTTTAAATTACTGTGAACTTGAAACTGTCATTGGATTGATTTTTGACAACCATGGAAGATATGGATTTTGAGCCCAGAGGCTGAATAAGCATGCTCTGTTACAGATTTAGATTTATGGTTTGAATAATATAAATACCTACCAATTGAAAACCTAGCAGTGGATTCTTCAAACCAATCTTACTACTCTAGCCGCCCAACACTCTTCTCGGTTCCACCTCAGCAAAAGAAAACCTCGGTCCTCAGGGAAAACAGAGCTCCAAACTGGAAAACACAGTGTACCTCAGTCCTCAGGGAAAACAGAGCTCCAAAATGGCAAACACAGAGAGTTTGAACTTTTAGTTTCAATTTAGGAAGTGGGCGAAAGGTATCCCATATAAATGCAGAAAAGTTCGTGACATTAATTATCACAGTGTGGCGGGATATCATCTGTACGTTGTGTATATTTTGTTTGTGATAAGACATAAACATAATGTGAACTGAAGCATGATGAGATTATTCACACGAGTGATACAATCCATCATTTAACATTAGTGTCGTCAGGATCACCGCCATGCCAACGTACACACCATTTTCAAGGAATTGATTGGAGTGATATGTGTACGATTAATCCAACAAAATCTCTAGTCGCTATATATGATATCTATGAACACCATCCCACCATACTATGATAATTATCATTCCCCATCTGTCCCAGAATTCCATCCCATTCAATCCATCAACACATTGGCCACTTACTATATATAGGCTAACCATACCCCATATCACAACAAACTGAAATCATCGGGAAAGCCATGGCATTTTTCTTTACTGCCTCCGTTCTCTGTCCTTTGTTGTTTTATGAGAAATGCTTTAGTCTTATCAATGCTCCCCAGTTCTCCTCATGATATATGAGCATTTCGACATCACCTCGTTGGAAAATCCTCACCACACCATGATATATGGGCATTTCGAGCACTCTCAAAGTCCCAATACATGGATTTGTCATTATGTTCCTTGGAACCAATCACGTTTCCATCAATCTTCTTTTTGTCACACTTCTTTCAATAATCGATTGGTATGCAAGCCGCTGTCTTGGAAGATTTCTTCTCTAAGACAACATGCGCTGCTGCTGTCGTCAAAGTTAGGCTTGCAACAGTCGTCGAATGTTGTTTTTGTACAAGACCATGCAGTCAACTTCTTCTTCCTCCATGGACACGTTACCAGACATGACGACCCATTTCCAGCCAAGGGAGTATTTGGTAGTAGCTCATAGTCCTCATCTGTCTACACTTAACTATGAGAAAAATCACAGTGAAGTTCATATGTTCATCCAACTCCAGTTATTTTCAGATTTTTCAGGATGAAGAAAGGTGTTTTTCGTGGGGAGATTCTGGAGGAGCTTAGGTCGACCACCCGACTGTAGATTTTGATGGATTGTATCACATGTGTGAAGAAAACAATTATATATAAGTTTGTGACATTATGTCTTGTCACAAACTTTTACTTCACCAAGGACTTCACTTCGACCGGCATTTCCTTGGCGGACTTTTAAATTATTCAAATGCTCTGCAACTTGATATGTTAATTTAAAAATTAAGATATATATATTGTCAAAAGGATGTCTGTTTCATAATTATTCAACATGAAGTGATATAGATCTAGCAAAAACATTTACTGATCATAAATCCAACACATAATATTAGTAATATTACACTTTCTCCTTTGTAAATAAAAAGATCATCATGCAGAGGAATATGAAAAAGCAATAATTAAAAATGCATTTACTTAATACATAAGGGGTGATCTATAACATTTATTTGCTTGGGACATACTTTAATCATAATACTCTTAGGTTCGCAATACTTCCAAGAGTGCAATAATATACAATTTGATGGGTGCTTATAATTCATTAACCACACGATATACATTGATATACCATCAATAGTCCTAAATGTCACAATTATATGTAAACAAATTTCTACTAATTTGTAGATGGAATCTTAATTCCATTACCCACCATAAATGTATTACCCCAACCCTTGATGTACTTGGCTTCGATGTAAATACTATGTGTATGCAGTGTGTGTATTCGCCCTAGTGTGGAGCTCAAGGCCAAGGCCCCACTAGTGGATGTTTAAGGTTATTTGCTTAGGCAAGTATTTGGACAGTTGATTATCCATGAGCTTCTAAGCCATGAAGAAATGTAAATGATGTAATTATTATTAATGAATACAACTACCAAGAAGCTGGCTAAGGAGGCAACGAATGAGAAGGGGCCGTGTGTATCCACTAGGGAGAGGTGAGGGGGTTTGGGATTGGTTGCCCACATTGTCACATGTTTGACTGAGAACCCGTCTGAGCTCACTATTGACATTAATGCTATGGCAGTGGGTGGTTGAGAACTATGATCGCTGAAGACGATGGAGTATGGAGCATGCCTGCGATTTCGTATGGCAGGGAATGGCTTTGATCACTTGTTTGGGACAACACTCAATCGCCTAAGGGAACTTGCTGAACCTGTTTGACTATCGAGGGAGAGGATTCATTGGGGGGGGGGATTCATTCATACATGCACAAACATACATACTTCCCATTCATTTTAACTAACACAGCCATTCACGCAAAGTGGGTTTCACTAATCCTCCATTCATGAACCATAGACCCTCACAGAGAATTCGCCTATGCACTTCCTGTATACGCCGAGCCAGGTCAGGAAGGGAAATGGGGATTTAATTGTGTTTCATGCATGTTAGAGTATGCCCAAGAGTGGATAGCCGTAAACACCCTGTGTGCTAACCCCAGTTACAATGACGGAGTGGTATTGACAGAAGGATACTATAGAGTGGGATTAGCAGAGTGGTCGCGAGGAAACCCCAAGTCTGGGTATGAATTAGAGGATTGAACCGTGAAAGGAGAATGGATTGTTGGATAACTTGGTGAAGGCGATAATCTCAATGAACTAGTGACTGGATCTTTCTATGCCCATCCTAGAATGGCACTGGAAGGGAAGACCATGAGAGACTGTGCAGTAGGGTAAAGGATCTTCCTTGTGTTGGATGTGGTAGGTATTGTGGGTGCCAGGTCGGCTAAGAGCGACTGGACCTTTCTATGCCCATCTTGGAATAGCACTGGAAGGGAATATGCCTTGAGAGACTGTGTAATAGTGAAATAGGTCTTCCTTGTGTTGGATGTGGTAGCTATTGTGGATGCCAGGTCAACTGAGTGCTGAGATGCTTGTAGCTTTGTGGTTGAGCCCACTGGTTTAGCAATGCCTTCCTTGTTGCCCCTGAATGCTTGATAGACCACTGTAAGTTGGCTTAGCATGGGTAGGTGCCATGGAATGCTTGATAAACCCAACTACAGATTGGTTTAGCATGAGAATGGAGCCTTGACTACGAGAGAACATGTTAGACCTCCTTAGTGGATACACTTCCCAGCTCGGGGGTGATCTCTTAGCTGAAATAGTATAGGTTGGACAGAGATCTAAGGTTGGATGGAACATTTCTCTCACTTAGCTAGTTGCTTTGGAATTGAAAGATAAGTATTTCTTGTTATGTCAAATGATGTTGTTCATTGTGATGAAATGGTTGCTCATGTCCCTTTGTGGAATTATGAATACTTGTTAAATGAATTGATTGCTATGAAGTCATGTGTAGTCCTGAGTAAAATGGTTGAGTTCATTGTTATGTGTATTTCATGGTTGCATGAGTAATGCATTATGAATCTTACATATGATAGATGTGTTGATTAGATATGTTTAATGCAGCTTGCATGTTATAATAAATGATGGTGTTTCATTGTTTTGAGAAAAATGTTTATGTATACTAACCCTGTGAAGGAGATGTATACTTAAACCTGATCCCTAGGGAAGGAAGGGAAGCCCTGGAAGTGGTTTCAGAAAACCTCTGTGGGTCAGATGGAAAGGAAGATCTTGCCAGGTAGAAGGTTGAAAGTATATAAGTGGAGATATAGTCAAAAATTCAGGGAATAAAATGAGGAGGTTAGATGCCTCACTCGATCAGGATATTCTACCATTGGATAGAGCTTTCCAATGGTACCAACCTTGCCCCATTTGGATGTTGGAGGAAGAAGTTATGCCCCTTGGAAGATTTGATGAAGTTGCCCTTGCAGAGGCAGGATTCTGCATGAATGGTTCCGCAATTGCGGGTTGCGGGATCGCCAAATTCAATTACATTTTTTTGGGCTTCCGCAATCCCGCATCCACAATTGTGGGATGTGGGTTGTGGGAGTGACCTCCTACGGCAGATGAGCTCCGCATTTCCGCATCCGCAATTGCGGGTTGCGGATTGCGGGACCCACTGTTGCGGGTTGCAGGATTGATCGCCTGCGGAAGTTGGAAGTTGGAATTCCACATTTCCGCATTGCGGGATCCACTGTTGCGAATTGAAGGTTGCGGGTTCGGAACTGCGGGTTGCGGATCCGAACTCTCCTGACTGTGTGTGTATGGGCACTCAGTCGATGTTTTGGAGAAAAAAAAATGGATCACGGTCTCCAGTGGCCAGGTAGGTCGGTGGGGACGTGACAGAGTGGTATCAGAGCTTCAATTGCAGCACTGGGAGCTGTTTGGGTTGGATCATGCCTGAAATGTTGGTTCCGAGATATGCCATGACATGGTTTTAATGATCTTAATTGATTAGTTGGTTGTTCAAATGAATAATTCCAGGTTTGAATGGGTATGATAGAGTTTATTTGCATGCTTGTGATGTCTAATAGAATGTATCTGATATACACATAGATAGCAGCAGCTGTAAGATGAATTGCATCATAGTGTAGCGTGCAGAACGGTGTAAGAATGGTCACTATAAATGAGGCGCAGGATCCGTTTGAACTAGAAGATAATGTATTGGGTGAGAATGTGCAAGGAGCACATACTGGGGCCCAGTTTGATGGAAGAAGGGAGCAAGTGATGCCCCCAAACTTGGCTGAGACTATGGTTAGCTTTAATGAGCGAATGATGAAAGCGCAAGAAGAGTAGCATCAACTCAATGCAGCCATTTTGCAAAGTTTGATGGACTTGCAACAAAGGATAAAGGACAGTTCCAATCCGAGCCACAAAGGCCGAGAAGAAGGGAATGCAAAAAGTCAGTCTAGGGGCCGTTCTGTGAGAAGGACTCCAAGCCCTAGAAGAGGTTCTTTGGGCAGAAGGCACAGGACACCTTCTCCTAATTTTTCTTCTAGCAGGTCAGCCGATTCTGAGGGTTCTCAAGGGAGCCCAAGACGCACTGCCAGTAAGACTTAGGGTAGGAAGACACACCGAGGTATTCCACAGGGTGAATTTAGGAAGGCAAGGCCTCCTACTTTTGATGGTGAAAGCAAAGAAGGTCAAGAGGCAGAAGCATGGATTCTTGGAATGAAGAAGTACTTCAGAATGCATAAATATTCAGAGAATGAAAAGTCTAAGGTTGCTATCTACAACCTTAGTGGAAGAGATTCTATTTGGTGGATCACCTCATGCAAGTGAAAGGAATCAATGAAAGAAGAGTCAGCTGGGGTAGATTCCAAAGATACTTTCAGGAGAAGTACCTATCGGCTAGGTATTATGATAGCAAAAGAAAAGAGTTCAATGAACTCATACTAGGACAGAACACTATGGATGAACATGTTCATAAGTTTTTGGAGTTGCTGAGGTATGTGGACTACATCAAGGATGAAAGAGTGAAGATTCAATGCTTCCTTGGCAGTCTACCACATAACTGCAGAGATAGGATAGAGTTTGTAAATCCACCAAGCTTGGATGAAGCCATCGGGATGGCAGAGCATTGCTATGAGCAGAATAAAGGTAAAGTAGAAGCATAACCAGCGTGGAAAGGTAAACCCAAGGGAAGGTTGGATCAGAAGAAAGGTGAGTCTAAACCACCATTCAAGAATTAACGTAGGAGATTTCCACAAGGCCAACAAGCAAGAAGAGAATTCAAGCCAGCTATAGCAGCAGATAGAACATCGATGGGGCCACTTCAGTGTTGGGGTTGTGGGGAAAACCACAGGCTCTGAGATTTTCCAACTGCAAAGAAGAACCCCAGGAGCTTGCACAATGTTAGGGGAGCAGCTACAGTAGGGGACATGGCAAGAGCAACTCCTAGAATTTATGCAGCACTGGATGATCATCAAGCAGACCATCGATCAACAGTGGTGGAGGTTGCAGGTAAGATTGCTGAGCATCCTATTTCTGTTTTGATTGAACCAGGGTCTACTCATAATTATGTATCTCCTAAGATAGTTGGAAGTTGTTCTCTTGGTAAAGTAAATCATGAGAAGGCTTGGCTAGTTCAATTGGCCACTGGTTCCAAGAGAAAGGTAAGTGAAGTAGTGAAGGAGTGTCCTATAGAATTGAATGGACTCCTCACACATGCTGAATTAAATGTCTTGCCATTGGGATCATATGATGCCCTAATTGACATGGATTGGTTGGAAAGGCACAAGGCCAAGGTGGGATGTTATGAGAAAACATTGGAATGCCTTGATGATGAAGGCCAACCAAGGTTAGTTAAAGGGATTCCAAAGCATGTTTCAGTAAGGCAGGTTTCAACTCGGCAGTTAAGGAAGTTTTATAAAAAGGTTTTTCAGTTATATGCAATGCATATATCCGACTCAGCAGAAGATAAAGGACCCAGGGTAGAATACTTCCACATATTGCAGGAGTTTCAGGATGTGTTTCCGGATGAAGTTCTAGGATTGCCACTTAAGAGAGATATTGAATTTTCCATTAATCTTGTCCCAGGAGCAGTACCCATCTCCAAAGTTCCTTGTAGAATGAGCACACCTGAGTTGGTAGAGCTGAAGATGCAGCTGCAGGAATTAATGGATAAGGAATATATCAGACCGAGTGTATCCCCATGGGGTGCACCAGTGTTGTTTGTTAAGAAGAAGGATGGAACATTGAGGCTATGTATTGATTACAGGCGGCTCAATAAAGTGACAATTAAGAACAAGTATCCCTTGCCAAGGATTGATGACTTGTTTGATCAAATGAAGGAAGCTAGAGTGTTTTCAAAGATTGACTTGAGGTCCAGGTACCATCAGGTAAGGATTAAGGAAGAAGACATTCATAAGACAACCTTCAGGACTAGGTATGATCATTATGAATTTACAGTAGTGCCATTTGGTCTTACCAATGCACCTGCTATGTTCATGTGTCTCATGAACAGTGTCTTCAACAAGTACTTGGATAGGTTTGTAATTGTGTTCTTGGATGATATCCTTGTGTATTCAAAGAATGAAGAAGAACATGATGAGCATTTGAGAATGGTATTGCAAGTCCTTAGGAAGCACTAGCTATATGCTAAGCTGAGTAAATGTAACTTCCATCAAGAGAAGGTGCAGTATTTGGGTCATATTATATCAGCAGAAGGCATTGAAGTAGATCCAGAGAAGATTGAGGCCATCATGGATTGGTCCACTCCAAGGAATGCAGTAGATGTTAGATCTTTTATGGGCCTTGCTGGTTATTATAGGAGGTTCATTGAGGGATTTTCCAAGATAGCCCATCCAATTACTTCATTACAGAGAAAGGACATCAAGTTCACATGGTCTGAAAAATGTGAAAGAAGTTTCCAGCAGTTGAAAGATTTGCTTACTAGTGCATATGTGTTGAAGATTGCAGATCCAAGTAAGGATTTTGTAGTATGCACTGACGCTTGCATTGAAGGAATCGGTGGAGTACTAATGCAAGAAGGGTTTGTAATTTGTTATGAATCTAGGAAGCTGAAGGAGCATGAAAGGAACGATGGCACCCATGACTTAGAGCTAGCAGCCATAGTTCATGCTCTAAAGAGATGGAGGCATTATGTCTTGGGAAGAAGATTTGAGCTTAGAACGGATCACATGAGTTTGAAGTACTTGTTTGACTAGCCAAATCTGAATGCAAGGCAGATTAGATGGATGGAATTCCTGTGTGATTTTGATTTGGAAATTAAGCATGTCATGGGTAAAGAGAATAAGGTTGCTGATGCACTCAGCAGGAGATTCCATATTGCAGTAATAAGTAGATGTGAATTAGATTTGAAGGCAAGAATTTTAGAGGCTCAAGTTAGTGATGAGGTCTACCTTCAGATCAAAGAGAAATTGCAGCAAAATGATATAGAGGAGAGGTATGCAAGATACCAGCTGGGTGAGGGTGATGTTCTCATTTATCAGAACAACAGACTGTGTTAGAAAAATAGGATTGCAGAGCAATAACAATAAACAAAAATGCAAATATAATCACACATACACATTACAAGAGAGACACCAATATATCGTGGTTCACCCAAGATGGGCTATGCCCACACTGAAATTGCCAGTCCTTATTATTATACTGTATAACAAAGTGAAGGGATACAACCGGCAGCACAACCACTGCGCTTCCTCTTCACTGTCTCATAGTCACTCTTCTTGATATCAGAGATCTTTACAATGCATAACACCTAATACATCAACCCTAACCATGTTACAATGTATTTCTTTTATAAGGGAAATACAATGGGAAAATACCACGGGTTACCCAAAACCATGGGCCCGTAAACTGTTGGTGAAAACAACCCCCAAAATTTTTCTCGAGGGAATTGCCCCCGAACCCCCATTTCTTGGGGGCGTTGCCCCCAAACCCCCTTCTTGGGGGCATTTCCATCGAACCCCGTTTCTCAGGGGCGTTGCCCCCGAACCCTCGACAGGGGCCCGCTGGCCCCCAGACCCCCTGGGGATTGTGCTGGGATCATAACCAAACTTAGGGTTCAAACACGGCTAAATCATCATCTATGAGACTAGAAGATCAGGCTCCACAACCAACAGACTGTACATTCCAAACAATGCAGATTTGAAGAATTTGGTGATGGATGAGATACACCAGAAGCCATACTCAGGACATCCAGGATATCAGAAGACTATAACAGTAGCAAGAAAACAGTACTTTTGGCACGGTATGAAGAAAGACATAGCTGAGTACATTGCTAGATGTCAGAAGTGTCAACAAGTCAAGGCAGAGTACTAACATCCAGCAAGATTGTTACAGCCACTGCCCATCCCAGAGTGGAAGTGGGAAGTGATCTCTATGGATTTCATAATAGGATTGCCTATGATAGTGAAGAAGCATGATTCAATCATGGTTGTGGTGGACAAGCTCTCAAAGGTAGCTCATTTCATTCCAGTCAAGTCCACCCACAAGGCCAATGACATTGCAGGTATCTTCATGAGAGAGATCTTCAGATTGCATGGATTGCCCAATGCAATAGTTTCAGATCATGACACGAAGTTCACATCCAATTTTTGGAAAGGGTTGTTCCAAGAGCTAGGAACTCAGTTGAAATTTAGCACAACCTATCATCCTCAGACAGATGGTCAGACTAAGAGAGTAAATCAGATCCTTGAAGATATGTTGAGGATGTATGTGATGGACAAGCCATCCAAGTGGGAAGACTATTTACACTTAGTGGAATTTGCTTACAAAAATGGACATCAAGCATCATTAAAGATGAGTCATTTTGAAGTGTTGTATGGAAGAGGATGCAGAACTCTAGTAAGCTGGGACAACCCAGTGAACAGAGTAGTGCTTGGACCAGAAATGATTGAGGAGATGGAGCAAGAGATCGTGAAGATTAGGCAGAATTTGAAGGCAACACAGGACAGGCATAAGAGTTATGCTGATCTAAAAAGAGTCCATAAGTAATTTCAAATTGGGGATCATGTCTACTTGAGAGTGACACCCAGGAAGAGTTCCATGAAATTGGCAAGTTGTACCAAGTTGGCAACAAGATATTGTGGGCCATTTGAAGTCCTTGATAGGATAGGGCTAGTTGCATATAGAATTTCAGTGCCTGCTAACATGAAAGCTCATAATGTTTTCCATGTATCTTTGCTTAAGAAATCTGTACATGATCCTAATCATATCATTGATTGGCATGTGATACAGGTGGAACCAGAAGGAGAGTTCCAGGTGGAGCCTACATGCATCCTCGATAGGAAGGTTACCTTGCTCCGGAACCAAGCCATAGGGTAGGTAAAGGTGAAATGGAGGCAGCTTAGCCCCGAAGAGGACACGTGGGAGCTAGAGGATGCCATGAAAGAGGCATTCCCATTTTTTTTTCAGTTTTGAGAACACCGAGGACGGTGTTATTTTAAGGGAGAGGGAGTTGTAATACCCCATTTTTCCCTTGATGTATTTGGCTTCGATGTAAATACTATGTGTATGCAGTGTGTGTATTCTCCCTAGTGTGGAGCTCAAGGCCAAGGACCCACTAGTGGATGTTTAAGGTTATTTGCTTAGGCAAGTATTTGGACAGTTGATTATTCATGGGCTGCCAAGACATGAAGAAATGTAAATGATGTAATTATTATTAATGAATAAAATAACCAAGAAGCTGGCTAAGGAGGAAACGAATGAGAAGGGGTCGTGTGTATCCACTAGGGAGAGGTGAGGGGGTTTGGGATTGGTTTCCCACATTGCCACATGTCTGACTGAGAATCCGTTTGAACTCATTGCTGACATTAATGCTATGGCAATGGGTGGTTGAGAATTTTGATCGCTGAAGACGATGGATTATGGAGCATGCCTGGGATTTCGTATGGCAGGGCATGACTCTGATCACTTGTCTGGGATGACACTCAATCGCCTGGGGGAACTCGCTGAACCTGTTCGACTATCCGGGGATAGGATTCATTGGGGGGGGATTCATTCATACATGCATAGACATACATACCTCCCATTCATTTTAACTAATGCATCCATTCACGCAGAGTTGGTTTCACTGATCCTCCATTCACAAACTTTCCATTCATGAACCATCGACCCTCATAGAGAATTCGCCTATGCACTTCCTATATACGTCAAGCCAGTTCAGGAAGGGAAATGGGGAGTTAATTGTGTTTCCTGCGTGTTAGAGTATGCCCAAGAGTGGATAGCCGTAAACACCTTGTGTGCTAACCCCAGTTACAATTACATAGTGGTATTGACAGAAGGATACTATAGAGTGGTATTGGAAGAGTGGTCATGAGGAAACCCCAAGTCTGGGTATGAATTAGAGGATTGAACCATGAAAGGAGAATGGATTGCTCAATAACCTGGTGAAGGCGATAATCTCAATGAACTAGTGACTGGATCTTTCTATGCCCATCTTGGAATAGCACTGGAAGGGAAGACCATGAGAGACTATGTAGTAGGGTAAATGATCTTCCTTGTGTTGGATGTGGTAGGTATTGTGGGTGCTAAGTCGACTGAGAGCGACTAGACCTTCGATTCCCATCTTGGAATAGAACTAGAAGGGAAGATGCCTTGAGAGACTCTGTAACAGTGAAAGAGGTCTTCCTTGTGTTGGATGTGGTAGCTATTGTGGATGCCAGGTCAACTCAGTGTTGAGATGCCTGCAGCTCTATGGTTGAGCTCACTAGTTTAGCAATGCCTTCCTTGTTTCCCTTGAATGCTTGATAGACCACTGTAGGTTGGCTTAGCATGGGTAGGTGCCATGGAATGCTTGATAAACCCAACTACAAACTAGTTTAGCATGAGAATGGAGCCTTGACTGCGAGAGAAACTGTTAGCCCTCCTTAGTGGATACACTGCCTAGCTCGGGGGTGATCTCTCAACTGAAATAGTATAGGTTGGACAGAGATCTAAGGTTGGGTGGAACGTTTCTCTCACTTAGCTAGTTGCTTTGGAATTGAAAGATAAGTATTTCTTGTTATGTCAAATGATGTTGTTCATTGTGATGAAATGGTTGCTCATGTCCCTTTGTGGAATTATGAATACTTGTTAAATGAATTGATTGCTATGAAGTCAGGTGTAGTCCTGAGTAAAATGGCTGAGTTCATTGTTATGTGTATTTCATGGTTGCATGAGTGCAATGCATTGTGAATATTACATATGATAGATGTGTTGATTAGACCTGTTTAATGCAGCTTGCATGTTATAATAAATGATGATGTTTCATTGTTTTGAGATGAATGTTTATGTATACTAACCCTGTGAAGGATATGTATACTTAAACCTGATCCCTGGGGAAGGAAGGGAAGCCCTGGAAGTGGTTTCAGAAAACCTCTGTGGGTCAGATGGAAAGGAAGATCTTGCCAGGTAGAAGGTTGAAAGTATCTAAGTGGAGATATAGTCAAAAATTTAGAGAAGAAAATGAGGAGGTTAGATGCCTCACTTGATCAGGGGATTCTACCATTAGATAGAGATCTCCAAGATCTTTCCAACGGTACCAACCTTGCCCCATTTGGATGTTGGAGGAAGAAATTATGCCCCTTGGAAGATTTGATGAAGTTGGCCTTGCAGAGGCAGGGTTCTGCACGCATGGTTCTGCAATTGCGGGTTGCAGGATCGCTAAATTCAATTACGTTTTGTTGGGATTCCGTAATCCCGCATTCGCAATTGCGCGATGCGGGTTGCGGGATATACTGTTGCAGGTTTCAGGTTGCAAGAGTGACATCCTGCGTCAGATGAGCTCCGCATTTCCGCATCCGCAATTGCGGGTTGCAGGATGCGGATTGCGGGACCCACTATTGCGGGTTGCGGGAGTGATCGCCTGTGAAAGTTGGAATTCTGCATTTTCGCATTTGCAATTGTGGGTTGCGGATTACGGGATCCGCTGTTGCGGATTGAAGGTTGCGGGTTCACAACTGCAGGTTGCAGATTGCGGATCCGAACTCTCCTGACTGTGTGTGTATGGGAACTCAGTCGATGTTTTGGAGAAAAAAATGGATCACGGTCTCCAGTGGCCAGGTGGGTCGGTGGGGATGTGACAAGAAATGAATCAACTATGCATATATATCGTATCTCATCATTTATTCATAAGTAGCATCATATAATAAGTCTCATAACATAACTACCAAATATTATGTCTAAAAATATAATTCCCAATTGACCGCAACCTAACACATTATATAAACATATATATATATATATATATATATAATCTATGTGTGTTACAGATAAACAATATAAAATAGGATAGTAAAAAGGCTTCAAACAACCCTGTGCAAGAGCGGTTCTATCCCCAAAATGTTTGGTGTGACTGAATCTTATTTTTTTATAAATCTTTGGATTTCGTGCAATCTGGTGCATAATATTGACTGTGATCTTCGGTTTCGGGCACCTGAGAATCAGCCGTGAAAAACACAACGTTTACCCGGATCCACACCCTTCAAAAGCCACCAAAATGTTGTTGGTGCATTCTGCAAAAATGATCATAGATCAATGGTTCAGATTGAAGCAACAGGGGAGATCTACGGTGGAGGTAGGTTTCATTAGAGAAAGATGCACATGATATAACATCGTGAAGTGACAGTTGGAGTACGGTTAAATGGAGGAAAATATCAATGGTCGTTGATCGGGTGGTGAAAGATCAACGGTCCCACGTTCGTTCCGCATCCCCAACATGCGCGCTAGGACAAAGGGATGGATGGTTGCGGAATCTGAAACCGCTCTTTACGTGGCAACACCACATGATTCCGCAAGTTGGAAGGGCAGTAAGGAAAACCACCTTCCTCCATTTGCGAAACCACCTTCACCCCATCCTTCACGGTCGTTGGCACATGTGGATATGATGTGGTCGGTCCACATCACACCTTCTACCCACGCAACTCCTCCACATTAGGCCTCCTGCCCACGTGTCTCCTCTGCGCCATAATTCCTTCCCATGTGGCTCCTCCACATCACCCTCTGACCTGGTGCGGGTGGGGCCAACCAAAATGTTCTTCGCCCACCTGAAACAGGTGGGAGCAGAACATAAATAAACATTCACAGTGGAATTAAAAACCTTTCCACACACATCTGCCTTTCAATTCCACAATCAAAACATACAAGCATGAAATAAAAACGCATTAGAATTAAATGCATAAGATTACTTATCCTTATCCAACGCAGATCCAAGCAACTGGCTATGTAAGAGCGCTTTTCCACTTAGCATCAATATAAATGTGTGGCTGTTTATCAGTTGTAGAAATAGATAAAATGAGTTAAACAAATAAATTCATTTAACACATAATAACACATGAATCATATATTAAGAGAAATTCAACCTACAGATTGATGCATTCATTAAATTGGAAACACAAAATAGAGTTCATAGAAATTTGACAAATTATGCAAAAGAGATGGCCAAGAGAAACTGACTGAATTTCATTAATGCTGCAAAAAATTACAATGCCTTAATACATAAACATTAGAATAAATTTACTTAATACATAAACATTAGAATAAATTTACTTAATACATAATAACATCCAAATAGTGAGTTAAGAAAAATCTGAACCAACGAATCAGATGCATTCACAAATTGCAAAGACAACACATAATTGTTTCAATACACGAAGTGAAGGAAATCATAAATTTATGGCACTGCGCATCAGCAAAACTGTACGATGCTCCAACTTCATGATTCCAACTGCTCTTCTTCCAAGCTGCGCATTTGCACTGCGCTTTTCTGTACTTCGTAGTGCTAAAAAAATGTATCACTTGGGCCACGCCCAACAGGCCCCTAACACTTACTCGTGGATCGTCCCCGATCCACTCTAAGTAGGTTCCTCCATCTGCGCATCTACTGATGTTCCTGATCGCCCAGTGAATTCCCGAACAATTGCGCTGAGCTTCACAACAATTTCCTTTGTTTCTTGCTCGCATTCATTGATTGTTCCGAGCATTTCCTCCGAGATAGGTTCCAAATGTTGTCCTTTGATAGTGTCTTCTGTCGCCCGCAGGTCTTGCAACTTTAGTTCTATTTCATCTGTGAGTGTTAGAGCTTCTTCTTCTAATGGATGCAACCTTGAGGAAGCTTCAACTTCCTTTGCTCTTAATGCCTCCAATTGTTTATGAAGTTCCTTCCTTTCAGTGAACTTCTGCATCTTCTGCCTCTCCGGTAAATATTTCATGGCGACATTAACAGTATCGAGATCTTGTTGCTTTCGCTGCACTTCATCCTGAATCCCCTTGAATTCTGGTTCTTCTTGCAACATATCCCATATGTTAGAAACTTCGTCTAGCAGACTTTGGAATCTTTCCATTTCTGCGTAGATGATTTCAATAGAGGCCTTCAGTGCCTCTGCTCTTGCTTCTTCTTCATGGTGTGATGTCCCCGATTGCTGTTGGGATTTTATATCAGCAATGTTTGCTTGATATGCCACTTCCATTTCAGCAATTTCATTCTTGTGGGTCTCTGCCATTTCTGTCATTTCAGTCTTGTGAGCCTCTTCCAGCTCTGTAATTTTATTCTGATGGACCTCTTCCATCTCCCTCATGTCTTCTTTGAGATTGTCGACTGCAGTTCCAATCTTAAGGATGATAGTTTCTATCTCTTGATCTTCGGCACATTCGGGCAGCTTTGCACAGACTGTCGAGACTACCTCCTTTATTTTGTGCTACTTCTCTTCTGCATAGCTAAGCTTCATTGTATGCAATGCATATTCTTCTTGTAGCTGTTTGCAATTTTCTTCCAGTCTTAGGAACTAGCTATGGGAGACTAAGATTCTCTCGTGGAGCTCTTCGGCAACTTGTCTCTCAAGATCTTGCAATCCTTCCATGGGTACTAACCCCATATTAATTTCCAGATGTGAGAGCCATCGCACACTCTCAACCATGTCATCTGTGTGGTATATGACTGCCATCAGCTCAAGTTTGAACAACAGGGTCCTCGTAGTATAGGCTGGATGGCTGCTCTACGGCTTACTTGGTGCTCCTAAGCGCGCATCATGGTCTGGTTCTTTTACCAAGTCGCGTTGGACTTGTTCAATTCTAGTAACCAGGCTCTTTAACTTTGCGATGCTTTCTTTCATGCCTGTTTGTGATGTCGCGTCCTTAGCATCTTTCAACGCAAGTGCATCTTCTAGATACATTGATACCCTCACTGTGATGCACTCATAGTCATCGTCGTGCAGCATCTTATCCAATGGCTTTCAGGTAGCTTTGGTTTTCTTTTTCTGCGGTTTTTCTGGTACCGTTGTGACTCATTCTTTTCTTTTCTCGCTGCCTCCCTGGTCAGGTGTGGGGTTCTATGTGCTGTTCACCTCAAGACCTTTTGCTTCAGGGTCGTCCTCTTTGCTTTCTTCAGAAGAGGTGATGAGCGACACTATAATGCCTCTCAAGGGCATTAAGAATTTGATCTAAATACGCATCTATTTTCTTTTCATTCTAGAAATGCATAATAGTATTAATACAACCACAAATGGTAAGCATCATGTAACCATAGCAGCATATAAAGAGTTTGCAACAACATATAACCAACTTAAATTCACAAGAAAAATACCTCATTATAAGAATGGTGATGAAGTCCAAACTGAGCAAGCTTCCATCTTCACCTCGAGTTGCTTCTATCTTCATTGCCCAAAGTGGAACCACGGTTTTACCTCCCAGCCAACTAGGGGCCTAGTCGGCTCCCTAGCGCCAGGAAGCCACCCAAATGGTCCCATCCAAATGGCCTCCTGGCCCTCCGTGCCCGAAACCCCCAAAGAACAGAATAGTGATGCACTAGTAGGCTATGTATCAAATCTTCCAAGAGTTCTCAAACTCTTCCAACTCTTCGAAACTTCTCATCCCCAAAATATGCAAAATTCCCATCCCTAGAATACTTTCACCAAAATAACCTTCAAGAGAAAAAGAACCTCGCTCCTTCCACTCTCAAGTCTCCTATTTATATCAAAACTCATCATCCTCCTCCTCATCCATCAATAAATTCCAATAAATAA
Organism: Larix kaempferi; assembly: GCA_027924585.1. Lineage (NCBI taxonomy): Eukaryota > Viridiplantae > Streptophyta > Pinopsida > Pinales > Pinaceae > Larix > Larix kaempferi. The sequence continues at coordinate 2,327,081 of BSBM01001018.1, forward strand.
TAATCAACAATCAATAAATTCATTTTCTCCAAAAAATTGAAATTTGATTTAAATAATTAAAATATTAATAAACATGGTTGTAAAGTCTCACTTGTCATGCTTCCATTTTAAATGCAACTATGACAACTATTTTCTAAAAATTTGTGCAAATCCTATCTATCCATTTATTTATATTATATTTTCATTCATAAGTCAAATAAGATATTTTCATATACTATATTATACTATGACATATTTTATATTATATGTATATAATTATATATGTTATTTAATAATCCAATCAATTTATATAAATCTAAATCATATTAAACAAATCAACAAACTCATACTTTCAACACACAAGTAATGATTTCATAAATTCATCAACAAAGTTACTAATAGCTAATATAATCATATTAATTTATTCATCGATCGACCAATCATAGTAATGTACTCACTAATTGACATATGCATGGCCAATACACATGTCTCAAGCGTGCGTACTAATAATCACATTTAATGCTCCTAATAGATCATTATTACATGCTCACAAACAACATATAGAAGAACAATTAAACACTGCACCATTCATCATTCATAATCATTCATACATAAGCAATAAGACAAAATTAGATGAACATAATGATGAAATCAAGCATATAATCGTGTTGGTTAATAACAATCAAGAACACCATCCAATCCATCATTGGTACTATCCATCCCATCAGTAATCCAACCCCCTAATCACCACTACTTCCATCTCCTGACCTCACCATCCCATCCTCTGCTGTAATATACTGTGGCATCGACTACACGACCTAACCACATATAGAACCCGTAAGCGGAAGTGTCGATCGACTACATTGACCAAGCTTCCCCAGTAGGCATCCACTAGTCGTCATCACATGTCTAGGGGAGTGTGCGCAGCACAACCCTCCCACAACTCCAGGTTTTGGGGGATAAACGGTGGGAAATCCCTCCACCCCCCCTAATAGTACTAGGGTCAACACCCTACATCAACCATACTATGCCATCACTGTTCTAAGGGGTCCCATCATTGAAAAACCACTTTGGGCAAGTCACAATTCCTGTCAAAACTCACACTCACCCACAAGTCATAGAAATATTGGAATTCACAATTAAATAGCATGAAATTTGATATAACATCATTATACTCATGATGTTCAATACATATCGTGCCCCTTGGCAATATAGGAATCCGCCTATCTCATAGCCAATCAACATGTGGAATAGTTTATCATTAACATGAAACATATATATAGCCATACCCAACTCTTTCAAGTGTTAATCCATATCACTTATACAACATTTACAAATAATCATGTAAGTACTTTTGCAAACAACTAAATTAGCATTCCACATATGGATATTCTATATTCAATTTGCGTGTTCAATATGAAGTAACATACCCATTGCCATTAATAAATTAAATAGTAAATTCCATTGACCACACAACCTCGAGGGAGTCCACATGTGCACATAACAATCATCTTAATCCATCTATCTTTGTCAAACAGATAATAAGCAATTACAATGCTAAGCTAATTCACATTAGAGTTTTTAATTAACAACTGTCAAGATATGGGGCATTACAGACACAGGCGCATCGAATTTTCAGTCTGCTAGCCAGTCTTCGATTATTAGTTCAATGTCATTTGCCTCAAGCCTGTATGGTTCCTCATACCATGTATTCAACTCGGCTAGTATTCACGGCTGTATGGGGAGTGCAGTACAACTCTGAATAACATCTTTGGGATATACTTGGTAGTTACTTCCTTTGTAATCCGCGAAGTCTTCTTGATGGCTTCGCATAGTTGCTTGTAGTAGGTGAGAAACTGCAGGTTGCTCCACCTCTGCTTCTCTGGATTCACAGTGGCCCACATGTTGGTGAATCTCACCCCTCGACAATCTAAAGATTCCACCGATAGAATGTTCTAGTAAAGGGGTTCTTTCCACCCTACGAAGGCAATCAACACTAATAGCCAGCTGAAATGAAATGGAGATCCATTCTCCTGGGTGTCTCGGACATCCTCTAAAAATTCATTTAACAAATAGTTTGCCCAATTATATTGAAAACCATCCTTAGCTTTCATAGCTAAGGCTATTGCTCTAGCCGGAACCTCGACCAGCCTAGACTTTCTTAGAATTCTCCCCGCGATAAGCTAAACTGTGAAGCACAGGGGTATGTCGGTAAGCTAGGATGTGGGAAAGCCACTGTTTCCCTTGGTGAGGCCATATTCATCTTTTATCCTGGTAGCCAATTCTCTATCTTCTTTGTTTCCTGGAAACTCAGGTCAGGATCAATGCCTCTCTTACTTAGGCCTGTAATTATGACAATAAGATCAATGGTAATGTTCACCGGCCAGTCCAACCATAGGTATCCCTGATGAGTGCATGATAACATAGTACGCACTACAACGTTCAATTCGTTACTCCGCCCAAAATGAGGAATCCGTAACAGGTTGAGTAGTCTTGATTCAGATAAGTGCTTGGCCCAATCCATCGGGATAATAGTAGATTGTTTGAGCAATTCATCATCTTTCTTGCACATGTATTGGTCTGGTTGGAACTAGAGGAACTTGTCCGCATCCAACAAGTCGTGGTCTTCAAATTTACAGTCAGGGATCTTTCCAGTCAAGTTTTCCTTTGCTCGCACATGTTTCGACATTAGCGACATGGGAATTTCATACTGTGCATTTTTTAGAAGGACCATATCTGGCGTGTCACTTCTTCTTAGGATGATATATTCTGGCCCCAGCCATACCGGTGGTGGTGGCCGTTGTTGTGGTACAGGAGTCTGCTTAGTACCGACAGCCTTCAGTTTATCTTGAGTTGCTGCCTTCTGCTTATCTTTCTACTACTGCTGCTGTGGAGGGTTCTGTGGCGAAGGCCTGGATGAGCCACCCCATTCTGGGACGGTTGGCTTTGCTGGTGACTTCATTACTCCTTCAAAACTAGAACACTGGAAAGTACCCAAGATTTCCTCTAGCGTTCATTCTTTGGACATATGCTAACGATCTGTTACTGCTCTCAGAGGGTAAACACTTAGACTTTTTACAATTGGCAAAAACTGAAAATACGTGGTAAAAACTGAGAAGTAACCCGACTTGGAAATTTATAGGCCTTCCTACCCTAACTGTGTGTTAACATGGGCTATCTAGTAGTAAATGTCATAACCATTGGGAAAATACCCCAAGGATCGTGGTCCTCTCCTCCATTGAATGCGTCGGAAACGGCTAAGATCTCGATCCTTTCCTCCATTGATTAGGCTCGAGAGGACAAGATGCTCTTTTAATTGCGAGATTTGTCGGTGCCGACACTTGGATAACGGCTAACTCATCGGCCGACAAGTGGATAATGGTTAAGTTACCTTTTGGTAACTGTAGCGGTTAACACCCTCAAATTGCGCTTTTTCCAAGTTGCGCATTCACACTACGCTTTCCTAGACTTCGTAATGCGCTTTCCTGGACTTCGCAATGCGAATGCACACTGCACAGTGCACTTTCCGGTACTTCGCAGGGCGAATGCATAGTGCGCATTCGCACGACGCTTTCTTGGTCGCCCACCCCTTCATTTATGAGGGAAATATAAAATTATTCAACCTACGAAGGCTATGCCGTCAATTCATTTATATCCAAAACGGTGAGCACTGGAAGAATACTTACCACAACAAGGGTCGATCGACCCTTCATTTACGAGATAAGTGTAAACATATTTAATCTACAAAGGCCAGTCTAAGAATTCTAGACTTTCAGCTTCCACTGTAAATAGTAAGGATCCACCCCTTCATTTAGTAGATAATTGTGAACACCCATATCCAACAATTCACCTATATCCAGAATGGAGAACACAAGAAGGATCGACCGACCCTTCTTGCAACCTAGAACTATTATGAATAGAGTTATGGGTAGACGAAGGGTCGGTCGCCCTTTCCTTTAGGATGGATTTGTAAAAATAGACAACTTGGAGAAAGAGAGGCCGCTCTTTCTCTGAGAATATTTCCACTTGCAAGCAAATTGTGCGAAGCAATGTAAAATTATTCAACCTGCGAAGGCTAGATCGTCAATTCATTTATATCCAAAATGGTGAGCACTGGCAGAATATTTACCACAACAAGGGTCAGTGGAACCTTCATTTATGAGTGAAGTGTAAACATATTTAATCTACGAAGGCCAGGATGAGAATTCTAGACTTCCAACTTCTGCTGTAAATAGTAGGGATCCGCCCCTTCGTTTAGTAGATAATTGTGAACACCCATATCCAACAATTCACCTATATCTAGAATGGTGAACACAAGAAGGATCAACCGACCCTTCTTGCATCCTAGAACTTTTATGAATAGAGTTATGGGTAGAAGAAGGGTCGGTCGCCCCTTCCTTTATGAGGGATTCATAAAAATGGACAACTTGGAGAAAGAGTGGCCGCTCTTTCTCTAAGAATATTTCCACTTGCAAGCAAATTGTGCGAAGCAATGTAAAATTATTCAACCTACGAAGGCTATACCATCAATTCATTTATATCCAAAACGATGAGCATTGGAAGAATACTTACCACAACAAGGGTCGACGGACTCTTTAATTACGAGTGAAGTGTAAACATATTTAATCTACCAAGGCCAGGATGAGAATTATAGACTTCCAACCTCCGTTGTAAATAAGAGGGATCCGCCCTTTCATTTAGTAGATAATTGTGAACAACCATATCCATCAATTCACCTATATCCATAATGGCTAACACAAGAAGGATCGGCCGACCCTTCTTGCATCCTAGAACTATTATGAATAGAGTTATGGGCAGAAGAAGGGTCGGCCACCCCTTCCTTTATGAGGGATTTGTAAAAATAGACAACTTGGAGAAAGAGTGCTCGCTCTTTCTCTGAGAATATTTCCACTTGCAAGCAAATTGTGCGAAGCAATGTAAAATTATTCAACCTACGAAGGCTAGACCTTCAATTCATTTATATCCATAACAGTGAACACTGGCATAATACTTACCACAATAAGGGTCGACCGACCCTTATTTTATGAGATAAGTGTAAAAATATTTAATCTACGAAGGCCAGTCTGAGAGTTCTAGACTTTCAACTTCTGCTGTAAATAGTAGGGATCCGCTCCTCTGTTTAGTAGATAATTGTGAACACCCATATCCATCAATTCACCTATATCCAGAATGGCTAACACAAGAAGGATCGACCGACCCTTCTTGCATCCTAGAACTATTATGAATAGAGTTATGGGCAGAAGAGGGGCTGACTGCCCCTTCCTTTATGAGGGATTTGTAACAATAGACAACTTGGAGAAAGAGCGCCTGCTCTTTCTCTGAGAATATTTCCACTTGCAAGCAAATTGTGCGAAGCAATGTTCCTATGAAATTTGTGTTTAGAGTGCCGATATCTATTTTCGCCACTGCTACAAAACATCCCTGGAGGAAGGAGTGAACGCTCCTTCTCCTCAACATCTACTTCCAACACCCTTTCACTAAACACAAGTTTCAACTTTCCAGCAAACTCTTTCAAGGAATCTTTCTATAAATTTTGTTGTTAAAATGTCAATATCTAGCTTCCAGGGTGACACGTGGAACGCTCAGATTGTGACACGTGGCATATTTGATTTTTACCATTAGTTTTTCTATTGTTTAAAAGAATACTATGGATCTTAAAGGTACCATTTCAATATAATCCTATGGATTTAAGTTATAGTAATTCCAATGCAAGAGCAGAAACATTGAGGGAAAAACTAAGAAATATATGACCTTCGATAATACTCTTTTTATAATAATCCTACTGATAATGTTTTATTAAAAATTATTGTTTTTAAACTTGAAATTTAAGCTATATTTAGATAACGATGTATATTATGCAAAGTAAAGTAAGGTAATTTACAAACATTACTTTGAAAATCAACACAACTCCATTTTCAAATCTTATACAAAATAGCTAAAATGCACTTCCAAGAAAAATATGGTTCCTCGCTCAATTTGAAAAACAAAATAAACTATGGTTCGTTAATGTGTCTCCTGGAGTTTTTCTACATTCAAATTGTTTTTCTCTAGTAAATAATCACTATGTGGAATTGATGACCTGGATTTTTTGTTTTCCGTTATTTAAACTATTATCCAAAATAAATTCAAAACTTTATCTTACACTACTACATTTTTGGCCTTTAGGGGGGGTTGTCTTCCGCCCCCAAAAGTGACCTATGAGGGGGGTTTTGGCTTTGGGGGCGGTTTTGGAAAAACTGCCCCTAAAGGCACTGATGTTAAATTTTTTTCCCTTTAAGGGTAGTTTTTGACGAGATTGGAACCGGCCCCAAAAGTGACTTTTGGGGGCGGTTTGTGACCCCCCTCGTAGAGGTATACGGAGGCGGTTTTAAACCCCCCTCGTAGACCCCTTCATAGAGACCTACGGGGGTGGTTTTGAACCCCCTTCATAGACACCTACAAGGGAAGTTGTGAACCCCACTCATAATCCCCCTCTTACAAACCTACAGGGGCGGTTTGGAACCCCCCTCGTAGAGGACTATAGGGGCGGTTTCAAACCCCCCTCGCAGAGGCCTATAGGGGAGGTTGTGAACCCCCCTCATATAGGGGCGGTTTTGAACCCTCCTCGTAGAGGCCTATAGAGGCAGTTTGAAACCCCCCTCGTAGAGGCCTATAGGGGCGGTTTGGAACCCCCCCTCGTAGATGCCTATAGGGGTGGTTTGGACTCCCCCTCGTAGAGGCCTACAGAGGTGGTTTGAGCCCCCCTCGTAGTGACATATGAAGGCAATTTACAACCCCCTCGTAGCAACATACAAAGATGGTTTGAAACCCCCTTTATAGCCATAACAAATCATAATAAAATATATTTTATTAAAAATACCAATATTGCAATATCAATAGGGCATAGAGGAATTGAACCACCAACCTCCTGCTTGTAAGGCAGGCGCTCTTCCATTGAGCTAGAACCCTTTCAGAATTTGGGAGAGAAGAATATGAACACCAATATTGCATCATTTGTAATTAATGACTTTTACTATTATTCAGGAAAAGTCCATATGTCAAAGGATGCGGAGGCATTAAGGAAATGACATGATTAACAATAACTCTATCAGGAGCATCAACCCTATTTGGTGAGAAATCAAATTTTGAACCATGTAATATATGTTGAATTTCATTGGCCGGACTCTTTAATTTTATTGTGTAATCTTTATTATGTGATTGATGTTACTTTGCACTGAGTTCTTTGAATTTCTGTCAGTCACAATAAAATCACAATGGATTACTAAACATAGGATAGATTAATCAAATAAATATGTTATGGTCCATGTTGGTAAATCATGTTGGCCATAGGCTTAACCATTACGAATCAGCATTGGAACTGATAGATCCACTGTTCTTAAACTGTCCACTTGAAGGACAAGTTCAAGTGATTACATGAAGGTTACTGTAGCAATTTTATGCATGTTCAGAAAAGGAAGAGTGAAAAGCTACAATCTAATGCTTTGCATTGTAGCATGAGATACCAAAATATATTAGACAAGAAAGATTGCAATAGAGACTCAAATCTTAATAAGCAATACCTATTATTAAACTGGACAAATCCACATCATTTGCCCATTGGTATTTTGACATGCACAAGTTCTCCAAACTAGACAAATACTTGTCTCAGCATGTCATCCGTCTAAGTGGGGTCTAAGCCACCAACAAATATCTGCACCCAAAACACATAGAATAAGAATATGAAAAACAAATTGTTTGAAGAAATGAGAGCATGCAAAAAGGAAAACAAAAATAGAGGCACACACAGTTGTATTATTTGGATCATTATCCGAGGCAATTACTGGAGGAGGAACTGCCACTGCTGCACTTGTAAGCAGTATAGAACATAAAAATAGAAAAAAATAAGAACACAATAAATACTAAACAGATGATAAATCTCAATGGGATAAACATATTTATAACCATTGTCAGTGATCCAGATCAGAAGTTTACTGTGCTAAATGCTGTTACATTTCTACTATTGCTAATTATAATGTTGTGCATGTATTTTCCCAATTTATTGTTGTTTCCACAGTACATGCTACATTAAATATGTTGTTATAGACATATCAACTTCTTGTTAAGCACCTTCTTTGCTTCAACCAGTTTGGAGGTCATAACAGCAGTGTCCAAGGCCCAAGGAACAACAAAATCCACATCAGTTTTTTCAGTTAAAATACCAGATTTCAAATTAGGTTCATAACAGTGGTATCAGAGCCACTTTCTTGGCCTTGTGGGAGAAACGTCAATGATGGCAGATTTCTCTAGATATAGAGAAGTTATAAGAAGAGAGGTAGAGCATTTGCTAGTCCTCGATGGATATACAGATTTAAGGGAATCTTATTATAAGGCATATCCTCAAGAAAGTTTCTTAGAATATGTTCAGCTTTATGAAGAAGATAAGAGGAGATGGATCTTGTAACTTGAAGTTTCTATGAAGAAGGCAATGAATAAGGGAATCTGAAGGTGCAAGGAAAATGCAGGTCAGGTAGTGGACCAAAAGGATAAAGTTGACATCTTTGATCACGCCATGAATTCTCCAGAAGAGTGTGCTTTGTCATTATTAGTTTCATTCTCTGTTGGCAATGGCGTAGAGGACGTCATTGAATCATCAAATTTTACAACATGGCATAATGAAAATGATTTCAAGCTATTCTCTCAGTGGGATCATATGACAACAAAACTTGTTTAAAGGTTCTGCAACAACTGTTGTTGCTCCAGAAGCCCATCGTCAACCGTTAGCCCTTTTGGAACAAGGGATATCTCAGCCAATGCTTTACTGGAAACATGTTTCTATGTATAGGCTGGAGATAATTTTTAATCAACTTAGAAATGATCAAGTTCAATGCCTCTACGACTATCGGCATACACCAACTGTTGATCTTATATAGATACTTTTTCAATTTTAAGCAAGAATGGGGTGAATGTTTATATGCTTGGGACAGTCTCCTTGGAAAAGCATAGAATTATAAATTTATATGTTCAATCTAGGAGTTCTTATGAAATTATAATCAAACATTAAATTTTGAACAAGACAAGTTATTGTTATTGGGATGTTATGGATTCAAAGGACGTGATTCCTTCCAGCAAGAAAACTGCTCAGTACCAGATTTCAAAGAAAAATCAATTATTTATAACAAAACACCCTTATTTATATGGTGTTTTGGTATATTGCAGAAGTGAAAAAGTTGGAAACCATGTATGAAGAAAAATCTAAGTTGCACATTTATGGATATGGGAACAGATACAGATGTTGCAAATTGTTAAGAAATCAGGATATGATATGCTTGGATATGACAAATATATATATATATATATATATATATATATATATATATATATATATATATATATATATATATATATATATATATATATATATATATATACCTGGTGGCCTGGAAAATTGATAGAGGATACAAGATGAGATTGGGGGAGGATCCCTGGATAGGTTTCAGTGGTAATCATATACTTTCCCCATGTTTGATTGAAGAATTACATGCTGAAGGGATGACAAGGCTCTTAGATATTGCCTCTCAAGGGATAATTGGTGGGTGGGCTCAGGGCTGGAAAACAACAAAATATTTGAACCTTGAGGGAGATCAAGAAGCTGAATGGACACAATACATCTCTCTCCTAAATCATAATACTCTAGTAATATCTAATCAAGAAGATGAACTGAAATGATCTAAAAATAAAGCAACATGAATCCTAACAGCAAAACTAGGATATGAAACCAAGATTGATGAAGCCTTTAGGGAGGAAAGGGTTTGGTATTGGAAATTGATTTGGAAGTTAGAAAGTCCCTTGAAAACATGATTTTTTCTTTGGTTATACTTATCTAATAAAATTTTTACTTAGGACAATCACCAAAAAAGGAATTGGAATGGGCCAGGAAGATGTGTTCTTTGCAAGGGAGATAGCGAATCAGTGGATCATCTATTTGTCACCAGCCACTTCTCAATTTTTGTGTGGAAAGAATTGCTGCAGTTAGTAAATGGTACAATCTCTTGAGATAGAGACACTTTACTGGACATCTTTGAAAATTAGATTTGAGAAGATCCCGTTATAGGGCATAGAGCTTTACATTGTTATCTGCTCTAGGGGCTATGGATAGCCAGAAATAAGATGTTATTTGACAGATATGACTTGTCAATTGGTCAGGTTTCCCACACTATTAGACTGTCATATTGTGAGTGCTGGACGGAACCAAAACAAAAGGTAACAAGAATTTTAAAGCAACCTATCATAAATTCGTCTTTTTCTTGGGGGTTATTTGATGGGATCTGTCAAGCCAGTCTGTGTATGTGTGGAGCAGAGGCCATTCTTTTTATAAACAATCATCATTATTTTCATTTGAAGTACAGTGCAGGGTTGGGAACCAACAATAGAACATAATTTTATGCACTGTGGCTCTTGATAAAAACAACTGAAGACAGGATTCAAAAGATTACAAGCTATGGGAGATTCAAAATTATTGATGGATCGGGATAATGCCATTTTCCAGATAGAAAATTTGACTCTTGAATCCATCATTCATAGAGTGCTAGAGGTAAAAAATAATTTTGATTTTATCTCCTTTACTCACATCTATAGAGAGTTCAAGACAAAAGTAGATTCTCTCTCTAAGTCAGCTCTATCATTGCAAGAAGGAACTTTGATAATTCAAGAATACAAGGAGGATACTTTATCCTCTGAATCTACTATTTCGATCATTGCTGGAAAAAAGTTTTTTTGTGGGATCTGTATTTAGGGATTTTCTTGCATTTGCTGGTGATGTTTCAAAGGAAGGAATGAAGGTCATTTGGGCCTAATCGTTTTGATGAATGACTGTTATAAGTAGATTTTGATAGGATACAAACTACCTCTGAACTTTGAACATGAACCAAGAGGCTAAGTTGATGTATATTTTGATTTCAAGCTCCAACCAAGCAAACTTTCAAATTTGATTTCAGACTAGAGTTTGATGCAACCAACAATGTGGCGGAATATGAAGCAATCTTACTGGGATTAGAAATTGCTAAGGACATGGGGATTAAAATTCTAAACATCAAAGGTGATGCTCGAGCAAGGCCTATATATTCACACTTACTTGATCGGTTGGTTGATAAAATCAAGAAGTTGGCTAACCAAGATCCACTTTAACTCAAATTGACATCTTAGACATCTGTAGTTTTGAAAGCTTTAAGAGTGAAAGTTTGAACAACTTTGACAACATTTTAATCAGCGTGTCCTTAAAATGGAGTGGGAGGAATATGGCAAAGAAGAAATCAACTGGAGCTTTATAAAGTTCACAAACAATAAAGACATTCTACATCTAAGAGAAGAGAAACCTATAGAATTCATTTCTCTTGAGATGTAACCTTGGAATTGCTTACACAACTATAAAATCTTCTCTCACTCCTCTCCTGCAAGCTTTCTAAATCAAAACATGAAACATTCACCAGCAAGCTTCTACAAGACTACAAGTCTTCAAAAATCATAACCAATTGAAAAGGCCAAAACTCGCATGTACATGCTTTCACAATTTCTTAATATGCTGGTGGGTTTGCAATATCAGGACTCAGGAGCACTGAATGGAATTGCACTTACAATTGTGGTACCTGCCATTTAGTCACTTCTTGTTGATTCAATAGATGACAGAAAAAATTGTTATCTTCTCCACCTAGGTTCAAATCCCACTTGTGACATGTTCACACTTTGTGAGTCAATTGTTGATTGGGCTTTCTGTGAGCTGATTGTTGATGTGTGCTGGAAAGGTACCAGCAATCTCATCCTCACTTACAGGCTTGAGGGTGGGAAAGATTGTATTCCAAGGAAACAAAAAAGATGAGGGAAACAATAGATTGGCATTTCTCTGGCTATAGCTTACAGGAAATAATGGGTACATATTAGGGCATTTTTCTTCTGCATTGTTAACTGCCACAATAGTGATGGGAATTCCTAGCTAGAGAGTTTCTTTCTACCTAGTTGTCGTCAGGGTTGTGGTTTGAATTTTCATTTGTGTTTGGACAATAGACCCACAGTTTTCAAATGGTTTGATGCCAACTTCAGAAAATAGTGAACTAAAAAGGCATCTCACCACTATGGTCAGATCTGAAAAAAGTACCATGAATTTAGACTTTTCAGATTATTGTAACTTAAGGGTTTATAGGATCATTTCCTTGGTTAGGTCTATCTTGTATCTCAATGTGGATGGAACGCATTTGGTTCTGCCATAAACAAACAACTTTCCTCGTGGATTCTTTTGTAGTTGCTGTTGGATCCTTAGGTGGATTATTTTTTAGGAAATATTTTGTCTCAATGTAGATGGAACTCATTTGGTTCTGCCAAAACAACTTTCCTCAAGGATTCTTTTGTTGTTTTTGTTGGTGCCTTGGGTGGATTATTTGGTGGGCACACAGGTAGCACTCTTTCTAGGCACCTTGCAAATGCTGTCAGGATCTTTCTTACCCAAATAAATTTAGGTTTGGGCATCCCTTTGGCAACATTTTTGTTGTTATTTTTTCCTGGTGATCCATCTACTGGGCTGGTACATGGAGTAATGGATTTTATCATCTGATTTTCAATAACATGAAATGCACCTCCCACCAATAACCCTATATTGTTGAAATTGTGCCTAAGAAGCAACAAACAAGTATCTATGCTTTAGACTAGTCGAGTCAACATTGTCATCCTTTGCTCCACCAGTTGTTGGCATTCTTATTCATTATGTTTATGGCTAAAAACCTATTCCTGAATGTTCTAGTAAATTTGTTGAAATAGAAATAGATAGGGAGAGCGATACTTCATTGGAATATGCATTGTATGTGGCAATCATTATTCCTTTGGTTCCTTGTCTCATTTACACTTTTATTTATTGGACTTATCTCAAAGATTATGATAAAAATTGCCATGAATCTCCACTGGAATTGGATATGCAACACATTAGAACGGACATTCTTGATTCACTTGAACATTTTATCACCCAATTTCATGAACAAAATAAGGATAAGGTAATGAAGGATATAGGCCCACTAGTCAACTATAACATTCCATCACTGAGAACAACAGAGGCAAGTATGCACAAAGGATCTGTCCTCAGAGGTTTCTGCTCTAGGAGGTCTAAGAATATTTCAATATCAAGCACTCTTTGTGTTTTGGGGACAACACAATTCAAGGAGAGGGCAACATCATGATGCTTGAAGAGTATGTGGCATGTACAATGTACTATCTCTAGCTGAGAAGAAATGCCCAACAACTAATAAAAATGGAGAAGGGAAGCCCAATTTTGCATTTGAAGGGTTAACATAGACTTTTCGAGGCTTAAGAGGTTATACATAGGCAATTTGGTAAATGAACTTAAACATATTAGCATACAATTTGCTTGAATAAATTTATAATGTAAAACATATTTAGCCCTCATGTAAAAGATAAAGAAGCACAAGTGGGGAAGAGAAAAGACTGAGAAGGGAAGCCCAATTTTCCATTTGAAGGGTTAGCACAGACTTTCAGATGCATCAGAGGTTTAAGGGTCATTAGGAATGCATAGGGAATGGGGAAGCAAAGCATAAAATGGGCCAAACAATACCAGAATATGAGCAACCATATTTTAGTTTAAAAAAACCAAAAGCAGGTTGGGACAAAAGGATTTTTTCCAGACCTGATCTTAGATTAAATTTTAATCTATAAATTTTGCAGTCATTGCTCTACCCAATGGCAAAAGGAAAAAGTAAACTAAGTTACTAAATACACCATGGTAGCTCCTTTTTTGGCTTTATTTCAAAATTTTAAATACATGAATGGAATCTTGAATTTGTATGTTATGTCTCCTGGTGTCTTTATGTGTATATATCATGTGTGTGTGTAGTCTGTTGGGATGTGGTCTAGAAGAAACTTGATGTAGTTGCTGTAGAAATGACCCAGGTTCAAATAAAGGCGGGCTCACAACTTCCCTTCATGAGGTCTACCAGTTGTGGCTTGTAGCTAGGGTGACTTTGAAAGGGAATGTGGCCTCTCGGATGTAGCTAGAATTTGTGCCAAGATTGTTCTTGCCTTATTGTAGTGTGCCAATATTGTTCTAGGCCTAGTATCAATAACCATATCATATCAGTCCAACCACCAAATTGAGCTGATGTGGCCAACAAAAGTGGTTTCATACATAACATAGTTGATCCTGATCTTGGAACCTTTGTTGTATCATACATAGTACCCATTTGTCTCGATTGAAGATCCCTTTGATCAGGATGATTGGGAAAACACAAACACTCTTACTGGTGTTGGAGTTTGTCAGGTATGTTGCCATTAGTTTATAGGTTTAGTTTGTTATTCCATCAGACAATATGTCTAAGGCATTTTGTATGTGATATTGTTCATGCCTAGATACTGATTATATGGGTTGCAAGTGGCTGGAGATGACCTACTAGTGACAAATCCTAAAAGAGTTTCAAAGGCGATTGAGAATTGCACCTGTAATGCACTACTTATCAAGGTAGGTAGGCTTTATTTTGGGAATCTGACCAATGCTTGATACAAAATTGTAATTGGTTTTACCTAACGGAATATTATATTTTATAACAAATAAGAATGCTCACAATTTGTTTCATAATTAAAATATTTTCATAATGTTCTAACAATATATAGGTAAGATAGGGTGATAATCAAAATTTAGTATGGACTCTCCATGCTATTTCAATAAATGAGCTTAGAACTCTACAAGTTTTAAGTTGATGAACAATGTTGCATGAAATGGAGAGAATATCACAGTTTTTGTAATGAACACACATAATAATAGTAATAATAAAAATAATAAAGTGTCAAATCTTAACTAAGGTACATGTCCTATGTAAAAGAAATTTTTGTTTAATCATAGTGACTAGTCAATGTATATTAGTACACTGTCACATGGCATAGTATAATCTTCTTATCTATCTTATTCAATTATTTATTACTTGTACTATATGGATTTATGTTGTCTGTCCTTATGTTGGGATTCAATTTCAACTTTATCTGTTGATCGGCCTTGAGATGAGCCTTACAAGTCATAATGTCTGTGTATCTATAGTTCTGAACATAATATATTCCCCATCACCACAAAACGGATTTGTTCAATCTCACATGTCAGTTTTAAATTGTAACTTGTATGCTTCACAATGAGTCTAGAAACACAATCTCAAAGCATTTACACATGAAAAATTACAACAGAAATGTTTAGCAAAGACTTGATGAACAAAATCTCATTATTTCCTTCATAAACTTAAATATTCATAAACTTAGCCTCTGTTTCAGTCACTTGTCTCTCTTTATTATCTAGTTGTTATTGAAATCCTTTGGGTGGATAGATTATAAGTTGCTCCTAGAGTTTTTGTCTCTATTCTCTGGGCATTTATTTGATGGTATAAATTCTATCCCAGTCTCTTGCATTATAACACCTTGACTAATTCAAATTATGCCAATCACCCTCATGTTGTGAACTTCAGTCCTGCAGTCACTATTCACCCAATTTCCAGAACCCTAGAGCTATTGCATTTGAAAGTTATGGTCTATCTTGGTGTCAAGCCTCCTCTTGACCTAGACCTATATATCTCAGCGGAAACCCACCATGTGTCTCCCACCCTATGCATGACTACTACTCTGGTGTCAGGTCCTTCTACCTCGCACAATAAGGAAATAGACTCCTTGGATGGTTTTGAATTTTCTTAAGAGAAAAAAGACTTACCCCTTCTCGATCCCCTGTTCTTCAACCACAAGGATGTCGAGAATCTCAAAAAACTTTACAACATGGTTATAACTGTTACTCTCAGTGAGGTGAACCAGCACAGGAACATGAGGAAGCAACCTGGTAGCATGAAGCAGATCCAAGAGAAATTATATGGCTGCATGCTCTATAAACACAGTTTCATCTTGAGCCACAACATGCGTTTTCCATCAACAATCCCAGGAGTTGCAATTTAATTCTCCTTATTTTGACTTATGCTTTGTAAACCTGTCTTAATTATGGGGACAGAGTTTCATCTTGAGCCACATCAGGCATTTTCCATCAATAATCCCAGGAGTTGCAATTTAATTCTCCTTATTTTGACTAATGCTTTTTAAACCTGTCTTAATTATGGGGAAGTTACACATATGGCATTACACATGCCATATAGTAGACAATAGTAGGAATATTTTGAATATTCAAAAGGTAGATGGCTCTCTATTAGCAAGGTGAAAATTTTGGAGGTTATCTAGAACTGTCCTGTAATTATTTTGTACTAGTTGGCTGGACGATCAGGCCACAACCCTTCTTTTTATCAATATAATCTATCCATTCTTGTTTAAAAAAACAAGAGAAAACTATCCCAGTTTTTTTTTTCTCTTAATTTTTCTCTTCATAGGACAATACTACATTTCCAGCATGCTTGCTGAATAGTTATTTCTCAATAGTCACTCAAAAACCTATCAATTTACTGTTTGTTTTATTGGCAACATTGTATAATGCAAAATAATTACTAACACCCCAGTTAATATACCTAATATTTTACTGCATGCAATAGCATAAGATGGTATGCAAAAGGCCGTACTTTAACTCAGACAATATGATTCAACTTATAATCGGTAAGTCAAAGGATTCCACAAACACACTTAAGATGTGGGATTGAGTTTAAATTTATTGGGAACCAGGTTTAAGTTTTTCATAAGATTGTATAAGCATCAACCTGTAATCAATTATTGGGATTAATAACAATTATGTTTGTGTTAGGCTGTTAGCAAAGTTGATTTAGAAAGAAAGAAAAAAATGTCAAGTTAATCACTGGCAAAGTGGAACAAAGAAGGATAAGGATTGTAATAGCACCTTCGTTACTTCGAGGTATATTGAAAATTGGGCTCTAGCTCATTGCAAGCCACTACATTTGCAGAATGATATCTAATACCCCCAACCACAAGGGAATATTTAAACTTTCTATTGCAATATTTTCCCAAAAGTATCATATCTGAAACAACAGAATTCACAAATATAAATGCTCAAATATAAGAACCTAGAGAATTCATTGAAGCACCTTTGAATATAAAGTGGTATGTTGATCTCCCTCTAGGAATAGAAAGTGAAGGGAACCTTCTTTAATTTGAGGTATCTTGAGCAATGGGGGGCATCTAGTTCATTGAAAACCACCAAATGCAGAGGGATCTCTAATGCCCTGCCCCCAACTACACTGGTATACTTAAACTTAATTTTCCATATTTATTCCCAAAATACCAAATTTGAAACAACATAATTTACTAAAGTCATTATAAATCCATCTTAAGCATAGATCTATCAAGACCTGTGTTCCCCCCATTTTGTATGGGTTTCCACTTGTAATTTTAATCACAAGCTTTGGTGGGGTGACATGGTCATGAATTCTTAATCCTTTGGTGGATTGATTTGGATGATTTGTTTTATCATGGATGGATGGCTTAGTATGATGCCTTAGGGTCCAGATTGGTAGATCTTTGCTTCATGTGATGTTGACATGAATAATTTGTGATCTCATTTGATATGGATGGAGCTCTCTGACCTCTCAGCAGTTCTATGGATGATTGAAAGAAAACCTGGGCATGATGGCCTGTCTTATCCTCATACAGTAACCAAAATGAGTTCTGGGCACGTTCCTTGATGACCTGGGCATATGTTGAGCTTCCTAACAGCCTAATTAGTTGATCTGGGATGTTTCTGGGTAGTTCGGGTATTTGTTAGCCTCAAACAACAACAGATCAAATCTGTCCCAGCCTTCAAACAACCATAAATCAAGCAAATCCAAGTTTTGGTGTGTTCTGGGTACATTTTTGACAAATTTATGCATCATAGCAATGGTAAAATGGCTAAAGCTCAGATCTGGGCACTTCTGAGAATGAGTAGCAACAGTAAACAGTGGATATTTGAGAAATAACTCCATTTTGCTAGGCACATACTAGGCCTTAAAATCAATTCTCAGCCCTATTTGACCCCCTAATTAGTAGTGATATGATTCTGGGCTAAATTTGAGGACAAACC
Source organism: Larix kaempferi (assembly GCA_027924585.1). Taxonomy (NCBI): domain Eukaryota; kingdom Viridiplantae; phylum Streptophyta; class Pinopsida; order Pinales; family Pinaceae; genus Larix; species Larix kaempferi. Next base: position 2,345,091 of record BSBM01001018.1, read on the forward strand.
TGTGCATCAAAAGACAATTTTAGGCAATCTGGCTGCTTCTGCGGACTAGATCAACAACAAGAACCATTTCTTCTTGAATCCTGGGCAATTTTCTACCATCAATCAACATTAAATAGGAAATCTAGGCATGTTTTAGACAATTATGGCCAGTCAAAACAATAGTATACATCCCCAAAAACATCATTCTTTGGCATTTTGTGAGCACCCTATGTGGAAGTAGCCATAAAAACTCATCGTCTCAGGCTATATCAGCATTTGAAGAAAAACAAAATAGTGGAAACAACAATCCTTGGTACCTGGTTGGGCCACACAATCTTCTGTAGAGTATTACCTTCTGTTTGAAGAAGTTTTGTAGCAATTTGAGGGGTGTTTGAAGTAGTTAGGGCTTGGCCTGTTGTCCTGAAGTAGCAAATAATTAAGTCAATGATGAGATTGTGGGCAGCCATTGGCATTAGAACCTTTTCTTGAAGAGGAGAAAGGCTTTCAGCTTTAGAAAGGGTTTATACTTGCTTCATGGAGTGTTTTCATATGGAGTACTTGACTCTGGAATGTTTAATGACTTGTTTGAAGCTAGCATTGCCTTTTGGAGGATGCTCTATGCATATTCTATGGAAGAGAATTCCACTTGTGGTGTTGATTGCATAATTTAGGGGAGCCCATCCTCTATTGGAGCTTCCTTTCTTGGATATTTATCCACTTCATGAAGGATGTTTTGCTACTTGGAGGATGCTTTGTTACCTTTGGAAGATGAAGATCTTGTTACTAGGTGGACATCTAGGGTCATTGGTTAACATGTGGACAATGTTGGTGGAGTATGTTTGGGGCATTGAACCTTTGGAGAGTTATCTTTGGACCTTACTTCATTGAGTATATTCCATGTGGACAAAATCTTGGCAAAGCAACTTCACTTGTGGTTGGTTGTGTGCACTAGATTTGAGAAGGTGGCAATAGCCTTTGGAGACCTAATGTAGACCATTTATTGTTAGAGCATCACTTGCTTGGAGGCCTTATTCTATTGGAAAATCCCATTGTCTTGGGCTTTACATTTTATTAAAGTTACATGGTAGACACTCTTGTGGAGCAATCCCTTTTTGAAGGACATCACTTGGTAACTTGTGGGCATCTTTTGTTGAAGAAGTCTCTTGAAGGGGCCTTTGGAGGTTGCTTGTGGACATCATTGTGGTCCTTAGATATGCTAAAATTTCACTAAATACATCATCATTGTAATTTCTGTTGTAGAATAGAGGCATGACATGAACATGCATATCTCAGCTATTTATAATTCAGATAAAACCACCTAATAAAAAATAAAACAAAGAAAACACTAACACTAACTTGCTTTTCAATTACTATAAACTTGGCATATCTCCACAGCTTTCAGGGCGGTCATACCTACATCGCTATTAAGGTTGTTATACCCCGATAGATCTTGGGAAACATTTTTACTAGTGTGGCTTTTCCAATGTTTCTATGACTTAGTGGATTTTTCATATTGTAGAATGAACTTGGGGAAATATAAATTTCAATTGCTGCTAGATGACAATAGAAGTGATCACATTACCGCCGAAAAAACATTATTGTTTTAAAGCGATGGTCCTGTAATGATATCGGAGGCTCTCGATCCTTTGAGAAATAGGTTCGGCCTATTAACAGTTGAGGATCGAAGAGATTCTCATCTGAAAAAGGAAAACAAGTGGGGTAAAAAGACTATGCATAAGAAAGCTAAGCCATCCTTTATTGTGGAGCCTAACACATGGACCATATCTTTTTATAGCGCCATAACAAAATAAGGTGTTTGCACTAGTATTTACCTTCTAGCCCTTGAGGAAGATTACTCCTTTTACTTTTCTTATTTACTTTATTTCTATTGCACACAAGAAGTCTTGGATTTATCTTCCATTTGGAAAGATTATGATATGATTAATCCGACATCTGATTACAAATATCTGGTTTTATATTTTAATTTAGGCTTTCAATCCCTAAATATCCTATCTGTGTATTCAGCTTGGCTTTTGGAGGCTTACTGAATTTTCCTTTAAGTTTGTCAGGCCTGTCCACAATCTTGAAAGTATGCTTAAACATAAGGACTGCATAAGGTGTAATGCTTTTCATATGATCTTTGTTTCTGGATGGTTTATGTTACATAGGATAAATTTTGTTTTGTTGTACCATCTTTTCATACAAATTTGGTAATGTTAGTAATCTTAGTGAAATATAGATTATTTTATGCTATAAATTGGTTCTCTTGCACTTTCGTTTTGCAGTGGTATTTTTTAGGTGAACTGCTCGAAGGATGTGAAGATACAGGGTGTCATTGGGCCCTGTGCTTCTCTAGACAAGGTTTGTATAAGAAAGAGTGGAATTTTAAATATAAGCTTCCAATTTTATGCAGCGAGTGTAGCTATCAATCTATGAAGCTGACATTCAGGTAGCTTCTTTCAAATTTTATACAGAATGGGGCCTTATGCTCAGATACAGTTATTGGACAAGGAAACACAACTGCTTGGAAAATGTGTGGCCTTAACAAAGCCACATATTTATGCATATTTTTTGATGTTGTCCCAAATGAGGTTTCAGGAGCAGGAGGACAATCTACTAATAATCATTTCTTTTTTTTTTCAGTTTTTAACTTAGTAAGGAGTTTCATCCTTTGTGTAAGTTTTCACATGAAATTTTCCTGGTTCTTATCAGGCTATATTCTTTAGAAGTTTACTATCAAACATGGCAGAAGATTTGGTTCATTGTTAATTTGATGTGTGTCTTCTTGTAGCTATCAACACAGTAGTGGACAAATGTGCCTTAGGTCAACAACATTATCCACATGATGGGTTGATGGTCCTGGAAGTATAGAGGTGTTGTTTTGTAGTTATTTAATTTGTTATGCAACAAAAGGATTCCGTAAGTGTTATTTAACAAAAATCCTTTCCTTTTACTGATCAATCTTAAACCTTCTATGAATGTCTAGATGAAATAGTGGATTTTGTTTTTAAATTGTTTTATTATGAGCTTATAGGTTGATGAAACACATTTCTAAAGCATTTATTTATTATTTGAGGAAGTACTTCTTATAGTGAAGAAAAAGTATGTACAGAGAAAAAGCTATGGAATACAAAATGGCTATAAAGAGGGCATATTTTTTGGTGCTATAGGGGTTTAGAAGAGACCCAAATATGCAACTGCATTAGTGTTTCTTGCATCCTTAATTAGAAGAAAATATTTGACTAGTAACTAAGAGCATACCTCTTCTCGCCACATACTCAGGAAAGAGGAAACAGGGCTATCACAATTTTAAAAAATGCACTTACTCCTCATTCTGAACTGGTACCACAATCTCCTCTAAAATGATGTATCTACTCTTGAATATTACCCCAGCCTCAAACCTCATCCAATTGTGGTGTCGTCCCACTCTAGAGGGGAGTTGCACCCTCCAAAATCTCATGGCTCTACCCAATAAAATAGTAGGCCCTTCAAACCCCTTCTCTACTCTTCCTAGTCCCATGGACTGTTGAAAAGGTCATGGCCCCTTCTAAAATTTCTTGCGACCCTGCAATAGGTGGCTCTACCTCTCAAGAGACCTCCACGACTGCACAAAGAACCACGAAGCTGCAAACTGGCCCTCAATATTCTCCCGCAGACCTCCTATCCTCACGAATTCTGCATGCAAGGGAAATCGGGGTCCAAAAATTTCTCACGGCTCCTCCTCTTAGACGACGATGTCGCCAAATGAAGGATCAATCCCTTTACTCAACCCTCAAAGTGTCTCATGTTTCTGTGACCCTCCAAAATAGCCTTCGTGGCCTCTCCAAAATCCTAGCAATCTTCCAGTGGCTGAATCAACCCCAAAGTGCCATCTCAGCTCCTCCTTAACCTTATGGTTTTGCTAAAAGGAGATCGGGCTCTCCACCAACTCCTTAAAAGTTCCACAATCCTCCACTAAAATTCCCCCGGCCTGCTGCATATGCCCACAATAGAACATGAATATGACTGAGTAAAGAATCTATCTACCTAAAGTTGATTATGGTAAAGAATCTATCTACCTTAAGACAGGTCATCAATTTGTGGGATTGGGTACTTGTGCACCTAGGCCATGGGGATTCGAAATGGGCACATGGTGGCATGTAACTAGCTGAATGCCTAGGATCATTTGTGACAACTGATTTAACCCTTTGGGATTATATATATATATATATTACATTTCAAAAAATTGTACATGTTTCTAAGTTTTGTTCAATTTAAGCATTAATATATGGCCATTATAGTATTTTAACTTTAACACCTCGAAAGCTTGTTCTGGATTACAAATTAAACATATGAGCCAAACACATAAAAGCATATATCTACAATGTGCTTTTGAGTTGTGCAACTAATCAACTGCTATAAATGATAATGTGGGTCTGGTTGGTGGAAATCCTCCAATCTTCTATCCACCATTTAACACCTTTATGCCTTCCATACACACGAAAAGCATCTCCCACGTGCACTCCAAAAATAAAATATTGAAGCTAGTGTGAAAAGAGAAGTAATGTTGACTACATAGCATGCAACCAACATGGTTGGTGAAGAAATATATACAAATTGTGGAGAGTTGAGTGAACATAATTGAGGGGACGAACCAGCAAGGCACACCTTTTGATTGGTCCCACACACAATTATAATGCACAACCAAAGAGAGGGACATCGGGCACTAGATAAAGGACACCGCTACCAATTAATGTTGTTGACCCAAAACCTTTGGGTTTAGGCCCTTATCCAGATGAAGATCCTACAGTTTATCCCATTGGGTCAGGAGCATCCGTAGAAAATCCTAAAGGCAGTAGACCTTTTTTACTTCACTCGACAGTAAGTGTTCTTGGAGCTAGGGTGAAATGACCTTGATTTATATAAAAACATGCATGGTTACAAAATTATGGCTATGCAGGGCACGTCGATGGGTATAATGACGTTATTCGACGGTACATCATGATGATCAATTTGGTCTCTTGAAGCTAGGACATCATCATCATCAGTATACACATGAAATTATAATTTGGTGTCAATTAAATATATAATGTAACCCAAAAAAATTTACTAACGGCCGTGACTTAAATATTAGAATCATGGTAACTCTTAATTTTTAATTAAAATAATTTTACAAAAAGGGAGGATTTTTTTCTTTTCAAAATGGAGGATATTGGCGATTTTTTGCAGGGGAGAGACCCGAGGGGAACTTTATAAATTTCCAAACTCAGGCACGAGGAGACCCATATTGCTGAATGGATGAATATGGAGAATTAATTATATTGGAGTTTGTGAATTGACAGTTTTTAGCTAACATCATGACGACGCAAAATACATGAACTTGTTGAAACAACTTTAACAGACTGCTAAGTGTTGATGTATTTGTAACTTTGGAATGTATTTCATATATGTATATTGTATTCCTATAGAGATGTTATTATTCCTCTATACGGAAGTGTTTGTATTCCTATAGAGATGTTATTATTCCTCTATACGGAAGTGTCGTCATTTATATTGTAAGTGTCGTAACTTATACTTGATGGGTTATTAGACCACCTTGTTGGGGTCGGCCCTGTATAAGTCATGTGGGTTAAAGGGTTATTAGACCACCCTATTGGGGGTCAGCCCTATCAGAATTATGTTATGTGGTTAAGTTAAGGCCGACCTAGTAAACGTTATTAGGCAAGTCAAGTCAAGTATAAATAGAGTGCGGGAGGCACTCTATTTGATCATTCAATTTTCTCACTCATACTCTCATTGGAGAGTGGCGCACTTGTGGAGGAGGAGAAGCTGCTTCTAGGAGAAGACTATCTCTTATGCTTGGGTTGTATCATTTCTCTATCTATCTCTGAGGAAGTTGTGGGGTTTTTCACCTTTATGGTTTTCCCCAATGAAACTCTGTGTGTCTATTGTCTCTTGTGTGCTTGCATTATTATGTCCATGATTGATATGCTGTAGATATGCTATACATGTTGTTCTCTCAGTTAAGATCCTAGATCAGATTGAAGTAAATTATGAAAAACTAACATGGTATCAGAGCTAGCCTGAAAGAAAGCATGGTATGGCATTTACGACACTTGTTGCACTTGCGAAGCTAGGGCTTGATATAGAAAACACCAGTCATCGTAGAACTTTAGCTATAAATCCATTTTGGTGAAGTTTAAGGATCTGAAACTTTTAAAGGTCGAAGATAAGGTCCCAATGTACCTTGTATCCAAAGAACAACTTCTAATTCATTGTAATTTGTGTTTTATGATCTGAATAATCTAGGGTTTCTGCCTCTTCCATATCTCATTCATAAACAGATGACCTAGGAAAAAAGGTCACAACTTGGGCTAGGAAGATCCAAATGAAATTTTATAAAAAGTGATAGGTAGTGCACGGAATTTACTTTCATAGGATAAAGGTTTAGAGGATGAAAGTGAACCAGTGACATGTGGCATTCCGTACAAGTTCACTCTCCTGTTTTATCCCATAAACAGGTCACGTTGCGACACTTGGCATAACTCTCTCTCAAAGAATCCATTTGAGGTCAGACTTGTGGGGTTGGAAATATAACAAGTCAAGATACCACAAGAAAAATTTCAGACCCTGTAGATCTGAAATTTCAGAGTTACACCAGAAACAATCAGGTGCATATTTCTGTCAAAACAGAATTGGATTTTGAGCACCTTAATTCATGGCTCGGGGAATTTAGGGCTTCAGAGAAAGTTGGAATTTTTGTAATCGGAGACCACAGCTGGATGATCCTCATCAAAATCGAAATTTAGAGACCAAGAATGAATTTTTTGGTTGGGAAGAAGGCCGAGCTTGATCAAACCCTAGTTCGGGACTTTGATCGGAAAAGTGAAAAATTAGGGCTTCTGCAAAAATGGGAATTTTTGAAATCTGTGACCATAGCTGGAAGATCCTTGGAAAAATCAAAGTTTAGAGCGTTGGATCAAACTATTTGGTTGGGTGAAGCTCCGGGAAACTCAATCCCTAATTCAGGGTCCTCCCTAGTGAATCCAGAAATCTAAAAGGCAATTTTGAGGGGTGAAACTTTGCAGTTTTCAAATTCGGAGTATACCAGCTTGACCAGCTAAGAAAGGCGCATCTTTCTATCCTTTCAGAAGTTTGAAATTCAAAGTTTGAATTTTTAGGGTTTCTCTGACAAACCCTAATCCAAATCCAGATCTAGTTTCTACAAATCAAAGTGGATTGGGTTAATCCTAGAAGAGAATGGATTAGTCACCTGCATAAGTGAAGAAGTTCCTGTTTCAGAGGGAGTTGAGGCTAAGGCCTTACATAAGAAGATTACAAGCAAGCTCGATAGGTATGACTTATCCAGGTATGTTTCGAGATCTTTTCATGATTAAGTTTATGGTATGTTTGTCTTCATTAAGGTTAGTACAATCTTGATTAACTTTAGACTTGTTGTATCACCTTAATAAAATTATGAATGCAGATATTCATTGATTAGGGTTTTGACACTTATGATTGTACTAATGCATTGTGGTGTTGTATGAGGTTGATGTTTTTCACTAACATGAAAGGTACATCAAGAAAGACAAACCATGTTCTAGTTCAAGAACACATGACCATGGTGACATGAAGACAAAGATTCATCCATTGTCATGGATCACATTGAAGCTCTACTTACAAGGTATGTATAATTTGGTTCTACAATGCTTAACCTATGAGATATGCAGGTTACTAGCACAAGTCATTGAAGAGAACAAGAAGACATTGCTAGACATAACTAGCAAATATGATAACCAAGTATGTTTTTCCTATATCAAGTTAGAATCCTACCTTGTGTTAGGATCTTATACTATTGTATGGTTGATAATGATTATTCATGAAGTTAGAAATGTAAGTAATCAAGGGTTTATGCATATTATGTCTCTTACCTTGATTGATGATATAACTAAATAGAAGAGTTCTATGGTCAAATATGAATATGTATGAGTAAGAGAAGTCTTCCCTGAAACTTTGAATGCTAATGCGTATTATCTGTGTTTGAAATGATCATGACTATACATGTTTAAGATTATTGTGTTTTGATAGTATTGAGATTATACTAATGAATGTATGATTATGTATGAGATCTCGAGGGTAACACAATGATGATACTAGTAAGTATGCATAAGTGATCGAGGATGGATATAAGTTCAAGGATAGGTAATCCGGGAAGCAAAGATCAAGAGGGAGCACACTCCAGTAGTTCCTGCAAGGAAGCAAATATTGAAAGGGAGTCCACCCTACAAACCAAACAAACATAAGTATTTGAATTGTCATTTCTTGCATATTTGTTTGTTTAAATAATATTGCTCAATGATGTATATGCTTATGTTCCTAGACTTAGGGTGTGTATTATGCATATTAGAATAATTGCATTAACGAACAGTATACTACTAATATGCATGTGATGGGTAAGTGGCCTATGGCATTGTACAACATTCCATTGCTACTTATCTAGAATGAAACCTCTTTGCTAACATGTTGGGAGTTGTGCACACTCTTAACAATGTTTTGGTAGAGATTGGAAGGCATCTAGAAAGTTACGGGATATGGATAAATGTTGTATTGAAGCATTGGCTAAATAATTGCATGACTGGTTGACATATTTCTTTATGTGTAAGAATTTGTTCTGAAAACTATGAGATGTTTCTAATCATGCAATTTAACTTGCTTTGTAGGAAAGATCATATACAATCACCTACAAAAGAAGGACTACAACATTTGTTCCAGCAACGAAGTTTAAAGAAATCTATCTATTGAAGATATTGAAGAATTTGAAGTTTCCAGGATATGGGATGTAGTAATGGAAGAATGCCATGAGCGAGGAATACCAGTCGATCATGAAGAATGATGTTTGGGATGTGGTCCCAAGACCAGATGGAAAGTCTGTGGTGACTTCCAAGTGGGTCTATAAGATCAAGCATGCTGTAGATGGAAGCATAGAAAAAAATAAGGCAAGGTTTGTAGCTCATGGATTCTCATAGAAAGAAGGGATTGATTATGAAGAGACCTTTGCTCCTGTGGCCAGATACACTTCCATTAGATCAGTACTTGCTCTGGCTGCAGTGATGAAATAGAAGGTACACCAGATGGATTTCAAGACTGCTTTCTTGAATGGTGTAGTTGAAGAGGAAGTGTATGTGGAGTAGCCACTCGGGTTTGAGACACATGACCAAGAGTCACATGTGTGCAAACTGAAGAAAGCCCTGTATGGTTTGAAACAGGAACCCAGGACCTAGTATGGCAGGATAGATGGCTTCCTATCCAGTTTGGGCTTTACCAAGAATAAAGCGGATTCCAACCTTTACTACAAGGTTGAGGAAGGAAATCCAGTGATACTACTATTGTATGTGGATGACCTTTTTGTAATAGGTGAGGATAGATTGATTGCCGATACAAAGAGGAAGCTTGCTGTCAAGTTTGAGATGAAGGACTTGGGTATGATGCACTATTTTCTTGGTATGGAGGTGTGGCAGAGTGCAGATGGAATCTTCCTTGGACAAGGGAAGTATGCAGTAGAGATCCTGAAGAGGTTCGAGATGATGGACTGCAAGGCCATGGCGACACCTATGGCATCGAACCTAAAGCTTCTGTGTGATGCTTCTTCTGAGCTAGTTGATGCTTTGATGTATCGTTAGATGATTGGGTCCTTGATGTACCTGACGAATACGAGACCAAACATCTACTTTGTGGTGAACACCTTGAACTAGTACTTGACAGATCCGAGACATGTTCACCTGATAGCTGCAAAGCATATTCTGAGGTACCTGAAGGGTACAGTTGACTATGGGCTCAAGTATGAGGCAAATCAAAAGTTTAACCTGGAGGGTTATGTTGATTCGGATTGGGTAGGTAGTGCCATTGATCAGAAGAGCACTTCGGGGTGCTGCTTCAGTATGGGATCCGATATGATCTCTTGGTTTAGCAGGAAGCAGTCCTGTGTGGCACTGAGTACAGCCGAAGCAGAGTAGGTCGCAGCTTGTTCGGCTAGTTGTGAGGTAGTATGGCTTAGGAAGCTACTGTCTGATTTGTTTGATCTCCAACTGAGTGTTACTTGTATATATTGTGACAACCAGAGTTGTGTGAAGTTGTTGGAGAACCTAGTGTTCCATGACAAGTCGAAGCACATTGAGATCAAGTATCACTATATCAGGGATATGGTGCAGAGAGGAGCAGCGAAGTTCCTGTATGTTGCAACGGACGAGCAGATAGCCAATGTGTTGACCAAGCCGCTTGCCAGAGTGAAGTTTGAATACTTCAAAGGGAGACTTGGTGTACTTCAAATCGAGATACCTTCCAAGGGGAAGTGATGAGTCTGGAGACACATATGCACATGAGCCATTCTCACATAGTGGTAGGTTGGTCCTCCTATGGTGTAGATGTAAGGGCTGGAGCCATTCTCACGTAGTGGTAGGTTGGTCCTCCTATGGTGTAGATGTAAGGGTTGGAGCCATTCTTACATGGTGGTAGGTTGGTCCTCCCATGGTAATATGTAGGGGCTGGAGGTAAGATGTAAGGGCTGGATCCATTCTTACATGGTGGTAGGTTGGTCCTCCCATGGTAAGATATAAGTGCTGGGCCATTCCGACATGGTTGTAGGTTGGTCCTCCCATGGTCGTTGATGTAAGTGCTGTGCCATTCCAACATGGTGGTAGGTTGGTCCTCCCATGGTCGTTGATGTAAGTGATGTGAGCATTTCATAGATGGTAGTAGGTTGGTCCTCCCATGCTGGTGAGTGTAAGTGCTGTGTGTGTGCATCTGGGTTGTGATCCGTGGATGATGATGATGATCTGAAGATGATGATGTGACAGTATGGTACACAGGTTTTGCAGAGGCATATGATTAGTCCTGAGATTCTCTTGCAGGTTTTGCAGAGGCAGTGTAATCAGTCCTAGGAGATCTTGCAAGTTTTGCAGAGGTAGTGTAATCAGTCCTGAGGTGTACCTACTTGATGGCTTGCTCGCTAAGATGAAATGATCAGTATGATACTCCATGGATATGGATAGGTTGTGCAGTTGCATGTAAAAGATCCTGGGAGATCCGATAGGTTGAGCAGTATGCTCGTAATCAGTCCTGGGATGCTCTTTCGAGGTTTTGTCTTAGCACACGTAATCAGTCCCGAGGATTCCACAGTATGTCCAGTGATGATGAAGACCTGCAGGTGGTGGGCCTACATCTAGTATGAAAAAGGACTGGCTCTGTAGAACATCCTATGACGAGTAGATCAGAGATTGATTGAGATAGCAGCAGCAGTGACGATGACGATGATTCGATGATGATGATTCGATGATGATGATCCAGTGACGATGATCCAGAGAAGAAGACTTGTGCTAGAAGATCTGTGTCGAGAAATACCTTCCTAGTTAAGAGGGAGTGTTGATGTATTTGTAACTTCGGAATGTATTTCATATATGTATATTGTATTCCTATAGAGATGTTATTATTCCTCTATACGGAAGTGTTTGTATTCCTATAGAGATGTTATTATTCCTCTATACGGAAGTGTCATCATTTATATTGTAAGTGACGTAACTTATACTTGATGGGTTATTAGACCACCTTGTTGGGGTTAGCCCTGTATAAGTCATGTGGGTTAAAGGGTTATTAGACCACCCTATTGGGGGTCGGCCCTGTCAACATTATGTTATGTGGTTAAGTTAAGGCCAACCTAGTAAAGGTTATTAGGCAAGTCAAGTCAAGTATAAATAGAGTGCGGGAGGCACTCTATTTGATCATTCAATTTTCTCACTCATACTCTCATTGGAGAGTGGCACACTTGTGGAGGAGGAGAAGCTACTGCTAGGAGAAGACTATCTCTTATGCTTGGGTTGTATCATTGCTCTATCGATCTTTGAGGAAGTTGTGGGGTTTTTCACCTTTATGGTTTTCCCCAGTGAAACTTTGTGTGTCTCTTGTCTCTTGTGTGCTTGCATTATTATGTCCATGATTGATATGCTCATGTACATGTTGTTCTCTCAGTTAAGATCCTAGATTAGATTGAAGTAAATTCTGAAAAACTAACACTGAGAGGGTCAAACGACGATGGTTTTGTTTAAACAAAATATGAACGTGACCAGTATGACAAGAAAAAGATAATGACACTTGCAACTTCATGACATGACAATGCCGAGAGGGAAAGACACAACAAATATCCAAGCTTGATGCGCCACATGATGCAACTTGAGTGATCTATTGTTGAAGGGATAATATGAAAGCAAAAATGGTGAAATAAGATATGGCGAAAAACCCAACTTGGAGGGCCTTTGGAGGCCATGCATGACATCGCCAAACTTGCTCACTGAAGGAAATTTACTGACCTAAATAGGGCACCCTCCTTGAGGGGATTCTTTGGAGGTTACTCGATGCATAGAGTAGACCATATGTTGTTATTTTCTTGTTGGAGGTGGTCCACTCTCCTTGTTTTTAGTCATTTTTTGAGGATTTTTGGATTGTAAAGGAAGTATAGCCAATTGTTATGACCGTTTCACTCTAGTCATAAGACAGTAATATAATGAACTCCTTCTAAGACTAGATAACTTGAATCAATAAATATAAAATGCTATAGAACCATTTTCAATCTCATGTATTGTAAAAGTATTTTCACTTTACACAAATCCTTCCTTGCATTTTGATACAACTGAAATGTTGGCAACTACTTGTGAACCTTCTTTGGAAAGAAAATTTTCTTTGGTCCCTAGACATGGTTGAAGGAGGAAACCTAAGCCTTATGCCATAAAGGAAGATTTTGAGAATCTATGTTAAAGAATGACACATTGATCCACCATAGATGACCTCTGAAGCTTTTTCTTTCTATCTGAGTGGGGATATTGAAGATTTTAGGAAATTTGGAGAACAAGTGATGGGTCTCAAGTTCCTAGACATGGTATGGGAGTAAATATAGTTCTTAGGATATACATGAAGATCATTATATAAATAAAATTCCATGACCAACACAACAAACCAAAACACGTCACCTCCTAAGGGGATATTTGGTGTCTAAGTGGGGTTATGTGCACCGTTACAATTTTTAAGCACAAGGTATGGCTTGGGGGTTCCTTAACATGGTGGAGGGTGGAAGCCTAGGATTTAGGCCTTAGAGGAGTATTTTGCACACACAAGGCCCAAACCCTAACAGAAAATGGAACACTTGAAGTTGAAGTTGAATTCTACTTTTCTTGCCACATCATTGTAAACTTAGCTACTTCCATATGCATATCACTACAAGAAGGAATGAATTGATCGCCCTGTTCAATGGAAAAAACTTATTAGCAGATGAGGTACAAATTGCAATCTTAAATAAAAGTTAAACATAGTTAGTTGGACTAAAAAGATTTGCACTCAATGAATAATTTTTGGAGGTGAGTGAATTAGGTGAATACAATGATATTATCGATGGTTTCTGTAAGGAAGGCAAGTTGGAGGAAGCTAAGAATCTCTTCCATGAAATGGCTAACATGAGAATATCCCCTGATGTTGTCACATACAATGTGTTAATTGATGGTTTCTATAGAAAAGGAAATTTGGAGGAGGTAACGAAGCTCTTCCATGAATTTCCCAGCAAAAGCATATGGCCTGATGTTGTCACATACAATGCGCTTATTGATGGCTTTTGTAAGGAAGGATTGGATCCTTTTCTGGGTGGAGGATCTGGATTTATACTATCAGAAAAACTGCTACCACACCTACACAGTTGAGGCCTTTATTATCTTGCATATATACATAAGACAAATATCTCCAACTTGACAGGTTCTAGTATTTGGCTCTCTGCACAAGATCTAGGACTCACAGGAACTCTAGCCAGTGAATGGAACACATACATACAAGGAATTTACCAAAATGGGATCACTTTGTCTATAGAACCAGATAAGTTGGCTTGGACTTGGAACAAAATAGAAGGGATTGTGACAGTAAAAGAGGCCTATAATGCCTTTATATATATTTATGAGGATGATGATTTGAAGTGGTGATATACAGTGATATGGAAAATCAAAGCTCCTCCAAATCAATTCTATTTATGTGGTTATGCTTATGAAATAAAGTCTTAACAGGGGGGATTTACAGAGAAAGGGGTGGAATTGGACCTTCAGTCTATCCATTATGTTTGAGCAGTGAGGATACCATACAACATCTTGCAGTAGATTGCAGCATTACTCAGGATCTTTGGACTTTGATTTGTAACATTCTTCAACTAAAAAATAATTGGCATCTGCAACCCCTTTAAGAAAATTTAAAGCTCTGGTTTTTAACAAATCCCAAGGTAAAATCAATTCCCTTTATTGTCACATGGGGCTTATGGATTTTCATGGATGCCATTATTTTTTAAGGCTATAGACAAAACCTAGAGGAGGTAGGGAGAATGATTATTAAAGCATTAGCATAATTCGTCATAGATCCAGGTGCGGACAAAGTACAAATTTTGATAAATCCAATTTTATTTGGTAATTCCCCATGGGATTCTTTGATGGTGCAACAAATAAGGATCAAAGTGGAATCAGTATTTTGGTGAAAGACACCTCCACTCACTATTTTAAGGCACACATGGCAACTGATGAAACAAAACTGGTGAAGTTGAATATAGCATCCCTGACCAGTGTATTTAAATTTTGGTTAACTTTAAAATTCTGCCTCCTTATATTTTATTAGACTGGGTCCAAAGCTTCGTGTTAACAACAAATCCTCAGGAACAATACATGTAAAGTTCATAACCATGCTATTATTGGGCATGTTTAACCTAAAGTTCTTCCCTGACCATCTTCGATCATAGGCACCGATGATGATGGTGGAGAGCTCATTCTTCATGCAGTTTGAGTCGGTGGTATGCACTGACATGTGTCTATAGCAAGGAGACAGGTGGTGGCACATCTTAAATAATGCAGACGATTCTTTTCTCTCATATATTGATGATACCCAAAACTTGAGTCCAACTTTGAAAAAACCTTTTCCCATCTAAGTTAATAAAGAGCATCATCAATTTGGGTAGGAGGTACTTGTTCTTAATTGTCACCTTATTTAACATTGAATAACCAATGCACATCTAAAAGGTTCCATCCTTCTTATTGACTACCAATATGTGTTCTATCCAAGGTGATGCCCTTGGTCATATGAACCCTTTGTCTAATAATTATTGTAATTGCATCTTGAATTCACTCAACTCGTTAGCTTGAAATATATTATAGTCCTTGGATATGGGAATGTATGTGTTATGTTATACTCTCTTGTTTCCATTGTTGTCCATTGGAAACCACTTGAGTCACCCTTCACAAAAAGGGGAAAACAATGAGAAGAAAGGGTGATGGAATGAAAATTACTAGCATGTTGAAATTGGCAGAATTTTTTTCATTTTTGGTGTTACAGATCTAAAAATTACCAACATATCCCACTTGTAGTTGAAATTAGATTCACTCTTTATAGATTATGTGATGTCGCAAGGCCTTAATCATCACTCAAGAGCAACAGAGGGAATTGTTACATATAGGCTAGATATTCCATATGTAGTAGTCTAGGTTAACATGCATGGACCATCAACCCCATAGCAAATTAATATGGTATTAGGCCCTAAAATTAGTTTATAGGCCATGGTATAGGCCACGAGAACCATTGTCAATATTACAAATATTGAAATGGCCACAATATCTCACTTGTAAGGTAAAGTAATTATGTGTAGGGCCCTACACATGGACCATGAATCATATAGTAAATTTATTAACCATGGACCATTATTTAGGTTATGAGAACCACTATTGGTTTACATAACCTATAAATATTAAACCATGGTTGGTTTATTGGTTTACATAACAAACCAACAACAACAATGACATCGACGATGGTGACAATGATGATCATGACGATCTCACATGTAGGATAGAGATTCTTATGTGGTAATCTAGGTTAACATGTATGGACCATCAACCCCATGGAAATTAATATGGCATTAGACCCTAAATTTAGTTCACATGCCATAGTCCAGGACATGAGAACCATCGTTTGTGTTACAAATATTGAAATGGCCACCATAAATAATGCCACTAATTAGACACTGAACTAACACAACCAACCCATGTAAATGACTCATGCACTTGGCACACTTGATCCATGCAATGAACTCATGCACCTAGGAAGCTTCAACCTCTAACCCCCTCACCTTGTACCTAACCTTAACATCTAGCCCGAAACTGAATAACATGATAAATTATAAACCACTTAACCACTAGTACCAACAAAAACATAACCCCTAGTTGCTCACTAACCCACTGATCCCTTAGGTGCCTCACTTCTAATCCAAAAAATCCCCAAATCCTACCACATTATGAAATTGTAGAAAATATCCCCTTAAGCCAGTGTCCCTCTAACCCTAACCCACTACCCCCTAACCCAATCACTAACATGCCTATTGCACAAAATCAACACACTAACACAATAAAATTTGACCTTGGGTTATTTATAACCAAGGTTTTAGATCAAAGACTTTGACATCAAGGTTTGAATGATCACTGTATGGGATTTTATCAAACCAAAATTAGTGCAAAAATAAACACAAGAACTTAGACTATAAACAAAATATTCCCTATCTAGGGTATGTATGATGACTCAAGTCCCTATGCATGGTCCATGAGTCTCAAAACAAATTTTTATTTCCCAAGAGGCTACATTTTGGCCCAACATAGGCTCCTAGAACCATCCACGACATGAAAATACTAAAAAAAATGACAATGTGTTACTCAAAAGCTAAATATTCCTTGCATATGGCCTATGTGGTGGTACAGATAAATGCCCATAGGTCACAAGCCCTTGAGGTAACTACCAGTCATTATAAATTAGATTTTGATCTAACACCATGGACACCATGGATTAGGCTTCAAGAACCATTCATGATGTTGTAAATATTGAAATGGCCACCATACACACTTGCAAGCTAAATATTCCTTGTGTAGGAATCATGTGGTGAGTAGGGATCTATATATGGCCCATTAGCCATATTAAAGGATAATGTTATGGCACACGATTTTGTATTTTGACCATGGATCATGGAAAGTTGGAGTGTGAGAACGATCTTTGATGTGAAAAACCTAGCATGACTGCCTCAAATGTAGAGCTCTAATGGGATATGGTGTTGAATGATGATGCACACCCTTCCTAACACTACAATAGCTTCTGTGAGCTTAGCTCCAATGTTTTGATGAGATGCATTGTTGAACCCATGTGACACACCTAACCCACGTACATAAATGACTTTTAGGGGGTTTTCAAAAAATTTCCTCGAAAATTTCAATTTGCATGACTTTTAGGGGGGTTTCAATAAACCGCCTCCAGAAGTTCAATTCTCATGACTTTTAGGGGGGGTTTTGACAAATCGCCCCCAAAAGTTATGAGAATTGGGCTTTTAGGGGGGGTTTTCAAACAACGGCCTCCAAAAGTTCAATTCTCGTGACTTTTAAGGGGGCTTCCAAACAAACCACCTCCAAAAGTTCAATTCTCATGACTTTTAGGGGGGGTTTTGACAAACCGCCCCCAAAAGTTATGAGAATTGGGCTTTTAGGGGGGGGTTTCAAACAACCGCCTCCAAAAGTTCAATTCTCATGAATTTTAAGGGGGTTTCCAAAAAAACCGCCTCTGCATTGGTGATGCTGGTCCTTCTGCGACTGTTACCTTCTGCCATTATAAAACAAGGAGACAAGCCTAAAGAACTGCTATAAGAAAGCTTCCGTTATAGGATCTCGCAAGCACTAAGCAGAGCAGTCGTCAGAATCCAAATACTTTCCTTTTCTCTGACTTTAACAACCAGACATTGAGGAGGGCCAGTGGAGGGAGAAAGAGTCGAACATAGAGCTAATTTAGACAACATTTTCGGCAAACTCAAGTGAACAGGAGCATATCCTATTTAAACTAGCGGAAATGATAAAAAAACCAAAACACAGATCGGAGGAAATCTGCAGAGCCATTAGAATTAAAGATCAAAGTAATTGAAAGAGTGTTATAACTCGTTATAGGACATTAAGAGTCAAAGACGTTACCTGAGAACTGGAAGACCTTACCCTTTGCTCTAACTGATGGGACATATTGATGGCTAGGGTTCACAATTGGGCTCATAAACTTTTCAAGTCCACCATCGATCTTGGATGGGGCAATCCAACGGTATAGGATTGGGACGATCCAACGGTACATGATAGCTACGTTGGGCTAAGTTGTGTAGTGTTTAAAGAACAGGATATGATGCGAATTATTTATGAAATCTAGCTAAGTGCATGTTGAAGTCCACCGTCGATGTGGATTGACGAAGATCCAACGGTTTTGAATCATCCAGCTGTTGAGAGATGCTGGAGGGTTAATTAAAAGGATCAGGTGTGAAATATTTGTAAATCTTAGTTGACCGCCGGTTTGACGTCCACTCTATTGAAGAGACGTTTGGCAATGGTATATTTGGAGAACAATTTGGCCAAATTTCCAACTTTGGAGAATTGTCAAAATTGGTTAACTCTGCAAAATAGTAATTCCTTAGTAATTAAAACAAGAATGAAAGACTATGAAGATCAATGATGAATCAATGCCATTATAAGGATCCAATATTTTTTTATGAAGAGGCATGATTTTCCTTAATAAATTTCTCAAATAATAAAGTGCTTTGAAATTTAAAGATATATAACCATACAAGTCAAATGTATGAAGAAGACCATAGGTGTCTCTAAAGTTTTGGTAATTGCATATCAGAAGGAAGAAAGAGGCCAATGAGATAGATGAAGCATTACAAAAGTTTGAGCTGCCACTAAAGATCTAAAAAACCGAAGTTAAAACTATTATAACTTGGAGGGTTGTTGGGTGGTTCTTGGGGCAAGTTCAGGCCTTCTAAGGGAATTGTTTCCTCCTTCTAGTTGTGGCTAGAGAATTAGGGTGGTGGGGCATCCTTGTCTATTGAGCAAGTAGAAAAATAGGGGTGTAGGAGCATCCTTTCTATAGTGGCAGAAGAATCCATGAGATTAAGTTCTCCATCAAGTTGGTGCTTGTAAAACAATTTTGTATACGATTACCTCATTAATAGGAAATCTTTGTTGGTTTTACCTTTGAGGTTTCCACCATAAATCGGTGTGTTCAAATTTTTAATTGTGTTATTCACGTTGGGAATGATTATTTAACTTGTGCTTAATACTAATTTTATATAAAAGGGTTGAAAAAGGCAATACTGACTCCCCCCCCACCTCTTAGTATTATTGGATAAACCAACACTTGCCGCATAGCGCCCTCATCATCGGCTAAGGTCCTGTGTAGTATATGCTCTAGTGCCTTTGCTTAATATTTTAAGTG
Source organism: Larix kaempferi (assembly GCA_027924585.1). Taxonomy (NCBI): domain Eukaryota; kingdom Viridiplantae; phylum Streptophyta; class Pinopsida; order Pinales; family Pinaceae; genus Larix; species Larix kaempferi. The sequence goes on from BSBM01001018.1 coordinate 2,364,387, forward strand.
CTTGGGCCTATTGGAATAAGTTTGTAGGCCCCCTAAGGTAATCTTACTTCACTTATACTTTTTAAGCCTTCTTTGGTCTCCAAATCTTAATATGAACTATTTACCCGCTCTTTTTAGGTACTTGGGACAAAAATAATGCTAAGAATGGGGTCCCTTTGTGCATATATTTTGTACCATGTCCCAGAGGACTTTACCTGATGAACACATTCCAAATTTATATTTCACATGATCCTGTATTCCATGCAAGATGATATCCATTTCCATTGCATTATTATTTTTTAGCTCCTTCATGGCTACAGTTTTTTGTAGTCTTTTTAGAGCGATGTAAGCATTTAGAACAGATTTCCAGATATCAAAACCTTGTGCATTTAAATGGAGTCTCATTCTTATAATCCAATCAGATCAAATTTTGATCCATAAAACAGTCAAACCCCATCTACAGAGTAGATACTTTCATGTTCATCCATGTGCTCTAGAGAGCTTCGGTCCAACTATCAGACTCTCTTGAAGGAATTGACTCCCCGATTTAACTGCACCAACTGGAAGGAGGCTCCAACACCCTAATTTACAGGCTCCAAATTGAAGGAAGCTCCAACTCCTCGGTTTAATAGCTCCATCTAGAATGAGGCTACAACCCCTTGGTTTTCATAATTTCCAACCTATAGATAGGACTCCGGTCCTTAGTAAAGTCCAACTCAATAGTTTTACTAGCACCAACTGGAAGGAATCCCCAACTCCCTGATATCACAAGCACCAACCCAAAGGGACTTCAATCTCCTATCCTTGCTCGATCCTGCCACCCTGATATGAATAAGAAGAACAATATTCCATTGCCATTGTATCATGGTTTCCATCAACCTATACCTGTATCTATGTCCTTGTACTTGTATCATTGTATTGATGTCACTATCACAATCCATGTTCGTCACAATGACACGATCATTGTCTCTTTCACAATGCCACAAAAACTATCGATGTCACAATGTCAACTTGTACATGCCTCAAATCTGTTCTCCAAGAATGCCAACAACTTCTTTCAAGATATAATTCAGATGTATAGCAAGACCATAAAGATGCATCCAAAGAGTGTAATCAAATCCCATAAATAATCACCAATAGACTTCATCTATTTTCACCTTCAAACCCTTACATCATAGACGTCATAGTACATTCCAAAATCTTAGAGGGATCTCATGCCAATAACATTACCATGAAAAATTCCAATACAATCACCAATAATATATATGCCAATGGAGAGTGGTTTTTGATCATTTGGAGAGCATAGCTTGTCCATGCTTGCGGAATGGTTACTCTACTTGACTTAGTACCAATTTTGAGGGTGAAAGATTCCCATCCTAATTGGGAATTGGAGAGGCCATTGTGCATTGGACCATGACGACACATAAGAGGTTGTGGGACCCATTTGCGGCAAGATTCCCCACTACACTTGGCATGTTCTCTCACCAATTCGAGTTCAAGATGAAGGGTAACATACTTGGGGTAGTTTAAGAGGTATTATTCATGGCATGAGTCATGTAAGGTCGAATTGGAGTGGAAGAATAAATCCCATGGAAGAGGAAGAGGCATCTTAGAAGAATTGTGACACTTGGGCTAGATTCCCTAGCCTCTATGACAACAATGATGAAGATGCTATGACACCTATGACAAAAATCAGACCTGAATGCTGACATCTGAAATATATGACATGCTAGGGATAAAACTAGCCTCCAAGAAAGCACACAAGGGAGTTAGGGCAGCCAAAGAGACACCCATTCGAAATGAGGGAAGACAGAGACTAGGAATTGTTGGGCAAGTGGCACACATTGGAATTGTTAGATTATGGTAACTTCGAGATGTCCTCCATGGTTCAGATGCCTTACATGGAGTTACATTAGCTACATAGGCATCAAGATGGAGTAGAGGGTAATATGCACTCTACTCAGTGGCATGAGTCTAGTGGGGGCTGCATGCGGAACTTCTGGGGAGATTGACCTTTGCATGCATCAGTTTTGCATGACCTGTCAGCATTCAGTGAATGCATGCAAAAGTGACCTTTTGCATACATCGAGAATTAGGGTTTTGGAAAACCTAATTCATCGATGAGATTATTTATAGAGGCAGGGGGTCCCCAGATGAGGTCACTCAGTTGCATTGTCAGAGAGAGATACTGCTAGAGTGAGGAGGGCGTAGCTGTACATGTGGGGTGACTTTCTGAGAGAGAGAGGAGTTGTTGTAGGAGCTACGAAGGTCAAATATGAGCTATATTAGTGACCTTCAGTTCCAGAGTTTCTAGACACCCATTACTGTGAGATGAGATAACTCATCAGTGTGATTTCTAATCAGATTGGATGAGGCCGAGTTCTCTTGGAGGAGGGCACATTTTCCAAGGAGGGAGAAGCTCATTGTGAGCTGGATTGACTAATTCATAGTCTAAGACTTCCAAGATAGCCTTGCCTCTGCATTGAAGGAAGGTTAGGGACAATCAGAGCTCAGATCTGCTGAGATCTAGACCAGTACGAGCATTTGACATCCAGAGGAGAGGGTGCACTTGTGCATGTAGAGGAGGATGAATTCATCAGAGGGTAGTCTTCAAAGTGAGAAGATCAAAGCAGTGAGCTACAGAGAGGGCATATCAGTCAGAGGCACCTTCATAACACTTAGATCCAGTTTGGCAGTTAGGGCTTACTCCTTCAGTGCATGCATCAACTGGATGCATGCAAATTTAGAGTCTGTCCTGTTTCAGAGGGATTGAGTTACCGACTGAGGTAATTATGTATTGTATTTTCATTTATAGAGATCTATATGATCTGGGATCGAGAGAGAAGATAGCCCCACAATTAGCTATTTTTTTCCCGAAAGGGTTCCAGGGTACATCTGTTGTTTATGTGTTTGATTGCATTTATATTTCAGTTGGTAAATGCAGATCTAGTTGTTTGAGTCTATATTTGTATGAGTATATACTAATATTGAGACTCATACTGCTTGAGATATCAGGGCAATTCATAGGGAGTAGTGATCTCTGAATCAAATATTTACAAGAATCTCTTCCCAACTTGAGTTGGAACGGATATTTTGGAAGGAATTCGACCCATGGAGGACTTGAGAAGTTTATAAAAGACAAGAACAAAGAAGGAGAGTATCTTTTGATCATTTTTTGTTTGCATCTTTGCAATTTGGAGAGCTTGTAGCATGTCCATGCTAGTGGAGTGTTTACTCGAGTACTTGCCTTAGTACCAATTTTGAGGGTGAAAGAATCCCATCCTAATTGGGAATTGGAGAGGCCATTGTGCATTGGACAATGAGGACACATAAGAGGTTGTGGGACCCATTTGTGGCAATATTCCCCACTACACTTGGCATGATTCTCTCACCAATTCGAGTTCAAGACGAAGGGTAACATACTTGGGGAAGTTTAAGAGGTATTATTCATGGCATGAGTCATGTAAGGTTGAATTGGAGTGGAAGAATAACTGCAATGGAAGAGGAAGAGGCATATTAGAAGAATTGTGACACTTGGGCTAGATTCCCTAGCCTCTATGACAACAATGATGAATATGCTATGACACCTATGACACAAATCAGACCTGAATGCTGACATCTGAAATATATGACATGTTAGGGATAAAAATAGCCTCCAAGAAGGCGCACAGGGGAGTTAGGGAATCCAACGAGACACCCATTCGAAATGAGGGAAGATGGAGACTAGGAATTGTTGGACAAGTGGCAAACATTGGAATCTCTTCCCAACTTGAGTTGGAATTAATCTTTTGGAAGGAATTTGACCCATGGAGGACTTGAGAAGTTTATAAAAGACAAGAATAAAGAAGGAGAGTAGCTTTTGATCATTTTTTGTTTGCATATTTGCAATTTGGAGAGCTTGTAGCTTGTCCATGCTAGTGGAGTGTTTACTCTACTTGCCTTAGTACCAATTTCGAGGGTGAAATATTCCCATCCTAATTGGGAATTGAAGAGGCCATTGTGCATTGGACCATGAGGACACATACGAGGTTGTGGGACCCATTTGTGGCAAGATTCCCCACTACACTTGGCATGATTATCTCACCAATTTGAGTTCAAGATGAAGGGTAACATACTGTTCGGGTACACAGGGTACTACCAAAGGACCGAACACCAAGAGCAACCACTTCACACAAACAGATCACAGATCAACACACCGATGTTTTGACGTGGTTTAAACCCTCTTGAGGGAAACACTCCACGGCCCCGGCCAAATAGCTTCTACGGGACAATTTATTATGCAAAGAAAGAAAGTTACAAATGAGCTTCTCATAATCGATCAACTAAACAATGACCCTCCATGCTCTTTAAATAGAGATCATGGACCAATCGGGTGTTAAGCCACGGATCAAGGTTAGGTTTGATCTAAGAGAAGTTGAGTCGTCGGATCACTCTATGTCGGAAACATATCGTGACCGTCGGATTAAGTATTTACAAATGCATACTAATGCATACTAAAGAAACACACTATCCCTAACGGATATATTACACAAGTTGATCTTAACTAACTCCTAAGTGTCTAAATATCCTAACATCCCCCCTTAAGAACAACTTGGGATAGGATTGAAGGATTTACAAAGTGACACTATTAGGAGAAGGAAGGAGGCATTAGAGCCTATCCCCCCTTAATGACAAGTTCCTGAACTCCTAACATAGATCGAAGTTTAGAAAACTTCGCTTCTGTAAGAGACTTGGTGAAGATGTCTGCAACTTGATCATCTGTAGGGCAAAAGAGCACTTCGAGAACACGATCATGAACAAGATTTCTGATGAAGTGCATATGTAGCTCAATGTGTTTGCTGCGTTGATGTAGAACTGGATCTTTGGCAAGCTTGATGGCACTTTGATTGTCGCACCAAAGTGGAGTAGGCTGCTGCTGCTCGAATCCAAACTCTGAAAGGATCTGTCGAAGCCATAAAGATTCCTGACTGGCATTGACAACTGCTCGATATTCTGCCTCTGCTGAAGAAAGAGCAAGAGCTTGTTGTTTCTTACAAGCCCAAGTAATAGGTCCAGATCCCAGACTGAAAACATAACCTGCAGTAGACTTTCGATCATCAGGATCGCCGGCCCAATCTGAATCAGTGAAACCAACCAATAAAGGTTTCCCCCCTGTACTGTAATGAATCCCAAACTGAACTGTACCTCGAATATATCGAAGTATTCTTTTAGCTGCTTTCCAGTGACTTTCATGAGGTGTCTGCATATAACGGGCAACTCGACCAACGGCAAAGGAAAGGTCAGGACGGGAATGAGTCAAGTATAAAAGACTACCAACAAGCTGACGATACAATGTGGCATCTACTTCAGGTGAAGTACAAGTGGCAGAAAGTTTGACTCCAGACTGGAAGGGAGAAGGGGCTGGTTTACAATCTTCCATGTGAAAGTGACGAAGAAGGTCACAAGCATACTTAGACTGAGAAAGAAAGATTCCTTCTTTGGTTTGCAGAACTTGGAGACCAAGAAAATAATGCAAATGTCCTAAGTCTGACATTTCAAAAGTTTGTTTAAGACTGGATTTCACATGGGTTATAAGCTTAGGGTCACTACCAGTAAGAATAAGGTCATCAACATATAGAACAAGTATGATGAGATGGTTTCCTACTTTCTTGGTATAGACATTGGGGTCAGAATGGCATCTAGAAAAACCAGTGTCAAGGAGAAAGTTATCCATTTTGGCATACCAAGCTCTAGGAGCTTGCTTAAGGCCATATAAGGATTTCTTAAGGCGACAGACAAGGCTAGAGTTATTCTGAACATAGCCAGGAGGTTGTTCCATGTAAATTTCCTCCTGTAAATCACCATGTAAGAAGGCAGACTTGACATCCATTTGATGGACTTCCCAGTTGTGTAAGGCTGCAAGGGAAAGAACAAGGCGGATGGAGTTCATTTTGGCGACGGGAGCAAAGGTTTCATTGTAGTCAATCCCTTCAACTTGAGAAAAACCTTTGGCAACTAACCTTGCCTTAAGTCTTTCAACACTTCCATCTGATGCATACTTAGTTCTGTAGACCCATTTACATCTGACAAGTTTTCTTCCTTTTGGAAGAGGTACAAGATCCCAAGTATCGTTCGCCATTAAGGAACGATATTCTTCATCCATGGCTGCATCCCAATCTGGATTCCCTGAAGCTTCTGCAAAAGTTTCTGGATCATGATTCTCGGAAACTTGAGCCAAAAGAGAAGAGGCTTGCTGAAACTGAGAACGTGTTCGACGTTGATCTCTAGGATCACCGGCAAGATCACCAGCTGCTTCACATGTTGAACGGACCCATCGAGGAAGCACTTGTGCTGGTGCAACTGGAGGAACATGAGCAGGCGGAGGTGGATTTTCATCCTCACTGTCATCATCAGAAACTGGAGTTGGAAACCTGTCAAGGAAGCTGGAAGAAGAAGAAGAAGAAGGCACAAACGCCGAATCAGGCTCGCAGGCCAAAGATGGCACACTCGCCGAGTTAGGCTCGCAGGCCAAGATATTTTCATCAAATTTAACATCTCTTCTAATTATTATAGCATGAGAATGTGGTTGAAGAAGTCTATAACCTTTTACATCTTCAGAATATCCAACAAATATGCACTTTTCACTTTTAGGCTGCAATGCTTTCCGTTTTTCATCCGGAATGTGAGCCCATGCTTCACTACCAAACACACGGAAGTGACTTACATCAGGTTTAGTTTTAGTCCATGCTTCTTCCGGTGTTATACCTTGTAATGCTTTAGTGGGGGTGCGATTAACTATGTAATTTGCACAATTAATGGCTTCAGCCCAAAATTGAAGACTTAGTCCCTTAGATTGGATCATACAATTAGCCATTTCTTTTAAAGTGCGGTTCTTCCGCTCAGCTACACCATTTTGTTGTGGTGTATATGGAACAGTGTGCTGTTGTTGGATGCCTTGTTCAGTGCAGAAAGTAGTGAACTGTTTGTTAACATATTCTCCTCCATTGTCAGATCTTAACTTGATAATTTGATGACCAGATTGTTTTTCAACAAGGGCCTTGTAGGCCAAGAACATGTTAAATACTTCGCTCTTAAGTTTTAGGAAATAAACCCAAGTGCGTCTGGTGTAATCATCAATGAAAGTTAAGAAATACTTGAAACCAGAAAAGGAAGCAGATGGAAGAGGACCACACAAGTCACTATGCACAAGCTCCAAGGGAACCGAGGCGTGCCAAGAGGCACGTTTGTCAAAACTGTCCCGATGATGTTTTCCAAGTACACAACCGGAACAAACACCATCTCTACAAGATACCATCGGAAGACCTGTCACCATATTTTCTTTACATAGTTGTTGCAATGAGCGATAATTTAAGTGACCAAATCGCTCATGCCAAAGTTTGCTCAAGTTATCACTATGAGCAACAAAAACTGAAGGGAAAGGTGATGACCCAAAGTTGTTAAACTTGTACAACCTGGTAATATCATCAACAATTCCGGTAGCTAGAACCTGTTGAGGATCTTTAAAATCCTTGATTACAACTTGGTGAGGTGTAAAGGTCACAGTTTTACCTTCACCAGAATGAGTGATCTGATAGACTGATAACAAATTGCAGGAAATTCTTGGAACACATAGTACATCACTAAAATGACCATTATCTACTGGAACTGTTCCAGCTCCTACAACACTTAGAGATCTATCATCACCAACAAATATTTGTTTGGTGTTACATTCATGCATAGTAGAAAAGATGGCTTGATCCTTAGCCATATGATAAGATGCTCCAGAATCAATGAGCCATTCATTTGAAGTAGAAGAAGAAGATGCATTATAAGAATAACCAGAAGCACAAAGTGCATGTCCATGAGAGGCAGATTCTGAAGGCGAATCTAGGCTGATGTGGTGCTTCTTCATTGCTGCTTCCAAGGCTGCCATCTTCTTGAAACACTTAGATTCATCATGATTATCTTTCCCGCAATAGTTGCAATGACGCTCAGTCTTCTTGCCTTTTGGCTTGGATCCTTTGTCATTTTTTAAAGAAGGAGCTGACTGAGAGGGTTTTGGACCCTTGTTTGACTTATTATTGCGAAAATTTTGTTTCTTGGGAGGCTTGGACTTTTCTTTCTGTTGGGACAATAAGGCTTTCCCAGATGTATCTGCATTGTTGATTATTCCAAGATGAATGAGTTTATCTTGTTCTCTAATCAAGGAATCACAAAAGGATTCAAGACTAGGCTCTTGATAGCTAGCTGCATTCAATGACGCTTTCATGGAGTAAAATGTAGATACAAAAACAGAATATGCAGGTCCAAGTTTGGAAAGAATATGATAAATGCATTGTTTGTCTTCCCTCTCAATCTTACATTCTGCACATAAGAGCTTGAGAGTTTTGTACTTAGATAAATAATCTTGAATGCATGAAAAGTCACTTGGATTTAAAGAAATCAACTCATTTTCGAGTTGGTGACCCCGAATTTCATTGTGTTTACCAAACACAGATTCCAACTTGTCCCAAGCAGCATTAGGTTCATCAATTCCAGATATGTGGAATCGCAAATCAGTAGAGATTGACATCCCAATCAATCCACGAGCTTCATCACATCTATTTGCCCATTTTATTTTCTTATCATCATCAGTGGGTTCTTTTTCTTTCCCTGTTGTAATTCTGAAAAGTCCCCTACTTCGTAGAACATCCTCCATACGAGATTTCCATGAGAAATAGTTGGAACTGTTAAGTAGAATATCACAAAGGGCGGCCATATTTGTAAATTAATGGCTGTAAAAGCAGAAACCAATAGTCTGGATGTGAAGAGCTCGAAAAAATAGGCGGTTTCAAAAAAAAACGGCACTGAAAACGGACTCTGTATGATGAAGTTATGCTTGAACAAAGAAACTGTTGAAGATGTCCCCAATAGTGACGTGGCAGCTAGAGAATGTCCAGCAAAAAAAAGAACCCCCCTCTTCCCAAGATGAACCTTTTGACAATCACTTCAGATCTGATGAAATACGCGTTTCTGGAGCAACCGGGAACCGTTTTCGATCAAACGAAAACTATTTTTCAATGGAAACGACGCTCCGGACGCAATGGAACACCTCCCATAGCCCAGAAATGCACAGAAATATTAGAACTAGAAACCCTTTCGAGTTTCGGCAACAGCAGTTCAAGATCTAGATCATAACCGGAAGCGGCACTTCATAAAAGCTCTGATACCATGTTCGGGTACACAGGGTACTACCAAAGGACCTAACACCAAGAGCAACCACTTCACACAAACAGATCACAGATCAACACACCGATGTTTTGACGTGGTTTAAACCCTCTTGAGGGAAACACTCCACGGCCCCGGCCAAATAGCTTCTACGGGACAATTTATTATGCAAAGAAAGAAAGTTACAAATGAGCTTCTCATAATCGATCAACTAAACAATGACCCTCCATGCTCTTTAAATAGAGATCATGGACCAATCGGGTGTTAAGCCACGGATCAAGGTTAGGTTTGATCTAAGAGAAGTTGAGCCGTCGGATCACTCTATGTCGGAAACATATCGTGACCGTCGGATTAAGTATTTACAAATGCATACTAATGCATACTAAAGAAACACACTATCCCTAACGGATATATTACACAAGTTGATCTTAACTAACTCCTAAGTGTCTAAATATCCTAACACATACTTGGGGTAGTTTAAGACATATTATTCATGGCATGAGTCATGTAAGGTTGAATTGGAGTGGAAGAATAACTCCCATGGAAGAGGAAGAGGCATCTTAGAAGAATTGTGACACTTGGGCTAGATTCCCTAGCCTCTATGACAACAATGATGAACATGATATGAAACCTATGACACAAATCAGAACTAAATGTTGAAATCTGAAATATATGACTCTGAGGTCGAAATACCAAGTGAAACTATGTAAAAATACCAACCAATGCATAACTGGTGCCATTTTCCCTATATCTTGTTGTCGGAGCTTGAAGAGACATTATTTCGAACTGTATCAGTCAATCTATATGATTTTGTTGTTGTATGGAGTGTCATTAATGTTCTAAATAAGTTTCATTAACATTTCACAAGTACTTGGAACCTAAATCTCTAATTTCATAACCAGTGGTGAAGTTTACTAGCATTTCCCCCTATGTGAAGACATGTATACAAACATATGATTTATGGGAGTTGCAGAAGCCTATAAAAACTAATTGATGATTCATTGGGGAGATCATTGAAGTCCTTTATCAGTACCATGTAACTGTTCTGAAATTTGGGAAGGTATTACAACATTTGGGAAGCCATCTTTGTCCCCTACCCTTGGGGGTTTTGAACCTCGATTTGACTAGTAAAATTCCCCAACTTCTCCTGAAGTTAAATGGATGTTGTAGAATTATTCTGATATTAGTCTATAATCACCCTGAGGTTCCTTTTTATGTCTTAATACCATTTATATACCTTCATACCCAATTCGAAATCCTTAATATTCTTTTGAGCCATCTACCCTTGGGGGCTTCAACATAGATTTTCCTAGTAATTTTGCCTTTCATTCTCTAATTGTAAATGCAAGTGGCTGAAGTCTTTTGGAAGTTTCCAAGCCTATAATAGCTGCATAAATGTGTCATATTACACCTCAATCCACTTTAGACATACTTCGAAACCATTTGGGACATTTTGGGGCTTCACTAATCCAAGTTTCAAAAATTGACCAAATTGGGAAAAGTTCCAAGTTGGGGACATTACACATCTCAAGAGAGAAAATAGAATGCCTTAAAGGAAAGTTTAAAAGCACAAGAAAGTAAGGCTTACTAAAAGCATAAAACCCCATAGGTGTCAAAAGCACTTTCCAAAATTGTCTAAAGGCTCACGAATTGGCTATAGCTTTAGTTTTGGTTAATGTTACCTTTGCACTTTGTCGTCCACTTTCAAGTTGAAAAAGGGATTCAAAGGAGTGGAGTTTTTTAATGAAGTGATTCAAGATAATAGTTTTTGTATTCATGAATATATTTTTTAGATTCACTCCCTCTTTTGTGTTTATCGATCTCTGTATTCATTGGACATTGCATAGATTGTATTTCATTTGCATCCAGCCTTGGTTTTTCTATTAGAAGTTTGATTACTTGTCAATTCAATCTCAATGGTTATGAATGTTTTTCAAATGTGTTTTTCAAATTGTCAGTTTTTTTTATGTTTCTAAAATTTCCTCTATATGGGTTCTTGGTTTATCTGGGTTAGACATTGATTATTAAAAGCTGTAGAGAGGAACGATGCAAATTTTGTCACTTTTTATGTCTTAATACCTTTCAAACACCTTTAGACCCAATTTAGGAGCATTTGGATCCATTTGGAATCATTTGAGTCATTACTAGTCTAAGGGTCGAATTGGCCAAAAATTGCAATTTTCCAATTTTAACAAATTTATTAGAAAAGTACACTACATAAACAATAGAATTATGCAGCTAATATGAAATGGGTTGTGTAAAAAAATAACACCAACCTTAGATGTTATTGTTACGACATGTGATCTCTCCTTCTTTTCCTAATTTAATGTTTCATCTCAATGCCATATTGAAAGATTGATCTTGTTGTTTAGACTTCTCTTATCTCTTATGGTCATCTCTCCCTCTTCTTCATCGATTTTTTCCCATGTTACACTAGATCTTCTACAAACCCATCTACAAACAATGTCTAGAATTGGTATAATTGATCAAACAAGCGATTTTTTCATATTGTTAGCATTTTTGTTTTTATGTTTTTAAAATTTATTCTATATGGATTCTTGGGTTATTTAACATTAATATAACATTGCTTATTAATGTTTATAGAGAGGAACAATGAAAATATTGTCACTATATTAAGGTCTCTATATAAGGTCTCTCACTTGTAATGTCACCATATCGGGGCATTTTGGTTGTCTTTTATCCTACGCATGAACTTCGTGCATGTTAAACCGGCGAAATGTGTGTGATCCGTTGGATTTCACTACAACAAAATAGCCCTTTAGGGGTAGTTTCAGCTTGCAGGGGTCTTGGTAAAATCCCCCCTAAAATTTTTTTCAGAACTTTGGAGGCGGTCTTTTAAAACTGCCCCTAAAAGTCATGGAAATTGGAATTTTAGGGTTTTTTTTTAAACCACCCCCAAAAGTCCTGAAATTTGACTTTTGGGTGCAGTTTTGGGAAACCCCCCCCTAAAATCCCAATTCTCATAACTTTTGGGGGTGGTTTGTCAAAACCCCCCCTAAAAGTCATGAGAATTGAACTTTTGGAGGCGGTTTTATTGGAACCCCCCTTAAAAGTCATGATAATTGAACTTTTGGAGGTGGTTTTTTGAAACCCCCCCTAAAATCCCAATTCTCATAACGTTTGGGGGCGGTTTGTCAAACCCCCCTAAAATTCATGAGAATTGAATTTTGGGAGGCAGTTTGTTTGGAACCCCGCTTAAAAGTAATGAGAATTGAACTTTTGGAGGCAGTTGTTTGAAAAGCCCTCCCAAAAGCCCAATTCTCATAACTTTTGGGGGCGGTTTGTCAAAACCCCCATTAAAAGTCACGAGAATTGAACTTTTGGAGGATTTTTTTTGGAACCCCCCTTAAAGCTCATGAGAATTGAACTTTTGGAGGCGGTTTTTGGGGACCCCCCTTAAAATTCATGAGAATTGAACTTTTGGAGGTGGTTTGTTGGAGCCCGCCCCTTAAAGTCATGAAAATTGAGCCCCTTACCCTTAGACGTTATGTTTTGACTTGATAATATGGCCCAATCATGATAACCATGCTTGGTTGCATAGAGCTTGAAATGGCCATTTCTTGCTTGTAAGAAAAATATTTCCCACATAGAGATGACGTTATGGACTAGGGCCCCATTTGTGGGCCCCTATCCCTTGAGGAAAATGTTATGGCCTAGGACTTTATATGTTTACCCTAGAACATGGACTAGGCCATGAGAGCCATCCTTAGTGTGCCAAACTTGAAATGAACACTATATTCCACTTACATGATAAAGATTCCCTTTATAGGGCTTGTATGGTGGACATATGCCTATTAATGTCACATGATCCCTAGAGACAAAATGGCATAAGCTGGTAAGGTTGATGCAAAAGAATTATTCTTACTTACGTGGCATATTTGGATGTGTGAGGTTTTGAGTTTAATTAATGTGTCCTCCCACCTTGTAAATGGCCATCTTTTGCCTTGTATTTGTCCCTTTGCCTTGACACATTAATCACATATTACATTCTTTTACTACCTCAAATTCCTCACTAGTCATGTCTTCGACAAATGAAGGTCAATGTCCAAACTATGTTGATAATCTTAAAAGGTACCATGAGGAATGCCCTCACCGTTCGACAATTTTTGTTGGTAATTGTAACTGGTATGTCAAATCCACTCCATGTATCTATTAGGTCCACATAAAGAAACAACAAGACCAATTTAAGAAAGTCTCTCCATGCTTGAAACAATGCATATCTCCATTGCAACATTCTTTTAAACAATTTGTGAGCCTCCTTGATTTCCCCATTTTATATGCAATTCCAAATCACAACATTCCACGAGACAACATTTTTCTCAAGCATGTTATTAAACATTGTTGAGCTTTTTCCATCCACTGCAACAAATCCTAGAATTAACGTCTATTTTAGCTCCATTTTTAGCATCCACTATCACTTTTAGTGTATTTTTCATCATTTTTTGTACAAAGTGGATGCTTTTCCACGAGATGTCGCTTTTAATGGCATTATTTGTGTCCTTTTTTGAAAGTAGATGTTAATTACGCTAATTAGCAACCCAATTAACGTCCCAATTAGCATCCCAATTAGCATCCCAATTAGCATCCCAATGAATGTCCATAATAGCATCCCATTTAACGACCAGAATAGCCTCCAAAATAATGTCCAAAATAGCGCCAGGTATAGAGTAAGCGATTTTGCGATGAATTTTGAAAGGAATTACGCCAGGAATTCTAAAAGGAATTACACTAGGAAAAATGTCCGATATAGCGCCAGGCATAGTGCCTAGAATTGCTCCAGGAAGTTCGAAAGGAATTGCGCTAGAAAAAATTTCCAGGAAAACTCCAATGTTGCGCCAGGGATAATGCTAGGCATGTTGACAGAAGTAGCACCTAAATGACCATTTTGGAAACTGAGAGACCCTAATTAATTGTAAATATCCCTAAGGAATCCTATGGTCCCTAACGACATTATAGTGTGCTTAATGACATGCTGATTCATATATTGACAATTATAAAATGGCAATGATGATTTATACAATATTTAATAGGATGTTGATGACAACAATGATGTTAATGTCAATACTGATGACGCATGTTATTACAGCACTATTTGATATTGGTTAGTCCTAATGGAAACATAATTCACCTTAATGGCATCAGAGTGACCATAATATCCCCTAGATGACCCTAATCGCATCTGACTGTCCCTAACAACATTTGAGTGACCCTAATGAAACTTGAATCACCGTAAAAGCATGAGGATGATCATGTTGATGATGCATGATGGCAAGGATGTTAATGATGATGATTATGATGATAATAATGAGGTTGATATGAATGACTATGATCATGATGATATATGATTGGATGCTAATGATGATGATGATGATGATGTTTATGTACTCATATATGGTGTTGATGATGATGGTTATGATGGCAACGATATCAATGTCAATGATCATGATTCATGTGATAGTACTTATGGATCTTTATTTATTGCAGTGGCACCTAAATTACCATAATCATGGCAGTTTTGGATCTCGATTGATCCTAATGTGGGTTCTCATGGGTTTTCAGGAGGTCTACTGATGCCCTAGAATCCTCTGGTGGCTGATTTTGCCGCTTATAATTTGTGTGCAGGCATTAAGCTGAAAGGGAATATTCGGGGAATGACTGGTCCTGTCATAATTTTGAACATATATAGCCCTTATAGGGACCAACAACTATTTTTGGATCCCGTCTTTTCTAGTGGGGGTATTATGGATCATGGCCTCATTATTGGAGGTGGCTTAAATATGACGCTCTCCTCTTATGAGGTTTGGGGAGCTGGCCAATTGGAGGATCCACTAGTACAAAATGAGAGATAAGTGACTAGGGGACTAGAAAAGTTAGTCACCACTATTTTTTCAAGAGATAAATGACTAAAATTGAGCAATTTTAAATAAGACAACTAAAAATGACTAAGATAAATGACTAATTTAGTCACGGGATAAAATATATGACTAGATAACAAGTGACTAAAATAAAAATGACTAACATAAATGACTAATTTAGTCATGGGAATATAAATATGACTATATAACAACGATTAATGTGAATTAGTCGTTTACGTTAGTCATTTTTAGTTGTGTCACATTGACAATGGAAAATTACAATTTTGATAATGAATTTGAACAATATTTTACTAAATTTTAACAATGCGGATGGATTTAGATATCTTACTATGGGGGTCATGGTCCATGTGTGCGGTCCCAAACCACCATATTGGCCCTCCATAGGGGATATTTGGCTTGGAAGTGGGATGTGGTGCTCATTTTGAAGTTTAGAACACTAGATATGGTTTCTAATATTATAAGTTTTTTTTTATAAGCTATAACTTCATATATTACTTGGAAAAAGATTACATCAGATAGCCATTATAGCTCAAGATCAGCATTCGACTCAAAACTATAGACAATGTCGTCCCAAAAATCTATTCCCCACATCCCAACAACTCCACTTCATTATACGAAGCATTAAGCCAGAAAAAATTTCATCCCATATTAGAGCAATGAGACTAAAGACTTTAGTATAGTGATGCCTGTATAAGACTTCTACTCAAGTACTAGGACCAACATGTTGCATATGACAGACTATCAACGTTAAATAGATACACGCTTCCAATTATCGCACCTGAAATCTCTATGACATGCCATCCTGGAAATCCTCCTAAGGGTTGGCTGGGGCTCCCACACCATCTGCATCTTGGTAGACAACTCCCCACTCACCTGCACACATCCCAGCCGAGACACCAAGAGGAGGAGCTCCCCCTTCCTTCAAGCAAGGAAGAAATGGTATTCCCAAGTAGTGGGTGATGACATCATTCATGTGAATGAGCCATGAATCCAATATTAGATGCTCCTCCATAAGTGAGCAAGGATATTATCCCCCAAACTCTTTAGCTCGCACTCCTGAAGCAGGTGTCCAATTACCCAGAACATGGATACAACCCATTCATACAACAACGAGTGGGCTTGAGTGGAACCAGGGTCCAAAATCCAATGCTCAAGCATAGAAAATTCTTCAGCTGGCTTCAAAATATCCAGCTCTTCCCATAAATATTCCTTCTCCACGGAGTTGGTATTTGCCCTAATTTCCCTCGGAATTGTGGCCATGTAGCCCCAAGTGTCCGAGCCACCCTCAACTGCCCTTAGATCACTCTTTTCTTCCCTCCCCTGAGCCTTCCCTTGTTGGCCGCCTCAACATTCTCTGGCTCATACATGTCTTCCTCATGACCGCACTTCCGACCACTATAACTAGTCGTTAATGAGATTAGACTTGCAACCTTCAACAAATAGGCGATAATTCCAAGCAATGATATAGCATGAGCCGTCAAATTGATGAACTCATAGATGAGGATGGGGGCATCATACCCGAGGAAAATGCATCCACTGTCATAACTATGCCAATACTAGGGATCGTCCTCAAATGGGACATAAAAACACATTCCACACTTGCATCCAGCTTTGCCATAATTAATTTCCATAACTATTATCGTACCTCCCTTCTCCGTGCCCTTATGATTCATAGTACCTTCTCATGGGCTTGATATGATTCATTTACATGTAGACTAGAGCTCCGTCCATCCATGGTCCATCCTACACCCGGCGGTCTCGAATGTCCATGTGCCATCATAATCTCCTCTTGTTAGTTGTCTCCACCCGCATCCACAGATTAATTATTATAAGGTTTATTAACTTAATGATAATGAAATTGCAAGTTTATACCATGGTTGAAGATCTAATTTAACAAAGTTGAGGTCATGGCTTATCAAATTAGTTGAAGGCCATGCTTTATGATTAAAAATATAGTTGGAGGTCATTATAGGTCATGGTTTATGATTAACATGGTTGGAGCCTGGAAGTCATGGTTTAATTGTGGGCTTAAACTTTTAATTATTAATATTTTTAATCTCACTTTAATGTTTTAATTTTCTAAATTTGTAATCTTTTAATTTCTTATCTTTTAAAATTACATTTTGACTTATTATATCTTTTAATTTATAAATTTTAAATTATTAACCTTTTTAATATTATTTTAATGCTCTAAACTCCTAATTTTTAATTTATAATATTGTTTTCTCTATCTATCTATCTATCTATCTATCTATCTATCGATATATATATAACTAAACATTAATATAATAAATAAAGAATAAAAACATAAACATTAATATAAATATAAACATTAATATACTAAACATTAATATAATAAATAAAATTAAACATTAATGTAATAAATAAAAAATAAAAACATAAACATTAATATAATAAATAAAAACATAAAACCATAAAACAACAAAAAGAAAGAAAAAATATAAAACAAATAATATAAGAAGTAAAACAAAACATAATGAAATATTTCTTGGCCGTTTGAACCCTGCATGAGATTAAGCTCGACCTCAATTAGACCGTGGATCGAGATTAGGATTCTTCACTTGAACTTCTCGAAGAGGAGTAGGGAGTAAGCTCGACAGGGAGACAACTAGCAGACCAATCAAACCCTGCTTGTGGATCGAGTGCTCCATATGTCAAATATGTTTTCTAAGGGCAAAAACCTTGTAAGTACACCATAAACCCCCACTATGTTCAGGGTTTGATTCTAGATCTATGCTATGTTTAGGGTTTGATTCTGGATTTGTGTTATATTTTTCACTCTTTTTATGTTTTTAATAGCATATAACTCGCAGGAATTTCAAACCCTAGTAAAATTTATGAAATATTTGATAGGGTTTGATTATGGATCCGTGCTATATTTTTTATGCCCTTTAGGTTTTTAATAGCATATAATCCACAGGAGTTTCAAACCATGATACAATTTATGAAATATTAGAGAGGGTTCGATTTTGGATTTGAGTTATATTTTTTATGCCCTTTAGGTTTTTAATAGCATATATCCTCCAGGAGTTTCAAACCTTGGTAAAATTTATGAAATATTAGACAAGGCTTGATTCTGGATCTGCAAGAGTAAACTGTGGTAAAATTTATGAAATATTAGACATTTAAACAACATTGCAAGAAAAAACAAAGTTAAAGCGAACATTTGGTTGCTTTTGGATTTAGGGTTTGTATGATTATTTTTTATTGGTCAAGAGTTCAAGTAAGTGCAGGTATCTTTCTGTTACTTTTTTCTCTCATGTTTACTTTTTTCCATTTATTTTATAATCTCTCTTCCGCTTGATTTATAAAGAGAGCCCTTCTTATCAAGTAGAGGCCAGACTCCACAGTTATTAAAGGAGGGGGTTTCGAGGCTACCTCAGAATTTCCATTGTAAGTCCTTGCGATTTACTCCATATACATTGATGTTCATACTGGTGTAGATAATGAGAGATATTTAAATGCTATTAAAATTATATTTAGATGGACATAAGATATTTAAATGGCTACGAACTTGATTTTTTGGGGGGGCTTTTTCTCATACATCTGATGCTTAATGGCAGACTATTCTTTGATCAATCATCTCTCTTACCAAAAAGACTCGTTCATTCGGTGGTTGTGCGTTGCATTTCAATAGATAAAGAAAGATGTCTATAGTTAAATTGGATGATGAGCAGACCCATGAAGGTATGAGTGGTATTATTGCAAATTTCATGTCCAATGGATTCAACAATGTTCAAGTTCAAGGAAAATATATCCGGCCTTCCCATGAACACCCCCATATGTCGAAGGTATCTTATTGTCAGAGCAATTCGGTGGTGGATCTGAAAGACCTGGATAGACCAAACAGAACAAGAGTTATGCAAGAAATCCAACATGCATGCGAGGGGTATGGATTTTTCTAGGTACACCTTTCAATCCCGATTCCCTATCATATCAATAATTTTGCAAGAATAAACTTATATGCAAACTAAGTTGTACTAATTAATATAGATCCATCTCAAAAAGATTTATTAATGGCCTACGAGACTAAAACTTCAGCATTAGATTTAGATCTTATCTTGTTAATAGTTGTCATGGCTGCTGAGTTCCTTGATTGACTAGAGACATTTATTTGTCCCCACTTCCATAATTTGAAACATATTCTGATTGGTTTTCCATAAATGCACTTTCCCATAGAATCTGTATATATGTTATGAGTTTGTTACAAATATATCGTAGGCAAGTACGCTGCTGAGATGAGGGCACTATGTTTAAGGCTACTAGCAACGATTTTAGAAGCTTTAGGGCTGGACTTTGATTATTTGAATAGAAATTTTGGAAAACAATACCAATTGATGTCTCTGAATTATTATCCTCCCTTCCCAAGCCCAGAATTATCATGTAGCTGTGTACATTCACTTGAACATGTTTGGATAGCAGTGATTCCCTTAACTAGCATTTGATCTGAACAAAAACTCTTTTCTCACCACGATTTGGTTTACATAGTGGCCATCACCTTGTGCATGACTCCATCTAAGCAGTATGGGCCCAATCCACTCGTGGAGTAGTTCGATTTTCCCACATTTCGATGGTATATGAAGTCTTAATATCCTTCTTAAATCATGAATGCTATGGATTGCTTGTGTGGTTTCTTGCAAGCCATTCTTTAGAATGTCAACCTGATAAAATACAATCGTGATGGGAAATTTCAGTTGTTGTTAAGAGCTAATTTAATTTAATTTCCTTCTTAAATATGAATAAAGGAGCTTCAAATGAGATTTAATTTCCTTCTTAAATCATGATGGCATATCTAAATAAAATAAGTTGTGCTAATTTAATTTCCTTGTTGTTAAGAGCTAATTCGAATTGCATTAGAAGGCATATTTCTGTCCTCATGTTCCATGACTATTTATGAATAAAGGAAGCAAAGTTTATTGAAGTTCTAAGTATCCGAGTGTTTCTTAGGGTTTCTGGAAAGAAAAGCTTGAAAGTGGATCTGCTAATAAACCAACAGATTGTGTGCGCAGAGCACAGAGGATACATAGTGTGTGCATAGCATCGTATCTCGATGTATTTATTTATTTTTAAATGGATTAGTGCATAGAAACCACCTGGAATTTCTACTGAACATGGAGTAACTAGATTGACATCTTCAGAATGTGAAAGTCTCCATTTTCCTGTTGAGATAGGTGGCTTACCAGCTAGAAAATAAAACCTATAAGAATGTGAAAGTCTCCATTTTGTAAGTTAAATATTACTAACTCTATTACTAGTTGATCTATGTAATTGCATTAAAAAATACTAACATTGTTGCTTGGTTTTTCAACCAAGCATGTGCAAGGATGCACCTGCTAACTAGTAGCAACAGTCTCAAATAAAGCAATGTAAATAAGCAAATATAAACTATAGATTGATGGCAGTAAACAGTAAAATAAAGAATTCTAAATTGATAACAATGAACAAAATTGATTCATAAGCATGTAAATAAAAATTAAAACTTTTGTATTACCTCAAATGGTGAGGATAGTGAGTTTTTGGGCAGCTTCAAGGTTGAGGTGCTTCAATGTCCAATGGTCTCTTCTTCTCCAATGCTTCAATGGTTGGGAAAATCTCAAAAGATGGGCAAAGCTCAAGATGGATTTTGGTAGCATGAGGATAGGATGAAAAATGGATGAATAATGAGGAGCCCCTATCATCTTTTTATAGTTTTTGGTGATGGGGAATACCATTATGGTTTTAAGGAAACCGATGGTATTAACCAACATGGTTTAGGTCTCTTTTTCCCTCTTTTTCCTTTTTTGAATACTTTTTATTTTTTTATTCCCTTTTAATATTTTTTGGGAATTTTGGACCCTTTTTGAAGGTTTTTTGAGGAAAAATACATATTTTGAGGGGAAAAAAAGGTGTATTATGGTCTTTTTGGTGACCTTTTGATGGTTTTAGAGGCTCAAATGGTGGAAAAGTGGACAAATGGGTTATGTGAATAAGGGAATGAGCTAGTGAGCACTTTTTGGGTGTTAACAAACATTAGTGACAATATTGCTCCATATTAATCGTGAACTATTTATAAATATTGTGTTTGTATTATGGATTAACTATGTTCAACTATAGAAATCTGCACTCTAAAATATTTATAAATATTTATTGAATTTTATAAAATGTAAATAATAAACAATATTAAAAGTGATATCATTATGTCTTGCTTTATAGTCATTTGAATATAAGTGGATCAAGTCAAGAGAGATTGTTGTTGATTCTAATCCTTGATGACAAGAAGAGTTTGCAGAAATTACTTACACCTTGGAATGAACTACCATCAAGATTCATGGATATTCAATTACACATTTTAGTGAATTCAACATATAACATTGAATTACCTTGTGTTTTTCATATCAAATAGATACTTTTCTTATAAAGGTATGTGAAGAAACTAAAGGCATTTGTAAGGCAACAAACACAACCAAAAAGTTACATAGGCATGGGATATGCTTTTTTAGATTCTTTGCAAGTGCATAAACTCACTTATTGTTAATGCACCAATCCTATGGAAGGTAGAAGGTGAAAGACTAAGACCAAAGAGAAGGACAAGTGTTAGAGAGAAATGGTGAGTTTCGCACCTCAACAAGTAATCATGGATGATTGTATAAATTTCTTACTTTTAAACAAATTAATATAATTAACCTTTATCATCCCAAAACTTTACAGATGGAGTATACTTAACTTGGAACTTCATGACATCATATTATTATAATTATTTAATTTGTTCATGTACAAATTTCAATGAGATAAAAGAAGTAGATAAATTCATGTGATATTATTAAAATGCAACAACAAATTGGGTGGAGTCTTATACGAAAGAATAAAATAGAGTAAGATATTAAGAGTTAAAAAACAATACAACGATAGTATTACTAGATAGACTATGTAGATGTTGTCCAAATCATTGCACTAACAGTTGGGTAAAATAATTCATATTAAATAATTACAATAAAGAATGTTGATTCTATTGTTTAGTAGTTGTATTCAAGGAGTAGCATTCTCCTAGTAAGATTGTATGGTTTAATGGATAAGGATACAATCACAGAGTTAGTAAAATAACTGTTGATGTATATGTAACTTCGGAGTGAAGAAGAGTATGTTCTAATCTCTGCTCTCATAGGTACCATATCCCATGGTTTTAATGATTGGTTGATTGATAGTGGAGCTTCCAAACACATGACTGGGTTTAAGGAATCTTTTGTGAATCTATATGAACATGAATCACCCCATAAGGTGAAACTTGGGGATGATTATCAATACCCAATCAAAGGAAGTGGTGAAGCCTCCTACAACCTAGATTCTGGAAAATCTTTGAAGATGAAAGAAGTCCTTTATGTACCTGGGCTCAAGAAGAACTTACTCTCCATCTTTGCATTGGATGCAAAAGGTATGAGGGTTGCATTTGTGGATGGCCAAGTCCTAATGTGGCCAAAGGGTAAAACAATCAATGATGCAGTAGTGATTGGAGAGCAAGAGGGAGGTTTGTATAAATTGAAGGGTCAACCTGAACATGCCATGATCCATGAATCCATGGAACCAAGTGAACTTTGGCATAGAATACTTGCTCATATGCACTATAGAGCACTTCCAATTGCAAGCAAGGCTGTAGAGGGTCTTCCTGAAATCAAGACTAAACATGAATGTGTTTGCAAAGGATGTGCAAAAGGTAAGAACATTAAGAAGGCTTTCCCAAGCAGTGAAAGCAAGGCAAAATACATCCTGGAAATCATCCACTCAGATGTATGTGGTCCAATGTCATCTAGTTCTCTGAGTGGGTATGTTTACTATGTCACATTTATTGATGACTTCTCCAGGAAGACTTGGGTATACTTCTTGAAGAACAAAGATGAGGTGTTTGATAAATTCAAGGAATTCAAAACCTTGATGGAGAATCAAACTGACAAGAAGATCAAAACATTCAGATCCGACAATGGTGGAGAATTCACCTCAGGTGACTTCAAGAAGCTTTGTAGTGATTCAGGGATTAAGAGGGATTTGATTGCTGCTTATAATCCTCAACAGAATGGAGTTGCAGAAAGGAAGAACATAACTATCATGGAAGTAGCAAGGGCAATGCTGCATGACCAGGATCTACCTATGCATCTATGGGCAGAAGCAGCTAGAACAGCTGTATATGTGCAGAACAGAACACCCCACAAGATATTGGACAACAAGACACCAGAAGAGGTCTTTTATGGTAAGAAACCTGAAGTCAGTCATATCAGAATATTTGGTTGTCCAGTATACACTCATGTTCCAAAGGAAAAGAGGACTAAACTAGATCCTTCAGGAAAGAAGGGTATCTTTGTGGGCTACAGTGAAAGCTCGAAGGCTTATAGAATATACTTTCCAGGGTTCAAGAAGATTGATGTCAGCAGGGATGTAACATTTGATGAAAACTCAGCATTCATCAAATCAAGGAAGGCACCTATCGAAGTTTATGAAGAACCTAAGGAAACTAGATTTCAAGACACTACCATGACTGAAGCAGTTCCAAAAGTTGTTCGTGAGTTTGAAGATCCGCAAGAACCTGTAGATCCACCCCGTGAGGATAACTCTCACAAGAGGAAACCTGCATGGGTTAGAGAGCTCATTCAAGATGCAGAAAGATTTGGCATTCCAGAAGAAGAACACAGAGCAAAGAAGAGAACCAAATCACATACCAGCTATGTTGCTTTACTCTGTGACATTATGAACAAAGAGTCTTCCAGTTATGAAGAAGCAGCGGAAACGAAAGAATGGAAGGATGCCATGGTTGAGGAATACCAATTAATAATGAAGAATGATGTTTGGGATGTTGTTCCAAGACCTAAAGAGACGTCTGTTGTGACTTCCAAATGGATTTACAAAATCAAGCATGCTGCAGATGGCAGTGTAGAGAAATACAAGGCAAGATTCGTAGCTCGTGGCTTCTCTCAGAAAGAGGGAATAGATTATGAAGAAACTTTTGCACCTGTAGCTAGGTATACTTCCATCAGAATAGTACTTGCCCTGGCTGTAGCTATGAAATGGAAAATACACCAGATGGATGCCAAGATTGCTTTCTTGAATGGTGTAGTTGAAGAGGAAGTATATGTGGAGCAGCCACTCTGTTTTGAAATACATGACAGGGAGTCATATGTATGCAGATTGAAGAAGGCCTTGTATGGCTTGAAACAAGCTCCCAGAACTTGGTATGGTAGGATGGACAGTTTCCTATCTAGTTTGGGCTTTACCAAGAGTAAAGCGGATTCCAACCTTTACTACAAGGTTGAGGAAGGGAAGCATGTGATTCTACTCTTGTATGTGGATGACTTATTTGTAACAGGAGATGATAGACTGATTGCAGATACTAAGAGGAAGCTTGCTGCTGAATTCGATATGAAAGATTTGGGAATGATGCACTATTTCCTAGGTGTGGAGGTGTGGCAGAGTGCAGGTGGAATATTCCTTGGTCAAGGGAAGTACACAGTAGATATCCTGAAGAGATTTGGGATGATGGATTGAAAGGCCATGGCCACACCTATGGCATCAAATCTGAAGCTTCTATGTGATGCTTCATCTGAGCCGGTTGATGTCTCTATGTATCGTCAGATGATTGGGTCCTTGATGTACCTGACGAACATGAGACCAGACATTTGCTTTGCTGTGAACACATTGAGTCAGTTCCTGACAGATCCGAGGAATGTTCACCTGGTTGCTGTAAAGCATGTTCGGAGGTACCTGAAGGGTACAGTGGATTATGGGCTCAAGTATGAAGCGAATCAAAAGTTTAACCTGTAGGGTTATGTTTATTTAGATTGGGCTGGTAGTGCTGCAGATAGGAAGAGCACATCTAGATGCTGCTTCAGTATGGGATCAGGTGTGATCTCTTGGTTTAGCAGGAAGCAGTCCTGTGTAGCACTGAGTACAGCTGAGGCATTGTATGTTGCAGCCTGTTCAGCTAGTTGTGAGGCAATATGGCTACGGAAGCTACTGTCTGAGTTATTTGATCTCCCGTTGGATGCTACTGGTATCTTTTGTGATAACTAGAGTTGTGTGAAGTTGTCCGAGAACCTAGTGTTTCATGACAGGTCGAAACACATAGAGATCAAATATCACTATATAAGGGATATGGTGCAGAGAGGAGCTGTGAAGCTCCTGTATGTTGCGACAGATGAGCAGATTGCAGATGTGCTGACAAAGCCACTAGCCAGGGTGAAGTTTGAGTACTTCAGGAGAGGCTTGGTGTTCTTCAGATCGAGGACACTTCGAGGAAGAAGTGATGGACACATTTGCTGAAGCCATTCCAAGCATGTTGGAAGGAGGATCCGTCACATGGCTATGGATGTAAGCGCTGGATGATGAACATCAAGATGATGTTCTGGTTTCTGCTTTGTATGATCAGTTGGATCATTTTTATATGTATGCATCATGTTGGATGCTGGATATGATCAGTTGGATCATTTATATGTATATGTATGTACGCATCATGTTGGATGCTGGATATGATCAGTTGGATCATTTATATGTATATGTATGTACACATCATGTTGGATGTTGGATATGATCAGTAGGATCATTTGTATGTATTTTGTATGCATCATGTTGGATGCTTGGACCATGTATCTGTATATGTATCAGGTGGATACATTGTATGATCAGGTGGATCATGTATGGTGATATGTATCATGTATTTGTATTTGTATCAGGTGGATACATTGTATGATCAGGTGGATCATGTATGATGATATGTATCAGGTAGATACTTGGTATGCATCAGGTAGATGCATTATATGATCAGGATGATCGTGGATGACGAGCTTCAGGATGTTGCTCCAGATGACATGCAGCAGGATGTTGCAGTGATGATGACCAGGATGATCATGTGTACATCAGGATGATGTATGGCGAGTATCAGGTTGATACTCTATGGCCGTGGATCAAGTTGTGCAGATGAGCATATAATTTGGCCCTGGGAGATTTGCAGATAGTCTTTCGAGGTTTTGCCTATGGCATGTAATTCGTGCCCTAGGATATTTGGGAAATGCTCTTTCGAGGTTTTGCTTTGGGAGGTAATATAATTTGGCCCTGAGATATCTGCAGATAGTCTTTTGAGGTTTTTCCTATGGCATGTAATTCGTGCCCTGGGATATCTGGCAGATGCTCTTTCGAGCTTTTGACCTATGGTATATAATCTGTCCCTGGGAGATCCGATAGGTTGGGCTGTGTGCCCGTAATAAGTCCTGGGATGCTCTTAATTTATATACCAATCTTGATCCAATGGCATATTTTACAGATGATTCTAGTTCTATATTTCATTCTAGCTTATCTCCTAAAAGTTCTTTTGATGGGATGTCTTCTGTGAGCTCTCCGACACATTCTACCAGCTCAACCATCAGCCCATCAAAGTCGAACACAAACGATGTTTCTTGTGACAATCAGAGTGCATCTACCATAGACGTAGGATTCTCTAAATATGAACAGGTTTCAGAAGGTCGACTGCAAAGACAAGGATTGCAGAATAGAGTACCGGTAGCTGGTGAGGCAACTTTAGCTAATATGCATAGGCCAGCTGTGGATGATTTGAATATGGCTTGTGGTACTCCAAGAGCTTTAGTTAACAAAATATAATTCATGTAGAAGTGGAAGCTCCTCAACACAGAGTATTGGGATACTTTCATATACATTCTTGAGGAAACTATTTCACGGTGGGAGGAAGTTGAAGCAGATTTTGAATCGTGTAAATGGAGGTTGTGTTATCAGTTTCTAGACGGACCGCTGTTGGCACTGGATATTCAGTTTGGTAATTATGTGTCAGGATTGAAATTGGTGGCTGCATATGCTCATGACCATGTAAAGATCTATGAATCGCTTGATACATTGGAGTTAAAGCGATGGCAGCTTCAGGCTGAATTTCAAAATGTAAGTAATGCTGTTGAGAGATTTGGCAAATGTTCATGTTTGACAGCGTCCATTGCTTAGAAACCCCATGCCAGTGGTATTCAACAGCCCACATTTATTTTGGGTTTCAACTCCAATCTGCCACACTGGAAAGGACGACATCATTGTTCCAATGGTTGATTTTGAGTTTCCATCAGATCATGGAGCACCAAGAATGTTAGTTCACAGCACTTCATCAGCTGATACTTGGAGAAAGAGAAAAATGCTTTTCAACAGGGTATTTGGCACAAAATTCTGCTCTATTTTTTCCTGTTTTGAGTGATTGAAGTAAAATGCATACCACAAGCTGATGGAGAGGAATTTTTGAAAACCAAAGGAGGTTTTTGTTCCTAAGATACCCATATACAAAAACCTCTCTCAGTTTTGCAACAGCTGTCAAGGTTTGAAAGATCCAATTTAATCTTTGCAGCCTATTTTTTAGGGTTTTTAAATATTTAATATTTTCCTGTTTTAGTGTTCATTTTACGGGGCATATTCTGATCGATTGAAGATGAATTTTTTAAAACCAAGAGAGGTTTTTGTCCATCACGGACCCATCTACAAAAACCTCTCTCAGTGTTTACACAGGTGTCACCAATTGAGAGATATGGAAGCTTCTTTGACACCTATTTCCCAGAAATTCACCATATTTGCCAGGAATCCGATTTGCTATTTTTAGTCAAATAGTTGAGTTAGTTAGTTAATGTAACTGCTGGGTAGTTAGAATTTCGACCTAATGAAGGGGAAATAGAACCACTTCTTGGTAAAGATAAAAGAGGGATAGAGGGACTGAAGGTAGGTTCTGATTTTTGGGAGCATCAGGAGGTCTGCAGACTGTGTTGTATCTTCAGACTTGTTCAGAGATAAGTACTGTGGCTCTTATAAGTATTTGATGATGAAATAATGAGATATATGACTTTTTCCCCTTCAACTTGTCTGTGTTGGCTTTGTTATTGAGCTTGTTTAGCTTCTTAAATGATAAATTCATTGCTAGTTAATGTGTATTTTCTGGTAATGCTTATCCTTTATGTATGAACCTCAGCATAATTCTTCTGTTGGATCTTATGTGATATGTTATGCATCTTTATCAGTTTCTGCTTATGATTTAGTTATTACTTTTCTTTTGAATGTATTCCCTGACTGTTCCCAAAGTTTACAACCATTTAAATCATACCAAAAACCCTAAACTTTGTTTTATTTATTGAGTTTTACTCTTGAGATTGTGTTGGCTTGTTTCTCTGGCCTTAGAAACAATTTCTGGCACAAACATCTTTGGCGCCATTGCCGGGGTCGAAGCTGAAGCATATCTTCCCTGGGATACTTATCAGTTTTCCTGGTTTAAGAGGTGGACTTAAACCAGCACTTTGAAGGCTATATTTTCACCAGGTTTGACAGAGTGGTTGCTAAAAGAATTAGAAGGTTTCAGTCATGCCTAGCTTTATACAACCTTGATTAATTTGAGCTACTGTCACTCCTTTTTCTTTCTGAGAAGAAGAAACAAAATCTCTCTTGACAAATTGATTGGCGACTCCACTATTTCAAGATGCAGAGACCAATGTCCATGGAAGCTATTGTGGTTTGAAGGTTTGCCCCTTTAAATTTTTCTGATATTCCAGGTTTTCCAAATCCAGTACCTACTATGGATGTTTGGGGAGATTGTCTGCCACGGTTTAGAGAAAGCAAAGAGGATAATCCTTCAGATCACCTCATCAAATTTCATCAATGTATGGTCTAGTTAAATATCCAGCATGAAGATGTGCTCATGAAAATGTTCATGTATTCACTTGAAAAAGATGCACGAGATTGGTATTTTTGTTTTCCCGCTGCTAGCATCTCCTCACTGAAAGAATTCCACACATGCTTTTGGAAACATTGTAAGTATCTGTACTTAGCTGAACTCTTTTTAAAAGATTGTTGTGAGCAGGATGATGTTTATCATACAATTCCTGATTTAAAAAACCATGATGATGAGTACAGTCAAGAGTTCAAAACATGTCATGAAAAAGTTGAAGTTTCAGAATTTGTTGAAGATGAGAAGGTAACATTTTTAGATACTGCTGTCAAGGAAGAATGATATAATCATTGTGATAACCGGGTTGTTGTTTTAGGACAGTTTGAGGATTGTCCAAGTGATGAGATCAGTAAAGATAGTTTGAAACATTCTCATAACAATTTCAACAGCCTTAATAGCAGTTTGAATGATAACCCTTTTGAAGATCAATCTCTAGTTCAACAAACTTTTGAAAATCAGTGTTGTGTTAAAGATCAGCTTTGTATTGAAGAAAAAGATGAACCTTTAGCATCATCATTAGAAATTCTTCAGATTACTCCTTGCTATGATGAAGAGATTAGGTTTCCAAGTCAAGAAATTTGTGATGAATTAGATCCTATTCCTCTTGACTTTGATACTAAATTTGATGAAGGTCAGGCTGGTCACAATTTTTCAGAAGTGGTTTTTATTCATGGTTATGATAAATCTGCTGTTCAAAATCATTATGAAGATGGTCTAATTTTTAATAAAAATGATGATGAAATTGAAAAGAAAGACCCAGAAATCTGTGAGGAGTGTGATATGTTACAATCTGATCAGCAGATTCAAGTATGCATTCAATCTATTATTCTTGAACAGCAAAAGCCCATGCATGATAGTCATTTATTGGAAGACAGTGTGGAAAAGGAGGTTCAAAGTGTTGACATTATTGGTGATACTATTCAAAAATTTCCGGAGCAAATTCAGGCTAACCCTGATGTCTTTTATCGCCAATGCCTGATTGATATTCATGGAACAAAATATTCTCATGGACAACTTGTCTTTTTCATAGAGCAAGAAGAGGTAACTTGTGGAAGTTTTTATGATCCAGTAGCAGATTATTTAGAGTCAATACCAGGTTATAAATCTGTTATTTCAGAGACACTATTTGATGAAGGTGGGTATAAGTTGTTAAATCTCTGCTCTTCATGTTTTCCAATATTTCTGATTATATATATATTTGGAGTTGGAAACAAGTTTTGGTGGGTTGATCAAATTTTTTCTTGGTTACATTGGAAATGGGATTTCGATTTGATTCAGTAGTTGGAAGGTTCCTCAGAGAAAGAGATTTGACTTTCATTGTATATATCAGTGTGTGAAGGATTGAATAAAGACTCCATAGCCCAATGGATATTTTGCAGACATGTAGATAGAAGACAGAAGGCACTGGTCTACAGGTTCTTGAAGCCTCGCAGGGAGGACTTCATCCCGCAGCTGGAGCCAGATGTTAAGTCAGTAAATTGTTTCTTCAATTTTGGTTTGACTTCTCCAATTTTGGTTTGATTTTCATTTCATTTGAAGTAGATTTTTGTTTTAAGTCTCATTATTTGCTTCCTTCAGGAAAATTTTGGTTGTTAGGTAATTTTTTTGAACTTGGTTTTTTATATTTTTGTTTTAATTTTTGATCCTTTGCATTTTAATGGGGTTAAAGAAAAAGTCATTTTATCAAAGAATTAATTCACAAATGTTTATTATGAACATACCAAGGCATGATCACCCCTCAAGCAACTTTTAATTTTCCTACAAAATGTCAAAAAGCTGAAAAGTAGCGAAAAAATAGCACTAAAGATATTCTTGTAGCGCTGGAGTGAAAAATTACAAAGGACGCGCTACAAGAATATCGTGGCCTTCACTTCTTCCGATTTTTAAGCAAAAATTCGGCATTTTCTTAAATGTTGAATGAATAATCATTTATTGTGAAGTGTTTACTGCGTGTTGGTTAAAGAATTATCATAAAAATAGGTGCTTCTACATTGTGAGGGAATCATGGTCATCGTGAACACAAAGGCAATGATTTTGAGCATCTATAGCAGCGCATAAAACAATGGCCCCTCTACCTCAGGGACATTCACACAAAAGATCTCTTCAGTTTCTAAATGTGTGAAGGATACACTCGGAAAAATGTTACCAGCTAGCATGGGCAAGATTTTTGGTCGTAAAATCTCCCCTTCAACTGCACAAGATGACTTCTGTATCAGTGCTAAAATCTACTTCGGCACCCAATTCATCTGCATCAGGGTCTCCTCACGCAAAATTGTCACGTTGCAACTCTTATTCATTTGAAAGATTCGCAAAGCCTGTATCTGAGAGGGCAATGGAAGCTGGCTTTGAATTTCACGACAGTTCACTTAATTTATATACCAATCCTGATCCAATGGCATATTTTACAGATGATTCTAGTTCTATATTTCATTCTATCTTATCTCCTAAAAGTTCTTTTGACGGGATGTCTTCTGTGATCTCTCTGACACATTCTACCAGCTCAACCATCAGCCCATCAAAGTCGAACACAAACGATGTTTCTTGTGACAATCAGAGTGCATCTACCATAGACGTAGGCTTCTCTAAATATGAACAGGTTTCAGAAGGTCGACTGCAAAGACAAGGATTCCAGAATAGAGTACCGGTAGCTGGTGAGGCAACTTTAGCTAATATGCATAGGCCAGCTGTGGATGATTTGAATATGGCTTGCAGTACTCCAAGAGCTTCAGTTAACAAAATATAATTCATGTAGAAGTGGAAGCTCCTCAACACAGAGTATTGGGCTACTTTCGTATACATTCTTGAGGAAACTATTTCACTATGGGAGGAAGTTGAAGCAGATTTTGAATCGTGTAAATGGAGGTTGTGATATCAGTTTCTAGACGGACCGCTGTTGGCACTGGATATTCAGCTTGGTAATTATGTGTGAGGATTGAAATTAGTGGCTGCATATGCTGATGACCATGTAAAGATCTATGAATCGCTTGATACATTGGAGTTAAAGCGATGGCAGCTTCAGGCTGAATTTCAAAATGTAAGTAATGCTATTGAGAGATTTGGCAAATGTTCATGTTTGACAGTGTCCATTGCTTCGAAACCCCATGCCAGTGGTATTCAACAACCCACATTTATTTTGGGTTTCAACTCCAATCTGCCACACTGGAAAGGACGACATCATTGTTCCAATGGTTGATTTTGAGTTTCCATCAGATCATGGAGCACCAAGAATGTTAGTTCACAGCACTTCATCAGCTGATACTTGGAGAAAGGGAAAAATGCTTTTCAACAGGGTATTTGGCATAGAATTCTGCTCTATTTTTTCCTGTTTTGAGTGATTGAAGTCAAATGCATACCACAAGCTGATGGAGAGGATTTTTTGAAAACCAAAGGAGGTTTTTGTTCCTAAGATACCCATCTACAAAAAACTCTCTCAGTTTTGCAACAGCTGTCAAGGTTTGAAAGATCCAATTTAATCTTTGCAGCCTATTTTTCAGGGTTTTTAAATATTTAATATTTTCCTATTTTAGTGTTCATTTTGCGGGGCATATTCTGATCGATTGAAGATGAATTTTTTAAAACCAAGAGAGGTTTTTGTCCATCACGGATCCATAGACAAAAAACTCTCTTAGTTTTTACACAGGTGTCACCAATTGAGAGATATGGAAGCTTCTTTGACACCTATTTCCTAGAAATTCGCCATATTTGCCAGGAATCCGATTTGCTATTTTTAGTCAAATAGTTGAGTTAGTTAGTTAATGTAACTGCTGGGTAGTTAGAATTTCGACCTAATGAAGGGGAAATAGAACCACTTCTTGGTAAAGATAAAAGAGGGATGGGGAAATAGAACCATTGTTGATGTTTGCAAAGGAGGGGATCCTAGTTTTTGTCACACGAATGTGGACATGACACATGTGGAGGCGCCCTCATCGACAATGCATCGTTGCATAACCAAGTTTTAGATTGTTACTAATATCTGAAAGGCTAGAGATGAAGGCATACGGGATTCTGATTGATCTAAGTCAAATGCCATTAATATTGAATCTGAAGGGTCAATGGCACCTAGCGCAGATAACAATGCTTTGCATTGTCCGATGAAGTTTTTTAGAACTTCGAGGGCTGACATGGCAGTAGGGGACTGGGCCAAGTCATCCACAATGTTATAATTGGGAGCAACGCGAGCGTTGGGGTTATTAGTAATGCATCATAACGGGAATTTGGGGTCTTTGAGAGATCCTTCGTTCGACGGTGCTGGGAGGCGTAATGATTGGTCAACGAGGGTTGATATGGTCTCCTTATTGGTTGGTATAGGATCCGTAGCCGAACCATATTGGTTGCATCGAGTCTGGAGATTGATATCTGCTGACGACATCATTAGAAGGTGATGGATTCCAGAATCAGAGGCTTGGCTTGTAGATGCGGTATAGGTGGCCAGGGGTTGTGTGGTGGGGACCCCTTCCATGGGTAGGGGGTTGTGTACTGTCATAGGTTGTACCGTAATGACCCCTTGTGTGGGTAAAGGGTTTTGTAACACCATGGGGGGTTGTGTCATTTGGGGTTGTTGGGGTTGTTCCTGAGGGGTGGCGATAACGTTATGGTGGTTAGCCTCATCCCAAAGCTAGTGGGATGCCGTTAAATTGGGACAGTAGTGAGTGTAGTGTCCATACACATTACAGAAAGAGCATGGATGATTGGTTCATAACTGTGGGTTCTTACCTTGTCGGGGAAGTTGATTGGGGTCTTGGTTAGTGGTATTGGGGCCATTATTAACTTGGGGGTTAGTGGGAGGTCCACCCCTCCCTTGGCATTGATTGTTTTGGAGATTTCATCCACATCTTCTGTCTTGTTGGCCTTGCTGGTTATTGGGGGCAGGTTGATTTAGTTGTTGGTTCTACTGAGCATAAGCTTATCATTGGGATGCAAGGGGAGCTTGCGGTTGAGCAGGAGTAGGTAGTTTTTGTGGCGGATAATAGGTTGGGGGAGCCTGAGGTTGAGAGTGGACAGGTGGTTTCTGTGGATGGTAGTAAGCTGGTGAGGCCTCATGAGGGGTGTATGTTTTCAATTTATGACCGTAGCTAGGCGACACATATGTGGGCCCATATGTTTGGGAAATGTGAGCCGGAGGGGTGTATGAAAATGATGCTCTGGAATGGGTTGTTGTGAGCGAATATTCGATATGTGTGGATGGTTTATCTATGGACGCAACATGGCCAATGATGCCATTTGCCGCATGGGATGCCCCCGGCGTATATTTTTGAGAAGTATCACCGCGTGGGGCATCCAATAATATAGTGTATAGGTAGCCCGATTGGGCATAAATGAGGTTGAACTGTTGGGCTTTAAGGATAGCTTCTTCCTCAGACTGTGTTCATTTAGATGCCACATCCTTAGCGATGGATGGTATAACAGACTTTAGGAACCAATCTAAGAATATGCGGTCGTCCAATTTAATCTTACACAAAATACACCATTTGCGCCATTCATGGATATGGTCTATGATATGTGTGGTTGTGTTTTGTCTACAAGATAGGAGGATCTCAATCCCAGCATCGTAACGAACTGGTAACTGGAAGAACTGGAGGAAAGTGGAGGCAAGGGACATGAATGTGAAATGGGTCCCATGTGGTTGGTCAATGTACCACTTGGTTGCAGCGCCAATGAAGGTTCATTGTAATAACCGTAGGTGAATAGAGTCATCCACTATGGAGTGAGAGGAACACCATAGGTGGAAGGACATGATATGGTTCTAGGGGTCTTCACCTCCCTTTCCCTCGAACTTGGGTATGTCCGACGGGAGCTTAGTGGGCATGGGAGGCCATGTAGGATCATGTCTAATGGGGTCGTTAGTCAATCTATCTAGGTTAGGGAGGTTGATACTAGCCATGAATGGAAAACTTGTAGGAGGATGTAGCATGAATGGGCCAACCTGTGTGGCTACCATGGGGCCATTGCCGCTGAAGGCGGGTATTTGAGTGTTGGTTGCAATGGGAATTGAAGAACTACTTCTATGGTGGGGAGGGTTATGAAATGAAGTAGTGGTGCCCCCAAAGGTGACTGGGGGGTGTGGTTGTTGGGTCGATACCTATTTCTATGGGTACAGAAGAGTGTGAGGTAGTGCTCGGGGTGGGTCTCGTGGAATTGTGAATGGGAGGTCCCGATGTAGTGGCAATAGAGGGTCCCATGGTAGTGGGAATGGTGGGTCTTGTATTCATGGAAATGGAGGGTCCTCCTCCAACGACCCCTCCATAGAACAGGTTGGGTATAGTGTCAACCATGAGACTAGAGGGAGGTGTGTGTACGGGTGACTCTGCCTCCGAATCAGATGTAAAATAAGGTGTGTTGGGATGGAGATCTGATGATGACAACGTGCACTTGAATAAAGCGCGATGAGTGGGGTCTAGTAGACCATGTTAAGGGGATTTCCCTTACAACCTATGGGAATACCTTGGGGGATCAATGGTAACTAGTTTTGCGTGTGTAGGAAAAGAAAAATACTAAAAAATCCAACTACAACCGTGTGTGCAGAAGGAGAGATCTCAACAAAGGTGGTGCTCAAGCCAACAACAGACTCTAAAACTCCAATGCGATCGCATGCCACAGCATGCGAGTTGCGAGTAGCAAGGAATGACCATAATTCCAACAAGAAACACTACCTACAAATAAAAAGGCTCACTAACCTAGGGGGTTTTGGATCATGCAGACACCTAACTAGAAGATCTGGAAGCTCATGCAAATCGTATCCCCTACAAGGTGATGAAATCCACAGTTAGACGATACGAAATGGAGAACCAAGTAGGTGGGGGATATCCCTCTACCGAGAGGGATCCTGGGTAAAAGATCCCTAGGAGAATGGAAACTAGGCTACCCCATTCATGGCACGTACAGAAAAATAAATCGTCGTGTAAGTCCTTTGGTCGCTACACCCCTGGTATGGAGGCTTGGTAGTGTAACGAGGACAATGAGTAGGTGTCCTTTAGAACTAAGTGGAGAGCGGCAGTCCACATAGTCCTCTGGAACCATCTAATGACTTACCCTCCTAAGGGAGAGGCATTTTCCAACAAATCGATTTTTAACCGTGCCAACAAATAGTAGGGGATTTTGGTTCCCTAATGGTCAACTGCTAAGTTTCAGATGTAAAGTGGCAAAGGGGGGTTATTTGGATGCCTGCCCCCAGTGCCCTACCTAGATAGAATATTGTTTTTTGGTCCCCAAGTGGGGTTAACTATGTGTTAAGTTAACAAATTTTAAGTCTCACTTGATGTTTTAGGGTGTGAGTGGGTGCACAAGTGGCATGTATGGCTACGCTAAATAAGTAAAATAAAGCTGATAACAAAAATAAAATAAACTAACATTTTTCTTTTTCTTTTTTGAATCTAAAATAAACTGTTAGGAAATGAGTATAGGTACTGATCATGCAAACAATCACTCAAGA
This sequence comes from Larix kaempferi, assembly GCA_027924585.1. Classification (NCBI taxonomy): domain Eukaryota; kingdom Viridiplantae; phylum Streptophyta; class Pinopsida; order Pinales; family Pinaceae; genus Larix; species Larix kaempferi. Next base: position 2,400,613 of record BSBM01001018.1, read on the forward strand.
AAGCGAACAGTATGCTACAATCAGTCAGTCATGTAGCTAAAACAATCAATGATAGGGGACCAACAAAGGGTTGGGAAATTCCAAAGGTAGGTGTGTTTAGAGTCATAGTTCAAAACATAGTGTTTAGGGGGCCGACTACAATGGGTAGAGGCTGAATTGAAATGATAAATGAAATAAAAAAAAATGGAGAAACTTATATGAAAATTTTCTTAAATATAACAATATATTTGTATTCCTTGTTTGAAAACACCCAATTTAAAAAAGCAAATCATCTGAAATGGAGTTCGAGAGAGGGAGATATGGGAGTTTCAAACTTGAGTTTTGGAGAGCACTTTTCAAGGAAACAAGTATGCTCTGGAGCGCGGTTAACTGGGCCACATATGCACTTTGGAGCGCACTTAACAGGAAAAAAGATGCGGCCTGAAAACTGAGAAATGCAAAAAGAAATACATGCTCGGAGAAAGGTTGATGAAGGGTTCTAAGGGTTGGTTTAGGCCGGTTTGGCTAGCCAGGGGTTAACTAAAGGGTTCACAACACTCAAAACCAGTTGTATGGATAGATCTAACAACTTCAAGATCTATGGTAAAAACTACTAAAAATTCAACAAAAAATGGCCAGAGATCTATAGGGATCTCCCCAGCGGAGTTGTTAGTTCTGTTGGCGGTGATTTCACACACCAATAGGCATAAAAGGGGTGTCTACTGGCTTGTGGAATCTAGGCAGAGAGCCAAGGAACAATGGCTTATCATGGCTCTGTGTGTGAGAAATGAGGTAAAAAACCGAAGTGAAACTATGTAAGAAAATGGAAACTATGCATATATGAAATATAAATCGAAATAAAACTAAGCTAGATGTGAGGTAATAAACTGTAGAAAAACATAACATTCATATTTACTTTGGTAAAAATGGTAAAAACAACTATCTACCACAAATACATGCGTAAGATTTCACTCCATGCATATTATGAACCCTTTATAAAAGAAATGATTTTTATACTTGATAAAAAATGGTTTACAAACTAGGAATTAACTCTACCCTTGCGGCCGTGAAGAAGTGCAATCCCTGGTTGGGTTCCGTCCTCCAGGTGGCCTTCACAATCTAAAGGTATGCACTACCCTCACCTTCTATAAATGATTTACAAACCGAAGTGAAACTATGTAAGAAAATGGAAACTATGCATATATGAAATATAAATCAAAATAAACCTAAGCTAGATGTGAGGTAATAAACCGTATAAAAACATAACATTCACATTTACTTCGATAAAAATGGTAAAAACAACTATCTACCACAAATACATGCGTAAGAATTCACTCCATGCATATTATGAACCCTTTATAAAAGAAATGATTTTTATACTTGGTAAAAATTGGTTTATGCTAGGAATTACCTCTAGCCTTGCGGTCATGAAGAAGTGCAATCCCTGGCTGGGTTCCGTCCTCCAGGTGGCCTTCACGATCTAATGTTCTACACTACACTCACCTTCTATGGTGGCCAGGAGCTAATGATGCTCAACTAGCTGAAGAGGGAGGTGCAAGAGATGGTGTTCAACCGAGGATATTTGGGCGAATGGAGCTTGGTGCTGAAGCAGGGGGCTTCAAGCGAGAAGGGTAAAAATGATAATAGGAAAAAATTATGTGTAAATGGTGAAAGAAATTTCATATATGGCATTTGTTTAGGGTTTTGTAACCCTAAAAACACTTATGGTATGTGTCTTTCAAATTTTACTTCCCAGTAAGACTTTGAGTTGAGGCAAGAATTTTTTGCTTGTCGGGATATCCCCCTATTTTGGAGGATGCCTCCTTTCTAGGGGAGGATCCCTATTTTAGTGGAGGTTGTCCAAAGTGGTAATATAGGACTTAGGATATGTGGGTTTTTGGGTTTTTAGTGGATAAATGAGTTTATTCTTTAGGATTGGGGGTCTAGGTATGTGGTCAAATTTTTTGTGTTAACACCTGTGAAGAAATCTCCTTCTTCTGTGTTGTAAGACTTCAAAGTGTCCACAACAAATTCTGTAACATAGCTTTCTAGTACGCTATCTAGCCAGAATTCTACTGCTCTTGAAATTAGGCTATCAACCTCTTTAAGCCTCTGAATCAGCTCTAGAGTCCACTTTGTAGGTTCTCCACCCTGAAAACAGTTTTTACGTTCTGCAAGTCTTGATATCCACTCATTTATCTTGTAACTGAAACATGCGAAGAAGATTTCGTGTATGTTAGAAGATAGGTATTTTTGTAACCATTCTTCCGTAGATAAGCACGGATGCCTATTTTCTTTCTTCGCAAACTCCTTTTCTATCTTGATCACCCAATTCTCTATCTATGTCCTCTCAGGATTCCAGTTATTAGAGCACATCACTAGTTCAAGCACGGAAATGGAACCATTTTTTGGGCTTGTTAGCTCATTCTTAGACTGACCTAGGTTTTGCGTAGTTCAGATCCCCAACAAAACCCCTTTTCACCGGCCCTTTTGGAAACAGCTTGAGAACATACTAAGGTCTCACCCAAGGTGAAGTTATGGGGTGGCTAGAGAAGCATGTTTCTGTAACCCGGTGATGCATAGCTATGGAACTAGATCACTGAGCAAAGTCACACCTACTTCACATCCACTTATAATACCACAACACACATTGGAACTACGCACTAGTGATAGTTACCCACACTGCACTACCACAGCGTGACTCTATGACCATGCTCTTAGGAAGTTGCACACACTATAGGTTGCGTTGAATCAGTGTTACCTATGCAACTACGCATTCATCATATTCAGAGTTACTTGCATATTCAGTTATATGTGTCCAACACTTAACATATTATTCTCATCAACCATACACATGGAAATTCATATAAAAGCATGAACATACATAAACATGGAGCAATCTCACAGATGCAATCACACAACACAAGTATTTACATGGTTCACCCCCCGGATGGGAGCTACGTCCATGATAATTGTTGTTTATATTAATGGGAAGGGTTAACATTTCTAGTCTTTGCACTCAGCTGTAGAGTCTTCTCTACAATGGGTCTCTTCACACACAGCTGCAGAGCCTCTTCCTCTCCTCAATCTCTTACAATATTCAACCTAAATCTAACAACCAACCCAAAAATCCAACCCTTCCCTATACAAAATTGCCAATTTTATAGATTGTGCCTGAAGGTCACATCTTTACAATAGTTATGGGCCAAAACCCCATAATACCCTTAAACCCTCCAAAACAGTGCAATTACCCCGCTAACCATACTTTGCCATAACTTCCTAGCTACTTTGCTTGTCCTGGTCATCCTTTGCGTCGCTTCCTTATCTCTTACGCTCTTCTGACAATCACTTGCTCTGACTGCACGATGTTGACTGTACCCTGGTGCGTCCTTTACACTATTCACCTCATCAATGTTGTTCTTGTAGCTGTCAGGTCGCCACTTCTTCCTTAACTGCTCAAACTACCCTAACCATCCTTTGTACCTCTACCTTTACTAAGGAAGCAGGCCGCTATCTTCCATATTCATGTCGCTCTGTACCCTGTTCCTGGGAATCGCCGAGTCGTTTCTCCCCAAAATAGGCCAGTACTAGGCCTTGCCGAATTTGTACTTCTACCGCAACACTGTTGCGCTTGAGCTACGTTTCAACAAAACTGTGCTAACTTGGAGTTTTCTTTACCATAACTATGCCAACTTGGGCCTCACCCAATAGTGAGAGAGATTAGGGTTTAGGGGTTTAGAGAGAGAAAGAGATTAGCGGGGGAGTAGGGAGGGAAGAGATAGGGAGACAAAGGGATGGGGTTAGGTTATTGGTACGTGAGATAAAGAGATACAGTGGGGATTAGGGTTATGAGTGAAAGTTTCAGTGGGGGATAGAGGGAAAGGGATCACAGGGTGGAGATTTGATGGTTACTAATGCGGGTATATGACTAGGGGGGAGTGGGGTTAGGGTTAAGGGGGGGGGGGGAGAGAGAGAGAGAAGGGAAAGAGGAGATATGCAGGCCAAGAGAAATAGAGGAGCAGGGGGTTAGTATTTAGGGTAATAAAGAGGGTACATAGAGAGATGGGTGATTAGGCTTTATGGTAGAGTGGAAGATGGGGGGTTGAGACAAAGAGGGGGGAGTGGGGTTATAAATAGGGAGGGGAGCTTATAGAAAAGAGGAAAGAGATAAGGAGGGGTGGTTATGGAAAGGAGGACAGAGAGAGGAAGGGGGGTTAGGGAAAGGTGGTGATGGAGAGAGAGAGAGGAGGTGGAGGACACTTAGCGAGAGAGAGAGAAGGGAGGTCGGTGTGCAGAGAGGGTAAGAGAGATAAAAAGAGAGAGATTGGGGTTATGGGTTTAGAGAGAGAGAAAGAGATTAGGGTCAGGGGTTTAGAGAGAGAGAGAAATCGTGGGGAGTAGGGGGAGAGGGATGGGGATATGGTTAGTGGTATGGGATATAGAGAGATAGAGTGGGGGGTATGGTTAGGAGGGTGAGGAGTGTGAGTTTGGGTTGCATAGAGAGAGATATATATTAGGGGTTACAGGTTTAGAGAGAGAGAAAGAGATATCACAGGGGGGGAATCAATAGATAGAAATGAGAGTTTATGGTTGGGGGGTTAGGGTTAGGAATAAGGGGAATAAAGAGAGAGAGAGAGAGAGAGAGAGGAAGGGAATACGAGAGAGGGAGAGAGAGAGAGAGGGATACTTATAGAAAAAGAGAGAGGAGGGGGTTAGGGTAATAAAGAGGGTACATAGAGAGATGGGGGGGGGTTATGATTTATGGTGTAGGGAAGATGCGGGGTTAAGAGAGAGAGAAAGAGGGAGGGAGTTGGGTTATAAAGAGGGAAGAGGGGTTAGGAAAAATAGGAGAGAGAGGGGGGGATTGGGTTAGAGAGAGGGATGGTGGGTTATGGAAAGGTGGTGCTGGAGAGAGAGGGGGGGTTAGGGGTAGAGAGAGAGAGAGAGAGAGAGAGAGAGAGAGAGATTGATGGTTAGAGGTTTACAAAGAGAGAGAGATATTGGGGGTTAGGGGTTTAGAGAGAGAGAACTTGGTGGTTAGGGATTTAGAGAGAGAGAGAGAGAAATTTGAGGTGAGGGGTTAGAGAGGGAGGGATTGGATTTTAGGGGTTTATATATATGTGTGTGTGTGTGTGTGTGTGTGTGCGCATGTGTATGTTAGGGTTTTAGAGAGAGAGAAGGAGAGGGATTTTGGGTTTGTAGGGGTAGTAGGGTGAAGAGTGGGGATTTGGGGGAGAAGATAGAGAGAGATACATATATATTAGGAATTAAAGGTTTAGAGAGAGAGAAAGAGTGACAGATATTAGGGGTTTAGAGAGAGAGAGAGAGAGATTGGGGACAGTAGGGAAGAGAGGGATAGAAAGAGAGGTGGATGGAGAGATGGTTAGCAGTAGGGGATATAAATAGAAAGAGTGGGGGATAGGGTTAGGGGGTGAGGAGTGTGGGTTTCACAGGGGAGAGAGGGAGATATATTAGGTGTTATGGGTTTAGATAGAGAGAGAGAGAGATGATGGTTAGTAATGCGGGTATATGGTTAGGGGGAGTACGGTTGGGGTATAGAAGGATAGAGAAGAGAGAAGGTGAAGAGGAGAGAGGGGTGGATAGATAGAGAGAGGTTGGGGATTAGGGATTTAGAGAGAGATAGAGAGAAAGAGAGGTTGGGGGTTAGGGATTTAGAGAGAGATAGAGAGATTGGGGGTTAAGGTTTTAGAGAGAGAGAGATTGGTAGTTGGGGGTTTAGATAAATAGGGAGAGATAGATTGGTGGTTAGGGGTTTAGATAAATATGGAGAGAGAGAGATTATGGGTTAGGGTTTTAGAGAGAGAGAGAGATTGGGGGTTAGGGATTGAAAGAGAGAGAGAGAGATATTAGTGGTTAGGGATTAACAGAGAGAGAAAGAGATTGCAGGTTAGGGATTTAGTGACACGAAAACACACACACACAGAGATTGAGGATTAGGGGTTTAGAGTGAGATAGAGAGATTGGGGGTTAGGGGCTTAGAGAAAGAGATATATTGATGGTTAATGGTTTACAGAGAGAGAGAGAGAGAGAGAGAGAGAGAGAGAGAGAGAAATTGGGGGTTAGGGATTAGAGAGAGAGATATATCCAAGGTTAGGGGTTGAGAGAGAGAGAGGTAGAGAGATATTGAATTTTAAGGATGTAGAGAGAGAGAGATTAGAGGTTAGGTATCTAGAGAAATAGATTGAGGGTTTACATAGAGACATAGAGAGAGATTGTGCATTACGGGTTTAGAGAGAGAAAGAGAGATCACAAGCTAAGGGCTTAGAAAGAGAGAGGGAGGGAGAGATATATTGGAGGTTAGGGTTTTAGAGAGAGAGAGAGGGATTGGATATTAGGGTATAAAGAGAGAGAGATTGTGGTTATAGTATTAGATAGAGAGAGACAAATATTGGGGTTAATAGGGTTTTAGAGAGAGAGATAATAGGGGGGAGTATCGATGGTTAGTTGTGTGGGGGAAAGAGACATATAGTGGGGCAGGTAGGAGGGTGAGGAGTGGAGGTTTGGAGAGAGAGAGAGAGAGAGAGAGAGAGAGATTAGGGATTAGAGGTTGAGATAGAGAGAGACAGAGGCTGGAGGTTATGGATTTAGAGAGATAGAGAGGGATTGGGGGTTAGGGGTTTATAAAGAGAGATATTGGGGTTAGGGGTTTAGAGAGAGATAGAGATTCAGGTTAAGCATTTAGAGAGAGATAGATTGTGGGTTAGGCATTTATTATAGAAAGAGAGTGTGAGAGAGAGAGATTGGGGGGTTAGGGGTTTAGAGGGGGAGATAGAGAGAGATAGAGAGCATAATCAAGCTGTGGTGGTTATGTGTAGGAGTAGGTGTAGGTGGTTAAGGTTAGATGGTGGAATATGGGGATAAGGATATATGAAAGAGAGAGAGGGGGGGTGGGGTTGTGGTTAGTGGTGGGGGAGAGAGATATAGAGTGGGGGATGAAAGGGGTAGGAGGGTGAGGAGGTGGGGGTTTGGCAGAGGAGATAGAGATGGAGAGAGAGAGAGATTATGAGATAGAGATTTAGAGAGAGAAAGAGAGAGATTAGCGGTTAGTAATTTATAGTGAGAGAGATGGAGATTGGAGTGGTTAGGGGGTCTATAGGTAGAGAGATATTGGGGTTGAGGGATTTGGGGGAAGAGAGTGAGAGAGTGGGAATTAATAGGGTTTTAGAGAGACAAAAGTGGTGAGGAGGGGTATAAGGGTGAGGAGTGGTAATTTGTGTGTATGTGTGTGTGTGTGAGAGAGAGAGAAATCGGAGGCAAAGGGTAGGGGAGTAGGAATAGGATTAGGAGTGGGGGGTTAAGGGTGGGGGGAGTAGGTTTGAGAGAGAGAGAGAGAGAGAGAGAGAGAGAGAGAGAGTAGATGTTAGGGATTTAGATAGAGAGAGAGATTGGAGGTTAGGGGTTTAGAGAGATAAAGAGGATGGTTAGTTAGATAGGGAGATGGGAGGGCATTGGAAAGAAAGGAAGAGAGAGATTGGTGGTTAGGGTTTTAGAGAGAGACATTGGGGGTTAGGGGTTTAGAGAGAGAGGGGAAGAGATAGATTTTGGTTCAGGGTTTTTAAAGAGAGAGATATATATTGGGGGTTATGGATTTATAGAGAGAGAGAGAGAGAGAGAGAGAGAGAGAGAGAGAGAGAGATTGGAGGTTAGGGGTTTATAGAGAGAGAGAGAGACTAGTGGTTAGCGGCTTAGAGAGAGAGAGATGTGGAGTTATGGGTTTATAGAGAGAGAGAGAGAGAGACTGGAGACTAAGGGTTTAGAGAGAGAGAGAGACTAGAGACTAAGGATTTAGAGAGAGAGAGAGAATTACGAGTGCGATATTTTTAGGGATGGGATAGAGAGAGAGAGAGGGAGATTACGGGCTAGATGTTAATAAAGAGAGAGAGAGAGATTGTGGGGAGTAGGGTGAAGAGGGATAGAAAGATAAAGAGGGATGCAGAGATGGTTAGTGGAAGGGGAAATAGAGAGATATAGTGGGGGGTAGGGTTAGGAGGATGAGTAGTGGGGGTTTGGGGGGGAGAGAGAGAGATATTATGGTTTAGGAGTTTAGAGAGGGAGAGAGAGTGAGTGAGATATCACTGAGGAAGCGTAAATGGTTAGAGATGTAGGTATATGGTTAGGGAAAGTAGGGTTAGGAATTAGGGGGAAGAGAGAGAGAGAGAGAGAGAGAGGGGTTATAAAGAGGGAAGAGGGGTTAGGGAAAATAGGAGAGAGAGGGGGGTTGGGTTAGAGAGAGTGATGGGGGGTTATGGAAAGGTGGTGAGAGAGAGAGAGAGAGAGAGAGAGAGAGAGAGAGAGAGAGAGAGAGAAAGGAGGTTAGGGGCTTATAGATAGAAATTAGTGGTTAGGGGTTTATATAAAGAGAGAGAGAGAGAGAGCTTGGTGGTTAGGGATTTAGAGCAAGAGAGAGAGAGAGAGAGAGATTTGAGGCTAGGGGTTTAGAGAGGGAGAGATTGTAATTTAAGGTTTATATGTGTGTGTGTGTGTGTGAAGAGAGATAAAGATTGGGGGTTAGGGGTTTAGAAATAGAGAGAAGGAGAGGGATTGAGGGTTAGGGGTTTAGAGATAGAGCGAGAGAGAGTTGGTTTTGTAGGGGTCGCAAGGTGAAGAATGGGGATTTGGGGGATAAGATAGAGAGAGATACATATATATTAGGAATTAAAGGTTTAGAGAGAGAGAGAGATTAGGGGTTAATGGTTTATAGAGAGAGAGAGAGAGAGATTAAGGAGGAGTATGGGGGGAGAGAGAGAGAGAGAGAGATGAGAGAGAGAGAGAGAGAGAGAGAGATTGGGGGGCAGTAGAGAGGAGAGGGATATATAGAAAGGGGGATGCCAAGATGGTCACTGGTAGGGGATATAAATAGAAAGAGTGCGAGATAGGTTTAGGAGGGTTAAGGCTGGGGGTTTCATGGGGGGGAGGGAGAGATATTAGGTGTTAGGGATTTAGAGAGAGAGAAAGAGAGAGAGATGATGGTTAGCGATGCCAGTATATAGTTAGGGGTGTACCGTTAGGGAATATAAGGTTAGAGAGAGAGAGAGAGAAGGTGAAGGGGAGAGAGGGACAGAGAGAGAGGAGAGAGAGATTGGGGGTAGGGAATTAGAGAGAGAGATAGAGGGATTGGTGGTTAAGGGTTTAGAGAGAGAGAGAGATAAATTGGTGGTTAGGGGTTTAGATAAATAGAGATATAGAGAGAGATTGTGGGTTAGGGGTTTAGAAAGAGAGAAAGAGAGAAATATATTGAGAATTTAAGGGGTTGAGAGGGAAAGAGAGATTGGAATATAGGGGTTTAGAGAGAGAGATATTGGGGGAGAGAGAGAGAGAGAGAGAGAGAGAGAGAGAGAGGAATATAAATAGAGAGAGAGAGATTAGAGGTTAGGGGTTTAGAGAAATAGAAAGAAATTGGGGATTAGTGGTTTAGAGAGAGATAGAGAGACTAGGTTTAGGGGTTTAGAGAGAGATATAAAGGGAGATATTGGTGGTTAGTGGTTTCTAGAGAGAGAGAGAAAGCGATAGATTGGAGGATAAGGGTTTAGAGAGAGAGAGATTGGGGTTTAGGGAGTTAGAGAGAGAGAAATCAAGGGGGTGATGGTTAGTGTTTGGCATAGGAGTGGGTTGTCAAGTGTAGGGGGGGGATAGGGGGGACAAAGATATATATATATATATATATATGTATATATATATATATAGAGAGAGAGAGAGAGAGAGAGAATCCAAGAGAAATAGAGAGAGTAGGAGGTTAGGATTTGTGGTAATAAAGAGGGTACATAGAGAGATGGGTGTTAGGATTTATGGTAGAGGGGAAGATGGGGGGCTGATACAGAGAGGGGGGAGTGGGTTTATAAATAGGGAGGGGGGATTAGGGAAAAGAGGATAGAGAGAGGGAGCGGTGGTTATGGAAAGGAGGATAGGAGAGGAAGGGGATTAGGGAAAGTTGGTGATGGAGAGAGAGAGAGAGAGAGGAGGTGGAGGAGGGTTAGCAAGAGAGGGAGAAGGGAGGGTATTGCGCATAGAGGATGATAGAGATAGAAAGAGAGAGAGATTGAGTGTTAGGTGTTTAGAGAGAGAGATAAATTGTGGGGAGTAGGGGGGAGAGAGAGAGAGGGAGAGAGAAGGATGGGAATATGGTTAGTGGTATGGGAGATAGATCAGGGGGTAGGGTTAGGAGGGTGAGGAGTGTGGGTTTGGGTTGCATATATATATATATATATTAGGGGGTGGGGGGTTTAGAGAGAGAGACATAGAGAGAGAGATCATAAGGGGAGAATCAATGGATAACGATGCCAGTATATGGTTAAGGAGAGTAAGGTTTGGAATTAGGGTAGAGAGAGAGAGAGAGAGAGAGAGAGAGAGAAATTTGAGGTTAGGGATTTAGAGAGGGAGAGATTGGAATTTAGGTGTTTATATGTGTTTGTGTGTTAGGGGTTTAGAGATAGAGAAGGAGAGGAATTTTGGGGTTTGTAGGGGTAGTAGGGTTAAGAGTGGGGATTTGGGGGGAGAAGATAGCGAGAGATACATATATATTATGAATTAAAGGTTTAGAGAGAGAGAAAGAGTGATAGAGATTAGGGGTTTAGAGAGAGAGAGAAAGAGAGAGAGAGATTGGGGGGATGTAGGGAAGATAAGGATAGAGAGAGAGGGGATGGAGAGATGGTCAATAGTAAGGGATATAAATAGAAACAGTGTGGGATAGGGATAGGAGGGTGAGGAGTGGGGGTTTCACATATGAGAGAGGGATATATATTAGGTTTTAGGTGTTTAGAGAGAGAGAGAGATAAACGATGCCTAGCAATGTGGGTATATGGTTTATGGGGAGTACGATTGGGGAATAAAGGAGAGAGAGAGAGAGAGAGAGAGAGAGAGAGAGAGAGAGAGGCTTAGGGATTTAGAGAGAGATAGAGAGATTGGGGGTTAAGGGTTTAGAGAGAGAGAGAGAGAGACTGGTGGTTAGGGGTTTAGATAGAGAGAGAGAGAGAGATTACGGGTTAGTAGTTTAGAGAGGGAGAGAGGTTGGGGTTTAGGGATTAAGAGAGAGAGAGAGAGAGATATTGGTGGTTAGGGATTAATAGAGAGAGAGAGAGAGATTGGAGGTTAGGGATTTAATGACATGCACACACAAATACATACAAACAAATTGGGGATTAGGGGTTTAGAGTGAGATAAAGAGTTTTAGGGTTTAGGGGTTTAGAGAAAGAGAGATATTCGTGGTTAACGGTTTTAGAGAGAGAGAGAGAGAGAGAGAGAGGAGAGAGAGAGAGAGAGGATTGGGGGTTAGGGATTAGAGAGAGATATATATCGAAGGTTAGGGGATTAGAGAGAGGTAAAGAGATATTGAGTTTTAGGGATGTAGAGAGAGAGAGAGAGAGAGAGATTGGAGATTAGGCATATATAGAGAGATATTGGGGTTTACATAGAGAGAGAGAGAGACTGTGCATTAGGGATTTAGAGAGAGAAAGATAGATTACACGTTATAGGATTAGAAGGAGAGAGAGAGAGGGAGTGAGATATTGGAGGTTAGAGTTTGAGAGAGAGAGAGATATTGGACATTAGGGGTATATATATAAAGAGAGAGAGATTATGGTTAGAGGATTAGAGAGAGAGAGAGAGAGAAATATTGGGGGTTTAAAAGGGGTTTAGAGAGAGAGATCATAGGGGGAGTATCGATGGTTAGTGGTGTGGGGGAAAGAGAGATATAGTGTAGAGGTTAGGAAGGTGAGGAGTGGGGTTTGGGAGAGAGAGAGAGAGAGATTGGGGGTTATGGGTTTAGCTAGAGAGAGACCGAGAGTGGAGGTTACAAATTTAGAGAGAGGGATTGGGGGTTAGGGGTTTATAGAGAGAGAGATTGGGGTTAGGGGTTTAGAGAGAGAGATATTTAGGGTTAGAAATTTAGAGAGAGAGAGAGAGATTGTGGGTTAGGATTTTATTATAGAGAGAGTGAGAGAGAGAGAGAGAGAGAGAGAGAGAGATTGGGGGTCAGGGGTTTAGAGGGAGAGAGAGAGAGAGAGAGAGAGAGAGAGGCATAATCGAGTTGTGGTGGTTATTGGTAGGAGTAGGTGTAAGTGGTCAAGGTTAGAGGGGGGAATAGGGGGGGAGGGATATATGAGAGAGAGGGGGGGGGGATGGAGTTTTGGTTAGTGGGTGGGGGATAGAGAGATAGAGGGGGGGATGAAGGGGTATGAGGGTGAGGAGTCGGTGTTTGGCAGAGGAGATAGATAGATAGAGAGAGAGAGGTTATGAGATAAATGTTAAGAGAGAGAAAGAGAGAGATTAATGGTTATTGGTTTATAGTGACAGAGATGGATATTGGAGTGGCTAGGGTTCTAGAGGGAGAGAGAGATTGGGGTTGATGAATTTGCGGGGGGAGAGAGAGAGAGAAAATGGGGATTATAGGGGTTTAGAGAGACACAGTGCTAAGGAGAGGTAGAGGGGTGAGAAGTGGGAATTTGAGGTGTGTGGATTTGAGAGAGAGAGAGAGAGAGTAGATGTTAGGGATTTAGATAGAGAGAGAAAGATTGGAGGTTAGGGTTTTAGAGAGAGATAGAGAGGAGGGTTAGTTAGACAAGGAGATGGGAGGGCATGGGAAAAAGAGGAAGAGAGAGATTGGTGGTTAGGTATTTAGAGAGACATATTCGGGGTTAAGGGTTTTAGAGAGAGAGGGGAATTGAGAAATTTCAGTTTAGGTTCTTAGAGAGAGAGAGAGAGAGAGATTGGGGTTTAGGGATTTAGAGAGAGAGAGGGATATTGGAGGTTAGGGATTTAGAGAGAGATAGAGACTGTTGGTTAGGGGCTTAGAGAGAGATGTGGAGTTAGGGGTTTTACAAAGAGAGATAGAGATTGGAGACTAAGGGTTTAGGGAGAGAGAGAGAGAGAGAAAGATATAGATTGTGGCTTAGGGGTTTAGAGAGAGATTGAGAGATTGAGGGTTATGGGTTTAGATAGAGAGAGATAATTAGAGTGTAATTTTTTTTTGGGGATGGTAGAGAGTGAGAGAGAGCGATTAGGGGTAATATGTTAATAGATACAGAGAGATTGTGGGGGAGTAGGGTGAAGAGGGATAGAGAGAGAAATAAGGATGGGGATTTGGTTAGTAGAATGGGAAATAGAGAGATATAGAGGGGGGGTAGGGTTATGAGGATGAGTAGTGGGGGTTTGGGGGGAGGAGAGAGATTAGGGTCTAGGAGTTCAGAGAGAGAGAGAGAGAGAGAGAGAGATTGCAGAGGGAGTGTCAATGGTTAGCGATGTAGGTATATGTTTAGGGGGAGTACGGTTAGGAATTAGGGGGAGAAAGAGAGAGAGAGAGAGAGAGAGAGAGAGAGAGAGAGAAGGGAATCAGAGAGAGAGAGAGAGAAGGAGGGAATAAGAGAGAGACAGAGAGAGAGAGCCTTAAAAGAAAAAGAGAGAGGAGGGGGTTAGGGTCTAGGGTAATAAAGTGGGTACATAGAGAGATGGGGGGTTATGGTGTTGTGGAAGATGTGGGGTTAAGAGAGAGAGAGAGAGAGAGGGAGGGAGTGGGATTATAGAGAGGGAAGAGGGGTTAGGGAAAATATGAGAGAGGGGGGGGTTGGGTTAGAGAGAGTGATGGGGGGTTACAGAAAGGTGGTGCTGGAGAGAGAGAGATATTGATGGTTAGTTGGTTTATAGAGAGAAAGATATATTGAGGGTTAGGGTTTTTGAGAGAGATTTCTTAGTGGTTAGGGATTTAGAGAGAGAGAGAGAGATAGATATTTGAGGCCAGGGGTTTAGAGAGGGAGAGATTGGAATTTAAGTATTTTTGTGAGTGTGTGTGTAAAGATAGATAGAGATTGAGGGTTAGGGGTTTAGAGATAGAGAGAAGGAGTGGGATTGGGGGTTATGGGTTTAGAGACAGATCGAGAGAGAGTTGGGTTTGTAGGGGTAGCAAGGTAAAGAGTTGGATTTGGGGGGAGAAGATAGAGAGAGATACATATATATTATGAATTAAAGGTTTAGAGAGAGAGAAATAGAGTGAGATATATTCGGGGTTATTTTTTTAGAGAGAGAGAGAGAGAGAGAGAGAGAGATTGGGGGGAAGAAGAGGGGAGAGGTATAGAGAGAGGGTGATGGAGATATGGTCAGCGGTAGGGGATACAAATAGAAAGAGTGGGGGATATGGTTATGAGGGTGAGGACTGGGGGTTTCATGGGGGGATAGGGAGAGATATTAGAAGTTAGGGATTTAGAGAGAGACAAATAGGGAGAGATGACGGTTAGCGATGCAGGTAAATGGTTAGTGGGAATACCATTATGGAATAGAAGGATAAAGAGAGAGAGAGAGATAGAAGGTGAAGAGGAGAGAGGGAGGCATAGAGAGAGAGAGAGAGAGAGAGAGAGAGAGATAGGGAGATTGGGGTTAAGGGTTGAGAGAGAGAGAGAGAGAAATTGGGTTTTAGGGGTTTAGATAAATAGAGAGATAGAGAGAGATTGTGGGGTAGGGATTGAGAGAAAGAGATAGATTGGGGGGTTAGGGATTGTGTGTGTGTGTGTGTGTGTGTGTGAGAGAGAGAGAGAGAGAGAGAGAGAGGAGAGAGAGATATTCGTGGTTAGGGATTAACAAAGAGAGAGAGATTGGTGGTTAGGGGTTAGTGACAGAGAGAGAGAGATTGGGGATTAGGGGTTAGCGGTTTAGAGAAAGAGAGATATTCATGGTTAGCGGTTTAGAGAGAGAGAGATATCCTAGGTTAGGGGTTTATAGAGAGAGTGATAGAGAGATATTGAATTTTAGGGATTTAGAGAGAGAGAGAGAGAGATATTAGTGGTTAGATGTTAGTAGAGAGATAGAGAGAGAGATTGTGGGAGAGTAGGGCTAAGAGGGATGGTGAGATGGTTAGTAGAAGGGGAAATAGACATATATAGTGGGGGGTAGGGTTAGGAGGATGAGTAGTGGGGGTTTGGGGAGGGAGAGGGAGAGATATTAGGGTTCAGGGGTTTAGAGAGAAAGAGAGAGAGAGTCTGAGTGAGATATCGCAAAGGGAGTGTTAATGGTTAGTAATGCAGGTATATGGTTAGGGGGAGTAGGGTTAGGAATCAATGGGATAAAGAGAGAGAGAGAGAGGAAGGGAATAAGGGAGAGGGAGGGAGAGGAGGAGATGAGGGTTTAGGATATTAAAGAGGGTAAATAGAGAGATGGGGGGTTTGTATTTATGGTGTAGGGGAAGATGTGGGGTTAAGAGAGAGAGAGAGGGAGGGGAGTGGGGTTATAAAGAGGGAAGAGGGGTTAGGGAAAATAGGAGAGAGAGGGCGTGGTTTTGTTAGAGAGATTGATGGGGGATTACAGAAAGGTGGTGTTGGAGAGAGAGAGAGAGAGAGAGAGAGAGAGAGAGAGAGGTTAGGGGCTTGTAGAGAGAGATTGATGGTTAGGGGTTTATAGAGAGAAAGATATATTGGGGGTTAGGGGCTTAGAGAGAGAGATGGGTGGTTAGGGATTTAGAGAGAGAGAGAGATATTTGAGGCTAGGGGTTTAGAGAGTGAGAGAATGAAATTTAGGGGTTTATATGTGTGTGTGACATAAGAGATAAAGATAGGGGGTTAGGGGTCTAGAGATAGAGAGAAGGAGAGATGGTCAGTGGTAGAGGATACACATAGAAAGAATGGGGGATATGGTTATGAGGGTGAGGACTGGGGGTTTCATGGGGGGATAGGGAGAGATATTAGGTGTTAGGTATTTAGAGAGAGAGAAAGAGGGAGAGATGATGGTTAGCAATACGGCTATATGGTTAGTGGGAATACCGTTAGGGAATAGAATGATAAAAAGAGAGAGAGAAGGTGAAGAGGAGAGAAGGAGGCATAGAGAGAGAGATAAAGAGATTGGGGGTTAAGGGTTTGGAGAGAGAGAGAGAGAGAGAAATTGGTTGTTAGGTTTTTCTATAAATAGAGAGACATAGAGAGATTGTGGGGTAGGGATTGAGAGAAAGAGAGAGATTGGGGGTTAGGGATTAAGAGAGAGAGAGAGAGAGAGAGAGAGAGAGAGAGAGAGAGAGAGAGAGATTGGTGGTTAGGGATTAACAGAGAGAGATTGGTGGTTAGGGCTTAACAGAGAGAGATTGGTGGTTAGGGGTTTAGTTACAGAGAGAGAGATATTGGGGATTAGGGGTTAGCGATTTAGAGAGAGAGAGAGAGAGAGAGAGAAAGAGATTGGGGGTTAGGGATAGAGAGAGAGATATATCCTAAGTTAGGGGTTTAGAGAGAGAGTGATAGAGAGATATTGAATTTTAGGGATTTAAAGAAAGAGAGAGAGATATTAGTGGTTAGATGTTAATAGAGAGATAGAGAGAGAAAGAGGGATGGAGAGATGGTTAGTAGAAGGGGAAACAAACATATATAGTGGGGGGTAGGGTTAGGAGGATGAGTAGTGGGGGTTTGGGGAGGGAGAGGGAGAGATACTAGGGTTCAAGAGTTTAGAGAGAAAGAGAGAGAGAGTGTGAGTGAGAGATCGCAAAGGGAGCATTAATGGTTAGCAATGCATGTATATGGTTAGGGGGGAGTAGGGTTAGGAATTAGCGGGATAAAGAGAGTGAGAGAGGAAGGCAATAAGAGAGAGGGAGAGAGAGGATGGGATGAGGGTTTTAGGGTATTAAAGAGGGTACATAGAGAGATGGGTGGTTGGGATTTATGGTGTAGGGGAAGATGTGGGGTTAACAGAGAGAGGGGAGGGAGTGGGGTTATAAAGAGGGAAGAGGGGTTAGGGAAAATATGAGAGAGAGGGCATGGTTTTGTTAGAGAGATCATTGGGGGATTACATAAAGGCGGTGCTAGAGAGAGAGGGAGAGAGAGAGAGAGAGAGAGAGAGAGGAGGTTAGGGGCTTATAGAGAGAGAGAGATTGATGGTTAGGGGTTTATAGAGAGAAAGAGATATTGGGGGTTAGGGGCTTAGAGAGAGAGATTAGTGGTTAGGGATTTAGAGAGAGAGATATTTGAGGCTAGGGGTTTAGAGAGGGAGAGAATGAAGTGTGACACAAGAGATAAATATTGAGGGTTAGGGGTTTAGAGATAGAGAGAAGGAGAGGGATTGGGGGTTAGGGGTTTAGAGAGAGAGAGAGAGAGTTGGGTTTGTAGGGGTAACAAGGTGAAGAGTGGGGATTTGGGGGAGAATATAGAGTGAGGGTGAGAGATATTAGGTGTTAGTGCTTTATATATATATATATATATATAGAGAGAGAGAGAGAGAGAGAGAGAGAGAGAGAGAGAGAGAGAGAGATTGGGGGGCAGTAGAGGGGAGAGGGATAGAAAGAGAGAGGGGGATGGGGATATGGTCAATGGTAGGGGATATAAATAGAAAGAGTGGGGGATAGGGTTAGGAGGGTGAGGAATAAATATTTCATGGGGGGGAGAGGGAGATATATTAGGCGTTAGGGCTTTAGAGAGAGAGAGAGAGACGATGGTTAACGATATAGGTATATGGTTATGGGGAGTACCATTAGGGAATAGAAGGATAAAGAGAGAGACAGAAGGTGAAAAGGAGAGAGGGAGGGATAGAGAGAGAGAGAGAGATTGGGGGATAGGGATTTAGAGAGAGACATAGGGATATTGGGGGTTAAGGGTTTAGAGAGAGAGAGATATTGGTTTATATAAATAGAGAGACATAGAAATATTGTGGGTTAAGGGTTTAGAGAGAGAGAGAGATTGGGGGGTTAGGTATTGAGAGAGAGAGAGAGAGAGATATTTGTTGTTAGGGATTAACAGAGAGAGAGAGAGATATTGGAGGTTAGGGGTCTAGTGATAAAGAAAGAGAGACAAAGAGATTGGGGATTAGGGGTTTAGAGTGAGACAGAGAGATTAGGGGGTTAGTGGTTTAGAGAAAGATAGATATTGGTGGTTAGCGGTTTAGAGAAAGAGAGAGAGAGAGAGATTGGGAGTTAGGGATTAGAGAGAGATATCTAAGGTCAGGGGTTTAGAGAGAGAGAGGTAGAGAGACATTGCATTTTAGGGATGTAGAGAGAGAGAGATTGGAGGTTAGGGGTCTAGAGAGAGATTAGGAGTTTACATTGAGAGGGAGAGAAAGAGAGAGACTATGCATTATGGGTTTAGAGATAGAGAGAGAGATCACACATTAGGGGTTTAGAGAGAGAAAGAGAGAGAGATTGGAGGTTAGAGTTTTAGAGATAGAGAGAGGTTAGAGATTAGGGGTTTAGAGAGAGAGAGAGAGAGATTGGCGGTTACAAGATTAGATAAAGAGAGATATATATAGAGAGAGAGACAAATATTGGGGTTTAATAGGGGTTATAGAGAGAGACATCATAGGGGGGGTAAGGATGGTTAGTGGTGTGTGAGAAAGAGAGATATAGTGGGGGGTAGGAGGGTGAGGATTAGGAGTTGTGTGTGTGTGACAGAGAGGGAGAGAGATTGGTGGTTAAGGGTTGATATAGAGATAGAGAGATATTGGAGGATAGGGATTTAGAGAGAGAGAGAGAGAGGGATTGGGGGTTAGGGGTTTAGAGAGAGAGAGAGATTGGGGGTTAGGATTTTAGAGAGAGAGGTTTAGATTATGGGTTAGGAATTTAGAGAGAGAGAGAGAGATTTGGGGTCAGGGGTATAGATAGATAGATAGATAGAGAGAGAGAGAGAGAGAGAAAGAGATTGGGGGTTAGAGGCTAAGAGAGAGAGAGAGAGTGATCGAGCTATGGTGGTTATTGCTAGGATTAGGTGTAGGTGGTTAAGGTTAGAGGGGGGAATAGGGGGATAGGGATATATGAGACAGAGAGAGAGGGATGGGGTTGTGGTTAGTGGCAAGGGAGAGTGAGATAGAGTGGGGGATGAAGGGGGTAGGAGGGTGAGAAGTGGGGGTTTGGAGAAAGAGAGAGAGAGAGAGAGAGAGAGAGATGATGAGATAAAGGTTTAGAGAGAGAAAGAGAGATAGATTAGGTGTTAGGGGTTTATAGTGAGATATATGGAGATTGGAGCGGTTAGGGGTCTAGAGGGAGAGAGAGATTGGGGTTTAAGGATTTGGAGCGATGTGAGCGAGCGAGAGAGAGAGAATGGGGGTTAGTAGGTGTTTAGAGACACAAAGTAGCGAGGATGAGTAGAAGGGTGAGTGGGGTTTGAGAGAGAGATAGAGAGAGAGAGAGAGAGAGAGAGAGAGAGAGAGAGAGAGAGAGAGAAATTGGAGGTGAAGGATAGAGGGAGTAAGAATAGGATTAGGAGTGTGGTTAAGGGTAGGGGGAGTATGTTTGAGAGAGAGAGAGAGAGAAACTAGAGGTTATGGATTTAGATAGAGAGAGAGATATGAGGTTAGGGGTCTGGAGAGAGAGAGAGGAGGATTAGTGAGACATGGAGATGGGAGGGCGTTGGGAAGAGAGGAAGAGAGAGATTGGTGGTTAGGGTTTTATAGAGAGATATTGGGGGTTTGGTGTTTAGAGAGAGAGGGGGAGAGAGATATTTGAGTTTGGGTGTTGTGAGAGAGAGAGAGAGATATTGAGGGGGAGTAGGTGTGTGTGTGTGTGTGAGAGAGAGAGAGAGAGAGAGAGAGAGAGATTGGGGGGGTAGTAGAGGGGAGAGGGATAGAGAGAGGGGGGGATGGGGAGATTGTCAGCAGTAGGGGATATAAATAGAAGGAGTGGGGGATAGGGTTAGGAGGGTGAGGACTAGGGATTTCATGGGGGGAGAGGGAGATATATTAGGTGTTAGGGCTTTAGAGAGAGAGAGAGAGATGATGGTTAGCGATGCGGGTATATGGTTAGGGGGAGTACTGTTAGGGAATAGAAGGATAAAGAGAAAGCCAAAAGGTTAAGAGGAGAGAGGGAGGGATAGAGAGAGAGAGAGAGTTTGGGGGTTAGGGATTTAGAGAGAGACATAGAGAGATTGGGGGTTAATGGTTTGGATAAATAGAGAGACATAGAAAGATTGTGAGTTAGGGGTTTAGAGAGAGAGAGAGATTGGGGGTTAGGGATTAAGAGAGAGAGAGAGATATTGGTGATTAGGGATTAATGAAGAGAGAGAGATTGCAGGCTAGGGGTTGAGTGATAGAGAGAAAGAGAGAGAAAGATTGGGGATTAAGGGTATAGAATAAGACAGAGAGATTGGGCGGTTAGCGGTTTGGAGAAAGAGAGATATTGGTGGTTAGTGGTTTAGAGAAAGAGAGAGAGAGATATTGGGGGGTTAGGGATTAGAAATAGAGATATCAAAGGTTAGGGGTTTAGAGAGAGAGAGAGGTAGAGAGACATTGAATTTTAGGGATGTAGAGAAAGAGATATTGGAGGTCTAGAGAGAGAAAGAGAGAGAAACTGTGCACAAGGGGTTTAGAGATAGAGAGAGAGATAAGACATTAGGGGTTTATAGAGAGAGAGAGAGAGAGAGGTTAGGGTTTTAGAGATAGAGAGAGATTGGAGATTAAGTGTTTAAAGAGAGAGATTGGGGGTTACATGATTAGATAGAGAGAGATATAGAGAGAGAGACAAATATTGGGGGTTAATAGGGGGTTATAGAGAGAGAGATCATAGGGGGGTATGGATGGTTAGTGGTGTGGGGGGAAAGAGAGAGAGAGAGAGAGAAAGAGAGATTGGAGGTCAGGGGTTTAGAGAGAGAGAGAGAGAAATGATTCCTAGCAATGCGGGGTATATGGTTACAGGGAGTACGGGTTGGGGAATAGAAGGATAGAGAGAGATTGGGGTTTATGGATTTAGAGAGAGATAAAGAGATTGGGGGTTAAGGGTTTAGAGAGAGAGAGAGAGAGATTGGTGGTTAGGGGTTTAGATAAACAGAGAGAGAGATTACGAGTTAGGAGTTTAGAGAGAGAGAGAGAGAGGTTGGGGGGTCAGGGATTAAGAGAGAGAGATAGAGAGATTGATAGTTAGGGATTAATAGAGAGAGAGAGAGAGAGAGATTGGAGGTTAGGGATTCAGTGGCATGCACACACACACATACACACAGATTGGGGATTAGGAGTTTAGAGTGAGATAAAGATTTTAGGGTTTAGGGGTTTAGAGAAAGAGAGATATTGGTGGTTAGTGGTTTAGAGAGAGAGAGAGAGAGAGATTGGGGGTTAGGGATTAGAGAGCGAGCTATATCTAAGGTTAGGGGATTAGAGAGAGAGGGTAGAGAGAGAGAGAGATTGGAGGTTAGGCTTATATAGAGAGAGATTGGGGGGTTTACATATATATATATATATATATATATAGAGAGAGATAAATTACATGTTAGGGGATTAGAAAGAGTGAGAGGGAGAGAGATAATGGAGGTTAGGGTTTTAGAGAGAGAGAGAAAGATTGGGGGTTAATAGGGGTTTAGAGAGAGAGATCGTAGGGGGAGTATTGATGGTTATAGGTGTGGGGGAAAGAGAGATATAGTGGGGGTGGTTAGGAGGGTGAGGAGTTGGGGCTTGGAGAGAGAGAGAGAGAGAGAGATTGGGGATTAGGGGTTTAGATAGAGAGAGACAAATATTGGAGGTTACGTATTTAGAGAGAGAGAGAGGGATTGGGGGTTAGGGTTTATAGAGAGAGATATTGGGGGTTAGGTGTTTAGAGAGAGAGATATTCAGGGGTTAGGAATTTAGAGAGAGAGAGAGAGATTGTGGGTTAGGAGTTTATCATAGAGAGAGAGTGTGTGTGTGAGAGAGAGAGAGATTGGGGGGTCAGGGGTTTAAAGGGAGAGAGAGAGAGAGATTAGGGGTTAGGTGTTAAGAGAGAGAGAGGGCATAATAGAGCTATGGTGGTTATAAGTAGGGAGTAGGTGTAAGTGGTTAATTTTAGAGGGGGGAATAGGGGGAGAGGGATATATGAGAGAGAGAGGGGGGGGGGATGGGGTTTTGGTGGGAAGAGAGAGATAGAGTGGGGGATAAAGGGGTATGAGGGTGAGGAGTGGGGGTTTGGCATAGGAGAGAGAGAGAGAGAGAGAGAGAGAGAGAGAGAGATGTTTAGAGAAAGAAAGAGAGAAATTAACTATTATTGGTTTATAGTGAGAGAGATGGATATTGGAGTGGTTAGGGTTCTAGAGGGAGAGAGAGATTGGGGTTAAGGGATTTGTGGGGGGAGGAGAGAGAGAGAGAATGGTGATTAATAAGGGTTTAGAGAGACATAGTGTTGAGGAGAGGTAGAAGGGTGAGAAGTGGGAATTTGAGGAGTGCAGATTTGAGAGAGAGAGAGAGAGAGATCGAAATTGGAGGGTAAGGGTAGGGGGGAGTAGGAATAGGAATAGGAGTGGGTGGTTAAGGGTAGGGGGAGTAGGTTTGAGAGAGAGAGAGATTAGATGTTAGAGATTTAGATCGAGAGAAAAATTGGAGGTTAGGGGTTTAGAGAGAGATAGAGATGAAGGTTAGTTAGACAGGGAGATGGCAGGGCGTGGGAAGAGAGGAAGAGAGAGATTGGTGGTTAGGGTTTTAGAGAGAGATATTTGGGGTTAAGGGTTTAGAGAGAGAGGGAAATTGAGAAATTTTGGTTTAGGTTCTTAGAGAGAGAGAGAGAGAGAGAGTGGGAGTTAGGGATTTAGAGAGAGAGAGAGAGGAGATTGGAGGTTAGGGGTTTAGAGAGAGAGAGAGAGGGAGATTGGAGGTTAGGGGTTTAGAGAGAGAGAGAGACTGGTGGTTAGGGGCTTAGAGAGAGATATGTGGAGTTAGGGGTTTACAAAGAGAGAGCGAGAGATTAGAGACTAAGGGTTTTAGAGAGAGAGAGAAAGAGATATATTGTGGCTTAGGGCTATAGAGAGAAATAGAGAGATTGAGGGGCTATGGGTTTTAGAGAGAGAGAGACAATTAGGAGTGCGGGTTTTTTGGGGGATGGTAGAGAGCGAGAGAGAGATTAGGGGTCACGTGTTAATAGAGAGAGAGAGAGATTGCGGGGGGAGTAGTGCGAAGAGGGGTAAAGAGAGAAATAAGGATGGGGAGATGGTTAGTAGAATGGGAAATATAGAGATATAGAGGGGGGGTAGGGTTATGAGGATGAGTAGTGGGGGGTTTGGGGGGGGAGGGAGAAATATTAGTATTTAGGAGTTTAGAGAGAGAGAGAGAGATAGAGAGAGAGTGAGAGATTGTAGAGGGAGCGTCAATGGTTAGCGATGTAGATATATGGTTAGGGGGAGTACGATTAGGAATTGGGGGGATAAAGAGAGAGAGAAGAAGAAGAGAAGATGAGAGAGATAGAGAGAGAGAGAGCCTTAAAGAAAAAAGGAGAGAGGAGGGGGTTAGGGTTTAGGGTAATAAAGAGGGTACATAGAGATATGGGGGGTTAGGATTTATGGTGTAGTGGAAGATGTGGGGTTAAGATAGAGAGAGAGGGAGGGAGAGGGGTTATAAAGAGGGAATAGGGGTTAGGGAAAATAGGAGAGAGAGGGGGGGTCAGGTCAAAGAGAGTGATGGGGGGTTACAGAAAGTTGGTGCTGGAGAGAGATAGATATCGATGGTTAGTTGTTTATAGAGAGAAAGAGATATTGGGGGTTAGGGGATTTGAGAGAGAGAGCTTGGTGGTTAGGGATTAAGAGAGAGAGAGAGAGAGAGAGATTTGAAGCTAGGGGTTTAGAGAGGGAGAGATTGGAATTTATGGATTTATGTGTGTGTGTGTGTGTCAAGAGAGATAAAGATTGGAGGTTAGGAGTTTAGGGATATAGAGAAGCAGTGGGATTGGGTTTAGGGGTTTAGAGATAGATCGAGAGAGAGTTGCATTTGTAGGTGTAGCAAGGTAAAGATTGGGGATTTGGGGGAGAAGACATAGAAAGATACATATATATTATGAATTAAAGGTTTAGAGAGAGAGAAATAGAGTGAGAGATATTAGGGGTTAATGTTTTATAGAGAGAGAGATAGAGATAGAGAGAGAGAGAGGGGGGGGGGAGGTAGGGGAGAGAGAGAGAGAGAGAGAGATTGGGGGAAAATATAGGGGAGAGGTATAGAGAGAGAGGAATGGGGAGATGGTCAACGGTAGGGGATACAAATAGAAAGAGTGGGGGATATGGTTAGGAGGGTGAGGACTAGGGGTTTCATGGGGGGAAAGGGAGAGATATTAGGTGTTAGGGATTTAGAGAGAGAGAAAGAGGGAGAGATGATGGTTAGCGATGCAGGTATATGGTTAGTGGGAGTACTATTAGGGAATTGAAGGATAAAGAGAGAGAGAGAAGATGAAGGGGAGAGAGGGAGGCATATAGAGAGAGATAGAGAGAGATTGGGGGTTGAGGTTTTAGAGAAAGAGAGAGAGAGAAATTGGTTGTTAGGGGCTTAGATAAATAAGAGACAAAGAGAGATTGTGGAGTAGGGATTGAGAGAAAGAGAGAGATTGGGGGTTAGGGGGAGAGAGAGAGAGAGAGAGAGAGGAGAGATTGGGGGTTAGGGATTAACAAAGAGAGAGTTTGGTGGTTAGAGTTTTAGTGACAGAGAGAGAGAGAGAGAGAGAGAGAGATTGGGGATTAGGGGTTTAGAGTGATACAGAGAGATTGGGGGTTAATGGTTCAGAGAAAGCGATATATTGGTGGTTAGCGGTTTAGAGAGAGAGAGAGCAAGAGAGAGAGAAATATCCAAGGTTAGGGGTTTAGAGAGAGAGTGATAGAGAGATATTGAATTTTAGGGATGTAGAGAGAGAGAGAGATTAGTGGTTAGATGTTAATAGAGAGAGAGAGATATTGTGGGAGAGTAGGGATAAGAGGGATAGAGAGAGAAAGAGGGACACAGAGATGGTTAGTGGAAGGGGAAATAGACATATATAGTGGGGGTTAGGGTTAGGAGGATGAGTAGTGGGGGTTTGGGGAGGGAGAGGGAGATATATTAGGGTTTAGGAGTTTAGAGAGAGAGAGAGAGAGAGAGAGAGAGCGAGAGATCGCAAAGGGAGCATTAATGGTTAGCAATGGAGGTATATGGTTAGGTGGAGTAGGGTTAGGAATTAGCTGGAGAGAGAGAGAGAGAGAGGGGAGAGAGAGGAGGGGATGAGGGTTTAGGGTATTAAAGAGAGTACATAGAGAGATGGGGGCTTAGGATTTTTGGTGTAGGGGAATATGTGGGGTTAAGAGAGAGAGAGGGAGGGAGTGGGGTTATAAAAAGGAAAGAGGGGTTAGGGAAAATAGGAGAGAGGGCGGGGTTGTGTTAGAGAAAGCAATGGGGGATTATAAAAAAGTGGTGCTGGAGCGAGAGAGAGAGAGAGAGGAGGTTAGGGAAAGGATAAAACAAAGAGGGGGGTTGAGTTAGAGAGAGCGAAGGGATTTAGAGAAAGGTTGGGTTGGAGAGAGAGGGGGGGATTATGGAAAGGTGGTGAGAGAGAGAGAGAAAGAGAGAGAGAGATTGGGGGTTAGGGGTTGCGCGCTGCGCGTGCACGAGAGAGAGAGAGAGAGAGAGAGAGAGAGAGAGAGAGAGAGAGAGATTGGAGGTTAGGGATTTAGAGAGAGAGATTGGGAGTTGGGGGTTTAGAGTTATATATATATTAAGGTTTTAAGTTTCTACTGGGAGAGAGATTGGAATTTAGGGGTTTAGATATAACAATATATATATAGCGAGAGAGAGAGAGAGAGATAGGTGGTGCTTAGTGTTTGAAATAGGAATGGGTGCTTAAGGGTAGGGAGGAGTAGGTAGGACACACACACATAGAGTGGGGGTTTGGGGGAAGAGAGGGAGAGGGATAGAGAGAGAGAGGGATGGGGAGATGGTTTGTAGTAGGGGATAATGAGAGATAGAGTGGGGGTAGGGTTAGGAGGGTAAGGAGTGGGGGTTTTGGGGATGAGAGGGGGAGATATATTAGGGGTTATGGATTTAGAGAGAGAGAGAGAGAGAGAGAGCATTGGGAGAGCATCGATGGTTAGGGATGCAGCTATATGCTTAGGAAGAGTAGAGTTAGTGATTTGGGGGATAGAGAGAGAGAGGGAAGGGGAAGAGGAGAGATGGAGGCTTACAACAATAATAAGAGGAGGAGGTTAAGGTTTAGGCTAGTAAAGAGGGTACATAGAAATATACGGGTTAGGATTTATGGTACAGGGGAAGTTGTAGGTTGACAGAGAGAGAGGGTGGGTGGGGTTATAAAGAGGGAGGGGGGTTAAGGAATGGAAGAGAGAGAAGGGGGTTGGGTTAGAGAGGGGGAGGGGGGGTTAGGGAAATGTATGGCTAGAGAGAGGGGGGTGAGGGAAAGGAGGAGAGAGAGAGAGGAGAGAGAAAGGGTCTCAGGGAAAGGTGGGAAGAGAGAGAGAGAGAAAGAGAGGAGTAGGATGAGGATAGTTAGCGAAAAATAGAGGGCACACTGGGAAGAGAGGAACAAAGAGTTGGACATAGAGAGATTGGTGGAGAGAGAGAGAGAGAGAGAGAGAGAGAGAGAGAGAGAGAGAGATTAGGGGTTATGGGTTTAGAGAGAGAGAGATTGGGGGTTAGGGATTTAGAGGAAGGGAGATTGGGGGTTAGGGATTTAGAGAGAGAGAGGGAGATTAAAGGTTAGGGTTTTATCGAGAGAGAGTGAGATTGGTGATTAGGGTTTTATAGAGAGAGTGGGATAAAATAGAAGTTAGGGTTTTAGAGAGAGAGAGAAATTGGTGGTTAGGGGTTTAGAGAGAGAGATTGAGGGTTATGGGTCGAGAGAGAAAGAGAGATTCTGGGTTAGGGGTTTTGTGAGAGAGATGAGAGAGAGAGAGATTTTGGGTTAATATGGGTTTAGAGAGAGAGAGAGATATCATGGGGGGAGTACAGATGGTTAGTGGTTTGGGGGATACAGAGAGATATGTAAGTTTTAAACCTTAACAGTGAAGTACAAACATATATCGATTCTTAAGCATTTACAGACAATACACAATGGCACACACATTACACAGAGATTTTCACCTGGAAACCCTTAACCGGGAAAAACCAGCAAAACTTAGAGCCGCATAGCTCCTTTTTCATTATATGTTTATTTTTACATGTACAATACAATAAATGGTATTCTGCAGCATCTAAAACCCTAATTCGTTTACCCGAATTAGGTTACAACCCTAATTCCTTTTACCGGAATTAGATTAGACTACAATGGGTCGAAAAACGCGAAAAAGCAAAAAACAACCCAAAAAAATTTTGCGCTCCGCGCGGACTCCGGGGGCCTAACGGCCCCCTCCGTGTCGTTTCGGAACCTAACGGTCCGAAACGAAGGGGGTGGGCCCTGTCGGGCTACCCCCCCCTCTAAACCCCCCCCTCCGGACGCGCCCGGCGCAGGCGAATCGAAGGTGCCGTAGGGATCGTGTTGTACACGCAGCGACCATGTGAAGAGATATAACATACCCAACAAGATATAGTGGGAGTTTAGGAGAGAGAGAAATAGATAGATTGAGGGTTAGGGGTTTAGAGAGAGAAATATAGAAAGAAATAGATTTTTAGTCAGGGGTTAGAGAGAGAGAGATTGGGGGTTAGGGTTGTAGAGAGAGGGGGAGGGAGATTGGAGGTTAGGGTTTTAGAGAGAGATATTGAAGGTTAGGGTTTTTTTTTTTTTGTGTGTGTGTGTGAGAGAGAGAGAGAGAGAGATTGGTGGTTAATAGGGGTTTAGAGAGAGACATATTGGAGGTTAGGGGTTTATAGAGAGACAGAGATCGAAGGTTAGGGGTCTAGAGAGAGAGAGAGAGAGATTGGGGGTTAATAGGGGTTTAGAGAGGGAGAGAGATCATGGGGGGAGTATGGGTGGTTAGTGGTGTGGGGAAGAGAGACAAAGTTTGGTGGAGGGTTAGGATGGTGAAGAGTGGTGGTTTGGGGGGGGTGAGAGAGAGAGAAAGAGAGAGAGAGAGAGAGATTTTGGGGGTTAGGGGTTTAGAGAGAGAGAGAGAGAGAGAGAGAGAGAGAGAGTTGAGGTTAGGGATTTCAAGATAGAAAGGGAGACAGCTCAGGGGGTTAGGTTTTAGGGTAATAAAGATGGTACATATATAGATCGGGGGGTTAGGTTTTATGGTATAGGGGAAGATGGGGGGCTGAGAGAGAAGGAGGCACAGAGTGGGGTTATAGAGAGGTAGGGGGAGTTAGGGAAAGGAGGATATAAATAGGGAGGGGGTGTTAGGGAAAGGAGGATAGAGAGAGGGGGGTGGGTATGAGGGAAGGAGGGGTATTTAGGGAAAGGTGGCATTGGAGAGAGAGAGAAGGAGAGAGGGGGTTTGGGAAAGGAGGAGAGAAAGAGGAAAAGGGTTTAGGGAAAGGTGGGACCAGAGACAGAGAGAGAGAGTGTGTGTAGGGGGGCAGAGTGGCATTGGGTCGAGATGAAGACAAAGATAGAAAGAGATAGATTAGTGGTTAAGGGATGAGAGAGAGAGAGAGAGAGGGGGTTATGGATTTAGAGAGTGAGAGATATCAGAGGTTGGGGATTTAGAGAGAGAGAGAGAGAGATTGGGGGTTAGAGGTTTAGAGAGAGAGAGAGAGAGAGAGAGAGAGAGAGAGATTGGGGGTTAGAGGTTTAGAGAGAGAGAGAGAGAAAGATTGGGGGTTAGAGGTTTAGAGAGAGAGAGAGAGAGAGAGGGGTTGGAGTAAATATGTTTAGAGAGAGAGAGAGAAAGAGAGAGAGATTGGGGTTTAGATGGAAAGAGACAAATTGGAGGTTAGCAGTTTAGATATATAGATAGATAGAGAGAGAGATCGAAGGTTAGGGGTATATAGAGAGAGTGATTGGGGGTTATCCATTTAGAGAGAGAGAAAGAGAGATAAAGAGATATATTAGTGGTTTATAGAGAGAGAGGTTGGAGGTTCAGGATTTAAATATAGATAAAGCGAGAGAGAGAGAGAGATTTGGGGTTAGGGGTTTAGAGAGACATAGATTGGGGGTTAGCAGAGAGAGAGAGAGAGTGTGTGATAGATATTGGGGGTTAGGATTTTAGAGAGAGATATTGGAGGTTAGGGGTTTAGAGAGAGAGAGATTGGAGGTTAGGGGTTTAGAGAGTGTGAGAGAGAGAGATTGGGGGTTAAGAATTTAGAGAGAGAGAGAGAGAGAGAGAGAGAGAGAGAGAGTGGGTGTTAAGGGTTTAGAGTGGGAGAGGGAGAGATAGAGATATTGGAGTTAGGGGTTAAGAGATAGAGAGAGAGGGAGAGAGAGAGAGAGAGCAATCGAGGGGTTTTGGTTAGTGGTTGGATTGGGGGTGGGGGTGGGTGTTTTAAGGGTAGGGCATAGGGGGGAGTAGGGGAGAGAGGGATCTATATATAGAGAGAGTAATGGGGAGATGGTTAGTGGTGGGGGAGAGAGGGATATAGTCCAGTGGTAGTTGTAGGAGGGTGAAGAGTGTGGGTTTGGGGGAGGAGACAAAGAGAGAGAATAGGGGTTAGGGGTTTAGAGAGAAATGTATATTAGGGGTTTAGATAGAGAGAGAGAGAGAGATGGAGGGACATTGGAGGTTAGATTTTTAGAGAGAGAGAGAGAGATAGAACTACAGACATTAGGGGTTAGGTGTTTAGATAGAAAGAGAGAGGTTGGAGATCAGCAGTTGAGAGAGAGAGAGAGAGAGAGAGAGAGAGAGAGAGATTAGAAGTTAGGGGTTTATAGAGAGAGATTAGGGGTTAGCACTTGAGATGGAGAGAGAGATACAGAGACATTGGTGGTTAATGGTTAATATAGAGAGAGAGATATTGAAGGTTAAGGGTTCAAAGAGATATAGAAAGAGAGAGAGAGAGAGATTGGGGTTTATAGAGAAAAATAGATTTGGGGTTAAGGGTTTAGAGAGAGAGAGAGAGAGAGAGAGAGAGAGAGAGAGAGAGAGAGATTGGACATTAGTGGTTTAGAGAGAGAGATTGGAGGTTAGGTGTTTAGAGAGAGAGAGAGATTGGATTTTAGGGTTTTAGAGAGAGATAAAGAGAGAGAGATATTGGAGGTTAGGGGTTTAGAGAGAGAGAGAGAGGGAGAGACGGATTTTGGGGGTTGAGTGTTTAGAGAGAGGGGGAGAGACAGAGATTGGGATTTAGTGGTTTTGAGAGAGAGAGAGAGAGAGAGAGTGATCGAGGGGTGGTGGTTAGTGGTAGGACTAGAGTGGGTGGTTAAGGGTAAGGGGAGTAGGTGAGAGAGGGATATATATATAGAGAGAGAGAAGTATGGGGAGGTGGTTAGTGGTCGAGGAGAGAGAGAGAGAGAGAGAGAGAGAGAGAGAGATTGGGGGTGAGTACGGGGGAGAGGGATGGGGATATGGTTAGTGGTAGGGGAAATAAAGAGATAAAGTGTGGATTCAGATTAGGAGGGTGAGGAGTGGGGGTTTTGGGAGGAGAGATATTAGCAGTTAGAAGTTTAGATAGAGAGAGAGATTGTAGGTTAGGTGCTTAGACAGAGAGAGAGAGAGATTGGAGATTAGGGGTTTAGAGAGAGATATATTTTAGGTTGGGGGTTTAGAGAGAGAGAGAGAGTTTGGGTTAGGGGTTTAGAAAGAGAGAGAGATTGGGGGTTAATAGGGGTTTAGATAAAGAGAGAGATCACAAGGAAAGTATGGATGGTTAATGGCATGGAGGAGAGAGAGAGAGAGAGTGGGGTGAGGTGTAGGATGGTGAAGAGTGATGGTTTGAGAGAGAGGGAGAGGGTTAGGGGTTTAGAGAGAGATAAATAGATATTTGAGGTTAGGGGTTTTGAGAGAGAGAGTACAGGGGGTTAGGGTTTAGGGTAATAAAGAGGGTAAATATAAAGAAATGGGGGGGGTTAGGATTTATTTTATAGGGGAAGATTGGGGGATTAGGGTTTATTTTATAGGGGAAGATGGGGGGTTGAGAGAGAGAGATAGGGGGAGTTGGGTTATTAAGAGGGAGGGGTGTTAGGGAAAGGAGGAGAGAGATGGGGGGTTGGGTAAGAGAAAGGTAGGGTGTTTAGGAAAAGGTGGTGTTGAAGAGAGAGATAAGGAGAGAGGGGGTTAGGGAAAGCAGGAGAGAGAGAGAAGAAATGGGGTCTGGGAAAGATGATCCCAGAGAGAGAAAGAGAGAGTGGGGGAATTGGGCAGAGAGGAAGAGAGAGATTAATGGTTAAGGGTTTAGAGAGAAAGAGAGATATTGGGGGCTAGGGTTTTCGGGAGTCAAAGAGATCAGGGTTTAGAGAGAGAGAGAGAGGGAGAGATATTGGGTTTTATGCGTTTTGACACAGAGAGAGAGAGATTGGGGATAGGGGTTTAGAGAGAGATAGATAGAGAGAGAGGGATATTGGAGGTTAGATGTTTAGAGAGAGAGAGAGAGAGAGATAAAAAGAGAGAGATTGGGGGTTATGGGTTTAGATAAAAAGAGAGTGATTGGAGGTTAACGATTTAGAGAGAGAGAGAGAGAGAGATTGGAGGTTCAGGGTTTACAGAGAGAGATTGGGGCTCAGGGGTTTAAAGAGAGAGAGATATTGGTGGTTAGTGGTTTAGAGAGAGAGAGAGAGAGATTGGAGGTTAGGTGTTTAGAGAGAGAGAGGGAGAGAGAGAGATTAGAGGTTAGGGGTTTAGAGAGAGAGATAGAGATTGGGGGTTAGGGGTTTAGAGAGAAAAAGAGATCGGGGGTTAGAGGTTTAGAGAGAGAGAGAGAGAGAGAGAGAGAGAGAGAGAGAGAGAGAGGGATATATTGGAGGTTAGGTATTTATAGAGAGAGAGAGAGATTAGTGGTTAGGGATTTAGAGAGTGAGAGATTGGGGGTTAAGAATTTAGTGTCTGAGAGAGAGAGGTTATGGGTTTATAGAGAGAGAGAGAGAGATTGGATGTGAGGCGTGTAGAGAGAGAGAGAGATGTAAAGAGAGATATTGGTGGTTAGGGGTTTAGAGAGAGAGATATAAGGGGTTAGGGGTTTAGAGAGAGAGATGAATGGGGAGATGGTTAATGGGGGGAGAGAGAGAGAGAGAGAGAGAGAGAGAGAGAGGGTGGTTTGAGGCTAGGAGTGTGAAGAGTGGTGGTTTGGAGAGAGAGAGAGATCAAGGGTTAAGGGTTTAAAGAGAGAGATCACAGGGGGAGCGTTGATGGTTAGTGATGTGGGTATATGGTTAAGGAGAGTAGGGTTAGAGAGAGAGAGGGATGAGTAGAGAAATAGAGAGAGTAGGGGTTTAGGGTAACAAAGAGTGTACATAGAGAGCATGGTATATTTTAAGGATTCTAATATTATACTTAAGTATAGTATCCTAGGTGAATATTTTGTATTGAAAAAAAATGTATATATATTGGTGGGAGAATATTAAATATGAAACATACAATTTACTACTGAAATGTGTAAATTTTGGCGAAAATTATGAAAAAAAACATATTTTATGTAAATATAGGTGATATTAGAGAGTAAAAATGACCAAATATTGATTTTTTTTTTGAAAAAATCCCCCAAAATAGCCAATTGGCGAAATTTCATCCCTAAAAATTACCCTGATAGAGAGATCGGGGGCTTAAAAGAGAGATTATTTATGGTATACGTGAATATGGGGGATTGAGAGAGATGGGGGGTTAGGGAAAGGAGGAGAGAGAAGGGGGGGTTGGTTTAGAGAGAGGGAGACAATAGGAAAAGGTGGGGTTGGAGAGGAGGAGAGAGTGGGGAGGGGGGTATGAAAAGGTGGGGCTTGAGAGAGAGAGAGGTTAGGGAAAGGAGGAGAAAGAGAGGAAGTGGTTGTTATGGAAAGGTAGGGATGGAGAGAGAGAGAGAGAGAGAGAGAGAGAGAGAGAGAGGAGGGTTGGCGAGAGAGGGAGAGTGGGGGTATTAGGTAGAGAGAAAGAGAGAGATAGACATAGTGAGATTGGTGGTTAGGGGTTTAGAGAGAGAGAGAGAGAGAGAGAGAGAGAGAGAGAGAGAGAGAGATTGGGGTTAAGGGTTTAGAAAGAGAGATTTGGGGCTAGAAATTTAGAGAGAAAGAGAGGGAGATTAGAGGTTATGGGTTGTAGAGAGAGATATTGGTGTTTAGGGGTTTAGAGAGAGAGAGAGAGAGAGGGGGGGGGGTTATGGATATATATATATATATGTATATATATATATATATAGAGAGAGAGAGAGAGGTTAGGGGTTTAGAGAGAGAGAGATTTGGGTTTAGTGGTTTAGAGAGAGATATATATTGGGGGTTAGTTGTTTAGAGAGAGAGAACGAGAGAGAGTGAGAGAGGAATTGGAGGTTATGGGATTAGAGAGAGAGAGAGAGAGAGAGAGAGAGATTTTATGGATTAAGGGTTAGGGGTTAGGAGTTAGTTGTTAGAGTTATATGGCATAGTTTTTAAGGGGTGGGGATTTATGGTTATAATGCTTATAACATTTAGGGGTGACATGTAATAGAATTATGATGTTATAGGTGTGTGGGTTTAAAGTTCAAGTGTTACAAGTTATATGGGTTGGATGATATAGTGGCTAAAGTAAATAAGGTTTAGAGGATTTGGGTGCACGATAGGGGTTAAAGTTATAATTATCAAGGAAATAGATCCTAACTCCTAGGTTGCATGAATAGAGTGTCAACAAAGGGGGGTCCCTCGTTAGACCACTTTAAAAACCTTGTGTATACATGGTCGACCACCCAACTTGGGGCGTACTGGGAGGGCTTCTCTGGGAGTTACCTCCCTCCACCTATTACTAGCGCAACGGCGTCCCAGTTCCCAGCTACAACAAAGGCACATGTGTCAAGATGCCGAGTTAGGAAATTGTTTCCAGGCAATTTCCCAAAATGGTCCTTTGAAAACACTCTACACAAGACTTTAAATAGAACCCTATGGTCAATATACTAATGCAAACAATATAAAAAAATGTATATAATTTAATATTCATAAAAAATAATTTTTTTCTACAATCTCATTCTAATTTTAAATATTCCAATTAAATTTATATCTAACTAAGAAAAAAATATTGAATTTTTTTTTTACCAAAAGTAAAGAAGCTAGCAATTTATAATCTAATAAAACTCTAACTATTTCAACAACACTTTATAATCTAAGAACTCTAAACTATTTCAACACCCTAACTCCTAGGTTGCATGAATAGAGTGTCAACAAAGGTGGGTCCCTCGTTAGACCACTTTAAAAACCTTGTATATACATGGTCGACCACCCAACTTGGGGCATATTGGAAGGGCTTCTCTAGGAGTTACCTCCCTCCACCTATTAATAGCGCAACGATGTCCCAGTTCCCAGCTACAACAAAGGCACATGTGTCAAGATGCCGAGTTAAGAAATTGTTTCCAGGCAATTTCCCAAAATGGTCCTTTGAAAACACTCTAGATGATTTTAAATAGAACCCTATGGTCAACATACTAATGCAAACAATATAAAAAATGCATACAATTTAATATTCATAAAAACATTTTTTTTCTACAATCTTATTCTAATTTTAAATGTTCTAATTAAATTATATATAACTATGAAAAAAACATTTAAAAAACAATTTTGCCAAAAGTAAACAAGCTAACAATTTATAATCTAATAAAACTCTTTCAACAACACTTTATAATCTAAGAACTTTAAACTTTGAACTATTAAAGGAAAATTTAAACTATTTCAACAAACCCTTAATTATTAAGGGAACTCTAAACTATTAATAAGAATTTTTTTTTATTAAGGTGAATAACATTGACATTATACTATTTCAACAAGAAAAAAACTAAATTATTAATGGAAATAACATTTTCAAAAGATATAATGATTCTTCACGTGCAATGTCTAACACTAATTACAAAAATATTTAAATCTCACATTTCATAAAACTTCTAGAAAATTATGAAAATTTCATTAGAAATATAAAAGATGAACAAAATTAGAATAAACACAAAACTTATTTATTGGATTAAGAAATATAATTAAAATAGATTTATAATTATTAAAAAAATATATATTAAATTGGAAATACTAAATACCTTTATAAATTAAATTCATATAAAAAAATAGATTTACAATTATGTATAGATATTAAATTTAATAAACCTAATATCTTTATGAATGAGTTTCCACTGCGGAAATATATTTCAATTTTATATTTTTATTATAATATTATGAACGCCAACGTATTAGGCCATCTCACTAACGCCGCTGACGTCATCTTCCAGCGAGACACAAAGGGGAAGGGGACAGCCGGCAGGGGACTCTCTTTCTTCCGGGCAGATAACAGGGGAGGCTGGTTGGTTGCGGATGGGGTTGCTGGTCAGAACTGGCAGCAGATCTGATGGATAAAGAAGATCCGGGCTGGCGATGAGCTATTTTTGGGTTAAAATATGGGCTGATGCACTCAATGCAATGTTTCAATTCAATATGGGCTGATGCACAATATTTTCCACTTAATCGAATTTAATTAAATGTACAGGAAAAGGGTTGCACTGATTAGAATTTAATTGAAAGTACAGGAAAATGGTTGCTTTGAATTCAACTTAATGTACATTTAGGGAAAAGGAGAAGGAAAGATATAGAAAACAACAAACCACAACTCTTGGCTGATAGCATATAGTGCCCAGTGCCCTATCATAGAACAATCTGCTTTGTTACAGGACTGTGGATATGGACACTAAGCAATACACTAAGCAATAGTTAGAAAGTTTTCATATGAAAGTTCTCCAGTCTAATTTGGCACTGGTTCAAGTTGTAGCTTTGGGCAGCAACTCAAGTGTTTTCAAAGGTTTGAACTATCAAAGAAGACTAAAACATCTATGCCAGATTGAATGATAACCAACTGATATTCACTCTTCGTAGCTGCATAGGATGTGATCTTCCCAAGTTCAGACATCAGATGATCAGTCAAATGTCTGGTAGAGAAAACAATCAGAAGTGGAGTTTCTAAGCTATGGCTTTTTGCTGGATCTCTGGCACCATCTGGGTTGAACCTTTATCCGAAATGGAAGGGCTTAGAAACATGACCACAATAGCCAAAAATGCTGAAGAATATCCTCCAGACGCATCTTTGGGTTCTTTAAGAGTCCATCACCATCACACTGAGATCACACAGGCTGCTTAGTAAAGTTTAACGTCAAGCATCATATCTACAATGGTTTGAACGATCAAAGAAGATTAAGAAATCTATGTACGATTGAATCATAACCAATTGATCTTCACTCTTTGTAGCTGCATAGGATGTGTTCTTGGTTTTAGAGGACCCAAGAAAGATGATCAGTCAAATGTCTGGTAAATAGAACAATTAGAAGAAGAATTTCTAAGCTCTGGCTTTTTGCTGGATTTATGGCACCAACGCAGGTTTCTGAGTTAAACCTTTATCCAAAATGGAAGGGTTTAGAAACATCACCGCAATAACTAAAAATGCCAAAGAATATCCTACAGACGCATCTTTGGGATCTTTAGGAGTCCATCGCCATCCCCTGAGATCACACAGGCTACTAGTAAAGTTTAACGTCAAGCAACATATCTAGACTACTTAAATACCTTTGCAAATCTACCATCTTGTGAAATGGCAAATTGCTCCATCAAATTCTACATCCAGACCTGATATGCATGCAGGTAGTCATAGACAATTATAATGAGTGTTCCCAAAGCACTATTCTTATTATACTGATTTAGATAGCCAGCCACAGCTTCGTGATCCTTGGCAATACCCTGGACATCGTACCCAAATTTGATAGAACCTCCTTGAAAGCTCGGAATCCTCCATATATCAGTGACCAGCATCATGAATTCATCGAAATCCAAAATAATACGATGTACATTGGATCAGATACACAGATACATCCTGTTAAAATGGTCTCAGAGAACCAATCATACGAAACATTTACGTTCTGTCCACCGCGGCATCCCTGCAGCCATTCTACGGATTTGATTTGGGGTGGGGCAGGCCAATGTATGCCGGTCCAATAGTCAATGGTATGGCTGAATTTGTTCTTCTCATTGCCAGTTGCTGTCCGCAAGGAATAAACGTGTGGCTTATGCTGGAACCTCATCATATGGAAAATTTTGAAATACACATCAAAGAGATTTAAGGCTATCCGCCTGGGAGAAGATATATGTATGTATGGTTATGTGACTGACTGTTATTATGTCTATATATATATATGCTAATTTCCATAGGTTGAGAATGGAACTATTTAGAACAGGGTTGAGCTGTGGGCTTCCAAAATGAATGTTGTCTTCCCACGATCTTAATTTGGATAGCTCTAATGTTCCTGCATTCAAACTAAGGTTGGCCTCAGGCATAAATCCATCCTAACTACTTGAGATTCCTCGACCTAAAAAATATATATTTATAAATACTGGCGGCCTTTTACAATATATCAAAGTACTTACCATCAAATAATTTAACATCTAAAATCCAAATGTTTTGGATATTCTGATTGCTCCTCATTGATGCCATCCAGTTTTCCAGTTTTTCTGAATGGATAACATATGGTTAAATCAAGAATATATATCCGTATGTATGGTTATGTGAGCGACTGTCATTATGTCTATATATATACTAATCTCCATAGGTTATCAGTTTAAATTTTGTGCTTTAGAGGTTCACTGTTTGGAACAGGGCTGAGATGTAGAGTTTCCAAAACGGATGTTGTATTGTCACAATCTTAATTTGGATAGCTCTAATATAAATAAATAATTCCTGCATTCAAATTAAAGCTGGCCTCAGCCATCAATTCATCCTACCTACTTGAGATCTATCCTACCTATTTCCAAAACAAACTAGGCTGGTCTCAGCCATCAATTCATCCTACCAACTTGAGATCTATCCTACCTATTTCCAAAACAAACTAGGCTGGTCTCAGCCATCACTTCATCCTACCAACTTGAGATCTATCCTACCTACTTCCAAAACAGATGTTGTCTTCACACAATCTTAATTTGGATAGCTATAATGTAAATAAATAATTCCTGCATTCAAACAAAGGCTGACCTCAAGCATAAATCCATCCTACCTGCTTGAGATCTAACCTACCTGCTTCCGTTAATTTGGATAGCTCTAATGTAAATAAATAGTTCCTAGATTCCTCGACCTAAACAAATATATTTATAAAAACTGGCGGCCTTTTGCAATATCTCAAAGTACTTACCTTCGAATAATCTGACATGTAAAATCCAAATGTTTTGGATATTTTGATTGCCCCTTTATAGTCTTTTGGATGTTTTGATTATCTCCTCATTGATGCCATCCAGTTTTCCAATTTTTATGCAGGGATAACATATGGTTAAATCAAGAATATATATCCGTCCCACCACCATCTCAATATTAACAAACACAAAACATAATTAAACCTTGTTAGAGAGAAAGCTCAACGTTCCTCTCATTTTAAATGTGTGAAACAAAAATCGGGAAGTTGGTTTTTCCATTCAAAAGAGCAACAAGGTAACGCTTAGGGTTTTACTGAACAAACTCCAAATAAGGGCTTTGCATCCATTCTTATTCTATATTTAAATATTTGAGGAGAAACAAGTTCTTTATCCAAACAAAGTAAGCCTTTAATATAATTGAAGTGTAATATCCTGGGTTCGATTGTCCAGGGTATTGCCAGGGTTCTATCAGATGTATTGCTCCGGAATTGATCTGAGATCTCACAAATTTCACCGTAGAAATCTTATGTAAGATCCACGTCAATGTCCTGCTGGCACGAAATTTTCAGGAAAGGAGGCGTAAAGAGTAAAATTCCGACATACAGAAGGGCAATATTTAATCTCAAGCTTGGTGAGATACCCTGTCTTCACACAGCTGTATTAATCCAATATGCAGAAATCCTTAGGGCGTAAATACTAAAATTCTGACACACAGAACAATCATGGAGGATACTATACGGTGGTCAGGCAGCCAATGAGAGGCAGCCCCAATAGATGGGGCTTAATAGACATAAACTTTCTATTGAGAGAAACACCTCATAAAGAAACATCTAGTCAAGACATTTATATGAAAAATAGTTTCTCAAAACTAATTTGATTCACTAATTGATTTCTTTCATACTTTTATTGTGCAGAGTTATGTACAATAATACATTTTTAAGATGAAAGCTATCAAAGTAATTATAACAAAACAATCTCAAATTGAATTTATTGATTTCTTTCATTAATGATATAGGTTAAATGAGAGAGATTCCATCCATTGATATACATACCTTGAGTTGTTAATTATCTAGCATAAAAATGGTTGATTTTTTATCCATTGGGAGCCCTATCTTCTTTTGACCATCATCCAACCTATATAAACAAAAAACACATGATTAAAATAGTGATTATTATAATAATCATGATAGTACTAAAAACAAAATAAAACCCTATACACAAAAAATAAACCTTAAAATAAATATAACAATGATAATATTAAAAAATCACATTAAAACAAAACATAAATAAAAGACAAAATAAAAACTTATCCAAAATAGATGCATACCTTAAGAAGCTGACTTTAGAGAGAATTGTCAAAGATTTTAGAGAGAATTGTCAAAGATGAGCCTCTATATATATTGCTATCATTAACAAAGTACTACTTCAACTAAGTTTATCATTAGTTCATAATATTTATGAAATTTAAAAATTATTCAAAATTTTTAATATATATAGAATTTATATTATTATCAAATTATAACAAGAAAATATACTGTGCAAATTTTAATCATCCTAGAAAAATACTACCATTGAATTACAACAATTACTTTAAAAAAACATAAAATTTATAAAATTAATTAAAATTTATATTTGTCTACTAAATAGAATAAAGTGAAGTGTATCAGTCTGTTTTTTTTATGTTTTTTTAATCACAAATCCATCTAAAAGGTTTTTTATTTTATTGGACAATAAAATGAATATGTTCACATAAATTGACTCCAAACATATTTATAGCACAAACTATAAAATATAAAGATATGTAAAGGAGCATAGATATCTATATTCGAGACGACAGAATTTAGCTGGAGATCATTCCAATGATAATTGGGGACTGATAAACAACCCGGGACTGATAAAGAACACGTGGTGATATTTTGATGACAAAGACTTAATAGGTTTGACCATAAGGCTGGGATTGATACTTCTTGTGCTGGGATTGGAATTTAGCAAAACCAAAGAAATATTAATATTATATTTATTGGTCCTTTTCAAGAATGTTATAATTCATAAACAAATACATTAGTTATGAGAAATATTTAAATCTTAATTATATGGGAAAAATTATATAATTTTATATAAATAGTTTTTATTAAAAAAAACTTTACTTATTTGTGATCTTCTCATGAATAAATACTAATAAACTTGATTTAAAAACCAATTTTTTACATCATTAACTACTCACTAACTTAATTATATAATAAGCCTTATTTAAAGCAGATGCCTCTATATTAATTAATTGACTAATTTCCTAGTATCTCATTGAAATTGTTATAAGATATGTGTTTGGTTTTCAAATGATGTGATTAAATTAACATAGTTAAAACTCTATGTGCTGTCTAAGGAGATAGAATTTTATGGAGAAATAATTTCTTAATCTATTAACCTATTTCCTAAGTGTTATAAAAATAACATTTCTAATTGTATCATATTTATGAACTGGCAAATTTACATTTATGAACTGGTTTAGCTTCTTTGTTGAAAGATATTACATTTATGAACTTGTTTAGCTTCTTTGTTGAAAGATATTATCATTAAATTATCCACAACTTTAGCTGGCATCCATATATTATGGACCGTAAAATTTTATAGAAGAATTTTAAGCAAGCAAAGAGCTGAAAATTTCTCTTCATATACCCTGGCAAGTTCGGGATTGGAATTTCTCAGTGGACAGAAAATTTTTCGAGCTTGGGATTGGAATTGGAATTTCGTTATGACCATAAGGCTGGGATTGGAATTTAGCACTCGTTAGCCCCACCAGGAATTAGCATTTTCATCTCATTTCAGGTCACTTCAAGGTCATGTTGCGGCAATAGAAGAGAGTGAACTAGGTTTTGACATTTCTTGTAACTTTCTTCATAAAGACATTCCAGTTAGAGACACACCCTTAAATCCAAAATAATTTATGAAATCTAATTTTATCTATTAGACATTCCAGTTAGAGACACATCCTTAAATCCAAAATAATTTATGAAATCTAATTTTATCTATTATGATAATATTAGGAAATAGATAAACCTTAATTTATCAAATCTAATTTGATATATTATGATAATATTAAGAAATAGATAAATCTTAAAATGAAATTACTGCTACTATGCCACCTCTAGTTTCAGTCCACATGAATATTTCTGTTTCGAGGGATGGAGTTGTAATCAGTGGGTGCATTAATGGCCGATATGATAACAAAACTGATCTAATCTAGCAGAGCTATGTTAGTTGAAGAACTACAGATATCTCAGCTACGATTTTTACAGTATTAATCTGAGAAGATAAAAAAGAATTTATACAGCAAAACAAACCAATAAGTAGACTCGACCACCCAAACGAAGACATGGCTTACTTCAGTCAATATGCGGTCCTCCAGAAGAAGCAGCGCAACATCACGAGGGAGCGTCACATCCCTAAACATATAAACAAACACGACCACGATTCAAAGTATTTTATTATTATTGACTCCGGTCTTTAAACCTTGATTTTTAAACCGTGAATGGAGAATTTCAAAGAATCAATAATTCAAATGACTAGAAACAAGAAATGTATCAGACCTGTACTCATAGATATCATCAAAGTATTTTTCAGAATATTGTATTTGAGACATTTTCGAGGCCTGTTAAACAACAAAGAAAACCCTAGGGCTTAGCGGCTTTAAGAAAGGAATGTAGTTTCAGTGAAAGAAACTAAATGAACATACAGAACTGTAAGAGAAAAATGACTTCGGTCTTTAAACCCTAATTTTAAAGTTGAATCCGAAAGGAAATCATTATTGCCTTTATACCCTAATTTTTATACCGTAAAAGAAAGAAATTCAAAGAATCAATAATTCAAAGGCCTCCAAACAAGAAATGTATCATACCTATATTCGTAGATATCATCGAAGTATTTTTCAGAATACCAGACATATGCTACAAGAGAAAAAATCTTTCACCGATCAAATTTTCAGATAAGTGATTTAAAATCGTTAAGAATGCTACAATATGCTATCGGAGTTATTGCTACCTTGAAAAACGGATAGTGGGCAACGTTTAACTTTCACTATTGATATAACATAACTGATCTCGTCTAGTAGAACTATGTTACCTGAAAACCGAATCCTGCACCACGACGTCGTCCTCGTCCCGGATTCGAATCCTCTAGAACCGTGGTTTGCAACGCTGGAGAATATAGATGCAGTAGCTCACTATTTAAAATGCGCTGGCTATCACAGCGATGAGAGCTATCCCCAGAGAAACAGATACCGATTCCGATTAATTACTGCAGACACACAATGAACCAAAGAACAGATCTGAAAGCCAATAACAATAAAGCATTTATACATCTTCCAGGCAAAGTGTTTTATTAAAAAGGGTAAGCAACCAAAGGACAAAGTATGACAACCCTGCAAATAAAACACATGAATATATACATATATATAAAACGCCCGGCGTAGGAATGAATGTGCAGATACTCCACAGACATCAGCTGTCGGGCTCGAGATTTCTTAGACATGATTATAAGATGGTAGAGTCAAAAAGCGCGCAGCCATTTATCACCAGAGTCACGGCAGGGGCCGAGAAGTTGGCAGCACGATAAACAACAGAACATAACAAAAATGTCTCCACGCAGCAGCAGAATTTGGGGATCTCGCTATGAGAACGCTCCATACACAAACCCAGTGCAGTGATCAAGAATTTGAGGATCTTAGTCCGCTGCATACACAAACCCATCAGCGATTTCCACATTTCATGAATGGGCAATCAAATAAAAATTCAAAGAATCGAACTAAACAGGGAAGAAAGGACTACAGGAAATCAAATTTACCTAGACGCTCCTCTCTCTCCTCCGTCACACAACAAATGGTATAGAGAAATACGCATATCGTATTCCATTAATGCTTTTTGGATTCGATAATGCTTTTTGGATCAAGAACGTTATCATACAACGGCTAGTGAAAATTTGAAATGCTTTTCTCTATCTGCCGGTTGTAACATAATATTCCGACGTGGATAACGCTTTTTCGGCATCTTTTGCAATGACAGCAAAGATAATTTTGAATAACGTATCAAAATAAATATTGAGTCCGTGTCATAAATTTTGAAGAGTATGTGAAATCGGTATCACCGGTATCACCCGTTCAGTTCATAGGGACCAGAGAGGGAGAAGTACACGTAACCAATCCAAAGCTATTTGCAATTTATTCCCAATTTGGCTACTAAGAGCATTAAATTTTAACTTGTTCTAAGTTTACTATAATAACTATTGAAAAGTTAATTATATTACATGTTTAATTGTTAATAATTAGAATATTTAGTTGTTAGATGTGAAAGTATTTATTTAAATTTAAAAATATAAAGTATTGTAAATATAATTTGGTTTTTTTATTTTTATGATATTTGAATTTCAAAATACAAAAAATTTTAAATATGATTTTTTTTTTTTTTTTTTTTTATTATTATTATTATTATTATGATAAAGGGTAAACCACTTTCATTATATCTTTAACTATAAAGTTAAATTGATAAAATGTTTTTAATGTACATAAAAATATTGTATATTTGTATTAATCTATTTATTAATTGTATAATGTATTTTATGGATAGTTATGATTAAAAAATGAAATTTTAATATAATGTTATACACATTCAATTTGATTAGTTAAATGTATTTGTTATGATTATTAAAATTTTGAATTTCTAATATAGTAGTAAATAAGTATAATTTGTAATGTATTTGAGTTTGATTTTATATTTTATTATTTTATGT
Source organism: Larix kaempferi (assembly GCA_027924585.1). Taxonomy (NCBI): domain Eukaryota; kingdom Viridiplantae; phylum Streptophyta; class Pinopsida; order Pinales; family Pinaceae; genus Larix; species Larix kaempferi. The sequence goes on from BSBM01001018.1 coordinate 2,444,150, forward strand.
TATTGTTAGAATTTTTTTTGTTTTGATACATTGTTATATATATATATATATATTTCTATTCCATGCATATGATGAGCATAAATTCTCTTAGAGTCATATTCCATGCATATGTTGAGCAAAAATTCTCTTAGAGTCATAATAGGACTTGAAGTCTTTTCCGTTACTAAGAATTTTTTAAGTAGCTAGGTTTTGTCTAAAATCGTGATGTAAATAGAGATTAAAGTGTTAACATTATATAAAGAAGGCTACACTGTGACTCTAATATGAAAATTTTCTTCCTTAAAAAAATGTTCAACACTTTAAAAAAGCTATTTTTTGTTAAGATAAATGTATATAAAAACAAATAATAAAATTTAAAGCCAAGATTTTTATAAATAAAGAAATATTAATTTGATGATAAAAGGAAATTAATTTGATGACGAAAGTTTCTACTCTTATTAACTTACAATTTTCTTTTACTTATGAAATCTCCAAAATAAGAACTAGATACATCAATTTAATAAAATTCAAATTCCTAAAATTTTGAATAGTAAAGAAAATTAGAAAAAAATGTTATTAAAAATTGTATTGATTCATATTATATAAAATATAAAATCAAAGTATTTTTTTATAATTAAAAATTTAGATTTCATAAGAATTTATAAAAAATAATTTTTATTTCAAAAATTTATCTAAATTGATTAGTACTAGTATTGTTTGGTAACAAATATATATAAAACATATTAATTTATTTAAACAAATTTATTAAAAACTTTATTTTCATATATGGAAAAACATGTTTACCAAACAAATATATATATATAACTTATTAATTTATTTAAACAAATTTATAAAAAATGATATATACATATATGGAAATCCCTAATCATTAAAAAAAAACTTAATTTAAAAAAAATTAAAGTTAATTTCAAAACATGTATATATGATAAACTTATCATTTGAACATTTAAATTTATTTTATAATAAATAATGAATTAGTAATGAGTTGGTTGAGGGAAAACAACTTACTTTTATCTTTTTCACCTATTTACATGAGAGGAGTTACTTAAAACAAGTTATTCTTCAAAACATAAGAGCATAGAGACTATATATATATATATTAGTATATAAATAATATACATAGATTAACTAAGGTATATACACATACAAAAACATAAACACGCACATATATCATAAAAGCAAAGTAAGTATATATATATATATATATATATATATATATATATGCCAACTTATATACCAAAGAATAGCATTGCCTCATATATGCCTAGCATGATAAATATGCATGCAAGTACCAATGTCTAGATATACATGTATGATGGTAGATTAATCTTCTATTCATTCTAGTATATATATTAGTATACATCCATGGCATATATATTACTAGGTATACTATGTGAACATGCATGCATATGTATATATTGAATGATATGTATATATATTAGAATAGAAGATAATGATAAGGCAAGTGCATAATTGGGTGCAATATTTTTTTTGGATTTGTTGATAATGGTAAAGATATAGGTCCTTAAGCCACATTCCCTAGATGCAAATTCCCTTGTAAGATATATATGGTGAGAAGAGCCATGTTGAGGTGTCATAACCCTAATTCTTTTTTCTTTTTGAAATAAAGAACTATTTTCTTACAATCATTTAGCGTTAAATATTAAATTGGACTAAAATTATGTCATCCATTTAATGTGTTAGTCCTTTAATTAACATCTCCTTACAGGTTCTTATCCTACCCCAATTAGAGTTGATATGGTCATGTGATAGTTCACAGGTTTACTGAGTATGCTAGCTTATTTATTCTTGTTTTCCTGCAGGATATGAACTAGGTCACTATGTTTTTTTTAAAGGTGTTGATGTTAAAGAAATGTAATTGCGGAAGATATTCTAAATGTACTTGTGTATTGCATTATTTGCATTCCTCCTTTGGGAGATGTCATTGATGTAATTGATAATGTAATATTCATTGAAAGAGTCAATGTAAACCCTAGGACTTGTGTTGGCCGAGAAGAATCCAGAAAATAATATTCTATTATGTACTTAACAAGTCATCCCTGTTGGGGAAAATTCACCTCAACTGAAGAATATAAATAGGAGGGTTGAGTTGCTCATTTGTATCCATCCACTCACTCACTCAAGTTTGTGTAGGAGAGAGAGAGAAGTTCGTTGGTGAAGGAGAGAATATTTTTTGGCTTGGAGTTTTATATTTTACTTGGTGAATTCTATATTGAGGAAGTTTTGCCGAGGTTTTCTCCCTTGTGGTTTCCCCATGAGAAATTTTGTGTTCTTTGTGATTGACGTGCTTTTCTTTCTTTCAGTGGTTATGTTGTTTAATGTTATTATTCTAAACAAGTAACACTTAACATAGCATCAGAGCAGGCCTAAAAGAAAACATTAGGTAGCAACTGCAATTGCAGAAAGTAGGGTTTCTTATTCTGGGAGCTCTCTCCACAATTCAAATAAACTAGAGGGTGCATCTAACCCGCCTCACTAGGGGGCATCCTTCTCTCGAAGCAGAATTCAATTCCGAGAATTTTCATTTCTGGGTCCACCACTACAACCCAGAGAACTAGGGCATCAATTTTTTGGAATATCTGCTCACAGATTTGGGAGAAAGAGTACATTGCTCAACTTGCCTAGAGGAGGTGCATCTTTCCATCGAGACAATTTTCCAAGATCCCAAAGTTAGAAAATTAGGGTTTCTCTATCAAACCCTAGGTCAAGGTAGAAGGAGTTTTCAAATGGACAACTTTACTGGTAAGTTCTATCTCCGTTCTATTCCATTTGAGGTTCTCATATTATCAAAATGGAAATCACTACCAAGCTTGATGAGAAGCTTGAAGGAGCTGAGAACTTTAGGGCATGGAAATATAGAGTCATGCTCATTCTTGAAGAACATGACCTAGAAGGCTTTGTAAATGAAGATGTTGCAGAACCAGAAGGAGATGAGGCTAAAGAAATACACAAGAATAATATGATAAAGGATAAGAGGATCGTAGCTGACTATATCAAATATCACTTGATTCCTCAAGTGTCATCAAAGAAGAATCCAAAAGAAATGTTTGATGCTTTGACCAATCTGTTTGAAAGAAAGAATACTGGAAGGAATATGACCTTGAGAAATAAACTCAAGGGTGTGAAGGTTTAGAAGTCAGAGACTATGCAATCATATTTCACTAGAGTATCTGAGATCAAATAACAATTAGATGCTATTGGAGACATGATAGAAGTAGAAGAAGTGGTGATGACCACCTTGAATGGCCTTCCAAGAGATTGGGAACCTTCTGTTCATGGCATAAGCTCTAGGAAGAGATTGATCAAGTTCAGAAAACTATGGGAAGAGTTTTTGCAAGAAGAAGAAAGGATAGCAGTAAGAGAAGAGAAAGTAAATGATAATGAAGATCAAGCTTTGGCAACCCATGCCAATGGAAGAAACAAAAGAAAGAATGATGTACGTTCTCATGACCACTGTCCTAGAAGATCTCAAAGATCTCAAAGGAACAAAAGGGTCAAGAGAGACTTCTCCTCCTTTGAATGTTTCTCTTATCGCAAGATGAGAAAAATTGCAAGAAATTATCCTCTCAGAGAACAAGTTATACAACTTGATGAGAACCCACCATTGTTCTCATTTTTTGGGGGGTCAATTTTAGTAGTTGTTTTTACCTCCGTTTCAAAAAGTGTGTATACTGGTAGCACCATTTTTCATTTTGAGCTATTTTTTGTGATTTTGAAACTTCTTGGTCATAAGAAAACTATAACTTTTATTTACAATGGTCATTTTTCAAACTTTACAAAAGAATCTACATTTAATAGCTAGTTATAGTAAAAAATAACACACATTTTTGAATTTTTGTAAGATTTAGAAGCTAGTTAGATAGAAAAATATGTGCATTTTCAAATTTTTTTCATTAAAATTTTATCTTAAAGAAGTCAGTTTTTGGGCAAATTTCTAAACAAAATGAGAAAAAAAAACATTCCAAACCATTTTTCAACGTATTTTTTGCTATTTGATGTATAAAAATGATATTCTTTAACATTATTTTCCATAAAGTGATGATTAACATAAACTCAACAAAACGTATACCATATATTTCTAAATACCATATTAAAAACATAATAGTTATTCTCAAAATAAAATCTTCAATTCAAAACATTACAAAAATATATTATCAAAAAATTGTCAACTTTGACATTTTCCTCAACGATATGAAACTAATCAACAATATCATGCATCCTCAAATCTTCATCGAAATTGACATTTTTTGTTGGTTGGCTCTCTTCTTGGACCTCAATGTGTTCTTCCATTGGGTCCTCTACTTCTGCAAAATGCCCAAAGTGATCTTTTCCGAACATCCCTTTTAAAGGAGGATGAGGCTATTTTGACATATTTTCCACAAGTGACTCACTAAATTCTCCTTTCTTTAAACCAACTTCCTGCATTTCATCTGGAAGAACTTTCATAGCATTAATTATTTGCTTGATATAATTGCACTGTAGTAGATCATTCTCAATGGATATGCAATTTCTTCCTTTTTGTAACGAACATGTTGTTGTTGTACCTAATCACCACATACAAAACAAAAAAAGTTAAATAACATAATGAAACATAAATTTTAAAAATATATATTACTGAATTTAGATTACGACACTAGTTTCATATGTAATATCATAAATATTACCTAATCCCGAGAACAAATCTAAAACCCGATCTCCTTCTTTTGAAAAAGTATCTATGAGATAATTAATCAATGCTTGTGGCTTCTAGTAGATGTTTACAGTCTCTCCTTTCAAATCTCTTTCTTCATATGTCAAATTGTTAACCACGGAATTATAAGACAATATTTGACTATATTTTCCTTCACCCTCTACATTGATTATAAGAGTTTCATAGGTATCATCTTTTGTCCAACATGCAAGATGTATGTTTTCAATATCACTCATAAATGGATCAGTGCTGGAGCTACGAATGTTAGGCTTATGCCTGTAACAGAAATAGATAAGAATCTAATTAACTTATAGAAAAATCATTTTGGTTTCTAAATTCAAATGTTTAATAATATACTATAAATATCTTACCAATACAGTTGTTTCCTTGAGTTTGCTTTATCCTTTAAGTTTGTTAGCACTGCTCCTCCTTGTGCATATGAATAGAAAACAAGAAATCTCCATAGGGTGATGTTGTGACGTCCAGAAATCCAGAAACCACTTTATTGAATGACCGGTATTTATAAGGCTCACAATCATAAGTAATGTTTTTGATATTGTATCCATGAGGGATATCTACAATAACTAGGGAGTACTCCTTTTTGGGAACAAGATTTGCAATGTTTACACAATCACCCAAAATCACTTTATATTGCACAATGTCGATCCCATTCCAAACGTGATGATGAAGGGTGTCATCAAGTTCAATTGCAAGATGTTGTCTACTTTGTTGTTCTAGTTTGGCTCTTTGAATATAAATTTTGAAAGAATATGGTACTATATTCTTCTTTGACATCTTTGAAAACAAAATTATATCTATAAGTAATAAAATATAAATGAAAATCAATTAGAAATAAATAAAATATAAAATATCATAAATCATCATACCTTTTTGTATGCAACAAAAAAAACTTTTATGTTTTCCATGGAGCTTGAATCTAGATAGTTGCATCTCACATCATCCCAACTCTTCTCACCCAACATTATAACCATATCCTCTTGTATTTTCATGTAAAACTTATGACTACATGATGTAAAAATAATTGGAGTTTACAATGACATCTAATAATAGCACAATGCTTATTTAATAAAAAATCTTAAACTCAAAAAATAAACTTAAAAAAATAAAAACAACCTATAAGATTACTTTTCAAATTCATTGCACATTTCCTCCATGGATAATTCACCTGAATTTACACGTGACAGTATTGTACATATAAGTGTTTCATCCTTCACACTTTGCAATGATCTCCAAGGTGTTATAGTCATATCTTCTAGCAAATTATTGACATGAGGACCTCCTTGACTACTGCTCCATGCAATTGCTTTTTTTTTTACCTTTTGATTTTTTACGCCAATATTCTCCAACATGCTAAATATGTCATCAATCAAATCCCATGTGGGGCCCATTCTAAATGCCAACTGAAAATAGTTATCTATAGCTCTGAATGCATCACTTGCTTTCAAATGTTTCTGTTTCAGATTGTCCTCTTTAATAGGGATACCTATTTCCATACAACATTGTTTCCAGAAATCTGCATCAACTTTTGATCTATCCCCACCACATATTTGTTCAAATTCATTGTGGATAAATCTAACCCTTTGAACGAATGTCATGGACATCCTATATTCAGTATCTTTGTTGTGCTCCCATGCCAATAGATTTGCTTCCACATCTGTTAAAACAACGTAAATGATGCATTTCACTATTTGAAAAATAGGGTTTTTGGGAAACTCTTGAATCAATTCTTTTCTAGTCTCCACAGAATGATTTCCCCCCAAAACATAGTAGTTGTAATAAAAAAATATTGATTCTTCAAATGCATATCTATTAGGAACATATTTTGGGTCAACAAGAACTAGGTAGTCAACCACATGTGCATAGGGATTGTGCCTCATCAATGCTTTCAAGTTATGGACATGCAAGCTATGTGGTTTTCTAATTTGATACTTCTCTTGGCCTTCTGCATGTCTATAAAGTTGATTCACATTTAAATAAAATGTATGCCCATTGTGAACCAACTTATCCCTCTGCAATCGATATCGAATAGAATTTTGTGTTGTCTTAACAACACCATCATCTAGCTCCCCACCTCGAGTGATGATTTCCAAACTGTCCCTCAAATTTTCACTATGATTTTAAACATTGGATTGAACATCTTATCTCCTCCTTTTATGTCTTGAAGCAATTGTATATAAAATAAAAACTTATTGATCAGGAATGGAAACATCCTCATCGATAAGTATTTTAGAAGAGTGTCTCTTACTCTTACCAACAGAAGTATTTTAGAAGAGTTTCATCGTCATCACCAACAATTCGTTGATCATGTTCAGTTGGGCAAGATATCCTTTTGAATGTAACCTTCCTAGGTACTTCATTTGATTGTTGGATGCCTTTTCCTTTCTGTGCTTGTACTTCTTCAGGAACATTTTGCACTCATTTTTTCTTTGGTGTTTCTCCCTTCTTTGGTGCTTCTCCCTTATGAAGAGGGGCATTAATGAAATCCATCGGATTTTCTTCTGTAGGATAAATTCCATTCAGAATATGGGAAAGTGGCATAGCAAAATCCTACGAAATAAAAACATTATTGTATTAAATCTATTACATGGTCATATAATTCAAAGTATAATAAATTTATAAAGATATAAAATATAAAAACTTACACTCTTGAGCTCAATATCATGCACGACTCTTGCACAAAATTATGTGAAAATTTCCTCGATCTTATAGTTTGAAACCTTCAAAGAATATCGGATTTTGACAAAGGTTTTAGCTTGTTTCACTAGTGCATAAACATTTTCTTTACCCGACACCAAACAATTATCTCGTAACAATCCCAATGAGTGATAATCATTTTTAAGATATGCAAATGCAGCACAATATAAGTGAATATTGTCTAGGTTACCTTGATATTTCTCTTTCAGAAACCAAGAATAGTCCATTTTCTCTTCATCTAGTGCGTGTTTCCATTCTCTAGCATTCTTGGCCTTTAAATCATCACTGGATACAAATTCATCATGCGCAACATTGTCAAATGGCTCAACTATTTTTTTCGATGACTTCATCGACGATCTCGCTCCAGAGATGTTTACAGATAGCTTTCTTGATACCATTTTCCCTATAGTTAGAAACAAAACAAATTTTTTTTAGTATATGTTTAAAAAAAATAGTTGCACTTAAAGAAAAATGTTAACATATAGTTATACAAAGCATAACAATTTCTTAAATGTAGAGGGGGCTCGAGAATTTGTTTTTTTCAATGCATAGCCCTTGGGCTATGCTATGGGAGGCCGTAGCATCCGTAGCATAGCCCAAGGGCTCAACATTTACAGGATTAGCATAGCCCAAGGGTTATGCATTGGCACCCTATTCCCATTGCATATCCCTTGGGCTATGCTACGAGCTCCCACGTAGCATAATAGATTTCTCCAATGCTATTATTGGTGGTTTTACCGTTCCTTTGCATAATGGCCCTTGTTTTGGCACTATCTTTCCTAAATATTCTGTTAGTCTAGATGATCCATATATATATGACCTCATTAAAGCCTATATTTTACCCCATGCTTTTAAAATGGATTATGGCTCGAAAATCATCCAGCTTAAAGCATGTGTTCTTGTACGCTTTGGCAATGATACCCTTCCCCCCCTTCGGTCTAAGGTCCATTAGAGCTTGCACCTGCAAAGCGTGGTGGAAACTGATAAGTCCAAACACTCAACGCCAGTTAATTTTGACTGGACAGGCATAAATTACTCTAGACAATGGGAAGTCAAATATAAAGAGCTAAGGAACCAAGAAAATGAAGTACAAAAACTAAGAATCCCACCCCATGAATTAGCCGAAGCATCTGTTTCGATGATCAGGTGACCAGTTCCTTAAGGAAGAGACAAAGCAGGGAGCTGTTGTACTTTAGTATTTATCTTCTGGACTACTGTAGTCCTTTCTTGAGACCATTTCGAAGTATTATTTTTCAATCTTTTCTGAAGGATATGGATATCCTCAGCTTGTCCTTTATAGAATGTTCTGATATAATTTAGACTTCCCAGAAATCTCTGAAGTTGGACTTTTTCTAGAATCTGATCTGGGAACTAGGAGAATACTTTCAAGACATGGTCTTGAAGAATTACCCATCCTTTATTGATCTTGAAACCGAGAAACTCAATTTCAATTTTTCCAATCTCCATATTGCTCTTTGAGAGAACAAGACCATGTTTATAGACCATATCATAAAATTCCTGCAAATGCTTTAAATGTTCCTACAAATTCTTGGAGCATATCAGTATATCATAAATGAATACTAATCAGTATATCTTCAATGAAGACATATCAGTATATCGGGCACCCTATGGGCACCCACAACACCCAATGGGAGGGCGTTGTGGGTGCCCAAAGGGGGATGGGGGGGGAGCAGAGCTGCGCTACTGGGGCCCCTTTGGGTGCCCACAGTGCCCGCCCGCTAAATCAGGCCGCCCACTAGGGAGGGCACTATGGGAACACAAAGGGTGCTTGAGGGGAGGAGCGAAGCGCTCCTCCCCGCTGCTAAAGGGGTGGGTCAAGCCTGCCCCTTTGGAAGAGGGGAGGAGATTCTCTCCTCCACCGGGGCTCCCAAAGGGAGCCCATTACATATCCCGTGGGATATGAAATAGCCCATGGCTATAGCTATAGCCATGGGCTATTGCATATCCCACGGGCTATGTAATGGACCGCCCATAGGGATCCCAATGCCCATGTAAAGTAGCTTGGGTGTAGGAGCTTAGATCCTCACTCGTGCGCCCAAAGGGGCGTGCCCCAAGGCCATCCTTTGATTGCATGAGCTCTCGGGCCAAAAAAAAAAAAAAAAAAATTACCCAAGTGTTTACAGAGGGCATGCCGAATCCCAAAGGAAAAAAATTTACATTAAAATATTAGAATTTTAAAGTATTTAAAAACAACATTTACATTCAAAAAATAATTTAACTAACCTTGACAATGTTTGAAGCTCTTCGATGGTCTTCAAAGCCTTGTGGATCGTTGTTTGAAAATGGTGACTATAGAAAACCAAATTGTGTTAATATAGCATAAAATAAGTTTTTTTTTTACCGCTTTATGAAAGTGGGATTTTAGAAAATGACAAAAGCATAGAACAAACATTTCCAAAGGAAATATAAAATAGAAAGATTTATTTAAAAAAAATAAACTAACCTTCAAAGAACTATTAAATTACCCAAAATTTCAAATGTGAAGAATAGAAAACCAAAATATTTTATATGGCTAATATTAAGTTTAACATTATTTGTTTTATGAATGCGAGATTAAAAAATGTGTAATTAGCTAATGCATTATTTTTAAATTTAGAGAAGAAGACATTAAATGAAATTTGACTAGTGTTATGACTTTTGGTTTAAAAAATTAATGTAAATAACTAATATTGTATTAAAAAGTTTGGATAGCATTGTTTACATGTCATTTTATTAGTATTATTACAATTTTTATATGATAAATTAAATTACTTTTAATTGTATTTGAAATGTGTGATTTATTTTGCAGAGAAATTTTGGAGGGAAGATTTTGAATGGAAATTTTGGAGGGAATGCTTGGGAAGGAAAATTTTGGAGGGAAAAATTGGGAGAGAAAATTTCGTTCTTTTAGCTATAAGATTGTTGGGGGTTGACAATTGCACCATTGTAATTTTGGTGAGGAGTGTGCGAAAATTTCATTCTCTTATACTTTTTAGTGAAAAGTCATGGAATCATCTGAATCAATCTCAATGTGTGAAGATGTACATGAAGATGGTGGAAATTTTCATTTAAGTGGGGATTTCAAAGGCACCGATGATGATTTACCTCCAAGTGGGAATTTTAAAGGAATTAATGATGATGATGAAGAGCTTCCTCCATGTGGATATTTTAAAGACACTGAGGAAGATAATGAAAATTTTCCTCCAAGTGACGATTTTCAAGGCACCAATGATGATTTTGCTCTAGGAAATGATTCTCAAGGCATCAACGATGATTTTCCTCCAAGCGATGATTTTCAAGGCAATAACAATGATTTTCCTTCAAGCCAATATTTTCCTCCAAGCAAGGATTTTAAAGGCACAAACGATGATTTCCCTCCAAGACAATATTTTGATCGAAGCGAGGATTTACAAGACAACAAACTGGATTTTCCTCCAAGCGAGGATTTTGATGGGATAAATAATAATTTTGGTGAGGATGAAGGCGCTAATGATGGTGTAGATGAATTTCCTCCAAGTGAGGATTTTAATGGCACCAATGATGATTTTCCTCCAAGTGAGTATTTTAACGGGATTGATAATGTTCCTCTCCCAAGCAAGGATTTTGATGGCACCGACGGTGATTTTCCTCCAAGCGAGGATTTTAATGGGACTGATAATGTTTCTCCTTCAAGTAAGGATTTTCATGGCACCGATGATGATTTTCCTTCAAGTGAGGATTTTAATGGGACTAATAATGTTTCTCCTCAAGATAGGATTTTGGTGGCACAGATGATGATTTTCCTCCAATCGAGGATTTTAATGGGACAGATGATGATTTTGGTGAGGATAAAGGAAATACAAATATTGAAGATGGTTTTCCTCCCAACCAGTATTTTGATGACTCTAATGATGATTTTCCTCCAAGAGAGGATTTTAATGGGACAAATGATGATTTTGGTGAGGATGAAGGCACCAATAATGGTGAAGATGATTTTCCTCCAAGCAAGGATTATGATGGTAGCGATGACGATTTTCCTCCAAGTGAGGATTTTAATGGAAACAATGATGATATTACTCCAAGCGAGGATTTTCATGGGACGGATGATGAATTTGGTGAGGATGAGGGAAAAAATAATGGTGAAGATGAATTTCGTCAAAGAGAGGATTTTGATGGCACCGATGATGATTTTCCTCCAAGTGAGGATTTTCATGGAACCGATGTTGAATTTCCTCCAAGCAAGGATTTTAAAGGGATAGATGATGATTCTGGTGAGGATGAAGGAACTAATAACAATGGAGGTTATTTTCCTCCAAGCAAGGATTTTGATGGAATTGATGATGATTTTCCTCCAAGCAAGGATTTTAATGGGACAGATGATGATTTTGGTGATGATGAACCCGCCAATGATGTTGATTTAACCTCAAGTGATAAACTTGATACTGATGAGGATAACCATTCTCCTACTAATTTTGGCTCATAACTGCGCTTATAATGGTTATCTGCACTTCTTGAATCTTATTGTGTCTAAGGAAGAACTAAATGTGGTTGGACTAATCCATTAAATGGCATGAAATTATACCAAACAAGTAGGTAGGATGAATGGTTTTCCATGTAAGGATAACACTCAACTGCTTTGAGACCCTTCTCATAGGGGATTTACATGGATAATTTGCTTAAGACCAAGTTCCTTAACCCACATAAATTTTTGAAGGAGCTGCAATAGTCCATATTGTTCCAAGTTTGTACTTTTTTTACCATGGTTTTAATTGGCAACATGCCACGATCTTGCACGTTGAAGGAACAATAATTTATCACCGTCATTTATGCAGTCTTTATTTTCAAAACCTATACTTTGTTTTCCTGCATATTGGAAATCCAGGTGTACGAGATTGATATTATATAATATGTAACATGTTTGAAGTGCCAGTTGCAGGTAGGTTGACATTTACACTTTTATGGCTATTACATTTGTTTCAATTGTACCACACATTTATTTATAGTTAATAGAGTGGCTAATTGTTTAGTATTATCATTTATAGGTTCGAAACACAAGGACCATAAATAGAACAAGGTAGTTAAATGACTACAAGCTAGTTCCAGGCTCAAATTGCTTACCACTGGCAGGGTCTAAGCTAAGTTTCTTAAGCAAGAAACCTTTTTAAGGCATAACCTTTGGGTAACTCAATATAATAAAGATGAGAAATATCTACAAGGTAAATTTCCTAATCAAAATACACGTGTTGGAGAAGGATTGCACACTTGGGTGAAGCAAAATAAAAACCTTGAAGAGGTTGATATTGTTCGATGATTAGTCGTTAATCCCATCCTTTGCATCTTTATCATGATGAAACAGTGTAATATTCTGTTGGTTGTGTTTTATGTTTGACTTTTGTTTTTGCAATCTTAATTGTATGAAGCATTTATTTTTTTCCTATAGTATCTTATCATCATAATGATGTGAAGTGAGGTTTTCATTACCTCCCTTCTAGAATTTTTATAGTTTGCAAACCATTCTTTTGTCATGGAGGACTTTTAGAAAATCAAGAATGCATAAATATTAAATTGTATTCTTTATTAAAAAAAATATTTTGCAAATTTGAAATGTTGTATATTGGCCACTTGGATTGCATTTGCAGAACATGAATTAAGTTTTGATTCCCTACTTCCAATCTCTGTTTAGGTAGCTCGTAGCCCTTCAACTCTTGTCTTGTTTGGTTTAAATATTTCTAGAAAATACAACCCTTCTTAAGACAATGGGTATGGATCACATGCCATGCATGGAAACTTTTTGATTGTCCTAACCATGATGTTATTCTATAGTTTACAAACCTGGACTACACAGTGAGATATGAAGCTGCACGGGGTTTTAAATGGAATCCCATAAGCGACATTAGAAGGATGGTGAAGAGCCAGACAGTTTAGAAGAAAATTCTCAATGGAAAAATGAAAAATAATAAAATATATATATTATGATGTATTTATTTATTTAGGGAATTATTGCATGGGAATATTTGCATGAATACACATGTCCCTCCTTTGGGAGCTTGCAAAAATCTTAAAAAGGATGAGGTATAAGTTAAAGGGGGATTCTTCCATTTTTGGTCCCCCTACTTGGGGCGTCCGGGAGGTTTGGAGGCTATGTGGGTAGGATATGATTTGTGTGTGATATATGGTTGATGATATGTGGCTGGCTTGGTATTGCTGAGTGAGGGCTCGGTGGTTCTCTGTCTACGACTGAGGGGTTGTTTAGGAGGAGATCAGTTTCCCCACACCCAGTTTCATGAGGAGCTGCTTAGAGGATGGACGACACGCGGACTTCAATGTGCATCAATAAGTTTATCTTATGAATTTAGGTATGTATGATGATTATCCTTCTCATGATTAATTAATTTGGAATATTAAAATCTTTATTATTGATCCATTTACAATTTTTCTTGTTGGTAATGCCATCCCCTAGAATTATCAATATATTAATTCTTTAGATTATTAAATATTTATAATTGTTGGTTAAAAAATATGTATAGTTGTGGGTTAAGCTATGAAAAACAATGCACGACATGAATTTCAATCTTCCTAGTTGAGGGAGGTATAGATTATTAAATATTTATAGTTGTTAGTTAAGAAATATTTATAGTTGTTGGCTAAGCTATGAAAAAACAATGCACACCATGAGTTTCAAGCTTCCTAGTTGAGGGAGTTACAATGCCATTCTAGTATTCAAATTTTTATGTACTAGTGGGTATGATAGTTAAACTAATTCAGGCACTAGTAACATTATGATAAATGTTTTTTTTTGACAAGAACATTTGGGAATTATATTAGTGCCGGTATTTTAGCAACCGAAAGCTATTACAAAGATTTTAAAGAGACAATACACCTCTGTAGTAGTTCAGCGAGCTTACAGAGTTCGCGCAAAACATGGCAGGGCTCAACTACTCCCATATGCCAGACATTATTTAGCTATTACAAAAGAGAGAGGCGTATTGAGCAGCAGGAACAGTTATTATTTTTCCAGCTTGTCTTTCAGATTGGAGACTTGAGCTTCCAATGCAGCGATTCTGTGCCCAAAATTGCCATGGGTGTTCGCCACGTCTTTAAAGCCAGTGCACATCTCGTCTTTGAAGTCTTCCATATGTTCAGATAGATCAGCGCTTAGTTGCATGATGTCTTTGTTCAGTAAATCCCATGTTTGCTCTCCTGCTTTGGAGAGCGCCTCTAATTTCGCCTTCTGATCTTCATATTTTGCCCTCAACCGCCCAAGTGCATCTTCCAGGGCACTAATACGCTCGTCTGCAGTGAGTCCGGAACTGGAGGAACTCGCCATTCGTGCAGGGGTGCTCTATGAACCACAATCTTAGCAGACGCAGGAGAATGGTGCCTCAGCGAACTTGAAACCAAAGTCTTTACCACAGAGCTCGCGTTGCAGCATGGAATGAGAACGATACAGGGGAGGGTCTCCTTTAAGAGCAAGCAGGGAGACTTCCGAGGGCGCAAGGACCTGTTTCTTAGCTGGAGTGCAGGGAATCTCTGCAAACTCATGGGAAACATGTTTTGGGAAAGCCCAAGAGCGTCCTGCGTGAAGATACAGGATCTCCTGCAGCTAGGGGATGTCACATCGCTGACATAAACCATTGATTTTTAGATTTCCTTGTGCTAGCTCAACCCCTTTATTGGCTTCCATGTCTGCTTGTCTATTGAGCTCACGAAGCACATGGAAAAATCTTATTTTTTGGAATTGTTTGCTAACCTGGAGTATTCTTTGATAAATATGGCGGAGTTGGATATTCGGAGGAGCTTTTTTAGTGATGAGGGCCTTGATTAGGATCCTGGAGTCTCCCAAGACTGTTAAATGGCGAATTCCATGTTCACGCGCAATTTTTAGACCTTGCCAAAGGCTGCAGAATTCAGCAGTGTTATTAGTTTCATTTCCAAGTCCCCAGGAATAATTGATGCCAGGAATCCCTCTTGCTGATCTGATTATACCTCCGGCACCGGCTGGTCCTGGATTTCCCTTAGATGCTCCATCGAAGAACAGGCAAGTTTCATTGAGAGAGATTTCCCAACTTCTGAAGTCTGCATCCTCCATCCTGATTTCCCAAATCTCTGTATGAGGAACTCCACCGGAGGAGCGGAGGGGAGGATTGGACGTTAGCAGACATAACCAATTGACCTCCTCTTGCTGAAGATGAGATACGCAATTTAATGAGTGGCAATCCAAGGCTTCTCCTAGGATGGCTCTAGCTTTTACAGCAGTTTTCCAGGGAGGAGCTTCTTTACTTCGGAAGATTCTATTATTTCTTTCAATCCACAGTTTCCAGCATATTGCTTTTGGGATCCAACCCCAAGCAGCTTGAAGCAGGTTCTTGTTATTCAACTTGAAAGGAGACAGAGACTTCCATGCGGAGAAGAGATGCTGAACAGTATGGGGCAGGTTTAGGGCCTTGTTAAGGCTCAAGGCGTGGATCCAAGCATCTTTAGCATAGGGACATTCCAACATTATGTGGTCCATGGTTTCATCATTACTTTTGCAGAGGGGACAGCGGGTTGGGCCTTCCATTCCTTTTCTTCTGAGGGTATCACCAGTGAGAATACTCTTATGGGCTAATGACCAACAGAAGATATCGATTTTAGGGATGAAAGGTTTGGACCAAATAAATTTCCAAACAGCAGGATTTGGGGCAGCATAGGGGATGGACTGGAGTTCATTGTAGCCTTCCGCCGTAGTGTACACTCCTGAGATTCCCCAACCCCTTTTATCTCTGGAATCCATTTTGGACGGGGACTTGCCTTGGAGGAGGGCCAAAAGAGCATCTGCTTCATTGTTGAGAGCTGGGGGAACATGGCCTAATTCCCAACCAATCCAGTTATCGTTCTCCCAGACAGAGAGGTCCATTAGTGTGGTGGATCCTTTTCCAAGAAGCCATGTTTTTATGTTGCTGATATCCGAATTAGTTCCAATTGGGGGGCTCCCCAGAATGGAGTCTTCCCATATATTGATTGAGCTGCCATTTCCAGGGATCCAGTACAGCTTATTATTGAAATGGGGAAGAGATTTTATGCATAACTTGTAGATTGGCGAACCTTTACTAGGAGGAGGTTGCTTGTCCAGGCATCTCTTCCTTGGGCCAGGGAAGTACTTTCTGCGAAGGGCTTCTTTGCTCCAACTAGTTTTACCTGAGATCAGTTGCCAGAGTAATTTAGCTCCCAGAGCTAGATTTTGAGTTGTTAAACTTCTTACCTGAAGGCCACCTTCATTCCGGGGCTTTTTTATCTTTTCCCAACTGACTAGGTGTATTTTGTTCCCATTCCCTTTCCCTCCTTCCCAAATGAATTTCCTTAGCAACCCTTCGATCTTGTTGACTACAGAGCAGGGAGCGAGCAGAATGGAAGACTGGTAGATGGGCATGCTATTGAGGACAGATTTGATGAGAGTAGTTTTACCTGCGAGATTGAGCCAGCTGGCCCCCCATTTCTGGATTTTTCGCTTGATCTTGTCCACAATAGGACACCAGTCTGCTGAAGTGATTTTGTTTTTACAAATGGGAATTCCGAGATAAATGAAGTTATTCCAGTCTTTGGTGGATTCCATTCCCAACGTCCTGCTGATGTCCCTTAGTTCCCTTGCAGCACAGTTCCAGCTGAAGATTTGGCTTTTGTGGAGGTTTATTTTGCTCCCCGAGACTTTTTTGTATACCTCCAGTTCTCTTTTGAATTGCTCCGATGAGTGGACAGACGCTCCTCCCAGCAGAAGGGTGTCATCAGCAAATTGGGCATGATTGATGTCCCTGACATTGTTCACAATTCTGAGTCCAGGAAGCACATGAATGTCTTGACTGAAGTTAAGTTGATAGCTGAGGATAGATGCCTGGATAGCATAAAGTAGGGGAGAAAGCGGGCAGCCTTGCCTTAATCCTCTTGAGGCTTTGAAGAAACGAGTTGGCCTTCCATTTACTAGAGGGGCAATCCAAGGGTCCTCCACACATCCTTTGATCCAGTTAATGAAGTTGGTGGAGAAACCAAATTTAGCCATAACAGCAAACAGGAAGTCATGTCTAACTCAGTCAAAGGCATTAGCTAAGTCAAGTTTGATGACCATGCCTTTCTCCTTGCGCTGGATGCTTGAGTGGATAGCTTCTTGAACAAGAATGATGTTATCCAATATTTTCCTGCCTTTGATGAAACCTCCTTGATTCTCCGGGATGATCCGAGGGAGCAGTTTTTTCAGTCTGGTGGCAATGATCTTTGTAATTAGTTTGTAGCCTGTGTTACAGAGGGATATGGGCCTGAATTTGTTGAAGGAATTGGCTCCTTTTTCTTTAGGGATCAAGGCCAGGAAGGAGGAGTTCGTGCTGCCTCCTAGCTTGTTGGTTTTCTGGGAGTGCCTAATCATTTTGAGGAGATCATACTTGATGATAGTCCAACAGCAGGTGAAAAATCTAGTTGTAAAGCCATCCGGTCCCGGCGCACTATCAGGTTTCATAGCAGCTAGAGCTTTCTTAACTTCATCCATGGTGATAGGGGTTGAAAGGGTGTTGTTTTCTCCCTCACTGATGGTTTGGGGGATGAGATCAAAGGGGTGGGAGTTGGTATCGAGAGGCTCTTCAATGGGAGCAGTGAAGAGATTAGCAAAAGTTTCAGCAGCTGCCTTATTTATCTTGTCTGCATCATGGATTACTTCTCCCTCAAACCGAATTTCATTGACTGCTTTGTAGTTCTTTCTTGCTTCAGCTTGTTTGTGAAAGAATCTGGTATTTTTGTCTCCGCTAAGAAGCCAGAGGTTACGGGATTTTTGACGGTGGTATTCTTCTTCAAGCCTACACGCTGTGAAGAAGTTTTTTTGCAAAGATTCTTCCTTGGAGAAATTCCAGTCAGACGCAGGGGAGGAGCCAGTTAAAGCTTGATGCGTTTCTAGCTCAGCTTGGGCTAATTCTCTATTGGAGGCAGGAGAGGGTAGAGTTTTGGCCCAGGATTTAAGGGCAGATTTGAGTCTTTTAAGTTTGGACTCCCAGACAAAGGAGGGCGATCCTGAGAGGTGGGAGTTCCACGAGTCAGCTACAGTTTGAAGAAAGTCATCATGTTGAATCCAGAGTGGACTGAACCGAAAGGGGATAGGGCCAAGATTTTGATCGGTGGCTAGCTCAAGCAGAATCGGTCTATGGTCAGAGGTGTAGTGAGGTAGGATTTTGGAGGTAGCAATAAGACTCAAATCGAGAAAGGATGAATGGACAAGGAAGCGGTCTAGCCTTGCTGCAACATGGCCAGGCCCAATTCTTTTGTTTGTCCAAGTAAAGTTGCCATTGGTGGGTTTGATGTCGAGCAGATCCCAGCCAGAAATGATGTCTTCTACCCATTCTCTTGAGGGGTCTCTAACCGGGTTTCCTCCTTTCTTTTCATTAGCTGCCAGAGTCACATTCAGATCTCCTGCTATAATAATGTTATCTCTATTCTGTAATTGAAGAAAGGTTTCAAGAGTGTTCCAGCATTCTTTTTTTTCCGCATGCAGAACAAGGACATAGAGATTAAAGAGACTTACCTTGTGTCCCGATTGCTTGTGGACCAGTTTTGTGAAAACCCAGTGAACAGTGCGTTCTTCAGCTTCAATATCATAAAGGAAAGGATCCCAGAAGGTAGCAATTCCTCCTAAGGCACCTCTTGAATTGTTGCCAATCCCAGCGCTTTTTTTCCAAAATCTTTTCCCGATTTGGAGGGCATTAATCTCCTCCATTTTTGTTTCCTGGATAAGCAGAATCTCAGGTCTATGTATTCGGATTAGATCTCTCATTGCATCTTCTTTCAGGGTGGATCCAAGCCCTCTGCAATTCCAGGAAATATATTTCATTGACGGTTATGGGGGAAGGTTTTGGCCTCTTTAGAGGCCTGAATTGTACCTTTTTTTGAGCGGGTGTTCATGATGCCTTTTAGAGTTTTTTGAGACCCTTCGAGGACTTCCAGATAAGTAGCTTCTTCTCTTTGTTTCTTATTGGTTTTCCTTCCTCTTGGGGTTTTGATCGGGAAGGAGTAGAGACCGTTGGATGTCTCTCCTTCGGTATCTTCTTCAGGATCTGAATCTTGCAGCAGGGTTTCTTCATTGACTTCCTTGGGCGATATTTGATTATCAGCTTCTGCTCGAGGATTGGGTAGTTCACCAGGTTCTAGCAGATCTGCGTTTAGGACGTCATTATCTTCCCTGTTAGTGTGCTTGGCCGGCAGAGGCACATCGTTAGCTGTAGACTGCATCTTCTCGGAGAGGTTGGCCGCTTGACATTCTTTAGGGCTTGAGATTATGATTGGATCTTCTTTTGTGGATTCGCTAGAGGGTTTGTTTGAGCTTGAGGGCTGATTTTGCATGTCCATGACGGTTTTTTCAGAATTCTTTGGTACTGCTTTGCCTTTCTTGAATTTTTGCCATCCTGTCTCATCTTCTGAGACCTGATTTTTTGGACAGTTTCTTTGAAAATGACCATGTTCATGACATTGTCGACATTTGAATGGGATCTGTTCGTAGTCGAGCTTTTGGTAGTATGTCCAATCCCCTATTTTGAGTTTAATAGATTCGGGAAGGCCTGCCTCGAGATCGACCTCAACACATATTCTGGCACATGAGTATTGGCCCTTGTTATCAGCTTTGTCGATGTATTTCCCTAAGGTGTTTCCAATTTTTTCAAGAGTAGGAGTGTTCCAGCAGTGGATAGGGAGGTTGGGGAGCCTCACCCAGACTGGAACTTCTATCGGCACATCCGTTTCTGCGTTGAAGTCAGGCGTCCATCTATTGAGGTACAATCCTTGAGGACCCATGAAGTATGGGCCGTTTCTGAATATCAGATCTCTGTCTTCTTGAGCTATAAACTCAAAAATGAAGAAGCCACGACCTACAGGGTAACAGGTGACACTGTGCTTTAGTTGGGGTCGCCAGTTCCTTTGAATCCAGTCGTCGGTGGTCTTGGTTTATGGCCAGAGCCCCATAAACTGTCCAACCAGGCCCCTATCAGCAAGAGCCAAAGCAACCTTGATAGGAACTTCACCTGGCAAATCGATTTCAGGGATGGATTCGAGCTTCTTGATGAATTTTGGAACGGCAGGAACTTTAGGTTTCGAGCCAGAGGGTTGTAGGAGCAGGTTGAAGGCGTCAGAAGCGGAGGGAGGGGGAATCCCTCCCCCAGATGCCGCCATAGCGACCGAGGGAGCCGAGCAGTGGCTGCGAGCAAGCTAGGGCATAGCAGACGCCGTCGCGATCTCTTCTGGGAATTTTTTCTAACATTATGATAAATGTTATTAATCACTTATTGTTGAATTTCAGCCTCAAAATGAGAATGCATAGCTCTATTTAAGATGATTCTGAGGATTAATTGAATGTTTTAGTAGAAAATATATGAAAATTATCTATCCCACAAATATAAAAAAACATCCCACAAATTATTGTTCATGGAACTCATGAAGGTATTTCACGGTGAACCTTTTGTGGAGACAACCTAGATTGGAAAACTTAATCATATTCAGAAACTAGAGGAGTGCTTAATGATCATTCCATGGCATTAGAGGTGATATACCATAAATGTTCTTGATTATTCATGCATACTAGTAAAATTGGTTAGAATTTACCAACCATATTATGAATTTTCATGATGGCTTATTTGTTCTACACATCCTATGTGTTGAGACTATTATCACCTTCATAAGGTTCTAAACACTTATGTATTTAACATATGTTGATAAATGATGTGATGGTATGACATGATGATTTCATGTAATGCTTTATTTTTCTAGTATGTGATCATGTTTGTGATGCGGACACTTATTGTTGTAATTGGTAGAATGATGATTTCATGGGAGAATTTGGTTTTCCAGTATTAAGGATTGGTTGATCGGGATAATTTTTTTATATGGCTCATTATAGGAAATTAATCATGTCAATGTTTATTATGTTATTCCCACATATAATATGGATTAAATGATCATGACAAAGTTATTATGTTGTTTCAGGGTATGCCATAGATTGAATTGATTGTGCTGATGTTTATTATGTGAATTCATCACATGATTTGTGTTGATTGATCATAGTGGAAATTAATATGTCCTTGATTAAGATGCCATGACTAATGAATGAACGAGTATGATCAAAGATTTATTTAATACTATAGATTGGGATTATTGAGAATGCATTGTGGAAATAATTTATGATTCACTATGATATATGTTTTATGATCAGGTTAATAATATATTATAACATTATGTTTCATGATGTCATGTAGTAGCATGCAAATCCTTCACATTCGTAGTGGTGATGTTATGCTTTCATGTTGAGATGAAGTCACATGTGATTCCTTGTATTTAGAATTTTGATGTATGTTTACATGATGACATATGATAGCATGCAGTTCATGGTTATTCTTGAAGATGTTATGTTACATAATAGCATGTTGTAACATGCGGTTCCTTGGTAAGTTTGTGATAATCATATATTCTCATAAGGGTATGTGAAAAATGCAGATTTTATTATGATGTTGATAGTATATGATCTCTAAATGTTACATACATGACTAATGTTGTGATAACATGATGAGAAGAAGTGCTACAGGAGTGCCACTCTAGGGGCCTTCAAGGCTGTGTCATTCTAGATTCCACAATATCATGGGAACCCATAACCACAAGGGAGTTATCGGTTGGGAAACCAACTCACTTAGTAATATCTTTCCAGCAGTTCCTTCCTTTATATAATTTCTGAAATTCCATGGATTGAGGTATCTCAACAAAAGGGAGGTATATGGAGAAGAAATTTCGATGCATGGGATTGATTTCCAATTAGGGAGTTGTGGAGGATTTTTGGTCCAACCTTTCAAGATTCCTAGTGTGCGTTAGTTAATGTACTTGAACAGATGTCCAATGGCTCCAGATGAGGTCTTGGGGTATATATCCTAGGGAAGACTGGAAGGCCTTAAGCCTTGTCATGATGCCAGAAGTTAGAAAAGAGCAAGGAGCATGCTTGCAACTTCTTGTATCTATGATGAGACTTGTAATGCTTGATCCAATCATAGCATGATGGGTGACTTGTATACTAGTTGAAGCAGACGGCCCGTGCCATAGCGATCAGGACCATATGTAGTATTGGGGGTGTTTGTAGGTTGATCAGATGGTATGATTTCAGGAGAGGGTGTGTAATGGAGGAAGTAGAAACGTTATAGTTAGTTAGGAAGTTTGTATGAGTAAATTCGGGATGAAGTTCCTTGAATGGGGGGAGTATATAAGGCCCCTCTGTCACTTATTGCATCAGTACTAGGGGGAATGTCGGGGTTATAGTGTAGGCATGGGACCTACTAGTGATGGCCACACTAGTAGATCATATCCCTACACAATAGTATTAGACTATGTAGGGTTATAGTAATAATATTATAAGGTCATGGGATTCATATGAAAATAAATCTATAATAACATCTTAACTAATAATGGCTTAGCCTAAGGTGGGGGTTGGAAAAATGAAAAATAATATATATATATATATATATATATATATATATATATATAATGATCTATTTATTTATTTAGGGGATTATTGCATGGAAATATTTGTATGAAGACACATGTCCCTCCTTTGGGAGCTTGCAAAAATATTAATAAGGATGAGGAAGAAGTTAAAGGGGGCTTCTTCCATTTTTGTTCCCCCTACTTGGGGCATCCGGGAGGCTTGGAGGCTATATGGGTAGGATATTATTTGTGTGTGATATATGGTTGATGAGATGTGGTTGGATTGGTATTGCTAAGTGAGGGTTTGGGGGTTCCCAGTCTACGACTGATGGGTTGGTTGGGAGGAGAGTGGTTTCCCCCACACCCAGTTTCATGAGGAGCTTCTTAGAGGATGTACGACACACAGGATTCAATGTGCATTAGTAAGTTTATCTTATGAATTTAGTATGTATGATGATTGTCCTTCTCATCATCAATTAATTTGGAATATTAAAACATTTAATATTGAATCTCTTGTAATTATCCATTTACGGTTTTGCTTGTTGGTAATGACATCCCCTGGAGTTATGAATCGGTTAATTCTATGGTAGTTCATTCCTCTTATGGTTATAATTATTTCTAATGTTGCATAAATTTCAAATTTGTGTGTAATCAAGAAAATAGGGTCTTACAATTAAACCTAGGCAAAGTGCTTTCTCTGCACCAATGGTGATGGTTCATAAATAGGAAGGTTCATGGCATATGTGTCTAGATTATAGAGAGCTCAATAAGATCACCATTACATACAAGTTTCCTAATCATGTTATTGTTGAATTATTATATGAATTACAAGGAGAAAATTTCTTTCCCAAGTTGGATCTTCATTCAGTATACCATCAAATCAGAATGAGAAAAGAAGACATTCTAAAAACAACTTCTGAAAACATGAAGGTCATTATGAATTTTTGGTGATTCCATTTGGCCTTACCAATGCACCCTCCACATTTCAAAGCTTGATAAATTCTATTTTTAAGCCCTTTCTCAAGAAATTTGTGTGAGTATTTTTTGATGATATACTAATCTATAGACAATATTGAGAAGAGTGTGTACAACATGTTGACATGGTCTTAAAACTAGTGGAGAAGCAAAAACTATATGCCAATCCTTCTTAGTGTGCCTTTGGAGTCTAGGAAGTGGAATATTTGGTTCATATTGTATCTCATGAAGGTGTCGTAGTGGACCCTAACAAAACTAAATCTATAATTTTCATGTCCCCGGTCACCTCGGTACCCTTTAGATTGATGGGGGAACAACCCTGAAGAACCTGCTATATTTTTTATTTAAACTATCCAAACTATGCACCTTTTTCACAACCACAATGATATTCAGTCTACAATCCACAATATGCAATCCGTAATCAGAATTCGAAACCAGAGATTACAACTTCGATGAGGATCACACCTCCGACCTCCGCAATCCGCAATCCGCAATCCGCAATCCGCAATCCAGAAATCGGAAATTGGAACACCAATATTCCACCTCGTCTAAGAACACCTCCTCGACTTCCGTAATCCACACTATAGTATTCAGAAATTCAGAATGCCAATTACACAGCGTCGAATCATGGCTGTGACTTTCGTAATCCACAACCCGTGATGCAGAATTCGGAAGTCAGAAACCTCAATTCTCAACTTCGATGAATTACTCCTCCGACATACACAGTGTGGAACTCGAAATTCAGAACGCCAAACTCTGCCACTCCGAAAAACTTCACCTCCGACTTTCTCAATCCGCAATGCGGGATTTGAAAGTTGAAATTCCCATTCTATGTTCCAAATAAATATCCTCTCCAAATTCTGCAATCCGCAATGCGGAACTTTGAATTCAGGACTCAATTTCACCAATCTAGAAAAAATTACCTCTCTCACTTCCACAATCTGTAATCCGCCTTGTGGAAGTCGGAAGTCGGAACCACCATTTCACAACTGCAGCATTTTTACTCTTCCGACTTTCGCAATCCGTAATCCGCATTGTGGTATTTGGAAGTCAGAACCGCCATGCATAACTCCATAGAATCACCCTTCCGACTTCTGCAATCCGCATTGCAAGTTCGGAAAGTTGGAAGCCCAACTGCACATCTTCTCTGGCTCATAACTTTATCATCCCAAGTCCATTTTGGGAAAAATCGATACCGTTGGAAATATCTCGAAGAGACTTATGCAACTGCATGATCCTCTTCTGCATTCGATGACTCTGAACCTATCCTTAATCCAACCTAAAATGTGGCCCCCAACTTCATCTATGCCTCTTTTACACTCTATAAGAGGCTCTCCTACTACTCAGTCATGACTTTTCTCTTCATCTGGTCCACAGGGGGAAGCATGAACACCACAGAGGATTGCCTATTTCCTCCCCAAATCCCTAACTGAACCTTCTTCTCCTTCATGGTCCCAACCAAAATTATCCCTATTCATCAATGAACAAAACTACATATAAATAAAGCACATAGAGGAAAAAAACAGTTGAAATAAACCACATTAAGCACACACGCTGCATGCATCTATCAACATTTCATCATAGGCATAATAATAACATAAGTACAAGTATTGTGTTCCCTTAATCAACTGGATCATTCCATGCATTCACACATAAACAAACAAGCAACCGTGTATGTAAATTGGCACAATTCAAAGGCAACAGGAAACACTTATCTTTAATTGAAACCACCAACAAACTGGCTATATAATGCAACGTTCCAAACAAACCATAGGTATCTTCCTAGCCTGTAGTATTTCAGCACTCAGATAAGACCCCCGAGCTGGGGCTATGTATCCACTAAGGAGGAACTACCCAGGTTTACTCACAGCTTTGGTTTCACACCAACAATCATCCTAAGCCAACACAAAGTTGGGTTTATCAAGCATTCCAAGAGATAAGGGATGAGGAATCTAAGTCAGTGATCTCAACCACAGAGCTACAAACTCAACCAAATATTATTCATCGGGTTTATCAAGTGGTTCCAACCTCTGCTCCCTCTTCCGCATTGTGTCATCCATGCTTGGATCTTGTTAGGGATACAACCGAAAGGTTTTGTCCCGAGACTGGGGTTTCGAGCTATCAAACATGGGTTTCTGATCATCTCACATCTCGAAATTGCCTCCAGGGTTCGGGTCTAAGGATTTCCCCGACATATTTCACTTCCCACGCAATTCCTGAGAGATCTAGGCACTGAAAATCGTGGCTCTCCCCAAATCGCGATTTCCTTTTTCTCTTCACTGTGCGACTCTCTTTGTTCTACCCCCGAACTCTGGTTGCTAGTCCCTAATGGAATGGGGATCCAAGAATACGAAATTCTAGGGGTAGAGTGATGTGTGGATCAAGGAAACAGAGTTCCATACCCTTCCATCCGAATTTTTGGGATTTCCCACACTCCATCGACCTCATGAACCATTTATTTCACCCACTTCTTGTAGTAGAAATAAATGACAGCTAGGAGAGCCAAAGGTGGGTTTCCTAGGTGACATATGGTAGCCTATGGTTCAATCTCATAATCCCCCACCTCTCCCTAGTGGATACATAGTTCCCCCTCATTTAGTTGCATCAATAGCCAACCCTTAGTATTTTTATTACATGATATTTACATCATTTTACAATTTACATGGCTTAATAGCACATGAATAACACAATTTCAAATACTTTCCTCTTAAAGATGAGTATTCAGCAGCGGGGCCTTGACCTTGAGCTTCACACTAGGAATTATACATCACATATGCACAATGTTTACATAAAAGAAAAATATGTCCTAAGGGTCAAAATGGGGACATTACATTTCCATCCCCCTTAGAATAACATCGTCCTCGGTGTTCCAATACTTAGGAATATATACACAATTTACACATGTCCAAAATTCACAAAATGTGGCAGGTATGTCCTTCATTTCATCTTTTACTTCTCACTTTTTGGACTAAGTCCTTTGGTCTCCACAGGATGATCTTGCTAGCTTTGACCTTCCATATCCACAATAATCCCTTCCTTTCATTTACCTTCCAGCTGATACACAATTCTAGAAACTTTATGGCTACAATCCTTCTTACTGTCCTTTGTTGGGCGGTTATAGAGGCAATGATTTCCTCCACATTCTCAACATTTCAGTGGCTACTTTTTCTTTACCTGCTCCATTTTCCTTGAGTCTTCCAGCCTTGAGTGTTTCTTAATTGGATGATTGGATGATTGCCTCTTCATTGACACACTTCCCTCTCCACTGCTAATAGCTTTCAAAATTCCCTTTACCTCATTTTGTAGACAAAGAGAGTCCTGTAGAACCTTGTGGTTCATCTCATTATGTTGTTGTTGTAGCTTGAGCATTTCCACAAAATTTTCTTGGGTCTTAGAAATTGTTTGAAGAAGACTTCCAGGAAATTCCAGTAGCTTTTTCTCTGCTGCCGTGATCAATGTGAACAGCGGTCCACACTTTTCTTACTAGAAACACTTGTCTTGTAAAATTTGCAACCATATGATCTACCTTTCACCTGTGAAATTCATCATTGCAATTCTTGGTAGGCCAAGCATAACATAAGCATTAAGATCAGTCAATTACTTTCCCAATTGGAATGGAAAGTTCATGCTTTATCCATGAGACTTCCACACATTTCATGCTTGTCCAACACACAAATGAACTCATTCATGTTCATCCTTCCACGGGGAATTAACTAATTCAGCATTCACAATTCATTTCAAGCAAGATAAACATAATCAACTTTCAGCAATGGCATGCATTCAACAATTTTATGTTTCTAAAATGTATCAATCAAAAAGGAAGAGAAGAGTAAGAGATTTCCCCTCTTAGCCTTAGTCCAATCCGGAGCCCCATCACAATTGTGGTTCCATGTTCCTTGGTCTCTTTTACTTCAATGTGAATGCTTAACTCTCCTTTTCCTTGTTTTGGCGATGACACTTCGTGTCTAAGGTTTGTCTAAGGATTTTCAACCAGGGAACCCTTCCCCATTGTTTCCTATAGAACCTTTGGCTGCTAAGAACCACACCAATCCGCTAGCACCATTCCCATTAATACTCACACTGAGATTTCTAGGAAATTCACATGTCCAAATGCATCCCTAGGATGCCTTCAAGGTTCTTGCTTCCAACAATACCTACACTCAAACATTGATTCCATTCACATGTCAAGTTCATTTTCATAGGGTTTATCTCTAAACAAGAATTTAAAAATCATATACACATGTATATTCATATTAAATAAGCAAGAAGATGTAAGGTAACCCAAATATTTATCTATATTGGACGTCTTCACATTACTCCATGAGATACTTCTTTGATTTACAAGAATTGGATCACTTGTGGATACAATAACGAATGTTTGGCCAGCACACAAGATGCTCCACAACATTCAATGCCCAACCAGTGCACCAACTTGATTTACCAAGTGTTTATGGTGCTAAACTAGTCCCATACCTAGTTTTCCCTTTCCATTTCCAAGCCAGCACTTTCGTCTGGGTTAATAGGACCAATGGAGGGAAAATGCACCATAACATTCAATGCCAAACCAATGCACCGAACGGATTTACCAAGCATTTATAGGGCCAAACCAGACCCATACCATGTTTTCCCTCTCCATTTCCAAGCTAGCACTTCCATCTGGGTTAACGAGACGAATGGAAGGAAATTCACCATGACCATTTCTAGGTCAAGGGATCTACTATGGAGCCATAGGAATATCCATGCGCTCCCACTAGCCTCAGCACCCACTTCACTTTTCTCCTTAGCAGGAATTACCAATTGCATGTGTAATACTTGACAACACAAGATGGGTAGGTAAGCTCATCAGTATTGCTGATATAAAATTGTAGCATGCTTCACACAAATTCACTCTCTAATATTGAAACACCAGGAATGCGTCCATTCCTTTAGGGTGTAGTCAATGTTGATAACCATAACACAACACAACACCCAAAAGGTGTGCACGCATTTCTGATGTTATTTATGTAGGACCTAAACACACTCAAGTAGTCTAAAATAAAAACACAATCACATTCAAGTAGTCTGAAATAAAAACACACAATCACATTCAAGCAGTCTGAAATAGAAACATGCCCTATATATTAATTATAATAATTAGACATGCATAATTTTAGCAAGGGCCACAAATTAATTATCTATTTTGCAGATGTATTTTCTCTTCCTGCAATGTGTCCTCCTCAATCAAGCTCAAATATGAACTTATTGTTTATTGGACAATCCACTCAAGCAGACGCGAGCTGGATCTCCCTAGCTCAATGCGAGTCTAGAACAAATAAGACAGGCTACGAATGAATTTCCTAGATCTAATTAAGGATTGAGTACTAGATGTCTTACCTTTCACTTCGCTATCCTTTCTCCTGAATGTTACTCCACGTCTCACGGTCGTCAGATCCAAGCTGCAAGACCTGTCAAGACAAGAAACAAGAGAAACAATTTAATGGCATCTATACAATAAGAGATCTAAGTGAACAGTTAAGCAGGTAAACTACTCAATATCATTACACACATGAACAATATTGGTGGAAAGCATTTGTATTACTGTAAAAATAGGGAAGTACATAGTAGAGATATAGAACTACAACCGAGGCTTAATGTTGCAACCCTTCTCCAACAAATCCATTTACCATTTCTTCCTAAGGAAGCTTGAGTCTCTCAAGGATGAGTAGAGATCTCTCAAGAGTGATTTCACCAGCATGTAGACACCATAGACTTCCTCCCTTTGGAGAGGGGTAGAGATTCTCTTATGTAGGACTAAGTGGATAGGGTATGGATAGGATAGGTTGAGATATGGCAGGAGAGAGATAGGGGATCCTCCCAAGGTATTAGGAATCAAGTACCAACT
Organism: Larix kaempferi; assembly: GCA_027924585.1. Taxonomy (NCBI): domain Eukaryota; kingdom Viridiplantae; phylum Streptophyta; class Pinopsida; order Pinales; family Pinaceae; genus Larix; species Larix kaempferi. Next base: position 2,473,873 of record BSBM01001018.1, read on the forward strand.
CTCCTAGAGGTCAGGGATAGGGCCCCAAGTCAGCAAGTTTCGAGAAGAACCTCGAAGAAGCTATTTTTTCCCATTAACTGACTTCGTCGCACCCTGCAATGAAGCAAGCTACGACGTCGCACGTTACATGAGTGCAACCTGCGACGACCTCTCAAAACCTAGTACAACTGGATACAAATCCTCCCAGGTTGATTGCTCAGTCAAGATATCTTCAGGGGTGTATACACTAAATCTCATGATGGGTAGATTTTAGGTGTAATAGAATTCCCCCCAAAGTATGAAGCTGTTGAAGATAGATAGGTGAAGTGCTTTGATAGAAGAAATGGCAATAGTCTTGTCGGACGAAGGACACTGCTACAGTACAATTGAATCCGAACTGACAATCTCATATGAAGTAAAACATGGCTTTCGACTAATACAATGCAGATCCATGGTAGTAATGACCGATTGAACACAATCATGGCTACTAGACACAAGCGTAGATCCATGATGAGATGATAACACAGCCACGACCAATACAAATGTGGATCCGTGTAATATAACTTAATACAAACTCCATCGCAACCTGGGTAAAACATGACTTCCCAGGGTCTTCAAGCTGAACCTGCAATGATACGAATCTATCCATGTGATTACAAATTTCTTGACATCGAACATGGTAGAAACCACTTGATTACCGGCCATTGATGTAAATCGTTAACAAGCGTGAGGGAGATCACCATTGATGTCAATGATTCCCAAGGTATCACAATACATATCATTAAGCGTGAATAAATGAGTTGAAGTCGAATGCAAGACGAAATATTTCAATCAAGAGTCAATGATGTAAACTCATGTTAAAAGCGAGGTAACCTTCCATTGAGGCATGCAGGGCCAAGGTACTTGGTTGGTTTCTAGATTCGATCCTCAGATGATGAGTTGATGTCGACAAGGATAAATCCATCGAAGGAGGGCCATGATGAATCCCCCATTAATCGACATGAAACATGACAAAAATGTATAGAGTAGATCGGATGGTACAATAACATGTAAGACTGACTCAGAGTAGACCGACATGGTGGTAGGTGTACTGACTGCAGATAATGAATGATGGACATATTCTTGAACATGGGCATGGCATGACTTGGCAGTATTGACATGATGAGTGCGACACTAACTCCTGATGTAACTGATGATGGAAGCTTTCTTTGAATGACTCAAAGGAGTAACAAGACTCAGGAAATGAGTGGAACTCGAGGACAAATGGATGATCCAAGTACTGTATGCAAATGCAAATGAGTGTCATGTTCAAGAACTACTACATACTGCCACTAACAAGGTACGTAACACAAAAGCTTTCTTTTTTCTCCATCATGAAAGATGAGTGCCTCATGTGTTTTTTAAGAGCTTGATGAGGGTAACCAGATGCTCGGTATAGCTCATCTCATATGTAATGCCCGCCTCGGTACTTTAACTCATTAAACTAATGAGGACACTAATTTTGAAGTGTACCGGCTAAATAAAACACGAACCATGAAATTTACATTGAATATTATTTTATGAAAGTGATTGAATGACATACGCTAGAATGAAGAATTACAAAATAGAAATGATTAAATGAAAATATTTTATAAATGAAATAGATGCTCGATTGACTAAGATACTATGATAATGAATGATGAAATGATTTGATAGTGCAGCGCTATTTAATGTGTGTGCCTGAATGTGTGTGTGTGCAATGACAGGTAAGATGATTTATCGACTAACCCCTAATGGAATTTTAGGGGTCGTAAGAACAGAAAGAACACATAGGGGTACGATGACAGACTGTCGATCCTGGATTAGCAATTGACGCATGGGTTGGAAGCTTGCGAGCTGGCCCGGGGAAGCATGTTCCGTACAGGCGAGGCCATACTGACTTGGTCGCGTACGAGAGTTGAGGGGCACGTGATAAGGAGAGCCTTATCCCTCAACAGCCTTTAGTCTCCAAGAAGTGTAGTCGAGAGATCACGGTAAAGATTCCTCGATCGCTACACAGTTCTCCCCACAAGAAGAAAGAAATTAAATTGTTGGAAGGACCCACCGAAGAGGTACCTAAACAAGAACAAGAAGAGGTTATTTAATCAAATCTACAAATTGAAATTACACTAAAGAAATCAATTAAGTATTTTGAATTAAAGGGTAATTTTAAAAGAAATATTTTTATTCTTTTTATTTTAACTATTTCTATTTATTTGGAAAAAGAAGAAAAATTGAAATAAAGGAGAATGTATTGAAAACAATATTTTTATTCATTTATTTTATTTTTCAATTTTTTTGTTACTTTTTGGGGAAAGAAGAAAATTTAAATTGGATTGGAGTTAGATTAAATCATGAATAAAAGAGTTATTTTATTGAAAATTTTATTTTAATTGAATTTATTATTTTGAAAAAGGATTTGAAATGAATTGTTAATAAAAGAACTATTTTATTCAAGATCTTATTTTTAATTGATTTTATTATTGTTGGATTATTTTATTTTAACTAATTTTATTATTTTGAATTACTTTATCTTAATTGATTTTACTATTTTGAAAAGTTTTGAAAAAGATTAAAATCTAGTTAATTGATTTTATCATTATTCAAAAGAAAAAGTTTAATTTAGATTAGAATTTTTAGAAAAGAGATATTTTAATTCTTACTTTTATTCTTTTAAATTTTATAAAGAATGGATTTAAAATAGATTAGAATTTTAGTAAAATATTCTAAATCTATTTTAGTAATTAGAAAATAAAGGAATATAGAAAGCTTTAAGTCTAATTAAAAGATATTAAGTAAACTAAATAAGAACCAAAACATAAGAAGAACTCTACTACACCTAACTCTCATTGATTTAGGGAATTAGGTGCACACTTGTAATTTGAGAATAATTGTTAATAAAATATTAAATTAAATTAATTATATGCATGGATAGAAACATGGCACACAGACTTTGACTATAAAATAAGGGAGGAGAAGGAGAAAAACATCTCTTGCTCCCTAGTGCTGGATGGGCACCGGAATCGAGAATGGATCTTGTGAATTCTTGTGAGTTGGGTTTAGCTTTCCGAGGATTGGGGAATCCCACCAGAAAGCTTGCACTGTGTGTTCTTACGACCCTATATGCTCAGGGGTTTGTGGTGAAGGAGAGTAACCTCGATACGGTAAGGTGGTCAACCGAGGGGTCTTCGGTGAATCGTCAAGCACAGATTGGTACAACTCCTAGCGCGCTCATCACCGTGCGACTGATCTTCAAAACAGGTTCATTATTTGGTGTATTGTCTTGTTAAATTCCTTATGGTTGAAAATATGAAAACGATTATCTATTTTTATATAATGAGATTTCGTGTATTGCATTCAGTTCGATTAGATAGATTCAAATTTTTAACTAGGATATTCTGAATCGTCTTATCATTCTGATTTATAAAAGAGGTTATCATTCTGCATGTTGCTAACTTCCAGATTCTGTGAGCACTATAGGAAAGATTTTCAAGTTTTTCCTGAATGATGTAAACCCCGTATGTATTTTGATTTTAACTCTGTATATGTATTTACTTTAGAAAACTCTATTGGTGAGTTTTTTTTTTTTTTTTTTTTTTTTTCCTTGGAAAATGTCCGTAATTTTATTTCAAAAAGATGATCAAAATTACATACTGCACATGTAGTAGAATCAACAAGGATCCCTACATTTTCACAAATTTCTGTCCCATATAAGCAGAAACAACAGCTTATAAAGAGCTGAACCAAAAAAAAGAGAAACCCAGAAAAAATGTTGCCACAAGAAGAAGAACAGATAAATCTTGAACAGCAGGTGAAAATAGGGCCACCGGTTTCAGATCTGGATACTCGACGAAGGAAACATCCAAGAGAATGCCGCCACCATCGAATGTAGTAGCCGCCGTCGTAGGTTAGCTGCCGCCGTCGAATAGTAGTCGCCGTTGAAGAAGCAAGAGCCTGTAACCCCACGCCGTCAAGGGTGGATGCCACCGAAAGGCTGGGATTGATGCCCCACAGCCGCCGCACTCAGGGTCTGCTCACAGCACGCGCCCTGGAGCAGCCATCCGCCCTCTATCACGCCGTCGCTGCCAAGCCCTGCCAACCATCTCCGCCGTCGTGGGTCTCCCGGAAACCGCCGCCGCCGCCACTGGATTGTGCTCACAGACCCAATGGATCGCCGCGCAAAGGCACCGCCCTCTCTTCATACTCAGAAAAATCCATCACGCTCCATCGATGCCTGAAAGCAAAAAGCAGGAAAGAGGAGAGGCGTCCATGGAAGAATCCATGGCCTCCTAGGTTGAACGCTCAAACCCTAGCGGAGCTCTCCCCTCTCCAGATAATAATCAATATCTATCGATGTCATTCCAATTGCATAGACATATCTCACCACTATTGGTGAGTTATTGATGGAAAAGTTACAGTAATTAAGTGTAGATCTCCGTATAAATGCTTATGTAACCTCCGTATGTGTTTTTATTAAAACTCTGTATAAGTATTTATGTTGTGAGTCCTGGCAAATAAGAAAAGATCTCTGTATAATTTCTAATTTAACCTTGCATTTATTTCTTTATTTAACTATGTATGTGTATTTATTCACTGCGAAGCTCGCGATTGAAACGTTCTGTTAAGGAACTAGTAAAATCGCTGTATGTACTTTTCCTCATTCAAAGACTTTGTTGTAAATCCGTGGTTGAAAAACGATCTGGTTTATTGAGATAATTTCTTTGTGTGTTACCCCAGTAAAGCTCTGAATCTCTGTCTAAACGTTTATACAGCTAATATTATCGATTCTAATCCTTGTATTGTATAGTTTACTCAATGATTATTTAATTGGATGCCGAACCCCCCTTTTTACACTCTGTTGTACCGAGGACTGTAGATCCGCCCTCGGTGTATTCACCTATTGACTTTGGCGTTATATATTTCTGTATACCCTGCGATATTTTAATTTCAAACTCTATATTATTCATCCAATGCGAATTCGATCAACACTTTCAGATTCTTCCCGCTGTGAATCTGTTCTACGTTGTGGGTACTCATTCAACCCTTGCTGTTGATCCTCTGGCGTTACAGACCCACCTAAGTTCGGTGTTGACATTTATTCATACTGGATCTTGGTGTTGACATAAACCTTAGTTATATTGGAGTTTATTCCCAAATCATATTTCTATCGAAAGTCCATGCGTAACCCACGATTCTTTTGACCCTGTTGAGATCATTATATTTTTCTAGCTGCCTCTGCATCGGTCTACACCGAGAGAAAAATAACTTCACACCGTGATTATCTTTAACTAAATCCTATTGCAATCCCTTAACTGGAACTTACAAATGCTGAATCGACCTCGACGTATTCGCCAATGAAGGTTGGCGATTTGAGCAAATCCGAGATCGATCGGGTAAAGTGCTGGTTAATCCCCGTCATAAGGACTTGTCTGTCCACAGGACTGAATGCTTATGCCGATATCTTTTGATTGATTTATAAAATACATTAATATTATATTATGACTTGTTCGCAGGACTGAATGCTTATGTTGATATCTTTTGATTCATTTATAAAACACATTAATATTATATTATGACTAGTTTGTTCGCCAGACTGAATGCTTATGTCAATATCTTTTTGATCGATTTATATAATACATTAATATTATATTCTATCGCGTTGAATTCAAATATGCTCTGTGGTGAATCAATAACATGTTCCATTCATTGAATTAGAGTGTAGACAATGTTAAAAATAATAATTAATCGTGTGTGTCAATGTATCAGTGGTAATAAAAGGATAATGCCTATCTTATACTATCGTAGTTAAAATCAATGCATGATATGTAATATTACTAAACAAGTAGTTATGTTCTAATTGTTGTGAATATCTTGAAGAGTTAGGTAGGATGAGTATCCGCGAATGCCAAATAAGGAGGTATGCCAAGTTACAACCTTAATGATTTTAGAATTGATTTCCTTAAAGTGAAATGTACAAATATTTAATTTTTACAGCATTATTAAAATGATTTTAGAAATGGTTTCCTTAAAGTGAAATGCACATATATTTAATTTTACAGCGAGACCTTCTAACCATATAGATGTCGATGAGAACATTCTTTAGGATTAAACTCATTTTTTATGTTGTATGTAAATACATGAGTTGTAGAAAAGTATAGATTTAAGGTTTTAGAAAAAAAAGGTTAAACAACATAGTCGTCCTTGTTTTGTTAGTAGGATTAAGATAAAGGGATGTACCAGATAAGTCTTTCATATATATACATAATTTAACTTTAAAAGGGTTACCTGGGCACAAGATGTATCAAAACGACTTTTGATTAAAGTATCCTACATGGTCTTGGACATGGTATATATACATATTGTGTTGTATTAATATGTTGCATAAATTGTTCCAAAGTAAGAGATTTAAATATTAAGATGTATTTATAAGGATCAATTAGACGGTTAGTACTGTGAATTCAGTAAGGAATCTGATTTATTTGAGTTATCATAAATGTTATAAGAATTGTAGATTTAATAAAATAAATATACTTATGATCGAGAGCCCTACAATTATGCATCCGTTCTAAAGCAAATACCTATTGAATATTTGTTATGAATCAATCTCATGTCATTAATTATATATAGATAATTATGTGATGCGTTTTTTTAGAGTAAGAAGATAATGTATGTAGGGAATTATTTAAAATATATCCTTTATTGTGTTTAAATGTTTTAATTATGTATTCAGCAAAAGAAATGTAGAATATATCTTAAGATGCTTAGAGTTGTTAATAGGAAAATGCATATATAATATTAATTATGTGTAGAAACTTTAATTTGGGAAAGAATAGTGTACTATGTTAATATACTTAGTTATGGGTAGTAATTACACTTAGAGTTGCGAATAAGGGAGATACATATATTACTAATTAAGATTTAGAGTTATAAGAACTAGATATACCTAGTTATGAAATATAAATGTCATTAAAGTTATGGAAATAAAGGACATAATATTATATTATTAATGGTAAAAAAAATTAATATGCCATTTTAAAGTGCATGAAAGAAAACTTACAATTACCCTTTATACCATGTAATTATATAAAGAGTAATTGTGAGTGATTTACTAATGAATTATGTAGTTGCACCAAATGAATGGTAAAGTGTTATACTAATGAATTAAGTAATTACATTGAGAGCACATTAATTGTTATACGAGTAAAGTATATAAAGGCATGAATTGAATAGGTGTTTATGATGTAAATGAATTATATGTTAATATAATAGATTTGAAAAGGATTTGAAATGGTTACATATATATTTAAGTAATTATGTTAGTATATAAAGCATTACCTTAAAGATGACACTAAAATCATTTAAAATATTGTTACATTGTAGATTTATATAAGTTGAACATAAAATCGAATGGATGGTAATATGGCTTATATATATTTCAATTACATATATTTAAATTATATATATTTAAGAATTAGGTACCATGGATTGATAATAATTTGAAATAGTATGTTTAGATAAATGGATTATATATTGTAAGTTTATATTTATTTATAATAATAATAAAAAAAGTCACTTACTTGGGATGAGAGACCCTACAAATGAGTCCAATCCCAAATATTTTTCGAACCTAGGATAGGAGGGGTTCATCCCATGGAAGGCCCTTCAATGCAAAAGTTTTATGAGTCCATAGAGGGTAAACTCGGCCATCATTTTATGTTTAGAGAGTTTGAAAAAAACTAAAGAAGACTCCAACGGTCCTTTTTCGTAAAGTTAGCCTCATCACCCGAAAAAGGGTAAAACAACGCGGAAGAGGACTCTTCCAGTCATGATTGGCTGGAGTATACTTTTTTCGTAACTAGTGCCCCCCTGGTCCGAAAAGGGGTAAACTATCACCAGGAAGATGACCATTCAAATTCTTTTACAAGTGTGAACGCGACAAGTTCGCTTGGCAATCTTTTCGTATTTTGAGAGCCTGAAAAGAGCTTAAAGATAGACTCGGGGGGGTTCCTTTTCCGTGGGAGTTTAACGAGCCCGGAAAAGTAATAAATCGTAACTCGATAACATATTCTCATAGTTTCAAGAGCACGAGAAAGAACAAATAGTAAGCTCATTAATTGCAATCTATGAAAAAATGGGTAAACGACAAAAACTCACAAGGGGTGTTCATACCTGAGATGACCGTTTCAACATGAAAATGGCGTAGAAAGGCACTTCACAACTCCTGCACACTCAGAAACTAAGTCAAATAGTCAACCGAACTTTCAAATACAATAAAATTGATCCAAACTATAGCGAATAGCATAACGGCATCAAATATTTGAAAAAGGAATATTCCATTTGTTTTATAAATAGAAATAAAAACCAAATATAGTCACCATTGTTCTTTTTGCCAAATTTGGGAGGAATAGTGCCATTTGCTGCCAGATTTTCACTTGTCGATTCTGGGAGCTATGATCAGCCATTTCACCCATCGTCAGGAACAGGTAACCCTAAACTTCAGCCAGCAAAATCGTAGTGGTTTACAATTTTGATTTTCAGTCATTTTTTTGGGTTTTGGGTTGATTTGCGAAGGGCCATTGCACCCTCGGCTCGTCGCAGTTTTCCCTTTCGAGAACTGTGACGAGACCGAGTTGTCACAAATGGAATATACATGGACTGTGACAACATCGCCCTGTTTGCAAAAATGGGGTGCGATGACGGCGACGTCCATCCCCAAACTCAAACAAAACTCAAAAGAAAGATTTCCAGTGGGTGAAGCAAGTCCTAACATTGTTAAAGAATTCCTGTTGATAGGTTCCAAGCATCCAAAATGGTTTTCGAATGGCGGGAAAGGGAGCATGAATTAGATGATGAACAAGCTACAAACAATCCACACTATGTGGAAGCTATTAGAAAAAAAAGGATCGCAGAGCAATAACAATAAACAGAAATGCAAATATAATCACACATACACATTACAAGAGAGACACAGATATATCGTGGTTCACCCAACTTGGGCTACGTCCACACTGAATTTGCCAGTCCTTATTATTATTACCGTCCAGCAAGGTGAAGGGATACAACCTGCAGCACAACCGATGCACTTCCTCTTCTCTGTTTCACAGTCTCTCTCCTGATCTCAAAGATCTTTACAATGCATAAAACCTAATACATCATCCTCTCTAGCCGTATTACAATGTCTTTATTTTATAATGGGAAAATACCACGGGATACCCAAAACCATGGGCCCGCAAAACAGCTTGCGAAAACAACCCCAAAAATTTTCTTTGGGGGCGTTGCCCCCGAACCCCCAGACCCCCCAGCCAGGGGGGATGGTCCCCCCTGGAACCCCATGGGGGGGGGAGATGCCCCCCCACACCCCCCCGCTAGGGTGACTGTACAGTCCACCTACATATCATATAAAACTGGGGTACAAACACGGCTGATATAATATCATCTATAAGACTAGAAGATCTGGCTCCACAACTAACAATCTCCCACTTGGAGACTGATCATAGCAACTCCACCGCTGTTGCACTTGCTAGACTTGGACTTGGCAAAATTTTCCTCTTCACCTTCATGCTAGAAGGCCAACTGAAACCAAGCACGAACTCAGTTTCTCTCTGGTCACTACCTTTGTGAACATGTCTGCAGGATTCTGGCTAGTATGTATGTTTTCCAGCTTCAACAGTTCATCTTCCAGAACAGAGCGTATGAAATGGTACTTGAGCTGTATATGTTTAGTCCTCGAATGGAATGCTGAGTTCTTTGCAAGGTGAATGGCACTCTGGCTGTCACTATACAATCTGTTATCCTTCTGCTTCTTACCCACTTCCTCCATAAACTTTTGCAACCAAATCATCTCTTTACTAGCCTCTGTAATGGCAACATACTCTGCTTCTATTGTTGAAAGTGCAACAACCTTCTATAGTTTCGAAATCCAGCTTACTGCTATTCCACCTACAGTAAACACATACCCTGTGGTGCTCCTCCTGCTATCCTTGTCACCTGCCATATCTACATCAACATATCCCTGTAGAACAGTGTCTGAACCTCCAAAACATAATGCCTCAGTGGTAGTACCTCTCAAATACCTAAGAATCCACTATACTACCTTCCAATGTTCTTTACCTGGATTGTTCATATATCTGCTCACAACTCCCACTACATGTGCAATATCTAGTCTTGTGCACACCATGGCATACATCAAGCTGCCAACTGCTGATTGATAGGGAATCTTGGACATGTAATCTGTCTCTTCTTGTGTCTTGGGACACATTTCCTTACTTAGACTGAAATGGCTAGCCAAAGGTGTACTTACAGGTTTTGCATTCTGCATTCTGAACCTCTCCAACACCTTTTGTATGTATTCACTTTGAGACAATGTCAATTTGCGATTTTTCTTGTCTCTCGTTATTCTCATATCTAGGATTTGCTTTGCAGCACCCAAATCCTTCATCGCAAATGAATTAGCTAGCTTCCTTTTGAGTACATTTATATCCTGCATGTCAGTCCCTGCAACAAGCATGTCATCCACATACAATAACAAGATAATATATCTTCCATTGTCTAGCTTCTTGAAATAAACACAGTGGTCAGAATGACATCTACTATAACCTTGTTCTATCATAAACCTGTCAAACTTTAGATACCACTGCCTTGGAGCTTGCTTCAAGCCATACAAGCTCTTTTTCAACCTGCATACCAGATCCTCCTTACCTTTGACCTCATACCCTTGTGGCTGCTGCATATATATTTCTTCCTTCAAATCCCCATGGAGGAAGGTTGTTTTTACATCTAATTGTTCAAGATGCAAATCTTATACCGCCACTGGACTTAAGATAGTCCTAATTGAAGTCATCTTAACAACAGGAGAAAATATTTCATCAAAATCTATACCTTTCTTCTGTGCAAACCCCTTTACAACAAGTCTGGCCTTGTACCGCTTCTTACCTCCTTCTTCTTCCTTCAACCTGTAAATCCATTTGTTTTGCAATGCTCTTTTACCAGTAGGAAACTGAACCAAATCCCAAGTCTGGTTTCCAACCAATGAGTCCATCTCCTCATTCATTCCTTGCTCCCACTTCTTTCTAGTTTCCACCTGCATTGCTTCTTCATAACATTCTGGTTCACTAGAATCAGTCATCAATAAATAATACATTGAAGGAGAGTATCGTTCAGGGAGTCTACTTAACCTGGTAGATCTTCTTACAGTTGCAGGAGTTTCAGGTACTTGCTGCTACTCTTGATTTTCTGGCACCTTCGGAACTTCATTTTCTTTAATTTCATCAAGCACTATGTACTCTGTGTTTTCCTTTTCCTGTTTCTTTCCCTGCAACTGATCTTTATACATGACCTTTTCATTGAATATCACATCTTTACTCCTGATGATTTTGTTATTTTCATAATCCCATAAACGATAACCAAATTCATCAACCCCATATCCAATAAAGGTGCATTTCTTGGATTTAGCTTCAAGCTTTGTTCTATTTTCTTTATCAATATGGAAAAATGCTTCACAACGAAATGTTCTCAGAAATGAGTAGTTTACCTTTTTATCTATCCATGCTTTCTCTGGAATACCACCATCCAAAGCACTTGAAGGTCCTCTGTTTATTAAATAAACAACAGTATTTACAGCATCCGCCCAAAACTGTAAGGGCAACCCTGCATGCAGTATCATACACCTTGCACGCTCCATGATCGTTCTATTCATCCTTTCTGACACACCATTTTCTTGTGGTGTTCCTGGGACTATCTTCTCTCTGCGAATCCCATGGTATGAACAATAACTATCAAACTCCTTGCCGCAGTACTCACCTCCATTATCAGATCTGAGACACTTCAATCTTTTTCCTGTCTCATTCTCAACCAAAGCTTTCCACTTCTTAAAAGTAGCAAACACATCAGATTTCTGTCTAATGCAATAAACCCAAGTTTTTCTAGTTTCATCATCAATAAATGTAACATAATAATGAGAGCCACCAAGAGATTGTACCTGAGCCAATCCCCATACATCTGTATGCACAAGCTCTAATTTTTCATTCTTCTTCTGTTTCCAAACCCTGAGAAATCTAACTCTCTTCTGTTTTCCATAAACACAGTTTTCACAGAATTCCAAACTTACCTGCTTCAAATCCAGCAGCAACTTCCTTGAGTGGAGAATCTGCATCCCCTTCTCACTCATGTGGCCAAGCCTATGATGCCACAATGTTGTATCTGTTCCTGTGGAAGCTAAAGAGATAGAATGGTCAATATTATGAGGACATAAATACAACGTACATACTCTGTCTCCTTTTTCTATCACCATTGATCCTTTAGTGATCTTCCACCACTTTTCTCCGAACGTAGATAGACAGCCGCCATCTCCCAACTGCCCTATTGAGATCAGATTTCTTTTCATAGCAGGAATATGCCTAACTTCTTTCAACAACCAATCAGTTCCATTCTTAACTTTTATCCATACCTTACCCATTCCAACAATTTTACATGGTTCATCATCACCCAATAAAACATGTCCAAAGTCGCCAGGAACATACTCATGAAAGTATTTCCTATGGGGTGTAGCATGACATGAAGCTCCTAAATCTACTACCCAATAATCACTAGTATTATCTAATGCAAGAATCAAAGCATCTTGTAACACATCACCTGCTACATTTGCTTCTTGGGTAGTTTCCTTCTGTGCATCTCCTTTCTTCTTTAGAGATTTGCAGTCTTTCTTCAGATGTCCTTTCTTTCCACAGTTCCAGCACTCTATCTTTCCCATTCTGGACTTGGATCTGCCCATTTTAGACTTTCCACGATTACCTTGGCTCTTTCCTCTCTCCCTTTGTCTTCCCCTGCTCTCCATGGTCAACACATTACCTGATGTCTCACCTGTGCTTTTCCTTCGCATTTCCTCGCTAAGAATAACACCAATAACATCATCAAATTTCAAGGTGTTTGAACCAGAGACATAGTTACTTACAGCCATGACCAAGCTATTCCAGCTTTTTGGAAATGAACATAACATTAGAAGAGCCCTAACCTCATCATCAAAGTTCACACTTACAGAACTTAGCTGATTTGTAACCGTATTAAAATCATTTAAATGATCAGTAACAGATCCACCTTCAGAAATCTTCATATTAAATAAACGCTTCATTAGAAATACCTTGTTGGAGGCCGAGGGTTTTTCATATAGCTTACCCAATGCGCTCAGCAAACCCTCTGTTTTCATTTCTTTTGAGATATTGAAAGCCACCGACGAAGCCAGGCTCAACCGTATTGTTCCCAGAGCCTTTCTATCAAGAACCTCCCATTCTTCGTTGTTCATAGCCGTCGGCTGCTTTGCTTTTCCTCCCAATGGTAGGAATAGATTCTTCTGGTACAGATAGTCCTCCATTTGCATCTTCCATAACCCAAAGTTTTGGCCGTTAAACTTCTTGACCTTAAACTTTCCTTCTTCTGCCATTGCTCCCACTCGAACCAGAAACCCTAGCTTCCTGCGGGTTTAGCTGCTAAATAGACCTTTGGCTCTGATACCAATTGTTAGAAAAAACAGGATCGCAGAGCAATAACAATAAACAGAAATGCAAATATAATCACACATACACATTACAAGAGAGACACAGATATATCGTGGTTCACCCAACTTGGGCTACGTCCACACTGAATTTGCCAGTCCTTATTATTATTACTGTCCAGCAAGGTGAAGGGATACAACCTGCAGCACAACCGCTGCAATTCCTCTTCTCTATTTCACAGTCTCTCTCCTGATCTCAGAGATCTTTACAATGCATAAAACCTAATACATCATCCTCTCTAGCTGTATTACAATGTCTTTATTTTATAATGGGAAAATACCATGGGATACCCAAAACCATGGGCCCACAAAACAGCTGGCAAAAACAGCCCCAAAAATTTTCTTCGGGGGCGCTGCCCCCGGACCCCCCAACCAGGGGGGATGGTCCCTCCTGGAACCCCATGGGAAGGCAATGCCCCCCCACACCCCCCCGCTGGGGTGACTGTACAGTCCACCTACATATCATATAAAACTGGGGTACAAACACGGCTGATACAATATCATTTATGAGACTAGAAGATCTGGCTCCACAACCAACAAAAGCTTTAAGAAACTATGGGTTTCTCAAGTTCTTCCGCATTTAAGGGATGAGATCCCAACTTCCAATACTGAACCCTATGCTCCAATGTTGGGATGCGGCCCATCAGTACTTCCTGATTGGTGAGCATGAGCTTCACATAGATTTCGAGGACATCTATTTTCTGACTGGTTTGTCCTGAAGGGGGGACAATGTGGCACTCACTGGATCACGTGGGAGTGATCGAACCATGGAAGATTTGATTCAACAACATTGTGGTCCCAACGCCCGTGCATCTAGCGGGAAGATTTGCATTAGAGATGTATGGGAGCGCCCATTGCGGGCCATTTTATTCACCATTACGAGGATGGTGGGGAGTCAAACTCCTCACCTAGCCACCAAAGTACAGATGCTTTATGCGGAGGACTATTTGTCTCCAAAGATCTTCAACTGGTGCGAGGGGGTCCTCGCAAACGTACAAGCTCAGCTGACAAAGTTTCGGCGGGGATAGCTCAAACAGTTCAGCTATGGTTCTATAGTGATCTCGTTCTTGCTGGAATGGGTTCCCCTTTTGCGTCCTCGGGTACCACTAGAGGATAAGGACCTCAAAGATCCACACATGGTCAGGTGGACCAATGTGATGGCTCGGCATGGTGGGGGTCCTATCATTGGATTCCCTCCTAAGTTCTTCACTTGGCTGGCAGGCCAGTTACTGATGGTGGAGGACTTTCCATATAGTGGCACCGACTTCACAAATGACCTAGACTTGCCGCTGCCTAAGGGAGCGGCATGGGGAGACCTCAATAAGAACAAATGACCCTTGAAATTTTTAAGTTTTGTGCATTTGTGATTTTTTTGATATAGTGCTGACAGGTGAACAACATGTGTGTGCAGATGTGGGGCCTATATGACCAGTGGGCACCTCTCTTCTGGCCAGGAGAGAGAGGAGAGGGAGCGATGGTGGATCTAGCTGTGCATGCTGCCATCGTGGAGATGGACAGAGTCTACACCAACCTGAGTGGGTTGACACTGGCTGTTCTTGAGCCGACGGTAGATGAGGTGCTGCGGCCCATGTAGGTGCACACGGTTGGAGCGACTGCATGCTTCAACGCACTGCTTCGCAAGGTTGCGAGAGCAGTGGACTATTTCCAGACTCAGTCGGCTAGGGCTGGTAGACCACCTAGGGTTGTACGGGCCAGACGATAGGCCACATGTTGTCATTGTGTGTGTACTGAGAGCTTAGAGGCCTCATATTTTGTACTACTGAAAGCTACGAAGCTTCATATTTTGTAGAGACTTACTGAAAGCTATCGGGCTTCATATTTTTGTATCAGCACTACCTTTTTGAGATTATATATATATATAAAGACAGTTCGGCGATTTATACATTATGTGTTTCAAAGAATAATGATGTGATCTTGTTTATATGCTTGCTTCTATACATTGCATTATTTACATGTTGTGAATGCTTTTACATGTTATGAGTATCATGTGTGTGCGATGTACCAATCTAGAATGAAGTTGGCCATCGAGTCAACAACTGTGTTTAACTCTCGTGGAATGTGCAGGTATTGAATGGCTTCAAATGACCTTTCAAAGAGATGAACCCATCTAAAGAGACAAAGTAGGGTAGGATCACGGATAACGTAAACCCGGTTAAGATGGGAAACCACCAGCTGAGAATCCATGTGGATGACAATATGGTTCATACCCAAGGAAATCGCATCGGTTAAGGTTCCAACAACCGCCAGATATTTTGCGGTGTTGTTGGTTGTGAATCCAAGGAAACTTCCTCCTGAGCTGATGAGCTCGCCTATTAGGGAATACAGTACCCAGGCTGCCGAGGCAAGGTTACGGGTATGCCGGTTGGCGCCGTCCATGAATCCATAGCACATTGCCATCTGCACTTACAGACAGAACATGGTATGAGAAGTGACAACAAGATCTAAAGACACTAAAAAACAAGTGCGTCACACCACACAAAACCACACAAGCACGCCATGTACAGTATATACAAGAAAATCTATGCATGAGAGGGTCAGGCATAGTACCTCTTCAGGTAAAGCCCATTATGGGGTTCACCCAAAGATATTCTGTCATAATCTTCAAGCTCATAAGCTCCCTTTTCCAAAACACGTTTTATAATGTAAGGTCCGTGCCACATGGACTCGAACTTTCCTACTCCTAGTTTGTCATGCTTCTGGTCATATGTGAGGAACAGGTCACCCTCGTTGAAGATACGGGGTTCAACTGACTTGTTGTATTAAGCTTTGATGCGTTTCTTGTGTGCTTCATTAGCAAGAGCAGTATCTCAGTGAGACTCATCGAGTTTTGCTAAGTACAGGAAATGTTCTTCCTCGATAGTAGTGTTAGGAAGAAGTTCGACAGTGAGTTGCAGAGACAAAATTTTGCACTCTATAGGCAGGACAGCTTCCAATCCATACACCAGTTGGAAGGGAGTGAAACCTGTGGCGGTTTTAACGGAGGTTCTATAGGCCCATAATGCTGAAAAGAGCATATTATGCCAGTTGGACTTGTGCGTACCTACCATCCGTTGGACCATAATTTTCAAGACCTTGTTAATGGCCTCAACCTGTCCATTGGACTGTGGGTAGTAAGGTGTTGAGTTTTCAGGTAGAAAACCCAATCTATCGCTCAGTTCATCAACCATATGGTTCTGAAAGTGAGAACCATGATCAATAATTATAGCCTGAGGAACTCCAAACCACGCTATTACATGATTGAACATGAAGAGTGCGGTGATTCTGTTGTCATTTTGGTATGTATGCATTTCCTCGGCCCACTTTGTGAAGTAATCCACAACTACGATGATGTAACTATGCCCCCCAGCTGAGGTAGGCTTACAATGCATAAAATTGATGCCCCATTTTGCAAAGGGTCCCATGGCAATAACTGGGTGTAACGGGGCGGGATGGGTGTGCTTCTTCGAATGGAAGTGTTGGCATGGAGGACATCTTTTCATGGCCTCAATACAATATTTGAAGATAATAGGCCAATAATATCCTGCATGCAAAATCATCTGGGCTGTAGCCATTCCAAAGAGGTGATCGCCACACGCCCCAGCGTGACAGTAATTCAGAATGCATTCAGCCTCATCGTGAGTTAGACAACGTTGAAGAATGGAATCGATGCCACGGTGGTACAAAGTATCATTGATGATCAGATAATGCTTTGCATCGTGACGAATTTGACGATGGTCATCGCGAGAGATTTGAGGGTTGAAGAATTGGGTTTGCAGATATAATGAAATATCTCCATACCACGGATTGGTCGTACTGATGAGAAACAGTGACTCATCTGGAAAGGAGTCATTGTGCTCAACTTCTACATTAGCACAAGGAAAGTCACAAATCAGCTCAGCAAACACCAAAGACTTTTTGGACTTAGCTTTCTAAAAAAGAAGATCAAATTCTTGTAGTATTACGATCCAGCATGAATACTTTCCCCCAAGCACCTGACGTGTCAGTACGCGGTACATGGGGTTCGAGTCCGCAATGATGGTGGTGGTGTGGAGCAGGATGTAGTGTCGGAACTTTTGGGCGGCGATGACCGCCGCAAAAGCAGGTTTTTCAACATGTGAATATCTAGTTTTAGTGTTAGCAAGACCCTTACTTGCATAGTATATTACATGTTCCTGGGTGTTTTGATCTTCCTGTACCAAAACCATGGCAATAGTGGTAGCGGAAGCAGCGAGATATAAGATGTAATCTTAGAAATAATTCGGCGGTTGGATTATGGGGCATGCGTGATGGCATGTTTGATGTTGTCGAAGGAGTTTTGAGCTTGATCATCCCAAATGAATGGGACGTCCTTCTTAAGAAACCTCATGTACCCCTTAGTCTTTTCCGTGAAATTACAAACAAAACGTCCTAAATAAGTCGCCTTCCCTTGGAGACTTTGAAGTTCCATCACCGTGGTGGGAGGTGGGAGGTTGACAATGGCCTCCACCTTTAAGGGATCAATGTGTATCCCATCCTTCGAGACTATATATCCTAAGAGGCGTCCGGACTCAACGCAAAAGATACACTTATGAGGATTCAGACGGATATTGTAGCGTCTGCATCTGAGGAAAATGGCCGTCAGATGATCCATGTGGAACTCACGCTGCTTTGAATGAGCAGGGAAATCGTCCAGGTAAGGTTCCACAAAGTCCTTAATTTCATGGAAGGCATACAACATGGCTCGCTGGAATGTGGCGCTAGTTTTTTTAAGGCCAAAAGGGAGTTTGCGATATGCAAACATCCCCCAAGGACAGATGAAAGTCGTCTTATGTTGGTCGGTTGGGTTGATCTCAATCTGGTTGTAACCAAAAAAGCCATCCATGAATGAAAAGATGACGCTTCTGGCACAATTGTCGATAATCTGGTCAATGAATGCGGTCGGGTAATTGTCCTTTGGACAAGCCTTGTTAAGGTCCTGATAATCGACACAGACATGAACGGTGCCCTGCTTCTTGTTCACAGGGACGACGTTTGAGACCCAATCCGTCAACGGGATAGGATAAATGAAACCATCCTTTAAGAGTTTTTCAATTTTTGCCTTGATCGCTGCAGTCTTCTAGGGGTGTACCGGTCGCAACTTTTGACATACAGGTTTGATGTTGGGATAGGTTTTTATTTCGTGAGAAATAATCGTTGGGTCTATCCCAGGCATCTCCTCATAGGACTAAGCGAATACATCTCGAAATCGCTTGAATAAGGCCGTACCAATAGCTATTTCTTCAGGGGAACACTTCTGGCCTATGCGAATGTGTTCCACTACACCAGGTTTTACCGAGATGTCTACCGGGGTGGTAGGCTCAATGTTGGCCAAGTTACCCTCCATGTCTGAAAGACATGTAAGTATGGGAGAATGAGGGAACGGGTAGATATCCGGGAAAAAGATGGTGTGAATGTTGTTCTCTATGTACTCCAAAGGTGGAAGAAAAGAGGACCTATGGTGAAGGTCATCCCACGGGCCATCATCAACATTCATAACTTCCATGATGGACTCATCTAAACAAAACATCCGAAGTGAGAGGTCGGGTAGGGATGATGCCCATTGTAGAGAACAATATGGGGAGGCCATGGTCAGGTGGTCCTCCGGTGTTGATTGGACAACCTCATAAATACGTTCAGCAGGTGAAAGAGGCATTGCATCTCCAATCAGGTGTGTTGTGGCTTCGTCCGATAGAAGCCAAGTATCAGTAGAGCGAGATGAAATCTCTGGGAAGATCATGTTCACCGAGGCAACATGATTAGGGGGGTCCAAAATGGGAAAAACGTCCATGAGAGATGAATCTTTGAAAAGTCCAACCCCTATACTCTCATACTGTTTTGACGTTTGTCCAATGGAAGGAACATGGTCACCAGGATGAGTAGTAGTGTCCGACATGCAAAAATCTAATTGGTCTATGGTAACAATTCATCCTTGGTGGGGGAATTGTACCATGCGGAAGATTGAAGAAGCTACTGCCTGCATGGCGTAAAACCAATTGCGACCATGTAAGAGATTACAGTCTATTGGGGTGGAGACCACTTCTACATTGATGGTACGGTCTTTCTGCCTAGCTCGACTGTGAGAGCTTGTAAGAGCCCATGAGGTTGAAAGCCATGCCTGTCGAATGCTTTCAACGTGCTGGGAGAATGATTCAATTCGGGAGAGCCGATGGCTCTCCAATAGGAAATCGACAAGATAGACATAGAGGCACCTTCTTCTAGAAGGGTACGATGGACAATTTTCCCAGCGAGGTTTGCAGCTACTTGAAATGCGAGCTGGTGGGAAAGCCTCGACTTGAAATGGTCAAGTAAGAACATGATGGTATTCAAAGAATCAGGGTCAACTGCACCGATTGCTGCAAGGAGAGTTTTGCGTTGATTGGGACAATTCTGCAAAACTTCCAACGTGGACATGGCGCAAGGGCCTTGTGCCAAGTCTTCTACGATATTGTAATTCTGCACCGCTCGAGCATTAGGATTAAAAACAACTTTTCTAATTGTGCCCTTGGGTGGTCGCAATATCGAATCAAAGGACGGCTTCTCAATGGTGAGAGAAGTTGATGGGACAGTGACATCAGGTAAGGAGTTGGAAGCCTTTTCAGTGTTACTCCCAACAGGTTCCTTCGAAGGGACTGTGTTGTATGATTGTGAGCGAGTGTTCAAATTGATCATCTCATTTCACACCATGAGAACATGCACGATATTGGATGATTCCCCCTATGCTGGGGGAGGTTGAGCAATCATCTACTAGTTTTGAGCGGGAAACGGGTCGTTGAGGACTGCGGGAGTGAGTTTACCCCTAAGAAACTTTTGGATTCACCTCTATGGGGACACTCTTTAGAGAAGTGATCATATCCACACAGTAAACAAGGATATTTTAGATTCCATTTTTGTTTGGCATCATCAAGAGTGCTCTTTTGTTCCTGCTGGGCAGAAGATTTCTTAGGTTTCCCCTTGTTTTTCTTCTTACTGCTAGACTTCTGAGGTGAAGCTGATGAAACAGAATTCACCTCTTCAGTAGCAGCAGGAGCGGATGACTTGGTGGTGCTGAGACAAGCCTATGTTGGTAATGGGGACAAACCCTAGGGGTTCGAAGAACCAACAGTTTGATGAGAAGGCTGGGTGTGAAGGGATCTGATGATGTCATTGGCTTGGGGTCCCTTAAGTGGTTTCACAGGATCGTTAGCGTCATGGGGTGCATCAGGAAGAATGTCAAACAAAGTGCCAGATTGAGTGTAGACTAGGTCTAGTACATGGGTTCCCGCGATGGCTTGTTCTTCGATGACAACACCTCGCATGGCAACATCTCTTGCTATGATGGGGATGAGTGACTTCGTAAACCAGTCTACTAGGAGTTGATTTGGAATGGGAGCTTTGATGAGACGACATCTCCTTTGCCACTCATGGATATGATCAGAAATATGAGTAGCGGTATTCTGATGGAGCAAGGTCAAAAGCTCAGTACCAGTTTCATACTGTATAGGCAGTTGGAAATGAGTCAAAAAGTTCATGGAAAGAGAGCCAAAATCAGGAAAAGAGTGGGGTGGCAACTCAATGTACCACTTGGCAGCCGAACTGGTGAGTGTCCTTTGAAACAATCTAAGATGAATCGAGTTGTCCATTAAGGAATTAGATGAACACCATAAATGGTAAGTCATCACGTGGTTTTTAGGATCTTCACTAGGCTTTCCATCAAATTTCGGGATATCAGACGGAAGTTTCACCGGAATAGGTGGCCAATTAGTTCCATGGTAAATGGGGTCGTTGGTTGAACGAGATAGGTCAGGTAGGTCCAAGGTAGCCAAAAAGGGCAGCTGTGGACTAGGCTGCACGTATTGATAATACAGATAAGGCATGTAAGGACCAGTATGACCGTAAGGTGTACCAGGAGAAAATTGGCTGTAGGGGGGTGTACCACCTGGACCGTAAGGGGGTCTGCCACCATAAGGTGGTCCATTCCATTAAGGTGGGGGTCCACCTCCACCACCGGGAGGAGGAGGTCCGCCACCACCAACGAGAGGAGGTGGGGGTCCATAACCGTAATAAGGCGGCCCACCACCGACTCCGCTTGGAGGGGGTGGTGGACCACCTCCGTCGCTAGAAGGATGGGGTCCCCACCACCTCTGCCACTGGAAGGATGAGGGTCTCCACCACCACCACTGCCACCATAGTAATTAGGTCCTCCAGCGCCTCCGCCTGGAGGGGGTGGTGGACCACCTCCACCACCCGAAGGGAAATGTCCTCCTCCACCATAATAGGGTGTTCTACCACCGCCTCCACTTGGAGGGGGTGGTGGACCATTCCCACCATCGCCGGAAGGGTGAGGGACATGGTTGGTAAAATGAGGTGGGCCTCCACTAAAGTTAGGTGGGGGCCCGCCGCCTCCAACAGGAGGTGAGGGAAGACTGATCGGGGGTGGTGGTGCTTGAGGGATAGTTGGTTGGGGTCCGTGTTGCAACACAGGCTGTTGCCCCCATAAAGTGTATGGATTCCCAGGATAAGGTATCCCGTATAGTGCATTTCCAGGATTAGATTGGCCCAATGCAGGGTTAACAGAACCTGGATACGCTTGACTCCATGAGGGTTGGGTTGCATTGGATGGCCCCCCAACATCAGATAATCCCATGGTGGATGGTCTAGTCGGTTGAGAAGTTCCAATGAAAGGTCTATTGGGGATTCCACCGCCTACATTTTGGTTAGGAAACGGGGGTTTCCCCCCAATCGCAACAGGCTAACCACTATTCAAAGGTTGAATCAACATAGGTTGTTGATTAGCTACCATAGTAATAATGTTACCAATGAGATAATCTGTGGGAATGAAATATCCTCCCCTCGAATTTTGAGGTGGGGGAGAAGCTGGTAAAGTAACTGTGGTAGTAACAGGTGTGTTAGACTATTGTCCTTCCACCGGTTGGTTCACTTGAAGAGTAGGACTAGACTCTTGCAAGGGTTGACTAGTCTCATTAATGGTCGCGTTGTGGGAGGATGGTTTGGGTGAACCAAAAGATATCGGATGAATTGAGGTATCTCTGTGCCCAGGTCGTTGCTCAAGACTTTGTCTTCGAAGTTCATTACCCTTAATACACAACTGATCCAAGCGTTCGTGAATGGGTGCAAAGATTTCGGCGGGGTCGGGCATGTAGAAGGGTCTTGAGAGCTCTAGAGTAGTCTAGTTAGGTGGCGATGCGATGGAAAAATGAGCCACTGGGTGACTAGTAGAAGATTTCCAGTAAGCTGCTGAAGGACCAACAGCCGTTGTAGGGTCATCCCGGGGTTGGTTTATCCATTCCAATGATCCAGGCTCTCCCGGTAAAACGGGAGATAGGTTTTGTGAAGTGGAAGTGTCCACCTCTTCGCCCTGCATAGGGTTAGAGGTAGGTGAGTCTGAAGGAAACAAAAGTCCTCCAACATTTAGTGTGAGGTTTTCCACTTTAGTGACTACGACTATGTTATGATGATCCATTCTTACCCTCGAAATAACCTCCGGATTAAGGGGATATTCGGGTGATAAGTTTAATATCCTACGGGACCTTCTCTAGGGAAAATCCTCCAGAATGTCAGGAAAGTCAGCCAGAGTGGCTGAAACAATGTTTCTCCTAAGGGTATGCTACAAAATAAAAGTAGTCCAGAAAAACCTACTCAGACTAAGGCAACAAGCAGAATTATGTGACAGAGTGGATTTAAAAGTCTGGAACCTCACGGTATTATCAAGGCATCGAAAACCACGATATACTGCAGGGTCCAAAAATATGACGCGACAAGGAGGATTGGGACCATACCCTTTCCTGCATACACGATTACTTGGATAGTACGTGCGTGCTAATCTCCCCGAGTGTTGTTCTCGGTGTATTTCTTTGCTAAGATGGCCAAATGGTTAACTCAGTTGGTTTCAGGAATCCTAATGGTGTCTCTTGATATACGCAAGGTATGTGGGAGCTCAAATCCATAGTGGTGCTATCTAATGCACAACCGTTCGGCAAGACACCTTCCGATATACTACCGAGTACGTGATACACCCTTTGATATATGCCAAGTACGGATTATGGTACTTGGTGGGTACGTGAAGGAGCTCAATATACCGATAAGTACGTGGAAGACTACAATAATGCCGGGATACAGTGCTGGCAAATAACAATAGCTGCCACGCTTAACGATGTCGGAACACGTCTCTAACTTACACACAAGCTGCTAAAATTTTTACCTAGTTCTACCGTTAATTTTATCTTGGACGGTTAGGTGAATGCATGAGGTGAGTACATAATCGGAAGCATAATGCAAGCCCTAGCTACATGCATGAAATATTATTTCTTTCAATGAATTCTAGCTATGGGAAGGAGAAATTTTTTTCTTTCCGGCGAGATCGCCAAAACAACACAATGCAATAGTTCCCAATTCAAACAAATTTGACTATGAAATATTCTTTTCCTTTTTTCAGCGAAACACAAAAAATCACAACACTACTATCCAAATCACAACATTTTTTTCTTTTCTTTTCAAAACGAAAATGATACTAGGTAATGAAAATAGAGGATTCTAAGATGGAGTATGCAAGCTTTTCAATTTCACTTTCAATGGCCTAAAAGCAATGAAAAATAAAAAATGCACCTATCTTTCCCTAGCATGGAAGTACTTTTGCAAAATTGGAAGTGTAGCTTGAGTCTTTCAAGAAGATGAGCGATTCATATTTCAAGAAAAACACAAATGATCATACATTCATTCAATTTTCCAAAAGATTGATAAACGAAAAATTCCAATGCAAGAATGTTTTTACTTTCAAAAACACTCAAGAAATGATGGGAAAGAAGCACTTTTTAACTTTTCGATAGATGCATCAAAGAATAAACTTGATAACAATTGAGCTTTCAGATCTAAACAAACAAAAAGAAAACACTACTTGCAACACTCGATGCACTCAGAAAACTCAAGAAAAGACAAGCACTCAATCAAGCTGAAAGACACACTTAACTCAAAATCAAGCAGTAGCAAGAAAACCAAGCAAGCAAAGCTCAAAAAATAAAGTACATGAGTTCTGGGAGCTAATCTAATGTAATGATCAGATCAGGAATGGAAGGAAGGGAATACAAGGGTGAGCGGATGAAGGTGGAGGAGACAAGAGTACCCACCACTACCGGTCTTCAGACTTGTCCAAAACGGAACCCAAAATCAATCCAAGCAAAATCAAACAATCAATACATGAATTAGGGAATGAGTTCTCTGGCTAGATCTTGCAGCACAGAGGGAGTTCATACAACCAACCAAAGTTCAGAACTGGCAAATGGAGAGGGGATTCCTGCATGTCAAATTTTGACAAATTGGTGCACTCTGTGCTTATACATAGTGTGACGTCGCAGTTCACCAGTGCGAGAAGTGCGACGACGTCGTAGTATACCAATGAAAAGGCTGCGACGAGTGACTAATAGGTAAAGAACAGGGGCTAGAAATGACACAGTGTCGCTCTATTTCCACTATCCAAGTGCGACAGGAGAGATCTAAGTCCAAAAATGAGTCAGATCTCCAAGCAATGAACTATGGAATGGTTTGGAAATGAGTAGTATAAACTCAGAGGAAGCAGATCAGAGTCTTCAAGATGAATATCTTATAGTGAAATCAACTCACGAAGCAAATGAGAAATGGAATGTTTGTGTCAAGCAATCAACTAAAAATGACTCTCAGACAATTACAGAATTAGACAAGTTTTCCCTAGTATGGTCGCCAGATTTGTTTATCGGACAATCCATTCGAGCGGACGCGATCCGGATCTCCCTAGCTCAATGTGAGTCTAGAACAAATAAGACAGGATACAAATGCATTTCCTAGATCTACTTAAGGATCAAGTACTAGATGTCTTACCTTTCACTTCGCTATCCTTTCTCCTGAATGCTGCTCCATATCTCATGGTTGTCAGATCCAAGCTGCAAGACCTGTCAAGACAAGAAACAAGAGAAACAAGTAAATGGAATCTATACAATAAGAGATCCAAGTGAACAGTTAAGCAGGTAAACTACTCAATATCATTACACACATGAACAATATTGGTGGAAAGCATTTGTATTATTGTAAATATAGGGAATTACATAGCAAAGATATAGAACTACAACCGAGGCTTAATGTTGCAGCCCTTCTCCAACAAAGCCATTTACCATTTCTTCCTAAGGAAGCTTGAGTCTCTCAAGGATGAGTAGAGATCTCTCAAGAGTGATTTCACCAGCATGTAGATACCATAGACTTCCTCCCTTTGGAGAGGGCTAGAGCTTCTCTTATATAGGACTAAGTGGATAGGGTATGGATTGGATAGGTTGAGATATGGTAGGAGAGAGATAGGGGATCCTCCCAAGTTATTAGGAATCAAGTACCAAATCCCCCAGAGGTTAGGGATAGGGCACCAAGTCAGCAAGTTTCGAGAAGAACCTCGAAGAAGCTATTTTTTCCCATTAACTGACTTCATCGTACCCTGCAATGAAGCAAGCTGTGACATCGCACATTGCATGAGTGCAACCTGCAACGGCCTCTCAAAACCTAGTACAACTGGGTACAAATCCTCCCAGCTTGATTACTCAGTCAAGATATCTTCAGGGGTGTATACACTGAATCTCATGATGGGTAGATTTTAGGTGTAACACTTACAATTTTGTTCACTACATAATTTAGATTTTTCCACTAGGATATCACTCTCATAAACTTAAATTAGAAATTTTCAAATCTATTTCATACATAATTCAGATTTGACATTCATGAGATCCTTTCTCACAATTTTCGGTTTTTGTACATGGTATATTCCAGTCTTTATCAAGGACTTACCGACATTTCCATATCTAAGACATTTCTACCTATAATATGAGATTTTGAGTCACCCAAACAAGTTGTGAGTATCCACACATATAATATTTTCATTGCAACATCAATCACTAAAGTGATTTTAGAATTAAAGTACTCAACAATTCAAACACTATCAATTGTTATTATGTAATGAAATATATCTACTTTATGTGCATCCTCATCACAGTAAATTGCAAGATACAGTCACATTGTATATGCAATTAAACAAAATTTCCAATGCTTATTATCACACAGTCATATCCATTCATGCAACTCTATCCTCCCAATAGAGCACTCTGGTAGCCCATCAAATACAACTACCTTCTTCATGCAATTGTTTCCCCATAGCATCTCATGAAAGGATCTTAGAATTTTCAACAATTCTACCATTTCATCTATTATCTAATATCAATGAAACATACCCCATAGCCATGCATTCACACAAAGCATATTAACATATATCAATCACACATATGCATGCATAATCAACAAGGTTTACATAACCCGTTAATGTACATTTACTTAGTGTATCCAATGCACTACAGCAGTGATCTAAACATTGTTGTGCCTAAACAGGTTCCTTAACATTGTAAGTTGGGCATCTTAGTCAATGGTTCAACAAAATATCCATCCATCTCCCTAATTAATTGGTTAATTATCTGGGTGCCTTCTTCTTCATCCAAGTACAACAAATCAGGAGTCCTCTCACTCCCTGGTTGTTGGCAAAGAGATTTCACCCCAAATTAACACCGATAGGGAGTTCATGGGATACTTGTTGAGAACTGTAGGACTCACAACCCAACACCCTCATGGTTTCCCACATGGAATGCTCTTATTTCTTATGGATGCATTTAGGATTTTAAACAATCACATGGTATGAGGCTCATTTCCTTTACTACCAAATACCTCACCATACCCTGTGGGATGTCATTCACATAAATGCATTCATCCTTACATGCATACCATTTTATGATGATTTAAAACATGTTCAAAGAATTCTTACCCATCCTTTCTCAACACTTATGCAATCAACAAAATTAGAGATTACATGCATGGCTGTCATCAACATACCTGATGTTACCTGATCAATGGGCTTCTTACTAAGGCTACACAGTCCCTCCACCATCCTCTTGGTCATGGATTTGTGCTCCAGCCTTTCTTCACAAGGCTGCTAGTCATATGCAATATCATCATCAATAGCTTCATCCATGCTTCTATTATCTTGGTCTTTGTGTTGTGGTTTTTAACAAACTTGGATATGTTATGTTGACCATTGTACCTAGGATATCATCTTACCAAAATGAAGAAAACTAGAAACAACATTTTCATCATTTCTCAAGCAAAGTGTAAGCAAGGCATCTCAAAAATATATTCTACATATCTTTGTGCAACATTGCAAGAATCACAGGCATGCAGCATAATATTTTCCCGCAATCCCTTTAGTGGATGTGCACCCTTGTTAGGTGTGCATTCAAATTGAAATGCAATGTGCTTATTAACAAATTTTATCAATATGCAATACCATATGCAATAACACATAAGCTTACATGCAGTATACATTATCTCTTGATATGCCTACTATGCATACACATTTCATCTATCTAATCTATTGCATTTTCAACATTCCTATGCCATACTACCATATACATAAAAATCAGAAAATGTAATATAACAATAAGAAAATAGTTGAGGAATTCTCCCTCTCCAATTCCTCAGCATAGCATGGAATTCCTATTCCGTATCATAGCTGACCCAATTTCATGGATTCTCTTCCTGTAACTCATGCTTTGGCCCAAGCAGCCCCAGTGTTTCAACCTTGGGCTCTGATACCATTATGTCATGTCCTCGTTTACCTCAACACCCTTTAGAGTGATGGGGGAACAACCTTGAAGAACCTACTATATTTTTTTCATTAAACTATCCAAACTATGCACCTTTTTCACTGCCGCAATGATATTCAATCCACAATCCGCAATCCGCAATCAAAAGTTGAAACCGTAGATTAAAGCTTCGACAAGGATCACACCTCTGACCTCCGCAATCTGCAATCAGCAGTACGGAAATTGGAAATAGGAACACCAATATTCCACCTCGTCAAAGAACACCTCCCCAACTTCCGCAATCTGCAATGCAGGATACATAAATTAAGAACACCAATTACATGGCATCAAATCATGCCTTTGATTTCCACAATTCACAACCTGTGATGCAAAAGTCGGAATTCAAAAATATTAATTCTCAACTTCGACGAATTACTCCTCTGACATCCGCAATCCGTAATGCGGAACTTGGAAGTCGGAATGCCAAACTCCACCACTCCGAAAAACTTCACCTCCGACTTTCGCATTCCGCACAATGCGGGTTTTGGAAGTCGGAACTCCCATTCTCTGTTCCGAAGAAATATCCTCTCTGACTTCTACAATCCACAATGTGGAACTCAAAAGTTGGGACTCTGATTTCACCAATCTGGAAAAAAATACCTCTCTAACTTCAACAATCTGCAATCTGCCTTGCGGAAGTCGGAAGTCAGAACCACCATTTCACAACTACAACATTTTTAATCTTCCAACTTCCACAATTCGAAATCCACATCGCGGGACTCGGAAGTAGGAACCACCATGAATAACTCCATAGAATCGCCCTTCCGAATTCTGCAATCCGCATTGCGGGTTCGAAAATTCGGAAGCCCAACTGCACAACTTCTTTGGATCATAACTTTCTCATCCCAAGTCCATTTCAGGAAAACTTGCTACCATTGGAAATCTCTCGGAGAGGCTTATGAAACAACATGATCCTCTACCACATCTAATGAATCTGAACCTATCCTTCATCCAACCTAAATGTGGCCCCCAACTTCATCCATGCCTCTTTTCCACTCTATAAGGGACTCTCCTACTACTCAGTTGTGAATTTTCTCTTCATCTAATCCATAGGGGAAGCATGAACATAACAGAGGGGTGCCTATTTCCTCCCCAAATCCCTAACTGAACCTTCTTCTCCTTCATGGTCCCAATCAAACTTATCCCTATTCATCAATGAATAAAACTACATATAAATAAAGCACATAGAGGCAAAACACAGCTGAAATAAACCACATTAAGCACACACACACACAGTATGCATCTATCAGCCTTTCACCATAGGCATAATAATAACATAAGTACAAGTATTATGTTCCCTTAATCAGTTGTATCATTCCATGCATTCATACATAAACAAAAAGCAACCATGTATGTAAATTGGCACAATTCAAAGGAACCAAGAAACACTTATCTTTAATTGAAACCACCAGCAAATTGGCTATGGAATGCAACATTCCAACCAAACCATAGGTATATTCCCATCCTTTAGTATTTCAACACTCAGAGACCACCCCCGAGCTGGGGCTATGTATCCACTAAGGAGGAACTACCTAGGATTACTCACAGCTTTGGTTTCACACCAATAGTCATTCTAAGCCAACACACAGTTGCGTTTATTAAGCATGCCAAGAGACAATGGAGGAGGAATATAAGCCAGTGAGCTCAACCACGGAGCTATGGACTCAACCAAATAGTATTCACTGGGTTTATCAACATGCTCCAACCTATGCTCTCTCTTCCGCACTATGTCATCCACACTTGGATCTCCTTAGGGTTACAGCCGAAAGGTTTTGTCCCCGGACTGGGGTTTCAGGATATCAGACCCAGGTTTCTCATGAGGTTCTGATCATATCACACTCTCCAAATTGCCTCCAAGGTTTGGGTCTAAGGATTTCCCCGACAAATTTCACTTCCAACGTAATTCCAGAGCGATCTAGGAACTGCAAATCGTGGCTCTCCCCAAATCATGATTTCCTTGTTCTCTTCACTGCTCAGCTCTATGTTCTTCCCCCAACTCCGGTTTCTAGTCCCTAATGGAATGGGGATCCGAGAATACAAAATTCCATGGGTAGAGTGCAAACATATATCCATACCTTGCCATCTGAATTTTTGGGATTCCCACACTCCATCGACCTCATGAACCGTTTCTTTCACCCACTTCCTGTAGCAGAAATAAATGACATCTAGGACAACCAATGGTGGGTTTCCTATGTGACATATGTCAACCTATGGTTCAATATCATGACCTCCCACCTCTCCCTAGTGGATACATAGTTCCCCCTCATTTAGTTGCATCCATAGCCAACCCTTAATATTTTTATTACATGATATTTACATCATTTTACAATTTCCATGGCTTAATAGCACATGGATAACACAATGTCAAATACTTGCCTCTTAAAGCTAAGTATTCACTAGTGGATCCTTGGACTTGAGCTCCACGCTAGGAATTATATATCACATATGCACAATGTTTACATAAAATCCAAATATGTCCTAAAGATCAAAATGGGGACATTACAATAATGGAATGGTCAGTACCCAAAACCATGAATAATTCTAAAGGATTTTTAGGATTGATGAGCTATTACTGCAAGTTTATCAAGAATTTTGGTCAAATAACAACACCTCTAACAGTCTTGTTGAAAAATGAGACATTTATTAGACTCAAGAAGAAACCAAAGCTTTGAAAAACTTAAGGAAGCTATGTGTACAACTCTTGTATTAGCCACACTTTGCTTCATAGTAGCTTTAATACAAGAAGGAAGGCCCCTTGCATTCAAAAGTCTCCAACTTAAAGAAAAAAAAAATATGAAAAGTAAATGTTGGCCATACTACTGTTAGTGTCCATTTTGTCACTATTTTTTTATCATCAAATCTACTCTGGATGGCATTAATTTCATTATTTCTGACATAATAAGTTATTCTTTTAGCCATTCAGCCCATCAAAAAGACCAACTATGCATGTATTCATTTATCATATGAATTTTGATCAAATATCATTATATTATGATTTATCAATGATTAAAGTGACATTTCCAGTCATGCATGGCATCTAGTTTTGATTTACAGGCTGCAGTTTTTCAAATGACCCTTCATTCAGACTGCATGTTTACATTGCCAATGTTCAACCGTGTTCAGCTCATCGTTCATCCTTGCATTCAGCACGTGAAATCCATGGTTGGTATGTTTCGAGACATTAAAGACAAGATCGGGCATATGGGTTCTGTTTGCCACGCAAGGGTCATGGTTAATGAGCTCTGGTTCTGGAAGATTCTTCCCCAGGCCTACTAAGCTTGACAACACACCATGCTTCCACGTTAACACTCTATATGCAAGTTGTCTTGTACGTGTAGCCTGGAATCACGCACGCCCATTCACACTGGTGTTCTGGAAGACTTCACCAGTCCACGCTCAGCCTGCCAACACAACTCTTCACCCACGTCAATGCTCTAGCAGCCCTCTCCTCTATTCATTCAGTTCGCCAGTGCACTACCTCTTTTCCCACATCAAAGGAAGATCGACGCTGCAACTGCCTCGTGAAGGAATCGACCCCATGAAGCCTGGTGTATGCTTCCTGTGATGTCACACATCACTTAAAGCAGCCAGTTACAGTCATAAACGCCTCTGTTATTAGAGAGGTCGACTCTGTCGACCTTCTCACCCATTCTAAATGTATAAATAGACGCCTGCAGACAAAAACAGAGTTAGTATAGTTAGCTTATAGTTGGAGAAGATCATCAGATTAGTAGATAATTCGTACGATTTCCAAGCAGATAGTAGACAGTTTGTAATTTTCTTAAGATTAATGGAAGTTCCAGTTTGTTGATATTCTGAGTAGCTAAACTAGTTTCGTTTTCCATCTCTGATTGTTGGGAAGGGACGCTCATCAACCGAAGGTTTTGTCTTTGTTTTCTGTATTTTCTTTTCTACAACTAGTTAGTTTATTTTCTTGTATATATAATTAATTTGTTTTTCTGTATATGATATTTCTTTCTTTTCTATAATTTATATTGTGCTACTAACATAATTTGTGTTTACAGAATTAGCAAATGGTCGACCAACAGTATAGTTTTGATATTTTAATTTCAAGTCTTTTATAATTAGATAGTTTGTTTTCTAATCCTCTGCAAATTAGATAGACTTAGTTAGTTGTTGTTTCCAGCTTAGTTCTGATTAGAATTAGTTTAATAAGTTTCTCTTCTATAGTTGTAGGTTAATTCTCTTCTCTTATCTCAATCTTGCTTTAGTATAGAATAGGAATAGTTTATCTCTCCAACAGTGATTAGAATAGGTTGCTTTCTATTATCTTAGCTTCTCAACAAGTCTTCTCATTGATTCTTTTCATTGTAGGCTCATATGCATTCACCAGCTGACATCAAGATCATCAAAACTACCTCTTTCCTTATTTTAATTCGTTTTTCCTCCATTCGGACTGCCATTTGGACTGTCATTCGGACTGTCGTTCGGACTAGCATTTGGATCGTCATTCGGACTTTTACTCTTTCTGTACTGTTTTATGCTAGTTTGAATTCATTTTATTAGTTTTCTTTACTATAATCTTTCCTGCTCTTAATTAGTATTCTTAACCATATTTAGGCTCTTGTTTTACATTCCATAAAGTTTTAATTCAAGTCTTGTTATTATTCTTAGTTTGATTTAACTGTCTTTTAAATTATGTCTTTCGTACTTAATTTGCTAACATGTTGTTTCAGAAATTATCAGTCTTATTCCTAGTCTAGTTTACTTCATGCTCTTAAGACTTAGTTAGGTTAGAGTTAATAATTTCATTCTTCAAGTATTCTAATTTTGATAATTTCCTTCATTAAGATTAGGATTAGTTTCTTATTTTTTAGATAAATAATGAAGATGTTCATGGAATAGGATTTGGATTCAGAAATTAATATCTTTATCAAGTTTTCTACTTGCTTCCAAATCAAGTTCAAAAGTAAATATCTTTATCAAGTTTTCTACTTACTTCTAGTTTTCATTAGTTTTATATTATTATTTTGCTCATGGATAGTAGATAGAATGTTTAAAGTTAACTGTAATTTGTCTCTTTGTAGTTTACATCTCTTCATTTAAGTTGGATTAGATTTACTTATGTTTAGTTCTGTTATTACATTTGAAAGCCATTACGATACATTCACTCTAGTTCCTGTTACATGGGAATAGATGTTTTTCTTGAATTAGTTGTTGAAATTATTTGAACAGTTTGTAATTTGCTTTGATTATCATAGATTTCTAATTTATCATTAAATTAATCCATTTCATAGATAGGTCTCTAATTTATTTACAATTGTTTTTCTAATTCTTAGATTAAAATATGAAATTGTATAGTTTCCATTTTCATAGTTCATAGTTTTCTTTTTCAATCAGTTTCCGTTGTTCAATTATAAAGTAGAGTAGTATGATTTGATACTATTCTAGTTTATCTGTTTAACTAAGTTTGATTTAATTCCTTTTACTGTTTTTCTAAAGTTTGACTCGGTTTTCATTTTGAAATATCTTTCGATCTTTTCTTTATTAAATTTTTTAAGGTCTGACAAGCCAGAAATCTTAGGTGCCATTCTACCTTAGCATATACTTTGCCTCAACTCTAAGATTACCAACCCCGGTCGATAATTAAATATTAGGTGTTTTCTTTGAGATAGCTCACACACCCAACATTTTGGCTGTTGCCGGGGAGTTGTAGAAGATAGGTAGAATTCAGTCATATATAAGTTGAACTCTATTTTTGAAATTTAGTTATATTCTTTTGAAAATAGGCAAGTGGTGGGTGAGCGGTAAGACGAGAGGTAAGAACGTGCACATCTGTTATAATAGGCATCCCCAAAACCCAACAGTAGTAGGTATGCAGTTAGAATTTGTTTCAGTTATAATTTGTTTACATGAATAGGTCTAAAGATTCAAAAGGTAGATTTATTAAAACTATCTCTCTTACTAAAATCCCTACTAGAATTCCTACTAACCTATACGGGGGGCGTGCCACCCCAACTACTAACTCAACAGAAAGGTATCGGAAGACCTAAAGGGGATAGTCCTACTTGGAAAGCAAAGGAAATCCTTTATGGAAATCAATTAGGGGAAAACATAGGGACATCAGAATAGTTGTTCATAAAGAAATTCCACTAGAAGAACCTCAATCTCATATTGAAGCTGAACTTAGACAAGAGGAAACTCAAAAGGATAAAACTTCAGGACCTCTTAACTCTCCATTAGTCCAAAAACACAAAGATACTACTTCTTTAACAATAGGTGGTCCAAATTCAGTAGATTTTATCGATCCTGCACAAGTAGACACCCTTTTTTAGAGTTCTGTGAACATAGTTATTTCATAGATTAATACAACAACAGTGGGACCTCCAAATATGGATTCCCACGTAGCTGGTAATTCTCCTCATAAAAAGAAGAGTCTGCATCCTGAAACATAACATTGGGACATCCCATATTCACCAAGAAATGAGCCACCTAGATTTTCTCTCTTTGGCAATAGAATCTTCATGGGGGATGAAAATGAAGATCATGTCCGACAAGATGAAGAAAATGGAGAAGTTAGAACTGAAGGTACCTTCGGGTTCCATATCTTAGACACTGCACAAGATGTTACTATGAAAAAATCCCTCCCTCCTCACTACCAACCTTTTATGGGAAGAGTAGTGAGGCTCCAGACACATTTTTATTCAAGTTTGACATTTTGTGTAGGAGTTATAATTACCTACAAGATGGCCAAAAACTAAAACTCTTTCCTGCCACATTAAAAGATTCTTCTCTTCGATGGTTCATGGGATTAGGAGAATCTAGTATTAGAACTTGGGAAGACATGAAGAATGCATTTCTTCGAAAATATCAGGATTACTGTAGACCTAAGGCCTCTTGCAATGATATTTTTAAGATTTAACAACTTGAAGATGAGAGATTAGAAGACTATCTTGAGAGATTTAACTATGTGTTACACAAATCCAAGTATAATGATCTTCGAGAAGATGCAGTAAGAACACTCTTCCTCAAGGGAATCTCAGAAGAATTCTTAGATAACCTTAATCTCATGGGAGCAGGAGACATTTATCATAAGTCTTTTACAAATATTTGTGACCTATTTAGGAATTACTCTAGGAGCAGAGGGAAAGGTGGAAGACACTTTCGAGAATCTTATGCTAGGAATCCCAAAGGAAATACATATGTTCCTGGCGGAGTTACAAGGGTAGAGTTGGGAAACCTATTGGAAAATTTCAAAACAGATATCTTAGGAGCCATGGGTTCTCAACTAGATGCACTACAAGATAAAAAGAGACAAGATGAAGAGCGTGCAGTAATGAGTGTTTTCTGTCCTAGGTGTAGAACTAAACATCCTCAACGAGAATGTCCATTGAATAATGTTTCATTCTGTCACCTATGTACAGAAGAACATCCAACCAATGATTTTCCATCATTGCCTCGATTACAAACTATATACAAGAGTGGAAATTTTGGTGAAATACCTAGGAGGCCTTGGAAACCTAGAGATCAACCATCGTACCAAGATTCATCACAAATTCCACCTTATTACTATCCTTATCAACCTCCTCAACAATGGAATACTTTAGGTTGGTAGAATTGGCCCCCGCAGTACCCTCCTCAAAATGCTAAACAATAGCAATGGCCACATGGATGGAGAGGGAAAGCTTATGCTCAAACACCTCCTCCTATGCCTAACTATCCTTACCCACCTGATATCCATCAACTTCCGCCTGGATTTGTACCTCCTTCACTACCCCCTATCCTGAATCAACCTCACCATTTCCAGAACATGAATCCTCCAAGACCCACAATATTACCTGCACAACCGATACCGAATCCTAACAACAAACCAACCCAGGCCCTTAACAGCATTGGGTTTTTACCTCTTCCATCATATGTTATTTCGACCGCATGAATACATGAGATACAACTGCGGTTTGGAAGAGTTTTGCAAGATAAGCCCAAGTCATCAGTTGTTATTCAAGAAGAGAATGAAGAAGACATACCTAGTGAAGTTTTGAATGATGTCATTCTTGAACATGTGGTTATTTCTAAATCTTCAACACACAACCATCCACGCAAAGAAGTAATTCCAGGGGAAAAATCACCTCCATATCCGGAGCGTCTAGTAATAGAAAAACCTGTAACTTATCCAGAGTACGATATCATTAACAAATTGAAAAATATTTGCATTAAGATCCCTTTGTTACAAGCCATTAAGGATATCCCAATCTATAGTAAGGTAATAAAGGAACTCTGTATTAAGAGACCAGGGAGGAAACAAAAAGACCCTACGACGATTCATGTAATAGGAGAAATTTCAAATTGCATAGCGAACCAACCTAGAATACCAAAGTATTCAAACCCAAGAAACCCTTTGGTGACTGTTATCATCAATAACACTGCCATAGAGAACACACTTATTGATCTAGGAGCTGCTATGAATTTGATGAATACCACAGTCTTAGAAACTCTCAATTTAGGACCATTCCTCTGCCCTACCCCGACGATGCTAGAGTTAGCATATCATACTATGGTTCAACCTACTGGGATTTTAGATGACATCACTATATCAGTAGCCTCATGGGAATATCCCGTGGACTTCACGGTCATTGAATCAAAATACCCTTCCAAAGGTCACCCCATTATTTTGGGAAGACCTTGGTTGGCTACTGCCAATGCATTTATAGGATGTAGGGATGGAGAGGTGATTATCTCTGATGGGTTATCTATAAGAAAACTAACTTTATACCCACCAACTCAGCCAATAGCTGAAAACCTCTTTTGGTTAGATTGTCCTTTCAGAGATGAGAACTTGGAAGAACTTTCCTTGGTTAGTGATTTTTCTCGGGCACTTCAATAGAAAAATATCGAGAATGTGTTGAACCAATTTATCTCTTCCACAACATGTGTAGATTTTTCTCAATCTTTTTCCCAATTTGACTAGATCTTTGGAGACGAATTCCAAGAAAACATGAGCCTATCAACATTTACAAGTACACCCCGTGTCTTCACAATCGAAGAACACCTAGGATCCTATACCATACCATGTGAGGTTAGTACCGACAAATTTTTGCATATAAATGCAGGTTTAGATGAGAGTCATGTTGAAATATTGTAACTTCTAAGACTATTATATTTGTACTTTATTCCAGAGATGTTCCATTCCTCCGAGGAGACCCTATTGTACATCCGGAGATGTTTATTCCTCCGAGAGATTGTGGTAACTAGGGTTATTAGACCTCCCATGTGAGGTTGGCCCTAAGTTAGCTATTTAGGGGTTATTAGACTCTTATGTAAGAGGTCGACCCCATTAGGGTAAAAAGTCATTTAGAACATGAGTATCAATAGAGGAGGTGTGTTCCTCATTTATCTCATGCATTCACTCACTTGTGATTGGCGCATAGGAGAGAGAGAGAGGTCTACTTAGGAGGAGAAGGAGCTCTTTTTGGGTACTACATCTTGTATTGGTTGATAATCTATATTGAGGAAAGATTTGTTGGGTTTTCTACCCCATGAGGGTTTCCCAGGGTAAATCTATGTCTATCTTGTGATTGTGTTTCTTTTAGTGATATTTCTTGTGAAATTAGGATAAAATTAACATGGTATCAAAGCTAGCTTGAATAGGACATCTTTCACAAGGTGAAAATACCTCTCTCTCCTCCTCCGGTGAAAATTAGGGTTTCTGCAAAAGTTGGATTTTTTGGATTCTGATTACATGGCTGGATAGCCCTCCTCAAAATTGAATTTTTGAGCCCTAGGTCAAACTTTTTGAGTGGGTATAACCCTGGGCTTTGTCAAACCCTAGTTTGACTTCTGGACCAGAAAACCAGTAAACTAGAAAAAGTGCACACCTTTGCACCAGTGAACTAGAAAAGATGCGAACCTGTGCACCAGAAAACCAGAAAAGTGAAGACCAGAAAACCATAAATTATGTTGCAGATCCAGAAGGTGAAAAGTTGAAGTTTCCAGAACCATAGCACACTAGTAATCTCAAATCAATCAAGCTCATCTTCTGGTAAGTACTATTCTATCTTTTGAAACTTCAAATCCCTGTAACCTCCTGGATAAGATGGCTCCAAGCACTAAGCTTGAAGACAAGCTAGAGGGTATAGAGAATTTCCAAGCATGGAAATATAAAATTGGTCTCATTCTTGAAGAGAATGATCTTGTCGAATATATTAAGGATGAGGTTGTAGAACCTGAGGAAGATGAAGCCAAAGAGAAGCATAGGAAGGACCTAATTAGGGCAAAGAGAATCATTACTGATTCTATCAAATACCACTTGATTCCCCAAGTGGCATCCAAGAAGACCCCAAAGGAAATGTATGATGCCCTTTCCAGAATGTATGAGGGAAAGAACATCAATAGGAAGATGAACCTAAAAGCTCAATTGAAGAGCACCAAGATGAACAAAGGAGAATCTATTCAAGACTATTTCTCAAGGGATACCATTTGAGATACCCTTGATTAAGATGAACTAGTCATGACTGCTCTAAACGGTCTAACTAGACCTTGAGAGTCATTCATCCAAACTATGTGTGCTATAAAATAAAGTATAAAGTTTGATGTGGTATGGGAGGATTGCATTCAAGAAGAAGCTAGGGTATCCAATAGAGAAGCCCTTCTCAAAGAAGATGACCAAGCTTTGGATACTCACACCAAAAGAAGAAGAAGGAGTCACTTCAACTCCAAGAAGAATGGTCACAAGGAGTCTCAACCTCCACACAGATTTCAAAAGAAAAGAAGAACAAGTTCAGAAAGAGACCTTTCCTCAGTCCAGTGTTTTTGTTGTGACAAATTGGGATACCTTGCTAGGAATTGTCCTTCAAAGAAGAAGAAGAAGAACACTCATTACAAAAGACATCAAGCACATGTAGTAGAAGATGATAGTGAAGAAGAGGATGAGAGGCCTTAAAAGAAAAGAACTAAAATAGAAAAAGAAGATGCAGAAGAATGTTGATGTATATGTAACTTTGGAATGTATTTCATTTGTATATTTTATATATATTTATTGTACCCTTATAAGAGATGTGTTATTCCTCTATAAGGAAGTGTCGTCATGTGGATTGAGGTCGGCCCGGAATTATATATAATATAATGTAGATGTATCTAAGTAGACAAGTCGGCCCCATAAGGTCACTGGGAAAAAAGGTGAGTATAAATAGAGATAGGAGATCTCTATTTTACTCACTCGAAAAAGTAACTCACTATCTATCTGAAAGTGGTGCACTAGTGAGGAGGAGGAGGATCATCTGCTAGGAGACTATCTCAGTGTTATTTGGTTGTATTTTGGTTGAGCCATTGCTCTCTCTATCTCTGAGGAAGTTGTGGGGTTTTTCACCTTAGGGTTTTCCCCACGGAAACTCTGTGTCTCTTGTCTCTATGCTTTTGATTCTTGTGATGCTTGTGATGCTTGTCATATTATGATTTTCATGCATTGATATACTGTAGATGTTATTCTCTCAGCAAAGATCCTAGAGTATAATGAATTAATGCTCAAAATTTAACATGGTATCAGAGCTAACCTGAGAAGAAGACATTTTGCAGTGACGGAAGCTTGTGTTCCTTGTTTATTGGGTTTCTCTCCACAGATTTTTGAAATTCAGTATAATAGATTGGATCTACTCATCAAGGCGCATCTATCTGTCCAATCAGAATTCAGTTCCAAGCATTTTCAGATTTGGCCCTAAAAATTAGGGTTTCCACAAAAATAGGAATTTCTGGAAACTGAGGGCACAGCTAGAAGCTCCTTGCAAAAATCGAAGGTTAGAGCTTTTGATCGAGATTTTTGGCTGGGTAGATCTCCGGGAAACTCAAACCCTAATTCAGGGCTCTCCCTAGTGAACCCGGGAGGACAAAAAGGAAATTTTGAAGGGCAAGACTTTGCTGATCTCAAATTCTGAATGTACCAAGTTGATCAGATCTCCAAATTGCATCTTTATATCCTTTCGGAATTTTGAAATTCACATTTTGAATTTTTAGGGTTTCTCTAACAAACCCTAATCCGGGACCAGATCCAGTTTTCAGCACTTCAAGTGGTAAGTCCTAAATCTTTTCTATTTCCATTTGAAGTACTCTTAAAGATGTCTCTCCACACCAAGCTTGAGGATAAGCTTGAAGGAGCTGATAACTTCCGAGCTTGGAAGTATAGGATTGGGTTAATCCTGGAAGAGAATGAGTTGGACTCATATGTGAAAGAAGACATCCCTATCCCAGAGGATGAAGAGGCTAAGGCATTGCACAAGAAGAACTTGGTCAAGGAAAAAAGAATCATTGCTGATTCTATCAAAGACCATCTCATACCCCATGTGTCTTCTCTTAAGACACCCAAGGAGATGTTTGACTCCTTGACCAAGCTGTTTGAAGGAAAGAACATAAATCGGAAGATGACCCTGCGGAACCAATTGAAAGGAGTAAAGTTTCAGAATGGAGAAACCATTCAATCCTATTTTTCAAGGGTCTCCCAGATCAAGGAACAACTAGAAGCAGTGGATGAAATGGTGGAGAATGGTGAAGTGGTAATGACCACCCTAAATGGCCTACCCAGGTCATGGGATTCCTTTATCCAAGGAATTTGTGCAAGGAAGAAGTTGATCTCTTTCAGTAGACTTCGGGAAGAATGCTCACAAGAAGAAGCAAGGCTTGTGGCACGAGAAGAAAAGATGGGGAATCAAGATCAAGCTCTCACAGCTCACACCAGGAAAGGAAAGTCCAAGAGAGAGCCATCTCACTCCAATAGATCTTCACATCACTTCAAAGAAAGAAGAATATGCTTCACCTATAATGAGAAAGGACATATTGCCATAAATTGTCCTAAGAACAAGAAGGACAATAACATCCCCAACAAGAAGAATAAGGGTAGCAAAAGAAGGTTTCATGCTCATGCTGCCGAATATGATGAACCCCCAAAGAAGAAGGCTAGGGAAGAAAGTGATAGCAATGATGACTCATCAAGTGAAGAAGAGTATGTTCTGATCTCTGCTCTCACAGGTACCATCTCCCATGGCTGTAATGATTGGTTGATTGATAGTGGGGCTTCCAAACACATGGATGGGTTTAAGGAATCTTTTGTGAATCTATCTGAACATGAATCACCCCATAAGGTGAAACTTGGGGATGATTATCAATACCCAATCAAAGGAAGTGGTGAAGCCTCCTACAACCTATATTCTGGAAAATCTTTGAAGATGAAAGAAGTCCTTTATGTGCCTGGACTCAAGAAGAACTTACTCTCCATCTCTGCATTGGATGCAAAAGGTATGATGGTTGCATTTGTGGATGGCCAAGTCCTAATGTGGCCAAAGGGAAAGAACATAGATGATGTAGTAGTGATTGGAGAGCAAGAGGGAGGCTTGTATAAATTGAAAGGACAACCTAAACATGCCATGGTACATGAATCCATGGAGCCAAGTGAACTTTGGCATAGAAGACTTGCTCACATGCACTATAGGGCACTTCCAATTGCAAGCAAGGCAGTAGAGGGTCTTCCTGAAATCAAGACCAAACATGAAGGTGTTTGCAAAGGATGTGCAAAAGGTAAGAACATTAAGAAGGCTTTCCCAAGCAGTGAAAGCAAGGCAAAAGACATCCTGGAAATCATCCACTCAGATGCATGTGGCCCTATGTCATCCAGTTCCCTGAGTGGGTATGTTTACTATGTCTCATTTATTGATGACTTCTCCAGGAAGACTTGGATATACTTCTTGAAGGGAAAAGATGAGGTGCTTGATAAATTCAAGGAATTCAAAACCTTGATGGAGAATCAAACTGAAAAGAAGATCAAGACATTCAGATCTGACAATGGTGGAGAATTCACCTCAAGTGACTTCAAGAAGCTTTGCAGTGATTCAGGGATTAAGAGGGAGTTGACTACTCCTTATAATCCTCAACAAAATGGTGTTGCAGAAAGGAAGAATAGAACTATCATGGAAGCAGCAAGGGAAATGTTGCATGACCAGGATCTTCCTATGCATCTATGGGCAGAAGCAGATAGAACAGTTGTATATGTGCAGAACAGAACACCCCACAAGATATTGGACAACAAGACACCAGAAGAGGTCTTTTCTGGTAAGAAACCTGAAGTCAGTCATCTCAGAATATTTGGTTGTCCAGTATACACTCATGTCCCAAAGGAAAAGAGGACTAAACTAGATCCTTCAGGAAAGAAGGGTATATTTGTGGGTTACAGTGAAAGCTCGAAGGATTACAGAATATACTTTCCAAGGTTCAAGAAGATTGATGTCAGCAGGGATGTAACATTTGATGAAAACTCAGCATTCATCAAATCAAGGAAAGCACCTACTGAAGTTTATGAAGAACCTAAGGAAACAAGATTTCAGGACACTCCCATGACTGAAGCAGTTCCAGAAGCTGTTCATGAGTTTGAAGATCCACAAGAACCTGTAGATCCACCCCATGAGGATAACTCTCACAAGAGGAAACCTGTATGGGCTAGAGAGCTCATTCAAGATGCAGAAAGATTTGGTATTCCAGAAGAAGAACACAGAGCAAAGAAAAGAACCAGATCACAGACCAGCTATGTTGCTTTACTCTGTGACATTATGAACAAAGAGCCTTCCAGTTATGAAGAAGCAGCAGAAATGAAAGAATGGAAGGATGCCATGGTTGAGGAATACAAATCAATAATGAAGAATGATGTTTGGGATGTTGTCCCAAGACCTAAAGAGAAGTCTGCTGTGACTTCTAAATGGATCTTCAAAATCAAGCATGCTGCAGATGGCAGTGTGGAGAAATACAAAGCAATATTCGTAGCTCGTGGATTCTCTCAGAAAGAGGGAATAGATTATGAAGAAACTTTTGCACCTGTAGCCAGGTATACTTCCATCAGAACAGTACTTGCCCTGGCTGCAACTATGAAATGGAAAATACACCAGATGGATGTCAAGACTACTTTCTTGAATGGTATAGTTGAAGAGGAAGTATATGTGGAACAACCACTTGGTTTTGAAATACATGACAGGGAGTCATATGTGTGCAGACTGAAGAAATCCTTGTATGGCTTGAAGCAAGCTCCCAGAACTTGGTATGGTAGGATGGACAGTTTCCTATCTAGTTTGGGCTTTACCAAGAGTAAAGCGGATTCCAACCTTTACTACAAGGTTGAGGAAGGGAATCCTGTGATTCTACTCCTGTATGTGGATGACTTATTTGTAACAGGAGATGACAGACTGATTGCAGATACTAAAAGGAAGCTTGCCGCCGAATTCGATATGAAAGATTTGGGAATGATGCACTATTTCCTAGGTATGGAGGTGTGGCAGAGTGCGGGTGGGATCTTCCTTGGTCAAGGGAAGTACACAGTAGATATCCTGAAGAGATTAGGGATGATGGATTGCAAGGCCATGGCCACACCTATGGCATCGAATCTGAAGCTTCTATGTGATGCTTCATCTGAGCCGGTTGATGTCTCCATGTATCGTTAGATGATTGGGTCCTTGATGTACCTGACGAACACGAGACCAGACATTTGCTTTGCTGTGAACACATTGAGCCAATTCCTGATGGATCTGAGGAGTGTTCACCTGGTTGCTGTAAAGCATGTTCTGAGGTACCTGAAGGGTACAGTGGATTATGGGCTCAAGTATGAAGCGAATCAAAAGTTTAACCT
This sequence comes from Larix kaempferi, assembly GCA_027924585.1. Lineage (NCBI taxonomy): Eukaryota > Viridiplantae > Streptophyta > Pinopsida > Pinales > Pinaceae > Larix > Larix kaempferi. The sequence goes on from BSBM01001018.1 coordinate 2,517,740, forward strand.
GCAGGGTTATGTTGATTCAGATTGGGCTGGCAGTGCTGCAGATAGGAAGAAAACATCTGGGTGTTGCTTCAATATGGGATCAGGTGTGATCTCTTGGTTTAGCAGGAAGCAGTCCTACGTAGCATTGAGTACAGTTGACGCTAAGTATGTTGCAGCCTAATCAGCTAGTTGTGAGGTAGTATGGCTACGGAAGCTACTGTCTGAGTTATTTGATCTCCCGTTGGATGCTACTAGTATCTTCTGTGATAACCAGAGTTGTGTGAAGCTATCCGAGAACCCAGTGTTTCATGACAGGTCGAAATACATAGAGATCAAATATCACTATATCAGGGATATGGTGCAGAGAGGAGCTGTGAAGCTCCTATATGTTGCGACGGACGAGCAGATTGCAGATGTGCTGACAAAGCCACTAGCCAGGGTGAAGTTCGAGTACTTCAGAGAGAGGCTTGGCGTGCTTCAGATCGAGGATACTTCGAGGAAGAAGTGATGGACACATTTGCTGAAGCCATTCCAAGCATGTTGGAAGGGGTATCCTTCACATGGTTGTGGATGTAAGCGCTGGATGATGAGCATTGGGATGATGTTCTGGTTTCTGCTTGGATATGATCAGTTGGATCATTATATGTATGTATGTACGCATCATGTTGGATGTTGGATATGATCGGTTGGATCATGTGTATGTATTTTGTATACGCATCATGTTGGATGCTGGATATGATCGGTTGGATCATGTGTATGTATTTTGTATGTACACATCATGTTGGATGCTGATGGATACATTGTGTGGATCATGTATCTTTGTATGATCAGGTAGATCATGTATGTTGATGGATACATTGTGTGGATCATGTATCTTTGTATGATTAGGCAGATCATGTATGTTGATGGATACATTGTGTGGATCATGTATCTGTGTATGATCAGATAGATCATGTATGCTGATGGATACATTGTGTGGATCATGTACCTATGTATGTATCAGGTGGATACTTGGTGTGCATCAGATGGATGCATTGTATGATCAGGATGATCGTGGATGACGAGCTTCTCCAGATGACATGCAGCAGGATGTTGCAGTGATGATGATCAGGATGATCATGTGCACATCAGGATGATGTTTGATGAGTATCAGATGATACTTTGTGGCCGTGGATCAGGTTGTGCAGGAAAGCATGTAATTTGTGCCCTAGGAGATTTGCAGATGGTCTTTCGAGGTTTTTCCTATGGCATGTAATTTGATGCCCTGGGACATCTGACAAATGCTCTTGCAAGGTTTTTCTTGGGAGGACATGTAATTTGTGCCCTAGGAGATCTGCAAATAGTCTTTCAAGGTTTTTCCTATGGCATGTAATTCGGTGCCCTGGGATATCTGACAGATGCTCTTGTGAGGTTTTGTCCTATGGCATGTAATTTGCTCCTGGGAGATCTGGACAGGATGAAAAAGGCCTCAGATGCTTCAGCCAGGTTTTTCCATAACCACATGTAATTTTCTCCTAGGAGATCTGGACAGGATGAAAAAGGCCTCAGATGCTTCAGCCAGGTTTTGTGGTGAGATCACATGTAATGTGCTCCTGGGAGATCCGACAGATAGAGCCGCGTGCTCGTAACAGCCTGGGATGCTTCAGCCAGGTTTTGTGATGGGTCACATGTAATGTGCTCCTGGGAGATCCTACAGGTAGAGCTGTGTGCTCGTAATAGCCTGGGATGCTGCAGCCAGATTTTGTAACGCATGTAATAAGTCCTGAGGATTCCACAGTATGGCCAGTGATGATGAAGACCTGCAAATGGCGGGCCTACATCCAGTATGAAAAAGGACTGGATCTGTAGAACTTCCTATGATGAGTAGAGTCAGATATTGGTTGAGATAGCAGTAGCAGTGACGATGATGATGACGATGATCCAGAGAAGAAGACTTGTCTAGTAGATCTGTGTCGAGAAATACCTTCCTAGTTAAGAGGGAGTGTTGATGTATATGTAACTTCGGAATGTATTTCATCTGTATATTTTATATATATTTATTGTACCCTTATAAGAGATGTGTTATTCCTCTATAAGGAAGTGTCGTCATGTGGATTGACAAGTGTCGCAAGTGTGTGTACTTGCCGATGGGTTATTAGACCACCATTTGGGGTCGGCCAGGAATTATATATAATATCATGCGGATGTATCTAAGTAGACAAGTCTGCCCCATACGCTCACTGGGAAAAAAGGTGAGTATAAATAGAGATAGGAGATCTCTATTTTACTCACTTGGAAAAGTAACTCACTATCTATCTGAAAGTGGCGCACTAGTGAGGAGGAGGAGGATCATCTGCTAGGAGACTATCTCAGTGTTATTTGGTTGTATTTTGGTTGAGCCATTGCTCTCTCTATCTCTGAGGAAGTTGTGGGGTTTTTCACCTTAGGGTTTTCCCCACGGAAACTCTGTGTCTCTTGTCTCTATGCTTTTGATTCTTGTGATGCTTGTGATGCTTGTCATATTATGATTGTCATGCATTGATATACTGTAGATTTTATTCTCTCAGCAAAGATCCTAGAGTATAATGAATTAATGCTCAAAATTTAACAAAGAATATGTGTTATTCTCTACTCTCTCTAGGTCTGTGACACCTGGAGAAGATACATGGCTCATTGATAGTGGTGCTTCAAAGCACATGACAGGACAAAAGAAAACTCTCTGAAGTCTTGAAGAGAAGACCTCTCCACAGAAGGTATCTTTAGGAGATGACTATCAATATCCCATCAAGGGAATTGGTGAAGCAAGCTACAAGCTTGATTCTAGAACCCCATTGAAGATGAAAGAAATATTATATGTACCAGGTTTGAAGAAGAACCTACTTTCTATCTCAAAATTAGATAAGAAAGGATATAGGGTTGCATTCATAGATGGTCAAGTACTCATGTGGCCCAAAGGGAAATCAATTGAGGATGCAATTGTTATTGGTGAAGAGGAAGGAGGTCTATACAAACTCAAGGGCCATCTAGAAGCTGCCCTTGTTCATGAAGACACTATCCCAAGTGAGCTATGGCATAGAAGTATTGCTCACATTAACTACAAAGCACTACCTCATGTGAGCAAGGTAGTCATAGGACTACCGGACTTAAAGATTGATCATGATGGCACTTGCAAAGGTTGTGCAGAAGGAAAGAATATCAAGAACCCATTTCCAAAGAGTGAAACAAAGACTAAGAGTACATTGGAATTGATCCATTCAGATGTATGTGGACCAATGCCATCCACATCCTTGATTTTATATGAATATTACCTTACATTCATTGATGACTACTCAAGGAAGACTTGGATATATTTTCTGAAGGGAAAAGATGAAGTCTTTGGAAAATTCAAGGAATTCAAAGCCTTGATAGAAAACCATTTAGAAAAGAAGATTAAGATACTCAGGATAGATAATGGTGGAGAATACACTTCAAAAGACTTTGAAGTATTTTGTAAAGAAGTTGGGATCAAGAGGGAGCTAACCACTCCCTACAATCCTCAACAAAATGGTGTTGTGGAGAGAAAGAATAGAACCATCATGGAAGCTGTAAAGACAATGATACATGATCAAGACCTACCTATGTATTTATGGGCTGAAGCAGCCAGGACAACAGTCTATGTGCAGAATAGACTATCTCATAGTGCTCTTGATTTCAAAACCCCAGAAGAATTGTTCACAGGGAAGAAGCCTGAGGTAAGGCACCTCAAGATATTTGGATTCCCAGTATACATTCACATTCCAAAAGAAAAGAGGACCAAGCTAGATCCTTCTGTGAAGAAAGGAATATTTGTTGGATATTGTGAAGCATCCAAAGCATTCAGAATATACATCCCAGGATTCAATCATATGGAAATAAGTAGGGATGTGACATTTGATGAAGAGGAAGCTCTCAAGAGATCTAGGAAGTGCCAGTATGAAGAAGTATATGAGGAAGATGCACCTTCCAGAATTACATAAGCTGGACCAACCCTTGAAGAGGCAACACCTGAAGACCATGACATTATGGAACCACAAGAACCCCCTGTCATGGACATATCAAGGAAGAGAAAACCATCATGGGAAAGAGACATTATTCTAGGAGCAGAAAAGTATGGATCTCCTGAAGGCTCCATTAGGGTGAGCAAGAAACCAAAGACATTCTCCAACTATGTGCCCTTGATGTGTGATCTTGTAGATCAAGAAGCCACTAGTTATGAAGAAGCATCTCATAAGAAAGAGTGGGTGGAGGAAACGACGGAGGAATACCAGTCAATAATAAAGAATGATGTTTGGGATATAGTCCCCAAGACAAAGGAAAAGAGTGTGGTATCCTCCAAATGGATATACAAGATAAATCATGCTGCGGATGCCAACATTGAAAACTATAAGGCAAGGTTTGTGGCCAGAGGATTCTCTCAGAAAGAGGGAATTGACTATGAAGAAACATTTGCACCAGTGGCAAGGTACACTTCCATTAGAACCATCATGGCACTTGCATCCATGATGAAGTGGAAATTAAACCAGATGGATGTAAAGACAACTTTCTTGAATGGTGTGATTGAGGAGGAAGTGTACATAGAACAACCACAAGGATTTGAGGTGGAAGATGGAAGAACCCATGTGTGCAAACTGAAGAAGGCCTTGTATGGACTAAAGCAAGCTCCCGGAGCTTGGTATGGCTGAATTGACAGTTTCTTGACAAGCTTGGGATTTACCAAGAGTAAAGATGATCTTAACCTTTATCTCAAAGTTATGGATGATGAACCTGTCATATTATTGTTGTAAGTGGATGATCTATTTTTGACTGGAAATGAGAAACAGATTATTGAGTGTAAGAAGAAGATCTCTTCAGAATTTGAGATGAAATATCTCGGATTAATGCACTACTTCCTAGGTCTGGAAGTATGGTAAGGCTCAAAAGGAATCTTTCTTAACCAGGAAAAGTATGCTGTGGAAATCTTGAAAAGATTTGATATGTTGGAATGTAAAGCCATGGCCACTCCCATGGATTCCAACTTGAAGCTGTTAGCTGATGACTCATCAGATTTAGTGGATATGACTCTATACAGACAGATAATTGGGTCATTGATGTATTTGACAAATACCAGACCAGATATATGCTTTGCTTTGAATACCTTGAGTCAGTATCTAGTGGAACCTAGACGATTTCACCTGATAGCCGCAAAGCATGTGATGAGGTACCTAAAGGGTACGATAGATTTGGTATATATTATATTGGAGATCATGACTTCAGATTGCATGGCTACACAGATGCTGATTGGGCAGGAAGTGTATCAGACAGGAAGAGCACATCGGGAGGGTGCTATTGCCTGGGATCTGCCATGATCTTGTGGTTCAGCAGGAAGCAGTCTAATGTGGCTCTTAGCATAGCTGAAGCAGAATATATAGCTGCTTGCTCTGCTAGTTGTGAAGCAGTTTGGCTTCGGAAACTGTTGTCAGGACTATTTGACTTAGATATGGACCCCACTGTGATCCTATGTGACAACTAGAGTTGTATCAAGATAACAAAGAATCCAGTGTTCCATGATAAGTCAAAGCACATAGAGATCCGATATTTCTATATACGGGATATGGTGCAGAAAGGAGCTATCAATATCGAGTATGTAAACATTGACGAACAAGTTGCTAATATATTGACCAAACCTCTGTCTCGAGTAAAGTTTGAGTATTTCCAATACAAGCTTGGTGTAGTTCAGAAGGACCCTCCTTGAAAGGGGGAGTGATGTGGTCACTGATGATGAGATTGCCTGCATCGACAGTGAGGTCGATGATGTGGATACCTGTATTGGTGATATCAACAGTGAGGTCGATGATGTGGATACCTGTATTGGTGATACCGACAATGAGGTCGATGAATGGTACTTAGACTAGGTCTAAGTTGACAAGTGGATTGTATCATCCTTGGACACATGTCCTAAAAGAGATACGTAGACATATGTCTTCGAGAAAGTAGTCCCTAGCGGATGAGAGGGATTGCATCATCCCTGGACTTTGGTCCCCTGAATTGACTCGTAGACATATGTCTCTGAGAAAGTAGTCCCTAGTGGACGAGAGGGATTGCATCATCCCTGGACTTCAGTCCCCTAAATTGATCCATAGACATTGTCTCCGAGAAGTGGTCCCTAGTGGACGAGAGGGATTGCATCATCCCTGGACTTCAGTCCCCTAAATTGATCCATAGACATTGTCTCCGAGAAGTGGTCCCTAGTGGACGAGAGAGATTGCATCATCCCTAGACTTAGGTCCTTGAATTGACCCGTAGACATCTGTCTCCGAGAATTGATGATAGGACTGCATTGTCCCTGAGATTTTAGTTCAAAATGCATGTGTCTGGATTGCATCATCCATAGACATGGAACTTGTCTTAAATTGATAAGGATTGATCATCCTGGGAACTTGATCTAGATTGCATCGTCCATAGACATATAACTTGTCTTAAATTGATAAGGATTGATCATACTGAGAACTTGATCTGGATTGCATCGTCCATAGACATGGAACTTGTCTTAAATTGATAAGTATTGATCATCCTGGGAAATTGATCTAGATTGCATCGTCCATAGACATGGAACTTGTCTTAAATTGATAAGGATTGATCATCCTGGGAACTTGATCTAGATTGTATCATCCATAGACATGAGAGATGTCTTAAAGTGAGAGGGATTGATCATCCCGTAATTGGATCATGTGTATTGCAGGGTATGCTGCTACGATGTTGTTGATCTAGAGATCTAGATGCTGTAGATCGTGATGATCTAGATGTTGTAGATCGAGATGATCCAGATGTTGTAGATCGTGACGATCCAGATGCTGTAGATTGAGATGATCCAGATGCTGTAGATTGTGATGATCCAGATGATGTAGATCGAGACGATCTAGATGTTGTAGATTGTGATGATCCAGATGCTGTAGATCGAGATGATCCAGATTCTGTAGATCGATAGATCCAGATGATGTTGCTGTAGCTGATCGAGTGTTGTAGAAGATGAAGACTCAATACTGATGATGATGATGTTCCAGTATTGATTATATTCCATTAACTGTTTGAGTTACTGATGATGATGTATTAAGAAAGCTTCCAATGATTTATAGATGTATCATGTATCATGTAGTTGATGACTCCTTTCTCCTGCAGATGTTGTTATAATATCCTTCTTGTTAAGGGGGAGTGTTGAAATATTGTAACTTCTAAGAATATTATATTTGTACTAGGAAAATTTTTAAGGTTGAAATTTCGCCAATTGGCTATTTTTCAGACATTTTTTCAAAAAATAAATTCTCTATTTGGTCATTTTTAGTCTCCAATATCGCCTATATTTACATAAAAATATGTTTTTTATCATAATATTCGCCAAAATTTACACATTTCAGTAGTAAATTGTATGTTTCATACATAATATTCGCCTACCTATCTGTATACATGTTTTTTTCAATCCAAAATAGTCGCCTAGGATACTATACTTAAGTATAATATCAGAATCTTTAAAAAATACCCTGATTTGTACTTTATTCTGGAGATGTTCCATTCCTCCGAGGAGACCCTATTGTACATTCGACGATGTTTATTCCTCCGAGAGATTGTGGTAACTAGGGTTATTAGACCTCCCATATGAGGTCGGCCCTGAGTTAGTTATTTAGGGGTTATTAGACTCTTCTGGAAGAGGTCAGCCCCATTAGGGTAAAAAGTTAGTTAGAACATGAGTATAAATATAGGAGGTGTATTCCTCATTTATCTCATTCATTCACTCACTTGTGATTGGCGTATAGGAGAGATAGAGGTCTGATTAGGAGGAGAAGGAGCTCTTGTTTGGGTACTACATCTTGTATTGGTTGATTATCTATATTGAGGAAAGCTTTGTTGGGTTTTCTACCCCGTTAGGGTTTCCCAGGGTAAATTTGTGTCTATCTTGTGATTGTGTTTCTTTCAGTGATCTTTCTTGCGAAATTAGGCTAAACTTAACAAGTCAACAAAAAAAATCACTAAAAATTCTCAAGAGTCAAACTGGAGCATTTGCATGGGAGTATACCGATATGAAAGGTATACACCTAGATAGTTGTATCCATCAAATTTACATAGACTCGAACATACCTCCTGTTAGGTGTTAAGTTTAGCATAATTTGACTAGGAAGATCACTGAAAGAAATACAATCACAAGATAGACAAATATTTACCCTGGGAAACCCTCATGGGGTAGAAAACCCAACAAAGCTTTCCTCAATATAGATAATCAACCCAATACAAGATGTAGTCCTCAACAAGAGCTCCTTCTCCTCCTATGCATACCTCTCTCTCTCCTATGCGCCAATCACAAGTGAGTGAATGAATGAGATAAGTGAGGAACATACCTCCTCTACTTATACTCATCTCCCGATTGACTTTTTACCCTAATGGGGCCGACCTCTCCCAGGAGAGTCTAATAACCCCCAAATAGTAAACTCAAGGAACCTCACATGGGAGATCTAATAACCCTAGTTACCACACTCTCTCAGAGGAATAAACATCTCTGTATATACAATAGGGTCACAACAGAGGAATGTACCATCTCCGGGATAATAAAATACAAATATAATATTCTTTTAAGTTACAATATTTCAACATTAGGAAACCCCAGAGAAGAATGAACCCAACACTAAAGGATATAGTAAAGGATGAATTACAAAAAATCCTTAACGCTGGATTCATTTACCCAATTTCCAACAATAAATGGGTTTCTCCTCTGGTGGTAGTTCCAAAGAAAGTCACGGGGAAATGGCGTATCTGTGTTGACTTTCGAGAACTGAACAAGGCCACTCTTAAGGACTACTTCCCTTTTCCTTTCATCGATCAGGTGTTAGACACCTTATCAGGGAAACAATATTTCTCATTCCTTGATGGGTATAGTGGATACAATCAAATATTGATAGCACCTGAGGATCAAGACAAAACAACCTTCACTTGTTCTTGGGGGACGTATGCCTACCGAGTGTTACCATTTGACCTATGTAATGCACTTGCTACTTTCCAGCGTGCAGTTCTAGGAATCTTTGTTGACCTCATACACGATTGTGTAGAAGTTTATATGGATGATTTTACAATTTATGGTAATACTTTCTAGAAAGCCCTTGATAACCTCGAAACAGTTCTTATTCGGTGCCAAGAAATGAACTTAGCTCTTAGTCATGAAAAATGTAAAATGATACTGACCGAAGGCATAGTTTTGGGACATCATGTCTCTCTTCAAGGTATCAAGGTGGATCCCTCCAAGATCGAAATAATTGTTAATCTTCCTCCTCCAAAAACTCCGAAGGAGGTAAGAATTTTTCTTGGCCGTGCTTGCTATTATAGACGTTTCATTGAAAATTTCACTAAAATAGCCGCACCTATGTTCAAACTACTTATGAAGGACATAGAATTTCAATGGACCGAATCGAGTCAATAAGCCTTCGAGACTCTAAAGGCCAAGCTCTTAGTGGCACCAATACTTAGGGGCCCAAATTGGTCCCTTCCTTTCCATATATCCACTGATGCTTCTGACATAGCCATAGGGGTAATTTTAGGTCAAAAAGAGGGAAAGACATCACATGCCATCTACTTTGCTAGTAAAAATTTGACTCCTGTAGAATCGAAGTACAATGTTACCGAAAAAGAATTTCTAGCAGTAGTCTACTGAATCAACAAGTTTCGTCATTATATCACAGGATATGAGATTTTTATACACACTGACCACTCCGCCATTAGGTTTTTGATGAATAAACCTATCACCAATGGCAGAGTGACTCAGTGGCTTCTTTTGTTACAAGAATTCAACATCACCATTGTTGATCGTCCCGGTAAAGAGAATGTAGTAGTTGATTTCCTCTCTCGAATTCAAATTGACGATAATGCCATCCCTATCGATGATAGCTTCCCAGATGAACATTTGTTTGCTATATCTGTTCGGACCCCATGGTTTGCAGACATAGCCAATTATTTAGCAACTGGAAAGCTACCTAACCATCTCTCCCCACCTGAGAAACGTAGGATCATAGTTCAAAGTTCCAATTATGCTTGGGTAGATATGATCTCTTTTGTATTGGACCTAACCTTATTATTAGATGATGCGTACGGGAGGATGAGATGGCAAAGATCCTACATGCATGTCATGGTGGACCCTGCAGTGGACATTTTTCTGATAAGAGAACAACATACAAAGTTTTGCACTCTAGGTACTATTGGCCAAGCATCTTCAAAGATGCTTCCAAATATGTCAAGGGATGTGACAGTTGCCAAAAATGGGTAGACCTACATCATCCAATAAGATGCCTTTGCAACCCCAAGTTATGATTGAGCCATTTGAAAAATGGGCTCTAGATTTCGTTGGACCAATTTCCCCTATGTCTCGCAAGAAGTACATCCTAGTCTGTACAAATTATGTCACCAAATGGGTAGAAGCCAAAGCTTTATTTCGAGCCACAGAGAAATCTGTGGTGGAATTCATTTATGAAGAAATATTTACCCGATTCGGTGTACCTAGGGAAATTGTAACCGACCAAGGGTCTCAGTTTACCTACAAATTAATGAAAGAGCTTATTGATAAATATGGTATTAGACATTGTAAATCTTCACCATATCACCCGCAAGCCAATGGTCAGGTAGAATCCACCAACAAAGTATTAGAAGCTATCCTGACTAAGACTATCCAGTTACACCACAAGGACTGGGAAGATAGGCTTCCTGAAGCTCTTTGGGCTTATAGAATAACATGGAGAAACACTACTGGCCACACACCTTATGAACTTGTTTATGGTAAACAAGTTCTTCTACCCATTGAATTTCAGGTTAAAACCTTTCGTATGGCTGCACAATTAGGGATGAACTTAGAAGAAGCATAGAGACAACGAATCCTGCAAATAAATGAATTAGACGAGATTAGGAAATATGCTATTCAACGTACAATCTTAATACAAAACCAACGCAAAAAGTGGCATGATAAATACATTAAACAAAAACAATTCAAAACTGGAGACTGGGCACTACTTTTTTATTCAAGATACAAAAATTTTAAAGGTAAATTAACTACTCGTTGGATGGGTCCATATGAAATTGTCACAGCCTTTGATAATGGATTCGTTAAAATTAAGACAATTGATGATTCACAAGTTTCTTTTGTTGTGAATGGACATAGACTTAGACTTTATCATCAACCAATATCTAAACAGGATTTTGTGCAAAATGCCTTGCAACAGGAAGAAATGGAACTGGTAGAAGAGGAAGTCATTCCTCCTCTTCCCAGTCCTTGAATTATTTTGGGTTACCTTCTTTTGTATATATGTAAATATGTTTTTTATTTTCAATAATAATGAGTCATTTCTAACAACTGATTGTCTTTTTACAGGAAATCTATTATGATCAGTTTGTAAAATATTGTCGATAAAACAGGAAGACTCTTTTTCCTTTCGTTAATTTGAAAATTTTACATAACTTGTTTTGTACATATGTTTTTGTTTTAAATAAAATTTGAATCATCCTACAGGTGGTTTTGTAGCCTAATCACAAGAACCCTGTCTTTGTAATCAGCTCATGTGATATTATGTAAAAAGGGAAGTGCTCTAGAAAGAAATATTTATAACTCTCCCTCTCTTTCAGCTACTGTTAAATTTGAAAAAAAATTAGTGAAAAGATAAAGCATTCTTGATATCATTTATAACCAGTTTCTTTTATGATTATGTATATGGTATTTGATTCAGACATGCACACTTCTGATTTATCATTAGAACAGTTGTTTAAAAGACCTACTTTAATTATTATGATCTCCATAAAAACTCTATCTTACACCTATGGATTGCTAGTTCATCCTGGACTCATGATCAAAACTTGTCTCTAAAACACCTTTAAAAGGTAGCCTAAAAATGGGTGATATTTTCTATTTTATGGGGAACATTACTGACCTTTTATGAAGAAGATAGATTGTGAATTCAAAGAACAACTTTAGGTTATTATCTTTTGGCATGATCTGTAATTTAGGCCATTATAAATAAAGTTACTCATAAGGTTTGTGCTAAAAAATTTTGAATTATGTGTTTAACAGGCTTAGCACACTCTAGTGCCAATCGACTTCCTTACAAATATATATATATATATATATATATATATACGAAGCAAACCCACTGGGGTACTGAACAGGCTCGTTGGCAGCGGGTCCATGCTAAGTAAAATATTAAACAAGGAAGCTCGATAAATTCAAGTAAACCCATCGGAGTACTGAACAGGCTCGCTGGCAGCGGGGCTATGCTTGCATGGTACCAAGATAAGCCTACCGGGGTACTAAACAAGCCTGCTGGCAGTGGGTCAATATCAGGTAAAAGAGGTTTGGTTAATGCATTTATATTCACATAACTCATAAAAAACTGAGTATACAAACACATGTTTAGGCCAATTATGTATACTGTCATTAGATAATGGCTGTAAGTTGGACTTAGACCCTGTCATCTAATTCAAACAATACCTAGGATATAACTATCCTAGAAATGGGACCCATAATTATAGTAGATCTCACAAATTTTATGGTGAACCTTATCTATATTCTTTGGATGACAATAGATCTTTACAATGAGTCATGGACGACTAGTTTTCCTATGGCATTTTTCACATCTCTTACACTATTATTCTTCATATGGTATTTTAAGCACTGTTGTATTCTTTTTGATGAAGGTACATATCTGAATCATCTACATTTGTTAGTTAATATTTCATTTCCTTATGAAAATTATCACAATATTTTAAAAGCTATATGTAAGACTTTCAATTGAAAATTTTTAATTTTAATCCTTTTCTCTTTGATGGCTTGAGGACATGCCATATTTTTGGTTTGGGGGGGAGGATTAGAACTGTTCTTACTCTCTGAATTTTTATGAAAAATTTATTTATCTTTGATACAATGACAGGTGTTCTCAGGTTAATACAAGAGAAAAAGAAAATTGATCTAATCAAGAACAAAAAGAGGAACACAACTAAAAGATCCAGAAAAGCAAAGTTTATAGCATCTTTTGTGCACTAACAGCTTCAGAAATTCTCTGCAAAATCAGCTTTGGTCTGCATCAAAAATAAGATCTTGTAGAAACAAAAGTCTGTATGAAGGACTGAATGACGAGTTGAATGTCGATCCAAATGAGGCAAATAAACACCGTTCTGAATGGAGTGCTGAATGAAACCATAGCCTATAATAGCTTTATTTAATATGCCAAGATGTTCAAATTTGAATATTTTTTATAAGTTTTATTAGCTAATTTTGACAGGGATCAATCAAATGTCAATTTCACACATGGCTTCATTCTCTTATGCATATCGCCTCCATTAAACGAATGTATTATGCACCATTGTGAATCATTGTATGACCGCCATTCGATCTTACTTATCCTGTTGTACGACCTGCCACCATATCAATCAAATCATGATCTCTCACGTGTAATCTATTTTCATTACGTAAATTACATTCAACCTGTCCAAAGCTCGGCTTTGAACATGGTTGAATATTCTTTAAACCACACGTATCCACTGGATTCATGTTGGCACTTAACTTAAGATCTTCAAATCACAAGTGCGATCTTTTAAAGCATGCCAATCCCTTGTCCACTGCCATTCAAACAATCAAACGGACCTTAGTTTAAATTGGTGATCGCTTGAATTCTACCTCAGTCTGTTCTCTCCCCATCTGAGCCGCGTCCTCTGCAAATCCTTGCACCTCTTGTATCCATTCGCATTCCCCTATCCTCTGTCAACAATGCCTATTCGTTATGATCCTGGTAGTTACCAGGACCTCCTTCGCATTTCTGAGTTTAAAGCCTTCCGTGAAGTATTTTTGCGAACAGGTTGGGAACCATTTCTCTGCCTTCTCCAAGGCCACGACCACGAGATTTCATTACTGTTCGCTAAAATTTTTTATGGCAAGACGGCTAAGGTTGGTCATCTTGTTTTCTCTGTGACAGAAGAGTTAATAACATTAGATACCAAGCTCCCGAGGGAAGGTGCTCGATGGCACAAGCATCTCTTCCTCCCATGGAAGGATCATGAATTTTCCCTGAAGACCGATTTTCAACACGTTGCTGGTATCAAAGGTTTTCACCGAGAATGCTCATTTTGTCAACAATCAGACCCTTAACTTCCCATTTTATTTCCTGAAGAGTTTGGAGAAGATGTCTAGCCAAGTCAGGAAAAATACAGTCAACCCTTCTGGCAGCTTGTATCACCATTGTCTTATTAAGATTCTGATTATTCACCATTTAGAAAAGAGAGGAAAAACTTGGGATCATTTTTTTTTTGAGATACTGAACCCTCATTTATCTACTGTCAAACCTTCCTCTTCTCAAGAACATCATTATACCCAAACATAACCAAACACTAAACGTGTACAGTTTGATGAAAATCCCTCAGGTGATGAGCACCTTGCCCAGTGATCACCTTCCCCTGAACTTACTCTTGGTGACCCTACTTTGGAACCTCCACTCTTCTCAGAACCCACTAAATCCATGAGAACGAATTATGACCAGTTTGTCATTCAGACTATCGTTCAGCCTTCATGTTCAAATGTCCAGTCGAACGATCATACCTTTGCATCACCCCTCCTCACATTAGCCAACGTGTCTACTCAAATGAGTGAAGCCTCCACTACTGAAATTCCTCCTGCACACAACCAAGATACAATTCTTGAAGGTCATACTATTGAGTGTGAAACATTTTCAAAAGAGTTGAGTCCCCCAAATATCCCTGAACATTATAAAGAACAGCTCATTCTAACTCGGCAGGAGATGGATAAGTTGATCCAACTAATAGCACGGTTGACAGACCAGAATCAAAGTTATGTGAAAAAAAATTCTGAGCTCCATGAAGAAAACAAGGCACTACGTACACAAGTAAAAGACATTGAATGTTTGGTTAACGCCAAAAAAACATCCCATACTTCCCTAAGGATGAGATATAATTACTTAAAGGATCAATTCAGGAAGCTTGAGGCCAAATCTATATCTTCATCATCCCAGTTGAAGGTAGCTTCTACCGCAGCTCAGCCTTCTTCCTAATTTCTCTCTATTTTTCTCAGTGGGACCTGGCATATCTCCGATTTGGGGGAGTGTTGGTGTCCATTTTGTCACTATTTTTTATCATCAAATCTACTCTAAATGGCGTTAATTTCATTATTTCCGACATAATAAGTTATTCTTTTATCCATTCATCCCATCAAACAGACCAGGTATGCATGTATTCGTTTATCATATGAATTTTGATTAAATCTCGTTATATTATGATTTATCAATGATTAAAGTGACATTTCCAGTCATGCATGGCATCTAGTTTTGATTTACAGGCTGCGGCTTTTCAAATGACCCTTCATTTAGACTACGTGTTTATATTGCCAATGTTCAACCGCGTTCAACTTGTTGTTTAGCCTTGCATTCAGCCCGCGAAATCCACGGTTGGTATGTTTCGGGCCATTAAAGACAAGATCGGGCACGTGGGTTCTGTTTGCCACACAAGGGTCATGGTTACTGAGCTCTGGTTCTGGAACATTCATCCCCAGGCCTGCTAAGCTCGACAGCACACCATGCTTCCACGTCAACACTCTACACGCCATATCTCTCGTCCGTTCAGCTGGTAATCACGCATGCCCATTCACGCCAGTGTTCTGGAAGACTTCGCCCTTCCATGCTCAGCCTGTCAACACAATGCTTCACCCACGTTAATGCTCCAGCATCCCTCTCCTTCGTTCATTCAGTCTGCCAGCGCACTACCTCTTTTCCCACATCAAAGGAATATCAATGCTACAGCTGCCTCGTGAAGGAATCGGCCCTGTGAATCCTGGTGTATGTTCCCTGTGCTTTCATGCATCACTTAAAGCAGTCAGTTACAGTCATAAATGCCTCTGTTATTAGAGAGGTCGACTCTGTCGACCTTCTCACCCATTGTAAATGTATAAATAGATGCCTGTAGAAAGAAACAGAGTTAGTCTAGTTAGCTTATAGTTGGAGAAGATCATTAGATTAATAGATAGTTCGTAGGATTTGCAAGCAAATAGCAGACAGTTTGTAATTTTCTTAATATTATTGGAAGTTCCAATTTGTTGATATTCTGAGTAGCTAAACCAATTTCATTTTCCATCTCTAATTGCTGGGAAGGGCCCCTCATCAACCAAAGGCTTTGTCTTTGTTTTCTATATTTTCTTTTTTGCAACTAGTTAGTTTATTTTCCTGTATATGTAATTAATTCATTTTCCTGTATATGATATTTCTTTCTTTTATGTAATTTATATTGTGCTGCTAACATAATTTGTGTTTATAGAATTAGCAAATGGTTGACCAACAGTATAGTTTTGATAGTTTAATTTCAAGTCTTTTATAATTAGATAGTTTGTTTTCTAATCCTCTGCAAATTATATAGATTTAGTTAGTTGTTGTTTCCAGCTTAGTTTTGATTAGAATTAGTTTAATTAGTTTCTCCTTTGTAGCTGTAGGTTAATTCTCTTCTCTCATGTCAATCTTGCTTTAGTATAGAATAGGAATAGTTTATCTCTCCAACAGTGATTAGAATAGGTTTCTTTCTATTATCTTAGCTTCTCAAAAAGTCTTCTCACTGATTCTTTGCATTGTAGGTTCATCTGCATTCTCCAGCTAACGTCAAGATCATCAAAACTACATCTTTCCTTAGTTTAATTTGTTTTTCCTCCATTCGGACCGTCATTCGGACTGGCATTCGGATCATCGCTCGGACTTTTACTCTTTCTGTACTATTTTATGCTAGTTTGAATTCAGTTTATTAGTTTTCTTTACTATAATATGTCTTGCTCTTAATTAGTATTCTTAACCATATTTAGGCTCTGGTTTTACATTCCATAAAGTTTTAATTCAAGTCTTGTTATTATTCTTAGTTTTCCTTAACTGTCTTTTTAATTATGTCTTTCATACTTAATTTGCTAACATGTTGTTTCAGAAATTATTAGTCTTATTCTTAGTCTAGTTTACTTCATGCTCTTAAGACTTAGTTAGGTTAGAGTTAATAATTTCATTCTTCAAGTATTCTAGTTTTGATAATTTCCTTCATTAAGATTAGGATCAGTTTCTTATTTTTTAGATAAATAATGAAGATGTTCATGGAATAGGATTTGGATTCAGAAATTAATATTTTTATCAAGTTTTCTACTTGCTTTCAAATCAAGTTTAGAAGTAAATATCTTTATCAAGTTTTCTACTTACTTCTAGTTTTCATTAGTTTTATATTATTATTCTGCTCATGGATAGTAGATAGAATGTTTAAAGTTAACTATAATTTGTCTCTTTGTAGTTTACATCTCTTCATTGAAGTTAGATTAGATTTACTTCCGTTTAGTTTTGTTATTACATTTGAAAGCCATTACGATACATTCACTCCAGTTGCTGTTACATGGGAATAGATGTTTTTCTTGAATTAGTTGTTGAAATTATTTAAACAGTTTGTAATTTTCTTTGATTATCATAGCTTTCTAATTTATCATTAAATTAATCCATTTCATAGATAGGTCTCTAATTTATTTACAATTGTTTATCTAATTCTTAGATTAGAATATGAAATTGTATAGTTTCCATTTTCATAGTTCATAGTTTCCTTTTTCAATCAGTTTCCATTGTTCAATTATAAAGTAGAGTAGTATGATTTGATACTATTCTAGTTTATCTATTTAACTAAGTTTGATTTAATTCCTTTTACTGTTTTTCTGAAGTTTGACTCATTTTTTCATTTTGAAAGATCTTTCGATCTTTGCTTTATTAAATATTTTTAAGGTCTGACAAGCCGGAAATCTTAGGTGCCATTCTACCTTAGCATATAATTTTCCTCAACTCTAAGATTACCAACCCCGGTCGATAATTAAATATTAGGTGTTTTTCTTTGAGATAGCTCACACACAAAACAATTACGTGCAATTAATAAATGGTGCTCGTACCTAATAGGAATACACCTCAAGATAAGAACATATCATGATAGTCTCAAGTACTTCTTGGAACAAAGATTGTCTTCAAAAGAGAAACAAAAAATGGTTACAAACATGTTAGGTTATGAATTAAATTATCTAGAAAAAATGTAGAACAAAATGTGATGGACGATGCACTTTCAAGGAAAGAAGAAGACGCCAAGCCATTTTTCATTTTGATTGGGTGGAAGAAGCAAGGACACAACGGAAGCAAGATCAGAATGCATGCAATATGATTCAACAACTACAAGAAGACCCTATTGCATTAGATAAATTTGTGTGGAATAATTATTCACAATGGTACTAGGATCACCTATATTTATGTGAGAATCACCAACTCAAACATAAGGTCCTTTTGGAATTGCAAACTTCTCCTATAGGAGGGAATTCATGGTTCTTCAAAACTCACCACATGACCTTGAAGGATTTTTTCTAGGAAGGTCTTAAAATTGATGTCCAAAATTTTGTATTTTAATATTTGGTTTGCTAGGAGAATAAGGGAAAGACAATCAACACACTAGGTCTTGTACAAAAGTCAACCATACCAATTCAGCATTGAGAAGAAGTCTCAATGGATTTTATCATAAGTCTACCAGTGTCTGAAGGAAATAATGTCATCGTGGTAGTGGTGGATTGTCCCACAAAGTATGCTATTTTTTTCTCTATTTCTCATAATTTGAAAGCAAGTGTAGTAGTTGTAACATTCATGGAAACAATTCAGAAGCTACATGGAAAACCCAAGATTCTTTTAAGTGGTAGAAATCCAAATTTCATTGGTACTTTTTGAAAGTAAATATTTTCTTCTTTGGGCACTTAATTGGCTCACAATTCCTCTTACCATCCTCAATCTAATGGGAAAATTGATATTGTGAATAAATGTATATTAGAAGAGTATCTCAGTTTCTTTTCATTCGATAAGTAAAAGCACATATCAAGTGGTTTCCCTGGGTAGAATGGTGGTACAACACATCCTTCAATACTTCATCAAAAAGGTCACCATTTATGGCACTTTATGCTATTAACCTCCATCTATCAAATCGTCCATGAAAGAGAAAACTAAGGTTCAAGCAATAGAGGATCACATAGAACACCAACAAGAGGTTCTCCAACTATTGAAAGATAACCTGGATATAGCAAAAATAGGATGAAACAACAAGTAGATAAATATCGTAGTGAAAGAAAATTTGAAGTGGGGGGGCTGGTTATTTTTTCGACTTCAACCGTACAAACAAATGTCTCTCACGCACCAAAAGAAGAAAACTAAATTATCACCAAGTACTATGGTCCCTATAAGGTGTTGCAAAGGATTGGAAGTATGGGTTACAAATTGGATTTGCTTCCATATTCACGTGTACATTCGGTCTTCCATGTTTCTTGCCTAAAAAAGGTAATTGGGGACAAGATCCCAATTTAGACTATTTTACTAGAGATTGATGAAGAAGGGAAAATCATACTAGCACCTAAAACAAGCATTGAAACACAGATCAAACAACTACAAAATCCAATAATTTTTAAGTACCTCATCAAGTGGAAGAACTTGCCAATAGAAAAGGTGACATGGGAAGATGAGTTTTTCTTGTGAAACATCCACAACTAACCATGTGTTGAGGATAACACTTGTTTGAAGAAGAGGGTCATGTTAAGCCCTAGATATTGTGACATTACATTTCTATTATTCTATTAGTATTATCTTTATCGGTCAGCTAGGACCTTAATTGCAATTGTACCCTTTATCTCCTATATATATGAAGGAGACCTAGTTTTTGAGATCATCTAGTCTTTTCTTGTATAGTTGATACATTGTAAAAAGAGGTTTCCCCCCTTGAAGAGGCTTCTTATTCATCTCTTTATTTCATTCTCAAGGCATCGAGTTACTCTTTCTTTCTAATTTTATGTTATTTTGGGAGTTTGGTGCATAACACTGTTACCCAACATGTAATGTTAAATTGTCTTCCATGTACAATCCATTATTTATTTAAGACTAGTGAACTTAATGGCATTTAAGTTCAATTTTGCATATAGTTTGATTGTTCTATGTTGTAGGTAATTGAACATGATATGGTAGTAATTATGCAAGATGATATATTTATTGGCACTAAATTTTTCAATAGATTTGGTTTTGCAATTTATTGTTGTCTTGTAGATGGCTTTCCATATTACACTTGATATCTTTGACTTATAAGAAAAGAACCTTAAATTCATATTAGTGACAAATAGACAAGCCTCTTGAGAATCAATGTGCTACAATACTTTGTGGTGATTGAATTTTATGCTATATATAATATGCATTCAACAATTTTCTGTCGGAGAAATCGCGATTTGGGGAGAGCCATGATTAGGGACTAGCAATCGGAGTTTGGGGGAAGAACAAAGAGAGTCAAGCAGTGAAGATAAAAAGGAAATCGCGATTTGGGGAGAGTGACGATTTGCAGTTCCTAGATCTCTCAGGAATTGCGTGGGAAGTGAAATCTGTCGAGGAAATCCTTAGACCCGAACCCTGGAGGCGATTTGGAGCGTGTGAGATGATCATAACCCCGTGAGAAACACGGGTCTAATAGCCTGAAACTCCAGTCGCGGGACAGAACCTTTCGGCTGTATCCATGACGAGATCCAAGCATGGATGACACAGTGCGGAAGAGGGAGCAGAGGTTGGAACCACTTGATAAACCTGATGAATAATGTTTGGTTGAGTCTATAGCTCTTTGGTTGAGATCACTGACTTAGCTTCCTCCTCCCTTGTCTCTTGGAATGCTTGATAAAACCAACTTTGTGTTGGCGTAGCATGATTGTTGGTGTGAAACCAAAGCTATGAGTAAAACTGGGTAGTTCCTCCTTAGTGGATACATAGCCCCAACTCGGAGGTGGTATCTAAGTGTTGAAGTACTACAGGTTGGGAAGATACCTATGGTTGGGTTGGAACATTGCATTCCGTATCCAGTTTGTTGGTAGTTTGAATTAAAGATAATTGTTTCGTGTTGCCTTTAAATTGTGCCAATTTACATACATGGTTGGTTGTTTGTTTATGTATGAATGCATGGAATGATCCAGCTGATTAAGGGAACACAATACTTGCACTTATGTTATTATTATGCCTATGATGAAATGTTGATAGATGCATGTTGTGTGTGTGCTTAATGTGGTTTATTTCAACTGTTTTTTCCTCTATGTGCTTTATTTATATGTAGTTTTGTTCATTGATGAATAGGGATAAGTTTGGTTCGGACCATGAAGGAGAAGAAGGTTCAGTTAGGGATTTGGGGAGGAAATAGGCAACCCTCTGCGGTGTTCATGCTTCCCCCTGTGGATCAGATGAAGAGAAAAAGTCATGACTGAGTAGTAGGAGATCCCCTTATAGAGTGGAAAAGAGGCATGGATGAAGTTGGGTCCACATTTTAGGTTGGATTAAGGACAGGTTCAGAGTCATTGGATGAGGAAGAGGATCATGCAGTTGCATAAGTCTCTCCAAGATATTTCCAACAGTACTGAGTTTTCCCAAAATGGACTTGGGATGAGAAAGTTATGAGCTAGAGAAGATGTGTAGTTGGGCTTCCAACTTTCGGAACCTGCAATGCAGATTGTGGAAGTCGGAAGGGTGATTCTATGGATTTATGCATGGCAGTTTCGACTTCTGAATATTGCAACATGGATTGTGGATTGCGGAATTCAGAAGGGTGATTCTATGGATTTATGCGTGGCGGTTCCGAATTCCAAATACCGCAACGCGGATTGCAGAAGTCGGAAGAGTAAAAATACTGCAGTTGGGAAATGTTGGTTATGACTTCCGACTTCCGCAAGGCAGATTGCGGATTGTGGAAGTGAGAGAGGTAATTTTTTCCAGATTGGTGAAATTGGAGTCTCGAATTCTGAGTTTCGCATTGCCGATTGTAGAATTTGGAGAGGAGATTTATTTGGAACATAGAATGGGAATTCCAACTTCTGAATCCCGCATTGCGGATTGTGAAATTCGGAGGTGAAGTTTCCGAAGTGGCATAGTTTGGCATTCCAAATTCTGAGTTCCACATTGCAGATTGCAGATGTTGGAGGAGTAATTCGTCGAAGTTGAGAATTGAGGTTTCCAACTTCTGAATTCTGCATTGCGGGTTGTGGATTACGAAATTCAGAGGCATGATTCGACGCTGTGTAATTGGAGTTTTCTGAATCCCGCAGTGTGGATTGCAGAAGTCAGGGAGGTGTTCTTTGACGAGGTGGAATATTGGTGTTCCGATTTTCGATTTCCGCATTGCAGATTGCGGATTGCAGAGGTCGGAAGTGTGATCCTCGTCGAAGCTGTAATCTACAGTTCCGAATTTCGATTGCGTATTGCATATTGTGGATTGTGGACTGAATATCATTGCGGCTATGAAAAAGGTGCATAGTTTGGATAGTTTAAAGAAAAAAATATAGCAGGTTCTTCAAGGTTGTTCCCCCATCAATCTAAAGGGTACCGAGGTGACCGGGGACATGACAATTATAGATTTAGTTTTGTTAGGGTCCACTACGACACCTTCATGAGATACAATATGAACCAAATATTCCACTTCCTAGACCCCAAAGGCACACTAAGAAGGCTTAGCATATAGTTTTTGCTTCTCCACTAGTTTTAAGACCATGTCAACATGTTGTACACACTCTTCTCAATATTTTCTATAGATTAGTATATCATCAAAAAATACGCACACAAATTTCTTGAGAAAGGGATTAAAAATAGAATTTATCAAGCTTTGAAATGTGCAGGGTGCATTGATAAGGCCAAATGGAATCACCAAAAATTCATAATGACCTTCATTTTTTCAAAATTTGTTTTTAGAATGTCTTCTTTTCTCATTCTGATTTTATGGTATACTGAATGAAGATCCAACTTGGTAAAGAAATTTGCTCCTTGTAATTCATATAATAATTCAACAATAACATGGTTAGGAAACTTATATGTAATGGTGATCTTATTGAGCTCTCTATAATGTAGACACATATGCCATGAACCTTCCTATCTATGAACCATCACCATTGGTGCAGAGAAAGCACTTTGGCTAGGTTTAATTGTAAGACCCTATTTTCCTGATTACACACAAATTTTAAATTTATGCAACATTAGAAATAATTATAACCATAAGAGGAATAAACTACCATAGGATTAACAGATTCATAATCCATGGGATGTCATTACCAACAAGCAAAATCGTAAATGGATAATTACAAGAGATTCAATAATAAATGTTTTAATATTCCAAATTAATTGATGATGAGAAGGACAATCATCATAAATACTAAATTCATAAGATAAACTTATTGATGCACATTGAGGCCTGCGTGTCGTACATCCTCTAAGAAGCTCCTCATGAAACTGGGTGTGGGGAAGCCCCCTTTACCTTCTTCCTCATCCTTTTTAAGATTTTTGCAAGCTCCCAAAGGAGGGACATGTGTATTCATACAAATATTCCCATGCAATAATCCCCTAAATAAATAAATAGATCATAATATATATATATATATATATATATATATTATTTTTCATTTTTCCAACCCCCACCTTAGTCTAAGCCATTATTAGTTAAGATGTTATTATAGATTTATTTTCGTGTGAATCCCATGACCTTATAATATTATTACTATAACCCTACATAGTCTAATACTATTGTGTAGGGATATAATCTACTAGTGTGGCCATCACTAGTTGTTCCCATGCCTACACTATAACCCCGACATTCCCCCTAGTACCGATGCAATAAGTGACAAAGGGGCCTTATATACTCCCCCCCTTCAAGGAACTTCATCTCGGAGTTATTCATACAAACTTCCTAACTAATATAACTGTTGTGCAGGAAAATACCTTATAGTGAGGGATACGACACTACCAACTTACATGGGGTGACAAGCAAATACATTCATGTTTCGCATTCATTACTACAAATGGAAAGAGTTTAGGATTCTGAAAGTTGTACCTTTTTAACGATGGTTGGTCCTAGATTTTTCCTAATCTTCCACAATGATGAAACTGCAAAACAAAGTTAACCTTCCTCAACGTATCTTGACTATAATAATTATGATGAAATTAGAAATAAATTAACATAAACTACAATCAAATATTCAATCAAATAAACATTCCATCAAATAGACATTCGATTAGGATGGGAAGGGTATTTACACCTTTTATTGTCAAAGAAATGTAGATAAGTACAGATATACCTGATCTATCCAGACACTTCTGCAACTGAGTCCTGGGCTCCTGCTCCTCACAATGACTTAAGAATTCCTCCAGCGTAAAAGCAACTTATCATTCATTCTAGTCCCCTCTCTCATGGCTTCCCCTTGTATTTATGGGACAAGGTAGGCAGTTTAATTCGAGAGGTGGTTGAATTGGGAGGTTGGGGAAGTTGCAGAACCAACTTCAACTAATCTCAATTTGTAATCTTAATATATTTTTTCATTTCATCTTAAGATGTGCGTAGGTTTCATATAAGTAGACTGGTGCATAGTATGTAACTTTTGTATTTGACAACCAATGTTTGCAACATTTTGGAGTATGTGCATAGGTTGTCTTCAATAAGACCATCATTCAGAATGCTAGATCACTATGGAAATAGTAGCGCACACATGGTGAAAACTATAGAAAAAATATGTTTTTTAGCTGAAGAATGTAATCTAAACAATAACACATCCAAGGTCAACCTAGCTCTTCCATCCATAGTATCCTTTTGTGTGAACAACAGATCAATGTGATCACGGACGAAGAAGTGCAGATTTGACCTATAACAGATGCCCCCTAATGTGTGACGTTAGAGGGAAACGATGGCCGAAATACATTATAATTCCAAGTTAGAAGAGGAGCAAGAAACCATAGAACCAAGTCACAAAAGTACCTAAAAACAACAATCAAGGTCAGCGAGCAATTACAATCTTGACATCATATAGATGTTCGGTGTGATACAACATGATCTCCAATACATAACTGGGAGATGTATATATAGCATGGCCACTGAAATACAAGTGTAGATCCATGACAAAGATAAGAGATCATAGCCATAACAACAAGTTGGATCTATGTCTCATGAAGAGCCAAAATGAGTGAGGCTCAGTCTTGCGCAGCTTGGGAGATAACATAAATATGGTGATGCTATCAAAGTCCCAAGGTCTTCATTCAAACAACCCAAGGTACAAACCCTAACCATGTGAATAAATGAGCTGGAGTCGAACATGGGGGGTATCGTTTGATTACCGGCCATTGATGTACACCGTTAACAAATGCGAGGGCTTCCATCGATAATGATAATGGGGCCCAAGGTACCTAGTATGTTCCAACAAGTGTGAATAAATGGACTTGAAGTCGAACACCTGAGGAACCTATCGAATAAGAGACATTGATGTATTCTCATTATTCAACAGCGATGGAAACTGCCACTAATGACTGCAATCCCCAAGGTACTAACCGAAACTATAAACTTCATTCCCAGAGCATAATGAGTTGAAGTCGATGGGAAGAAGTCCACTGGAAGGGAGGCCTTAATGCATCCTCCATCATCCAACACGAGGAACACTCACAAGTTTGAGCTGAGTTGGAGTAGGAAAAGTAACAAGATGAAACAAACTGACACCAGTATGGTTGACACATGAAGTCAAGGTAACTGCAGAATGGCTGACATAGGCTGTATCCTTGAACAGTGAGCACGACAAAAAGTGACTTAGGTAGCTTTTAACATGAGGGGGAAGTGATATAAGCCTACAATGTAGGAGACATTAGCAGACTCTCCATGTGATTTGAAGAATAACCAACCAGAGGAGTAACAAACTCTGAGATCAGGTTCACCCTAAGGTCAAAAACTAAAACCCAACTGACTGATAGACTCAAATAGGTGTTGTGTTCAAGGACATGACAGACTTAACTTCCTTTGAAACTGAAAATATGTAGATATACCCTTCTCTTCCCTTATTCTTTTTGGTAAAAGAATGTCCTTCTTGTTGTTTTAATGAGTCCAAGCTGAAAGAAAACTCAATAAGCCCAACCATGTAAAAGTTTAACGAGCCCATGGGAGGAAGACTCAGGACCTTTTTCATTGTTTATAGAGTTCGAAGAAGAGATAGAAGAATACTCTATAATACTGATCTCTAAATTTTAATATCGAGTCGAGATTTGTTCTTGCTCGTCGGTGTTTTCAATTTTAAGGAGTCTGAAAAACTTAAACAATAACTCCATACACCTACCCATGGATTTTAGTATCGATCCCGGGTTGGTGTATGCTCACCAGTGTTTTCTTGTTTATAGAGTCTGAAAAACTTAAACAATCCTCTATATACCCTCTCGTGGATTTCACATCGAGCTCGAGTAGGTGAATGCTCGCTTGGTGTTTTCATGTTTTGAGAGCCTAAAAACCCTAAAGAAGGATCCAAAAGTCCTTTTCATACAGTTAGTCTCCTCCCGTGAAAAAGTGTAAAACAATGGGAAAAGAACTCTTCTAGCCACGGATGACTAGAGTATTCTTTTTTCGTAAGTAATCCGCAAAAGTCCGGAAAAGGGTTAAACTTATACTTAAGCAGATGTTCCTTCAATTCCTTTAACGAGTATGAAGAGAACAAGCAAAATTGGAAATCTTGTTTGTTTTTGAGAAGTCAAAACAAGGGCTTAAAATGACTTAAACAGCTTCAGGGATCGTAAGTTCATGACCTGCCAGAGAATGGAGTCTCGACAACCAAGTTAGTAACTAGGACAAATTTTCTCAAATGACAAAATATTGAAACAATATGGTAACTATATTGATCCTATCAATGAAGAAAACAATCCTTAATAGTTCGATCTATAGTTAATCTAATCCATAAAAATTTGGAAATATTAATGAATTAAAATAACATTTTAAAAAACAAAATGAAACTATAGCCTTTTTGGAAAAGTGGGTAAAAATTAAAAAGCAATTTCTATAAATAGTTTCATTTTTGAAAATCAAAATATCACAATTTGAAAAATAGGGCAAAGTGGAGAAAAAACCTCAAGCTACCTTTGCTCGTTGTGATCGAACCAATCCAAATTTTTCTTTCACCAAGTAAGTAGTCTCATCCTTAACTTGCATTTACATATAAAGTTTTCAAATTTTTGTGGTCAATTTCATTTTTTATCAAACTTTTAAAACTCATTTCTGTGCGAGTACTAGTTTGCTTGCAAGAGACTAGCGCACTCGACAAAAGTGCACTAGTCTGCCTGTAAGACAGTCATGTTCAGGATGCTACTGTCCATGATAGACAGTAGCGTTCACCACAAAAACTAGGGAAAAAATTACAAATGACCAAAGTTTGATGTTTTAATGGCAGGATGGTGCTTGTGTGGCGTGAAAGGGAACATGAGGAGATGGATCGAGAAGCTTTACAAGATCCATTAACCTTGCATGCTTTGCGAAGATGTGGTTTGTTGAAATTTTATAGAACGGTCAATATGCAGGCACAAATCCGGCTGCTTGAGAGGCTTGTTCAATACTGGGATGCCAATGCATTGGTTTTCAATCTCCAAGGGGAAATATTGAAACTAACAGTTAATGACATCTATTTCATCACGGGTCTATCCTGAAGGGGAGATGTAGTGAATCTTAAACGGTCCTCTTGCAATGTGGGTGCCCTATCCAAGCAGGACTACATCAATACCTATTATGTACCAGGTATAGAGAAAACCAACAGTCAGGTCCTTATTTCGACTGTTGCGAGCTTCCCACTCAAGGTGATATTGAGAATTTTCAACCGGATGGACAGAAGTGCTACGCAACATCTTGCTTCAAGGAATTTCATGCATATGGGTACTAAATTCCTACTAGGGATAGTTTTTTATTGGTGTTCAAGCTTGTTGGCAAACATGAAGCTTCAACTTTCTGGGTGTAAGACCGGGAGGATGAAGACTTTTAGGTACGGAAGCATACTGTGCACCTTTTTCTTTGAAAGGGTGCCTGCCATGAATCTGGGGATGGATTTGCCCCCACTTAACCCCCATGAGCCACTGATGGGTCATTGGGGAGAGATCTTCCTTCCCCAGGGTGGTGGCGAGAGCAACTTTCGCTACAGTGAGGATGATTTATGGGTGTGGTGGGATCGGCAGGTACCAGCTCTTGAGCATTTCCCATATGCGGGCATAGACTTTTGCAACGATCCTAAGCTGGCTCTTCCTCTAGGATGTTGATGTATATGTAACTTCGGAATGTATTTCACATATATGTATATTGTATTCCTATAGAGATGGTATTATTCCTCTATAAGGAAGTGTCGTCATTTATATTGTAAGTGTCGTAACTTATACTTGATGGGTTATTAGACCACCTTGTTTGGGGTCGGCCCTGTATAAGTCATGTGGGTCAAAGGGTTATTAGACCACCCTATTGGGGGTCGGCCATGTGGGTCAAAGGGTTATTAGACCACCCTATTGGGGGTCGGCCCACTCAGCATTATGTTATGTGGTTAAGTTCGAGCCGACATGAGTTAGGTAAAAAGGCAAGTCAAGTCAAGTATAAATAGAGTGTGGGAGGCACTCTATTTACTCACTCACTTCTCACACATGCTCTCAAGGAGGAGAGGCGCACTTATAGAGGAGGAGGATTGCTGCTAGGTTATGGCTATCTCTATTGGTTGGTTGTATCATTGCTCTATCTATCTCTGAGGAAGTTATTGGGGTTTTTCACCTTTATGGTTTTCCCCAAGTAAATCTTTGTGTCTCTTGTGTGCTTGCATTATTGTCTCCATGATTGATATGCTGTAGATATGCTTTACATGTTGTTCTCTCAGTTAAGATCCTAGATCATATTGAAGTAAATTCTGAAAATTTAACATGGTATCAGAGCTAGCCTGAAAGAAGGCATGATATGGCATGTATGACACTTGTTGCACTTACGATGCTAGGGCTTGATATAGCAAAAACCAGTCATCGTAGAACTTTCGCTATAAATCCGTTTTGGAGAAGTTTTCGGATCTGAAATTGTTACAGGCCGAAGATAAGATCTCCAGGTATCTTGTGTCCAAAGGACAACCTCTAATTCGTTGTACTTTGTGATTTATGATCTGTACAATATAGGGTTTCTGCCTCTTCCAGATCTGAGTCAAAATCAGGTGACCTTGGGAAAAAGGTCATATCTTGGGCTAGGAAGCTCCAAATGAAATTTCGTAAAAAGTGATAGGTATTACACAGTCTGTACTATCTCAGAAAACTTTTTCAGAGGCCGAAGTTGAACCAGTGACACGTGGCACGCCGTACAAGTTCGCTCTCCTGTATTATCCCATAAACAGGTCACGTTGCGACATTTGGCATAACTCTCTCTCAGAGAGTCCAATTGAGGTCAGACCTGTCAGGATGGAAAGGTAACAGGCCGAGCTATCTCAGAAAAAAATTTCAGAGGCTGAAGGTAAAACAGTGACACGTGGCACTCCGTACAAGTTCGCTCTCCTTTTTTATCCCAAAACAGGTCACGTTGCGACATTTGGCATAACTCTCTCTCAGAGAATCCAATTGAGGTCAGACCTGTCAGGATGGAAAGATAACAGGTCAGACTATCTCAGGAAACTTTTTCAGACCCTGTGGATCAAAAATTTCGGAGTTACACCAGAAACAATCAGGTACATATTTCTGTCAAAACAGAATTATTTTTTGGTACCTTCATTCATGGCTTCCGGAATTTAGGGCTTTGGAGAAAGTTGGAATTTTTGTAATCGGAGACCACGGCTGGATGCTACTCATCAAAATAGAAATTTAGAGACCAAGATCAGAATTTTTGGTTGGGCAGAATGCCGGGCTTGATTAGACCCTAGTTCGGGACTTTGATCAGAAAAGTGGAAAATTAGGGCTTCTGTAAAAATGGGAATTTTTGAAATCTGTGACCACGGCTGGAAGCTCCTCAGAAAAATAGAAGCTTAGAGCTTTGGATCAAACATTTTGATGGGGCAAAAGAGTGGGCTTCATCAAACCCCAGTTCAGGGTCACGTCCAGTGAATCCGGAAGTTTCAAAGGAAAAATTGAGGAGTGAAACTTTGCAGTTTTCAAATTCTGAATATACCAGTTTGATTAGTTCATCAAGGCGCATATTCCTATCCTATCGGAAGGTTGAAATTCAAAGTTTGAATTTTTGGGGTTTCTTTGACAAACCCATATCCAGCTCAAGGTCCAGTTCTTGCAAATCAAGTGGATTGGGTTAATCCTAGAAGAAGATGGATTGATCACCTGCATAAGTGAAAGAAGTTCCTGTCTCAGAGGGAGATGAGGATAAGGCCTTACATAAGAAGATTACAAGCGATCTCGACAGGTATGACTCATCGAGGTATGTTTCGATATTTGTCCATGATTAAGTTTATGGTATGTTTGTCTTCATGTTATTACGGTTAGTACAATTTTGATTTTATATTTGTTGTATCACCTTAACAAAATTATGAATGCATGATAGAAGATATTCATTGGTTAGGGTGTTGACACTTATGATTGTACTAATGCATTATGGTGTTGTATGAGGTTTGTGTTGTCTACTAACATGAAAGGTACACCAAGAAAGACAGATCATGTTCTGATCCAAGAACATATGATCATGATAACATGAGGACAAAGATTCATCCATTGTCATGGATCTCATACAAGATCCATTCACGAGGTATGTATAACTTGGTTTTATAATGGTTAACTTATGAGACATGCAGGTTACTAGCACAAGTCACTGAAGAGAACCAAAAGACATTATACGGGTATGTTAGACATAACTAGCTAACATGATAATCCAGGTATGTTTTTCCTATATCAAGCTAGATTCCTACCTTGGGTTAGGATCTTATACTATCGCGTTGTTGATAATGATTATTCATGAAGTCATAGGTTTGAATAATCATGATTGTATGCATATTATGTTTCTTACCATAATTGATGATATGACTAACCAGAAGAATCATGATGGCATAGGTTTGAATAATCATGATTGTATGCATATTATGTTTCTTACCATAATTGATGATATGACTAACCAGAAGAATCATGATGGTATAAGTTTGAATAATCACAGGTTTTATGCATTTTATATCTCTTATCTTGTTTGATGATTCAACTAACCTGAAGAGTCATAGGCTTGAGTAATTACAGGTTTAGACATGTTATGTTTCTTATGATTTGACTAACCATAAGAATCCTTGAATGCTAATGCTTATTATTTCTGTTTGAAATGATCATGACTATACATGCTTGAGATTATTGTGTTTTAATAGTATACTAATGAATGTATGATTTTATATGAGATCACAAGGATAACACATTCATGATACTAATAAGCATGCATAGGGACCAAGGATGAATATGAGTTCAAGAACAGGTAATCCAGGAAGCAACGATCAAGAGGGAGTACACTCTAGTGGTTTATGCAAGGATGCAGATATTCAGAGGGAGTTGTCCATCTCTCTACATTCCACAACAGAAAGGTGTAGAAGAAGCTACTTCAGATTAGGACTCCAAGAAGCTCCTGCAAGGAAGCAAAGACTCAGAGGGAGTCCACCCAACGAACAAACAAAGATAAGTATTTTAATTATCATTTCTTACATATTTGTTTGTTTAAATAATACTGTTCAATAATGTATATACTGATGTTCCTAGAATTAGGTTGTGTATTATGCATATTAGAATAGTTGCATTGATGAACAGTATACTCCTAATATGCATGGGTAAGTGGCCTATGGCACTGTACAACATTCCATTGCTACTTATCTAGAATGAAACCTCTTTGCTGACATGTTGGGAGTTGTGCACACTCTTAACAATGTTCTGGTAGAGATTGGAAGGCATCTAGAAAGTTACGGAATATGGATAAATGTTGTATTGAAGCATTGGCTAAGATAATTGCATGACTGTATGGCATATTTCTTTATGTGTAAGAATTTGTTCTGAAAACTATGAGATGTTTTCTAATCATGCAATTTAACTTGTTGTGTAGGAAAGATCGTATGCCATCTCCTACAAAAGAAGAACTACAACATTTGTTCCAGCAACAAAGATATATATTGAAGATATTGAAGATATTGAAGTTCCCAGGATCTGGGATGAAGAAATGAAATGCCATGATCCGTCGATCATGAAGAATGATGTTTGGTATGTAATCCCAAGACATGAAGGGAAGTTTGCTATGAATTCCAAATGGAATTATCAGATCAAGCATGTTGCAGATGGCAACATTGAGAAATATAAAAGTGATGAAATAGAAGATGCACCAGATGGATTTCAAGACAGCATGGTGTAGTCACATATATGTGCAGAACTTGGTATGGTAGGATAGACAGCTTTCTATCCAGTTTGGGCTTTACCAAGAGTAAAGCGGATTCCAACCTTTACTACAAGGTTGAGGAAGGCAATCCAGTGTATGCGGATAACCTGTTTGTTACAGGTGAAGATAGATTGATTGCCGACATGCAGCGGAAGCTTACTACCGAGTTCGAGATGAAGAACTTGGGGATGATGCACTATTTGTTTTTGGCATGGAGGTGTGGCAGAGTGCAGATGGAATCTTCCTTGGACAAGGGAAGTATGCAGTAGAAATCTTGAAGAGGTTCGGAATGATAGATTGCAAGGCAATGGCCACACCAATGGAATTGAATCTGAAGCTTCTATGTGATGCTTCATCTGAGCCGGTTGATGTCTCTCTGTATCGTCAGATGATTGGGTCCTTGATGTACCTGACGACCAGACATTTGCTTTGCTGTGAACACATTGAGCCAGTTCCTGACGGATCCGAGGAGTGTTCACCTGGTTGCTGTAAAGCATGTTCTGAGGTACCTTAAGGGTACAGTGGATTATGGGCTCAGGTATGAGGCGAATCAAAAGTTTAACCTGCAGGGTTATGTTGATTCAGACTGGGCTGGCAGTGCTGCAGACAGGAAGAGCACATCTGGGTGTTACTTCAGTATGGAATCAGGTGTGATCTCTTGGTTTAGCAGGAAGCAGTCCTGCGTAGCACTGAGTACAGCTGAGGCAGAGTATGTTGCAGCCTGTTCAGCTAGTTGTGAGGCAGTATGGCTACGGAAGCTACTGTCTGAGTTATTTGATCTCCCGTTGGAGGCTACTGGTATCTTCTGTGATAACCAGAGTTGCGTGAAGCCGTCCGAGAACCCAATGTTTCATGACAGGTCGAAACACATAGAGATCAAATATCACTATATCAGGGATATGGTGTAGAGAGGAGCTGTGAAGCTCTTGTATGTTGCGTCGGACGAGCAGATTCCAGATGTGCTGACGAAGCCACTAGCCAGGCTGAAGTTCGAGTACTTCAGAAAGAGGCTTGGCGTGCTTCAGATCGAGGATACTTCGAGGAAGAAGTGATGGACACATTTGTTGAAGCCATTCCAAGCATGTTGGAAGGAGGATCCTTCACATGGCTGTGGATGTAAGCGCTGGATAATGGGCATCAGGATGATGTTCTGGTTTCTGCTTGGATATGATCAGTTGGATCATTTATGTATGTATGCATCATGTTGGATGCTGGATATGATCAGTTGGATCATGTGTATGTATTTTGTATATGCATCATGTTGGATGCTTGGACCATGTATCTGTATATGTATCAGGTGGATACATTGTATGATCAGGTGGATCATGTATGATGATATGTATCAGGTAGATACTTGGTATGCATCAGGTGGATGCATTGATGTATCAGGTGGATACATTGTATGATCAGGTGGATCATGTATGGTGATATGTATCATGTATTTGTATCAGGTGGATACATTGATGATCAGGAGGATCATGTATGATGATATGTATCAGGTAGATACTTGGTATGCATCAGGTAGATGCATTGATGATCAGGAGGATCATGTATGATGATATGTATCATGTGTTTGTATCAGGTGGATACATTGATGATCAGGAGGATCATGTATGATACTTGGTATGCATCAGGTAGATGCATTGATGATCAGGTGGATCATGCAGCAGGATGTTGCAGTGATGATCAGGATGATCATAGATGACGAGCTTCAGGATGTTGCTCCAGATGACATGCAGCAGGACGTTGCAGTGATGATGATCAGGATGATCATGGATGGTGAGCTTCAGGATGTTGCTCCAGATGACATGCAGCAGGACGTTGCAGTGATGATGATCAGGATGATCATGGATGGTGAGCTTCAGGATGTTGCTCCAGATGACATGCAGCAGGACGTTGCAGTGATGATGATCAGGACGATCATGAGTACATCAGGATGATGTATGGTGAGTATCAGGTTGATACTCTGTGGCCGTGGATCAGGTTGTGCAGATGAGCATGTCTGGGAGATCCTATAGGTCGGAGTTGTGTACCCGTAACAGCCTGGGATGCTCTTTCGAGACATTGCTCTGGGAGGACATGTAATTTGTGCCCTGGGAGATCTCAGGTCGGAGTTGTGTACCCGTAACATCCTGAGATGCTCTTGCGAGGTTTTGTCCTATGGCATGTAATTTGGGCCCTGGGAGATTTCAGGTCGGAGTTGTGTACCCGTAACATCCTGAGATGCTCTTTCGAGGTGTTGCCATGACCACATGTAATAGCGCCCTGGGAGATTTCAGGTTGGAGTTGTGTACCCGTAACATCCTGAGATGCTCTTGCGAGGTTTTGTGGTGGACCACATGTAATTTGTGCCCTGGGAGATTTCAGGTCAGAGTTGTGTACCCGTAACATCCTGAGATGCTCTTTCGAGGTTTTGTGGTGGACCACATGTAATTTGTGCCCTGGGATATTTCAGGTCGGAGTTGTGTACCCGTAACATCCTGAGATGCTCTTTCGAGGTTTTGTGGTGGGGTCACATGTAATAGCGCCCTGGGAGATCCTACAGGTCAGAGTTGTGTACCTGTAAAATCCTGGGATGCTCTTTCGAGGTTTTGTGACGCACGTAATAAGTCCTGAGGATTCCACAGTATGGCCAGTGATGACGAAGACCTGCAGGTGGTGGGCCTACATCCAGTATGAAAAAGGACTGGCTCTGTAGAACTTCCTATGACGAGTAGATTCAGAGATTGATTGAGATAGCAGCAGCAGTGACGATGATGATGACTCGATGACGATTATCCAGTGACGATGATCCAGAGAAGATGACTTGTGCTAGAAGAACTGTGCTGAGAAATACCTTCCTAGTTAAGAGGGAGTGTTGATGTATATGTAACTTCGGAATGTATTTCACATATATGTATATTGTATTCCTATAGAGATGGTATTATTCCTCTATAAGGAAGTGTCGTCATTTATATTGTAAGTGTCGTAACTTATACTTGATGGGTTATTAGACCACCTTGTTTGGGGTCGGCCCTGTATAAGTCATGTGGGTCAAAGGGTTATTAGACCACCCTATTGGGGGTCGGCCATGTGGGTCAAAGGGTTATTAGACCACCCTATTGGGGGTCGGCCCACTCAGCATTATGTTATGTGGTTAAGTTCGAGCCGACATGAGTTAGGTAAAAAGGCAAGTCAAGTCAAGTATAAATAGAGTGTGGGAGGCACTCTATTTACTCACTCACTTCTCACACATGCTCTCAAGGAGGAGAGGCGCACTTATAGAGGAGGAGGATTGCTGCTAGGTTATGGCTATCTCTATTGGTTGGTTGTATCATTGCTCTATCTATCTCTGAGGAAGTTATTGGGGTTTTTCACCTTTATGGTTTTCCCCAAGTAAATCTTTGTGTCTCGTGTGTGCTTGCATTATTGTCTCCATGATTGATATGCTGTAGATATGCTGTACATGTTGTTCTCTCAGTTAAGATCCTAGATCATATTGAAGTAAATTCTGAAAATTTAACATAGGAGCAGCCTGGGGAGAGATTGGTAAGTTGTTTTTTGAAAAATTATTTATTTTTTCATTTTTTATATATGATTTTTTATAATGAGTTTGAAGTACTGAAACAAAATGTCTTATGCAGATGTTAAACTAGTGCGTCTTGAGGTACACCCCCATACCTTCGTGAGACCAGTCATAGTAGGGGCAGCTAACGCCATGTTGGCGAACATAGAGGAGAAGTTGAGTCGGTTGACTCATGACATACTGACATAGAGGATCGAGCAGATGCCGCTCAACATGCAGGAGAATGTGGTGGGTGTGCCCCCAGCATGGATTCGACTACTGAGAAAAGTAGCTAGGCAGGTCATTTGCTATAGAAAGGCAGTAGAGGCAGATGAGGCCCCTCCTTCTCCATAGGAGGACATATCTATGTATATTTTTGAGGCCATCGAGCCCAATTTTGTATATTATGACATGACTCTGTGACAGACTTATGAATCAAACTCATATTATTTTTTGATATGGATTATATATACAATATCGGCGTTATTTACATGTGTGTTATTGTCTTTTATGCATGAATTATGGATGTGTATGATGTAGATGCCAATCTAAAACGTAGTTTGCAAATGAATCAACTAATGCATTCAAATTTCTTGGAATATGTTGATATGTGATGTAATCAAACTATCTCTCAAGTAACTTAACGCGCAAAAACTGATGTAGCAAAATAGGATCTCTAACCTGATAAACACCCATTAACTGAAACACAACTAGCTGTGAGTTGAGTCATACCTCCAAATGTGAAATGGCATGGAATAGAGCATCTCGGAGTAGCTCTATGACTGCACTGTAATCAGCCACATTGTTCGTTGTGGGACCTAAACAAGCCCCTCCCGAAGAAACCAATTGGCCAGTTGGTGAGTAAATAACCCAAGAAGTTGTAGCCAACTGACGGGTGTGGCAGCTAGCACCATCAGCGAACCCTATAAAGTGTTCAGTCGACATCTAAAACACAAAGCAATGGATGCATAAGACGTAATGACAACCATAAACAAAGATAACTCTACAAAATGTACATCTATAATACATGAAAAAGCACAGATACCTAAGCATAGTACTCCTTCAAGTAGGGTCGATTCCTGGCATCTCTTCGTAAGACCAAGAAAAAATGTCGTAGAATTCTTTAAAGAGATTGGTATACAAAATGATCTCCTTAGGAGAACAGTCTGCTCCAATGAAAATATTTTCCATGACTCCAGGTTTGATGGAAATGTTGATCAGAATAGTTCTTGATATATTTTCCATATTCCCTTCGGCATAAACAACTTTTGAAGTAGAATGGATAGCGGACAAATCAACATTCCCACCGAATCTCATAGAAAAATCACCTCTCTCAATCCTGTCCAGATCAGGAAGAAAATAAGACTTGTGGTGCATGTGTTCCCAAGGATGGTCCAGGCCAATCACTGCTTCCAAAATGGCCTCATCAGAGGGAAAAACAATGTCTAGATAGTCACAAGAGTGGATAGAGTCCACTGACCATGCAAGGGCATAGTTCATATCTGACTCAGTAGAGACCAACGGAGTCACGATATGTTCTATTGCAGTATGTTGTGAATCCAAGTAAGCCACCTCTACAACATATAAGGGAGCAACTGGTTCTGATTCGGTGGGGAGAATCCATGGATTTGTCATGGGACTGACCGTGAAAATATCAGACGATGAACATTCTCCAGAACCAATAAAATGGATAGGAGAAGGTAGGTCAAAAGTGCCTATTAATGACCCATAGAGACCTGCTCCTAAAATCTCAGTAACTAGGTGGGACTGATCAACCAACAGAATCGTTGAATCCGATGAAGTCTGGTTTTTTTTTTGAGCAAACGAAAGTTGATCAACTATGATGATCTTGCCTTCGTGAGGGAACATTAAAACTTGGAAAACAGCCGATGGAACTGCTTGCATGGCATATGCCCAGCTCCTACCTAACAACAAGTTATAGTCAAGGGGAGAATCCAAAACTTCAACCTTTACAGGCACTAACTTACCCGCAAGTTCAATATCAAATGATCGTAAGAATCTGTGTGGATGGAAAGATATTCCATCAAAAGTAGTAAGCACAGTGTTTGAGGGGGCTAATTCAGGTGAGCCCAAAGCCTTCCAACAAGAAATGGACATTACGCACATAGACGCATCCTCATCTACAACAGCTCATCCAATGGTCTTGGGACCATGAACTAACTCTATTTGGAGAGCGATGTGATATGACGACTGGGGTTTGATATTGGTCATATCAAACCGAGCAAGCATATTGGATGAATATACACGCCCAATCGCTGCGAGAAGTGCACTGCGTTGCAATGGGAAACTCTGTAGTACTTCTAAAGTGGACATGGAATAGGGGGTTTGGGCTAAATCCTCCACAACATTGTAGTTGGGGGTATCCCACACATTGGGGTTGTGCACAGCCTGTTTGTAGACACCTTTCGGGATCTTTGGCAATGAATCCACCAGTCTCTTGATGTGGAGAGGGGTAGATGACTCAGGAACATCGTTCTTCTACGGATCCGGGTATAATTTCTAGCTTGAGTTTGTAGAAGAGCATCTAAATTAACCATATTAATGAACGATTGATCAGCAGAGGAGGCATGAGGTATGCCCCTAGCACTAGAGTTTCCAGAATCTAAACTTTGTCCGTGAGGGAACGGATCTTTCAAGACAGCTTGTTTCTTCTCACAGAGTAGCTTCTAGGATTCTTCCATCAGAGGGCATTGATGGGTAAGGTGGTCCTTTTTGCATAGCTTGCAAGGGAAATTCACTTTCCTTTTTTCCTTTTTACCCTCCTCGGCATTTTCTCTGTTTTTGGGCTTTTGGTGGTTCCCCTCCCCTCTCTTGCCCTTTCTTTTTTTTTTAGGCTGCTGAGGGCCCTTTTGATTCGTCTGCACTTGTTGTACAGATTCCATTTTTGAAGGGGAGTATGCAACTGAAGTTGCTTCTACAGCAGTCTGTTTGACAGACAAATCATTAACCTGCTTAGTTAAAGCATCAAACGCTGCAGAGTCTACTGAACCCACGATGCCATCAGCATCTGGTCCAGGTTTAGGTTTAGCTAGATCTGTGTTAGACCTGGGTGCATCAAGAATAATCTCATATAAGATCCCAGACTGAGCATATACCAAGTCAAGCTGTTGGGTTCTTAAGATAGCTTCCTCTTCGGAGGACACCCTTGAAGTTGCAACTTCCTTAGCAATATAAGGAAGGAGTGATTTGAGAAACCACTCTAATAAAAATGATGGAGGGATGTCAGCTTTAATGAGCCTCTTTCTCCTTCGCCATTCCTGAATGTGGTCAGATAGGTGAGTGACTTTATTCTGTCTAAAGGTTGACAGAAGGTTTGTACCAGCATCATACTGGACAGGAAGTTGAAAGTGATTCATAAAAATAGTAGCTAGATCCCAAAAAGTGCCATAAGCAACTGCAGGCAGTTCAATATACCATTTGGCTGCGACACTTGTCAAGGTTCTTTGAAAAAGCCTCAATCTAATGGAATCATCATTCAACAAATTCAAGGGCACCAGAGATTAAACGTTGTGACATGGTCACCAGGATCTTCACTAGTATTACCTTCAAAATTTGTAATGTCTGAAGGAAACTTAGTGGGAACAGGTGGCCATGCAGGATTATGGCACATGGGGTCGTTAGTGAGTTTTGAAAGATTTGGCAAGTTCAAAGTTTCCAGAAAAGGTAAATGCAGTCGTGTCGATGGCATTTGATGGATAGGAACCTAGTAGGGGGAGCCTCCCAGTACCTAGTTTGTGTACTGCTGGTTGGGGTTTCCCCCAGCCATCAGTTGTGAGGTAAAAGCATTAAAATTGCTCCACCCAAAAGAAAGCAGATTACTGTTGAATATTGTAACTTCAAAGAATATTATATTTGTACTTTATTATTCCGGAGATGTTTCATCCCTCCGAGGTAACCCTATTATGTATCCGAAGATGTTTATTCCTCCGGGGGTTTGTATTAACTAGAGTTATTAGACCCACCATGTGGGGGTTGGCCCTGTGGTTATATTTTTGGGGTTATTAGACTTCTCCAGGAGAGGTCGGCCCCATTAGGTCTTTTAGTCAGTTGGGAGTCAGTATAAATAAAGGAGGTGAACTCCTCATTAGAACACTCACTCACTTGAGGATAGCGCACTTGTGGAGGAGAGGTCTGCTATTGTGGAGGAGGAGATCATGTCTCAGGGTTTCATCTTTGTATATTGCTGGTCATCTATATTGAGGAAGCTTTGTTGGGTTTTCTACCCCATGAGGGTTTCCCAGGATAAATCTCTGTCTCTTGTGTTTATGCTGTGCTTGTTGTTTCTTCAGTGATCCTGTATATGCTATTATTGTGAAATGGAATGTAATGCTGCTATTTTATGTCTTAGCATATTAAATATTAACATGGTATCAGAGCTAACCTGAAGGAAGACAAGGTATGGCACTTACGACACTTGCTTTACTTACGACAATTTGAAGGTTAGGGTTTTACATAGCAAAAACCAGTCATCATGGAACTTTCGCTATAAATCCATTTCTGAGAAGGTTCAGGGTCTGAAAAGTTTACAGGTCGAAGATAACATCCCCAGGTACCTTGTGTCCAAAGGGCACCCTCAGATTCGTTGTACTGTATGATTTATCATCAGTACAAGTTAGGGTTTCTGCCTCTTCCAGATCTCAGTCAAAATCAGGTGACCTTGGAAAAAAGGTCATAACTTGGGCTAGGAAGCTCCAAATGAAATTTAGTAAAAAGTGACAGGTAGTACACAGACTGTACTATCTCAGGAAAGGTTTTCAGAGGCCGAAGGTGAACTAGTGACACGTGGCACTCCGTACAAGTGTGCTCTCCTGTTTTATCCTATAAACAGGTCACGTTGTGACACTTGGCATAACTCTCTCTCAGAGAGTCCAATTGAGGTCAGACCTGTCAGGAAGGAAAGACAACAGGTAGAGATATCTCAGGAAAAGTTTTCAGAGGCCGAAGTTCAAACAGTGACACGTGGCATGCTGTACAAGTTCGCTCTCCTGTTTTATCCCATAAACAGGTCACGTTGCGACACTTGGCATAACTCTCTCTTAGAAAATCCAATTGAGGTCAGACCTGTCAGGATGGAAAGATGACAGGTCAGGATATTGCAGAAAAAAGATTTCAGACCCTGTGGAGCAAAAATTTTTAGATTTATAGCAGAAACAATCAGGTGCATATTTCTGTCAAAACAAAATTATTTTTGGAGCACCTTTATTCATGGCTTCCGAAATTTAGGGTTTCGGAGAAAGTTAGAATTTTTGGAATCGGAGTCCATGGCTGAATGCTACTTAGGAAAATCGAAATTTAGAGACCAAGGTCAAATTTTTTGGTTGGGTAGAAGACCGGGCTTGATTAAACCCTAGCTCGGGATTTTGATCAGAAAGATGGAAAACTAGGGCTTCAGCAAATGTTGGAATTTTTTGAAGTCTGTAACCACGGCTGGAATCTCCTTAGAAAAATAAGAGTTTAGAGCCTTGGATTGAACCTATTGATTGGACAGAAAGATGGGCTTCATCAAACCCTAGTTCGGGTTCCTGTCCAGAAGATCCAGAAGTTTCAAAGGCAATTTTGAGGGGTCAAATTTTGGAGATTTCAAAATTGAAGTATGCTAGTTTGATCAGCTCAGCAAGACACATTCTTCCATCCATTCAGAAGTGTGAAAGTCAAAGATTGAATTTTTAGGGTTTCTCTAGCAAACCCTAATCAAGATCCAGATCAAGTTTCAGGGGGAATTGAGGCTAAGGCCTTACATAAGAAGACTACAAAAGGTCTCGACAGGTATGACTTAAGGAGGTTCAGGTATGCCTTGAAATCTGATTCTTGATTAAGTTCATAATGTGTTTGTCTTCATGTTATTTATTAGTACAATCTTGATTAATGTTATTAATTGTCTTATCACCCTAGTAACAATATGAATGCATGTGAATGATCGAAGACATTCATTGATTAGGGCTATATGATTGTACTTATGCATTATGGTGTTGTGTAAGGTTGATGTTGTCTGCTAACAAGTCATAGGTACATCACAAAAGACAAATCAAGTTCCATGACCATGACAACATGAAGACAAAGACTCACGAGGTATGTATGACTTTGTTATATTATGTTTAACCTACGAGACATGCAGGTTCTAGCTCAGGATCTCTAAATCATTGAAGAGATTGTTTAGGTATGTTGTACATAACTAAGCAGGTATACTAATCCAGGTATGTTTTCCTATGTCATGTTAGAATCTTACCTTGTGTAAGTATACTTGGTATGATTGGTTAGTAATCAAGGGTTTATGCATACTAGATCAAACAAGAATATGCATGAGTAAAAGAAGACTTCCTTGAAACCCTGAATACTAATGATCATGACTGTACATATTCAAGATTATTTAGAATTAGAATGTTTTGATAATATTGAGAATATAGTAATGAATGTATGTTTGTGTATGAGATCATGAGGATGACACTAGTGTACACTTGAGCATGCACAGTGGTACAGAATGAATAGAAGTTCAGAAGACATACAGAAGATCAAGCGGGAGACAACCACACAAACATAAAAGATAAGTATTTGAGTTGTTATTTGAAATAGTAAATGATATTGCTTGTATGCATATTTGTATTCCTAGGATATATCATGCTGAGTGTAAACATTCATAAAGCATTGAACAGTATACTACTAATATGCATATGATTGGTAAATTGGACAAACATTCCATTGTTGCTTGTCTAGAATGAAACCTCTTTGCTGACATACTGAGAGCTGTGCACACTCTTGATAGTATGTTCTGGTAGAGATGGAAGGCATCTAGATAGCCACTGTATGCATACAGGATATGGGAAAGTGTTGTGCCAAAGTATTGGTCAAAATAGTTGCATAACTATGTAAATGATATCTGTATGCATAATAGGTTATCATGTCAATATGATTTGATGATTATGAAGTATTACTAATCATGTACTTAATTTTGATTTGTAGGAAAGATCATGATGAATGATGAACTCTGAACAAGCGATGGATGTTCAACAAAAGATTTACAAATCAAACACACTATAGAAAGCTTGTGGTTAAGAGATTCTCTTAGAAAGAGGAAGAGAATCATGATGAGATGTTTTGCTCCAAGGGACTAGATAAGACCGTTCTCTTAATAATGTAATCAGGTTCTGTATGGGGTCCCAGGATTGGTAGTCAATTGATGAGCTTAATGATCATCATGGGTGATGTGGATCTCAACCTTTTCTACAAGGTTGAATATGGGTTCTATACACATATGACATGGGTGCAAGAAGGAACTCACCACAGAGTTCGAATGATTTTGAGGCTCATATTAGTAGACCCATCTGACGAGAGATGGCACAGATAGATATGCAGAAGATCACTCAATGCTGAGTGTGAATAATGGACAATTGACAGCTTCATGACAAAGCTTGGGATTTACCAGAAATAAAACTGTTCCTAACCTTTACCTTAAGGTTGTGGATGATGAACCTATCATACCATTATTGTATGACGATGATCTCTTTCTGACAAGGAATGAGAAATAGGTCATGAAAATGGCTGCATAAATGAAAATGAAAGATCTCGGATTAATGCACTACTTCTTAGATCTAGAAGTATGGCAAGATCCAAAAGGAATCTCTTAAATCAAGGTAAGTATGCTGTGAAGTTTCTAAAAAGATTTGATATGTTGGAGTATAAAGCCATGGCCACTCCCATGGACTCCAACTTGAAGTTGTTAGTTAATGAATCATCATATTTAGTGGACCTAACCCTATATAGACAAATCATTGGGTCATTGATGTATTTAACAAATACTAGTCCGGATATATGCTTTGCTGTAAATACCCTAAGTCAGTATCTAGTAGAACGTAGAAAGGTTCACTTAATAGCTACAAAGCATGTAGTGAGGCACCTAAAAGGTACATTAGATTTTTGGTCTATATTATCTTGGAGGTCATGAAATCCGTTTACATGGTTACTCAGATTCTGATTGGGTAGGAAGTGTCTCAAACAGAAAGAGTACATCAGCTGGATGTTATAGTCTTGAATCTGCCATGATCTCATGGTTCTGCAAGAAACATTCTAGTGTGGCTCTCAGTACTGCTGAAGTAGAATATATGGTTTTCTGCTCTGCCAGCTGTGAAGCAATATGGCTTTAGAAGCTTTTATATGGAGTGTTTGACTTAGAAATGGATCCCACTGTGATTATGTGTGATAATCAAAGCTGCATTAAGATGTCTGAATATCCTGTGTTTCACGATAAGTCAAAACACATTGAGATCCGATACTTCTATATACGAGATATGGTGCAGAGGGGATATAAGCACTGAGGATCAGATTGCCGATATCCTGACTAAACCTTTGTCTCGAGTAAAGTTTGAATACTTCCGAGACAAGCTTGGTATAGTCCAGAAGGACCCTCCTCGAAAGGGGGAGTAGTATAGTATCTGATAACAAGTATGTCCCTTCATTTTGTTGCACTTAGTTACTTAGAATTATTTAGATTTAGAATTCTTATATCTTTTACCTTTGATGACAGATGTATTAGTGAGAATACATGCTAGATGTATACATGTTTTTGATGTGATGTATACATGTTTTGATGTGATGTATACATGTTTTGATGTTAGATGTATTAGTGAGAATACATGCTAGATGTATACATGTTTTGATGTGATGTATACATGTTTTGATGTTAGATGTATTAGTGAAAATACATGCTAGATGTATA
The DNA here is from genome assembly GCA_027924585.1 of Larix kaempferi. Classification (NCBI taxonomy): domain Eukaryota; kingdom Viridiplantae; phylum Streptophyta; class Pinopsida; order Pinales; family Pinaceae; genus Larix; species Larix kaempferi. The sequence goes on from BSBM01001018.1 coordinate 2,562,202, forward strand.
CATGTTTTGGTGTGATGTATACATGTTTTGATTAGTGATGTATACATGTTTTGATGTGATACATGCTCTTGGATATTTGTACCTATATAGATGAGAATACAGTTGAGGGGATTGGATCATCCCTGGAATTTCAGTCCTAAAGAGAGCTGTAGATGTGAGGTCTCCGAAAATGAAGTCCTTAGTGGACAGTTGAGGGGATTGGATCATCCCTGGACTTTCAGTCCTAAAGAGAGCCGTAGACGTGAGGTCTCCAAAAATGAAGTCCTCAGTGGACAGTTGAGGGGATTGGATCATCCCTGGACTTTCAGTCCTAAAGAGAGCCGTAGACGTGAGGTCTCCGAAAATGAAGTCCTTAGTGGACAGTTGAGGGGATTGGATCATCCTTGGACTTTCAGTCCTAAAGAGAGCCGTAGACGTGAGGTCTCCGAAAATGAAGTCCTTAGTGGATAGTTGAGGGGATTGGATCATCCCTGGACTTTCAGTCCTAAAGAGAGCCGTAGATGTGAGGTCTCCGAGAATGAAGTCCTTGGTGGACTTGAGAGGATTGGATCATCCCTGGACTTTCAGTCCTAAAGAGAGCCGTAGACGTGAGGTCTCCGAGAATGAAGTCCTTGGTGTACTTGAGGGGATTGGATCATCCTTGGACTTTCAGTCCTAAAGAGAGCCGTAGACGTGAGGTCTCCGAGAATGAAGTCCTTGGTGGACTTGAGGGGATTGGATCATCCCTGGACTTTCAGTCCTAAAGAGAGCCGTAGACGTGAGGTCTCCGAGAATGAAGTCCTTGGTGGACTTGAGGGGATTGGATCATCCCTGGACTTTAAGTTCTAAAGGGAGCCGTAGACAGGTGTCACCGAGAATAGAGGATAGGACTGCATCGTCCCTGGACCTTGGTTCAAAATGCACATGATTGGATTAATCATCCTTAGACAGTAAATCCACGAAGGATAGTCTTAAATATGATTGTGGCTTGGATTAATCATCCTTAGATAGTAAATCCAGGAAGGATAGTCTTAAATGTGATTGTGGTTGGATTAATCATCCTTAGACAGTAAATCCAGGAAGGATAGTCTTAAATGTGATTGTGGTTGGATTAATCATCCATAGACAGTAAATCCAGGAAGGATAGTCTTAAATGTGATTGTGGTTGGATTAATCATCCTTAGACAGTAAATCCAGGAAGGATAGTCTTAAATGTGATTGTGGTAGGATTAATCATCCTTAGACAGTAAATCCAGTAATTCCGAAAGGAAGGATAGTCTTAAATATGATTGTGGTTGGACTAATCATCCTTAGATAGTAAATCCAGTAATTCTGAAAGGAAGGATAGTCTTAAATATGATTGTGATGAAATTGATCTAGTAAATCTGAAAGGAAGGATCATGTGTATTGATGACAATGTTGCTGATCGTGTGATGACGATGCTGATGATCGTGTAATGACGATGCTGATGATCGTGTGATGATGATGCTGATGATCGTGTGATGACGATGCTGCTGATCGTGTGATGACGATGTTGATGATCGTGTGATGACGATGCTGATGATCGTGTGATGACGATGCTGATGATAGTGTGATGACGATGCTGTTGATCGTGTGATGACGATGCTGATGATCGTTTGTTGACGATGCTGCTGATCGTGTGATGACGATGCTGATGATCGTGTGATGACGATGTTGCTGATCGTGTGATGACGATGCTGATGATCGTGTGATGACGATGCCGATGATCGTGATGTCGATGTTGATGTTGACATTGATATACCAGTAACTGTTTGAGTTATTGATGAAGACAAATTGAAGAAAGATTCCGATGATTTATAGATGTATCATGTATAGTGACTCCTTGCTCCTGCAGATGCTGTTATAATATCCTTCTCGTTAAGGGGGAGTGTTGAATATTGTAACTTCAAAGAATATTATATTTGTACTTTATTATTCCGGAGATGTTTCATCCCTCCGAGGTAACCCTATTATGTATCCGGAGATGTTTATTCCTCCGGGGGTTTGTATTAACTAGGGTTATTAGACCCACCATGTGGGTGTCGGCCCTGTGGTTATATTTTTTGGGTTATTAGACTTCTCCAGGAGAGGTCGTCCCCATTAGGTCTTTTAGTCAGTTGGGAGTCAGTATAAATAAAGGAGGTGAACTCCTCATTAGAACACTCACTCACTTGAGGATAGCGCACTTGTGGAGGAGAGGTCTGCTATTGTGGAGGAGGAGATCATGTCTCAGGGTTTCATCTTTGTATATTGTTGGTCATCTATATTGAGGAAGCTTTGCTGGGTTTTCTACCCCATGAGGGTTTCCCAGGATAAATCTCTATCTCTTGTGTTTATGTTGTGCTTGTTGTTTCTTCAGTGATCCTGTATATGCTATTATTGTGAAATGGAATGTAATACTGCTATTTTATGTCTTAGCATATTAAATCTTAACAATTACTTCCCAGGGCAGTGGTCCATTGTGGTTGGGTGTTAACCCCACCATATTGTGGATTAATAATATTACCCCCTCCTCCAGCAAAAAAAGATAAAGGGATACTCCCTATAGGTATATTTGATGGATTTACATTGTAACCTGCATAGGGGTTAAAGCCAGGTATAGTTGTAACAGATGGTGTCATCATCGTACCCATAACAGGTATAGATGCATAGGGGATCGATCCTACAACATATGTGGAAGCAATAGTTTGAGGTATACCCTGGAACTATTGAGTAACTATAGGTTGAGTGAAAGTCACTACAGGTATCCTTGTCAAAGGGACATTAGTTGGTCCAAAGCTAGGGGTGGAAACTTAAGCAAATGTCGAAGCTTGTGAGCTCAGAATCCCTACAGTACCAACATTAAAACTAAAGGACGAGCTCGAAGCAGAAGCAGTCTACAAAGAGCTCGGTGTTGCAGTGTTTGTAAAAGAAGGATTGATAATCCTTGTAGCCATGGCTGTTGTGGGAGTTTGAGGAACTCCCTGCTCGTATCCTGGGTTAGTCATGGTGTAACTAGGTGTAAAAAAGTATGCACTATACTCAAGTTGGCCTAGAAAGACTACAGGTACTAGTAGTGGATCATTGGGTCCAATCAGCGAAGGGTTAAAAGGAGGGTTAAACTCTTGGGGAGTTAAATACTCAACCTCAACAGTATCAAAGACCTGTTGATGCTGAACTCGGGGCTGTGCTTCTCCAGGTATTTCTTTTTCTCCCGTAAGTTCGAATCAACCACGGGAATCCGTCCTCCGGCGTCGCGGTGGTGGTGGAGGCTCCAGAATGAGCGGGGGAAGGTTTTGCAACCTCCGAGACCTATGAAGATGTTGGTCCTACACAACTATTCAAAAAGCAAACTAAGTACAAAACCTAGTGGCCACTACAACTAAGGAGAAAACAACATACCACTAAAAATTTCCAAAGTGATCAAACCAAGCAAACAAGACAAATACTCTCAGAAGCAAGTCTGGGATGATGAGGGCCCAACAAAAAATAATAGAGTATCGACGGTCAGTTACGGAGTCCAATGGAGGTCCTCTGGGTGCAAGCGTTTGAATCACCAAACTGCCCTCCCGGGATTACTGCCAACGGGCTCCCTTCCGCGTCTGTCCGAGGTGAAGTGGAAATATCCTTCCAGTCTACCTCTGTAGAGCCCTAGGGTTATGATACTAAGGATACCACCAATACGAAAATACCAGGGGGAACAGTCGTCAGCCTAGCCAACACGCATGGGTAGGGTAGAAAATCCCGAAATCCAAAAGCACTTAAAAGTACTAGTGGACCCTCATATGCGAATCAACTCTGGTTTATGGTTGAGAGGAAAGTGAGAGGGTATCCTCAACAGTTCCAATCACCCATGGCCTCGTGCTTAACTCTGGTTTGATTAGAGTGTTCCCAGGATATTTTGATAGAGGTGGGTTTACCTAATAGATGGTCTTACTACGGTTGTTGAGTAGTGAAGCCGATTTCAGGTAGTTTAAGGTGATTTACCCCGAAACCCTAGCCTAAGCTAGTTGATGATGTGTATACCTAAAAAGAAAAAAGTTGCTAGTTACTTTTATTAAGATTTCTTTTTAAGGGCTACTTTTTACTCAATAAGGGTAGTGAAGTGTGTGTAATGGTTTCGACAGAAATCAAAGTGCGTATAAAAATAATGCATGAAACTTCACAAAAACTCTTTTCTTTTTGTTTATATTTTTCAAAACTGAAAACTAGGAAATCCTAAATAAATTTTTCAATTTTCTTTTAAATTTTCAAATCAAGATAAACTATGCTACTTCGAAAATGATGATAAATCTCACTACTAAGCTACCAATTTCAATTTTTGTCTTTTCTAATATTTGCAAAAGAAAATGAACTTGAAAAAGGAACAAGTAAGACCTAACGCAAAGTGTGAGTAAGGAAAAACAACCTAATGGCTTAAAACAATCAAATAAAAAAGACTTGAGAAAGACTCCACCTACTGAGTTGTTTCGATGAACAAACTCGAGGTTTGGAACAAGATGTAAAAGAAAATAAGGTAAAGTTGATGCATGAAATGAAAAAACAAACCAAGAGGCTACTCCTGAGCACCAATAAACCTAAGAAAACACCCTCTAAAAAAAAGAGCAGGTAAGCAAACCAAAGGTAACCCTACCAACACACAGACTCAAAGGAAAAGCTAACTAGAAAGCTTCAACTCACTCAGACTGATCTGAATAGATGTTCATACGGTATCTCGACCAAACAACCCTTCAAAGCCACCCTAAAAACTCAAACTGGGATCAAACCCTAAAAAAAGGGGCAAGACACAGTAAAAGTGAGCAGCTATTGCCACAGACAACAAGCGTTGAGTGCACAGGTCTGTATAACTGTCACAAGCGTCTAGAGAAAAAAGTGTGCCACTATGCTAAGCAAAGAGTTGCACACAACATAAAAAAGGTCTAAAAAAGCAGAAAAGACACCTTAAACAAGTGCTAAATCAAGTAAAGGAAATCTACAGGACTCTCAAGAGGTAAACAAGACTCATAAATAAACAAAGATGTCTCAAAAATCAGTCAGGAAAGCAAGGAAAAATGCTAAAAGTAGACCCAACCACTTGGAAACCAAACCCTAGTAGAAGGCTTGAACCTACAGGAAAAGTGCACTACTGTGTGGTGTAAGAACCAGCGCCTGCCACAAAAAATGCACTACTGTGTTTCAGGGAAACCAGCGCACAAGACAGAAATGCGCTAGTGTATGTACAGTAGTACAGTAGACCAGCGCACAGGGACTTAAAGCAATTAAAAAAGCTTTGCTGAACCAGACTGAAATGAATCAAGATAAAAAGAACAGGCGAATAACCTATAAAAAACCTCTCAAAGAACAAAAGATTGAATAAACTGGAAGAAAACCTAGCAAGGTCCCCTAGAGCAGAAAACAACCGGTTACTCCCCAGCGGAGTCGCCAGTTCTGTTGTGCAGGAAAATACCTTATAGTGAGGGATACGACACTACCAACTTACATGGGGTGACATGTAAATACATTCATGTTTCGCATTCATTACTACAAATGGAAAGAGGTTAGGATTCTGAAAGTTGTACCTTTTTAACGATGGTCGGTCCTAGCTTTCGCCTGCTCTTCCACAATGATGAACCTGCAAAAAAAATTTAACCTTCCTCAACGTATCTTGACTGTAATAATTATGATGAAATTGGAAATAAGATAACATCAACTACAATCAGATATTCAATCAAATAAACATTCCATCAAATAGACATTCGATTGGGACAGGAAGGGTATTTCCACCTTTTATTGTCAAAGAAATGTAGATAAGTACAGATACACCTGATCTGTCCAGACACTTCTGCAACTGAGTCCTGGGCTCCTGCTCCTCACAATGACTTAAGAATTCCTCCAGTGTAACAACAGCTTATCATTCATTCTAGTCCCCTCTCTCATGGCTTCCCCTTGTATTTATGGGACAAGGTAGGCAGTTTAATTCGAGAGGTGGTTGAATTGGGAGGTTGGGGAAGTTGCATAACCAACTTCAACTAATCCCAATTCGTAATCTTAATATAGTTTTTCATTTCATCTTAATATGTGCACAGGTTTCATACAAGTAGACTAGCGCATACTATGCAACTTTTGTATTTGACAATCAGCGTTTGCAACATTTTGGAGTATGTGCGCAAGCTGTCTTCAATAAGACCAGCGTTCTGAATGCTAGATCACTATGGCAATAGTAGTGCACACATGGTGAAAACTGTAGAAAAAATATTTTTTCAGCTGAAGAGTATAATCTCAGCAATAACTCATCCAAGGTCAACCTAGCTCTTCCATCCATAGTGTCCTTTTGTGTGATCAACAGAGCAATGTGATCATGGACGAAGAAGTGCAGATTTGACCTATAACAATAATGTTTCTACTTCCTCCATTACACACCCTCTCCCGAAATCATACCATCTGATCAACCTACGAACACCCCCAATACTCCAGATGGTCTTACTTGCCATGGCAAGGGCCCTCTGCTGCAACTAGTATACAAGTCACCCATCATGGTGTGATTGCATCAAGCATTAGAAGTATAATCATAGATACAAGAAGTTGCAAGCATTCTCCTTGCTCGTTTCTAACTTCTGGCATCATGACAAGGCTTAAGGCCTTCCAGTCTTCCCTAGGCTATATACCCCAAGACCTCATCTGGATCCACTGGACATATGTTCAAGTATGTTAACCAATACACACCAGGAATCTTGAAAGGTTGGCCCAAACATCCTCCACAACTCCCTAATTGGAAATCAACCCCATGCATCGAAATTCCTTCTCCATACACCTCCCTTTTTTTGAGATACCTCAATCCATGGAATTTCTGAAATTATATAAAGAAAGGAACGACTGGAAAGATATTACTGAGTGAGTTGGTTTCCCAACCCATAACTCCCTTGTGGTTATGGATTCCCATGATATTGTGGAATCTAGAATGACTCGGCCTTCAAGGCCCCTAGAGTGGCACTCCTGTAACACTTCTTCTCATCATGTTATCACGACATTAGTCATGTATGTAACATTTAGAGATCATATACTATCAACATCATAATAAAATATGCATTTTTCACATACCCTTATGAGAATATATGATTATCACACGTACTGAGGAACCGCATGTTACAACATGCTATTATGTAACATAACATCTTCAAGAATAACCATGAACTGCATGCTATCATATGCCATCACATAAAAATACATCAACATTCTAAATACAAGGAACCGCATGTGACTTCATCTCAACATGAAAGCATAACATCATCACTACGAATGTGAAGGATCTGCGTGCTACTACACGACATCATGAAACATAATGTTATAATATATTATTAACCTCATAAAACATATATCATAGTGAATCATAAATTACTTCCACAGTGCATTCTCAATAATCCCAATCTATATTATTAAATAAATCTTTCATAATACTCATTCATTCATTAGGCATGGCATCTTAATCAAGGACATATTAATTTCCACTCTGATCAATCAATACAAATCATGTGATGAATTCACATAATAAACATCAGCACAATCAATTCAATCTATGGCATACACTGAAACATGATAAACATTAGCAAGATCATTTAATCCATATTATATGTGGGAATAACATGATAAACATTAACATGATTAATAGCCTATAATGAGCCATATAAAAACATTATCCCGATCAACCAATCCTTAATACTAGAAAACAAAATTCTCCCATGAAATCATCATTCTACCAATTATAACAATAAGTGTCCCCATCACAAACATGATCACATACTAGAAAAATAAAGCATTACATGAAATCATCATGTCATACCATCACATCATTTATCAACATATGTTAAATACATAAGTGTCCAGAACCTTATTAAGGTGATAATAGTCTCAACACATAGGATGTGTAGAACAAATAAGCCATCATGAAAATTCATAATATGGTTGGTCAATTCTAACCAATTTTACTAGTATGCATGAATAATCAAGAACATTTATGGTATATCACCTCTAATGCCATGGAATGATCATTAAGCACTCATCTAGTTTCTGAATATGATTAAGTTTTACAATCTAGGTTGTCTCCACAAAAGGTTCACCATGAAATACCTTCATGATTGCCATGAACAATAATTTGTGGGATAGATAATTTTCATATATTTTCTACTAAAACATTCAATTAATCCTCAATCATCTTAACTAGAGCTATGCATTCTCATTCTGAGGCTGAAATTCAACAATAAGTGATTAATAACATCTATCATAATGTTACTAGTTCCTCAATTAGTTTAACTATCATACCCACTAGTACATAAAAAGTTGAATACTAGAATGGCATTGTAACTCCCTCAACTAGGAAGCTTGAAACTCATGTTGTGAATTGTTTTTTCATAGCTTAGCCAACAACTATAAATATTTCTTAACTAACAACTATAAATATTTAATAATCTATACCTCCCTCAACTAGGAAGCTTGAAACTCACAACGTGCATTGTTTTTCATAGCTTAACCCACAACTATACATATTTTTAACCAACAATTATAAATATTTAATAATCTAAAGAATTAACAGATTCATAATTCTAGGGGATGGCATTACCAACAAGAAAAATTGTAAATGGATAATTACAAGAGACTCAATAATAAAGCTTTTAATATTCCAAATTAATTAATGATGAGAAGGAGAATCATCATACATACCTAAAATCATAAGATAAAATTATTGATGCACATTGAAGCCTGCGTGTCGTCCATCCTCTAAGCAGCTCCTCATGAAACTGGGTGTGGGGAAACTGATCTCCTCCCAAACAACCCCTCAGTCGTAGACATAGAGCTCTCGATCCCTCACTCAGCAATACCAAGCCAGCCACATATCATCAACCATATATCACACACAAATCATATCCTACCCACATAGCCTACAAACCTCCCGAACGCCCCAAGTAGGGGGACCAAAAATGAAAGAATCCCCCTTTAACTTATGCCTCATCCTTTTTAAGCTTTTTGCAAGCTCCCAAAGGAGGGACATGTGTATTCATGCAAATATTCCCATGCAATAATCCCCTAAATAAATAAATACATCATAATATATATATTTTATTATTTTTCATTTTTCCAACCACCACCTTAGGCTAAGCCATGATTAGTTAAGTTGTTATTATAGATTTATTTTCTTATGAATCCCATGACATTATAATATTATTACTATAACCCTACATTTTCTAATACTATTGTGTAGGGATAGGATCTACTAGTGTGGCCATCAAAAGTAGGTCCCATGCCTACATTATAACCCTGACATGCCCCCTAGTACTGATGCAATAAGTGACAGACGTTCCTTACATTAATGATGCCACATCTAATGTTTTTTGAACCATGTTCTCAATCACACTCTTTGGTGCATATGGGTACTTGTAAGGTTTGGTGTTAGGTGGCACATTTCCCAGTTGCAAGTTATTCACATGATCATGATCTCAAGAAAGTGTAAGACCTTTAAGCTTCTCTCCAAATACCTTGAAATGATTTTTAATAACTCTTTGGAGATCCATTTGAATAGAAGGTATATATGCTTGAACATATAGTGAACATAATTGTTCAATTACACCATTGTGTCCCTTTTTAACAATTATGTCATGTTCTTAGAGATTATCACTTTAGAGGGTTTCCCTAGAACACCTCTTAGTTCAATTTCCTTCCCTTTTGAGGATAATCTCATAAAAAATTCTTGAAAATTAAGAGAAAATGCTTTCATTGACTATAACCATTGGACCCCTAGTACAACATCAACACCACCCATTTTGATTGAAATCATTGGACTATCCAATAAAAAATCTCCCATAGTAAGCTTAATACTATGGCACTTTACCTCCATTTGCAACCATTACTCGAAATTCTAGCACTATATATATAAAGGAATTGAGAAGGTTGATTAATTGCAATTAATAAAGTTATGGGTACTACTAGAATCAATTGAAATTGTTACATTTTTATTTTTTATATATACTTCTATACCAATAGTTTGAGGAGTATTGATGTTGTCCAATGCATGGTAAGATATGATTGGAGTAATATCTTCTAATTCTACCTCTTGACACTGTTCCAATTGTGGATCTTCTTTCTCTTCACAATCTATGTAGAATAACTTCTTCTCATTTCACTTATGCCACTTACTGTACTTGCTATCAAAATTGAAACATAGTCCCTTTTCTCTTATTTCCTCCACTGACTGATGATTCAACCTTGTAGGTTGAGTGAGCTTAGGGGGGGACATTTCCCTTTCTATAGGTGTTAGTGGTAGCCTTTCTAGTAGACATATTTTTACTTTCAACTTTCTTTGCCAAAATAAAAGCATTTTCCAATGATTTAGGTTCAAAGAGATATAACTCATGTTGAATGCTCTCCTCTAAAGTTCCCATAGAGATATCCAACATTTTATCCCCTAAAATGTTCTTCACTCTAAGACTCAACTTTCTTAATGTGCTTTGTAATTGGACCTCTTTGTTTGATATTGATCAATTAGCCAATGAAGGTGTTTCTCTTAATATCCCCCATAATGTGATATCAATTCATCCATAAATAGGAACCAAGATATGATAGAGTCATTTTTAATATCACAAAGCCATTGGTACCATACAAATTGATCAAGTTCTAGATACGAGGATGCAATGGTTAGCTTTTGTAAAAGAGACACTTGGTGTATATCAAATAATTTCTCCATTTGGAATATCCATGTTATGGGATCATTACCATCAAAATTTTCCATACCTATCTTGGGAATGAAGTAGTTCCTTGGTCCCAAGTTGAGCCCATAATGATGTGGATATTGGAGTAATCAGTGATCAAGTGTTGGGGACTCAAACCTCTTGTTCTCCAATTACTTTTCAATTTTCTCAATATATGACTAGGATGATACCCTCTTGTTATCCTTACACTCTTATCGAGGATGTGAATTAGTAGTAAATAAATGTCTTATCTCATTCATCATTACCTTCATATCTTCATATCTTTACTAGCCATCTATTCCATCTTTTGATCCATGTTTTCCATCTTTTGATCCAATTTTCCATCTTTTGTTCCATATTTTGATCCATCTTTTCCATTTTACTATCTATTTAATTTTTTTATGTGTCAAATCCACCTTTTTGTTGACAAACCATTAATTTCATCACATTTGTTCCTTAAATTGGATATATGGTTATAAATATCTTCACTTTCTTCTTGAATCATAGTTGAACTTTATAGAGGTTTAATTAGTGTATCATTTTATACAATACCCTTTGACATGTGGCCTCACAATAATATTTATATATTGTTATTCTATATTTTAAATTCACCATAGTTCCCCAAAAAACCTTTCAATCAAAAGTTATGTCAATTGTAAGTTACATACCTTTTCAAACCTCGATTTGGACACTGGCTTGGTGGATGATCTTCGACATGAGGTAAATCTGAAATTTAGGACCACTTATTTATGAAAATCTTATTTGTATTAACATGATATGTGTTCACCACAATGCCATATGTTTGATTAAATTCTGATCTGCCAAGAGAAAGTTATGGCAAGTTTTCCAAAAAATATTGATTTTGTCCCTTTCAGGATAGCGAACTTATATGGCCTACCACGTGTCTGATTTTCCTTTTTTTTCTTATTAATTTTTTACCACAAACACTATGGTCCATTTTTTTTTTTCAACACATGTCACTCAATATGGAGCTTTCATTCTCCAGATATGATAATTTTACCCATAACACCTTTTTTAGATCAATTTTTGGACTAGTAAAAGCCCCAACATCCATAGACTATAAATATGAAATTATAGAAAACCGGGACTTGAAATTTTTACCATAGGTACTTTTAAATGTATCTTGAGCCTCCTCAGAATTTTTCTATCTGAGACATAAAAAAAAACGTTATAGCATAAATGGATCTGATACCAAATTTTATGCATCAAATTCTAAAAATAGCATAAAAAGAGAAAGAACGAGTAACCCAATGCCTTGAGAATGAAATAAATAGATGAATAAGAATCATCTTTGAGGGGGAACATCCTTTTGCAATGTATCAAATACATAAGATGAAATGAGATGTTATCTAAAACTAGGTATCCTTGGTATATATAAGAGATAAAGGGTACAATTATGATTAAGGTCATGATTGGCCATACAATTACAATTAAGGTCCTGGCAGACCAATGAAGACAATACTAATATAATAATAGAAATGTAATGTCACAATATCCATGATTTAACAACAAGCCGCAATGTATAATCAAATAATTTTGGCATACTCAAGTACAGTCTCCATTGTTGTTTCTCTGGGGGACTTTCACTTAAGGGACCTGCATCTGATGTAGGTTTTCCTCCATGAACAATTGTACACTACCTGCATAAACCGTGAAGGATGAGATCAATATTAATAAGGAACTCTTCTATTGAAATAGATAGTGACCTAAAGTGAAGAACAATACCTTTCTCTACTCTAGCATATTCCTAAATATTTGAACATTGTGAATTCCAATTGAGTTTAAAGTCTCGACTTTCATTTGGTTCTCATCAATAGTTAGGAGAGTTCCTAATGCTCTCTACAAAGCTCATCCAAAAAAGCATAAAAATACGAAGCACAAACATATTCTCATGCATTTCAACATTTTCAAAGTATTTATTAAGCAAAGCATATGTAAGTGAGTTTTATAGCCAATGAAAGTGACACGCTTCTCTCAGTGACAAAACATATTACTTTTTAATGCCACCTGGTTAAAAAAATTCATTACAACCCAATCTTTAACAATCTTAAGGTTTATGAATGCAATTCACTTAGCAAGGATCATGTAATATGCCCAACAAGGACAACACGTTATGTTGGGGCTAGGTAAGATGTCCAATAAGAAAGATACAATGTGCTAAGAGAGAAGACACCCATCAAAGAATATAATATGCTCAACCAAGGAAGATATGTTGAGCCAAGGGAATGTGTGCCCTAGGAGAGAGAGAAAACACATGAAATGGATTGTAATGCATTTGTATGGTTCTCCAAAATGCTTACATGAATTGGATTGTAATGCATTTATATGGTCCTCCAAAATGCTTAGAATAACTTATGTTTGATGGACCAAATCCCTGCAAGAACTTAAAAATAGAAATAAGAAGTAACTACACACCTTGAGAATGAAATAAGGAGATTGAATATGAAGTGATATTTACTATATCCATTTTTTTAATTAATTTTACTTCATACCAAAAATCAAAGGCATTGATGTAAGATTTTGTAATATAATGATATATACATATATTAATATAAATAATATATAATATAGCGAATATCATGTTTATATATAATATTACAAACATGTAGTAGGTTATGGAATCGATATATTTTTCATAAGTTCAGATAGAATTTGTAGTAACAACATGCATCACCAACATCTAATCAATTGGACTTATATGTTGCCATGTACTATTAAAAAAAATGGAACCACCAACTTTATAATTGGGTTTTAAGATTCTAAAGAGATCAGACATACTATTGTTTCAAATCACAAACTGTGTAAAGAACCAAATTAAGATGAAGTAACATTCTTGGAAAAATTACACAAAGCTTCACAAAAATAAAATCATTCACTCTTTAATCAAGTCAGGAAACAAACACTATATTTAAGCATGCATTTTCAAAGAAGCAAAAGCAATGAAAACATTAGAAAGAAAAACTAAATTTGAAAGTTAATACATAATTTTTTTATTGATGAGTAGATTAAATGGTTAGTACTACTTTAGCTTCCGTATGGGATAGAACAAACCAACCGAGGATTAGAAAAAATGGCAAACAAAACAACCATTTTGAAAATTAGAACAATAGAAGGCATTGCCACATTGTTTATATCCTCATATGATTTGACATTATGAGAAAAACATATAGCGAGTAGGGTGTTGGGTTACCTTAGGTTACATTTAGTTTCATGCTTCTGACAACCTTCACACCAATGGCCTGAGTTAGTTTTTTAAATTACTTTACAGTTGCAAGTCTTGGAACATCTTCACATTGGTTGACAAGACTTAATAAATCTGATATATATTGTGACATCAAAGTAGGTTGGTTACTCAAAGGAAAAAGAAAAGTAGTTAGGAAAAAATAACCAACAATATATTCTAAAAAATACCTTAATAGATATGGTGGCAATAGAATAATACACACCTTTCCTTCATCTACAAAGGGCTCAGGGATATAAAAAAGGAATGCACAATGAAAATATAAGAATCTGGAATCAACTATTGAAGTTCTAGCCAAGAGATCTAGATTTATGATTAGAACACTTTTACCACTTTTACTTGTAGTAGATAAAGATACCACTACAAAAGTCAATGGAAACCATTGTATTAATCAGCCGTAGTGACATTGTAAAAATATCAGAAGTACTATTATTGCAAATGGAATTAGTCAATACCTAACATACTTGAGTAATTAGTGACTTTGGTTTCCCTTACTTACACTATAAGTCCATTATCAACATTGTCAAACAACTATTGTCCTTGTTTCTTGACCATATTTTAGCACAATGCTGGCATCAAGTTAAATTCTTAAGAAATTTGAGCCCAGTAATTTACCAGAAAATAACACAAAATTAAGAATCTAATGCATACTTGTCAATAGTCGTTGAGGTGTTGGTCTTTATGTCTATATGGACATAAAATTGAATAACTAACAAAACAATGAAAGCATAGTTTTTATTGCCTTTGAAGAAACGTTCTTCAATTTTTCTTGGAGACCCCTATTACAACACGAGCAAGATGTTGTTAGATAAAGTAAAAATACATGTATGCTGGCAACAAAATAGAAAATATCCATAATACAAAATAATGAAAGAATGTTGAGTGCATGTAAAGTACCTAGAGGATGGAATTGGAATTCAAGATCTAGATTCATATGCTTCAACAGATTTTATTGACATGGGTACGTCCATGTTTGATATTCTATGTAGATCTTATTTTAGTACAACTATTAGATTGTTCTTATGTCACATTGCAATGGTTTTTGTGTTGTATTACAATGCCCTAATATCATGATATTTGGGAAATAATATTGCTACGAGAGTAGAATTCAATGTATTGTATTGGCTCTAGCAATCCTTCAAAGTGATTTTAGTTTTTTTCATCACATGCTTAAAAGTGTAAGTGTATAGAGACTGAGAAATATGTTTGTCAAAATTAGTAAATGGAAAAGCATGAAAAATGGTTTGCCATGAAAAACCATGAGTTAATAGCACAATTTCCTAGATTTCATCATATTTAATCTAGTTGATATGTTTAAATGAACTTGAAAAAGATAGAATTTAATTTGCAACAATATCATTGTTGCATATTTTTACCATTACATGATTATAAGTCTACATGGTTCAAGAACAAAAGAGCACAATATCCTAGTTTTACAACTAGCACATTCATTTATAAGTGTCTTCAAGATTGCTAGAAGAAATAATTTTTTTTTTGCACAAAAGTCTAAAAATCCAAAATGGAATGCCATGAAAGACAAACACAAGTGAAAGTTATGCTATTGCATATATGATTATGTTTTAATTCAATTTGCAATTTGAAATCAAATAAAATCCTATGGAAACACATCTATTCAAATATGAAATGAAAGATTTTAGTATCACAAGAGCTAGTTTCAAAAACATGTTTATCACAATTGTCAAATGCCAAAGCACAAAAAATGGTTGGTCATGAAAAAGTATGACTTAATAGCACAATGTGTTAGAGTGCATCATACATAATATAGTTGTTATGTTCAAATCAACTCAAAAAACATAACAATTTAACATGAAAATACATACTATAGTATCTTGCTTCTATAAATGTTTAAGATTGAATTCATTGTATTTGAACATTGATTTGACTTCAACTTTGCTCATTGGTATCTGATATTACATTGTTTATTGTAATTGTTAACAAGCCTCAGAAACTTCAAGCTGGATTGATTTTCCATTGAACACGAATGTCTTATTAATACAAGTAGAAGTGACCTTTGGCCTTCAACTTCCAAAGGTACGTGACTCTTCAAATTATTCTCTAGTAATTGAAACTAAAGCTAAGAATTTACAATATTTACAAAATAAACCACAATTCATTCAAATAAGGTTTCCAACAATCCTCGCTTAATCTGGAGAGATGTTTGTGAGTTCGAGCATCTTTATAAACTATTCAAGCTTTTCTCTTCCAAGCACTTTGGTGAAGATGTCTGCAATTTGTTCATTTGTGGAACAATGTCTCAAATGAATAGTCATGGCCTCTACATGATTTTAAATTAGATGCTACTTTGTGTTGATGTGTTTAGTCTGATCGTGGAATTTGGGATTCTTGGCCAACTTGATTGTAGAAGTATTGTCAACCAGTAGAGGAGTAGAATTCACTTGTTTCTCCTTAAAATATTTAAGTATCTTCTCGAGCCACACAGTATCCTTTGTTGCTTTTGTAGTAGCCACATATTTTGATTATGTTGTGGAATCTGCTGGAATAGACTATTTGTGTGATATCCAGGAGAAATTTGTTAATCCAAGACTCGTGAGGTAGCCTAAAGTAGACACTCCATTCTCTTTTTCGCCATCAAATTCTGAATCAAAATATCCAATCAATTTGAATTCATCCACCTTAGAATATATTAGAACTATTTTTGCAGTAGATCAATGTCCTTCACATGGTTTTTGCATAAACCTAGAAAGGATCCCAACAACAAATGAAATATCTAGTTCAATGATGGTAAGGTAGATAAGACTGCCCACAAGCTATCAATACTTGGTTGCATCCTCAAATTCATTTCTTTCTTTTGATGTGAGCTTCAAATTTTATTCTGTTGGATTAGAGAGAAGGTTACACTCTGTCATGCCAACCCTGTTCAACAACTCTCCAATGTACTTCTAGGAGATGAATATGCACTCTGGATTCTGAGGAACTTTAATTCCCCAATAGTAGTGAAAATGTCCCAAATCTATCATCTGAAATCCTTTCTTCAATTCTTTCTTTATGGATGCAATGTAACTTCATTATTCCCTGTCATCAACAAATCACCTAGATACTACAAGATATACAACAAATAATCCAATTTTATTGAAATATAGTGTTGCATCATCGATATTAAAGTGTTTGAAATTCAATTTCAAAAGATGCCTGGTTATCTTTTTGTACCATGTGTGAGGTTCTTGTTTCATGCCATATATGAGTTTGCATACCTTTTGTTTGTGTCCCTTCACAGCAAAAACTTTTGGATAAGACATGAAGACATTCTCTTTCAAGTATCCATTCAAGAAAGTCATCTCCACATCCATTTAATGAAATTTCCACCCATTATGAGCAGCCAAAGCCAATAGAGTATAGATGGCAACCCATTTTACCATGAGATAAAAGGTCTCCTCATAGTCAATGCCTTCTTTTGTGCAAAACCTTTCATCGGAAGCCTCACCTTATTCTTGTTAAGAGAACCATCTAATATTTACTTGTTCTTGTAGACCCACTTGCAAGCAATTGGTTTGGCTCCAAATGGAGGGTCCACCAAATTCCATGTCCCAATCTTGATGAGAGCATCATATTCATTTTGCTGGATTCTTTCCACTCATCATGAGAAGCAACTTATTCAAAGGACTTTGGTTCAAGGTTAGTAGATAAATACATTTCACAATCATACGAAACATCCATATCATCTACATCACCCGAAGTTGTAATCTACAATCCCTCCATCTTCTTGTCTTGTCAAACTTCTAGTTCTTATATTTCCAACTTCATCAAGATGAAAAATTTCAAGTGTCTTCATGACCCACTTTTGAACTTTTTGTGAGGGTCTGGGTTGCTTAGTTGGTGGTGCTTCATTCTCTTCAATATTCAATCTTCCAATCCTCTCAATCACATCATCCAATTGAACCTCCTGTTATGGTGAAGTGGCAATAACTACTTCATGAGGGAGAGATGGTGCTACAAGAGAGATTCCAAAGGTTAATCCAAGATAGGGATCTCCCCTTCAAGATGTGGAATCTCATGGTCAAATTCATGATATGTATTTTCATGGGTAAATTTATCTCGATGGTTAAGCTACCTCTCCACGGACTTGTCATGTTTATTCATTTCAAGAAAAATCACATCTCAGGAAAGAATAAACTTTTTGTTTACCTCATAGTAAAGACAATATGCCTTGGTGGTGTTTGAGTTCCCCAAGAAGATGCACTTTCATGTCCTTGCACCAAACTTGTTTCTTTGTTCCTTTAGAATTAAGGCATAATAAGTGGAATCAAAGGCTTCGAGATTCCTCATCGAAGGAATGTAACCATGCCACATTTCATATGGAGTCTTGCTGGAAAGAGCACAAGATGGACTTACGTTTCTTAAATAGATTGCACACATAACTGCATCACCCCAAAACATCAATTTCACATTCTTGAAAAATAGCATGGAGTGTACCATATTCAAGAGGGCCATGTTCTTTATTTCTGCTACACCATTCTATCGAGGATTATATGGAACAATGGTTTGATGCATAATCCCATGTTGACGAAGATAATTTTCAAATTTATTAGAGGTATATTATTTTCCATTATCACTAAGAAGAGTGCCAATATGAAATTGTGCTTCATTTCCAATCTATATATGAAAAATTTTAGATATTTCAAATGCCTCATATTTTGCTTCAATAATTAAACCCAATACATCTTGGTGTAATATTAAATAAAAATCATAAGATATTTATTACCATTTGTAGAAGCAATAGACATGAGACCTGTAACATACCAATCTTGTAAAATTTTCTCATACTTATTATAGACTTATGGGTAATTTTTTTATAAGCTAGTACCCATAGAATTTCAAACCGATAACTTAGCACAAAAAGTGCCTTAACAATACACCCATTCACCATCTATTCTACACCCCATGAGCAACTTATGAGTAAATTATTTTTGTACAAATAAAAATAAAAATAAAATTTAAAGTTGTGTTTAACTTTTATTAATTAATTTTTAAAAATGATCATTAATTAAATCTATTTCTAAATAACACACTAGTATAAGATTTGAACTTGTGTTTAACTTTTATTAATTAATTTTTGAGAATTATCATTAATTAAAACTATATCTAAATAACACACTAGTATTCAACGTATGACCATTGATTTTCACCTATTGCTTTTCCATTTCAATTTAATGTCAATTATATTATGAAATAAAGTTGTTTCTATTTTTTAGTTAACCTAACATATGATGTTAAGATCGTTCGTGTCATTAGTTATACATATATAGAGTAAAACTCCTATTGTATTCTCTTATTTTGAACATGATTTTTCAAGTCTTAAGCGTAAGGATTTACTTGGATTATACTTTGTAATAATATCATTGTTTACCATACAAGCACCCATAGCTCAATGTTTAAACTTCAATAGTTTTACAAAAAGTGGTTTTCTTTTTCTCCGAGGAGGTTTTAGTTCACTTCTCATACTTGCTAGTGTTATATTTATTAACATAACCTTTTTAACTTGTGGTTGGTGAATATTGATAGACCACAAGTTAAGTATCACGAATAAGTTAAATTTGTTATTTGTTCTTGTCTTCTTCTAGTTAAATGGGTTGTATCCCACGAATTCCCCATTATCCATGCATCAACTACCTGTAATCCATGCATGCGTTAACGACATTGACATTGATTTATTATGAGCTATGTAACCTTTTCGTACAATTCACCCATTTGATAGAGGTTTTTAGGAATTTTATAAAATGGGACGAATTCGATACCAAGCTCTGGCTGGGGTTTACTGAGTGCCAAGAGGCCTTTGTCAAGTATTAATCCTTATAGCTGGGTTTGTCCTATGCTATGAAAATTCATCGAACAATTTTACTAGGTTAATGCTTTACTTGTAAGAGTATTTGAAATTGGAAAGTTTTTGGGAAAACTTGACTCCGTGCCATGGTCTTTAAATGCTGTGAAAACGTAGTTACGTTGGAGTACTATCAATCCTTTGGAATTCCATACTCATCTCGAGTTCTATTTTTCTTCATCCCTTTTGAATATTGGAAGCCGACATCCACATGTATATTCTTTAAACACTACTCAGAATGTGAAACTCCATGGTGATTTCGTCACATTTTATTTGGATAAAGTATAATATCTCATGTGGCTTCAACTTGTAAAACAAGTTTATTATCCTAATAAGAATATTTTATTATAAAAAAGCTGCATTTTGCATAGATCCAAAGACCTAACAGATAATATTGTCCATAAGAAAAATACATAGAAAGTTTCTCCTCAGAGTACCTCCACTGAGGCCTCTCTATAGGAATCCATCATCGACATAAAAGTTTAAGCATTTATTTTAACCAAAATAAAAAGACCCTGAGCATGTATCCACTTTAGGAAAAATCCCGATAACCAAAAATATTGTGTTCACTATGCAGAACTTATTGAAAAAAACTGCCATATAAAACTTTGTACAATGTGTAGCAAAATATAAGCTACAATGAAAATCATCCATATGAAGCTTGCATAGAATATATATATTAAACAATGATTATCCCATAAAAGGACCAGGAGCATGAGTCACCTCTCCATCTATACCCTTATCACATATGATCCAATGACCCCCCTTCACCTGTATACCTGACTTGGATAGTAAATTTGCTTGGGTATTCCTTTCCCTATAAATATGAGCAAAAACAACATTATGTAGCAAATTCCTCAACCTGATAATCTCTTCATATATAGGAATTAAATGGATTTTTTTTGGAGGTCTCCTCTTCTTTAACCAACCTATAACCAATTTTGAGTCCCTGAAGACTTGTAGGTTTTGAACACCCATCTGAATAGCCAAATTCGCCTTTTTCTATTATTTTCATGCAAGTATTGAAATGTGTAAAGTGCAACTAAAGTTTTAGTTATTTTTTATATTTTTTTTTTGTCTTTTAATTTTGATTGGAATTTTTTTAAAAGCTAATTGGTCCCATACCATGGAACTAAAGATTTAATAAATAGAGAAAAAAATAAAAACTCGTGCATTGAAACTTCCCAGAAGCTAAGGAGAGAAGTTTATGTTTTTTTGCTTTTTTTCATAATTTTGTTCCATATTATTATATGATCTACAATCAAATTTGGAACAATCCTTCCACTTTGTAATAAGATCCCTTACTTCCTATTGAAAACATCCATACTACCAACACTAAAACTGGAAATAATTCTGGTTGCACTCTAAGAAAGATAATTCTTACCATTGAAGACATGGAATATCATATCATTATTAATAATGCTGATCTCATATACATTTTTGGAATCTAATATAGAACTATGGATAGTCTAATAGCAACATACTACAAAGGACAACTGTCATCTTTCTTAGCTGATCCAAATCTCATCCTAGACATGGTGAGTCAATTCTTTCTAGCATCATTCTTCAAAATCTTGCCCTATATGATTGCCTCATAATTATAAAATCTGTTTGTTTATTAATAATATTGTTTGAAGAACATATTCCAACGGATATGGTGGTAAACACGATGATAGTAGCTATGGTCAGACATGCCTCCGAGAATGGCATGTTTATTTATCACTCGACATAATTAGAGCATCAGTGTGTTGGCAAATATGGAAACATAGTTACATAAAAGCGCCTAACTTTCTCGAGAGTATGATGAGATTTTATGGATACATGTATAGGAGTTATAGAGCACCTCTACAGGAAATCATCTATTCCACACTTCTTTTTAATGATAAATATTTATATTGCTTTGCGACATAATTGATGGCAATTTTTTGTATTATATTTGTTGCAATACAAGTTTGCTTCAATGGATCCTCATCTTGAGCGCGGGCAAAAGCTTCACCATCCCAACATAATGGTTGATGATTGTAATGTGGTATTTGTTTATTTATTTTTGCATATTTTAAATATGAAATATAATATGTACATTAATTCTATTTTAATTTCATATTAGTTATATTAAAAGATTTATTAATAATTTAAAAATTTACACCATTTATGCTTTGATAAAAGATACTACTCTCTCTTAAATTTGATATCCACCGTAATCAATTATAAAAACAAATTCATGCCATTGAAGTGTAATCGCTCATATGCTTGAAATGTCTCTCACTCTCCTCCAAGATGAGAGAAAAATTTCTCTACTCATTAATTGAATATTGGATTTTTCTCTCTTATGTTTCCTATGTTTCACTTGCAGAGGTTGTTTGGGAACTTCAAGCCCATAAAGAGCTTAGGGCTTATAATTATCGTTTGAATCCTTTTTTTGTAAAACTGATGGAAACTTGTTATGAGGATGTGCATCATGGTTGAGGTAGGCTTGTCACCGATGCTTATTTCTATTAGAACTTCATATTTGTTTTTTTCATTCATTTGTTGGATAATCCCAACTTAGCTCCATTTACAGGTCCCACGGATAGGGATTATCCTACCAACTGTAATACCCCCATTTTGGCCCTTAGAATGTATCAACTCGATATGTAAATATTGTGCATATGTGATGTATGATTCCTAGCGTGGAGCTCAAGGACAAGGCCCTGCTAGTGAATGCTCATCAATAAAGGGCTGGTATTTTATATTGTGCTATCCATGTGCTAGTAATCCATGGGAAAATTGTAAAAGCATGTAAATAATTATAATGCAAATAAAATACCAAGGGTTTGGCTATGGATGCAACTAAAATGAGGGGGCTATGTGTATCCACTAGGGAGAGGTGAGGGGGTTGTGGGATTGAACCTATGCTACCAAATGTCACCTTGAGAACCCACTTTGACTTTCCTTGTTGTCATTTATTTATGTTGTAAGCAAGTACTTCAAAAATTAGCTCATGAGATTGATGAAGTATGGGCAACCCAGAAATTCGTATGGCAGAGTATGGGCTCTGTTTACTTGAACCACAAGTCACTCTACCTCATGGGGGGACGTTTTCCTTCATCCCCATTCCATTGTGAAACAGCCAGAATGTTATTCTGAGTATGCTATGCATTCCCAACTGTGGAAAAACCAGAAATCACAATTTGGAAAGAAGCTACATTTTGAAGTGCAGAAATCACCCAGGAGTTTGTGTGGGAAGTGAAATTTGGTGGGGAATCCATAAATATAAACCCCAGAGTGAGTTTGTGAGTGTGAAGAGCCCCAAAATTCATGGGAGCACCCAGTTTTTGGGGCCCGAAAGTTGAATTCCTTGAATGAAATTCACGTGGGCAAGAATTGAGGAAGATCCAAGAGTGGATCACAGTGGGAGAGAGACCAGGGGATCATATTTCATGGTAAAACTAGCGAAGGCTCAATTATATTTGGTTTAGAAGTCGGGACCAACCATACCTTCCCAGGTCAACGCTAAGGTAAGGTGCGCCCGAGGGACTATGTAGCAGAGAAGGGGACCTTATTTAGGCTGAGAGTGGAGGTGATGGGAGTACCTGGCTTGTCTGAAGCCAATTGGATATTCTTGTAGCTTCGTGGTTGAGCTCATTGGATTAGAAACTCCTTCCATGTCCCCCCCACTTGCTTGACAGAGCCAACTGTGTGCTGGCTGAACCTAAATGATTGTGCCTAAGGCTGTAAGTGAACCTGAGTAGTTCCTCCTTAGTGGATACATAGCCCCAGCTCAGGGGTGGTCTCTGAGTGCTAAAAGAATATAGGCTGGGCAGAGACCTACGGTTGGGTTGGAACGTTGCAGTCCGTATCCAGTTGCTTGGTGATTTCAATTAAAAGATAAGTGTTTCCTGTTGCCTCTGATTATGCCAATTTTATATACATGAATGATTGTTTGTTTATGTCGGAATACATAGATTGATCCAGCTGAATAATGGAACTGAATGCCTATGAATTATGTTGTTGTTATGCCTATGATGAAATGATGGTAAATGCATTCTGTGTGTGTGTTAATATGGTTTAATTCCACTATGTATATTTATTATGCATTGCACACATGTTTAGTTGTGATTCATAATGTGATACTGGGGGCGAAAATTAGCACCCCTCCTATGTTGCTCATATTCCCTTCGGAGTCATATCTATGGGAGGGAACGTGCCAGAGTGTTTAGAGCAAGAAAAAATATCAATTTGTTATTCTAAGGAGATCCCCCATCACCTCTAAAGGGAACCGAGGTGACTGGGGACATGACAGAGTGGTATCAGAGTCGAAGGTTGTAGCATTGGGGCTACTTGGGCCAAAGTATGAGCTTACAAGTAGATAATCAGAATATTTAAAAGAGGTATTGATAAATTTTGGGAAACATTTTGATTGAAAGAATGAGAAAATCAGAGTTCTCAAGTGTGGCAGAGGATCACACTGTTGCATAGGGCTCGCTGAAAGATTTCCAACGATACTAACTTTTCCAAAAATGGAATTAGGATGAGAAGGATATCGGCCTGAGAAGTTGGCAGTAACAAGAGCATATGGACAACTTCCGACTTTCCGAACCCGCATTGCGGATTGCAGAAGTTGGAGGTGTAATTTATCGAAGATGTGCCTTTGGGGTGCCAAATTTCCAAGCCTGCATTGCAGATTGCAGATTGCAGAAGTCGGAGGTGTAATTTCTCGAAGTTGTGCCTTTGGGGTGCCTACTTTCCAAACCCCCATTGCAGAAGTCAGAGGCGTAATTTATCGAAGTTGTGCATTGGGGTGCTGACTTTCTGACTCCCACATTGCAGATTGCAGATTGCGGAAGTCGAAGGTGTGATTTCTAAAAGTTGTACATTAGGGCGCCGAATTTCTGGACCTGCATTGCGGATTGCGGATTGCAGAAGTGAGGGTAAAATTTGATGGATTCTGCTCGACAACGCTAAATTCTGACTCCCACATTACAACTTGTGGATTGCAAAAGTCGATAAGAGATATGATACTTTGATTCAAGTTTATCATTCCAACTCTCGACTTGTGGCTTGTGGATTTTGGATTGCAGACTGAAGTTGGCTTTTCAGAATAAATTGCAGTTGTGTAAAAGTGCAGAAATTTTGGTAAAAATTGTCATTCTTGAAGTAATGTAATTTCCACACCTGAAGTGAGAATGAAGCATGTAGATAGGAATTGGAAAGCTTATCTAGTAGGGAACAATGGTGCATAACCAGAATTTGAATGAGGTTTTCATATATCATAGATATTTAGAGCAGAAAAGTGCCATTGGTTGTTTTGACAAAAAAATTGTTGTCAATATAGGCAATTTCTAGAATTGCATGAGGGGGACAAACAAAAGTTACAAGATATGAGTCAGTAACTTATGAGTAAGTAATGAGAATGGGTAAGGAAATTCCATTCTCCCAAAATTTGTCACTCATAGGAATAAGGCATCCCAGTAGGTGTAATTGGCATGTGGCTCATGGTAGTGACATGGTGGCCATCCAAAGGATGCTAATTAAGGAATGAGGCATTCCCATTTGTGCATCAAGTATGTGGTTCAGAATTATAGAAAAGATTTCCATGAGAAATGAAAGAATGTATCATAGTTGAATAAGGTGCAAGGGCATATAATGTACCTTTCAAAGACTCCTTATGGAGTTGATATTGAATCAATTGCAATGTTGATAAGTGTAGGGAAGTTAAGAAAGGTCAAGTTGAACTTGGCCATAATTTTTGAAAACAATTGGAGCAATAAGGAAATGTTGATAAAGAGGGAAATTTCTCACCTTAAACTATTTCTGTTTATAGTATAAGAATTGCATGCTTTGAAGGTAGCAAGTAAGAATTTTATACATGAGTATGTGTATTGAATTGTTGCTTGGTGAGAAAATCATAGCTAATGATTCCCTTTGTGCTTGCTAGAGAGGCCATGAAATTGCATCAGCTATGATGTGGAAGAGGAATTCCATGCTATGATGAGAGATTGGATAGGGATAATTTCTTAACTCTTCTCTTGTTGATATGATTATATTTTCAAGTTTTATGTATAGACAATTTGGCATAGGAATTCCAAAAATGCAAGAGATTAGATGGATGAAGTGAATATGCACTAGTGGGCATATTAATAGATATTGCATAGTGCATGTGAATATATTTGTGCATGTATATGATGTTGCATGTTGGTAAAGCTATTAAAGTTTTACATATGAAATGAGCCACTTAAAATAATTATTGTGGTTGATAATCACTATTGGTGTTGGTATTGGTTGTAGGACCAAAGACAACAAAAGCATGGCTAAACATGTGTTGGCAAAGATGGAAACGTAGTTACATAAAAGCGCCTAACTTTCTCGAGAGTATGATGAGATTTTATGGATACATGTATAGGAGTTATAGAGCACCTCTACAGGAAATCATCTATTCCACACTTCTTTTTAATGATAAATATTTATATTGCTTTGCGACATAATTGATGGCAATTTTTTGTATTATATTTGTTGCAATACAAGTTTGATTGGATCTATTACTCTGCTTCAATGGATCCTCATCTTGAGCGTGGGAAAAAGCTTCACTATCCCAACCATGAGCGCACGCAAAAGCTTCACCATCCCAACATAATGGTTGATGATGGTAATGTGGTATTTGTTTATTTATTTTTGCATATTTTAAATATGAAATATAATATGTACATTAATTCTATTTTAATTTCATATTAGTTATATTAAAAGATTTATTAATAATTTAAAAAATTAAACCATTTATGTTTTGATAAAAGACACTACTTTCTCTTAAATTTGATATCCAGTGTAATCCATTATAAAAACAAATTCATGCCATTGAAGTGTAATCACTCATATGCTTGAAATGTCTCTCACTCTCCTTCAAGATGAGAGAAAAAATTCTCTACTCATTAATTGAATATTGGATTTTTCTCTCTTATGTTTCCTATGTTTCACTTGCATAGGTTGCTTGGGAACTTCAAGCCCAGAAAGAGCTTAGGGCCTATAATTATCGTTTGAATCCTTTTTTTCTGTAAAAATGATGGAAACTTGTTATGAGGATGTGCATCATGGCTGAGGTCGGCTTGTCACCGATGCTTATTTCTATTAGAACTTCATATATTTTTTTTCATTCATTTGTTGGATAATCCCAGCTTAGCTCCATTTACAGGTCCCACTGATAGGGATTATCCTACCAACTATAATACCCCCATTTTGGCCCTTAGAATGTATCAACTCAATATGTAAATATTGTGCATATGTGATGTATGATTCCTAACGTGGAGCTCAAGGACAAGGCCCCACTAGTGAATGCTCATCAATAAAGGGTTGGTATTTTATATTGTGCTATCCATGTGCTATTAATCCATGGGGAAATTGTAAAAGCATGTAAATAATTATAATGCAAATAAAATACCAAGGGGCTAGCTATGGATGCAACTAAAATGAGGGGGCTACGTGTATCCACTAGGGAGAGGTGAGGGGGTTGTGGGATTGAACCTATGCTGCCAAATGTCACCTTGAGAACCCACTTTGACTTTCCTTGTTGTCATTTATTTTTGTTGTAAGGAAGTACTTCAAAAATTAGCTCATGAGATTGATGAAGTATGGGCAGCCCATAAATTCGTATGGCAGAGTATGGGCTCTGTTTACTTGACCCACAAGTCACTCTACCTCATTAGGGGGACATTTTCCCTCATCCCCATTCCCTTGTGAAACAACCAGAATGTTGATCTGAGGATGCTACATTTTGAAGTGCAGAAATCACCCAGGAGTTTGTGTGGGAAGTGAAATTTGGTGGGGAATCCATAAATATAAACCCAAGAGTGAGTTTGTGAGTGTGAAGAGCCCCGAAATTCATGGGAGCACCCAGTTTTTGGGGCCCGAAATTTGAAATCCTTGAATGAGATTCATGTGGGTAGGAATTGAGGAAGATCCAAGAGTGGATCATAGTGGGAGAGAGACCAGGGGGTCAGATTTCATGGTAAAACCAACAAAGGATCAATTATATTTGGTTATAAGTCGGGACCAACCATACCTTCCCAGGTCAACACTAAGGTAAGGGGTGCCCGAGGGACTATGTAGCAGAGAAGGGGACCTTATTTAGGCTGAGAGTGTATGTGATGGGAGTACTTGGCTTGTCTGAAGCCAATTGGATATTCTTGTAGCTCTGTGGTTGAGCTCATTGGGTTAGAAACTCCTTCCATGTCCCCCCCACTTTCTTGACAGAGCCAACTGTGTGTTGGTTGAACCTAAATGATTGTGCCTAAGGCTGTGAGTGATCCTGAGTAGTTCCTCCTTAGTGGATACATAGCCCCAGCTCGGGGGTGGTCTCTGAGTACTAAAAGAATATAGGCTATGGAGAGACCTACGGTTGGGTTGGAACATTGCAGTCCATATCCAATTGTTTGGTGATTTCAATTAAAAGATAAGTGTTTCCTGTTGCCCATGATTATGCCAATTTTATATACATGAATGATTGTTTGTTTATGTCAGAATGCATAGATTGATCCAGCTGAATAATGGAACTGAATGCCTATGAATTATGTTGTTATTATGCCTATGATGAAATGATGGTAAATGCATTCTGTGTGTGTGTTAATATGGTTTAATTCCAATATGTATATTTATTATGCATTGCACACATGTTTAGTTGTGATTCTTAATGTGATACTGGGGGTGAAAATTAGCACCCCTCCTATGTTGCTCATATTCCCTTCGGAGTCATATCTGTGGGAGGGAACATGCCAGAGTGTTAAGAGCAAGAAAAAATATCAGTTTGTTATTCTAAGGAGCTCCCCCATCACCTCTAAAGGGAACCGAGGTGACTGGGGACATGACAGAGTGGTATCAGAGTCGAAGGTTGTAGCATTGGGGATACTTGGGCCAAAGTATAAGCTTACAGGTAGATAATCAGAATATTTAAAAGAGGTATTGATGAATTTTGGGAAACATTTTGATTGAAAGAATGAAAAAATCAGAGTTCTTAGGTGTGGCAGAGGATCACACTGTTGCATAAGGCTCACCGAAAGATTTCCAACGATACCAAGTTTTCCAAAAATTTAATTAGGATGAGAAGGATATCGGCTTGAGAAGTTGGCAGTAACAAGAGCATATGGACGACTTCCGACTTTCCGAACCCACATTGAAGATTGCGGAAGTCGGAGGCATAATTTCTCGAAGCTGTGCCTTTGGGGTGCCGAATTTTCAAACCCGCATTGTGGATTGCTGATTGCAGAAGTCGGAGGTGTAATTTCTCGAAGTTGTGCCTTTGGGGTGCCTACTTTCTGAACCCCCATTGCGGAAGTCAAAGGCATAATTTATCGAAGCTGTGCGTTGGGGTGCTGACTTTTCGACTCCCACATTGTGGATTGCGGATTGCGGAAGTCGGAGGTTTGATTTCTCAAAGTTGTGCATTGGGGTGCCGACTTTCCGTACCCGCATTGCGGATTGCGTATTGCGGAAGTCAGGGTAAAATTTGATGGATTCCACTTGACAGCGCCGAATTCCAACTCCCGCATTACAGCTTGCGGATTGCGGAAGTCGAGAAGAGATATGATACTTTGATTCAAGTTTATCGTTCCAACTCCCGACTTGTGGCTTGTGGATTGTGGCTTGCAGACTGAAGTTGGCTTTTCAGAATAAATTGGAGTTGTGTAAAAGTGCAGAAATTTTGGTAAAAATTGTCATTCTTGAAGTAATGTAATTTCCACACCTGAAGTGAGAATGAAGCATGTAGATAGGAATTGGAAAGCTTATCTAGTAGGGAACAATGGTGCATAACCAAAATTTGAATGAGGTTTTCATATATCATAGATATTTCGAGCAGAAAAGTGCCATTGGTTGTTTTGACAAAAAAATTGTTGTCAATATGGGCAATTTCTAGAATTGCATGAGGGGGACAAACAGAAGTTACAAGATATGAGTCAATAACTTATGAGTAAGTAATGAGAATGGGTAAGGAAATTCCATTCTCCCAAAAGTTGTCACTCATAGGAATAAGACATCCCAGTATGTGTAATCGGCATGTGGCTCATGGTAGTGACATGGTGGCCATCCAAAGGCTACTAATTAAGGTATGAGGCATCCGCATGTGTGCATCAAGTATGTGGTTCAGAATTATAGAAAATATTTCCATGATAAATGAAAGAAGGTATCATAGTTGAATAAGGTGCAAGGGCATATAATGTACCTTTCAAAGACTCCTTATGGAGTTGATATGAATCAATTGCAATGTTGATAAGTGTAGGGAAGTTAAGAAAGGTCAAGTTGAACTTGGTCATAATTTTTGAAAGCAATTGGAGTAGTAAGGAAATGTTGATGAAGAGGGAAATTTCTCACCTTAAACTATTTTTGTTTATAGCAGAAGAATTGCATGCTTCGAAGGTAGCAAGTAAGAATTTTATACATGAGTATGTGTATTGAATTGTTGCTTGGTGAGAAAATAATAGCTAATGATTCCCTTTGTGCTTGCTATAGAAGCCATGAAATTGGATCAACTATGATGTGGAAGAGGAATTCCATGCTATGATGAGAGATTGGAAAGGGATAATTCCTTAACTCTTCTCTTGTTGATATGATTATATTTTCAAGTTTTATGTATAGACAATTTGGCATAGGAATTCTAAAAAATGCAAGAGATTAGATGGATGAAGTGAATATGCACTAGTGGGCATATTAATAGATATCACATAGTGCATGCGAATATATTTGTGCATGTATATGATGTTGCATGTTGGTAAAGCTATTAAAGTTTTACATATGAAATGAGCCACTTAAGATAATTATTGTGGTTGATAATCACTATTGGTGTTGGTATTGGTTGTAGGACCAAAGACAACAGAAGCATGGCTAAAGATGTTGATGATGTTGTTGCATGTCACCAACAACCTTATGAAGAAAGGCTGGTGCAACAAATCTATGATCACGAGGTTGGTGGAAGGATGGTGTAATCCTTTGCAGGAGACCAACTGATCAGATTTCAAGTATAATTGCCTTGGAAATGGCAATGGGGGGGTAAGTCCAATAAAGGTTGAAATCAATTATGGACAGAAGCTGAATACTATGAGAAGAGTCTCATGACTACCAAATGACTAATGATTGGTTATGAAATTCATAGTTGAATTTGATTGCTAATGTTGTTGACTATTTGGCTATTTGAGAAGTGTGTCAAGAGGATACATTGCAGGAATCCGTGTGTTATGGCCCGCAAAAGACAAAATCTATGGGAAGTATCCCATGCTTTGAAAATGGGTTTCGGATGAAACTCCATTGTAAATTTTGATAATGTCTCATTTGAACTGCATGTTGGTAAACATCGCGGGTGAGATGGTAAAATTATGCCAATAAGGCATGTGTTGTTTATGAAACGTGAAAGGGATTGGGGTAAAAAACTCGAGGTACTGTTAGGTCAGTGAAGGAAGCCCAAGGGACTGCTAAACTAGAGAAGGGAGCCTCATTCCTCGCAAAAGGAAGAGAAAATACATCTGCAAAACATATAAGTATTTTGTAACCCTTGCTGAAAATATGCATGTCTAATTATTGGAATTAATATGTAGAGCATGTTTTTATTTCAGACTGCTTGAGTTGTGATTATGGCCTACATGGATCACATCAGAGAGGAGTGCACACCTCTCGGGTGTTGTGTTGTGTTATGGTTTTCAATATTGACTACACCCTAAGGGAATGGGCGCATTCCTGATGTTTTAATATTAGAGAGTGAATTTTTATGAAATATGTTTACAATTTTATATCAGCGATACTGATGAGCTTTCCTACCCATCTTGTGTTGTCAGGTATTACACATGCAATTGGTGATGCATACTAAAGAAGCAAAGTGAAGAAGGGGTACCATCCTTATGTGTGTGAGTGGTTGTTCCATTGCCTAATAAATCCAGTGAGTATGCTTGTTCGGCATTGTGACTTGGAATGTGGCGATATTTGGAAAGGCATAAAATCTCTATTGGTTCAGCAGTAAGGACCTCCTGCACCTACCCAGGACAGCGCTGAGGGAAGGGGCACCCGAGGTACTATGCAGTAAATAAGAGCACCTTACTCAAGCTATGAGTGGAGGTGAGGTGGGTGTTGAGACTGGATGGAACCCATTGAGATGCCTATGGCTCCGTAGTAGAGCCCTTGATTTGGAAATGGTTATGGTGAAATTTCCTTCCATTGGCCTGTTGACCTAGAAGGAAGTGCTGGCTTGGAAATGGAGAGGGAAAACCAAGTATGGGACTATTTTGGCACCATAAATGCTTGGTAAATCCAGTCGGTGCATTGGTTGAGCATTGAATGTTGTGGATAAGCCTACATGCTAGCCAAACATTCGTTAAATGCAACTTGATAAATCCAGTTGGTTCACTAGTTGGCCATTGAATGTTGTGGAGCAGCCTATGTGCTGGCCAAACATTCATTATTGTATCCACATGTGATCCAAGGCTTGTAAATCAAAGAAGGAGCCTATGGAATAACGTGAATATGTTCAATATAGATAAGTATTTAATTATCATCTATTTATTATTCCGAATAATGAAAAATTTCATGTACAAGTCTTATAACAACCAAGCTAATACACTATTGTTTCTTTGTTGAAACCTAGGTAATTGCGGGAAGCAAGAACCTTGAAGGCATCTTAAAGATGCATTTGGACATGTGACTGTCCTAGAAAGATCAATATAAGTAGCAATGGAAAATGGTGCTAGTGGACATGTGTGGGTCCTAGCAGCCAAAGGTTATGTAGGAAAAGGTGAGTCAAGCATTCACATTTGAAGTGAAAGAGACCAAGGAGCATGGAACCACAGTTGTGGTGGGGCTCCGGATTGGAACAAGATTAAGAGGGGGGAACTCTTACTCTTCTCTTTCCTTTTTGATTGATGCATTTTAGAGACAGAAAATTGTTGAATGCATATTATGGCTGAAAGTTTATTGTGTTTATTTTGCTTGAAATAAATTGTGAATGTTGAATTAGTTAATTCCCTATGAAAGGATGAACATGAATGAGTTCATTTGTATGTTGGACAAGCATGAAATGTGTGTAATTCTCATGGATAAAGCATGAAATTTCCATGTCAATTGGGCAAATAATTGATTGATTTTAATGCTTATGTTATGCTTGGCATAACAAAATTTGCAATGATGAATTTCACAGGTGAAAATTAAACCAATTGGTTGCAGCTGTTACAAGGCAAGTGTTGCTAGTAAGAAAAGGGTGTGAAGTTGTGCACATTGACCATGGTAGCAGACCAAAATCTATTTGATTTGGCTGAAAATTTTCTTCAAACAATTTCCAAAACCCAAGAAAATCTTGAGGAAATTCTCAAGCTACAAAAGCAATAGAATGAGATGAACCACAAGGTTTTGCAGGACTCTAATTGTTTGCAAAATGAGGTAAAAAGAATTCTGGAAGCTATCAACAGTGGAAAGGACATTGGGTGAATGAAGAGGCATTCATCCAATCATCCCATTAATAAATGCTCAAGGATGGAAGACTCAAAGTAAATTGAGTAGGTAAAGAAAAAGCAGCCACTGAAATGTTGGAAATGTGGAGGAAATCACTATCTCCGTAACTTCCCAACAAAGGACATCAAGAAAGATAGTAGCCATAAAGTTTCCAGACTTGTGGAACAACTGGAAGGTAAAGAAAAGGAAGGGATTGTTGTGGAGCAATTCCCACATGTGGAGCTGGAAGGTCAAAGCCAACAGGAGCAGCCTGTAGAAGCCAAAGGACCTGGTCCTGAAAACCCAAAGTAAAAGATGAAATGCAGGACAATCTACCACATTTTGTGAATTTTGGACATGTGTAAACAATGTATAAGTATTCCTAAGTTTTGGAACACCAAGGACAGTGTTATTCTAAGGGGGAGGGGAATGTAATACACCCATTTTGGCCCTTAGAATGTATCAACTCGATATGTAAATATTGTGCATATGTGATGTATGATTCCCCAAGGCCGCGCTAGTGAATGCTCAGCCATAAAGGGCTGGTATTTTATATTGTGTTATCCATGTGCTAGTAATCCATGGGGAAATTGTAAAAGCATGTAAATAATTATAATGCAAATAAAATACCAAGGGGTTGGCTATGGATGCAACTAAAATGAGGGGGCTATGTGTATCCACTAGGGAGAGGTGAGAGGGTTGTGGGATTGAACCTATGCTTCCAAATGTCACCTTGAGAACCCACTTTGACTTTCCTTGTTGTCATTTATTTCTATTGTAAGGAAGTACTTCAAAAATCAGATCATGAGATTGATGGAGTATGGGCATCCCATAAATTCGTATGGCAGAGTATGGGATCTATTTACTTGAACCACAAGTCACTCTATGTCATGGGAGGACATTTTCCCTCATCCCCATTCCATTGTGAAACAACCAGACTGTTATTTTGAGGATGCTTTGCATTCCTAGCTGTGGAAAAAACAAAAATCGCAACTTGGATAGAAGCTACATTTTGAAGTGTAGAAATCACCCAGGATGTGCGGGAAGTGAAATTTGGTGGGGAATCCATAAATATAAACCCTAGAGTGCGTTTGAGAGTGTGAAGAGCCTTGAAATTCATGGGAGCACCTAGTTTTTGGGGCCCGAAAGTTGAAATCCGTGAATGAGATTCACGTGGGCAGGAAATGAGGAAGATCCAAGAGTGGATCGCAGTGGGAGAGAGACTAGGGGTTTAGATTTCATGGTAGGGCCAATGAAAATGGGTTAGTATATTGGTGGAGGTGGACCTCCATGATGGTATATTAGCGGAGATTGAGGTTGTGTGTGGGGATTTCTCTTTGTTTAGGTATTGGGTTATTGGAAAATAAATTTTGGGTGATATCTCTCAGCTGGCATGGGTTGTGTCATATCTAAGAGTAGTGTAAAAAGGGAGGGAAAGCACCTTTTAATCCTGAGAAAGTGTGGCACAAAATTGTTGTATAAATTAGGTCGAGTGATCTAGTGGTGATTTTTAAAGGTGACATAAAACAAGAAGGCACCTAAATGTCGACAAAACCTATGTAGATTATGGGATTGTATTCAAGTGTACCAATTCTCATGGAATTGAATACGACACTACACACATCAATTAAGCCCCCCTTAGACTCCACTTTTTAAAATTAAAACTGTAGTAAACATGAAGAGGATGCTTACTTAGTTAATTTATTGGATAAGCAACCTTTTTCTAGAATTAAAGGAGCGAAATTAGACAGTGACAGTGTATTATCCCAACAAAATTTAGTGCCTCATGTAGTAGAGGGGTCAAAACCTGCACATTTTAAAAAATCTCCACTTGTGATCTTTGATTTTGGTCTGGGTTGTGGGGGAGGAAGGGACGACACACCCAATATTACTTTGGGTTCAAATTTAATGAAAACTCGCGAGTCTTTCTCTTTAGAACTTAGGGGATTGAAGAAATACAAATGATAACCTCCAATTAAATTGGACTATGACCTTAGATCTATGGTCAAGAAAAAGGAAGGCATTGGAGTTGAAGGAGGCATGGCCTTAGATAAAATTCAAGGGTCCAATGTAGGAAGAAAATAATCACACATCTCAATTTTTAAGAAACAAACAAAGAAGGACATTAGGGAAGGAAAACAAGAAACCATCAACATGGACCTTAGAGTAGGGGAATCCCAACTAAGGTGGCGTGATTATTTTTTTGTCCTTCAATGCAATATGGGTAGGGGGTTCCAACAAGAAACTAGCCCTAAAAATATTTTCCATAGTATATAAACCTAATGCTATAGTTATACAAGAAACATCTATGTGTGTTGGTAAGAAAGCTACTGATTTCCTAGCCTCCTACCTGAAAGTTTGGTCTTTTTTCTCTCTAGATGTGGAAGGAATGTTAGGAGGTTTAGTTACTGGTGGAGCCCAAGGTATGAAGCTACAACCACTTCAATTTTGATATTAGGAATATAGGTGTATCTAGTGGTGAATTAGTTTAACAATGTACTAAA
Source organism: Larix kaempferi (assembly GCA_027924585.1). Classification (NCBI taxonomy): domain Eukaryota; kingdom Viridiplantae; phylum Streptophyta; class Pinopsida; order Pinales; family Pinaceae; genus Larix; species Larix kaempferi. The sequence continues at coordinate 2,597,950 of BSBM01001018.1, forward strand.
GTTGGTAAATATTTATGGCCCCTATGCTAATAGAGGGATCCTTTGGGAAAATATTAACTTAACTAGGGATTTGAGGGATCCTAATGTGATAATATGGGGGGACATTAATTTGAATTTTTCTATCAGATAAATTTGGGGGAAATATTCTCAATAGGATCCTTTGAGTGATTTCTTTGTGCATTTGTTCGAGGAAAATCATCTCATTGACTTAGAACCCATCACATTAGTCCCGACATAGAGAAATGCTAGAAGAGGGAGCGAGGGAATCTAAAGTCCCTATTCCACTAAATTTTAATCATGCATGGTTATTGGAGGAGGATTTTAAGAAGATGATTAAGTCTAATTGGATACATGTGCATCTTGATAGGGAGGATATAACTATGAAACAATTCATTGCTAAACTCCTTAGAATAAGGGAGTAAGAGAAGAATTAGCAAAGTCACTAGACATGAAGTCTCAAGCTGACCTAAAGGAGGTGGAGGAGGGTATTAGGGTTCTATATGAAAATAACTCAATACAAATATTTTCGGGGGAGGAAACAAAAAACCTGAAAGAGGAAGGATCTATTGGATCATAAAGAGATTTCTTGGAGACTAAAATACAAAGAAATATGGTTGCAAGAAGGGGATAATAACATTCTTTTTTCACAAATATGTCAATTACAAAAGGTAGGCCAACATCATTTAATAAATTAAGAAAGTATATGGGGAAATGGTAGGATATTTCAAGGATAAGGCATAGGTGGGAAAAAAATATTTCAAGGAACTCTTCAAGGAACTAGAAGGTTGAAACATTGGAGAAATCATGAAAGCCTTGAATTTAATACCAAGTGTAATATATGAGGATATGAATAAATATTTGGATACATAAATTATTAGTGAAGAATTTTTTCGTGTTCTGACCACATTTAAAAAAGGAAAGAGCCTAAGTCTAAATGAACTCATGATGGAATTTTTCTTGGGATTCTAGGGCATGGTAAAGCAAGACTTACTAAAAGTAGTTTAGGAGTCCAAATTATCTGGGAAAGTGTTGGGAGCACTGAACAATACTTTATTTCCTTGATTCATAAACAATAATATGTAGACTCTTTTTCGGACTTCAAACCCATTTCCTTGTTTAATATTATATATAATCTCTTTTACAATACTATAGCTAACATATTGAATGGTATTTTGACAAGAGTTATATCGGATGAAAAAATCAACTTTCTATGCAATCGTCAAATAAATGATGCTATGGATATAGCCCAGGAAGGGATGCACACCATCAATACCTACAAGATTCTAGGAACTGTTCTAAAAATTGACCTAGCCAAGGCATATGAAAAGGTCGATTAGGTTTATATCCAATTGTTGCTTCTCTGGATGGGAACAAACCTTTAGATGATTAACTAGATAATGGGGTGTCTTCAACCAGTCTCTTTTTCAACATTAATAAACATGTCCCCTTCATAAGTTTTTAGGGAAAATAGAGGAATAAAACATGGATGCTCTCTATCTCCTTTCTCATTCTTGTTGTGGGTATAAGGACTTAGCTGGAATATGAAAGATGCTAGGAGAAGAGTAGAATTGAAAGTTATTAAGATTACTTCCTTAGTAACTCTTACTCATTTTCTTTTTTTCCAATGATTTATTTATTTTTGGAAATGGCACGATACAAGAGCTAAGTAAATTAAAGAAGAATATGGACCTATATTGCAAGGAAATGGGTATAGAGATGAACCTATTGAAGTCTAATATTATGGGAAATTGTGTCCCTAGGGAATTTTTAAGGAAAGTGGGGACATTATCCCACTATCCACCACAAAATTAGAGGAAGGATTTAAATACCTTGGCTTCATCCTAAAGATAAATAAATACAATTTAGTTCATTAGCATTAGATGTATAAAAATATTGAATAAATAATTTTTATTTTTATTTGCAGATGGTTCTCCAAGGGAGGTAGGCAGGTTCTAATCAAATTGGTCCTAGAGAGCAACCAATATTACTAGATTTCCATTGCAAAAGTTCCAAAAGGGATCCTAAATGGTATTAGGAAGAAATGATTCAATTTTTTGTGGAATGGTAAAAGGGTTACTCAAGGGATTCCACTAGTTAAGTGGTCCATGATTGCACTCCCAAAGAAACTTGAGGGATTGAACCTTAATAATATCTATAACATGTTCAGTAAGTATCTAAATACCAATAACATGTGGAGATTAATCTATAATGAATAATTATGGGACAGAGTGATGAAATCCAAATAGATAAATGGGGAACAATGGAGGGTCGGTTCATATTAGAAGGAAAGAAGATAAAAAATGCTCAGTTGTTTGGAAGGGCCTAGTAGATTATTTTCTTCTAGAAGGTAATTGGACTGTGTGGAAGATAGGGGATTGGATAAAAGCTAATTTAGGTGAATATCTCTAGGTAGGAGCTAAATATAATTACAAATTGACATAAGGGTTGGTCGAGCATCTACATTCAAAAGTGTTATTTTATGTAAGAGATATTGGACTTCAAGGGATAAAAAATGCTTGCAATCAAGGTTGGAAGTATGATCTGGATTTGTAACTATTGAGTGCACATACAAAATAATGGAAACTATATGTGAATAATATTTACCATGGAACCATTACATTGTCAAAAGAGGAGGATAAGCTTTGTTGGTGAAGGAACCCAACATCCTGTGAGTATACGACCAAATTAGGTTATGAAGCAAAAATGAAAGAAGATTTCACAATGAAAATAAATGGTGGTGGTATTGTTTTAGGGGTTGTGGATAGCTATAAATAAAAAATTATTAACATGGGACAGTGGGATGGAGTGAGGATGGGTGGGGCCTAGCTGATGTTCTTTATGTAAGATGGATTCAAAGAGGGTCTTCCACAATCTTGTGAATTGTCCCTTTACTAGAGAGGTGTGTAGGCTAGTATCTTTAATCTTGAAGCAAAAATCCTAGTGGAACAAGCCTACACTAGAAGAGTGCATCCATGAATGAGTACTAGACAGGTCTGTAGCCGAATATAAATCATTTACTTCCAATTGGTATATTATATTTGGTTGGCCAGTAATCAAATTTTATTCTAGGATATTTTGATGCTTGCAGTAGTGGTAGACCGGATGATTCACGAATATATTAAAGAGAATAGGGTTATCCCAAAACAACAAAAAGAAAGAAGTGTGATTATGCCATCCCTAGAATTTAAAATTATGTGGGGTTTCTTTGATGGAGCGAGTTAGGGACACCAAACTTTAATGGAGAGAGGAAGGTGCAATTATTTATCTAAATTGTTCTCTTTGTTTCCATATAAAGTATGAAGCAGGAAGAGCCACTAATAATAGGTATGAATTGTTTACGCTCTAGTTACTTCCTATAGATGCTAAGAAGAAAGGTTTCCAAATATTTGTAGGTATTTGGGTACACCAAGTTGGTTATTAAATGGGTTAACTATAAGAATGGAGTGGGGAATATAGGACTGGGCCCTATCATTGTTGGCGGGCAAATCTACCCTATAGCAAGGAAACTAATGCTATCAACTTGGTTGGGGTGACAGGTAAGTGTATTGATGCTATTACAGAGACATTTACAAAAAGAAATAAATTGTAGATCTTGGGAACACACCTTTCAATCGAAGTTTGATCCTAGCCTTGACTTGATCTCGTGTTCAACTTCCAAATCCACCTTTCCTTCAGTAAAACTGCAATAACAATACCTTTCTCAAAACATTTTGGGCAATATATAAAGCTTGAAAGAAGCAAAAACAATGTTTAACATTCAGCATTGACCAAAATAGATCCAAATTAAGATGCCATTTCATAACACATTTAAATTGGAACAAGAAAGACACTTCAACCTTTATTTGTCAAAAGTAGAATGATGTACAAGTATACTTGATCATGAAACAAGTTCCTGCAACTTGATTCTGGGCTCTTGCTCTTCTCTAGCTTGGCTATCTTCAACATCAACTCCTCCAATGTCTTAAAGTTTCTCCATCAACTCATCCTCTAGGTTCTCTAGCTATATTTTCTAACCCTTCTCCTTTAACCTTCTTTGTATTTATAGGTTTAAAGAAGTAGTTTAGGTCGATATGTAGTTATGGAGGAAGTTGGGGGAGTTAGAAAACTACCATCAACTAATCCTCCTCGATGAATTAATTTATTTTTTAATCATCTTTTAAGATGTACGCGACTCTTGTTTAGTGGAGTAGCGTATAGGGCGCTACTTTGGTGTTTAACAACTAGCGCTTATTTAATTTTAGATGGTGAGCGCTACTATGCTGAGAAGGAGTAGCGTATACTTGGATATGGGCGCTACTATGATACACTTGAGTAGTGTATGGGCGCTAGTCTCTTTGAGTAGAGTAGCGCTCATATCTCAAAATGATATTTTTGGGGGTTTTCCAGTAATGTCAGAAAAATGGAATGAGTTGACATATCATCCAAGGTCAACATGCTTCTCCATCCAAATTGTCCTTTTGTGTGATCAACAGCTCAGGGTGATCATGGACGGAGAGGTGCAAGTTTGACCTATAACAGATTCCCCCTAATGTGTGAGGTCAGAGGGAAACGATGGCCGAAATACATTATAATCCAAAACCAGAGGAGGAGCAAAGAACCGCAGAAAACAAGTCACAAGAATCCTGCAACAAAGATCAAGGTCAGCGAGCAATTACATTTTTGACATCTTATAGATGTGTAGTGTGATACAACATGATCTCCGATACATAAAAAGGAGATGTATATAAAGCATGGCCACTTGAAATACAAGCGTGGATCCATGTCAAACTGAGAGATCATAGCCATAACAAAAAACTGGATCTATGTCTCATGGAGAGCCGAATATAAGTGAGGCTCAGTCTTGCGCAACTTGGGTGATAACAAAATGAGGTAATGTCATCCAAAATCCCAAGGTCTTCATCCCACAACAACCCTAGGTACAAACCCTAACCATGTGAATAGATGAGCTGATAGTCGAACATGGGGGGTATCGTTTGATTACCGGTCATTGATGTATACCGTTAACAAACACGAGGACGTCCACCGATAATGATGATGGGGTCCAAGGTACCAAGTACGATTCAACAAATGTGAATAGATGGACTTGGAGTTGAACACTTGGGAATCCTATTGAAGAAGAGACATTGATGTATTCTCATCATTCAACAGCGAGGAAAATTGCCACTAGTGACTGCAATCTCCAAGGTACTAACCGAAACTCAAAACTTCAATCCCAGAATAATGAGTTGATGTCGATGGGAAGAAGTTCGTTGGAAGGGAGGCCTTAAGGCATCCTCCATCATCCAACTCGAGAAACACTCAACTAGTAAGAGTTGATGTGGAATAATATGTAACAAGACTGACACTAGGAAGGTCGACACATGAGGTCAAGGTAAACTACAGAATGGCCGACATAGGGTATATCCTTGAACATTGAGCACGACACAAAGTGACTCAGGTAGTTTCTGACATAATGGGGTAAATAAGTCTAAAATGTAAGAGACATTAGTAGACCCTCCATATGCTTGGAAGAATAACCAACTGGGGGAGTAAATAAACTCGGAGGAAAGGTTCACCCTGAGGTCAAAAACTAAACCCAACCGACAAGATAGACTCAAGTAGGTGCTGTGTTCAAGGATAGAACTTGACTGAAACTTCCTTTGACAATGAAGATATGATATGTCTTTCCCATTCCTTATTCTTTTTAGATAAAAGAATACCCTTCTTCTTATTTTAATGAGTCCAAGAAAGAATGAAAACTCAATAGATCCAACCATGTAAATAGTTTAACGATCCCATGGGAGGAAGACTCAGGACCTTCTTCATTATTTATAGAGTTCGAAGAAAAGATAGAAGATTACTCTATATGTATTGATCTCTGGATTTTGATATCGAGCCGAGATCTGTTCTTGCTCGCCAGTGTTTTCAATTTTAAGGAGTCTGGAAAACTTAAACAATAAATCCATATATTTGCTCTAGATTTTAGTATCGAGCCCAAGCAGATTAATGCTCGCCGGTGTTTTCTTGTTTATAGAGTTTGAAAAACTTAAACAACCCTCTTTTCAACTATCCGTGGATTTTATATCGAGCCCGAGTAGGTGAATGCTCGCTTGGTATTTTCATGTTTAGAGAGTCTGAAAACCCTAAAGAGAGACTCCAAAAGGTCCTTTTTCATACAGTTAGTCTCCTCCCCCGAAAAAGTATAAAACCATGAAAGGAGAACTCTTCTAGCGCATACAGGAGTATACCTAGAGTATACCTTTTCCGTAGTTAATCCACTTAGGCCTGGAAAAGGGGTAATTCTATACCTGAGTGGATGAGCCTTCGGATACTTTAACGAGCTCGAAGAGGACAAGTTTTCTCGGCAATCTTGTTTAGGTTTAAATAGTCCAAACAAGAGCTTAAAATGACTTAAAGGTCAGCTTCTAGGATCATAGCTTCATACCCTGCCAAAACTAGGTCTTCAACAAAATATTAGTCGATGCAACAAAAATCTCAAATGATATATGAATTTGAAATATTTAATTAGTTGACAATGTCTATCATCAAGAAATTTTAAACTTAGGAGACGAATCCGACAACAATTAAGTGAAAATTGAGCTTGGATCAGTGTTATACCGTATTGTGTGTTTCAATTGATTAATTAGGGTTTTTGAAAAGTTTGAAACTATAGAAAATTAACAATTATGGGTAAAAATCAAAATCCAATTTATATATAATTTCATTGTTTAAAAATCAATTTTCAATTTGTGTTGTAGGGCAAAAATTGGGGCAACATTTTGCAAATTTCGAATCTCCATTGCGATCGAAACAAGCATCCAACCATCAAACTTCCTCCACCAAGTAAGTTGAAATCTCCTTGACTTGCAATTTCATGGTTTGTTTTTAAATTTTTGAGCAAAAATAGCTTGCAACGCAATGCTCATAAGTATTTATGCACGGGCGCTACTATGTAAACACAGGAGTAGCGTACAAACTCGATGGGCACTACTTTGCTCAAACAGAGTAGCGCCTACACGCTACTGTGTAGTATACACAGTAGCGTACATACTTGAAAACTTATATACAAGTGTCGAGACTCAAAAAAATTTGGTTTTTTGTGCAAGATGGTCCTTCAATGGAGGGAGAGGGAGCATGAAGACATGGATAGGTTATCCATGCAAGATCCAGCTACCCTCCATGCGCTCCGAAGATGCGGTTTGTTGAAGTTTTATCGAACCATAAACATGAGGGCTTTAAACAAACTGTTTCGAAGACTGATTCAGTATTGGGATGTGGATACCAACACCTTTGTCATCCGTGGGAAAACATTGGAGCTTACTGTTGATGACATATACTTTATTACTGGTCTCTCAAGGAGAGGAGATGTGATCAATCTGAAAGGGTCTTCTCGTTTGGGTGCACGATCAGTGCAAGAATATGTGAATACATACTGTGTTGCCGAAGCGGAAAAATCGGGAAGCCAAGTCTTGATTTCAAGTATTGATGGTATCCCTTTGAAAGTGATAGTGAGCATGATCAACAGAGTAGCCGGTAGTGCATCACAACACTTAGCTTCTAGGAATTCTATGCACATTGGTGTACAATGCTTGCATGGTCATGTTTATGATTGGAGTACTAGTTTACTGGCAAACATGAAATCTCAATTGACAGGTTGCAAATCTGGCACAATGAAGAATTTTGGGTATGGTAGTATTTTGTGTACCTTCTTCTTTGAGAGGATGCCTGCTATCAGTTTGGGGATGCCTCTACCACAGGTTAACCCCCGTGAGCCCAGACTAGGCTATTGGGGTGACATTTTCCTCCGCCAGGGTGGTGGGGAAAGTCACTATTGTTATCATACTAATGATTTATGGGGGTGGTGGGAGAGGCAAGTACCCGCTTTCGGGCAGTTTCCCTATGCTAGATTGGATTTTCGTCATGATCCAGAGCTGGTGCTTCCTCCAGGTGGAGCCTGGGGAGATATTGGTATGTTTAAATTTTGAGAATTTATTTAATTTTTTCAAACTTTTTCAATTATTTGATTTTTATGAATGAGTTTTGAAGTTCTAATCAAGTGTCATATGCAGATGTTGGGCCTGTTCGTCCTGAGGGACATCCTACTATCTATGTGAGGTCAGCTGATATTACTGCAGCGGATGCTATGTTGGGAACCCTGGAGAGAAAAATGAGTCGGCTGACTCATGAGATTCCTGCATGCTGCATGGATCAGATACCTGTTGACATGTAGGAAGATGTTGTTGGGGTGCCCCCAGCATGGCTTAGGATGCTGCGGAGGGTTGCTAGGTTAGTCATATGCTATCGCAATGCGGTAGATGATGATGAGGTCCCTCCTTCTCCATAGGAGAAGAAAACATTCTATGTATATATTTTTTAGGCTACTATGCCTAGCTTTTGTACTTTTATGACTTGACTTGATAAACTTATGACTCGAAACTCATATTTTTTGATACGGTACCGGTTATATACAGTATCGGTTATTTACATGTGTATGTGTTTTAAAATTTATGTGTGCAATGTTGTTTATGACAATGTATGATGCAAATGCCAGTCTAACACATAGTTTGCTAATGAATCAGCTAAAGTGTTTAAACTTCTTAGAATGTGTTCGTATCTGATAGAATGAAATTGTCTTTCCAATAGTCTAACTCGTAGAAACTGACATAGCAATCCAGGATCCCTAATATGATAAACACCTGTTAACTGAAATACAATTAATTGTGAGTCAAGCCTTACCTCCAAATGTGAAATGGCATGACTGAGAGCATCTCGGAGAAGTTTTATAACTGCACTGTATTCAGCCACATTATTCGTGGTAGGACCCAAACAAACCCCCCCTGAAGAGACAAGTTGGCCAGCGGGTGAATAAATGACCCAAGCTGCAACAACCAACTGATAGGTGTAGCGACTGGCGCCATCAACAAATCCTAGGAAATGTTTGGTTGACATCTGGTACACGAAACGAAACACACATAAGATCACCTAACGAGCATAACAAAAACTAGCTTTACAAGAAATATACAGCTATGTTACAAGAAAAAGTATTTCAGCCTAAGCATAATACTTCTTCAGGTAGGGTCAATGCCTGGATCCTCCTCGTGAGGCCGGGAAAAGGTGTTATGGAAATCACGGAAAAGATTGGTATACGGAATGATCTCATCTAGATAACATCCCGTTTCAAAGAAAATGTTTCCGTTGACCCCAGTGAAAATGTTCACCAGCGAGGTATGTAATCTATTTGCTTCAACAATAGCAACTTGTGAAGAAGTGAGATCATTATTTTCAGCGGGTGGTGAACAAAATTCACCTCTCTCTAAAAAATTAAGAAAGGGAAACAAGAAGGACATGGGGTCTATATGTTCACGAGGATGGTCCGGGTCGGTTAGGGCTTCTAACATTTCCTCATCAAAAGGTAAAGTAATTCCTGAATTGTCGAGAGAATGGATCGGGTCAGGTGTCTGAGTAGTGGCACAATCTATGTTTGACTCGACAGACACCAATTGAGTCGACATATGTTCTGTTGTAGTTTGATGAGAATCCAAGTGGGTAACTTCTATAACAGGGGTGGGCACGGAGGGGTTTGTATTAGTTGGGAGAAACTCGGAATTAGTTATTGAACTAACTATAGGAGTTTCAGACGATGAACATCCCTCAGTACCAACAAATAAAGTAGGAGCGGGTAGGTCAAAAGTGCCAATTAGTGATCCGTAAAGTCCTGCTCCTAAACTCTCACCAACTAGGGTGGTTTGATCAATCAAAGGAACCGTAGTTTCCAAAGAAGTCTGGTTGTTTCTCTGAGTGAAAGAAAGTTGATCGACTGTAATGATCTTACCTTCAAATGGGAACATTACCACTCGAAAAACTGCCGATGCAATAGCTCGCATGGCATAAGTCCAACTCCTGCCTAACAAAATATTGTAATCAAGCGGAGCATCCAGAAATTGTACCTCAACAACAACTGTCTTACCGGCCAAAGTGACATCAAATGATGGCAAAACTCCATGTGGACGGAAAGTTCTACCATAAAATGCAGTAAGCAGTGTGTTAGAAGGGGCTAACTCAGGAGAACCTAAAGCTTTCCAACAGGAAATTGACATTACGCAATTCGACGCTCCCTCATCTACTACAGCTCATCTGATGGTCATTGGACCATGAACGACCTCAATCTAAAGGGAAACGTGATAGGGAAACCAGTATTTGACATCAGTCATATCAAATCATGCAGACATGTTGGAGGATTCCATACTCCCAATAGCTTCCAGAAGTGCATTTCGTTGTAAAGGACAACTCTGCAAGACTTCTAGAGTAGACATGGCACAAGGGGTCTAGTCTAAATCTTCAACCACATTGTAGTTAGAAGCAACCCGTGTGTTGGGATTGTGCGATGCCCTCTTCAATACACCTTTCGGAATTTTGGGCATTGGGTCCATAGGTATGTGGAGTGGAGTGGAGGATTCAGGAATCTCCTTATCTTTTTTCTGCGCTTCCGGGGTATAGTTCCTGGCTCTAGTTTGCAAAAGTGCATCCAAATTAACCATGTTTATAAATGTTTGATCAACCGAAGCGTGCGAAGTGCCCCCAGTTTTGGACGTGCCAGAAGTTGAGCCTTTCCCTTTAGGGAATGGATCTTTCAAGATGGTAGGCTTCTTTTCTCTTAAGAGCTTCTGGGCTTCTTCAAGCAGAGGGCATTGGTGAGTAAGGTGGTTCTGCTTGCAAAGTTTACAAGGGAACTTAACCTTCTTTTCCTCTTTGTTACCCTCTTCGTCATTGTATTTTTTGGGATTTTGTTGGTTCCCCTCTCCTTTCTTTCCCTTCTTTTTGTTGTTGGGCTGCCGAGGGCCCTTTTGATTGTTCTGAACTTGGTTGACAGGCTCATAAGTAGAAGGAGAGGTTGTGACGGAAGAGATATCTGCAGTCGATTGTTTGACAACTAAGGCATGGACCTGTTTGGTCAGTGCTTCGAAGGCTGCAGAGTCAACTGAACCCACTATGCCGTCAGCATGTGGTCCAGGTTTGGGTCTACTCAGATCAGTGTTTGATCTCGGTGTGTCAGGTATAATCTCATACAGTAAACCAGATTGTGCATATACAAGGTCTAACTGTTGAGTCCTCAAGATGGCTTCTTCTTCATTGGATACTCCAGATGTAACCACTTCCTTAGAAATATAAGGAAGGAGTGATTTCAAGTACCACTCAAGCAGGAACTCCGGAGGTATGTTGGCCTTAATGAGCCTTTTCCGTCTTCGCCACTCCGAAATGTGATCAGATAAGTGAGTGGCTTTATTTTGTCTAAAAGTAGACAAAAGTTCTGTTCCGGCATCATACTGAACAGGAAGCTGGAAGTGATTCAAAAAGACGGTTGCTAGATCCCCAAAACTAGAAGAAGTAGCCGCAAGTAGCTCAATGTACCATTTGGATGCAGGACCAGTTAAGGTCCTTTGGAACAATCTCAATCTGATGGAATCCTCATTTAATGAATTGGAAGAACACCATAAGTGGAAGGTAGTGACATGGTCACCAGGGTCTTCACCTATTTTTCCTTCGAAGTTTGGAATGTCCGAAGGAAACTTGGTGGGAATTGATGGCCATGTGGCATTATGACACATAGGATCATTTGTCAGTTTAGAAAGGTCTGGAAAATTTAAGTTGCTAGAAAAGGTAGACGAGGCCGGTAGGACGGTACTTGATAAGGGGAACCACCCATCATTTGACCCATGAAATGTTGGTAGGGGTTTCCCCCATCCATCTAGTGATAAGGGTTGCCTCTGCCCATGTGCTGATAGGAGTTGCCACCTACCAACTGTTCATAGGGGTTGCCCCCAGTTAACTGTTGGTTGGGGTTGCCCCCAGCTATTTTTTGGTAGGGGTTTCCCCCTGCCATCTGTTGTTGTTGTGCGAAAGAGTTATTAAAATTTCCCCACCCATATGAGAGTGGATTAGTGCTTTGCGGGTTCGTCCACTGTGGCTAGATATTAGCCCCGCCATATTGTTGGTTAAAGATATTACCCCCTCCCCCTAAGAATAAGGAAAAAGGGGCATTACTTGCAGGCATACTACATTGGTTCATGTTAGGGCCTACGAAGGTATTGAAACCAGTAGAAGCTGATGTGGATGGTGTAGTCATGGTGCCCATGAATGGTATGTTTGCAGAAGCACTTGGTCCTACCACAGGTGTGGAAACCCAAGTACTAGGAATCTGATATAACGGTTGAGAAGCAGAAGGTGTTGCACAGTTGGCCATACTGCTAGGTCCAACAGTAGGTGTAGGAATAGATGCCATCGTTGTAGAACTAGGCATACCTAATGTGCTAGTGTTGAAACTGAAAGATGGGGTAGGCACAGATGTGGTTTGTGCCTGACTAGGTGTAGCAGAAAAAGAAGGGTTAACTGTGTTGGTGTTCATACCTAAAGTGGGAGTTTGGGGAACTCCCTGTTCACCTCCTGAGTTAGACATCAGATGTCCGGGAAAGGAATGATCTGCACTGAAAAGGGGTTGCTGGAAACCAACAGGTGACAGAAGCGGAATTCTAGTATTGGTTAAAGGAGGATTGAAAGGAGTGCTATACTCCGCGGAAGTAAGATCTTCCACCTCAACCGTACTAAAATGTTGCTGATCTGTGGTACCTGGTAGTGGTTCCTTAGGAACCTCAATTTCAAGGTTTTCTGTTACAAGGATTTCTTCAGGTAATTCAGTTTCAGGAGTAACTTCTGAAAAATACCGGGGTTTACCCGCTGTCATCTAGCTGGCTGTATAGGTTCTGTTCTAACTGGTGGAAGGTTTTGAATCCTTCTCGATCTACGGAGTTGTTGATTCTCCGTGATTATAAATATAAAATAACAGACTAGAACCTAGTGGCCACTACAACTAGGGGGCAAACAGCACGCCAACTAAAAAAAATCCTAAGTATACAAACCAGGCAAACAAAGATGCCTTCCGAAGAAGAGTCTAGGATGATGAGGGCCCAGAACAGATCAACGAAGGAAGAAAGACAGTTACCCGGGGTCCACAATACAATGAATAAGGGTGCAAGCACTGGAATCACCCAACCGCCCTCCCAAAGCCCTGCAAGGGGTTTCCTCCCACGTCTGTCTTAAGTACAGCAGATATACCCTCTGTTGTCAGTTGTGTATGAACCTAGAGTCAGATACTATGGATACCACAACACCGAAAATTCCTGGGGGAACAGTCACCAGTCGAATCAAAAAGCATGGGAAGGGTAGCTAAGCCCGAAACTCGAAAGAGTCCCCAATACGCAATCCAATCCTAGCGTATGCTCGAACAGAAAGTAGGAGGAGTATTCCCACAAACTGATCTCGCAATGACCTACTGCATAGATCCCAAGCAAATTTTGAGTGAGGTGGGTTTACCTATGATAGTCTCACTATGATTTTTGCGCAATGTGTGATCTTGAGTGGTTTAAGGTGATTTAAACCCAAGATCCTAACCAAAACTAGTTGGTGTAGTGTACCCTAAAAAGAAAAAATGTTTCTAGTTCATTTTATTAACAAATTTTAGGGTTGTTATTACTAAAAAATGGTAGTGCTTTTGTGTGGCGTGGTTATAACAAGAAAACAAAAGTGCAATAATATCAAAACTTTCTACAACAAAGCTCTTTTCATTTTTTCATTTACTTCTTTCCAAAATTGAAAAATCGAGTAAACCTACTTAAATTTTTTTTTTTTTTTTTTTGAAATTATACAAAATATAGTAAGTTATCTTGTAATAACAAAAACAAGTTCTATTTAAGCTTAAAATACCAATTTTTTTTGCTTTTTCAATAAACGAAAAAGAACTATATAAAAATGGGAAGCAAAATAAAACTTTATATGCAATGTTTGTAAGTATGGCTAAAAGTTCTTAGGCCTATAGCTGTCGAAACCCTAGCTCGAAAAAGACTTGATCTACAGGTTTTTTGCAAAGAAAAAGCCTCTAAACTTGAAAACAAAGTGGAAGAAAACAAAAGAGAAAGACACAAAAGGACTGGCCTAAAGTATCTAGCCCTAGCAAGACCACTATGCCAAGCACAAGTAGACAAGCAAGATGCCTTACTAACACAAAGAAACTGAGAAATGAACTAGCCTACAGTTGTTTAAAAGCACTTGCAACCAGCAAAAAGACAAGAAGTCCAGGAAGAATGAAACTTGACCAAAAAGGAAGACACCCTAGAGGCTCTACCAAGGACCAAACCCTAAAACAAAGGATGGGATTAGTAGAGAGCAGACAAACGTCACCACAAACAACAGATACAAGAGTATGCAGGTTTGTAAGCTAGCAACAGGTAGTCAAGGTCTAAAAAAGTGGAAGTGCTCAACACCAAACACTCCCTAGTCTTCCAAAAAGTCACGAATAGTCCAAACTTTCAAAGGTCAACAAGTGATTCAAAAAGATGGAAAAAACTTCAAGAGAAGGTCCTTATGGCTTAAACAACAGTTAAAAACCTCATGCAACCATCAAAAGGATCCTACAGCAAAGTCAGCAAATCACCAAAAGGTTAAAACACAAGCAAACCAAAAATAGAAAGCTTCAGAAAGTGTACTCTACTGTGTAGTAGAGAAACTCGCGCCCCTACTGAAACGGGCACTACTATATATATAGCACAGTAGCGTATGGGCGCTACTGTATATATAGTAGAGTAGCGCTCATATCTCAAAGGCTTGAAAACTGACTTTGGAAGGTATCAAAAACTGATGAAAGCATGCAAGAAACAGGCAAGGGATACCTATAAAGTTTCTCAACACATCAAAGAAGTCAAAAACAATCTAAGAAGACAAACAAGAACAAGGTTTCCTAGAGCCAAAAACTCAATTTCCCCAGCGGAGTCGCCAGTTTGTTGGCAGGAAAATCTACCCTATAGCAAGGAAACTAATGCTATCAACTTGGTTGGGGTGACAGGTAAGTGTATTGATGCTATTACAGAGACATTTACAAAAAGAAATAAATTGTAGATCTTGGGAACACACCTTTCAATCGAAGTTTGATCCCATCCTTGACTCGATCTCGTGTTCAACTTCCAAATCCACCTTTCCTTCAGTAAACTTGCAATAACAATACCTTTCTCAAAACATTTTGGGCAATATATAAAGCTTGAAAGAAACAAAAACAATGTTTAACATTCAACATTGACCAAAACAGATCCAAATTAAGATGCCATTTCATAACACATTTAAATTGGAATAAGAAAGACACTTCAACCTTTATTTGTCAAAAGTAGAATGATGTACAAGTATACCTGATCATGAAACAGGCTCCTGCAACTTGATTCTGGGCTCTTGCTCTTCTCTGGCTTGGCTATCTTTAACATCAACTCCTCCAATGTCTTAAAGTTTCTCCATCAACTCATCCTCTAGGTTCTCTAGCTATATTTTCTAACCCTTCTCCTTTAACCTTCTTTGTATTTATAGGTTTAAAGAAGTAGTTTAGGTCGATATGTAGTTATGGAGGAAGTTGGGGGAGTTAGAAAACTGCCATCAACTAATCCTCCTCGATGAATTAATTTATTTTTTAATCATCTTTTAAGATGTATGCGACTCTTGTTCAGTGGAGTAGCATATAGGGTGCTACTTTAGTGTTTAACAACTAACGCTTATTTAATTTTAGATGGTGAGCGCTACTATGCTGAGAAGGAGTAGCGTATACTTGGATATGGGTGCTACTATGATACACTGGAGTAGCGTATGGGCGCTATTCTCTTTGAGTAGAGTAGCGCTCATATCTCAAAATGATATTTTTGGGGGTTTTCCAGTAATGTCAGGAAAATGGAATGAGTTGACATATCATCCAAGGTCAACATGCTCCTCCATCCAAATTTTCCTTTTGTGTGATCAACGGCTCAGGGTGATCACGGACGGAGAGGTGCAAGTTTGACCTATAACAATCATGAACATTGTCAAATAGGAAATTATATCTTTTGATTGGATCTCTTTTATCCAAATCTACATGGATCTCAATTCACTAGTTGATGAACTTTCCAAACAAGCTCTTAGTTTAGATGAAGGATCCTTAGTTAAAATAGAGTTCAGTGAGGGAATCCTTTAGGAAGATATGGAGAACCACCATCCTTGAAAAATGTTAACTACGGATTAAAAATATTCTCAGGACTCGTTTTGTTTACTTGTGATGGAATGTAAATTTATATGCATAGACTTGTATTAATAGAGTTTTTGTTTTGTTTTTTTCTTATTTTGGAGGCCTAGCTAGGCATGGAATATTGTAATAATATAGAAGGAAGGCACCATATTTACTTAAGTTCTCTATGGAGTGTAAAATGTATATTCTATTATTGAATATAAAGGTTTTTTTCCACTAAGAAAAAAATACCCTAGTTTTACTAAGAGATTGCAAAAAAGCTTAATCATTCAATGCAATAATTTATTGAATTATTTATTGTATAGGAATAAAGGTTATGTTGATTAAACATATTTACAAACTTGATTCAACCAATGATTGTACTATTTTATTTTTTTAAATCAATTTTTTTACTAAATTATATTTTTTAAATTTTATTCTTAAATAATTTTACTGCACTTTTTATGCAGAAAAGACGATGAAATGGTCATCACAGGAAATCCTCTAGGCACTTCACCTCGTTTCGAGGATAGTGCTTGAGATAAACCATTTGGTTGCAATTTCGATAACCTAACTTAGTCAGGACATCAAATGAGGCTTACAATATTCACAAACACAATCAACCCAAGGACTTGACCCGGTGACCTCCTACTTGTAATTCAAAACACTCAACCACTCGAGCTAACCCACTGGGCTAAATAATTTAAATTATTAATATTGATAAAATTAAAATTATGATAGATAAATCGAACAAAATAATTTTGATTTTTTATATTAAATATAAAGACATATGAAAAAATAATTTCAACTAAAGTAACCTTGATGGTAATAGTTATTAATATTAATCTTATTATTTTTTAACGAGAGTGGGTAGAATATTTATATTAAAATGTTGAGAATAACAACTAAATATTACAAAACAAGTCACCCTAATGCTAAGGGGATCAAAAGATAATTGTTTGTTGTCTAGAATTCCTCTTCACTTAACATTGCAATCAAAATTTTCCCAGCTACAACAAAAATACTAATACTATATAGGTGGATCTGTTGTCCTAATCAAACAACACATAAGTGATACATGAAAAAAAAAAAAGGAAGAGCGAGTCTAAAAGTATTCGAAGGTAAAATTCAACCAGCTTTCCTTGAGGAATTTAGATCAATGATTTCTTATGTAGACTAACGCACTTAACCTTCTTTTGGGACCCTCATCACTACATTATAATTGTTCTTGAAGTGACTTTCCTGAGCCATATTGATCAATTTGTCCACATATTCTAGAAGCTTGTTTACCTATCCTTCTTGCACTATGACGCTACCATCCACATCATCCATTCTAGTTTCCAAGGGAGAGATATGGTATGAAATTTGATGCATGGAATCCACCATTCCTTCCAAGCGAGAATGAAAGACTCTTTTCATACCATCCCTAATTTAAGACTGAATCATGTGAAATTCTACCTTCCAGGATGGCATTGTTAATTATGGAGTATTGTTCAATGTGGGAAAACTATCCACAAAGGGTGAGCGGTATTCCCACTTGAGGGATCCTTGTAGGTTTCAACAAGGAAATAGTATTGTAGTTTGTGAGTTAGTATTCCATACTCCAAATGGGAAAGAAAACTCAAAGGAAGAAATATAAATAAAACAAAATGGACAATTTCTAAGCAAAACAAAGGAGAAAGAGTGTGCTAAACCAAATGTTGATTGCCCAATGGTAAATCTTGTTACAATGATGTCACCTAGGAAGTGAAGGATTTAACGAGAAGCCAACAATATCCCTTAGTGGGGTCCTTTTTGTCCACACAAATGAAATATAACAAACTTATAACAATGGAGAAAAATCTTGCTTCTTAGAGGAAAATAAGGGATGTTTGCATGCCAAATAGAGGTAAGAAATGGATTGAAAGTTGAGCTCTCAGTGCAATTCTTGCAGCATAAATTTGATTTTGATATTCTTCTATGGAATGCATGCCCAAATATTCCTTTTATAGGAAAAATGGAGGAAAGAAACATCTAGATCCCAATGTGAACACCCTTGTTAGTGAACTAGTTCTCCAAGTACACGAAGGAGGATATTGAATGCTCCCAAACATGTGAGGAGTCCAGTTTGAATTTTGGAGCCAAGGGAGCCATTATGAACCTTTAATGCACCAGAGTAAGTAAGTGGTCCCATCGTTTTCACAATCACATGAATTTCAAAGGAAAATTTGCATGGATTTGCGTGGGTCTCTGAAAAAAGAGTTGCGCTACCCCTGTATGTTCCCAATGCAAAAAGTCACATTATTGTTCCTACTGACTGATTTTTTCATTCTAAGGCTCAATTTCTCTCGTGGATCTGATGAGGATGTATCTGGTTAGCTGCATGATGTATGTTGATGATTCATTCCTGCAATATTAGCTAAAATGTTTCATGTGTGTGAAATTAAAGCACTAACATATGCCACCTAATGTATGAGGTTTGGAAGGTACTGTATGGCCGAAATGCATGATAATTTCTTTCTCACTTGATCTAGTAAGTTATCAAGTATTGTGGGTAAAAGGACCCACCCATGGGGGAAGTTTTTGGTGATTACCATTGAAGTTGTAAAGAAATAATGGTGTTTTATACAAATAAGACAAGAATCCCTATGCTCGTGAAAATATGTCAAACCGGATTACAAAAAGTAGAGATCAAGAGGTCAAGTATCAAAACTATTGATACAAGGATGAAGGTGGATTCGATCCATATATGAATCAATGAGTGTTGGAATGTTGGTGGTGTTACTGATGTTGACGAAGAAAAATTATTGATGATGACGAACATCCCACTGGGTTGGGGGACATAAATAATGATGTAGTTGCTGGATGGGGAACTTCATTATGTTAAATGAGTTACTTCCATGAATCATAAATGTGAACACTACTACTATTGGAATGTATGAATCCCCCTGTTGTGATAGATTTATTTTCGTCGAGCATAGGGGATACCATTGAGTTAGGGAGCACTGATGTCTCTCCCTAACTAGTTTGAAGTGATCCCTTATATTGAAAAGAAGGAACCCCAAGGTACAATTGTAATTATTGCAACTCTCAGAATGAGGTGATCTGAAATTGATGAGAGATGAAGTAACCAATAAGATGAGGTTCTTATCATAAGAACGAAGATTATTTTGTAACCAATTGGGAAACTTACAGATCTGACACAAGACTGGTTGATAACCATGGGGCTCATGAATTTCCTTGATCAATGTAAACTAGGTGGCTGGTTGATGCCAACATTCTTCAATTGTGATAAGGGTGTAATGAATGAAAACAAACTACAGATGAATATTTTATCATAGGTGTAATGTTGATGGGGAATGAAGCTAAAATGACAAAATTGACAATGCAAGGGTGAAATGGACTCAAGTACATCTATCAAGGGTGACCATGGGGTGCTACCAAAAGAATATTGTGATGGGGTTCCCATGGTTTTGAGTATACAAAAAGAAAATGAGTGAGGTTCCCACAATTTTGAGTGGGTTGGGAACCATTTTTTTTGCAAAAACAGAATGATAGAGATGGGATTCCCATAGTTTTGAGTGAGTTAGCGAATAATTTTTAAAATTATGATATAGTGGTTTTGTACAGATGATGAGACAAGTTCCTTGTGAAGAAACACCATGCAAAATGTTCTTGTAGGAATACTGAATGATATTAGCATATTTGGAGGGCAGGGCCCCATTGTGGTCTTCTAAGGGGTTGATGATATGAAGAGGAACTTAGATGGTATGTTTATCATGAAGGGGATGATATTTTATATGTGGATCCCAATGATAATGTGTGATGGGGAATCTAAGGGGTGTACTGATTGGCATAATGCAAGTTGATGATATGTGGTTTCAGTTTAACAAACTTTGTGAGTTATTGGATTCCTTGAGCTTGGGGGTTCGACATCATGGGTTCCAAAGTATGAATGTGGTTGTAATGGTGCACACACCCATGGGGAGACATGTTGTTCTAGGTAGTGACATTGATGGGGAGTCACTATTGGGAATAGGGACCTTATTAGTGGATATTAACGGGGTTATTGCATATATATATATATATGCAATGTAAACAGACATAATACATTGCTTATATGCAAGGTCAAAATGATATACTTGTGATTGGGGTCCATGCACGATTATTGTATGATGGAAGAAAGGATTCTTGGCGATAATCCTGCATACATTACGCCAATATCCAAGCATAATAATGATCATGACTAGACTATTGACAATGCAGAAAAATATTGGAAAGAAACATGGCATACATGAAGAATGAATCGGGTGTTATGGGAAAAATCTCTTTAGATGCAACCCTTTTATAGGGTTGTTGAGAAGAACCCCTTCCGGATCACTCAGGACATATGCTCCTTTGGGTAATCATTGTTTAACTATGTAGGGTCTTATCCACATGGATACAAACTTAACATGTCTGGGGTTTTGGTCCTTCTTGGAATTAAAAACAAGGAAAAAATCACCTTCATTGAAAGTATGAAGCTGAACATGATGGTCATAGTGTGCTTTGGAGTGAAGTTTCATGGCTTCATTTTGTTGTAATGAGTCACGATGTCCCTCATATAGGTTGTAATACCCCCATTTTGACCATTCGGATGTATTGGCTTGTAATGTAAACATTGTATATATGTGATGTATGATTCCTAGTGTGGAGCTCAAGGCCAAGGCCCTGCTAGTGAATGCTTATCCTGGTATTTCAAATTGTGCTATCCATGTGATAGTAAGCCATGGAAATTGTAAAAACATGTAGACGATTATAATGCAAATAAAAATACCAAGGGGATGGCTATGGATGCAACTAAATTATGGGGATATGTTTATCCACTAGGGAGAGGTGAGGGGATTGTGGGATTGAACCCTAGGCTGCCAAATGTCACCTTAAGAACTCAACTTTGACTGTCCTAGATGTCATTTAATTATGTGTAAGGAAGTATTGTAGAACAATTGTTCATGAGGTTGATGGAGTATGGGAAGCTCTAAAATCCGTAAGGCAAGGTATGGGCTCAGTTTTGGCTTGTCCCACAAGTCACCCTACCACATGGGGGACGTTTTCCCTCATCTGGAGGCGATGGTTCATGGGGGGGGAATCATTTGGATGAAGGGACAAACCCAACAGAGAGGGGGAAACCAGAAATGGTGATTCTGAGTGAGGACGCATTTTGGAGTGTCAAGATCACCCTGGGAATCGTATGGACAGTAGAATTAGATGGGGAAATCCAAAGACCTGAACCATGGGGAGAATATGAGAGGGTTAGATGCCCATAAATCCATAGGAGAACCCGGATTTGATAACCGAAAACCTAGTTGCGAGACAGAGCCATTCGACCGCAATGTTGAGGAAGATCAAAGAGTGGATCACAGTGGGAGAGAGACCAGGAGGTTTAGAATTCATGGTAGAGCCAATGAGGGATCATTTAAACTTGGTTTAGAAGTCGAGACCAGCCATGATTTCCCAGGTCAGCGCTGGTGGACTCCAAGAATGTATACCTTTTCGAGGTAGATGTACCCGAAGTGTACTTTAAATATTGACTAGGGAGCGTACAAACTTAAGAGATGCTCAGCACTATATGTGCACTATAAGATAATATTTTGTCATTTCTAAGTATCCTAGAGAATATCCTTAGACAGTTGAAAGTTTTGTTCTATGAAAACAGGAAAGTAAGGGAATGCTCAAAAGAAAGCTTTGTAAATTCTATTCTATATACGCATCACACAAAAGCATGTAAATCTTGTCTTATCAAATCAAATGCTGAAAGTAGATAATTCCTATTTTATCAAATCAAATGTTGAAAGTAGATAAATCCTATATTATCAAATCAAATGTTGAAAACTGATAAATCCTATTTTATCAAATAAAATGTTGAAAGCTGATAAATCCTATTTTATCAAATCAATTGTTGAAAGCTGATAAATCCTATTTTATCAAATCAAGAAAGGGAAGCATGCATAACTTTGATCTAAGAAGCTTGAATCTAATCTAAAAAATGCAAAGATCCATTCTATCAGTAATCACAAATTATTATCTTGGAAGCACGTAAACATAGATCTGGTCTTTATCTAGAAATGCTATAAAAAAAGTGAAAATTTAGATATGAAATTCTCCTGTGCGGATGGCATGTATAGAAATACAGACAGTGCACTACAGAACTCCAAATGCAATGTAATTGAACTACAGAAGGAAAAGTGCTTGTGCCGAAATCAAAATCTGATATTTGAATGAATGTTGAAGTTAATTCACGCACAATGATGATGGAAATAATTAACAGAATGCATGAGAAATATCTGAACAAAACATGGAACTCCTGATATACGTATTGAGGCAGCCCTCCCCAACATGTATCTCAGGAGGGAAAGAAACTTATGAACTCACGAGATTAAGAGGATGTTGGTCTTTCACTATCAGTTCATAAATCCATGCTATAGAAAATGTAAAACAAAGATGTCTCAACTACGAAAATGTTGAATATTGTTTTTAGAAAATGTCTCTAGACCCCCCGCTACTCAAGAGGTCCTATTTATCATTACTTCTAACCTAGCTTTACATTGAAAATCATGAGATTGAATAACAGGATTCTTTCTTACAAATTAGGAGAAAGTGGGATCGTTGTGTCTCTTGCGATCTTCAGTTTGGAACTTGGTCATTTGTTATTCTTCCAAGTCACCTATGCCTTGTCCACACATGTATTTATTCATATGATTAGTAAATAAAAATGCTAAAATGTAAGAAAATATAATCACTAAATTACTTCATTTAATAATCAACCAAAATGCATTCTCCCCTACAGGTGCCCTCTTATCCTTTATTCACTTATGTGTGGCATAAAAGGAGTCTATGGAGTACCTATATCCCGGGCTCATCATATCCTTCAAACTTGAATTTTTTACCCGTCCTTGGGTGACTCATCCTTCTCCATGATGGGCTCCCTGATATCCCAGGAAACAACTATAGGATCCCCTGCCTGTCTATAATAACCTTGGCTCTGTTCTTCTTTGACCGAGGTCCTCCTTTCCTCATCCTCATCGATTTGTTCATTAATATCCAGAGGAAAAAAGAAAGGTGGGATTAATTTCATTCCTATCCATTTATGTTGGTTCTTTATCAAGGACTCCTTGTACAAACTTTCTCGGGTGAGTCAGACTTCTAGCCTATGGGGGGAGTGCGGCTCTCGCTTTTTTAAGTCCTTTGAAATTCTTTTCCACCTATCATTGATAGCTTCCTGAAATTCGTTGAAGGTGCTATGGGTGGTGTTGTCGAAGTGTGAGATTTCTTCCTACTGCTTCTCGAGAAGGATGGGGATCAGATCCTCATCGAAGGTTATAGCAAAGTGATCATGAATCACCTTCTTGGGATGTGTAGCTTCATCCCTTATCCATAAAGGATTCTATCATTCTTCTACTTGGTAGAGATGAATATATTGGGATATTTCTACCTCATGATTCATCCAAGAGCATGATGCCCTGAGTTGGAAATCACCCATGTAGGGGTTTGGTGACCAGTTTGGCAAGTTCTGTACCACTAGATTGTGCAGGAAGAATTCACATAACTGGTCTTTTTATAACTCAGTGAAATCTAGGTAGGTGTCTGCAAACTACTTAGGAGTGGTTAAATCCAAGGGTAAGCCCTGCTTCAACCTCTACAATAGGAACCGACTTCATTTTTCCTTTAGATAGACTGTGTAGACCCGGGATGGCGGCCTGTACCCCAGTATTTCTTCATATATCTTGGCAGTGATGGATAGAGTGTCCTCTAACTGTAGGATTTGTTGGTCTTTCTGGGTTAATTTCTCCTGGGCTTGGCCTAATTTTTCTTTCAATGCCAAATTCTATTGCTCCATCTATTTTAATTGACCCACGTGTTGCATTTTTAGGATTTGGGTCTTTCTGTGCATGAATGGTGGCGAAGCCAGTGAAACATCATGGTTTCTGTGGATTCATGCTTTGATTTTCATGGCGGCCAGCTCCTCTATAACCTTCTCCAGCTCAGTCAATGCTTCGATCAGTTGATCATCCTTTTCAGTGTTCATATTTTCATTCACAAAGTTCTGTTGGAAGGTGTCTTCCTCTATAGGTGTAGAAGGATTTTCTTGTTCTGCCCCGTTATCTTCAGAGTCTAGCAGGTCCTGTACTATGGGGCTTGTTTTTTTTTCTTTCTTTTTTATCTGCTTGGCTCTGGCCTGTTGTGCCAACCTCCTGCTCTGTCGCTTTGACGTTTTCTTTCCAGTAGGTGTCCCTGAGGTTTTCTGGTGGGAGGTGTCCCGGGAGTGCTTTATTTTGATAAGAATTTCGGCCATCACCTCATTATCACTATCTAGGTCGATTTTTTGTTTGACTCTTGACGCAATGGTGGACTTTTCCTGCTTTGATCCAGAGGCAAGGGTTATGCCTATATTCGGCATGCCTTTCATCCCTTGGACATCTTCAGCCAAGACCAAGACGAACTCTTCCCATGAGAGTTATGGGATTTGAACCTTCAACTCTTCCCAAATTATCATTTTGATTAGTTCATGATGAGACAACGTGTAATGTCCCCATTCAAATAAGTGCATAGTAAGACAATCCCATCAATCCTACTAGTTTCCTAGGTTGGATGGGCACATGTGGGATGGTAATAAGGAAGCTAATAAATGATATTTAGACATTAGAAGGGGTCAAGCATTTAATAAATATGGTGAATAAATAAATTCAAGAGAAATTCTAAGTGGCAAGTGGTTTTGGAGACATATGGAGGTGGTGGGACCCACACTAGCTTGATTTTTCAATCTCTTGCCAATTCGAATTCATGGGAAGGTGAACACTCTTGGGTGAGTTGGTAAGTCGTAACACATGGCATTGAGCATCTTAGGTCGAAATGGGATGGAATAGTAACCTCCATGGGAGAGGAAGAGTCAAATTGGAGACTAGTGGACACTTGGGCTAGATTCCCTAGTTTTATGACAACAATAATGAAGCATCTATGACATTTATGACAAAATTAACACCTGACTTCTTACACCTGACCATTATGACATGTCATCCCCAAAAATAGGCTCAAGGATGGCGCTAATGGAGTTGGGAGAATCTAAAGAGACTCAAATTCGAATTTGGGAGAAGATGGAAGGTTGGAACTAGGAGACAAGTGGCAAATGAGGAAATTTTCTAAATGGAAATTTATTGAATCTATTGAGAGGATTTTGACCCCTTGAAGGCTAATGTTGGTTATAAAATGTATAAATCAAGTATGAGAATGGATTTTGATGATTTGAGAAAAATTGCATTTGTGAAGAGAGAACTAGTGGATGACTAGTTTCTTGCCTTAGCCAATTTCGAGGGTGAAAGATTCCCATCCAAGTTGGTGTTTGGAGAGGCCACTCAAGTCTTTCATGGTGCTTTAATGGAGTTTTATTTGCAGGTATAATCTATAGGAAGTTTCATGGTTTGGTTTAGTGCAGCACTTTCTCTCCACCATTTCCAATTTTGAAGGCATATTCGAGCTCCTTGAGGGATTGCGCTTTGGGTGAGATCTTGCACTCATTGGGAGAGATTAATATGATATTTTTCTAATTGAAATAGATTAATATACTCTATTATTAATATTCAGAAACTCTTAGGTCTAAATACCCATTCACTGTATGCAAAATTATTGATTAATGATCAAACAATGTCCATTTCCCCAATGCTTTGATGTATGACACTATAAGGTTGATTATTTCGAATGGATGGATGATTCTATGATATATTTGTGATTAATATAAATCCATGGATATATTCTACAATTTTCATGTACTGTACTTGAGCATTTGAAGCATTTTTACTCTATTTTTTTGTATTGAGAGGTGAAATAGTGCCATTTCCCTAAGGGTCGAATTGGGGGTTTTTGCTGTTGAATGTGAGAGAGCTAGAAAAGTAGTAAAAATCAATTAATGGTTCATATGAGACCTTAATCACATACTTAACACATTACATACCTCTGTTCATAAATTCGTGGTAGTTTGGAGGCATTTGGAAGGCCATTTGCTGTGTTACCTCGGGGGGATTTGATGCACAAATTACTAGTCAAAATTACATATATTGATCAGAATACAATTCAAGTTTGCAGCAGTATTTGGAGGGCCATAAAACATCCTTGAGCCTAATATTCAAGTCTAAATACCATTCATACACTCCTATAGAATATTTGGAATCATTTGGGTTGATTTGGAGGTCAAAACAATAAAACTAGTCATAGGTCGAAATTGGGGAAAAAGTGGAAAAATTGGCATTTTAATAAAATTTTGAAAAAGGGTCATTACAAGTGGTATCAGAGCATGGTCTTGGCACCTGATGGTATTAACAAGAATACAAACAAATAAACCACCACCCTTTGAATCAGTAGTTGAAGAAGAGATAGTAGCAGAAAAAGAGTTTTTTTCTAAAACAATGGGTAGAGAGGAGGAGGAAAAATTAAGACATAAGGAGGAATTTATTGAAGCCTTAAAACCATGTTTTGAAAGAATTACCATGGTTATGCTAGATATGAATAAACAAATGATGAAAGGCTTCGAATTGTTAGGTAGCCAACTGTTGAGCCCAGAATTGGCCCTTTTTAGTCATCCTTAATCATCTTTCCTGCCCCTGTCCTACACCACTTATCATGTCAATCAAACCTGTTGTCCTTATTTTATTCCCTCAAGTTGCCAAGGTATGACTGATCATTGCTTTATCTTATTAATGCTTATGAGTGTGATAATTAAAGCTGTTTATCTCTGAATTGTGCTAACATGTGATGATTTATGAAGGTAGTTGAGATAAGTGGGTTGCAGGAAGGTGGGGCTGAACAAGTCTTTAAAGGTGTTCGCTGCTTACAAAGGGATTCTCGGGGCTCAAATCATCAATTAAGGTACATGATTCCAATATAACATCCTAGATGGAGATGTGACAGGGCAGCTGTAACAGAATGCGCTATCTTGAGTATGTGGCTGCTCGAGTCTAGTTGTGATCTGGAAGGATCACCACTCTTGGGTCAATCGACCGCTTTCTCATATTTTTATGCCTCTATTCTGCCACGTATTGTAACAGCTAGTTATTCAGGGCGCCTAAAGATCAGAGATCTTCATGGCTTCCCAATTATAGGATTGTATGTTATGATTTGTATGTATAAATATGGGGAGCTGCCTCGACCTAGGGGTTGAACAACAGATAATTAATTCAGTATATTAGCAGCGAAAGCAACTGTGTAATCATCTTCTGTTAATATAAGGAGTTACCCTCAATTTAAAGGAACTTGTGTTGTTCAGCCAGCGTCTCTGTGTGAAGGCTAGGCCCATCTTCCACAGAGATTGCTGAGTTAAAATAGGATTTTGAATTCATTGTTGTGTGATGCTTCGTTCATGATATTTCTTTTGTACGCAGCAATGACATTTATGGTGTGGATTTTCAGTACAATTAATATTAGGTTTCCTTGAATTTGGCAAGTAATACAGAGTGACAGTCAACTGAGTAGAGACTTTATGCAATTTGTGTGACAATTATACACAACCTTGTTCATCTCACAGTTAAGTTGTGATCCCATGAGCCCTTGCAATTTATCTTTCCTGTTATGATTGTTGATTTCCATTCTGCAATTCAAATTCTTAGAACAGTTGACTCAATCCTTTGCAATTGGATTTCTAGATTAATGTTCAGTTTATGCCTTATGATTTTCAAGAGTGATTAGATTGAAGAGGTGATTGTTCTAGAATATGAATGAGATTTCTTTCCTGCAATTGTTGATTAGATCTTATATCATTTCTTATTGATGCATGGTAGAGAGGAATTGAAGTTGTAGCAATTAGAAGGTAATTGGGATTGCATAGATTCTTGGGATGAACATGGATGATAGAAGATAAAAGTATTCAATTCTAATGGTTTGGTGTTTAAGCATAGATTGTGCACTTATCCTTTGAAATCAAAAGACTTTCTCGGGTTGACAATAAATCTCGTATGCTCTGTGTGTATTGGTGATAATCTAACTGCATATAGAGTGCTCGACATTTTGGCATTGTTGCCGGGGAAGGATAAGAATTAAACACTAGTCATTAGTTGCATCTGATAATTGTTTTTAGTCAGTTTCTTCTTTGCTGAAA
Organism: Larix kaempferi; assembly: GCA_027924585.1. NCBI lineage: Eukaryota > Viridiplantae > Streptophyta > Pinopsida > Pinales > Pinaceae > Larix > Larix kaempferi. Next base: position 2,626,095 of record BSBM01001018.1, read on the forward strand.
TGATCTGCTTCGGATGAATACGAGGAGGGTAAAATGTGATCACCTCCCAAATCCCAAAACCCCACAAAATACTAACAGCGCAGGTGGTTCGGATCGTGGTCGAGGACCACCATTGGGCAGAAGGACATTCATCGACGATCTTGTTGACAGAACTGATTCAGCTACCAGGACTCGTCAACGGGAAACTCCTATCAGAAGAATCCCTGCTGATCCTGGGGCACCAGTGTCAGGATCCACGATGGAGAGTACAGGAGCAGCCGTGACTCACTCATATACCCCTACTAAGGAAGGTACAGCTGATGCAACTGTTACAACTGAAGAATATGCAGCTGTTACAACTAAGGAGTACGCAGCTGTTACAACTAAAGAATACGCAGCTGTTACAACTGAAGAATACGCAGCTATTACAAACAAGGAAAAGAACGTAGGAACGAACGAAGAAGAGGATACAAAAGAAAAGATGAGTAACAGACATGAGACCGAAGAGGAAGAGGCAGTGGTAGAATACCATCATGAAAATTACTCCCTGCCAGAAGGAACTACGACTACATTACAATTTCCAATTCAATAGCCAGAAGGGACAGCTCCTATGAAGAACATCTCACCATCGTTGTTGCCTCGCTTCCATGGCAGGGCGGTAGAAGATCTAGACGAATTCCTTTTTGAATTTGATATCCTCTGTCGCAGCTATGATTATGTCACAGATGCCCAAAATCTAAAACTTTTTCCCGCCACCCTGAAGGACAATGCATTACAATGGTTCATGAGCCTTGGGGGAGGAACTATTGCTAATTGGAATAAGATGAAGCAAGTATTCCTGGATAAATATCAAGAATATTGCAACACCAGGGACAAAAGAGAGGAATTATTCAAGATGGTGCAGAAGGAGGATGAAAGTCTAGAGGATTTTGTAGAAAGGCTGTTGTACAATGTGCAAAGAGCCGGGCAGACGAAAATGGGGCTGGATGTGCTCAAGATAATATTACTTTGAGGGATCAGGGATGATTGTTTAGACATGTTAAATCTGTTAGGAAAGGGAGATATCTCCAAAGAACCTTTTGAGACGATTGTGGAATTATGTAAGAGATACTCCAGGGGATCTTCCAGGAATAATAAGCGGGATAAACGGGATAAGCTGGAACATGATGTCTTCGACAGAACTCAGAAGTCATCCAATGGAGGAGCTACACGTGCAAAGATAGGCAATATCCTTGAAAATTTTAAAATAGAAATGATGAGCTCCATCTCTTCGGATATCGATGTCCTGAAGGCCAAACAAAAACAGGCAGTGGAAGATCTCACACTAGGTGTGTTCTGTCCCCGATGTAGAAAGAATCACCCGCTGAAAGAATGCCCTCTTGATAAAATACAAGTATGTCAGCTGTGTGAGCTGAACCATGACATGAAGGAATGTCCCACACTTCCCCAAGTGAAGGATGTTCTGCAGGCATCAACTCCAGAAGTGGAATCAGCCTATTTCATTGCACAAAAGAAACCTTGGCAGCCTCGAAATCAAGGTATGCCTCTGGACTCGTTTCCATTTTTGAATAATATGAGCAATTGGAATAATAACATGCAAAATGTGAATACACAATTCCCTTCAAATTATGCTCAGTGGAATCCTCCCCAACCCGCAATGCAAAATTTTAATTCATAGGGTCCTTGGACACAGCCACCACATCAACCTACGTCGTGGTCTCCTAGCTGGAGGAACTTCCCTCTTGGGAACTAGTTTCCTCAAACACCTCCACCTCAGCAGTTACCATATTCTCCTCCATATCCTCAATTTCCTCAATATCCTCAATACCCACCTCAGCAGTCGCAGCTGCAGCTGCAGAATAATCCTATTCCTAATATACCAATACAGCCTCAGCTGCCTGCCCAACCTAATCCTAACCCGAATAATAAAACAGTCCATCAATTGGAAACTGTCAATATGCCGGCCTACTCTCTCTCCCCTGTACCTTGTAATGATATTCGCCTACGATCTGGGAAGATAATAGAACCTGTAATTACATAAGATATTCCACCTTCTGTGCATGAAAAAGGAGAGAGTTCACAGCATCCATCCGATCCGGTTCCTATCACTGAAGGTGCTGAGCATCCCTTAGATGGGACGACTGAAACATTAAATGAGAAATCAGATAATACGCAACCTACCCAGTTGGTAAGGAAACCACCATACCCCGAGAGACTAATGCTACCAAAAATAGGGGGGAAACCTCAGTTCAACCTCCTAGGAGAATTGAAGAATCTTTACGTTAAAATCCCCCTTCTGCAAGCCCTTCAAGATGTGCCTATTTATGCTAAAACCGTTCGAGACCTATGCACTAAGAAACTAGGGAGGAAACCTAGAGACCCTCCCATTGTTCACATCATAGGGAATTTATCTGCTTTAATAACAGGAAAAACCCCTGTGACCAAGTATGATGACCCTGGAAATCCTACTGTCACTGTACATATAGGACAAACGCAGATACCCAACGTGCTAGTCGACTTAGGAGCAGCGATCAATGTCATAACAATTGAGACTGTGAGGAAGCTTGGACTCACTAATTTTAGGCTGACCCCTACCATTTTAGAATTGGCAGACAGATCCACCATTAGACCCGAAGGGATTCTGGACGACCTTGTCATCTCAGTAGATTCATGGGAATACCCTGCTGACTTTTTGATATTGCAACCAAAATCATAGCTGGGGGGACATCCATTGATCCTGGGGAGGCCTTGGTTGGCCACAGCTGATGCTTGCATCAGCTGTCAATCTGGGTCCATGACTATATCTGATGGTACAGAGATTAAAAACCTCACCCTGTATCCTCCAGCTCGGCCAAGTTTAGAGGCTGAAACTTCTCTCTGGATAGAGTAGGAAGAGGAGGAGGATGTTCAGCCACTATTAAAAATAGGAAGGCCTTAACTTTTAAAAACGAAACAGAAGACGATGCCATCAGTAAGTTCATTAGCGAACCTACTTCAATGGATAAAGAAGTCTATCAAATCCTGAACATTACCCTTGGTAAGGAAGAACAAGAAAATCTTACGGAGGAAGCACTAGTCGGTGACGCAAACATAATCCCAGTTTTGAAAAATTCGAGAAGTATTCCTATTGAGGTAGAGCCTGGAAGGACTTTGAACATCAACCTTGGTCTCTCCTCAGAAGAACAGACGCGCCTAATCAGTCTCTTGAAGGAACATAAGGGGGCATTCGCTTGGGAGTATACAGACATGAAGGGTATCTCTTCTAATCTGTGCACCCACCATATTTACATTAAAAATGACTCCCGGCCTGTGTGTCAACCCCAACGACGCATGAACCCCAATCTGAGGGATATAGTGAAGGAGGAAATCCAGAAACTTTTGGAAGCAGGATTTATTTACCCTATTTCAGATAGTGAGTGGGTTTCCCCACTTGTAATTGTGCCCAAGAAAAATGGTAAATGGAGAGTCTGTGTTGATTATAGGGAGCTGAACAAAGCTACGCAAAAGGATCATTTCCCTCTGCCCTTTTTTGACCAAGTACTTGATACCCTATCAGGGAAGAAGTTCTTCTCCTTCTTGGATGGGTTCAACGGGTACAACCAAATTCAGATTGCTCCCGAGGACCAGGATAAGACCACCTTCACTTGCCCCTGGGGAACGTTTGCCTACAAGGTGTTTCCCTTTGGTTTATGTAATGCACTGGAAACGTTCCAAAGAGCTGTAATTGGCATATTCTCTGAATTGGTTAATGATAGTGTGGAAGTCTTTATGGACGATTTTACTCCTATGGCAAGGATTTTGAGGAGGCACTGGAAAATTTAAAGAAGGTTTTAATTCGCTGCGAACAAGCTCGCCTCTCATTAAGCACTGAAATATGCCATATGATGATGAGTGAGGGAGTGGTATTAGGACATTTCATCTCCAACCCTTCAGGTGGATCCTTCAAAAATTAAGGTGATAAAAAATATACCAACCCCTTCAACTCAGAAAGAGGTGCAAAGTTTTCTGGGACATGCTAGATATTACAGGAGATTTATAGAAAACTTCTCCAAACTCGCTTCTCCTTTGTTTTCGTTGTTAATGAAGGACACACAGTTTGTGTGGAGTGAAGCATGCCAGACAACGTTTGATAAGCTTAAAGAGAAGTTGTCCACATCCCCTATCCTAAGGGGACCTAATTGGACCATACCTTTCCACATTTCTTCAGATGCTTCTGATACCGCCATTGGAGCAGTACTAGGACAGCAGGATGGTCAAGTACCTTATGCTATCTATTACGTTAGTAAAAACTTAGCCCCTGCTGAACTTAATTATACTGTTACTGAAAAATAATTCCTTGCTATTGTTTACTCTATTAATAAATTTCGGCATTACATTACTGGGTATCTTACGTTTGTGCACACTGATCACTCTGCCATTAAATATTTAATGAATAAACCTGTCACCAATGCCAAAGTGACCAGGTGGCTCTTATTATTGTAGGAATTTGATATTACCATTATAGATAAACCTGGAAAAGAAAATGTTGTTGCTGATTTTTTATCACGTTTTACTAACAGTGATGACAGTTCGCCTGTTGAGGATTCTTTTCCAGATGAAAATTTATTCGCACTCTCAGCTCATTCCCCCTGGTATGCAGACGTTGCTAATTATTTGGTCACAGGGAAGCTCCCACCACACATGTCTAAACGAGAGAAGAGAAAAATTATCCAGCAAAGTGCTAGGTACTGTTGGCTCAATGGTCATCTCTTTTACACAGGACCCGATCTTGAGATTAGGAGATGTGTAAGGGAAGATGAAATTTTTCATATACTGAAGGCCTGTCATGATGAACCCTGTGGAGGACACTTTGCAGACAAAAGAATAGGGCATAAAGCGCTGCGGATGGGCTACTATTGGTCGACTCTATTTAGGGACGCTAAAATATATGTTCAGTCCTATGACAGCTGCCAAAGGATGGGCCAACCTAATAAAACAGATCAGATGCCTTTACATCCCAAAGTGGTACTTGAACTGTTTGATAGATGGGCATTGGATTTTGTTGGCCCTATCAGCCCTCCTTCTAGATAGAAGGTTTACATTTTGGTTTGTACTGATTACATGACCAAGTGGGTAGAAGCTGTAGCTTTGGCTAAGGCTAATGACCAGGCGGTGATTGATTTTCTGTACAGTGAAATCTTTACCCGTTTTGGGGTACCAAAGGAAGTAGTTATCGATGGGGGACCGCAATTCATCTCACACCAATTTGAATCCTTGCTTTGGAAGTATCATGTGCAGCATAGGATAGCTTCACCTTACCACCCCCAGGCCAATGGTCAGGTGGAAAGTACTAATAAAGTTATTGAAGCAATCCTTACTAAAATAGTTAAAATCCATCGAAAGGATTGGGCTGACAGGCTTCTAGAAGCACTGTGGGCATATCGCACAACTTGGTGCAACACCACAGGGTTTTCTCCCTATGATCTGGTGTATGGAAAGAGTGCCATCTTTCCAATTGAGTTTGAGATCAAAACCCTGAAAACAACCACAGAAATGAGTCTGCATGTAAAAGAAGCCCAGAAGAGAAGATTAAATCAATTAAACGAATTAGATGAGAAAAGGTTAGCTACAGTAGATCAGACTGTTTTGCTTCAGCAACAGAGATCCAACTGGCAAGACCGATTTATTAAAAAGAAAATTTTCTGTGAGGGAGACTGGGCGCTATTATACGACTCCAGATTCAAGAAGGATTTTAAAGGTAAATTACGTACAAGATGGCTGGGTCCATATTTGGTCGACAAGGTATTTGACAATAGCACTGTTCGCCTGGTGACCATTGATGAAAACCGTATACCATTACTTGCTAATGGCCACAGACTGCGACTGTATCGTAAGCCCATCTCGAAAGATGCATTCATTTCGCAAATTGCTGCCGATCCAAATTATCAGCTGGCACCAGAGCAGGAATTTCTCTCTGCCTTTGCCAATCCTTAAACTGAAAATCGCATTTGTTGTACATAAATAATTTCCTGCTGTAGCGTATAATTGTTGTTTTTTTCTTTCTCTTTGCATTTGATCTTTTCATTTGCTGTTATTTTTCAAAAAATTTCAGGGAAGCGCCAGGAGAATGACCAGATTGGGCCCGTCAAGTGAGAGTCTCCCTGTGCTGTCCTGTGCTGTATTTCCCTTTTGCAAAAAAAAATAAAAAATTCCGGCAGCTGCGACATATTTTCTGGTAGCTGCAACATCTTTTCCGGCAGCTGCAACATCTTTTCCGGCAGCTGCATATCTTTTCCGGCAACCGCGTTATCGTTTCCCATCAACCGTAAAATCCTTTTCCCCACGGCCGCAAATCCTTTTTTTTCCGACAGCTGCAACATTTTTCCTGGTAGCTGCAACTTTGGTAGCTGCAACATCTTTTTCGGCAGCTGCAACACCATGTTCCAGCGGCTTCCACCTCATGTTCCAGCGGCCCACCACCTCATTTCCCAGCGGCCGTAATATCCTTTTTCCCGGCTGCCGTGAATCTTTTTTGGCAGCTGCAACATCGGCAGCTACAACACCATGTCTCAGCGGCCACCACCTCATTTCCCAGCGATTGCCACATCATTTCCCAGCGGCCATAATATCCTTTTTCCGGGCTGTCGTGAATCTTTTCTGGCAGTTGCAACATCCTTTTCGGTAGCCGTGAACTATTTTCCAGTGGCTGCAACATTGACGGCTGCAACTTATTTCCTGGCGACTGCGACCTATCTTCTGGCATCCATGAACCATTTCCCAGTGGCGGTAATATTATTTTTCCAACAGACGTAAAACCTCTTTCCCGGCTGCCATAAACCATTTTTCGGTAGTTGCAACATACCCTCCGATGGCTGCAACTTATTTCCCGCTGCCGTAAAACTTTTCCGTTATAGCCCTAATTTTTCCCGATGCCGTAAATTCCTTTCCCGGCTGCCGTGAACTATTTTTCGGTAGCTGCAACATACCCTCTGGTGGCTGCAACTTCTTTCCTGGCGGCTGCAACATCTTTTTCGTCAGCCATGATATCATTTCTTTCAACTTGCAGTGGTAACTCCTGTTGTTGGCCCGGTTTTGCAACCAGGCTTAGTGCTATGGGCACCTGCTAACTAGTAGCAGCAGTTTCAATAGAAATAAAAACAATAAACTAAATAAACAATACTTTTCATGGATCTAAACAAGAATCTAAGCAAATAATGTAAACATTTCAAAATCAAGAACAAGAAACATAATAAATAATTTTTTGTATTGAAAAGTGGGGGGCAAGCAAGTGCTTGCGATATTACCTTCAATGGTGAAGGTTGATGTTGAGCAACTCCCAAGATGAGTAGCTCCAAACTCCAATAGGTCTCTTTTTCCAAGGTTGCTTCAATGGCTAAAAGTGCTCAGGGGAGATTTCAGCAGCATAAGGATGAGATAATGGAAGGATGTGAAATGAGGAGCCCCTACCACCTTTTTATAGGTTTTGGTGGTGAGGAATACCATTTGTGGTTTTGTGGAAACCAATGGTATTGACCAACATAGTTTAGGTAATTTTCCCTCCTTTTTCCTTTTTTGAATAAAAATAATATTTTAATTCCCTTTTTAATATTTTTGGGAATTTGGACCCTTTTTGAGGGTTTTTTATGATTTTCTTGGAAAAATAATCTTTTTTAATGGAAAAAGGGGTGTACTAAGGTCTTTTGGTGACCTTTTGTTGGTTTCGGAGGCTCAAATGGTGAAAAAGTGGACAAATGGGTCATGTGAATAGGGAAATGAGCTAGTGAGCACTTTTCGGGTGTTAACAGATTGCCCCCTGATGTGTGAGGGCAGGAGCTCATCGTATGGCCGATAGACATCATAGTTCTTTTGTCCTTTTTTCTGAGGTTTAGGGGAGAGAAGAGACCGGTTGGAGACTGGAGCCACGGCCCTTGGAAGCTGCAAAAACAAAAAATATTACATGGCCTCAATATGAATGAGGTATAATCTCTGATAAAGGACGAGGCGGGCATTCCCATGCTCGTATCAAGACATATACAAAACAATTAGTCCCAAGAAGGGGGATCTAATACGGAAAGAAATATAGTGGTACATCATAATGGTCCAGAGGGGACATTATTGTGGGATATACTCATGATCATGGATGATCTCAATAACCGATACACTGGAATAACTGTTGAACTGCTGAAACTGAAGGTGTCCAACAACCGTATGGACTCAATGACTGTGAGCCATATCTGGGGAGTATTCGTATCTGTATACTCGAGGGAGTATAAAACTGGGGTACATCTGAATACTGTCACCATACGCAACCCGGATATCTATAGAAAGAGTGTAACTGGTTGTATCCATAGGTAGACTCTCATATGTGGAGGAGTCAGGTGGTATCCGGGGTCTTCGACTAATAACTGAATGGACTAATACCCTGTGCGAGTCTCAACGATGCGATCAAGGTGTTGAAGTCGAGCATGTGAGAAACAACCATTTGGAGAGGCAGTAAGGATTCCTCGCGAAATGATTCGTAGGCACTCATCATAAATGGTAATGAGTCCAAGACACAGGGACCTCTAGGTCTATCCTCTGGAATCAATGTGGTTGTCGTCGACAGAGGGAGACCAACAACTAACAAGGCAACGATGTTTCCTTGATAGGAGTACGAGGTGTAGAACTGAAGTGATGTAGTACTGCTGGTAGGACTGACATAGTTGTGGGGATGGGAAATAACTGGGTCAAAAAATGGGTAGACTCAAACTTCCTTTGTTCAGAGCAAGATGACGTGGTTGACCTGGCAGCGTAGGGAACTGACTTGTAGGTGTGGGGGTCGTCTTTTAGGGACTGAAGGGTATGTACTGACTCTGGGGGGGTGAAGCTGCTGGTAGCTGTCGAGGGAGTTTCCGGGTGACATACTGCAGAATACTCTGAACAAAGGCGACCAGAATGGGGAAGCTGCTATGTGAGTAGATATGATCTGTCGTGGCGCCAAGAGGCACCCTTCTTCCTTCTTCGTAGTTTTAATGAGCTCCAAGAAGGGATAAAAGTGTGCTCTGAAATGGTACGGTCCTGTGGATTTTGCGAGCCCAGGACGGCTCATGCTCATGGTTGCTTTCATGTTTAGAGAGTCTGAAAACGGTAAGTGGACTCTGTTGGTGTTTCTTTTTCGTAAGTTTAGTCTCCAAGGCCCGAAAAAGGATAAAATGATGCGGATGGAGAACTCTTCTAGCCGATGTGACTAGAGTATACCTTTTTCGTAATTAGTCTAAAAGGTCCGGAAAAGGGGTAAACTTATACCAGGTAGACGCCCTTTCAGATACGTTTAGCGAGCATGAAAGGAAGCAAGATTGCTCGGCGATCTTTTCATTGTTTTAGGAGTCAGAAAAGAGCTTAACAGAAACTCCCTAAGTTCCTTTTTCGTAAAAGGGATTGCTCGGCCCGAAAAAGGGATAAAATTATACCGAACAATAAAAAGATTGATGAGGGCGAGAAAAGGTCTCAAGCATCGTCATTAGTGCGGAAAACTGGATCCGGTGACCTAAGGATTGTTGAAAATGGAGGACGGCCGATGTGGCGCGCAAACCGAGGTGACGAAGGGGTCCCAAGGCAATAATGCCCGAAAAATCTAGAGGTGAGAGTGAGAAATGATCTCGAGCGTCGTCACGAGCGCGGAAAACTGAATCCGGCGATATAAGGCACGTCGAAAACGGAGAACGGCCGATGTGGCACGCAAACCGAGGTGACGAGGGGGCGTGGAAAAAATGCCCAAAAAATCTAAAGGTGAGAGCGAGAAATGATCTCAAGCATCATCACGAGCGCGGAAAACTGAATCCGACGATATAAGGCACATCAAAAACGGAGAACGGCCGATGTGGCACGCAAACCGAGGCCACGAGAGGGGCTAAGAAATGGTCAAAAATGGACCGCGGGAAAAACGGGAAACGGGAGGAACCTCTATGAAGTTCTCGTTGTGCTGATCTCAACGGTACCAACGGTTTGAAAAATGGACTTCGTATGACACCGCAATGGTTGTTTGAAATTTGTGGAATTTCTATAAATAGGACGTGGGGCCTAATATGACTTGTCATTGTCACGTGTGAGTTTGATAGAGCAGTCAGAGCTATTTCTCGATTTCTGGGAGATTTCACCGTTGGTTTTCGATTTAGCGAGTTGCAGGTAACTCTATTCGCCTTAACCTAGTCAATTATGTATTTTTTATTTGGCGGTGGGCCCCCGAAGGCCGCGAAACTCCACGTTGACTCTCCAACGTGGAACCGCGCGGGTTTCGGGGCAGAACCCGCGATGAACCGCGCGGGTTTCAGGATCACAGTCGCGATGATCATCGCGACTGTGAGGTCGGAACCCGCGATGTGAGGTGGGTGATATCTCTCCGAGGTTTCCTCCAGGCGTGGATATGGAGGACCTTTTACAGACCTTTTGTGGGGATGACGTTGTTTTGGTAAACAGCTCTATCAGTCTGAAGTTCCTACGTGAGTGGGATATGTGGGCCGTTGGTGCCTGTGTTCTGAGGGTTTTGGGTGCTGCTGCACCACATCGTATGTCTGGGGGGCAGACGGTGATGGTGGACTCCGTTCTACGGGGTACTTACTATGCTTGGGCTCAGATGTTCTTGGCCGGTGTCCGGAGAGATCTGGACAAGGCCGTGAGAGAGGGAGGTGAGTTCTGTTACGCCTCTTTTTTATGTTGTTTTTTCTTTGAGCGGGTGCCGACCTTACGGCCACACGTACCCGTTCGTGCTGGTCTTCCTAGCGAGCCTCGTATGATGAGGTGGGGGCAGATGATGCCCCGTGCTGGCGGTGGTATCCGTGGCTTCTTCACAGAGGATTTTTTCCAGCAGTGGGAGCAGATGCCACTGGTGATCGAGGACTATCCATACGCCGGCATGGACTACCGGGGAGACCCAGAGATGCCACGTGCCCCAGGACAGGCCTGGAGCTTAGACGGTATGTTTTTGTGTCTTATGTGATGTTTATACCATATTTATTATGATTGATCATGATGATATCTGTTGTATAGTATCTGATGGTTCTACTTGCTTTGTGCAGATATTGGTCCGGTACCACCATCTGACTATGTGGCTCGGCAGGGGCGGGCGATGGTGGTTGCTCGTCCCCCAGTACCTGTACGTCCTCCTCGTGGTGGAGGATATGGAGCCCGTGGGCGAGGGGTTGGCCCTCAGGACGATGCTATAGATGGTGTTCGACGGACTTTAGCCCGGATCGTAGCTAGACTTCCGGAGGATGGCTGGAGGGACCTTGATCGGGACATTTTGCAGGGATGTCTCGGTGCACCGCCTGAGTGGCAGTCACTGTTGTTGAGGGCAGCGGTGCTTGCTGCGAGACACGGGGGTGGTGGAGGAGATGCTCCGGCAGAGCCGGCACCGGGGAGGATACGTCTGAGGGACGACCCAGCAGGGCCAGCCGAGCGGCGAGTTCGGGGTCGTCCTGACCCGGCTGGGCCAGCGGAGGTGGAGTCGGAGGAGGAGCCGGAGGAGGAGCCTGAGGATCCGGAGGATCCTGATGATTAGACGTCATTGTACTTGCCCCCAAATGCTCATGAGCATATGGGGAAGCATTTTTTGTATGACAGATGTATTTTGTGTATATCGAGTGCTGAGGGCACTTATGACATGTAGACTATTTGGTTCGTATATATATGTGGATATATATTTTGGATATTTTGTTGTGTATGCACGTGGATGCACTTTGTCTTTTGTATATGCCCATGGAGGCACATGTTATGCACGTGGATGCAGTGTGTTTGTAGATTTATATATGCCCGTGGAGGCACATGCTATGCACATGGATGCATTATTTTGGTTTGTTGGTTTTTATGCCCGTGGAGGCACATGTTATGCACGTGGATGCAATATTGGTTTTTTGTATATGCCCGTGGAGGCACATGTTTTGCACCTGGATGCATGTTTGTTTATGGATATGACATGATGTGATTGGTGTGCCAGTCGAGGACACTGTTGGCCATATTATCTGCTACACTATTGAGGTGTCTTGGGACATGTGTGAATGTAATGGATTCAAACTGTCTAACCATTTGTTTAGTGCGCAGGAATTTTCTGAACAGACAGGGATCGTGTACCTGGTAATCATTGTTGAGCTGGGAAACTAGGAGCTGTGAGTCCAAGAAAACGTTGAGGTGACGTATGCTCATCTGGAGAGCAGCGGCCAGGAGACCGGTCACGGCATCGTATTCAGCTTGATTATTGGTGGCGGCACCGAAACATACTCCATCAATGTGAATTAACTCATGTGAAGGGGAGTATATTACCCAAGCGGCGGAGGCGAGATTGGGAGACCAACGGCTTGCACCATCAGCGAAACCGATATGGCAGAGTGGAAGAGGCTCCATCTATGGTCATGCAGGGAAAAAAAAAATATTTAGGTTTTTGAAAATTTTTTGTGAACGAAAAACGTATGCCTATACTAAAAAATGGACGATGGTGTCCATGAGATTTTCTATGGGTAAAATCTTTTAAGGTACAACCCGTTGCGTGGGTTGCGTAAGGTGTTGCCTTCTGAATCGGTCAGAATGTATGCCCCCTGCCCGAGGCAGGTGTGTATGATGTAGGGGCCTTGCCACATAGACACGAACTTTCCCTTTCCGGTTTTATCATGAGCTTGATCGTAAGCGAGGACAAGGTCTCCCTCCGAAAAGGTTCTTGGGTGGACGCGTTTGTCGTAACTTAGTTTCGATCGTTGTTTAGCGGCTTCCATGTTTTGAATGGCTGTGCGCCGATCTTCATCGGCCTGCTCTAGGAGCAGTAAACGTTGCTCGATCGGGGAAGTATCCGGTAGGAGCTCAACGGCGATGTGTAAAGCTGGGATCTGGCACTCAATAGGGAGGACAGATTCGACACCGTGAACTAAATGGAAAGGGGTAAAACCGGTGGCGGTTTTGGTTGATGTGCGGTAAGCCCAAAGCGCTGGGAAAAGCATGTGATGCCAATTGGACTTGTGCTTGTCTACAGTGCGTTGGAGAATGGTCTTCAAGATTTTATTGATTGCTTCGACTTGGCCGTTTCCTTGGGGGTAGTAAGCGGAAGAGAAATGGTGTTCGAATTTCAACATGGTTGATAATTCTTTCCAGACGGCATCTTCGAAGTGAGAGCCGTGGTCAGAGACTAGCTGTTGTGGTACTCCGAAATGAGCGATGACGTGGTTGAAGAAAAACCGCGCTGCAGTGTCGGCTTTGTAGTTATAGGTCGGCATGGCTTCTGCCCACTTGGTGAAATAATCTACGGCCACAATGATGTGTTTGTGGCCGCCGGCTGACGGGGGGTTGCAGTCGAGGAAGTCTATGGCCCATTTGCAGAATGGTCCAACAGTGATGACTGGATGAAGGGGGGCAGGGGGGGTTCTTGCTTTGGGGGCAAAGAGCTGGCAGTTCTGGCAATGTTTGACTGCGGTGATGCAATCAGTAAACAATGATGGCCAAAAATAACCTGCCCGAATGATTTTCTGGGCGGTAGCCATGCCGGAGAAATGGCCTCCACAGGCACCGCTATGACAATCATTGAGGACTTGTTCTGCCTCACTGTGGGATAGGCAGCGGCGTAAGATAGTATCAACGCCGCGTCGGTAAAGTACATCCCCAATAAGTAGGTATCGGGGGGCGTGGTGTCGTATGCGACGGCGTCCATCACGATCGATGTGTGGTCGGAATTTTTGCGTACGAAGGTAAGTCAAAATGTCTCCGTACCAAGGGTCGTCCGACGAAATGACGAAGATCCGCTCGTCAATCAGGTCCGTATGGATAACGGGTGATGTCGAAGAGGATGGGAGATCTGTAATGAGGTGAGCAAGCGCGAGGGCTTTGGTGCTTTTAGGAGTCTTGAAAGTAAGGTCATATTCCTGGAGGATAATGACCCATTTAGCGACACGACCCTGAAGGAGCCGCCTGGTGAGGAGGTAGACCATGGGGTTGGAGTCGGCCATGACCGTGGTATGACTAAGCAAAATGTAGTGTCGTAGTTTTTGTACGGAAAAGACTACAGCTAGGGCTAATCTTTCCTCGTATGGGTAACGTAGAGGTGGGCCAGACAAGGTCTGGCTGACGTAATAAATTACATGCTCTTTGTGGGAAGCATCTTCTTGGACCAAAACTCCGGATACGGCATGTTCGGATGCCGAGACGTAAAGGGTGAAGTCTTGGGAGAAATCCGGTGGGGATATCAAGGGGGCTTGTGTGAGAGCCTTCTTGAGGGCTTCGAATGCCGTGTCTGCTTGTTCGTCCCAAACAAAGGGTATGTGGGTACGAAGTAAGCGTAAGAATCCATGGACTTTGGTGGCGTAATCAGGAACAAAGCGCCTAAGAAAATTGGACCGCCCTTGCAAGCTCTGAAGCTGCCGAAGCGTGCGAGGAGGGGGAAGTTCTAAGATGGCTTTGACTTTGAGGGGATCAACAGTGATCCCATCTTGGGAAACAATGAAACCCAACAACCGGCCTGCTGGGACGCAAAAGACACACTTGTGTGGGTTCAAGCGGATTTTATATTTGCGACAACGCAGGAAAACTTGCCGGAGGTCGTTAAGATGGTCTGATCGTTTTCGGGAACGCGCTATGAGGTCGTCAAGATAGACCCGCAGGATATGGACCAAGTCGTGAAAGCAATAGGTCATGGCTCGCTGGAAAGTGGCACCAGCATTTTTAAGGCCAAAGGGCATGACTCGATAGGCAAAGGTGCCCCATGGGGTGGTAAAGGCAGTCTTGTACTGATCCTCCTTGCGGATGTGAATCTGGTTGTATCCGGAAAACCCGTCCATGAAGGATAGGACCTCATGGCCCGCACACTCATCAATGAGTTGGTCAATGAATGGCGTGGGGAAATTGTCTTTTGGACAAGCGTGGTTTAGATCGCGGAAATCAGTGCATACTCTAAGGGTGCCTTGCTTTTTGTTGACAGGAACCGGGTTCGACACCCATGTGGTGTACGGAATAGGGTAGATGAAACCTGCTTTTCGAAGTTTCTCGACTTCAGCCTTAACAGCGGGGAGCTTGGCAGGGTGAATGGGTCGCTGTTTCTGACGAACAGGGGGTACTTCCGGCCATGTATCGATGTGGTGTTCAATAATGGCGGGGTCGAGACCAGGCATCTCGGTATAGGACCAGGCGAAGACATCGCGGAACTCTTGAAAGAGCTTTTTGTATGCCTGAGTTTCTGCTTGAGTGCAAGATGCGCCCAGCGAGATGAGCTCAGGTTTCCCTGGTGTTGTGGAAATGTCTATCTGTATAGTGGGGGAAATGTTTGACATGTTCCCTTCTTCAAAGGCATCCGGTGCTGGGATAGGGTCCTTTAACCAATCGACCTTAGCGGGTATGAAGTCTTTCGACTCGACTGATAGCTGGTTGGATGCGGTGGAGGTAGATGCTTCCGGGAGGAAGTACGAGCGATGATGCATATCATCCCAAGGGTAGTCGGGTGCAGTGAGTGTTTCCAAAATCTGCTCGTCAGTATTGAAGTAGTCAGACCATAAATCAAGGGGTTCTGGTTTGAAGGTTGTCGAAATCATATATATCGTATTGACTTCTTCTGACGAGGATGATGGTGGAGGGTGAATCTCCTCGATGAGGGGAGGAGATATCTCTAAGTCGGCATTGTTTAACTCGTACAACGCTGCTCTATAGTCAGGTAGATCAGGGCAATGGTGAGAGTAGTGGCCGTAAACACTGCATATAGCACAAGGATGGTTAGTGCGCAGTGATTTGTCGCGAGGCTGTAGAGGTGGCTCTAATCTGACTACTGGGATGCCGATGTCATCGTCCAACATATTCATATGCTCTTGGAGTGCCGGTAAATGTGGGCATTGATGAGTTGGATGGCCAATTTCATCGCATAATGAACATTTGGGGGGAGCTCGAAACACCGGTGGGGGTTTGGCTGCCTTAGGAGGTGGTATACCAGTGTATGGTTGTGGACCTCTGCCCCCATTGGGCTTAGCAAGGAGAGGGGGATCCTTTGACGTCGAAGCAATCGTGAGACCAGGAGGAGGTTTCATTGATGACGAAGGAATATCGAGGTTAGGGGGAGGTGTCGTTGACGACGAAGGGATCGCGACACCAGGAGGAGGTTGATTTGTGGTAACAATAGGTTGTACCGGTTGGAGGATGACGTCTGGTGTCGGTAGTCGAACGGGAGGCGGAATATACCACACGGGCAATCCCAATGTTAGCCCGGGTAGGTTAAGGGTAGCCATAACCGGGGTGCTTACTACACCCGAAGGAGGAAATAGGAAGGGGATGGTGTGGATGGGTGTAACACCAATGTGACTGGGGATCAATGGTGGTTGACCACCGGTCGTTTGCGTATTCTGCGAAAGAGTACAGAGGTTTGCGACTTGGGTCTCCGGTGATGGTGGTGGAATGGCCTGGAATGTAGAGGTCATGGGTGTATCCGAATAAAGTCCGGGTGCCACAGAAGACACAAAGGATGTAACTGCACTAGAAGCGGGTTGTTCAATCATGGGGAGAACATTCTCGGGTGCTGCAGGGGCGTTGGGATCATAGTAGGTGAGTTGGTCAATTTTGACCACGCGTCCCTCGTGGGGGAACATCATGGTGCGGAAGACGGAGGAGGCGACCGCTTTCATGGCGTACATGTAACTGCGGCCAAGTAAAAGGTTATAGTCTAGCTGGGCGTTAATGACCTCTATGTCGATGAGCACGGTTTTCCCACCTAATTGGACGGGTACCTTGGGTAATAAACCTTGAGGTTGAGCTGACCTGCCGTCGTAGGCCCGCAATGCAGTGGTGGATTGCTGGAGAGCAGGGGAGCCCAACTTTTGCCAAACAAAAGTGGACATGACGCATGTGGAGGCACCCTCGTCGATGATACATCGATGGATGACAAGATTCCGAATAGAAACGGAAACTTGGACTGCTATGGTAGAAGGAAGCCGTGGTTCAGATTGGTCTAAATCAAAGGTCATCAAGTTCGAATCATTTGGGTCAATCGCCCCAATGGCGGAAAGTAAAGTCTTGCGCTGAGTAGGACAGGTTTTTAAGACTTCTAACGCAGACATGGCTGCGGGAGATTGAGCTAAGTCATCTACGATGTTGTAATTGGACGCAGCTCGTGCATTGGGGTTGTTGTTGATTCGGCGAAGGGGGAAGCGAGGTGCTTTAGAAGCGCCATCAAGTGGAACCTGAGGTATACGCAATGTCTGATCAGTGGGATTAGCAGTGGTATCCTTTTCGGCGGGGGGGGCTTCAGAAGTCGGTCCGTATTGATTCCGACGGGTTTGGATATTGACGTCAGCGGTGGACATCATCAATAAGTGGTGGGTGCCTGAATCAAACATGGGTTGATCAGGAGCTGTGTAAGTAATTTGTTGTGGTTGCACGTTGCCCTGTTGGGGGGCTAACGGCTGGGTGTTTACCACTCCCTGTGTTGGAAAGGGGTTTTGGAGAACCAGAGGTTGTTGTGGAGGTGGTGGGGGGTTGGGTGGTGGCTGAGGAGCCGCCTGCCCTTGACGATGGGCGTCATTTGTCCATAGTTGTCGAGCTCGCTCGAGATGTGGGAAAGCGTGGGTATAGTGGCCATAGACACCGCAAATGGAACAAGGATGGTTTGTCCGTAAATTAGCATTTTTAGGTTGCTTAGGTGGCCGATCAGGATTTTGATGAGCGGGCGCCGCGTTATTGTTTTGCGGGGGCTGGGTAGGCTGTGGAGCCTGGTTGCGGTTTTGATTGTTTCCACGGTTGCGTCCTCTTCCGCGGTTGGGTTGTCCACCCTGGTTGCGTTGGTTATTTTGATATTGGGGCTGCTGTTGTTGTGCGTACACATGCCCTTGAGCATTGGGGGGATTCTGAGGAGCCGCAGGTGCGGGAGCAGGTTGCGGTGGATAGTATGCAGGTGGAGCTGGAGGTGGTCCAGTTGCCTGTTGGGGTTGTTGGTACCCCTAAGCTGGTGGAGGTGTGAGGTTAGCCGGTGCAACCGGTTGTGGGTAATGCATGGGCTGTTGTGGAAACTGCATGGGGTTTTGTACCGTAGGTTGAGCATAGTATGTAGGAGGTACATATGCTGATGGCGGTTGGCCATAACAATGTTGTGGACAAGAGGGTCCATGAACATGATGGGTCTGGTTTGTTGGAGCATAAGAAGTTGTCGCTCCGGAACTGGATGTAGCCCTAGAAAGGTCTGGGGCGGGCATGGTGCTCACCATACTGAAAGGTTTTGCTTGCGGTGTAATTTGGCCAATGATGCCATCAGCGGCATGTGATGCCCCCGGTGTGTCACCGCGTGCAGAGTCACCTCGTGGGGCGTCAGGTATGATGGTGTATAGGTAACCTGACTGGGCATAGATGAGATCAAACTGTTGGGCCTTAAGGATGGCCTCCTCTTCAGACTGGGGTCTTTCAGATGCTACATCCTTCACAATGAGGGGAAGGAGGGATTTAAGGAACCAGTCTAAAAAGATTCGATCGTCTAATTTGATCTTGCATAGGCTTCGGCGCCGACGCCAATCATGGATATGGTCAGTGATGTGCGTGGCCGTGTTCTGTCTGCAAGACAGTAGGATTTCGACGCCCGCATCATAGCGGACCGGTAGCTGAAAGAACTGCAGGAAGGTCGAGGCAAGGGAAGTAAATGTGGAATGCGTCCCATGGGGTTGCTCGATATACCATTTGGCTGCAGAGCCAGTGAAGGTGCGCTGTAATAAACGGAGGCGGACAGAGTCGTCCACTATGGAGTTGGAGGAACACCATAAATGGAAAGACATGATGTGGTTCTGGGGGTCTTCTCCGGCCTTTCCCTCAAACTTAGGGATGTCAGAGGGAAGCTTAGTGGGCATATGGGGCCAAGCAGGATCATGCCTGATGGGGTCATTTGTGAGCCTAGCTAAATCTGGCAGGTTGAGACTTGCCATGTATGGTAGACTGGCGGATGTGGTGACCGGAACCGGGACCTGCCTAGCCATTGTGGTATGGTGTAGGGGCCCAGTAGCGCCTATAGGTATGCTAGGTATGGAGGGTATGTGCCCTCCAAAAGGTGTGGCCTGATATGGGTTAGCACTTCCAAGTGCAACTTGGGTTACACTTGGGTTAGGAATCGCGCTAGTGATGCCTGGTATAGCACTACCAAGTGCAACATGAGTTACACTTGGGTTAGGAATCGCACTAGGGATTCCTGGGATCGCACTCCCAAGTGCAACAGGAGTTACACTTGGGTTAGGAATCGCACTAGGGATTCCTGGGATAGGGTTTGTGGAAACCGAAGGGGGTATGACCCCCATGTTGGGCATGCCCATGACAGGTGGTGGTCCTGTGCTAGGAATTCCTGAATGTGGAGTGGTACCCATATTGGGCATACCCAAGGGGGTGGATGTTGCCATGGATGGTACTCCCGCAGAAGGGTTTGCGGATGTCTGACCTATGGTTAATGTAAATTGTGGATCATCTGGTGTTCCAGACATAATTGTGGTTGGTGGTAACTCTGTGGGGTTTTCGGATTCTACCTCCAAATCAAAGGTGAAGTGGGGTATGTCAGAATCGGATGACCGTCTAGATGATCGACGATGTGTCGAATCAAGGGATAATGCTCTGCGTCCGTGACGTGGAGAGCCAAGTGGACTAAACTCTGGGAGTTCGCCCCGTAGACGACGAGAACGTCTAGAATTCTCAATGGTGAGAATATGTTTTTTTTTTTTTTTATGTAAAAATTTGTTTTAAGTATCAGGTGGTGATATATATGTAAAAAGACTCAAAACCCTAATGCAACCAAGGGTGCAAAAAGGGGGAGTGAAAAAAGAAGGCTCACAGGCCAAAAAATCAATCCTAAAAAAAAATGCACTTATTCTAGCAGCTGTGCTACAATAAGTGGAGGAATGCAACAACCGGTCAGAATACCAACACGCAAGCGGCTCCTAGAAAAAATAGGTGTAACTAGACTCAAAAGGTGGTAAAGATCATGCAAACACCTAATCTAAAAGTATTGTGACTCAAACAGACGATATCCCCTGCAAGGTGATGAAATCCAAGTCAGACAATATGAATGTAGAGACAACGGCTAGATATCCCCCTACCGGGAGGGACACCGGGTAATCAATCCTAAAAAGACAGGCTACTAGGATACTCCGTTCATGACGCGTCGAGAAAAGGTAAATCTGCCGTTTGGTCCTTTGATCGCAATATCCCAATACAGGGATATCCCGAGAAATGCGAATGGTAGCCCTTCGGTTACTGAATGGGTTTCGGTATCCCACTCAGGCTTCCGGAACCATCCTCGCGACTTCAACCCTCCTAGGGGAGAGGCCTTCCCACAAACCGGTTGTGACCGCGCCAAAAAGTACTAAGAGATTTTAGCTCCCTAATTGGACAACTTCTATGTCTCAGATGTATGAACTGAGGGGTGTTATTGGAACACCTATCCCCCCAATACTACCTAGCTACAAGAATTCTTTTCGTGTTCCCCAAGTGGGGTTAAGAGTGTGTTCAAATTAGGGTAAGTTTTAAGTCTTAGTTCAGTTAAGTGATCGTGTGAGTGCACGTGAGGTGTTGTAAACTGAACTTGAAAAAATTAAATGCTTTAAGGGAAATTTTTCAAAAAATAAAGGACTTTTCGAAAAATAACAAGCAAATATTTAAGACTTTTTTCACTAAAAGAAATTAATTTGCTTTTTCAAAAATAACTCAAAAATAATGGATTTTTGGATTTTATGAAAGCAAATAATAAACTCTTTTTTAAAAGAAATAAATGGATTTCTTTGTTTCAATAAAATTTTCTAAGGGCAAGATTCTAAAGAAGTAAACAAGAAAAAATTTGAATCTAGATAAAGAATGCAAAATGAATCTTTCTTTCACTTTCTTGAAAATTTTTAAAAAGGATTTCTAGGTATGCATTTTTAAATAGTAAAAAAAATTTTATTTTTTTTTAAATCTGTAAACTATGCAGAATTTAGTACTGTAAAAAATGTGCTATGGGCAGAAAGTACAGTAAAAAATATTTTTCAAAATCGGGATGGCCGAATGAAAAAATTCAGCCGCGCGGGTTTTGGACGAACAGCCGCGATGGGCCGCGCGGGTTTTGGCCGAACAGTCGCGATGGACCGCGCGGGTTTTGGACGCACAGTCGCAATGGACCGCGCAGGTTTTGGGCGCACAGTCGCGATGGACCGCGCAGGTTTTGGGCGCACAGTCGCGATGGACAGCGCGGAAAAAGGCCGCGAAGCCGCGGTGTGCAGCGCGGAAAAACACAGAAAAGTCGCGATGGACCGCGCGACTGTCTGGAAAAAGGCCGCGATGGACCGCGCGGAAAAATGCAGAAAAGTCGCGATGGACCGCGCGACTGTCTGGCAAAAAGCCGCGAGGCGGAAGCCGTGCACGGAAACCGAGAAACGAACGCGAAAATTTAAGATTTAGGGCTGTTTTTGGGGGCCAAATCTCAGAACAGCAATGGATCTGCTGTCTAAGATGGCAGATCTATGGATCTAATGGTTAAAAACTCATAAAAACTAAGATTTAATGGCAAAGCTAGAGATCTAAAGTTCAAACCAAAGCGGAGTCGCCAAAAACTGTTGGCTCGGTTTTGCAACCAAGCTTAGTGCTATGGGCACCTACTAACTAGTAGTAGCAGTTTCAATAGAAATAAAAACAATAAACTAAATAAACAATACTTTTCATGGATCTAAACAAGAATCTAAGCAAATAATTTAAATATTTCAAAATCAAGAACAAGAAACATAATGAATAATTTTTTGTATTAAAAAGTGGGGGGCAAGCAAGTGCTTGCGATATTACCTTCAATGGTGAAGGTTGATGTTGAGCAACTCCCAAGATGAGTAGCTCCAAACTCCAATAGGTCTCTTTCTCCAAGGTTGCTTCAATGGCTAAAAGTGCTCAAGGGAGATTTCAGCAGCATAAGGATGAGATAATGGAAGGATGTGAAATGAGGAGCCCCTACCACCTTTTTATAGGTTTTGGTGGTGAGGAATACCATTTGTGGTTTTGTGGAAACCAATGGTATTGACCAACATAGTTTAGGTAATTTTCCCTCCTGTTTCCTTTTTTGAATAAAAATAATATTTTAATTCCCTTTTTAATATTTTTGGGAATTTGGACCCTTTTTGAGGGTTTTTTATGATTTTCTTGGAAAAATAATCTTTTTTAATGGAAAAAGGGGTGTACTAAGGTCTTTTGGTGACCTTTTGTTGGTTTCGGAGGCTCAAATGGTGAAAAAGTGGACAAATGGGTCATGTGAATAGGGAAATGAGCTAGTGAGCACTTTTCGGGTGTTAACACCTGTGTTAATAGAAGAATTGCTCCAAACCTGCTAAATCATGGTGCTGATTCACCTCAGTCGAGCCGACGAACTCATCATTCCGACCCCGAGGATGCTATGGCTTGTGTTTCACCGGTGAAATAAATTATTGCCTTATCCGAGTCATCATGATCACACTTTTGACTGTGCACGAGTTCGCCTCTGCAATGTTACCAACTGCACACTCCACCATTCTCCGCAGGCTATCCGACGCACAGTCTTATGAGGTATGGCTTTCATTTATCACGTGATTAAGTATTGATATCATTTAAACAATATCAGTCGTACCTTCACTCGTACCACCATTATACCTGATTAAACCTTTCCCTCATACGACGTAAACACTAATAACTGCCACCTTCCCTAATTCGGCATGGAAATTTTGAACGTTTTTCTGTGCTCAACTTTCCAAATTTGCCCATTCTCTCAACGTCTCCGCTTAGCGATTTGTGCATCCTCTGTGCTGCAACTTCCATTTTGGGATCCTATAATCTGTGGGATAGCAACTTCAGCTTACAGCCAGGATCATGGGGATTCCAGTTCATCATGAACCTTTCAATACACGAGAACTCAGGAGAAATATTCAAGTTCTTGCCATCTTTCAAGCTGCCGGCTGGCTTGAATTTTTTGAGCGACTAGATGGATTCAATCGAGATGCAGCCCTGCAATTTGCTTTGAATCTTACCAAAACTCACTCCATGGTGTGGGTTATGCGCATAGAAGTCTCCGAGACCATTATATCCGAGGTTACAGCCATCCCGATGGTGGGAAAACCATGGTTTAACCGACGAGTCCCTGCAACGACTGCACGAGAAGAATTTTTACTCGCAGGGAAGCAAGTTGAAGCATCCAGAAGAGGGATCGCACTGAACTCACTACCGCGGCCATGGGACCAGGTTGCTGTCTTTCTCAAGAAGTACATTACTTGTGAAGGTAGATATCAAACTGTGTATAACTCTGAACTTCTTTTGCTTTCTCATCTCCGCCATGGCATTTTATTGAACATTCCATATTATTTACTGCACGACTTGCGTCATATGGCGGCATTTGTTTTGTCTGCTAAGCATCCACTTTCCTCTCTCACCCACCATGGCCTTATCAAATTAATCATTGTAAGAACCCTTTCCCAACATCATATAACTTGGGAACAATTCATAACCCGACCTCAACAACCCGTTCCCTTGCGGGTCGTCCCATTACAGCAAATACAGGTTCCACCACAACAAGAGGACCAGAGTTCCTCCATTGAAGTTGGGGGGGGGGGATGAAATGGAAGAAGAACAGCAACCGGGGGCACAAGCTGGGCCATCTGGGGG
Source organism: Larix kaempferi (assembly GCA_027924585.1). Classification (NCBI taxonomy): domain Eukaryota; kingdom Viridiplantae; phylum Streptophyta; class Pinopsida; order Pinales; family Pinaceae; genus Larix; species Larix kaempferi. The sequence goes on from BSBM01001018.1 coordinate 2,649,651, forward strand.
GGATGAGACTATATTATAGGAAGAACAACCAGGGGCACAATCAGAGCCATTTGTGGGAGATGAACCTCCGGCACAAGCAGAGCCAGTTGGGGGGGGTGAAACTACATTTGAAGAAGAGAAATTGGAGGCACAAACAGAGCCATTGGGAGATGGTGTAGATAAAATCTTTGTGGAAAACCCAGATAATAGGGCAGCTCCGATAGCAGAAGGTGAAATTGGAGCAGCATCAAATGCTGCGACAATGGAACCTGAAGATGACAGAGCCAGGGAAATGGAAGAAAACATTGAGCTGGTAACCATTGAATCCTCACCCGAGTGGGAAGGAGGAGCTTTAATTGAAGAAGAACAACATGAGAGGCAAGAAAATATTCCTTCGACCTCAGCTATGATTCCCTATGTACCAGCTCCACAGAAGAAAACACCACAAAAGAAAAGAAAAAGATTCACCAATGAATTTAACCTAATATCACCAATCAGAAAGAAAAGAACTCGATCAGCTACAGCAGCAGAGGCAGCTAGGAAAAGATGGGAAACCCTAGAGGCACAGATTGAGCCCCCAATCCTTGTACCAAGACCAATGGATGCTCCACAAAGGCTAGTGGAGGAAGAAACTAGAATTGAAGGACTTCTGGCTGAGAACGCAATGTTAAAAGAGGACCTCCAAGTACTTAGAAGGGAGTTGGAAATCTGGAAGGAAACCTGCAGAAAACAGGGTGAAAGAAAATTGTATACATTGATAGAGGCTGCAGACCAACTGGAGGGATCAGATTCTACTGAAGCTGGGCAGGAGGATGAATGAATACTCTGTCCCACCTATGGAGAAATCTTCAAGGAAGCAGGCCACAAAATTATACTTAGCACTTACTCAGCACAACAACCCACGGCCACAATAAAGGAAGCAGCAGAAAAAGAAGGTGCTATCACACAAGAACCAACATCTTTGAATATCCTTGCTGAAGCTGTCACTTCCCATGACACAGAGAATAGAGAATAGATAGGAGAAGAACAAGGGATGGAGGACACCCTGGAGCTTAATAAGGATGATACTGTAACTCCAGAATGTTCCCATGATATAAAGATTATAGAGCATATGGGAGAAGAACCTGGAATGAAGGACACTCTGGAGGCCAATGAAGAATTCTATACTATAACCCCAGAATGCTCCCAGGACACAGAAATTCTAGAAGAAGAGACACAAAGGCAGGACAGTGATAAATTGGAACATGATGCTGTAACACAAGAACCAACAAACTTGAATATACTTGCCCAATCGGCCAAACAGATGGGAGAAGAACCTGGGATAGAGGACACTCTGGAGTTTAATGATGAACTCTGAGTTGTAACCCCAGAGGAATCCCATGACATAGAACTCATAGGAGAAGAGTTGCAACAATAGGAGGATGAAGAGGCAAGCTAGGATGTTGCTACACAAGAACCAACATCCTTGGAAGCTGCAGCAGGAACTCCTGAATTTCATTTAAAAGATAACCCTGGAGTGGATATCATTCCCGATACACAGTGGAGTGAAGATGAATAGGTACAGACACCATGCTCAAGTGACACTGAAATCTTGGAGGAGGAGATGTACAATGAGAAAGATATCCAATCTCAGCAGCAGAAGGACAAACAAGACACTATTACACAAGAACCAGTGTCTCTAAAAGTAATAAGGGTAGCTGCTGAAGAGAGTCTAAAGGATGTTGTTGTTACACAAGAACCAACAACTCTCTTATTAAATTTAGATGTGCTAGAAGACACTGCCCCACAAGAACCAGTGCTTCTACCTCCTGGAAATGTCATTGATTTAGATTCAAATTAAATATTTCCTTTCAACCCCCCAGGCACAGCATAATGATACTGCAGGAAGATTTCCACCACACCAACTGCATTTCCAGACACCAGCAAGTAGCAGTGGAAGGGGAACAGTGATGCTGGAAGGTATTGGGTTACTCATAGAGGCTTTTCAAAAGATAGATAAGGTGCCTGAGTTTCCTACAATTCGTCCTCTCTCCTTGGATAGAGCTCAGTACAAGATTCAGATGCAGGTTCTTGCATGAGGACATGCAACAGGGTAGTTGGGGGGAGATGTTGAGCCTAGAATTGGCCATTTTTAATCATCCTTAATCATCTTTCCTGCCCCTGTCCTACACCACTTATCATGTCAATTAGACCTGTTGTCCTTATTTTATTCCCTCAAGTTGCCAAGGTATGACTGATCATTGCTTTATCTTATTAATGCTTATGAGTGTGATAATTAAAGTTGTTTATCTCTGAATTGTGCTAACATGTGATGATTTATGAAGGTAGTTGAGATAAGTGGGCTGCAGGAAGGTGGGGCTGAACAAGTCTTTAAAGGTGTTCACTGCTTACAAAGGGATTCTCGGGGCTCGAATCATCAATTAAGGTACATGGTTCCAATATAACATCCTAGATGGAGCCGTGACAGGGCAGTTGTAACAGAATGCGCTATCTTGAGTATGTGGCTGCTCGAGTCTAGTTGTGATCTGGAAGGATCCCCACTCTTGGGTCAATCGACCGCTTTCTCATATTTTTATGCCTCTATTCTGCCACGTATTGTAACATCTAGTTATTTAGGGCACCTGAAGATCAGATATCTTCATGGCTGCCCAATTATAGGATTGGATGTTATGATTTGTATGTATAAATATGGGGAGCTGCCTCGACCTAGGGGTTGAACAACAGATAATTAATTCAGTATATTAGCAGCGAAAGAAACTGTGTAATCATCTTCTCTTAATATAAGGAGTTACCCTCAATTTAAAGGAACTTGTGTTGTTCAGCCAGCATCTCTGTGTGAAGGCTGGGCCCGTCTTCCACAGAGATTGCTAAGTTAAAATAGGATTTTGAATTCATTGTTGTGTGATGCTTCGTTCACGATATTTATTTTGTACGCAGCAGCGACATTTATGGTGTGGATTTTCAATACAATTAATATTAGGTTTCCTTGAATTTGGCAAGTAATACAGAGTGACAGTCGACTGAGTAGAGACTTTATGCAATTTGTGTGACAATTATACACAGCCTTGTTCATCTCGCAGTTAAGTTGTGATCCCATGAGCCCTTGCAATTTATCTTTCCTGTTATGATTGTTGATTTCCATTCTGCAATTCAAATTCTTAGAACAGTTAACTCAATCCTTTGTAATTGGATTTCTAGATTAATGTTCAGTTTATGCCTTATGATTTTCAAGAGTGATTAGATTGAAGAGGTGATTGTTCTAGAATATGAATGGGATTTCTTTCCTGCAATTGTTGATTAGATCTTATATCATTTCTTATTGATGCATGGTAGAGAGGAATTGAATTTGTAGCAATTAGAAGGCAATTGGGATTGCATAGATTCTTGGGATGAACATGGATGATAGAAGATAAAAGTATTCAATTCTAATGGTTTGGTGTTTAAGCATAGATTGTGCACTTATCCTTTGAAATAAAAAGACTTTCTTGGGTTGACAATAAATCTCGTATGCTCTGTGTGTATTGGTGATAATCTAACTGCATATAGAGTGCTCGACACCAACTTTCAGGCAAAGGGATGATAGGAGATAATAGTGGTTCACACTCAGGGGAAAAGATGAAAGGGAATGAGCATATTTTCTCAAGTACAGGACCTCATAATAGACCTGATGAATTTCAAAGCACACAAAGGAATACTGCACCTAAATTTCTCACACCCAAAGAAGATCCCAATCTTGAATTGGATTACAAGAAACTAGTAAATGATTGGAATGATTTGAATGAAGAGTGTAAAAGAGGTGTACCACTCAGTGACTACATTGATACTATGCAAAAGATTAAAATGAAGGGAGACAATAGGAGTCCATTCCAAAACAAAGAATTGAATAGTGCTATTGGAAAATTTTCACTTCCTACTTTTGATGGTTCTTCTCAAAATTCTGTTAACACTTGGGTGCAAAAATTGGATGTATATTTTCAGCTGAATCCTATGTTGGAAGAGGATGCATTAAAAATGGCCATTTTGCACTTGGAAGGAGATGCCAATGAATGGTGGTTTCATGGGCTGAAAACCTTGGGTCATAATCAAGTCAAAACATATGGAGAATTTGTTGACAGGGTACTAGAAAGATTTGAACAAAAATATCTAGAATTGTGTTTCAAAGAACTAGCTCAATTGAAGCAAATTAGGCCCCCTACCGAATATATGTTGGACTTTCAAAAATTATCATTTAAGGTGGCTGATGTATCTATGGGAAGATTAGTATTGTTGTTCACTGAAGGTTTGGTTGAACCCTTAAGAATTTTGGTCAAAGCGCACAAGCCAACTACATTAAAAGATGCAATGAGCTTGACTAGGGATCTCCAAAATGTGCTTCCTAGAACGAGATTTCCTCCTAAGCCTAGCTACAAATTTGAAAAGAAACCTTGGAAAAGGGATGGATATGATAAGAAACCTTGGAAAAGAGACTTGGAAAAGAGAGTCATTTGAGAGGAATAAAAAAGAGGGACTAAACAGGGATGAACTTAGAAAAAAGAAAATGTGCTTCACATGCTTCCAACCATGGACACCGGGGCACAAATGTACCAAAGGAAAGGCTCAATACATAGAAGTATTTTCTGATAATGCGGGGTATGATGGGGGCATGGATGAATATGGACATATTTCAGATCAAGAAGATGCATATGAGACAGTAGTAGAAGAGGAAATACAAGAAGAAAATCAGCCTTCACTAGACAAAGCAAGAATGACAATGCTTTCAGCAGTACCTCACTATCATACTATCCGATGCAAAGGTGTGGTACAAGGACAAAGAACTTCAGTTTTGGTAGATGGAGGAGCCACTCATAATTTCATTGATGCAGATATGGTAGATAAAAGAAATATACCTATTGAACCATTTGATGGCTTCACAGTTGTCATTCCCGGTCACAACACAATGCAATGCAAAACATGGGTTCCAAAGCTGCAAGTCACCGTAGGTAACTATACTTTTGTTGATAGTTTTTATGTGGTTGATGTTGCTGATACTAATGTGGTTTTGGGAGTGCAATGGTTGTATTCAATAGGAGAGCATACAGTAAATTATCAAATTCCCGAAATGAAATTCCAAGATTCAAAAGGAGTACAAAGAATTGTGAGAGGGAAACACACTTATCCAAATCAAGTAGTAACTTGCAATAGTATGAGATCTATATTGAGGCATGGGGATATAGAATGGGCTGCTGAATGTCATATTACATCTCCCAAGACAACTATAAGTATTGTCAAACACCCAAAGGAGATAGAGAGACTTTTGCAAAAATATGAAAAGGTTTTTAGAGACCTTCCACATGGTAGGCCACCGGATAGGGGGGTTGAGCATAGTATTATTTTGGAGGAGGGTACTTAACCCATTCAGATAGCACCTTATAGACATCCTAAAAAGTTCAGAGATGAGATTGAAAAAGCTATCCAAGAACTGCTAGATTTGGGACTCATTAGACCAAGCTCTAGCCCTTATGCTTCTTCAGTAGTGCTAGTGAAGAAAAAAGATGGAACATTGAGAATGTGCATAGATTTTAGAGCCTTGAACAAAAAGACTATCAAGAATAGGTATCCTATTCCTAGGATTGATGAGCTCATGGATGAGATGCATGGGGCCAAATACTTCTCAAAAATTGACCTTATATCAGGGTATCACCAAATTCGAATGAAAGATGAAGATGTGCAAAAGACCACTTTTCAATGTCATTCTGGCCACTTTGAATTTCTTGTCATGCCTTTTGGGTTAACTAATACTCCAACCACTTTCAATCATATATGAATAGGATATTTTGCAAGCAACTAATAAGGTTTGTTTTGGTTTTCTTTGATGATATTCTCATTTACAGTAAAACATGGGAAGAGCATTTGCAGCAGTTAAAGATTGTGTTGAAAATCTTGGAAGAAGAGTCCTTATTTGCTAAGTTATCAAAATGTGAGTTTGGGATGAAAGAACTACTATATCTTGGGCACATTATTGGGCAAGAAGGAGTGAGGGTACACATGGAAAAAATCAGGGCTATCTTGGAATGGCCATCACCAAAAAATATTACCGAATTTAGAGGCTTTATTGGCATATGCACCTACTACAGAAAATTTGTGAAAGGGCTCTCCAAGTTGACTTCTCCACTCATCGATTTGACTAAGAAGGATGCTTTCAAGTGGGATGAAGAGGATGAAAAGGCCTTCCAAAAAATGAAAGAGGTAATTAGTAGTTGTCCCATACTTGCACTTCCTGATTTTACTAAACCTTTTGTTGTGGAATGTGATGCTTCAGGTGGAGGAATAGGGGTTGTCCTAAAGCAAGGAGAGCACCACATATCCTTTGATAGTAGAAAGTTGCAGCCTCATGAAAAAATTTACTCCATCTATGATAAATAAATGCTATCCATTATGCATGCATTGGCCAAATTCAGACAATACTTGGTGGGCAGCAAGTTTGTGGTGAAAACTGACCACAATAGTCTAAGACACTTTCTCACCCAAAAAGATCTAAATGAAAGGAAACAAAAGTGGGTAAGCAAGATTCAAGATTATGATTTTGATATTGAATATGTCAAAGGAAAGAATAATATAGTAGCAGATGCTTTGTCAATAAGGCCTTCTTTTTCTCTCATGGATATTGCCAAGGATTGGAAAAACATGCTACTAGTTGAATATGCTAAGAACAAATTTGCTTGTGATGTGTTGGATGGAATCAAAGGGGATGATAATTATATGATTTTGAATGGGCTGATATATTATAAGGGAAGAATTTATTTAGTTCATAACTCCAAGCTCAAGTACCGAATTTTGAAAGAAGCACATGATTCCCCACTAGCGGGCCATCCGGGGATCTTCAAAACTTATAGACAGTTGAGGCAAAGATTTTTTTGGAAGGGGCTGAAGGAAGATGTTCAGAAGTATGTGAATGAATGTAAAGCATGTCAAAAAAAAAATCAAAACTTACATGTCCAGCCGGCCTATTATAACCATTGCCCATTCCAGAGCAAAAATGGGACAGTATTTCCATGGATTTCATCACCGGATTGCCTAAATCCTTGGGTAAGGATTGCATCTATGTGGTAGTTGATAGGTTGACAAAATTTGCTCATTTCTTTGCTGTTACATCATCTTTTAGTGCTACACAAGTGGCTGATATTTTTTTCAAAGAAATCTTCAGATTGCATGGGCTTCCCAAGAGCATTGTCAGTGATAGAGATAGTAGATTCATGGGTGTTTTTTGGCAAGAAATTTTTAGATTGGTAGGCACTCAATTGACTCCAAGTACCATCTATCATCCACAAACTGATGGAAAAACAGAGAGGGTAAACCAATGGTTGGAAGGATACCTAAGAAACTATGTGGGAGGGCAGCAAAAAGCATGGGAAAAATGGCTACACTTGGGTGAGTTTTGCTACAACACCACTTATCATATGTAAATAGGAATGTCTCCTTTCAAAGCATTATATGGTTATGATGCACTTACATTTTCTGACATTATATTTGGTGATAGTAGAACCCCAAAGGCTAAATATTGGGTGGAAGAGAGCCAATAAATTTTAAAGCTCTTGAAAGATTATTTGCAGGTTGCTCAAAATCAGCAAAAACAATATGTTGATAGGAATAGAGAAGAAAGAACCTTTCAAGTCAATGATTTAGTATATTTAAAGTTGCAGCATTATAAACAAACATCTCTCAAAAGGAATGGAGCAGAAAAATTAAAACCAAGGTACTATGGGCCATACAAGGTAGTGCGGAAGGTTGGAGAAGTAGCATATGAACTAGAACTTCCGGAAGGGAGTAAAATCCACAATGTATTTCATGTTTCTTGTCTCAAGAAAGCTCTTGGTCAGCAAATAATCACTTCAGAAATACTTCCTCCTTTGGATGATGAAGGTCATCTCACACTTGTTCCGGAAAATATTTTGAAGACACGGGAAAGAAGGTTGAGGAGTAGAATCATCAAAGAATATTTAGTGAAATGAAAGGACTTACCAAATGAAGATTCCACATGGGAAGAGGAGAAGATTTTACAGCATCCAAATCTGAAATTGCTTGAGGACAAGCAATCTTGGGTGGGGAGGACTGTAATGTCCCCATTCAAATAAGTGCATAGTAAGACAATCCCATCAATCCTGCTAGTTTCCTAGGTTGGATGGGCACATGTGGGATGGTAATAAGGAAGCTAATAAATGATATTTAGACATTAGAAGGGTTCAAGCATTTACTAAATATGGTGAATAAATAAATTCAAGAGAAATTCTAAGTGGCAAGTGGTTTTGGAGACATATGGAGGTGGTGGGACCCACACTAGCTTGATTTTTCAATGACACATGGTAGCTCTCTCTTGCCAATTCGAATTCATGGGAAGGTGAAAAATATTGGGTGAGTTTGTAATTAATAAAACATGGCATTGAGAATAGTAGGTCGAAATGGGATGGAATAGTAACCTCCATGGGAGAGGAAGAGTCAAATTGGAGACTAGTGGACACTTGGGCTAGATTCCCTAGTTTTATGACAACGATAATGAAGCATCTATGACATTTATGAAAAACTTCAGACCTGACTTCTTACACCTGACCATTATGACATGTCATCCCCAAGATAAGGCTCAAGGATGGTGCTCATGGAGTTGGGGGAAGCTAAAGAGACTCAAATTCGAATTTGGGAGAAGATGGAAGGTTGGAACTAGGAGACAAGTGGCAAATGAGGAATATTTTCTAAATGGAAATTTATTGAATCTATTGAGAGGATTTAGACCCCTTGAAGGATAATGTTGGTTATAAAATGTAGAAACCAAGTATGAGAATGTCTTTTGATGATTTGATAAAAATTGCAATTGTGAAGAGATAACTAGTGGATGACTAGTTTCTTGCCTTAGCCAATTTCGAGGGTGAAAGATTCCCATCCAAATTGGTGCTTGGAGAGGCCACTTAGGTCTTTCATGGTGCTTTAATGGAGTTTTATTTGCAGGTAGAAGTTACAGGAAGTTTCATGGTTTGGTTTAGTGCAGCACTTTCTCTCCACCATTTCCAATTTTGAAGGCTTATTCGGGCTCCTTTAGGGATTGCGCTTTGGGTGAGATCTTACACTCATTGGGAGAGATTCATATGATATTTTTCTGATTGTAATAGATTCATATCCTATGTTCTTCATATTCAGAAACTCTCAGGTTGAAATACCCATTGACTGTATGCAAAATTATTGATTAATGAGCAAACAATGTCCATTTCCCCAATGCTTTGATGTATGACACTATAAGGTTGATTATTTCGAATGGATGGATGATTCTCTGATATATTTGTGATTAATATATTTCCATGGATATATTCTACAAGTTTCATGTACTGTACTTGAGAATTTGAAGCATTTTTACTCTGTTTTTTTGTATTGAGAGGTGAAATAGTGCCATTTCCCCAAGGATCGAATTGGGGGTTTTTGCTGTTGAATGTGAGAGAGTTAGAACAGTAGTAAAAAGAAATTAATGGTTCATATGAGACCTTAATCACAAACTTAACACATTACATACCTCTATTCATAAATTCGTGGGATTTAGGAGGCATTTGGAAGGCCATTTGCAGTGTTACCCCGGGGGGATTTGATGCACAAATTACTAGTCAAAATTACATATATTGATCAGAATACAAATCAAGTTTGCAGCAGTATTTGGAGGGCCATAAAACATCCCTGAACCTAATATTAAAGTCTAAATACTATTCATACACTCCTACAGAAGATTTGGGATCATTTGGGTTTATTTGGAGGTCAAAACAGTAAAACTAGTCATAGGTCGAAATTGGGGAAAAAGTGGAAAAATTGGCATTTTAATAAAATTTTGAAAAAGGGTCATTACACAATGCGTCCTCCTTTCCTTGTACTACCTTCTTGCTCATCTCCCAGAGGTAATGCAGAAGCTAGAAGGGGATATTAATGTTGTTGTTCGACCTGATATGTCCCATATTCCTTAGGAGGTCCAAAATTCTGAAGTGAAAAGTTGGAATGTGGCTGATCCTTCCCATGTATGTGATATATTTCGGGATGATGGCAGCCACCTCATCCCATGGTCTAGGAACAATATCTCTTTTAACACCGTTCTTATCCTCTTCATATCTCTCACCCTGTCCAAATAAAGTCATTTTTTCCCTAAGGTTGGCTTCTCTGTCATCCCTTCCCCAATGCAGCCCCATTGGCAAGCCTTTATGTTTTGCAATTGACTCCTCATCTAATCTTATGTGCAACCCCCTTAACCGAGTAACGTATTGTTCCTCCTTTATATGTTTCAATTTTAGGGTGAACTCTAAGGCTATTATCGTGTTATATCCTCTTAGTCCAATAATAAAAAGCATCCATCTTGCCGTGCGGAGGATGGTCAATACTTCAGGTTTTTAATATATGGGTGTATGGTCATCTGGCTCACTTTTCTTAAACCCTTTTGTCATTTTCTGTAATTTATGAATATCATCAAACCACAAATCTTGGGTGAGAATGACTTAATTGCCTACTCGGGATTGATCGTTGGTTTGTTGGTTGAGTGTCGAGTCCTTCCTTTTCTAAGAAAAATCGTATCGCCAATTGGATCTTCTTACTTATCCCTCTCTGTCTTATTTTCTATTTTATGCATTCACTCTCTGTGGCTAGGGTTTTACCCCTAGCTTGTGCAAATGAGCACCTACTAAGGAGAGTGGACTCCTTAGTAGCAGTTCAGTAAATGGAAATAATTAAACTAAAACAGAAATAGAAACTACTCTAAAACATGTGCATGCAAAATAAATAACAATTTGTAAACAAGGGTTTTGTATTAATATTACCTTCAATGTGAAGGTTGATGAAGCTCCTTGCAATGTCCAAGAGGGTTGCTCCAAGCTCCAATGTGCTCCTTCGCTTTCTCCAATGGTGGGGATGGGCCAAAAGAGGCTCTCAAGGTGAAAGTAGTTCAATGGTGAACTAGGGTTTCAAGAGAGATTTTGGCAGAGTAAGGGTATACTTGATTGTGGATGTGAAATAAGGGATCTCCATCACCTATTTATAGTTTTTTGGTGGTGGAGTGCTGACCCATGGTTTTGGGAACCATATGGTTTAGGGCAGCTGTATAGGGTTTTTTCCTCCTTTTCCTCATTATTTTATATTTTTTATTCCCCTTTTTAGGGGATTTTTGTTATTTTAGAGGAATTTTGGATATTTTTGGAGGAAAAAGGGGTTTTTTTAGCCTTTTTTGAGGCTATTTTGAGGGTTTTGTGGCCTTTTGGAGGCATTTTAGGCCTTTTGGAGGCTTTTTAGTGGGATTTTTTGGGTTTTTAAGGGAAATATGGTAGGAAAATGGACAAATGAGCCATATAATGTGGTAGATGAGGTAGTGAACACTTTTTGGGTGTTAACACTCTCATCATTGTACATCTTGTTGGTGCTTTGATTATCAAAGGATATGGCGGCGAGATACGGAGGTCGTCATTTCCTTGAATTGGATGTGGTAAGTCATCATGACCCAATATGGTTACTTGTGGTTAGTCATCATTATCCATTAGGGATACTCTGAACCATTTTACCAAATTTACTTGAAAGCTGTCCTCAGCTGAGAAATATTCGTTTTTGTAGAGAGAATGATTTGATTGAAAATACAAACAAAGAATTTAGTTATTACCTCTTATGCTTAGCTTACCTAAGCTAATGATGTGGGCATTTTCGTACGGACCTAGGGTTCCGTAGTAGGTTATCTCTTTGTTTGTAGTTATTTTTGGTATATCTGTAGTTGCGCTTTTATGATGTTCTGTTGCTGGCTCGCTTGATATTTTCTTCTGCTTGGCTGATTTTTCTGTGCTAGCTCGTTTGATTTGGCTTTTGTTTTACCTAATATTGCTCTTTGATGCTTGTACTGGCTCGCTTTATATTTTCTTTTGCTTGGCTTATTTTTCTGTGTTGGCTCACTTGATTTGGATTTTGTTTTGTTGAATATTGCTCTTTGATGCTTGTACTGCCTCGCTTGATATTTTCTTGCTTTGCTTCTATTTGATCTTCAGTTGTGTTTTTATACTACTCTCGCTTGATCTTCTTTTGCTTTGATTCTATTTGTTCTTCAGTTGCATGGTTGTTGGCTTGTTTTATTATATATAATTATTATTTATATATTTTCTTTTTTTTTTCTTTTTTTCAGTGGTCATCAGTGTTTATGCATATCCTCTATCAGCATTAGGTTTTTCTGATAGAGGGTTAGTGTGAATTCCTCCCTGGATTGTGGTTTCTTATATACTTTGAGTCTATGCCCATTCACCAACATGGGGAACTCTGTCTCATCTATGGTCTTCATTCTGAATACACCATTGTCATAAATTGTATCAATATTGTATGGTCCGAGCCATCTTGTGGTGAGTTTTCCTTGAAAATTTTGGAACCGAGAATCATATAGTAGTGCCCAATCACCTTCTTTGAATTTCTTTTGTTTGTTGTTCTTGTCATTCCATTTCTTTCTCTGTTGCTGGATAATTTCAGTGTGGGCGATGGCTTGTTGGCGGTGCTCATCTAGCTTATTTAGTTGGAGCATACACTCTTCTTGGATTTCCGAAAGTTGCATGTTTAGATGGGATGCAATTCTTAATGTCTTACTTTCAAATTCAATGGGGATCAATATTTTTTTCCCATATACCAACTCATAGGGGTTAAATCCTGTTGTTGTTTTCCATGTTGTGTTATAAGCCCAAACTGCTTCACTTAACCTGTTTTCCCAATCCCTTTTATGTAACTGCACTGTTTTTGTCATAATTCTTTCAAGCTCTCTGTTTGTAACTTCAGCTTGACCATTAGCTTGAGGGTGGTAGGAGGAGGACCTTCAATGTTTGACTTTGTTTCTTCAAAGTAGGTACTCGATGAGGTTGGATGTAAACTTCTTTCCTTTGTCAGAAATTAACTATCTGGGAACTCCAAACCTATGGGAGATCTGTTCTGTAAAGAATTTTGCTACATTTGTTTCATTGGCTGCTGCAAGTGCTGCAACTTTGGCCCATTTTGTAAGGTAGTCAATGCAGACTAGGATGTATTTTTTATGATTTGATGGGGGATTGAATGGACCAACAAAGTCAAATCCCCACTTTCCAAATCCTTCCAAATAAATTTGGGGATGTAGAGGCATTTCTTCTCTTTGTGTAGGCTTCCCCATTCGTTGATAGTCATCATAATGTGATACATAATCATAGGAGTCCTTGTGTAGCATTGGCCGGTAGTATCCAGTTTGTATTACTTTGTAGGCTGACCTTTTTGTTGCATAATGGCCTCCACAAGGTTCATTGTAAGTAGCATGGAGTATGTCATGGACTTCATCTTCTCTTATGCATATCCTTAATATTTGGTCTGGCCCTTTCTTAAAAAGAACTCCTTGTATCCATGTATAAGTTGCACTTTTACTTATGGTTCTGTACTTCTCTTGATAGCTATAATGTTGTGGAAATTTGCCAGATACCAAGTAGTTTGCTATATCGACTAACCATGGGATTTTTGTGGAGATTGCAAAGAGGAGTTCATCGGGGAAGTGATCATTTACCAACTCATTGTCCTATCCATGTGTTACTATAGACAGAAAATCGTCTACCACATTATGCTTTCCTGGCTTGTCCAAGATTGTTATGTCAAATTCTTGCAAGAGCATCAACCATCTAATAATTATAGCACTAGTATTTGATTTATTCATGAGATACCTAATTGCAGAATGATCGGTATGGACAAAGACTGTGTACCCAATGATGTAGTGCCTGAATTTGTTTATATCGTGTATGACAGCCAAAAATTCTTTTTTTGTGGTTGTATAATTGAGTTCTACTCCTGCCAAGTTTTTGCTAATGTAATAAATTGCATATGGTTTCTTTTCTTCTTCTTGCTCGAGGACTGACCCAATGGATTTTTCTGAAGCATCCGAATGGATGTGGAATGGTAGTGTCTAGTTAGGTCCTTGAAGGACTGGGGCTGTGATTGTCTTCTCTTTGAGTTGATCAAATGCTGACATACAATGTTTGGTCCAGATGAATTCCGTATATTTTGTGAGAAGGGAAAACATAGGTGCAGCAATTTTGCTGTAACTTTCTATAAATATTCTGTATTAGCCTATTTCCCCAAGGAAACTGCACACATCCCTTTGTTTGACCAGTGGGGGGAATGTTTTAATAACAGTGACTTTTTCTTGATCAACTTCAATGCCCCTTTGGGAGATATGGTGTCCCAGAACTATGCCTTCTTGCATCAGCATTATGCATTTATCATTGCTGAGGCATAAACTCATTTCAATGCATTTGTTTAGGATGAATTCTAGATGTTGTAATGCTTGGAAAAAAATTTCCCATATGGTGTGAAGTCGTCCATGTAGACTTCCATTTGGTCATTGATCAAATCGAAGAATATACTCAAAATGACCCTTTGAAATGTTGTTGGGGCATTACAGAGTCCGAAAGGTAGTATTCGATATGAATATGTGCCCCATGGGAAGGTAAATGTGGTTTTATCTTGGTCAACATGGTGGATTTGGATCTAGTTGTATCCACTAAATCCATCCAAAAATAAGAAGAATATGTTTCCAGCCAGGGTGTCCAACAGTTGGTCAATGAATGGTAGAGGGAAGTGGTCTCTTTTAGTTGCTTTATTAAGTTCCTTGTAATACACAGATCATCCACTTCCCTCCTTTTTTAGGGACTATTACCAATGGTGAGACCCACTCACTATCTGAGATTGGGTAGATGAATCCTGCATCTAATAACTTTTGTAGTTCCATCTTAACTATATTTTTTAGTGTTGGATTCATTCTTCTTTGGGGTTGTCTAATAGGTACATCTCCCTCTTTAATATATATGTAATGCTTGCGAATATCTGGGTGTATGGATTTCATATCAGTATACCTCCATGCACAAGCCTTGCTTTTTTTTTAGAGTGCTTTTATAAGTTGTTGCTCCTATTCTGGTTCCAAATTTGCATTAATTTTGATTGTTTTCCCAGGAAGGATCTCTACAATTTTAACCTGTGGTTGTTGTTGTTCAATGGAGAGTATTTATGTCCACATTCTCTCAGTATTGTCAGGATAATTCAGCACTTCCTGTCATTACCCTGTTTCAAAAATTTCTTCAAGCATATCATGGTTATGACAAACATTATGAATAAATTTATCTAAATGACCATCTTCATCGTTAGCTTTGAGAGTTAGATCCTTTTCTATGGTGGTTACAGGTTGTATGTTTTGGTTATTTAAATCATCATAGTCATATGTCCAATTTTGGTATTTTGTGTTTGTAGACATTTTTGTTGGTGGGTATATTGTAATCTTTCTCCTAGCTTGTCCACTTGTAATTGTCATATTTCCATATCGACAGCCTTTATAGGAATCTGTTGTTTCCAACCATGGCCTCCCTAGGATGATTGGGTACCCACTGAGCTTACTTTTGACTTCTATAACTATGAAGTATGTTGGATACTCCCAGGATTCAGTATTTATGATGATATCCTCCAAGATTCCTTCAGGTTTGACAGTGGAGGTGTCAGCAAGCTGTAGCACAATACTGGTTGGTCTGATTAGTGATTGGAGACCTAAGGATATCATTGTATCCTTTTTCATTACGTTGATTATAGCTCCTAGGTCGATTAGACTGCTTGAAATAGGTTTTTTTTTATGGTTAAATTGACAATAGGGTTTCCTGGGTTGAGGTATTTATGGTTAACAATGATACCGAACATCAAGTCTTCTAGTTGGCCTACCACGTTTATAGTTAGTGGATCTCGTTTCCTTCACCCAGGTTTCTTTAAGCAATTTTCTTTTATAAATTTTTTACATATATGGACATCCCTTATTGCTTGTAAAATGGGAATCTGAATGCTTAAATATTTTAATTCATTAATTATAGCATTCTCTGCCTCTTCTTTGGTATTTTGTTTCAGTTTCTCAGGGAATGGAGGGTTTCTATTCAGTAATTGAGGTTGATATTCTTCTTCTTGGTGGCGTATCTTTGTAGGTTGTTTGGGTCCTAAAGGTGGTTGTTCATTGTTTGTATGTTATTGATTGTTTTGTGGGTGGGAGCCCTGCAACATCTTTCCAGGTCTGAGATTGATTTCATTTCATTCTAGTGCATCCACGACATAGGTAGGAAATTGCACTACTTCATTGTTATAGTGTTGTTGTTTACATGTTCTATTTTTATTTGGGTTTGGAATCAGTTGGGCATGGATTGGAAGTGGTATGTGGGGAGGTTGGTTCTATGGAGGCAAAATTATGAGTGGTTGTAGCAATGGAGTCCTCCAATTTGCTGAATATGGATATGGATTTCCATAATTCACCTATGGCTGAGAAAAAGGTGGGGGGTATGGAGAATAAGGTTGGGTGTAATATGGATGTTGATACGGTGTTTGGTTTTGTTGCCATTGGCTTGAAGAAGCTTATGGTGGCCATGTAGTTGGTGCCGAAGGGTTCCAATTCTATTGATAACTACCTTGATTAAAATATGCTTGGTTGTTGGGATGGAAGGGCCTAGTGAAATTGTTCCTTCGTTGATTAACAAAAAAAATTTGTTCCATAGTACCTTCTGATGTGGGATCCTGTATGACTGCTTTGCATGATGATAGGAAAGGGAATTTATTAATGGTATGAACATCGGTGCAGATCCCACAGATCTCTATTGCATTTAATGGGCATTGTCCATTTTCATGTTTCTTTCTGCATCATGGGAAAAATACTGCTAGTGCTTGGTTGATCTCATCTTGTTTATTTTTTATTTGTAGTGCATCTAACTGCATAGCTAAGGACTGGAGGATGTCTATTTTCATATCGTCTAGAAGGTTTCCTAGGTCATACTTTGTGAGGCTTGGTCCTGAAAAGGATGATCCTCTTGCTAATGGATGTGTATCCTGAATTCTATTTTTACCTTTAGTGGATCTAGAATAATTATTGAAGATTTGCAGTGTTTGATCATAGGTTTTATGGAATATATCCCCATCACCTAATAGGTTCAATATTTCTAGGTATTCCTCCTTGATTCCTCTAAGAAGTACTAGTTTCAATGATTCCTGATCCAGGGTACAGTTACTAGCCCGTTTATAACTGAGTTGAAAGCATTGTGCATAGTCTTCTAGGGATTCTTTTTCTCCCTGTTACATCCTGAAAATTTCATCTCTTGTGTATTTTTCTTTACAGTAATCCCTATATTTTCCAGGAAGGATTGTTTCATCTGGTCCCATGTGAAGATACTGTTTCCTTCCAGACTCATAAACCATCTGAGTGATAAATATTTTAATGTAGACGGAACAAGTCTTAGTTTTTGTGCATCAGTGGTATAACCAAAGGACCTATAGACTACCTCAAATTCAAATAAGAATGTGTCAGGGTCCTCTCAGGTTAGGCCATCATTAGAGGAAATTTAAGGTCTAAAATGAGCCTTATAAGAAAACGATCCAGCATATAATAAAATGAGCCAACCATAATTTCTTGATGAGTTGGAATTCAAGAATCAATAGAATTCCAATAAAATGAGTCAACCATAATGGTTGACTTGAGATATTTGTCATAAAAAAAACTATTTTTGGTTCGTATTTTCAACATATCCCTGTTTTGTTACTCAAATTTTGAGCTGGAGCACTCGTTGGATGTGGAATTTAATTCTTCATCCAACGAGTACCCACACTGCATACTTTTGATCATTGGTTTGTTGGCTGAGTGTCGAGTCCTTCCTTCCATATTCTTCCTTTTCTAAGAAAACTCGTATCGCCAGTTGGATATTCTTACTTATCCCTCTTTGTCCTATTTTCTATTTTATGCATTCACTCTCATAATTGTAAATCTTGTTGGTGCTTTGATTATCAAAGGATATGGCGGTGAGATACAGAGGTCGTCATTTCCTTGACTTGGATGTGGTAATTCATCATGACCCAGTATGGTTACTTGTGGTCAGTCATCATTATCCAGTAGTGATACTCTAAACTGTGCCACCGAATTTACTTGAAAGCTACCCTCGACTGAGAAATATTTGTTTTTGTAGGGAGAATGATTTGATTGAAAATGCAAACAAAGAATTTAGTGATTACCTCTTATGCTTAGAGTACCTTAGCTGATGATGTGGGCGTCTTCGTACGGACCATGGTTTCTGTAGTAGGTTATCTCTTTGTCTGTAGTTATTTTTGGTATATCTGTAGTTGCGCTTTTATGATGTTCTGTTGTTGTCTCGCTTGATATTTTCTTTTGCTTGGCTAATTTTTATGTGCTGGCTCGCTTGATTTGGCTTTTGTTTTGCTGAATTTTTATCTTTGATTCTTGTACTGGCTCGCTTGATATTTTCTTTTACTTGGCTGATTTTTCTATGCTGGCTCGCTTGATTTGGCTTTTGTTTTGCTTAATATTGCTCTTTAATGCTTGTACTGGCTCACTTGATATTTTCTTGCTTTGCTTCTATTTGATCTTTAGTTGTGTTGTTATGCTACTCTCGCTTGATCTTCTTTTGCTTTGCTTCTATTTTTTTTTTCAGTTGTGTGGTTGTTGGCTTATTTTATTATATATAATTATTATTTATATTTTTTTTCCAGTGGTCATCAGTGTTTATGCATATCCTCTATCAGCATTAGGTTTTTCTGATAGAGGGTTTGTGTGAATTCCTCCCTGGATTGTGGTTTCTTATATACTTTGAGTCTATGCCCATTCACCAACATGGGCAACTCTGTCTCATCTATGGTCTTGATTCTTACTGCACCATTGTCATAAATTTTATCAATAACGTATGGTCTAAGCCATCTTGTGGTGAGTTTTCCTTGAAGAATTTGGAACCGAGAATCATATAGTAGTGCCCAATCACCTTCTTTGAATTTCTTTTGTTTGATGTTCTTGTCATGCCATTTCTTTCTCTATTTCTAGATAATTTCAGTGTGGGCGAGGGCTTGTTGGCGGTGCTCATCTAGCTGATTTAGTTGGAGCATACGTTCTTCTTGAATTTCTAAAAGTTGCATGTTTAGATTGGATACAATTCTTAATGTCTTGATTTCAAATTCAACGGGGATCATTATTTTTTTCCCATATACCAACTCATAGGGGGTAAATCCTGTTGTTTTCTTCCATGTTGTGTTATAAACCCAAACTGCTTCACTTAACCTATCTGCCCAATCCCTTTTATGTAATTGCATTATTTTTTTCAAAATTATTTCAAGCTCTCTATTTGTAACTTTAGCTTGACCATTAGCTTGAGGGTGGTAGGAGGAGGACCTTCGATGTTTAACTTTGCTTCTTCGAAGTAGGTCCTCGATGAGGTTGGATGTAAACTGCTTTCCTTGGTCAGAAACTAACTCTCTGGGAACTCCAAACCTGTGGAAGATTTGTTATGTAAATAATTTTTCTACATTTGTGTCATTGATTGCTGCAACTTCAGCCCATTTTGTAAGGTATTCAATGCAAACTAGGATGTATTTTTTCTGATTTGATGGGGGATTGAATGGACCAACAAAGTCAAATCCCCACTTTTCAAATGCTTCCAAAGAAATTTGGGGATGTAGAGGCATTTATTCTCTTTGTGTAGGCTTCCCCATTCATTGACAGTCGTCACAATGTGATACATAATCATAGGAGTCCTTATGTAGCGTTGGCTAGTAGTATCCAGTTTGTAATACTTTGTAGGTCGTCCTTTTTGCTGCATAATGGCCTGCACAAGGTTCATTGTGAGTAGCATGGAGTATGTCGTGGACTTCATATTCTCTTATGGATCTCCTTAATATTTGGTCTGGCCCTTTCTTAAAAATCATTCCTTCTATCCATGTATAAGTTGCACTTTGCCTTATGATTTTGCACTTCTCTTGATAGCTATAATGTTGTGGAAATTTGCCAGATACCAAGTAGTTTGCTATATCGGAAAACCATGGGCTTTGTGTGGAGATTGTAAAGAGGTGTTCATTGGGGAAGTGATCATTTACCAACTCATTGTCATGTCCATGTGTTAGTCTAGACATAAAATCGGCTACCACATTATGCTTTCTTGGCTTGTCCAGGATTGTTATGTCAAATTCTTGCAAGAGGAGCAACCATCTAATAATTCTAGCACTAGTATTTGATTTATTCATGAGGTACTTGATTGCAGAATGATCGGTATGGACAAAGACTGGGTTTCCAATGATGTAGTGCCTGAATTTGTTTATAGTGCGTATGACAGCCAAGAATTCTTTTTTTGTGACTGTATAATTGAGTTATGCTCCTGCTATGTTTTTGCTAATGTAATAGATTGCATATGGTTCATTTTCTTCTTCTTGCCCGAGGACTGACTCGATGGATTTTTCTAAAGCATCTGAATGGATGTGGAATCGTAGTGTCTACTTAGGTCCTTGAAGGACTGGGGCCCTGATTGTCTTCTCTTTGAGTTGATCAAATGCTAACATACAATGTTTGGTCCAAATGAATTCGGTATCTTTTGTGAGAAGGGAAAACATAGATGCAGCAATTTTATTGTAACTTTCTGTAGTAGCCTATTTTCCCAAGGAAACTGCGCACATCCCTTTGTTTGACTGATGGGGAAAGTGTTTTAATAACAGTGACTTTTGATTGATCAACTTCAATGCCCCTTTGGGAGATATGGTGTCCTAGAACTATGCCTTCTTGCATCAGTATTCTGCATTTATCATTGCTGAGGCATAAACTCATTTCAATGCATTTTTTAGGACCAATTGTAGATGTTGTAATGCTTGGAAAAAAAAAATTCCATATGGTGTGAAGTCGTCCATGTAGACTTCCATCTGGTCATTGATAAAAACAAAGAATATACTCAAAATGACCCTTTGAAATGTTGTTAGGGCATTACAGAGTCTGAAAGGTATTACTCTGTATGCATATGTGCCCCATGGGCAGGTAAATGTGGTTTTATCTTGGTCAGCAGGGTGTATTTGGATTTGCTTGTATCCAGTAAATCCATCCAAAAATGAGAAGAATTTGTTTCCAACCAGGGTGTCCAACACTTGGTCAATGACTGGTAGAGGGAAGTGGTCTCTTTTAATTGCTTTATTAAGTTCCCTGTAATCTACATAGATCCTCCACTTCCCTCCTTTTTTAGGGACTATTACCAAGTGTGAGACCTACTCACTATCTGAGATTGGGTAGATGAATCCTACATCTAATAACTTTTGTAGTTCCATCTTAACTATATCTTTTAGTGTTGGATTCATTGTTCTTTGGGTTTTTCTGATAGGTGTTGATGTATATGTAACTTTGGAATGTATTTCACCTATGTATTTCATCTATGTATATTGTACTCCTATAGAGATGTTATTATTCCTCTATAAAGAAGTGTCATCGTTTGTATTGACAAGTGTCGCAAGTGTCGTAACTTGCCGATGGGTTATTAGACCACCATGTGTGAGGGCAGGAGCTCATCATATGGCCGATAGACATCATAGTTCTTTTGTCATTTTTCTGGGGTTTGGGGAAGAGAAGAGACCAATTGGAGACTGGATCCACGGCCCTTGGAAGCTGCAAAAAACAAAAAATATTACATGGCCTCAATATGAATGAGGAATAATCTCTGATAATGGACGAGGCGGGCATACCCATGCTCGTATCAAGACATATACATAACAATTAGTCCCAAGAATGGGGGACCTAAAAAATACATAAAAAATCTGCTGGTACATCATAATGGTCCAGAGGGGACATTATTTTGGGATGTACTCATGATCATAACATGACTGATCTCAATAACTAATACACTGGAATAACTGATGAACTACTGAAACTGAAGGTGTCCAACATATGTAGGGACGCAATGATTGTGAGTCATCTCCAAGAAATATATGTAATTGTATACTCGAGGGAGTATAAAACTGGGGTACATCGGAATACTGTCGCCATGCGCAACCCGGATATCTATAGAAAAAAGGTAACTGGTTTTTTTTTCATAAGTAGACTCTCAAATGTGGAAGAATTAGGTGGTATCCTGGGTCTTGAACAAATAAATGAAAGGACCAATACCCTGTGCGAGTCTCAACGATGTGATCAAGGTGTTGAAGTTGAGCATGTGAGAAACAACCATTTGGAGAGGCACTGAGGACTCTTTTCGAAATGATTCGTAGGCACTCATCATAAATGGTGATGAGTCCAAGACACAGGGACCTCTAGGTCTATCCTCTGGAATAAATTTGGTTGTCATCGAAAGAGGGAGACCAACAACTAACAAGGCAATGATGTTTCCTTGATAGGAGCGCGAGGTGTAGAACTGAAGTGTGGTAGTACTGATGGTAGGACTGACATACTTGTGGGGATGGGAAGTAACTGGGTCATATAGTGAGTAGACTCAAACTTCCTTTGTTCAGAGCATGATGACATGGTTGACTTGGCAGTGTAGGGAACTAACTTGTAGGTGTGGGGATCATAGCTTTTAGGGACTGAAGGGTATGTATTGACTCTGGGGGGTCAAGCTGATGGGTGCTGTCGAGGGATTCTTGGGGTGACATACTGCAGAATACTCTGAACAAAGGCAACCAAAATGGGGAAGCTGCCATATGAGTAGACGGGATCTGTTGTGGCGCCAAGAAGCACCATTGGGTCCTTCTTCGTAGTTTTAATGAGCTCGAAGAAGGGATAAAAGTGTGCTCTGAAATGGTACTGTCCTGTGGATTTTGTGAGCCCAGGACTGTTCTTGCTCATTGGTGTTTTCATTTTTAAGGAGTCTGAAAACAATAAGAAGACTCTCCAGTGGTTGTGAGTACCGTCCTGTGGGTTTTACGAGCCCAGGATGGTGATTTCTCGTGGTCACTTTCATGTTTAGAGAGTCTGAAAGCGGTAAGTGGACTCCATTGGTGTTCTTTTTTGTAAGTTAGTCTCCAAGGCCCAAAAAAGCATAAAATGATGCAAATGGAGAACTCTTCTAGCCGATGTGACTAGAGTATTCCTTTTTCGTAATTAGTCTACAAGGTCCGGAAAAGGGTTAAACTTATACCAGGTAGACGCCCTTTCAGATACGTTTAGCAAGAATCAAAGGAAGCAAGGTTGCTCGGTAATCTTTTCATTGTTTTAGGAGTCATAAAAGAGCTTAATAGAAACTCCCTAAGTGCCTTTTTTGTAAAAGAGATTGCTCAGCCCGAAAAAGGGGTAAAATTATACCGAACAAAAAGGGGATTGATGAGAGTGAGAAAAGGTCTCAAGCATCATCATGAGTGCGGAAAACTGAATCCGGTGACATAAAGATTGTCAAAAAAGGGGCAACGAAAAATATGGCACGCAAACCGAGGTGATGGGTGGCATTTTGAAACAATACCCAAAAAATTATGGGGCGATACTGAGAAATGATCTCAAGCATCATCACGAGCGCGGAAAACTGAAGCCGGCGATATAAGGCATGTAAAAAACGGACGACGACCGATGTGGCATGCAAACCGAGGCAACGAGGGGGCATGGAAAAATGCCTGAAAAATCTGGGCGTGAGAGCGAGAAATGATCTCAAGCATCATCATGAGCGCGGAAAACTAAATCCGGCGATATAGGATATGTCAAAAACGGATGACGATCGATGTGGCATGCAAACCGAGGCGACGAGGGGGCATGGAAAAAATGCCCAAAAATCTGGGCATGAGAGCAAGAAATGATCTCAAGCGTCATCACAAGCGCGGAAAACTGAATCCGCCTATATAAGACTCGTCAAAAACGGATGATGGCCGATGTGGCATGCAAACCGAGGCAACAAGGGTGTGTAAAAAATGGTCAAAAAATGGACCTGGTGAAAACAGGAAAAGGAAAGAACTGTCATGAAGTTCAGTAATGGATGGTGGTGTCCATCCAGTTTACTATGGGTAAAATCGCTTGAGGTACAACCTGTTGCGTGGGTTGCAGAGGGGGTTGCCTTCTGAATCGGTCAGAATGTAT
Organism: Larix kaempferi; assembly: GCA_027924585.1. Taxonomy (NCBI): domain Eukaryota; kingdom Viridiplantae; phylum Streptophyta; class Pinopsida; order Pinales; family Pinaceae; genus Larix; species Larix kaempferi. The sequence continues at coordinate 2,673,466 of BSBM01001018.1, forward strand.
GCCCCTGTCCGAGGCAAGTGTGTATAATATATGGGCCTTGCCACATGGACACAAACTTTCCTTTCCAGGTTTTGCCATGAGCCTAATCATAGGCGAGGAAAAGGTCCCCTTCAGAAAAAGTTCTTGGGTGGACATGTTTATCATAATTTAATTTGGATTGGTTCTTGGCTGCTTCCATGGTTTGGAGGGCTGTGTGCCAATCTTCATCGGCCTTCTCCAGGAGTAGTAAGCGTTGCTCAATTGGGGCAGTGTCTGGTAGGAGTTCAATGGCCATATGTAGGGTTGGAATCTGGCACTCAGTGGGGAGGACGGATTCGACACCATCAACTAAGTGGAAAGGGGTAAAACCCGTGGCGGTTTTAGTTGATGTGCGGTATGCCCATAGTGCCGGGAAGAGCATGTGGTGCCAATTTGATTTGTGTTTGTCTACAGTGCGCTGGAGGATGGTTTTCAAAATTTTGTTGATTGCTTCGACTTGGCCGTTTCCTTGGGGGTAGTAAGCAGAGGAAAAATGGTGTTCAAATTTCAGTAAGGTTGATAGTTCTCTCTAGACGGCGTCTTCGAAGTGAAAGTCGTGGCCTGAGACGAGTTGCTTTGGCACTCCAAAACGAGCGATAACATGGTTGAGAAAAAACCATGCTTCGGTGTCGGCCTTGCAATTGTAAGTTGGCATGGCCTCCGCCCACTTGGTGAAATAATCTATGGCCACAATAATGTGTTTGTGACCGCCGGCTGACGTGGGATTGCAATCGAGGAAGTCGATGGCCCATTTGCAGAATGGTCCGGCGGTGACGACTGGATGAAGGGGGGCATGTGGGGTTCTTGCTTTGGGGGCAAAAAGTTGACAGTTTTGATAGTGTTTGACTGCAGTGATGCAATCAGTAAATAATGATGACCAAAAGTAACCTGCGTGAATGATCTTTTGGGAAGTGGCCATGCCGGAGAAATGGCCTCCACAGGCACCGCTGTGGCAATCATTAAGGACCTGTTCTGCCTCACTATGGGATAAGCAACGTCGTAAGATGGTATCAACGCCGTGTCGATAAAGTACATCCCCTAACAAGAGGTATCGGGGATCGTGGTGTCGTATACGACGGCGTCCATCACGATCGATGTGGAGTCAAAATTTTTGCGTGCGGAGGTAAATTAAGATGTCACCATACCATGGGTCGTTAGACGAAATGATGAAGATGTGATCGTCAATCAGATCCGTTTGGATAGCGGGTGATGACGAAGAGGATGGGAGGTCTATGATGAGATGGGCAAGCGCGAGGGCTTTGGTGCTCTTGGGAGTTTTGAAAGTGAGGTCATATTCCTGGAGGATAATGACCCATTTAGCAACACGACCTTGTAGGAGGCACCGGTTTAGGATATAGACCATAGGGTTGGAGTCAGCGACAACTGTGGTATGACTGAGCAGAATGTAGTGTCGCAATTTTTGGATGGAAAAGACTACAGCTAGGGATAATCTTTCCTCGTATGGGTAACGTAGGGGTGGGCCAGACAAGGTCTGGCTGATGTAATAAATGATATGCTCTTGGTGAGAGGCATCTGCTTGGACCAAGACTCTGGATACGGCATGTTCGGATGCGGAGACGTAAAGGATGAAGTCTTGGGAGAAATCCGAAGGGGAGATCAAGGGGGCTTGTGTGAGAGCTTTCTTGAGGGCATCAAATGTCGTGTCTGCTTGCTCATCCCAAACAAAGGGTATGTGGGTACGAAGTAGGCGTAAGAATCCATGAACTGTGGTGGTGTAATCAGGAACGAAGCGACGAAGGAAATTGGACCGCCCCTGCAGACTCTGGAGTTGCCGAAGCGTGAGCAGAGAGGGAAGGTCTAAGATGGCTTTGACTTTCAGGAGATCAACAATAATTCCATTCTGGGAAACAATGAAACCCAACAACCGGCCTACCGGAATGCAAAAGACACACTTGTGTGGGTTCAAGCGGATTTTATATTTGCGACAATGCAGGAAAACTTGTCGGAGGTCGTTAAGGTGGTCTGATCGTTTCCGGGAACGAGCTGTAAGGTCATCAAGATAAACCAGTAGGATATGGACCAAGTTATGAAAACAATAGGTCATGGCCCTCTGGAAGGTGGCACCAGCATTTTTGAGGCCGAAAGGTATGACACGATAGGAAAAGGTGCCCCATGGGGTGGTAAAGGCAGTCTTGTACTGATCCTCCTTACGGATCTGAATCTGGTTGTATCCAGAAAAACCATCCATGAAAGATAGGACTTCGTGTCCCGCACACGCATCAATGAGCTGGTCAATGAATGGCGTGGGGAAATTGTCTTTGGGACAAGCGCGGTTTAAATCATGGAAGTCAGTGCATACTCTAAGGGTGCCTTATTTTTTGTTGACGGGAACGGGGTTTGAAACCCAGGTGGTATAAGCAATGGGATAAATGAATCCTGCTTTGTGAAGTTTCTCAACCTCGGCTTTATCCGCAGGGAGCTTGGAAGGATGAATGGGTTGTTGTTTCTGACGAACGGGGGGGACATCAGGCCATGTGTCAATGTGGTTCTCTATAATGGCAGGGTCAAGACCAGGCATTTTGGTATAGGACCAAGCAAAGACATCACGGAATTATTGGAAAAGTTTTTTGTATGCCTGAGTTTCCGCTTGAGTGCAAGATGCGCCCAGCGAGATGAGCTCAGGTTTCCCAGGTGTGGTGGAAATGTCAATTTGTATAATGGGGAAAATGTTTGACATGTTCCCTTCTTCGAAGGCATACGGTGCTGGGATGGAGTCCTTGAACCAATCGACCTTAGTGGGTATGAAATCTTTCGATTTGACCGATAGCTGATTAGATTCGGTGGATGTAGATGCCTCTGGGAGGAAGTATGAGTGATGATGCATATCGTCCCAAGGGTAGTCGGGTGCAGTGAGTGTTTCCAAAATTTGCTCATCAGTATGGAAGTAGTCATACCATAAATCAAGGGGTTCTAGTTTGAAAGTGGTTGAAATCATATAGATGGTATTGATTTCTTTCGAAGCGGATGATTTCGGAGGGTAGATCTCCTCAATTGTAGGGGGTGCCGTCTCAAGGTCCAAATTATTCATCTCATAGAGAGCTACTCTGTAATCTGGGATATCAGGACAATGATGTGAGTAGTGGCCGTAAATATCGCATATCGCACAAGGGTGGTTGGTACACAGTGATTTGTCACGAGGCTTGGGGTTTGAGTCGATTTTGACAACCAGGATGTTGGGGTCGTCGTCAAGCATTTGCATGTGTTCCTGTAATGCAGGTAAATGTGGACATTGATGAGTTGGATGGCCTAACTCATCACACAATGAGCATTTAGGAGGAGCACAGAACACAGGGGGAGGTTTAACTGCTTTGGGTGGGGGTACCGCAGTGTATGGTTGTGGGCCTCTTCCCCCAGTGGGCCTAATGAGAGGAGGGGGATTCGTAGATGACGAAGGGGTAGTGATACCGGGAGGTGGTTGAGTAGAAGTGACAATGGGTTGCACTGGTTGCAGGATGAAATTTGGTGTCGGCGGGGGAACGGGAGGTGAATTATACCACACGGGTAATCCCAATGTTAACCCGGGGAGACTAAGGGTAGCCATAACCAGAGCACTTACTACACCTGAGGGAGGAAATAGAAAGGGGATTGTGTGGATGGGTGTAACACTAATGTGACTAGGGACCAATGGTGGTTTAGGTAGCAAGGATGGTTGATTGTTGGGTTTTTTTGTATTGTGTGAAAGAGTACAGAGGTCAATGACATGGGTCTCCGGTGACGGTGGTGGAATGGATTGGAATGTAGAAGTCATCGGTGCGTCGGAGTAAAGTCTGGGTCCCACGGAGGAAACAAATGAGGTAGTTGCACCACAAACAGGTTGTTCAACCATAGGGAGAACATTTTCAGGTGCAGCGGGGGACTTGGGATCGTAATAGGTGAGTTGGTCTACCTTGACCACGCGTCCGTCATAGGGGAACATCATGGTACGAAAAACGGATGAGGCAATAGCCCGCATGGCATACATGTAGCTGCGGCCAAGTAAGAGGTTATAGTCAAGTTGGGCATTGATGACCTCTATGTCAATGAGCACGGTTTTACCAGCCAGCTAGACGGGGACATTAGTTAAGAGACCTTGGGGTTGAGCCGAACGGCCGTCATAGGCTCGCAACGCAGTGGTGGACTGCTGGAGAGTAGGAGATCCCAACTTCTGCCAAACAAATGTGGACATAACGCATGTAGAGGCACCTTCATCGATAGTGAACCGATGGATGACAAGATTCCGAACGGAAATGGAAACTTGGAATGCTAAAGTGGAAGGCAAGCATGGTTCGGACTGGTCTGAATCGAATGCCATCAGTTGTGAATCATTGGGGTCAATAGCACCAATGGCAGAGAGCAAAGTCTTGCACTGTGAAGGACAGTTTTTTAAGACTTCTAAAGCAGACATGGCTGTGGGAGACTGGGCTAAGTCATCTACAATGCTGTAATTCGACACAGCACGAGCATTGGGATTATTGTTGATGCAACGGAGTGGGAAGCGAGGTGCTTTATAAGAGCCATCGAGTGGAGCCGGAGGTATACATAACGTCTGATCTGTGGGATGAACGTTAGTGTTCTTTTCGGCAGGAGGGGCTTCAGGGGTGGAGCCATATTGGTTTTGGCAGGTTTGGAGGTTGGCATCTGCGGATGACATCATTAACAAGTGATGGGTATCTGAATCGAACATGGGTTGATCAGGAGCGGCATAAGTGATTTGTTGTTGTGGTGGCGCGTTGCCCTGAGGGGGAGCTAATGGCTGAGTGTTCACTACGCCTTGGGTTGGAAAGGGGTTTTGCAGCACCAAAGGTTGATGTTGAGGTGGTGGAGGGTTGGGTGGCGCCTGAGGAGCCGCTTGCCCTTGACGATGGGCATCGTCAGTCCAGAGTTGTTGAGCTCACTCCAAATGTGGGCAAGCATGTGTGTAATGGCCATAGACCCCACAAATAGAACAAGGATGGTTTGTTCTGAGGTTATTGTTTTTGGGCTGCCTGGGATGACGATCCGGATTCTGGTTGGGAGGAGCAGCATTGTTGTTATTTGAGGGATTGGGAGGTGGTGGACCTTGATTATGCTATTGATTGTTGCCGCGGTTATGTCCTCTTCCACGGTTTTGTTGTCCACCCTAGCTGCGTTGGTTGTTTTGATGTTGGGGCTGATTGTGTTGTGTGTACACTTTCGCTTGAACAGCGGGAGGATTTTGGTTTGCCGCGGGTACGGGAGCAGGTTGCGGTGGATAATAAGCTGGTGGGGCTGGAGGTGGTCCAGTTACCTGCTGGGGTTGTTGGTAACCCTAAGCTATTGGAGATGTTGGGTTAGCTGTTGTAGCTTGTTGTGGGTAATATATTGGTTGTGGCGAAAACTGAATTTGGTTATGGGTGGCCGGTTGGTTAAAGTATGTTGGTGGTACATATGTCGATGGCGCTTTCCCATAGCAATGTTGTGGACAAGAGGGTCCATGAGTGTGATGAGTCTGATTCGTTGGAGCATATGAAGTTGTCACTCCAGAATTAGATGTAGCCCTAGAGAGGTCTGGGGCATTTATGGTGCTCACCATGCTAAAAGGTTTAATTTGCGGTGTGACCTAGCCAATAATACCATCAGCGGCATGTGATGCCCCCGACGAGTCACCGTGTGAAGAATCGCCTCGTGGGGCGTCCGGTATGATGGTGTAGAGATAGCCTTATTGGGCGTAAATTAGGTCGAATTGCTGAGCTTTTAGGATAGCTTCTTCCTCTGACTGGGGTCGTTCGGAAGCGACGTCTTTTGCTATGAGGGGTAGGAGTGATTTAAGGAACCAATCCAAAAATATCCATTCATCCAGTTTAATCTTATAGACGGCGCTTGCGCCACTCATGGATGTGGCTCGTGATGTGGGTAGCTATGTTCTATCTGCAAGACAACAGTATTTCAACTCCCGCATCGTAACGTACAGGTAGCTGAAAAAACTGAAAGAAAGTGGAGGCGAGAGACGTAAAAGTCTGGTGGGTCCCATGTGGTTGTTCAATGTACCACTTGGCTGCAGAGCCAGTGAATGTCCATTGTAATAGTCTTAGACGAATGGAGTCATCCACTATGGAGTTAGATGAACACCATAGGTGAAAAGACATTATGTGGTTTTGAGGGTCCTCCCCAGGTTTTCCTTCAAACTTGGGTATGTCTGAGGGGAGCTTCATAGGCATGGGTGGCCATGTAGGGTTGTGTCGGATAGGATCATTGGTTAGTCTGGCTAAGTCTGGTAAGTTCAGACTTGCCATGTAAGGTAAACTAGCAGATGGGTGTGGCGTAGCGACTGGGACATGACTATTCATGGTGGCATGATGTAGTGGTCCAATAGCCCCTGAGGGTATGCTACGTATTGAAGGTATGTGTCCTCCAACAGTTGTAGTTTGGTATGGGCCAGCGTTTCCAAGTGCAACATGGGTTACATCGGGGTTAGGAATAGTAGTAGGAATTCCTGGGATCTAGGTTGTGGTAATGAGAGGGGGTGTGACCCCTATGTTTGGCATACCCATAATAGGAGGTAGTCCTATGTTGGGCATTCCTAAAGGTGGAGTGTCCCCCATATTAGGCATACCTAGGGGGGTGGTTGTTGCCATGGATGGCACCGCAGTAGAAGGGTTTGTGGATGTATCTCCTATAGTACTGGTAAAAAGTGGGTCAAATTGTGTTCCAGCCATGAGGTTGGTTGGTAATAATTCCGTAGGGTTTTCGGATTCAACCTCAGAATCAGATGTGAAGTGAGGCATGTCAGAATCGGATGACTGTATGTCTGGCCGATGACGTGTCGAATCAAGGGATAAGGCTCGACGTCGGTGACATGGAGAGCCAAGTAGACTGAACTGAGGGGGTTCACCCTGAAGACGACGAGATCGTCTAGAATTCTCAATGGTGAGAAATATGTTTTGTAAAAAAAATTTAGTGTAAGATGGTGATGTATAAAAAACTCGAAACCCTAATGCAACCAAGGGTGCAAAAAAGGGGAGTGGAAATAAAGGCTCTCAGGCCAAAAAATCAACCTCAAAAAGCACTTATTATAGCAGCTGTGCTATAATAAGTGGAGGGATATAACAAAAAATGCTCAGAATACCAACAGTCAAACAGCTTTTAGAAAAAAGAGGTGCTATGTAATACCCCCAATTCGACCCTTAGGATATATTATCCTTAAATGTAAATAATGCGTACATGTGATGTATGTTTTCCTAGCGTGGAGCTCAAGGCCAAGGCCCCGCTAGTGAAAGCCTGAATTTTGATTAAAGGGCAAGTATTTGATATTTTGATACCATGTGCTCTTAAGCCATGGAAATTGTAATAGGATGTAAATAAACATCAGGCAATATAAAATTCCAAGACTGGCTATGGAGGCAACGAATGAGAAGGGGCCACGTGTATCCACTAGGGAGTGGTGAGGGGGCTATGGGAGTGAACCATAGGTTGCCATATGTCATTATGAGAACCTTTTGACTTCCCTAGAGGACATTTATTCCTGTTGTAAGAAGTGGTTGAAGAATTAAGTCAATGACTTTGATGGAGAATGGGCAGCCCTGAAATTCGTATGGGTAGGTATGGGCTTGGTTTTCTTGCACAAGAAGTCACTCTACCTCTTGGGATTTGCTTCATTATCCTCCCCATTCCATGGTAGAGGACCCTAGCATTATTCCCCATCCAAAAACGAGTGCCAGTAGTGAGGAAACCAGAAAATCGCGACTATGGGAGAACCCACGTTTTAGGAAGCCAAAAACGCCCAAAATGGGTATTGGACAGTGAAATCCAATGGGGGATCCGTTGGTATGAGCCTTGGGGCGAATTTCGGAGCAATAGCTACCCCAAAATCCATGGGAAAACCCAGTTTTAACTGCCCAGAAAACCAGTGACGGATTTGGGATTATTTGCTTAACAAAGCTGTGAGAAATCCAAGTGTGGATGTTCGAATGGAGGTTGGGACCGTTTGAGTCTAGCTTGATGTGTACTAGCTCTGGGATTGAGCTCAGTGGACTAGCATCCCTCTCCATTTCCCATTGCATGCTTGAAAAACCCAACTGTGTGTTGGCTTAGCATGGTTGTCTGAGTGAAATCCTGACTGTGAGGGAGCCATCTAGTTCCTCCTTAGTGGATACACAGCCCAGCTCGGGGGTGATCTCTCAGCTGAAGGAATATAGGCCGGACAGAGATCTATGGTTGGGTGGAACGTTGCTCTCACGTAGCCAGTCGTTGGATATTGCGTTGCAAGATAAGTGCTCTCCGTGACTTTAATTTGTATATATATCTGGGTTCTGCAATGTGTTATTTGAATGATTATTCTTCATGTTAATGAAATTGAAATGAAGTCTGTGCATAGCATATGAATGGGATTGAACCCTTGCATATGGAATCATCTTCGGTTTGTTCTTATGTGTGTTATTACGTTTAATTCCGCTGTGTTTTATTGAAGTCGAATCTGCATATAGAATTTTTTAACTGTTATGAATTTTATGAGTAGAATTATTGGGGGCTAAGGTTGCAAAGGCCCGGTGTGTTGTTAATGTTTCCTTCCCTGCATTTGATGATAGGCGAAGGGGACATCACATGCTACTAGACCAAAGGTGGATTGTATCATGCAAACACCTAACTAGAAGTATTTTGAGTCAACAAACGATATTCTCTGCAAGGTGATGAAATCCAAGTCAGACAATATTGAGTGTTGAATCAACGGCTAGATATCCCCCTGCCGGGAGGGACACCGGGTAATCAATCCTAAAGAATGGCAACTAGGATACTCCGTTCATGACACGTTCAGAAAAGGTGAATCTGTCGTTTGGTCCTTTTACCGCAATACCCCCATACAAGGATATCCCGAGAACTGCAAATGGTAGCCTTCGGTTACTGAATGGATTCCGGTATTCCACTCAGGCTTCCGGAACCATCCTCACGACTTCAACCCTCCTAGGGGAGAGGCCCTCTGATAAACTGGTTGTGACCGTGCCAAAAAATACTAGGAGATTTTGGTTCCCTAATGGACAACAGCTATGTCTCAAATGTAATAACTGAGGGGTGTTATTGGAACACCTATCCCCTCAATTCTACCTAGCTACAAAGTTCTTTTAAGTGCTCCCCAAGTGGGGTTAAAAGTTGGTTGAAGTTAGGGTAAATTTTAAGGCTCAGTTTAAATTATGTGTTTGAGTGGGTGCACGTGTGGTATTTTAAACTGAAATTGAAAATGTAAATGCTTTGCAAAAACTATTCAAAAAACAAAGGATCTTTGAAATAGGAAAGCAAATAATATGAATTCTTCAAGAAATAAATGGATTTCTTTTAAAAATTGCTATGGGCAAAATATCAAGGAAGTAAATAGTAAAATTTTATATCTAGATAAAATGCAAATAAATCCTTCTTTCAATTTCTGAAAATTTTGTAAAAAGACTTTTTTAAAGATGCATTGTAAATAGTAAAAAGATTTATATGGTTGTAATAATGCAGGAATTTTAATACTGTAAAATAGCTAAGTGGGCAGAAAATACAACAAAAAATTACTTTTTTAACGGATTGGCCGAATTGAAAAAACTTGCATCGCAGGTTTTGGCAGAACAGTTGCGATGGACCGCACGGGTTTCTGTCACACAGTCGTGATGGGCAACGCGGGTTTCGGCCGCAAAGCCGCGATGTGCAGCGCGAGATTTCATCACACAGTCGCGATGTGCAGCGCGAAAAATGGTCGCGAAGCCGCGATGTGCAACGCACAAATTGGATGTGAAGCCACAGCGAGCCACGCGAAAAAGAGCCGTGAAGTTGCAATGAGCCGCGCGACTGTTGGTCAAAAAAGCCGCGAGGCGAAAGCCGTACACGGACGCCGAAAAATGAACCTGAAAATGGCAATTTCGGGCTGTCAATGGCAATAAAAGAGGCCAAGATCTAGAACAGCAATGGATCTACTATCTAGGGTGGCAGATCTATGAATTAAACTGACTAAAACCAACAAAAACTAAGATCTAAAGCTAAAAATTGAGATCTAAGAATTATAAGCCAGCGGAGTCACCAAAAACGGTTGGCTTGGTTTTGCAACCAAGATTAGTGCAATGGGCACCTGCTAACTAGTAGCAGCAGTTTCAATAGAAATAAATAACAAACTAATCTAAATCTAAACTAAACTAAACTAGCATGTGCATATCATAATAAACTTTTGAAAGATTTGAAAACAAGAACAAGAAATAGAATAAAGAATAACTTTGTATTAAGAATAGGGACAAGCACGTGCTTGCAATGGTGATACCTCCAAATGGTGAAGATTGTTGAGCAACTTCCAAGGTGAGTAGCTCCAAGCTCCAAAGGTCTCTTCTCCAAGATGGCTACAATGGTCAAAAACTCAAGGGAGATTTTGACAGCATGAGGATAGGAAGATGGATGGATGGAAAGTAAGGAGCCCCTACCACCTTTTTATAGTTTTTGGTGGTGGGGAATACCATTATGGTTTTGAGGAAACCAATGGTATTGACCAACATGGTTTAGGTACCTTTTCCCTCATTTTTCCTTTTTTGAATATTTTGAATATTTTTATTCATTTTTTAATATTTTTGGGAATTCTGGACCCTTTTTGAGGGTTTTTTATGCTTTTTGAGGAAAAATATTCATTTTGAATGGAAAAAGGGGTGTATTAAGGTCTTTTGGTGACCTTTTGGTGGATTTAGAGGCTCAAATGGTGAAAAAGTGGACAAATGGGTCATGTGAATAAGGAAATGAGCTAGTGAGCACTTTTTGGGTGTTAACAATCCCTGATTAAGTTAACTATGGGTTATTAGACTGAGTTAGACAAGTCGGCCCTGTTGGTTTATTTGGCAAGACAGGGTCTGTATAAATAGAGATCGGGAGATATCTATTTGATCATCTCATTACTCACTTCTACATCACTCAGAAAGTGGCGCACATGTGAGGAGGAGGATCAACCGCTAGGAGAAGTCTATATCTTATACTTGGGTTGTATCATTGCTCTTTCTATCTCTGAGGAAGTTGTGGGGTTTTTCACGTTTATGGTTTTCCCTAATGAAACTCTGTGTGTCTATTGTCTCATGTGATTGCTTGGTGTGATTGATATATTATTGTTATACTTGATATGCTATACATGTTATTCTCTCAGTAAAGATCCTAGAGTATATGTGAATTTATGCTTAAAAATTAACATGGTATCAGAGCTTCCCTGAGAAGAAGACATTGTGCAGTGACGGAAATTAGGGTTTCTTGTTTATTGGGTTTCTCTCCACAGATTTTGGAAAAGCAGTAAGGTAGATTAACTCTAATCATCAAGGAGAATCTTTCTGTCCAATCAGAATTCAATTCTGAGCACTTTCATTTTTGGCCCTAAAATTTAGGGTTTTTATAAAAATAGGAATTTCTTGATTCTGAGGATATAGATGGATTCTCCTTGGAAAAATCAAAGTTGAGAGATTTGGATCAAGATTTTTGGTTGGGTGAAGCTCCGGGAAACTCAAACCCTAATTCAGGTTCCTCCCTAGTGAATCTGAGAAGACTAAAAGGCATTTCTGAAGGGTGAAACTTTGCAGATCTCAAATTCTTAATATACCAGGATGATCATCTCATCAAGGTGCATCTTTCTACCCTTTCAGAAGTTTGAAATTCAAATTTTTAATTTTTAGGGTTTCTCTAACAGACCCTAATTCGGGACCAGATCCAGTTTTCAGCAAATCAAGTGGTAAGACCTAAATCTTTTCTATTTCCATTTGAAGTACTCTTTAAAGATGTCTCACCACACCAAGCTTGAGGATAAGCTTGAAGGGGTTGATAACTTCCAAGCATGGAAGTATAGGATTGGGTTAATCCTGGAAGAAAATGAGTTGGACACTTATATAAGTGAAGAGGTCCCTGTCCCAGAGGGAGAAGAGGCTAAGGCTCTTCACAAGAAGAACTTGGTCAAGGAAAAGAGGATCATTGTTGATTCTATCAAGGACCATCTCATCCCACATGTGTCATATCTGAAGACACCTAAGGAGATGTTTGATTCCCTGACCAAGCTATTTGAAGGAAAGAACATAAATCGGAAGATCACTCTACGAAATCAATTGAAAGGAGTAAAGCTTCAGAATGGAGAGACCATGCAATCCTATTTCTCCAAGGTCTCTCAGATCAAGAAACAACTTGAAGCTGTGGATGAAGTGGTGGAGAATGATGAAATTGTCATGACCACTCTAAATGGCCTACCTAGGTCATGGGATTCCTTTATTCAAGGAATTTGTGTAAGAAGTAAGTTGATCTCCTTCAATAGACTGTGGGAGGAATGTTCACAAGAAGAGGCAAGGCTTGTATCCCGAGAAGAAAAGATGGGAAGTGAAGATAAAGATCTCATAGCTCACACCAAAAGAAGCAAGCCCAAGAAGGAGCACTCTCATCACAAGAAACCTTTTCAAAAGGGTAAGAAGGATCTTAGATGCTTCACATGTAATGAGAAGGGACAATTTGCTGCAGATTGTCCCAAGAACAAAAAGGGCTTCAACAACAAGAAGAAGAATGGAAACAAGAAGAGATATCATGATCATGCTGCTAAGGATGATGAACCTCCCAAGAAGAAGGCTAAAGCAGAAAGTGATGACTCATCTAGTGAAGATGAATATGTTCTAATTTCTACTCTCATAAGTAGTATCTCTCATGGATTTAATGATTGGCTTATTGATAGTGGTGCTTCCAAACACATGACTGGGTTTAAAGAATCTTTTGCAAATATATCTGAACATGAGTCACCCCATAAGGTGAAACTTGGGGATGACTATCAGTATCCTATCAAAGGAAGTGGTGAAGCCTCCTACAACCTAGACTCTGGAAAGTCTTTGAAGATGAAAGATGTTCTATATGTACCTGGGCTCAAGAAGAACCTACTCTCCATATCTGCATTGGATTCCAAAGGCATGAGGGTTGCATTTGTAGATGGCTATGTCCTAATGTGGCCAAAGGGTAAAACTATAGATGATGCAGTAGTGATTGGAGAGCAAGAGGGGGGATTGTACAAATTGAAGGGACAAACTGAACATGCTATGGTGACATGAAGACAAAGATTCATCCATAGTCATGGATCACATAGAGATATGTATAATTTGGTTTTACAAAAGTTAACTTATTAGTTATGCAAGTCATTGAAGAGAACAAGAAAACATTGCTAGACATAACTAGCAAATATGATGACCAGGTATGTTTTTCTTATATCAAAGGATCTTATACTTTTGTATGATTGATAATGATTACTCATGAAGTTACAAGTTTGAGTAATCTAGGGTTTATGCATATTATGTCTCTTACCTTGATTGATGATATGACTAACCAGAAGAGTTCTATAATCAAATATGGATATGCATGAGTAAGAGAAGTCTTCCCTGAACCCTTGAATGATAATGCTTATTATTTTTATTTGAAATGATCATGACTATACATGTTTAAGATTATTGTGTTTTGATAGTATTAAGATTATACTAATGAATGTATGATTATGTATGAGATCTTGAGGATGACACAATGATGATACTAGTAAGCATGCATAGTGATCGAGGATGAATATGTTCAAGGACAGGTAATCTAGGAAGCAAAGATCAAGAGGGAGCACACTCTAGTAGTTCCTGCAAGGAAGCAAATATTGAGAGGGAGTCCACCCTACAACCAAACAAAGATAAGTATTTGAATTGTCATTTCTTACATACTTGTTTGTTTAAATAATATTGTTCAATGATGTTCCTAGACTTAGGGTGTGTATTATGCATATTAGAATAATTGCATTTATGAATAGTATACTACTAATATGCATGTGATGGGTAAGTGGCCTATGGAACTGTACAACATTCCATTGCTACTTATCTAGAATGAAACCTCTTTGTTGACATGTTGGGAGTTGTGCACACTCTTAACAATGTTCTGGTAGAGATTGGAAGGCATCTAGAAAGTTACGGGATACTGATAAATGTTGTATTGAAGCATTGGATAAGATAATTGCATGACAGTATGACATATGCCTTTATGTGTAATAATTTGTTCTAAAAACTATGAGATGTTTCTAATCATGCAATTTAACTTGTTTTTTGTAGGAAAGATCATATACCATCACCTACAAAAGAAAGAATACACCATTTGTTCAACAACAAAGTTATATATTGAAGAATCTGAAGTTCCCAGGATCTAGGATGAAGTAATGATGCCATGATCTGTCGATCATGAAGAATGATGTTTGGGATGTGGTCCCAAGACCTGAAGGGAAGTCTATGGTGAATTCCAAGTGGATCTACAAGATCAAGCATGCTGCAGATGGAAGCTTAGAGAAATACAAAATGAGATTTGTAGCTCGTGGATTCTCCTAGAAAGAAGGGATTGATTATGAAGAAACTTTTGCTCCTATATCCAGGTACACTTACATCATATCAATACTTTCCCTGGCTGCAGTGATGAAATGGAAGATACACCAGATGCATGTCAAAACAGCTTTCTTGAATGGTGTAGTCAAGAAGGAAGTGTATGTGGAGCAGCCACTCGGGTTTTGAGACACATGACAGAGGGACTCACGTGTGCAAACTGAAGAAAGCCTTGTATGGCTTGAAGCAAGCTCCTAGAACTTGGTATGGTAGGATAGACATCTTTCTATCCAGTTTGGGCTTTACTAAGAGTAAAGCAGATTCCAACCTTTACTACAAGGTTGAGGAAGGCAATCATGTGATACTACTTTTGTATGTGGATGACCTGTTTGTTACAGGTGATGATAGATTAATTGCCGATGCGAAGAGGAAGCTTGCTACCAAGTTCGAGATGAAGGACTTGGGTATGATGCACTCCTTTCTAGGCATGGAGGTGTGGAAGAGTGCAGATAGAATCTTCCTTGGACAAGGGAAGTATGCAGTAGATATCCTGAAGAGGTTCAGGATGATGGACTGTAAGGCCATGGCCACACCTATGGCATCGAACCTAAAGCTTCTGTGTGATGCTTCATCTGATCCAGTTGATGTCAATGTGTATCATCAGATGATTGGGTCCTTGATGTACCTAACGAACATTAGACCAGATATTTGCTTTACGTTGAACACATTGAACCAGTTCCTGACGGATCCTAGAGGTGTTCACCTGGTTGCTGTAAAGCATGTTCTGAGGTACCTGAAGGGTACAATTGATTATGGGCTCAAGTATGATGCGAATCAAAAGTTTAACCTGCAGGGTTATGTTGATTCAGATTGGGCAGGCAATGTTGCAGATAGGAAGAGCACATATGGGTGTTGCTTCAGTATGGGATCAGTTGTGATCTCTTGGTTTAGCAGGAAGCAGTCCTGTGTAGCACTGAGTACAGTCGAAGCAGAGTATGTTGCAGCTTGTTCAACTAGTTGTGAGGTAGTATGGCTCTGGAAGCTACTATCTAATTTATTTGATCTCCCGCTGGAGGCTACTGGTATCTTTTGTGACAACCAGAGTTGTGTGAAGCTGTCTGAGAACTCGGTGTTCCACGACAGGTCGAAACACATTGAGATTAAATATCACTATATCAAGGATATGGTGCAGAGAGGAGCAGTGAAGCCCTTATATGTTGCAACGGATGAGCAGGTTGCAGATGTGCTAACAAAACCACTAGCCAGAGTGAAGTTTGAGT
Organism: Larix kaempferi; assembly: GCA_027924585.1. NCBI lineage: Eukaryota > Viridiplantae > Streptophyta > Pinopsida > Pinales > Pinaceae > Larix > Larix kaempferi. The sequence goes on from BSBM01001018.1 coordinate 2,689,070, forward strand.
ACTTCAGGGAGAGGCTTGGTGTTCTTCATATTGACAACACTTCGAGGAAGAAGTGATGGACACATTTGCTAAAATCCATTCCAAGCATGGTGAGAGGAGGATCCTTCCCATGGCTATGGATGTAAGCGTTGGATGATGAGCATCAGGAAGATGCTCCAATTACTGCTCTGTATATACATCATGTTGGATGCTTGTGATGATCAGTTGGATCATGTATATGTATATGCATCATGTTGGATGCTTGTTATGATCAGTTGGATCATGTATATGTATATGCATCATGTTGGATGCTTGTTATGATCAGTTGTATCATGTATATGTATATGCATCATGTTGAATGCTTGTTATGATCAGGTGGATCATGTATCTGTGCATGTATCAGGTGGATCATGTATGATGATATGTATCAGGTAGATACTTGGTATGCATCAGGTGGATGCATTGTATGATCAGGATGATCATGGATGATGAGCTTCAGGATGTTTCTCCAGATGACATGCATCAGGATGATGCAGTGATGATGATCAGGATGATCATGTACATCAGGACGATGTATCGTGAGTATCAGGTTGATACTTTTGACTTCTCTCAGTAGTGTTAGGATAATTCAGCACTTCCTCTCGTTGCCATGTTTCAAAAATTTCTTCAAGCATATCATGGTTAGGACAAACATTCTGAATAAATTCATCTAAATGACCATCTTCATCATTAGCTTTGAAAGTTAGAGCCTTTTCTATGGTGAGTACAGGTCATATGTTTTGGTCATTTAAATCATCATAGTCATCTGTCCATTTTTGGTATTTTGTGTCTGTAGACCTTTTTGCTGGTGGGTATATTGTAATCTTTTTCCTAGCTTGTCCACTTGTAATTGTCATATTGCTATATCGACAGCCTTTATAGGCATCTACTGTCGCTGACCATGGCCTCCCTAAGATGATTGGGTACCCAGTGAGCTTACTTTTGACTTCTATAACTATGAAGTCTGTTGGATACTCCCAGGATTCAATATTTATGATAATATCCTCTAGGATTCCTTCAGGTTTGACAGTGGAGGTGTCAGCAAGTTGTAGCACAATACTGGTTAGTTTGATTAGTGATTGGAGATCTAAGGCTATCATTATATCCTTTGTCATTACATTGATTGCAACTCCTAGGTCGATTAGACTGCTTGAAATATGTTTGTTGTTTATGGTTACATTGACAATAGGGCTTCTTGGGTCGAGGTATTTAGGGTTAACAATGATACCCAACATCAAGTCTGCTAGTTGGCCTACCACATTTATAGTTGGTGTATCTCGTTTCCTTCGCCCAGGTTTCTTTAAGCAATTTTATTTTATAAATTTATTACATATTGGGACATCCCTTATTGCTTGTAAAATGGGAATCTGAATGCTTAAATTTTTTAATTCATTAAGTATAGCATTCTCTGCCTCTTCTTTGGTATTTAGTTTCTATTTCTCAGGGAATGGAGGGTTTCTATTCAGTAATTGAGGTGGATCTTCTTCTTCTCGGTGGCGTATCTCTATAGGTTGTTGGGGTTCTAAAGGTGTTAGTTTTTCATTGTATGTATGTTCTTAATTGTTTTGTGGGTAGGATCCTTGCAACGTCTTGCCATATCTGAGATTGATTTCATTTAATTCTAGTGCATCCACGACATAGTTAGGAAATTGCACTACTTCATTGTTATAGGCTTGTTGCTGCCCTGTTATATTGTTATTTGGGTTTGGAACCGGTTGGGTAGGGATTGGAGGTGGTCTGGGGGGTGGTTGGTTTTGTGGAGGAGGAATTATGAGTGATTGTTGCAATGGAGTCCTCCAAATTGCTGAATATGGATATGGATTTCCATAATTCACATGTGGCTGATAAAAAGGTGGGGGGTATGGAGAATAAGGCTGGTTGTAATATGGTTGTTGATATAGTGTTTGGTTTTCTACCATTGGCTTGGATCTTCTTATGGTGGCCATGTAGTTGGTGCCAAAGTGTTCCAAATTTGTTGATTACTCCCTTTATTAAAATATGCTTGTTGTTGAGTTGGAAGGGCCTAGTGAAATTGTTCCTTCGTTGATTAACAAAACAAATTTGTTCCATAGTACCTTCTCATGTGGGATCTTGTATGTCCACTTTGCATGATGGTAGAAAAGGGAATTTATCAGTGGTATGATCATCGGTGCAGATCCCACAGATCTCTATTGCATTTAATGGGGATTTCCCCTTTTCATGTTTCTTTCTGCATTGTGGAAAAACTACTGCTAGTGCTTGGTTGATCTCATCTTGTTTCTTTTTTATTTGGAGTGCATATAACTTTATAGGTAAGGACTGAAGGACTCCTTTTTTCATATCGTCCAGAATTTTTCCTAGGTCAGACTTTGTGAGGCTTGGGCCTGAAAAGGATGATCCAATGCTAATGGATTTGTATCCCGTATTCCATTTTTACCTTTTCTGGATCTAGAATAATTCTTGAAGATTTGTAGGATTTGATCATAGGTTTTCTGGAATATATCCCCATCACTTAATAGGTTCAAGACTTCTAGGTTTTCTTCCTTGATTCCTTCAAGAAGTACTAGTTTCAATGATTCCTGATCCAAAGTACAGTGACTAGCCCGTTTATAACTGAGTTGAAAGCGTTGTGCATAGTCTTCTAGGGATTCTTTTTCTCCCTGTTGCATCCTGAGAATTTCATCTCTTGTGTCTTTTTCTTTACAGTAATCCCTATATTTTTCCAGGAAGGATTGTTTCATCTGGTCCCATGTGAAGATATTGTTTCCTTCTAGACTCACAAACCATCTGAGTGATAAATCTTTTAATGTAGAGGGAAAGAGTCTCAGTTTTTGTGCATCAGTGGTATAATGAAAGGACCTACATACCACCTCAAATTCAAATAATAATGTGTCAGGGTCCTCTGAGGTTAGGCCATGGAAGTTTGGAAGATTATTCGGATTGATATTTTTCATTCTGGCATCCCCAAGAGGTACACTAATATGGAAAGTAAGCAATTATATGTGTTCATCTTCCTCCTCTGCCATAGTATTGTTTGAGATAGAGCTATCAAAGAAGTTATAACGATTTGGATCGTAGTTGGAATCAACTTATTCGTCAGAGTTGAGGAATTCAAATTGAGAGTGTTCAGAACTGTTATTGTTCATAGGGTGGTTAGGCAGAAAATGTACAAATTCATCCTTCTTTCGTCGAGGCATTCATGGTAATTTTTTTATGATTTTTATTTTAATAAGATGTCTCCTATAGTTTAAGCACCTCCTTGGAAATGGTTCCAAAAAGTGGTGGACTCCAGGAATGTATAACTTTTCAAGGTAGATGTACCCAAAGTGTACTTTAAATATCGACCAGGGAGCATACAAACTTAAGAGATGCTTAGCAGTATATGTGCACTATAAGATAATATTTTGTCGTTTCTAAGTATCCTAGAAAATATCCTAAGACAGTTGAAAGGTTTGTTCTATGAAATCAGGAAAGTAAGAGAATGCTCAAAAGAAAGCTTTGGAAAATCTATTCTATATACGCAGCACACAAAAGCATGTAAATCCTGTCTTATCAAATCAAACACTGCAAGCAGATAAATCCTATTTTTGTCAAATCAAATGCTGAAAGCAGATAAATCATATCTTATCAAATCAAATGTTGAAATTTTATAAATCCCATTTTATCAAATCAAATGCTGAAAGATGATAAATCATGTTTTATCAAATCAATTGTTGAAAGCTTATAAATCCTATTTTATCAAATCAAATGTTGAAAGCTGATAAATACTGATTTATCAAATCAATTTTTGAAAGCTGATAAATCCTATTTTATCGAAGCAAGAAAGGGAAGCATGCATAACTTTGATCTAAGAAGCTTGAATATAATCTAAAAAAGGAAAAGATCCATTATATCAGTATTCACAAATTATTATCTTGGAAGCACGAAAACATATATCTAGTCCATTATCTGGAAATGCTATAAAAAAGTGGAAATTCAGATATGAAATTCACCTGTGCGGATGGCATGTACAGGACTACAAAACTACAAATGCAATGTTATTGAACTACAGAAAGAAAAATGCTTGTGCTGAAATCGAAATCTGATATTTGAACGAATGCTTAAGTTAATTCACGCACAATGATGATGGAAATAATTAATAGAATGTATGAGAAATACTTAAACAAAGCACAAAACTCTTGATCTACATATTGAGGGGTGCCTCCCCAACACATATCTCAGGAGGGAAAGAAACTTATGAACTCACGAGATTAAGAGAACGTTGGTCTTTCATTATCAATTCATAAATCCATGCTACAGAAAATGTAAAACAAAGATGTCTCAACTACGAAAATGTTGAAGATTGTTTTTAGAAAATATCTCCAAACCACCTGTTTCTCAATAGATCCTATTTATCATTACTTCTAACCTAGATTTACATTGAAAATCACGATCCTGAATAACTGGATTCTTTCCTACAAATCAGGAGAAAATGGGATTTTTGTGTCTCTTGCGATCTTCAGTTTGGAGCTTGGTCATTTGTTATTCTTCTAGGTCACCCTTGCCCTGTCCACACATGTCTTTATTCATATGATTAGTAAATAAAAATGATAAAACATAAGAAAAGATAATCGCTAAATTACTTCATTTAATCATCAACCAAAATGCATTCTCCCCTACAGAAAGAGGTGCTTTATTATCCTTTCTTCGCTTATGTATGGCATAAAAGGATTCTACAGAGTACCTATTGTTAATACCCAAAAAGTGCTCACTAGCTCATATCCCTAGTCACATGACCTATTTGTCCACTTTTCCTACAATTTTTGCCTCTAAAACCTCAAAAAACCATCAAATGGTCACCAAAAAGGCCAAAATCCATATTTTTCTCCTCAAAAATATTTAATTTTCCTCAAAAAATACAAAAAACCCTCCAAAGGGGTCCAAAATTCCCAAAAATCAATGAAAAGGGAATAAAATTCAAAATAATATTCAAAAAATGAAAAAAGAGGGAAAAAGAGGAAAATAAACCCTAAACCATTTTTACCAATACCATTGGCTTCCTTAAACCATGGTTGTATTCTCCATCACTCAAAACCTATAAAAAGGTGATAGAGGCTCCCCACTATTCATCCACATTCATCCTATCCTCATGCTGCCAAAATTACTCTTGAGCTTTACCCATCCTTTTTTAGCTTGAAGTTCTTCATTGAGAGTGAACCTTTGGCCCACCTTTGAAGCATCTTGGAGAAGAGAGAGATTATTGGAGCACTGGAGCACTACTCCTGTACTGCTGCAAGAATTCCATTAACCTCACCATTGAGGTAAACCATTGCAAACCATTGTTTGCTTATTAATATAAAATATCAAGTTTTTTATTGTTTCTCTCATTGATCTAGTTTTTTATTGTTCTTGATCTAAATTTACTTTCTTGCACATGTTAGATTAATTTCTTACTTTTTACATTAGTTTTTACTGCTTGAGCTAAACTGCTACTATGAAGTTAGTAGGTGCTCATTTGCACAAGCTTGGGTGAAAACCCAAGCTACAGTTTTTGGCGACTCTGCTTTACTTTGAATCTTTGAATCTTGGTTAGTTCTAGAATTATTCTTATTTTAGTTGTTATTTATCTTTATTATTGTAGATCTAGCTTATCATTAATCCTATAGCTTGCTGCCATAGCCCATTGTTGTTTCTGCAACCTCTACAGTCCGTATTTTTACATTTCAGCTTTCATTTTCGGTGATCGTTTTCATGCCATAAATCGCAGGTTTTTTAACCCACATCAGCGATCCATATTGCAGTTGTTTAGCCGAAATCCACGATTCCAAAACCCATAGTTTTGACCCAAAATCCAACGATACAGATTGCATCTTTTTTGCCCTAAACCGCGATCCAGATCGAGAGTTTCCGACCCTTAGCCGCAATTCGAATCGCGACTTATAGCACCTAAGCCGCGACTCAGATCACAAGATTTTCCTAGATAGTCGCGATCCAGATCCCGAGTTTTGCCTCAGACAGTCGCGATTTTGACCTGAGCCCTGTGATTTGTCTGCTGAGTTTTCATCACCCATTTCAGCCCATATTTTTCTGCCATCTCCCCTGCATTTTGATAGCCTACTGTTTTACTTGCAGCCCTAGATATTCATTTACTTTTTCTGTTACTTTCTTTACTATACCATTTTGGAAATTTTTCAATATTTTTATTGAAAAAAAAATTGTTAAGCATTTACAGTTAAATTTTCATATTTTCAAGTTAAATTCAACATTTTAATTTGATAAATATTCGCCCAAGCGAGGCTTTCTATTTGGTACATAATTACACTCACACACACTCTATCACCATTAATCAAGTGACCCTTAAATCTATTTAACTCAACCAACCTTCTAACCCCACTTGGGGAACATCAAAAGAACATTGTAGTTAGGTAGGATTGAGGGGATAGGCATCCAAATAACACCCCTCAGCCACTTTTCACTTGAGACATAGTTCTTGTCTATTAGGGTAACAAAATCCCTTAGTACTTATTGGAACAGTTATACACCAACTTGTCGGAAAGGCCTCTCCCTTAGGAGAGTCGAAGTAGCAAGACTGGTTTCGGAGGCCTGAGTGGAATACCACTATCCATTCACTCACCGAAGGATACCTACTCTTTGTTCTCGATGTACTACCCGTATGGGAGTACATCGGAGATAGAACAGGATCTGCAGATTCACCTTTCTGGATGTGTCATGAACGGGGTATCTTAGTGGCCTTTCTTCTAGGATTGTCTACCCGGTGTCCCTCCCGGTAGGGGGATATCATTAGCCTTTGGTTCTACATTTTGTATTGTCTAACTTGGATTTCATCACCTTGCAGAAGATACGTCTTGTTCGAACCATAATACCTTTTTAGTTAGGCGTTTGCTTTCTCTGTTACCTCCCTTTGGTTTAGCGAGTACACCATTTTTATTTTTAGGAGCCGTTTGCTTGTTGGTATTTTGACCACTTTCTTTTATCACTCCAATTACCATAGCACAATTGTTACTGTAAGTTTTTTGAGTTTGGTTGTTGGCCTGAGTGCCATAGTTTTTTGCGCTCCCCTTTTGCACACACGGTTGCATTAGGGATTTTGAGCTTTTCACTCACCACTACCTATTATTTTTACAAATCGCCTGTCACCATTGAGTCCCCGATACGTTCTCGATGCTTTCAAAGTGAACCCACGCAGTATGGTTCACTTGACACCACTCGTCACAGACGTATATCCTTGTCACTCGACTCCACTTGTCACCAGCATAGAGCTTCGTCACCCGACTCTGACGCCCCTTTATTTCACATCTGACTCTGAGGCAGAATCAGAAAACCCTACATACACAGCACCAACTAGCCCCATGGTTGGCATGACCTCCAATCCCTTATTTATAGGGACTATTGGTGGAGCATCCATCACTACCCCAGCCACCACAGTATCCACCACTACAGCAACTACCCTAGGTATGCCCTCAATGGGACCCACACCTACCCTAGGTATACCCTCAATGGGACCCACACCTACCCTGGGTATGCCCTTAATGGGACCCACACCTACCCTGGGTATTCCCTCATGGGACCCACACCTACCATCCCTACCACTACTCAGATTGCAACATCTATTGGACCCAATCCGAACCCATCTGTAACTCACGTTACACTTGGAGGCGCAGGCCCCTCTCACGCCAACCCAACATCTCTATTTGGGGGGCACATCCCCCTCATGGCTAATATTCCCTTTGGGGTCAGTGGCCTGATCAATAATGCTACCACTAGCACATATGCCCCAGTGACCATGTCACACTCCTCTGTCGGTTTGCCATTTATGGCTAGTCTCAACCTACCAGACTTGGCAAAATTAACAAACGATCCCATCAGACATGATCCTACTTAGCCTCACATGCCTACCAAAATCCCATCAGACATCCCTAAGTTTGAGGGGAAGGCTGGCGAGGATCCCAAGAATCACATTATGTCTTTTCATCTATAGTGTTCCTCCAACTCCATAGTATATGACTCCATTCACCTGTGCTTGTTGCAAAGAACTTTCACTGGCTAGTCAACCAAGTGGTATATCGAGCAGCCTCACGGGACCCACCCCACTTTCACATCCCTTGACTTAACCTTTCTGCAGTTCTTTCAGCTACCCATTCGTTATGACCCGGGAGTGGAAATCCTCTTGTCTTGCAGATAGAACACAGCTACCCACATCACTGATCACATTCATGAGTGGCGTACACACCGTTTTTTATGCAAGAGCAAGTTGGATTACCGTATTTTCCTGGATTGGTTCCTAAAATCTCTCCTTCCAACCATAGCCAAAGACATGGCATCTAAATAACCCCAGTCAAAAGAAGAAGAAATTCTCAAATCCCAACAGTTTGATTCAATCTACGCCCAGTCTGGCTATTTGTACACCATCTTACTTGACACCCCCTGTGACAATCCATCCCGGAATGATGCGTCGGGGGCATCCCATGCTGCCAATGGTATCATAGGTGATGTTGTATCACACAACCAACCCTTTTCAATTATTCCTAATAATACTGGCCCCGACCTTTCGCGGGCCACATCTCACTCCGGAGCTACAACCTTGTATTCTCCCATGGTACACTCTAACCACACTCATGTACCCTCATGTCCACCACAGTGTTACAGGTATACACCTCCACTTTATGCACCTCCTACGTATTATCAACAACAGGCCGATCATGCTCCTGTTCACTCACAAGACCAATTAGCTTATTACCCTCCACAAACAGTGCCTGCAGCACCACAACCTCCAGTCGCTCAGACTTACCAACAACCACAATCAGCACTTGGACCACCTCCAGCCCTGCCAACTTATTATCCACCGTATCCTGCTCCAGCACCTGCGCAACCTCAAAATCCCCCTAATTCCCAAGGGAAAGTGTATGCACAGTAGAACCAGCCCCAAAACCAGAACAAAATACTTAATTAAGGAGGTCAATAGAATCATGGAAGAGGAAGCAACTGCGAGAACAATCAACCTCAAAACCAAGGCAGTCAGCCACCCAATCCTCTGAATAATAATAACACTGCTCCCACCAACCAAAACCTTGATCGTCCATCGATACAGGGTAAAAATACTAATTTAAGAATGAACCATCTGTGTTCCATATGTGGGGTATATGGCCATTACACACACTCATGCCCCCATTTGAAGTGAGCGTGCCAACTATGGGCTGATGACGCCCAACGCCAAGGGCATGCGGCACAGCCAACGCCATCTCCTCAACTGCAACCCATGGTATTATAGAATCCTTTACCCACACAAGGAGTAGTGAACACCCATCTGATGGATCCCCCACAAGGATCAGGGACACCACAGCAGCAAATCACTTATGCTGCAACTGATTACCAACACACATATTCAGGTACTCACTGTCTATTAATGATTTTATCAGCTGATGCCCACCTCCAAACATGTCGAAACCAATATCGACCCACCCTTGAGGTTATGCCCGCTGATCCAGCTACTACCACCCTTCCAACTGATCAACCATTACGTATACCTACTATACCGTTGGATGGGGGTCCTAAAGCCCCTCACTTCCCCCTACGATGGATCAACAATAATCCTAACGCTTGTGCCGCCTCAAATTATAACATTGTGGAAGACTTAGCCCAGTCCCCCACCGCTATGTCTACCCTGGAAGTCCTTAAAACCTGTCCTGCATAGAGGAAAATATTGTTATCTTCCATTGGTGTGATAGACCCTAATGATTCACAAATGATGGCATTCGACTTGGACCAAGCCGAACCACATTTTCCTTCCACATTAGCATTCCAAGTTTCTGTATCCATTCGGAACCTTGTGATTCATCGCTGCATCATTGATGAAGAAGCCTCCACCTGCGTGATGTCGACATTTGTCTGGAAGAAGCTCAGATCTCCCACACTACAGCCATCCACCACCGCATTACAAGCTTACGATGGTCATTCAACTCAACCGCAAGGCCTTTTGGCTAACATGCCCATCCAATTAGGTGGAAAAACTATACTTATAGACATGGAGGTCATCAATGCCCAGCTTGATTACAACCTCTTACTAGGATGGAGTTACATGTATGCCATGAAAGCTTTTGCTTCATCCGTCTTCCGCATTATGATGTTCCCTCATGAGGGACGTGTAGTCAAAATTGATCAACTGACATACTATGATCCTAACACCCCTGCCACACCTGAAAACGTTCTACCTATGATTGAACAACCCATTCAGAGCGCACCCACATCGTTCGTCTCCACAGTCGGACCCAGGATATACTTACATAATCCTATGACTTCGACATTCCAATCCATTCCACCACCTTTGCAGACAGTCGAGATATCTGATTTTTGCACCCTCTCGCACAGTACACATGCACCTAACCAAAATCCCCCTTTACTGCTGCAACCACCCTCAGTTCCAAGTCATGTCGGAGCCACACCCATCCACACTATCTCGTTTCTATTTCCTCCTTCAGGAGTAGTCAACACCCCCATAATGGCTACGCTCAATCTTCCAGGGTTAATATTAGGACTACCTGTGTGGTATCTTCCTGCCCCAAATCCTCCCCCAACACCAACTGTCATTTTTCAAGCTGTCCAACCTATCACTATGACAAACTGACCACCTCCAGGGGTGAGAACCGCATCAACATCTAGTAATGCTCCCCCTCCGCCATGTCACACAGGGGGAAGAGGCCCACAAACCTACACTGCACCACCTGCAACCCACAACGACCCACCTACCCAAAGGAAGCCAAAAACCCCATGACATTTCGTGCTCCCCCCAAATGCTCTTTGTGCGACGACCTGGGCCATGCTACTCATCAATGTCCACAATTACTAGCACTTCAGGAACACATGCAAATGTTAGATGATGATGTTAACATCCCAGTTGTGAAACTTAACATCACCCCTTAGCCTCGCAATAAATCCCTGCATACCAATCACCCTTTTGCAATATGTGACATTTATGGCCATTACTCACATCACTGCCCTGATCTCCCAGATTATAGAGAAGCTCTATATGAATTGAATAATGCCGACCTAGAGACATCCTCTCCTCTCATTGAGGAAATATATCCCCCAACATCTTCCTCCTTGGAAGAAATTAATACCATTTATATGATCTCGTCCATCGATGCACCCTATTCAACCGATTTGACAACACAATGCTTCTGCAGTGACGAAGAAATACTTGAAGCACTTACTGCACCCGACTACCCCTGGGATGATATGCACCATCGATCATATTTCATCCCCGAGGAATTTACCTCTTCCACAGCAAATCAATTCTCCGTTGAATCTAAAGATTTCCTTCCCACCAAGGTTGATTGGTTTAAAGATCCCATCCCAGCTCCTGATGCCTTTGAGGAAGGAAATATGGCCAATATTTCACCCATCATTAATGTTGACATCTCTACCACACCTGGAACACCTGAACTCATTTCTTTGGGCGCATCATGCACCGAGGACGAGGTCCAAGCTTACAAGAATCTCTTCCAAGAGTTTTGCAACGTCTTTGCATGGTCCTACATCGAGATGCAAGGCCTTGACCCCGCTATAGTAGAAAACCACATTGAAACTTGGCCCAACGTACCACCCATTCGCCAAAAACAATGACCCATCCATCCATCAAAGCTTCCCACGATCAAATCGGAAATTGAGAATTTTCATACAACTGGGGTCATTTACCCCGTCGCCTACACCACCTGGGTTTCTAACTCAGTACCAATTAACAAGAAGCAAGGCACTATCCATGTCTGTACTGATTTCCGCGACCTAAACCAAGATTATCCCAAAGACAACTTCCCCACACCATTTATCGACCAACTTATTGATTCATGTGCAGGGCATGAGATACTATCTTTCGTGGATGGTTTCTCTGGGTGTAACCAAATTCATATTCGCAAAGAAGATCAGTACAAGACTGCCTTCACCATCCCATGGGGCACTTTTGCTTACCGTGTTCCTTTCAGTCTTAAAAACACTGGAGCCACCTTTTAGTGGGCCATGACATATTGTTTCCATGACTTGGTCAACATTATCTTGGTCTACCTTGACAACCTCATGGCCCGATCGAAAAAACGGTCCGATCATCTAAACAACCTCCGGCAAGTCTTCCTACGTTGTCACAAATATCAAATCCGCTTGAACCCACTCAAGTGTGTATTTTGTATTCCAGCAGGCTGGTTGTTAGGTTTCATCATCTCACAAAAAGGTATCGTAGTCGATCCATTAAAGGTCCAAGCCATCTTAGACCTCCCATCACCACGTACGCTTCGACAGTTACAGAGCCTTCACGAGAAGGAAAATTTCCTTCGCCGTTTCATCCCAGATTACACCACGACGGTTCATGGATTCCTTCGTTTGCTCCATACCCACATCCCTTTTGTATGGGACAACCAAGTGCAAGATGCTTTCGATGAAGTGAAGAAATCTCTCACCAATGCCCCTTTAATCTCCACTCTGGACTTCTCTAAATACTTCATCCTTTACGTTTCGGCGTCTGACTATGCCATTTCTGGATTTCTCGTCCAAGAAGACCCTGCTCGTCAAGGGCATGTCATTTACTATGTGAGCCAAATATTATCTGGACCACCACTATGTTACCCATACGAAGAGAAACTGGCCCTTGCCATCGTCATTTCAGTACATAGGTTGCGACATTACATCCTCATGAGCCACACTAAAGTTGTCGTGGACTCCAACCCCATGGTCTATCTCTTGAACCGTCGCCTTCTGCAGGGCCGCATTGCTAAATGGGTTATTATCTTATAAGAGTATGACCTAGCTTTCACAACCCTTAAGAGTACCAAATCCCTAGCACTTGCTCAAATCATTACAAACCTACCATCCCTATCATCATCACCCGCGATCAATACTAATCTAACTGACGACCATTTGTTCATCATCTCGTCAGATGACCCTTGGTATGGAGACATTTTGGTTTACCTCCAACACAAAAGTTTCAACCCGATGTTGGCTGTGACGGATGTCGGTGCATCCGTCACCATGCTTCCCATTATCTCCTCCTAGTTGTTGTCCTCTATCGACGCGGTGTCGACACCATCTTACGATGTTTCCTTTCATGAGAGGAAGCAGAACAAGTCCTCAATGACTGTCACAGCGATGCCTGCGACGACCATTTTTCGAGAATGGCCACTGCCCAAAAGGTGACCCATGCAGGGTATTTTTCGCCCTCACTATTTATTGATTGCATCACATTGGTCAAACATTGCCAAAATTGCCAGCTCTTTTCCCACAAGGAAAGGACACACCCCGACCCCTTAATCTAGTAGTCACCATTGGTCCCTTTTTCAAATGGGCTATCGATTTCATGGAGTGTAATCTTGGATCAACTGGAGGCCATAAATATATCATTATGGACGTCGATTACTTTACTAAATGGGAAGAAGCCATGCCTACTTTCAACTGCACAGCCGACACTGTAGCCCGCTTCTTCTTCAATGATGTTATTACTCATTTTGGAGTACCTAAGGAACTCGTCTCAGACCATGGTTCTCATTTCGAGGACTCTATCTGGCGAGAATTGTCAACCCTCCTCAAATTCGAACATCAATACACCTCCCCCTACTATCCCCAAGGGAACGGCCAAGTCGAAGCAATTAACAAAATTTTGAAGACATCCTCCAGCGCATTGTCGACCAACATAAGTCCAATTGGCATCATATGCTTTTTCCTGCACTGTGGGCTTACCGTACCTCCACTAAAACCGCCACTAGTTTTACCCCTTCCCATTTGGTTCACGACATGGAATCTGTCCTCCCTATTGAGTGTCAAATCCCAACATTGCATATCACCATTGAACTCCTCCTAGATACCTCACCGCTTGAACGATGATTCCTCCTATTGGAACAAGCTAATGAGGATTGCCGAACAGCCCTCCAAACCATTGAAGCCACAAAAAACCGCTCCAAAGCCGACTATGATAAGCATGTTCACCCAAGAACCTTCCGTGAAGGAGACCTTGTACTCATTTACGATCAAGCCCATGACAAAATGGGCAAAGGAAAATTTGAATCCATGTGGCAAGGCCCATACATCATACACACTTGCCTCGGACATGGGGCATACATTCTGACTGACTCAGAAGGTAACCCCCTATGCAACCCTTGTAATGGGTTGTACCTCAAACACTTTTACCCATAAAATCTTTTGGACACCATAGTCCATATTGTACAGTTTTAATTCTTTTGTCAACTTTCAAAGACCTTACATTTTGTTTTCCTGCATGACCACAGATGGATCCTGTTCTACTTTACTATGTTGGCTTTACCGACGGTGCAATTTGCTGGTCTCCAAATCTCACCTCTATAGCTTGGGTACTCTATTCCCCCTCACATGAGTTGATTCACATCAACGGAGTGTGTATAGGTGCTGCTACAAATAACCAGGCTGAGTACGATGCTGTGACCGGTCTCTTGACCGCTGCCCTCTAGATGGGCATAAGTCACCTTCACATCTTCCTCGACTCCCAGCTTCTTGTTTCCCAACTCAACAATTGTTACCAAGTATGCAATCCTTGCCTCTTTAGAAAATTCTTGCGCACTAAACAAATGATTAGACAATTTGAATCCATTTCATTCACTCATGTCCCAAGAAATCTCAACAATGTAGCAGACCAAATGGCTAACAACATTCTAGATTGGCACGTCAACCAAACCATGTAGGACATTAAACATGCATGAACATAACATCACATAGGCATCAAAAAACCATATAAACAAACAAAAGAATCCATCATAATATTGCATCCACGTGCATAGAATGTGCCTCCACGGGCATACAAAAACATAATATTGCATCCACGTGCATAGAATGTGCCTCCATGGGCATACAAAAACATAAACAATTGCATCCACATGCAACAAAACATAAAAACAATGACAGATGTGCATCCACGTGCATACATGACTGTATCATCAAAAAATGCATCCATGTGCATAAATATATATATCATATAGTCATAATGTCAAGAGTTCCCTCAGCACCCAAATATACAAAAAATACATTAGCCGTACATAATACATATCAACAAAAACATCCCCATATGCTCATCAGCATTTGGGGGTAGGTACTGAACAATCTAGTCCTCGTCATCATGGCCTGCCTCCTCCTCTGGATCCTCCTCCTCTGGAACATCCTCATCATCGGCATCCCTGGCCCTCCTCTCCACTTCCAACACAACAATCCACCTCAAAATCGATATCCACTCACGTGAAGCATCGTAACATAGGTCTAACACCTGTTGGTCCAACTCCCTCTAACCATCATCTGCCACACCATCCAATAGTCGATCGATGGTATCCCATATGTCCTCTACCTCCACATCATCGCCCCAGTTGCGTATGGCTCCTCGCGCAGTTCTAGGGGTGCCACCACCACATGACCTCTACGGACCTGAAGCCTCGGTGGAGGCCTTGGACCCACATCTGCAATAACCAACACTCAAAGACGTCAGCATCATGAAAACACCTCTAGCTATCATCATAGAAAAAAATACAAACATGATATGCTAAAAGAGAAAACAAAAACAAATACATACCATCTATCCCCCGGGCCTATCATGGAGCTCGCGACATCTCAATATCCCCCCGGTAATCCATAGTCTGGTACGGATAATCATCGAACAAAACCAACATCTGCTCGCACTACTCATACATCTCTGAAGTAAAGAATTGTCCAACTGCTCCGCCACCACTGTGGCACATCATCTCTCCCCACCACACCATTTGTGGCTCACTCATCCCACCATCCCGGACCGGCACACAGGGCCATAATGTAGGCACCCGCTCAAAAAAGAAAAAACATAGAAACGAAGCATAGCTAAAGTCTCCCCCCAACTGACTTACCTTGTTCAGATCATGTTGAACACAGGCAAGGAGCATCTACCCCCAGGCATAGTATGTCCCAGTCATAACCCGATGAACCAACAACATCTTCCCCCCTAGATACTTGGTGAGGTGCCTGTGATCCGAGTACTCGTAGTATGCAATCCACTACTACTCGTGTGCCGGATCCTGCAAATCACGAACTTATTGTGCATTCGCATGCACACGAGAACCCGAACGGAAAAATCTCTCCATCAGCTCCTCTATCTCAACATCCCCTAGTATCCTAGGCTGAGTGTCCCCTATCACACCTAAGCGGGGCAACCTGGTCAGAAAGTAAACATCTGTTAAGGTGAGATCCAACCTCTCACCTTGAACCATAAAGGCCTGAATGGTCGGGTCCCAGAACCCGATCAACTTGTTCAGCAACAAATGTACTGAAGGAATAAGGGGAAGCTGGGAAAACTTTAACAGTCCACCCAATGCCAAAGTAGCCTGTGCATGATGGTCCTCATGGATGATCCGCGTCAAATCATCTGGAATCTACCTCTCCCTCCATGACGCCCTCGGAAGCCTGAGCATCCTGCCAAACACACAAGAAAATTTTAATTATAAACATACCACAAAATTTCCCCCAGCAAACGCTCCAGATCATGGTTGTGGGACCCACATCCGCGATCCGAATCGCGACTGTGAAAAACACAGTCGCGATCCAAATCGCGACTGTGGAGACCACAATCGCGATCCACATCGTGATTGTGGAGGCAAAATCCATGATCCAAATCGCACAAAAATCCTCAGAAGTTGTGATTTACCCCATTGGTCACCCAACGTGACCAATGCACCACCCACGAGGACCGAATTCCCCCCCCGAAATTGAATAAATTTAAACCTTAGGGCCAATAGGCTTACCTAGAACTCACGGAATGAAAATCCAATGGTCGGTTCTCCCGCAAATGACAAAATAGCTTTGGCCAACTCAAATGTCCTGTCAAACTCAACAGTGCAAATGACACATGTCACTATCGGTCCACTTGCTATTTATAGACATTTTACCCATTTTCAGTAAACCATTCTAGAACCATACGACGTCCGTTTTCTAAACCGTTGATACCGTTGGATTCAACGTAGCGAGAACTTCACAGTGGTCAAGTCAGTTCCTCAATTTTACCAGTCCCCTTTTTTGGGCATTTTTTCACACGCCTCTCGTCGCCTCAATTTGTGTGCCACATTGGTCGTTGTCCATTTTTTATGAATTTTATATCGCCGGATTTAGTTTTCCACGCTCGTGATGATGCTTGAGATCATTTCTCGCTCTCACCACCAGATTTTTTGGGCACCTTTTCACATGCCCTTCGTTGCCTCGGTTTGTGTACCAAATCGTCCAGTGTCCGTTTTTTATAATTCTAGTATCGCCAGATTCAGTTTTCCATGCTCGTCATGATGCTTGAGATCATTTCTCGCTCTCACCAAAAACCCTTTTTGACATTGTTTCCTCACACCTTGTCGCCTTGATTTGCGTGCCACATCGGCAACTGCCGAATTTTACAAATTTGTGCATCACAACTTATACATGAGCCCCTCACTCCATCCATACTATAATTATGGTGTTGTTTGTAAAAATCCTCACAATAGATCTAAGAGATGATGTATACCTCACAATGAAAGAATTTAGGAATAAGATTAAGAGTGGTCAATGCAGTAAGATGAGCAATAGAATAATAATACAGTAGAACTCGGATAGAAGAAAAAATACTTCACACACTAATTAATTAATCACAATATAGACAAATAAGTAGTACAATGCATGAGGATTCGAATGTCAAGGTGGCAATTCGAATTAGCCTTCATGGAGTGATCAAAAGATCACTGGAGTGTCATCGGAGCACAACTAGTAGTCTATCTCATCATCAGTGGAGTCATCAATGCTCAAGTAACTGTCAACCATCAGTCAAACTGAGTCTAACCGAGTGTGGTAGGTGTAACTGAGTGTAACTAGAACTAACTGAATGAAGGAGGCTCAATGGAGGATGCATGAGGAGCTAACTGAAGTCAGAATGGGCGATCAAGTCTCACTGGAGGTCCATCGGAGTGATACAGTCAGTTGAGAGTCAATCTAGCCTTAAATCAAGGAGAGAACTGAAGATAACTGAAGATAACTGAATGGTAGGTAAGGAAGGGCACCTTTCTCATGCAGTAGGTGAAAGGAGGGTGCACTAATCTCTAGGAGGGATGAAACTGAGTGGAAGGAAGCTCTAGGGGCTAGCTAACTGAGGGCTAGGTGCTAGGACTGATGACTGGGATGCATACAAACCCTAAATAATGCATGCAAACCCTAAAAGTGCATGCATGACTGAAAATGCAAAGGATGAAAATTCTAGTAGGACTAGGATGGAGTATAGGAATATCCTAACACCCCCCCTTAATCCATCCTGGGCCCTCGTAACTGAGACCAAAGGTCACCCAATACAATGAATAATAACAGTCAATAAACTGAGGAAATGGGGAAAACCTCATGGGAAAAATACCCCCCCTCAAAATAGACTGTAAGGCACACACAAAAATAAATGCTCCAAACTCAAGCAGGTGTGATGCTTGGTCATATGTCTGGAGGTATCTTCTTCTTGGGAAGAAGTGGATCATGCTCAAAAAGCATGTGCTTGTACTTGCTCTTCAGATCGAATGTGATGAGAACAAATCCAATAGTATGAGGATGATCCTTGAATCTGTGATTCGAATCAGTTGAGGTAGGATCAAAAACATGAATGTGCAGATAGTCTTTTGTCTTCTCCTTCAAACCATCATGGGTGAGATTATGCCAAAAAGAACCATCAAATAATAGTGATTGCTTGGAATCCAAATCAGCTCCAAGACTTGATAAATAGTTTCTTGAGATCTCCTTTGAACCAGCACGGGTGAGATCAAAACCATCATATTCATGAGAAATTATCCCAAGTAGTAATTGCTTAGAATCCAATTTAGATCCAAGACTTGAATCATGGTTTCTTGAGATCTCCTTTGAACCATAAGAGGTGAGATCAAAACCAGTAAGTGCATGAGAAATTATCCCAAGCAAATGGCCATGGTTTCTTGAGATCTCCTTTGAACCGGCAGGGGTGAGATCAAAACCATGATGTGCATGAGAAATTATCCCAAGCGAATGGAAATGGCCATATTCTTCAATAACCTTCTAAAAGCATGGAATAATGATCATATAGTAGTAAATAAGAGGTGATTGCTTGAGGAGAGCGAATGCATTACCTCCAACAGCTGATTTGACCTCTGAAATATTCAATAGATCATGATGCAGACCAATAGACTCTGGTGCAAGAGAGGATTTAGGACCTTCTGCAATATATAGAGTGTGAGCTGGCACAGAATTCGAATCAGAAGAAATTTGGAGCATGAGTGTAGAATCTGCAAGTTCTTCTTCTTTGTGGACAAATTCAATATGAGATGTGTTTGATGCTGGTTCACAATCAATGAGATCATCAAGGAGGGCGAATGCGTCACTTTGCTTACTCTTGAAAGGGTTTGGACCAAATCCTTCATTCTGTTTGCTGAATCTTTCATCCAGATGGACCCATAGCTCTTTTGGAGTTTCAACAATATCAATGATTTGGTACATCATGTAACGAGGCATAGCAAGCATCATTATTCCAAAGGCTTGTCACCTTTATTCAACCAGTCATCCTTCTCTTCATGGGATTCAAACTCTCTTTCAAAATAACAATCAAAGAGATCATGGCTCTTCAAATATGCTATCATTTTTTGTTTCCATTCATCATAGTTGAATGGAGAAAGAGGAGGGATTTCTTCTGAATTCATGGAAGCTGTAGAATATCTATAAAAACAATAGTGAATATCTGCAACTGCTACTATTGCATAAATGCAAAAACTGCTGCAACTGCTACACTAGAAATCTTGATAATAACCTGCAAAAAACTCTCATGAATAGAGATAAACAATACTCTCAACATGCTCCGATACCATGTGAAAATCCTCACAGCGGATCTGAGAGATGATGTATACCTCACAATGAAATAATTTAGGAATAAGATTAAGAGTGGTCAATGCAGTAAGATGAGCAATAGAATAATAATACAGTAGAACTCGGATAGAAGAAAAAATACTTCACACACTAATTAATTAATCACAATATGGACAAATAAGCAGTACAATGCATGAGGATTCGAATGCCAAGGTGGCAATTCGAATTAGCCTTCATGGAGTGATTAAAAGATCACTGGAGTGTCATCGGAGCACAACTAGTAGTCTATCTCATCATTAATGGAGTCATCAATTCTCAAGTAACTTTCAACCATCAGTCAAACTGAGTCTAACTGAGTGTGGTAGGTGTAACTGAGTGTAACTGGAACTAACTGAATGAAGGAGGCTCAGTGGGGGGCGCATGAGGAGCTAACTGAAGTCAAAATGGGTACTCAAGTCTCACTGGAGGTCCATCGAAGTGATACAGTTAGTTGAGAGTCAGTCTAGCCTTAAATCAAGGAGAGAACTGAAGATAACTGAAGATAACTGAATGGTAGGTAAGGAATGGCACCTTTCTCATGCAGTAGGTGAAAGGAGGGCGCACTAAGCTCTAGGAGGGATGAAACTGAGTGGAAGGAAGCTCCGGGGGCTAGCTAACTGAGGGCTAGGTGCTGGGACTGATGACTGGGATGCATGCAAATGCATGCAAACCCTAAATAATGCATGTAAACCCTGAAAGTGCATGCATGACTGAAAATGCAAAGGATGAAAATGCTAGTAGGACTAGGATGGAGTATAGGAATATCCTAACACCCCCCCTTAATTCATCCTGGGCCCTCGTAACTGAGACCAAAGGTCACCCAATACAATGAATAATAACAGTTAATAAACTGAGGAAATGGGGAAAACCTCATGGGAAAAATAACCCCCCTCAAAATAGACTATAAGGCACACACAAAAATAAATGCTCCATACTCAAGCAAGTGTGATGCTTGGTCATATGTCTGGAGGTATCTTCTTGGGAAGAAGTGGATCATGCTCAAAAAGCATGTGCTTGTACTTGCTCTTCAGATCGAATGTGATGAGAACAAATCCAATAGTATGAGGATGATCCTTGAACCTGTGATTCGAATCAGTTTAGGTAGGATCAAAAACATGAATGTGCAGATAGTCTTTTGTCTTCTCCTTCAAACCATCATGGGTGAGATTATTCCAAAAAGAACCATCAAATAATAGTGATTGCTTGGAATCCAAATCATCTCCAAGACTTGATAAATATTTTCTTGAGATCTCCTTTGAACCAGCAGGGGTGAGATCAAAACCATCATATGCATGAGAATTATCCCAAGTAGTAATTGCTTAGAATCCAAATTAGATCCAAGACTTGAATCATGGTTTCTTGAGATCTCCTTTGAACCATAAGATGTGAGATCAAAACCAGTAAATCCATGAGAAATTATCCCAAGAAAATGGCCATGGTTTCTTGAGATCTCCTTTGAACCGGCAGGGGTGAGATCAAAACCATGATGTGCATGAGAAATTATCCCAAGCGAATGGAAATGGCCATATTCTTCAATAACCTTCTAAAAGCATGGAATAATGATCATATAGTAGTAAATAAGAGGTGATTGCTTGAGGAGAGCGAATGCATTACCTCCAACAGCTGATTTGACCTCCGAAACATTCAATAGATCATGATGCAGACCAACAGAATATGGTGCAAGAGAGGATTTAGGACCTTCTGCAATATCTAGAGTGTGAGCTGGCACAAAATTCGAAATAGAAGAAATTTGGAGCATGAGTGTAGAATCTACAAGTTCTTCTTCTTTGTTGACAAATTCAATATGAGATGTGTTTGATACTATTTCATGATCAATGAGATCATCAAGGAGGTTGAATGCATCACTTTGCTTTCTCTTGAAAGGGTTTGGACCAAATCCTTCATTCTATTTTTTGAATCTTTCATCCAAATGGGCCCATAGCTCTTTTGGAGTTTCAACAATATCAATGATTTGGTACATCATGTAACGAGGCATAGCAAGCATCATTGTTCCAAAGGCTTGGTCACCTTTATTCAACCAGTCATCCTTCTCTTCATAGGATTTGAACACTCTTTCAAAATAACAATCAAAGAGATCATGGCTCTTCAAATATGCTATCATTTTTTGTTTCCATTCATCACAGTTGAATGGAGAAAGAGGAGGGATTTATTCCGAATTCATGGAAGCTGTAGAAGACCTGCAAAAACAATAGATAATATCTGCAACTGCTACTGCTGCAACTGCTACACTCGAGATATTGATAATAACCTGCAAAAAACTCTCAGGAATAGAGATAAACAATACTCTCAACATGCTCTGATACCATGTGAAAATCCTCACAGCAGATCTAAGAGATGATGTATACCTCACAATGGAAGCATTTAGGAATAAGATTAAGAGTGGTCAATGCAGTAAGATGAGCAACAAAATAATAATATAGTAGAACTCGGATAGAAGCAAAAATACTTCACACACTAATTAATTAATCACAATATGGACAAATAAGTAGTACAATGCATGAGAATTTGAATGCCAAGGTTGCAATTCAAATTAGCCTTCATGGAGTGATTAAACGATCACTGGAGTGTCATCCAAGCACAACTAGTAGTCTATCTCATCATCAGTGGAGTCATCAATGCTCAAGTAACTTTCAACCATCAGTCAAACTGAGTCTAACTGAGTGTGGTAGGTGTAACTGAGTGTAACTGGAACTAACTGAATGGAGGAGGCTCAGTGGAGGGGGCATGAGGAGCTAACTAAAGTTAGAATGGGAAATCAAGTCTCACTGGAGGTCCATCGAAGTGATACAGTCAGTTGAGAGTCAGTCTAGCCTTAAATCAAGGAGATAACTGAAGATAACTAAAGATAACTGAATGGTAGGTAAGGAAGGGCACCTTTCTCATGCAGTAGGTGAAAGGAGGGCGCACTAAGCTCTAGGAGGGATGAAATTGAGTGGAAGGAAGCTCCGAGGGCTAGCTAACTGAGGGATAGGTGCTGGGACTGATGACTGGGATACATGCAAATGCATGCAAACCCTAAATAATGCATGCAAACCCTAAAAGTGCATGCATGACTGAAAATGAAAAGGATGAAAATGCTAGTAGGACTAGGATGGGGTATAGGAATATCCTAACACCCCCCCTTAATCCATCCTGGGACCTCGTAACTGAGACCAAAGGTCACCCAATACAATGAATAATAACAGTCAATAAACCAAGGAAATGGGGAAAACGTCATGGGAAAAATACCCCCCCTCAAAATAGACTATAAGGCACACACAAAAATAAATGCTCCAAACTCAAGCAGGTGTGATGCTTGGTCATATGTCTGGAGGTATCTTCTTCTTGGGAAGAAGTGGATCATGCTCAAAACGCATGTGCTTGTACTTGCGCTTCAGATAGAATGTGATGAGAACAAATCCAATAGTATGAGGATGATCCTTGAACCTGTGATTCGAATCAGTTGAGGTAGGATCAAAAACATGAATGTGCAGATAGTCTTTTGTCTTCTCCTTCGAACCATCATGGGTGAGATTATGCCAAAAAGAACCATCAAATAATAGTGATTGCTTGGAATCCAAATCAGCTCCAAGACTTGATAAATAGTTTCTTGAGATCTCCTTTGAACCAGCAGGGGTGAGATCAAAACCATCATATTCATGAGAAATTATCCCAAGTAGTAATTGCTTAGAATCCAAATTAGATCCAAGACTTGAATCATGGTTTCTTGAGATCTCCTTTGAACCATAAGAGGTGAGATCAAAACCAGTAAATGCATGAGAAATTATCCCAATCAAATGGCCATGGTTTCTTGAGATCTCCTTTGAACCAGTAGGGGTGAGATCAAAACCATGATGTGCATGATAAATTATCCCAAGCGAATGGAAATGGCCATATTCTTCAATAACCTTCTGAAAGCATGGAATAATGATCATATAGTAATAAATAAGAGGTGATTGCTTGAGGAGAGCGAATGCATTACCTCCAATAGTTGATTTGACCTCCGAAACATTCAATAGATCATGATGTAGACCAACAAACTCTGGTGCAAGAGAGGATTTAGGACCTTCTGCAATATCTAGAGTGTGAGCTGGCACAGAATTCGAAATAGAAGAAATTTGGAGCATGAGTGTAGAATCTGCAAGTTCTTCTTCTTTGTGGACAACTTCAATATGAGATGTGTTTGATACTGGTTCATGATCAATGAGATCATCAAGGAGGGTGAATGCATCACTTTGCTTGCTCTTGAAAGGGTTTGGACCAAATCCTTCATTCTGTTTGCCGAATATTTCATCCAGATGGACCCATAGCTCTTTTGGAGTTTCAACAATATCAATGATTTGGTACATCATGTAACGAGGCATAGCAAGCATCATTCTTCCAAAGGCTTGTCACCTTTATTCAACCATTCATCCTTCTCTTCATAGGATTCGAACTCTCTTTAAAAATAACAATCAAAGAGATCATGGCTCTTCAAATATGCTATCATTTTTTGTTTCCATTCATCATAGTTGAATGGAGAAAGAGGAGGGATTTCTTCTGAATTCATGGAAGTTTTAGAAGACTTGCAAAAACAATATAGAATATCTGCAACTACTTCACTCGAAATCTTGATAATAACCTGCAAAAAACTCTCAAGAATAGAGATAAACAATACTCTCAACATGCTCCGATACCATGTGAAAATCCTCACAGCAGATCTGAGAGATGATGTATACCTCACAATGAAAGAATTTAGGAATAAGATTAAGAGTGGTCAATGTAGTAAGATGAGCAACAGAATAATAATACAGTAGAACTCATATAGAAGCAAAGATACTTCACACACTAATTAATTAATCACAATATAGACAAATAAGTAGTACAATGCATGAGGATTCGAATGCCAAGGTGGCAATTCGAATTAGCCTTCATGGAGTGATTAAAAGATCACTCGAGTGTCATCGGAGCACAACTAGTATTCTATCTCATCATCAGTGGAGTCATCAATGCTCAAGTAACTGTCAACCATCAGTCAAACTGAGTCTAACTAAGTGTGGTAGGTGTAACTGAGTGTAACTGGAACTAACTGAATGAAGGAGTCTCAGTGGAGGGCACATGAGGAGCTAACTGAAGTCAGAATGGGCAGTCAAGTCTCACTGGAGGTCCATCGGTGATACAGTCAGTTGAGAGTCAGTCTAGCCTTAAATCAAGGAGAGAACTGAAGATAACTAAATGGTAGGTAAGGAAGGTCGCCTTTCTCATGCAATAGGTGAAAGGAGGGTGCACTAAGCTCTAGAAGGGATGAAACTGAGTGGAAGGAAGCTCTAGGGGCTAGCTAACTGAGGGCTAGGTGCTAGGACTGATGACTGGGATGCATGTAAATGCATACAAACCCTAAATAATGCATGCAAACCCTAAAAGTGCATGCATAACTGAAAATGAAAAGGATGAAAATGCTAGTAGGACTAGGATGGAGTATAGGAATATCCTAACATTGTTTTGCTATCATTCATCAACCCGCAAGGAGGCCCCATCAGTGTTCCCCCACTATCACTGTGCTTGATCCCCATACTCGTACCTTGATTGAACACTTCCTCCTTGCCTCACCATTACTTTTGTTCGGTATAATTTTATCCCTTTTTCAGGCCGATCAATTCCTTTACAAAAAAGGCACTTAGGGAGTTTCTGTTAAGCTCTTTTATGACTCCTAAAATAATGAAAATATTGTCGAGCAATCTTGCTTCCTTTCATGCTCATTAAATGTATTTGAAAGGGCGTCTACCTGGTATAATTTTACCCCTTTTCCGGACCCTGTAGACTGTTACAGAGAAAACTTCTTATGGCTTGGGGTAGACCACAACAGACAGCTGACTACCAGAAAATGACTCAATTCCCAATGCAATGCTATATAAATGACAATGCTAAGATAATGGAGAAAGGACCAACCTTCAACTGGATGTTCGATGTAGATCCCCGGCGAGCTTTCAACTTCTACACTTGGACCTGCAGATTATCCTCAACAACAAGTACAAGCAAGTGCATATAATATGTGAAAGACATTAGCATAATCAATAACATGATCCATGATATCATAAGCAAATATAACCCAATGTAATTAAACAATATTCACAATATCATTTGGACGAGAAAATGAGTATTTCCATTAATGAATAACAAGAAGTACAATATACGACCTCTTGCCAGCAACCAATCTGAACCAAGAACTGGGTCTCTCCACTTGTGCCTCCACCACTTCAATACTCCATGTAATGGAAAACTCAAACTAGGATAGGAGTTTGGTAGGTGAACATAAGAAGTTCACAACAACACGGATCAATGAGTGTAGACTCAAATCACGAAAAAAATCCACTAGAGTTATCTTGCTCTCTCTTTCTCCTCCCTTCCATATGCCATAAGAGCTCAATATATAGCCTTCCAAAGGTAAGTGAAAGGATAGATCAAGGCGTTTCGGGGAAAATGGAGGGCCAAAGGTCACCCTAAGACCGCTTTTTGGGAGTACAAAGTAATTTTCTAATGATTTTTACCATTTTACATGGCACCCGCGGGCTATAGTGGAACAACTCGCATGTACACTGGCTAAAGTGGAACAACTAGCATATAGGAAGAGAAATAGAGAAAAAGTGTTTCTAAAGGACATAAAGTGAATCTGAGTCAGTGAAATGGATCCTGAAGACCAAAGAGTGTTGATGCTCACAAGGTGGAAAATTACGTTGTAATAGATGCCCCCTAATGTGCGAGGTCAGAGAATGGTGCTACGATGGCTGAAATACATTATAAATCTCAGAAGTGGAGTGATAGAGACACAACTGGAGAGAGTAGCTCACTCATCATAATACAATAGTATCCCTGAGTACATGTCAGTATAGTACAACAATCTGATACAATGGCCATGAATAGGCAGTACATCATGAATATATGCCATAAGTGATCATAGCCATAACCATTTATAGTAAGATATGGTCTCCTACTGAAAAGGAAACAACTGGTGTAATACTGGAGGTACAAACTGCTGATGTCTGAGAGGTGATACATCATATGTAAAGTCACGATCATAAGTAACATATTGAATGCTACTATTTCCTGGGGTCTTCTACACAAATCATCTGCAGTGCAGGTCCCATCAAGTGAATAAAGGTGTTGAGGTCGAACCTGATGTGACATCGTCTGATTACCAGTCAATGATGTATACCGTTAACAGATGCGAGATAACCCACCAATAATGAAAATGGGAATCAAGGCACATATTACAATCATCAAAGTGTGAATAGATGTGTTGAAGTCGAACACTAGGATGAATCCATCGATCAGGGGACATTGATGTATTCCCAAAACTATCAATGGCGAGAGAACCTACCACTAATGACTGTAAGCCTCAAGGTACTCAACCAAATTCTAAGTCTCAAATTCTGGAATAAATGGGTTGATGTCGATGGAATGAAACTCGCTAGAAGGAGGGAATTAAGGCATCCCCCATCAACCATATCGAGGTAACAGCTACACTGAAATATTTGGAAGAACTTAGGTGAAACGAACTGACTCAATAAGGATCGTCGACATGTAATAGTCAAGAGATCTGAGGAGTGGCCGACTCTGGTTTCAGGACTTCCTTTGAACAAGAGCATGAGCAGATGGATAGACTCAGGCAGCATAGACTCGACATAGACTGTGCGATGTAGGAGGAATCATCAAAAAGGGATCCATAGTGACTGGAAGCTTAACCAATCAGTGGAGTAACATTGAGAAACGAGTACAACTCCTAAGGTCCTACTATAGTCCCGACTCATAATGTATGGAGTGGAATGAATCCTCTGTTCAAAGGCGACACAACAGCTCCCAACAATAAGAAGTAAATATTCTCTCGTCCGACTTTTTGGAATATTTGATTTTTTGGGTCTTTTTCATATTTGAAAAGCTTGAAAAAGAATAAAATTGCTTATAGTACAACAATTGAGGGAACGAGTGTCAAATAGCGAGCAGACTAGTCCCAAGCAGTGGAACATACCTATGATCAATGCAAGGAAGCATGTGCAGGATGTGGACACTCGGGGGGGTGTTCCCTCAGGGTCAAAAGGTCATCAAATTGTGAAAGGAAAATGTAAGCTCTGCAGGGCTCGACAGGGAAAGTGCTCAGGAACCAAGCTAATAATTGAGTAAGCGGGAGTTGACACAAGGCTCAAGCGTCAAGTAGGATGATCCAATGCAATCACAACTTGATACAAAATGGGGGGAGTCCTTATGGGAGATGGCTAGCATAAGACAAAGTAGAGTATGAGTCTTTATCGCAAAGTCATGGCGTAACTACGAAGGACTCCCGATCTTAAGGACAACAACGGCATGGGAACCATAATGCAAAGGGGGTTCTAACTAGGGTACCCATGTTCAGAAAGTCCCTACCACCACATAACAACATTTCTATAACAATGTGAAGGTTCTGTGTCAGTTAAGAAGCGGGGTCTCACCTAGGGTTTATGAAAATGGTTAAAAGGTCAAATGCATAATGCATGTGAAAACGACATCTAACCTATATGCCAGGTGTGAAATATACCTTCCATAGGTGCTAAACGATAAAAAACAACTCTCGTCAAAGAAACCTGGTCAAAAATGCTACTCCAAGACATTACATTAGTCCAAAATAGCTTAAAACGGCGAAAACTATAGACAAGTGGGTTTCCAAAACTATAAATAGTAATAAAAAATTACAATTTACAATTCATTTTCACTTTTTACCCAATTTGGATTTTTTGGTTAGTTTTCACCTTGGATTTCAGTTGTTGATTCTGGGAGCTACGAGCTTTCGTTCGTCGATCCGTCTGGAGCAGGTAAGCTATCTCATCCTCCTCTTTCATTTAATAGTTTTTATTTCAATTTTCATTGGTTTTAAATTTTTAATGGGGAAGCCCTATTTGGTTACGACGTTACCCACGAGCTACAAGCATACGGGTCGTGGGTAGGGCCTGGTACCCGCGGTCAACACATGCGTTGATCGTGGGTACCCGCCTCTGTGAGCTAATTAGCCTGCGGGTACAACAGTAAGGTTGGTTTTTTAAATGAAAAAGACTAAACTATTGATTTCTCTTCCTCCAGGATGGTTCTAGAATGGAGAGAAAGGAAGCATGACCTTATGGATGAGGTCGTCCACAATGATTTTCCTGCACAACAAGCATTACAAGCATGTGGGATTTTCAAATTATGGAACATAGGGGGTTTGAGGGCCCAAAACCTATTGCTCCATCGCTTTATAGACTACTTGGATGTAGATGCACAAAACTTCAACCTGGACGGTCAAATACTCTCCTTAGAGGTAGATAACATTTACTTTATTACTGGATTATCCCGTCGAGGTGAAGTGGCAAGTCTTCGATCTCATACTGTGGGTGGTGGGATCACCATTCCTGACTATATAGAGCGGTACTGCCTTCCCAACACTCGGAAGGTGGGGATTCAGGTACCCATTGGATCCATAGTCAGTCTGAGCATGAAGATTATAGTGGCTACCCTTGTCAGAATTACAGGTTCAGAATCTCTATGTATTGGAGAAAACTCACTATGGCTTGGGAATACCACAACAAACAGATGACTACTAAAAAACAACTCAATTCTCAAAACAATGCTATTATAAATGACAATGTTAAGATAATGGAGAAATGTAACCAACCTCGATCCAAACATTTGAAGTAGATCCCCATTGGAGCTTTCAATCAATGCACTTGAAATCTGCAAATTAGTCTTGACAGCCAATATCCAACAAGCACATATAATATATAAATGATATTAACATTATCAATAACAATGGTCCATAATATCACAAGCAAATTTAACCCAATGTATAATAAATAACATTTACAACATGATGAACGAGAATATGAGTATTTCTATTAATGAACAAGAAGAAGTACAAAGTGATACGACCTCTTGCCGGCAACCAATCTGAACCAAGATCTAGATCAATCCACTTGTGCCTCCACCACTTCAATCCTCCATGAATGGAAAACTCAAACTAGATAGGAGTTTGGAAGGTGAACACAAGGGGTTCACAACTACAAGGATCAATGAGTGCATACTCAAGATAGGGAAAAAATCCACTAGAGTTCTCTTACGATTCTCTTCTTCCTCCCTTCCATAAGCCATATGTGCTCAATATATAGTCCTCTCAAAGGCAGGTGAAAGGACACATCGAGGCGTTACTCGAGCAGATGGAGAGCCAAAGGTCACCCAATGACCGCTTTTTGGGAATAAAAAGTAATAAATAGTGGTTTTTACCATTTTACTTGATACCCGCGGGCTATAGTGATGCAACTCGCGGGTACGCATGCTATAATGATGCAACATGCGGGTAGGAATAAAAATAGGGCAAAATATTGTTAGAAGGATATAAGTGGATCTGAGTCACTGAAATGGATCCTATAGGCCAAAGAATGATGATGCTCACAGGGTGGAAGATTACGATGTAGCAGATGCCCCCTAATGTGTGAGGTCAGATACTGATGCTACGATGGCTGAAATACATTATAAAACTCAGAAGTGGAGTGATGGAGACACAAGTGGAAAGAGCAGGTCACTCGTCATAATACAATATTATCTCTGAATACATGTCAGTATATTACAACAATCTAATACAATGGCCATGAATAGGAAGTACATAATGGATACATGTCATAAGTGATCATAGCCATGATCCCTCTACAGTAAGATATGGTCCTCTGGTGAAAAGAAGACAACTAGTGCAAATTGGAGGTACAAACTGCTGAAATCTGAGAGGTGATATCTCAGATGTAAAGTCAAAGTCATATGTAGCATACTAAATGCCACAATCGCCTGGGGTATTCTACACAAGTCTTCGACGGTGCAAGTCCCATCAAGTGAATAAAGGGGTTGGGGTCAAACCTAATGAGACATCGTATGATTACCGGTCAATGATGTATACCATTAACAAACGTGAGATGACCCACCAATAATGAAAATGGGCATCAAGGCACAGATCACAATCATCAGAGTGTGAATAAATGGGTTGAAGTCGAACACTAGGATGAAAATCCATCGATCAGGGGACATTGATGTATTCCCAAAATTGTCGATGGCGAGAGAACCTGCCACTAATGACTGCAAGCCTCAAGGTACTCAACCGAACTCTAAGCCTCAAATCCCAAAATAAATGAGTTGAAGTCGACGGAATGAGACTCGTTGGAAGGAGGGAATTAAGGCATCCCGCATCAACCAACACGAGGTACCAGCAATGCAAAAAGATTTGGAAGATCTCAGGTGAAACGGACTGACTCAATAAGGATGGCCAACATGCAATAGTCAAGAGAACTGAGGAGTGGCCGACACTGGTTTCAGAACTTCCTTTGAACAAGAGCATGAGCAAATGGATAGACTTAGGCAGCATAGACTTGACATAAACTGTGCAATGCAGGAGGCATTACAGAGGGCTCCATAATGACTGGAAGCTTAACCAATCGGTGGAGAAAACTGAGAAACAAGTACAGCTCTTAAGGCCCAACTATAGTCCCGACTAATAATGTACAGAGTGGAATGAATGATCTGTTCAAAGGCGACACAACAGCTGCCAACAAGAAATAATGACCATAATCCCGTCCGGCTTTTTGGAATATTTGATTTTTTTGTCTTTTCCATATTTGGGAAAAGCTTGAAAAAGAATAAAATTGCTTATAGTACAACAAGTGAGGGAACGAGTGTCAAATAGCTAGCAGACTAGTCCCAAGTAGTGGAACATACCTATGCTCAATGAAAGGAAGTGTGTGCAGGATGTGGACACTCGGGGGTGTGTTCCCTCAGGGTCAAAGGGTCATCAAATTATGAAAGGCAAATATATAAGCTCTGCAGGGCTCAACAGGGAAACGTGCTCAGGCACCAGGCTAACAATTGAGTAAGTGGGAGCCGGCACAAGGCTCAAGCGGCAAGCAGGATGATGCAATACAATCACAACATGATATAACTGAGAAGTCCTTTTTCGTAAAGTTAGTCTCCTCACCCGAAAAAGTGTAAAACAATGAGAGAATAACTCTTATAATCACGTATGACTAGAGTATGCATTTTTCATAATTAATCCACAAAGGTCCGGAAAAGGGGTAAACTTATACCTAAGTGAATGTCGCTTCAAATCCTTTAACGAGTCTGAAATAACAAGTATACTTGGAAATCTTGTTTGATTTTGAAAAAGTCTAACAAGGGCTTAAAAAATACTTTATAAAAATCTTTTTCGTAAAGGTTTAACGAGCTCAAAAAAGTAAACTCGTGACCTCCTGACTGTTTTTAACGAGCTCAAAGGAGATATGGAAGAATGCTCGTAATGAGAGAAGATGAGTGTTAGGGACATGTGAGACTAGTTCCAAGCGCATGGGACAAAGCTATGCATAATGCAAGGAACATGAGCAAGATAAGGACGCTCAAGGTGTGTCTGCGAATTCGGATGGCACAAGGTTTAAATGCATCATAACAATGGGGAGGCCTAAACCTATATGCAAGGTTCTGAATATTCATACCATGGCCGAAGAAAATGTCGAAAAGGACCAATAAAAAAGTATAAGTCCAGCTAAGAATCTTGTCTCCAAGAAACATAAGTACCAAGATCATCTCTAAAACGTACGTAAATAAAAATCTGATACAAGTCACTATGGTAGAAACATTTTCAACTTCACTATTGTTAACCTCAAACATAATGCAGGTAGAGCTAACCACTGAAGGTGCCATAGTACCAATACCTAAGGGATCAAAATGATCATCTTCAAAATGAAGAGCAAAGCTAAAGGATGTGAAGGAATCTGCAAGATCAAATTCATCATCATGGGAGTTGAAAATTCTAGAAATAGAATCAAACTCTTCAGGAGCACCGATTTGCGAATCTATAGGAGAGCTCAAAGACTCATCAGACTCAAACGTCAAGTCAGGGTTGGACGAGACTGTTAATGGATCCAAATCCAAATGGATGGCAGGTTGTATTATAGGCTCATCTTGTTCAATAAGATCAAGGGGAGGAGGGGAATGAAATTGATGATGAGAATCCTCCCAAGGCTTGTCATTACCATTCATGGCCTCAATAAAAACTTCATCTGAAGGTAGAATACCATCGAGGCAATCATGTGAACAAGATAAGTCGACTGCACATGTGGACAGCATAACTGGATCTTCATCTACTGTCCATGAAGAATAGAGATCCGAATTTGCAATGGTTGGTTGAACATGATGAGAAATCTTGACTGCAGATAAGGGCATCTCCATCCCAATGTGTGAAACGTCTCCAGATGGGGAACTCGTGGAAGGTGGATCCCACGGATCACTAACGTATGATGTCTAGAAAAGTACATGATTCAACGAGGAAGGAGCATCATCGGAGATGGTTCCTATGAAGGAGATTGGTGCAGGAAGGTCGAAAGATCCCATCAATGAAGGATACATTCCAACACCCATGTTCCCAATTGCCAGCTGAGAATTAGAAACTTGCGGGACTATAGATCCCGTGGATGCTGCGGAAGGAGTTCCAACAAAATCCAACAAATCGATCGTCACAATCTTTCCTTCATGGGGAAAGCAGATAACTCTAAATACAGTAGACGCAACAACCTTCATAGCGTACATCTAGTTCCGACCCAGTAAAAGGTTGTAGTCGATGGGCGCATCAACCACTTCGACCTCAATAGGCATGGACTTACCTCCCAATGAGACAACAAGGGAAGGTATAATTCCATGTGACATAAAATATCTACCGTCGAATGCAGTGAGTGTAGTTCTAGACCCGAGTAGAGGAGAGCCAAGAGCTTTCCAACAAGTTAACGACATTACTGACGCAGAAGCACCTTCATCAACCATAGTATGTTTGACGAAGATCTTAAGGCAAACCACCTGGATTTGAAAAGCCACATGGTAAGGTAAGTGAGGTTGGACATCAGTAGTATTGAACTTGATAAAACTAGGATTTCCCCCATCCTAAACTCCTAACGCACTCAAAAGGGCATGCTTCTGAGAAGGACAGGCTTGCAAAACCTCAAGAGCCGACATGGAACATGGATTTTGGCCCAAATCTTCTACAATGGAGTAGTTCTGGGAGGCTCGAGCATTAGGATTATGCGTGGAGCACTTGAGAACACCTTTCGGTATCTGTGGCATAATGGAAGGCTTCTTGATATGCAAGGAATTGTCAAGAGGAGGGGGAGTCTCACTCCCAAAATTGGGTTGTGGTGCACCATAATCGCGTTGATGAGTAGCAACACAAACCTCCGACTGAACCATATTCACACATCCATAACCACTAGTATTGGAAGAAGATGTTTCCATTTCATTAGTACCATAACCAGTGGTGGGAGCATGCGAAGCCATGTTTTGATGATGAGGAAGGGGATCCTTCAACACAAATGGGCTCTGTGCTAAATGCTTCGATGCTTCTTCAATTCGAGGACATAAGTGAGTAAGATGATCCTCCCCACAAAGCTTGCAAGGGAATTTCACCTTACGCTTAGGTTTACGATCCTCGCCAGCATTACCGCCTTCCCGAGGAGGGTTGGCATTCTCTTTACGAAGAGTATTACGATTGCTATTGTTATTACTTCCATTGTTTTCACCCCTATGATTATTTCTTCCCTTTTTCTTACCACCGGGTTGTTGGTTACCTGACGATTTCGTTGATTGCACATTGTGTACATCAGACGACGGAGTGGAAGTGGACAAGGTGTGAACCTGTCTGGGAGCAGACTAGTTTAGCGACAAATTTTGCATTTGATTAGCTACCAAGTCTACAAGGCGAGTGCATGCGGACCCCACGATGCCATGGGCATGTGGTCCAGGAACTGACGTGGACTCATGTCTTGTTCTCGGTGCATTAGGAATAATGTCATACAAAATGCTAGACTAAGAATAAAGTAGATCTAACTGCTGGACTTTCAAGATAGCTTGTTCCTCAGTCACAATTCTGGACACCAAAACATCCTTAGCAATGTATGGGAGTAAATACTTAAGGAACCATTCCAACAGGAACTCTGGAGGAATGTTGGATTTCACTAATCTCTTCCGCCGACGCCATTCTTGAGCATGGTCAGAAATATACGTGGCCTTATTCTGATGGAAGGTGGACAACAACTCAGTACCAGTATCATAACGAACCGGTAACTAGAAATGGTCTAAGAAAACCAAAGCAATCTTGTTGAATCCCCTATAGGTGTTCCCAGGAAACTCTACATACCACTTCGCGGTTTCCCCCATGAGGGTGTGTTGAAATAGTCGTAATCAAATGGAATCATGATTCAAAGAGTTGGAGGAGCACCAAAGGTGAAACGTCGTGACATGATCTCCTGGGTCCTCACCACCTTTCCCCTCAAACTTTGGAATGTCCGAAGGGAGCTTGGTAGGGACTGGGGGCCAAGTAGGATCATGACACACTGGATCATTCATGAGCTTCGAAAGATCCGGGAGATTCAAGCGTGCAAGGAACGGGAGCTGAGGCGGGAAAGCTGGATTATAAGCCCCCATAAAAGGTTGGTTAAATGGAACCGTGTTATAAGATGGACCAAAAGCTTAACCATGAGGATTAAACTGCTGATGATAAG
This sequence comes from Larix kaempferi, assembly GCA_027924585.1. Lineage (NCBI taxonomy): Eukaryota > Viridiplantae > Streptophyta > Pinopsida > Pinales > Pinaceae > Larix > Larix kaempferi. The sequence goes on from BSBM01001018.1 coordinate 2,724,508, forward strand.
GACCTGATGGACCATAAGCTTTCCCATGGCCATAGGATTGATAACCTCCTCCTACCTGACCCATTTGAGAGTAAGCAGGTATATGCATGTTTTGGGCACCATATTGGGGTGGTGGGTGATACTGGTGGCCAGCACCGACTGTGTTGTAGTAAGGGTTGCCACCATGAGTATGGGGCATGTATGTACTATTCATAGAAGGAACTTTGTTGTAATGACCGTAATGGTATGGTATGTTCCCACCCCCAGCATTAGGATTAGCTTGAGCAGTCGTGTGGTGACCAAAAGCATGAGAAGTATGCCCAACCCCAACATTAGTGTGATTAGTAGCAGGGTTGGTGGTGTGATGTCCATGTGGATAGGAAATATTCCCACCTCCTACATTAGCATTACTAGTAGCGGTAGTGGATGCAAAAGTATGCGGTATGTGTCCACCCCCGTGATTGGGAGGAATGGTATCATGTGCAAAAGTAGTCCTGGGTTGACGAGTAGTGGCACGTGTATTAGGTGGTGGATGGCGAGTCGTATTTTGAACATCATTTTGGTTAGGTTGGGTATTCCTAGGAGGTGGTCATGTTCCAACATTAGCATGGTTAGGAATCTGACCAGTCCCCATACTATGTGAGTGGGTGGACAACGTAGTGCCCCCAGTGAGGGTAGTGCCCCCAGTGGGTATAGTATGGCTAACACTTTGACTAATGCTAGCGTGAGTACCAACCGTAGTGGAAGGATCGACAGTACTATGACTAGGAATCAAAAGAGAGTGTGGTGGGGTTGATTGTAGAGCCAATGTCATCATGAGTCTCAGGCCTCCCATATCTATAATTAGGTGGAAATGAAGGAATGAAAGGCTCGTCCTGTTCTTCCTCCTCGGGTAAGTCGGGCATCCCATAAAGATAATTATTCGGATTCGAAGGATCAAACGGATCCCGGTCAAGTGGATTAGGCCAAACAGAACCAGGTTGAGTCTCAGGTGGATCACCTCCCCAATCCTCATGAGGAGTATGGGAATCGGAAGTATGTTCAACTCTACTTGAAGGAGTAGAAGGATCTTGCCCAATATCGGGATGTGCATCCATGTAGTCTTCAACGTAATTCATGTAAGAATATGAAGACTCATAGGGAGCCCTCCGACGTCCTCTAGCAATACGGCGTGTAACCTCGAGTGGCTTTAAACCAACCAATTGACGGGACTGGTGGAGAGTAGGGCTCCGCACCACGATATCTCTGAAGAGAGTCACAACGTCCCCTAAAGGCCAACTATCAACCAAAAACAGTAAATCAAAATCACACACCTAGAGAAACTACAGCCAAGAGCAGACAAACAGAGTGGCTAAATGAGCTCTTGACACTAGAGCCGATATGTCTCTCCTAGGAGAGGCTTGAGACTCCCAAACTATAGTCGGAGGCAATAGAATCAGTTATAGAGACACCCAGGCTTCACTGTGTCGACAGGGTCAAGTCCACTGCACGAACACAACTATGCTATCCAATCCCTATCTGACTCAGGACACAAACAGCATAACCACTACAAGTACCCTGTGCGGTACCTAGGTAAGGCAATTATGTTCACCGCAATATAACCAATGATCAGGGGGACAGTTGGAGGTGGGACCCATCGTATGGGCAGGGTAGCTAAGCCCGAAGCACAAGAGGATGAACCTCCGGTACCCCCAGATATGAACAAATCCTGGATATATCTCCCACGTTCAGCCGGTATCAGAGGGATATCTCCCCAACCAACCTTCCGTGACCTCGTGCTTAAATCTGGATTGAGTAGAGCTTCCTAAGAACACTGATCTATACCATGGATTCCTCCACCCCCTGGTCAGACACCTAATGTTTCGTCTAGTTGTCTTGGATTGTTAACTCACAATGATCTATTCCAAGACTCTAAACCTATGCTAGTTGGTGTACCCTATAAATAAAATCAGTCTAATCAATTTTATGATTAAGCATTAATTTTAGTGGCTGTGATTACTCAAGGGATATGATCGTGAAACTAGTGATGTGTAGACTCAATAGTATGCAACATCGTCCAATCCTAGACTCATCTATCCAATAAAACAATGTCACTAATATGCAAAATCAACCAACAATTCCGAAATAAAGATGCAATCTTTTATCTTTTTGATGCACAAGTAGAACCTAAATGAAGGCAACAAGCACTCAATGCAAGATGCAGTACATGGAAATAAAATATTTTTGTATTTTTGCTTATAAACAAGAAGGAAAATGCAAAAAACTAAATGAATATTTTTGTATTTTTTCAATATAAATGGAATGAAAAAATGCAAGGAAAATCCTACTATTCAGTCACTAAAGTGCCGAGAAGATTACTAAGACAACCCAGCAAATCCTAAACAGCAAGACTCAGCAAAATGAATGAGCTCAAAAGGAAGAAACAAGAGGCTAAAACCAAAGATTGGTAAAAAACCAAGAAGGCTCAACCAAGAGAAACAAAGAGATCTGGTCACAACCAAGGCATGAAACAGTCAAGAAAGAGGCCAACAAAGACTCAGGAACCAACCAAACTCACCCAGCAACAACCAATAGCCACAAACCAACAAAAGTCGGAGTTACACGCTACTGTCAAAGGAAATCCTGCGGATACCCACAAGCAGTAAAGTAAACAGAGGCGGGTAGACGCGGGCATAACTAAGCTAGCCCGCAGGTGAGGAAAGGAAAATGGGAAAACAGAGAGTCCAGAGGCTCAGAAAAAGCAAGTTTTCTACAGTGTATCTTAACGGCCAATCAGTGACACAAAGCTTCGATAAATAGCAACTCTAATTGTGGACTAATGCTCAAAAAAATTCCCAAACATGGATGTTTTCCCCAACGGAGTCGCCATTTCTGTATTGGAGAAAACTCACTATGGCTTGGGAATACCACAACAAATAGATGACTACCAGAAATCAACTCAATTCTCAAAACAATGCTATTATAAATGACAATGTTAATATAATGGAGAAATGTAACCAACCTCGATCCAAACGTTTGAAGTAGATCCCCGTTGGAGCTTTCAATCCATGCACTTGAAATCTGCAAATTAGTCTTGACAGCCAATATCCAACAAGCACATATAATATATAAATGATATTAACATTATCAATAACAATGGTCCATAATATCACAAGCAAATGTAACCCAATGTATAATAAACAACATTTACAACATGATGGACAAGAATATGATTATTTCTATTAATGAACAAGAAGAAGTACAAAGTGATACGACCTCTTACCGGCAACCAATCTGAACCAAGATCTAGATCAATCCACTTTTTCCTCCACCACTTCAATCTTCCATGAATGGAAAACTCAAACTAGATAGGAGTTTGGAAGGTGAACATAAGGGGTTCACAACTACAAGGATCAATGAGTGCAGACTCAAGATAGGGAAAAAATCCACTAGAGTTCTCTTACGATTCTCTTCTTCCTCCGGTCCATAAGCCATATGTGCTCAATATATAGTCCTCTCAAAGGCAGGTGAAAGGACACATCGAGGTGTTACTCGGGCAGATGGAGAGCCAAAGGTCACCCAATGACCGCTTTTTGGGAGTAAAAAAGTAATAAAATAGTGGTTTTTACCATTTTTCTTGATACCCGTGGGCTATATTGATGCAACTCGCAGGTATGCATGCTATAATGATGCAACACGCAGGTAGGAATAAAAATAGGGAAAAATAGTGTCTAAAGGATATAAGTGGATCTGAATCACTGAAATGGATCCTACAGGCCAAACAATGCTGATGCTCACAGGGTGGAAGATTACGATGTAACACTCTACACCAGGCTTCTAGGCCGGTGATGTTCTATGACTCACAGTGCATGTGGCCCATGGTATATGACTGGTGCACAATGTTACTGGGGTCCATGAAGACCCAGTTAACAGAGTGCAAGCACTGAGATGAAAAAAACTTTGGATACAGCAGTATACTATGCAATTTCTTCTTTGAGAGGGTTCCAGGGCTCAGTCCGAGGGTTGAAGTCCCTCCTCATAGTCTCCGTGACCCAGCCCTGACCTGGTGGGTAGAGGTCTTGACATGACAAGGTGGTGGACGACAAGAATCACCGTACTCAGTTGAGTTCTTCCCCTAGTGGGACCAACAGGTCATAGCCATTGACAACTACCCCTATGAAGGGATAGAATTCTGTGGTGATCGTGACATGCCGCTTCCTCCAGGGGCAGCATTTAGAGACATCGGTAAGTGACTCTTTTTATGTTTTTGTGTGTTAAATGTTTTTGGATTTTTTATTATATATGAAAATGCAAAAATATTTTTGGGGTAGTATCACCTATTAACATTCTACTATTTGCTCGCAGATCTGGGTCCGCAAAGACCGGATGGTTTCCCGAGACATCATCGATGAGGCAGGGGTGGAGAGGTAATCGGCGTTGTAGCAGAGTGCACATTAGAGACCATGTGGGTCAACATGTCCCGTATGACCACCAGGGTACCTATGATCGAGGTGGCACAGCTTCCAGAGGATATGTAGCGCCATGTTGTAGGAGTACCGAGGCCCTAGGTGCGACTACTGTAGCGGATAGCCAACGTAGTACACTATTACTATCAAACACATCCTGCTGAGGAAGCTAGGCCTCCTAGTGGGGCTTAGACATCTCAGAGTTCCACATTTTTTGTATTGATATGTATATTTTTGAGAGCTACGGGATCCAATTTGGTATTATGACACTACCATTTTGGACATGTTATTTATAAAAAACTATGGTTCTCTGGTTCTACTATATGTGTATGTACAAATGTATGAATGTATGTTTATTTGTGTGCTTCATTATGAATGTGACAAATTCCAATCTAGGACATAGTTAGCATATGCATCGGATACATGACTAAAATTTCTCGGAACATGAATGTACGTAATGGAAACAAAATGTCATTCCAAGAGTCTTACCCTTAAGAATCTTCGTATTAAAGTAGGATCCCTCACACGGTACTAACCATTCAACTGAGACACAACCGGTTGTGAATCCAGGAGGACTTCTAAAAACTGAATACCATGTGAAATAGCATCCCGAAGTAGCTCAACTATGGCACTGTACTCAGCCACATTGTTAGATGTAGTACCGAGACAAGCACCTCTTGAAGACAAAACTAGGTGGTCAGGTGAATAAATAACCCAGGCAACAGAAGCAAGCTGCTGCGTATGATGGCTAGCACCATATGTGAACCCTAAGAACATAGGATATTCTGCTGACATCTGTCAATCAAATGGAAGCGAATCAACAGACCCGAAAAACCAAAAGAAATCTAAACTATGTACAGAAGCAACTATACAATAGTATACAAAAGTATTAACTCGAACTAGAAGTTCAAGCGTAATACCACTTGAGGTAGAGCCCATTTCTAGGCTCCTTCAAGACGTTCTCTTCATAATATTCCAATTCATAGGCTCCTTTTTCCAGGATATGCCTCATGATGTAAGGACCGTGCCACATGGGATTAAACTTGCCTGCCCCCAGGGGTTCTTTATCGTGGTCATATAAAAGGACCAAGTCACCTTCAGCATATTGCTGGGGATGGACAAACCTATCGTACTGAACCTTGACATGACATTTATTGGCATCTATATCCATAGTGGCATCTCGACGCTGCTCGTCAATCTTCTCAAGGTGGATTAAACTTTGCTCAATACCCAACATATCAGGGAGGATCTCTATGGCTAGTTTTAACAAAGGGATTTCGCATTCAATCGGTAAAATAGACTCTGCACCGTGTACCAATTGAAATGGTGAGAACCCGGTGGCAGCCTTGACTGTGGTTCGATATGCCCACAAAGCAGGATATAACATAACATGCCAATTGTTCTTGCTTTGTTGGATGGTACATTGGAGAATGGTCTTTAAATTCTTTTTGACTGCATCAACTTGACCATTCACTTGGGGGTAGTAAGAAGATGAGTGTTCTTGATGAAACCCCATCTGGAGTGACAAATCCTCCATCATTTTGTTCTGAAAGTGACTGCCATGGTCAATGACAATCTCTTTCAGAATACCGAGCCAAGTAATAATTTGATTGAATACGAAATGGGCTGCTGTAGCACCATCGGCTTTTACGAAAGGCATGGCCTCAGCCCATTTGGAAAAGTAGTCCATGGCCGCTATGATATGGTGATGCCCCCCACCCAAAGTTGGTTTGCAATCCATGAAATCCACCCCCCACTTGGTGAAGGGACCGGCGATGATGACCGGATGAAGGGGAGCTGAATGCGAGTGTATATTTCGAGAAAACACCTGGCAAGGGTGACATCTCTTTACAGTGTTCATACATTCCTTAAAGATCGAAGGCCAAAAGTAACCAGCTTGCATAATGTGTTGGGATGTTGCAAGCCCAGATAAGTGACCGCCACATGCCCCAGCATGGAAATCATTAAGCACACACTCCGCTTCTTTGTGAATAAAAAACGATGAAGGGTAGAATCCTTTCCTCAACGATACAAAGTATCACCGACGATGGTATAATATTTAGCATGATGTTTCACACGTCATCGCTCGTCTCATGAATAATGTGAAGGAAACTTCAAAGTTTTAAGATATATAATAATATCCCCATACCAAGGGTCCTTAGATGAGATAATAAATAAGTGCTCATCCACAAAGGAATTTTCATGGACAATATCCTCATCCAGTCCCGGAAGGTCTGACATGAGCTCAGCAAAAACCAAGGATTTCACTAACTTCGCCGAAGCAAAATCGAGATCAAACTCCTGAAGGATCACAATCCATTTATTGTACTTCCCCCTATAAGACGTCGTGATAGCACGAACTGAAATGGATTGATAGGCGCTATTACTGTGGTTTTCCTAAGCATGATGTAGTGCAGTAACCATTGGAATGCATGAACAGTCGCAAGTGCCAACTTTTCCACATGAGTATATCTCAGCTCAGTGTCTACTAGATTTCGACTAAGGTAATAGATCACATGCTTCACGAGCACATCATCAACCTGAACTAAGACCATGCCAATGGTATCTTGAGACGCAGCCACATAAAGTATAAAATCTCTTGCAAAGTCGGGTGGACTAAGCAAAGGGGATGATACCAAAGCTTTCTTAAGAGCATCAAAAGACTGTTGGGCTCGCTCATCCCAAATAAATGGTGTGTCTTTCTTCAACAAGCGCATGTAACCTTTGGTAAGAATAGCATAATTCACTACAAAGGGACGTAGGAAATTATCTCTCCCTTGGAGGCTCTAAAGTTGAAACAAGTTGCGCGGAAGAGGAAACCAAAGTATTGTCTCAACTTTAAGAGGATCGACTCTGATACCGTCTTTCGAAACTATGAAACCTAGAAGGCGACCTGTCCTCACAGCAAAGATGCATTTATTGGGATTCAACCAAATTTTGTAGTGTATATCGTTCGAGAATCAGATGGAGGTGCTTGGGGTGGTCCACTCTCTTGTGAGAATGGCCAGCAAGATCATCCAAGAAAACCTCCATTATACATTTAAGGTCATGAAAGGTGTAGGTCATAGCACGCTGAAACGTAGCTCCGACGTTTTTAAGGCCGAAGGGAATTTTCTGGTATGCGAATGTACCCCAAGAACAAATGAAAGAAATCTTATGTTGGTCCTCAGGTTTGATCTGAATTTGGTTATATCCCAAAAAGGTGTCCATAAACGAAAAAACTTCAATTCCCGCACAAGCATCCAAGATCTGATCTATGAATGGAGTGGGGAAATTGTCCTTCAGACATGCACGGTTCAGGTCTCTAAAATCAGTGCATAAATAGATAGTTCCCTGCTTCTTATCCACGGGAAAGGGGTTTGACACCCATTCGGTAAGGGGAATGGGGTAGATAAAACCAGCCTTAAGCAGTTTCTCCACCTCTGCCTTGATCGCGGTTTCCTTTCTAGGGTTCATAGCATGAAGGCATTGTCTAACCGACTTAGCATTGGGATATGTTCTAATCTCACGTTTGACAATGTTGGGGTCTATTCCTGGCATCTTCTCATATGACCAGGCGAAAGCTTCTCGGAGTTCCTTAAACAATTCAGTGTAAATGCAAACCTCTTCAGGAGAGAAATCAACACCGACATAAATGTTCTCAACCTTTCCAGGTGTACGAGAAATGTTGATCGGTATGGTAGGGGAAATATTATCCATGTTCCCCTCCACAAAAATACCATGCAAACCCCAAGGAGCCACAGGGTGACCAACAATCTCGGCAAGAGTCGTCCTAAACTCGCCTTGTTCCATAATATCAAGGTTGGGAAGAAAATGAGAGCGATGATGCATGTCTTCCCAAGGTCTCTCACTACCACACATGGCCTCAATAATAGCTTCATCCGAGGGTAAAGTACTATCAATACAATCATGCGAACAAGATGAGTCGACTACCCATTCTGGCAGCATAACGGGATCTTCCTCCTCTATCCGAGAAGAGGAGAGATCCGTCTCTGCAGTGGCTTGTTGAATATCTTGATATGCAATCTCAGCAGCAGACAACGGCATAGTTATTCCAACATGCTCAATGTCTCCATACGTGGAACTCGTGGATGGTAAGGTCCATGGGGCATCAAAATACGAAGTCCAGAATGGTACATTATTCAATGGAGGAGGCGCGTTATCAGAAATGGTTCCAATAAAAGAAATGGGTGAAGGGAAATCATAAGATCCCATCAATGAGGGGTACAATCCGACACCCATGTTCCTAGTTGCCGGCTCAAAATCTATAACTTGGGGGACCACTGATCCCATGGATGCTGTGGAATAATGACTAAGGAAATCCAGCTGGTCTACTGTCACAATCTTTCCTTTGTGTGGAAAGAAAATAACTATGAACACAGTGGACGCGACCGCTTTCATAGCATACATCCAATTCCTACCCAGGAGAAGGTTGTAGTCGATGGGCACATCAACCACCTCGACTTCAATAGGCATGGGTTTCCCACCCAAGCGAACAACAAGGGAAGGGATAATCCCATGCGGCTTAAACAATCGACCGTCAAATGCAGTGAGCATGGTCCTAGACGTGGATAAGGGAGGAGAGCCAAGAGCTTTCCAACAAGATAAAGACATCACTGACATAGAAGCACATTTTTCAACCACCGTTCTTTTGACAAAATTCTGAAGGCACTCCACATAGATTTGAAAAGCCACGTGGTAAGGTAAGCGAGGTTGAACATCAGTAGTATCAAAATTGATAATGTTAGGACTTCCCCCATCTTGAACTCCTAAAGCACTCAAAAGGGCATGCCTTTGAGAAGGACATGCTTGTAAAACTTCAAGAGCCGACATGGCACATGGAGTTTGACCCAAATCTTCTACAATAGAGTAGTTATGGGTAGCTCGAGCATTGGGATTATGCGTAGAGCACTTGAGAACATCTTTCGGTATCTGCAACATAGTAGAGGGATTCTCTATATGCAAGGAGGTATCAGGAGGAGGAGGAGGCTCATTCCCCATATTCAGTTGTGGTGTTCCATAGTCACGTTGACAAGTAGCAACACTAACCTCTGATTGAACCATATTCATGCATTCATAGCCACTAGTATTGGAGGAAGATGTTGTAGTCTCATTAGTTCCGTAACCAGTAGCGGGAGCATGCAAAGCCATGTTCTGATGATGTGGAAGTAGATCTCTCAACACAGCTGGGCTCTGTGCAAGATGCTTCGATGCTTCTTCGATTCGAGGACACAAGTGAGTAAGATGATCTTCCCCACAAAGCTTGCAAGGGAATTTCACTTTACACCTAGGTTTACGGTCCCCACCAGCATTTCTGCCTTCCCGAGGAGGGTTGGCATTCTCTTTCTGAGGAGTATTACGATTACTATGATTGTTCCCATTGTTTCCACCCTTACGGTTGTTTCTCCCCTTCTTCTTACCACCAGGATGCTGGTTACCCGATGGGTTCTTCGATTGCACAGCATGTACATCGGACGATGGGGTGGAAGTGGACAAGGTGTGTACCTATCCGGGAGTAGACTGGTTAAGTGAAAAAAATTTCATTTGATTAGCAACCAAATCTATAGGTCGAGTACTTGCAGATCCAACAATGCCATCGGCATGTGGTCCAGGAACTGACTTAGGCTCATGTCGTGTTCGCGGTGCATCAGGAATAATGTCATACAAGATGCCAGACTGAGAATATAGTAAATATAGCTGTTGGACTTTTAAGATAGCTTGTTCCTCAATCACAATGCCAGACATCAAAACATTCTTAGCAATATATGGAAGCAAAGACTTGAGAAACCATTCCAACGAAAAATCTGGAGGAATGTTGGCTTTCACTAACCTCTTCCGTCGACGCCACTCTTGAACGTGGTCAGAAATGTGTGTGGCCTTATTCTGGTGGAAGGTAGACAAGAGTTCAGTGCCAGTATCGTAGCGAATCGATAGCTAGAAATGATCCAAGAAAACCAAGGCTATCTCGTTGAAACCCCTATACGTGCCCCCAGGAAACTCAACATACTACTTCGCGGTTGCCCCCATGAGGGTGCATTGAAATAGTCTCAAACGAACGAAATCATGATTTAATGAGTTGGATGAGCACCAAAGGTGAAAATTCATGATGTGATCACTTGGATCCTCACCACCCTTCCCTTCAAACTTGGGAATGTTAGAAGGGAGTTTGGTAGGGACCGGAGGCCAATTAGGATCGTGACACACCGGATCATTTGTGAGCTTCGAAAGATTCAATCGAGCAAGGAATGGGAGATGTGGCTGGAAATCTTGATTATAAGCTCCCATAAAAGGTTGATTATATGGACCTAAAGGATAAGATGGACCATAATTGGTACCCTGGCCATAAGGCTGATAAAATCCTCCAACCTGACCCGTGTGAGGGTAAGCAGGTATATATGAATTATGAGCACCGTAGTGAGGTGGGTTGTAATGAGGGCCAGCACCGACTGTATTATAGTAAGGGTTACCACCATAATTATGGGGTATATAAGTATTACTTGTAGCAAGAACCGTGTTGTAATGGCCATGGTTATAAGGTATGTTCCCATCCCCTACGTAAGCATTATTAGTAGCGTGAGTAGTCGTGTGGTGACCATGAGTATGAGGTATATTCCCAACCCCAACATTGGAATTACTAGTAGCAGGAGTGGTGGTGCTGTGACCATGAGTATAAGGTATATTCCCACCTCCTACATTAGCATTACTAGTAGCAGGAGTAATCATAAAAGTATACGGTATGTGTCCACCCCCGTTATGAGGAGGATTGTTAACATTAGCAAACGTGGTCCTAGGTTGATGGGTATAGGCATGTGTATTGAACTGTGGATGGCGAGTCGTATTGCGAACAATGTTCCTATTAGGATGGGTAGTCCTAGGAGGCGGCCTTCCTCCAACATTTGGATTGTTAGGAGGGATATGACCGGTCCCCATAGTATGTGTGTGAGTAGGAAATGTGGTGCCCCCAATGAGGGTATTGCCCCCTGTGGGTGCAGTGTTTCCAACACCATGGCTAGTGCTAGCATGACTACTAAACAAAGCAGATGGATCAACTGTGTTGTACTCAGGCATACCAAAAGCGAACGGGGGTAGCGTTCGTAGTGGTCGCAGGGCTTGTGTTAACATGCAAGTTAGGCATCTCGTGTAGGAAATTATGTGGATTTGAAGGATCAAACGAGTCATCCTCAGGTGGAGTGGATCCAAATAGAAGAGGTTGAGTCTCTGGTATCAATGGATCACCTTCTCATTCCTCTCTAGGAGTAGGAGGATGAGAAGAATCTTCGACTCTACCTGACAAAGTCGTAAGGAATTCTTCCATGCCAAAACCAGTGTAAATGTCGGCGCAAATCGCGTTAAAGGAATCTGAAGATTCAGAGGGAGCCTTCTGGTGCACTCTCTCAACACGACATGTAACTTCGTCGACCGGTAAACCAGCCAACCGACGAGATCAGCGGAGAGTAGGACCTTGCGCCATGATATCTCTAAAAGATCAATAAATCAAAGCGTCCCATATCGACCAAACTAACGATCAAAGAATCAAAGAGAACACAGCTAAGAAACTACAGCCAAATGAACATAAACAAGACTAGCTCAAGGAGCTCCCAACACTACAGCCGGTATGTCTCGCCTAGGAGAGGCTTGAGACTCCCAAACTATAGCCAGAGGTAACTGAATCAGTTATAAAGGTTCCCAGGCTTCACTGTGTGCACAAGGTCAAGTCCCTATACAACAACAACTGTGTTGTCCAACCCCTATCTGACTCAGGATACGTATAGAATAACCATTGCAAGCGCCCTATGCGATACCTAGGTAAGGCAACTATGGTCACCGCAATATAACCAATGTTCAAGGGGACAATCGCATGTGGGATCTGTCGTATGGGAAGGGTAGCTAAGCCCGAAACTCAAGAGGTACAGATCCCTCAAGAGTCCCTAGATACAAACAAATCCTAGAAATATCTCCCACATTCAACCAGTATTAGAGGGCTATCTCCGCAACAAACCTCCCGTGACCTCGTGATTAACTCTGGTCTGAGTAGAGCTTCCTAAGAACACCGATGTATACCATGGATTTCACCACTCCCTATTCAGACACATAATGTTTCGTCTAGTAGTCTTGGATTGTTAACTCACAATGATCTATTCCAAGACTCTAAACCTATACTAATTGGTGCACCCTATAAAATAAAAATCGTTCTAATCAATTTTAAGATTAAGCATTAATTTTAGGTGGCTGTGATTACTCAAAGGACGTGGTCGTGAAACTAATGATGTATATGACTCAATAGTATGCACAATCGTCAAACTCTAGACTCATCTATCCAATAAAAACAATGACACTAGAATGAAAATCAATCCAACGGTTCGAAATAAAATGCAATTCTTTTAAATTTCCAATGCACAAGCAGATCCTAGATGAAATCACAAGCACTCAGATACAAAAAGTAGTACGGAAAGTAATTTTATTTTATTTTTGTATTTTCTCTTATAATGAAAAGGAAAATGCAAAACTATGTTTTTTGTATTTTTCAATATAATGGAACGAAAAATGCAAGCGAAATCTACCTATTCAGTTAAATAAATGCAAAGAAGATCACGAAGACAACCCAACAATTCCCAAAAGGTGAGATTCAGCCAATTTAATGAGCTAGAAAATCAAAAAATGGTGATAAACTAACAAGGCTCAAAACAAAGAGAGAGAAGAGTTTCTGGTCACCTATAGGACATGGAACAGTCAGGAATAAGGCCAAACAAGACTCAGGAACATTCAACACCAACCCAGCAACAATCCAAGACCATAAACCAATCAATCCCGGAGTTGTACGCTATTGTCGAAGGAATAACTGCGGATAGAGGCGAGCTACAGTGCAGACAGAGGCGGGTAGATGCAGACTAAACTAACTTGACCCGCGTACAAGGAAAGGAAAATGAGCAAATAAAGAGTCCAATGACCCAGAAAAAGTTGGTTTTCTATAGTGTATCCCAACAGCCAACCAAAGACACATAAGCTTAACACACGACAACTCTAAATAAGGACTAAAGCCTAAAAATCCCCAAAAATGGATGTTGTCCCCAGCGGAGTCGCCATTTCTGTTACAAAGAAAACTTCCTATGGCTTGGGGCAGACCACAACAGATAGTTGACTACCAGAAAATGACTCAATTCCCAATGTAATGCTATATAAATGACAATGCTATGATAATGGAGAAAGGACCAACCATCAACCAGATGTTCGATGTAGATCCCCGTTGAGCTTTCAACTTCTACACTTGGACCTACAGATTAGCCTCAACAACAAGTACAAGCAAGTGCATACAATATGTTAAAGACATTAGCATAATCAATAGCATGATCCATGATATCATAAGCAAATATAACCCAATGTAATTAAACAATATTCACAATATCATTTGGACAAGAAAATGAGTATTTCCATTAATGAATAACAAGAAGTACAATATACGACCTCTTGCCAACAACCAATCTGAACCAAGAACTGGGTCTCTCCACTTATGCCTCCACCACTTCAATACTCCATGTAATGGAAAAATCAAACTAGGATAGGAGTTTGGTAGGTGAACATAAGAAGTTCACAACAACACGGATCAATGAGTGTAGACTCAAATCACGAAAAAAATCCACTAGAGTTATCTTGCTCTCTCTTTCTCCTCCCTTCTATATGCCATAAGAGCTCAATATATAGCCTTCCAAAGGTAAGTGAAAGGACACATCGAGACGTTTCGAGGCAAATGGAGGGCCAAAGGTCACCCTAAGACTGCTTTTTGGGAGTAAAAAGTAATTTTCTAATGATTTTTACCATTTCACTTGGCACTTGCGAGCTATAGTGGAACAGCTCGCGTGTACGCTGGCTAAAGTGGAACAGCTAGCGTACAGGAAGAAAAATAGGGAAAAAGTGTTTATGAAGGACATAAAGTGAATCCGAGTCAGTGAAATGGATCCTAAAGGCCAAAGAGTGCTAATTCTCACAAGGTGGAAAATTACGTTGTAACATAGACTAATTACAAAAAATGAATACTCTAGTCACATCGGCTAGAAGTGTTCTTCATTGCATCCTTTTATGCTTTTTTCAGGCCTTGGAGACTAACACACGAAAAAGAACCCCCTTGGAGTCTACTTACTGCTTTTAGACTCTCTAAAAATAAAAGCAACCACGAGCATGAACTGTCCTAGGCTCGTACAAATCCACACAATAGTACCATTATTGAGCACTCTTCTATCCCTTCTTTGAGCTCCTTAAGCCATGAAGAAGGCCCCAACGGTGCCTCTCGGCACCACATCAAAGCATATATAATCACACTATTATGGAAGCTTCCCCAATTCGACCGCCTTTTTTCAAAGTATTCTGCAATATGCCACCTTGAGAGTTTCCTGATACGATACATCAGTTTGTCATCTTGAGTCTCCCCCATCGCAGTACATACCCCTAATACCTTAATCTATGGTCCCCATACCTAAAGTCAATTTCATATGCTTCCATGTCATCCATGTCATCATGCTCTGAGCAAAGGAAGTTTTAGTTTCCCCCCCACTCTACAACCCCAGTTATTCCCCATCCCCACAGTAATCAGTCCCACTATCGGTACTATCACACTCTGGTTGTACACCTCGTGCTCCTATCAAGGAAACATCATTTCCTTGGTAGTTGCAGGTCTCCCTCTGTCAATGCCAGCCAATCTATTCCAGAGGATAGACCGAGAGGTCCCTATGCCTTGGACTCATCACCATCAGTGGTGAATTCCTACGGATCATTTTGAAAGGAGTCCTTAGTGCCTCTCCAAATGATTGTTTCTCACAAGCTCGATGTCAACACCTTGATTGCATCGTTGAGATTTGTACAGGGTATTGGTCCTTTCAGTTATTAGTCGAAGACCCTGGATGTCACCGGACTCTTGCACATTGGTGAGTCTATTTTAGGAACAAGCAGTTACATGTTCCTGTGGATATCCGAGCTGAGCTGAGTGAAAGTATTCAGAAGCACCCCAGTTATATACTTCCTCAAGTATACAGTTCCATATACTCTTCATATTTTGACTCACAGTTATTGAGTCCCTAAAGTTGTTGGACACCTTCAGATCCAACATTTTACCATTTCTTCTGACACCACTAAGAACGATTGTTAATTTTCCAGTGGATCAGTTCTTCAGATTAGTCATGGTATGACCATGAGTATATCCCATATTTGTGTCCCCTCTGGACCATAATGATGTACACAACAGTTGTCCATGTATTGTTCAGGCCCCCTTTTTGGGCCTCATTGCTACTTATATTTCTTGATACAAGCATGGGTATGCCCGCCTCCTCCATATATTAATATTATTCCTCATTCATTATTAATGCCATGTATTTTCAGTTTTTGCAGTTCGTATGGGACCGTTGTTCCAATCTCCAAACGGTCTCCTCTCTCCTCCAAAACCCCAAGGAAACGACAAAGAAACTATGATGTCTATTGGCCCTATGATGAGATCTTGCCCTCACACATCAAGGGGCAATCTGTTAACACCCAAAAAGTGCTCACTCCCTAGTCGCATGACCTATTTGTCCACTTTTCCTATCATTTTTTCCTCTAAAACCTCAAAAAACCATCAAATGGTCACCAAAAAGGCCAAAATCCATCTTTTTCTCCTCAAAAATATTTAATTTTCCTCAAAAAATACAAAAAAAACCCTCCCAAGGGGTCCAAAATTCCCAAAAATCAATTAAAAGGGAATAAAATCCAAAAATATATTCAAAAAGGGAAAAAAGAGGGAAAAAGAGGAAAATAAACCCTAAACCATTTTTACCAATACCATTGGTTTTCTTAAACCATGGTTGTATTATCCATCACCCAAAAGATATAAAAAGGTGATAGAGGCTCCCCACTATTCATCCACATTCATCCTATCCTCATGCTACCAAAATTACTCTTGAGCTTTGCCCATCCTTTTTGAGCTTGAAGTTCTTCATTGAGAGTGAACCTTTGGCCCGCCATTGAAGCATCTTGGAGAAGAGAGAGACTATTGGAGCACTGGAGCACTACTCCTGTACTGCTGCAAGAATTCCAGCAACCTCCCCATTGAGGTAAACTATTGCAAACTCTATTTGCTCATTAATATAAAATATCAAGTTTTTTTTATTGTTTCTCTCATGGATCTAGTTTTTTACTGTTCTTGATCTAGATTACTTTCTTGCACATGTTAGATTAATATTTACTTTTTACATAAGTTTTTTATTGTTTTATTGAAACTGCTACTACAAAGTTAGTAGGTGCTCATTTACACAAGCTTGGGTGAAAATACAAGCTACACCTATAACCTAAGCTCATCATCTCCCCCAAACTTAAAGATGTTACCCATCCTTGGGTGACTCATCCTGCTCCATGATGGCCTCCCTAATATCCCAGGAAACAACTCTAGGAGCCACTACCTATCTGTAATAACCTTAGATCTATTCTTCTTTTTTCCATGTCCTCCTTTCCTCATCCTCATTGATCTATTCCTTAATAGCCAGAGGAAGAAAGAAAGGTGGGCTTAATTTAATTCCTATCCATTTGAGTTGGTTCTTTATCAAGGACTCCATGTACAACCTTGCTCTGGTGAGTGTGACTTCCAGCCTATGGGGGGAGTGAGGCTCTTTCTTTTTTAAGTCCTTTGAAATTATTGTCCACCTATCATTGATAGCTTCCTCAAATTCGTTGAAGGTACTATGGGTGGTGTTGACGACGTGTGAGATTGCTTCCAGCTGCTTCTCGAGAAGGATGGGGGTCAAATTCTCATCGGAGGTTATAGAAAAGTGATCCCAAATCACCTTCTCAGGATGTGTAGCTTCAGCCCTTATCCATATTGGATTCTTCCATTCTTATACTTGGTAGAGATGAACATCCTGGGATCCTTCTACCTCGTGATTCATCCAAGAGAATAGCGCCCTGAGTTGGAAATCACCCATGTAGGGGTTCAGTGACCAATTTGGCGAGTTCGGTACCACTAGATTGTGCAGGAAGAATTCACATAACTGGTCTTCTTCTAACTCAGAGCAAACTAGGGAGGTGTCTACAAACTGCTTAGGAGTGTTTAAATCCAAGGGTAAACCATGCTTCAGCCTCTGTAATTGGAACCAACCCCATTTTTCCTTTAGATAGACTATGTAGACCCGAGATGGCGGCCTGTACCCCAGTATGTCTTCATATATCTTGGCAATGATGGCTAGATTTTCCTCTAACTGTAGGATTTGTTGGTATTTATGGATCAATTCCTCCTGGGCTTGGCCTAATTTTTATTTCAGTGCCAAATTTTGCTGCTCCATATGCTTTAATTGACCCACGTACTACATTTTTAGGATTTGGGTCTTTTCATGCATGAATGGTGGTGAAGCCAATGAATCAGCCTAGTTTCTGTGGAGTTGTGCTTCGATTTTCATGGTGGACAGCTCCTCTCTAACCTTCTCCATCTTAGTCAATGATTTGGTCAGTTGATCATCCTTTTCAGTGTTCATCTTTTCATTCACAAAGTTCTGCTGGAAGGTGTCTTCCTCTATAGGTGTAGAAGGATTTTCCTTTTCTTCCCCGTTATCTTCAGAGTCTGACAGGTCCTGTTCTATGGATCTTGTTTCTTTTTCTTTCTTTTTTATCTTCTTGGCTCTGTCCTATTGTGCCAACCTCCCGCTCTACCACTTCGAACTTTGCTTTCCAGCAGGTGTCCAGGAGGTTTTATGGTGGGAGGTATCCCGAGAGTGATTTATTTTTATACGAGTTTCAGCCATCACCTCATTATCACTGTCTAGGTCAATTTTTTCGTTTGACTCTTGACGCAGTGGTGGAATTTTCCTGCTTTGATCCTGAGGCAAAGGTTATTCCTATATTCGATGTGCCTTTAATCCCTTGGACATCTTCATCCGAGACCAAGACGAACTCTTCCCATGAGAGTTCTGGGATTTGAACCTTCAACTCTTCACAAATGATCAGCTTGATTAGTCTCTGATGAGCCAACGTGTCCTCCTTTCCTTGTACTACCTTCCTGCTCATCTCCCAGACGGACTACGGAAGGTAGAAGGGGATACTGATGTTTTTGTTTGAATTGATATGTCCCTTGTTCCTTAGAAGGTCCAAAATTATGAAGTGAAAAGTTGGAATGTAGTTGAACTTTCCCTTGCATGTGATATATTTCAAGATGATGGAAGCCACCTCGTCCCATGGTCTAGACATAGTATCGCTTTTAACACCGTTCTTATCCTCTTCATAGCTCTCACCCTATCCAAAGAAAGTCACTTTTTCCCTTAGGTTGGCTTCTTTGTCATCCCTTCTCCAATGCATCCCCATTGGCAAGCCTATATGTTTTGCAATTGACTCCTCATATAATCTGATGTGCAACCCCCTTAACCGAGTAACGTATTGCTCCTCCTTTATATGTTTCAAGTTTCAGGTGAGCTCTAATGCTATTGCTGTGTTATATCCTCTTAAGACTGTTGATGTATATGTAACTTCGGAATGTATTTCATATATATTTATTGTACCCTTATAAGAGATGTGTTATTCCTCTATAAGGAAGTGTCGTCATGTGTATTGACAAGTGTCACAAGTGTGTGTACTTGGAGAAGGGTTATTAGACCACCATGTGTGGGGTCGGCCCTGAAATATATATTATATGGTTGATATACCTAGCTAGACAAGTCGGCCCCATAAGGTCATTGGGAAAACAGACTAGTATAAATAGAGATCGGGAGATCTCTATTTGGATCACTCGAAAACTCATACTTATCTCACTCAGAAAGTGGCGCACTAGTGAGGAGGAGTATCATCTGCTACTAGGAGACTATCTCAGTGTATTTTGGTTGTACTTCGGTTGAGCCATTGCTCTCTCTATCTCTGAGGAAGTTGTGGGATTTTTCACCGTAGGGTTTTCCCCACGGAAACTCTGTGTCTCTTCTCTCTCATGATTTTGATTCTTGTGATGCTTGAAATGCTTGATATGATTGTTATGCATTGATATACTGTACATGTTATTCTCTTAGTAAAGATCCTAGAGTATTGTGAATTAATGCTCAAAATTTAACATGGTATCAGAGCTAACCTGAGAAGAAGACATTCTGCAGTGACGGAAACTTAAGTTTCTTTTTTATTGGGTTTCTCTCCACAGATTTTGGAAAAGCAGTATAGTATATTGACTCTACTCATCAAGGAGAATCTATCTTTCCAATCAGAATTCAATTCTAAGCATTTTTCCGATTTGGCCCTAAACATTAGGGTTTCCAAAAAATTAGGAATTTCTGAAATTTGAAGACATATCTGGAAGCTCCTTGCAAAAATCGAATTTTAGAGCTTTGGATCGAGATTTTTGGCTGGGTAGATCTGCAGGAAACTCAAACCCTAATTCAGGGCTCTCCCTAGTGAACCCGGGAGGACAAAAAGGAAAATATGAAGGGTAAAGATTTGCTGATCTCAAATTCTAAATACACCAGGATGATTAGCTCATCAAGGCGCATCTTTCTATCCTTTCAAAAAGTTGAAATTCACATTTTGAATTTTTAGGGTTTTTCCAACAAACCCTAATCCGAGACCAGATCCAGTTTTCAGCATTTCAAGTGGTAAGACCTAAATATTTTCTATTTCCATTTAAATTACTCTTTAAGATGTCTCACCACACCAAGCTTGAGGATAAGCTTGAAGGGGATGATAACTTCCGAGCTTGGAAGTATAGGATTGGTTTAATCCTGGAAGAGAATGAGTTGGACTCATACATAAAAGAAGACATCCCTATCTCAGAGGATGAAGAGGCTAAGGTATTGCATAAGAAGAACTTGGTCAAGGCAAAGAGAATCATTGTTGATTCCATCAAAGACCATCTCATACCCCATGTGTCTTCTCTAAAGACACCCAAGGAGATGTTTGACTCTTTGACCAAGTTATTTGAAGGGAAGAACATAAATCGGAAGATGACTCTGCGGAATCAATTGAAAGGGGTCAAGATGTTGAATGGAGAAACCATTCAATCTTACTTCTCCAAGGTCTCTCAGATCAAGGAACAACTTGAAGCTGTGGCTGAAGTAGTGGATAATGGTGAAGTTGTTATGACCACTCTGAATGGCCTTCCTAGGTCATGGGACTCCTTTATTTAAGGAATCTGTGCAAGAAAGAAAATTATCTATTTCAGTAAACTGTGGGAGGAATGCTCTCAAGAAGAAGCTAGGCTTGTAGCTCGTGAAGAAAAGATGGGAGGTGAAGATCAAGCTCTCGCAGCTCACACCAAAAGAAGCAAGCCCAAGAAGGAGCACTCTCACCACAAGAGATCCTATCACAACCAACAAAAGAATAAGAAGGATATAAGATGTTTCACATGCAATGAGAAGGGTCACTTTGCTTCAGAATGTCCCAAGAACAAAAGGAATAACATCAACTCCAACAAGAAGAAGAAGGGCAACAAAAGGAAGTTCCATGCTCATGCTGCCGAAGATGATGAACCTCCAAAGAAGAAGGCTAGGGCAGAAAGTGATGATAGTGATGATGACTCATCAAGTGAAGAAGAGTATGTTCTAATCTCTGATCTCACAGGTACTATATCCCATGGTTGTAATGATTGGTTAATTGACAGTGGGGCTTCCAAACACATGATTGGGTTTAAGGAATCTTTTGTAAACCTATCTGAACATGAATCACCCCATAAGGTGAAACTTGGGGATGATTATCAATACCCAATCAAAGGAAGTGGTGAAGCCTCCTACAACCTAGATTCTGGAAAATATTTGAAGATGAAAGAAGTTCTTTATGTACCTGGGCTCAAGAAGAACTTACTCTTCATCTCTGCATTAGATGCAAAAGGTATGAGGGTTGCATTTGTGGATGGCCAAGTCCTAATGTGGCCAAAGGGAAAGACCATAGATGATGCAGTAGTGATTGGAGAGCAAGAGGGAGGTTTGTATAAATTGAAAGGACAACCTGAACATGCCATGGTGCATGAATCCATGGAGCCAAGTGAACTTTGGCATAGAAGACTTGCTCATATGCACTATAGGGCACTTCCAATTGCAAGCAAGGTTGTAGAGGGTGTTCCTGAAATCAAGACCAAACATGAAGGTGTTTGCAAAGGATGTGCAAAAGGTAATAACATTAAGAAGGCTTTCCCAAGCAGTGAAAGCAAGGCAAAAGGTATCCTAGAAATCATCCACTCAGATGTATGTGGTCCTATGTCATCCAGTTCTCTGAGTGGGTATGTTTACTATGTCTCATTTATTGATGACTTCTCCAGGAAGACTTGGGTATACTTCTTGAAGAACAAAGATGAGGTGTTTGATAAGTTCAAGGAATTCAAAACCTTGATGGAGAATCAAACTGACAAGAAGATCAAAACATTCAAATCCGACAATGGTGGAGAATTCACCTCAGGTGACTTCAAGAAGCTTTGCAGTGATTCATGGATTAAGAGGGAGTTGACTGCTCCTTATAATCCTCAACAGAATGGAGTTGCAGAAAGGAAGAACAGAACAATCATGGAAGCAACAAGGGCAATGCTGCATGACCAGGATCTACCTATGCATCTATGGGCAGAAGCAGCTAGAACAGCTGTATATGTGCAGAACAAAACACGCCACAAGATATTGGACAACAAAACACTAGAAGATGTCTTTTCTGGTAAGAAACCTGAAGTCATCCATCTCAGAATATTTGGTTGTCCAGTATACACACATGTCCCAAAGGAAAAGAGGACCACGCTAGATCCTTCAGTAAAGAGGGTATCTTTGTGGGTTACAGTGAAAGCTCGAAGGCTTATAGAATATACTTTCCAGGGTTCAAGAAGATTAATGTAAGCAAGGATGTAACATTTGATGAAAACTCAGCATTCATCAAATCAAGGAAGGCACCTATCGAAGTTTATGAAGAACCTAAGGAAACTAGATTTCAAGACACTACCATGACTGAAGCAATTCAGAAGTTTTTCATGTGTTTGAAGATCCGCAAGAACCTGTAGATCCACCCCGTGAGGATAACTCTCACAAGAGGAAACCTGCATGGGCTAGAGAGCTCATTCAAGATGCAAAAAGATTTGGCATTCCAAAAGAAGAACACGGAGCAAAGAAGAGAACCAGATCACATACCAGCTATGTTGCTTTACTCTGTGACATTATGAACAAATAACCTTCCAGTTATGAAGAAGCAGCGGAAAAGAAAGAATGGAAGGATGCCATGGTTGAGGAATACCAATCAATAATGAAGAATGATATTTGGGATGTTATCCCAAGACCTAAAGAGAAGTCTGTTGTGACTTCCAAATGGATCTACAAAATCAAGCATGCTACAGATGGCAGTGTAGAGAAATACAAGGCAAGATTCGTAGCTCGTGGCTTCTCTCAAAAGGAGGGAATAGATTATGAAGAAACTTTTGCACCTGTAGCCAGGTATACTTCCATCAAAACAGTACTTGCCCTGGCTACAACAATGAAATGGAAAATACACCAGATGGATGTCAAGACTTCTTTCCTGAATGGTGTAGTTCAAGAGGAAGTATATGTGGAGAAACCACTCGGTTTCTAAATACATGACAGGGAGTCATATGTGTGTAGATTGAAGAAATCCTTGTATGGCTTGAAGCAAGCTCCCAGAACTTGGTATGGTAGGATGGACAGTTTCCTATCTAGTTTGGGATTTACCAAGAGTAAAGGAGATTCCAACCTTTACTACAAGGTTGAGGAAGGGAATCCTGTGATTCTACTCCTGTATGTGGATGACTTATTTGTAACAGGAGATGACAAATTGATTGCAAATACTAAGAGGAATCTTGCTTCCGAATTCGATATGAAAGATTTGGGAATGATGCATTATTTCCTAGGTATGGAGGTGTGGCAGAGTGCAGGTGGTATCTTCCTTGGTCAAGGGAAGTACAAATTAGATATCCTGAAGAGATTCGGGATGATGGATTGCAAGGCCATGGCCACACCTATGGCATCGAATCTAAAGCTTCTATGTGATGCTTCATCTGAGCCGGTTGATGTCTCTATGTATCGTCAGATGATTGGGTCCTTGATGTACTTGATGAACATGAGACCAGATATTTTCTTTGTGGTGAACACATTGAGCCAGTTCCTGACGGATCAGAGGAGTGTTCACCTAGTTGCTGTAAATCATGTTTTGAGGTACCTGAAGGGTATAGTGGATTATGGGCTCAAGTATGAAGCGAATCAAAAGTTTAACCTGCAGGGTTATGTTGATTCAGATTGGGCTGGTAGTGCTGTAGATATGAAGAGCACGTCTGGATGTTGCTTCAGTATGGGATCAGGTGTGATCTCTTGGTTCAGCAAGAAGCAGTCCTGCATAGCACTGAGTACAGCTGAGGCAGAGTATGTTGCAGCCTGTTCAGCTAGTTGGGAGGTAGTATGGCTTCAGAAGATACTATCTGAGTTATTTGATATCATGGTGGATGCTACTGGTATCTTTTGTGATAACTAGAGTTGTGTGAAGCTGTCCGAGAACCCAGTGTTTCATGACAAGTCGAAACACATAGAGATCAAATATCACTATATCAGGGATATGGTGCAAAGAGCTGTGAAGCTCCTGTACATGGCGACGGACGAGCAGATTGCAGATGTGCTGATGAAGCCACTAGCTAGGGTGAAGTTCAAGTACTTTGGGGAGAGGCTTCATGTTCTTCAGATTGATGACACTTCGAGGAAGAAGTGATGGACACATTTGCAGAAGTCATTCCAAGCATGATGGAAGGAGGATCCTTCACATGGCTGTGGATGTAAGCACTGGATGATGAGAATCAGGACGATGCTCCAGTTAGTGCTCTGTATATGCATCAGGAGGATCCTGGATATGATTAGTTGGATCATTTATATGTATATGTATGTACGCATCATGTTGGATGCTGGATATGATCGGTTGGATCATTTATATGTATATGTATGTACGCATCATGTTGGATGTTGGATATGATTAGTAGGATCATTTGCATATGTTTTGTATATGCATCATGTTGGATGCTTGGACCATGTATATGTATATGTATCAGGTGGATACTATGTATGATTGGGTAGATCATGTATGTTGATATGTATCAGGTATGATCAGGTGGATCACGTTTTTGTATTTGTATCAGGTGGATACATTGTATGATCAGGTGGATCATGTATGATGATGTGTATTAGGTAGATACTTGGTATGCATTAGGTAGATGCATTATATGATCAAGATGATCATGGATGATGAGCTTCAGGATGTTGCTCCAGATGACATGCAGCAGGATGTTGCAGTGATGATGATCAGGATGATGTATGGTGAGTATCAGGATGATATTATATGGTCGTGGATCAGGTTGTGCAGATGAGCATATAATTTGGTCCTGGGAGATTTGCAGATAGTCTTTTAAGGTTTTTCCTATGGCATGTAATCTGGCCCTGGGATATCTGACAAATTCTCTTTCGAGGTTTTGCTCTGGGAGGACATATAATTTGGCCCTGGGAGATCTACAGATAGTCTTGCAAGGTTTTTCCTATGGCATATAATTTGGCCCTGGGATATCTGGCAGATGCTCTTTCGAGGTTTTGTCCTATGGCATATAATTTGTCCCTGGGAGATCCGATAGGTTGAGCTGTGTGCTCGTAATAAGTCCTGGGATGCTCTTGCAAGGTTTTTCCATGACCACATGTAATATCGCCCTGGGAGATCCGATAGGTTGGGATGTGTTCCTGTAATAAGTCCTAGGATGCTCTTGCAAGGTTTTGTGGTGACCACATATAATAACGCCCTGGGAGATCTGATAGGTTGAGCTGTGTGCTCGTAATCAGTGCTGGGATTCTCTTTCGAGGTTTTGTGGTAGGGTCACATGTAATAGCTCCCTGGGAGATCCAATAGGTTGGGTTGTGTGCCCGTAATAAGTCCTGGGATGCTCTTGCAAGGTTTTGTGATGCACGTAATAAGTCCTGAGGATTCCACAGTATAGCCAGTGATGACGAAGACCTGCAGGTGGTGGGCCTACATCCAATATGAAAAAAGACTAGCTCTGTAGAAATTCCTAGGACGAGTAGAGTCAGAGATTGGTTGAGATAGCAACAGCAGTGACGATGATGATGACGATGATCCTGAGAAGAAGACTTATCTAGCAGAACTGTGTCGAGAAATACCTTCCTAGTTAAGAGGGAGTGTTGATGTATATGTAACTTCGGAATGTATTTCATATATATTTATTGTACCCTTATAAGAGATGTGTTATTCCTCTATAAGGAAGTGTCATCATGTGTATTGACAAGTGTCGCACGTGTGTGTACTTGGCGAAGGGTTATTAGACCACCATGTGTGGGGTCGGACCTGAAATATATATTATATGGTTGATATACCTAGCTAGACAAGTCGGCCCCATAAGGTCACTAGGCAAACAGACTAGTATAAATAGAGATCGGGAGATCTCTATTTGGATCACTCAGAAAATCATACTTCTCTCACTCAGAAAGTGGTGCACTAGTGAGGAGGAGGATCATCTGCTACTAGGAGACTATCTCAATGTATTTTGGTTGTACTTTGGTTGAGCCATTGCTCTCTCTATCTCTGAGGAAGTTGTGGGGTTTTTCACCTTAGGTTTTTCCCCACGGAAACTCTGTGTCTCTTGTCTCTCATCCTTTTGATTCTTGTGATGCTTGACATGCTTGATATGATTGTTATGCATTAATATACTGTACATGTTATTATCTCAATAAATATCCTAAATTATTGTGAATTAATGCTCAAAATTTAACAAGGACAGTAATAAATGGCATCCATCCTACCGTGCGGAGGATGGTCAATACTTGAGATTTTTCATAAATGGGTGTATGGTCGTTTGGCTCACTTTTCTTAAACCCTTTTGTCATTTTCTGCAATTTCCGAATAGCATCAAACCACAAATCTTGGGGGTGAATGAATTACGTGCCTGCTCGGGATTGATCACTGGTTTGTTGGCTGAGTGTCGAATCTTTCCTTATGTATCCTTCCTTTTCTGAGAAAACTCATATCGCCAGTTGGATCTTCTTACTTATCCCTCTCTGTCTTATTTGTTATTTTATGCATTCACTCTTATCATTGTACATCTTGTTAGTGCTTTGATTGTCAAAGGATATGGCAGCAAGATACAGAGGTCGTCATTTCCTTGACTTGGATGTGGTAATTCATCCTGACCCAGTATGGTTACTTGTGGTCAGTCATCATTATCCAGTAGTGATACTCTGAAACGTGCCGCCGA
Organism: Larix kaempferi; assembly: GCA_027924585.1. Taxonomy (NCBI): domain Eukaryota; kingdom Viridiplantae; phylum Streptophyta; class Pinopsida; order Pinales; family Pinaceae; genus Larix; species Larix kaempferi. Next base: position 2,751,124 of record BSBM01001018.1, read on the forward strand.
ATTTACTTGAAAGTTGTCCTCGGCTGAGAAATATTTTTTTTTGTAGGGAGAATGATTTGATTGAAAATGCAAACAAAGAATTTAGAGATTACCTCTTATCCTTAGCGTACCTTAGTTGATGATGTGGGCATCTTCGTACGGACCTAGGGTTCTATAGTAGGTTATATCTTTGCCTGTAGTTATTTTTGGTATATATGTAGTTGCGCTTTTATGATGTTCTGTTGCTGGCTCGCTTGATATTTTATTTTTCTTGTCTAATTTTTTTGTGCTGCCTTGCTTGATTTGGATTTTGTTTTGTTGAATATTTCTCTTTGATGCTTGTACTGGCTCGCTTGATATTTTTTGTGCTGGCTTGCTTAATTTGGCTTTTGTTTTGCTGAATATTTCTCTTTGATGCTTGTATTGGCTCGCTTGATATTTTCTTATTTTGCTTCTATTTGATCTTCAATTGTGTTTTTATACTACTCTCGCTTGATCTTCTTTTGCTTTGCTTCTATTTTTTCTTCAGTTGCGTGGCTTTTGGCTTGTTTTATTATATATAATTATTATTTATATTTTTTTTCAGTGGTCATTAGTGTTTATGCATATCCTCTATCAGCATTAGGTTTTTATGATAGAGGGTTTGTGTGAATTCCTCCCTAGATTATGGTTTCATATATACTTTGAGTCTATGCCCATTCACCAACATGGGGAACTCTGTCTCATCTACGGTCTTGATTCTGACTGCACCATTTTCATAATTTGTATCAATAATGTATGGTCTGAGCCATCTTGTGGTGAGTTTGCCTTGAAAAATTCAGAACCGAGAATCATATAGTAGTGCCCAATCACCTTCTTTAACTTTCTTATGTTTGATGTTCTTGTCATGCCATTTATTTCTCTATTGCTGGATAATTTCAGTGCGGGCGAGGGCTTGTTGGCGGTGCTCATCCAACTGATTTAGTTGGAGCATACACTCTTCTTGGATTTCTAAAAGTTGCATGTTTAGATGGGCTGCAATTCTTAATGTCTTGATTTCAAATTCAATGGGGAGAATTATTTTTTTCCCATATACCAACTCATAGGGGGTAAAGCCTGTTGTCATTTTCCATGTTGTGTTATAATCCCAAACTGCTTCACTTAACTTCTCTTCCCAATCCCTTTTATGTAACTGCACTGTTTTTGTCAGAATTATTTCAATATCTCTGTTTGTAACTTCATCTTGACCATTAGCTTGAGGGTGGTAGGAGGAGGAGCTTCGATTTTTAACTTTGTTTCTTCGAAGTAGGTCCTAGATGAGGTTGGATGTAAACTGCTTTCCTTGGTCAGAAACTAACTCTCTGGGAACTCCAAACCTGTGGAAGATTTGTTCTGTAAATAATTTTGCTACATTTGTTTCATTGGCTATTGCAAGTGATGCAACTTCAACCCATTTTGTAAGGTAGTCAGTGCAAACTACGATGTAGTTTTTCTAATTTGATGGGGGATTGAATGAACCAACAAAGTCAAATCCCCACTTTTCAAATGCTTCCAAATAAATTTGGGGATGTAGACGCATTTCTTCTCTTTGTGTAGGCTTCCCCATTCTTTCACAGTCATCACAATGTGATACATAATCGTAGGAGTCCTTGTGTAGCATTGGCCAATTGTATCCACAGTTTGTAGTACTTTGTAGGCTATCCTTTTGGGTGCATAATGGCCTCCACAAGGTTCATTGTGAGTAGCATGAAGTATGTCGTGGACTTCATCTTCTCCTATGCATCTCCTTAATATTTGGTCTGGCAATTTATTAAAAATCATTCCTTCTATCCATGTATAAGTTGCAGTTTTCCTTATGATTTTTCACTTCTCTTAATAGCTATAATGTTGTGGAAATTTTCCAGATACCAAGTAGTTTGCTATATTGACAAACCATGGGATTTGTGTGGAGAATGAAAAGAGGTGTTCATCGGAGAAGTGATCATTTACCAACTCATTGTCATGTCCATGTGTTAGTCTAGACAGAAAATCGGCTACCACATTATGCTTGCCTGGCTTGTCCATGATTGTTATGTCAAATTCTTGCAAGACGAGAAACCATCTAATAATTCTAGCACTAGTATTTGATTTATTCATGAGGTACCTGATTGCATAATGATTGGTATGGAAAAATACTGGGTAGCTTGTGATGTAGTGCCTGAATTTTTTTATAGCGTGTATGACAGCCAAAAATTCTTTTTTTGTGACTATAATATTGAGTTATGCTCCTGCCAAGCTTTTGCTAATGTAATAGATTGCATATGGTTTCGTTTCTTATTCTTGCCCGAGGACTGACCCAATAGCTTTGTCTGAAGCATCCGAATGGATGTGGAATAGTAGTGTCCAGTTAGGTCCTTGAAGGACTGGGGCCGTGATTGTCTTCTCTTTGAGTTGATCAAATGCTGACATACAATGTTTGGTCTAAATGAATTATGTATCTTTTGTGAGAAGAGAAAGCATAGGTGCAACAATTTTTCTATAACTTTCTATAAATCTTATGTAGTATCATGTTTTCCCAAGGAAACTGCGCACATCCCTTTGTTTGACCGGTGGGGGGATTTTTTTAATAATAGTGACTTTTGCTTGATTAACTTCAATGCCCCTTTGGGAGATATGGTGTCCCAGTACTATGCCTTCTTGCATCAACATTCTGCATTTATCATTGTTGAGGAATAAACTCATTTCAATGCATTTTTTTAGGACCAATTCTAGATGCTCTAATGCTTGGAAAAAAATTTCCCATATGGTGTGAAGTCACCCATGTAGACTTCCATCTGGTCATTGATCAAATTGGAGAATATACTCAAAATGGCCCTTTGAAATGTTGTTGGGGAATTACAGAGTCCGAAAGGTAGTACTCTGTATGCATATGTGCCCCATGGGCAGGTAAATGTGGTTTTATCTTGGTCAGCAAGGTGGATTTGGATCTGGTTGTATCCACTAAATCCATCCAAAAATGAGAAGAATTTGTTTCTAGCCAGGGTGTCCAACACTTGGTCAATGAATGGTAGAGGTAAGTGGTCTCTTTTAGTTTCTTTATTAAGTTCCCTGTAATCTACACAGATACTCCACTTCCCTCCTTTCTTAGGGACTATTACCAATGATGAGACCCACTCACTATCTGAGATTGGGTAGATGAATCCTGCATCTAATAACTTTTGTAGTTCCATCTTAACTATATATTTTAGTGTTGGATTCATTCTTCTTTGGGGTTGTCTGATAGGTACAGCTCCCTCTTTGATATATATCTAATGCTTGCAAATATCTGGGTGTATGTCTTTCATATCAGTATATATCCATGCAAAAGTCTTGTTGTTTTCTGAGAGTACTTTTATAAGTTGTTGCTCCTGTTCTGGTTCCAAATTTGCATTAATATCGAGTGTTTTCCTAGGCGGGATCTCTACAATTTTAACCTGTGGTTGTTGTTGTTCAATGGAGAGTATTTTTGTCCACATTCTGTCAGTATTGTCAGGATAATTCAACACTTCCTCTCGTTTCCCTATTTCAAAAATTTATTCAAGCATATCATGATTAGGACAAACATTCTGAATAAATTTATCTAAATGAACATCTTCATCGTTATATTTGAAAGTTAGAGCCTTTTCTATGGTGAGTATAGGTCATATGTTTTGGTCATTTAAATCATCATAGTCATATGTCTAGTTTTGGTATTCTGTGTCTATACACCTTTTTGCTGGTGGGTATATTGTAATATTTTTCCTAGCTTGTCCACTTGTAATTGTCATATTTCTAGATCGACGGCCTATATAGGAATCTGTTGTCACCAGCCATGGGCTCCCTAGGATTATTGGGTACCCACTGAGCTTAAATTTGACTTCTATAACTATGAAGTCTATTGGATACTCCCATGATTTAATATTTATGATGATATCCTCCAGGATTCCTTCAGGTTTGACAGTGGAGGTGTCAGCAAGTTGTAGCACAGTACTGGTTGGTCTGATTAGTGATTGGAGACCTTAGCCTATCATTGTATCCTTTTTTATTACGTTGATTGCAGCTCCTAGGTCGATTAGACTACTTGAAATAGGTTTGTTGTTTATGGTTATATTGACAATAGGGTTGCCTGGATCGAGGTATTTAGGGTTAGTAATGATACCCAAAATCAAGTCTCCTAGTTGGCCTACCACGTTTATAGTTGGTGGATCTCGTTTCCTTCGCCCAGGTTTCTTTAAGCAATTTTATTTTATAAATTTATTACATATTGGGACATCCCTTATTGCTTATAAAATGGGAATATGAATGCTTAAATGTTTTAATTCATTAAGTATAGCATTCTCTGCCTCTTCTTTAGTATTTTGTTTTAGTTTCTAAGGGAATGGAGGGTTTATGTTCAGTAATTGAGGTTGATCTTCTTCTTCTTGGTGGTGTATCTATGTAGGCTGCTGGGGTTCTAAAGGTGTTAGTTGTTCATTGTATGTATGTTCTTGATTGTTTTGTGGGTGGGAGCCCTGCAACATCTTGCCAGATCTGAGATTGATTTCATTTAATTCTAGTGCATCCACGACATAGGTAGGAAATTGCAATACTTCATTGTTATAAGGTTGGTGATGCCCTGTTCTATTGTTATTTGGGTTTGGAACCGATTGGGTAGGGATTGGAGGTGGTCTCAAGGGCAGTTGGTTCTGTGTAGGTTTCATTATGAGTGGTTGTTACACTGGAGTCCTCCAATTTTCTGAATATGGATATGTATTTCCATAATTCACCTGTGGATGAGAAAAAGGTTGGGGGTATGGAGAATAAGGTTGGGTGTAATATGGTTGTTGATACAGTGTTTGGTTTTGTTTCCATTGGCTTGGAGATGCTTGTGGTGGCCATGTCGTTGGTGTCGAAGGGTTCCAATTATGTTGATTACTCCCATGATTAAAATATGCTTGGTTTTTGGGCTGGAAGGGCTTAGCGAAATTGTTCCTTCGTTGATTAACAAAACAAAGTTGTTCCATAGTACCTTCTGATGTGGGATCCTGTATGGACGCTTTTCATGATGGTAGAAAAGGGAATTTATCGGTGGTATGATCATCGATGAAGATCCCACAGATCTCTATTTCATTTAATGGGCATTGTCCCTTTTCATGTTTCTTTCTGCATCATGGGAAAAATACTGCTAGTGCTTGGTTGATCTCATCTTGTTTATTTTTTATTTGGAGTGCATCTAACTGCATAGATAAGGACTGAAGCATGTTTGTTTTCATATAGTCTAGAATTTTTCCTAGGTCAGACTTTGTGAGGCTTGGGCCTGAAAAGGATGATCCTCCTGGTAATGGATGTGTATCCCGTATTCCATTTTCACCTTTTATGGATCTAGACTAATTATTGAAGATTTGCAGGATTTGATCATAGGTTTTATGGAATATATCACCATCACCTAATAGGTTCAATACTTCTAGGTATTCCTCTTTGATTCCTCTAAGAAGTACTAGTTTCAATTATTCTTGATCCAGGGTACAGTGACTAGCCCATTTATAACTAAGTTGAAAGCGTTTTGCATAGTCTTCCAGGGATTTTTTTTCTCCCTGTTGCATCATGAAAATTTCATCTCTTGTGTCTTTTGCTTTACAGTAATCCCTATATTTTTCCAGGAAATATTGTTTCATCTGGTCCCATGTGAAGATATTGCTTCCTTCTAGACTCATAAACCATCTGAGTGATAAATCATTTAATGTAGAGGGAAAGAGTCTCAGTTTTTGTGCACCAGTGGTATAACCAAAAGACCTACAGACTACCTCAAATTCAAATAAGAATGTGTCAGGGTCCTCAGAGGTTATGCCATAGAAGTTTGGTAGATTATTGGGATTGATATTTTTCATTCTAGCATCCCCAAGAGGTACACTAATAGGGAAAGTAAACAGTTCTTTGTGTTCATCTTCCTCCTCCGCCATAGTATTTTTTAAGCTAGAGCTAGCGAAGAAGTTATCACGGTTTGGATCGTAGCTGGTATTAGCTTCTTCGTCAGAGTTGAGTAATTCAAATTGAGAGTGTTCAGAACTGTTATTGCTCATAGGGCGGTTAGGCAAAAAACGTCCAAATTCATCCCTCTTTCGTCGAGGCATTCATGGTAATTTTTTTATGATTTTTATTTTTAATAAGATGTTTCCTATAGTTTAAGCACATCCCCAGAAACGGCGCCAAAAAGTGGTGGACTCTGGGAATGTATACCTTTTCTAGGTAGATGTACTCGAAGTGTTCTTTAAATATCGACCAGGGAGCATACAAACTTAAGAGATTCTCAACACTATATGTGCACTATAAGATAATCTTTTGTCGTTTCTAAGTATCCTAGAGAATATCCTAAGATAGTTGAAAGTGGTGTTCTATGAAAACAGGAAAGTAAGGGAATGCTCAAAAGAAAGCTTTGGAAATTCTATTCTATATACGTAGCACACAAAAGCATGTAAATAATGTCTTATCAAATCAAATGCTGAAAGCAGATAAATCCTATTTTATCAAATCAAATGTTGAAAGCAGATAAATCCTATCTTATCAATCAAATGTTGAAAGCTGATAAATCCTATTTTATCAAATCAAATGCTAAAAGCTGATAAATCCTATTTTATCAAATTAATTGTTGAAAGCTGATAAATCCTATTTTATCAAATCAAATGTTGAAAGCTGATAAATGTTATTTTATCAAATCAATTGTTGAAAGCTGATAAATCCTATTTTATCAAATCAAGAAAGGGAAGCATGCATAACTTTGATCTAAGAATCTTGAATCTAATCTAAAAAAGGCAAAGATCCATTCTATCAATAATCACAAATTATTATCTTGGAAGCAAGAAAACATAGATTTGTTCTTTATCTAGAAATTCTATAAAAAAAGTGGAAATTCAAATATGAAATTCTCCTGTGAAGATGGCATGTATAGGACTACAGACAGTGCACTACAGAACTACAGACGCAATGTTATTGAACTACACAAAAAAAAGTGCTTGTGCTAAAATTGAAATCTGATATTTGAACGAATGTTGAAGTTAATTCAGCATAATGATGATGGAAATAATTAATAGAATGCATGAGAAATACCTGAAAAAAGCACGGAACTCCTAATCTACCTATTGAGGGGGCCCTCCCTAACACGTATCTCAGGAGGGAAAGAAACTTATGAACTCACAAGATTAAGAGAAAATTGGTCTTTCATTATCAGTTCATAAATCCATGCTACAGAAAATGTAAAACAAATATGTCTCAACTACGAAAATGCTGAAGATTTTTTTTAGAAAATGTCTCTAGACCCCCTGTTACTCAAGAGGTCCTATTTATCATTACTTCTAACCTATCTTTACATTGAAAATCACGATCTTGAATAACAGGATTCTTTCCTACAAATCAGGAGAAGATAGGATCCTTGTGTCTCTTGCGATCTTCAGTTTGGAGCTTGGTCATTTGTTATTATTCCAGGTCACCTGCGCCCTGTCCACACATGTCTTTATTCATATGATTAGTAAATAAAAATGCTAAAACATAAGAAAATATAATCGGAGGTTTAATTCTTGAAGCTCTGAATTTAGAGTTCCAACTTCCGACTTCCGACTTGCGAATTGCGGATTGAAGTTGTTGCGGCTATGCGAAAGTGCATAGTTGAAAAAATAAAATAAAAAATTAGCAGGTTGTTTCTAAGGAGCTCCCCCATCACCTCTAAAGGGCACCGAGGGGACTGGGGATGTTACATAGGTGATCCAAAGTGAATAGTCGGTTTTCTTATGTTGGGGTGTGTGGTAATAGTTCAATGGATAATTGGAGTGCAGGGATTTGGCATTTAATAGGTAGGACCTCTTCCACCCCATGAACAAGACAAAAAAGAGTAAATTCGATAGTGGTTTTAACTAATAAGTTCGTTATTCCCATAGGGTGGGAAATAACATGTAATTCCAATTGGTTTTTTTCTTTTCTATGGTCCATTGAAGCATGGTTTTGATGATTTGTTCACTGCTTCAACTTTCCCATTAGCTTGAGGATAGTAAGAGGTAGAAAAATCTTGTTTGAATCCTAGGAAAGATGTCAAGTCCTTCAAATTCTCATAGTGGAAGCAAGATCCATCATCAAATACCAATTTTTTGGGTACGCCAAATCATGCGATGACATGGTTGAAGAAGATGCGGGCTGCAGTAATACCATTGCAGTTAATAGTAGGCATTTCTTCGGTCCATTTAGTGAAGTAATCAGTGATGATGATGATGTACTTGTGGCATTGGGTTGAGGTGGGACAAAATTCCACGAAGTCAATTCCCCATTTGCAAAATGGATTGATTATGATGACTGGATGGAGGGGGATGGTTGGATCCCTTGTTTTACAATAAAATATTTGGTAGTTTTCATACCTTTTGATGACGTGTATGCAATCCTTAAAGAGTGAAGGCAAAAAGTAACCAGGGAAAAGGATTTTATGGGCAGTGGCTGACCCTGATAGGTGGCCACCACATGCTCCGCTATGGTAGTCATTGAGGACTTGTCTAGATTCCTCATAACATAGACGTCATCGTAAAATGGTGTCATCTCCATGTTGGTAGAGGATGTCTCCAAGGAGGAGGTATCTTGGGGATTGGTGATGAATGTGGCGACAATAATCTCATGATAAGTGATGGGCGAATTTTTGTGTTCGGAGATACATAAGCACATCACCATACCACTAATCGTCACTAGTTAATATGAATAGGTCCTCTTTTAGGAATTGATTGTTGACAGGTGGTTCGGTCGCAGTGTCGAGGAGATATGTGATGAGCTCGACTAGAGACAAGGATGAGTCTTGATTTTAGGTGTAATGAACTTGAGAAGGGATTCTTGGAGAATCGTGATCCACCTAGAAAACTTACCATTGATGAGTTGTTGATTAATTATGTATTACATGGGTTTTGAATCCATAATCACCATTTTTTTGTGTAACAAGATATAGTAGCGTAATTTATACACTAAGAGGATTATAACTAATGCCAAATTTTCATCATGGCTGTAATTGAGGGGTGGTCCTACTAGCGTCTTACTGATATAGTAAATTATGTTATCATTATGTCCCTCACCATTCTAAACTAGTACACCATCTATTGAGCATGATGATGTTGAAACTTAAAGGATGAAATCCTTTTAAAATTTTGGTGGGGAGTGAGGGGAGCAGATGTCAATGCCTAAAAAGACATATGAGCGTGTTCGTCCCATCGGAAGGGGATGTATTTCCTGAGAAGATGAAGGAGTATGTGATTGCGTAGAATAGTTGGGGACAAATCGCTGAAGAAAGTTGGCCTTACCTTGGATGCTTTTTCAACTTCCTCCATGTTCTCGGAGGGGGGATTTCAAAGAAGGCTTGAACTTTGAGAGTGTCAATGATAATCCTAGTTTAAGAGATGATGAACCCTAACAAACGTCCTATGGTGACACAAAATACATACTTAAGGGGGTTTAATCGAATGTTGTACTTTTGACATCTCAAGAAGATGGTTTGTAAATCAGCAAGGTGATCGACACACTGCTTGGATTTGGTTGTAAGGTCATCAAGGAAGGCCAAGATAATGCAAGATAAATCATTGAAAACATAGGACATAGCTCACTGGAATGTGGCACCAACATTATTTAATCAGAAGGGCATGATGCAATAGGCGAATGTGCCCAAAGGTGTTGTGAATGTTGTTGTGTATTGATCTTGTTGATGGATCCGTATTTGAATGTAGCCCGAAAAACCATCCGTGAAGGATAGGATTTCGTGGCCGGTGTAGGAGTTGACAATTTGGTTGATAAAGGGGGTAGGAAATTTGTCATTTGGACAATCTTGGTTGATATCCATAAAATATATATAGAATCATATGGTTCCTTTCTTTTTTTTGACACGTATCGGGTTTGATACCCACTATGTGTAAGGGATTGGATAAATGAATCCGACTTGGTGGAGTTTTTTTATTTTGTCCTTAATGGAAGGTGCCTTAGATAGGTGGATAGGTTGTTTCTTCTATTGTACTGGTAATGCATCGGGCCACGTTTCAATGTGATGTTTGATAATGGGTTAAGGCTAGGCATTTCTACATATGACCAAGTGAAAACATCTCTAAATTCCTGGATTAGTGCTTTGTAAGCATTTACTTCTTGTGGTGAACAAGATGCTCCAATAGAGGTGTATTCGACTACTTATGGGGTGATAAAGATATCTACTTCGATTGTTGGTGAGTTATTACCTGTGTTTCCCTCTTCGAAGGCATCTAGGGCTGGAATGGGATTTTTTAACCAGTCGACATGGTCAAGGGGAATGCATTATTTGGATTTGATGGTATATTGTTGAGCCATCATTGTGTTGGTGCCCGTATAATGGGGTAAGAAGGAATATCTATGATGGAGGTAATCTAATGGTAATTCATGAATTCTCAAGGATTCTAAAATCTCCTCATGTGAAGAGAAAAGGTGGTTAGAGAAATTAATGGGAGATCTTGATCTAATGGTGCTTAGAGTGAAGTCATTTGAGGGGATTTCATTATGGATGGGTGAGATTCCATAAGTGTAAGATGAGTTTGTGTCATATTCCCTAGAAATAATATTAAATGGACTAGGTTTCTCCTCTATTAATGACAATGGATTTCTGTTGGTAGTTTATAAGACTAGTGATGATGATATATAGAGGATATAAACATGGTTTGTGGTATTGTGTGGTGTGGGTAATATCTCATCTAGAGGCAAGGATGGTGGCTTTGTTGAGGGATGGGATGGGTTATCATGTAACCAATTTTTTTCTAAGTGGATGGCTCATTCCGCACGCAAGATGTGGCACTAAAATGAGTAATTAAAAACGTTCATGAACCACATGGATGAGTGGCACAGAAAAAATTCAGTGTATGGGATGGGCTTAGTGGACTCATAACATGGTTGGGTGGAGCTGCATTTATGGTAGGTTTTATCATATGAGTGTGATGCTCACATGATGAACACCCACCATGCTCTTACTTCATTGGATCTGATGTAGTGACAACGTCGATGGAAGAAACTTCCTGGGAAACAAGTTGAGGGATTTCAACCACAGGGTGTGTGATGTGAATGGTTGCCAATGCATCCCAAAATCTAGGGAGTTCGGGACAATGATGTGTATAATGACCAAATTTGTGAACAAATTGTCCATGCATGATTGGTGTGCAATGTTTTGGTCTTGTTTTTGGTTGAAGTGGATGGATTTCCCCTCGATGAATATCTGACATCATGGGTAGCACAAACATGTGTGTTGAGCAAATTCCCGAGATTTTATAATGTGGAGCATATGTTTTCAGCATGTCCCAACTATCCACACAAATCACATGGTTGGTTAACTTGGGGGAAAGGGGTAATACTTGGTTGATCGGGGGCTTTCAACTTTGGTTTCCCGATGCCCCCAATGTTGGGTTTGGTTGTGACTAGTATTGATTTTTGTTATTAGTGGGACTAGACCTGCGAGTGGTGTTGATGGAACGCTTACAAGTGATACTAAAATGAAATTATATTGGGCTATTGGTTTTGGTTCCATTTCTAGATAATCCTGAAGTAATCCCAAGCAATGTAAGTTGGGCCATGACTGAGGTTCCTTACACTCCTGTGGGGGGGAACAAGAAAAACCACTTATACTATGAAACGATAACTTTATACTATGAAGGAGAACTCTATCCATAAAAACGATGATTTTTGGGAGAAAAACACCAAAACACCCCCCAAATAGAAAAGTGTTGATACCAGTATACATGTTTTTTTTTCAAGGTAAAAAATAGAGCCATGGCCTAAACATCTCGTACTGTTGTTTACAAATACTATAAAATCAAGCCCTAAATTGGAAAAAAAAATTATTCAAGAGATAAATTACAAATTTTTTGAAACTTGCATACTAAAAAAAAAATCATAAATAATTTCACCACTCTAACCATATAAAAGCAAACAAATGATGAGGTGATTCATAATGAAATAATATATTAGACCATAGAAGAATAAATGATTCATATAAATATTCAAGAATTTCTTTAGAGTTTCAATTGCAAACATCATACTAATAAAAAACATCTAAAATGCTTCATGTGAAATTATTCAAATTCATCCATGGATTCTAACACCCCATCAAAATCTAAATTTTAGGCATATGAAGGACTGGATGAAGATGTAGATGACCCATATTCTTCTCTACCATCAATGGGTGCACCATATGAGTCTACATATATTCCCATCATTTCAGATGTCATATTCCTTTGGGATCTACGGCTTGGTTTAACAGACTCCCATCTTGCAAAATTTTATTAAAAAAAAAATCTAACCCCCCCCTAAACTATATAATAAACAAATTTTAAAAAAAAATCTAAACCCCCTAAACTATATAATAAACAAATTAAAATCTAACCCCCCCCCTAAACTATATAATAAACAATTTTTTAAAAAAAATATTAAATTTTTTTTAACCCCACCCCTCCTACCTCCTCGCGCCCCCCTTCTCCCGCCGCCCCCTTCCCCCTCCTCCATGTGCCCCTCCTCCCACCACCCCCTTCCCCCTCCTCCCAACACCCCCATGTAATACCCAAATTTCGGACTTTGAACCCCTATTATATTTCTACTAAGTATTATTTCATTTTACTTAGGTGATTTTAGAAATCTGATAAATTGATTTCTAATGACCATGTGGACCAGCACATTAATGAGATGGGAGTCACAGTCCCCTAAGGGTTGGAGGGGAAATGCTAATTATAATAATAAGAAGAAAATATTATTGGAGAAAATGGCAAACCCTAAAGAAAATATTTGAGAGACTAATGAATTAAAAGAAACATAAAATAAGGAATTTCACACCTAAGAGAATAAAAAGTGAAACTCATTGAAAACACTTCATTATTCACATTCTCATGATCACTAACAAACAAGAGCAATGGGTGCTGGGAAAAACCATAACCTGATATAAATGAAGACAAGTGAAGGAGGACAGATTTGGGAGAACCAAACTGGTACAGATTAAGAGGAATCATACAATTGGGTATTCGCTTAGCCACTTAATTGTGTGCAGGTAGGAGAACTACCCCAAGCTTGCAGGAGAACTGTATTTACTCTTAATAGGTTTTTATTGACTAATTCTCTTAACGGCTGAGGCTTAAAATCCCCTGAAGCTCAGGAGTATTGAGTTGAATATTGGGTTGCCTGCTGCCTCTGAAATATCCTGAATAATTTGGGGAAAACAAGTTAAGGGTAATTTAAAATCTACACTTTGACCTGGGGTGACTGTGAACTCAGCTCGGGGGTGACCTAAAAGCAAGGAGAACTTGCTGGTCAAAGGATGGGAGGTTTGTGCTTGGTTCCACTGGTCATCAGATTTCAGATAAGTATCTATATGATGTACTTGCATGGTAACTGTTATGGGACAGTATTAGTATGTGTTTTCTGAATATCTTTGACTTACAGTTGGAAACGTTTAATTATCATATTTGATCAGATGTATAATGTATTATGGACATTCTGAGCATGAATATCATCTAGACTATTAGATCTCTGTAATATGTTTCCTTTTATGATCAGAATTGAAAGATCTAAAATATTTATGGTTTGGGGACTGATATGAGAATGATTATATTATGTTTACAGCAGGTAGACAGAAACGAGGTCCCTATAATTTTTTATATGTCCGCAGTAGTTAATACAAAGTAAATATGGCTTATGTGCTAGCCTAGGGTTTTGTGGAATATATTTCATATAATGCATGTCTTTGTATTAGACATATTTCAGTACTTGACAGAGTTCATGATTTTTATTTAATGGTATGAATGGGGCAGACATGTAAACCATGAGGTTTACATGTCCAACCCATATATTTTTCTAAATCTTTTATGCTGGTGTTTATTTCAAAACCCAAGAAGGGCTTAATGTAATTATTTCTATTTCTTTTACATTTAAGCATAAGCCCTATGAATGCTAAGCTTTAAGATCTACATTAAATTGAGTTAGAAAAGAGACATAGTTTTTTATACCCATAATGAATATGGTCATGAATGACTTTTTGCATCAATGTCGCATTTCCATGTAAATTATTTACGAAACTTAAATGAACTCCTTAATGTTTATTTCTGGTTGGATCCTCGATTTGAATTTCGTTTCTGGGTTAAACATTTATCATTTAATTTAGGATCTCATTTTAGGTTTCGATGCTTTCATATTAGTGTGATTGCCATACCCTTGGCGCTGAGCGAATCGCAGCTTACTCAAATTACTACACTGATTCTTTGTATAATAAATACAATACTGTATGGACGCATTAAATTCAGAATGAAGACACTATATGCAGAGAAGGGTTTTTACCCATTATTCCATAAGTCATAACTAGTATATATGTGTTCATTGTTCTGTGCTACATCGCGATTTGGATTGTGATTTCATATATATAGCTATTGCTTAGGCTAAGTGTGGCGTGTGTGCTCAAGGAGCAATTAAATATATATATGAAATCATTTAACAACCAATGCTGAAAGATAAACAATATTACAAGTCGGATAATTTAACCATTTAGCACACAGGTTGGAATGCATAACACCCTCGACCAAACTTTAATTATTAATTGATTAAACATTATCGTTGCATGCTCACGATTCAACACTGTAAACCTTTATATTTATAAAGATGCATTTAACATGAAGACGCTTTTCAGTAAGTAATGTGGTATCATATTACTGTAGCTATGTATTTCGTGCTTACCTATATGCTCTAATAGTATTAGAAAACCACATACATTTTAATAACAATAAGTGCAGAGAAGGAAACAACCACATTATGCATTTTCAACATCATACAACAGTATAAAATGACCAAGCAGATCTGGGAGAAACGCAATGGTCTAACGCATACCAAGCCGAGCTTCTTATCTATCAACCATTACGAATTAAATTAAGAAACATGCATAGACAACCAAGACTTAAGAAAAAGTGTTTTAGTTTCCATTAATACAGTTGGAGCAGTGTTATACAAAGTCTCGATGTGTCTATCTAAGACAGAGCGTCATTGGAGCAGCATTGTCTACGCACGGCTGGGAGTTAACTCCTTTAAACATCATACTTAACATTTAATTAAATGTACAATCTACACTGCTATGCCGAAATAGCTCACAAAGGTCGCGAAGACCCTCTTCCTAGGTAGGCTTCATGCCTCTACTGACTTGACCGACGACCATGTTCTTTTATAAACACAACGAAAGCAGGAAAACCCAAACCACCAAACTAACTCTTGTTCTAAGTAACTCGACCCCCACCAACGGGGTAAACCACACCCAAAGCGGTTGGGTTGGAGATTTACCTGGAAAGTGTAGCAAGTTATCCCACGATCAGTGACAGTTATAGGAGTGCTCCCAAACTCCACCCTGTCATGGTTACCTGCATAGCAATGTGGCACGAGGTTAAACCCCAGGGTAGGAAAAACTCACAGCCCGAAAGTATTGACCACTTAAACGTAAAATACATACGGTGGAAGAGGACACATTACCTGTAGTGGAGTAGAGTCGCAGCTCAGCCTCACCTAAATCACATGGACAACCACAAAGTGGGTTAAACTTTGGAAAACAAATGCTATATAAAAAACTTGTCAATGATTAAATTCATTAAATTATAATTGTAATATATTTATTACCTTCGCAACCATGGAGAATGCCAAGCATACTCTTAAGTTGGTTTAGTGATACACCAGGGCGTCGAAGCCATCACGTTGAATTTGTATTAACACCTACCCTCTGCGCAGATCCTCAACCCAACAACAATGAAAACTGTCAAAACTCAACCTCTATCAAACAATGTCGCATCGAGAAGGGAAGGTTTGGTAACCACTGCAACCGGTGACTGAGAATTTAATGTCAAAGCGTAGAGTTGCTAGGCGCGAAGTTCATCAACTCCATATCAATGGCGTGGATCATTTACCGAATTACCATATTGGTTAGGATCGAAATCAACGAACCAGAGCAGCTGGAGACTTTAATGGAGTATGCCGAAGAGTACTTGGTATGTCTGGAACGTGGAATTACGGTGTTAGGGCATAGTTGTTTGGAGGGATCTGCATTAATGGAGTCGACCCACTTCTCACCACATCGACGAAAACCATAATGCAGCAAGTGTTAAACCATTCCACGCAGGTGAATTTTTTTGCATACTTTCCATCAGGGAAACCCGAGCAGGGTTTAAAACAAAGGTTTGGGTTGGTCAAGCCTACGTGGAAAAAGCCACATCACCACTCAGGCCACCATTGGATCGAGTCAACCTTGGACCAACCAACGTAACATCAATATAATTCCATGCATATACTTTAGTTTCATATGGTATGTTATGCATAGCCCCGGTTCATTAATTTGTGGCTTATGGCCACCAATGGTTTCAATTGCTTAACAAATCGAATTTCCATTAAGCTAAGTGTCATATCTTTTAAGTGTTAGGGTTATCCCTTTATTTAGGTATGGGGTCGACATCACTAGCACCCAACCTTTATATACTTTGTTATGTTGGCTACACAAGTCAAGACCCATAACATTGATTGATATATATGTATAAATATAATTGCATATTTATATATATATATATATATTCATTGTTTCATATGTTGGGTTCATAAATCGAATTCACATGTTTTGTTTAATATGTATATAGTAATATACATATAATTCCTAGTATTAATAAATGGCATACTAAATTATTAATGCATTGCAAACTTTTTCAAGTACATCATTAGTTATATATATATAGTTATTATTATTATTATATATATATATAGTTATTATGTGTGTGTGTGTGTGTGTGTGTGTGTGTGTGTGTGTGTGTCAAAGTTAAAAGAAACCAAGATCTTTAATGTTAGTTGAGTTAGTGCATTCATATGTACAAAGTATTCTAATTTAAGTGTTAAGTGCATGTGGATAGATATATTAATATATATATATATATACACGTGGTTCAGGTTAGATAGTGTTTAAGCCTATTTGCATTTCATATAGAGGCTAGGATGTTCATAACATTGACTTAAGGGGCCTCTATTGCGCACTTATTTATTCAAGTGAAATCTATTATACAATATGTGAGTCTTGAGGGTGCGTATAGTCTGTAATACTATAGCACTTTCGTAAAAGTCTTGACGGTTATTACGTCGGGAGTTTTGATATGCATATTTTTATTGGGTTATGCATCAGACTTGTTTTTAAGTGAAGTTCACACCTTATGGCGTAGTATTAAAGCAGTAATATTTGGTCATTAGACCCGTGCAAAAAAAAAAAAATAGTAAAGAGGAGACATGACAAATTGGTATTAGAGCATGGTCACTACACTAGGACCTTAGGCTCATTTGCGTGAATGTTGTGTTTTATTTTAGAGATGAAAAAATAAAATTTTAGTAGCATGTTGTTTTATAAATGTTATGATTTAATACATTGTTGTTTATGACGTCTAACCAACAACTGTTGGCCACACATAGATAGAAAAAGTGGTTGAAACGGTAAATGGCAAAAATGAATTCTGTGGAATAGGAAGATAGGTTGGTTATAGAAACATACAGTCAGTAAGGAGAAATGGCCAGTAGACAGGAGAGGAACCAAAACTCTCCATAAGGAGCAAAAACGTCTAGCAAGATGCTGAAAACGATCAAAACCCTAAAAGATGAGCTAATAAGCATTAAAGAAGACAACATTAAAAACTTTGAAGAATAGTGAGAAATAAATGCTATTCTGCTACAAAAGTTGTCTGAAAAAGGAAAACAATCACCTCCCAACACCGGAGGAGCAGCATGCAGAAAAATCGGTCACAAAAAGAAATTCAAAATTTAAGACTACACCTCCAAGAAACTCTGCGAGCTATAATATGGATGTCAGTAGCCAAGAGTCACATGGCGAAGACTGAATAGTACATTCCTAAGAAGAAAAAGAAGACTGGAAAGTAAACCATCTACACTCAGAATTGAGAAAAATCAAGACTCCTACTTTTAACGGAGAAGTTAAAACCGGAGAAGAAGTTGAACTGTGGCTGAGGGACATGGAAAAATATTTATGCATGTTCGACTATTCTAGACTCATAAAGGCTAGGATTGTTGTTTTCAACCTGCAAGGAAAATCTTCGGCTTGGTGGGATGATCTCAAGCTGACCCGCTCTATCAACGAGAAGAAGGTAAAATGGAAAACTTTTGCAATGTTCTTCAAACATAAATACATGTCAGAGAGTTACTATGACCGAAAGGTAAAAGACTTTTACGACCTTAAGATGGGACAACAGACCATGGA
Organism: Larix kaempferi; assembly: GCA_027924585.1. Taxonomy (NCBI): domain Eukaryota; kingdom Viridiplantae; phylum Streptophyta; class Pinopsida; order Pinales; family Pinaceae; genus Larix; species Larix kaempferi. The sequence goes on from BSBM01001018.1 coordinate 2,769,332, forward strand.
GGAATTAATCAATAAATTTCTGGACTTGCTCAAGTATGTTCCTTACATTTAAGATGAGAAAATCAGAATTCAGCGTTTTCTGAATTGTTTTCCATTTGGGTACAAGGACTGGATAGATTTTGATGATCCCGAGACTTTAGAGGATGCTTTCAAAAAATCTAGACTGTGTTATGAACAGGGGCAGAATAGAGCTAAAGTGTCAAAAAGGTGGAATGAAAAAAAGAAAACCAAATCTGAAAGTAGGCAAAAAGGCCTTAAGCCCAACCATTTCAAAAATCAAGTTACGCGGGAACCTTTGAGCAATGGATTTGAAGGCAGCAAGACACACTCTAACACTTTTCCACCAAACAAGAAGGTGAACACTAAAGGCACAAGAAAATTGGAACCTACACCATCTAAGCCACCACTCAAATGTTGGGGCTGTGGAGAAAACCATAGATGGTATGATTGTCCTCACAAGAAGGATAAAAACAGATCAGTGCAAAATCTACAAGAGGCTTCTACGGTTCAAGATATAGCAAGGAGCCCAAATATCTATGCCGCATTGAACAACCAGCAAGTAGAACATAAAGCCTCTATAATCGAGGTTAAAGGTATGATTTTGGGGACACCTGTGTCTATCTTGATTGATTCTAGCGCATGAAAAAGTTATATAGACCCAAAACTTTGTGATTCATGCAAACTTAGCAAAAACAAATACATGCATCCTTGGCTGGTTCAAATGGCCACAGGGACAAAAATAAAGGTTTCTGAAGTAGTGAATCCTTTGAAGTTGAATGAATATTACACTAGTGCAGATTTAAATGTTTTCCAATAGGATCGTATGATTTTCTTATCGCTATGGATTGGATGGAAAAACATAGGGTTGTCATAGACTGCTATCAAAAATATGTTACATTCACTAATGATGTGGGACATATTGAAAGGATCCAAGGGATAGTAAGAGCAGTGAAGTTAAGAGAAATTATTGTTCTTCGGTTGAAAAGAAATGCACGGAAAGGGTACAAACTTTATGCTTTTCACATGACAGAAAATCAAAAAAGTGAAATTTCAGATTTCACAAAACATCTTGTTTAGGATGAATTTGAGGATGTGTTTCCCGAGGAGATTCCGGAGTGACCTCCCAGATGAGAACTGGATTTTAACATAGACCTGTCCCAGGTAACAATACCAAATTCTAAGGCACCTTATCAAATGAGCACTCCTGAATTGATAAAGATGAAAGCACAATTACAGGAGTTGTTGGAAAAAGGTTATATCCATCCAAGTGTGTCTCTGTGGGGAGCACCGGTGATGTTTGTATGGAATAAAGATGGCAAATTCCGACTGTGCATAGATTATAGACAGCTGAACAAAGTAACCATCAAAAATTGGTATTCCTTGCCAAGGATTGATGATATGTTCGATCAGGTTGGGGGTGCTACTATCTTTTCAAAAATTGATCTAAGGTCGGGTTATCTTCAAATCAGAATTAAAGAAGAATATGTGCATAAGACATCTTTCCATACTCGTTATGGACACTATGAATTTTTGGTGATGCCATTCGGTCTGACAAATGCACCAGCCACGCTTATGTGCTTGATGAATAATGTTTTAAGCAAGTACCTGGATAAATTTGTTGTAGTGTTTATTGATGACGTACTCATCTATTCGAAGAATGAAAGTGAGCATAAGGAACACCTAAGGTTGGTGCTACAAGTTCTAAGAGAAAATTATCTTTATGCAAATTTATCCAAATGTGACTTTTACAATGACCAAATACAATACTTGGGTCACATTATCTCATCCCAAGGTATTGCGGTAGATCCCGACAAGATCAAGGCCATAATGAGCTGGACTACTCCCCAAAATGTAAGCGATGTCTGCTCTTTTATGGGATTAGCCGGGTAATATCAGAAATTCATTGAGGGATTTTCTAAAGTGGCCCATCCCATTACCTCTCATTAGAGGAAGGAATTCAAGTTTCTTTGGACAGACAAGTGTGAGGCTAGTTTCGCGAAGCTGAAATAGTTGCTCAATTCCGCTCCTATTCTAAAAGTGGTTGGTCCTTATGGTGACTTTGTATTATGCATGGATGCGTGCAAGGACAGTTTTGTAGGCATGCTATGTTGGAATATTTAATTCTTCCTACCATGTCATTTATTTACATTAGATGCATTGATTAATCTTTTATGGTTAATTCTATGTAATAGACTAGGAAATTGCCTTGTGTGGGTCACAAGGCAACATGGGAGGATAAGAATACATCCAAGGTGTGAACCACAAGCCATCTAGGCCACTTGGGCGCTTTCCTAACTGATTTTGGATAAAATTTAGAAGGAAAGGCGCATTTCTGAGTTTTAGAGCTTTTTTACTGCTTTTTCCCTATGGGGGAAAAGCTAGTCTACCTAGGAAACTGTTTTTTGCACCCCAAGACTTTCCTTAATGATTTTTCCCTACAAAATTAGTATTTGGAATTTTTTTTCCATACTTCACCTTTAGATCACAAGTTAGGCAATTCGTGAGCTTTTGGGCTGATTTGGAAAGTCAACTTGCCACCTAGGGGGGATGGGCATTTTTAGCAAGTCTGATGGAGAGATAATTCTTTTGGAATCTTTATCCATTTGAATTACTGATGTAATATTATTTAATGGCATCCTATTACTTTCATATGGTTGTCTGATGTATTTTTATCATGAGAAGTTAATACAGAAATCTACTCTTGTGCATAATTTTTGTGTCTTTGACTAGTTGTGTGAGATTTTTCTTATGAGAGAGTGTAATTTATTGAATAGTTCTTGGATGTGAACTGGTTTTTCACATGGTATCAGATCCATCAAGTTATTCTTTTCATCTTTGATTGTCTTGCAGGATCCAACAGTCTCAGGAAGGGCGCATTGATTAATTCACCGGGTGAATTCTATTCTCTGCAGGGCACATTTTGGAATCCAGAAGTGTTCTAAAATCAGTCAATAAGTTTATTTCAGAGTAGAAATGGATCACACACATCATATCTTCCTCATTCCTTTCAATTACTTTGATTGGAAAGCACAAATGGATATTCTACTGAGGAGCAAAGGGCTCTACAGGGTGACCATGGCAACTGAAGCTGAGACAACCTCAGCAGTAGAGAAATCTAAATGGCATAATCGAAGGGATGAAGCCTATGGACTGTTATGTCTCACTACATCTAGAGAGATTCTATTTCATCTTGATGGCCTCACTTCACCCAATGAATTATGGCTGAAACTTCAAGAATTGTTCGGGAAAACCAATGAATTGAGAGGCCACCAATTGGATAACGAGCTAGTCTCTTTGAGCCTGCAAAATTTTGATAATCTACAGGATTTTTTCTCCAAATTTAAGTCTCTTTTATTGCAGCTGAATCAATGTGGTGTAGACAAGAAAGATGAGTAGTTAGTTTTGTCCATTCTCTCCAAGCCTGGCCCCGACTATTCAATCTTTGTCTCGACCTTCCATTCCACTCGGAAAGTAATTAAAAATTGGAAGAGACCGACACTTTCAGAATTCATGGAGTCCTTGACACAAGAACAAGACAAATTGTTCTTGATGGGAGCCATTAAAAATCCATCCAAAGACCACTGTCTGAATGTTGGAGATTCAAGGGGTTCGAAAGTCAAGAAGAAGGGAAATTTCGAGAAGCCCACCGGTGAGAGGAAAGACAAGCAGATTTCAAATGGAGAGACATCCAATTTCAAGAAGAATCTGAATAAGAAGAATGAGAGGACAAAGTGCAATTATTGCAGCAAGGGATTTCATCCTGAAAGCTCTTGCATGAAGAAAACCATTGATCAATTGACTTCACTCTTGGAGAAATCCAACATTCCTCTTCTAGAGAGCGCAAGGAGGAAGGATGGAGGAAAAAATTCCGATGATAAAGAGAGAGTTCATGCATTGATGGCCAACACTTCAAAACCTTCTTCATTCTTCATTGATTCTAGTGCATCAAGACACATGGTGTCTACAAGTAAGTTTTTCACTTCACTTGACTCTTCCAGTGGTCCAAACATTGTATTGGGAGACAATTCTGAAACTTCTAGCAAAGGAAAAGGTAGCATAGATCTCGAGTTTGGGTCATTTAATAATGTTTTATATGTCCCTGGACTTGCTGCAAACCTACTGTCAGTCTATCAGATGACCCATACAAGGCTTCCCAAGAGAGTAACCTTTACCCCCAAAGATGTTGAGATAGCAGAAATTTCAACAGGATAAATTATTGCATTTGGTACTGCTAATCATTGTTCTAGAATTTACAAATTTTCTCATTTTGTGCCAAACCCCTCACCTTCTACTCTATTAACCCATTCCAATGAGTCCATCAAGATATGGCATGAAATATTTGGCCACCTAAAATAAAAATACCTTTTCCAACTTCATGAGAAAGAGATGGTTATAGGGCTTCCCAATATCAAATTTTCCAAAGGTGTCTGTCAATCTTGCATCCTAGGAAAACACCCTGAGCATAAGTATGGGAGATCCACCACTGAGAGAACCACTGCACCATTGGAACTTATACACACTGACATATCAGGTCCATTCCCTCATGAGTCCTTGAATCATGCAAAATACATTCTCACATTCATATGACTTCAGCAGGTATTGTTGGATTTATTTCATCAAGTTAAAGTCAGAAGTTTTTGGGTTGTTCAAACTATTCAAAGCCTCGGTTGAGAACCAATCTGGTAGGCATATTAAATTTATAAGATTTGATAATGGTGGTGAATATGTGAAATCAGAGTTTCAGCAATTTTGTGCCTCTTCAGGCATTCAGATGCAACATACGGTTCCATATACAACTCAGCAGAATGGGGTTGCTGAGAGGAAAAATAGGTCTCTAAAGGAGATGGCCACTTGTATGCTTGAGGCAAAGGCATTGTATCGCAAGCCATGGGATGAGGCAATAAATTGTGCCACTTACATTCAGAATAGAGTTCCACACAAATCTCTCAAAGGTATCACTCCTTTCGAGTCTTGGACAGGTCACAAACCTGACATCTCTCATTTCAAGATTTTTGGCTCAAAGGCTTGGGCTAGGATTCCACTTGAGAAGAGGAGGGCATTGCAGCACCAAATCCAACCATGTTTATTTGTTGGATATTCAGTGGACTTCAAAGGTTATAATTTGTTGAACATGACCACTCACAAAGCATTCATCGAAAGAAGTTTGCAGTTTGAGGAAGAGCCCTCTCAGAGCGTTGAAATTGGAGAAGCATCTTCACCACCACCTGAAGAAGAAGTAAGTGATGTTCTTGATGTTTTTTATTCTGATATTTCTGATGATGAGGATCATTTTATTGCAGATTCTAACTCACCTACAAGGCCTAAGTGGGCTACAAAAACCTTGCAAGTAGCAGGTGAACTAGCAGGAAATCCTCGGGACCAAAGAAGGACTAGATCACAGTTTGAGACTGCTCTCAATGTGAATGATCCTTATCTTTCTGAGAAATGATATATGATGATAGATTATGATCCACAAACATATGAGGAAGCCTCACATGATCCAATATGGCATATTTCTATGGATGAGGATTTTGAGTCATTACAGAAGAATGAAACTTGGGAGCTAGTCAAGCTCCCCGCAGGCAGAAAGCTGGTGAGATGCAAGTGGATTTATAAGACCAAATGTGCAGCGGATGGTACAGCCATTAAAAAAAAAAGAAAGGCTGGTAGAAAAGGGATATTCTCAGGTCCAAGGACTTGATTATAATGAAACATTTGCACTAGTATCTCAGAAAGACTCCATTAGACTAGTTTTGGCAGTGGTAGATTCCAAGCGATGGGAAGTACATCACATGGATGTGAAAAGTGCTTTCCTCCATGGGGAGCTTGAAGAAGAAATATATATGTAGTAGCCACAAGGGTACACATCAGATACAAACCTTGTTTGCAGGTTGAAAAAATCTTTGTATGGACTTAAGCAAGCCCCCAGGGCTTGGTATGCAAAGATGGACAGTTTCCTGCTGTCACAATCTTATGTTCGGTGTAAATCTGACCCAAATGTCTATATGAAGCTTGTTGATGGTTTTATAATGATAATAGTTTTGTATGTTGATGATTTGCTGATCACAGGTGATAGAACTGAACAAATAGCATCATTAAAGGCAGCCATGCACCAAGCATTCTCCATGAGTGACTTGGGAATTCTTAAGCAATTTTGGGGGCTTGAGATTTCTCAAACAAAAGAAGGAAACAAGGTATGTCAGTCAAAGTATGCTTATGATCTATTAAAGAAGTTTAAGATGGCTGATTGCAAGCCTTCTAAGACTCCATTCCTTTCTGGAGTTAGACTAGAAGATGCAGAATCTACACCATTGTTTGACAGCACTTTATATAGACAATTGATTAGCAGCCTGCTCTACTTGACACACACTCGACCAGATCTTGCTTATGCTGTGAGTGTGGCATCTATATACATGGAGCAGACACATGAGCTACATTGGAGGGCTACAAAAAGAATCTTACATTATGTGCAGGGCACAAAGAGTGATGGGATTCACTATGCTGCAAATTCGAGCCTAGATCTCTTGGGCTTCACAGATTCAAATTGGGATGGTGATAGCCTTGATAGGAAATCCACATAAGGATTTGTATTCATGCTTGGAGGTGGCCATGTTTTCTGGTCCATCAAGAAACAGAATGCCATAGCACTATCTTTAGCGGAGTCAGAGTACATAGGAACCGTGAATGCTGCTACAAAGTGTGTTTGGTTGCAGGGGATTTTGTCTGAGTTTGAGATTTCTTTCAGTACTCCTGTAACATCCCTCAAATTCAACCCTATTGTTATTACTCTTATAAATGTAATTACAAATTTTGTAAATGGCCATGGTGAGGAGCTCAAGGCCAAGGCCCCACCAATGGACCTCGAGCTAGTTTTAGGTGTATAAGCATTAGTTTGAGCCTAGAAGGTTAAAGCTTGGTGATACGAATAAACAATAAATGACAAAACCCACCTATAAGAAAAGATATTGGCAAAGGAGCCACGTGCTGGTTGACCATACCATAACTTATCCTAGAAACTTATGATGAGTGGGGATATAAGCTCATCCTAGTAGGATTATTATTCACCCTAAAACATCGAGTTAAGATACTATGACCTAGGTTATTTTGGCTCTATTATGATTAAGCCATAAAGATAAATTTTATGTATATCTATATATATGTATATAAATAAATAGTTAAGATCATGAATATGATAAATTATGTTTTGTTGAAACAAAACAGGTTATCTACGTATATATATATATATATATATATATATATATATATATTCATATGACTATAAATTATTTTGTAAAAAGTTGTATACATATAGAAGTACTATGTACATACAAATGATTTATTATAAATAATTGTAATACAAGAACATTGACTTATATGTATACATAGGTGTGTTACAAATAAATTGTAAATAGGTATTGAATTATACATTTATAGTTATAATGAACCGTGAGTTGCATTTACTCATTAATGTACATTAAGCACGAACGTAAACCCTTCTATTTTAAGCCATCACTTTAATTGATATTCATTGTAATTATATATATATATATATTGAAACAAATGAATTGTTATAGATATTAAACCTTATATACAGAAGGTGCAAGTATAGAGATGGTTAATGTATATAAGAGAATTTAAATACAAGATTTCATGGCATAAGAATTGATAACACATGATTTATTTCGTATACAAAGTATATTTGTAAACATATATATATAGACATGAGCCTAAACTAGAGCAGTTTGATTTACTTTTTGAGGTAGGGAAATTCGCCATTAATGGATTAAGAGGGTATATTTGATTTTGCTAAATGATGGATGGTGGTCGACACTTGTCGAGAATGATGCTACTTGATCTCAAGGGGTGGTTTCTTTACATTTATTAAAACTGACAGTTTCAAAGCCACTCTCTTAAACGTAGGAGGGATCTGAGATTTATGTCTCCACAGTAACTTGCATTAAAAAAAAAATACAAGAGAGTCTGTGTGCATTGTTTACAACGTGGAGTGAGCTGGCAGCTATTTCCCTAGTGGAGCGCACTGAGCACTAACCCTCGCCTTATGGATTTGCTAGAAGACACACCATCTGTCATCCATTCCCGAGGAATCCTAAAAACTTCTACACCGGTTCCCCATCTTGAGGATGGATATTTAGATACATCACATGGAAAGGTGCGGGAGGGGAAAATACGACAGGAAGAAGGAGGCTCATCATCGGCGAAGTATGGCTGTTGATCCTCACCGAGTAGAAGGAAGGGACGAATGGTTGCAAATGTCGATACGCTGGTATACGATGACCGATTTAGATCTCTGTAAAAATATCATGGGGGGCGTGAGCTAGATGAGAGAGCTTGTTCCCTATCCTCGTCTTTATCATCCTTGCATGGCATAGATGGAGGAGATAGATCATAAGCTGCAACCCTTCATTCACTATTGCGATTTCCCAGGTTTGTTTTCTTTGGTTTATTATATGGTTGCAAATGTCGATACAAGATTCTTCAGTATAATTCTTGCAATCCTTATGGAATAGTGAGATCGTAAGGTGGAGGACCACTCTCCCCAATATCTCTTTTATTACGATTCCTAGTTTTTGTTTTAGAATTTGATAAAAACGCATAATGTGTATATTTTTTTTTATGTTATCATAGATCTCTAAATCGACATAGATATCAGGGTAGTTCTGGAAATGATACTCTGTTAATATATATATTGAGTCGTTCAAAAGTATCCGTGTGAAAAGTTAAAAGGATAAAATACAGAGCGGATTGGTTTGAGATTTATGAAAGAGTTAGCATTAGGGTTGGAACCGTACTTCATTTCTCGCTTAGAAACTCTCTGTGAAACAAATTTGCGCTTCCTCTGATTTCCTTTCTTTTAGTTCGATCTCTGGGTATTTTCCCTCTACCTATTTTGGAATATGATCAAGGTATTGAGTACTTGTTTTGTTAAGACATCTTTGCACTATAGTTTTTATGAGGTGACACCGAAGGTCGAATCCTTGAGAAAGATCTTGCTTGTATGCTACATTGCCATGCTTGAATCTGGAATAAAAATGTTAAGTTTCTGTCTAAATGCTGAGGGTATTGTCAATCTCAATTCATACATTTTTCTGAGCTGGAGTTATGTTTAAAAATGTCGCTCTGAGCGTGATCCCTAGCTACAAGTAGGAGTAAGTATAGTTTAACAAATCTCAGTCATGATTTCTTAGTTTTAGAAATCTGGTAGTATTTCATTATGATCTTTCTCTTACAAAACTATATCGCTGCCTGGAGGCTACCTTATATAGGATTTATATTTAATATTAACACTCCTTAGGGTATGAACCTACCTAAATGAAATAGTTGGTTAAACACTGATGTACTTTTTATTATCTTTGCGTTAGCATTGACCTTGGTTCGGGAACTTTGACAGTTCTTACGGATATCAGTAAATGAGTTTGTTGGATGGAAAACATCAGTGAAAAGAACGGCCCTAAAACAGACCCGACCCAAGGACATTATTTGAATATACGCTGTACAGAGGATAGATGGATCCCGAATAAATGGATCGGTCCTGTATTAGTTTTGCCTTTCCTTGATAATTATATGGTTATATTCACGAAATTCTTTAAATGAAGACTTCACTTTATTACTAATGTTTTATTTATAATTTGTATATGGGATAAAAGAGGATTATCCTTATTATTAATATTTCCACAAAGGTAGTTCCATTAACTACCGTAGCCTTCGAGAATAACATGATCATATCTATATCTATTTTTAGCTAAATATTTTTACTCACCTTTTGTATCTCTTTTGTAAGCAAGGTATCATTACATGCTAACAAAACTATTTTTGTTTTGCTCTCTTGAAAAGAGACTACGACTAGTCGACACAATTAATCCGTTTATTTATAAATGCATCTTATATAAAGTTTTCTTACCAACGATTTTGTTATTTAAGAATACCCGGCCCGAGTTTATTTCTATATGATAAAGCCCTAGGAGAAAGAGGCCTCGACAAAGTAGAAAGGAGATTTTAATATCTGTGTAAACTTCACCACCTTTTAAAGGATGATGCAAGTGTTTAAAGGAAGGGGTTTTCTAGTTCCTTCTATATACATATATTAATTGAAAGATTTCTGATTATAGGTGTTTGTGAAATTCTCGACATAGAACCAGTAAGAATAGAAAAGTTGAGTCATCTATTCTCCCTTTTTATTATAGGCTAAGTATGAAGACTTGGAAAAGATTCTTAAGTACTTAAATAAGTGACAAATGGTACGATGTTATATAATAAGTGATGTTCCATTACTATATAAATAAGAATTTATTTATATGTGTGAAAATAAGTTACATCAGTTCGTCCCATTATGATATAAAGGTTTTATATATAAGAAATGATGAAAAGTTACATTAGTTGGTTTTATTATCACATAAAGGTTTGACTAAGATTTTATATGGTAAGATATATATGTGTACAAGTAAGTTCAAAGATTCAATAAAGAGTGTAGTCTTATATGTAAAGTAGAAGTTATTATAGGATTAAATATGCTAGTCATTCATATTATATGTAAGTTTTCCTTATTTTAAGGATAAGGTTCAAAGTGTTGAGTGTATCACAATATCTTCATGCTAGATCATTATAATGGGTTATATAGTTGATTTATGAAAAGTTCTATGTAGTAAAGGCTTGATGAAAGGACAAAGAATCTTGTCGCAGCAACTATGTTGCTCATTGTAATCCTATTACAGTTGCCTAATAATAAAAGATGCACACACTTTTGTGGACTAGCCCGTGTACAGGTGAACCACGTTACTTTTGGTCTCCGATGTATGACTTGATTTTGCATATGTGTGTACTTGTGTTGAAATCAAATGTTTTTATGTATATCTTGTGAGTTACATGTTCATGTATTGATATGTTGATTATTTATATGTAATAATGCATTCCTTGGATGTGTCTCATATGAGTCATTAGAAACCCACTTGATGAGTAAAATCAAGTTAGAAATCTTCATATGTAAACAATGATGAATGTGTTATTTGCTATTAATTTCAGGACTATGGGAAATAATTGATCAAGTATAAATTGTCCTCTTACTCATATAACCGTCAAAAGGGTGATAAAGAGGTAGTGTAAAATAGGCAGTATGACATCATTCAATTATAGAGTTATAGATGCAGTTGAATGTCGTTACAACACGTAAGAAAAATTGATGATTATGTATTACGATATTTTTTGTTTTTATTGTCAGTTAGACAAACAAATAGTTAACGATAATTTATGAGATGTTTAATTGACGCCTTTTATTTAAAATAGTAAATTTAAATGTTGAAACTTCATACTTCCGCATAGCATTTATGGCCGATTAGACAGTTTAGAAAATTTTTAAATTTTTACAAAAATTCGGGTATGTGACAACTCCTACTGTCATTTATTGTGACAACCAAAGTTCCATTAGAGTTTCATGTGATCCAGTACAGAGGTAGAGTGTAGCCATGGTTTTCACCCTAGAATGTGCAAATGAGCACCTACTAAGGAGAAGGGACTCCTTAGTAGCAGTTCAGAAAATACAGTAAATAAAAGACAGTACAGTAAAACAATAAACTACTCTAAGCATGTGCAAAAACAGAAAAGACAAGATAATAAAATGTTTTTTATATTGATTATACCTCCAATGTGAAGGTTGATGAAGCCTTTGCAGTAGTCCAAGAGGGTTGCCTCCAAGCTCCAGTGTTGTTCATTTCTCTTTCTCCAAAGGGTTTTGGAAATGGGCTAAAGGGGCACTCAAATGTGAAAGTAGCTCAAGGGTGAGCTAGGGTTTCAGGAGTGATTTTGGCAGAGTAAGGGTGTGGTTGACTGTGGATATGAAATGAGGGACCTCCATCACCTATTTATAGGTTTTTAGTGGTGGAGTGTTGGCCCATGGTTTTAGGCACCATATGGTTTAGGTCAGCTGTATAGGGTTTTTGCTTCATTTTTCTCTCTTTTTCCTCTTTTTTGTATTTTTTATTCCCTTTTTAGAGGGTTTTTGCTATTTTGGAGGAATTTTGGATTATTTTGGGGGAAAAGGGGGTTTTTTGGCCTTTTGGAGGCTTTTTAATGCGTTTTTAAGGTTTTGAAGGCAAATATCGTAGGAAATATGGACAAATGAGTCATGTAATGGGGTAGATGAGGTAGTGAGCATTTTTTGGGTGTTAATATATTGCCCCCTGATGTGTGAGGAAAGGAGCTCATCATATGGTAGATAGAAATCATAAGTATTTTATGGTTTTCCTGGGATGTGGAGAAGAGAAGAAACGAACTAGATCCCGGAACAACGGTCCTGAACAAACTGCAAAAACTAAAAGTACATGACCTCAATAATGAATGAGGAATAATATGAACATATGGACAAGGCGGCCATTCCCATGCTCGTATCAAGATATAGAACAATAATAACAATGGGTCCAAAATATGGGGACCTGAAATATACATGGCCTCAAATAATGAATGAGGAAGAATCTTAATATATGGACAAGGCAGGCACACCCATGCTCGTATCAAGATACATAAAAAATAACTATGAGGCCCGAAAAAAGGGGGACCTATAAGATACATAGAGAACCACTGTGTACATCATAAGGGTCCAAAGGGGACACAAATCTAGGAAATACTACTGGGTTGAAGAACTGATACACTGGAATAACAACAGTGCTGCTGAGTGTGGTACCAGAGGAATTGATGAGCTGCTGGATCATAGTGATGGGGAGTCATACCCTAAATGGTACACTGAACTAGAACTGAACTGGGTACTCAAGGAAGTATATAACTGGATGGCTTCAGAATACAATCGCCTACGCAACCCGAACATCCACGGGAACATATAACTAGGCGTTCCAAAGGGACTCACCAATGTGCTAGAGTCGGGGGAAATCCGAGGTCTTCGACCAATAACTGAAGGGATATATACCCTGCACGATTCTCAACGATGCGATCAAGGTGTTGAAGTCGAGCATGTGAGAAACAACCACTCAGAGAGGTAATGATGACTCCTCTCAAAGTGGTCTGTAGGCACTCACCACAGATGGGGATGGGTCCAAGGTGCAGAGACCTCTGGGTCTATCCTTTGGAATAGAGGGGCTGTCGTCGACAGAGGGAGACCTACAAATAGCAAGGAAATGATGTTTCCTTTATAGGAGCATGAGGTGGAGAACCGAAGTGTGAGAGTACTGATGGTAGGACTAACATACTGTGGGGGTAGGAAATAACTGGACAACTAGAGTGGGTGGACTCAAACTTCCTTTGTTCAGAGTATGATGACGGGGATGATCGAGCAGCATATAAAACTGACTAGTGGGAAAGGGATCATAGATGTAATGGATCAAGGATAGTGACTGGGATGAGTGATACTCAAGGCGGTGTAAAATGGTAGGAAACTGCAGAATAGTTTGAACAAAGGCGACCTTATTGGGGGTGCTGCTGAGATGATCGATCATAGTGCCAAGAGGTACAGAGGGACTTCTTCATGGGTTAAGGAACTAGAAGAAGTGTGTTTAAAATGGTACTGTCGTGTGGATTTATACGAGCCCAGGACATTTCATGCTCATGAGTGCTTTCAATTTTAAGGAGTCTGAAAGCGATAAGAAGACTCTGAAATAAGGGAATGGTACTGTCGTGTGGATTTGTACGAGCACAGGACAGTTCATGCTCGTGGTTGCTTTCAATTTTAGAGAGTCTGAAAGCAATAAGAAGACTCCAAAATAATGGAATGGTACTGTCGTGTGGATTTGTACGAGCCAGGACAGTTCATACTCGTGGTTGCTTTCAATTTTAGAGAGTCTGAAAGCAATAAGAAGACTCCAGGGGGTTTCTTTTTTGTGTGTTAGTCTCCAAGGCCTGAAGAAGCATAAAAGGATGCAATGAAGAACTCTTCTAGCCAGTGTGACTAGAGTATTCATTTTTCGTAATTAGTCTACCAGGTCCGGAAAAGGGTTAAACTTATACCAGATAGATGCCCTTTCAGGTACTTTAACGAGCATGAAAGGAAGCAAGATTGCTCGATGATCTTTTCATTGTTTTAGGAGTTAGAAAAGAGCTTAACAGAAACTCCCTAAGTGCCTTTTTCGTAAAGGACTTGTTCGGCCCGAAAAAGGGATAAAAGTATACCGAACAAAAGGAATGGCCAAGCAAGGAGGAAGTGCTCAATCAAGGAACATTGACGATGACCAAGAAGGAGGGAGGGGGGGAACACTGGTGGGCCTCCTTGCAGCATAATGAATGGTGGAAAAATAATGAAATAATTGTTGTATGAAAGGAGTGAATGGCTCATGTAAAAATGTGGAACAATCCAATGGCGGCCGATGTGGCGCACAAATCGAGGCAGCAAGGTGTCAGGACACAATGTTGAAATTGTACCTAGTGAGAGTGAGAAATGATCTCAAGCATCATCACGAGCTCAAAAAAATGAATCCGGTAATATAAAAAGTGCCAAAAATGGATAACGACCGATGTGGCATGCAAACCGAGGCGACGGGGGGCGTTTTGGAAAAAATACCCAAAAAATATGGGGGTGAGAGCGAGAAATGATCTCAAGCATCTTCACAAGCTCGAAAAAATGAATCCGATGATATAAAGTATATCAAAAATGAAGAGCAGCCGAAGTGGCACGCAAACCAAGGCGACTAGTGGTGTCTAGAAAAATGCTCAAAAAATTTTGGGTGAGAGCAAGAAATGATCTCAAGCATCATCACAGGCACGAAAATATGAATCTGGCGGTGCAAATGGCGCGAAAAATGAAGTTCGTAAGGACTCCGAAATGGTCAAAGAAAATAACTAGGTTAAAAAATGGTTGCAACTAAAGGTGAGCCCACCAAGCCAAGGAGGCAGTGGTGGGGAGAAATGATGACCCGCGGGGGAAGAATACTAGGTGTATCAAATCAAATCAAATATACAAGTGATATGTGACCTCAAAAATGGTTGAGATCACGTATGTGAAAAAGTGAGCAGGGTTAATGACCTGCCCCCATGCTATGTGCATAGGGTTTGTGATTATGGATCACATATGTGTTGGTTTGAACAAAAGGATCATTGATGTGCTGAGATAGATGTGATGGGGAAGGTTCAGAATGATTGAGCATGCCCCCTATCCAAGGGTCGAGGTAATCTATTATGCCCCCTAACTCAGAGGTGTCAATTTAGTTCTCATTGATAGCAGGGTCAAGACCAGGAATTTCGGTATAGGACCAGTAAAAGACATCATGAAACTCTTGGAAAAACATTTTGTACTCTCCGATCTCATATTCACTGCAGGAGGATCCTAAAGTGATGAGTTCAGAGGCACCTCCTGGGGCAGCGATATCAATTTGGATTGTAGGTGAGATATTAGCCATGTTACCTTCCTCGAAGGTATCAGGAGCGGGAATGGGATCCTTAAACCAGTCGACTTTGGTGGGAAGGAAATCTTTGGACTCAACCACAAATTGGGTGGCTGTGGTGGAGGAGGACTCTTATGGGAGGAAAAAAGAACGATGGTGCATGTCTTCCCAGGGATAATCCGAGGCAGTGAGAGCCTCTAGAATCTCCTCATCATTGCGGAAACTTTGATTTGTCAAATCGGTTGACGAGGAAGTGGTAGTCGAAGAGATCATATAGATGGTGTTAATCTCTCCGGATGAGGGTGACACTGGGGGGTGGATCTCCTCAATTGTGGGGGGGGGACGTCTCAAGGTCCAAATTATTCATCTCGTAGAGAGCTACTCTGTAATATGGGAGATTAGGACAATGGTGTGAGTAATGGCCGTAAATACCACATATTGCACAAGGGTGGTTGGTACACAGTGATTTATCATGAGGCTTAGGGGTTGGATCGAGTTCGACAACTGGGATGTTGGGGTCATCATCAAGAATTTGCATGTGTTCCTGTAATGCAGGTAATTGTGGACATTGATGAGTCGGATGGCCTAACTCATCACACAACGAGCATTTCATAGGAGCACGAAACATGGGGGGGTTTTTAACTGTTTTGGGCAGGGGTACAGCAATGTATGGTTGTGGGCCTCTGCCCCCAGTGTGCTTGATAAGAGGGGGTGGATTTGTAGATGACGAAGGGGTAGTGACATCGGGAGGTGGTTGACTAGTAGTGGCAATGGGTTGCACCGGTTGTAGGATGACATTTGGTGTCGGCAGGGGAACAGGAGGCGAAATATACCACACAGGTAATCCTAAGGTTAACCCGGGGAGGCTGAGGGTAGCTATAACCGGGGCGCTTACTACTCCCAAGGGAGGGAATAGGAAGGGGATTGTGTGGATGGGTGTAACACCAATGTGACTAGGTACCAATGGTGGTTTGGGTAACAAGGGCGATTGATTGTTGGGTGTTTATGTATTGTGGGAAAGGGTACATAGGTCATATACTTCAGTTGTGGGTGACAGGGGTGGAATGGATTGGAATGTTGAGGTCATCGACGTATCTGAGTAAAATCTGGGTCCCACAGAGGAAATAAATGAGGTATTTGCACCACAAACAAGTTGTTCAACCATGGGGAGAACATTTTCAGGTGCAGCGGGGGCATTGGGATCGTAATAGGTGAGTTGATCGACCTTGACCATGCGTCCGTCATGGGGGAACATCATGGTATGAAAAATGGATGAGGAAATCGCTCGCATGGCATACATGTAGCTGCGGCCAAGTAAGAGCTTATAATCAAGTTGGGCATTGATGACCTCTATGTCAATGAGCACGATTTTTCCAGCCAACTGGACAGGGACATTAGCTAAGAGACCTTAGGGTTGAGCTAAATGGCCATCGTAGGCTCACAACGTAGTGGTGGACTGCTGGAGAGTAGGGGATCCTAACTTATGCCAAACGAATGTGGACATGACGCATGTAGAGGCACCTTCATCGATAATGCATTGATGGATGACAAGATTCCAAACAGAAACAAAAACTTGGAATGCTAAAGTGGAAGGCAGGCATGGTTTGGACTGGTCCAAATCTAAGGCCATCATTCGTGAATCGTTTGGGTCAATAGCACCAATGGCGGAGAGCAAATTCTTGCGTTGTGAAGGACAGTTTGTTAAGACCTCTAATGCAGACATGGCTGCGGGGGACTGGGCTAAGTCATCTACATTGTTGTAATTAGACACAGCGCGAGAATTGGAATTATTGTTGATGTGACAAAGTGGGAAGCGAGGTGCTTTGGAGGCACCATCTAGTGGAGCCGGAGGTATACGTAACGTCTGATTAGTGGGATTAGCGTTAGTGTTTTTGTCAACGGGAGGGGCTTCAGGGGTGGAGCCATATTGGTTCCGACAAGTTTGGAGGTTGACATCGACGGATGACATCATTAACAAGTGGTGGGTACCTGAGTCTATCATGGGTTGATCAAGAGTGGTGGGTACTTGAGGGGGAGCCAACGGCTGAGTGTTCACTACGCCTTGGGTTGGTAAGGGTTTTTGTAGCACCAAGAGTTGATGTTGAGGCGGTGGGGGGTTGGGCGGCACCTGAGGAGCCGCATGCCCTTGGCGATGGGCATCATCAGTCCAGAGTTGCCAAGCTCAGTCCAAATGTGGGAAAGCATGTGTGTAGTGGCCATAGACCCCGCAAATAGAACAAGTATGGTTTGTTCGCAAATTAGGATTTTTGGCCTGCTTGGGCGGTCGATCAGGGTTCTGGTTGGAAGGTGCCGCATTATTGTTGTTTGGGGGATTGGGAGGTTGACTACCTTAGTCTAGAGGGGGGGTTTTCCCACGATTACGGCCTTTGCCACGGTTTTGCTGGCCCTGTTGGCGCTGGTTATTTTGGTTCTGCTGCGGATTCTGTTGTGCATACACTTTCCCTTGGGCAGCAGGTGGGTTCTGGGGTTGTGCGGGTGCGGGAGCAGGATGTGGTGGATAATAAGTAGGTGGAGGCTGCGCAGGTGCTGAACCTTGTGGGGGTTGCTGATATGTCTACGGAACAGGTTGTGGGTTTGCCACAGGGGATTCCTGTGGCGGGTAATAAGCAGGTTGGGCTTGAGAGGACACAGGAGCTGGTGCAGCCTGTGGGTGGTAATATGGTTAAGGTACGATCGGGGGGGTGTAAGCGGGGGATGCATGACCAAAGCACTGAGGTGGACATGAGGGTTCGTGGGAATGGCGGTGATGTGCCATGGGAGCATACGAATTGGTTGCTCCGGACTGAGATGTAGCCCGCGAAAGGTCGGGACCATGGCTAGTATGTGCTATGGAAAAGGGTTGGGTATGCGAGGCAATACGGCTAATGATGCCATCTGCGGCATGGGATGCCCCCGGTGCATTGTTTCGGGAGGAATCACCACGAGGGGCGTCAAGTATGATGGAATACAGATAACTCGACTGGGAATAAATAACGTCAAATTGTTGGGCTTTGAGGATGGCCTCTTCTTCGGACTGGGGTCGTTCGGATGCCACATCCTTGGCAATGACAGGAAGGATGGATTTTAGAAACCAATCTAAGAAGGTACGGTCATCTAACTTGATTTTGTAGAGGCTGCGACGTCGACGCCACTCATGAATGTGGTCAGTGATGTGGGTAGCCGTGTTCTGTCTACAAGACAGTAGGATCTCAAATCTCGCGTCATAGATGACAGGTAACTGAAAGAACTGCAGGAAAGTCAAGGAAAGGGAAGTAAAGGTGGCATGGGTCCCATGGGGATGCTCTATGTACCACTTAGCTACAGAGCCAGTGAGGGTGCGCTGTAACAGACGGAGGCGAACAGAGTCGTCCACTATGGAGTTGGAGGAACACCATAGATGGAAGAGCATAATATGGTTCTGGGGGTCTTCACCTGCCTTGCCCTCAAACTTAGGGATGTCAGAGGGGAGCTTGGTGGGCATGTGAGGCCACGCAGGGTCGTGTCTAATGGGATCATTAGTTAGTCTAGCTAGGTCAGGAAGGTTGAGACTAGCCATGAATGGCAAATTAGTAGAAGGATGTGACATACTAGTGGTTGTGACCATGTTGGGGCCAATGCCCCCAAGTGGAGGGGTTGGGTTTGGGATGTTGCCCCCAAGTGGAGGAACGAAAGTGGTATGGGACGGTCCTGTACTGCCAAGGGTAGTGTGAGTCACTGATGGAGTGGGGACAGGTATGCCAGCTATTGGAATGGGTATAGTGATCGAAATGGTAGATGTGGGCCCCATCGAGAGCATACCCAAAGCAGGTGTGGTAGGTGGTGTGGTGGTGGATGCTCCACCAATGGTCCCTACAAAGAAATGGTTGGAAGTCATGCCAGCCATGGGGCTGGTTGGTGCAGTGTAAGTGGGGTTCTCGGACTCTACCTCAGAATCAGAGGTAAAATAAGGGGCGTCTCAATCAGGTGATGGATTTTTATGCCGTTGACGAGTGGAGTCAAGTGACAAAGCTCGAGATCTATGATGAGTGGTATCAAGTGATGAAGATCTATGTCTATGATGGGTGATGTCAAGTGAACCCTGTTGTGGGGGCTCGCCTTGGAGGCACCGAGAATGTCTCGGGCACTCAATGGTGACAGATGGTGTCAAGTATCTGGGGGTTGTGTTGAGTGAAAAACAACTCAAAAACCCTAATGCAACTGAGTGTGAAGAAGGAGAGCGCAAAAAATATGGCACTCAGGCCAACAACCAACTCAAAACACTTACTGTAACAGCTGTGCTACAATAAGTGGAGTATCAACAGAAATGGTCAGAATACCAACAAGCAGCAGGTTTCCTAGAAAATAAAAATAGTTGACTCGCTAGACCAAAAGGAGGTAAGGGAGCATGCAAACACCTAGCTAAATAGTATTCTGACTCAACTAGACATATCCTCTGCAAGGTGATGAAATCCAAGTCAGACAATATGGATAGTAGAGCCAAGTGGCTAAAGATATCCCCCTACCGGGAGGGACACCGGGTAGTCACTCCTAGAAGAAAAGCAACTAAGATACCCCATTCGTGACACGTTCGGTTGGGTGAATCTGTCGTTTGGATCTATCGCTGTTGTATCCCCATATGGGTGATACAACAAGAACTATGAAAGGTATCCTTTGGTTACTGAATGGATTGCGGTATTCCACTCAGGCTTCTGGAACCAGTCTGGCGACTTCAACCCTCCTAGGGGAGAGGCCTTCCCAATAAATTGGTTTTAAACTGTGTCAAAAAATACTAGGGTATTTTGGTTCCCTAATGGACAACAGCTATGTTTCAAGTGTAAGCAACCGAGGGGTGTTATTTGGATGCCTATCCCCCCGATCCTACCTAACTACAAAAATTATTATGTGTTCCCCAAGTGGGGTTAGAATGTTGGTTGTGTTAAGTAGTATTTTAGGGCTCACTTGAATTAGGTGACAAAGTGTGTGCATGTGAGATAATGAACCCAAGTAAAAGTGCCATGGGGTGGGAAACTTTCTAACTAAAAGTAACAATGCAGAAATTAAACTTTGAAATGCAAAATTTTCTTTTTTCAATTAAAATGCCGAAATTTTTTAAAAATATTATATAAATCGAACATAAATAATACTGCAGAAAAAAGGCTGTAGGGAAGTATGGCTGCAGATAGGACAGATGGCTGTGCAGGTGCAGAAAATATTGCAGCAAATTGTTGGGTTCAAAATAGTGAAAAAAGTGCAGAAAACAGACCGCAGGTCTGTGGCAAATCTGAGCGGTCAGACCGCAGGAAACAGCTCAACAGTCGTGGATGGGTTGCCGAAATATGGCTGAAAGACGCAAGCGGACCACGGGAAAAGGGTCGAAAGTCGTAGGCGGGTTGCAGGAAAATGGCTGAAAGTCGCAGGTGGGTTGCAAGAAAATGGCTGAAAGCCGCAAGCGCGACGCGGGAAAAAGGCCGAAAGACATAGGTGGGTTGCAGGAAAATGGCTGAAAGCCACAGGCGGGACGTGGGAAAAAGGCTGAAAGACGCAGGAGGGTTGCAGGAAAATGGCTGAAAGCCGCAAGCAGCCCGCAAAAAAATGGGTTAACAACCGCAGTCAGACCGCACGAAACAAGCTAATAGTCGCGGTCAGATCGCAAGTAACAGACTAGAAACCGCCGGTAGATCGTCGGAAACAGTCTGAGAGCCGTGGTCGGATCGCAGGTAAATGCCTGAAAGACGCAGTTGGAACGCAAATACGGGGGGCAAATAACGCCGTTTACGGCAGCCGAAAGGAAAAAACAGAAAATTATTGCAGAAAATTAAAAATATTTAAAACTATAACCAGAAATTCAAAGGAACACTAGTGGAGTCACCAAAACTGTAGCCAGGGTTTTCACCCTAGCTTGTGCAAATGAGCACCTACTAAGGAGAAGGGACTCCTTAGTAGCAGTTCAGAAAATACAGTAAATAAAAGACAGTACAGTAAAACAGTAAACTACTCTAAGCATGTGCAAAAACAGAAAAGACAAAATAATAAAATGTTTTTAATATTGATTAGACCTCCAATGTGAAGGTTGATGAAGCCTTTGTAGCAGTCCAAGAGAGTTGCTTCCAAGCTCCAGTGTTGTTCCTTTCTCTTTCTGTTGATGTATATGTAACTTCGGAATGTATTTCACATATATGTATATTGTATTCCTATAGAGATGGTATTATTCCTCTATAAGGAAGTGTCGTCATTTATATTGTAAGTGTCGTAACTTATACTTGATGGGTTATTAGACCACCTTATTTGGGGTCGACCCTGTATAAGTCATGTGGGTCAAAGGGTTATTAGACCACCCTATTGGGGGTCGGCCATGTGAGTCAAAGGGTTATTAGACCACCCTATTGGGGGTCGGCCCACTCAGCATTATGTTATGTGGTAAAGTTCGAGCCTACATGAGTTAGGTAAAAAGGCAAGTCAAGTCAAGTATAAATAGAGTGCGGGAGGCACTCTATTTACTCACTCACTTCTCACACATGCACTCAAGGAGGAGTGGCGCACTTATGGAGGAGGAGGATCTGCTGCTAGGTTATGGCTATCTCTCTTGGTTGGTTGTATCATTGCTCTATCTATCTCTGAGGAAGTTATTGGGGTTTTTCACCTTTATGGTTTTCCCCAAGTAAATCTTTGTGTCTCTTGTGTGCTTGCATTATTGTCTCCATGATTGATATGCTATATATATGTTGTACATGTTGTTCTCTCAGTTAAGATCCTAGATCATATTGAAGTAAATTCAGAAAATTTAACATGGTATCAGAGCTAGCCTGAAAGAAGGCATGATATGGCATGTATGACACTTGTTGCACTTATGATGCTAGGGCTTGATATAGCAAAAACCAGTCATCGTAGAACTTTCGCTATAAATCCGTTTTGGCAAAGTTTTCGGATCTGAAATTGTTACAGGACGAATATTAAATCTCCAGGTACCTTGTGTCCAAAGGAAAACCTCTAATTCGTTGTACTTTGTGATTTATGATCTGTACAATATAGGGTTTCTGCCTCTTCCAGATCTGAGTCAAAATCAGGTGACCTTGGGAAAAAGGTCATATCTTGGGATAGGAAGCTCCAAATGAAATTTAGTAAAAAGTGACAGGTATCACACAGTCTGTACTATCTCAGAAAACTTTTTTAGAGGCCGAAGTTGAACCAGTGACACGTGGCATGCCGAACAAGTTCGCTCTCCTGTATTATCCCATAAACAGGTCACGTTGCGACACTTGGCATAACTCTCTCTCAGAGAGTCCAATTGAGTTCAGACCTATCATGATGGAAAGCTAACAGGCCGAGCTATCTCAGGAAACATTTTCAGAGGCGGAAGTTCAAACAGTGACACGTGGCATGCCGTACAAGTTCGCCCTACTGAATTATCCCAAAACAGGTCATGTTGCGACATTTGGAATAACTGTCTCTCAGAGAATCCAATTGAGGTCAAACCTGTCAGGATGGAAAGATAACAAGTCAGGCTATCTCAAAAACCGTTTTCAGACCCTTTGGATCAAAAAGTTTGGATTTACACCAGAAACAATCAGGTACATATTTCTGTCAAAACAGAATTATTTTTGAGTACCTTCATTCATGGCTTCCGGAATTTAGGGCTTCGTAGAAAGTTGGAATTTTTGTAATCCGAGACCACGGCTAGATGCTACTCATCAAAATAGAAATTTAGAGACCAAGATCAGAATTTTTGGTTGGGCAGAAGGCCGGGCTTGATTAGACCCTAGTTCGGGACTTTGATCAGAAAAGTGGAAAATTAGGGCTTCTGTAAAAATGAGAATTTTTGAAATCTGTGACCACGGCTAGAAGCTCCTTAGAAAAATAGAAGCTTAGAGATTTGAATCAAACATTTTGATTGGGAAGAAGAGTGGGCTTCATCAAACCCCAGTTCAGGGTCACGTACAGTGAATCTGGAAGTTTCAAAGGCAAAATTGAGGAGTTGAACTTTGCAGTTTTCAAATTCTGAATATACCAGTTTGATCAGCTCATCAAGGCGCATATTTCTTTCCTTTCGGAAGTTTGAAATTTAAAGTTTGAATTTTTGGGGTTTCTCTGACAAACCCATATCCAGCTCCAGGTCCAGTTCTTGCAAATCAAGTGGTTTGGGTTAATCCTAGAAGAAGATGGATTGATCATCTGCATGAGTGAAGAAGTTCCTTTTTCAGAGGGAGATGAGGCTAAGGCCTTACATAAGAAGATTACAAGTGATCTCAACAGGTATGACTCATCGAGGTATGTTTCGATATTTGTCCATGATTAAGTTTATGGTATGTTTGTCTTCATGTTATTACGGTTAGTACAATTTTGATTTTAGATTTGTCGTATCTCCTTAACAAAATTATGAATGCATGATAGAAGATATTCATTGGTTAGGGTGTTGACACTTATGATTGTACTAATGCATTATGGTGTTGTATGAGGTTTATGTTGTCTACTAACATGAAAGGTACACCAAGAAAGGAAAATCATGTTCCAGTTCAAGAACATATGATCATGATGACATGAGGACAAAGAGTCATCCATTGTCATGGATCTTATAGAAGATCCATTTACGAGGTATGTATAACTTGGTTTTGTAATAGTTAACCTATGAGATATACAGGTTACTAGCACAAGTCATTGAAGAAGAACAAGAAGACATCATGTGAGTATGTTAGACATAAATAGCTATCATGCTAATCCAGGTATGTTTTTCCTATATCAAGATAGAATCCTACCTTGTGTTAGGATCTTATACTGTTGTTGATAATGATTATTCATGAAGTCATAGGTTTGAATAATCATGATTGTATGCATATTATGTTTCTTACCATAATTGATGATATGACTAACCAGAAGAATCATGATGGTATAGGTTTGAATAATCACAGGTTTTATGCATTTTATATCTCTTATCTTGATTGATGATTCAACTAACCTGAAGAGTCATAGGTTTGAGTAATTACAGGTTTAGACATGTTATGTTTCTTATGATTTGACTAACCATAAGAATCCTACATAAACCTTGAATGCTAATGCTTATTATTTCTGTTTGAAATGATCATGACTATACATGCTTGAGATTATTGTGTTTTAATAGTATACTAATGAATGTATGATTTTATATGAGATCACAAGGATAACACATTCATGATACTAATAAGCATGCATAGGGACCAAGGATGAATATGAGATTCAAGAACAGGTAATCCAGGAAGCAAAGATCAAGAGGGAGTACACTCCAGTGGTTTATGCAAGGATGCAGATATTCAGAGGGAGTTGACCAACTCTCTACATCCCACAATAGAAAGGTGTAGAAGAAGCTACTTCAGATTAGGACTCCAGCAGCTCCTGCAAGGAAGCGAAGACTCAGAGGGACTCCACCCAACGAACAAACAAAGATAAGTATTTGAATTGTCATTTCTTAAATAATACTGTTCAATAATGTATATACTGATGTTCCTAGAATTAGGTTGTGTATTATGCATATTAGAATAATTGCATTGATGAACAATATACTCCTAATATGCATGGGTAAGTGGCCTATGGCACTGTACAACATTCCATTGCTACTTATCTAGAATGAAACCTCTTTGCTGACATGTTGGGAGTTGTGCACACTCTTAACAATGTTCTGGTAGAGATTGGAAGGCATCTAGAAAGTTACGAAATATGGATAAATGTTGTATTGAAGCATTGGCTAAGATAATTGCATGACTGTATGGCATATTTCTTTATGTGTAAGAATTTGTTCTAAAAACTATGAGATGTTTTCTAATCATGCAATTTAACTTGTTGTGTAGGAAAGATCGTATGCCATCTCCTACAAAAGAAGAACTACAACATTTGTTCCAGGAACAAAGATATCTATTGAAGATATTGAAGATATTGAAGTTCCCGGGATCTGGGATGAAGAAATGAAATGCCATGATCCGTCGATCATGAAGAATGATGTTTGGGATGTAATCCCAAGACATGAAGGAAAGTTTGCTATGACTTCCAAATGGAACTATCAGATCAAGCATGTTGCAGATGGCAGCATTGAGAAATATAAAAGTGATGAAATAGAAGATACACCAGATGGATTCAAGACAGCTTCCTTGAATGGTGTAGTTGAAGAAGAAGTGTATGTAGAGCAGCCACTTGGTTCTAAGACACATGATAGGAAATCATATATGTGCAGAAATTGGTATGGTGAAGATAGATTGATTGCCGACACGCAGCGGAAGCTTACTACCGAGTTCGAGATGAAGAACTTGGGGATGATGCACTATTTGTCTTTGGCATGGAGGTGTGACAGAGTGCAGATAGAATCTTCCTTGGACAAGGGAAGTATGCAGTAGAGATCCCAAAGAGGTTCGGGATGATGGATTGCAAGGCCATGGCCACACCTATGGCATCAAAACTGAAGCTTCTATGTGATGCTTCATCTGAGCCGATTGATGTCTCTATGTATCGCCGGATGATTGGGTCCTTGATGTACCTGACGAACACGAGACCAGACATTTGCTTTGCTGTGAACACATTGAGCCAGTTCCTGACGGATCCGAGGAGTGTTCACCTGGTTGCTGTAAAGCATATTCTGAGGTACCTGAAGGGTACAGTGGATTATGGGCTCAGGTATGAGGTGAATCAAAAGTTTAACCTGCAGGGTTATGTTGATTCAGATTGGGCTGGCAGTGCTGCAGATAGGAAGAGCACATCTGGGTGTTGCTTCATTATGGGATCAGGTGTGATCTCTTGGTTTAGCAG
This sequence comes from Larix kaempferi, assembly GCA_027924585.1. Taxonomy (NCBI): domain Eukaryota; kingdom Viridiplantae; phylum Streptophyta; class Pinopsida; order Pinales; family Pinaceae; genus Larix; species Larix kaempferi. Next base: position 2,795,410 of record BSBM01001018.1, read on the forward strand.
GAAGCAGTCCTGCGTAGCACTGAGTACAGCTGAGGTAGAGTATGTTGCAGCCTGCTCAGCTAGTTGTGAGGCAGTATGGCTATGGAAGCTACTGTCTGAGTTATTTGAGGCTACTGGTATCTTCTGTGATAACCAGAGTTGTGTGAAGCTGTCCGAGAACCCAGTGTTTCATGACAGGTCGAAACACATAGAGATCAAATATCACTATATCAGGGATATGGTGCAGAGAGGAGCTGAGAAGCTCCTATATGTTGTGACAGACGAGCAGATTGCAGATGTGCTGACGAATCCACTAGCCAGGGTGAAGTTCGAGTACTTCAGAGAGAGGCTTGGCATTCTTCAGATCGAGGACACTTCGAGGAAGAAGTGATGGACACATTTGCTGAAGCCATTCCAAGCATGTTGGAAGGAGGATCCTTCACATGGCTGTGGATGTAAGTGCTGGATGATGAGCATCAGGATGATGTTCTGGTTTCTGCTTGGATATGATCAGTTGGATCATTTTTATGTATGTATGTACGCATCATGTTGGATGTTGGATATGATCAGTTGGATCATTTTATGTATGTATGTACGCATCATGTGGATGCTGGATATGATCAGTTGGATCATTTATGTATGTATGCATCATGTTAGATGCTGGATATGATCAGTTGGATCATGTGTATGTATTTTGTATATGCATCCTGTTGGATGCTTGGACCATGTATCTGTATATGTATCAGGTGGATACATTGTATGATCAGGTGGATCATGTATGGTGATATGTATCATGTATCATGTGGATACATTGTATGATCAGGAGGATCATGTATGATGATATGTATTAGGTAGATACTTGGTATGCATCAGGTGGATGCATTGATGATCAGGTGGATCATGCAGCAGGATGTTGCAGTGATGATCAAGATGATCATGGATGATGAGCTTCAGGATGTTGCTCCAGATGACATGCAGCAGGACGTTGCAATGATGATGATCAGGATGATCATGGATGATGAGCTTCAAGATGTTGCTCCAGATGACATGCAGCAGGATGTTGCAGTGATGATGATCAGGACGATCATGAGTACATCAGGATGATGTATGGTGAGTATCAGGTTGATACTCTGTGGCCGTGGATCAGGTTGTGCAGATGAGCATGTCTGGGAGATCCTACAGGTCGGAGTTGTGTACCCGTAACAGCCTGGGATGCTCTTTCGAGACATTTCTCTGGGAGGACATGTAATTTGTGCCCTGGGAGATTTCAGGTCGGATTTGTGTACCCGTAACATCCTGAGATGCTCTTGCGAGGTTTTGTCCTATGGCATGTAATTTGGGCCCTGGGAGATTTCAGGTCGGAGTTGTGTACTCGTAACATCCTGAGATGCTCTTTCGAGGTTTTGCCATGACCACATGTAATTTGTGCCCTGGGAGATTTCAGGTCGGAGTTGTGTACCCGTAACATCCTGAGATGCTCTTGCTAGGTTTTGTGGTGGACCACATGTAATTTGTGCCCTGGGAGATTTCAGGTCGGAGTTGTGTACCCGTAACATCCTGAGATGCTCTTTCGAGGTTTTGTGGTGGGGTCACATGTAATAGCGCCCTGGGAGATCCTACAGGTCGGAGTTGTGTACCCATAACATCCTGGGATGCTCTTTCGAGGTTTTGTGACGCACGTAATAAGTCCTGAGGATTCCACAGTATGGCCAGTGATGATGAATACCTGCAGGTGGTGGGCCTACATCCAGTATGAAAAAGGACTGGCTCTGTAGAACTTCCTATGACGAGTAGATTCAGAGATTGATTGAGATAGCAGCAGCAGTGACGATGATGATGACTCGATGACGATTATCTAGTGACGATGATCCAGAGAAGATGACTTGTGCTAGAAGAACTGTGCTGAGAAATACCTTCCTAGTTAAGAGGGAGTGTTGATGTATATGTAACTTCGGAATGTATTTCACATATATGTATATTGTATTCCTATAGAGATGGTATTATTCCTCTATAAGGAAGTGTCGTCATTTATATTGTAAGTGTCGTAACTTATACTTGATGGGTTATTAGACCACCTTATTTGGGGTCGGCCCTGTATAAGTCATGTGGGTCAAAAGGTTATTAGACCACCCTATTGGGGGTCGGCCATGTGGGTCAAAGGGTTATTAGACCACCCTATTGGGGGTTGGCCCACTCAGCATTATGTTATGTGGTAAAGTTCGAGCCTACATGAGTTAGGTAAAAAGGCAAGTCAAGTCAAGTATAAATAGAGTGCGGGAGGCACTCTATTTACTCACTCACTTCTCACACATGCACACAAGGAGGAGTGGCGCACTTATGGAGGAGGAGGATCTGCTACTAGGTTATGGATATCTCTCTTGGTTGGTTGTATCATTGCTCTATCTATCTCTGAGGAAGTTATTGGGGTTTTTCACCTTTATGGTTTTCCCCAAGTAAATCTTTGTGTCTCTTGTGTGCTTGCATTATTGTCTCCATGATTGATATGTTGTAGATATGTTGTACATGTTGTTCTCTCAGTTAAGATCCTAGATCATATTGAAGTAAATTCGGAAAATTTAACACTCCAAAGGGTTTTGGAAATGGGCCAAAGGGGCACTCAAATGTGAAAGTAGCTCAAGGGTGAGCTAGGGTTTCAGGAGTGATTTTGGCAGAGTAAGGGTGTGGTTGACTGTGGATATGAAATGAGGGGCCTCCATCACCTATCTCTAATCTTTTAGTGGTGGAGTGTTGGCCCATGGTTTTGGGCACCATATGGTTTAGGTCAGCTGTATATGGTTTTTGCTTCCTTTTTCCCTCTTTTTCCTCTTTTTGTATTTTTATTCCCTTTTTAGAGGGTTTTTGCTATTTTGGAGGAATTTTGGATTATTTTGGGGGAAAAGGAGGTTTTTTGGACTTTTGGAGGCTTTTTTGGCCTTTTGGAGGCTTTTTAATGGATTTTTAAGGTTTTGGAGGCAAATATGGTAGGAAATATGGACAAATGAGTCATGTAATGGGGTAGATGAGGTAGTGAGCACTTTTTGGGTGTTAACATAGAGAACCAAGCACATAGAGATTCATATGCACTACATCAGAGGAATAGTGCATGACTAGATCATAGATTTGCAGTATTGCCCCACAAGTGAGCAAACTGCAGATATCTTCACCAAGTCTTTCACAGAGAAGACATTCAGCTATCTTAAATCACTGCTTGGGATGGTTGAACATCTGGTGGAGTGAAGGGTTTATCAGCAACCTTTCAATTTTAATATTTCCACGTTTTGAGGGGAGTTTTTTCCCATGAGGTTTTCCTTCTATCCTTGTTTTTGTGGACCGACAGTATTGTACAGGGTGACCAAGTCTTGTTACTGGGCCCTTAGTATTTCATTTTCTGATATTTAGATTATTTAAATCAGACTTAAGAGGGGGTGTTGGAATATTTAAGTCTTCCTACCATGTCATTTATTTACAATAGATGCATTAATTAATCTTTTATGGTTAATTCTATGTAATAGACTAGGAAATTGCCTTGTGTGGGCCACAAGGAAACATGGGAGGATAAGAATACATCCAAGGTGTGAACCAAAAGCCATCTAGGCCACTTGGGAACTTTCCTAACTGATTTTTGATAAGATTTAGAAGGAAAGGCGCATTTCTAAGTTTTAGAGCTTTTTTACTACTTTTTCCCTATGGGGGAAAAGCTAGTCTACCTAGGAAACTGCATTTTGCACCCCAAGACTTTCCTTAATGATTTTTCCTTCCAAACTTCATATTTGGAATTTTTTTGTCCATACTTCACCTTCAGATCACAAATTAGGCAATTCGTGATCTCTTGGGCTGATTTGGAAAGTCAACTTGCCACCTAGGGGGGATGGGCATTTTTAGCAAGTCTGATGGAGAGATAATTCTTTTGGCATATTTAAACATTCGAAGTACTGATGTAATGTTATTTAAAAACATCCTATTACTTTCATATGGTTGGCTGATGTATTTTTATCATGAGAAGTTAATACAGAAATCTACTCTTGTGCATAATTTTTGTGTCTTTGAGTAGTTGTGTGAGATTTTTCTTATGAGAGAGTGTAATTTATTGAATAGTTCTTGGATTTGAACTGGTTTTTCACATGCTAATGCAAGACGGTTCTATAATCGGCTATGAATCTAGAAACTTGAAGACACATGAAGTAAAATATGCGACGCAAGATTTAGAACTGGCTACCATAATTCATGCTTTAAGAATGTCGCGACATTACCTTCTTGGGAAAAGGTTTTTTTTTTTAAACTGATCACATTGGATTGAAATATATTTTTGAACAGCCAAATCTGAATGGAAGGCAAGCAAGGTGGCTGGTTTTCTTAAGCGAGTTTGACTTTGAAATTCAGCATATCAAAGGCAAAGGAAATAAAATAGCTGGCGCACTTAGTAGACGCATGCACATACTAACTATGGATTCAGTTAACAGTTTTCAAACTGATTTAATGTCGCAGATTCGGACAGCAACTGAAAAATACCAAAAATATCTGAATTTAAGACAAAAGTGTCTTGCATAAAATTCAGATCAGCAAGCAACATATTTCAGCATATCCAAAGAAGGGCTGCTGATATTTAAAAATAGATTGTACATACTAGATCAGGTAGAATTAAAACAACTGATTCTGGATGAGTTTCACAAAAGACCATATTCTAGTCATCTAGGTTATCAAAAATTGATAACAAATGTTAAAAAACAACATACTGGCCTAGACTGAAATCTGAAATTGCTGAATACATCGCAAAATGTATGGACTGTCAACGGGTGAAAGTGGAACATCAACATCTGGTTGGTTTGTTGCAGCCCACACCAATACCTGAATGGAAATGGAAGACCATTTCCATGGATTTTATCACCGGGTTTCCTAAAAATAACAAGCAGCATGATGCAATCATGGTGGTAGTGGATAAGTTTACTAAGGAAACTCACTTCATACCAGTCAAATCCACGTTCAAGGTAATAAACATTGCAGAGGTTTGCATGAAAGAAGTCTTTAGACTCCATGGAGTTCCCAAGGTGATTATATCCGATAGGGATACAAAATTCACCTCACACTTTTGGAAGGATATGTTTACAGGTTTGGGGACTAAACTGATTTTTAGTACAGAATACCCTTCGCAAACAGATGGACAGACTGAGAGGGTGAACCAAATCCTTGAGGACATGCTTCGCTTGTATGTTATGGATAACCCAAAACAATGGGAAAACTACCTACACTTAGTTGAATTTGCCTACAACAATGGTTATCAAACTTCTGCAGGAATGAGTCCTTTCGAAGTGTTGTATGGCAGAAAGTGTAAAACCCCTAGACTTGGGATGATCCGGTGAATCGGATTGTGATGGGTCCCGAAATGTTAGCTGAACTAGAAAACATTGTGCAGAAAGTTAAAACAAACTTAAAAACTACCCAAGACAAGCAGAAAAGCTATGCTGATCAGCATAGAGAACACAAAGAATTTGAAGTTGGGGATCATGTATTCCTAAGAGTGAAAGCAAAGAAAATTTCTTTGAGCTTGGGAAAGGTTTCCAAGCTTGCACCAAGATTTTGTGGTCCTTTCAAAATACTTGCTAGAGTAGGACTTGTTGCTTATCAGTTAGCTTTACCAGCAAATTTTAAAGTACATGATGTGTTTCATGTTTCATTGCTGAAGAAATATGTATATGATCCTAAGAATATTGTAAACTGGCATGTGATTCAGGTGGAATCAGAAGGAGACTTCCAGACAGACCCTATATGCATATTGGATCGGAAAGAGGTGGTACTTCGGAATCGAACCATCATTCAGGTAAAAGTGCAATGGGAGCACTATAAGCCTGAAGAGGCTACCTGGGAAATGGAAAAGGAAATGCAGGCAGCATACCCTTTCCTATTCGAATAAGTACATGACACAAACTAAATTTTCTTATTATGTTATTTGTTGTTTTGCAAAACTTTTTAACACCAAGGACGGTGAAAACTTAAGGGGAGGGGAAATGTAATACCCCAAATTTGGACTTTGAACCCCTATTATATTTCTGCTAAGTATTATTTCATTTTATTTAGGTGATTTTAGAAATCTAATAAATTGATTTCTAATGACCATGTGGACCAGCACATTAATGAGATGGGAGTCACAGTCCCCTAAGGGTTGGGGGGAAAATGCCAATTATAATAATAATAATAAGTTATTATTAAATAAAATGGAAAACCCTAAAGAAAAGATTTGAGAGACTAATGAATTAAAAGAATTCATAAAATAACAAAATTTCACACCTAAGAGAATAAAAAGTGAAACTCGTTGAAAACACTTCATTATTCACATTCTCATGATCATTAACACACAAGAGAAATGGGTGTTGGGAAAAACCATAACCTGAGACAAATGAAGACAAGTGAAGGAGGACATATTTGGGAGAACCAAACTAGTCCAGATTAAGAGGAATCATACATCGGGGTATTGGATTGGCCACTTAATTGTGTGCAAGTAGGAGAACTACTCCAGGATTGCAAGAGCACTGCATTTACTCTAAATAGGTTGTGATTGATTGATTCTCTTAATGATTAAGGCTTAAAAGCCCCTGGAGCTCAGGAGTACTGAGTTGTATGTTGGGTTTCCTATTGCCTCTGAAATATCCTGAATAACTTGGGGAAAACAAGTTAAGGGTAATTTAAAATATACACTCTGACTTGGGGGACTGTGAACTCAGCTCAGGGGTGACCTGAAAGCAAGGAGAACTTGCTGGTCAAAGGATAGGAGGTTTGTGCTTGGTTCCACTAGTCATTAGATTTTAGATAAGTATCTATATGTTGTACTTGCATGGTAATTGTTATGGGACAGTATTAGTATGTGTTTTCTGAATATCTTTGACTTACAGTTGGAAAATTTTAATAATCAGATATGATCAGATGTATAATGTGAATTATGGATATTCTGAGCATGAATCTCAGCTAGACTATTAGATCTCTATAATATGTTTCCTTTTATGATCATAATTGAAAGATCTTAAATATTTATGGTTTGGGGACTGATATGAGAATGATTATATTATGTTTACTGTAGGTAGACAGAAATGGGGTCCCTATAATGTTTTATATGTCTACAGTAGTTAATACAAAGTAAATATGGCTTATGTGCTAGCCTAGTGTTTTATGGAATATATTTCATATAATGCATGTCTTTGTATTAGACATATTCCAGTACTTGATAGAGTTCACGCTTTTTATTTAATGGTATGAATGGGGCAGACATGTAAAACATGAGGTTTACATGTTCAGCCCTTATATTTTCCTAAATCTTTTATGCTGGTGTTTATGTCAAAACCCAACAAGGGCTTAATGTAATTATTTCTATTTCTTTTACATTTAAGCAGAAGCCCTATGAATGCTAAGCTTTAAGATCTACAGTAAATCGAGTTAGCAGATAGACAGAGTTTTTTATACCCATAATGAATATGGTCATGAATGACTTTTTGCATCAATATGGAATTTCCAAGTTAATTATTTAAGAAATTGAAATGAACTCCTTACTGTTTATTTCTAGTTGGATCCTCGATTTGAATCCCGTTTCTGGGTTAAACATTTATCATTTAATTCAGGATCGCATTTTAGGTTTCGATGCTTTCATATTAGTGTGATTTCCATACCCTTGACGCTGGGCGAATCGCAACTTACTCAAATTACTACACTGAGTCTTTGTATAATAAATACAATACTGTATGGATGCATTAAATTCAGAATGAAAACACTATATGCAGAGAATGGTTTTTACCCATTATTTCGTAAGTCATAACTAGTATATATGTGTTCACTGTTCTGTGCTACATCACGATTTGGATTGTGATTTCATATATATATATATATATATATATATTATATAAATATATATATAGCTATTGCTTAGGCTAAGTGTGGCATGTGTGATCAGGGAGCAATTAAATATATATATGAAATCATTTAACAACCAATGCTGAAAGATAAATAGTATTACAAGTCGCATAATTAAACCAATTAACACACAGGTTGGAATGCATACCGCCCTCGACCAAAACTTTAATTATTAATTGATTAAACATTATTGTTGCATGCTCACTATTCAACACTGTATCCCTTTATATTTATAAAGATGCGTTTAATATGAAGACGCTTTTCAGTAAGTAATGCAGTATCATATTACTGTAACTATGTATTTCGTGCTTACCTATATGCTCGAATAGTATTAGAAAACCACATACATTTTAATAACAATAAGTGCAGAGAAGGAAACAACCACATTATGCATTTTCCACATCATACAACAGTATAAAATGACCAAGTAGATCTGGTGAAATGCAATGGTCTAACGCATACCAATCCAAGCTTCTTATCTATCAACCATTATGAATTAAATTAATAAACATGCATAGACATCCAAGACTTAAGCAAAAGTGTTGTAGTTTCCATTAATACAGTTGGAGCAGTGTTATACAAAGTCCTGATGCGTCTGTCTGAGACAGAGCATCATTGGAGCAGCATTGTCTATGCACGACTGGGAGTTAACTCCTCTAAACATCATGCTTAACATTTAATTAAATGTACAGTCTACACTCCTATGCCGAAATAGATCACAAAGGTCACGAAGACCCTCTTCGCAAGTAGGCTTCATGCCTCTACTAACTTGGCCGATGACCATGTTCTTTTATAAACACAACGAAAGCAGGAAAACCTTAACCACCAAACTAACTCTTGTTCTAAGTAACACGGCCCCCACCAATAGGCTAAACCACACTCGAGGCGATTGGGTTGGCGAGTTACCTGTAAAGTGTAGCAAGCTATCCCACGATCGGCCACGGTTACAGGATCTCACCAGGAGTGCACCCAAACTCCACCTTGTCACTATTACGTGCACAGCCAAGTGGCACGAGGTTAAACCCTAGGGTAGGACAAAACTCACAACCCGAAAGTATTAACCGCTTAAACGTAAAATACATATGGTGGAAGAGGACACATTCCTGTAGTGGAGTAGAGTCACAGCTCAGCCTCACCTGCATCACATGGACAACCACGAAGTGGGTTATACTTTGGCAAACAAACGCTATATAAACAACCTGTCAATGATTAAATTCATTAAAGTATAATTACCTAGAAGTCAAGGTATTTCTTACCTCCGCAACCATGGGGAATTCCAAGCATACTCTTAAGCTGGTTCAATGATACACCAAGGCATCGAAGTCATCACGCTGCATTTGTCTTAACACCTACCATCTGCGTAGAGCAGAAGCTCTCTGCATGGATCCTCAACCCAAAAACAATGAAAACTGCTGAAAATCAACCTCTATCAAACGATGTCACACCGGGAAGGGAAGGTTTGGTAACCACTGCAACCGATGACTGAGAATTTAATGTCAAATCATAGAGTTGTTGCACGCGAATTTCATCAACTCCAGATCAATAGCGTGGATCCTTTACCGAATGCCCATAAACTGGTTAGGATCGAAATCAACGGACCAGAGCCGCTGGAGACTTTAATGGAGTCTGCCGAAGAGTACTTGGTACGTCTGGAACGTGGCATTACGGCGTCAGGGAATAGTTGTTTGGAGGGAGATGCATTAATGGAGTCAACCCACTTCTCACCACATCGACGAACACCATAACGCAGCAAGTGTTAAACCATTCCACGCAGGCAAACGTTTTTGCATACCTGCCATCAAGGCAACCCAAGCAAGGTTTAAAACGAAGGTTTGTGTTGGTCAAGCCTGCGTGGAAAAATCCACATCACCACTCAGGCCACCATTGGATCAAGTCAACCTTGGACCAACCAACGTAATGTCAATATAATTCCATGCATATACTTTAGTTTCATATGGTATGTTATACGTAGCCCCGGTTCATTAATTTGTGGCTTATGGCCACTAGTGGTTTCAATTGCTTAACAAATCAAATTTCCATTAAGCTAAGTGTCATATCTTTTAAGTGTTAGGGTTAGCCCTTTATTTAGGTATGGGGTCGACATCACTAGCTCCCAACCTTTATATACTTTGTTATGTTGGCTACACAAGTCAAGACCCATAACATTGATTGATATATATGTATAAATATAATTACACACACACATATATATATATATATTCATTGTTTCATATGTTGGGTTCATAAATCGAATTCACATGTTTTGTTTAATATGTATATAGTAATATACATATAATGCCTAGTATTAATAAATGGCATACTAAATTATTAATGCATTGCAAAAAATTTCAAGTACATCATTAGTTATATATATATATATATATATATAGTTATTATATATATGTATATCAAAGTTAAAAGAAACAAAGATCTTTAACGTTAGTTGAGTTAGTGCATTCATATGTACAAAGTATTCTAATTTCAGTGTTAAGTGCATGTGGATAGATATATAAATATATATATACACGTGGTTTAGGTTAGATAGTGTTTAAGCCTGTTTTCATTTCATATAGAGGCTAGGATGTTTCATAACATTGACTTAAGGGGCCTTTCTTGCGCACTTATTTATTCAAGTGAAATCTATTATCCAAGATGTGATCCTTGAGGGTGAGTATAGTCTTTAAGACTATAGTAGTTGAGTAAACATTTTGATGGTTATTTCGTCGGGAGTTTTGATATGCATACTTTTATAGGGTTATGTGTCCGACTTGTTTTTAAGTGAAGTTCACACCTTGTGGCGTAGTATTAAAGCAGTAATATTTGGTCATTAGACCCGCGCAAAAAACAAAACAAAAAATAGTAAAGAGGAGACATGAATCCCCACCTTTTCCCCAACTCCTTGCACCCCCTACCTTCCCCCTCCTCCCTCCTCACACCCCCTTCCCCTACCGCCCCTTCCCCCTCCTCCTGCCATCCCCTCCCCCCTCCTCCCTCCTCCCTACGCCCCCACCTTTCCCCCTCCTCCTCGCGCCCCATCCCTTCCCCCTCCTCCCTCTCTGCACCCCATCCCTTCCCCCTCCTCCCTCTCTGCACCCCCTTCCCCCCCTTCCCCCTCCTTCCCGTGCCCCTCCTCCTGCCACCCCCCCTCCCCACCCTCCCTCCTCCCAGCGCTTCCCCCTCCTCCCCCCACCCTCCCTTCCACCTCCTCCCGCCACACGCTTCCCCCTCCTCCCCCTCTTCCTCCTCCATTCTCCCTCTACGGACCTTTGGTCGCTCGCTTGGGCGCCAAAGGGCCACGGAGGGAGAAGGGAGGAGGAGGAGGGGGAGGAGGGGGGATGGGGCAGAGGGAGGAGTTGGAAGGGAGGGCAGGGGGAGGAGGGGGAAGCGCGGGGAGGGGGGTGGCGAGAGGAAGGGAAAGGGGAGGAGGGGGAAGGAGGCGGAGGGGGAAGGGGACACGAGAAGGGAGGAGGGGGAAGTAGGCGGAGGGGGAAGGGGGCGCGAGAAGGGAGGAGGGGGAAGGGAGGTGTTGTGGGAGGAGGGAGGAGGGGGGAGGGGGTGGTGGGAGGAGGATGAAGGGGGTGAGAGGAGGGAGGAGGGGCCCTTTGGCGCCCAAGCGAGCGGACTGCTTGTGCCCAAGCCTCCTTCTTCCCCCTCCCCTTCCTCCTCGTGCCTCTCCTCCCACCACCCCCTTCCCCCTCCTCCCTCCTCCCTGTGCCCCCACCTTCCCCCCTCCTCCTCACGCCCTCTTCCCCCGCCGCCCCCTTCCCCCTCCTCCCAGCTCCCATCCTCCCGCCACCCCCTTCCCCCTCCTCCCTCCTCCCCGTGATTCCCCATCCTCCCCCTGCCCTCCCTTCCACCTCCTCCCATCGCCCCCTTCCCCCTCCTCCCCCTCCTCCTCCTCCCTTCTCCCTTCGCATCCTTTGGCACCCAAGAAAGCGGCCAAAGGGCCGCGGAGGGAGAATGGAGGAGGAGGAGGGGGAGGAGGGGGAAGTGGGTGGAGGGAGGAGGTAGAAGGGAGGGTGAGGGGAGGAGGGGGGAGTGTGGGGAGGAGGGAGGAGGGGGAAGGGGGGTGGCGGGACAATGGGCGCGGGGAGGAGGGGGAAGGGGGCGGTGGGGGAAGGGGGTGTGAGGAGGAGGGGGGAAGGTTGGGGCGCGGGGAGGAGGGAGGAGGGGGAAGGGGGGTAGCGAGGGAAGAGGGCGTGAGGAGGGAGGAGGGGGGAGGGAGGGGGCGTGGGGAGGAGGGAGTAGGGGGAAGGGAGGGGGCACGGGGAGGAGGGAGGAGGCGAAATGTGGCGGCGGGGGAAGGGGGTGAGAGGCGGGAGGAGGGGGGGTTAAGAAAATTTTAATATTTTTTTTTTTTTTAATTTGTTTATTATATAGTTTAGGGGGGGTTTCGATTTTTTATTTTTATTTTTTAAATTTGTTTATTATATAGTTTAGGGGGGGATAGATTTTTAATTTTTTTTTTTAAATTTGTTTATTATATAGTTTATGGGGGTTTTAGATTTTAATTTTTTTTTATTTTGTATTATATAGTTTAGGGGGGGTTAGGTTTTAATTTTTATTATATAGTTTAGGGGGGGGGCTTTAGGTTTTAGTGAAACACTTGTGGAAAAGATGTCAAAAGAGCCTCAACCCCCATTAGGAGGGGTGTTTGGAAAGGATCACTTTGGGAATCTTGCAGACATAGAAGACGCAATGGAATAGGACATTGATGTCCCTGAGGAAATCCAAGCGCCAGAAAATTCCAATTTCGATGAAGAACTTGGCCTACATGACATTCTTGATTAGTTTCATGTCTTGAAGAAAATGTTAAATTTGACAATTTTTTGATAAGATATATTAGTAATGTTTTGACTTTTAGACTTTATTTTAGAAATAAAATTTCTATATATAATGTTTTTAATCTGTTTTTTACAAATATATGGTATAGTTTTTCTTGAATTTATGTGAATCGTCACTTTTCTGAAAATAATATGAAATAGTATCATTTTTATACAAAAAATCTCTGAAAATTCATTGGAAATGGTTTTAAATGTCTTTATTTTCTGGATTTTTTACAATTTTGTCAATAAAAATGTCTTATTTTGTCCATAAAAATTTCTTATTTTATAGAAAAAAAATTGCAAATGAATATGTTTTTCATTTTAAATTGCTTATAAATCTATGTTATTTTGTTAAATTTCTAAAAACACACTTGAAAATAGAAATTAAAAATATTTTGCAACAAAGATAATTCAAAGGCCTGAAAAAATGCCTCAAAATGAAAATGTGTGATACTGGTATCAACCCTTTTTTATACAGAGGTCAAAATAGCTACTAAAATTAGGAGAGAGAAAAATGAGAAATGTGTCGAGTTCTCGTTTCATAGTATATGTGGTTGAAAGGGATCTAAAACACCAGTGGTGTTGATGGAGTTATGATTTGCCCAGTGCCATGAGTAATTTTAGGACTCAACATTGGTGGGGAGGGGGCTTGCGTCTTGTCTTTAGAGGTGAATATAGTGCACCTAAAGTCGTTTGTGGATGCTGGGATAATAGGTGGAGGGACAGAGTATGCCCCCAACAATGTAGAATATTTTTAAATTCCTAGACCTATATCGACATATGGTGAGGGATTAGTTGATCCTATGGTGGGTAGGATGTTGTTAGGGTTTGATTTAGGATGAGGGTCATAGTAATTAATAAGGGTGATGATTTTCCCATTGTGGGGGGACATCATGATGTAGGAAACTAATGAGGATACCTCCTTCATAGCGTACATGTAAATATGCCCCAAAATAATATTATAGTCAAGTTTGTTCGGATATCCACATCATCTTTTTCAGGATCTTGCATGCAATTAGGGTTTGCATGCAGAATCTAGGGTTTGCATGCACCTGCATGCACTTGCATGCATCCCAGTCACCAGTTTGATGCCTCCAGCACCTTAGCCACCTCATTCTAGCACCCGGGAGCCACTTACTATAGAGTTTTATCCCTCCTAGGCTGAAAGGCGCCCACTTCTCACCTACTGCCAGAGAAGGGCGCACTTGTTCACCTACCACTGCAGTTACACTTCAGTTACACTCAGTTAGCTCCGATTCTCCCTTATTTGAGGCTAGTTTCACTCTCGACTGACTGTTTCACTTCCGTTGGACCTCCAGATTGACTAGATGACTTGTTCTGACTTCAGTTAGCCTCCCATGCGCCCCCACTGAGCCTCCTTCTCCTTAATCAGTGCTACACACTTCAGTTACACTTATTACACTCAGTTAGACTCAGATTGACACCTGGATGACTGGTTCTTATGCATTGATGACCACCACCGATTGATTATGAGGACTCCTAGTTGGAGTCAAGCTACTCCATTCAGTGATTCGAATGACCTTCTTAGGCAATTCGAATTGCTCATTGACAGAGATTGTATTCTATTGTAATTCATTCACCCTTTCTGGGATATTGAGCACTGCTGCATGTTTTGCACAGTTTTACACCATATTTTCTATATTCATCTGTTGTGATTGATTTACTTGTTCATTAGATCTGCTGTGACTAATTTTACAGAGTTGAGTGTTGACCACTTCGATATCCAAGAGTACCATTTTGTCCCCTAGCTCAATGGGGACATTCTGGTACAAAACTAGTGGTTTTGATGGTCGCATCATAAACACGAAGGGTGATAGATGAGGGTACTAATTCTGGTGAGCCGAAACATTTTCAGACATGGTAGACATCACTCAAGTAGATTCTTCTTCATCGACTATGCATCAATGAATGATTATGTTCTTGATAGTGACTGGGATCTGGAAAGTTACTGATGAGGGTAGTTGCAACTTTCCTTTATCAAGGTTGAAGGTCATTTAGCATGAATTGGAAGAGCCAATTTATCCTAACACATTAAGTAGTTCCTTATTTTTATAAGGACAAGACTAGAGGACTTCTAATGTTGAAATGACAGCAGGGGATTGAGCCAAATCATACACAATGTTGTCATTGTAAGTAGCTTTAATATGTGGGTTATGGATTGTTTGTCCGGTGTTTTAGGGATCTGGGGGATTTGTTCATTGCTTGGGTGTGGTATCTGCAAATGTATACTAGAGGTAGTGGGTACCTCCTCCCCTTATAAGGGGTCAAGGATTCCATAACCTTTGGTACGGCTTTGAAGGTTGGCTTCATATGTATTCATGTAGATTTTTTGGAAGGTTCCATCATCTAGTGGGTGAGGTTCCTACTATTGAGAGACCACTCCTTGGTTGGAAAATGGTTGTTGTAACACATCATGTTGAGGTTTTGGGATATTTTGTGGTTGAGGAGGATTGGCAGTATCCTTTTTCCTCGCCTCGATCAATTGTTGACACTTGGGTATCAACGAGCAGTGGTGAGTGTAAATTCCCATACTCATTGCACATGGCATAAGCAAATTTGGTATTGATATTAGCGTTATTTTATTGCTTGCGGGGATTATTGGTCTCCTCATTTGAATTTCCCAATTTTTGGTTTTGATGGGGAGAGTGATTTCCCCCTTTCCCTTGTTGTTTGTTTTACCTATTCTTCCCTTTCTTCTTCCCTTGAGCTTGTGGATTAAGGGGATTTGTTGCATTTAATTTATCAAACTGTTCATTTTGTTGTGCAAGGGAATATTGCACTAAATTAACCCTAGCATGAGGCATGGGGAGAGATCTAGGTGAACCAAGAAATGGGAAATATGGATTGTAGATGGGTGTTGCGAGGTATGGGTTAGGAGCTCCATATGAAGTGGATGTAGGAGTTGGAGGAATTGCTTGAGGTGGTGGTACCATATGCACTTTATTGGTATTGGGATATGTTGTAATGCATGGTCCAAATGTCAGTTGTCTAGATGGAGCAATTGGAATGGTTGGGGGAGCCACTGACGTGGAAGGTGTTGGAGGGTACTTCTATGCCACATGGTACAATGTAGAGATCTATGGTTGGGGAAAACTTCCTTGGTGAGAAAAAACCCCAATAAGCTTGTCAACAAAATGTGATGTGTCTGTAGGACCTTGCTTCAAAGAATGATGCTGAGGGGAATAAGCTAGGATGGTGTAATATACCTAAATGTATATTACACATATTAGTTTAATATTATCATCAAATTATAAAAAATATTATCAAATACAAATATAATGAAATTGTAAAAATTATGAAGAGACAAATAGTCATTTAATATTGAATTGTCCCTTCACTGTTAGGGTTTGGAGAGAATTAATAAAGTTGACAGGTCAGGCATTGATGTGGCAAGGTTGAAGCGTTGATGGACTTAAATTGTGGCTAGAAAATATGATCCATAAACCTTTTAGATCTTTATTGTATTTACTGGCGTGGGGGATTTGGCTTGCACGTAACTATTGCATGTTTGAGGATAGATCAACCTCCCCCGCGGTGATTGTGATTAAATGTTTGAGGATATTAACATTCTTTCCACAGGAAAAGAGAACATTGAGGACCAAGAATATAAAACTTTGTGATTGTAAAAATATCATTTTTAGGAACAAGTTTTGGACCAGTTTTGGACCTTCTCTACGAGTATAAAAGGAAGTGGAGCATAAGCGAAAAAGGGAGAGCGAGGGAAGAGAATGAGAGTATTAGAGCGTCAAAAGATCAAAGTTAGCCAAGGACAAGAACAACCAGATCCACACTAGAAGACATGTATATGGGTTTTGGGTTTTGTTTGTTTGAGTACATAAGTCGCGATGGGTAATTCCATGGAGATTGTAAGGCCTTAGAGCCGTGATGTAATCTAATATAATGGAGAATTATCTACTTTAATGATAAATATTCATAATGAAAGTATTGTTGGGCCCCTCAAATTTTTCGTGTTATGTTTGTCTTGAATGTGCTTATTGTTGTTTAATTTCATGATGTGCTTATATGAATATTGTATTTGAATAAGTAATGTTGCGATATACTTGGATGAATTGTGTTGCAATGGATTTTATTGCGAGATAAATGTTTTCCATAAAACTAAACAATCCCTATCTTATGTTGGTCTTAGTTGTGCTTTGGGTGAGACCTTCCCACTTAAGGGGATTGAAAATGCCAGCACACTAGAATACATCGGTGCCCTTTTGTTGGCCCATATGCAAGAATCTTGGTCTTAATTTTGCTCCAACAAATGGTTCCATTGTTGGGATCTAGTTCTTAATGGGACTCTGTAACTGTATTGATTCCTTTGTAGCGATGAGTTAGATCCAGTTATGGTGGGATAATAAGCTTGACAATTTCGCAACACATGAGGATGAACTATGAGGGTGGGAAGTATCCAAGTTTAGACAATATATTTTCTAAGGAGGTACACCACTAGATCAGTATGGATTTTAATGGGTTGAATTTTCAGTAGCTCTAGTTGAATGGTTAAAACTACTTGCAGAAGTACCCAAGTACCGCAACAAACAGAGAAAGACTATGGAGTGGACTTCAACAGATTTGATTAGATTAAATTAGTTAGATTCATCCTTGACCATATCCATTGATTTCTAGATGAAAATCACTCTGACTAGCTATATTATGAAATTTGCAGTTGAAAACAACCAATCAGTTAAAAGTCAAGGATGAAATTTGGAGAGGAGCAAGGGGAATACATTGAAATAATTTCTATTTTGGATTAAAACTTGGTTGGTTGAATTTGGGTTTATGCTTATAGAATGGATGGAGGAGTGAAACCATCGCGCCCAAGGGGGAAATCAGGATGATGTTGTTATGTTATGGAAGGTAGATATACTGTCAATGGAGGAGGTTGATAGTGTTGAATCCAGGGCTGAGTGATCAAAATGAAGAGTACAACTATGGGAAAAATTGTGGAAATATCAATTGAGAAAGGTATGAAGAATAAGTGCACAACTAGAAGAAGAAATAAGGAATGGGGAAAATAACGAAGAAAATCAAGAGGAGATATGTCATATGAAGAGGAGAGAGAAACTAACTAGTAAAAGGCTAAGAGAAAATGGGATAGAGGTGCTGGATAGACCAATAAGGGGAAGATGGGAGGAAGGCCCAAGTAGGAGGTAGGATAACGAATACCAATTGTGGAGCAATGAAATGTTGTATTAGTTACTAGAATCAGACCTGGACATAGACGAGGATCATCAAGAATGATAAGGACCTACAGAAAAATGAAGTACTCTAGAAAGAGAACCCCCCATTGTTGTGGAAGTAGGAACCGGAAGCAATGGAACTAGTGCTCCCTTAAATGACCCCTAGGAACACTTGCAAAATCTAGTAACAAACTCTCAAAACTATGTTTTAAAATTACCATGGCATAGTCAAATGAATAGTAGTACCAATAGTTCTCAAAGCAAATATTTAATAGGAGGAAGTAGTAGTAGTTCTCAGCAGACTAGTAGCAACATTGTAGAACAACTAGGACCCCAGGGGTGTGTATTGGTATGAACCCCAATCGCAACAGTGGTAGGAGTACTAGCAGGACCCCCCTTGAAATTTCTGGAATTTGGAGGGAATGGTAGAGAAGATGATGCAGCTCAGCATTGGTTTCTCTATGACGTGATATGGAACAATAGGGAGACCCCAGTGGTGTCCAAATCAATAGAATTTTAGATGATCCTTTGTGGAAGGGATTTACAGTGGTACATGAGGTTGATCAAGATGTGAGCTACAAACACACTAGCTCCCACTTTGGCAGAAACAAAGCAATTGTTTCTAGATGATTTTGCACAACCAAAGCCTAAACAACAAGGTGTTCTGGAATTAAGGGAAATTTGAAAGATGCATGGAGAATAATCCTAGGCATATGCATGATGGTTCATAGATATGTTGACTAAATTAAAATATCTAGTCCATGAATTCAATGATAAGGAGTGGTTTATTCAAGTTTTGCTACCTTTGACAAGTATACCTCTATCACAACAAGTAATAGATTCACCTAGAACTGCATTAGAGAAAGTGATGGAAATCGAATCCATGGAAAACTATCTAGACTCTATGGGAGTTCAAACTTCATCCTCTTCTGGTGAATTAGCATAGGTGCATGATAAGCTGGTAGAAATAACTGAGAGACTCTAGGATATGAATGTACCAAAAGCATACCAACCATAGGTCTGGTGTACTGGTTGGACAATGGAAGGACATCATGCTTCAGAATGTCCTTAGACAAGAGGAGGACAAGTTCCGCTGGGTGGACAGTTCAATACAGGGCCAAGTGAAACAATTGTGTAGTTTGGTGTAGCAAATCTATTTCATTCTGTAGGCCGACCATCATATCTAGAGCCACTTGCAAGTGCTTCTACCAATGACTTCTATGATATATGCAAATAATTCGGTCATCCACTGTGACTTTTCCTAGTCATATAGAAGTAATATTTGGTACCCAACACATTATACTATTTATTCTTTGGATCTAGTATATATAGCACTGAAAAATGCACAGCCTTGGATGCCTTAACAAAGATGCTAGATCGTTCTATATTATGGCTAGTTGATCAACCCCCAGGAACTGGAGGGGGAGGCCGTGGAAGAGGATTTAAAGTTGGATGAGGAGGAGGTTGTAGAGTTCCTTTGTGATGTTACAACTCTAATGAAATTGACCATCTTTCCCACGATTATCCTTTACCCAAAATACCATGGTGTACATACTGCCGCACTAACACTCACATTGTGGAGGAATTTCTTGAGCTCATCACCAAATGGGAATATCATGCAAGAAGACCGACCAAATTTATAAACTATGAACCCCATGAAGGTCGAACTATATTAGGATTTGTTGTCACTAGGGAAGGTGCGAAAGCTGAAGTAGATCAATAACAACCAAAGTCTCCAGTGATTATAAAGGAAACACCTAAGAAGACTAAGTATATTCTGGTTCAATATAAGGAGATCTACCAAGAGTCCACAAATTTGGTGAAAAATATTACTAAATAAGTCATGGGAAGTAATGGGTTACCCAACGCTTGTCTATTCTCCCTTTCAGCTACATATGGAAAATAAGTACTGTATTTCCCCATTGTTCGTTTATAGAATGTTGAAGTGGATTTGGGGGGTGTCAAAACCACCACATATTTTGAAGTAATCGAGATCATGGGCGAGACGAATTGTAATGACCCTCTAGTTTATCACCTAGACATATTATTATTGTCATTATGTTGGACATAGTGGCACAAGGTACCTGAAATATGGTTTGCACATTATCATTATTATTATTATTATGTTGAACATTATTAATTAATAAAATAAAATAATCGAATCGACCGATGCCACAAAAAAGAGTATGAGGAACCATGATGTTAGGAGCAAGGGGTTGTGGTAAAATTTTTACCTTGTGTTTTGACCTATGTAAATGTGATACGCCCTTCTTGTGGACTTGGCGGACCCTCTCGATTTATGCACCCTCATGTGTTATGCTACCCCTTGGTTTTCATTTTATTCCGGGATTAATTTTATTTGGATTTAGAATTTTTCCCTCATCTAGTGCGCCCCTCATGAAAATTTGTAAATCCCACCTTGATGAGGAATATTCCTCTCCCCTCTAATGCGCCCTCTTGAGAAGTGTAACTCCCATTTTTCTAATTTGGGGAATGTAACGCCTCCCTTGTGTCTCCCTCTCTCCCCCCAATTCGAATTGCTATTGGGAAATGGGATTTGGGTGGATGTGAGCTAGTCTCTCTTGTTGCTTATGCATGCTCTTGGATATTTATTTTGCTTTGGTACTTGTGTGATTGGTTTTGGTTTCTCTTGAAATGAGTTTTTGTTGGTTGTTGTGCCCTTGCTGAGCCTATTCCCAAGTTGAGTTACTCTGGAATTGCCATTGTTTTGTCCTGGAATTGCCTTTAGAGATCTTGGATTGGAAGTGATGTGGAATCCACTTTCCATTGTATTTGAGGTTGGACTGATATATTTTTGAATATTTTGTCCTAGAGCCACTGGAATTTCCCTGGAATGTAATTTTAGGAAGACTTGCCATTGGGTTGTGGTTGGACTGATTTCTCCTGAAAACTTTGTCCTGGAATTGCCATTGGAGATCCTAGATTGGAAGTGATGTGGAATCCACTTGTCATTGGATTGTGGTTGGAACAATGTTAGATGGGTTTTTTGGTTGAGTGCACTCTTTATTGTGGCATCATCATTTTGTCTCAGAGGTGACCATTGCAAACTGATTTTTGGCTTGCATTGTGTCTATGGCTGGGTGGAACATGGCAAGGTCGATTTTGGTTGCGTATTTTGAAAAATAAATACTTTATTTCATGTTTATTTGAAATAATTGGCTCTGATATGATTCTTATATGGTTTAACATGAAATTTATGAGAAAATATATGAGATAATTATGGAATAAATCTCTCATAGATTTTAGTTACATTATGCTACTAGTTTTTGGGAAAAATAGCTAACTAGTTTTTGGTATTTTGTGAGAAAGTGCTTGAGAAAAATGTTTATTTGGAACCTCTGCTACATATCTGATAATTGTGCCTCTTTTATTTATATTATGTGTTCTTTTATTGTGCAATATCTTAGGAATTATTGGGAACACCTCTCTACTGTGTTTCTAGCCTCTATTCGAAAACAAGTTCACCGGTTGGGTTGTTTTATGTAGTTTCGAGACTTGGCATGTGAAATGTTTGAGAAAATGCCTGAGCGAGATAAATGATCTTAGATATGATAATTACACTTTAAATGTATGAATAAATGTGTGGAATAGTTCCTATATAGTTCTAGATTTGCTTATTGAAATCCTAGTTTTGTTTCCACTCACTAGCTCCTTCGAAAGAATTGTTTTAAATGGATTTATGAATTTGCATGAGAAGTGTTTGAAGAAATTTTTACATGAGTTATACCTCTAATAAGACTTATAATACATGTTATTTATAGTTTGAATTTCTTTCGATGACTCTGCAAATTGTTTATTAATTTATCTTACTCGATTCCTCAATTTCTAGCCAATTTGGAGAAGTATATTTAGCTAGTTTGATGAATTAATAAGAGGAGTTTTTATGAGAGAAAAGATACAGAAATATGGTTGTAGTGTACCTATAATATGATTTCCATGAGATACAGTAGTAAATACTTTCTTATTGTTTTTCATTTGGAAACTAGAAACGGAAACTAGCTTCAAATCAATGGAAATTGGTAACTAGTTTGTAGATTGAATCCATGTTTTCATAATTTTTGGAATGTACATCCATATGCTCTGTTTTTGGGTACTTTAATTTTGTTGTAGAATTCTATTTTTCAGATATTTACCCCCACCTTTGTGTGCTCCGTAACTCGGTACAATTGATTGTCTTAAATTCCTAGCAGTGTTTATTAACTAGTTGCACTAATTTAGCTTGAAAGAATCATCGTTTATGTGAAAGGATCTGACCTAGAAATGCAAATTTATTTGGTTGTATTTGCATGCTTAAATATATGTATAATGGCTGTAGGTTCACTTTTTGGTTCATTGGCACGATTGTGTGTTGAATTCGTGCAAGACTAGCTGTTTGTGTTAAATACTAGTTAACTAGTCTTGTGGAGTCATTTTCGTAATTGTTTTATTTAATTAATTGGAAAATGATAATTAGGCATTATTTACAAGATGTTAGGTTTTAATTAGAAATTTGGCTTGATAAATGATTATTAGGTGATAAACAAATGAATTTATGTTAAGTGACGTCAATTATGCGCTAAGTGATGCTAAGTGTCACGATTAGTACATTAATTACTAGTTAATCATGATTAAGTGAAAATAACCTTTTTAGGTGCAAGTAACATGTGTTATGGCTTGGGATGGATGCATAATGATGTTAGATAGTTTTGGATAATTTTTCCCAACCTTGGTTCAATCTTCTTAATCAGTTAGGAATTTTATTTTAGTTTATTTGGAATTATCGATATTTTGTCATAATTAAATTGTAGAAAAAAAATTAAATATTTATAAAATTATTATGTTGTGCTAAAATATTCTAATTATCCGTAGAGAGATAATTACATTCCCCTAAGACCCTTTGATATCCCCGGGGTACATTACAGGTGGTATCAGAGCTATGGTTCCAACTCTACGGCTATTGGGCCTGTTATAGACTCGCAATTTTATGTTTGTGTGCATTGGGAATTTATAAATGTGCTTCGTGAATGAATTTTAACCTCCCTTATGTTAATGGAAGAATAAGAAGCCTCACTTCAGAGATCATTTTGTTGTATTTTTTAGAATTACTTAATATTGCATGTTTATTGTTCAATAGATTAACTGGTAAGTACTATGTGGTTGGTATCTAATAATCGAGTAGATTGATTGGTTGATGAATGTTCACCTTGCATTGCATCCTCTATTGTTCAGTGATTTGATTGGTCGATGCTTATGCATTGCCTTATTTACTGCTTCACTGAGTTGATTGGTCAATGCTTATACATTGCCTCTTTTACTACTCATTGAATTGTTAATATTGAAATGCTTATTACGGTATGATTTATTTACTAGTACATTATGATTATTAATTGATAAGTAAATAATTGTCATTATAATAATATGTACTATGTACCATTATCGGTATTAATTAAATGATAAGTTATTAAGATGATATAGTTTTATTATTATTAAATGTTAATATGATTTATTAAGTGGCATTTATACCCTATATGGATTTTGGATTTTCTATTGATGGTATGCTTTTATAGGCTTATTTATGCCACTTAGATGGTGGTCGTTATATTGATGAGTAACTCCTTGCCTATTTTTTGAGGAAATGAATCACTTGTCCTTAATGGTTCATATTCTCTTTTATTTTATTTATGGAGATGTAACTCCTTGTCTATTTTTTTTAGGAAATGAGCCACTTGTCCTTAATTGTTCATATTTTATTTATTTTATTTATGGATATGTAACTCCTCTATTTTTTTTTAGGAAATGAGCCACTTGTCCTTAATCGTTCATATTCTCTTTTATTTTATTTATTTTATTTATTTTATTTATGGAGATGTAACTCCTTGTCTATTTTTTTGAGGAAATGAGCCACTTGTCCTTAATGGTTCATATTCTCTTTTATTTTATTTATGGAGATGTAACTCCTTGTCTATTTTTTTTTAGGGAATGAGCAACTTGTCCTTAATGGTTCATATTCTCTTTTATTTTACTTATGGAGATGTAACTCCTTGTCTATTGTTTTTTAGGAAATGAGCCACTTATCCTCAATGGTTCATATTCTTTTTAATTTTATTTATGGAGATGTAACTCCTTTATTTTTATTTTGAGAAAATGAGACACTTGTATTTAACGGTTCATATTATCTTTATTTTATTTATGTTATTTTATGTGTGTAAGTAGGTAGTATAGTAGTGTATGATAATGTTATATATATGACATAAATTTAAATATGCATAACATAATATGTGTTGTAAGATAGATGAGGGGTATATAATATTGAATATAGCATAATATAAATGTTATATATGGTATATATATAATATATATATAATTGTATAATATGTGTGGTATACATATAGTTGTTAAAAGTATATATAGATATGAATGGATATATATATATATGCATGTTTGTATATACTGTAATATGTACTTTAAAATATGCAATAATTATTAGTATTATGTGTATACAATATTGTGTATATACTATATGTATCGATGTGAACGTATGTAATGAAGTAAGTGTAAAGTATTTGGAAGTGTTTGGAGGTATTTGGGAAAATTCAAAAGTGTTTGGAAATATTTGGGAGTATTTGGAAGTTTTTGGAAGTATTGGTAAGTATAGTGTGATCAGAAGTATTGCGTTAGTATATATGTTATAATGCGTATCTAAAATGATAGCAGTGGATTAAGTAATTATACCGTTATAATTGTATGGATATTATGGTATAACATAATAATTATATGGGTGTATAAAATATAGGATATATAGGTTATATGACTAATATGTTGTGTATATGATTAATAATAATATGATATATGATTGAATAATTATAATATGTATGTAGACAAATGGACATATATATAGAAATAATACATGGTAATAGTAAGTATGGTGTATGATTGTGTATGTGTTGAGTGTTTACATAAGTGCAGTATTAGTAGTGTTTGTGTGATACATGTATTATTGATATATGGATATTATATATATCGTCATGTGCTAATAATTATATATAATGTTATGATAAATAGTAAATATTTGAAATTATTGCTATGGTCGATGTATGATGTTTGAATGGTTGATTATGTTGTTCGATATTATTGGTTGTTAATGATTGATGTTGGTTTTTTAAATTTTTGATACATGTACGATATTGTCATTATTGTATGTATGGATATTATTGGTTTTTCCTGGTTGTTATGGTTGTTGTGTGTATGGTTGATGAACGATGGTTGATGTTGAGTGGATGATGTATGGATGATACTGTTATTCATATGATTTCATGGGTTGTTATTGTCGTCATTGGTTGATATTGGTATGATTGATGTGCTTGGGTGATGTTATTGAGAAACTAATCGATGTTTATCATATGTGGGATAGATGTGATTGTTAAATATTAGTGTAATTTGATTGATGTATTCTATTTGATGTATCCTGATTTGATTGTTGTATTCTGGTTGAAGTATACTGATTGATGTATCTTGAATTTGATTGATGTATTATGATTGAAGTATTATGGTTGATGTATTTTGCTTCTGGTTGATGTATTATGATTGATGTGTTCAGGTTGATGTGTTCTGGTTGATGTATTCTATTTGATGTATTTTGCTTCTCATTGATGTATTCTGATGTGTTATGGTTGATGTGTTCTGATTGATGTATTCTATTTGATGTATCTTGATTGATGTATTATATTCGATGTATTTTGCTTCTCGTTGATGTATTCTGATGTGTTCTGGTTGATGTACCATGATTGGTGTTTTTATGGTCAGTTGATGCATGTATGATTGTCATTGGTTGATATTTTTGTATGATTTATATATCATCGAAATATGATTTATATATGGTTGAGGTATTATGAATTGATGTATTTTGGACTGTCATTTGTATGACTGATGTATGAATGATATTGGTTATGTTACTGGTTGACACTAATTACTATTAGTTGATGTATACTGGATTTTTGAATGTTATCAAAAGAAGACTTATGCTTTGTGTGGAGATGAAAGATAGTATGTTTAACTACTAGTCATTATGTCCCTTTTTGGTTTCTTAGTTAGATTAAAATTGTTGTATAGTAAGTTTGCCTACTTGTTACATTAAGTGCATAAAATGTTCAGGTGATCTTTGCAATCTTTGATATCTTTGTGATATTCATTAGAAATGTATCTTTGTGATATTTTTTGAAAGGTATTTTGGTGGTATCTTGGTGGAATTTCATGTGTAAGTATGTTGGTAATATCATGGTGGTATTTCGTATGTCTCGTTGAAAAGTATGTACTAACTGTGTGACTAATTAAAGTCTGATTCAGGTACCTCTATTGAAGATGTACTTCATATATCCTTATATATATCCAATAATAATACAAGTATCCTTGTTATAAAAATATCCTTATAATCTTTGCTAAAAGTATCTTGTTAGGGTATCCTTGTGGTATATCAAATACCTTTGTTGAAAGGCATCTTTGTAAAGTATCACGGTAAATTGCATGCATCCTTGTAGGGAAAATATTTTTGGTGATAAATCATGTAAAAGAATCTTGGTAATTCATCTCATGTGATTGATTGATTGGAATACATTTCATATATCTTAGATACATTTCATGTATTTTGTTGATAGAGAATATGCATGATGCATTTCATGTATCTTTAGGTAAAGTATATGCATCTCATGTGATTGATTGACTGGAATGCATTTCATGAAGAAAGAGTACACACTTGATGCACTTCATGAGATTGGATGGTATACTTGATGCACTTCATGAAATTGATTGATACCCCTGATGCATTTCATATGATTGAAATTGATTAGAATAAGATTCAGGTAGATGCAATTCAAGTATTTTGTTGAAGAAGTATATATATCTCATGTACCTTGTATATATTGATGTATTTTGTGTGATTTATTTCATGTATCATGTATCTTGAAGATGTATTTTATGTATTTATATGAACAATATATATATCACATTTTTTTAATATACATGATGTTAATCATATGAGTGAATGAAATATGATTTTCATGTGGACGTATCTTCGTTGAGGTTTGAAGGCCTTGTAAATAGGATTGAAGACCCTATGATGGGGATTGAAGATCGACACTTGATTCCTTGAGTCCACTCTACTAGTCTCGTTTCTCCCATAGGCAATGGAGACGGACATGAAAGTAGGTGTTAGTGGGAAGTATTGTGGTTAGAAAGATGTTATCTTTCTGAGGCATGTATGAGAATGTATGTTATCTTTTTGTAAAGGCATGTATGTGTATGCATCGAGGATGATGCATGGTTTAAGGGGGAGGGATGTAATGACCCTATGGTTTAGCCCTTGGACATATTATTATTTCCGTTATGTTGGACATAGTGGCACAAGGTTCCTGGACTATGGTTTTCACATTATTATTATTTTTATTATGTTGAACATTATTAATTAATAAAATAAAATAATCGGATCGACTGATGCAACGAAAAAGAGTATGAGGAACCATGATGTTATGAGCAAGGGATTGTGGGAAAAGTGTTACCTTTTGTTTTGACCTATGCAAATGTGATACAACCTTCATTTGGACTTTGTGGGCCCTCTCGATTTATGCACCCTCATCTGTTATGCTACCCCTTGGTTTTTATTTTATTCCGGGATTAATTTTATTTGGAGTTAGAGTTTTTGCCTCACCTAGTGTGCCCCTCATGAAAATTTGTAACTCCCACCTTGATGAGGACTCTTCCTCTCCCCTCTAATGTTCCCTCTTGAGAAGTGTAACTCCCATTTTTCTAATTTGGGTAATGTAACTCCTCCCCAAGGAAATTTTTAGGGGCGAAATTAGGCCAATTGGCTATTTTTTGGGCTTTTTTCAAAAAATAAATTTGCTATTTGGTCATTTTTGACCTCCAATATCGCCTATATTTACATAAATTATTTTTTTTAGCATACTATTCGCCAAAATTTACAAGTTTCAGTAGTAAATTGTATGTTTCATATTTAATATTCGCCTACCAACCTATATATTTGTTTTTTTAATCCAAAATAATCACCTAGAATACTATATTTAAGTATACTTTTATGATCCTTAAAAAATACCCTGTTCCTCCCTTGTGTCTCCCTCTCTCCCCCCAATTCGAATTGCTCTTGGGAAATGGGATTTGAGTGGATGTGAGCTAGTCTCTCTTGTTGGTTATGCATGCTCTTAGCTCTTTTTTTTGCTTCGGTACTAGTGTGATTGGTTTTGGTTGCTCTTGACATGATTTTTTGTTGGTTGGTGCACCCTTGTTGAGCCTGTGCCCAAGTTGAGTTACTATAGAATTGCCACTATTTTGTCCTGGAATTACCTCTGGAGATCCTGGATTGGAAGTAATGTGGAATCCACTTGCCATTGAATTTGAGGTTGGACTGATATATTTATGAATATTTTGTCCTAGAGCCACTAGAATTTCCCTAGATTGGAATTCGAGTAAGAATCGCCATTGGGTTGTGGTTGGACTGATTTATCCTAGAAACTTTGTCCTGGAATTGCCACTGGAGATCCTAGATTGGAACTGGTGTGGAATCCACGTACCATTGGATTGTGGTTGGACCAATGTTAGATGGGTTTTGTGGTTGAGTTCACTCTTTCTTATGGCATCATGGTTCCATCTTCGGTGTGACCATTGCAAAGTGGTTTTTTTGCTTGCATTGTGTCTACGGCTGGGTGGAACGTGGCAGAGTCGATTTAAGTTACGTATTTTGCAAGATAAGTACTTTATTTCAAGTTTATTTGAATTAATTGGCTCTTATCTGATTCTTATATGATTTCACATGAAATGTATGAGAAAATATATGAGATACTCTATGGAATAAATATCTCATATATTTTAGTTACATTATGCTACTAGTTTTTGGGAAAAATAGCTAACTAATTTTTGGTATTTTATGAGCAAGTGCTTGAGGAAAATGTTTATTTGTAACCTCTACTATAGATATGATAATTGTGCCTCTTTTATTTATATTATGTGTACTTTTATTTTTCAATATATTAGGAATGATTGGAAACACCTCTCTATAGTGTTTATAGCCTCTATTCGAAATCTAGTTCACTGGTTGGGTTGTTTTATGTAGTTTCAAGACTTGGCATGTGAAATGTTTGAGAGAATTCCTGAGTGAGATACATGATATTATATCTGATAATTACACTTGAAATTTATGAATAAATGTGTGGAAGAGTTCCTATATAGTTCTATATTTGCTTATCGAAATCATATTTTTGTTTCCATTCACTAAAGAATTGTTTTAAATGGATTTATGACTTTGCATGAGAAGTGTTTGAAGAAATGATTACATGAGTTATACCTGTGATAATACTAATAATACATGGTATTTATATTTTGAATAGCTTCTGAATGACTCTGTAATTTTTTTATGCATTTATTTTACTTGATTCCTCAATTTCTAGCCAATTTGGAGAAGCAGATTTAGCTAGTTTGATGAATTAATAAGAGGACTGTATATGAGCGGAAAGCTATAGAAATTTGTCTATAGTGGACCTCTGATATGATTTCCATGATCTACAGTATTCAATACTTTCTTATTTTTTTTCATTTGGAAACTAGAAACGGAAACTAGCTTCAAATCGGTGGAAATTGGTAACTAGTTTGTAGATTGAATCTATGTTTTCGTAATTTTTGGAATGTACAGCCATATGCTTTGTTTTTGGGTACTTTAATTTTGATGTAGAATTATATTTTCCATACTTTTACCCTCGCCTTTGTGTGATCTGGAACTCAGTACCATTGATTGGGTTAAATTCCTAGCAGTGTTTATTAACTAGTTGCACTGATTTAGCTTGAAAGAATCATCGTTTATGTGAAAGGATATGACCTGAAAATGAAAATTTATTTGGTTGTATGTGCATGATTAAATATATGTATAATGGCTTTAGGTTCACTTTTTGTTTCATTGGCATGGTCGTGTGTTGAATTTGTGCAAGACTAGTTGTTTTTGTTAAATACTAGTTAACTAGCCTTGTGGAGTTATTTTCGTAATTGTTTTGTTTAATTAATTGGAAAATGATAATTAGGCCTGGTTTACATGATATTAGGTGTTAATTAGCCATTGGGACTGATAAATTATTATTATGTGATAAACAAATTAATTTATGTTAAGTGACGTCAATTATGTGCTAAGTGACGCTAAGTGTCGCAATTAGTACACTAATTACTAGTTAATCATGATTAAGTGAAAATGACCTTTTTAGGTGCAAGCAACTTGTTTTATGGCTTGGGATGGATGTATAATGATGTTATATAGTGTTTTATAAGCTTTCAAAACATTGGTTCAATTTGATTGATCAGTTATGAATTTTATTTTAATTTATTTGGAATTATCGATATTTTGTCATAATTAAATTGTAGAAAAAAGAAATTAAATATTTATAAAATTATTTTGTTGTGCTAAAATATTCTAATTAGCCCTAGAGAGATAATTGTATGTCCATAAGACCCTTTTATATCCACAGATGACATTACACAAATACCTATCTAGCATTGCTCATAATTGAATGAGCCTATGAAAATTATGGAATAATTGATTTCAAAAACATAACAATGATCTTCGAGGCTGATGGAATGAAGGTAATGAAACCCCTAGATCCACATCAAAGTCCATAGTACACAGATCCAATCCAAGAAAATATGGAACATGATGTTTTGGATGACATTTAGTCTTTAATGGTGGGAAAGAGGGACAACTACGTGAATCCTACCACAGAAGGCTCATAAGATGGAAAAGTTACCAATCATTTGATAATGATTATGAAGAAGCATGGGACAATTGAAAAAATGGGCATCATGAGCTCTCATCTAGGCATTGCACAATGGTGAAATCAATTCAATGGATCGGCATAGAATCAAATAATACACCAATATATGATGGCACCAATGGATTGGACACATTCCTATAGGAAATGGAATCTTCAATGGGAGAAGAATATCATATTGACGTCTTGAACATAGCGCTTAGAGGGGATCCTGCAAGATGGTGGGAAACACACAAAGATTATTTTCCTAATTGGGGAACAAACCAGCTAACTTTTATGATCAATTTCAAGTCATCTTTGCATGCTAACATGGTGGAAGAATTCTACATGCGAGAGAACAATCCTAACTAGTAGATTGACCTACATGAGCACCAATGGAAATCAAGAGGCTTACAACGATAGTTTTGGGTTCATCAATTATTTCACGAGATATGGCCTATCCCAAAATCTTGGTATCTACACCTATAAATAAGGAGGAAGACTGATTGTTGGAAGAAGCTACATGCCAATTTTTTTCAATATTTATCCTTCACGGCAACTAGTGGCACGATAACATGCGCATTAACATCCATTAAGGGTGCACCATTTACCTAACAATTGTGGAAAGTGGGCCACTCATATGTTTTCCATACACAAGTATGTTTTCCCTACACATAGAGAATTAGTGAACCTTCACTTTTCCATCCTTGAAATGAGACAACCTCTTTGTTGCACAAAGGTAGATCAAGAGAATCCAGACCCAAATGAACTAGAACAATTGAGACATCTAACCTTCCAGGAGTTGGAAAGTGCTTAGGAAGTCTGATAGACCAAAATCGAAGACACTAGATCAATCTATACGCAACCTTTGTAGTTAAAGAAAATCAACATCGACACTGAATACAAACCGATATGGCATCTACTGGGTACTACTAGGACGACCAAACAATATTTGAGGTCACATCACTATTGAAAGAATATGAAGACTTGTTTATAAAAATATTCATAGAGCTAAAAGGAATCCAGGGAGACCTCAATTACATGAATATTGCTCTCAATCCAGAAGCAAAGCCTATAAATCATTGACCTATTGGATAAATCCTTGAATAAAGTAAAGAGTGAAGAAGGATATTGACCACATGAGCCTGATTTTTCCAGTTAATGAGTCTAAATGGATTATTCCCATTGTGATCCAAATAAAGAAGGATAAATATGACATCTAAGTTTGTGTTGAATACCATATCCTAAATGTTGCTTGCATCCATGACCCATTCCCGACACCGTTCGGTGATGAAGTATTAGATCAAGTGGCAAGGAATGAAGCATATTCCTTCATTGATGGATTCTCAGGCTACCATCAGGCTAGGATCATTGAAGAATATAGGAAGAAGACTGCATTTACTACCGAATGGGGATCATTCGCATATAATGTCATGCCATTTGGACTTAAGAATGCACCAGTCGTCTTTTCGAGGATAGTGATCGTAGCTTTCCATGGGTTTCTTTATAAGTTCTTAGAAGTCTATCTAGATGATTGGACAATCTGCAGTCTACTCAAATACCATGTTGGTATCATTTGACTTATGTTGGATCATTGCAGGAAGATGGATATTTCTTTGAACTTGCATAAATGCATATTCTGTGTACCTTTTGGCAACTTGTTAGGACATATTGTTTGTAAATATGGAGTATTAATAGATACTACAAAAATTGCATCCATTGTGAATCTAGAGGCACATATGATAGTAAAACAGTTATGATCCACCTTGGGTCATACCAGGTACTATAGAATATTCATCAGCTACTATGCATCCATCATTGCACCGATGGATAAACTATTGAAAAAATCAAATACTTTTAAATGGAACGAAGATTGTGAAAAAACATTCACCACGCTAAAAGAGAGAATGGTAAACGCCTCAATCCTAGCATTTCTTGATTGGAAGGAGTTCCATGTTCAAGTTGATGCATCCAAAATCACTCTTGGAACGATATTGGCCTAGCCAGGAGAAGGGGATATGGACCATCCAGTATATTTTTCTAGTAGAAATCTATCGCAAGAAAAGTGCATCTATACGACAATCGAGTGAGAAGGATTGGCTATGATTTATGCATTGCAAAAGTTCCACCACTACTTATTTGGAGGACACTTCAATTTTTTCACGGATCACTCCACTTTGAAGTATTTGGTAAGCAAGCTAGTGTTAGAAGGAAGAATATGTAGATGGTTACTTTTGTTTCGGAAATTTTCTTTTGAAGTCATAGTGAAGCTTGGGAAACACAATCATGGGCCTTATCATCTCTCTCGCATAGAATCAAGAAAATCTGGCAGATCGGTGGATGACCAACTACTAGATGAAATATTATTTAGAGTGGAAGTCGTTCTATATCACCTAGAAGAGATTTCATTGTTTATCACCATAGGAAAGGCTCCAAATGACTATTCCCCCACATAGAAAACACACTTAGTTGTAAGAGCTACATAATATCAGTTAATTGCAGGACAATTATAAAAACTGGGGATTGGTGGCATCTTACAAAATTAGATCATGAGTGTGAAAGTATTTTGTGGGAATGTCATGATGGATTTGTGGGAGCACATGTTCTCGGAAAATCCATAGGAATGAAGGTGCTTATACAAGCAATATTGTAGTCACCTACAGTCTTCAAAGATGCTAAGGAATATGCCTGAAAATATGATGTTTGCTATCATGTTGGTCAACCATCCCAAAGAGATGAACTCCCATTACATACAGTCTAAGCATTAACACTATTTGATAAATGGGAAATCGATTTTGTGGGACCCATCAACCACCAACGAAGCATTCCAAATCTTGTTATATTATAACCACAATAGATTATTTAACCAAGTGGGTAGAATTCGTAGTAGTCTAAGGCTGTTCTACAAAGAAAAATTTGCAATTCATTTATGAAAACATTATTACTTGGTTCGGGTTCCAAAGAAGTCTTACATTTTATTAAGGAAATATTTTTTTGAACAATACCATTGAAGAATTGACAAGTGAATTTATGATTCAACACCATAAAAGCATCCCATACCATCCTCAAGAGAATGGCACAGTGGAATCATTCAACAAAATCCTAGAGAATAGGTTGTCCAAAGTATGTTGCACAGACAGAGATGATTGGGATGAGTGGATTCCAGTTGTATTATGGTCCTAGAGGATTACCACTAAGAAGATTCACAAGCAGTCTCCTTTCTAGTTGGTCTACAGCATAGATGCAATAGTTCCCATGGAATTTGTAGTCCCGGGTCTTTACATTGCATGTGCAACACATATGGCATAAGAAGAATCAGTTGTGGAAGGACTTGCATAACTAATGGAGCTTGAAGAATCTCATTTTATGTCTGAATATAATGCAACGGTGGAAAAACGGTGATAGAAGGCATGTTACAGTCGCCATATCAAGCATAAACAATTTGGAAAAGGTGACAAAGTACTACTATATGATACCAAGTTTTTGAATCATCTGAGAAAATTATAGATGCATTGGTTTGGACCATTCATTGTTGCATAAATTAAGGATTCAAGTGCTATGAAACTTACGCAGCTTGATGGTATTTTGCATCTAAGATAGGGGAATGGTGCACGCATGAATCCCTACATATCTGTTCAATAATTCCATGAGAATCCTTTCCTACTCTCGGGAGTGAGTTAGTTAGGAATTAGGATTTACTTTTTAGTCCAATGATTCTTCTTTTCAGTCTTTAGTTGTTTTTCGTAGTTTATCTCACTTGTTAGTTAGTCTTCACCATTGTGGTCAAGGAGGGACCCATAGTTCCAATCAGTATCTGTCATTTCCACATTGTTTTAGTGAAATTTCCTTATCCATTAACCGTTGGTCACTTATGAGAAGCCGTAGCCACTCTAGGTCATCTGTTTTTTTCATCATTGAAATCTTTAGCATTTCAGCATCACAACAACCCCAATCATCTAGATTTACCAACCATGTGAGTCATCGTTCATCATTACTTCACTCTCACATGTATTATTACCAAAACATTATCCTCGACTTGTGCAATTTCCATCATGAATATCCCAACCCCATCACTGGATCCTGAAACATCATTTCCTATCCAATACACATAACGCAAAATGACACCCCACCATCATTCCACAACTATATATGGGTATGTAACATCCCTTTCCACCCACAAGTCATTTCCCCATGTCTATCCTTGTTGTATCCATGCAAATAGTAGTGCCGGTCCCTATCTTTATACCCTTTCTATTGTATGAGATGTTATCTCTCATTAGGCCTTGTTCAGTCGAATCCATGCTTAGAACCCCATTGATCATTTAGAGTCTCACTTCGCATTAGATGAATATTTCGATTCACAACGCCAAGCAGGAATTCCAAGACTCACGTTAAATGAACATTTCTAGGGATCACAATGTTCTTTGGATGAGATTAAACCCTGATACTCCTACCACATTTCACTCTCTCAAGACACCTTCTACTGCCATGAAATTTTATGGGAGTTTGATAGAGTGATTCCTCGCCAGCCAAAATGCTTCCGCTAACCTTGCTGGTATCAATGCCCTTGCTTCATCCTCATTTCTTAGTCTCCTTGATACTCGGGAGATCATCTCCGAAAGTATGGTATTTTTTCGAACAGGTAGACAATGGTTTTCCATCTAAAATGGAGTCCCTAGGAATGAATATTTTGAAGACAAAATATCATTTTATGAGTCTATTTCTTATAACTCCACAACAAGGTAGGTCATAGTCTTTCTTGCAAGCATTTTTCCTTGGTGCAACATATGGTAATTTTCTTCGATGCCCATGATGTAGAGACTAAATACTGATGTTTTCGGTACTAGAAGTGATAAATAGATGTTTTTAGTACCATATTTGGCTCCTTCATTTGAAGGAACAATAGTAGAAGATGCACAAGGACCAGTAACGCAACAGATTTGAATTGAGGGTGAGTCAACCTTTTTATTCGGGGATTGTTTGCTCATTCATTTTTTAAAAATACTGGAAAATGTGGAAGAAGAGAAGACAAAGAAGGAAGAGCAAAGAGCATCAAAGCATTAGAGAGGGAGAGAAGAGCATCAAATCATCAGAGCATCAGAATATTAGAGTCAGTCGAGGACAAGAACAACTAGATCTATAGTAGAAGACATGTATTTGGGTTTTGGGTTTTGTTGTTTGAGTGCATAATCCACGATGGGTAACATCATGGTGACTCTAAGGCCTTAGAGCCATGATGTAATATTTTGTAATGGAGAATTATCTATTGTAATGAGAAATATTCATAATGAAAGCATTGTTGGGCCTCTCAAATTTTTCATGTTATGTCTGTCTTGAATGTGCTTATTGTTGTTTATTTTCATTATGTGCTTATACGAATATTGTATTTGTATTTGTAATGTTGCAATATACTTGGATGAATGGTGTTGTGATGGATGTTATTGTGGTATAAATGGTTTCCATATATTTAATCACTCCCTATCTTATGTCGGTCTTGGTTGTGTTTTGGAGGAGACCTCCCCCCTTAAGGGGATTGAAAATGCCAATACACTAGACTACAGTGATGCACTTTTGTTTTCCATGCGTAAGAACCCCGGTCTCAATTTTGCACCAATAGGATATTTACAATTTTTTGTAGCACTAGGATTTTATAAACGATTTCCTTTATCAACAACCATCTACAAAATGTAATTTTTCTTTTTCAAATTAATAAAATTACACTTTTTTTCCTAAGGAAAAAAAAAGAGAGTTATAGATAATAGCACATGAAAATACATTGACCCTCATAAACCCTACAAACCCTTATCTCTACAACATGTTTGTGAAAATTCTTCATTATCCCAAAGCAGTTAGTGTAGCAATCAAATCCTCTATGAGTGGCCAAATGAAATTCCTACATATTTAAATCTAGAAAGAATTTCAACATTCTTTCAGTGCAGTAACATTCAACTAGGAGTAATCGCCCCACAAGAGAAAAAGGTCTAGGAAGTCTATTGATGCCCAGAAAATCCCAGCACCAACAGTAGGGACTTTTCCCGGTAAATAATCCCAATTAGATTACTCATTGTTTTGGTGTGGGGAATCCGTCCGGTTAACGGTCCGGCTACCGTGAGTGTAATTGTTAAAGTTCTTTACCGGTTGTGGCCCGATTCATCCTTTATGTAATTTTATCTTTAGTATGATATGTACGTGCCCTAATTAAATGCATATAATTGACAGGCAGAAGCCACACTAGCGATGCGCAAGTTCTTACCTCTTGTCTTAGCGCTCCTGCCTTATCAATTATCTATTCCTATTCTAAATTAAACTAAATATCCTATCCCTGTAGGGAGCAAATTTGAATTAAGAGTAATATACTAGAAATGTTAATATAAGTCTAACAAATAGTTGTTTCAACACAACATTCACATTTACAGTAGAAAGAATACCAAAGATAGCTCTGATATGATTAAAACAATGTATTACTCATTTTACACATGAACATTTGCATAGAAAGTAAAATCATTCATCACCATTGAAGTAGTTCAAGAAAGTTAGAACGATCTCACAGTATGAGTTACAAATGCAAGAAGAAGTAGTTCCACATTAAACATTCCACACATTCCAGGAAAAATATCTGTGCAGCTTTTCCCAGTAAACAGATCCTTCTTATTAGAAGAAAAATAGTTCTCTTACAGAATGGTCCATCTTCTATTATGCTAGCAAAAGTCCCTACATCCTTATTCTCCTCCTCTATTTATCTTACAAAAGAGTTTGTCCTCTAGTGACTCTTCGTTTACCCTAACCCTAGGAATTCCCACAATTTGTCATTTTGTGCTTACATCAGAAAATACAAAAATATATTTACAATTTAGATTTATGTTGGACCATCTATACTAGAAATATATTATGCCCATGCATTAGCCCCTTCATCTATGACATTAAGTCTGACAAGCTCCAATACTTGTAAGGAGACTTCATGATATGACAACTGAGTCTCAATATGCACCAACCCTGCTTCTGCAGCCTTGCAGCTATCTTCCAGGAAATATGCATGTATAGATGATTTCCCTACAAAGTGGTGGATTTCTTCTTCAGTGAGAACATCCAATTTTCTGATGTAGTCTAATTCTCCCTGCAACCCATTCTGCAATGTTATTTGTACATTCGCTTGAAGGTTGCTCGTTCATCTTTGGGAGTAAAGAGAGATGACACTTCTCATGAACCTGCTGGAATTTTACGTAAAAATACCGACACTTTTGGATAGTCTTCGGAATGTCATTATTTAGTTTCCTGGCATCCTTCCTGCAAAACTCCAAAAGTTCCATCTCTGACTTCAAGTCTATTGTATTCTTTGGAGGAAAATTATCAGGGTATTCTGAGTTAACCTCTCTCTCGTCCATCTGGATCTTAACTTTATCTGCAATATCCAACAGCCTTTTCCTGAATGCCAGTGAGTCTGCAGCTATCACCTTCATTCTCGCCATCAACAACTTCATTTTGTAGATTTCATCTGTGAGAATTTATTGAGAGTGATATATTTGTTCCTGAATCTTGCAGGCTTGATCACAAAATGGAGTTATGTCTTGCTTCCTCTTATATTCCAACTCCAATTGCTCTGCCAAAGATTCCTTCTCTTTAACCAACTGCTCCACCTGGGATTTCAATTCTTCGACCTGTTGGTTTGCGGCTGACTCTCTTGACTCTAATTGATTGATTCAAGCTTCAAAGTCAATCCTTTCCCCTTCCATAATCATTAACTGCACTATTAATGCCTCCTTTTCTGCATCCAAATTCTGGTATTAATTCAGTAACCTTTCCTTCTTGAATAGAATGGTGTCATGTTTCCTTTTCAGCTTTATCCCTTCGCCTCACACTTTCACCAAATTATCTTTCAATTTGAGCATCTTCTCTTTATTTCACTCCACGTCGCTCATCAACTTGTCAACATTATCTGCACTTGCTTGAGAAGTAGCTATGTTGACAGATGCCATGAACTTAGGGTCCCTGTGTGTACCCTCCATGATTGTGTTTTCTTGAACAGTAACAACATCGGCTTGGGCTGCCAATTTCAGTCTATTCTCTGATCTCCTTGTGATAGTATTCCTTTTTTAATAAAAAAATATTGTGTCCAATATGGCCACAGTGTGTTGCTTTGATGGGGTGAATGGGTGAGTCTGAGCTCATGAAATGGGAAGTGACCTCTGGTGAGCGTCATACTGGACACCTCAGGTCGGCCTATGTCCATATTCTGCACATTCATGCTTCCATGTTTCTCCAAAGCTTGCTTGAACTTTTCTTTTTCTTCCTTTTGCTTTTGTTGTTCTGTCGCTTCTCTTTCTTCTCTTTCTTTTACTTCTTCTTCCTCTTTTATTTTTAATTCCTCGGCAACCTTTCTTTATTTCCTCTCAGCCTCTTCCTTCTGTTGTCTCTCCAATTCATCCGCTCTTATCTTGTCTGCTTGTTCCCTTTGTAGCCTTTTTGCTTCCTCTTTGAGCTTCCTCTCTGCTTCTTCTACTTGAAGTCTTGCAGTTTCTTCTCGCTGCCTCTGTAATTCTACCACCTTGGCAGTGTTGGTAGCAGTACTAGAACTACCCCCGCTCTTGGGAAGAAATCATTTGTTCAAATCGGTCCTGTTGCTTTCCCTTCGATACACTTCTTCATCCTTGTCGAAGTGATTGGAATATTCACAATGTATTTTGACCAATGCACAATGCTCGGCAACCCTGCCATGGCTATCATTTCACGCAAAACTCTTTTCACCAAAATGAAATGCTTCTTAATCTTGAACGAAAGCTTCGACAGTTTTAACCTTCGAGAACTTGTATGCCCTGATACAGAAAGTAAAAGGTGGGGATGAAGCTTTCTTATGATCATGCAGGATCCTGCCAATCCCATTAATAAAAAATTTCCTTACTGCTTCCTTATGGACCACAAAATCAGTTGCATATTTGGGAAAAAGGGACGGATCTCGGGAACCTCCATACATTCTGATGTATGTGCCCTCCTGTGATAAGTAGTAGTCCCCGTATTCATTTATGACTGCCATTGCATTTTCAGACAAGCAGTTTGGTTCTTTATGAAAAATTATCGAGTAGAGAGGCATGATGAACTCTTCACATATGAGCTTATAATGACTTGCATATCTATGGGCCCACAAGATATGATTAGCCACGTAGATCGGATATTCAGTTCCATTCCAGATGCACCCTAAATTAGGAAATGGGTGACTAGCTAATATGCAATCTATGATGTATGAAGACATGTAGAATTTTGCCTTCTTTTAGGTTAAACCTCCTTTTGTAGCTGCTATTGATGATGACGGGTTGTCCGAGATGATGTTTTCCCAATTAAAAATTGTTCCATGGAAGTCTATGTAGTAAATTAGAGGTACCCAATATAGCTTATAGATAGTTCCATCTGCCTTGCCAAAAATTCTGCTTAGCATCAAAGCTATAATTCTGAAAGGGGTCCTCAAGTTTTGACACTCATATTCTCCGCTCGCTTTTTATCTCGGCTACCTTCCTAACACTATCATTTTCTTAGCATATTCAAGGTGTTCAATTTTTAATCGTTTGATCCAGTCTTCAGTCAACATGACCTGGGCTTGCGGTAGCTTGTATGCCGCTGCTATATGAGTTGTATGGAATGAGGAAAATGCTTCCCCTTTGGCGTCAGAAATGATTCTTGATGTGGAATCATCTTGTGTCGAGATCCATCCAATTACCTCTTAACAACGAAAAAATTTTGGGCGTGTAGTCGCTTTGGTTATTCCCTATCTTTTGATATTTTGATACAAGATCATTTCTTCAAGAGCTACATCAGGGATATCCTGGTTCCAGATCATCTGATGCAATTCCCTCCATTTGAATTCAAGGACAGCTCCTATTACTTCTTTTGTATCTTCGAACATGGTTTCTATCTTGGTGTCTAATAGAATCTCCACGTCTGATTATGATTCGGTTACTTTAGATTTCTTCTTGAAACCCTTCTAAGGAATTTTCAAATCCTGATGAAAAAGAAGAAACATGGTATAAGTAACTTAAACAGAAGTTTGTAAATCCATTTTCTTTCAAACTACTGACAATAGATTAATTTGAGAGAGTAACAACTTCCATGTAGTTTGGTAAATGCTATTGATGCTTGCTTAGCTTAAACTTAGATACAATTATGAGAGCAAACTAGGATGTTCATCTTAAAGGCTTTTCACAAAATTCAGTTGACTCTAAAACCCCCCATAACCAGTGTGAATGACGGGACAAAACCTCGGGATTAGCTAACAAGATTTTTAAGTTTCAAAACAGTCTGAACAGTGTGTGTGTGAAAAAAAAAAATGTATGCATCAAAGGCAAAGTTAAGACCAAAAATGTCTGACAACAAAAAAACCATTCTAACACTGGACCGTTTAACCTCGTATTTAAGAGCTTCTTCTACGTGAGGTGATAGTGTTGCACATGAGTCCATCTGTGGGATTTTCAATATAAACGGGAGAGGCAAACCGACCGAAAAATTTCCTAATAGGTTTAAACCGTGGCAACTAACCACCAAAATCCGCTAGGTTTTGCACTAAAGCTGGGAGAGATGGCTTACTAAGGACTGGATGGGGTGAACCTGGCATCCCTAAGTCGAGACCGCTACTTGATACAAGGTTTGTGACTAAAAACGGTCAACCGATGACTGAACAGGGTTTAACTACCAAACGCAAACAGCAAAAAATGCCAAAACCAACGGTAAAACTGCAAGACAGTACCAATAAAAAACAATCACAAAAGCAGGGAAGTGGCCTACCTGTCGGTTCCTGTATGGTCGTGAGAACAAGCTGAAAATGGCGTTTTGGCGTTCGACGACTAGTGGAGGTGAAAATCACTTAAAACGATGTTCCTTTTGTTTGCAATGTCAAACAAATTGACCCTTTCTCTATATATAAAAATAAAACCTAGCCATTAATGCGGGTTGGTGGGATCATTAAA
Organism: Larix kaempferi; assembly: GCA_027924585.1. NCBI lineage: Eukaryota > Viridiplantae > Streptophyta > Pinopsida > Pinales > Pinaceae > Larix > Larix kaempferi. The sequence goes on from BSBM01001018.1 coordinate 2,837,058, forward strand.
TGTGAAGGCATTGGGCTTGGTGGGATCGTTTATGACCCAAGTCCGTTTCGGCGTCAAAAACCACTTTACGCATTGTTGCCTTTAAACATTTGTCGTCGAGCGTTTCGGAAAGACTTGCTCAATTGCCGCGAAGCGCATCGGCAGAGTTCTCCAAATTGTGCCGATGACGGCTCTCGGCATGCCCTCACAAGTTACATCGGTGGCGCTTCACGAGTTTCGCACTTCTTTTGCGACTGTTTTGGTGAGTTTTATCAAGTTCAGCCGAACATTCTTGATCTCACCTTTCGGCACTCGCTTTCTTTTCTCTTCATCGTCGAGCTTCATGTTTCAGAGGCGACCGTTTCGATGGAATTGGCCGAGTTGCCACGAAACAGATCGTGGCCTTTATATATTTACATTGAGACTCCTTTCGGCATGACTGGGTTTTTTCTGCCGAAGTGTTTCGGCACGCCTGATATTTTACAACCGAAACAGTCAGCTGGATTCTTTATTTTCTTCCGACGAGAGGTGTGACCCAAAAAAATATAAGTATTATTGGCTCGCATTTAACGATGCCCCGACCGTTTCGGATGCACTTGCCGATTTTCTCTAAACATGTCAGCTCGTCTAGATGAGTGTCTCTGAAACAGGGACTTCCCCAAAAGCTGAGTTTCTGCTTCGACCGTTTCAGCGATAAAAGCTGAGTTGATCCGACCGTTTAGGCTCAAAAAGTTGATTTTTTACTTCGTAAGAGTTTGGCCTTATTTGCTTGGTCTTTAGGAAAAAATCTAAGTTCGAGAGTGGGGTTTTTCTAGGATGGCTTGAACTCTAAAACTCTTTCAAGAGGGAAGGAGGGGCCCCACAATTTTGAAAAATTTGGGGATTAGGTTGCAATAGCAACAATTGGCGATTCGCTAGTGAACATAGATCTCTGAATAATCTCATTTTGAGTTCAGAAAACTTACATGTTTTTGACCCTATATGTAACATAACGTTTTTTAAAGAACCATATTTTATACAGGGAAATAGTCCCTTTTGTATCATGTTGGTCATTGGGGAAGACGGGTAACTTTGAACCAGATTTCTTGACCACTCTCCTGAGGCCAAAATGTGGATTTCATTTTAGTTCCATCTTTCGAATGCCTATTAAATAAGACTCCACGGGATTGTAACAAAATCAAACAGATGTATTCATTTGTTCCTCATTCCCATGCTGTCAGCATTTCTTTAGATGCTTTCTTTATTGACGAACTTTGTCGTCGAAGTCTTCCTTGATAGATTTTATTCAATCTTCAGTATTTGACTTGGGTTCTTCCATCCATAAGTTCCTTTTGTGTGAGAAAGAGATTTATTTGTTTTTCATGTTCACGGACAGAGAAGAACCTTGCTGAACTGACCACCAGGGCTACTTTCTTGATTGGATGTCTTTGTTTTTCACAACCATTTCTTTGATGGAGATGAAATTTTCCGGAAATGTGACTCTTTGACATAATCTCTTTTGGCTTTTGATTTGCAGCATGGGATCATTTTAAATGCCATACATCTATGAGACTTGCTTCCTTTATGTGTGTCCATCATAGTAGGCTACCTGAGATAGTTATTAATGTGAGAGTGGATGAAGACCCAAGATAGTAATTCAGAAATCATTGGTTTTAGTTATTTTACAAGGTTTATCATGACTCAACTATGAACCCGAAGTAGGATTTCCCTTTCTAAAAACTGATCAACAAATGACAATGTCACATAGAGAATTTGTTCTTCATAAGTAGATTATGACCTTTCAGGAGATGGCCTTGAGATCATTCAAATTCCTATATTTCCAAACCCCAAGATGTTGAGCTGGGGTTTATTTAAAACAAATAAAGGAAAAATAAGCAGACAAAAAATGAAGCTGATGAAAAGAAAACAGGACAAACTAGACTAATCAGTTCAGAAAACAATAGACTAGAAAAATAAAGAAAGGCAAATTTTATTTATGTATAGAAGTGTTCCTAAACCTATGTGAAGTACTGTTTCAAAGCGAGGCCATTGACAGGGAGATTCTCTTCCTCCCCTTGTAAATATTGCAGTTTGTATGTCGATGAGCCAATTTTTTCGGCAATCTAATAGGGGGCAAGCCATAGTTGTTGAAATCTCATATGCTTCCCCTTTTCTTCATGTGCGTGGTCCCACTTAAGAACTAAGTCTCCTAACTCAAAAATTCTCTTACCGGACTTCCGCTTGTCAAATCATATCTTGACAATGTTCTGGTGTTGGTTGAATCTGACTTTGGCCTTTTCCCTCGATTCTTTGAGCTTCAGCGGAGTGTCAATTCGTGACTGTAATATTTCACTACCGGAACCTCTAGAAGCTTGAGCTAATTGCAGGGATGGGAGTAATATGTTTGGAGGTAGTATATCTTCCCTTCCGTAGACCAAAGTATAAGGATAAAATCCTAAGGAATGCTTTGGGGTAACCCTATCTTCCCATAAAGCGTTAGGGAGAGCTGCATGCTAATTTCTCTCTCTTTCGATGACAGATTTCTTTAAAATTCGAATGAGGTTTTTATTTGTTGATTCTGCTAATCCAATTCCCTAGGGGACAATAATTTTTTGAATAATGCAATTTGATTCCTTTTTCATAATAAAATGCGGTTAATTTAACATATGAGAAGTAAGTTGCATTATCAAAAACTAAAGAAATTGGAACCCCAAACCTGGTTATGATGTTTTCTTGCAGGTATCTGATGACCACATCTTCGTTCACTCTGGCAGAGGAGCAGCTTCTATCCACCGTGTGAAATAATCAGTGGCTATGAGGATATATCGGTGTTGCAGCGAAGAATTTGGATTAATTTCTCCAATAAAGTCTATGCCCCACTGCTCAAATGGTTCAGAGATAGTAACTGGCTGCAATGGCCCCGCTACTTTCGGCAATCTACCAACACTTCTTTGGCATACATCACATTTTATTGTGTAAGAATGTGCATCCTTGAAAAGAGTGGGCCAGTAATACCCAGCTCTAAGTATATTGTGAGTAGTGGTATCTCCAGAAAAATGTCCCCCTGCAGGACCGTCGTGTAATTATTTGACTACCTTGTCTGCATCTTCCTTCTCAAGACCTCTAAGAAAAACTCTGTCATAATTTTTTCTGAAAAGTACCCCGTCAATTATCTGATAAGATGTTGACTTCAATCAAAGTTCCCTTCTCTGCTTAGATTTCTAATGTTCTAGAAAATATCCTTGTTGTAAATAGTGCACCAAATCCCTATACCGAGATTCTGGAGCAGTGAAGATAGGACATACTTTAGTTAGATTCAATTCAGCTTCGTTTTCCCACTCGTGATCTTCGTTAGCTAGATTTTCAGTGAGAAACTTACACAGGCCTTGAACTTTAATGATGGTGGATGGTTTTAATTCTAGATCATATTCTTGCAGTGCCATTACCCAGTTTCCTCTCCTTTCCCCTAATTCCTTTTGCACAAATAAAGATCTGGCAGCCGGGTGAGGTACTATGACTTTCGTTTTGTTTTTTAAAATGTATGGCCTGGACTGTTTTACTGCTTTGAACATTGCATATGCTTGCTTATCCACTACTGGATAATTCAGTTCAGCCCCTTATAACCCAGTGCTCATGAAATATATTGGATATTCATCTCCCAATTCTCCTTTCTGAGTCAACACTGATGCGAGAGAATTATCTGAAGCAAAGGTGTAAATGATAAAATCCTTTTCAAAGTCTGGACTTCTCAAAGAAGTTGTGTGATCTACAACGGTATTTATGTCCTTAAATGAAATATTCTCGATGTCGTTCCATTTGAACTACACACTTTTCCTTACCATTTGCAGCAAAGATTTCACAATTTGCGAGAAATCAGGCACAAACCTTCGAATAAAATTAATCGTTCCCATAAATGATTGTTGTAACGTCCCCATCTTGACCCTGTTGCATTAATATTGTAAATGATGTAAATATCGTTATTTAGTCATGGTGAGGAGCTCAAGGCCAAGGCCCCGCCATTAATTTATCGTTCTATGTATCGGCGATTAGAATAGATGCATATGGTTCTTGTGCTAGCTGTGCACAATTTAGAATCGGACATCATGTAAATATGCAACTTTTAATGAAAAACCCACAACCAGCTACGCAATGCAACAAAGAGATGGGGGCATGATCTTTACAAGGAATAGGGGGGGGGGGAAATAACCAAACCCTTGAGCCATGGTGTTAAGCCATTTCATTAAGGAAATCCATGAACTCTCAACTACCCATTTGGCCTCATGCACCCAATCATTTAATTCTTCCAATAATTGGTTGAGACAATTAATGCCTTGGGATGGGAGAGGTATGGCTATCAATTTTCGTGTATGGGCAAGGCAGCAACCTGGGAAATCGAGTTTTGGCTTGCTGGGCAAGAAAACCCCCACGAAATTGGCCCAAAGCCATTCTTCACCCATGGCATTCTTCCTCTCACGCAGTCTGAGCCTGTTGGGGTTTTATCCTTCACGTTTTTCAACATTTCTGGCATTATTCCATGCCTGCAAACTCGTTTTTGGTTAGCTCATTGGCTGGGAGAAGAGAGCCACTATTTTTGGGGTTATGGAGGCCGTTTCTGCCCACGAAATGCCCATGAGCATTCTTCTGAAAACGATTCTGCTCTCCTAGGATTGTTTTCCCATTTTCTCCTTTTCGTTTTGGTTGCCCACGTTTTTCTGGAACTGTTAGAAACCCATTGTTGGGAACTTCACTATAGAAGCATTTTTCTCATGCCCAGCACTTACACTTTTGTTGTTATATGCATCCATCTCCTAGCAGCCTCAGAAACCAAACTGTTGGTTGGTATGGCTAATTTTGGGGTATCTATGGCTATGTGAGACCCTGTTGTTCCCTAGTTCCTTGTGGAGATCATGCCCAGCTCGGGGGTGGCAGTGGTGCTGAGAGATTGAAGAGCACACTGGCCTATGGTTGGGTGAAACGTTGCAGAGGCGTAGCTGGTTGCTTTGGGACTACTTCATTAAGATAAGTATCCTCTTGTGCTATCTTTCAATTGTTTAATGGATGAATATCTTGAATGTAAAATGAATGAGTAATTGAAATTACTTCTGATGTGTATAAACAAATGCTTATGCATCCTCATATGTCTTGCATGCTTACTTCATAAGTACATGGGGCTAGATGCCCAGTTTGGGATCACGATCCTCTCTATTGCACTAGTATAATGGGAGGGGACGTGACAGAATGGTATCAGAGCGGCTGGTTGCAGCATTGGACCTCTATGGGCCAAATCTGATAGCAGTGACTAGGGAAGTTTCAAAAATTTTAAGAGTTTTTGGAAATTTTTGTGTTTTAAGTCTGTTTCGGGAAGTCGTCCTGAAACTGCGGAAAGGTTCCGCGAACCTTCCCGCAATTGCGGAAGAGTTCCGCGAACCTTCCCGCAATTGCGGAAGAGTTCGGCGAACTGCTCCGAAACAGAGGAGAAAAAAAAAAAAAATTTAAGTGAAAAAATTTCTAAGTGTCGGCGTGAAAAGGAAATTTTTTCGGAAGGAATTCTCTTCTTCCGAAATTGCGGAAGGAATTCCCTTCCGAAATTTCGGAAGGATTCCGTGAATCATTCCGCAATGCGGAAGAGTTCGGCGAGTCATTCCGAAGTTGCGGAAGACTTCGGCGAATCGTTCCGCAACTGCGGAAGACTTCGGCGAATCGTTCCGCAACTACGGAAGACTTCACCGAATCGTTCCGCAACTGCGGAAGACTTCGACGAATCGTTCCGAAATTGCAGAAGCATTCCGCAAGTCGTTCCGCAAAAGCTTTTCGCAAAAACCGCCCGAAACCCCCGGAAGCATTCCGCGCAATGGAGGAAGCATTCCATGAACGGCTCCAAAACGGAGGAAGCCTTCGCCGAATGGCTCTGCAATTGCGGGAGCATTCGGCAAATCGCCCCGCCAATGCAGAAGCGTTCGACGAACTGCTCCGCAATTGCAGAAGCATTCGACGAACTGCTCCGCAATTGCGAAAGCCATCGCCGAACCGCCCCGCAGCCGCGGAGGGATTTCCTGCGCGCGAAAAAAAAAAAAAAAAGTGACCAAAACTTGTTTTTTTATAGGAGTAGCATCCAAACTCAGAATGAAATGATTCCTGTGGGGCTCGAAGGCCATTGACGAAGGCCATGAAAGAACCAGTGAAGACCCCGAGCCCATTACATTCCGATTTGACAGAAATTGGATAATAGTGACTTTTGAAGGACAGAGTCCCGAGGCTTGACAGAAGGTCGGTTTGAGCCGAAATTGATATGAGGCAGTCATGAGGCAGACACGATGTTAAGTTCAGAATCTTGGAGCCAAACTACAAAGGATGTGAAGTCGGGATGAGCAAGAAACCCAAAAAGCACTGTTCCGGGCCACTTTTTCGGGATTTTGAAAAGCTTGTGGGCAGTAAAAGTGACCCTAAATGTGGGAGTCAAAAATTTTACTGAACTAGACATTTCATATTCTCATTAAGACGGATAGTTTCCGTTAGATGAAGATTTTCCAGAAATGCACCGTTTGGGAGATAGCCATTTTTGGCCCAAAATTTGGAATTTTGGAAAAATGTGAAAAGTGAGAAGTAGCAAAACCCAGAAATTCATAGAAGATGAATGGTGCACTGGAATTAAAATCCTTGAATTGCTGAGTGTTCCTTGTTATATGGATCAACTTCTCCCGATATAAAAGTTTTTTTGATTCCTCATATATTTTCTTCCACAGGTGGCTAAAGTTGGCATTCTGGACCAAAATGCAACTGTGTAAAATGGGCAGAATTGTAGTGAAAGTTGTCATTTTTGAAGAGATGCAGTTTCCGCACCTGATGTCGGAATGGAGCATGGAGACAGGCATTGGAAAGCTTATCCAGCAGGGAACAATGATACATGACCAGAGTTTGAATGAGGTCTACATCTATCATGGATATTTAGTGCAGAAGAGTGCCAGCGGTTGTCTTGACAAACAAATTTTGTTGTCAATAAGGGCAATTTCTACAATTGCATGATATGGAAGAGGAATTCCATGTTACGATGAGGGACCGAAAAGGGAAGAATTCCTTAAACCCCTATTTTTTATCATACTTATAATTATGAAACTATCATATGGCATAAATATGTTAAAAATGTAAGAGATTACATAGATGTATATGCACTAGATGACATCTTAACAAAAATTGCATAGTACATATGGAAATGTTTGTGCATAAATGGGATATTGCATATTGGTAGAATAATGGAGTCTGCTTATGCAATGAACCATTAATGGAGAATATTGTGATTGATAATCGCTATAGATGTTGGTATTGGTTGTAGGACCAAAGATAACAAAGAGCATGGCTAAATGTGCCGAGGATGTTGTTGCATGAAGCCAACAACCTTATGCAGAAAGGATGGTGCAACAAATCTATGATCATAAAGTTAGCAAAAATACTGAGCAGCCTTGGTAAGAGGCCAATTGATCAGGTAACACCAGGCGAGGTTAATGGTAACCATGCAGGTAATGATTATTGGTGCCAAAGTGCATGAATGTTGAAAGAGGATTTGGTAAGATCTCTTCAACTATGTTCGAGATATGTTGAGTTAGTTTGCATGTGATATTGAATACCGATTGGGACTGTTAACCTACCAAGCTTGGTGATGTGTGGATAAGTGAAGGAAATGATCCTTACACCCTATGACTGTTTAGAAATCTCAATGCATTCATATGAATTTATATCCTGCCATGTGTACGTTGGTTAAGTGCTTAACAACCAAAGCAAGTGAGGACTGGTGGTCTTGATTATGGTAATGCAAGTTATATGAGAAAGTCATGTTTCGATCATAATATGCTTGAATGAATAGTACTCATGAAACAATGCAAGGAAGCATTGAGTAGATGTGCATTGAGAGAGTTTATAAATCTTGTGATGCATTGTATGAATGATATGACTGTGAAGTTTGATCTAGAGCTTATGAGAAGGAATCCCATGGTTGAGAGCTCTAAGCTCTGTTAGTAAGAACAGTTGTAAATATCAAATTTGTAAATGTTTCGGATAATTGCTAATGACTGTTTTGCTTATATGAAAATGTGTCAGGAGGACATGCTATAAGTGGATGCTCATGTATGGCAGCGGGCATAAAACCATAATGGGAAGAGTGGTGTCACTTACAGGAGCCAAACACTATGAGGATAGCCGCATTGCTAAGCAAACCAATTTGTTGTGCCAGGAGGACACATTGCAGAAAGGCCATGTGTGATGACCTGCAGAAGCCAAACTAGATGGGAAGGATCCCATGCTTTGGAAATGGGTTTCGGGTGAAACACCATTGATAATGTCTCAGCCAAACTGCATGTCGGTAAACCATGAAAGTGAGGTGGTAAAGCTATGCCCAGAAGGCATGTGAGATACATCTGCAAAATGAATGAGTATTCTGTGACCCTAGACAAGAACATGCATGTCTAAATTATTAGGGTTAATACGCATAAGCATGCTCTATCTTATTTATATCATTGCAGAATGCTTGAGTATGATTAGGGCCTACATGGCGCACATCGGAAAGGGGGTGCACACCTTTTCTAGTGCTGGGTCATGATAGGGTTTTCAATATTGACTACACCCTAAGGGAATGGACGCATTCCTGGTGTTTCAATACTTGGTAGTGAATGATATGGAATGTGGTTAAGAATTGAACAGCAATACTGATGAGCTTGCTTATCCTTCTTGTGTTGTCAGCCTACACAGATGCAGATTGATACTGCACATTAAAGGGCAAGGTGAAGAAGAGTACGCAAGGAGACTGTATGGGAATTGGAAACCTTTCTATGCTCACGTGAAATATTACCAGAAGGGATGGAAAGGCCCGAAGAGCTGTGTAATAAGAGAAGGTATCATCCTTGTGTGAGTAGGGGTCATGTTAACCTGCAGTCAAGAAAGTCACCGATAAAGTTCCTAAAAGGAACCACCGAATTGCACAAAAGAAGGAGTGGCGTCCTTGTATAAATGAAGAGCCGATGTGTGTGAAAGGTTACGGTGCAAGAAGGTGTGGTGGCATTGGTAAAGGCATGAAATCTCTATTGGGTCAGCAGTGGGAGGGCGGGAGCCGATGACTAACTAAAAACCCTAAGATGCCTATTGGGTCAGCAGTGGGAGGGCGGGCGCCGATGACTGACTGGAAACCCTGAGATACCTATGGATCCATAGTAGAGCCTTGACCTATGATGGTCGGTGGCGCAGTTTCCTTCCATTGGTCAATGACCCAGACGAATGTGCTGGCTCGGCACTGGAGAGGGCCAACCAGGTATGGGACTGGTTGGGCACCACCAAATGCTTGGTAAATCCATCCGATGGGGAGGCGTACTGGTTAAGCATTAACTATATCCAAGTCCATAGGCGATCCCAAGGCTTGCAAAGCGAAGCAGGATCCTGTGGACCAGAGGGGAAACGCACAATACAGATAAGTATTCGTTTTCATTTATGTCTTGTTTGGAATAATGAAGATTTCAGGTATAATTCTTCTAATAGCTAAAGCTAATACACTATTGTTTCTTTGTTGGAAACCTTGGTCATTGCAGGAAGGAAAGACCCTGAAGGACTACAAATTGCTGGTAAATCTAGAGAGTAAATGAGTGGGCGATATAAATTGCTGGTAAATCTAGAGAATAAATGAGTGGGCGATATAAGTTAGTAAGAAATCCAGGGAGTAGCTGGTTGTAATGTCCCTTGTTAGGAATTTTATTAAAATTGCAATTTTCCACTTTTTTTCCTTGGTTCGACCTTTGACTAGTTTCGATCTCTAGGTCCCAAATTTACCCCAAATGATCCCAAATCTTCTGAGAAGGTGTATGAATTATATTAGAACATAAATATGTGTTTCAGGGATGCCTTTGGACCTTTAAAATACTTCTGCAAATCCTCTTTCAATTATGATCAATGTAGGTAACTTTACTAGTGATTTTCCTTTGACTAGTATTGGTCTCTAGGTCTCAAATTGACTCCAAATGCCTTCAAATCTTCAAGGAAGGTGTATGAATGATATTAGAACTTGAATATGATGTTATGGATGACATATGGCCACCAAAAGACCTCTGCAAACTCTCTTAATATTCTGGACCAATTATGCAATTTACTAGTAATTTGGGGTTCAAATCCCCCTGGGGTAAACAATGAAAATGGCTTCCCAAATGCCTCCAAACCCACTCAAATTTATGAACAGAGGTATGTAATGTGTTAAGTATGTTATTAAAGTCTCATATGCACCATTAATGGATTATTACAACTGTTCTCACCCTCTTCCATTCAACTTCAAAAATCCCCAATTCGACCCTTGGGGAAATGGCACTATTTCACCTCCCAATACAACTAAACTGAGTAAAAATGCTTCAAATGCTCAAGTACAGTACATGAAACTTGTAGAATACATCCATGGCAGTATATTTATCACAAATATATCATATAATCATCCATTCATTCGAAATCATCATCAATACATTGGCTCACAACAAGGTAGTGGGGAAATGGCATTGTTCTTCCATTAAAAATGAGATTTATACATTTCTACTTGGAATTTTGACCTGAAAATTTTTGGAGATGAAGAACAGAGTATTTACTTCATATTACAAAAGAAATAGGGCATTAAAATCTTCCCCAAAGAGTACAATATCTCACCAAAAACGCCCTCCCTCAAGGATCAAGAATATGCCATCAAAACTGGAAATGGTTGAAGGAGTGAGCTGCAATAGAAGAAACCATGAGCTGCCCTGTAGATTACACCTTCAAATAAAGACTCCATTAAATCTCCAAATGAAAGGTCTGAATGGCCTTTCCAATTACCAACTTGGATGGGAATCTTTCACCCTTGAAATTGGCTAAGGCAAGAAACTAGTCATCCACTAGCTCTCCCTCTTCACAAATGCAATTGCAAATTCTACAAATGATCAAAAGCTGGTTTCATTCTTTTTTATTGACATTTATAAACTTCTAATGTCCTCCATGGGTCGAATTCATTCCAAGAGACTCATGCCAACTCAAGTTGGGAAGAGATTCCAAAGAACTCCACTTGTACAACAATTCCTAGTCTCCCACTTCCACCAAATCACATGTGGAAGCATCTTAGCTGCTATAACACCCTTGAGCGCCCTCTTGGAGTCTATTTTTAGCCCTGACATGTCATATATGTCATATGTCAGCCTTCAGGTTTGATTTGTGTCATAGGTGTCATAGCATCTTCATCATTGTTGTCATAGAGCTAGGGAATCTAGCCCAAGTGTCTCACTAGCTCCAAATTGCCTCTTCCTCTTCCATGGGAGTTACTCTTCCTCTATATTTCGACCTTGGATGAGTCATGCAATGAATAATACCTTTTGGACTCCCCCAAGTATGTTACCATTCACCTTGAATTCGAATTGGTGAGAGAATGATTCCAAGTGTAGTGGGGAAATCTAGCCATATGTGGGTCCCACTTCCTCCATGTGTCTTCATGATGAAATGCCACTTTGATTTTCACTTGTATATATTTATTTATATCCTTTATTAAATATTTATTCCATTCTAATGTTCAAACATCATTTATTATCCCCATTATTCCAAATCCCAAAGCTTCCACCCTAAACCTAGGAAACTAGTAATTTTCCTCCTTGGCAATTATTTGACCTTTAGCATCAATTTGACAAACTCTAATGAATAGGGCCAATGTGATTAGGCCATTTTGACCCAATACCAAATTTGGGACATGACAAATCCTCCCTTCCCAATATTGCTTGTCCTCAAGCAATTTTAAACATGGGTGTTGAAGAACCTGCTTTCTGTATAATTCTTTGAAGTTGCCATTGAATTGCCCAACCTTGAGTCTTTGAGTTTCCATGAAGATTTTAGAGAGGAACCAACATTCTTGCTGCTGCACTACTTTGATAAAAATCACTTTATTAAGTGGGTAAATCCATCTCCCATACTACTTGTTTCCCCAAAAAATTTGAAACCAATGAGATAAAAATTATTCCAAGGTCCCATTGCTTGTATTGCACCCCAACAATTAAAAGTGCTCTCCAACCCATACCATCAGATAAGAGGATTCCTGGATCCCATTTTCTTGTATGCATTCTTCCAAACATCATGAGTACAAAATATATATCATCAAAGTACATAACAACATAATGAAAATGTACATCAAGAAGATGCTTCATCAAAGAATCATGAAAGTGTTTATACCTCCAAGTAAGTAGACCACCATTTGCTAGGTGCATACAATCTTCAAGTGACCAATCAAATCTGCTCCAATGACATAGGTGAGGATCCCATGTCCTATAATGCTGCTCCAAAAGGATTTGATATGCATCAAAATATTCAACCATGTATTCTTTCATCCAAGAAGTGAATGAAGAATCTCCACTAAAATCTGAACCAAATAATGAGCAGAAAAAACAAGGAGACTTCAAATGACTCAAAGAAGTCTCACCCATACATCCATGAATGTGAGAATCATAAAAATATAACAAAGTATGTGGCTGCCAACAAAAATGTTCTCCAATCATAAATCTATTCTCCCAAGTGTTGGATGAAGTTCCTCCAACATCAAATGAATCAAATGTTGAGCAAGAAAAACCATGAGTCTTCAAGTGACTCAAATGCATATCATAGGTGCATCCATGTAGATTTGCATCATCATAAAGTGACAAATAATGTTGCTGCAAATGTGAATAAGAATGTGCTCCAACCATATCATACTCCTCATGTGGCACCATCAAAAAGAACCCTTTCACCCATACTTCATTGAGACTAATGTTGCAAAACATGGAATTGTAGGATGTAGGAGAATGAACCAAATCACCCAAATGATCAAAAGGTATAGAAGTTTCATCATGGAGAGGATCCATATGGGTAGTATCATGCAGCTCCTTCAAAAGTGTGAACTCTTTGTCATAGTTTGGTTCCAATGTAGATGAATCATGCTCTTCTTTAAAAATTGCACAACCTTCATCAAGAGGCAATTCAAATTCTTCTTCCACCACATCAAGTGTTTGGATCTCTTCAAGTTCATCTCCAAACACATCAAGAACATTCAAATTTTCACATTTCTCATGATCCACCATGTCATGAGAATCCTCCAAACAATCTACCATTTGACAATCTAAAACATAGGAGGAAAAACAAGTATCTTGCAACTTTTCAAGAAGTTGCTCATTTTGAATTGTGAGCTTATGAATATCTTCATTATTCTTCAAGTATGCATCATATAACAATTCATTAAGCTCAAACAAATGGTTTCTATCAAAAAGCAACGACATGAAATTACCTTTGATGTGGCACATTGCTCTTTGAATCTTCTCCATATCTTCAAGGAAGGATGTTTCCTCCAATGAAGTAGCTCTCCAACAAGAATTTGACACCAATGCTTGAGTCTCATGGAGAATGCTGAGGGACTCTTGGATCTTCTTTTCATTCATCTTTAAGGACCCTTCAAGAAAATGAGGCTCTTGCAAATGAACCTCCTCATCTTCGTCATTTTTGCTTGGACCAACTTCATGAAGCTCAAGTGGTGATGGGGAAGTTGATCTTGGTTCTTCTTCAACTGCTACAAGGTCTTCATTATCATGCTTAATGGAACTTGGGCTTACAGCAACACTTTCAAAAGTGATCTCTATGTCACCAACATAGAGGTGTGAGCACCCATCAGTAGGTACTCCTTCATAGTTTAAGCATCCATCAGTAGATGCTCTTTGGTTCATGTCTAAGCTAGAAGGTGTCTCGAAATGATCTTCCATATTTTCAATAGAATCTTCTTCATGCTCTTGTGATGTCTCTTCATTTTTCTCCTTCAAGCAAGATGATTCATTTTTTCCCTTGTTTTCCTTAGGATCGGTATATTTGGAATCCCTTCTTGAATAAATCTCAAAAGCTCTCATCAAAGAGGACATCATTTCATGCACACATATATGATACTCGCTCCAAGGGTTCTTACAAGAAGGGCATAAACCTTTCTTCACTAACTCCACATCTTCATTTTTGGGCCTATTTTCAAAAACATGTTCAGCATAGTACTCAAAAGACATGGCATTTTGTATATTTTTGCTCGAAGCAAGATATTCTTGATATTTTTGATATTGCTGGGGCAAGGTTTTATAATTTGCTCTCCATTTTTGGAACTCACTCATAGAATTATCCTTGGTTGGTGTGACACATTCATATTCATCAGATTTAAATTCATAAGAATAATCTTCATTTCTCTTGAAATTGTAAGAAGTGTTGCATGATGGCACCTTTTCCTCATACCATTCACATTCTGCTTCATATTGCTCATAAGCATCTGCATATTCATCATAAGAATTGTACTCATAGGATTCATCATAATAGTAAGACATGGCTGCCAATTATTCTTGAATGTATGTACCTAATACACAGGTGCAAGGACCATGCTCTAATACCACTGTAATGTCCCTTGTTAGGAATTTTATTAAAATTGCAATTTTCCACTTTTTTTCCTTGGTTCGACCTTTGACTAGTTTCGATCTCTAGGTCCCAAATTTGCCCCAAATGATCCCAAATCTTCTGAGAAGGTGTATGAATTATATTAGAACATAAATATGTGTTTCAGGGATGCCTTTGGACCTTTAAAATACTTCTGCAAATCCTCTTTCAATTATGATCAATGTAGGTAACTTTACTAGTGATTTTCCTTTGACTAGTATTGGTCTCTAGGTCTCAAATTGACTCCAAATGCCTTCAAATCTTCAAGGAAGGTGTATGAATGATATTAGAACTTGAATATGATGTTATGGATGACATATGGCCACCAAAAGACCTCTGCAAACTCTCTTAATATTCTGGACCAATTATGCAATTTTACTAGTAATTTGGGGTTCAAATCCCCCTGGGGTAAACAATGAAAATGGCTTCCCAAATGCCTCCAAACCCACTCAAATTTATGAACAAAGGTATGTAATGTGTTAATTATGTTATTAAAGTCTCATATGCACCATTAATGGATTATTACAACTGTTCTCACCCTCTTCCATTCAACTGCAAAAATCCCCAATTCGACCCTTGGGGAAATGGCACTATTTCACCTCCCAATACAACTAAACTGAGTAAAAATGCTTCAAATGCTCAAGTACAGTACATGAAACTTGTAGAAGACAACCATGGCAGTATATTGATCACAAATATATCATATAATCATCCATTCATTCGAAATCATCATCAATACATTGGCTCACAACAAGGTAGTGGGGAAATGGCATTGTTCTTCCATTAAAAATGAGATTTATACATTTCTACTTGGAATTTTGACCTGAAACTTTTTGGAGATGAATAACAGAGTATTTAATTCATATTAAAAAAGAAATAGGGCATTAAAAGCTTCCCCAAAGAGTACAATAGCTCACCAAAAACGCCCTCCCTCAAGGATCAAGAATATGCCATCAAAACTGGAAATGGTTGAAGGAGTGAGCTGCAATAGAAGAAACCATGAGCTGCCCTGTAGCTTACACCTGCAAATAAAGACTCCATTAAATCTCCAAATGAAAGGTCTGAATGGCCTTTCCAATTACCAACTTGGATGGGAATCTTTCACCCTCGAAATTGGCTAAGGCAAGAAACTAGTCATCCACTAGCTCTCCCTCTTCACAAATGCAATTGCAAATTCTACAAATGATCAAAAGCTGGTTTCATTCTTTGTTATTGAAATTTATAAACTTCTAATGTCCTCCATGGGTCGAATTCATTCCAAGAGACTCATGCCAACTCAAGTTGGGAAGAGATTCCAAAGAACGCCACTTGTACAACAATTCCTAGTCTCCCACTTCCACCAAATCACATGTGGAAGCATCTTAGCTGCTCTAACACCCTTGAGCGCCCTCTTGGAGTCTATTTTTAGCCCTGACATGTCATATATGTCATATGTCAGCCTTCAGGTCTGATTTGTGTCATAGGTGTCATAGCATCTTCATCATTGTTGTCATAGAGCTAGGGAATCTAGCCCAAGTGTCTCACTAGCTCCAAATTGCCTCTTCCTCTTCCATGGGAGTTACTCTTCCTCTATATTTCGACCTTGGATGAGTCATGCAATGAATAATACCTTTTGGACTCCCCCAAGTATGTTACCATTCACCTTGAATTCGAATTGGTGAGAGAATGATTCCAAGTGTAGTGGGGAAATCTAGCCATATGTGGGTCCCACTTCCTCCATGTGTCTTCATGATGAAATGCCACTTTGATTTTCACTTGTATATATTTATTTATATACTTTATTAAATATTTATGCCATTCTAATGTTCAAACATCATTTATTATCCCCATTATTCCAAATCCCAAAGCTTCCACCCTAAACCTAGGAAACTAGTAATTTTCCTCCTTGGCAATTATTTGACCTTTAGCATCAATTTGACAAACTCTAATGAATAGGGCCAATGTGATTAGGCCATTTTGACCCAATACCAAATTTGGGACATGACACTGGTTGAACGCTATAAAGTTCTTGATAAGTCCAGAGAGTGACTAGTTGGGCATTAACTACTTGATAGGGTAAATCAGCGTGTACGCTGGCCCAACACCCCTTAAACAATTGATAAAACCAGTCGGAGCACTGGCCTAGCATATTGCTAAAGGAAATGATTGATAAACCCAGTCGGTGTACTGGCCTGGAATTGCCTATTCAAATGATTGTGGAGTAGCCGACGGGATGGCCCAACATTCGTTATTGTGTTCACGGGAAATCCAAGGCTCGTAAAGCGGAGAAGGATCCCGTGGAATAAATTGAAGACATCCAATACAGATAAGTATTTCGTTTCCTTGCAGCTTCTTGCTTATATACATGTGTATATGATTTGGTTATGAATTCCTAAACTCTTGTTCAGAGAAAAACCCTATGAAAATGAACTAAACATGTGAATTAATTCAATGTTTGAATGTAGGTATTGCTGGAAGCAAGGACTATGAAGGCATCCTAAAGATACATGTGGACATGTGACCGTCCTAAAAAGCTCAATATGAGCAGTAATGAAAGATGGTGCTAGTGGATACAAGTGGATCCTAGCAACCCAAGGTTCTGTAGGCAATAATGGGAAGGGTGCCCTAGATGAAAATCCATATGCAGACCTTAGACACTAAGTGTCATAGCCAAGAAAGGAAAGTCAAAACATTCACATTGAAGTGAAAGAGACTAAGGAGCATGAAACCACAGTGATAGTGTAGCTCCATAATAGAACAAGACTAAGAGGGAGAAACCCCTACTCTTCTCTTTTCTTTTGATTGATGCATTTGTAAAACAAAAGATTGTTGAGTGCATATCATGGCTGAAAATGGATTGTGTGTAATTGCTTGAGATGAATTGTGAATGCTGAAATAGTAAATTTCCTGTGAAAGGATGAACATGAATGAGTTCATGTGTATGTTGGGAAAGCATGAAAAGTGTGGAAGTCCTATGAATAAAGCATGGAAATTCCATGTCAATTAGGAAAATAATTGACTAATCTTAATGTTTATGTTATGTTTGTCCTAACAAAGAATTTCCATGATGAATTTCACAGGTAAGAAAGTGAAACAATTGGTTGCAGCCGGCACAAGAAAGTGTTGCTAGTAAGCAAGGTGTGTTCTGTTGTGCCCATTGACCATGGCAGCAGACCGAGGGCTATTAGAGTTGGCTGAAAGTCTTCTTCAAACAATTGCCAGGACCCAAGAAAATATTGGGGAGATGCTCAAGCTACAGAGGCAACAGAATGAGATAAACCATGAGGCTTTGCAGGACTCTATTCGTCTGCAAAAAGAGGTAAAAAGCATTCTGGGAGCAATCAGCAAGGGAAAGGAAAGTGGATCAATGAAGAAGCATTCATCCAATCGCCCGATTAAGAAACGTTCCAGGTGGGAAGATTCAAAGGAAATGGACCGGGAAAAGGTAAAGCCGCTAATGAAATCTTAGGGATGTGGAGGAAATCATTGCCTCCATGACTGCCCAACAAGAGAATATCAAGAGGGAAGCAACCATAAATTCTCCAAGTTCGGGGACCAGTTGGAAGGAAAAGAAAAAGAAGGAATTGTTTTGGAACAATGTCCTCATGCAGAGCTAGAAGGTCCTAGCCAGCAAGAGCAGCTTGTAAAGACCAAAGGACTTAGTCCTGAAAGACCCAAGTAAAGGGTGAATTGCAGAACAAACCTACCACATTTTTGTGAATTTTGGACATATGTAAAGTGGGTATTTATTTTCCGAAGTGTTGGAACACCGAGGATGGTGTTATTCCAAGGGGAGGGGAATGTAACGTCCCCATCTTGACCCTGTTGCATTAATATTGTAAATGATGTAAATATCGTTATTTAGTCATGGTGAGGAGCTCAAGGCCAAGGCCCCGATATTGATTTATCGTTCTATGTATCGGCGATTAGAATAGATGCATATGGTTCTTGTGCTAGCTGTGCACAATGTAGAATCGGACATCATGTAAATATGCAACTTTTAATGAAAAACCCACAACCAGCTACACAATGCAACAAAGAGATGGGGGCATGATCTTTACAAGGAATAGTGGGGGGGGATAACCAAACCCTTGAGCCATGGTGTTAAGCCATTTCATTAAGGAAACCCATGAACTCTCAACTACCCATTTGGCCTCATGCACCCAATCATTTAATTCTTCCAATAATTGGTTGAGACAATTAATGCCTTGGGATGGGAGAGGTATGGCTGTCAATTTTCATGTATGGGCAAGTCAGCAACCTGGGAAATCGAGTTTTGGCTTGTTGGGCAAGAAAACCCCCACGAAATTGTCCCAAAGCCATTCTTCACCCATGGAATTCTTCCTCTCACGCAGTCTGAGCCTGTTGGGGTTTTATCCTTCACGTTTTTCACCATTTCCGGCATTATTCCCTGCCTGCAAACTCGTTTTTGGTTAGCTCATTGGCTGGGAGAAGAGAGCCACGATTTTTGGGGTTATGGAGGTCGTTTCTGCCCACGAAATGCCCATGAGCATTCTTCTGAAAACGATTCTGCTCTCCTGGGGTTGTTTTCCCATTTTCTCCTTTTCGTTTTGGTTGCCCACGTTTTTCTGGAACTGTTAGAAACCCATTGTTGGGAACTTCACTATAGAAGCATTTTTCTCATGCCCAGCACTTACACTTTTGCTGTTATATGCATCCATCTCCTAGCAGCCTCAGAAACCAAACTGCTGGTTGGTATGGCTAATTCTGGTGTATCTATGGCTATGTGAGACCCTGTTGTTCCCTAGTTCCTTGTGGAGATCATACCCAGCTCGGGGGTGGCAGTGGTGCTGAGATATTGAAGAGCACACTGGCCTATGGTTGGGTGGAACGTTGCAGAGGCGTAGCTGGTTGCTTTGGGACTACTTCATTAAGATAAGTATCCTCTTGTGCTATCTTTCAATTGTTTAATGGATGAATATCTTGAATGTAAAATGAATGAGTAATTGAAATTACTTCTGCTGTGTATAAACAAATGCTTATGCATCCTCATATGTCTTGCATGCTTACTTCATAAGTACATGGGTCTAGATGCCCGGTTTGGGATCACGATCCTCTCCATTGCACTAGTATAATGGGAGGGGACGTGACAATTGCATAGATTTTTTGTTATGGGGCATGGGAATCTGAGTTATAGCCTGAAATCTCTCTGGATCTATCGAGATTCCCTTTTTTGAGATGATGTGACCCAAGATTTTTCCTTCAAGAATAGCAAAAATACTCTTCTTAGGGTTCAGAGATATACCATATTTTCTGCAACGGTCAAAAATCTATTTTAAGTGGAAAACATGTCTGCCTATTTCTTGGAGAAAATTGTTACATCATCTAGATATATGACCACGCAGTGGCCGACTAAACCTCGGAATGCAATATCCATGGCCCTATGGAATGTGGATCTGGAATTCATTAGGACAAAAGGAATCCTAAAATATGAGAACTTTCCCCATTTCATGTGAAATGTAGTCTTCAGTCGATCTTGCTCGGCCACTAATACTTGATTATAGCCAGAAAATTTGTCTAACAGGGAGAACAATTCTGAGCCTAATACCATTTTAAAATATGTTCCATCGGTGGAATCGGGTAGTTATATTTGTCTGATGCTTTATTCAAATTATGAAAATCAACACACAGTTATATCTCTCCTAATTTCTTCCTTACTGGAACTACATTTGACACCCATTCGGAGTGTCGAACTTTGAAAATAATCTTAGCGTCCAGCAGCTTCTTCAACTCCTTTTGGATTAAGGGTTCCAGCATAGGATGCATCTTTCTGAGCTAGCGCTAAAATGGCTTCACACCTGGTTTAATGGGTATCACATGATGTATGATGCATGTATCATAAGTCTTTAAATCTTCATACGTCCATGCGAAGACATCCGTGTACCGTTGAAACAACTTGATGAACTTGTGCCTTTCTCCAAGTGAACAACATTTACCTAGATTGACATACTTAGATTCTGCTTATGTTCCTAAATTCACCAACTCATAAGGAATCGTAGAGATGTTCATATTAGCATTAGATGGTTTGCGGAATTTATTTTGCTGGTCAAACATTCCTTCAAGGGTTATAACCCCTTTTGGCATGAAATTTCCCTTGACCACATCCTTGTTCTACAAATCTGATTAGTGTTCTTCATCATCAATTATAGATTCTTTGAAAGCCTCTTAATTCGTCAGGAAGCTAATAATATGTTCATCATCATCGAACACCATCGGATTCGTAATGTTGTTAGGTACGATGGCCTGAAAAATTAGTTCAATAGAACACTTGTTATTTGTCGAAACTAATCTAGAAGCAGAAGTAGTTAACAAATCAGCTGCAGCATTTTGTAATCTGGGAATTGCATTTACGTTAAAAGCATTGAACTATGATATTAAATTCCATACCTCATATTGATATCCTTTAATATGCGGAGATAAATAATGAATAGTATTTCTTATTTTCATGACAACTATTTTGGAATCACCAAAAACTTTCAATTTTTTTACATTCAATTCAATGGCTCTTTTCAGGCCTTGGACTAGAGCTTCATATTCTGCAGTTTTATTTGTACATTCAAACTCTAGCCTACAAGAGATAAAATATTTATTCCTTTCAGGGTCAATGAGAACACAACCGGCTCCTGATCCCTCTTGTGTCTTAGAACCATCAAAGTACAAAACCCAAAATTTATCCTCTAAATCTACTTCATTAGTAGTATCTCCTAAGTTAGTAACTAATTCTACTATGTTACAATCAATTTCATCAGTCCATGAGAATCGAAAGATATCGGACTGTGTGTCTGATTCATGACTGGCTTCTTCCACTTGATAATTTCCTGGTTCAATCTCTAAGAAGTAATTCCCTAAAACCGAAGATGAAAAATTTGCAGGCTCATTCTTTTCTTCAATTTGAGTTACATTCTGCTTCATGTGAGGTTCTCTCAGTATTTTAATCTGATTTTTCTTGTTCTGGTATGGAAACCACAAGTGAGACCAATCTGTTGCAAAATAACCATTTAGTTTCGTAGACCAGTCCCTGC
This sequence comes from Larix kaempferi, assembly GCA_027924585.1. Taxonomy (NCBI): domain Eukaryota; kingdom Viridiplantae; phylum Streptophyta; class Pinopsida; order Pinales; family Pinaceae; genus Larix; species Larix kaempferi. The sequence continues at coordinate 2,858,495 of BSBM01001018.1, forward strand.
TCAATATTAAACCATAAGCTTCAGGTATATCTACTACCATGATATCTATAAATTGACATACCCTAGGGTCCGCAGACAATCTGATAAGCACATCTTTCATCTCTCTTATAACCTTAACAGTAGACCTGTCCAATTGTATGATCTGGGAAGGAGATGGAATTGGCTGCCCATTTATTTTCTTATAAACGGATAGTGGCATAACATTGGATGAGGCTCCAGAATCCACCAAACAATTATGTACATTGTGATTGAAAATTTCAAAGGTTAACAAGAAAGGCAGAGTCTGATATTTTGATTTACCACCAATGCTTGCTTCGTTTATCTGTGTATCTGACTCAACGGTGTCTATGGCACTGATTGATTGTGGGTCAAAAGCTTCTAATAATTTATTCCTCTGCTGGGGGAGATTACATATTTCAAACAAATATATGTTTGCTTTAGTATTCTTGATGTCCTCCACAATATAATACCCCATGTTGTATTATTTTGTGCTTTTCCCGCCATTTCCTAGCTTGTTCACTATGGCTTTTACCTGTTTATTTATTCCTGTGCTTGTTTCTTTTACAATTTCATAATTCAGTTTGGGTTGAGGCTGAGTGATGCCAATATTCCTTTTCGGAGCTTCTTTGGTGATCTTCATCTTAGGAAACACCGGGCTTTGATCTACCACTGGCCCTTTACTTCTAGTGGTGATGTTTACTAATGATACTTGGATTTCTTCAGCCTGCTCTTCTTCATTCAATCCCAAACTAGGTTCCCAGTCCCATAATACCATTGTGATCTGTTAGTTTTTCAGAATTTTCAATCTGATCTAAGATCTTAACTGAGAGAATAACATGTACAGCATATCTATAGCATATCAATCATGGACACAATCATGAAAACACACAAGAGACACAGAGTTTCACCGGGGAAAACCAAGAAGGTGAAAAACCCCGCAACTTCCTCAGAGATAGATAGAGAAATGATACAACCCAAGTACAAGATATAGTCCTCCTAGCAGCAGCTTCTCCTCCTCCACTAGTGCGCCACTCTCCAATGAGTGTGTGAGTGAGAAAGTGAATGATCAAATAGAGGGCCTCCCGCACTCTATTTATATTTGACTTGACTTGCCTAATAACCTTTACTAGGTCGGCCTCAACTTAACCACATAACATAATGCTGACAGGGCCGACCCCCAATAGGGTGGTCTAATAACCCTTTAACCCACATGACTTATACAGGGCCGACCCCATCAAGGTGGTCTAATAACCCATCAAATATAAGTTATGACACTTACAATATAAATGACGACACTTCTGTATAGAGGAATAATAATATCTCTATAGGAATACAATATACATATATAAAATACATTCCGAACTTACAAATACATCAACACACCCTCTTAACTAGGAAGGTATTTCTCAACACAGATCTGCTAGCACAAGTCTTCTTCTCTGGATCATCGCCATCAAATCATCGTCATCATCACGGCTGCTGCTATCTCAATCAATCTCTGATCTACTCATCATAGGAAGTTCTACAGAGCCAGCCCTTTTTCATGCTGGATGTAGGCCCACCACCTGTAGGTCTTCATCATCACTGGCCATGCTATTGAATCCTCAGGACTGATTATGTGAGTCAACAAAACCTCGAAAGAGCATCCCAGGACTTTTATGAGCACACTGCTCAACCTATCGGATCTCCCGGGATATTTTACATGTAACTGCACAACCTGTCCATGGCCACGGAGTATCATCTCAATACTCATGATCATACTGATCATCTCATCATCTATGAAGCACAATCTAGATGCACACAATACAGCACTTACACTCACCGGCATGGGAAGACACACTTCAACCATCCATGAAAGGCTCATCACTCACATCAACGCACATGGGAGAACACATCTACCACCATGTCGGAAAGGCTCTACACTTACATCAACACACATGGGAGAAAACATCTACCACCATGTCAGAAAGGCTCTGCACTTACATCAACGAACATGGGAGAACACATCTACCACCATGTCGGAAAGGCTCTGCACTTACATCAACGCACATGGGAGAACACATATACCACCATGTCGAAAAGGATCTCCACTTACATCAACGCACATGGGAGAACACATCTACCACCATGTCGGAAAGGCTCTGCACTTACATCAACGCACATGGGAGAACACATCTACCACCATGTCGAAAAGGATCTATGCATATGTGTCTTCGGACTCATCACACATGATCCACTTGATCATGTCAAATCATCTACCTGATGCATGTCATCATAGCATGATCATTCTGATCATCAATGCATCCACCTAATGCATACCATGTATCCACCTGATACATGTCATCACATATGATCATCTTAATCATCATCATAGCATCATATTGATGCATATCATCTGGAGCAACATCCTGAAGCTCGTCATCCATGATCATACAATGCATCCACCTGATGCATATCAACATGCATGATCTACCTGATCATACAATGTATCTACCTGATACATATCAATATACATGATCTATCATACAATGTATCCACCTGATACATATCAATATACATGATCTACCTGGTCATACAATGTATCCACCTAATACATATACAAATACATGATCCAACTAATCATATCAAGCATCTAACATGATGCATATACAGAGCAATAAATGGAGCATCGTCCTAATGCTCATCATCCAGCGCTTACATCCACAGCCATGGAAGGATCCTCCTCTCACCATGCTCAGAATGGCTCCTGCAAATGTGTCCATCACTTCTTCCTCATAGTGTCATCAATCTGAAGAACACCAAGCCTCTCTCTGAAGTACTCGAACTTCACTCTGGCTAGTGGCTTCGTCAGCACATCTGCAATCTGCTCATCCGTCGCAACATACAGGAGCTTCAATGCTCCTCTCTGCACCATATCCCTGATATAGTGATATTTGATCTTTATGTGCTTCGACCTATCATGGAACACCTAGTTCTCAGACAGCTTTACACAACTCTAGTTGTCACAAAAGATACCATTAGCATCCAACAGGAGGTCAAATAACTCAGACAGTAGCTTCCGGAGCCATACTGCCTCACAACTAGCCGAACAAGCTGCAACATACTCTTCTTCGGCTGTACTCAGTGCTACGTAGGATTGCTTCTTACTAAACCAAGAGATCACACCTAATCCCATACTGAAGCAACACCCAGAAGTGCTCTTCCTATCTGCAGCACTCCCTACCCAGTCTGAATCAACATAGCCCTGCAGGTTAAACTTTTGATTCGCATCATACTTGAGCCCATAATCAATTGTACCCTCTAGGTACCTCAGAATATGCTTTACAGCAACCAGGTGAACACCTCTGGGATCCGACAGGAACTGGCTCAACATGTTCACCGTAAAGCAAATATATGGTCTCGTGTTCGCCAGGTACATCAAGGACCCAATCATCTAACGATACATAGTGACATCAACTGGATCAGATGAAGTGTCACATAGAAGCTTCAGGTTCAATGCCATAGGTGTGGCCATGGCCTTGCAGTCCATCATCCCGAACCTCTTCAAGATCTCTACTGCATACTTCCCTTGTCCAAGGAAGATCCCATTTGCACTTTGCCACACCTCTATGCCTAGAAAATAGTGCATCATCCCTAAGTCCTTCATATCGAACTCGGCAGCAAGCTTCCTCTTGGTATCGGTAATCAATACATCCTCACCTGTAACAAATAGGTCATCCACATACAAAAGTAGTATCACAGGATTTCCTTCCTCAACCTTGTAGTAAAGGTTGGAATCTGCTTTACTCTTGGTAAAGCCCAAACTGGATAGAAAGTTGTCTATCCTACCATACCAAGTCCTGAGAGCTTGCTTCAAGCCATACAAGGCTTTCTTCAACTTGCATACATATGACTCCCTATCATATGTCTCAAAACCAAGTGGCTTCTCCACATACACTTCCTCCTTGACTACACCATTCAATAAAGCTGACTTGACATCCATCTGGTGTATCTTCCATTTCATCACTGTAGTCAAAGCAAGTATTGATCTAATGGAAGTGTATCTGGCCACAGGAGCAAAAGTCTCTTCATAGTCTATCCCCTCTTTCTGAGAGAAGCCACGAGCTACAAACCTCGCTTTGTATTTTTCTATGCTACCATCTGCAGCATGCTTGATCTTATAGATCCACTTGGAAGTCACAACAAACTTCCCTTCAGGTCTCTGGACTGCATCCCAAACATCATTCTTTATGATCGACTGGTACTCCTCGATCATGGCATTCTTCCCGAATCCTGGGAACTTCAATATCTTCAATAGATAACTTTGTTGCTGAACAAATGTTGTAGTCCTTCTTTTGTAAGTGATGGCATGCGATCTTTCCTACAAAACAAGTTAAATTGCATGATTATAAACATCCCATAGTTTTCATAATAACTTCTTACACATAAAGAAATATGTCATACAGTCATGCAATTATCTTAGCCAATGCTTCAATACAACATTTATCCATATCCCGTAGCTTTCTAGATGCCTTCCAATCTCTACCAGAACATTGTTAAGAGTGTGCACAACTCCCAACATGTCAGCAAAGAGGTTTCATTCTAGATAAGTAGCAATGGAATGTTGTACAGTGCCATAGGACACTTACCCATCACATGCATATTAGTAGTATACTGTTCATTAATGCAATTATTCTAATATGCATAATACACACCCTAAGTCTAGGAACATAAGCATATACATCATTGAACAATATTATTTGAACAAACAAATATGCAAGAAATGACAATTCAAATACTTATCTTTGTTTGGTTGTAGGGTGGACTCCCTCTCAATCTTTGTTTCCTTGCAGGAACTACTGGAGTGTGCTCCCTCTTGATCTTTGCTTCCTGGATTACCTGTCTTTGAACTTATATCCATCCTTGATCACTATGCATTCTTACTAGTATCATCATTGTGTTATCCTCGAGATCTCATACATAATCATACATTCATTAGTATAATCTTAATACTATCAAAACACAATAATCTTAAACATGTATAGTCATGATCATTTCAAACACAGATAATAAACATTAGTATTCAAGGTTTCAGGGAATACTTCTTTTACTCATGCATATTATTTATTTGACCAAAGGACTTTTCTGGTTAGTCATATCATCAATCAAAGTAAGAAACATAATATGCCTAAACCCATGATTACTAAGTTCAATGAATAATCATTATCAATCATGCCATGTATACTTATATAAGAGATCCTAACACAAGGTAGGATTCTAAATTGATATAGGAAAAAACATACCTGGATTAGCATGCTAGATAGTTATGTCTAACATACTCGCATAATGTCTTCTTGTTCTCTTCAATGACTTGTGCTAGTAACCTGCATATCTCATAGGTTAACCATTATAGAACCAAGTTCTGCATACCTTGTAAGTAGATCTTCTATGTGATCCATGACAATGGATGAATCTTTGTCTTCATGTCAACATGGTCATATGTTCTTGAACTAGAACATGATTTTTCTTTCTTGATGTACCTTTCATGTTAGTGGACAACATCAACCTCATACAACACCACAATGCATTAGTACAATCATAAGTGTCAAAATCCTAATCAATGAATATCTGCATTCATAATTTTATTAAGGTGATACGACAAGTCTAAAGTTAATCAAGATTGTACTAAACTTAATGAAGACAAACATACCATAAACTTAATCATGAATAGATCTTGAAACATACCTGGATAAGTCATACCTTTCGAGATTGCTTGTAATCTTCTTATGTAAGGCCTTAGCCTCATCTCCCTATGAAATGGGAACTTCTTCACTTATGCAGGTGACCAATCCATTCTCTTCTAGGATTAACCCAATCCACTTGATTTGCAAAAACTGGATCTAGAGCTGGATTAGGGTTTGTCAGAGAAACCCTAAAAATTCAAACTTTGAATTTCAAACTTCTGAAAAGATAGAAAGATGTGCCTTGATGAGCTGATCAAGCTGTTATACTCAGAATTTGAAAACTGCAAAGTTTCACCCCTCAAAATTTCCTTTGAAACTTCTGGATCTTCTGGACAGGATCTCGAACTAGGGTTTGATAAAGCCCACCCTTATATCCAACCAAAATGTTCAATCCAAAGCTCTAAACTTCAATTTTTCTGAGGATATTCCAGCCATGGTTGTTAGGATATTCCTATACTCAATCCTATTCCTCCTAGCATTTATGTCATTTTCATTTTCAGTCATGCATGCAAAATTAGGGTTTGCATGCATCCTAGTCATCAGTACCAGCACCTAGCCCTCAGTAAACTAGCCCTCAGAGCTTCCTTCAGATCAGTTTTGGCTCTCCTAGAGCTTAGTGTGCCCTCCTTTCACCTACTGCATGAGAAAGGCACCTTTCTTCACCTACCAGACCAGTTTAGTTCAGTTATCTTTAGTTCTTTCCTTGATTTAAGGATTAATTGACTCCTAACTAACCTTACCACTCCAATGGACCTCCAGTGTGACTAGACAGCCTATTCTAACTCTAGTTAGCTCCATCTGCGCCCTCCACTGAGCCTCCTTCACTACATTAGTGCTTCCATGTGCCAGTTACACCAACCACACTCAATTAGACTTAGTTTGACTCCCGGTTGACCATTACTTGTGCATTGATGACTTCACTGATGAGAAGGTGGACTCCTAGTTATGCATTGATGACTCGCCACTGATTATGGATCTATGCATGAAGGCTAATTCAAATTAAACCTAGTGAATTCGAATCCTCCTCCTCAGCATTGTATATTTACCAATTTACTATTCAGTTTAAGGTAACATGTGTAATTATTCTGCCTCTATCAGATCTCCTTTGGATCTATGTTCTATTGCTTGTCTCTTATTCTATTATTCCTAAATTCTTTCATTGTGAGGTTTACATCATCTCTTTGGATCTTATGTGGGCAGTTTCACATGGTATCAGAGCCATTTGAGAGTATATTCTACCTCCATTCTGGAGAGTTTTTTGCAGGCATTTCGAAGTTCCAGCAGTTGCAGCAGCAGATTCAGTAGTTTCTATTTGCACTTGTTCCAATAGTCAAGATGAGCAATTCAGATGCTTCTTATCCTTCTTCTCCTTCTCCTATAATCCTAACTCCCTTCAATTACTTTGATTGGAAGGGTAAGATGAAAATACACTTGAAGTCGAAAGGGTTTTCCAGAATAGTTGAGGAAAGAGATGCCATACCACATCAAGCTGTAGAGAAAATCAAGCATCTAAATAAAATCGATGAAGCCTTTAGATGCATTTTCCTTCATATGTCTGAAGATCTACTGTTTCATGTTGAAGGAATGAAGTCTCCTAATGAGTTATGGACAAAATTGGAGAGTCTCTTCGGCAAAAACGATGGGCTAAGAGGCCACATTCTCAAAAATGAAGTGGTTGCCCTTCAACCTAGCAATTTCAAGATCATCCGAGAATTCTTCTCAAAATTTCACAATTTGAATTTAAATGCAAGCACTATGGCATCACTAAAAGTGATGAGCAATTGGTAATCTCCGTATTGAGAAAACTTGGATCTCAATTTTTTGTCTTTGTATCTACCTTCCATTCTATTCGAATGTCAATCCCTGGATGGAAGTTTCCCACTTTACAAGACTTTGCTACAGCACTCACTCAAGAAGAGGGAAAATTGATTCAAATGGGTGCCATCAAAACCTCCAAAGATCTAGCTCTTTTAGCTAGTGAAGCAAGTGGAGCGAATGCAAAAGGGAGGCAAAAAGACAAATGCAAGAAACCATCAAGATCCAAGAATGACAAAGAAAAGAGACCAAATTGTTCCTACTGCAAGAGAGGAAACCATCTTGAGAAAGCTTGCATGCACAAGAAGATTGATCTTCTAACCAAGCTTCTTGAACAAAACCAAATTGTTGTTCCAAAAGAAGCAAAGATGTCTGATTATGATAGTGGATCCGATGATTGCCATGCACTGATGGCTGGTTTTTCAAAAACAAAATCCCCCCTCATAGATTCTGGAGCCTCCAACCACATGATTTCCTCTGAAGAATCCTTCTCCTCTTTGGATCTCCAAGATGGGCCTACCATTCACATGGGAGACAGCTCTCAAATTTCTGCCAAAGGATTGGGTATAGTTCATATGGAGCATGGTAAGTTCAAAAATGTCTTATTTGCTCCTTCTCTTACAACTAATTTGTTATCAGTATATCAAATGACTCATACAGGATCACCAAAGCAAGTAATTTTTGGTCCAAACACAGTAGAGATTACATAAATCTCCACTAGAAAGGTTATAGCGAATGGGATTGCTAATCATGCCTCAAAGGAATATGAGTTCTCACACTTCATGCCTTTCTCTCCAACTATTCCTTTAGATTATGATGAATATCACAGTGAATCCTCTTCTAATGAAGAAGAAGATCAAGATTTTGATGTTGAGATCATGGTTCAAGAAGATTTAGATCTAGAACCAACACCTATTCTCAGTCCATATTTGAGGTCAATATGGGCTCACACAGTCCTTGCTACTACTGAGAACACAGTTGATGATTTATCTGTTCACAGAACTACTAGACTTCAGCATCAGGCCAACCTTGCATTATGCCATCCATCTCTCCATGAGAGATGCAGCATGATGATGGGGTTATCTCTTCCATCTCTTGGGAAGACTCCTCATGTTCCATTCGCTCCAATTATAGAAAGAGTTCCTGAAAGACTTGCTTCGTCCAACACATTCTCCACACAGTGGGAGGCCTTCCTATAGGGGATCAGCTTGCCAAGTCTTTTGCAAAAGTTTTCACTGATGAAAGCTTCTTTCTTTTCTGCATAGTATGATGGTTCTTTGAGTTATTTTACTGTTCTTTTGAGGGGGGGTATTTTTCCCATGAGGTTTTCCCCATTTCCTCAGTTTATGGACAGTTCTTTATTTTTCTATCATTTCATTGATTGTATGGGTGACCTTTGGTCCTAGTTACCAGGGCCAAGGATGGATTAAGGGGGGGTGTTAGGATATTCCTATACTCCATCCTAGTCCTCCTAGCATTTATGTCATTTTCATTTTCAGTCATGCATGCAAAGTTAGGGTTTGCATGCATCCTAGTCATCAGTACCAGCACCTAGCCCTCGGAAAACTAGCCCCTGAAGCTTCCTTCAGATCAATTTTATCTCTCCTAGAGCTTAGTGCTCCCTCCTTTCACCTACTGCATGAGAAGGGTTCCTTTCTTCACCTACCAGTCCAGTTTAGTTCATTTATCTTCAGTTCTTTCCTTGATTTAAGGATTAACTGATTCCTAACTGACCTTACCACTCCGATGGACCTCCAGTGTTACTAGACATCCTATTCTAACTCCAGTTAGCTCCATCTGCGCCCTCCACTGAGCCTCCTTCACTACATTAGTTCTTCCATGTTCCAGTTACACCAACCACTCTCAGTTAGACTTAGTTTGACTCCCGGTTGACCATTACTTATGCATTGATGACTTCACTGATGAGAAGGTGGACTCCTAGTTATGAATTGATGACTCTCCACTAATTATGGATCTGTGCATGAAGGCTAATTCGAATTACACCTAGTGAATTCGAATCCTCATCCTCAGCATTGTATATTTACCATTTTACTATTCAGTTTAAGGTAACATGTGTAATTATTCTGCCTCTATCAGAGCTCCTTTGGATCTATGTTCTATTGCTTGTCTCTTCTTCTATTATTTTTAAATTATTTCATTGTGAGGTTTACCTCATCTCTTTGGATCTTATGTGGGCAATTTCACAGTGGTCACAGACTTCAGAAATTCCAACTTTTGCAGAAGCCCTAATTTTTCACCTTTCCGATCAAAATCCCGAACTAGGGTTTGATCAAGCCCGGCCTTCTGCCCAACCAAAAAATTTGATCTTGGTCTCTAAATTTTGATTTTTATGAGGATCATCTAGCCATGGTATCTGATACAAAAGATTCCAACATTCTCTGAAACCCTAAATTCCCGGAGCCATGAATGAAGGTGCTCAAAAACCAATTCTGTTTTGATAGAAATATGCACCTGATTGTTTCTGGTGTAACTCCGAAATTTCAGATCTACATGGTCTGAAAATTCTTCTTGCGGTATCCTAACCTGTTATCTTTCCAACCCCATAGGTCTGACCTCAATTGGATTCTCTGAGAGAGATTTATTCCAAGTGTCGAAATGTGACCTGTTTATGGGATAAAACAGGAGAGCGAACTTGTACGGCATGCCACGTGTCCCTGGTTTATTTTCAGCCTCTTCAAAACTTACCTGAGAAAGTACATTCCGTTCCCTACTTGTCACTTTTTACAAAATTTCATTTGGATCTTCCTAGCCCAATTTATGACCTTTTTTCCTGGGTCACCTTTTTATGACTGAGATCTAGAAGAGGCTGAAACCCTAGATTGTACAGATCATTACTCACAAAGTAAAACGAATTAGAGGTTTTCCTTTGGACACAACGTACATGGGGATCTTATCTTCGACCTGTAAGATTTTAAGATCCCGAAACCTCTCCTAAATGTATTTATATTGAAAGTTCTACGATGACTGGTTTTTGCTATATCAAGCCCTAGCTTCGCAAGTACAACAAGTGTCACAAATGCCATACCATGCCTTCTTTCAGGATAGCTCTGATACCATGTTAGTTTTTCAGAATTTTCAATCTGATCTAATATCTTAACTGAGAGAATAACATGTACAGCATATCTACAGCATATCAATCATGGACACAATAATTCAAACACACAAGAGACACAGAGTTTCACTGGGAAAAACCAAGAAGGTGAAAAACCCCGCAACTTCCTCAGAGATAGATAGAGCAATGATACAACCCAAGTACAAGAGATAGTCCTCCTAGCAGTAGCTTCTCCTCCTCCACTAGTGTGCCACTCTCCAATGAGTGTGTGAGTGAGAAAATGAATGATCAAATAGAGTGCCTCCCGCACTCTATTTATACTTGACTTGACTTTCCCAATAACCTTTACTGGGTCGGCCTCAACTTAACCACATAACATAATGTTGATATGGCCGACCCCCAATAGGGTGGTCTAATAACCCTTTAACCCACATGACTTATACAGGGCCGACCCCATTAAGGTGTTCTAATAACCCATCAAGTATAAGTTACGACACTTACAATATAAATGACGACTCTTCCATATAGAGGAATAATAACATCTCTATAGGAATACAATCGAGTCTCAATATGTTCCAACCCTGCTTCTGCAACCTTGCAGCTATATTCCAGGAAACATGCATGTATAGATGATTTCCCTACAAAATGGTGGATGTCTTCTTCAGTGAGAGCGTCTAATTTTTTGATGTAGTCTAGTTCTCCCTACAATCCATTATGCAGTGTTATTTGTACATTCATTTGAAGGAAGCTCATTCATCTTTGGGAGCAGAGAGAGATGACACTTCTCATGAACCTGTTGGAATTTTTCGTAAAAATCTTGACACTTTTGGATAGTCTTTGGAATGTCATTATTTAGTTTCCTGGAAGCCTTCCTGCAAAACTCCAAAAGTTCCATCTCCTACTTCAAGTCTGGTGTAGTCTTTGGAGGCAAATTATCAGGGTATTCTGAGTTAACCTCTCTCTAGTCCATCTAGCTCTTAACTTTATCTGTAGTATCCAATGGCCTTTTCCTGAATGCCAGTGACTCCGCAGCTATCACCTTCATTCTCGCCATCAACGGCTTCATTTTGTATATTTCATTTGTAAGAATTTCTTGAGAGTGATATATTCGTTCCTGAATCTTGCATGCTTGATCACAAAATGGAGCTATGTCTTGCTTCCTCTTATCTACTAACTCCATTTTCTCTGCCAAATATTCCTTCTCTTTAACCAACTCCTCCACCTGGGATTTCAATTATTCAACCTGTTGGTTTGTGGCTGACTCTCTTGACTCTAATTGATTGATTCAAGCTTCAAAGTCACTCCTTTCCTCTTCCATAATCATTAAATTCACCGTTAATGCCTCCTTTTCTGCATCCAAATTCTGGTATTCATTCTGTAACCTTTCCTTCTCAGATAGAATGGTGTCATGTTTCCTTTTCATCTCTATCCCTTCTCCTCGCATTTTCACCAAATTATCTTTCAATTTGAGCATCTTCTCTTTATTTCTCTCCACGTCACTCATCAACTTGTCAGCATTATCTGCACTTGCTTGAGCAGCACCTATTTTGATAGATGCCATGAACTTAGGGTCCATGTGGGTACCCTCCATGATTTATTTTTTCTTGAACAGTAACAACATCGGCTTGGACTGTCAATTTCAGTCTCTTCTCTGATCTCCTTGTGATAGTCTTCCTTTTTTAATCAAAAACGATTGTGTCCAATCTGGCCACAGTGTGTTGCTTTGATGGGGTGAATGGGGTGATTCCGAGCTCATTAATTGGGAGGTGACCTCCGGTGAGTGTCATACTGGACACCTCAGGTGGTTCTATGTCCATATTCTCCACATTCATGCTTCCTTGTATCTCCACAGCTTGCTTGATCTTTTCTTCTTCTTCCTTTTGCTTTTGTTGTTTTGTCGCTTCTCTTTCTTCTCTTTCTTTTACTTATTCTTCCTCTTTTCTTTTTAATTCCTTAGCAGCCTTCCTTTCTTTCCTCCCAGCCTCTTCCTTCTGCTATCTCTCCAATTCTTCCACTCTTAACCTGTCTAATTGTTCCCTTTGTATCCTTTTTGCTTCCTCTTTGAACTTCCTCTCTACTTCTTCTACTTGCAGTCTTGCAGTTTCTTCTCGCTACCTCTATAATTATGCCACCTTGGCAGTGTTGTTAGCAGTACTAAAACTACCCCCTATCTTGGGACGAAATCATTTGTTCAACTCGGTCATGTTTCTTTCCCTCCGATACACTTCTTCATCCTTTTCGAAGTGATTGGCATATTCACAATGTCTTTTGACCGATGCACAATGCTCAACAACCCTTCCATGGCTATCATTTCTTCAAAACTATTTTCTCCAAAATGAAATGATTCTAAATCTTGAACAAAAGCTTCGACAGTTTTAACCTGGGAGAACTTGTATTCCCCGATACGGAAAGGAAAGGGTGGGAATGAAGCTTTCTTCTGATCATGCAAGATCCTACCAATCCCATTAATAAAAACATTCCTTACTGCTTCCTTGTGGACCACAAAATCGGGTTCATATTTGGGCAAAAGGGATGGAGCTCAGGAACCTCCATACATTCCGATGTATGTGCCCTCCTGTGATAAGGAGTAGTCCCCGTATTCATTTATGAATGCCATTGCATTTTCAAACAAGCAGTTTTGTTGTTTATGAAAAATTATCAAGTAGAGAGGCATGATGAACTCTTCACATATGAGATTATAATAACTTGCATATCTATGGGCCCACGAGATCTAATAAGCCACGTAGACTGAAGATTCAACTCCATTCCAAATGCACCCTAACTTAGGAAATGGGTTCCTAGATAATATGCAATCTATGAGGTATGAATACATGTAGAATTCTGCCTTCTTTTGGGTTAAACCTCCTTGTGCAGCTGCTATTGATGATGACAGGTTGTCCGAGATGATGTCTACCCAATTAAAAACTATTCCATGGAAGGCTATGTAGTAAATTAGAGGTACCCAATATAGCTTGTAGATAGTTCCATCTGCCTTGCCGAAAATTCTTCTTAACATCGGAGCTAAAATTTTTAAAGGGGTCCTCAAGTTTTGACACTCATATTCTTCGCTCGCTTTCTGTCTCACCTACCTTCCTGACACTATCATTTTCTTAGCATATTCAAGGTGGTCCATGTTTAAGCCTTTGATCCAGTCTTTAGTCAACATGACCTGGGATTTGTTAGTTTTTCATCATTTAATTCAATATGATCTAGGATCGTAACTGAGAGAACAACATGTACAGTATATCAAACACAAGAGACAAGAGACACAAAGCATTTCACTAGGGAAAACCAAGAAGGTGAAAAACCCCGCAACTTCCTCAGAGATAGAATAAGCACCAATACAAAACCCCAAAACAAGAGATAGTCTCCTAGCAGCTTCTCCTCCTCCACTTGTGCGCACTCCTCCTCTCTCTCACTAATGTGAAGTAAGTGAGTGTGTGAAAATGGATAAATAGAGAGGTCCTCCTCTCTATTTATACTTTACCTTTACTTTCCTTTTACTCTAACTGGGCCGACCTCCCTTAGGAGAGTCTAATAACCCAATACCACTCGTCACTGGGCCAACCCCACTAGGGGAGTCTAATAACCCATGAAAGACACAACTCCTGGGTCTAATGCCTCATCATGCATGGGAGGATGTACCTCAATGACTTTACATGACCCAAGTAAAATAATGACTTATCCGACCGGAGGAATAAACATCTCCGTCGGAGGTACAACAATAAAATACAAATACAATATAAAATATACAAGTGAATACATTTTGAAGTTACAAATACGTCAACACCCCCTCTTAACTAGGAAGGTATTCTCTTGACATAGGCATTAATACATATAGGCACAAGTCTTCAATACTGGAGTTGGATCATTGTCACTGGATCACTGGAGCATCATCGTCACTGCTGTTGTACTTGGCATCTCGATCACTGGTACTATCTCTCAATTCTTCTCGTCATAGGAAGTTCTACAGAGCCAGCCCTTTTCATGTTTGATGTAGGCCTACCCTCCATGTAGGTCTTCATCATCTCTGCAAGCGGGCCATCCGGTGGAATCTCAAGGCCGATTATGTGCATCTTGCAAAACCTCGAAAGAGCATCCCAGGATTGATTACGTGCGAAGCACAACCTACAAGATCTCCCAGGGCGTTATTATATTCAAGCAGGAAAAACCTCGAAAGAGAATCCTAGGATTGATTACGTGTTAAGCACAACCTGCAAGATCTCCCAGGGTGTTATTATATGCAAGCAGGAAAAACCTCGAAAGAGCATCCCAGGACTGATTATGTGCTAAGCACAACCTGCAAGATCTCCCAGGGCGCTATTATATGCCATCGAAAAAACCTCGAAAGAGCATCCCAGGACTGATTACGAGCTTCCTGCTCAACTTATAGGATCTCCCAGGACTGATTATATGCTATCAGGAAAAACCTCGAAAGAGCATCCCAGGACTGATTACGAGCTTCCTGCTCAACCTCTAGGATCTCCTAGGACTGATTACATGCCACTCCACAACCTGTAAGATCTCCCAGGGAGGTATTATATGTCCCTCCAAGCAAAACCTCGAAATAGTATTTGCCAGATCTCCCAGGGAGCTATTATATGCCATAGGAAAAACCTCGAAAGAGTATCTGCAAATCTCCCAAGGCGCTATTATATGCTATTGCACAACCTGACAAGATATCCACAGCCACAACCTCGGAGCATCACCCGAATGCTCATCATCATACACGATGCATCACTCAGATGCACATGATCATATGGATCATCATCATACGGAGCATCACCTGAATGCTCATCACACAGCACTTACATCCACAGCCATGGGAGGACCCACCTTCCACCATGCTTGGAAAGGCTCCTGCATCTATGTCCCATCACTTGCTCTTGGAAGTATCTTCGATCTGAAGAACACCAAGCCTCTCTCTGAAGTACTCGAAATTCACCCTGGCTAGTGGCTTGGTCAACACATGTATTATCTGCTCGTCTGTCGCAACATACAAGAGCTTCATTTCTCCTCTCTACACCATATCCCTGATATAGTGATACTTGATATCAGTATGCCTCAACTTTTCATGGAACACCGGGTTCTCAGACAACTTCACACAACTCTGGTTGTCATAGAATATACAAGTAGAATCCAATTGGAGATCAAATAAATTAGACGGTAGCTTCCTAATCCATATTGCCTCACAACTGGTCGAACAAGATGCAACATACTATGCTTCGGCTGTACTCAGTGCTATGTAGGACTACTTCCTACTAAACCAAGAGATCACCCCTGGTCCCATACTAAAGCAACACCCCGAAGTGATCTTCCTATCTGCAGCACGCTTGATCTTGCAAATCCACTTGGAAGTCACAACATACTTCCCTTCTGGTCTCGGGACCACATCCCAGACATCATTCTTCATGATCGACTGGTATTCCTCGATCATGGCATCCTTCCATTACTGCATCCCGGATCCTGGGAACTTCAGATTCTTCAATATCTTCAATAGGTAGTTTTCTTGAACTTCGTTGCTGGAAAAAATGTCGTTGTCCTTCTTTTGTAGGTGATTGCACATGATCTTTCCTACAAGTCAAATTTAATTGCATGATTAGAAACATCTCATATTTTTCAGAACAAAATCTTACACATAAGGACATATGTCATACAATCATGCAATTATCTTATCCAATACTTCAATACAACATTTATCCATATCTTTTAACTTTCTAGATGCCTTCCATCTCTACTAGAACATTGTTAAGAGTGTGCACTACTCCAACATGTCAGCAAAGAGGTTTCAATCTAGATAAGTAGCAATGGAGTGTTGTACAGTACCATAGGCCACTTACCCATTATTTGCATATTAGTAATATCTTGTTTATTAAGGCATTTTTTCTAACATGCATAATATACATCCTAAATCTAAGAACATAAGTATGTACATGACTGAACAACATGTATTGGAGAAAACTTCCTATGGCTTGGGGTGGACCACAACAGACAGCTGATTGCCAGAAACTAACTCAATTCTCAATGCTATTCTATATAAATGACAATGCTAAGATAATGAAGAGCATAACCAACCTTGATCCAAACGTTTGATGCAGATCCTCGTTGGAGCTCTCAATCCGTGCACTTGAACCTACAAATTAGTCTTGACAACCAATATACAACAAGTACATATAATATATAAATGACATTAACACCATATATAGTCCTCCCAAAGGTAGGTGAAAGCACAAATCGAGGCGTTTCTAGGGCAAATGGAGGGCCAAAGGTCCCCCAATGACCGCTTTTTGGGAGTAAAAAGTAATTAACTAGTGATTTTTACCATTTTGCATGCTACCCACGGGCTACAGTGATGCAACTCACGGGTACGCCCACTGTAATGATGCAGCTAGCATACAGAGGAAAAAATAGGGAAAATAGTGTCTGGAGGATTAAAAGTGGATCTGAGTCAGTAAAATGGATCCTCTAGGCCAAAGAGTGTTGATGCTCACAAGGTGGAAAATTACGTTGTAACAGATGCCCCCTAATGTGTGAGGTCAGAGACTGATGCTACGATGGCCAAAATACATTATAAATCTCAGAAGTGGAGTGATGGAGACATAAGTGGAAGGAGCATCTCACTCGTCATAATACAATAGTATCCTTGAGTACATGTCGGTATAGTACAACAATCTGATACAATGGCCATGAATAGGTAGTACATAGTGAATACATGTCATAAGTGATCATAGCCATGATCCCTCTACAGTAAGATATGGTCTCCTGCTGAAAAGGAAACAACTGGTACGAACTAGAGGTACAAACTGTTGAAATATGAGAGGTGATATCTCAGATGTAAAGTCATAATCATAAGTAGCATACTGAATGCCATTATCGCCTGGGGTCTTCTACACAAGTCTTTGACGATGCAAGTCCCATCAAGTGAATAAAGGAGTTGAGGTCGAACCTGATGTGACATTGTCTGATTACTGGTCAATGATGTATACGGTTAACAGACGCGAGATAACCCACCAATAATGAAAATGGGCATCAAGGCACATATTAAAATCATCAAAGTGTGAATAGATGTGTTGAGGTCGAACACTAAGATGAATCCATCGATCAGGGGACATTGATGTATTCCCAAAACTGTCGATGGCGAGAGAAAGTGCCACTAATGACTGCAAGCCTCAAGGTACTCAACCGAACTCTAAGCCTCAAGTTCCAGAATAAATGGGTTGAAGTCAACGGAATGAGACTCATTGGAAGGATGGCATTAAGGCATCCCCCATCAACCAGCACAAGGTACCAGCTACGCTGAAAGATTTGGAAGAACTCAGGTGAAACGAACTAACTCAATAATGATGGCTGACATGCAATAGTCAAGAGATCTGAGGAGTGGCCGACTCTGGTTTCAGGACTTCCTTTGAACAAGAGCATGAGTAGATGGATAGACTCAGGCAGCGTAGACTCAATATAAAATGTGTGATGTAGGAGGCATCCCAAAGGGCTCCATAATGACTGGAAGCTTATCCAATCGGTGCAGTAAACTGAGAAACAAGTACAGCTCCTAAGGTCCAACTATAGTCCCGACTCATAATGTATGGAGTGGAATGAATGCTATGTTCAAAGGTGACACAACAACTGCCAACAAAAAGTAGTAACCATAATCCCGCCCAGCTTTTTGGAATATTTGATTTTTTTTGGTCTTTTTCATATTTGGGAAAGCTTGAAAAAGAATAAAATTGCTTATAGTACAACAAGTGAGGGAACGAGTGTCAAATAGCAAGCAAACTAGTTCCAAGCAATGGAACATACCTATGATCAATGCAAGGAAGTGCGTGCAGGATGTGGACACTCGGAGGGATGTTCCCTCAGGGTCAAAAGGTCATCAAATTGTGAAGGGAAAATGTTAGCTCTGCAGGGCTTGACAGGGAAAGTGCTCAGGCACCAGGCTAATAATTGAGTAAGTGGGAGTCGGCACAAGGCTCAAGCGGAAACCAAGATAATGCAATGCAATCACAACTTGATATACATGGGGGAACCCTTATGGGAGATGGCCAGCATAATACAAAGTAGAGTATGAGTCTTTATCGCAACATCATGGCGTAACTACAAAGGACTCCCAATCCTAAGGACAAACAATGGCATGGGCACCATAATGCAAAAAGGGGTTCTAACTAGGGTACCCATGTTCAGAAAGGCCCTACCGCCACACAACGACACTTCTATAACAGTGTGAAGGTTCTGTGTCAGTTAAGAAGCGGGGTCGCACCTAGGTTTTATGAAAGTGGTCAAAAGGTCAAATGCATAATGCATGTGAAAATGACATCTAACCTATATGCCAGGTGTGAAATATCCCTGTCATAGGTGTGAAACGATCAGAAACAACTTTCGCCGAAGAAATCTGGTCAAAAAATGCTACTCCATGACATTGTATTAGTCCAAAACAACATTAAATGGCGAAAACTATAGACAAATGGGTTTTGAAAATTATAAATAGTAACAAAAATTTACAATTCACAATTCATTTTTACTATTCACCCATTTGGAGTTTTGTGGTTAGTTTTCACCTCAAAGTTTAGCTGCTGATTCTGGGAGCTACGGGCATCTGATCATCGAACCATCAGGAGAAGGTTGGTAGTCTCATCCATACCTTCCATTTCAATGTTTTTATTTCAATTTTCATTGGTTAAATTTTTTGTTTGGCCATTCCCTACATGGTCACAGCGCTATTCGCGGGCTATAACTATGCAGGTCGCGGGTAGGGTTGGGTACACGCAGTCAACGCATGCATTGATCGTGGGTACCCGCCTCTGTGAGCACAATTTCCCGTGGGTACGGCCGTGAAGCTAGTTTTTTAAACAAAACTGACTAAATTCTTTGGTTTTTCTCTTTCCAGGATGGTTATAGAGTGGAGAGAGAGAGAACATGACCTAGTGGATGAGGCCGTCCCCAATGATGTGCATGCACAGCAAGTGCTACAAGCATGTGGTTTATAAAAAATTTGGAGCATAGGGGGTTTGAGGGCCCAAAACCTATTGCTCCACCGTTTGATAGACTATTGGGACGTTGATGCACAGAACTTTAACCTAGATGGGAAAATACTCTCACTGGAAGTGGAAGATATCTACTTCATTACTGGTTTGTCCCGCCGAGGTGAGGTGGCAAGCCTTCGATCTCGATCTGTGGGTGGTGGGATCACCATCCCTGACTATATAGAGTGGTATTGTGTTCCAAATACTCGGGCAGTGGGGATTCAGGTGCCCATCAGAGCCATAGTCAACCTGAGCATGCAAGTTGTCATGGCTACTTTAGTGCGGATTACTGGTTCAAAAGCTCTTCACTAGGCATTCAGGCCAGTTATTTTCTATGCATCGTAGTGTATGCAGCCTATGATATTTGACTAGTGTACCACGCTACTGGGGTCCATGAAGACCCACCTAACAGAGTGCAAGCATGGGGATGCAAAAAACTTCAGATACGGCAGTATCTTGTGCAGCTTCTTCTTTGAGCGAGTTCTGGGGCTCAGTCCGAGGGTTGAGGTCCCTCCTCATAGTCTCCGTGACCCAACCATGACCCGGTGGGTCGAGGTATTGACGTGACAGGGTGGTGTCCGTCAGGCATCACCATACACAAAGGAGTTCTTTCACTAGTGGGACTGACAAATCATAGCGATAGAGGACTACCCCTATACATGGATAGACTTCCGGCAGGATCGAGACATGCCGCTCCCACTAGATGCAGCATTCGAAGACATTGGTGAGTACTCTTTTTAGGTTTTTGGTATATTAAATTTTTATGGATTTTTTATTATAGATGTGAATGCAAAAATCTTTTTGGGGGTAGTATCATGTATTAATGTTTGAATGTTTGCTCGCAAACAAGGGCCCAGTGAGACCCGAGGGTTTTTCGAGACATTGTCGCCGGGGCAGGGGTGATGAGTTAGTAGGTGTTGGAGCAGGGCGGACACTATAGAATCTACGGGCCAACCTATCACGGATGACTGCTAGGGTACCACAGGTAGAGGTGGCGCGGCTACTAGAGGATATGCAGCGCCAAGTAGTGGGGGTGTCGGGCAACTGGGTGCAACTACTGCAGCGTGTCGCAAATGCAGTGCATTATTTCTATCAGACACATCCTCGTAGGGATTAGATATCTTGGATTCCCATTTTGTATCGATATGTATATTTTGAGAGCTACGGGCTCCAATTTTGTAACATGACACTACCATTTTTTGGACATATTATTTATAAAAAACTTTGGTTCTCTGGTTCTACTATATGTGTGTATGTACAAATGTATGAATGTATCTTTTATTTTTGTGCTTCATTGGGAATGTGACAAATGCCAATCTAATGCATAGTTAGTGTATGCATTAGATATATGATTAAAACTTCTCTAAACGTGAATGTATGTAATTGAAACAAAATGTCGTTCCAAGAGTCTTACCTTTAAGAATTTCCGTAGTAACGTAGGATCCCTCACACGGTACTGACAATTCAACTGAGACACAACTAGTTGTGAATCCAGGAGGACTTCTAAAGACTGGATACCATGTGAAATAGCATCCCGGAGTAGCTCAATCATGGAACTATACTCAACCACATTGTTAGATGTAGGACCAAGACAAGCACCTCCTGAGGACACAACTAGGTGGTCAGGTGAGAAAATAACCCAGGCAACAGAAGCAAGCTGCTGCATATGACGGCTAGCACCATCCGTGAATCCTAAGAACGTAGGAAACTCCATTGACATCTTTCAATCAAACAGAAGCTAATCAACATACCCGAAAACCAAAATAAAGCTAACCTATGTACAGAAATAACTATACAATAGTATACAAAAGTATTAGCTCAAACCATAAGTTCAAGCGTAATACCACTTGAGGTAGAGCCCATTTCTAGGCTCCTTCGAGATGTTCCCCTCATAGTCCTCTAATTCCTAGGCTCCTTTTTCCAGGACACACCTCACAATGTAAGGACCGTGCCACATAGGGTTTAACTTGCCTACCCCCAGGGGTTCTTTAGCTTGGTCATATAAGAGGACCAAGTCACCTTCAACATACTGCTGGGGACGGATAGACCTATCATATTGAACCTTAACACGACGTTTATTGGCATCATTATACACGGTGGCATCTCGACGTTGCTCATCAAGTTTCTCAAGGTGGATTAAACGTTGCTCAAGACCCGTCGTATCAGGGAGGAGCTCTATGTTCAGTTTAAGCGAAGGGATTTCACATTCAATCGGTAAAACTGACTCCAAACCGTGTACTAGCTAAAATGGTGAGAACCCGCTGGCAGTCTTAACTGCAGTTCGATACGCCCACAAAGTAGGATATAACATAATGTTCCAGTTGTTCTTGCTTTGTTGGATGGTACGTTGGAGAATGGTCTTTAAAGACTTATTGACTTCTTCAACTTGACCATTCACTTGGGGATAGTAAGAGGATGAGTGTTCTTGACGAAACCCAATCTCGAGAGACAAATCCTCCATCATTTTGTTTTGAAAGTGACTACCATGGTCAGTGACAATCTCTTTCAGAATACCGAACCGAGTAATGATCTGATTGAACACGAAATGGGTTGTTGTAGCACCATCGGCTTTCACAGTAGGCATGGCCTCAACCCATTTGGAAAAGTAGTCCACGACCACTATGATATGGTGATGCCCCCCAGTCGAAGCTATTTTTTAATCCATGAAATCCACCCCCCACTTGGTGAAGGGACCGACGGTGACGACCGGATGAAGGGGCGTTGGATGCGAGTGTATATTCTGAGAAAACACCTAGCAAGGGTGACATCTCTTCACAGCGTTTATACAATCCTGAAATATTGAAGGCCAAAAGTAACCAACTCACATAATACGTTGGGCTGTAGCAAGCCCGGATAAGTGACCGCCACACGCCCCAGCATGGAAATCATTAAGCACCCACTCCACTTCTTCATGAGTCAAGCAATGACGGAGAATAGAATCCTTTCCTCGACGATACAAAGTGCCACCGATGATAGTATAATCTTTAGCTTGATGTTTCACACGTCGTCGCTCGTCCTGTGAATAATGCGGAGGAAATTTTAAAGTTTGGAGATATACAATGTCATCCCCATACCAAGGGTCTTCGGACAAGATAAGAAATAAGTGTTCATCCACAAAGGAATCTTCATGGATGAAATCCTCATCAAGTCTCGGAAGGTCTGACATAAGCTCAGCAAATACCAATGATTTCACTGACTTCGTCGAAGCAAAATCGAGATCGAACTCCTGAAGGATCACAATCCATTTATTGTACTTCCCCCCTATAAGGCATCGTGATAGCACGAACTGAAACGGATTGACATGAGCTAAAACTGTGGTTGTTCTAAGCAAAATATAGTGTCGTAACCGTTGGACTGCATGTACATCCGCAAGTGCCAACTTTTCTACGTGTGTATATCTCTGTTCAGCGTCTACTAGATTTCGACTGAGGTAATAGATGACATGCTCGACGAGTGCATCATCAACCTGAACTAAGACCATGCCAATCGTCTCTTGGGACGTAGCCACATAAAGTATAAAATCTCGTGCGAAGTCAGGTGGACTAAGCACAGGGATTGATACCAAAGCTTTCTTCGGGGCATCGAAAGATTGCTGGGCTTGCTCATCCCAGATAAACAGTGTGTCTTTCTTCAACAAACACGTGAAACATTTGGTAAGATTAGCATAATTGACTACAAAGCTATGCATAAAAGTAGCTCTCCCCTGGAGGCTCTGAAGTTGAAACAAGTTGCGCGGAGGAGGCAACCGAAGTAATGCCTCAACTTTGAGAGGATCGACTCTAATACCCTCTTTTGAAACTATAAATCCTAGAAGGTGACCACACCTCACTGCAAAGATGCATTTATTGGGATTCAATCAGATATTGTAGCGTATACATCATTCGAGAATCCAATGAAGGTGCTTGGGGTGGTCCATTCTCTTGCAAGAATGGCCATCAAGATCATCCAAGAAAACCTCCATTATACTTTTAAGGTCATGAAATGCATAGGTCATGGCACGTTGAAACATAGCTCCGGCGTTTTTAAGGCCGAAGGGCATTTTCCGATATGCAAACGTACCCCAAGGACAAATGAAAGCAGTCTTATGTTGGTCCTCAGGTTTGATTTGAATCCGGTTGTACCCTGAAAATCCGTCCATAAATTAAAAAATCTCACTTCCCGCACACGCATCCAAGATCTGATCAATGAATGGGGTGGGGAAATTGTCTTTCGGACATGCACGATTCAGGTCTCTAAAATTAGTGCATACACGGATTGTTCCTTGCTTCTTATCCACATGAACGAGGTTTGACACCCATTTGGTAAGGGGAACGGGGTAGATAAAACCAGCTTTGAGTAGTTTCTCCACCTCTGCCTTGATAGCGGCTGCCTTGCTAGGGTTTATAGCACGAAGATGTTGTCGAACCGATTTAGCATGAGGATACGTTCTAATCTTGTGCTCAACAATACTAGGGTCTATTCCTGGCATCTCCTCGTATGACCAGGTGAAAGCTTCCCGAAGCTCAATAAACAATTCGGTGTAGATGGCAACCTCCTCATAATAGAAATCATCACCGATGTAAACGTTCTCTATCTTTCCAGGAGTGTGAGAGATGTTGATCGGTTGAGTCGGGTAAATATTAGCCATGTTCCCCTCTGCATAAATCTCATGTGAGCCCAAAAGAGCCACAGGGTGACCAACCATCTCTGTAAGAGTCGTCCTAAACTCTTCTTGCTCGGCGAGATCTAGGTTGGGAAGGAAATAAGAGCGATGATGCATATCCTCCCAAGGTATCTCACTAGCACACATGGCCTCGATAATAGCTTCATCCGAAGGTAAAGTACTATCAAGGAAATCATTCGAACAAGACGAGTCGACTGCCCAAACTGGCAGCGTAATAGGATCTTCCTCATCTGTCCGAGGAGAGGGGAGATCCGGCTCTGCAGTGGCTTGTTGAATATCCTGATAAGCAAGCTCAGCAGTAGAAAGCGGCATAGACATCCCGATGTGTGCAATGTCTCCAGACATAGAACTCGTGGACGGTAAGGTCCATGGATCATCAAAGTATGAAGTACGGAACGGTACATTATGCAAAGGAAGAGTCGCATTGTTGGAAATGGTTCCAATAAAATTCACGGCTGCAGGGAAATCATAAGATCCCATCAATGAAGGGTACATTCCAACACCCATGCTCCCATTTACCGGCTGAGAGTCTGTAACTTGCGGGACTACTGATGACATAGATGCTGTGGGAGGATTAATGAAGTCCAGCTGAACGATGGTCACAATCCTGCCTTCGTGTGGAAAGAAAATGATCCTGAAAACAATAGACATGACAGCTTTCATAGCATACATCCAATTCCGACCTAGTAAAAGGTTGTATTCGATGGGTTCATCAACCACTTCGAATTCAATAGGCACAGGTTTACCTCCCAAGCGGACAACAAGGGAAGGGATTATCCCAGGGAAGGGATTATCCCATGTGGCTTAAACGACCTACCATCAAATGCAGTGAGCATGGTCCTAGACATGAGTAGAGGAGGGGAGCCCAGAGCTTTCCAACAAGCTAAAGACATCACTAACGCAGAAGCGCCTTCATCAACCACCGTTCGTTTGACAAAAATTTTAAGGCACTCCACGTGGATTTGAAAATCCACATGGTAAGGTAAGCGAGGTTGCACATCAGTAGTGTCGAACTTGATGATGTTGGGACTCCCTCCGTCTTGAACTCCTAATGCACACAAAAGGGCATGCCTTTGAGAAGGACACGCCTGTAAAACCTCAAGAGCCAACATGGCACACGGAGTTTGGCCCAAATCTTCTATAATGGAGTAGTTATGGGCGGCTCGAGCATTGAGATTATGCATAGAGCGCTTAAGCACACCTTTCAGTATCTGCGGCATAATAGAGGGCTTCTCGATATGCAAGGAATTATCAGGAGGAGGAGGAGCCTCATTCCCTATATTAGGTTGTGGCGCACCATAATCACGTTGACGAGTAGCAACACTAACCTCCAATTGGACCATATTCACGCATCCATAACCACTAGTATTGGAAGAAGATGTTGGAGTCTCATTAGGTCCATAACCAACGGCGGGAGCATGCAAAGCCATGTTTTGATGATGATGAGGAAGGGGATCCTTCAACATAGCTGGGCTCTGTTCCAAATGCTTCGATGCTTCTTCGATTCGAGGAAACAAGTGAGTAAGATGATCTTCCCCACATAGCTTACAAGGAAATTTCACCTTACACCTAGGTTTACGGTCCTCACCAGCATTTCCACCTTCCTGAGGAGAGTTGGCATTCTCCTTACAAGGGTTATTGCGATTGCTATTATTTTTCCCATTGTTTCCACCCTTACGGTTATTTCTCCCCTTCTTCTTGCCACCAGGCTTTTGGTTACCCGATGGTTTTTTCGTTTGCACAGTGTGTACATCGGACGATGGGGTGGAAGTGGACAAGGTGTGAACCTGTCCGGGAGTAGACTGGTTTAGCGACAAAATTTTCATTTGATTAGCCACCAAATCTACAGGGCGAGTACTTGCGGATCCCACAATGCCGTCGGCATGTGGTCTAGGAACTATCTTGGGCTCATGTCTTGTTCGCGGTGCGTTAGGGATGATGTCGTACAAAATGCCAGACAGAGAGTATAGTAAATCTAACTGCTGGACTTTTAAGATGGATTGTTCCTCAGTCATAATACCGGACATCGAAATGTCTTTAGAAATATATATAAGTAGATACTTGAGGAACCATTCCAACAGAGACTCTGGAGGAATGTTGGCTTTCACTAATCGCTTCTGTCGACGCCACTCTTGAATGTGGTCAGAAATATGTGTGGCCTTATTCTGACGAAATTATCAAAGAAAACCAAAGCGATCTCATTGAATCCCCTATAAGTGTTCCTCGGAAACTCAACATACCATTTCACAGCTGCCCCCGTGAGGGTGCGTTGAAGTAGTCACAACCTAACAAAATCGTGATTCAATGAGTTGGAAGAGCACCAAAGGTGAAACATCGTGACATGATCACCCGGATCCTCACCACCTTTCCCCTCGAACTTAGGAATGTCCGAAGGAAGCTTGGTAGGAACCGGAGGCCAACTAGGGTCGTGACACACCGGATCATTAGTGAGCTTCGAAATATCTGGAAGATTCAAGCGTGCAAGGAACGGGAGCTGCGTCTGAAAAGCTTGATTATAAGAACTTGAAGGATAGGAAGGACCAAAGTTTTGACCATGAGCATTAAACTGCTGATAATGTGGTCTTGACGGACCGTAAGCTTGACCATGGCTGTAAGTTCGATAACCTCCTCCGACCTAACCCGTATGAGAGTAAGCCGGTATATATGTGTTTTGAGCACCATATTGAGGTGGGTTGTACTGATGGTCGGCACCGACTGTATTGTAGTAATGGTTGCCACCATAAGTATGGGGCATATACGTACTATTCGTAGCAGGAACTGTGTTGTAATAACCATGATTATAGGGTATGTTCCCACCCCCAGCGTAAGTGTTAGGATTGGCGTGAGCAGTCGTGTGGTGACCATAAGCATGAGATGTATTCCCAGTCCCAACATTGGTGTTAATAGTAGCAGGAATGGTGGCGTTATGACCATGAGGATAAGGTATATTCCCACCTCCTACATTAGTATTACTAGTAGCGGCAGTGGATGTAAAAGTATGTGGTATATGTCCACCACCGTGGTTGGGAGGAGCGTTAACATTTGCAAAAGTGGTCGTGGGTTGACGGGTAGATACATGTGTATTAAGTGGTAGATGGCGAGTCGGGTTGCGAACAGTGTTCCTATTAGGTTGGGCAGTCCTAGGAGGTGGTCATCTTCCAACATTAGCATTGTTAGGAGGAACGCGACCAGTCCCCATACTATGTGTGTGAGTGGACAACATGGTAACCCGAAAAGGGTATTACCCCCAATGGGTGCAGTGTGGCTAACACCATGACTAGTGCCAGCGTGACTACCAAAAGTAGCGGAAGGATCAACTGTGTCGTAATTAGGCATACCAAAAGAGAATGCAGTGGGGTTGATCGTAGGACCTGTGTCATCATGTAACTCTGGCATCCCTTGTATATAATTATACGAAAACGAAGGATCGAACGGGTCATCCTCGGGAAAATCCAGACCAAACAAATTACGTTGAGTCTCAGGTGGATCACCCCCCCATGCCTCACGAGGAGTAGGGGTGTCTGAAGTGTGCTCGACTCTACCCGATGGAGTCGTACGGATTTTATCCGTATCAAAGTGTGTAGCAGTCATGACGTCTAGGATGTATGTCTCGTAAGAATATGAAGACTCAGAGGGAGCCCGCCGGCATCCCCTAGCAACACGGCGTGAAAGCTCGATCGGTTTTAAACCAGCGAACCGACGGGATCGGCGGAGAGTAGGACTCCGTGCCACGATATCTTCGGAGAGAATATAAAATCACAGCCTCTCATAACGGCCAACTATCAATCAAAAATAGTAAATCAAAAGCACACACCTAGAGAAACTACAGCCAAGAGCAAAAAAACAGAGTGGCTAAATGATCTCCTAACACTAGAGCTGGTATGTCTCGCCTAGGAGAGGCTTGAGACTCCCAAACTGTAGCCAAAGGTAACAGAATCAGTTATAGAGGCACCCAGGCTTCACTGTGTGCAAAGGGCCGTAACCCTTGGCAACAAACATTTGTGCTATCCAACATCTATCTGACTCGGGACACAAACAGTATAACCACAGCAAGTACCCTGTGTGATACCTAGGTAAGGAAACTATGGTCACCGTAGTATAACCAATGCTTAGGGGGACAGTTTCAGGTGGGATCCGTCGTATGGGCAAGGTAGATAAGCCTGAAACTCAAGAGGGTCAAATCCCCCAAGAGTCCCCAGATATGAACAAACCCTGTAAATATCTCCCACGTTCAGCCAGTATTGGAGGGATATCTCCGCAACCAACCTCCCATGAACTTCCTGAGAACACCAATGTATACCATGGATTTCACCACTCCCTGGTCAGACACATAATGTTTCATCTAGTAATCTTGGATTGTTTACTCACAATGATCTATTCCAAGTCCCTAAACCTATGCTAGTTGGTGTACCCTATAAATAAAATCGTTCTAATCAATTTTAGATTAAGCGTTAATTTTAATGGTTGTGGTTACTCAAAGGATATGGTCGTGAAACTAGTGATGTATATGACTCAATAGTATGCAAAATCGTCAAACTCTAGACTCATCTATCCAATAAAACAATGTCACTAACATGCAAAATCAATCCAACAGTTTCGAAATAAAAAATGCAACTCTTTTATATTTTCAATGCACAAGCAGAACCTAAATGAAAGCAGCAAGCACTCAATGCAAAATGCAGTACACGAAAGTAAAAAAAAATTGTATTTTCACTTATAAGCAAAAGGAAAATGCAAAACTATGTTTTTATATTTTTCAATTTAATGAAATGAAAAATGCAAGCAAAATCCTACTATTCAGTTATAGAAATGCAAAGGAGATCACTCAGACAACCTAGCAGATCCTAAACAGTAAGAATCAGCTAATGAAATGAGCTTACAAATTAAAAATGGGTAAAAACCAATGAGGCTCAAAACCAAGAGAAAAGAGGAGTTATGGTCACAAACAAGGCTTGGAACAGTCAGGAACAAGGCCAAAGAAGACTCAAGAACACTCAGAATCAACCCAACAACAACCAAAGGCCAAAAACAAACCACCCCCGGAGTTGTACGCTACTGTCGAAGGAAAACCTGTGGGTACCCGTGGGCTATAGTTCAGACAGAAGTGGGTAGACGTCGGCAGAGCTAAGCTCACCCACGGGTAGGGAAAAGTAAAAGAGTAGAAAAAGAATCCAATGGCTCAGAAAAATGATGTTTTCTATTAAGTATCCTAACGGCCAACCAATGACACAGAGACTTGACACACAACAACTCTAAATAAGGACTAATGCTCAAAAATCCCCAAAAATGGATGTTCTCCCCAGTGGAGTCGCCATTTCTATGTTGGAAAAAACTTCCTGTGGCTTGGGGTGGACCACAACAAACAGCTGACTGCCAGAAATTAACTAAATTCTCAATGCTATGCTTTATAAATGACAATGCTAAGATAATGAAGAGCATAACCAACCTCGATCCAAACGTTTGATGTAGATCCCCATTGGAGCTCTCAATTCGTGCACTTGAACCTGCAAATTAGTCTTGACAGCCAATATACAACAAGCGCATATAATATATAAACGACATTAACATCATCAATAGCAATGGTCCATGATATTATAAGTAAATGAAACCCAATGTAATATAAAAAACATTCACACCATTAATGGACGAGAATGTGAGTATTTCTATTAATAAATAACAAGAAGTACAATGTGATATGACCTCTTGTCGGCAACCAATCTAAACCAAGATCTGGATCAATCCACTTGTTCCTCCACCACTTCAATCCTCCATGGAATGGAAAACTCAAACTATGATAGGAGTTTGGAAGGTGAACATAAAGGGTTCACAACAATAAGGATCAAAGAGTGTAGACTCAAGATAGGGAAAAAATACACTAGCGTTCTCTTGCTCTCCTTTATCCTCCTATCCATAAGCCATATGTGCTCAATATATAGTCCTCCCAAAGGTAGGTGAAAGGATACATCGAGGTGTTTCTGGGGAAAATGGAGGGCCAAAGGTCTCCCAATGACCACTTTTTGGGAGTAAAAAGTAATTAACTAGTGATTTTTACCATTTTACATGCTACCCACGGGCTATAGTGATGCAACTCGCGGGTACGCCCACTGTAATGATGCGGCTAGCGTACATAGGAAAAAATAGGGAAAATAGTATCTGGAGGATAAAAAGTGGATCTGAGTCAGTAAAATGGATCGTCTAGGCCAAAGAGTGTTGATGCTCACAAGGTCGAAAATTACGTTGTAACACAACATCATTTAACTAATCACATATACAATAAATGACAATTCAAATACTTATCTTTGTTTGGTTGTTGGGTGGACTCCCTCTCAATCTTTGCTTCCTTGCAGGAACTACTGGAGTGTGCTCCCTCTTGATCTCTATTTTCCCTGTGTGATAGCATCATGATTATATGTCTTTGAACTTCTATCCATCCTAGACCACTATGCATGCTTAAGTGTGCACTAGTGTCATCATTGTGTTATCCTCGAGATCTCATACATAATCATACATTCATTAGTATAATCTCAATACTATCAAAACATTATAATCCTATAATCTTAACATGTATGGTCATGATCATTCCATACACAGGTAATTTCTCACAAGCGTTAGTATTCAAGGTTTCAGGGAGTACTTCTTTTACTCAAGCATATTCTTATTTGACCATAGGACTCTTCTAGTTTTTCATATCATTAATCAAACTAAGAAGCATAATATGCATAAACCCAAGATTACTCAAACTTATAATTATCAATCATACAAAAGTATACTTATATAAGATCCTAACACAAGGTAGGATTCTAACTCGATATAGGAAAACATACCTGGATTATCATGCTTGATAGTTATGTCTAACATACCCACATAATGTCTTCTTTGTTCTCTTCAATGATTTAGAGAGCATGTGCTATTAACCTACATATCTCATAAGTTAAGCATCGTAGAACCAAATTATACATACCTTGTAAGTAGAGCTTCTATGTGATCAATGACTATGGATGAGTCTCTGTCTTCATGTCACCATGGTCATATATTCTTGATCTAGAACTTGATTTGTCTTTCTTGATGTACCTTTCATGTTAGCAGACAACATCATCCTCATACAATACCACAAGTGCATTAGTACAATCATAAGTGTCATAAACCTAATCAATGAATGTCTTCTATCATTCACATGCATTCATACTTTTACTAAAGTGATAATACAATTCTAAAATTAATCAAGATTGTACTAACCTCAATAATATGAAGACAAACATATCATAATCTTAATCCTCAGATAAATGAAACAAATTTCAAAAACATACCTACATCTCCTCAAGTCGTACCTGCCAAGATTTATGTTCTTCCTTCAAACAGCTTGGTAAAGGAATCAAATATCTCTTTGGGTGTATTTAGAGAAGACACATGTGGTATGAGATGGTCTTTGGTAGAATCTGCAATGATCCTCTTGGCCTTGACCAAGTTCTTCTTATGTAATGCCTTAGCCTCATCTCCCTCTGGAACTGGAACTTCTTCACTTATGTAGGTGTCCAATTCATTCTCTTCTAGGATTAACCCAATCCACTTTGATTTGTTGAAACTGGATCTGGAGATGGCTAGGGTTTGACAGAGAAACCCTAAAAATCCAAACTTGGAATTTCAAACTTCTCTCTGGACAGGGATATGCAATTGACTAAGGCGGGCAAGCTAGTGTGCTCAGATTTTGAAAAGTCCTGTAATGTCCCTATTTTGACCCCATTGCATTAAAATGTAAATGATGTAATATTATTATAAAATCATGGTGAGGAGCTCAAGGACAAGGCCCCACCATCAATTTAGTGATGCATATGGTTTACATGCTAGCCAGGCACATTGGAATTTCAAATATTATGTAAATATGCATTTTAATAAAATACCCACAACTAGCTATGCAATGCAACAAGAGATGGCGGCATGATTTTACAAGGAATTGGGAGGGAAACATTCAAACCCTTGAGCCAATCAATTCAAGCCAAGTGTCAATGAGAGAACCCATCAAACCCTCAACTACCCATGTTGACTTGTGTACCCAATCATTCATTTCTCCCAAGAGTTGGTTGAGGTAGTTAATTCCTTGGGGAATGGGAGGTATGGCTATCCAAATTCGAGTATGGGAAAGCCACCCTGCATGGAAAATCGTTTTTTGCTTCTTGGGAAAGAAAAGAGCCATGAATTTCTCCCAAGCCATTACCCATCAAACAGTTTGGCTCTCTCATGAGTTGGAAGCTGGCTGGGCGTTTTTCTCCATCAAAAATTATGTTGTTTTCCTTCATTCTCGGCTGGGAGAAGGGCGTTTTTGTGTTATATACTAGTGGAGAAGGAGGGAAATTGAATGGGGGTTCCATAGAGACAGTTTTGGCTGCTGAATGCTTAGATAGTTGGAGGAGAAATCGTTTTCCTCCCTGTGATTGTTTTTTCCCATCCCACAATCTGTTTTTGGCTGGAAACGATTTGGGGAAAACCCATGGCCATCTTGTTTGTAAATCCCATTTGTTAAAAATGTGCATCCATGCCCAATGATTGTGCTTGCTTTGTGAGAAAAAAGTATGTTGGAGTGTGGGTTACGGGTATCTATTGCTTTGGCTGTGCATGAGCTTGAATGTCCCCTTTTCCTTGTAAGAATCATGCCCAGCTCGAGGGTGGCAGTTGTGTTGAGAGATTGATGAACGTAATTGGCCTATGGTTGGGTGGAATGTTGCAGCGACATAGCTAGTTGCTTGGGACAATTGCATAATGAAGATAAGTATTCTCTATGTGTATTTACTTCTGCAATGATTAATTTGATGATTATTTTGATATGTTGGATGAGTATGAAATGTGTGTGAATGATGTTTTATTCTGCTATGCATATTTGCTTAATTTGCATCTACACACTTTAGATTTTATTTGTATGAATCTAATGGATGGGATGATTTTATGTAAAAGCCTAGATTTTGGTATCATGTTCCCTTCCCCGAATTGGGTGCACGGGAGGGGACATTACAACTCCAAAAATTGACCCTTCAAAACTGGCCTGCGAATTTTGGATCTGCAACTTCTGTGCTATGAATATAAAATAAGATACGTTCTGGTCTGGCCTTTGGCCAAAAAATCAGACTTTGTTTGATCACTTTCAAGATTTCTCTGAGATTCCTTGGTCTTTGACCATAACTCCGTACTACCTGCACGCTTCGCCATTTCCACTCCTCTCTTGATCACTCCCACCTCCCACATCGCCACCTCCCACGCTGCTACTCCCTACTCCTTCCTCGTTCCAGCCATCCACATAGCTACATGTCTCCACCCACTTTCACGCGCCTGCTAACCCTGCCACCGCGCCCTCCCAATGCATCCTCCCACTGCATCCTCTATTTATCCCATCCATCTCACGCTCAAGCTCCTCCGCCCACCTCGCGCTCAGGCATCCTCCGTCCAGCTCCTCTCATCCACTGCGCTCCGCTCCATCACGCATCCATCTCCCTCCCACGCTCCATCCATGTTGGCTACTTCATTGCTTACCTTCTGTCTTCGCCTCCAACGCCATCGCTCCTGCATCTGCCAACCACTCCCCCGTCAATCCATCGCCCTTCCATTCTTTCACACCCATCCTCCACTGCATTCCACCTGTACTACACATCCTCCCGCCATCCTCCAAGTCGCCCTCCACTTCCACGTCCACCCTCCACTCTCTCAACCGTCCTCCTCCAAGACTTCGCCTCCCAATAAACACAAACCCTAACAAATTTTCAAAATAAATATTATACATTATAATATTATTATATTATTTAAATATTTTAATTTTTGGAAAACATATATATATATATTAAACTATATATATAGTTTATGAAAGCAATAATAATATTATTATTAATTAAATAATTAATAATTATTATTATTTTATTAAAATAATAATTATTTTTGAAAAAAAAAAAGAGATAAGAAGTATTGAAGAAGACAAAATTGAGAAAAAGACAAAGAAGACAAAACGAAGAAAAAAGACAAGAAGTGAAGATCTAGCAAAGACTATCCATCATTGAATAAGTCAAGTCAAAGAAAGATGACCAAGTTTAAGAAAAACTCATCAAAAAAATCAAAGAAGATCATTCCACCGTCGAAGAAGTCAGAAACCATGGAAGCCGATTTGCGAGAAAAATTAGAAGCCACATTAAAACGTTATCGAAAAGACAATGAAGAATTGTGTGACATAAATAATAGTTCAGAAATAAGAATGGAATTACAAGAAAGGTACAATGAAATAAAAATCTCTAACCAAGAAAGGCGTATAGAAAAATTGTATGCGCAAATTGATGAATTAAAAGCTGAAAATAAATTCAATCAGAGGTTAGGAAATCAAGATATAAAGAAGGAAATAAATAATTACGAAGCAGAAATAATATGCTTGAACAAAATCGTTAGCGACAAAGATGAAGAACTAATGCAGTTGCGACATAAATTAGAAAGTCAAGAATCAGAGGTCGACCAGTGTCGACAACAGATAAAAGTTCTTCAACAACAAAATGACGACTCTAAAAAGACACATAAGTCAGAGATCGCGAAGAGTAATAAAGCATTATCCAACAATGTTGAAGAAATTTTTAGACTAAGAAATCATAACAAGATACTAGTCACAAAAATTAAGAAGTTGAAAAATAGCCGGAAGATAGAACAATCTATGGACGACATTGAAGGGAAACTTCTAGACAAGTAGGAAGAAAATAGTTGTATCAGAAGTCATAATGAAGATCTTAAGGAACAACTTAAGACATCTGAAGATGACAGAAAATCGCAAGTCGAATTGATTAAGAAGTTTCAAAATGATAATAGGCAATTAGAAAACAAGTTGGAAAAGATACATAAAAAACTTAAATCCTCAAGAGACGAAAATACAACTTCCAACTCAGATCAATGCTCTAAAGGCGACATTCGTAAATGAAAATGACATCGTGAAAGTTCCCTATCAACACCCCAACCATAAAAATCGATATTTGAAAAAGTGGGAAATGTCGAAAGATAATGGTACTAATGTGATCAAATCTCCTGATGACACATCAATAGGGAATCCCATCAGTCCACAACAAATCAATTTGGGATGGATTGATCCGTCGACATATCAAAAGTTATGTTCGACTCTTAGCAATTCGTATCGACATGTTTCGTCATCTACGACACCACATAAAATGATGCAGAAACATTAAGGCTTTGAGGACAAAGCCTTTCTAAGAGAATGGCAATGCTACAAATATAAAATAAGATAATAATTAAATAATTAATAATTAGGTTAACTAAAGTTAGGTTATGAAATGAGACATCTCCTCAACATCAAATGCCCGAGCCATATTTAAAGCAGGGCCATCATTGTAACATATCATCTTTTATCCTATCATCAAATATATTATTCTTACTTATTATCCATTATGAGAGTCGGATTCGACTATTAACTTAGTGAACGGATACGTTCACTGCATTCTGTCAAATTCTGGTTTTCTGGTTTTTCTGGTTTTTTTGGTCCAAAACCCAAACTAGGGTTTGATAGATCTTGGGGTTCTACCCAACCAAAAACTTCGATCTTGGTCTCTAAATTTCAATTTTTATGAGGAGAGTAATCCTGTGTTGAGATCACTCCAAAATTCCACTTCTGTCAAAATCCCTAATTTCCCGCAGCAGTGACAAGCCAAAAATGAAGATGCTCGGAATCCAATTCTGTTTTGACAGAAACATATGCCATATTGTTTCTGGTGCATCTCTGAAATTTCGGATCCTCGGGGTCTGAAACTTCAGCCTGTGGTAGATTGACCTGTCATATTTCCAACCCCATAGATCTGAGCTTCAATGGATTCTCCATTAGAGAGATATGCTAAGTGCAGCAACATGACCTATTTATGGGATGAAACAGAATAGCGAACTTGTACGGAGTGCCACATGTCACTATTTCAACTTCAGCCTCTGAAAATCAGACCTATGAAACTACAGTCCGTGCCCTAACTAACACTTTTTATGAAATTCCATTTGGAGCTTCCTAGCATGAGATATGACCTATGTTCCTAGGTCACCTGTTTAGGGCTGCATTCTGGAAGAGGCAGAAACCCTAACTTGTACGGATCATATCTCGCAAAGTACAATGAATCTGAGGCTGAAATTTTTACACAGGGTACATCTGTGTCTGATATTCGACCTGTAAAAAATTTAGATCCTAAAACTTTTCCAAAATTTATTTATAGTGAAAGTTCCACGATGGCTATTTTTTATTATACCAATCCCTAGCTTCCAATTTGTCGCAAGTGCAACAAGTGTCGTAAATACCATACAATGCCTTCCTTCAGGATAGCTCTGATACCATGTTATTTTTTCATTATTTAATTCAATATGATCTAGGATCTTAACTGAGAGAACAACATGTACAGCATATCAAATACAAGAGACAAGAGACACAAAGAATTTCACTGGGGAAAACCAAGAAGGTGAAAAACCCTGCAACTTCCTCAGAGATAAAATAAGCACCAATACAAAACCCCAAAACAAGAGATA
This sequence comes from Larix kaempferi, assembly GCA_027924585.1. Taxonomy (NCBI): domain Eukaryota; kingdom Viridiplantae; phylum Streptophyta; class Pinopsida; order Pinales; family Pinaceae; genus Larix; species Larix kaempferi. The sequence goes on from BSBM01001018.1 coordinate 2,895,311, forward strand.
GTCTCCTAGTATCTTCTCCTCCTCCACTTGTGCATACTCCTCCTCTCTCTCACTAATGCGAAGTAAGTGAGTGTGTGAAAATGGATAAATAAAGAGGTGCTCCTCTCTATTTATACTTTACCTTTACTTGCCTTTTACTCTAACTGGGTCGACCTCCCTTAGGAGAGTATGTTAACCCATTACCACTTGTCACTAGGCTGAACCCACTACGGTAGTCTAATAACCCATGAAAGACACAACTCCGGGGTCTAATTCCCCATCATACATGGGAGGATGGACCTCAATGACTTTACATGACCCAAGTACAATAATGACTTCTCCGACTAGAGGAATAAACATCTCCGTCGGAGGTACAACATTAAAATACAAATACAATATAAAATATACAAGTGAATACATTCCGAAGTTACAAATACATCAACAGGCTTGTGGTATCTTGTATGTCGCTACTATATGAGTTGTATGGAATCAGGTAAACGCTTCCCCTTTGGCGTCAGAAATGATTCTTGATGTGGAATCAGCTTGTGTCAGGATCCATCCAATGACCTCTGAATAGGAAAAAATTTCTGGGCATGTAGTCGCTTTAGTGATGCCTGATCTTTTGATATTTTGATACAAGATCATTTCTTCAAGAGTTGCATCAGGGATATCTTGGTTCCGAATCATCTGATACAATTCCCCCCATTTGAATTCAGGGACAGCTCATGTTACTACTTTTGTATCTTTGAAAATGGTTCTATCTTGGTGTCTAATATAATCTCCACGTTTGATTCTGATTCGATTACTTTAGATTTCTTCTTAGCACCCTTCTTAAGCATTTTCAAATCCTAATGAAAAATAAGAAACATGGTATAAGTAACTTAAACAGAAGGTTGTAAAGCCATTTTCTTTCAAACTACTAACAATAGATTAAGTTTAGAGAGTAACAACTTCCATGTAGTTTGGTAAATGCTACCGATGCTTGCTTAGCTTAAACTTAGATACAATTATAAGAGCAAACTAGGATGTTCATCTTAAAGGCTTTTCGCAAAATTTAGTTGACTCTAGAACCCCCCATAACCAGTGTGAATGATGGGACAAAACCTCGGTATTATCCAACAAGAGTTTTAAGTTTCAAAACAGTCCGAACAGTGTGTGCAAAAAAAAAAAAAAAAAAAAGCCGTATGCATCAAAAGAAAAGTTAAGACCAAAAATTTCTGACAACACAAAACCATTCTAACGCTGGATCGTTTAACCTCATATTTAAGAGTTTCTTCCATGCGAGGTGACAGTGTTGCGCATCAGTCCATCCGTGGGCTTGACAATAACAATGGGAGAGGCAAATCGGCTGAAAATGTCCTAAGAGGTTTAAACCACGGCAACTAACCACCAAACATCGCTAGGTTTTGCACTAAATCTGGGAGAGATGGCTTAGTAAGGACTGGACGAGGTGAACCTGGAAGCCCTAAGTTGAGACCGCTACTTGATACAATGTCCATGACCAAAAACGCCCAACCGGCGACTGAATAGGGTTTAACTACCAAACACAAACAGAGGAAAATGCCAAAACCAACGGTAAAAAATGCAAGACAGTACCAATAAAAAACAATCACGAAAGCAGGGACATGGCCTACCTATTGGTTCTTGTATGGTCGTGAGAACAAGTTGAAAATGGCGTTTTGGCTTTCAGTGACTGGCGGAGGTGAAAATCACTTAAAACGGCGTTCCTTTTGTTTGCAATGTCAAACAAATCATTAGAGAAATTTTGAGGTAAAAAATGGGCCTCAAAACAAAGAAAATGTACTATAAAAATCAACCAATCACATTCTAGTAGATAACTTCATCCCCCATGGTTGAGGTGGCATTTCATGAGTTAAGAATGTTTATTTGTCAAATTTTCTATGGTGTATGAAAATTCATAGTTAACCAAGGTAGTGGTATAAGTACTTTTAAGTCATAAAGTAAAAGTATTCATAATGAAAGTCCTTTAACATTTTTTCATAAAATAATATTATTGTCATTTTCAAGTAAAGTACTCATAATGAATGTCTTTTCATACTTTCTCATAAAATAACATTATTGTCATTTTCACGTAAAGTACTCATAATTCATAAAAGGTGAAAGTCTTTCACATTTTTTATAAAATAATATATTGTCATTTTCATGTTTTTAATTTTAAATTATATATTCACTTCATTCTATTTAATATAATAATGTCAAACTAATATATATATATATTCCTTTCACATTTTTTCATAAAATAATATTTTTGTTATTTTCAGATTTTTAATTTTTAATTATATATTCACTCCATTTTATTTAATATTAGAATGAGAAACTAATTTATAAGCACACACACACACACACACATATATATATATTATGATTTTGATATTAATTTACCAATATAGACTTAATGAATAAAGAATAATAATAATAATGCAATGTGGATTATTATAATATTATTAACATTTTACATGTAAATAAATTTTCAATTAAATCAAATTATATTAAATTGATGAGAAAAGTATTAAATATAAAAAGTCAACATAAATTAAAAAATAGCTCTTAAAAATGTTTTTATTATTTAATTTCAATTGCAAATTCAAGACAAAAAAATGCTAAAGGACAATAAATTTTTGGGAATTTACAATGAATCTTAGTCACATCAATGTAGAGGTATTTTATTAATTCTATTTCTAGTGAATTTTGAAAAGTAACTCAACCATGGTTATTTATATTGTTCATAGAAAATAGTGTAGGAGGTGACTTGTCATATATACCCACCCCATAAAACCCTTAAGTCGAGACCGCTACTTGATACAAGGTTCGTGACTAAAAACGCCCAACCGATGACTGAACAGGGTTTAAGTACCAAATGCAAACAGCAGAAAACGCCAAAACCAACAGTAAAAACTGCAAGACAGTATCAATAAAAAACAATCACGAAAGCAGGGCAGTGGCCTACCTGTCGATTCCTGTATGGTCGTGAGAACAAGCTGAAAACGGCATTTTGGCATTCGGCGACTAGCGGAGGTGAAAATCACTTAAAACGATGTTCCTTTTGTTTGCAATGTCAAAAAAATTGACCCTTTCCCTATATATAAAAATAAAACCTAGCCATTAATGCAGGTTGGTGGGATCATTAAATGCGAAGGTAGTGGGGTTGGTGGGATCATTTATGACCCAAATCCGTTTCGGCGTCAAAAACCACTTTACTCATCAATGCCTTTAAACACTTGCCTCCAAGCTTTTCAGAGCGAATTGCTTAGTTTCCACAAAGCGCGTCGGTAGAGTTCTCCAAACCATGTCGATGACGGCTCTCGGCATGCCGTTATGAGTTACATCGGTTGCACTTCGCGATTTTCGCTCTTCTTTTGTGACTTTTTCAGCAAGTTTTTTCAATTTCATCCGAACATTCTCGATCTCGCCTTTCGACACTCACTTTCTTTTCTCTTCATCGGCGAGCTTCATGTTTCAGAGGCGACCGTTTCGGCAGAACTATACGAGTTTCCGCGAAACGGATCGCGGCCTTTAGAGATTTTCGCCGAGATTCCTTCCGGCATGACTAGGGTGTTTCCGCCGAAGTGTTTCAGCATGCCTGAGAGTTTACAGCCGAAACGGTCATCCCGTTTCTTTATTTTCTTCCGACAAGAGGTGCGACCCAAAAAAATATAAGTATTATTAGCTCGATTTTAACGATGCTCCGACCGTTTCGGATGCACTCGTCAAGTTGCTCTGAATGATTCGGCTCATCTAGAAGAGTGTCTCTGAAACGGGTACTTCTCCAAAAGCTGAGTTTCTGCTCCGACCGTTTCGGCTCAAAAAGGTGATTTTTTACTTAGTAAAAGTTTGGCCTTCTTTGCTTGGTCTTTAGGAAAAAATCTGAGTTCGAGGGTGGGGTTTTTCTAGGATGACTTGAACTCTAAAACTCTTTCAAGAGAGGAGGGGCCCCACAATTTTGAAAAAAAATTGGGATCAGTCTGCAGCAGCAACACAGTCTCAAAACCCCTTATTTGTGACCTACCTCAAAACAATCCTTGCATTGTGCTAATCATTTTGATATATATCTATAAAAACCTTTTTTGGTGGTCTCAGAAACCCTTTTTTTTACCTACCTCAAAATAATTCTTGCCTCATGTTGATCATTTTGCTATATATCACTCACAACGTTTTGTTAAGTGGCCAGGACCCTCACCTAATCAATTTTAATGCTTTTCAACTTCCATGGTGCACACCCATGATGAATCCAACCTGGAGAATGCCAACCAAAATCGACCCCACCCAACCAACCCCCATCCACCCAAGATATCCAAGTGTCGACATCCACACTCCTGAGCAATACTCAAAAGTTGGACTAGCTCTCACTCCAAGTGACCAACAACACCAACACCCTGAAAAAACCATAACCAATTGATAAACATTTTTTCCCAACATGTTGGATATGCTCCCCCATTCGATACTCCAATGAATGAATTTGTCCTCCTTGAAGACTAGGGTTCTCTAACTCTCTTCCTAGAAACCCAACCTCACTCCTTTGAGGATAAAAACTCATGGCCATGGCATTAAAGATAATCTTCAGAAGTTAAAAATTGGGATTTAATATTTAGATTCTGAAAGATGGAAATGGTGGAAATGGTACCAAAAATATTATCATTGTTATGTCCCTTAGATCCAATTTTTTATCACAACGTTTGAGCAATTGGGAATCCGCATAGAAGGTTTTTTCTAATTCTTTTTTCCAGGAATGTTTCATTAGTGGTCTTAAAGAGGCCATTTATGCCCATGTCCTTATGCAGTGACCTTCCACTTGGTTGGATGCATGTGATCAACCTAGAGAGGTTAAACTTGTGATCAATGCCCAACCCAAACACCCATCCTTTCACACCCACACTAGGTCTCCCATGGTTCCTACTTCTGGTAATTCTACCACACAACCTTTACGAATCCAAAAGTTGACCCCTGATTCCATGGCTGACTAACAACGCATATGTCTCTATTATGACTGCGATGAAAAATATTTCAGAGGGCATAAATGAAAAGAATAGAATTTATTTCAGATTCAGGTCACCCCCCATGAACACCAGAGGACAACATCATGGACGCTTTGCTCCCACTAGAAGTGGATGAGACTATGCCACCCCTTAAAGATGCTCCTAGAATTCAAGTCTTATAGGAGCGAACCTAAATTTCCCTCCACGCTTTATTAAGGTTTTCTGCACCTCAAACATTGAAATAGATTCGACACATCAAGCACTAAAAATTCATCATGTTAATTGGCTGTGGTGGTACCCATAATTTCATTCATAGGTGAGTGGTTGAAGAAACCCATTTCTATCTCTACCCTATCTCCAATTTCCAAATTATGATAACCAATGGAGGAACGATGAAATGTGGTGGTGGGTGTGAACATGTAAAACTTCAAATGGGTGTCTATAATCTCAAAACACATATGTTTTCTATTTACATTGGTGGTTGCGATATAGATTTGGGATTTGAATGGATTTGTAATTTGGGACGTGTCACCATAGATTTTAAAGTCCTCTCTCTTAGCTTCACTCAACGAAGGCACACTTGTCACGTCCCCATATTGACCCTATTGCATTAAAATGTAAATGATGTAATATTGTTATAAAATCATGGTGAGGAGCTCAAGGCCAAGGCCCTGCCATCGATTTATTGATGTATACGGTTTGCGTGCTAGCCAGGCACATTGGAATTTCAACATCATATAAATATGCATTTTAATAAAAATACCCACAACTAGCTATGCAATGCAACAAGAGATGGGGGCATGATTTTACAAGGAATTGGGAGGGAAATATTCAAATCCTTGGATCCAATCAAGTCAAGCCAAGTGTCAAGGAGAGAACCCATCAAACCCTCAACTACCCACGTTGACTTTTGTACCCAATCATTCATTTCTCCCAAGAGTTGGTTGAGGTAGTTAATGCACTGGGAATGGAGAGGTATGGTTATCCAAATTCGAGTATGGGAAATCCACCCTTCATGGAAAAACATGTTTGGCTTCCTTGGCAAGAAAAGAGCCATGAATTGCTCCCCAATCCATTACCCATCAATCAGCTTTGCTCTCCCACGAGTGTGGAGCTACCTGGGCGTTTTTCTCCATGGATTTCTTGTGTTTTCCTTCATATTTCAAGCTGGGAAGGGCATTTTTGTTTTGGTTACCAATAGGGAAGAGAACAGATCGATTTGGGGTTACAATGAGGCCGTTCTAGCCACTTGAGATGCTCATAACTTGTAGAAGAAATTGGGTTTCTCCCTGGGGACAAATTTCCCTTCCCACAGTTCGTTTTGGGTGAGCCACGATTTGGGGAAAACCCATGGCCATCATGTTTGTAAATCCCATTGTTGGAAATGTGTATCCATGCCCAGTGCTTGAGTTTGTTGTGTGTAAGAGAGGGTTTTGGTTGAGATGGGTATCAATTGTTTTGGCTTGAGCTTGAGTGCAAACATCCAAGGTTCAAATGTAGCCTGATAAACCCAACTGTGGACTGACTTAGCTCAGATGAAATGATTAATTGGTTGTGTATGAGCTTGAATGTCCCATTTTTCCTTGTAAGAAACATGCCCATCTTGGGGGTGGCAATTATGTTGAGAGAATTGATGAACACAACTGGCCTATGGTTGGGTGGAACGTTGCAGCGACATAGCTAGTTGGTTGGGACAATTGCACAACGAAGATGAGTATATTCTTATGTGTATTTAATTCTGCAATGATTAATTTGACGATTATTTTGATATGTTGGTTGTGAATGAAATGTGTGTGGATGATGTTATTCCGCTGTGCATAATTGCTTAGTTTGCATCTGCACACTTTTGATTTTATTCATATGATTCTAATGAATGGGCTGAGCTTATGTGAAAATCCAGAACTTGGCATCATATTCCCTTCCAGGAATTGGGTCCACGGGAGGGGACATTACAATTTGGTATCAGAGCTGTTGGTTGTAGCATTGGGCCTTCATGGGATACCTATCACAGTTGTAGAGGTAAGTATGCTTTCTCTCCAACACTAGTCATCAAAAAAGAAGGAAGTATTTCAAAAACATCTCTACTGTTTTTGAAATTTTGAAAATTTTCTAAGTGTTTCTGAGTTTTTCTGCCAAGACTGGGTCGGCAAAGATAGAGGCAGAAACGCTGAAACGGTCGGCGAAGTTAAGTATAACTTCAGTGAAGGTCGGCGGTGACGATCGCAGAAGTTAAGGTTAAAATCACTGAAACGGTCGCATAAGATAAGCATAAAATCTGCGACGATCGGCGGATTTTAAGTTAAAATCTGCGACGCAGTCGCAGTGACGGAGGCTTGCGGTCAGCGGAGATAAGGCCAGAACCGCTGAAATGGTCGCAGAAGTTAGGGTTAAAACTAGAGACGGTCGGCGACGACACTGGCGAAACAATCGCAGAAGTTGAGGTTAAAACCAGCGATGCGACGACAATTTTAGCCTTAGATTCTGCAACGTGGTCGGCAATTTTGACCTTAATTGTCGCGACATGGTCAGAGGAGAAATTGCTTAGTCCACTGAAATAGGGAATTTCAGTTGTTTTCCAGGGATATTTTTCAGGTGCCAAAAGTTGAAAAATGCCATGGAACTTATGCGCAAAATTGAAGGATTTACAAAACAAACAAAAAACGAGGACGCTTCCCTCGACCTGCCCTGCAGTGACGCAGGGAAGCCACAAGGGGGAAAGCCCCCTTGACCCCCCTCGTCCCCCAGAGATAGAAGGGGGCTTGGAATGAAAAGAAGGAATTGCATAGAAGGGGTTGTGGAATCTCAGTAAAAGTAATGGGTTGTAATACCCATTATGGAGGATGAAAGGGAAATTCCTCACCTTAAACCATTTCTGTTTATAGCATAAGAATTGCATATTTTGAAAATATCAAGAATGAATGATTACATGTATGTATATGTTGAATTGCTAATTCATGAGAAGATCATAGATAATGATTGCTTGTATGCTGGTAGGAAAGCCAAGAAAAGGATCAGCTATGATGTGGAGGAGGAACTCCATGCCATGATAAGGAATTGGAAAGGGAGAATTCCTTAACTCCTCCATTGCTATTATATTTATATTTCCAAAGTTTCATATACTAAAAATTATGGCATAGGGATGATGGAAATGCGAGAGAATAATGCATATGAATTAGTGGGCATGATTAGAAAGTCATTGCATAATGCATGTGAACTTCTTATGCATGAGCATGATGTTGCATATGGGTAAAGGTAGTGAAGTTACACATGCAATAGCCCACTAATGGTATTGCCTATGGTTGATGACAACTAATGTTGTAGGAACCAAATCATAGAAACATGATTGAAAATGCAAGAGATTGGATAGATGAGATGAATATGCACTAGATGGCATATTAATAAACATTGCACAGTGCATGTGAAGATGTTTTTGCGTGTATATGATATTGCATATTGGTAAAATAGTGAGGTTTTACATATGTAATGAGCCACTTAAGATAATTGTTGTGTTCGCATTGGTTATAGGACCAAAGGCAACCGAAGCATGGCTAAAGATGTACATGATGAAGTTGCATGTGACCAACAACCTTATGAAGAAAGGTTGAGAGCAACAAATCCGTGATCATGATGTTGGCAAAAGGACTATGTAGCCTTGGTAAGAGGCCAACTGATCAGGTAACATCAAGCGATGTTAATGATAGCCATGCAGGTAATGGTTATTTCTGCTTAATTGCACGAATGTTGAAAGAGGATTTGGTAAGCTCCCTTCAACTATGTTGATTGATTTGCATGTGGTATTGAGTGCCTGAATGTGAATGTCAACCTACCAAATATGGTGAGGTGTGGGTAAGTGAAGGCAAGGAGCCTTACACCCTATAGTTTCTTAGAAACCTCAATGCATTCATATGAAATTATATCATGCCATTTGTGTATATTGGTTGTGAGTTTAACAACCAAAGCAAGTGAGGACTTATGGACTTGCCTTGGTAGTGAATGTTGTGTGTGGTAATCATGGTTAGGCCATAGTATGTTTGAATGCATAGTATTCGTGAAGTAATGCAAGGTTGCATTGAAGAGATGTGCATTGAAATATTCTGTAAATGTTGTGAATGTGCATGCATAGGTGTGGGTGCACATGTTGAGATGAATTGTGCCTGAATGCATGGTTGTGATATAATATGTTTCAATGCAATTAGATAATCGATGAAATGGTGAACTACTATTAATCCTGAGACCATTTCATGAGCTGCTATGAATGCAGGAGAACGATTCAATGAAGAAGGTAGACATGTTGATGGGCTACCAGAGTGCTCTGTTGGAATGACAAAGTTGCATAGAAGGAATATGGATGTGAAGTAATGAGTATTTACATTTTATTTAAATTGCATGGATAATGTACCCGTGTCTTTCAATTTTATTATGATGATGATGCATATATAGATAGATAGATAGATAGATATATTTCATTGCATTTCAAATGTTAACAGCTGAAAGTGTTTGAATTATTGAGCATCATAATTCTGAGATCACTTCAAAGAATGTTGTAGCAATGAAGAGAGTATATGCATAGATACTCACAACGTGTTTGGCTGATTGAATTTCAGATTTCAGGTAGAAAAGTATTGCGTATGGAAATGAGGATAAGTCCATAGTAAAGACCGGGATCTACCATGTGCAGAAGCCAAAGGTTATGAGAAGGAGGACATGTTGTAGGTGGATGTTCATGTATGGTAGCAAGGGTGAAACCATAATGGATAGAATGATACCACTTACAAGAGCCAAACAATATGAGGATAGCCTCATTGCTAAGCAAATTAATTTCTGTAGTAGACAGAACTGCAAATTCATATTGAATTTAATTATTAATGACATTGATTGGTTATGGTACAATCACATTTGAAGTTATTGTTGAATGTTGTTGACTGTTTGGATATTTGATAAGTGTGCCAGGAGGACACATTGCAGGAAGACCATGTGTGATGGCCTGCAGAAGCCAAACTAGATGGGGAGGATCCCATGCTTTGGAAATGGGTTTCGGGTGAAACGCCATTGTAAATTTTGATAACACCTCACTCACTGGAAAGCCATGTGAGTGAGATGGTGAAATTATGCCAAGAAGGCATGTGTGGGTTATGGAACGTGAAAATATTGGAGTGGCAAACCGAAGTACTGTTGACTCAGAGAAGGGAGCCCCCATTCTTCGCAATTGAAGGAAAGATACATCTGAAAAGGGATAAGTATTCTGTAACCCTAACTCAGAATATACATGTATGGTTATTAGATTTAATATGCAGAGCATGTTTTATTATTTCATTATTATTCCAGATTGCTTGAGTATGATTGGGGCCTATATGTCTCACATCCGAAAGGGAGTGCACACCTTTCTAGTGCTGGGTTATGATAGGGTTGTCAATATTGACTACACCCTAAGGGAATGGATGCATTCCTGGTGTTTCAATACTTGATAGTGAATGTTATGAATTATGCTTCAATTTTAGAGCAGCAACACTGATGAGTTTTCTTATCCATCTTGTGTTATCAGCTAAAACAGATGCAATTTGGTGCTACACACAAAAAAAAAAAGCATAATGAATGGTTGTTGTGAAGGTATTGATGAAGGGTTGTTGCATGCCTAATAAACCCATTCGATGCACTGGTTTGGAATTATTTTCTTGGATGTTGTGGGTATTGTAGGGCCATGATATCCTGCAGTCAAGAAAGTGACCTATAGAGTTCCTAAAGGGAACCGTTGGTTTGCCCGGGAGAAGGAGTGCCATACTTGTGTGGATGAAGCATTGTTATGAGCATGAAGGGTTGTGACACGTGTGAAAGGTTGATGAAAGCATAAGGCAGAGTGGTAGAGCCTTGACCTATAATGGTCGGTGGCGCAGTTTCCTTCCATTGGTCGATGACCCAGATGAATGTGCTAGCTCGAAAATGGAGAGGGACAACCAGGTATGGGATTGGTTGGGAACCACAAATGCTTGGTAAATCCAGTCGGCATGAAGGTGTACTGGTTGGGAATTAACTACTTGATGTTGTGGAGCAGCATGTGTGCTGGCCAAACATCCAAGTCCATAGACGATCCCAAGGCTTGCAAAGCGAAGCAGGACCCTGTGGACCAGAAAGGAAATGCACAATACAGATAAGTATTCATTTTCATTTATTCTTGTTTGGAATAATGAAGATTTCAGGTTTAAGTCTTCTAACAGCTAAGCTGATACACTATTGTTCCTTTGTTGGAAACCTTGGTCATTGCAGGAAAGTAAGGACCCTGAAAGAACTATGATATTCTTGGTAAACCAGAGAGTAACTGTTGTGTATCTAAATAGTAAAAATATTAATTAATCACAAATAGGATTAATTAATTAAGCTAACTACTTAAATTTCAAGGGGTACATCGTTCCATTGAAACGATACCCAATTGACCTATAAATGGTCAATACTTGTAAATGTAATAATCATCAATCTACTATTCATTATTTATCAAACATGTGGGTTTTCAAGAAATTGTGGGCGTTATCGAATTAACTGTGGGTTTCAAAAGTTACATCACTCCATGTGGTATCAGAGCTGCGTTCGGCTCCTACCGTATACTCCTCTGACTCCCTCATTGCACTCCATATCCTTCCTCACCCATCTTCCCTTCCGCACCCACTATCCTCATTTGCCACACACCACACCATCCATCTCCACCTCCACTTCATTCCATCCCTAATCTCTCCATTCCTGCACTGCCTCCCTTCTTCCACCCCCGCTACCTCCTCTCATCTTCCCCCGTGCTCCATCAATTCCCCAAATCACCTATCCCATGTTGTCCCCTTTCAGGCTCCCTCGTCGCCTCCCATTCAACATCTCTCTGCTCATCTCCCCACGCCGCAGCCATTTCCACCCCCGCTCTTCTCCTTCCTCCCACACCTCTTGCTGCTCCTATCTCCCTTCTCCCTCATCTCTCCACGTTGCCGCATCCCTGCGTGCTCCACCTCCTCTTGCCCTCAATTCTTCTTCACTCTGTCTACCCCCACGCACTACCACCCTTATGCGTTACCTTTCCATTCACCCCCTCTAGACCTCTACACCCACCGCACTCCCTACACATACCACCCCCATCATCCTTCGCATCCTCCCTCCATCTCTTCTAGACCCCCGCGCCTGCTCTCTCACCCCCGCTGCACTCTACCATTTCAAACTTCACCGTTCAAGCTCATCCACCCTTCAGCAATCCCGCTCTCTTCACTCCCCCCTCTGGGCCCTTCGCCCTCCGCCTATTGCCACCGACTTCTCCTGCCAACCCTTCTTTCCACCACCAAAAACCCTAATCCTCACTCAAACAAAAAATAAAAATAAAAATTGATAATATTATAATATTTAAAACAAAAAAATTATTATTATTATTATTATTTTAATTTCATTAAAAATATTATTATTAAAATAAGGAATTAATATTAAATATAATAATTGATTATTATATTTAAAATCTTCTTTCTCTTAATAAGAAAAATTTCCACGTGCACTAGATCTATTTATGCACACCAATGTCTTTTAAAGATGACAACCTAGGTGAGGAAATAAGGAAAATTAAAGAAGAAATAATGAGAAATATTTCAAAAACTATAGATGGAATAATAAAAAGATGCCACGCACGAAATATGTTCGAACAACTATGCAAGGAAGAAAATAAAAAGGAAAGTGAAAGCAATGAAGGTCATCAAAGTAGAACCATTCTACCATACCAAGAAGAAGAACTTCATGAATTATCACAAGCAAAAAAGAGTGAAAGATATGACGGTTGCAATAAGGAGCCCGAAATTGCAACTGCTGAGAGCTCCAAGGTTTATATCGGGGTTGCATACTCATTCAATGATGACAAGGGTACAATAAACAATTATGTCAACAATGATGAGAGTAAAATTATCAATCAAGATAATAAGCAAGACAAAGATATAGAATACCCTTGTGATGAATAAAATGGCAATGACAAAAATAAAGATGATTGTGACCAAGATGGTGATAAGAATCAAGCCAGTATTACTAACAATGAGGATCAATGCATCGACAAGAATATCCCAATAATAGATGCACAAAGAACATTTGTCACCCCAGATATCACTATAAAAATCATCAATGAGAACATTTATAAGGTTAATCAGATACATGATGAGATTGATGCTCATGTGAACATTATAAATACAAGGATTCTCTTCAAAGGAACTGACATTGAATGTGTTGGGAATAACATCACAAAAATAGTTTCTACTGTCAAGTCTATCAAGTCTTTTCAAATGGCGACAAAAGAAGTTAAAAGAAACAACTACGCAAGAAGCAAAAGTGTCAACGAAACTTCCCCAAGTACATACTTAATGTGGATTCCGAAACAAAAGAAACAAGAGGAAGCAATGCAGGTAATCAACCTTACATGTCTCAAGTCATTAGTTCGACACAGAGCCAAAATAAAAGACAACGTCAACAAAATCAGCTTTGAGGACAAATCTTTCCTTAAAGGGGAAGGCAATGTTGTGTATCTAAATAGTAAAAATATTAATTAATCACAAATAGGATTAATTAATTAAGCTAACTACTTAAATTCCAAGGGGTACGTCCTTCCATTGAAACGATACCCAGTTGACCTATAAATGGTCAATACTTGTAAATGTAATAATCATTAATCTACTATTCATTATTTATCAAACATGTGGGTTTTCAAGAAATTGTGGGCATTATCGAATTAACTGTGAGTTTCAAAAGTTATATCACTCCAGTAGCTGGTCGGGTGCTATAAAATTCTTGGTAAACCAGAGAGTAACTTGTCGGGCGCTATAAAATTCTTGGTAAATCCAGAGAGTAACTGATGCTTGATAAATTCAGAGAATAGTTGGTGGGGCAGTAACCACTTGATGTTGTGGAGCAGCCGACGTGCTATCCAAACATTCCTTAATTAATTGATAAAACATAGTCAGTGTACTGGCATGGCATTGCCATTCGAATGATTGTGGAGTAGCCTACGTGCTAGCCCAACATTTGTTATTGTATCCACGAGCAATCCAATGCTTGTAAAGCAAGGAAGGATCCCGTAGAATAAAGTGAAGACATCCAATACAAATAAGTATTTGGTTATCTTGCATCTTCTTGCTTATGAATATACGTGTGTATATGATTGTTTATGATTTCTCAGACTCTTGTTTAGAGATAAACCCTATGAAAATAAACTAAACATGTGAATTGATTCAATGTTTGAGTGTAGGTATTGCTGGAAGCAAGGACTATGAAGGCATCATAGGGATGCATGTGGATGTGTGATCATCCTAAAGAGCTCAGTATGAGCAGTAATGAAAGATGGTGCTAGTGGAACTGTGTGGGTCCTAGTAGACAAAGGTTTTGAAGGCAAAATGGGGAAGAGTTCCCTAGTTGAAGATCCTTAGACAGACCTTAGACACTAAGTGTCATAGCCAAGAGAGGGAAATTCAAGTATTCGCATTGAAGTGAAAGAGGCTAAGGAGCATGAAACCACAGTGATGGTGTGGCTCCAGATTGGAACAAGACTAAGAGGGGGAAACTCTTACTCTTCTCTTTCCTTTTTGACCGATGCATCTTAGAAACAAAAGATTGTTCAGTGCATGTCATAGATGAAAACAGACTGTGTTGAATTGCTTGAAATGAATTGTGAATGCTGAAATAGTTATTTCCCTGTGAAAGGATGAACATGAATGAGTTCATGTGTATATTGGGAAAGCATGAAAAATGTGGAAGTCTCATTAGTGGAAAATGGACTCTCCATGTCAATTGGGAAAATAATTGACTAATTTTAATATTGTGTTATGCTTGTCCTAACATGAATTGCCATGATGAATCTCACAGGTGAGAAATTCGAAGCCATTGAGTGCAACTAGTACTAGCCAAGTGTTTCTAGTGAGAAACGTGAGAGCCAGTTGTACACATTGATCATGGAAATAGACCAAAAGCTATTTGTTTTGGCTGGAAATATTCTTGAAATAGTTTCCAGGACAACAACAAAGATGGCATCCATGAAATTCCAGACTTGTAGATCAGCTGGAAGGTGAATAAAAGGAAGGGGTTATTGTAGAGCAATGCCCATGTGCAGAGCTGGAAGATCAAATCCAACATGAGCAACTTGTGGAAGCCAAAGGACTGGATCCTGAAGGTTCAAAGTAAAGAGATGAACACAGGACAAACCTGCCACATTTTGTGAATTTTGGACATGTGTAAAGTGGCTATTTATTCCTAAGTATTGGAACACTGAGGATGGTGTTATTCCAAGGGGAGGGGTATGTCACATCCCCATCTTGACCCTATTGCATTAAAATGTAAATGATGTAATATTGTTATAAAATCATGGTGAGGAGCTCAAGTCCAAGGCCTCGCCATCGATTTATTGATGCATACGGTTTGCGTGCTATCCAGGCACATTGGAATTTCAACATCATGTAAATATGCATTTTAATAAAAATACCCACAACTAGCTATGAAATGCAACAAGAGATGGGGGCATGATTTTACAAGGAATTGGGAGGGAAATATTCAAATCCTTGGATCCAATCAAATCAATCCAAGTGTCAATGAGAGAACCCATCAAACCCTCAACTACCCACGTTGACTTTTGTACCCAATCATTCATTTCTCCCAAGAGTTGGTTGAGGTAGTTAATGCCTTGGGAATGGAGAGGTATGGCTGTCCAAATTCGAGTATGGGCAAGCCACCCTTCATGGAAAAACGTGTTTGGCTTCCTTGGCGAGAAAAGAGCCATGAATTCCTCCCCAATCCATTACCCATCAATCAGCTTTGCTCTCCCACGAGTTTGGAGCTACCTAGGCGTTTTTCTCCATGGATTTCCTGTGTTTTCCTTCATCTTTCAAGTTGGGAAGGGCGTTTTTGTTTTGGTTACCAATGGGGAATAGAACAGATCAAATTGGGGTTACAATTAGGTCATTCTGGCCACTTGAAATGCTCGTAACTTGTGGAAGAAATTGGGTTTCTCCCTGGGGACGAATTTCCCTTCCCACAGTTCGTTTTGGGTGAGCCACAATTTGGGGAAAACCCATGGCCATCATGTTTGTGAATCCCATTGTCGGAAATGTGTATCCATGCCCAGTGCTTGAGTTTGTTGTGTGTAAGAGAGGGTTGTGGTTGAGATGGGTATCCATTGCTTTGGCTTGAGCTTGAGTGCAAGCATCCAAGGTTCAAATGTAGCCTGATAAACCCAGCTATGGACTGGCTTGGCTCAGATGAAATGATTAATTGGCTGTGTATGAGCTTGAATGTCCCCTTTTTCCTTGTAAGAATCATGCCCATCTCAAGGGTGGCAGTTGTGTTGAGAGAATTGACGAACACAACTGGCCTATGGTTGGGTGGAACATTGCAGCGACATAGGTAGTTGCTTGGGACAATTGCACAATGAAGATGAGTATATTCTTATGTGTATTTAATTCTACAAAGATTAATTTGACGATTATTTTGAAATGTTGGTTGTGAATGAAATGTGTGTGGATGATGTTATTCCGCCGTGCATAATTGCTTAATTTGCATCTACACACTTTTGATTTTATTCATATGATTCTAATGAATGGGTTGAGCTTATGTGAAAGCCCAGAACTTGGCATCATGTTCCCTTCTAGGAATTGGGTCCGCAGGAGGGGACGTTACAACACCCATCACCTAAACAAAATTACACTTGATTCTCCTGAGATTATCTCCTCCCATCTTATAGAGAAATTATTGAATAAAGGCCACTCAGGCATGCCCAGTTTAATGTAATCCAATTCCTTGAGATTCCCACCTCAAATATTCACTTTAACTTGCAAAAGATCCTCTCCTAGTACAACAAGTTTTTGAGTGTTAGGTGTGTTATATTCTTTGCATTTAAATTGACAGTCGATGTTGATAGTCGATTGGAATTGAAGCTGACATATGGTATAAGTCTAGTCGATGAGATGACTAGTATAGCCGATTGGTAGTCGGTCACGACTAATCAATAGGGAAAGTCGACAAGCACAAAAGTGGCAAATGGATTCAACAAACACTTAGATGATGAGAAGCTAAACAAGTGGTCAAATATGGTTGAATCAATGAAATCGACTCTAACATAATATTGCATTCAATTAAGAAGTTATGTGCCGCCATTAATGAGTAGTTATCGATAACTAACTTTGGTACCGCAAGATAGTGTATGTATTGCATCTATAATACGATGTTAGGTAGAAGTATAGGGATGTGAGTATGATGTATGAGACACAAGAGGATAAGAAGTACTATAGTATACTAACTAGACTGTGTTGGTACTGTACAAGTGTAGTGATTTCAAACTTGAGCTATAGAAATCTTGAAAATTGTTGTTGTAAACACTAGTTTAAGATTGTTTCTAATTTATGAGTGGTAAAGCTCATTGGTTTGTTGGTTTTCCTCGGTGGAGGGGTTTCCAGGGTAATTTTGTTTACTCTGTGTGATTGTGTTTTGTTCCATTGATAATTTCTTTATATATTTAACTATAAGAATCATCATGCATGTTCATTGTAAAGGTATTAGAACCCAAAAGTTGGTATCAAAGCTATATTTTTCTTCAAGGGGACTCCTTTGTTGTTGAGGGTTTGGCTTGGGATTGGACTCGGTTAATACCTAGTTTCAGTGGGAGTTCTAGAATGATTGATTCAAAGTTAAGAATGGCTTATATTTTGAGGATAGAAATTGAAAAGTTTATTGAGCATGATTTTGAGCTTTGGAAGCTTAAAATGAAGGATCTCCTTATGAATTGAGAACAATGGGTTGTTGTTGACCCCAGAACCACTCTAATTGGTATGTTGAAGGAATACTGGCATAAAATCGAAAGGAAAGAAAGGAGCATTATCCAAATTTGTTTATCAGACTCCGTCGCACTAAATGTCTTATAGGAAGTCACTACAAAGAAGATGTGTGAAAAGTTCGAGAACTTGTACTAGTCAAAATCTCTAGTTATCAAGTTGCTTCTTTGAAAGAATCTATATCTTCTGAGTATGAGTGAGGGAGAATCAGTAACAGAGCACCTGGATTCTTTCAACATTGTGGTTATTTAGTTATTTTCTGTGGATATTAAAATTACCGAGGAGGAGAAATGTATCAGCCTATTGTGTTGTTTTCCATATTCAATGGATAGCCTAGTCGTGGCTATTGGGAACAATAATACTACATTGAAGATCAATGATGTGGTTGCATCTCTTTGTTCATAGGAGATGAGATGAAATAACATGGAAGTTTCAACCCATAATGACCTGGTGGTGAGAGGTCGACATGAGAAAAGGAAAATCCTTCGGTAGAAGATCAAATTTGAGGGGTAGATCTAAGACCAAATCTAAATCCCCTAGTTTAACGATGAGAAATTGATGGAAATGTAGAAAATTTGGGCATTATAAGTGAGACTGGAATTTGATGGAAGTCAAGAAGATCAAAGGATCCAAGGAATCATAGTAAACCAGAAGTAAGCATTCAACTGAAGAAAAAGGGGGTGTGTATCACTCAACAAATACATATTCAGATCATGATTCTTGGTTGATCGACTATGGTGCATCATTTCATATGACACCACGTAGAGAATGGTTCTATGAATATGAGAATTTTGATGGACATTCTTGTAGGATATGATTCACCGACTAGGATTTTTGAATGAGGTAAAGTTCAATTGTTATTAAAATATGGAAGGAGAGGAACTCTTCTAGGCATGTTTCATATCCTAGGTTTGGCTAGAAACCTAATTTCTATTAGTAAAATGGTGAAGGAAGGTGTGCAGTCTGTATTTGAGAAAGATACGTGTGATATGGTGTGAGGATCGATGGTATTGATGAAACGATTCCATACTAGAACATTGCACAATCTATTGCGAAGAACATACACCAATGGATGTGCAACTACAATATTTATTGAATATGATTATATAGATTCTTGTCTAGTCGTCTCGACCATGTTGTGGCATCTGCGCACGAGAAACATTGGTGAGAAAGGACTTCGTGTTATGCACAATAAAGGTAAGTTCTCTTTTATTGTTCTAAATAAGTAGAATTATGTGAACATTGCATTTATGGTAAACAGAGTCGAGTAAGTTTCTCATCCAGGGTTACTAGAGCCAAGGAAATAATGGTGTTAATACATAGTGATGTGTTTGGACCAGTATCGGTCCCATCACTAGTAGGATAACAATATTACGTCTCCTTCACAAAAAAATTCTCTAGAATGGCATGGTTGCATTTTCTAAGGAAGAAATCTGAGCTTTTTGATCAATTTTAAGATCAGTTCAAAGATCTTGAAGAAAATCAGATTGGAAAAAATATCAAGGTGCTAAGAAATGATAATGGTAGGGAATTTTGTGGCGAGGTATTTGACCAGTTCTGTATACAACATGGTATAGTTCGATAAAAAACAACTCCATACACGCCTCAACCAAATGAAGATGCTAAAAGAATGAATATAGTTCTAATGGAAAAAGCAAGGAGCATGCTCAATGGTGCAGGTATGACACAAGTATTTTGGGTAGAAGCATTCAACACTGCATGTTACTTGGTGAATAGGTTGTCATCAGTGACTCTAGTCGAAAAGACTCTATATGAGGCATGGGATGGTAAGAATCCCTCTCTTGCACATCTCAAAGTATTTGGGTGTGATGCCTATGTGCATGTCCCAAAAGATAAAATAACCAAACTCGATAGCAAGTCTGATAAATGCATCATCTTCATCAAGTATAAGGATGGAGTGAAGGGGTATAAGTTGTGGAATCGAGTCATAAGGAAGGTAGTTTATAGTAGAGATGTTATCTTTAGAGAAGTCAAAGGTACTTACATGGTTGAAGAGGTCATAAGAGAAAAGGAACTAGAAAATAGAATTTTGAAATGAATGACAAAAACTTGGATTCAGATGAGTCGAATGAATCCGACGAAGAGGTGGAACATCAAACTCTAGTCATCATGAGGTTTGGTCAAGCAAAACAGTAACCCGAAAGGTATAGTCAACCATTTTTTCACTATGCTTTTGCATCAAATTGCATTGAGGATGATCTCATGTCGGTAAAGGACGTGATTGACTCAATAGAGGGTAAACTTTGGAAAAGGTCCATGGAAGAAGAAAAGGAGTCCTTGAGGAAGAATAAAACATGAGATCTAGTCACATTTCGAAATGGAAGGAAACCCATCGGCAGTAAATGGGTATTTAAGAAAAATATGAATGCAATAGGACAGGTTGAGAAATATAAGGCTAGACTGGTAGAAAAGGGATATTCCCAAGTCGAGGGAGTTGAATTTGGTGATATTTTCTCTCTTGTTGTTAAATTAACTTCCATAAGTGTACTAATGTATTTAGTTGCATCATTTAATCTTGAGATAGAACAGATGGATGTAAAAACAACATTTATTCATGGTGATCTTGACGAAGAAGTTTATATGAGCCGGAAAGGAAAAGAAGATGTAGCAATAGTTAGTGTTGTGACCAAAGGAGGAGCAAGGATTGGCCTGGACGCGAAGAAGATATTAATGAGCAAAATAATAAGAGCCAATATAGCACCAATGAAGTTTTATGTAGATAGACAAAAGCAGTTGTTTCGCAATGCCATGGATATCTTGCAACATATTCCCATGATGGAGAGAGAACCTTATAGTAGCAGGAACCAAGAGTAGGAGCTTTAAAACCAAGTGACTTTCTTAAATTTTGCATTAAGGATCTGAATTATCCAAATGTATCTTTTAATTGACAGAGATTTTTACTATATGGGTAGTCGATGGTTTCACAGTGAAGGGAGATCAGGAGCTAGTCTACAAGCTCAAGAAGTCTCTGTATGGTTTAAAGAAATCATCCATAATATGGTACCAACAATTTGATATTATATGTACATATATATGTATATATGTATATATGTACATATATACATATATAGATATATGTATATATATATATGTATATGTATATATGTATATGTATATATGTATATATGTATATGTATATGTATATATGTATAAGATATAGATATAGATATAGATATAGATATATATATATATATGTATATGTATATGTATCCAATAGTTAGGTTTTGTGAAAATCAATATGATCACTGTTTGTATGACAAGAAAGTTGGTGAAAACTTCATATTTGTAATTTTGTATGTTTTTATGAAATGTTGTTGGTCAGAAACAACATGGATCTAATCAAGGAGGTGAAATTGTCATTGTACTCCAAGTTTGACATGAAGGATCTCAATGCAACTCATTTCATTCTTGGAATTTAAATAAAGAGAGTTAGAGTAGATAGGATGCTCTGGTTAAGTCAAAGTTAATATGTTGAAACGGTTCTGAAAAGTTTCAACATGCAAGAGTGTAAACCGGTCAAGTCCCTATTATTGTAGGAGTTAAGTTATCTCTTGAATAGTGTCCTAAGACATAGGAAGAAGTAGAGTACATGGAACATGTTCCCTATGCTAGTGTTGTAGGTATTATGATGTATGAAATGGTTTGTATCCAACCTGATATTTCCCAAACAGTGGGAGTATTGAGCAGATACATGTCGGTGCCTAGAAAGGAGAACTGGACCGTAGTCAAGAGATTTTTCAAGTATTTGTGTGGCACAGCGGATTATGAAATATGCTACCAAGGAAAACCTGAAATCGACAAGAAAATATATGTCCATGGTTTTGTCGACTACAACTAGGCAAGAGATATCGACTGTAGATGGTCGACTAGTGGATATGTTTTCAATTTATTCAAGTGAGCAGTCAGTTGGATGAGTAAGAAGCAGCTGTTCATTGCACTATCAACTATTGAGTTTGAATACATGGTAGCCTCTCATGCAAGCAATGAGGTAGTCTGGTTGTAGAGATTGTGTTCATAGGTTGGGTTTAAACAACAAGTTGTTGGGTTGGATTGTGAAAAAAAAAAAGTGTAGTCTTCCCGGAAAAGAACCATGCATACCATTCAAAGACAAATCATATTGATGTGCAGTATCACTTTGTGAGAGATATGATGGAAAACCAAAAAGTGTTCCTGGAAAAGGTTGACATTGTGATGAACATTGCAGACTCATTGACCAAATCTATGAGCACTAAAAACTTTACTTGGTGTAGGTAATAAATGGGCATGTTATCCCTTCTTAAGTAAACTGAAATTCTGAAATATCCTATGTGTGCAAAGAAGACAACAAGTGGTAGAATGTTGGGTGTTTTATATTCTTTGCATGTAAATCAATGGTCGAAGTGAATAGTTGACTAGTAGCAAATCAATTGGAATTGAAGTCAACAAATGGTAAAATTATGGTCGACATGTCGATTAGTATAGTCAACTGGTATTCGATCACAACTAATCAATGGGGAAAATCAGCAAGCACAAAAGTGAGAAATGGATTTGACAAACACTTGGAATACGGGAATCTCAACAGGAAGTTGACTATAGTTGACTCAGTTAGGAAGTTATGGACCACCATTAATGAGCAGTTAGCCATAACTAACTTGGGTACCACAAGCTAGTGTATATATTGCATCTGTAAATACTATGTAAGGTATAAGGCTAGGTATGAGAGTATGATGTATGAGACACAAAAGGTTGAGAAGTATTGTAGTGTATCGTTTGGATTGTGTTGGTACTATACAAGTGTAATGATTTCATCCTTTAGTGTAGCGATCTTGTAAATCGTTGTTGTAAACATTGGTTTAACATTGTTTCTAATTTATGAGTGGTAAAGCTCACTGGTTTGTTGGTTTTCCCCAGTATAGGGGTTTCTAGGGTAATTTTTGTGTACTATGTGTAATTGTTTTTGTGCCACTAATAATTGCTTTATATGTTTAACTATAAGAATCATCATGCATGCTCATTGTAAAAATATTAGAACTCGAAATTGAGGTCCCAAATGGTTTACATCCCTCCCATGGGGAATATGACCATTGAATTCCTTTAATCCCAAGTAGTCAACCCCCCAATGTTCGCCCTTATCTCCACCCTTTTGCACAAAAGAATGAAATTGAAAAAATTATTCAATAATTATTGGAGGCTAGTGTAATTAATCCTAACACAGATCCTTATTCTTCACTAGTGGTCATGGTCCTCAAAAAGTAAGGCAATTGGTGCATGTGTCATGATTTATGAGCTCTCAACAAATTAAGCATGAAAAAAAAATTCCCCATTCTAATGATTGATGATCTATTAGATGATTTTCATGGAACCAAATTCTTTACCAAACTGGACCTTTGCTCGGGCTACCATCAAATCCATATGAAAGAGGTGGGTATCCCCAAGACATATCTATGCACCCATTAGGGTCATTATGAGTTTTTAGTCATGCCTTTCATCCTATGAAATGCCCCTTCTACTTTTCAAAGCCTCATGAATAATATATTCCACCCTTTCCTTTTCCATTTTGTCCTCGTATTCTTTGATGATATTTTGGTCTACAACCCCACTTGGTAAAGCCACCTCAAACATGTTGCTCCTTCCTTGCACTTATTGTAGGATCTCCAACTATTTTTTAAATGTTCCAAATGTCCTTTTTCTGTGACATAGGTTGAGTACTTAGGCCATATTGTCATCCAAGATGGTGTCATGGTGGATCCCAAGAAAGTGTTAGTTATGTAGAACTGGCCCCATCCCAAAACTCTCAAGAATTTGAGAGGATTCCTTGGTCTTATTGGTTATTACCATAAAAAATTTCCCAACTATGGGAATATTTCCACTCTTCTTAGAGCCTTGATAAAAAAGAATTATTTCACCTATAATGAAGTAGTGTAGCAAGCCTTCTCATACTTCAAGGGAATTATCTGCACAACCCATATGTTATCCATGTCAGATTTCACTAAGACATTAATATTAGAGTGTGTTTCCTCTAGTAATGGTTTGGGAGTAGTATTACTCCAAGATGAGGTCCCACTGGCCTTCACTAGTAAGCATCTATGTGATCAAAACTTTGGAAAATCCACCTATGTGAAAGAAATGATGGTTATCCTTCATGTAATTGAGATGTGGAAACCATATTAAACAGAGAATCATTTACAGATCAAGACCAACCATCAAAACCTCAGGTATTTTATATAACATTGGTTGTCTTCTCTAGAGAAATAAAAATGGATCACTAATTTGTTGGGTTATGATTATGAGATCATATATAAGAAGGGTCATGGAAATGTGGTGGTTGATGCTTTGTCTTAGCAATTTGAAGAGGAAGGCTCACTCTATGTCTTATCCTCACTAGTTCCAAGTTGGCTTGATGAAGCATGATAGGAATGGATGGCTAAGGACATCGTTCAGTGCCTCATCAACATGATACAAGACAACCCAAATCCTTCGCCTAGATATACATGGAACCAAAATATCTTGAGGTATAAGGGGTGCATCTTTCACACCTTGGATTCGGGTTTGAAATAAAAAATATTAGAGGAATTACATTCATCACTCACCATCATCCACTCAGGATTTCAAAAAATCTATGAAAGAATCAAGTGCTCCTTCTTCTGGGAAGGCATGGAACAAGATATCAACAATTTTGTTTCAACTTACAATGGTTTCCAATGACATAAGGGTGAAACAATGAAGTCCCTATGTTCCTTGCAACCACTTCCCATTCCCAATTAAATATGTACACACATCTCTATGGATTTCATTATGGGGATTCCTAAGACAGGCAATTAAACAATCATTATGGTGGTAAGCAATCATCTAACCAAATATTCCCACTTTTGTGCCTTACCATAATGTTTTACTCCCTCCTTGGTGGCACAAGTCTTTATGGATCAAAATTTTAAATTCCATGGCATGTCAACTTCTATTGTCTATAATCATGACACTACCTTCACCAACAATTTTCGGCGGGAAGTATTTAAACTTCATAGCACACAATTGAATCTTAGCACAACTTATGACCCGTAAATAAATGGCCAAATGGAGGCAGTCAACAAATGCTTGGAAACCTACTTATGTTGCTTTGCATTAGCAAGGCCACACCATTGGGCCCAATAGCTTCCTCTAGCCGAGTAGTGATATGATACCACTTATCATTGTTCCAACAAAATGACACCCTATGAAGCAGTGTATGTCCAAAATCCCTTATCAGCGATCTCCTACCTACTCGGTACCTCCAAAGTTTAGGTAACAGATAACACACTTTGCACCAGAGAAGATAGTATCTACACCCTTAATTAAAACAGCCTGGTTCTATCCTGAAATAGAATGAAACAATAGGCAAATCAACATTGCTCCGAGTGTTCCTTTGAAGTAGGATATCATGTGTTTATTCACCTCCAACCTTATAAGCAAACTTCCTTGAAGTATCAAACACACCAAAATATTTCTCTGAATTTCTATGGACCCTATACAATCCTCTAGCATATTGGACAAGTGACCTACAAGCTCACTTTACCAAATCACTCCAAGATTCACCCAATATTTCATGTATCTTATCTCAAAAAAGTGGTGGGATCTAATTGAAAAGTGCATACCATATATTACTATAAATCAATGAAGAAGGCTCCATTTGGATCCAACCAACAACAATCTTGGCCTCTAGGGAATGACAATTGTGTCGGTGCACCATCAAAGAAGTTTTGAGATAGTGGAAAGATATGATACTAGAAGATGCTACTTGGGAACCATTCGATATTTTACAAAAAAATACTCACCTTCAGTATTGAGGACACCACTGCTTCTGAAAGGGGAGGGCAAGTTAGGTTCCTACCCTAACCATTCTTAATTTAGTAGTTAGTCATGCATTGTATAATGCCATTTATTGGGAATGAGTCTGAGTAGCTAGTAGTCAACAATCAATGTAAAAAACAATCTCTCTATTAATTAAGACCCACTAGGAAGCTGGTACTTATGAATTATTTGACGATGCCAAGCAGTTAGGTTTTTGGAGTTGGTAAGCTTATTTAAAGAGATTCAATGTTATGGATGTTTTTGTCGAGAATTTTTGTAACGGATCTATGCTCAAGTGAATGGTCTCCATACCACAAGAGGATTTGAACATTGTTTCCATAATATAAAAGCTCATTTATGGCCATATTATCTCTAATATATTATCTCATGATTATATTTGTGTGCTACATAATCTCATTTCCTGCCATACTATCTCATGGTTCTAGTTTTATGGTACATATTTTGGTTTATTGCATTCTAATATTTCTTTGTTCTGTGTGATTCTTAAGTTTCAAGGGTAAATAACACAACAAATTTTCTTTCCTATGAATCTATATGAATTGGATCGAGGCATAAAATACCTTCTCTTTATTTTAAAACCAAATGATTATCATATAAGGACTAAATTTGGTTACACAAAAAGGTGGAAGCAAGAATTTATGTCTAGTGCTATAGATGGTTGTCTTAGGGAGGACATGTAACACTTGTCAAGGAAATTTTTGAGAGCGTACTTGTGTATTCGATGTCAACATCCAAGATTCCTACATACATCTTAAATAAAATTAGAAAGAAGTGATTAGTTTTCTATGGACCGGAAAAAGAGCTAAGGAAGGAATTCCTCTAGTTAAGTGGACACTAATTGCAACCCCAAAGGAAGCAAAGAGTGGGGACTGAAAAATACACACCTCTTTAATGTAGCTATGGAAACCAAAAGAATTTATAGGTTGGTTTACAATTAAGGCCTTTAGGGAAGAGTTATGAAAAGTAAGTATTTGAGAGGAATGGCCATGGAGGAATAGCTTATATTGGAAACAAAACATTTTCAAGGTGCTTCCATAGTCTGGAGATCCTAGGTGTTGCAGCTGCATTAACCTTCCCCAGTTTTTGTGCAAAAAAGAAGGGGGGCCTCCCTTATTTGAATACAACTTTTGGCTTGATTTACTCTTTTAGTTTTATTTTCATAAAAGAGTGTTGCTTGGAGATTGTTTGTTCACTGGAAATTGACACTTAGAAAATTTTCAAGTTTTGACTCCTTTTAAATGTTTCGATGACTTATTGAAAACAAAAATGAAACATTGGGTGGGATTTGTGTTTTGCAGCAAAACATCAGATAGTTTGAGTCAACTACTGAGGAAATTCTCATTTTCCTCCGACACACCGGTCTAGTTTTCTCTTCTACTATGAAATATTAGGGACATTGGAAAATATCCTCGAAGCCAATCAGAGGAGTTCAAGGTTTTGTCCCAAAATAATGGAAAGCTCGAAATTTGTGTGGAAGAATACCAATATGTCTCTCACTCACCGAATTGCCAAAATATTGATTTAGATTTTTTTGGAAAGAGGAAAGTCTTGTTCACCGGACATATCATTTGGCATACTCGAAACACATCGGCGTTGTTGTCTCTTTTTCTCTGAAATAGTCGATTTAGAAAGAATTTATCCCCCGGCCATATCGCAAAACATTTGAATTCCTCGTTGAATATTGTTTAGCCATGAATTTTCGAGGTTCAACCAAATTCTTTATTGAAGCGTATCGGCGATGAATGGGGATGGACACCGATATGGATCGGTGACTATATCGTTTCACCGCCGATCTATTATCGCAAACGATGGAGGATACGCTCTGAAAAGCATCGGAGTAAAATGAGATTTACCACCGAAAGGTTTGTTCTTGGCCCTTTTACACTCGATTTTTTGTTAAAGTGTTTAAATTACTTGTGAAATACGATCGCTTGAAGAAAGGTGTTCCTACCATTAAAACTCTGTTGATCGAGTCTTAGGTGAATTCGGGTTTGTGAAACCTTTATATTGGAAGAAGAATACCACTACGAGCTCAATTTTTGTTTCCTCAACATTGTTACGTTCCTTGCGCCACCTGGACAAGAACCACTGCCAAGTCGATTACAAACTTACTACCACGTTCGTCATCTGTCCAGGTAAGAGTTTATTTTCCTTTATCTGAAATAGTTTTCCACTTGTCTTTAGAATATTGTGTCTCATGAGAAGATGTGTGATTGGTCAGGTTGAACCATTTTTTTTCAGACTAACTAAAACTCAATAAAACCCTAATACTTGCTCATTATCACTGGAATAATACGAAGAGAGGGATCTTTAAACCATATATATTCGTCATTTCACATATGCGGTTGTTCAAATATTTGAAGACCTAGTTGCATCACGATTGAGAGAGGCGGCGATTGAGCCCTAACTTTCAGATCTTCTTCCACACATGATTTTGGCTAATTAAACCTCTTGAAACCGGGACTCATGGCCTGCTATTTACACCTACCCATAAACACCTGCTCAATTGAGGGAGGTGATGTTAATCCCTAGCTCTTATATATGTTCTCAAATGAAATTATTCCCAAAATAATGTCAAGCCCTAGTTTTTTTGGATCTTTTCTCAAATGCAAGCTGCTTCAAAGGACGTTAAACGCTAGTTTTGGCGGTGCATGTTTTCTATTTGCATTTTTGGGCTACAAATTATGACCATATTGAGGAGGGATTGACAGTTTTCTATTGACAGGAGATCACATATTCATATATTTAGTTTTTCATTGGATTCTTGCTACAACCATATAGGAAGTCCCAGTGTTTGAAGGAACGAATAAGGATCTGAAATTTATAGCATATGTTAATGTGGTTGATGCATTATCCAATGAAGATAACATTCATAAGTTGATGGAAGACATAGGAAAGAGAAATCCAAAGTGGTTAATCTAAAAGATAATTTAGTACAAGATCGAAGTGAAGGAATTGAAATAAGGCATAGCAAGATGCCTTAGAGTTGGAAAAAGAAGAAGCCATGCAGACTATTCAGAGTTTGGAAGATGAAAAGGACTCACTCAATGTGCAGGGGGTAATATTAGAAGGATAAAAGGCATACCTTCAATCTCAACTAAGCAGGGTACAGGAGAAAGAAACACAGTTGGATAGTAGGTGGAATCTCTCACTATAGAGAAAGGAGCTTTGCAAGCTCAATTGACAGAGCTGAATAGAGAAAAGGATTCCCTAGTGGATCAACTAAATTCCGCTCAAGCACAAAAGAAATATTTGACACCCTTTCGTGAATGTGATTCTGCATTACAAGAACATTTGTTCCATTCCCAAGAGTTGTTCACTAAGCAAACGTATGAATTGCAAGGGATGGTAACTGGGCTTAAGCAAATTTTTTAGGAAGCCAGTACTTCTACAAAGCAAAAACTCACATGAATTTATGACGGGATGAAGAAGTTAACTACTAGGAGGAAAACAACCAAGGAAATTCCTCCACATCTACCCAAGAGGTCCAATACTGAACTCAAGTTATATTTTGCACTCTTGGACAGTTTACAGAAAGCAGAGAAGAAACTGCAGAATGAAGTAAAATATTCCATCATCAAATGTGAATATATTCACCAGAGTATCTATAGAGCATTTTAAAAAATGTCATCTACCTCCTCTTGGATCATTTGAAGAGTTAGTACCAAAATAGCAATTCCTAGTGGAACTAAGGACTATCAAGGAAGAAGATATCGTTGCTATCAAGAGTCTAGATACTCTCACTTCATAAGATCTCCAGGAGCACATTGGACAAGCCACAATGAAGACTCATTACTTAGCAAATGGCCACAATATAGCAACTAAGGGGTTGAATGCCATGGTCAAAGAGTTTCTATTTCATGAAGTGGATTTAAAATAATTAGAACCACAACAATTGAATGTAATATCTTATGAGAGTGGTCTTTGGAATGATTATATTCAAAGTTAAGGGAATGCTCCATCAACAAGAGTAATATTATATTATGTTTTAATATTTTTGATCATTTATTTTGAAGTCACAAAAGAACAAAAATTTTAAAAGCAAAAGGTTTAAGGAATATGAAGTGATAAGTCACCTCAAGGATGAGTTTGTAAAGATAAATATGAGAAACTGGAAGAGGGAAGGGCTTTTGGCTTGTGAAGGATTGTACTAGACTCATATGTAAGAAATTATTTTCTACTAGTGAGAAAGACAATTTTTGTTGGGTGAAGGCATACATGAAATGTTGTATTGAAACATATGGACGGATCTACATAACTTATTTCTTCCTTTTGTTCATTAATATGCAGTAAGATATTTCCTTTTCTATTGGATTAGTCTAGTGGTTTGTGAATTATCTCATTGTTTATGAATGCAAAATGCAGTTCTCCATGTATTTGTGAG
This sequence comes from Larix kaempferi, assembly GCA_027924585.1. Classification (NCBI taxonomy): domain Eukaryota; kingdom Viridiplantae; phylum Streptophyta; class Pinopsida; order Pinales; family Pinaceae; genus Larix; species Larix kaempferi. The sequence continues at coordinate 2,925,322 of BSBM01001018.1, forward strand.
TAATGAATGAAATAAATGTCAATACTCAAGCTATCTTTGTGTTGATTTTATCTTGTGACTGTTAAGTACATTACTTTCAGCAACTAACTTTTGGAACTATATAAAGCAATTTACAGTCATTGCTCTCTTTTAAATTCTTCTCCTTGCAAGTATAGGGTAATTAGAGTATAAATTTGCATTTAATTAGGCCATCTTCTTGGCTGACTAATAGTAAAGGGGTGATAATATGAGTGGTAAGAACCTGCGCATCACTTTGTGAGGCCTCTTGCTTCCAGTCAAACAAGTGTAGTTAGAATCATGTGCATTTAGTATTAGTAATCTACATTTCATATAAACATTAAAACTCTAAACCGTGGATCGGGACATATCCGATAAACCTATCACAAAATAATCGTATACAGTAACCGGATCGTAAACCATACGGGTTCCCTATTCCAAATAGTGAAGAGTCTAATTGGGACTTTTCATTGCGGATAACCCCTATTGTCGACGCAAGTAATCTTCCAGGTGAGAACAGATTTGGTGCTAGAAGGAGGGCTGCCATTGTATGGTTGGTAGAGGAAGTCTATTCCCTCGAGGATTTTTCTCTAGGTCTCCACTTGAAACATCTCAACCTAAAGGTTCAATACCTTAATCTAAACAAGTAACTAATTATTACGAAGATACTAACCCTGAGACCGAACACATTGAAACTTTGTATGTAGTTCATCACCAATAAGTAAATAATTTCAGGAGATATACCAGATCATATGTTAGAAAAATTGGAGGATTACCTGTAGTTCCAGCACTACCTAGAAGATGTTCTTCTCTGAGAATAGCTAAGAAAAATATAGATTCTATCTTGGTTGAACCAATGGAAGAATGGATTGATTTGTCTCTGCAAGATATACCAGAACATATTGATCAACTGAGACCATTGTATCTTGAATATGTTTCTTCTCAACAGCCACAGTCACCTCCATAGTCTCCTCCATGTATTGGTCAAATGGCTCACAATGTGAATCAACCACCGGCTTGGAGAGCTAGAGGTCCTTTAAATTGACCCGCTCCTTTACATGATTTTCCTAAACATCCGGAGCGAGTGTTACCTAAATTTGATCCTGGAAAAGGCATTTCTGCAGATGATCATTTAAATATTTTTTATCTGGCCTTAAATCTACTAAATGTAGAACATGAAGATGTGGTGTGTTGTTTATTCCCTTATACTTTTGAACCCAAAGCTTCATCATGGTTTTTTAGTTTACAGACTGGTTCAATAACCGATTGGGACAGTTTTGAAAAAACATTCTTAAGCAAATTTGGTGAACAACGGACATTAGCATCACTTATGAAAGAGATACTATCTCTCAAGATGGATAAAAGAGAAAAAGTGAAAGATTTTAATCCAATATTTACAACTTTTTTGAATAAATTTAGCGCTACTTCAAAACCTACAGAATATTCTTTAGTTGAATATTATAATACAACATTACATCCAACTTTGGCCATGTTTGTTAATCGTTCATTTAAAATAATTTGACAGAAAACTTTGAAGAAGCTAAGAAGTTATAAATAGAAATGAATAGTATTGTAAAACATGAAGTGGAAACGGAACCTAAGCCTCTTACTTCCAAGAAACCATTATTGTTGACAAAGCTTGTTGAAGAGCAATCAAATGATCTAGAAAGTTTGGTCAAATTGGTTCAAAAATTGTCTAATAAGATAGTGGATTTGGAGAAATAAAAGGGATCTATTTCATCCACAAGAAAACCTTCTAAACGTTTTTATAAGAAAAGATAAGAAATTCCAAAGCCTCCAACAAATGAAGCATTTGTTCTCAACTTAAATGAATTAGGCATGGATCACTTTTATACTTTCCACCAGGAACGTCATTCGAAATTTTTTTGTCCAAAATGGATTAATTCCATGACTTTGGTAATGAATCAACTTTTGGAAAAACAACTCCTAGATGGAGAATATAGAAATGATAAAGCACAATCAAATGAAACAGGGGATGGGAATGATGAGACCACACTTGTATTACGGGACTGGGCACCGAACCTAGATTTGGAAGATGAAGAATAAATAGATGAAATACATAATGTACAACTCCATCTATTGACTATGCAACTAGAAGTAAAGGACCAGTAGAAGACGAAAATATATCAGTCCCAAAAGTAAAAACAAGTAATGTTGCTTACAAGGCTCAAAATAAAACAATTGATGTAACTCAACCACCCCAAAAGATGGTAGAGAAAAGATCTATTAATCCTTCGGAAGTTATAAGAGGATTATCATATGGCACCCATAAAGAATTAACCCCTTCATCAAGAAATTATGTTGCGGGTGGAAACATTGGAGGAAATCATAATATGGGGTATGATATCATTGAAGATATTAAAAAGACTAAAGCTAACATATCTTTATTTTAAATGTGCAATCTTCCACAACTGAGGAAAATATTACTAGAAGCATTTGACCTCAATACAATGACAAATGAATCTTCTAGTAAAGATAAGAAGCAAGTCATCATCGATCCAGACACTGAGATTAACAAAGCTAGTATTGGTGGTAAATCTAAATCTCAAACTCCACCTTTTCTGCTTACTTTCGAAATTTTTAATTATAATGTGAAAAATTGTTTGGTGGACTCAAGAGCTTCATCTAACGTTATTCCATTTTCAATTTGCAAAAATATTCATGGACATTCAATTCCTTCTCCCTCTAGGATTATTCAACTAGATAGATCGGATGTCAAAGTAGTGGGAGAGATGAAAAATGTATTAATCAGATTGGCTATTGATCAAAGGGTTTGCCAATTTATTAATATAGTTGTGGTGGATATACCATGGTATTATGGTTTGCTTCTAAGTAGAGATTGGTCAAGTAAACTCAATGTATACTTTGCTACTGATTTGTCTCACTTGTGGTTGCCTTACCAGAACAAGCAACTCAGATTAAGGTACTAAGGGAGCCACATATGAAATTCAATGTGACTGAATTGGGAGGAGGGAAAAAACTAGTGAATTTTACATATTATGTATTGGGAAATTATTTCTTCGAGACGGAACCCAGATGTTATCAGACTGAAACTACCTATCTTGAATCAGAAGCACAATCTAATCTCCTTCACTTTTCACGGACTAATGATAATGAATGTAACATAGTAGAATTAGTTACTAATGTAGATGTAAATAATAACTCTGATATAGTAGGTTTTAAATTTTGGACTTTATATTTTGATGGCTCCAAGACACAAGAGGGAGAAGGGGCCAATTGTGTTCTTATTTATCCTTATGGGAAAAGAATCTATCTCTCCTGTATATTAGAATTTGAGTGCACTAATAACACTGGTGAATATGAGACCTTGATTCAGGGACTCAAAAAGGGTATATATTTGAATGTTAAACATTTAAAGGTTTTTGGTGACGTTGAGATAATTGTTAGACAAGTTAGAAACACTATTCATTGTTTATCTCCACACTTGAAAGGATATCAAGCAGAGGTATGGAATTTACTTTCAAATTTTGATGCCTTTAATAATGATTCCATTCCTAGATATAAGTATTTCGTTGTTGATTTACTATCTACTACTGCTTCTCATTTAGTTCCCCTTAATAGCAAATTTTCTATTGAACTGCTTTTCATACCATCTGTTCCAGACAATGTTACAAATTGGAGAGTATTCGACGATGAAGAGTATATTATTGACTTCTTAACTGATGAAGATACATTTAAAGGGTCTATTATTGATGAAACAAAACATCAGTTAAATCTGGAAAATTGGGATGAAAATCAGTCCAAAGGAAAATTTATACCAAAAGGAGTATGCAATCTGGAGAAACTATTTGATTTGCAGCATAAATTCAGAAAGCCAGAAAATGTTAAAATTAACATCTCCTCGATGCAGTATGAATTGGTGAATTTGGGCACGGAAAGGAAACCAAAATATGTCAATCTCAAAACATGTTGTTCACCTGGTGAGAGGTACAAGATCATTAAATTATTCCAACAATATAAGGATGTGTTTTCTTGTACTTATGATGACTTGAAGACATATGATACTAGAATCATACAACACATTATTCCTATCAAACAAGGGGATAAATCACTTCATCAAAAACTTCAGAAAGTGCATCCCTCTTTAGAACCACTTATTCAAAAAGAATTAAAGAATTTGTTAGATGCTAAAATCATTTTCAAAGTCAGGCATTCTGAATGGGTAGAAAATATTGCGCCTGTACGTAAAACATATGGAGAGATAAGGTTGTGTGTGGATTTATGGAACTTGAATAGAGCATCCGATAAGGACAATTATCTAGTTCCGCCCATGGAACAAATATTACAGCTCGTATCAAGTTCATAAATGTTCTCCTTATTAGATGGATTTTCTGGATATAATCAAGTGTTAGTGATCAGAAAATATCATCTCAAGACAACATTTCGAACAAAGTGGGGAACATTTGCTTATAGAAGAATTCCATTTGGCCTTATGAATGCCGGAGCCACATTCCAAAGGGACATGGACATTGATTTTCGAGGATTAATCATCCATAGTGTAGTTTTATATTTGGATGATATTACAATTTTCTCAAAGAAGAGGGAAGACCATGTTTACCATTAAAAACAAATTTTTGATCGATGCAGAAAATATGGTATTTCTCTTAACCCTAAGAAAAGTGTATTTTTTTGTTTTGGAAGGGAGATTACTAGGAGACATCATTTCAAAAAATGGAATATCAGTTGACCATGAAAGAATACAAGCTATACTCCAGATTCCCATGCCCCACAATAAGAAATCCATCAGCAATCATTTATGGGAAAAATAAACTTTGTTCGAAGGTTCATGTTAGATTTTGCACAAATTGTAAAACCTTTGCAACAAATGGTTAAATAGGACGTGCATTTTAAATGGAATGAAGTAGAAAAGAATGATTTTAAGTATATTAAGAGTGTGATCTCTCATGCACCATCATTAAGCAGTCCATATTTTGGAAAATATTTTATCATTTATTCATTCGCGTTCGATCATTCCCTTGCAACAATGCTCACTCAAAAAGGAGAGCAAGGGGATGAATATCCAATATATTTTATGAGCACTGGGTTATAGGGGGTATGAACTAAACTATCTAGATGTAGATAAACAAGCTTACGTAGTGTTTAAAGCCGTAAAACAGTTCAGACCCTATATTCTTAAAAATAGGCTGAAGGTCATAGTACCTCACCCGGCTGTCAGGTCATTATTTGTACAAAAATAATTAGGAGAAAGACATGGGAATTGGGTCACTGCATTACAAGATTATGATTTGGAATTTAAGCCTACTAAGATCTTCAAAGGCCGAGGATTATGCAAATTGATCACTAAAAATCTAACAAGAGAAGCCAATGGGTGGGATAATGAGGCTGAAATGAACTTACTAGAAGTTTGTTCCATTTATACTGCACCTGATTCCTGGTATTGTGATTTGGTACATTATTTGTAGCATGGACATGCTCCAAATAATTGTAATTTGAAGCAAACGAGGGCACTCCGTTTGAAGTCAACAACATATCAAATAATCAATGGAGTGTTATTTCGAAGGAATTATGATGGAGTGTTTCTTAGATGCCTTGAAAAAGGTGTAGAGAAGGTGCTAAGAGAATTGCGTGATGGGCCTGTTGGAGGCCATTATTCTAGAGATACTGCTGCTCATAAGATCCTAAGAGCATGTTACTATTGGCCCACTATTTTCAAATATGCACATGCATATTCTCGGAAATGTGTTGTGTGCCAAAAAAGTGCAAGAAGATTAGCAAAACCAGCAGCACCATTACATCCAGTGATAATTTTTGAACCATTAGAGCAATGGGGCTTGTATATCATTGGGGAAATTAATCCCAACCAGTGATAATTTTAAGAACCCCCCAAAAAATTATATGTATAATAAATGGGCGAATCTCCCTAATATATAGGAAAAATTGAAGGTTATTTTATCAATAATATAATATGTATATATAATTTTTTGGATAATCTTTCATTTTGTTATAGAATATTGTAAAATCTTGGTGAATCTTTCACTAAATTATAAGATATTGTAAAATATTGGTGAATATTTCATTGAATTATATAATATTGTAAAATGTTGGCGAACCTTTAATCGAATTAAAAAACCTTGTAATGTCTTGGTGATTCTTTTGACAGGAAGAATCATCTTTTGATTCTGCAGATTACTAAGGTAGTGAAATAGAATATCATATACTAGAGATCAACTTCAGACTCTCTCAGCTCCTAGACTCTCGAATGAAAAAATGCATGAATGAGGAGAGGAGGGATTTATTTATACATTTCACAAGTAGTCTTCGGTCACTCACAATTGAAGGTGTCAGTGAAACACAGTTGCACTAACTATATTCAAGGCAAGTGGGGATTCTAGTTGTTATCTTGTCCCTTAATGGCCGAATGGACATGTGGGTACCCAAATATGGACAAAACAACAAACTCATAGAATTGAATAATTTACATTGTGGAGTGATTATGGCGCCCACAAACCATTATTATAACATGGAGCCTTATCAATACCCACAACCTTAATATAGTGTATGAATTCCCAATTAGCTTATTTTCCAAATCTCCCATTTTTAAACTACCCTCTAAGAAAAAAGGAACCTGCTTGTAGGTTTATAAATATGAATACCAATTTCTCCTTTTTTTGTTGACAATCAAAATCTCAATTATGTCATTTGATTTAGAATTTTTAGAGTTAGTTATAAACTTTCAATGGTTATTAGAAATAAGAACATACACTAACAAGAATAGAAGGCACGTTAATGCATCATCACACATATCATTAGAAATACTCCATTAAAGACTACTTTTCTTAGATAAACTGAGGTGTTGTATGTATCCATGTCCTTGAAATTTTCAAAAGCATGCAAAACGTGGTAGAACTGTTTTATCACCCACATTGAATGCAAAAGACAATATATCAAATAATAGAATGTATACATATTAGGTCAAACATGTCTTATACATATTATATATAATCATTATGGAAATGAAGTATTGTGTTCCAACTAAATCATATATTCATCATACAAAACTAGACCCATTTTTGGATGATGGTAGCAATTACACATAAAAAAAATCACCAAAAAACATTTTACTTGTGAATGACCCTTGCAAAAAACAAATACCGAACCAACAAATTTAGGTTACATATAAAATTGACGAACTTGGAAATATGAATAAAAAAATCTATTGGTCATGAACTTCTTAATACAAATAAAAGAATCTACTAGAATTCTTTGGAAAACTCTACAGGAAGACGGTGTCAAAATAATGACCATTCCATTGTATCCCAACCATTATAATCAATGTGCATTCATTTATATTACAAATGTCCCAAACATGAACAATAACAAACAAAAAATATGAACATGCCCACTCTCATGAACGCCTCAATTCCAATGATAATTGTAGAGCAAGATCCTAATAAAAGCACATTTTAAGCAGCTAGGTCAAATTTAGTTTAAATGTATAAAAACCATGTGGTGTCTATTGATCAAGAATAGCAGCCAGTAAGAATGCATAAATTTTAGTTGATGGCTTAAACACGATAAGGCATAAAATAAATCATATATTTTGAGCTCTATAATGCTTTCATGAAACCAACACTCTTAGGATAGATTAAACCCCAACACTGAATGAGCCCTAAGAATCAAGAGCGCCCTAGAATTCAACAGGCCTTAAAAGCATCCGTGATAAAAATATTGATAAATGAAAAAATTACAGTATAATAATCTCTTGTAGTTGCGGATAAAAAGCATAAAAATCATTTCGCATTAATTATTCGATAAAAAGAATGATGTGAGTCTGTATTCTTTGATAAATTACATGTGCATCATGCCCCTTCAAGACCTAACCTTTTAACAATGGAGATGTTTTGCAAAGATTAACATGTCGAGAAAACTAAGAATGAAAAGTGGAATCACATAAGCCAGAACTTCACCCTGCAAGTGCAATCCTATGTGAGTGAACCATGAACCATTGCAGCCCTTATATAGGAAAAAATAACCCTTGTTTTCCCTCCAATATTGGAAATCGAGGGCTCAAATTAGAAGGTATCAACATGAAATTGACTAAAAATATGAGTGAATGCAATCGTATTCTTAAATTATAGGGAAAATGGAGGGAAAAATAACCCCCAGGAACCTCCATTACTGAAAATTGGGGGTGAAAGAATGATTACATTGGAATTTCACTAGAAATTGGGGCTAAAAGATATATTGGAGGGATATTTTGCTAGGGCAAAAATATTTTTTTTCATTTTCCTCAGTAATATATGGGAGGCTATTCAGTTTTATTTATTTATTTCTACTAAATATTGAGCGAATATATTTTAGCAGAAAAAACCATTTCCATATAAGAAAATAGCCCACTAAATTTTTGTAACCCCCTTAATTTATCGCATGGGATAAATTTATCCCCTAAAATTATCCATGATCCCAACTCCTCATTGCAGCATCGGTATATTCTCACAGCTACAAATTATTTTACACGTTGGACTGAATTTGTTCCCCTGCAAAAAGTCAATGAAGATGTTGTCATTAAATTTATGCAAGAGAACATCATAACCAGGTTTGGGGTTCCAATTTCTTTATTTTTTTATAATGCTTCTTATTTCTCTTCTCTGAAACTAAGTGAATTTGCAATGGAAAAAGGAGTCAAATTGCATTATTCTTCCAATTATTATCCACAAGGTATTGGGTTAGTAGAGTCCACAAACAAGAATTTAGTTAGGATTCTCAAGAAAACTGTAATTGAAAACCAAATAAATTGGCATTCTTCTCTTCCAAATTCTCTATGGGATGATGGGGTCACTCCAAATAATGCTTTAGGAGTTTCCCCATATAATTTAATGCTATTCTTCCATCTAATATTATTTTACCCTCACTACAATTAGCCCAAGCATCTAGAGGATCCAATAGCCGTGTCATGCAAGAAAGAATTAATACCCTACTTAAACTTGAGGAAGAAAGAGAAAAAGATAGAAATAAGTTCAACTCACATCAATGCAATATCAAGAGATGGTTTGACAACCAAAAGGCGGGAAAGAAAGAATTTGAGGTAGGTGATTTAGTTCTAAAGTGGGATCAACCCTATTATCACTCAAGATTTTCCTGGGTTGTGGCAGGAAATACCATGAGGTAACTGTTGCAAACCAATATTTAGTGGACAGAAACTAACATTTCCAACCACAGAGAGGGATCTCTCTTTAGTGCTGGGTTATTGCGACAAGTGGTGGTTAGACCTTCAAACAATGAATTAAAGGGATGTTTTCGGTTGGTTGGAGTTAAGAACAGGAGGACAGTTGGGCATGGAGTCAACTTCGGTGGGTTTACTGTCACTAATGACAGATTCGGACCACAATTGCAGAGGCAAGAGGCAAGGTAGATGGGGTTCTTTCAAGTCAAAATGATCAGTGGGTGAAGGCAAAAAAAGGGAACAAATTTCATTACAAGGTCAGAGCATTTACAAATGAATTCTAACCTGCAACTTTGAGAGAAAAAGGGTGGAATACCTAGTCATCTGCTTCTGGAGCATGGGGACATGAATTCAAGTCCATGTAGTCTTGATCTAGGTACTGCAGAAGCAAGCAACCAATGGAAATACAATGCAGGAACACATGCACAAAATAAAAGACATCAGAACAAACATCACAGGAATCTCAAGCTCCAAAATCGGTTCTTCTCATTGAATTAAGAGGCCGAGTTCAATACAGGCGCAGAGCAGTAATCTCTCTGAAACAAAAACTTCCATCCTTTTGGTCATCTTCAGAACCTGTCTTTATAAGCTTACAAAACATCAAAAATTGTCTAACTACTTCAAAACAGACTTGGACTGGTAATGATGAGGTCGTTCGAGTTGGGCCGACCGAATCAACAGCCTCTGCTTATGTTATGCGTGGAGGTAGGCAATAATTTGCACTGTCATTTCACCATGGGGCCACGGAAGCCACCTGATCGTCCTTCATATTAAGTCGTTTTAGGTTGATTGGGATAGGTAACTGAAACAGGCCCCTTCACCACTCTCCAATATGTCATTTTTCTGTGAGAATATTCATTCCCTGCAGCCGCGATTTGCTTTGCAAAACTTCTTTCGATCCGCAACTATCTTTCCACAATCCGGACTGCGGAATTCGGAATCTCCATTTTGTGTCTTCTGAAAATGACCTTTCCACAATAGGCAATCCGCAATGCAGAATGCAGGATTCGGAAACTCGATTTTGCGCCTGCTGAAAAATTGCCTTTCCGCAATGCGGGATGTCGGATCTGGAAACTCGCCTTTGTGCCTGCTGGAAAATTTCCTTTCCGTAATCCGCAATGTGGGATGCGGAACTCGCAAGCGCACTTTTTGTGTTCCTGGAAAATTACCTTTCCACAATCCGCAATCCGCAATCCGCAATGTGGGATGCGGAACTCGAAAACTTACTTTTTTGCCCCTTGGAAAATGACCTTTCCGCAATCCACAATGCGGATTGCAGGAATCGGAAGACCCGCTTTTACATCTTTGGAAGATTTCTTTTCCACAATCCGTAATGCGGAATGCAGGAAACCAGACCGGCAAGCTTGCAGAAAAGCGAAAAAGTCTCTTGTACCTGCTTGCAGAATGCATTCTTAGTCATTGATCTGATCCTGCCATTCAATCATGGTCGTCGAATCTTCTTTGGTTGCGAAAGAAGCCCTTATGGCTAGTGTTTTCTCATTTTCTCATTGCGGTTCGGTCATATAGCTTGGATTTGCTTGACACTTAACTATTTTGGGGTTTTCTAACTCTTTATTTGGTGCAACAGGTCGATGGGTGACCATTTGGGCTTTGGTGGGGGATTTCCTTTACCTTCCCTGCTGGAAACCATATAGGTGTTAACAGCGGCTCCAACCGGGGATGTTATCCTCCCTGTGAGGTAGAAAGAACATGTAGACGAGTGGCCATTACTCCCTTCCTCTTTTTCCTTCTTCGTATCACAAAAAATGAAACACGACTAACTGAAAATAAAAAATGGCAATGTACAATGGGGGTGGGTCGGCAGACTTGCTTTTTTACTTGAAGTAATGCTTCAAGAACCATCCGTTGACAGGTCTCTTGCCAATTGGTTCATCATCTTTGTCCTGCAGGAAGAAAGCATTATTCCCATGGTAGGCAGTGATTGTATAGGGCCCTTTCCAAAGGGTATCAAACTTTTGGGCCTGGTCTTCTCTTCTAGCATCCCATTTTAATACCATATCCCCCACTTGGAAATCATTCGCCTTGGTCTTTCTGTCAAACTTCTTCTTGATTCGATTCTGAGATTTCGTGGCTTCAACCTATACCCCTTCTCTAATTTCTTGCACTTCCACCAGTTGGTTAGCTCTCCTCAGTTCAGGGTTTGGCTCTTCTTCTTGCTCCTACAAAAGTCTCATTACGGGCCCTCTGGGGGAATCATGGAATACCACCTCTGTTCCATATACTAATTTGAAAGGAGAATTTTTTATGGATTTTTTAGTGATCCTATCATCCCACAAGGAAAAGTTCATCTTGGTGTGCCAAGCCCTTTTATTTTCTTGCATCAATTTCTTGATTATCCTCACCAGACTTTTGTTGGAGGATTCCGCCAATCCATTTCCCTGGGGATAGTAAGCAGTAGAATGGACCAATTTGATGTGTAACTTGTCTCAGAATTTGATCATCTTCTTGGATTTGAAAGCCTTGCATTATCAGTGATTATTTTAACGGGGCACCCAAACCTAGACATGATATTCTCCTCTAGAAGCATGATGATGACTATATCTTTGGCCTACTTGGTGGGTACTGCTTCGATCCATTTGGTGAAATAATCAATGGCAGTCAATATCCACTTGCATTGTCCAGAGGAATTGGAGAAAATTTCTCCAATGAAGTCAAGCCCCCACTCCTAGAAAGGGGCTTCCACGGATATTGGTTTCAAAGGAAAGGACAAGAGCTTCCTCTTTCCTTCAAAAACTTGGCATTCATGGCAGCTGGATATTTCCTTATAAGCATCATTGAACATAGTAGGCCAATAGAATCCTTACCTAATCATTTTGTTAATAGTGGCCTTCCAGTAATGATGTCCTCCAGAGACACCTCTATGAAAATCTTTCAAGGTCACTTAGGCCTCCTCTTCCATTATGTAATTCAAGAGGACACCTCCGGGGTCTTTCCAATAAAGACAACCACCCAGTATGAAAAACTTCGCATCCTTCATCTTGGTGGATCTAGATTTTCTTTTTATCATCTCAGGGGGTGCTTGCAAGTTCTGCAAAACATATACAACATCAAAATACCAAGGAGAGGACAGGAATTTGTCTGATACCTGAGGTAGTGGATGTTGGGAAGTTTCCTCCTGCATGTGTGACAGCAGGTTCATACTCATTGAATCCCAATTTGACTCAGCCATGAGACTGGCCAACCCTTTCCCTTTAATATTATTTGTGGGTTTGATCTCCAGGTCATATTCCAGTAGCGCGGCTATCCACTTTTCCCTTCTACCTTCTGGATTTGGTTACGTCAATATATCTTTCACAACAGCATTAGGAACATAAGCTACAACATGGGAATGTAGAACATAAACCCTGAAATACTTCAGAGTTTTGATCATGGCATAGGATTGCTTCTCCATAATGTTGCATTTGAGCTCAGCATCTTTGAGAGCCCTGCTAAAGAAAGCTATGGGATGCTTATCTCCTTCCTAATTTTTCTATAAAATCACACCCACTATGGATTGCTCCGAGGAGAAAGAGAACATAAGAAATTCCTTGTCGAAATCTGGATTGATCAGTACAGGTGCTTCAAAAATTTCTCTTTTTATATCTTTAAACGCTTGCCTATCCTTGGAAATCCACCTGACCTGATTGTCTTTCTTAAGCATGCAGGTGATCGGCCTCATGATTTATGCAAAATTGGGAATAAAGCTCCTTATGAAATTCACTGTGCCTAGAAAAGATTGGATTTCCTTTTTACTCCTGGGGAGCTCAATTTTTTGTATTGCACCCATTCTATCTGGTTCAATTTTGATCCCATCTTTAGATATTATGTGGCCTAGTAGATTTCCCTCTTGCATGGAAAAATTTGACTTTTTAGGGTTCAAGGAGATTCCAAATTTTATTCACTTGATGAACACTTGGTGCAAATGATTTAGATGTTCTGCATCAGATTTAGAATATACAGTGATGTCATCCATGTAGACAACCACAAATTTGTCTTTCTCTCCTGCAAAATCTATGTCCATATCTCTTTGGAAGGTGGCTCCTGCATTCAATAGACCAAAGGGCATCTTTTCATACATGAAGGTTCTCCAAGGTGTGGTAAAGATTGTCTTGCTCTGGTCTTCTGGATGCACCTTAATCTGATTGTACCCTAAAAATCCATCCAGCATGGAAATTCTTGTTGCCCCTACAACCTTCTGCAAAATGTGGTCCATTTTGGGCAGAGGGTAGTTGTCTTTTAGGGACATCCTGTTGAGATTTCTGAAGTTAATACATAGTCTGATTTCACTGTTCTTTTTCCTCCCTAGGACCATGTTGGCCACCCACTTCGAGAACCTAAAAGAGACTATGATTTTGGCCTCATACAACCTCTTTACCTCTTTTTCTATCAGCGGGAGTAGCATGGGATTCATCCTTCTCAGCTTCTGCCCGAATGGCTTCTCCCCTGTCTTGACTGGTATGGTATGTTGGATGACAGTTGTGTCATATTCTTTTAGATCTTCGTAGCACCATGCAAACACATCAGAAAAATTTCTCATTAAATCCATATAGTCCTTTTTTATACCTGGGGCCAAATATTTTGATAGTTTGACAATTTTGGGTTCTTCATCGCTCCCAATGTTACAGTATTCTATTTCTTTTGGGTTTGGAGCAACCTTGTGATCCTTGGCCACATCATTTTCATCAAACAATATTTCCAGTGGGACCAATCCTTTGGGTATGTAGTTTCTTTTTAGCTGCAAAATCTCTTTGCCTCCCAAAGTAGTTTTGAGCTCTGGCGGATCAGGCTCCCACTCCTCCACTTCACAGTCCTCTTGATCAATCTGGATATTGGAAAATTCTCTAGAAATTTCCTTATCTGCTGGTCATCTTCAAATATTTTCCAATGTTTTGTATTTTCCGGGACAGACGTTCTATGCCTTATACTAATCATGTGAGTCCTAGTAGGATAGGCAGGGAGTTGAAACCTGCTAGCGGAGCTGACTAGAATGTCTACTATTTCATTTTTCTCCCTAGGAAGGAAAGAAACGTGATGTTCTATGAAGAAATTGTCAAATAGATCCCACATTGCATTTCTGTAAGCCCTCAACCTGGGGTGTTCCGCCTCATAGTTGACATTCACTTGTTGGATTATCAGCTCTGCATCTCCATAGACCTTGAACTTCTTAGCTTTTAGGCCTTTGAGTACATTCAATCCCAATAGCAGAGCTTCATATTCTACCACATTATTTGAACAGTCAAACATTATTTTGAAATTATGAAATCTAGCGCATGCATTTCCCTCATTTGGAGGGGTGATACACATTCATGCTCCAGCTCCTTCTTTATTTACAGCTCCATCAAATGTCATGACCCAGTGATCTTCTTTTTGTAGGGTGATCGTGGCCTATGTTCCCAATTTTGATTTCTCATTATTGACCTCTTCCACTCACTGCCCATCGTTCTCTGTGTCGGTTGAGCTGTCAAGCAATTGTACCCCATTCCCACCATTAACTTTATCATTTGGTTCAGGTAACTTGGAAACTTTCACACCTTATTCTTCTGAACCTAGATCATAGCAAAGAATTGAGGAACCCACATCCGTGTCTACGAAAAATATGGGGTGGTTATCCGGCATGTCCTTGTTGCTTACTACATACGACAGCATGTGTTCCCTATATAGCCTTCTGCTTTCCCCAAAGATGGGGATGGTGGCATAAGACATGTCCATTTGCATGGTTCCCTTTAACTTTGTCGTCCATGACCTAGACAACAACATCCCAAACTTAGGTGGAATATCAACCACTACAACATCCATGATCATATTCTTCTAAGGTATCTGAGTCAGTGAGACCACCATCACTTTAATCATCCCTACACATGGAACTCTTTTAGAATCAAAGGAGAACGGGTCTTTATAGGGTCTTGTGATTTCTAACCCTAGATTCTCCACCACTAAACTTGGCATGAGGTTATGAGAGGCTCCTGAATCAAACATGGCATTGTGCAAGATATGGTCATGTATGTTGAGGTTGATATAGAAAGGAGGAACATCAATTTTTGAGTCATTTTCAACATGGGGACCGAACAGAAGAGTGGTTTTGTCATCATGCAGGTTGAGAGTATCTAGTTGCTTCCCTTCTCCACCATTTACTACTTTCAGAATCTGATCTTTGTATTCTGATTTTTTGAACAACTCATTTAAGGGGATCGAGATATTAATCTTAGATATTTCATTTTCCAAACTGAAAGCAGTATGGACCCTCTTTGTTGTCTTTGTATTACCTTCATCTCCCCATTTTGGACTCTTTTTAGCAGGCTCGGCCCTCTTCCCAAGAGTCTCATCAGAGATTGTAATTTTTGGGTCCTTTTTCCCAGAGATTTATTTTCTTTGTGGCTGAGAAGAAGATGGATCAGCGGCAACCTTTCCTCGGTCTACTGTTATTTTTCTACTTCTCAAATTATGTTTCCTCTCAAACTCATAGATGGAATTGTGGAGCCCTCTTTGGTATTGGTCAGATTTTGATTCTCCTAAGACATCATTTGATTGCAGGGAAGACCGATCATGTTCATCTTTAGTAAAATAGAACTAGGATTGGATCTGATCAAAAAGATGGATTTGGTCTTCAGCATGTCTATCTTCCTCTTCTTTGTCTATGAAATTCTCAGCAAAAGGTGGTCTGATTGGCTGATTCTTAGGGTTTCTAAGGTCTCTTGGCTCTCTAGGTATTCCTTGTGGGGTAGGGGGCTTTTTGAAATTGTTATTTCGAGCTTGAGGCTCTGGGTTTTCTCTAGCGAGAGGCCTATTATTAAGGGAGATCCTATCCACCATCCTCTCCATAGTTTTCATCATCTACTCAAATTATCCATGGATTGGGATGTGGAAGGTGGCACTGCTTCATTGCATCTCTTTTTCTCAGCTTCAGTTATGTGTTTCATTTTACCCGAGGCCATCAAGTTGGCTTCCACTTCTAATGCATCTTTCAGCATATCAGGGAGATTGGAAGATCTCCTTTCTCTCAGCATGAGAGCAAAGTCACTATCAAAACAGTTGGAAAAATGAATCTTGGTTTCCCCTGCAGGAGGTTTTATGTCCACGGGGATAGAATTGTACACTCTCATGAACCTGGCTAAGAATTCTTAGACAATCTCAACATTTGTTTTCTTTGTATTTTCATATTGAGTGAGAATCTGGAGAGGATTTTTTTTATCCTACCATATGGCTAGGAAATCTTCTTCAAATATTTCATAAGTAGCAATTCCTCCATTCGGAAGGGCCTTAAACCATTTCTTCACTTCCCCTGCAAGGCTTTGGGAAAACCACCTCATCTTAAAATCATCTTCATCCACCTCTTCTAGGTCCGTGAAATCATTGAACTGGTCTATATTTTGTTGCGTAGAAACTTTTCCCTCCCCATCGAATCTCATGAGGCGTTGGGTGTAGCCCACAGGTAGGTCATCGAGATTGGTTGGGAGGGCTACAGGGGCATATCGGGGAGCCATGGCTCTTGGGTTTTGCTTGGGAGTAGAGGGATTTTTAGAAGTAGTGGGAGTAATAATGGGTATTACAATAGTAACATTGGGGATAGCAAGAGGAGTATTCAAGACTTGGGTAATTTCCAAAGTAGCTTTATAGAAGGGAAACAGGCCGCTAGTTTCTTCCCGAGTTTGTAAATTTTCCCACAAAGCACTCAGGAAATGGGTCTGGAATCCTCTCTGGTCGAACAAGGCTTCTCTTAGATCAGTCTCATACCTAATTCTGAATGGGGAAGACCCAGTCCTTAAACTTAAAGGGACGCTTTCTATAGTGCGTGCCTCTTTTTTAGGTAAAGAAAAGGACCTAGTTAATAGGGAAATACTTGTTTGGCCTTTATTTTCTTTCTCGATGACCTTCTCTGGGTCCGAAGTAACCTTTGGTAGCTCAGGATCTAGATCACTTCTGGTAGGTATCCTCTTGGGAACCAGACTTCCTCCTGGTATTTCACTGATTCGGAAGATGGACTTGTCACCAGAATAATACACGATCCTCTTAGCATCTGACTAATGTTCACCCTCAGCAATCAGCTCTGATCTGATAAAAAAAAATTAAGTAAGCTCTATCTCCAGTGGAATCGCCTGTTTGAAAGTTGGAGTATCCAGGGAAAATGATACAACCTTGGAACCTCAGACTCTCTGTTTTCCCCCAAAGGTCCGATTTGATACTGTGAAAGCCAGAGATTCTCCCTACTGGAGTCGCCAGAATTTTATCACTCAATATTTTCTTGTGTTGTGGCAAGAAATACCATGATGTAACTGTTTTAAACCAATCTGTAGTGGATGGAAACTAACATTTCCAACCACAAAGAGGTATCTCTCTTTAGTGCTTCCAGCAACAGGATACAACTTAAATGGGATGGGTTATTGGGACAAGTGGTGGTTAGACCTTCAAACAATGAATTAAAGGGATGTTTTCGGTTGGTTGGAGTTAAGAACGTGAGGAAATTTGGGCATGGAGTCAACTTTGGTGGGTTTACTGTCACCAATGACAGATTCGGACCACAATTGCAGAGGCAAGAGGTAAGGTAGATGGGGTTCTTTCAAGTCAGAATGATCAGTGGGTGAAGGCAGAAAAAGGGAACAAATTCCATTACAAGGAAGAGCATTTACAAATGAATTCTAACCTGCAACTTCAAGAGGAAAAGGGTGGAATACCTAGTCATATGCTTATGGAGCATGGGGACACGAATGCCAGACCATGTAGTCTTGATCTAGGTACTGCAGAAGCAGACAATCAATGGAAATACAATATAGTAACACATGCACAGGAAATAACAGACATCATAACACACATCACAGGAATCTCAAGCTCCAGAATCGAGTCTTCTCATTGAATTAAGAGCCCGAGTTCAATACAGGCGCAGAGTAGTAATCTCTCTGAAACAAAAACTTCCAACCTTTTGGTCCTCTTCGGAACCTGCCTTTATAAGCTTACAAAACATCAAAAATTGTCTAACTACTTCAAAACAGACTTGGACTGGTAATGATGAGGTCATTCGAGCTGGGCCGCCCAAATCAACAGCCTCTGATTATGTTATGCATGGAGGTAGGGAATCATTTTCAGTGTCAGCATGCCATTGGGCCATGGAAGCCACCTGCTCATCCTTCGTATCATGTCGTTTTAGGTTGATTGGGACAAGTAACTGAAACAGTCCCCTTTGCCGCTCTCCAACGCTTTGTTTTTCTGTGAGAATATTCATTCCCTACGATCGTGATTTGCTCTGCAAAACTTCTTTCGATCCGCAACTATCTTTCTGCAATCCACAATGCGAGATGCGGGATCCAGAAACTCACCTTTGTGCCTACCGGAAAATTGCCTTTCCGCAATGCGGGATGTAGAACTCAGAAGCTCACTTTTTGCATTCCTGGAAAATGACCTTTCCGCAATCCGCAATGTGGGATGCGGAACTCAAAAACTTACTTTTTCCCCCCTTGGAAAATGACATTTCTGCAATCCGCAATGCAGATTGCGGGAATCGGAAGCCCCGCTTTTACATCTTCGGAAAATTGCTTTTCCACAATCCGCAATGCGGAATGAGGGACACTGGATCGATGGGATTGCGGAAAAGTCTCTTGTACCTGCTTGTGGAATGCATTCCTAGCCACTGATATGATCCTGTCATTCAATCCTTGCCGTTGAATCTTCTTTGGTTGCGAAAGAAGCCCTTATGGCTAGTTTTTTCTCATTTTCTCACTGCGGTTCAGTCATATAGCTTGGATTTTCTTGACACTTAGCTATTTGGGGGTTTCCTGACTCTTTATTTGGTGCAATAGGTCGATGGGTGACCATTGGGGCTTTGGTGGGGTCTTTCCTTTACCTTCCTTGGTGGAAACCATATAGGTGTTAACAAACCCCACAAGGAAAAAGGTAAGCATGCCAACTTTCAACATTTATGGCTTGGCCCTTATACTATTGTAGAGAAACTTGCACCCAGGAACGCATAGATTACAAAATTTAGAAGGGGAAGTGGAAACTCTTCCTGTAAATAGCCAAGCTCTCAAGCAGTATTTTTCTTAGTTTTAGAAAACTTTTTGTACATAAATAAAATTTCCCTTTTGTTGTTTTATTACTTGTTTTATCCTAGCTTTTATTTCTTTGAAACCAAATGTTGTTTCTTTGTTTTGGAATTCCTGAATAAATTCATTCCAACAATCGGAGTGCTAAATGGGAAGTTGTGATCTGATTAATATTATTTGTGAAATAACTCTTCAGTTGAATGATCTTTTAGAATTTAGAAGGAGTGATAATTGTTTCGAATTTTAAAAGTTTCTTCTTATTGAAAAGACTCAGTGGTGCAGTTTCAAGCACTATCATTCTAAGGATTTCAACCTGTATGTCTTACCTTATTATTTTGTTCATTGGGAAACATGTCACATGATCTGATTCAAAGTAAAATGAACTAAATCTTGTATATGTCACTAGTACAAAATGAGAAATTAGTGACTAAAAAAATGACTAAAATTCACATATAAACGATTATTTTTTAGTCGGCGACTAATAGTAGCTAATTTCCACTATCTTATAGCTCGACTAACTTAGTCGTATTTATTTTAGTCATTAATAGTTGCCTTATTTAGTCGTGTATTTGGTCATTGATTTAGTCATTGATTTGTCATTAATTGCCACAATTAATGACTAAATCAATGACCAAATATACTACTAACTAAGGAAGCTATTAATGACTAAAATAAATACGACTAAGTTAGTCGAGCTATAAGATAGTGGAAATTAGCTACTAATAGTCGTTTATATGTGAATTTTAGTCTTTTTTTAGTCACAAATTTATCATTTGTATTAGTCATTTATCTCTAATTAGTAGTTTCATATTCATTATATAAATGACTAATTTAGTAGTTTTATATTATTTTATTTTCTTTCATTATTAATCAATATAAATGACTCATTTAGTCATTTATTCTTTTTATTTGTGTTCATTATAATATTCATGCTAATCAAATCTAAATACACATGTGAATCATACAAAATCGCATTAATTAATTACAACACTAAATAATATCAAGTGCACATATAATTTCAACCATGTAAATTTTATTATGTGAAAAATGTCAAGTATTACAATATATTGAATTTCCAACCGAATATCCACTAATGGACTAATACAAGTCCATGAAAAAAAATAGTCCCCATACTTTACATGAAAATCATCTACATCGATGACTTTTCAAAATATTACAATGACCACTAAGTGAAACTTTGGCAATGCCCAAGAAATCCAATAATTGTCTTATTGTCATTTAACCAGCACCCACTATGCTCTGGCACATCTTGCTACCCAACATATGTCCTTTGTTTTCCTTGAATTCCTTGCATATTCCTATGTAGAATCCATCTTCTGAATCTATGATTTCAGACTTGAGATTTTCCATCCTCTGAAAATTCGACACTGCAAAGGTGAAGAGACAAGGTATCAGTTAATATTGAATTAAAGAATGTTGCAAAACACCTATGAACTTAATATTCTTCTAAGTCTAGCATAATTGAATATAATGGATACCTTGGTATTGCTTTCAGTCTAAAGCCTTGACACTTGCATTTCCAATATGCAGGAAAACATAGTATAGGTTTTGAAAATAAAGACCGCATAAATGACGATGATAAATTATTGTTCCTTCAACGTGCAAGATTGTGGCATGTTTCCAATTGAAACCATGGTAAAAAAAGTACAAACTTGGAACAGTATGGTCTACTGTAGCTCCTTCAAAAACAGGCTTATGTGGGTTAAGGAACTTGGTCTTAACGAAATTCTCCATATAAATCCCCTAAGAGAAGGGTCTCAAAGCAGCTGAATGTTATCTTTACATGGAAAACCATTCATCCTACCGACTTGTCTGGCATGATTTCATTCCATTTAATGGATTAGTCCAACCACATTTAGTTCTTCCTTGGATACAATAAGATTCAAGAAGTGCAGATTCAGATATCATCAATAATGCATGCATCCAACGCAATTTACTCACCAATCTATCAATCTTTTGGGGACTTGTTATTATTATGTCAATACTTAACACAAAGTTTGATGAACTATGTGAACAGAGTCTTTCTAGTTCATGGGGATCCATTTCTAATGTGTTAAAACCTTTGTAAATGGTTTTGCAAATGAATACTTGTGTTTTTTCTTCTTTTTTCTTGGCAAAAAGAGATATATCCCTAATCCTAAGTGGATGGAGCTCTTTAAATTCCAAAGGAAATTTTGGAATAAAAATTTGGGAATTAACATTATAAATATTAAATTCTATCTAACTAATGTTTTTAATCAACTAGTAAATAGATTTCAAATTACAAAATTTCTCCATAAGATATGGAAATATCTTCATCGTCAACACCAAAAAGTACAACACTACCAGTAAATCCAACTTTGATACCATTAAACTCAAAATTTAAAGTAAGTTAATGAAATATTAACAAAACAAAAAAAACAACCTTAGTCATCTCCCATCCCAAAATTTAATATAAGTGATAATCAACATCACAAATAGTCGCATAAATATTTTGTCACTGCTAGTAGACCACATTTCAAAAAAAATTAACTAAATTTTGTTAAGATTTAATATGCTAAGACAGAAAATAGCAGCATTACATTCCATTTCACAATAATAGCATATATAGGATCACTGAAGAAACAACAAGCATAGCATAAACACAAGAGACACAGATTTATCCTGGGAAACCCTCATGGGGTAGAAAACCCAGCAAAGCTTCCTCAATATAGATGACCAGCAATATACAAAGATGCAAACCAAAGACATGATATCCTCCTCCACCATAGCATACCTCTCCTCCACAAGTGCGCCTTTCTCAAGTGAGTGTGTGTGTCAAATGAGGAATACACTTCCTCTATTTATACACTACTCCGACTTGTGTTTTATACAAGAACACGTAGGCTCGTATTAACCAATGGGTTAAATACCCTACTACAACTGACTGGGCCGACCCCTCTAGGGTGGTCTAATAACCCTTTGACCCACATAACACATACAGGGCCGACCCCCACTAGGGAAGTCTAATAACCCGAGTTACCACATTCTGACGGAGGAATAAACATCTCCGGATATACAATAAGATCTTCACGGAGGAATGAAACATCTCCGGAATAATAAAGTACAAATATAATATTCTTTGAAGTTACAATATCTCAACAAATTTTTCCATACTAATATAATCTTTAGAAATATGTAACACTTAAATAGGATTTAATTCACTGCCAAAATAAATCTATATGAACTTCGAAGCCTATTTTTGTCAACATTGAGATCATTATACTTGCTAGAAGTAGGTATATTTTTGTCAACAATGAGATTATCATACTTGCTAGAATTATGCTCAGTATTCGGGCTTATTAGTCCCAGCTTGACAAACTAGATTGCATTCATCTGGAAATGAATTACAAAATAATAGATAAGGATCATTATATATATGGAAAGATATATCTTGTATTTCAATATTAGTCCACAATAAAAGTGTACATCAAATAATAATGCATCAAGCCAAATTGGTTGACACACAAATCTCCCTCCTTTGGAGCCAAACTATTTATTTCGTAAATATGCTAATTCTGTCAATGTGAGCAGTATAATTTATTGAGTTAGGTACAAAACTCCAACCAATATTTCCATGTATACAATTGAATATAATCCTTCGAACTTTTACCCAAAAAATGTATTCACCAGATTGGTAGTATAAATGAATGTTTTTATATGAGCTTGATCTTGTTAAGGTAGACGTAGGCCATAATGCCATATGCAAAATCCATTAGTATTAATATCTACACCTCCTACATACCACCATCCAAGCCTATAGTATCAAAATTGGGTGAGCTCTAAAGGCTTTTACAACCACCTAGTCCTATGCAATCATATATATGATGTGGAGAGTATTGCATTTTCACTTAAAAGAAAAATCCATAGAAGACAACCATGCTATGAAGATAGGCATGTGTTGTTGTTAATTGTAAAAACATGGCAATGTAATTGGTTAATAAGTTTGAAACAATACAAATATTATAAACTATTGGGTATGTGTTATATTCTCTGCATGTATGTGAAGGGGAGAGTGCGCCTGTCAGCGGCCCAGGTGACAATCCCTCCGGCACCTTCACAGAAACAAGTCGTTAGGTTGTTTCCGTCCGGAAATGGCCGATAGGCCGTTTTCGTTTGCGAGTGTAACGAGCAAAATTTTTTGGGGATCGCATGCAATTTTTGGGGATTATTCTAAAATTATGTAATTTAATCCCGGTTAAGGGATTGGCGTCTATTGACTAATCCGGGTTAACGGATTAGGGTTTTGGATGCTGCAGAATACCTATATTGTATTGTGAGTGATTCATAATGAGATGATGAGAAAAATAGGAGTGGTGGCTCCATGGTTTGTTGGTTTTCCCAGTTAAGGGTTTCCAGGGTAAATCTTTGTGTACTATGTGTGAATGTTGTGGTGTAATATCGGTTTTGCTTAAAAGAATCTCTATGCTTTGGTTCTCTACACAGGTTTAAAACTTACATAAACATGGATTTAAGGAAGAACTTGTGCCAAATTAAACAAAAGAAAATAAATTTATGCTTGAAACATACTTGAATGTGAAATCCTCTAGTGATCATGAACACGAGCAAAAAAATTGATGCCACTAGCCAAGTCTTTTTAATATTAGGAATTGCAGCATCCATCAACTCTCCAACTCCTTTCATGTCAAGAACAAGTTTGTCAAAGCAAGTTCAGTGCAATTATTATAGAGAGAAGATAACTAGGAAAGCACCAAGGTTCTAAAAGTCCTGTGATTAATAAAGAAAATAAAATTCTAATGGGAATTTATAGAACACACATGATAGGATACAGAATTACAACTTACATGAGTTGTGAGGATTACTAAAGATACTCCAAGCAAGTTGAGGAAAAATACAGATGCAGTCCTTTGAAAATTCTTACTTCCCAAAAGCATTTGCACTGAATTGAAAGAAACATTTCATTCGTTTGAACTACTAGAAAACACAAAGAGAATTTATGCTCAATTCTTGACCATGCTTGTTAAAACTACTAAGATTTTCTATGAAGTTTTAATATATAAATAAAATTTAAACTTGAATTGACCTTGTCTTTAGGGCATTATTGTAAGGAATCTCGTTATATGTTAAAGAACTAGTTAACTTCCCTTGTAGTCTTCCTCCAATAATTTTGAGTAATGTCATTTTTACCACTACTTGAAGGCCCCATTAAAGCCATAATTTTCTTTGATGCGACATACCATGTGATTCCATTGAGAATTTTCTTCTAATCTGTCTAGATCTTCACCATCTTTCTAATGTCGCTTATGGGATTCCATTTAAAAACCTGTGTAGCTTCATATCTCACTGTGTATTCTAGGTCTGTAAACTATAGAATAACATCATGGTTAGGCCAATCAAAACGTTTCCATGCATGGCATGTGATGCATACCCATTGTCTTACGAAGGGTTGTATTTTCTAGATAGATTTAAAGCAAACAAGACAAGAGTTGAAGGGCTACGAGCTACCTAAATAGAGGTTGGAAGTAGGGAATTAGAACTTAATTCATGTTCTGCAAATGTAATCCAAGTGGCCAATATACAAAATTTAAAATTTGCTAAATATTTTTTTTAATAAAGAATACAATTTAATATTTATGCATTCGGAATTTTCTAAAAGTCCTCCATGACACAACAATGGTTTGCAAACTACAAAAACTCTAGAAGGGAGGTAATCAAAACCTCACTTCACATCATTATGATGATAGGATACTATAGGCAAAAAATAAATGCTTCCTACAATTAATATTGCAAAAACAAAAAGTCAAACATAAAACACAACCAACAGAATATTACATTGTTTCGTCATGATAAAGATGCAAAGGATGGGATTAATGACTAACCATCAAAAAATATCAGCCTCTTCAAGGTTTTGATTTTGCTTCAACCAAGTGTGCAATCCTTCTCTAACACGTGGATTTTGATTAGGAAATTTTCCTCATATATATTGCTCATCTTTATTATATTGAGTTACCAAAAGGTTATGCCTTAAAAAGGTAGCTTGCTTAAGAAACTTAGATTTAGACCCTGCTAGTGGTAAGCAATTTGAGCCTGGAACTAGCTTGTAGTCATTTAACTACCCTGTTCTATTTATGGTCCTTGTGTTCTGAACCTGTAAATGTGATGAACCTGCAATAATTAATTAATGCAAATACACAAGATATCAGAAATAACATAACAGAATCACTTTTATATTGATCACGGGCCACTTCGAGGGGGCAACCTCCTTTGAGCAAGCTCAATACAATTAACTTCACGGTGCCTTCAATGACCTCAACACACACTTATATACTAAGTCTATGCCCAATACTATGAGTCAAAACTATGGGACATATAATACTACAGGACGACTTACAAAGCATATGCGTCCAATACTATGGGTCAATACTATGGGCTAATATAAACTACGGATCAAAAAATACTACGGGACGACTTACAAAGCATATGCGTCCAACAACAATATACTAACATAGTAAAGAGAAGGGTTGACATAGGTTCCTAACTTCCCCTCTCCCTTAGAAAAAGCTTTGTCCTCAAAGCTTTGGTTGGAGAAATTGCTGCAGAATCTGAAGGAGTGGTTCCCCGGTAGCATCCTCGGTTTGCATTTCGGGCCACTGACGCCTTTGGAGTGTCAAGGAGGATTGCTTGGAAGGCTGTAGATGAAGAAGAACCCTGTCAGCTGCGTGGAAAATGCGCTCAGAACGGTGTTGATCGGCTTGTTGTTTCCGGCGAATTCTGGCCATGTGAAGATTGTCCTGCAGAATGAGAAGAATCTGATCGCGGTTTTGAAGAACCGAGTCAATTTCCTGAACTGGGGAGTTGCTAAGGGTGTATGGAAGAATAACTGGCGGTGTTTGTCCATAGACTGCTTCATATGGTGTCCTTTGAGATGTGGTATTGTACCACCAGAGTGCTACTAGGAAATCCATAGAAATAGTTGGCCAAAGCTGTGTAGGGATGGGCAAGGGTTTGATCAATCCCGAAAGGAGTGTCGGTTCCGCCTTGTTGACTTGGAAAGTATCATCGTTAGCCACCATCTGTTGAACTGTCATTTTTAGTCCCGACCAAAAGAAGTTACATTGTTCCTGGTCATACATTTTGCAGAACCCAGAGTGCCCTGTTGATGAAGAAGCATGGAGTTCATAGAAGAGATAGCCATGTTGAACATATTGCAACCAATTTGGAACAAGCAGAGAAAGAGCTGTAAGAGAAACTGGGTCATCAATTGTGTGAGAAGGAGCATCTTCCACCATATTGTCCTTACCCTTCTTGTAAGTGATCACATAGGGATAACCCATGAGTTGGATAACCCATTGCAGGTGTGTTGGGGAGGAGACCCATTGTTCCAGAAAATTTTTCAGACTCGGGAGATCAGTCTTGATGCAGAAATAATTGCCTAATAGGTATGGCTGCCACTTCTGTACTGCATGCAATAGCCATCATTTCCTGCTGAGAGGTAGATGTGGCTACATTCTTACCTGAAAGGTCTCTTGAAGGCAGCAAGCTCATTGGTTCAACAAAGATACCTGCATATCTATCCAAGGGAGTAGTGGAGACTGTTGATGGGTGCATCTGAATGGAATTAAGCTGAGCGATGACACCATGTGAATTCTTCTTAAGGATTTTTTCCGGGCGATGTGAACTGATGATGCAGAGAGACCCTGGTTGTAAGCCCCTAAATTTGTGTTGTGCCCCATTGACTTTAAACTGCATCCAAAGTTCAGCAAAATCCCATAAGATGGGGCCAAGTGTACGTAACCATTGAACGCCCAAAACCACATCACATCCGCCTAAGGGCAAGGCAAACATGTCAGAGCGTAGGTTATAATCTTCCATAGAGATACGCACATTGTGACACTTCCCCTTGCAAGGTAAGGTGCCCCCATTGGCAACCATGACTTCAAAGTTGGAGCAAGGATGGACAAAACAATCAGCCTGTTTGGCAATTCGAGGGTCAATGAAGTTATGAGTGCTACCAGAATCAATGAGTATGGTAAGAGGGAGCTTCTTGAAGTATCCCCTAACCCGCATTGTTTGTGGGGTGGTGACGCCGGTTACAGCATGGAGAGAAATCTCGGGTGGGTCGTCTTGAGATGGGGTGTCAACAGGCGGGTGTTGCATGTCGACCGGATCATCTACTGTATCTGTAGCTTCTTCACCAAGTTCTAAGGCAAGCGGAGAATCCACATCCAAGAGATAGAGATTTTGTTGAACACATCTATGTCCCCGAGTGAATTTCTCATCACAATTATAGCAAAGCCCTTTTTCTCGGCGTGCCTGCATTTCTATTTCAGACAAATGCTTGATAGGAGTTGGTTGAGGAGCAGGCGTGATGGGAGGTCGTTGGGAACCCATATTTCTGAAGGGAACAAAGGTGGGTTTGGAGCGTTGTTGAGCTGCGATCTTGTCCTCGGCCAACTTAGCCAACCCTAGGACTTCCATCATTGTGTTGGGACAAAACATTTTGACCTCTGAGCGGATTTCATCCTTGAGACCACTGATAAAACAACGCCTGTAGAATTCATCAGACAATCCTTTTGTGTGATTTGCTAGTTTCTCAAATTCCATCTAATACTCTCTCACTGTGCCAGTTTGGTGAAGTTTAGTGAGTGCTCCTGTGAAGTCGTCAAAAGCACTAGGACCAAATCGTGGCAAAATGAGTTGGCAAAAATCTGTCCAGTTTGGCTCGGGATGAGCTTTGATGTACCAACGGTACCATTGAAGGGCTTCCTGTTCCAAATGAAAGGATGCAAGTGGAACTTTCTGAACATCAAAAGTATTATGCAGACTAAAATATTGTTCTGCTCGGTATATCCATCCAGTTGGATCAGTACCATTGAAGCGAGGAAAATCAAGCTTCGGCCCACGAAAATTGTTAGAAGCAGAGAACCCAGTGGCTGCAAAAGATTCTGGCTGTCTGGTATTGTTCATGGCTGAATGCTGCAGATGGAGGCTGAGAAATTTTTCATCCAGATCTTAGAGTTTGGTTTGGATGGCTGCCAGTGCTTCCTCCATGGTGTGTGCTCCTGCACAGGTGACAACCATAACCAGGTTTTTTTTTTTTTTTTTTTACAGACTGGAGCGGCTACGGCTCAGAAGGAATCTGGAACAACGCCGAACGTCTGGATCTGGAACGGCTTGCAAAATGGATCTGAAACAGCGCAGCAGTGATCGACAATAGTTCAGCTAAAAGTAGATATGGACCCCAGGTATGTGCGGCTTCCTAACAGTTCAGGGTTTTCACTCGGCCACCAATGCTGTCTGACGGCTTGCGTATTGGGGCAGTACCCCTCACTCCACGGCTCAAGTAAAACTGATAACCGCTTTGCCACAAACGACAGCTCTTGGTTTACCTCACGGGTGGGAACTAGTCAATCAGGTAGGGGTCGTTGCCCTTTTCACTGGCAGGTCCTCTCAATGGGCCAACTACTTCAGGGTTCATGTGGTACTCCTTACAATGAGTTTTAGGGCTTATGCCCAAGTACTTCCCATAGTTAAGCGGATAGGGATTATTCCCAAATCCGAACCTGCAACAGAAAAAATTTGGGCAGAAATTCCACCCAATGTTCAAAAACCGGATCTATATTGCTCAGAATCGCTATTATAGCATGTTTCCGGAACTGGAACAACCACTCTGCTTCTACCCATGAAAGTGGAATAGAAATCTGGGCACTCGGTCAAAAGATTTTCTCGCCGCAATTTTCGCGGCCGTCACCGAAATTCTGAAAAATTACTGATTTTAAATCCGCGATATCTCCACTTTTAGAACTCCAAATGAGATGATTTTTTTTTGAAACTGCGTATTTTTGAAAGAGGAATTCAGATATGCAATCTGTTTCTTCTGATTTTGTGCAGAAAGTTTCAGAAATTGATTTGAAAGTCGCCGCCCAAAAAAAAAAAATTCTCACTTGTGCCAAGGAGAGTGCTCTGATACCAGATGTGATGAACCTGCAATAATTAATTAATGCAAATACACAAGATATCAGAAATAACAGAACAAAATCACTTTTATATTGATTGCGGGCCACTTCGAGGGGGCAACCTCCTTTGAGCAAGCTCAATACAATTAATTTCACGGTGCCTTCAATGACCTCAACACACACTTATATACTAAGTCTATGCCCAATACTATGAGTCAAAACTATGGGACATATAATACTACAGGATGACTTACAAAGCATATGTGTCCAATACTATGGGTCAATACTATGGGCTAATATAAACTACGGATCAACAAATACTACGGGACGACTTACAAAGCATATGCGTCCAACAACAATATACTAACATAGTAAAGAGAAGGGTTGACATAGGTTCCTAACAGTAAATGATAATACTAAACAATTAGGCACTCTATTAACTATAAATAAATGGGTGGTACAATTGAAACAAATGTAATAGCCATAAAAGTGTAAATGTCAACCTACCTGCAATTGGCACTTCAAACATGTTACATATTATATAATATCAATCTCATACACTTGCATTTGCAATATGCAGGAAAATAGAGTATAGGCTTCGAAAATAAAGACCACATAAATGACGATGATAAATTATTGTTCCTTCAACGTGCAAGATCGTGGCATGTTGCCAATTGAAACCATGGTAAAAAAAGTACAAACTTGGAACAGTATGGTCTACTGCAGCTCCTTCAAAAAAATTTGTGGGTTAAGGAACTTGGTCTTAAGCAAATTATCCATGTAAATCCCCTAAGAGAAGGGTCTCAAAGCAGCTGAGTGTTATCTTTACATGGAAAACCATTCATCCTACCTACTTGTCTGGTATGATTTCATGCCATTTAATGGATTAGTCCAACCACATTTAGTTCTTCCTTGGAAACAATAAGATTCAAGAAGTGCAGATTCAGATATCATCAATAATGCATGTAGCCAACACAATTTACTTGCCAATCTATCAATATTTTGGGGACTTGTTAGTAATCTATCAATACTTAACACAAATTTTGATGAACTATGTGAACAGAGTCTTTCTATTTCATGGGGATCCATTTCTAATGTGTTAAACCTTTGTAAATGGTTTTTCAATAATGGCAACTTCTTATTCATGATCATTAGACTGTTTGTTTAGGAGTAGCTCAACAAGTTTTTTCATAATTGAAATAAAATATAAAAGGCTTTACATAATTGAAATTTAATGTGGCGATTGTGTTATTTTTTACTTCATTTTTGTAAGAAGTCCAAGCTAAATCCCAACAAATGTTATTGCCAATAGTCTTGTGTAGGTTCAACATTGTTTATTACAAATGATTTAACTAGGCTTTGCACTAATATCTTGGAATGGAAGAACTCTAATGTTGAAAAGCATCCAACTGAAGAAAAAAAAAAAACAATGTTCATTTAAAGAACAATTTACCATGAGTAATGCCCTCACCAAGCACAAGTAATCTTATAAAAGAGGCAACCAGAAGCTTCGATATATAATTACCCTTGGACAAGGAATCAATGCATTATTCAGTGTATTATATTCAAGTTCCTCTCCATCTTATAGATAGGAATGGCACAAACCTACATAAGGTTGCAAAATTTAACTCTACTACTACAATCTTAAAGATTAAGAAAAAGCATGAAAAAATCATAGCCCAAATTGAAGCAATAATACTTGCAACAAGGAAGTGACCTTCCTTTTCTTCAACCATCGACCTGACACTTTTGATTAGATCCATTCAAGAATAATCAAACTGACAATGTTATCAATAATTTTGTGGAAGGACACATCTCTTCATGCGATATCATTGCTCAATTTAACCAGTATATCGTAGACTTAGTGCACCGAGTCAAACATGAAGCAATCAACCTCAAACATAGAAGTAATCGATATCACTCTGAACTTAACTATGGGTGCCAAGCAAATGTAACAATTCTAGAAGGTGTCGAGGAAGGGTAGCAAGGATAATTATGAATATTATTGAACTCATTTGAACCCTCGGTTTGCAAAGAAGCCCTATCCATCCCTTCCAAGAATACTGGCTTATAATAATATTGTTATGTGTGTTATTGAGATCATGTCTTTCATAATGTAACCCGCTCTAGGGTTTCTCGTTCTTTAATACTCAGACTAACTAGGGATGCCATCCACAAATGTGGAGAAACATCCCTTAGGTTTCCCTGTGATATTTTTCTTGGAAAAAAGGAAAAAGATAACAATTATGTTGATCACTGAACATTGTATACACTTAGATGGAAATTCCAATGTTTCTGCAATTTTTTAAACAATCAAAGAGAAGTTAAATAAAACGGGAAAGAAGATATAAAAGGCCATCTGCCAATTTGTAGAAATAAGCTGCAGCCCATTAGCAATTCAATAATGACTTTTCCTAAGGTTGTCAACTTAATTTCAGTTTTCTTGTTATTATTTTGATGTGTTCCAAACATAGTTCCATCCTGCGCACAAATTATATTTCTTGTTAACTTTCCTACTATCTTGTTTTATACAAGTGGACTTGGATAGTATATTGTTTATCCTGTTGGATTAGCCTAATCACAATATCTAAAGTCAATATACACCTGGAAAAAAAAAATGGTTACAGTGATTATTAACTAAATTCTTTGTGGATATGACAATATTTTCTATAGAACAGTGTAGAATGTAAAGAAGAAGGTTCCCTCCACATTATAACTGAGTTAATTCCCCATCTAAAAAGTAACAAACTAGCAAAAGAACATTATACGTTGCTTTTCTTTTAAGTCAATTGAAATCATAATTGAAGACAATGACGACCTTAATCAACACAAACCATTACAACTATTTTAATTAACACAAGTAAAACTGTCCATTAAAAGTTTACCATAAAAGTTGGTTTATGATAATCATCCTTATGAACCGTTCCCAGAGTTCGAAACAAATGGCATTCTGGAGTATCAAAAAGTCCATCACAAAGGTCAAGTCCTCCAACAAATGTTGTAATCTTTATTCTACCTCCTACAACTTCTGAAGCACTGTCTTTTGATTATGTGTGAAGATGGTGCCCACCTCCTATAAGTGAAAATAAATAAATAAATTGTATCCAGTAAATCTCTTTTACTAGTAAATGACTTTGGAATATATGAGAAAATAGGAACAAAAAACAATAGTATATAAAATGATGCTTTAGATTGATTTTATAAAAATCTATACTACTTATCTTTCTCTCTCTATCGCTCATGTCTGTGCACACACACAAGCAAGGGGAAGACCCCACCCACACAGATTCTATATTATCATGGTAACTTACGAGTTATGGATTGCTTAGATTAATTTTTTGTAAAATGATTTTGGTCTATACGCACAGTTCATAAGCCAGTACTAGGCACTAGGTAAATTGAAGAATGCAAAACAAAGCCTCGTGCCTCCTCCCCCTTTATGTTCTTGTGAATATTAGTTTCACCTGTTGAAAACATATGCAACCCACAAAACTATTGGTTTGTTTTATTGAATAAGTGAATCATGCTTAAGTTCAGTCGTAAACCTAGCCCTAGCCTTTGGTTAAGCAAGCATAGACTTCTGATCATATGTGTAGTGAAAAAGTTGTATTTTGAATAATCCATGTGTATTAAAACTGATGGGTAATTCCTCGGGTAGAATTAATTTCTGTACAAGAATAAAACCAAATGGTTAGTGATACACAAATAATGGGGATAATGGCATTTCTAAATTTTGATATGGTTATGGTTAAATACATTATAGTGTTGTGACTCTATGATTCCTGGGACATGGGAGGGAAATAAAAGTCATGACCTGAGTGTGTATTAAATCACATGTGAGGAAAATTATATAAGAAAAAGGAGTGACACATATGAAGTGGGGTGTCATATGGAATAGGAGAATGAAAAATAATGTGTCATAGGTTGTGTAAGTGAACATTCCAAGTAAGAAGCACACTTGGCATGGAGGAATCCCACCAAAATCAGTAAATTGATGAAGAGCCCAAAGTCTCATGGGTTGTATAAATACTAGTTTGTATACCCCTTGTGTGGCTATAAGTTTGATGTATATGGTGTGAAGGTTTCCCTCTCATTTCTCCTTATTATGCCATAATGTGGGATCCATCATGGACATCATTCTAACAGCCAATGACCAGACAGTGAAGATAAGTTAAGACACACAAAAGATGAAGGCTTAAAGTTCAATGAGCCCTCAGTTCCCCCTCCCATAGAAGTAAAAAAAACAAGTTGATAATGTAGAATGAGGAAGAGAAGATCTCATAAGATATCCATTGTCAACCTTCAAAGAGAGTTCATCTATACATAAACCTGTAACCATATTTTTACTATGGAATAATAATATGCAAGCTAAAAGGCATTCGCAGTACCCAAATCATCCTAGGGCCCATTTATGTCATGGTTTTCTACTATTGTTATGATGTTATATAACTGGCGATGAATAAAAGACATTGTAAATCATATTAACATGTTTTTGGGTCATTTTACACTGCCTGGTATTTGACACAAATCAATTAAATGTAAGATAGTTATATTTTATTAGCATGATAAACAAAAAATCTCTGCTTTAAACAAATTCCCTACATTTGTTGTCATTTTCAAAGAAAACAAGCTAATGAAAAGTTTAAAAATTAACCAATCTCATGACAATATTATTTCACTTGTTGTTTGACCCAACTATGCCTTTTGCCAGCATATCTAGGGCATAGCAAGACATGAACAGATGAGTGCTTGAAGAATCTTCGGTTTTCTTCATCATGTGTTTGCATAAGACCTTCCTGTGAAAATTTCCACAAAGATATTAGATAGATAGGCTACCAACTGATATCCAAATTTTCAATCATTTCACTTGCACCAAAACAATATAACAAAAGTCCTTCGGCATGCATGATAGGATATCTTGTATTGAAGATTACTCTTAAACCTATCCATTGTTCCAGATGACAAGGGTGGTTATCTAGTCAAGCATACCTTCTGGAACCCGAGGATGTCCCTTGAAGTAGGGTCATCCCAAACAAGTAATAGCACCTATAAACCTTCTTGTGACTTGAACTTGAGAAGATCTCCCAATGTAGAGTTGAAGTGATGCAAATTTGAGTTGTTGCTTCCACATGCCAACTTATCTTGTCATATATAGACCATCCAGTAATGTATATCAGACGTCGAGCTTGTGCGATAGCTTCAGAAATGTCCTGCCAACATTTTCCATGTTTATAGGTAACTTGTGTTAAGATTTAATATGCTAAGACAGAAAATAGCAGCATTGCATTCCATTTCACAATAACAGCATATACAGGATCACTGAAGAAACAACAAGCACAGCATAAACACAAGAGACACAGATTTATCTTGGGAAACCCTCATGGGGTAGAAAACCCAGCAAAGCTTCCTCAATATAGATGACCAGCAATATGCAAAGATGCAAACCAAAGACATGATCTCCTCCTCCACCATAGTAGACCTCTCCTCCACAAGTGCGCTACATTCTGAGTGAGGGAAGTGTGTGTATAATGAGGAACACACCTCCTCTATTTATACACATCTCCGACTTGTACTTTATATTAACTAGGTCGGCCCCAACTTTACCACTGGGTTAAACACCCCACTACAACTGACTGGGCCGACCCCACTAGGGTGGTCTAACAACCCTTTGACCCACATAACACATATAGGGCCGACCCCCACTAGGGAAGTCTAATTACCCAAGTTACCACATTCCGAAGGAGGAATAAACATCTCCGGATATACAATAAGATATTCAAGGAGGAATGAAATATCTCCGGAATAATAAAGTACAAATATAATATTCTTTGAAGTTACAATATCTCAACACTCCCCCTTAACGAGAAGGATATTATAACAGCATCTGCATGAGCAAGGAGTCATCAACATCATACATGATACATCTATAAATCATTGGAAGCTTTCTCAACATCATCAATAACTCAACTAGTTACTGGAACATCTTCAATACTGGAACATCAACATCTTCAGTACTGATTCTTTATCTTCTGCAGCACTCAAACAAATACAGCAACATCAACATCTAAATCCTCACGATCGTCAGCATCGTCATCATACGATCGTCAGCATCGTCATCATACGATCATCAGCATCGTCATCACACGATCATCAGCATCATCATCACACGGTCATCAGCATCGTCATCACATTATCATCAGTATCGTCATCACACGATCATCAGCATCGTCATCACACGATCATCAGCATTGTCATCACACGATCATCAGCATCGTCATCACACAATCATCAGCATTGTCATCACACAATCATCAGTATCGTCATCAAGATCATCATGATTAGTATGCACACCAATACAAGTATACACATCATTAATGCAAGTATCCTCATCAATGCAAGTATCCTCATCAATACAAGTATACATACAAGTATCCTCATCAATACATATCATCAATACAAGTATCCTCATAAATACAATTATCATCATCAATACAAGTATCAATACATCAATACAAGTATCCTCATCAATACAAGTATCCTCATCAGTCAAGTATACACAATAGCAGCATACCCTGCAACACACATGATCATATTACAGGATGATCAATCCCGCTCTCTTTAGGACATAGGTCCATGGATGATACAATCCAGATCAAGTTCCAAGATGATCAATCACTTTAAGACAAGTCTCATGTCTAGGGACGATGCAATCCCAATCACATACCTTTTGAACCGAGGTCCAGGGACGATCCAGTCCTATCATGTACCTTTTGAACTGAGGTCCAGGAATGATCCAGTCCTATCATTCAATTCTCGGAGACCTCTGTCTACGGCTCAATTCAAGGGACCAAATTTCGAGGACAATCCAATCCCCTACCTATTCATTCAGGACTTTATTTTTGAAGACATATGTCTACGGCTCAATTCAAAGGACCAAAGTCTGAGGACGATCCAATCCCCTACATGTTCATTCAGGACTTTATTTTCGGAGACATATTGTCTACAACTCAATTCAAAGGACCAAATTCCAAGGACAATCCAATCCCATACCTGTTCATTCAGGACTTTATTTTCAGAGACATCTTGTCTACGGCTCAATTCAAAGGACCAAAGTCCAAGGACGATCCAATCCCTTACCTGTTCATTCAGGACTTTATTTTCAGAGACATCTTGTCTACGGCTCAATTCAAAGGACCAAAGTCCGAGGACGATCCAATCCCCTACCTGTTCATTCAGGACTTTATTTTCGAAGACATACATCTACGGCTCACTTTAGGATTGAAGTCCAGGGATGATCCAATCCCCACATGTCCACCAAGGACTTCATTCCCGAAGACATATGTCTACGGATCCTTTTAGAACATATGTTCAAGGATGATGCAATCCCTCTTCTTTCTCGAAGACATCTGTCTACAGATCCTTTTAGAACATATGTTCAAGGATGATGCAATCCCCTTGTCAATTTAGACCCTGTCTAAGGACCATCCACCAACCTCTCTATTTGCATCACTAATATAGGTATCCACATCATCGACCTCACTGTCGATGCAGGAAATCTCATCATAAGTGATCACATCACTCCCCCTTTCGAGGAGGGTCCTTCTGAACTATATTAAGTTTGTCTCGGAAAACTTTACTTGAGGTAGAGGTTTGGTTAGTACATCGGATCGGTAGAGGTTTGGTTAGTACATTGGTAACTTGTTACAAATTCGAACTTTTAGTTCCTTTCTGCACCATATCTCGTATATAGAAATGTCAGATCTCTATGTGCTTTGAGTTATCATGGAACACTGGATTCTCTGCCATTTTGGTACAACTCTGTTTGTCACATAGGATCACAGTTGGGTCTATCTCTAAGTCAAACAATCCTAAAGCCATACTTCTTCACAACTAGCAGAGCAAGCAGCCATATATTCTGCTTGTGTTGAGAACCA
Organism: Larix kaempferi; assembly: GCA_027924585.1. NCBI lineage: Eukaryota > Viridiplantae > Streptophyta > Pinopsida > Pinales > Pinaceae > Larix > Larix kaempferi. The sequence continues at coordinate 2,962,466 of BSBM01001018.1, forward strand.
CACTGGACTGCTTCCTGCTAAACCACAAGATCATGGCTGATCCCAGACAATAACATCCTCTCGATGTGTTCTACCTGTCTAATACACTTTCTGCTCAATCAACATTTGTGTAGCCATCTGAAGTCATGATATCCAAGATAGCATAGATCAAATTCTATCGTATCCTTTAGGTACCTCATCACATGCTTTGTAACTATCAGGTGAACGCATCTAGTTTCCACTAGATACTGACTCAAGGTGTTCACAGCACAGCATATATCTGACCTAGTATTTGTTAGATACATCAATGACCCAATAATTTGTCTGTACAAAGTTATATCCACTAATTCTGATGAGTCATATGTTAATAACTTCAAGTTGGAATCTATGAGAGTGGCCATTCCAACACATCAAGTCCTTTTAATATTTCTCAGCATACTTTCCTTGGTTGAGAAAGATTCCCTCTGAGCCTTTCCATACTTCCAGACCTAGGAAGTAATGCATCAATCTGAGATCTTTCATTTTCATTTATGCAGCCATCTTCTTCTTTCTTTTCATGATCTATTTCGCATTCCCTGTTAGAGAGATATCATCTACATACAATAATAATATGATCCATAACCTTAAGGTAAAGGTTAGGAACAACTTTACTTTTGGTAAAGCCAAAGCTTGTCAAGAAACTGTCAATTCTCCCTTTGTGACTGAACATCATTCACACTCTGTATTGAATGATCTTCTATGCCAATTCTCAACATATGGGTCTACTAATATGAGCCTCAAGATCATTCGAACTCTGTGGTGAGTTTCTTCTTGTATCCATTCCATCTGTATATAGAAACCATATCCAACCTTGTAGCAAAGGTTGAGATCCACATCACTCATGGTGATCATTAGGCTCATCAATTGACTATCGATCATGGGTACAGAAATTGATTCACACTTCTTCTTTAATTACACCATTTATCTAGCCACTTGGAGCAAACATCTCGTCATGATTCTCTTCCTCTTTCTAAGAGAATCTTCTAGCCACGAGCCTTCTATATTATGTTTTTATTTGTAAATATTTTGTTGAACATCCATCACTTGTTCGGTGTTCATCATTCTTCATGATCTTTCCTACAAATCAAAATTAAGTACATGATTAGTAATACTTTATAATCATGAAATCATGTTGACATGATAACCTATTATGCATACAGATCTCATTTACATAGTTATGCAACTATCTTGACCAATACTTTGGCACAACACTTTTCCATATCATGTATGCATATAGTGGCTATCCAGATGCCTTACATCTCTACCATAACATACTATCGAGAGTGTGCACAGGTCTCCGCATGTCAGCAAAGAGGTTTCATTCTAGACAAGCAAAAATGGAATGTTTGTCCAATTTACCAATCACATGCATATTAGTAGTATATTGTTCAATGCTCTATGAATTTTTACACTCAGCATGATATATTCTAGGAATACAAATATGCATACAACCTATTACAAGCAATATCATTTACTATTTCAAATAACAACTCAAATACTTATCTTTTATGTTTGTGTGGTTGCCTCCCACTTGATCTTCTAAATGTCTTTTGAACTTCTATTCATTATGTACCACTGTGCACTAGTGTTATCCTCATGATCTCATACACAAACATACATTCATTAGTATATTATAAATATTATCAAAACATTATAATTCTAAGTAATCTTGAATATGTATAGTCATGATCATAGATAATAAACATTAGTATTCAAGATTTCAGGGAAGTCTTCTTTTACTCATGCATATCATCAATCAAGATAAAAGACATAATATGCATAATCCCTTGATTACTTACATTTCTAACTTTATGAATAAGCATAACCAATCATACCAAGTATACTTATATAAGGGATCCTAACACAAGGTAAGATTCTAACTTGACATAGGAAAACATACCTGGATTAGAATACCTGCTTAGTTATGTCTAACATACCTAAACAATATCTTCTTTGTTCTCTTTAATGATTGAGAGATCCTGTGCTAGAACCTGCATATCTCGTAGGTTAAGCATAATATAACAAAGTCATACATACCTCGTAAGTAGAACAAATATTATGGATGAGTCTTTGTCTTCATGTTGTCATGGTCATGGAACTTGATTTGTCTTTCGTGATGTACCTGTATCTTGTTAGCAAACAACATCAACCTCATACAACACCATAGTGCATTAGTACAATCATATAGCCCTAACCAATGAATGTATTCGATCATTCACATGCATTCATACTGTTACTAGGGTGATAAGACAATTCTAACATTAATCAATATTGTACTAATAAATAATATGAAGACAAACACATTATGAACTTAATCAGGAATCAGATTTCAAGACATACCTAAACCTCCTTAAGTCATACCTGTCGAGACTTCTTGTAATCTTCTTATGTAAGGCCTTAGCCTCAACTCCCCCTGAAACTTGATCTGGAGCTTGATTAGGGTTTGCTAGAGAAACCCTAAAAATTAAATCTTTGACTTTCACACTTCTGAATGGATGGAAGGATGTGTCTTGCTAAGCTGATCAAACTAGCATACTTCAATTTGGAATCTCCAAAATTTGACCCCTCAAAATTGCCTTCGGAACTTTTGGATCTTCTGGACAGGATCCCGAACTAGGGTTTGATGAAGCCCACCCTTCTGCCCAATCAAAAGGTTTGATCCAACGCTCTAAACTCTTATTTTTCTGAGGAGATTCCAGCCGTGGTCACGGACTTCAAAAATTCCAACTTTTGTTGAAGCCCTAATTTTCCATCTTTCCGATCAAAATCCCAAACTGGGGTTTGATCGAGCCCGGTCTTCTACCCAACCAAAAAATTCAATATTGGTCTCTAAATTTCAATTTTCCTGAGTAACATTCAGCCGTGGACTCCGATTCCAAAAATTCTAACTTTTTTCGAAACCCTAAATTCCAGAAGCCATGAATGAAGGTGCTCCAAAAATAATTCTTTTTTGACATAAATATGTACCTGATTGTTTCTGCTGTAACTCTGAACTTTTCAATCCAAAAGGTCTCAAAAAAATTTTGTGATATCCTGACCTGTCATCTTTCCATACCGATAGGTCTGACCTCAATTGGATTTTCTGAGAGAAATTTATGCCAAGTGTCGCAACGTGACCTGTTTATGGGATAAAACAGGAGAGTGAACTTGTACGGCGTTCCACGTGTCACTGGTTCAAATTCGGCCTCTGAAAAAGTTTCTTGAGATAGTACAGTCTGTGTACTACCTTTCACTTTTTACGAAATTTCATTTGGAGCTTCCTAGCCCAATTTATGACCTTTTTTCCTAGATCACTTGATTTTGATTGAGATCTGGAAGAGGCAGAAACCCTAACTTGTACTGATCATAACTCACAAAGTACAACGAATCTGAGGGTTCTCTTTGGACACAAGGTACCTGGAGATGTTATCTACGAACTGTAAAAGTTTCAGATCCTGAACCTTCACCAAAATGGATTTATAGCGAAAGTTCCACAATGACTGGTTTTTGCTATACAAAACCCAAACCTTGAAATTGTCGCAAGTGAAGCAAGTGTCGTAAGTGCCATACATTGCCTTCCTTCAAGTTAGCTTTGATACCATGTTAAGATTTAATATGATAAGACAGAAAATAGCTGCATTACATTCCATTTCACAATAATAGCATATACAGGATCACTGAAGAAACAACAAGCACAACATAAACACAAGAGACACAGATTTATCCTGGGAAACCCTCATGGGGTAGAAAACCCAGCAAAGCTTCCTCAATATAGATGACCAGCAATATAAAAATATGCAAACCAAAGACATGATCTCCTCCTCCACCATATTATACCTCTCCTCCACAAGTGCGCTACATTCTGAGTGAGGGAAGTGTGTGTATAATGAGGAACACACCTCCTCTATTTATACACATCTCCGACTTGTACTTTATATTAACTAGGTCGGCCCCAACTTTACCACTGGGTTAAACACCCCACTACAACTGACTGGGCCGACCCCACTAGGGTGGTCTAACAACCCTTTGACCCACATAACACATATAGGGCAAACCCCCACTAGGGAAGTCTAATAACCCAAGTTACCACATTCCGAAGGAGGAATAAACATCTCCGGATATACAATAATATCTTCAAGGAGGAATGAAACATCTCCAGAATAATAAAGTACAAATATAATATTCTTTGAAGTTACAATATCTCAACAACTTGATGATCAAGTTCGATAGAAGGAAGGATATTATTCGGCACATGAGCATCCTGATACAGAGTGACCTTACCACCTTTTCTGAGAGGGAAGTAAGTGTTAAGCACACCTTTATAGTCAGGTCAAGCACCAATCCCAAATTTGTACAAGGATTGATATTCTACTGTGAAAAATTGGATTGAGAGTTTAAGTGAATCTCTTTCCTTACAAACCTTTCCATTGGGGCCCAAGACAGGGTACCAATCCTGGATGCTCTGACCAGACATAATTCTCTCTACAGGTATTTCGACAGTGCCAATTAGTTGTGCACCAATGAAATCACTATCCTTGATTATGAATGTAACCTCTGCAACATTATGCACAACAGGAATAGAGAAATGTTGTGCCCATACAGGATTTTGATCATTGCTAATCACTCGGGTCCTGGAAACTATTTCACTTGAAAGGAATATTGACACATAAGTATCACTTGTTATCACATTTTGATTGGAGACACTATCTTCTATTTTGGTAGTCATTTTTCCAGAACCTGTCTTTACAAATACCTGTCGCAACCTCTCCGAGAAAAGGTCCATGTTGGGAAGGATTTTGGCCTCATAGACCCATATATCTAGTGTCCCATGTAACAAGACAACCCTGAGTGACTTTTCTGAAGGATCAAATGGAACTATATGATTCTATACCAATGAAAAATCAGAGCTTATGCTATTGTTGTCATAAGAATTGAACGAATACTATCCATGCTGAAATGAATGGCCCGAAAAATGATCCCTGATTGTTGTGGGAAGATTGGCATAGCATCAAAGAGGGCATGTATAAATCTCCTCCAGGTGACGAGGAATCAAAGGGTCAATGGTTGTCTGATAATCGCATCTCAGACATTAAATTATTCAACGGTTACATTGACGCCGATGTCAAAGGGCTAAAGGATGCATTCATTTCGACATGAGGAACTGAGCAGAATAGCTTGGAAGCCTACCACTTTGGTGACCAATTTCAAAATGCAGCTTAGATTATGGGTGACCCAATTGAATATAGGACTCATAAGTTTGGTGGTACTAGTGGGTTGAACTATCATGATGAAAACTTTCCTAACGGGGGTAAGGATATAGGCCTTGGGTAAAAGGGGCAAAGGATGGCCACCCCACTGGAGATGATTCAGTAGGGAGATACTGGGTATGAGGAGGAGGTGGGGGATAGTGAGGACGCAAGTGAGGATCAACCCAATAACCCTCATAACCATAATTTGGTGGCGGTGGGGGGTGGTGGTGGGTGTTGTGATGGAAAAGGCGGGGGATAATTGTTGGGATATGTAGGATTAGGGTAGTGATTGGATCCTGAACGGATATAACTACCACTATCATATCTCTTGTAGGGATCCATTCCCTTGTTAAATTTATCTGTCACCCAATAACTTAAGCTTGAACTCCCACAGTGTTTTTAGGTTTAGCTATACCCAACGTTCCAATTAAAGAAGAAAGTTTTGTCTGTAGCCTATGACCAATATTTTAATTCCCATTCATGGCAAACTATTCGGGGATGTGAATTTGGTGGAACTAAAACAGATAAAAAATTCAATGACTTACAGAATTGATACCAAGGAGACTCTAACCTGTTTCAGAATGAGATCGATGATGAAAAAGGCCACTAGGATTTGGTGAAAATTGAATCCGTGATGCGTAGCCCAGCTAAATTCGAAGACCTAACCCTATGGGTTCCGGGGCGCTAACCATGAACCAAGAAGGATATACCTTTCGTACAGCGAGGCGGCCATGGCGGAATAATTTTCTTGTGTCTTGTTTCTTGTCTCTTTCCTTGAACTTATGAAAACTTGTGAAAGCAAAAGAGTGAATGATGCAATTGTCAGCAGCCATTCTAGCATCTAGTTTTTATTCTCGAATGAAATTCATCGGAATTTTCGTCACTGTTTTTATTTTGTGTATTTTTTTATATGTTGTTAGCGATTTTTAATCACCACTTTGAGGATTTTTTAGGTAAATGTAATAAATATTTTTTTAGGTTAAATGTAATAAGTATTTTTTACTCAATTTATATTATTTTGTAATAAATAAAATAGTGGATTGTGTTTCTTTCTAAAAGGTCACAAGTTCAAATTCAAAGGGGATAGGGTATATACACCCCTTACTTACCAAATAATAATATGAATTTCAAATTCAAAGGGGGTAGGGTATATGCACCCCTCACTTACCAAATAAGAATATGTTTGATAAAATGGTTCATTTTGTCTAATTTTAAAAATAAGACTTTTCAAAATAAGTTAATGTAAAGGATATAAGATTCATACTCAATATGATGAGGATATTTAAAGCCTAGATTCAAAACAATAAAAAACAATAAAGAAATTTGAAATCTTCTCCATCTAGGAGCTTCTAGCACATTGCAAGGTTTGAGTGAAAGAGACTATAATTAACAGCTCCTTTGTCGTGACCTCCAAGTCCTGGAGCTTAACAAATAACATTCCTAATGAACGAAATGAATCTTCCTACCCTTCAATGACTTTGTCAAACTTATCTTTGAAGGCCTCAAAAGACCACTCAACATATGGGGATATTGGTCGACATAGCATGGTCAGGATTGAATTCATGTAAATTGAGTCTTTAATTTTGAGTGCACATGATGACAACAATATTGCACTTGTAGATGAGGCTTGAGGTCAACGAACACATCCAACAACATCTGGAGTTATAGGCTGGACCTTAATGGATTTCTTGAAAAGAAGAAAATGTTGTCCAGTTCTGACACAAGGTGTCTCTCATGAATCCATCTATAGTGTTACAATTTACTAAATTCCAACACTACAGATGGATTTAGATGTCTCCTATAAAGGGATCTTTGAATCCATCTACGGTGTTAAAATTGAGTAAATTGTACGAATTCACTATCAAAATTATAAATTTCCATTAGCGAGATGACACAACTAAAAATGACTAACATAAACGACTAATTCATATTCGTAGTCATTGTTAGCTAGCCATATTTGTATTCTTGTGACTAAATTAGTCATTTAAGTTAGTCATTTTTATTTTAGTCACTTGACATCTAGTCATATATTTGATCTTGTGACTAACTAAGTTGTTTATCTTAGTCATTTTTAGTTTACTCACTTAAAATTGCTCATCTTTTGTCATTTATCCCTTGAAAAAACTGTGGCGACTAAATTTTTAGATGCCTAGTTACTTATCTCTCATTTTGTACTAGTGTGTTGCTTGGACAAAGACATATAAGTTACCATCTTGGGGCTCCACTCACATAAACATATAAATAACCTTGTATTGAAGTTGTATACTATGGAAAACCCATGGAAAGGAAGCAAAATCTTGCAGATGTATGGCAAATCAAAATGATCCTATACCAAAATATTAATGCCAAAAAGGCACAAATAGAGTCAATTGTTCCCCAATGCAAACATCCACAAAAAGTTAAAGATGGATATTTGAAGAATCAAACAAAGACATGAACATACAAATTCAAATGTTCAAATGAAACCAAGAGGATACTTCTAATAATATTCGAAGGAGGCTCGTCTTCGTCCGTGGGTATGATAAGCCAAATAAAATTGTCATTTACCACACAAAAGGACATTATGGATGGAAGAGCCTAGGATTCACCTTTGAAGATAAAGGGGAAATATATATCAAAGCTGGTCAAGCATCAAATAATGCTAAAGCATCAAAGAAATGCATCTGGTATAGGAATGAGGAACAAACGTTTACATCTGTTAGGTTTTGTTACTTATCCTATGGTGTCTTACCTAGTTACTTAAGAAAGACAGGTTTGGTAAATGAACTTCATACATTGGCCTCAGGAGAGTGGTTGTGAATTCCTAACTAAGCTTCCATATCCCTCAAAACACTAATGATAATACTGGATCAATGTAATACTTATTCCAATTTAAAATAGAACTATTCTCAACACAAGGAAGATCAATGATGTATGACTCTTACAATTGGAAGCTATAGATAAGAAGAAATGAGTTCTCACCCTACCTAAACTAATCATTCACTAAATATTATTTTATGTTTTCAGAGATCTAAGTCCTCCTAGTTAGTCGCCAATTGTTGCAGTTGCTAAAACATTCCCTAGTTTTTGTGCAAAAAAGAAGGGGCCCCTCCCTTATTTGAATTCAACTTTTGGCTTGATTTACTCTTTTAGTTTTCTTTTCATAAAAGAGTGTTGCTTGGATATTGGTTGTTCACTAGAAATTCACACTTAGAAAATTTTCAATTTTTTACTCCTTTTAAATGTTTCAGTAACTTATTGAAAATACAGCGAAACATTGGATAGAATTTGTGTTTTGCAACAAAACATCAAATAGTTTGAGCCAACTGCTTCGAAACAGATCTAGGAACTTTCCATTTTTACCCCGAAACGTCTGAGGAAATTCTCATTTTCCTCCGACACACCGGTCTAGTTTTCTCTTCTACTGAGAAATGTCGGGGACATTGGAAAATATCCCCGAAGCCAGTTGAAGGAGTTCAAGATTTTGTCCCAAAATAATGGAAAGCTTGGAATTTGTGTGGAATAATTTTGATATGTCTCTCACTCACCAAATTGCCAAATTATTGATTTAGATTTTTTTTTGGAAAGAGGCAATTCTTGTTCACCGAACAGATCATTTCATCCCCGAAACACGTTGGCATTGTTGTCTCTTTTGCTCCAAATCATTCGGTATATAAATACTTTCTCCCCCGACCATATCGCAAAACATTTGAATTCCTCGCCAAAGATTGTTTAGCCGTAACTTTTCGAGGTTTGAATGATTTCTTTATCGAAGCATATCTACGATGAATGGGGATGGACACTGATATGGATCGATGACTATATCATTCCATTGTTGATCTATTATCGCAAATGCTGGAAGATACCCTCTGAAAAGCATCATAGTAAAATGAGATTTATTGCCGAAAGGTTTTTTCTTGGCCCTTTTAAACTCAATTTGTTGTTAAAGTGTTTAAATTACTTGTGAAATACGCTCGTTTGAAGAAAGGTGTTCCTACCATTAAAACTTTGTTGACGAGTCTTAGGAGAATTAGGGTTTGTGAAACCTTTATAGTGGAAGAAGAATCCCACTACAAGCTCATTTTCCATTTCCTTGACATTGTTACGTTCCTCACACCACTTGGACAAGAACCCATGCCAAGTTGACTACAAACTTACTAACGCGTTCACCATATATCCAGGTAAGAATTTCTTTGTCTTTATTTGAAATAGTTTTCCACTTGTCTTTAGAATATTGCATCTCATGAGAAGATGCGTGAGTGGTCAGGTTGAACCGTTTTGTTTTCTAGACTAACTAAAACTCGATAAAACCCTAATACCTGCCCATTATCACTGGAATAATATGAAGAGAGGGATCTTTAAACCCTAGTTATTCATCATTTACATATGCGTTTGTTCAAATATTTGAAGAGCTAGTTGCATCATGATTGAGAGAGGCGATGATTGAACCCTAACTTTCATATATTCTTCCACACATGATTTTGGCTAGTTAAACTTGTTGAATTCGGGACTCATGGCCCGCTATTTAAACCTAACCATAAACGCATGCTTGATTGAGGGAGGTGACGGTAATCCCTAGCTCTTATATTTGTTCTCAAACGCAATTTTTCCCAAAAGAATGTCAAACCCTAGTTTTTTTGGATCTTTTCTCAAATGCAAGTTGCTTCAAAGGACGTTAAACCCTAGTTTTCGCTACAAATGTTTTCTGTTTGCATTTTTGGGCTACAAATTATGGCCATCTTGAGGAGGGATTGATAGTGTTCTATTGACAGGAGATCACATATCCATATATTTAGTTTTTCATTGAATTCTTGCTACAACCATCCTTTCATGCATAAATTTGTCCGGTTTATATTTTCATTGGAGTATATGCAACCAAATGATACCTCCTTTGTTTCGCAGGATTCAGAAATGTCTTGGAGGGATTCCAAGTGTAATATCAAGGTGATATCAGATTCAGAAGACAAGTTTGCTTTAGAAATGGCCCTGGAAGTCTAGTTTGGTGATATTAAATACACTATAGGAGTATCCCCTGAGTTCGAGTGGGGTGAACTGTACCATATGATTAGGGATCAAAACATACCAAAATCTACAATGGAAGAAGACTTGATATATCAAAATATCAAGAAATTCGGTATTCATAAGGTTGTTGCACATCCAGAGTTATTTCCATGTGTCGAAGTAATAGGGTGGATTCTCTCCTATGTGGATGTTAAATTCCTAATCATTTCAAGTGCTACCAGAAACGGCTTCGCTTACTTCCAGCCTGCACACATAGGAAAATCCTACAAGATCCCAGCACCTAAAGTCTTCTTAACAGAATATTGGGTTAAAAGTTTGAAAATAGATTATGAAGAGTGTGCGAAAAATATGTTGATCCCTGGAAAACAATTACGACAAAGAACTAGTGGAGAATACGAGACTAAGAACCTAAAGACTCCATTCAAGGTTGTTGCTACTCTTTTGCGAAAAGTGTATGGAATAGCCAATTCAAGCAATTACAAACTTGGTTGGATATTGTTGTTATATCATATTACGATGCATGGCTCAATATTAAACTAGGCTGAAATTATTTCGAAGAACATGATGCAAGCCATAACTGATGTGCAAGAGGGACTTAAGCAAAAGAAGGCTGAGTTTTATCCTCATACCTCATCGATTGTATTCTAGTTACAAACCATTTTCCAAATATTGGATGCAAATGGAATCCTATTGAAACTCCATTATATGTGTCCTATCAAATTCTATGGGTACATAAGAATGCAATTTTTTATAGGAATATTCGTGAAGAATTCTTGATGCCATTGTATAAATTGATTTTTGACAAAGAACCCAATTGTATGTCGGATGAAGCACTTACAGTGGCCACAACGTTGGGAGACTATTACTTCACTCCATAAGGTACTTATCTACAGGTATATGGAGGTTCAAAGAGCCCATCATTGATGCCTAAATATGTCACCAATTACGTCATATTAAAATAAATAGTGAGACAAGTATTAATCAATTGTGTTGGGGACTTCCTACATGAAAAAAAGAAATCTCCCTTGTCACTTGTAGTTGGGGCATATAAATTCAATAAAGTCAAAGAAGCTGAAGAATGTGTGAAAGAACTAAATTCTTATCATTTCTGCGAAAATATTTTTGTTAGAAATGACCACCTTCGGAAAGTTTCCTCCCACTACCAATCATGTAGGATCAATTATGAATATACATATCATTTTTTGTGAGAGGAGGAAGTATACAGAGGAGTAAAGAACCTTACAAAATTAAACAAAATATTCAGCAAGAGGAAAGGAGCAAGTTGTAGCTAGCCATCTGATACATCAACAAAAGAAGACTCAGAAGAAGCTCTTTCAGCAGAAAATGTGAAAAGAATGCAGGAAGAAGAACTGGCCAAGAATATAGAGAAGGAGAGACAAGAGAAAGAAGAAGCCCAAGAAGCTCAAAAGAAGGAAGAACAAGAAAAGGATGAAAAAATAGCTACGGAATAGGAAGAAAAAATATTACATGAAGAAGAATTAAAGAAGAAGAATAGATCAAGAAAGTTATGGAATCTCAAGACTTGGAGGAAGGTAATGGCGAGTAGGACATGGAAATTGATAATCCTACAGATATGAACACTAAAGTCCCTCTCACCGGAGTACATATCCCTTTTGCTAAGTTAGGACTTATACCGTTCACACCTTCCAAGCAACATTCGATTTCCAAGCTAGAAATGATAGTCTTTGATCCTAGAAGAAAGACTATCATGAAGAGAACATAAAAGAGATTAAAGGTTGCCTCACACCTAGATATTGTCACCATACAGGATGTCCCAGTGGTTGAAGGCACAAATAAGGATCCAAAATTTACAACATTTGTAAATGTGGCTGCTACATTAGCCAATGAGGATAACATTCATAAGTTGATGGAAGACATAGAAAAGAGCAAATCCAAAGTGGTTAAGCTAAAAGATAATTTATTATATGCTCGAAGTGAAGGAATTGAAATAAGGCTCCAACGAGATGCCTTAGAGTTGGAAAAATAAGAAGCCATGCAGACTATTCATATTCTGGAAGATGAAAAGGACTCACTCAATGTGCAGGTGGTAATATTGGAAGGAGAAAAGGAAGACCTTCAATCTCAACTAAGCGGGGTACAAGAGAAATAAACCCAGTTGGATCAACGCGTGGAATCACTCACTACAGATAAAGGAGCTTTGCAAGCTCAAGTGGTAGAGTTGAATAGAGAAAAGGAGTCCCTAGTGGATCAACTAAATTCCGCTCAAGCACAGAATCAAGATTTGACACCCTTTCATGAATGTGCTTCTGCATTACAAGAACAATTGTTCCATTCCCAAGAGTTGCTCACTGAGCAAACGTATGAATTGCAAGGGATGGTAACTAGGCTTAAGCAAATTTCCGAGGAAGCCGCTACTACAAAGCAAAAGCTCACCGGAATTTATGACAGGATGAAGAAGTTAATTTCTTGGAGGAAAATATCCAAGGAAATTCCCCCACATCTGTCCAAGAGGTCCACTGTTGAACTCAAGTTAGATTTTGCACTCTTGGACAGTTTCCAGAAAGCAGATAAGAAACTGTAGAATGAAGTAAAATATTCCATCACCAAATGTGAATATATTCAGTAGAGTATCTACAGAGCATTCAAAAAAATTTCATCTACCTTCTCTCGGCTCATTTGAAGAGTTAGTACCAAAAGAGCAACGCTTGGCAGAACTAAGGACTATCAAGGAAGAAGATATCGCTGCTATCAAGAGTCTAGATACTCTCACTTCAGAAGATCTCCAGGAGCGCATTGGACAATCCACAATGAAGACTCATTACTTAGCAAATGGACACAATACAACAACTAAGGGGTTGAATGCCATGGTCAAAGAGTTTCCATTTCATGAAGTGGCTTTAAAATTATTAGAACTATAGTTGAATGTAATATCTTATGAGAGTGTTCTTTCGAATTATTATATTCAAATTCAAGGGAACGCTTCATCAACTTAGTGTAATATTATATTATGTTTTAATATTTTTTATCATTTATTTTGTAGTCACAAAAGGAAAAAAATTTGAAAATCAAAAGGTTTAAGGAATATGAAGTGATAATTCACCTCAAGGATGAGTTTGTAAAGATAAATAGGAGAAACTGAGAGAGGGAAGGGATTTTGGCTTGCGAAGGATTGTACTAGACTCATATGTAAGAAACTATTTTTTGTTAATGAGAAAGACATTTTTTTGTTGGGTGAAGGCATACATGGAATGTTGTATTGAAACATATGGATGGATGTCCAGAACTTATTTCTTCCTTTTGCTCATTAATATGCAGTAAGATCTTTCCTTTTCTGTTGGATTAGTCTAATGGTTTATGAATTATATCATTGTTTATGAATGAAAAATGAAATTCTCTGTGTATTTGTGAGTAATGAATGAAATAAATGTCAATACTCAAGCTATATTTGTGTTGATTTTATCTTGTGATTGTTAAGTACATTAGTTTCAGCAGCTAACTTCTAGAATTGTATAAAGTAGTTTACAGTCATTGCTCTCTTTTAAATTCTTTTCCTTGCAAGGATAGGGTAATTAGAGTAGAATTTTGCATTTAATTAGGCCATATTCTTGGCTCGCTGATAGTAAAGGGGTGATAAGATGAGAGGTAAGAACTCGTGTGTCACTTTATGAGGCCTCTTGCTTCTAGTCAAACAAGTGTAGTTAGAATCATGTGCATTTAATATTGGTAATCTGCATTTAATATTGGTAATCTGCATTTAATATAAACATTAAAAATCTAAATGGTGGATCGAACTGTATCCGATAAACCTATCACAAAAGCATATTATACGGTAGCTAGATTGTAAACCGGATGGGTTCCATATTCCAAATAGTGAAGAGTCTAATTGGGACTCTTCATTGGGGAGAACCCCTACTGTCAACGCAATGATTTTTCTAGGCGTCAACACTAGGTAAATGTGTTTTCCTTGGTATACATTTAGAGTTCCTATAAAGTTGGGAATGGTAGGATGGTATCGATAGGAGAGGATCCCTATATTGGAAACAAAGGAAACTACAAATTTTCTAAGGCCTTGTTGGAAGTGCCACATGATAATGTGATATTTTACCTAAGGAAAGTAGCTTCACATTTCAATAGAAATGTTTGGACTTAAGGATGGGTGACTTGAGACATTCTAAATATATAAGGAGACTTGGCAGTGGAGTGGGTCAGTATGTAAATGTTCTTACCCATAATTCTATCGAATTGACAGAAGAATAGGATAAATTTAGTTGTTCCAAGAACATGGTTACTGGAAAATATATAGTTAACTTAGGGTATGTATCAAGAATAAAGGAGGATTTGCATGCTAAGAGAGACTGATGGTGGATATCTAGTTGGAATTTGTCTTTTCCTTTAAAAACTAAAAATCTCATATGGCCAACCCTAGCAAATAAATTTTTAACCTAGGTTAATGGGCATAAGAGGAATTTATTTTGGACAAGTAAATGCATATTTTGCAAGAGAAATAATGAATCAATTGATCACCATCTATTTGTAACTTGTCTTTTTTCCAAATATGTTTGGAGGGAGGTTTTGCAAGGTATTTTTGACAATTCCAAATGGGATAAGGTGTCTTTGGCATATGGTATTTTGTATTGGCTTACAAATAAGGTAATAACAACCTATAAGACTCTTCCTTATCTTTTTTTTTATGGGATTTGGTGGACCAAAAATAAGATTTTTTTTAGAATTTGGTGTTTTCTCAGGCACAGATACCACAAAAGGTTAAATTGGCATTACCTGATACCTAAAGATATCCTAAAGTGAAATCTACCAAAACTTTACTAATGCTTAGTATTGATCATGAGAAGCCATGAGGCTTCTTTAATGGAGTAAGTCAAGTAATCCATAACATTTGTGGATTAGGGGTTGTACTTGTTGGATTTTGTGCAACTTCGGAAGATATTCTTATTATATTTTATTGTAATTATTTGTACCTCCTATGTGAGTTGATCTTGATGTAATTAATCATATAAACCCTAAAAAGAACAGTGTAAACCTTGGGGAGAAAAATAAGTAAGGAAAATAATTATTAAATGTATTTTTATATTCACCCATGACAAGTTGACCCAGTCAAGTTAGACAAGTCGTCCCAGTTAGGGAAAAGTCCAGTTTGGCACTTGTATAAATAGAGGGAAATTTCACCTCATTTACACATTCACTCTCTCACACAAGTTCGCATCACTTGGAGAGGAGCTTGCATCTGCAGCTAGGAGAAGCTGATTTTTGGGGTTTTACTTAGAAAGACTTTCTTATTTCTCTCTCTCTTCATTGTACTCAGTTCTCACAATTATTCATCTCTATATGAAGGTTTTTGGGTTTTCTCCCAATTGGGTTTCCCAGGATAAATTCTCGAGTTCTTTGTTTCTATGCTTTGTCTTTCTTCTAGTGATCCTATTGATCTTATGCATCTGAATTATAATGCTATAATTGTGTGAAAAACTAACATGGTATCAGAGCGGTACTAGAAGAAGCCATTGTCGGAACTAGGGTTTCATATTTTAAGGCCTTCACTCATCATTTTTGCAGAAAACGTGCCTTGGGAATTTATCTCTAGGAAGGGTGCATCTTTTCGTGAAGGAAAAATCCAATTCTGAGAAGTTTCATTTTCTACCTAATTTTGCAGCTGTAGTTACTGCATCAATTAGGGTTTCAGTTTTTTACCTACTCCCTCCAAAGATTTGGCTCGACCCTACATTTTCTCAAATCACCTTGCTAGGGCGCATCTCCTTGTGGAGTCAGTTTTCCAAGAATCCAATTTTCATTTTTGACCTAGCTCCTGCTAGGGTTTTTGCTTTATATCTACAGTCAAGATGATTGGAATGAAGGTTTAAGATCGTCTAGAAGGGGCTTCCAACTTCATGTCTTGGAGTTCTAGGGTTCTTCTCTTACAAGAATAAAAATATCTCTTGCAGTTTGTCAATGAGAAGATCTCGGAACCAAAAGAAAAATCTCGTTGGAGGAAGAATGATGCCAAATCAATAAGGATTTTGGAGGACTTAGTTAGAGACCACTTGGTTCCTCAAATATCAGGAAAGAAGACTGCTAGAAAGACGTTCAAAACCCTAAAGAAGGTATTTGAACATAGTAGTATCAATGTGACCCTCACATTGAGGAACCAGCTATCGAATATGAAGATGTCCAAGTCAGAATCCATTTCCTCATATTTCATGAGGATCACGGAACTAAGGGACAAGCTTAGTACTAGTGGAGATACCATTGATGATAAGGAGCTTTTCATTAATACTCTAAATGGTCTCCCACCATATTGGGAGTCATTCATTCAAAGTATAAGCAGTCGAACCAAGATACCCAAATTTGACAAGTTATGGGCAGATTGCACTCAGGAAGAGACAAGGATAGTAGCAAGGAAAAGACTTCATGGTACTCAACCTGAGGAGAATGAAGAAATAATGTCCCATGCCAATAAAGGAAAGGGAAGGAAAATAAAGTTTCACAATCACAAGCACCAGATCAGAAGAAGAAGAAGAAGGATTTATCTCAGATACAATGCTACAGGTGCAAGGCATATGGTCATTACACCAGCAATTGTCGAAGTTCAATCAAAAGGAAGCACAAAGCCTCAACTGTTGATGTATAAGAATACCACCATCACAAGAAGCAAATGAATGAAGATCGTAAATAATTCTTTTTCATATCAGCATTATCAGGTATTTTTCCCACCACTAGTGATACTTGGATCATAGATAGTGGTGCTTCTAGACATGTGATGGTTATAAAGAAAATCTTTCAGAATTAGTTGAGAAAGATTCTCATCTCCATGTTGTACTTGGAGATGATGCTAACTACGTTGTAAAGGGATCTGGGGCCACCTCCCTTCAGCTAGAGTCTAGTGATACACTACACTTGAGCGATGTGCTTTGTGTACCTGGTATGAAAAGAAATCTTGTATCCATCTCAGCCTTGGAGGACAAGGGATATAAAGTTTCATTTTCAGATGGGAAAGTGCTTGCTTGGCGCAAGAACTCAAGTATGAACACAACAAAAGTAATTGGTATAAGAGAGGAGAGCTTGTAGCGGTTGAGCACTCCACCAGCTCAATCCCTAGTTCACGAATCTACAAGCATGGGTGAACTATGGCACAGAAGACTAGCTCATCTTAATTATAGAGCTCTCCCAGCATTGAAGAATATAGTGACAGGTTTACCAGTGCTTTAGGTAGACCATTATGGAACATGTAGAGGATGTGCACTTGGAAAGAATGCCAAGATATCTTTCCCAGATAGTGAGAGCATATCTAAAGGAATTTTGGATCTAGTGCACTATGACTTGTGCGGACCTATGACGGTTGCTTCATTGGGCGGATATCATTATTATATAACATTCATTGATGACTACTCACGGAATACTTGGATATACTTTCTCAAGACCAAGGAATCCCAGGAAGTACTTAGTAAATTCAAAGAATTCAAAGCACAAGTTGAGAATTTGTCAAGAAAGAGGATCAAGATCCTGAGATCACATGATGGTGGAGAATACACCTCTACAGAATTCAATTATTTCTTCAAGGAAGCATGAATTAAGAGGGAGCTCGTTCCCTACAACCCTCAACAAAATTGGGTTGTGGAAAGAAAGAACAGAACAATTGTGGAGGAATCCAAATCCATGATACATGACTAGAGTCTACTGATGTTCTTATGGGTAGAAGCATCCAGAACGGTTGTATACGTACAAAACAGATGCCCACATAAGATACTGAAGAACATGACTCTGGAAGAAGCTTTCACAGGAGTGAAACCAAAAGTGGGCCACCTCTGGATATTTGGCTATCCAGTATATATACATGTGCCCAAGGAGAAGAGGACAAAGTTAGAACCTTCAAGAAAGAAGGTAACTTTCGTGGGATACAATGAATCTTCAAAATCCTTCAGGATTTATATCCCAAGATCTAGATAGATCTCAGCATGGATGTGTCCTTTGAAGAAGAGATGGTTTCCAGGAAAGGAAAATGATCAGACATGGATATTGATGATGATGAGATGCTAGACCCAAAGTATATGAGATCATCTCCCCCTCCAGTTCAGTGGGAGTTAGCAGAGAAGGATGAACCCATCGATCCCATTGATCCAGTTGATCCATTTGGTGTTCCCAGAGATATTGCAGTAGTCTGGAAGAGGCCTAGATGGACACAACAAAATTTACAGGATGAGAGGGGCATGCAACTCAACATGGTACTTTCCGAGAAAGTAAAATACCTCATAGGTTCTCCAGTTACGTAGCATTGATGAGTCACATCATTGACTCAGAACCTACCACTTATGAAGAAGCATCCAGACACCAAGTTTGGAAGGATTCCATGGTGGAAGAATACCAATCCATCATGAAGAATGATGTGTGGGAGGTTGTGCCGAGACCTGAGGGGAAATCAGTAGTGAATTCCAAGTGGTTATACAAAATCAAGCATATTGGAGAAAATGGCAGCGTTGAAAAACACAAGGCTATATGTGTTGCCAGAGGATTCTCTCAGAAAGAGGGAGTCGATTATGATGAGACATTTTCTCCTGTGGCTCGATATACTTCCATCAGATCAATTATTGCTATTTCTTTAGCTATGGGATGGAACCTGCATCAGATGGATGTCAAGACAACTTTTCTAAATGGATTTATTGAGGAAGAAGTATATATTGAACAACCAGAATGGTTTATTGTCCATGGAAAGGAGTCTCGCGTATGCAGGCTGAAAAAGGCCCTGTATGGACTCAAGCAAGCACCCCGTGTTTGGTATGGACAGATTGACGGATTCCTATTGAGTTTGGAATTCACCAAGAGTGATGCAAACCCCAACCTTTACTACAAGTTTGTAGATGATGAGCCACTCATTTTTTTCCTTTATGTTGATGACCTGTTTCTCACTGCAAATGAGAAACTTATCATATGGTGTAAGAAGAAACTTGCCTCTAAGTTCGAAATAAAGGATCTTGGATTGATGCATTACTTCTTTGGATTAGAAGTGTCGCAGAGGCAGAAGGAGATTTTCCTAGGTCAAGGAAAATACACCATAGATATTCTGAAGAGATTCGGGATGTTCGACTGCAAGTCCATGGCCACTCCGATGGATGCAAATTTGAAGAATCTAAGGGATTTTGATTCAGATTCAAATTTGATTGATCCCACTATATATCGCTAGTTGATTGGATCCTTGATGTATATGGCGAACACCAGACCAAATATATGTTTTATTGTGAATTCTCTAAGGCATTTTATGTGTGAGCCGAGGCAGATTCACTCGATTGTTGTAAAACATGTGCTCAGATACTTGTGTGGCACTGTGGGATATGGCATGAGATATGATTCAGAGTGTGACTTGAATTGCAGGGGTTTTCAGACTCAGATTGGGATGGATGTGCTGCAGATAGGAAAAGTACTTATGTATGTTGCTTCAGTTTGGGTTCTACAGTGATTTCCTGGTGCAGCAGGAATCAGAACTCAGTAGCACTCAGTACTGCGGAGGTCGAGTATATGGATGCCAGTACAGCAGCCCAAGAAGTAGTGTGGATTCAAAAAATCCTTGCGGGATTGTTTGGCCAGATACCATATCCAACTATGATTCACTTTGATAACTAGAGCTATGTGCAAATGTCAGTGAATCCCATATTCCATGAAAATTCGAAGCATATGGAGATTCGATATCACTTCATTCATGATATGGTGCAGAAAGGTGCGGTCGAGTTACAATATGTTCCAACAGATGACCAGACTGCAGATGTTCTCACCAAGCCTCTTCCCAAGATAAAGTTTGAATACTTTCATGGAAGAATTGGATTAGAAGAGAACGTGTCCTCTTTGAGAGGGAAAGATGATATAGATATGTTTACTCTGATTTCACCTAGGTACCTCTACTCGTTTAGGTTCTCATCCAGGTATGGGAGTAATCCCATCGGCAGATGAGACAAACATGTAGTAGATGGTCGGGTTCCACCCAGGTACCTCTACTCATCCAGGTTCTCAACTAGGTATGGGATTAATCCCATTGGCAGATGAGACAGACAGGTAGTAGATGGTCGAGTTCCACCTAGGTACCTCTACTCGTCCAGGTTCTCATCCATGTATGGAAGTAATTCCATCGACAGATGAGACAAACATGTATTATATGGTCGGCTTACACATAAGTGCCTCTGCTCATCCAGGTTCTCAGCCAGGTATGGGATTAATCCCATCGGAAGATGAGACGGACAAGTAGTAGATGGTCATGTGATGCTTGCAAAAGTTCCTCTACTCGTTCAAGTTCTCATCTAGGTATAGGAGTATCCCATCAGTAGATGAGATGAACATGTAGTAGATGGTCGTGCACCTCTACTCATCTAGGTTCTTAGACAGGCATGGAAGGATCCCATCGTAAGATGATACAGACAGGTAGAAGATGGTAAAGGATATGGTAAGGCTTATCTCTCAAACATCTAGGTAGGATGGAGAGGCTACTCTTGGACTCACCGAAGGACTGGTGGAGTTGATGCATGATGACACTTCTCGAAGGAATGAGACTGTGTTGACAACCTTCAGTATGTATAGATATGATCGAGACAGTATAGATGTACAGATGAAACCCAGATGATCGTGATGTTGATGATGACCATATCCGAAGAATACCTTCCTTGTTGAGAGGGAGTGTTGGATTTTGTGCAACTTCGGAAGATATTCTTATTATATTTTATTGTAATTATTTGTACCTCCTACGGGAGTTTATCTTGATGTAATTAATCATGTAAACCCTAGAAAGAACAATGTAAACTTTGGGGAGAAAATTAAGTAAAGAAAGGAATCATTAAATGTGTTTTTATATTCCCCTAAGACAAGTCGGCCTAGTCAATTTAGAAAAGTCGTCCCAGTTAAGGAAAAGGCCAGTTTGGAACTTGTATAAATAGAGGGAAAGTTCACCTCATTTACACATTCACTCTCTCACACAAGTTCACATCACTTGGAGAGGAGTTCACATCTCCAGCTAGGAGAAGCTGATTTTTTGGGTTTTACTTAGAGATACTTTCTTCTTTCTCTCTCTCTTCATTGTACTTTGTTCTCGGAATTATTCATCTCTATACGAAGGTTGCTCGGTTTTCTCCCGATTGGGTTTCCCAGGATAAATTCTCGTGTTCTTTGTTTCTATGCTTTGTCTTTCTTCTAGTGATCCTATTGATCTCATGCAATTGAATTATAATGCTATAATTGTATGAAAAACTAATAGTACTTTTTCTTTATTCTTCTCATTTTCTTAATCTAAAATATGCTATTAATCAAGGGTCAAATAACCATGTTGAATTTTATGCTTTCTAGTTATTATTGAAAACTATAGAGGAAAGAGGGTTAAAACATCTTCAAGTTTTTGGAGACTCGAAAATTTTGATATAATAGGTAAATCATTAAGTGGAACATCGAAAATTTGGGCTTGGATCCTATTATGAACCAAGTCAAGGAGGTGAAAGATACTTTTGATGTTATTGTTTTTACACATATTTATCATGAATTCAATTCTTAGGTAAATAGTTTATCTAAGGTATCTTTTCTCTTGTGGGAAGGCACCTTAACTAAACTTGAATTCAAAGGAGGCATTATATTTAAAGCTCAAGAAAGAATTTCATATTAACTCTTGGATATAAAAAATGGATGTTTTGGAGGTCTATTTTTTATCTTATGTAAATCTTATTGTGAGATCCTTTAAATCTCATAGGAAGCAGGTTGTCTTTTGAAGTTCATGATGGATGAGTGTTTAGAATACATTGTGTGATGTACCTGGGGAATATAATATGGGGTACCTAGGTAGGTACGAAAGAGGATAATGTTATTCATTGATTCCATCTCTATTGAATAAGTCCCATGTAGTGTGAAAATTAATGATTGCAATAAGGCTCACTAGAAGTTTCTACCTACTAGGATATTCCTTCTCTAGTAAGTACATAGAAGGTTCCACCTACTAGAAAAGTTCCTTCTCTATAGAGTAACTAGGAGGTTAAATAGAAACTATATAAAGAATTTGAAGAAATACAATTATATTTCTTGTAAATTGTATTGGATGTAATAGTTATAGCAAGCATATAGCTTATGGTGTGGTTCCTTCCATAAGGAATAGTTAATGGTGTTACCATACCTTAAGGGTGTTCTCTAAATTATTGTTCATTATCTTGTTATCCATTGTGTGACTCTACTATGATAATTTATGTAATCTATTTTTAGATCGAAAGAACGCAATAAGTGGTATTGAAGCACTTTCCAGGGCAAAAAAAACAAAAAACCTTCTATTTTGTTCGTTTTCAGATGGAAAAAGAGGGATGTGACACCCATATAATTTTATAAGTGTTTTTTATAGAATTTGTAGAAACTAATTGTATATATGAATTCCTCTTGGAAAAATACGTGATTTCAAAAAACAAAATGCTCAAATCGAAGTCAAAATGAAGGAGATATTGCAGTTTGAAATCTTCTCTTTTTTAGGGCTTTCAGTGACAGTTAAAGGTTTTTCAAAGGACATAACTTTTGACATAGAGATAAGATTGCAACTATATTGATGTCATTGGATAGATAAATTTTAGGGATTTGATTTGACATATTATATGATATATTTCCAGTCGATATTGAGTATGTTGAATTTGTTATAAATTTTCTCCCTCAAACCTTCACATAATTGAAGAATGGGATGGTGGGTGATTAAAACTTTACAAGATGCTATATGTATATTTGGAAACAATAAAGGAAATAAACCACAAATTTAAGGGGGAATTCATGATTTATACCAAATATTATTTCATCATTAATGATCTACATGGTATGAATTAGAAAAGTGCTTATGAGGATTGGTATACGGAGTACAATTGCAATTTTTGGGAAGAGAACTAATTCCATTTTATTTTTTATGACTCATCTCAACCATATGAAGATAAACTCGTGGAGAAAATACAGCAACAAGTGGTGCCTACCAGTTTCCAGTATGATTCCTTTATAGTAGTAGAGTTCCTTTTAAAGCCAACTTTTTACTACTAAATGGAGGATTTGTTTGCTTCGGTTGGTTATACTTATTTGGATCCACATGACCATGATAGGAATTAGAAGCCTGACACTTAGTGATTCATGGATATTAAGCATAATCAATTTGGTTCCACATTATGCACCTAAACATGGGACCCAAGTTTATGGATGAGTCCATTGGATTACTTCATAATTGTAACTACTCCTTGCATAAGGGATGTTGGCTTCTTCAATATTGTGGTTAGCACTCGTACATGGGACCCGGGTTTATGGTGGAGCTTATTTGACTATTTTAACATGGTTAGAACTTATACAGGGGACCCTAATTACTTGTCTTACTTCAACATTGTAATCAACACTCGTATATGGGACCCTAGTTTATGGTTGTACCTCCTCTCATTAAGTGATGAGCCAAATGCTTTTCAAAGGGGGATGTAATGTAATGTACCTAGGGAATATAATATGGGGTACCTAGGAAGGTACCCAAGAGGATAATATTATATATTGAGGCCATATTTATTAAATAAGGCCCATGTGGTGTGAAAAGTAATGATTTTTATAATAAGGGTTAGCAGAATGTTCTACCTACTAGAACATTCCTTCTCTAAGAAGTACCTAGAAGGTTCTACCTACTAGAACATTCCTTCTCTAAGAAGTACCTAGAAGGTTCCACCTTTTAGAAAGTACCCAGGATGTTAGGTAGAAACTAAATAAAGAAGTTGAAGCAATGGAACGATATGTCTTGTGAAGTATATTGGATGTAATAGTTATAGCGAGCATAGAGCTTATGGAGTGATTCCTTCCATAAGGAATAATTAATGGTGTTACCCTACCTTAAGCGTCTTCTCTATATTATTATTCATTATCTTGTTATCCATTGTGTTAATTTCTATATTCTATTTTCAAATATAAAGAACATATCGCATTGTAGGATGACTATAATATGCTTTGACTTGGTAGATAGGGAAAACAACATTAGATAGTTTTTGAGTCCCTACTTGATAGTCATATGTATATTTTGATTTCTCTCTTAGAAATATTGAATAAAAGGATTTTTTTTCTTTGAAAAAATGAAATTCACTATCCAAATCAAGAGGTTTAAAAAATACATAAACTTACTTTCAACCGCAAACTCTAGCTTGCCATTATTAAATAAAATAAACAAATGCATTGCAGTATTTCATTTTCAAATCCACATCATCTTTATATCTTCCACAAACAACCATAAACCATATTCATTTTTTTGAAGAATACTTCATATACATATGGGAAAACCTTGGGAAAACTTTTATGCGATTTTATAAAGCTACATGGGACTTTGTCGAACCTAACCCCCTACAAGAGTATAAGCAAGCAATTAGAGAACAAACCTTTGGTGAAACCACTACCAAGAGCTTGATCAAATTCATTCTAAAACCTAAAAATCCAACTATTATTATTAATTAGAGGCCAATAACTATGTTGAATTCTCCATATAGATCTTTATTAAAGCATTAGTCCTCTACATCAAGCATTTTATTCCTATAATTATTGTACCTGATCTGAATCTTAAGGGCCATGATCTGAAAGGCTTGAATTCCAAGAGAAGAGGAGAGAAAAATATGAAAATATACCATGAAATTCATAGAAGGGACATTAATGAAATACACCATGAAAATACAATAGAGGGTTGGAGAAGAAGGATTCTATTAAGATGAAATATTACATGCAATCGAGCCAATTTTAGGACCTTTTCTTCCCTATCTTAACTCTCTCCCTAATACCTTTGTATAAGGTTTCTTGTTGATCATGTCAACTTTAATTAATTGACTACATGTCCATCATTTTGACATTTACATTTAATAAAAATATGGCTTTATGAATTCTACATATGAAATTAGACTGTATGCCCCCCTAAGATTTGGATTAATCCTCCCCCTTACGAAATGATGGTCCCAATCATTTCACCAAGCAAAAAACAAGACCTTGTTATGTATTGTACCAACATGTTTATGTTTTTCAATTGTCAATGGAAATAAGGGTTTTGTGTGGTTTACCCGTAACCTTGGGTTTGTGGATGACCGATAATTGAGCTGGCAATGGAAAAAAAATTGTTGTCCCGAATTATAACAGTGGGGAACTTTACATACCCAATAAATTACATGGGTAAAAAAACATTACAATAGGATTTAACAAATTCGAAAATTAAAAACTCATATGAAAAAATTGATACTTTTGGTGTAGTTGATGTCTTGCTTCAAATTTGTTCATAAATTCTGCTACGGACAATGAAATCAAATTTTGTCGAAGGCCCATTTGATCTATCAAAGAGATATTTCCATCTATATATGGAAAATTCTATGTATTATCCCGAAGAGTGATAAATGTATGTTGAAACTCAAGGTACATGCAACCTTCTTGGGTCAAATACATGTAGAGTTTCAATTGACAATATCTCCCAAACCAGAAAGTGAAATGAAATGTTGTGAAAATTCCTTTTGAATCGATGGGAAAACCTTTCCAATGAGCTATGGTAGACCCCCTAAAATGTTGTGTAGAGGTTGCAACATCTATATAAAGTTTGCATAAGAGGGATGTACTCTATTTTGTCCATTATTATGCTTCTATGGAAGCCATACTGTTGTGGGTAGGTTCAGAAAAAGTTGGAATGAGGTCACCCAAGTTTCAATATGTTGCATGCAAAAAAACTTAAGTCGTTGAATGACCATATGAAGATGCAATAATGTTTGATGTGAGAGAAATAAGTGTAGAGGACCACAAAGAGGCTAGTATAGATTATTCTAGAGGTCATGAAACATATGTGGGTAGCATAAAAATCCTACAAAATTTCTAAAAATGTCGCAAACCAGTGGATGTAGTGAAATCCATGTATTATGCTCCTACAATGGTGAATGGTGATCTGAGGGTAGAAAAAGCATGTAGTGCATATGGACCAATTCTAATTCTTATAGTGTATGGCCTAGCTTTGATACAACATGTAAATTTAAACCTGTGAAGTGAAAAAATGCATACATGCTCTTAAGCAAAATAGAGATTAAACAATGGCACACACACAATACACATAGATTTACCTTGGAAACCTTTAATTGGGAGAAAAAAAATAGAATCGTGCCTCTCACTTTTTCATTGTATATTCTTAACCATTGACAATATTTATGTATTATGCATCATCCAAAACCCTAATATGTTAACTTAGATTAGAATATACCTCAATCCCTTCACTCGATTATTACACATTTTCCATAAATTTAGCCAAAATAAATTTCAAGGCTAATGCCTCTTCATCAGAATATTCACTACAGAGTAGACGGTGCTAGGAGCCCCCTTGCAACCCACCCAACCACACTCAGTACATATGAATCAAACCGCCAGTAGGACTCAAACCAAT
Source organism: Larix kaempferi (assembly GCA_027924585.1). Lineage (NCBI taxonomy): Eukaryota > Viridiplantae > Streptophyta > Pinopsida > Pinales > Pinaceae > Larix > Larix kaempferi. The sequence goes on from BSBM01001018.1 coordinate 2,989,097, forward strand.
GGGATTATAGGGTGATGCTTCCCACATGAAAAGAATATAATACATGCCCAACATTATCCCACTTGTTGTTTCCTTTGCAAAAAAGTGGGCAACATACTGATGTGGTCACAAGTTTAGGTAGAAATGCCCATAAATTCTCTACACCAAGAGAACTTATCAGTATTAATGGACTTCGTTAATGAGTCTACACCAAGAACCCCCATGTCAACTTTAGAGGATAGATACAATTTCACCTCCTTGATGGCATTGATTTTATTGTCGTTCAACAACATGTCATTGACATACAACACTATATTAATCAAGTCTCACCAGCTTGCTTAGAATATACACATTGATCAGCTTTGCTTCTCACAAAGCCCATTCTAAGGATGTACGTCTCAAACTTTTGGTACCACCTCCTAAGCAATTACTTTAGACCATAAAGGGAATTACTTAGCTTGTATACCAACTCTTTCCTTCCCCTCCCTGTAAAAAATCTTGGTTGTTTCATGTAGTGTTTTTATTCAAGATCCCCATGTATAAATGATGTTGTCACATCCATCTTTCCTACTTCAAGATCAAAATTAGAAGCAATATAAAAAAGAAATATGATAAAATTTAATTTAGAAACAAGAGAAAAAATTTCACCAAAATCACTTCCCTCTACCTGGGAATATCCCTTTGCTACTAAGAGGGATTTGTACTTCTCCACTTTACCTTTTGCATTCTACTTCTTCTTAAACAAACATTTGCTACCAACATTTTTTCTTCCAACTGTCAACTCAACTAGATTTAAAGCTTCATTTTTATCCAAGGCATCCATTTCTTCAACCATGGCCTTCTTCTAGACTTTACTATCCTCTAAATCCACAACCTCCTTAATAGTTATACGATCACCATCAATAATATATGAAGAAAAATGGAATGAAAATTAGATGGGGAATACCTTTCTAGTTGGGTTCTTTCCCGAGATGATCTCCTCAAAACTGGAGTATGTATCTCTCCTTCTTATTCATCTTCTTTTGTTGAGTCAGACTCTTCATCCTCCAACTCAAACTCTATTATCTCGAGTTCCCTTTCCCTTGGTAGAACTTCTTGTTTGGGAACATATTCAACCTTTCTAAAAGTAACACCCCAACTATAAACAATCTTCTTAGTAACTGGATTCCAAATTTTAGACCCTTTCACACCATCCTTATAAACAATATAAAAATACATTTTCTAGCTTTATTATCGAGCATACTCCTTTTTTCCTTTGGAACATGTACATAAGCATTACACCCAAAAAAATTCAGATGTTTAAGAAATGCTTTCTTATCATTCCATACCTCATGTGGAGTTTCTCCAACCAATGTTTATTTGGGTGACATTTACCAAGTAACATGCAATATACACTGCCTCTGCCTAGAATTCTTATCATATACAACACAACTAAGCATGCTCCTTGCCTTTTCCATCAATATCCTATTCATTCTGTCTACAACTCCATTTAGTTGAGGTGTGTATTGATTAGTCTTTTGACTTATTATTCCTCATTTCTTACATAATTCCTCAAATTCATTTCTATAGAACTCTCCACCATTATCTGTCCTCAACACCTTTATTTTATTCTCTGTTTGATTATCCACAAGAACCTTAAACTCTTTAAATTTATCAAATACAGTATATTTATTTTGGAGGAAATAAATCCATGTGTTCCTTGAGAAATCATTTATAAATGAAGCATAATACACATATTTACCTAATGATGGAACATACACATGTCCAAACACATTATTGTGTTGTAACTCTAAAATTCCCTTTGCTCTTATAGCACCATATGCAAATTTTACCCGATTTTGTTTCCATATATTCAATGTTCACAGAAATTGAAATCTAGAGTGCAATCAAACATACCTTCAACCATACATTTACCATGTAATGCTTGAATGCACTTCTATCAAATATGTTTTGTTGGCGCAAAATTGAGATCAGGTTCTTACACATGGACCAACAAAGGCAACGTTGTAGTCTAGAGTGATGGCATTTTCAATCCCTGAAGGAGATGGTCTCACCCAATGCACTGCCTAGACCTATGTGTGATAGGGAGTGATTAACTGCAAGGATACAATTGTGAAGGGTTATTAGCATTCATAGCGTAACATACTTCATCTTATTATACTGCAACATTACGCAATACGGTTTACCATGGCATTATTCATCATCACATAATTAACATTACCCATAACAAACAGTTAAGGAATGCAATATATCAACATTGGGTATAAAACATAAAATTTAGGGGCCCAAAAATCCTTCTTTATTATATCAAATAAAATGCATTACAACATGGATCTACAGCCTTACAATCACCGCGAAATTGCCCGTCACGGTATGCACAAAACATAGTACCAAAACCGAACTACCTAGAATTCAAATACATGAACTTCTACTGCAGATCCAACTATATATGTATTTGGTTGTTCTATTATGATATCTTCACATTTCTTTCTATTGATTCTCTCTTCTCTTCTTCTTACCTTCCACTTCCTTGTATACTTGCTAGGTGGGTCCAAAATGGTTGCGATCATTAACATCTTTCCGCAAATCCTATGTCTACTTTCTTCTATGGTCCTTTTCTCTTCTTCCTTTTGTAGCCTTCTTCAAAAATGAAGGAGCCAACGAGACCCAACCACAAGTTTTGACTCACCCTCAAGTCAACTTCGCTTCATTATTGATTCTTGTGCATCTGCGACTGCTAGCTCTCAAGATGAAGGAACCAATTTTGGTATTGGATATCATCAATGTATTGCTTTTGGTATTGAACAACATCGATATTTTGTCTTAGTATCCATGACACTGAGGAAAATTATCATGTGTTGCACCATGGAAGAATTCCTGCAAGAAAGACTATATCCCGCTTGGTTATGGTGTTAAAGGAAACATACTTGGAAAATGATGTTTTGTCTTCAAAATATTCATCATTGATGACTTCATTGAAGGTGGAAAACCATTGGATATATTTTAAATAAAAGAACAGACTTCATGAGACAGGATTCCATGCATCAAAGAGGCTAAGAAACGAGGATGAAGCAGGGGAATTGTCACCAACACAAATTGCAAGTTTATCTTGGTTTGCAAAGCATCACTCTCTCAAAATCCCATAAAATTCTACGGTAGTAGAAGGGGGCTTGAGAGAGTGCGACGTGGAAGAAAAATTAGGAGTGACTCTTGTCAAGAGAACATCAATATCCCTCAAATTGTTCATCTAACATGAGTCTTGAAGTTCCTGTCGAGCGTTATTCATCAAAATTTCCATCTAATGTGAATTTAATCTGGAGAAATCAATGGGGTGTTTTGCATGGAGACAACTAGGCCAGGTCTATAGAGGGGTATAATTTCATACAGGAGAAGGGGATAAGCGCAGGGACTGTTGGGACTATTTGCATGGTTGCGACAAAGTGCAACGTGAGAATAACATAGAAGGTGTTAGGTTAGCTTGGAAGGGTTGTGCATCTATATATAATTGGGGAATGATTGTAGGGTGGCTTTTCGCATGGTATGGATTGGATAGGGAAATGATACGCAAAGATTTAGTAATGGGGTAAATCATGATGATTGGATGCACATAAGTCAAATCTAACGATTTTAGGGGATGGTCTATGGGGAGCATACGTTTAAGGAAAGAGCAATGATTAACGATGAAATGAGCATGCATGTGGATGAGACTATTAGGCGATGTTTAGTGTTGCGGGGCTGAGTGTGGCTAGGGTTTTACCCCTAGCTTGTGCAAATGAGCACCTACTAAGGAGAAGGGACTCCTTAGTAGCAGTTCAGTAAATGGAAATTATTATGCTAAAACAGAAATGTAAATTACTTCTAAAACATGTGCATGAAACAGAAACAACAAAATGTAAATAATGGTTTTTGTATTGATATTACCTCCAATGTGAAGGTTGGTGAAGCTCTTGCAATGTCCAAGAGGGTTGCTCCAAGCTCCAACTTGCTCCTTCTCTTTCTCCAATGGTGGAAATGGGCCAAAAGGGGCTCTCAAGGTGAAAGTGGCTCAATGGTGAGCTAGGGTTTCAAGAGAGATTTTGGCAGAGTAAGGGTACTTGTGATTGTGGATGTGAAATGAGGGATCTCCATCACCTATTTATAGTTTTTTGGTGGTGGAGTGCTGGCCCATGGTTTTGGGAACCAAATGGTTTAGGTCAGCTGTATAGGGTTTTTTCCTCCTTTTTCCTCATTATTTTATATTTTTTATTCCCTCTTTAGAGGGTTTTTGCTATTTTGGAGGAATTTTGGATTTTTTTTTAGGAAAAAGGGGTTTTTTAGCCTTTTTTAAGGCTTTTTGATGGTTTTGTGGCTTTTTGGAGGCAGTTTAAGCCTTTTGGAGGCTTTTTATTGGGATTTTCAGGGTTTTTAAGGGAAATATGGTAGGAAAATGGACAAATGAGCCATGTAATGTGGTAGATGAGGTAGTGAACACTTTTTGGGTGTTAACAGATTGCCCCCTGATGTGCGAGGGCAGAAGCTCATCGTATGTCCGATGGACATCATAAGTCATGAATGGTTTTCCTGGGGTGTGGAGAGAAGAGAAGAAACAAACTGAAGCCCGGAACAACGATCCCGAACAAACTGCAAGAACTAAAAGTACATAACCTCAATAATGGATGAGGAATCATCTGATCATATGGACGAGGCGGGCATACCCATGCTCGTATCAGGATATAACATAACAATAACAATGGGGTCCAAAAAATGGGGACCTGACATATACATGACCTCAAATACTGAATGAGGAAGAATCTCAATATATGGACGAGGCGGGCATACCCATGCTCGTATCAAGATACATAAACAGAACTGTGAGGCCCGAAAAAGGGGGACCTGTAAGATACATAACCACTGTGTACATCATGAGAGTCCAGAGGGGACATCAAATCGGGGACATACTGCTGGGCTGATCATGTGTGAACTGAAGACCTGGTGCACTGGAGTATCAACAGTGCTGCTGACTGGGGTACCAGAGGAACTGATGAGCTGCTGGATCACAATGACTAGATCACAATGACTGGGAGCAATAACCTCGATGGTACACTGAACTGGAATGGAACTGGGTACTCAAGGAAGCATATAGTTGGATGGCTTCCGAATACAATCGCCAATGCAGCCCAGACATCCACGGGAACATATAATTGGGCGTTCCGAAGTGACTCACCAATGTGCTAGAGTCGGGGGAAATCCGGGGTCTTCGACTAAAAACTGATGGGATATAAATCCTGCACGATTCTCAACGATGCGATCAAGGTGCTGAAGTCCAACATGTGAGAAACAACCATTCGGAGAGGCAATGATGACTCCTCTCAAAACGGTCCGTAGGCACTCACCACAGATGGTGATGGGTCCAAGGTGCAGGGACCTCTGGGCCTATCCTCTGGAATAGAGGGGCTGTCGTCGACAGAGGGAGACCTGCAACTATCAAGGCAATGGTGTTTCCTTGATAGGAGCGCGAGGTGGAGAACCGAAATGTTATAGTACTGATGGTAGGACTGACAAACTGGGGGGGACAACTGGGCAAGCAGAGTGGGTGGACTCAAACTTCCTTTGTTCAGAGTATGATAATGGGGATGATCGGGCAGCATATGAAACTGACTGATGGGAAAGGGATCATAGCTGTATTAGATATGGGATGGGGACTGGGCTGAGGGAGACTCAAGCTGGTATAAAATGGTGGGAGACTGCAAAATACTCTGAACAAAGGCGACCTGATTAGGGGTGCTGCCGAGAGGATCGATCATAGTGCCAGGAGGCATGGGAGGGGACTTCTTCATGGGTTAAGGAACTAGAAGAAGTGTGTATAAAATGATACTGTCGTGTGGATTTATACAAGCCCAGGACAGTTCATGCTCGTGGTTGCTTTCAATTTTAAGGAGTCTGAAAGCGATAAGAAGACTATGAAGAAATGGAATGGTACTGTCGAGTGGATTTATACAAGCCCAGGACAGTTCATGCTCGTGGTTGCTTTCAATTTTAGAGAGTCTGAAAACAAATAAGAAGACTCCAGGGGGTTGCTTTTTCGTATATTTAGTCTCCAAGGCCCAAAGAAGCATAAAAGGATGCAATGAAGAACTCTTCTAGCCGGTGTGACTAGAGTATTCCTTTTCCGTAATTAGTCTACCAGGTCTGAAAAAGGGTTAAACTTATACCAGGTAGACGCCCTTTCAGGTACTTTAACGAGCATGAAAGGAAGCAAGATTGCTCGGCGATCTTTTCATTGTTTTAGGAGTCAGAAAAGAGCTTAACAGAAACTCCCTAAGTGCCTTTTTCGTAAAGGACTTGTCCGGCCCGAAAAAGGGATAAAATTATACCAAACAAAAGTAATGGCCAGGAAAGGAGGAAGTGTTCAATCAAGGAACAATAATGATGACCAAGAGCGAGGGTAGGGGGGAACACTGGTGGGCCTCCTTGCAGGGTGAATGAAATGGTGGCAAAATAACGAAATATTTGCAGTATGACAGGAGTGGAGGTTTCATGTAAAAATGGGGAACAATCCGATGGTGGCCGATGTGGCACGCAAACCGAGGAAGCAAGGTGTTGGAACACAATGTTGAAACTGTACCAGGTGAGAGCGAGAAATGATCTCAGGCATCATCACGAGCTCGGAAAAAATGGATACGGTGATATAGAGAGTGTCGAAAATGGATAACGGTCGATGTGGCACGCAAATCGAGGTGACTGGGGGTGTTTTGGAAAAAGACCCAAAAAATTTGGGGGTGAGAGCAAGAAATGATCTCAAGCATCATCATTGGCTCAAAAAAATGAATTCGATGATATAAAATATGTGAAAAACGGAGAATGGTCGATGTGGCACACAAACCGAGGTGACTAGTGGCGTCTGAAAAATGGGCAAAAAATGACGGGGCAAAAATAATGTAACGAGGTGACCATCATGACGACCTAGTCGTGCTGATTCCAGTGGTGGAAACGGTTCGAAAAACGGACTCCGTATGGAGTCAGAATGGCCAAAACAAGAAAAAGTCAACTGACTATAAATAGTGAGTGGGTCCAACATGACATGTGTCATTTGTACTATTTGACTTTGACTAGTGATCAGAGTGGACCAGAGCTGAGGTGGCATTTCTGGATGATCCGACCGGCTGATTTCAGATCCGGGAGATACAGGTATTCCGTCAAACTCATACCTGCACGTTTTTTAGGGTCGGGGGTTGGGTAGTGGGTCCCAGGGTTACTTGTACGGTCCACGTGGGGTGGACCGCGGGTTAGGGGGACGAAACCGCGGTTGGCGACCGTGAGTTTCGGGGTGAACCACGCGGTTGGGTACCGCGTGTTTCTCGGCTGGATACGCGGTCTGGTACCGCGTGTTCCAGGGAGGAACACGCGGTGCCAAACCGCGAGGTTAGGTCAAACAGACGCGGTTAAGGACCGCGAGTGTAGGCCTGACAGTCGTGGTCGGAAACCGCGGCAGGAAGCCCTAAAGCCGCGGTTTTGGGCCGAGCTATGAGGGTCTTCTGGGGGGAGGGGAAGGACTTATTTATTTGACATGAGTCTGATGAGTCTACTTTGTGTGATTGACAGGATGCCGCAGGTTCTGTGGAGAGAGCGAGAGATTCCTGATGAGATCGTGGCTATGGTCTGAGGGGATCGCCATGTGCGATCGGTGCTGGGGTTGTGCGGACTACTGAAGTTCGCACAGATACCCATGATACGGTCAGCAGCGTTGCTGCTGAACCGATTGATTAGTTTCTGGGAGCCGGACATACAGGCTTTCCGAGTACAGGGTGAGAGGGTGGACCTCACCCTGACCGATGTATACTTTCTGACTGGGTTGCCCTGTCTAGGGAGGGTGGCAGACACACAGCCGCGGGTATTTGCGGACATAGACATGGAGGACATGCAAGAGAGGTACTGTGGTCCAAAGGCATGGGTGCATAGGAATGCACTTCTGGTGAGAGACTTACAGGAGCCATCAGTACAGGCCATGGCGACATGCGTGGTTCGGGTATTGGGGTCCCAGTCACCTGAGAAGGTGTCTGGGGGCCAGATGCAGCTCGTGGAGCACGTACTGGGCAGTGTATATTATGCGTGGGGCCAGATGTTCCTGACCTGCGTTCAGCGGCAGCTGACAGCAGCGAAGGAATCTGGCAAGGGGTTTTGTTATGGTTCCTTCTTGTGTGCTTTCTTTGTGGAGAGGGTACCCACACTGTGGCCGCGGGTGCCGATCAGAGCAGGAGGTTTGAGGGAGCCGCGGATGGTGCGGTGGGGTGAGATGATGAGTCGCCGTGGTGGCGGCGACGTGGGTAGGTATTTTACGCAGGAGTTGTACCTACAGTGGCTCCAGATACCATTGACACTGGACGACTTCTCGTATAGGGACATGGACTACACGGGAGATCCAGAGGCACCACGAGCACCAGGACAGGCATGGGGACCCGATGGTACGTATGTTTTTGCTTGCATATTATGGATGTCAAGTTTTATATATATGATAGTATATTGATATACTGTGACTGACATATGGGTAATATGCAGATGTGGGTCCGAGGCCGCCGCCAGGACATGTGGCACGGAGGGGGATTGTGGCCGTTCCAGCTCTACCTGGGCGAGGGGAAGTCTGTCGCCGCGATGCGGAGGGGACACTGGAGTCGGTACGGGCACTACTAGATCGTTTGCTGATAGGGGTGGCCGACGAGGGGTGGCGGGACGTCAATCCGGACGTGGTTCAGGATTGCATGAGGGCACCCCGAGAGTTCAGATCCATAGCGATCCGGGTGGCGATCTTGGTGGACAGGGCACGGGCACAGGAGCCCGTAGGGGATGAGGACTTGCCGGAGGAGGAGCGAGGGGAGGACTCAGAGGCAGCCGATGCAGGTAGTGATGCAAGGTACGACTCTCATTAGGGAGTGCAGGGGACTCCCCCCGAGTTTTGTAGCTACGGCATGTATTTTGATGAGGCTTTAGGGATGTATAGCCATTTTTTTTATAGCTGAGTACAGGGGTACTTAGGGCATGTATAGCACTAAACATGTATTTTTTGATATATATATATATATATATATATGCACGTGGATGCACCTTTTTATGATGTTGTTTTAGTTGTATGCACGTGGATGCGCTTTATGATGTGTGATATGTTTGTATTGCACGTGGATGCAAGTAGTCTAGGATGTTGGGCACGTGGATGCCCCTTGTGTATTTTATGTGATGTATTGCACATGGATGCAACACTATGTATGTAGGACTAGGCACGTGGATGCCCGTGTATGTATTTTTTATTGCACATGGATGCAAATGTTTATGTAATGATAGGCACGTGGATGCCCCTTGCAATCTTTTTGGGTTTTTATATATTTTTATGAGATGCTATGTATGATGGAGGTGTTACATGGAGTGATTGATATGCCAATCTAGGATGTTGTTGGCCATTTGGTCCGCGGCACTATTTTGAGCTCGTGGGACATGGGTGAATGTTATGGATTCAAATTGTCGGCTGAGTTGTTTTGTGCACAGGAATTTTCTAAAGAGGCAGGGATCACGCACCTGATAGTAGTTGTTGAGCTGGGAGACAAGCAGTTGGGAGTCAAGGAACACGTGGAGGTGACGTATGCACATATGGAGGGCAGCAGTCAGGAGACCGGTCACAGCATCATACTCCGCCTGGTTATTGGTAGCAGTGCCTATATAGATTCCGTCAAGGTGAATCATTTCGTTGGAAGCGGAGTACAAGACCCATGCTGCAGAAGCCAGGTTGGGAGACCAGCGGCTTGCGCCATCAGCAAAGCTAGTGTAACAAGGTGGAAGATGGTCCATCTGTGATCATGCAGAAATGATGAATGTAAGATGATGGTAAAAAAGGTGGAAAACAAAAACAAAGCAAACTGTACAATGCGGACCAATGAGGTCGCGGTTTCATTTATGGGTAAAAACGCTTAAGATACAACCCATTACGGGGGTTGCGCAAAGGATGGCCTTCGGAGTCGGCTAAGATGTATGCCCCCTTTCCGAGGCAGGTCTGCACGATGTAAGGGCCTTGCCACATGGATTCAAACTTCCCTTTACCAGTTTTTTCGTGGGCTTGGTCATAGGCGAGGACGAGGTCCCCTTCGTGGAAAGTTCGAGGGTGAACATGTTTGTCATAACCGGCTTTGGAGCAGTTCTTGGCAGCTTCGATGTTCTGGAGAGTGGCACGACGATCTTCATCAGCTTGTTCAAGTGTCAACAAACGCTGCTCGAGTGGGGAGGTGTCAAGGAGAAGCTCAACGGCGATGTGTAAGGCAGGAATCTGACATTCAATGGGAAGGACAGACTCTACGCCGTGAACTAAGTGAAACGGGGTAAAACCAGTGGCGGTCTTAGTGGATGTACGGTAAGCCCATAAGGCAGGGAACAACATGTGGTGCCAATTGGACTTATGCTTATCAATAGTTCGTTGGAGGATAGTCTTTAAGATTTTGTTGATGGCCTCTACTTGACCGTTCCCCTGGGGGTAGTAAGCAGAGGAAAATTGGTGTTCAAATTTGAGGAGGGTGGATAACTCACGCCAATGGCATCTTCGAAGTGTGAACCATGGTCTGAGACCAACTGTTGAGGGACCCCGAATCGAGTGATAACATGGTTGAAGAAGAAACGGGCAACAGTGTTAGCGGAACAATTGAAGGTAGGCATGGCTTCCGCCCATTTGGTGAAGTAATCAACGGCGACAATGATATACTTGTGACCATTGACAGACGGGGGTCTACACTCCATGAAGTCGATGGCCCACTTACAAAAGGGACCAACAGTGACGACTGGGTGTAACGGAGCAGGTGGTGTCTGGGCCTTGGGGGCAAAAAGTTGACAGTTGTGGCAATGCTTGACCGCAGTGATGCAGTCGGTGAAAAGTGTGGGCCAAAAGTATCCGGCGCGGACGACCTTTTGGGCAGTGGCCATCCCTGAGAAATGGCCTCCGCAGGCACCGCTATGAAAGTCATTGAGGATGTGTTCAGCTTCCTCATGTGTAAGGCAACGACGAAGAATTGTGTCAACCCCTCATCGGTAAAGGACATCGCCTAAAAGGAGATATCGAGAGGCCTGGTGATGGATGAGACGGCGTCCATTACGGGTGACTTTGGGTCTGAATTTCTGAGTGCGCAGGTATAACAAAATATCACCGTACCATGGGTCATCAGATGAGATAGTGAACAAGTGATTGTCAGGTAACTCGTCAGAGATTTGTGGGGTCGGGAGAAGGGAAGGTAGATCAGTGATGAGCTGGGCAAGCGCAAGGGTTTTAGTGCTCTTAGGTGTTCGGAAAGTGAGGTCATATTCCTGGAGGATAATGACCCATTTAGCAACACGACCTTGCAGTAACCGTCAATTTAGGAGATAGACCATGGGGTTGGAGTCGGCAACGACTGTGCTATGACTAAGTAAGATGTAGCGGCGCAGTTTTTGGACAGAAAAGACCACAGCTAGGGCTAGTCTCTCCTCATATGGGTAACGTAGGGGTGGACCAGACAAGGTCTGGCTAACATAGTAAATGACATGCTCTTGGTGAGAGACGTCTACGTGAACCAAGACACCAGACACAGCGTGCTCGGATGCCGAGACGTAGAGGATGAAGTCCTGAGAGAAATCCAGAGGGGAGATCAAAGGGGCTTGTGTGAGAGCCTTCTTGAGGGCTTCGAATGCAACTTCTGCTTGTTCATCCCAGACGAAAGGTACATGGGTACGGAGCAGGCGCAGGAAACCATGAACGGTAGTGGCATAATCAGGAACAAAGCGTCGAAGGAAATTGGATCGCCCCTGTAGACTCTGGAGTTGCCGGAGCGTGCGAGGAGAGGGAAGGTCTAAGATGGCTTGGACTTTCAGGGGATCAACAGTAATTCCTTTCTGGGAAACAATGAAACCCAACAATCGGCCTGTCGGAACGCAAAAGACACACTTGTGTGGGTTCAAGAAGATTTGGTATTTGCGACAACGCAGAAAAACTTGCCGAAGGTCGTTAAGGTGGTCGGATCGTTTCCGGGAACGAGCTGTAAGATCATTAAGGTAGACTAACAGGATATGGACCAAGTCGTGAAAGCAATAGGTCATGGCCTGCTGGAAGGTGGCACCAGCATTTTTGAGGCCGAAAGGCATGATGCGATAGGAAAAGGTGCCCCATGGTGTGGTAAAGGCAGTTTTGTACTGGTATTCCTTACGGATCTGAATCTGGTTGTATCCGAAAAAACCATCCATGAAGGAAAGGACTTCATGCCCCGCACACGCATCGATGAGTTGGTCAATAAATGGTGTGGGGAAGTTGTCCTTGGGACAAGCACGGTTTAAGTCGCGGAAGTCGGTACAAACTCTAATGGTGCCTTGTTTTTTGTTAACGGGAACGGGGTTTGAAACCCAAGTGGTATAGGCAATAGGATAAATGAACCCTGCCTTGCGTAGTTTCTCAATCTCGTTTTTGACAGCTGGGAGCTTTGAGGGATGAATGGGGCGCTGTTTCTGACGAACGGGGGGTACATCAGGCCATGTGTCAATGTGGTTCTCTATAATGGAGGGGTCAAGACCGGGCATTTCGGTATAGGACCAGGCAAAGACATCACGGAATTCTTGGAAGAGTTTTCTGTACTCCTCAATCTCTTGTTCACTGCAGGAGGCTCCTAGGGCAATGCATTCATTGACGCCAGGTGGGTCAGAGATATCTATATGGATGACGGGTGAGATGTTGGCCATGTTACCCTCCCCGAAGGCGTCAGGAGCAGGAATAGGGTCCTTGAACCAGTCGACCTTGGTGGGAAGGAAGTCTTTGGACTCAACCGTGAATTGGGTAGCTATGCTAGAGGAGGATTCTTCTGGGAGGAAATACGAACGGTGGTGCATGTCATCCCAGGGATACTCCGGGGCAGTGAGTGCCTCAAGAATCTCCTCATCAGTACGGAAATTTTGCGTCGTCAAATCGGTTGACGAGGGGGTAGTGATTGAAGAGATCATATAAATGGTATTAACCTCTCCTGAAGGGGAGGGGACAGGAGGGTGGATCTCCTCAATGGTGGGTGGTGCCGTCTCAAGGTCCAGATTGTTCATCTCATAGAGAGCCGCTCTGTAATCCGGGAGATCAGGACAATGATGTGAGTAGTGCCCGTAAACACCGCATATGGCACAGGGGTGGTTGGTACGCAGGGATTTATCTTTAGGCTTGGGGGTGGGGTTTAGTTCAACAACCGGGATGTTAGGGTCATCGTCGAGCATCTGCATGTGCTTCTGTAATGCTGGTAACTGTGGACACTGATGAGTCGCATGGCCTAACTCATCGCACAATGAGCATTTGGGAGGAGCACGAAATACTGGGGGGTTTTTTACTGTCTTGGGAGGTGGTACAGCAGTGTAAGGTTGGGGACCTCTGCCCCCAGTGGATTTGGGAGTAGGAGGGGGATTCGTGGAGGACGACGGGGTAGAGACACCGGGGGGTGGCTGAGTGGTAGTAGCCATGGGTTGCACCGGTTGGAGGACGATGCTTGGTGTCGGCGGGGGAACAGGAGGCCAAAGATACCAGACATGTAATCCCAAGGTTAGCCCAGGGAGGCTAAGGGTAGCCATAACCGGGGCGCTTACTACTCCCGATGGAGGGACTAGGAAGGGGATAGTATGGATAGGTGTAACACCAATGTGGCTAGGTACCAGTGGAGGTTTAGGCAACAAGGGTGGCTGATTGTTAGGTGCTTGGTTATCGTGGGACAGGGTACATAAGTCAGACACTTCAGGCGTAGATGACGGGGGAGGAATGGATTGGAAGGTGGATGTCATCGGCGGGTCTAAGTAAACTCCGGGTCCCAAAGAGGAAACAAATGAGGTAGCATCACCACTGACCGATTGTTCAACCATGGGGAGAACATTTTCGGGTGCAGCGGGGGCATTTGGATCATAGTAAGTAAGTTGGTCGATCTTAACCACGCGTCCTTCATGGGGGAACATCATGGTGCGAAAGACAGAGGAAGCGACCGCCCGCATGGCATACATGTAGCTGCGACCGAGTAAGAGGTTGTAATCAAGCTGGGCGTTGATGACCTCGATATCGATGAGGATGGTTTTACCACCTAACTGGACAGGGACATTGGCTAGGAGACCTTGGGGCTGAGCCGAACGACCGTCGTAAGCGCGTAATGCAGTCGTGGACTGCTGGAGCGTAGGGGATCCCAACTTTTGCCATACGAATGTAGACATAACGCATGTGGAGGCACCTTCATCGATGATGCACCGATGGATGACAAGATTCCGAACGGAAACAGAAACTTGGAATGCTAAGGTGGAAGGCAGGCGCGATTCGGACTGGTCCAAATCAAATGCCATCAAATTCGAATCATTTGGGTCAATAGCCCCAATGGGTGAGAGTAAAGTCTTGCGCTGGGAAGGGCAGTTCTTCAAGACTTCTAACGCAGACATGGCGGCGGGAGATTGGGCTAGGTCCTCTACAATGTTGTAGTTGGACGCAGCGCGTGCATTGGGGTTGTTGTTGATACGACGAAGTGGGAAGCGAGGTGCTTTGGAAGCGCCATCTATTGGAGGTGGAGGTATACGTAACGCTTGATCAGTGGGATGAGCGTTAGTAGTTTTATCAGCGGGAGGGGCTTCAGAGGTGGAGCCATATTGGTTCCGACGGGTCTGGAGGTTGACATCAATGGATGACATCATCAACAAGTGGTGGGTCCCTGAGTCAAACATGGGTTGATCAGGGGTGGCGTATGTGATCTGTTGTTGTTGGGGTTGCGCGTTGGCTTGAGAGGGGGCCAACGATTGAGTGTGCACCACGCCTTGGGTTGGTAAGGGGTTTTGCAGCACCAAAGGTGGCTGCTGAGGTTGTGGGGGGTTGGGCTGCGCTTGAGGAGCTGCATGTCCTTGGCGATGGGCCTCATCAACCCAAAGTTGCCGAGCTCGCTCCAAGTGTGGGAAAGCATGTGTGTAGTGGCCATAGACCCCGCAAATAGAACAAGGATGGTTTGTTCGCAAATTGGGGTTTTTAGCCTGCTTGGGCGGGCGATCAGGGTTTTGGTTAGTGGGGGCCGCGTTGTTGTTGTCTGGGGGATTAGCCGGTTGACCACCTTGGTCTGTAGGTTGGTTGTTCCCACGATTACGGCCCTTGCTGTGATTTTGTTGGCCCTAGTTGCGTTGGTTGTTCTGGTTTTGTTGCGGGTTGTTTTGGGCGTAAACTTGCCCTTGAGCAGCAGGTGGGCTTTAAGGTTGTGCAGGTGCAGGAGCAGGCTGCGGTGGATGATAGGTAGGTGGAGGCTACGTAGGTGCGAAACCCTGAGGAGGTTGCTAATATGTCTGCGGAGCAGGTTGTGGGTTTGCCACAGGGGCTGCCTGTGGCGGGTAATAAGCTGGTTGGGCTTGGGAAGGCATAGGAGCTGGTGCAGCCTGCTGGTGGTAATAAGCTGGTTGGGCCTGAGAAGGCGCATGAGCTGGTGCAGCCTGCTGATGGTAATAGGGCTGAGATGCGACCGGTGGGGTGTAAGTAGGGGGCGTATGGTCGAAGCACTGAGGTGGACAGGTGGGTCCATGGGAATGATGGTGATGTGTCATAGGAGCATATGAGTTGGTAGCCCCAGACTATGAGGTAGCCCACGAAAGGTCGGGGCCCGAGGTAGGACATGCTATGGAAAAGGGTTGGTGATGCGAAGAAACACGGCCAATGATGTCGTCTGCAGTGTGGGATGCCCCTGGTGCATCGTGTTGGGAGGACTCTCCGCGAGGGGCGTTAGGGATAATGGTATAGAGATAACCCGACTGGGCGTAAATGAGGTCAAACTGCTGTGCCTTAAGGATGGCCTCTTCTTCAGACTGGGGTCTTTCGGAAGCTACATCGTTAGCAATGACAGGAAGAATGGACTTGAGGAACCAATCTAGGAAGATGCGGTCGTCTAATTTGATCTTGCATAAGCTACGGCGTCTACGCCACTCATGAATGTGGTCCGTGATGTGGGTAGCCATGTTTTGTCTGCAAGATAGTAGGATCTCAACGCCCGCGTCATAGCGGACAGGTAACTGGAAGAACTGCAGGAAGGTCGAGGCCAGGGAAGTAAAAGTGGCATGGGTCCCATGGGGTTGCTCGATATACCACTTGGCTGCAGAGCCAGTGAAGGTGCGCTGTAACAGACGAAGGTGAATAGAGTCATCTACTATGGAGTTGGAGGAACACCATAGATGGAAGGACATGATATGGTTTTGTGGGTCCTTGCCTGCCTTGCCCTCGAACTTAGGGATGTCAGAGGGGAGCTTGGTAGGCATGTGAGGCCATGCAGGGTCATGTCGGATAGGATCGTTGGTCAGTCTGGCTAGGTCAGGCAGGTTGAGGCTAGCCATAAATGGCAGACTGGAAGAAGGATGTGACACAGTAGTGGGTTGGACCAAGTTGGGGCCCATGCCCCCAAGTAGAGGGGCAGGGTTGGGAATGTTTCCCCCAAGTGGGCGAGCTAAGGTAGTATAGGATGGTCCTACACCACCATGGGTAGTGTGAGTCACTGGTGGAGTGGTGATGTGTATGCTAGCTACAGGAATGGGAATGGTGACCGGGATGGTGGACGTGGCCACCATCGAGGGCATTCCCAGAGCAGGTGTGGTAACTGGTGTAGTGGTGGACGTGCTACCAATGGTCCCTACAACAAAAGGAGTGGAAGTCACGCCAGCCATGGGGCTAGTAGGGGCAGTGTAAATGGGGTTCTCAGACTCTTCTTCAGAATCAGAGGTAAAGTAAGGGGCGTCAATATTTGGTGATGGAGTCCTATGCCGTTGACGAGTGGAGTCAAGTGACAAGGCTCTAGATCTGTGATAAGTGGTATCAAGTGATGATGATCTGTGGCGATGACGTGTGGTGTCAAGTGAACCGTGCTGTGGGGGCTCGCCCCTGAGGCGCCGAGAATGTCTCGGGGACTCAATGGTGACAGATGATGTCTAAACTCTGTGGGTTGAGGTGAGTAAAAAAAACAGCTCGAAAACCCTAATGCAACCGAGTGTGCAGAAGGAGAGCTCAAAAACAAGGCACTCAGGCCAACAACCAACTTAAAACACCCACTGTAACAGTTGTGCTACAATAGGTGGAGTACCAACAAAATGGTTAGAATACCAACAAGCAGTAGGTTTCCTAAAAATATAAAATGGTGGACTCACTAGACCAGGAGGTAAGGGAGCATGCAAACACCTAACTAAAAGGTATTCTGACTCAACTAGACATATCCTCTGCAAGGTGATTAAATCCAAGTCAGACAATATGAATAGGAAATCCAAGTGGCTAAGATGTCCCCCTACCGGGAGGGACACCAGGTAGTAAATCCTAGAAGAATGGCAACTAAGATACCCCGTTCATGACACGTCCAGAAAGGTGAATCTGCTGTTTGGTCCTTTTACCGCAATACCCCAATACAGGGATATCCCGAGAACTGCGAAAGGTAGCCCTTCGGTTACTGAATGGAGTGCGGTATTCCACTCAGGCCTCCGGAACCAATCTCGCGACTTCAACCCTCCTAGGGGAGAGGCCCTCTGGTAAACTGGTTGTGACCGTGCCAAAAAGTACTAGGGGATTTTGATTCCCTAATTGGACAACAGCTATGTCTCAAGTGTAAATAACCGAGGGGTGTTATTAGAAGCCTATCCCCCCGATCCTACCTAACTACAAAGATTCTTTTGTGTTCCCCAAGTGGGGTTCGAATATTGGTTGAGTTAAGTAGTTTTTAAGGCTCACTTGAATTATGTGACAGAGTGTGTGCTCGTGAGGTGATGATGAACCCAAGTAGAAAGTGCCACTAGGGAGGGCAACTTTCTATCTAGCAATAACAATGTAGAGATTAACTTTTAAAATGCACAATTTTCTTTCAAATTTAAAATGCTAAAAATGAAATCTGTAAATGAAACAAAAAAAACTGCAGAAAAATGTTGTAAGGAAGGGTGGCTGCAGGTAGGACAGAGGGTTGTGCTGGTGCAGAAAATAGTGCAGCAAAGTTTTGGGCTCAAAACTGGAAAAAATGCAGAAATCGGACCGCGGGTCTGTGGCGAAATTGAGCAGTCGGACCGCGGGTTTGAAGGAAACAGGCACGGACAGGACGCAGGTTTTCGGAAGACAGACGCAGTCGGGACGCAGCAAAGAGGCTGAAAGTCGCAGTCAGGTCACGGGAAAGACGCCGAAAGGCGCCGGCGGGTTGCGGGAAACTGGCCGAAAGCCGCAGGCGGGACGCAGGTAAGACGCCGAAAGGCGCCGGCGGGTTGCGGGAAACTGGTCGAAATCCGCAAGCAGGACGCAGGTAAGACGCCGAAAGGCGCCGGCGGGTTGCGGGAAACTGGCAAAAAGCCTCAAGCGGGATGCAGGAAAGAGGGTAATAGCCGCAGTCAGACCGTTCCAAATAGGCTAATAGCCGCAGCCGGATCGCAGGTAACAGACTGAAAACGGACGGTAGGTCACCAGAAACAATCTGAGAGCCACGGTCGGGTCGCAGGTAAGTGCCTGAAAGACGCGGTCGGCGCGCGACTGTGGGGGGAAAAAAAGCGATATACGGCGGCCGAAAGGGACAGCCGAACAGAAAAAAAAGATTTAAAAATTGTAACCAGAAATTCAAATTTAGGGGAGTCGCCAAAACTGTGGCTAGGGTTTTACCCCTAGCTTGTGCAAATGAGCACCTACTAAGGAGAAGGGACTCCTTCGTAGCAGTTCAGTAAATGGAAATTATTATGCTAAAACAGAAATGTAAATTACTTCTAAAACATGTGCATGAAACAGAAACAACAAAATGTAAATAATGGTTTTTGTATTGATATTACCTCCAATGTGAAGGTTGGTAAAGCTCTTGCAATGTCCAAGAGGGTTGCACCAAGCTCCAACTTGCTCCTTCTCTTTCTCCAATGGTGGAAATGGGCCAAAAGGGGCTCTCAAGGTGAAAGTGGCTCAATGGTGAGCTAGGGTTTCAAGAGAGATTTTGGCAGAGTAAGGGTACTTGTGATTGTGGATGTGAAATGAGGGATCTCCATCACCTATTTATAGTTTTTTGGTGGTGGAGTGTTGGCCCATGGTTTTGCGAACCATATGGTTTAGGTCAGTTGTATAGGGTTTTTTCCTCCTTTTTCCTCATTATTTTATATTTTTTATTCCCTCTTTAGAGGGTTTTTGCTATTTTGGAGGAATTTTGGATATTTTTTGAGGAAAAAGGGGTTTTTTAGCCTTTTTTAAGGCTTTTTTATGGTTTTGTGGCCTTTTGGAGGCTTTTTATTGGGATTTTCAGGGTTTTTAAGGGAAATATGGTAGGAAAATGGACAAATGAGCCATGTAATGCGGTAGATGAGGTAGTGAACACTTTTTGGGTGTTAACACTGAGATGGCAAAAAAAGTTAAGGATGACACATCAAGTGACCTGGAGTGGTTGTGACTTCTCATGAGTGGAGTGCAATTTGCTGTATATGAAAACTATACTACTGTAACATAGTGTCGTTGGAAACTGGGTAGAACTATGGGTTCCTCCATGACCATAATAGATTGAACTAACTGCTAATTAATTGAAATGGAAGATAGAACTGAAATAAATAACTAAGAACTAGAACTAAAAATTTACTGGAAATGGATAGAAAAGATCCTAACTCTTAACTAATGCACTCCCGAGAGTACGAGTGGCATTTTGTATTATCAATGAGAAGTATCTTAGGACTTCAGGCATGCGCCATTCACCCATATTGGATGTAAAATACAATATATCAATATGCATGAGCTTTACAACTCCTAAATATTTAATTTCTACAACAATGAATGGACCTAGCTAATGCATTTGTAGCACATTGTCTCCTTTGGTGAATTGTTTATGCTTAATGTGTTTATCATGCCTTGCTTTATGTTTCCCTTTCTCTAGTATTGCATGGTACTCGGCCATAAAGAGAGATTCTAACAACTCCATTAGTTCCACAAGATGCTCCGCAACTGATTCCTCCTCTATCATGTGTGTGTTATGAGCAATGTAAAGGATTGGAACTATAAATTCTATGGGAACTATAGCTTCTCTTCCATAAACTAAATGGAATGGATTATGTTACCATTCAAACTAGTAGGCTAGGCTTGATAGTGAATGGAAGTCATATAGGAGATATGGACTGCAGTCACCTTTGTCTGATCTCTTAACTTCTACGGGACCATATGTGTCCCAAAGGGGGGAGATCCCTTTGGTGAAACTGCCAAAAGGTCACACAAATACTTTCCAAACACCTTATAACAAGAATCAGTGCCTTCAAAGGAGTCAAGTAGAGGATGAATAATAGATATTAAAAGGATAACTCCAATTAGATACTAATCTAATCTAAGTATTGCAGCATGAATTGTGACTGTCTATGATGGATGTTTATGTATGAATTCTAGTTTGAAATAGTATCCTACTTACATCAAAGAATAGTAGTATCAAAGTGTAACCAATAAAGACCTAATTCCTACAGAATCTACGCATTACCAACACTTAGAAATTACTACTTCAATGTAAAACCAGTGTAAGCATATGTCAGTTTTCCACATATATATAATCCCAAACTCATTATCAACAATTAATCCAATTATAGGTATATGAGAAGTTACAAGATCAACATTCAGTTGAACATTGTAGCAACCATTAAAAATTAGCATTGTACCATGTAAATGTGCCTCAATATATGTCCTAACTATTACGAGATTCAAGAGTTTTGGAGGGGAGCCAACCACCCTTAATATATCATTTTTGGAGAAAAACGATGGTTTGAAACAAATCAGTTGACAGGAGAAGTAGGTGGAACAAGCCCTAGAGGGATTCATAAACCACCCCAAATAACTCATTGGGGTATAAGGAGGCATCTAGGGAGGAGGCTGAGGCCTTTAAGGCCTAAAAGTTAGGAGGTCGGAAATTCTAGGATGCCCGAAATTTTAGGACACCGGAAATTTCAAGGCTAAAAATTTAGGGTCGAGTTTTTAGGAAGGCATGATGAAATTTTAGGGAAGCCCAGAATTTCAAAAATTTTATGTTTGGTTTTTTGAATTCTGTAGGGTTTTCTGAGATAAAATGCAGACCTAAAGCCTAATTTAAACATGAAAATGCAATAATTTACATATGAACATACTGGAATTTTGAGAAAATTTGACAAAATAGGGGGGTTTGAAGAATAGTACTTCAAACCCTAGGGAAAGAGGGATGGTGAACAACCTCCCTCTTGGATAAATTTCTCCTCTCTTCCAAACTCGGGCATCCGACAACAACCTCTAGGGTTCGTTGGAGGAGCCTAATTTGGGAAAAAATCGGAGATCCAAGGCCCAAACAAGAGAAAAATCCCTCAAATGGACGTTTTCTACCATGCAAAAAGTTGACAAAAGGCTGGTAAGAATCCCTAAATAAAAAATAATGCAACATTATAACCACCATTCAATCCACCTAGAAGCATAAACTCACCAAAATTTACCAAGAAAAACCAATCCTTGAGCTTGTGTTATTCCAACAATGATAGCATCAACCTTGCATGTGCATAGAAACCCTAGAAGATACTCCAATTTCCACTTCAAGCAAAAGAGAAATTCATCCAAGAGGTGTGCATCACTTTAGAGAGCCCAAGAAGGGTAAAAAAGTAACATAATGAAGTTTGATCCCCAGTCTTGTGCTTTACAAATGAAATTTGAATGGATATTTATATCCATTTTAGCACAAGAATTTAATTTTTTATCAAGCCTACATGTCAATTTTAAATTCAAACAAAATAATACTAAAATATTGCAAAATAAGGAAAAATTAGGGCATGTCACCCACACATGGGGTACTAAGCCCTAAAACCAACATAAAATTATTAAAAATACTAAAATAAGCAAGCTAAGGCCTCGCTATGAATGCAAGAGTGAGCCTAAAAAGGACATTATGCCCCTACTAACCCCGGAATGATGAATAAAATCCCTCAACGTCCCCCTTTCCTTATCTTGAGGCTTGATCAATCATGAAGACATCAAGGGGTCGATTTGGTCAGAGGGGGCAAAATCAGCTACAGAGAAGGTCTAAGTGGGGTGTTTAAGAGGTGGTGGAATTAGGTATGACCTCCCTAGATGAAGCATAGTTCCCCCAATTCATAAAAGGATGGTGATCATGTGACCCAATGGTATACCCCTAGAAACCCCGGACACCAACCCCGGGGCTAAAAAACCTCGAAAAGGGCGGTCAACAATGCCACTAAGCCATAGTACTTTTGAGAGAAAAACTAATGGGCCCGGTCATGGCCAACCATAAGCATATAGCCCCACACTTGGCGTCTTTAGCCCTCCTCTATCAACAACCTGATGGAACACTAAAAATTGCAGAGGCGTAACATTGGCTCCAACTATGGGACATGTGCTCTTCTTGGGGGTGCATGACAACCTTCTGAATCCTATGGGGCTACACACATATTTAACACACAAGGGAATTAAGTGCATTGGAGGAAGACACTTTTGTCCTTCCTTGTTCGAAATGAAATGCAAAAAAATTAAAATCAAAGAACAAGAAATGCAATGCATGTGTAACAATAGATGTTGAACTAGAAATGAAACTACCTACCTACCCTAATCATGATAACAAAAGGGGTCAAGTGAAATCATACCACTAATGTAGCCACGTGAGCATATCATTCATACCTGGCCTTTTTCCTTTGTATTTAGAGATAATCTAAGACAATATCTCATTAAGGATAAGTTGAGTACATACCAATATCTTTGCCAAGACGGAGATGTAATAATGGATGGACCTACGAACCTGGAAACCTTGAAATTCTTTCCACGGAGAATGATTACTTTCGTAATATTTATCAATACAGGCATGTACTGGACTCAAGTATACACTGTCTTCATCATAAATTGGAGTTGAGAAAAATTTTTGCATGAAATTGGTTGTATGATTATGGACTTGGGGATCATTTGCAAAGGTGAGCCTTGGAAATCGGCGTGAATATCTTTAAAAGCTAGTTGTAACATATCTTTGCACCTGATCAAGCATTGTTTTGAACAAACAAACATGTTATTCATTTGTGTAACAATCATGTTAGTATTCCAAATAATCTTTAAAATTTTGAAATTGTCAACCACAAAATTCATACCTTCACATTTCAAGCGAAAAGATAAATAATAAATATCATGGAAATGGGAAGTGAATATTATACCTTTCCACATACCTGTATTGGTTCCGTTAAAATGATTTTTTGAAAAGTTATCGGTACCGGATAGAAAGGGATGGACAATTTCTACAGTACTTCTTGAGGGATGCTGCTAGGAATGATAATTAGGAGAAGGAAGACCAATCAACCCCTTACTTGTAAAGGAACTCTCCATATGGCACCCCATACCTCCCTCAATACTAGGTGGACATGACTGAACTGAGTCCAAAGAAATCTTATCAAGTATGCAGCTTCCAAAATCTTCAAAACCTTTATCATAATGGGATAGCTGCATATAGTGATCATCCATAGTAGTAACAGGATCAACCTCCCGAGGTGCTTCATCAAATTTAATTGCAAAAGGATTGGTCCAATATTCATCATCTGCACCACCAACAGAAGGAGCAATCATATCATCATCAATTGTGATTTGCATGTCCTTCCTCGAGGTGATCAAGGCTTCATCATTCCAAATTGTGTAATAATATGGATCAAACTGGTCCATACTTAATTTTTTTTCTTTTGTGAATGGTAGAAAAAATGTATTGACTTCCTCTTCAAAACATGTGTCACTGAATGGTTTAGAAACAACACTGCTAGGTCTTGAAGAATCATAAAGCGGTGGACCCATAAACCTCCAATAATCATTGTCTTCAAGAATCCTATAATTTTGCTCCAAGAGACCCGATATATCATAAGAAACTGTCATATGATGGCAAGGAGAACTCACTATTTCCTTATGTTCTCCAATTTCATAAACTGAGGTTTCTTGGTATTCCTTTCTCGCAACTTGATCATATTCACTTTCAGGCAAATCTTCATTTTCGGACATTGAGCTTGGGATAGCATTGATCAGTTCTTGAACAATGGTTTCTCCCAACAACCCTTCTAAGGATTCATCATCATCATGCACTTCTTCAGGAAGGGTTATTTCTTATTGCTTTAAAACTTCTTGATCATGATCCATATGTTCTTCTTTCTTGAACAAGCTCTTTGCACACTCAACATGAGGCATCCATTTGTGGTATCTTTCTGGATCCCAGTAGCCACAAAATATTTCTATCAATTCTGCAAAAGAAGATATTGTTCCTTTGTCCAGGCTCACAAACCAAGTAAGGGCCTTTCTTTCTGGGTGAAGAACCAACATTATCATGTAGATGTCTTCTTCCTTGAAACCATATTTTGAAGCACCTTGGAATATCTTATCAACAAGGTCTTCGACATCATCACCATAATCACAGAAGGGCCTTCAAAAAATTTCTGTTAACTATTCTGAATGCCCCGAAAAGTTTGACAAATTAAGGGCAGCAAAACCTATTTCCCTTTCTGCGATAGTTGGATGATCAGGGTCTTTAAATTCAAAGAAGTTTTATTCTCTAATTTCAATCCCACTTTTTATTGAACACCTTGATCAAGTGTCCAAGCGAAGGAATATTTTTAAGAGGAAATCCTTCATACCAACTTCTAACATATGGGTTGTTGCTTAAATCAAGAGATACCGTAAATAACTTCATTTTGACATCCTCATGTATGATATTGTATGCCTGGATAAATGCCATAAACCACCGTATATGTGTTTATGACATATATTTATATTCATGATATAGTGGAAACAATGTTCTCCCATCATCTTCAATAACAAACTGATGTGGATAGCCCCGGATGTGTGAAAAGACCAATGTATCCAACCATGCTTCATCAAAAGATGCCATATCATCTCCCTTCTTGAGTTGGCCTAGTCCTTATAGAGTACTTCCTTTTATTTTTTTTGGTGGAGTCGCTAGGAGAGACATATCAAGTTAGACCCAACAAATCTCACCAAGTACAAAAAAAAAATGTACTTGAATAATGGAGGTTGCTTTTCCAATGGAGTCGTAAGATAATACCTGCAGGGTTAGTCCTTTCAAAATAATACACTGCAAACTGTAAAGAGGAGGACTCACCTTGAGTTCTTACCTAATTTCCGTTATTGCCAAGGGTGTGAATGACTCCGAATAATCCACTTTAATCTTTGAATATGTCCTCGACAATGGCACCAAAAATGTTACCGTTCAAACTAGCAGGCTAGGCTTGCTAGTGAATGTCAGTCATATAGGAGATATGGACTCTTGTCACCTTTGTCCAATATCAACTTCTTCAGGATCATATGTTGTCCCAAGGGGGAGATCCCTTTGGTGAAACTTCCAAATGGTCACACAAGTACTTTCCAAACACCTTATAACAAGAAATAGTGCCTTCAATGGAGTCAAGTAGAGGACGAATAAAAGATATTAAAAGGCTAAATCCAATTAGACACTAGTATAATATACGTATTGTAGCATGAATTGTGACTATCTTATGATGGATTTTTATGTATGAATTGTAGTATGAAATAGTATCCTACTTACATCAAATAACAGTAGTATCAAAGTGTAACCAATAAGGGTCTGATTCCTACATAATCTACACATTACCAACACTTAGAAATTACCACTTCGGTGTAAAAAAACAGTGTAAGAATATATATGTTTTTCACATATATATAATCCCAAACTCACTATCAGCAATCAATCCAGTGATAAGTATATGAGAATTTACAGGATCAATATTCAGTTGAGCGTTGGAGCAACCATTAAAAATTAGCATTGTACCATGTAAATGTGCCTCAATATTAGTCTTAATTATTACAAAATTCAATATTTTTGGAGGGGAGCCAACAGCTGTCGCACCTAAATATATCAGTTTTGGAGAAAAAAGATGGTTTGAAACAAATTAGTTGACAAGAGCAATAGGTGGAACAAGCCCTGGAGGGATTCACATACCACCCCAAATAACTCGTTGTGGTATAAGAAGGTAGCTAGGGAGTAGGATAAGGCCTTTAAGGCCTAAAATTTAGGACGCTCGAAATTCTAGGACGCCCAAAATTTTAGGATGCCCAAAATTTCATGGCCAAAAATTTAGGGTCGAGTTTTTAGGAAGATAGACTGAAATCTTAGGGAGGCCCAGAATTTAGCAAAAAATATTTATTTATTTGTATTTTGGAATTTTTTAGGGTTTTTTGAGGTAAGATGAAGACCTAAATTAGCCTAATTTAAACATGAAAATGCAATAATTTACATATAAACATACTGGAATTTTGATAAAAACTGACAAAATTGGGGTTTTGAAGAATAGTACTTCAAACCCTAGGGCAAGAGGGATGGTTACCAGCCTCCCTCTTGGATAAATTTATCATCTCTTCCAAACTAGGGCATCCAACAATTTCTTTTTTCAAAGTTCATCCCTGTTTAGTCCTTCTTTTTTATTCGTTTCAAATGAATCTCTTTGCCAAGGTTTCTTATCATATGCATCCCTTTTCCAAGGTTTCTTTTCAAATTTGAAGTTAGTCTTGGGAGGAAATCTCGTTCTAGGAAGCACATTTTGGAGATCCCTAGTCAAGCTCATTGCATCTTTTAATGTAGTTGGCTTGTGTGCTTTGACCAAACCTTTTAAGGGTTCAGCCAAACCTTCAGTGAACATAAATACCAACCTTCCCATAGATACATTATCCACCTTGACTGATAATTTTTTAAAGTCCAACATATACTCAGTAGGGGTCCCAGTTCTCTTTAATTGAGTTGTTCCTTGAAAGGCGATTATGGATCTTTGTGTTCAAATCTCTTTAGTACCCTGTCAACAAATTCTCCATATGTTTTAACCTGATCATGACCCAAAGTTTTCAAGCCATGAAACCACCATTCATTGGCATCTCCTTCCAAGTGCAAAATGGCCATTTTCAGTGCATCCACTTCCACCATAGGATTCAGCTGAAAATACACATCTAATTTTTGCACCCAAGTGTTAGCAGAATTTTGAGAAGAACCATCAATAGTAGGAAGTGACATTTTACCAATAGCACAATTTAATTCTTTGTTTTGGAATAGATCCCTATTGTCCTCCTTATTTTTTAGTTTATGTGCAGCATCAAGGTATGTACTCAATGGTAGACTTCTCTTACAATCTTCACTCAAATCATTCCATTCGTTTGCTATTGTAGTAAGATCCACTTGAATGTCAGGCTCTTCTTTGGGGATGAGAAATTTAGGTGCAGTAGACCTTGTTGTGCTCTGAAATTCATTTTCTCTATTATGGGGTCCTATGCTTGAGAAAATATGCTCTCCCATAGGCTTCTTTTCCTCACCATAAGAATTGTTGCTGCCTCCTACTATACCTTTGCTTCCCAGTTGGCTAACCATCAATTCGAATCCTTTCATCATCTGTTCACTCATGTCTTTCATACCCATGGAAAGTTCTTCAAAATATGGTTTTAAGTCTGCAACAAATTCCTCCTTATGTATTAAGTTTTCATCCTCCTCTCTACCCATGGTTTTAACAAAAGACTCTTCTTCTCCTACTGTTTCTTCCTCAACAACAACACCTTCAACTTCTGGTTCTAAGGGTGGTGGTATATTTTTTTGACTTATTTTTAAGACCATTAGGTACCAATACCATGCTCTGATACCACTTGTAATGTCCCTTTTTTAAAATTTTATTAAAATGCCCAATTTTTCACTTTTCCCCAATTTCGACCTTTGACTAGTTTTGATGCCTAGGTCTCCAATTTGCCCCAAATGCTCCCAAATATTCTGAGAAAGTATATGAATGATAATAGGACTTGATTATGATGTTCAGGGATGATATATGCCCACCAAAAGACCTCTGAAAACTCCCTTAAGATTCTGGACAAAGTATGTAATTTTACTACCAATTAGAGGTTTGAATCTCCCCAGGGCAATGACTGAAATTGGCTTTCCAAATGCCTCCAAACCCACTCAAATTTTTGAACAAAGGTATGGGATGTCTCAGGTATGTTATTAAGGTATCATATGCACCATTAATCATTTATTAAGTATGTTCTAACCTTCCCACAAACAGCTGCAAAAATCACTAATTCGACCCTTGGGGAAATGGCACCAAATCTTCTCCAAATGTAAATAAATTGAGTAAAATGACTTCAAATGCTTAAGTGATGAACATGAAACTTGTAACACTCATAAATTGAATTCCATTAATCATAAATTTATCATAGAGACATTATTTTATTCGAAATCTTTAGCATTACAATGGCATACATCAATAGAGTGGGGAAATGGTCATTGTTTTCTCATTAATAATCATTTTTACATACAACCACTTGGTATTTCGACCTGAAAATTTCTGAAGATGAAGAAAAAAAGTATATTAATCTTATTACAATCATAAATACATCATTAGAATCTCTCCCAAGGAGTACAAGAGCTCACCCAAAGCGCAATCCCTCAAGGAGCATGAATATGCCTTCAAAACTTAAAATGGTTGAGGGGATGTGATGCATTAGATGAAACCAAGAGATTCCATGTATTTGATACCTGCAAATAAAAACTCCATTAAATCTCCATGAAATACCTCAATGGTCTCAACAAACACCAACTTGGATGGGAATCTTTCACCCTCTAAATTGGCTAAGGCAAGAAACTAGTCATCCACCAGCTCTCTCTTCACAAATACAATTTTTCTCAAATGATCAAAAGCTCTTCTCTTGGTTTATCCCTGTATTTTATAAACATACTTAGCCTTATAAGGTTACCAATCCATCCATAGACTCAATCCAATTCGAATTAGGGTAAGGGCTCAAGATTTTCCATGTGTCCTACCTTCCCTATCCTTCCACCTTCCACCAATTCGAGTGGGGGTCTCTTTGACTTATCCAACTCCCATGAGTGCCCTCTTGGAGCCTATTTTTGGGGCTGAAATGTCATAATGGTCAGATGTCAGAGGTCATATCTGAAATTTTTCATAGATGCTCCATCATTGTTGTCATAGGGGGTAGGGAATCTAGCCCAGGTGTCCACAAGCTTCCAATTTGACTCTTCCTCTTCCATGGATGTTACCAATCCATCCCAATTCGACCCAAGATGCTCAATGCCATGTGTATGACTTACCAACTCATCCAAGAATGTTCACCTTCTCATGAATTCGAATTAGCAAAAGAGAGATGCCATGTGTCCTTGAAAAATCAAGCTAGTGTGGGTCCCACATCCTCCATATATCTTAAAAACCACTTGCCACCTAGAATTTTTCTTGAATTTATTTATTCAGCCTATTTAATAAATACTTGAACCCTTCTAATGTCTAAACATCATTTATTAGCTTCCTTATTGCAATTCCACATGTGCCCATCCAACCTAGGAAACTAGTAGGATTGATGGGATTGTCTTACTATGCAATTATTTGAATGGGGACATTACAGCACTAGCTTGTAAATACTTTAGAGCGGAATGATATGTGAAAATCTTGAAGTGTCCTCCCAATAAGTAGTGGTGGAAATTCTATAATGCGTAGATCATAGCTAATCCCTCTCGCTATATTATCGTATAGTCATGCTCTGCCTATGATAGCTTTCTACTGGAATAATAATCTAGATAATCCATCTCCCCTTCTCCTGGTTGGGCCAATATATCACTAAGAGAAATTCCAGAGGCATCTACATGTACATGGAACTATTTTTACCAATCAGAAAATGCGATGATCGAGCCTTTACCATTTTCTCTTTCAATATTGTGAAAGCTTTTTCATACTCATTGTTCCATTCAATTTTTTTTGCTTTCTTCAATAATTGTTCCAGTGGTGCAGTGATAGATGTGTAGTTGTGGATGAAGATTCTCTAATACCTAGTGTGTCCCATGGTGGATTGCAACTATTTTACCGATGTTGAGTCCTGCAAGTTTACAATGGTTGCAATTTTCATGGAATCTACCAGAACTCCATCCTTGCAAACAATATGGCTTAACAAGTTGCTAAAAGGAACGTAGAAGGTGCACTTCCATAAGTTCAAATAAATTCTTATCTATATGCAGCAATCCAACATAAGTCGAAGAAGTGCAACATGGTCCTTAAGTAGGTTGTAGACCATCCAATCATCTAGGTATACCTCCAATAACTTATGAAGCAATTCATGGAAAGATGCAATTAGTATCCTTGAGAAGACAATTGGTGCTTTTTTCAACCCAAATGGCATCACATTGTAAGTGAATGATCCCCATTCTGTAGTGAATGTAATCTTCTTCTTATCTTACTTAGCAATTCAGACCTCGTGATAGCCTAAGAATCCATTAATGAACAAGTATCCCTCATTTCCTATGACTTGGTCAAGCAATTCATTGCTAAATGGTGTCAGGAACGGTTCATCGACATAGGAATCATTTGGGCTACGGTAATCGATGCATAATATAATGTATTCTATACCTTTTTTGCTCTGGATGAAAATAGGGATGATCCAGTTTGATTCATCTACTAGAAAAATAAATCTTGCGCTTCATTCAATCTCCTTTTTCACCTTTTTCTTCATGCGGGGGTTCAGTCTATACGGTCAATGCTTAAGTGGTTTGGCATATGGTTTATGTGCAATCTTCATCTCTCATAGGTCTTCCTGAATTCCTTTGAGTTCTGTAAACTTTACGGAAATAGGTCCTCATATTGGCGACCTTAGAAACTGTTTGCTCATCCTAGTAATCCCCGATGGATACCATATTTGGTTTATCTTCAATACCAATATTGATCTTCTGCAACTTCAATGATTGCATATAGGTCTCTCCCATTTCCTCCAGTTGTATCTAGCTTATTTCTCGAGATCCTTCTGACTCCTTGAAGTCAAGTGCCGCAACTACTCAAGCTCATCTAGATCGGAGTTCTCTTTGTATACCTTTTCCCAAAAGAGAGGTAATATTACTTCAGGTACCTTGAGTGTGAAATCTGCTAGATCTTGGTGCGCATGACATACATACAAGTGCCCCATATTCTGCAACTTGTTGGTGAATAATGCTTCCTTAATCGTTAGTAATGCTTATAGCATTGTATCACTGGTTGCAAAAAAAGAGAAGTATTGATAGAACTTTACACGCATCATCTTCCAACATCCATTCTATTGCCTTATTTATTCGTGTAGATACTAAGCTTTCGGTATAGGATTGAGCTCAATAAATAATTGATGAGCCCAAAATTTTGGTTGTAGTCCATCTGATTCTCACTAGTGCTCACACAGTGCGATGTTCTCATAAGGATTGGTCTTCCCCATGAATATGTCTTTCACTATATTGGCATGCATGGATGGTTTGAACCTAATCATTAGTGCCAACTGAGTTGTGTCCCAATCAGGTATGGCATCCTTGTGCGTTTCCCACCATCTTGCAGGAGTCCCTCTAAACACAATGTCTAGAACATCCATGTGGTATTCTTCTGTGATCGAGTCCATTTGTTGAAGAAATTGGTATAGGATATTGGTTCCATCATACCTTGGGGAATCATTTGCTTCTATTCCAATCTAGTGAATTGATTTCACCATTGCACAATGTTTGGACGAGAGCTCATGTCACCCATTTCTCTAGTTGTCCCAAGCCTCTTCCAAATTGATATCAAAGGACTGAATGCTCCACCATCTTACTAAGCCTTCCATCGTTGGGTTTATATAATCATCTCTTTTTCCTACTATAAGAGAATATACGTTATCTAAGACATCATGTTCCATGTTTATGTGGATTGTCTCTGTGTACTGTGGATCGTGTTGTGGATCTAATGGTTGTATGACTTTCATGCCATCAGCCTCAAAATTCATCTTTTTTTTCTTTAAATCAATTGTCCCATTTTTTTCATAAGCTTGTTCGACTCCAAGCAATGCTAGGTAAGGATCCATTCATCCCATGATCTCTATGACCTGAAAGTATGTAGTGGTTTTTACACCTCCCAAATCAACTTCAACATTTTCTAACTGACCAATGGGGTGATACTGACCTTCCATTTGCAGCTGAAAGGGAGAGTAAACAAGCAATGGATATCCCATTGCTTCCCATGAATTCATTGATAGGATGTTTACATCGGAGCACAAATACAACATTACAGTCTTAATTTCATAGCCATGTACCTGTGCATCCAGTTGGAATTCTCAACCAATCCTCTTCCTCCACCTCTGTCGCACCAATTGCAGGTTTCTTTCTATTAGCAGGCTGCAGATCTTGCCATCAATTTCTACAATGTCATGGAGGTTTCAAAGTGTTCCACGCAACTTCTGAGTAGCATTCTCATCTTCTAAAATATCTTTTAGTAATTGGAACCATAATGAAACAGAGTCTCTTTCTTTTCTAGTACTTGATTCTCTTTCATCAGTTCCTACATCATTATTTATGTATTGATGAGATGGTCCAACTTCATCTCGGGCTAGCGGGGTTGGAATTCGGCCAAACATGTTCGTGACTTCTCGATAGATCTCTTTATGTTGGACTGGAATATACTTAGTCTTCTTTGGTGTTGCTTTCCTAATCATAGGAGAGTTTGGTTGTGGTTGATCTGCTCCAACTCTTGCACCTACCCAGGTAACAACAAATCCTCTTGAACTTTGATCTTTTCATGGTTCACAGTTGATAAATTTGGTCAATCTTCTTGTGTGATCTTCCCATTTCACGATCAATTCAGGAAATTCCTCCATAGTGTGGGTGTTTTTGCGACAGTATGTACACTAGGGTCATTTGGGAAATGGGAAGTAATGAGTGAGATGGCCAATCTCATTGTAGTTGTAGCATAGGATGGGACCTATGTGACTTACTCCTCGTCCTACACCAAATCCTCTTCCACACCCTTCCCCCAATCTTGGAGGTTGGTCTACTACTCGATATATGGATCGATCTAGCCTCTCTGTAAAAGCATCTAGGGCTCTACATTTGTTGGTGCTATGTATAGGAGACCCACAAAATTCGAATAATACTATGTTTGGGACTAAGGAGTAATTTTGTAACATTGGGTAAAGCCATGGCGGACAACCAAATGCTTTGCAAATCTCACAATGATCGTTTGGAGAAGCACTCGGCGGTTCTAGATATATTGGTCATCATGCGGATTGAAATGGGTTCGTGGTGGCAACCTGCACAACTGTTGCACTTGTCCCTGCATTAAATGGTCCTCTATCGAATGGTCCTCCTGGAGAAATTTGGTTGCATCTCATCCTGGGTCATTCTGAAACATGATGTCCGTTTGTCATACAACTAGTACACCATACCTATGGTATGGATTATTTTGGTATGTTCAAGTCATGAAGTCTTTCAGTTATCTTTGCTAGTTTATTACGTACTTGTGCTAGTTTGCTTAAATATGAGGAAGCTCCTACCACAATGTTATTCGGATAGTTGGCCATAGATTCAATATTCATTGCTAGTTCTAATGCAGTTTTGGGTGAGTCTATCACTTGTTAGGATAAAAGGATCCTTTTTAATGGTAGTAGACCTTGAATAAACCACTCCTTATGGTGGGATTCATGCACCTAAAATGTTAACTTAGTCAGCATAACCCTGAAATGTTGCACATATGCCCAAGAATATTCTCGATGCCTTTGTCGGATTTCTCTTAATTCTGTAACACCTTGTTTCTCAGACTTGGGTTGTACAAATTCATCTAAGAATAGTTTCTTTCTCTCTGCTAAGGTGGGAGTTGGTGGTCCTCTCGTTTCTAGTAGTTTCATGTACCATTATAAATCCCTTCCTCTTAAAATTATATGAAATTCAACTAATTTAGTTGTTGTTGGAGTTGCTTGGGCATTCCATATTGCTTCACATAGAACCCAATGTTGTGTTGCATCATCTTCTCCTCCTTTCCCCCAAAATTCTGGGAATTTTAGGGGAGGTCCTGCTGCAACTCTAGCAATTGTTATTGTTGGGGCCCCTACTAGTACAAATCATTGGGGTCTTGGTTGTGTTATAATTTTACTACTAGGTTGTTGAGTACTGCTACTACTACTTATGCCTGCCAATGAACTGCTTTGTGAACTATTGGTTTGACTATTCATTTGACTTTCGAAGGTAATTCTAAAAAAAAAATTGAGAGTTTGTTACCAAATTTTGTAACGGTGCCTAGGGATCGGTTAGGAGAGTGCTACTTCCATTTATTTTGGTAACTACTTTTGCGACAATGCGGGTTTCACTTTTTGGAGTACTTCTTCTTTCCATAGGTCTAGATAGTTATTGATGTTCCACAACTACATCTAGGGCTAGTTCTGGTGTCTGATACAGTGTTACACTACTTGGTAGTTGAGTTTCGTAATCCTTCCTTCCACTTGACCATTCTCCTAACCTTCATCTTATTGGGTTGTGCGGCACTTCTATCCCTCTTTCCCTTAGTCTGGAGTTAGTCAGTTCCTCTCTTTGGTTCATCTAAACTAACTCTCTTTGATTTTCTTCACTTATTTCCCCATTCTGTATTTCTTTTTGTAGTTGTGCGCTTCTTCTTTCTGCCTTTCTCATTTCCTTATTCCACCATTGTTCACGTATTTTCACCCTTCTTTCTGCTCTTTCATCCCTGGCTTCTTTGTTATCAACCCCTTCCATTGACGATAACTCTACCCTCTGTAAGAAAGTAGCATCACCTTGAATTTCCCCTTGGGAACGAGGGTTTTACTCCTCCATTCTAATCCTTCCTAGAGGTAGGAACTCGAATTCAACCATGTAGGTCTTAATCCACAGTGGAACCTATTTCAAAAGTTTTCCCCTAGTTCCCCTTCGGAGTTCATCTTCGGATTTGGGTGTTGATTGATTATTTTTGTCTACAAATTCTAGAATATAACCAGTGAGAGTACTTTCCAGCCATAAATCAACAACTCTGGTAAGCGGAAAATCTAAGTGGTTCAATCTAATTAGATTTTTTTGAGTCCATTGAACAATCCTTCTTTGTTGGCTGTGATATTTAGGCGCTTCTACAAGTATGTGTAACCACTTTGCTAGGGTAACTAGAATTTCAACCCACGAGATCTCGTATTGATCTAATGGAGGTCCTCTATAGAAAAGATATTTAGATTCCTCTATAGAAAATATATTGTCTAAACTTAGACACTTCCCACCCTCTTAATTCGGCTTCCTTTGTTGCAAAATTGCCAAGCTTCTTATCCCACCATAGTTGGATCTGACTCGTCATCACATAAGTATCCATACAGTTAACGGTGTCCCGTTAAAAACCAAGTCACAAAAATAGAACCATTTGTTGCGCAAAGTTGAGACTGGGTTCTTGTGCATGGGCCAACAAAGGTACCATTGTAGTCTAGAGTGATGGCATTTTCAATCCCCTGAAGGGGAAGGTATCACCCGAATCAGTGCCTAGACCTGTGTGTGATAGGGAGTGATTAATTGTAAGGATACGGTTGTGAAGGGTTATCAACATTCAGATTGCAACAAACTTCATCTTAATATACCACAACATTATGCAATACATTTTACCACAACATTATTCACCATCACATAATTAACATTACCCATGGAAAACAGTTAAGGAAAGCAATAGATCAACATTGGGTATAACACATAAAATTTAGGGGCCAAAAAATCCTTCTTTATTATATCAAATAAATTGCATTATAACATGGCTCTACATCCTTACAATCACTACAGAATTGCCCATCATAGTATGCACAAAACATAGTACCAAAACCCCAACTACCCAGAATTCATATACATGAACTTCTGTTGTGAATATGATTGTCCCTGTCTTTTCCTATTATTTTATGCCCTCCTCATATTTCATTCTGTTGACTCTCTCTCCTCTTTCTCCTACCTTATGCTTCCTTTTATACTTGTTAGGAGGGTCCAAAACTGTTGGAGCCATTAGCATCTTTCTGCAATTCGTACGTCTACTTTCTTCTATGGTCCTTTTTCCTTCTTCCTTTTGCGACCTTCTTCAAAAATGACAGAGCCAACATGTCTCAACCTTTAACGCCATAACATTGTCTTTTCTCCAAATATAGTAGGGGTTCTGTCGTATTTATTTACACCCTTGAGAAGAATAGAATTGTTACACCCATTGGTGATAATTCTTCCCAGTATCTTGTGTAGATTTCCATTCTAGACTCCCCTCATCAAGACCATTGATCCTCAAACCATTTTGCATGTTACTTTTGCAAACATGGTCTGTATGCATGCATCACCCATCTTACTGGTAGATGTCAAGTTTCTATCCAACTCTAAAATGTTCAAAACCCCATGGAGGGTTCTAATCCTTCCATCCTTGAGAAGCAACTTAAATATTCCATGTCATATGTGTAATATCCCGATTTTGACCCCGTTGCATTAAACTTGTAAATGATGTAATATCGTTATAAAAATCGTGGTGAGGAGATCAAGGCCAAGGCCTTGCCATCGATTTGTCATTGATGTATCGACAATTAAAAATATTGATGCATGTGGATCGCATGCTAGCATGGCACGATGGAAATTAAAAATATCATGTAAATATGTATTTTAATAAAATACCCACAACTAGCTATGCAATGCAACAAGAGTATGGGGGAATGATTTTTATAGGGAATAGGGAGAGAAATATTCAAACCCTTGAAGCCAATAATTTCAAGCCAAGTGTCAATGGGAGAACCCATAAACCATTAACTACCCATTCTGACTTATGCACCCAATCATTTAATTCTTCCAAGAGGTGGTTGAGGTAATTATTATTTTGGGAAATGGAGAGTATGGATGTCCCAATTTCATGTATGGAAAAGCCATCAATTTTGAAAAGAGTGTTTGGCTTTTGGGGCAAGAAAACACCCACGGATTTTCTTCCCAAGCCATTATTCATCAACTAGTTTGGCTCTCTCAGGAGTTCTGGGCATGCTGGGCATTTTCCTCCATGTTTTTGCTTAGTATCCTTCATTTTTCTAGCCGGGAAGAGCATTTTTTGGTGGTAGAATGACTGAGAGGGAAGGGAATTCGAAAGAGGGTTTCATAGAAGCCGTTTTTGGCCATCTGAATGCTCAAATACCCGTGGAAAAATCATTTTTTCTCCCTATGGTCGATTTCCCCTCTCACAACTCGTTTAATGTGCCCAGAATTTTGGAACACTCATGGAAACCATGTTTTGTGCATCTGATAGTTAAAAACATTTTTCTTCATGCCCAAGATTTGTGTCTTGTTGTTATGTGCATCCTTGTTGGATTGAACTTGTGAGTAAGAAACTAGGAGTGGAAGAGGATTAGATTTGGATTTATAAACCTAGTGAAGAGTGTAACCTCACAAAAAGATCAAAGGGATTTGGCTACTTTTCTATGCACACCCTGAAGAGCACTAGAAGGGAAGGTATGGCCTGAGGGACTGTGTAGTAGTGAAGGGAATACTTCCTTGTGTTGGATGTGTAGGTATTGTGGGTTCCAAGTTAGTTAGATCTTGTAGAGGTACCAATAGCTCTGTGGTTGAGCTAACTAGATTAGCAAGTTAGTTAGATCTTGTAGAGGTACCAATATCTCTGTGGTTGAGCTAACTAGATTAGCAATTCTTCCTTCCTGATAAACCCAGTTGTAGACTGGCTTGGCTGAGATGTGTATAGGCTTGGCTATGTATTAGTTGTTGTTCCCTTTTTCCTTGTGGAAATCATGTCCAAATCAGGGGTGGAAATTGTGTTGAGAGATTGATGAGCACAGTTGGCCTATGGATGGGTGGAACGTTGCAGTTGCATAGCCAATTGCTTAGGACTACTTCATTTCAAGATAAGTACTCTCTTATATTTCATTATGCAATGTTTTTAATTTATTCATGTTTTAGTTATGATGGCAATTGCATGCTAGATGTGTAGTAGAATTTTTCTTCCGTTGTGATTATTTGAATTATACATCTACACACATGTTTTACTTGTATGAATTTGTTAAAGATGAATGGCGCTTGAGTTTTGTAAAGGGCCAGATTAAGTGTCATGTTCCCTCCCTCTAGTTGGAATAATTGGAAGGGACATGACAATGTGGTATCAAAGAATAGGTTGCAACATTGGGCCTGTATGGGATACATCTAACAGGTGCAGTGTTAAGATTATTTCTTGATCACCTCTGATCATCAGGAAAAAATTTCTAAGTTTTTGAGTTTTTGAGTTTTTTGTCTAAGCATGTGTCGACGAAAAATTGAAAAGAGAGTTGAAACTATCGACAAGGAAATGTAAAGGTCGCCAATACGTTCCAACGAGAAATTGAAAAAGTTGTCGAAAAAGAAATTTCGACGAAAAAGGGTAAAGTGTGCTTATCGACGACAAAATGAAAAGTGCACCGAAACAGGTCAGCGACAAAATGAAAAATGTGCCTATTGGAGACAAAATGAAAAGTGCACCGAAACAAGTCGGCGACAAAATGAAAAATGTGTCTATTGGAGACAAAATGAAAAGTGTTGTGAAACAGGTCGACGACAAAATTAAAAATGCGTCGATCGGAGACAAAATGAAAAGTGCGCCGATCAGAGACAAAATGAAAAGTGTGTTGAAACAGGTTGGCGAAAAAATGAAAAATGCGTCGATCGGAGACAAAATGAAAAGTACGCCGAAACAGGTCAGCAGAAAATTGAAAAATGCGTCGATCAGCAACAAAATGAAAATTCTGCCGAAACATGAAATTAAGTAGTTTTTCCAGGGAGATTTTCAGGCACTAGAAACAAAAAATGGCATTGATCTTATGCGCCAGATTGTGTGAAATCGAAAGATTTACAAAAAAAATGAGGGTGTTTCCCTTTACCCCGCCCTGCAATGGTGTAGACACAAGGGGGAAACCCCCTGTGACCCCCGTCGTCCCCTTCATACATCGTTGATTATGAGAGAACTCTATGATTTGACTAGAATTGTCGATATGAGCTTTTCCCAAAAGCATGAAAATAATTTATAAATTTATGAGAAAATAATGCATCTAACAATTGTGCTTATGAACACATTTTGCAGACTCGGGATCATATCAGTGAATGTTAGGGGTCAGCATTGAGCATAGTGCAGTTCGAAAATTCTCGGTGTTGGTTGGGCTAAAAGGATCGTCATCATGGATGATGCACAGGATCCCTATGAGCTTGAGACAGATGCCATGGGAGAGAACCTATAGGTTGAGAATGCTGAGGCCAAATCTAATGGTAGAAGAAACCAAGAGACTCCCCTAGATATTGAAACCACCATGAGGAGCCTAACGGTGGAGCTATAGAGTTGTAGAGAATAAAATGAGAGGCTGATTAAATCTCAACAAGAACATACTATGTTGAATGCAGTTATGCTGCAAATTTTGATAGGCATCCAAAGGAGGATTAATTATGGGCATCACTAAGCAAATCCAGAAAGGAGTGGGAGCAGTTCAAAGAGAAATTCCCGCAAGAGGTCCAATAGCTCAAGAAGAGTTTCTAGAGACAGGACACATACTCCAGAAATCTCTTCTAGTGGATCATCTGACTCTAAATAATCCATTGAAGGTTCAAGCTCTTCATCTCATAGGAGTAAGAGGAAGAGGCATTACAAGAAAAATTCACATGGGGAATTTAAAAAGGCCAAACCTCCTACATTTGATGGTGAGGTAAAATCTGGTCAAGAAGTTGAAGCTTGGCTTCTTGGGATGAGGAAGTATTTCCAAGTCCAAGACTACTCTGGAAATATGAAGGCAAGGGCATCCATCTTCAATCTAAATGGAAGAGCATTTATATGGTGGGATCACCTTAGGCAAGTGAAGAAGATCAATGAAAGTAAGATTGTGTGGAAGCAGTTCAAGAAGTACTTGAAGCAGAAGTACCTCTCTAATAGGTACTATGATGATAAGATCAAAGAGTTCCATGAGTTGAAATTGGGACAAATGACCATGGAAGAATATGTGAACAAATTCCTGGAGCTACTGAGATATGTTAGGTATATCGAAGATGATAAGGTGAAAATTTAGCATTTCCTAAGTGGACTACCTCAATCATATAAAGACATAATTGAGTTTGATGAACCTCAAACTCCAGAAGAGGCCATGAGAAAGGCCAAGTATTGTTACGACCAAAACATAAGCAAACTTGATTTCCATAAGGCATGGAAGGACAAGAAAAATGAGAAGTTTGACCAAAGGAGGAAGGGGCTCAAACCTCCTCATATCAAAAATCAACAAAGGCAGCCACCACAAGGTGTGACTAAGCTAACTATAATGATGGGAGACAAACCAAGATATCCAAAGGAGCCAAGAGAGCCACTTGATGTTGGGGATGCAGAGAAGACCATATGCTTAGGAACTGTCCACATCGGAGTGGGAGTGTAAAGCAAGTTCACAACATCCAAGGAGCTGAAACTGTGGATCAAGTGGCAAGTACCATTTTGAGAATCTTTGCAGCATTAGAGGATCAACAAGCAGGCCATCAATCAATTGTGGTTGAATTTGAAGGTAAGATTGCTAAGCAATATGTTTCTATTTTGATTGACCCTGGATCTACTCACAGTTATATCACTCCTAAAATTGTTGAGATTTGTGATTTTAAGAAATTAAAGCATAAGAATTCATGGTTAGCTCAACTAGCCACTGGAACCAAGAGAAAAGTTAGTGAAATGGTAGATAAATTTCCATTAGAGATGGATGGGCTATTCACTTATGCAAATTTAAATATTCTGCCACTTGGTTCCTATGATACTCTCATTGGAATGGACTGGTTAGAAGCACACGGAGTTAAAATTGTCTGCTACAACAAGTCTTTTGAATGCATGGATGAAGAGTGAAACTCAAGTGTTGTAAAAGGCATTCCAAAGGTTATTTTTGTTAGGCATATTTCATCCATGCAGCTAAAGAAGTTATGTAGGAAGGGTTGTCAATTATATGCTTCCCATGTTTTGGAGGAAACGAAAAATGAAATTTCCAAGCTAGAGGACTATCATGTATTACAAGAATTCAAGGATGTGTTTCCTATTGAGATTCCAGGACTTCCTCCAAAGAGGGACATTGATTTCACAATTGAACTTGTGCCAGGAGTTGCACTAGTGTCCAAGACACCCTACATGATTAATACACTGGAATTGTTAGAATTAAAAATGCAATTACAAGAGTTATTGGAAAGAAATATATTAGGCCAAGTGTGTCCCCATTGGGAGCACTTGTTCTATTTTTGAAAAAGAAATATGGAACACTCAAGTTATGTATTGACTACAGGCAGTTGAATAAAGTCACTGTGAAGAACAAATACCCATTACCTCGAAATGATGACCTTTTTATCAAATGAGAGGAGCAAATGTATTTTCAAAGATTGACTTGAGGTCTGGTTACCATCATATAAGAATCAAAGAGGAAGATATTCATAAGACAACCTTTAGAACAAGGTGTGGGTACTATGAGTTTGTGGTGGTACCATTTGGTCTCATGAATGCACCAGCTACATTCATGTGTCTCATGAATAGTGTTTTTAGCAAGGATTTGGATAAGTTTGTTCTTTTTTTTATAGATGACATTCTTATATATTCTAAAAATGAAGAAGAGCATGAAGAACATTTGAGAATGGCGTTGCAATTCCTAAGGGAGCATAAGTTGTATGCAAAGCTGAGCAATTGTGACTTTTATAAAGATAAAATTAATTATTTGGGTCACATTATCTTAGTGGAAGGAATATCTGTGGACCCAGAGAATATTGAAGCCATTATGAATTGGCCAATTTCAAGGAATGTGACAGATGTGAGATCCTTTATGGGACTTGTTGGTTACTATAGGAGATTCATTAAAGGATTTTCCAAGGTTGTACGCTCAATCACTTATTTGCAAAAGAAGGGGATAAAGTTTGAGTGGAAACCAAAATGTGAAGAAACTTTCCAGCAGTTGAATAATCTTCTCATGAGTGCACCAATTTTGAAAATTGCAAACCCAGAAAAAGACTTTGTGGTGTGTATTGATGCATGCAATCAAGGACTTAGAGGAGTTCTTATGCAAGACAACCATGTGGTATGCTATGAGTCAAGAAAGTTAAAGGAGAATGAGAAAATTTATGCTACTCATGATTTAGAACTTGCATCTATAGTACATGCTTTAAAGATGTGGAGGCACTACTTGATGGGTAGAAAATTTGAGCTAAGGATAGACCATTGTGGTCTAAAATACTTGTTTGACCAGCCAACATTAAATGCTAGGCAAGCTAGATGGCTGGAATTTTTGTGCGAATTTGATTTTAAGATCAAACACATAAAAGGTAAAGAAAATAAGGTGGTTGATGCACTGAGTATAAAGGTACATTAAATACGTGTGTTAGCCCTTAGTACCTGCCAACCAGATTTGAGGCAGTAGATCGTCAACTGCATTGTTGAAGATGAAATGTATGTGTAGATAAGGGACAAATTGCAACATCAGAAATTTGAAAATAAGTATGAAGGGTATCATTTGGAAGGTGATGGACTTCTTACTTATAAGAATAGAATTTATATTCCAAATGTGGCAGACTTGAGAAGGATTGTCATGGATGAAATCCATAAAACTCCATATTCTGGTCATCTAGGATATCAAAAAACGATTGCTACAACCAAGAAACA
The DNA here is from genome assembly GCA_027924585.1 of Larix kaempferi. NCBI lineage: Eukaryota > Viridiplantae > Streptophyta > Pinopsida > Pinales > Pinaceae > Larix > Larix kaempferi. The sequence continues at coordinate 3,031,472 of BSBM01001018.1, forward strand.
ATATTTTTGGCTAGGGATGAAGAAGGACATCGATGAATACATTTCTAAGTGCATGAAATGTCAACAGGTGGAGGTTGAGCACCAACACCCAACAATATTATTGCATCCATTGCCAATTCTAGAGTGGAAATGGGAAGTAATTTCCATGGATCTTATTACAAGTTGCCAATCACTGTGAGACAACATGATTTTATCATGGTTGTGGTGGAGAAGTTAACAAAGGAAACACATTTTATACTGGTTAAGTCCATATATAAAGCCGATTCAATTGAAAATATTTTCATGAAGGATATTTCCAGATTGCATGGGTTGCCTAAGGCAATAATTTCTAACAGGGATACCAAGTTCACTTCAAATTTTTGGAAATGTCTTTTTGCATATTTCGGTACGCAGTTGAACTTTAGCACCGCATACCATCCTCAAACAAATGGGAAAATAGAAAGAGTAAATAAAATGCTTGAAGACATGCTTCACATTTATGTAATGGAAAAACCATCCAAGTGGCAGGGTTATCTACACTTGGTAGATTTGCATATAATAATGGGCAGCAAGCATGATTGGGAATGAGTCCATTTGAGGCTTTGTATGGACAAAAGTGCAGGACACCAGTGACTTGGGATAATCCAGTGAACATAATTGTGCTTGGGCCAGAATTGCTTAAGGAAATAGAACAAGAGGTTGCAAAGATTAGGCAGAATTTAAAAGCAACCCAAGATAGACAGAAAAGTTATACAGATAAGCATAGGTTGCATAGGGAGTTTAGTGTTGGGGATAATGTTTACCTTAGAGTGAGGTCAAGGAAGAGTTCCTTGAAGCTTGGGAGTTGTGCCAAGATATCACCCAGATATTGTGGGCCATTTGAAGTGCTTGAAAGAATAGGGCTAGTTCCATATAGACTTGCATTGCCTGCTAACACTAGAGCTCATAATGTTTTTCATGTTTCTTTGCTTAAGAAATATGTACATGATCCTAACCATGTGATTAATTGGGATGTGATCCAGGTGGAACCCGAGGGAAAGTCATTTCATAAATTGTTTATGAAGGAACGGTCTTTGGTATGGGGGGCGATCTAAATTTATCTAATGGGAATGCAGAGAATTTTGGCCCTAAAGCCAACTCGAATCCTCTGTATAACTATTTTCTACACAAGCTCGAATAGGGTGGCCTCCTGGATATTGATTCTGTAAAAAAAAATCGTATGTGGAGGAACAAGCGAGTGGGTTTGGACATTGTGGCATAAAGATTTGGTAAAAAAATTATGCCGGAGGGGATTCTAGAATATTCATTGCGTTGTTGATAGTGGAATGTTGATGGTGGAGAGCCTCACCACTTTCTAATTGTTCTAGAATTAGAAAAGGATGGTCAAATGTGCCCTAGTCCTTTTAGATTTGACTTGGATTGGATACAAGATGAGGATTTCACAAATATTGTAAAAAATCTATGGAAACCATTTGATGTAACAAGAGGATAATCAACAACTATTCAAATGGCTAGGAATATTATAGAAGTTAAAAAAACAACGATTTGTTGGGTAGGGGTGAAAAGAAAAAAAGGATGATTTTCTCCTTGTTGAATTTGAGGACTCACTGACAATTATTTATGATTTTGATGGGGGAGGATATCAATATAAATACAAAAAAGCTAAAGTAATGTGACTTTAATAGATAAAAACATGCCTTCTAGAGGAGAAGGCAACTAATTGGTGTCTCAAGAGCCGAGCTTTGTGGCTGGAAAAAGGAGATGAAAATTCCATTTTTTTTCACAAATTTGCTCAGGGCAGGAAGAATTCAAATACAATTTGGAAGTTGCCAAGAGAGGAGGACGAAGAGATAAGCGACTTTGAGGATCTTATTGGAGCAGGGGTCTCCTCTTTTGAGAAATTATTCAAAGCATAAGAAAGAGTCACGATAGTTGATATAGTAAGGGTTTCTCATATTTTCCCTAACTCTGTCACTGATGAAGACAATAATAAATTGATGGAGGAAGTATCCTTAGATGAATTAAAGGGAGTAGTGCATAGTTTTCAAAAGGACAAGAGTCTTAGGACCGATGGTTGATTGGTAGAATTTGTCTTGGGGTTCTTTGATTTGTTGGATAATGACCTTCTCATGGTGGTGGAAGAATCTAGAGTGGGGGAGGAATGCTGACATATTTCAATTTGACATATATAGCCCTTATACCAAAGAACAATAATCCTTCTTCCTTTGATGATTTTTTTCCTATTTCCCTACACAATTGCATTTATAAAATTGTGGCAAAGGTGATTGTTAATAGAGTGAAGAATATTTTATCAAAAACTTTCTCGAGGGAACAATTCAAATTCTTAACGGGGAGGCAAGTCCATGAAGCAATCATGGTGGCACAAGAAGGCCTCCATAACATTAAACTAAAGAAACAAAAGGCATTGGTCATCAAACTTGACCTATCAAAATCATTTGACAAGATGAATTGACTATATATCTGTTTAATGCTAACACATTTAGGATTCAGAGTGCCTTTCATTTCCTAGGTAATGTGTTGCACTTGACAATATCCTTTGCGATGTTAACTAATGGAGCTGCTTCGAATTTATTCAGGGTTGGAAGGGGACTCTGACGGGCTATCCTCTATCATATCTTTTATTCTTGCTTATTGTTGAAGGCTTAAGTCAGTCTATCCTAGAGGAAAAATAAATAGGATCTTTTAAAGGTGTTCAATCAAGAGAGAGAATCCCCATTTCTCATTTGTCTTTTGTAGATGATATCCGCATTTTCTAAGATGGATCGAAGATAGATATGGTGAAAATTAAGAGTATTTTGGGCTTATATTGCTCAACCACCATTATGGTAATTAATGTTTTGAAATCCATGATACCCTTTAAAGGGGTAGGAAGATGATATCAGGTTTTTTCAAGAGATATTTCCCTTTCGAAGTGCGGTTATGGAGTCGGGATTAAAATATCTTAGGTTATTTTTAAAACCAAACAACTATCAAAAGAATGTATGGAATTGGCTAGTTTCTAAGATGGAGAAGAGATTATTATGTTGGAGTCCAGGGTTTCCTGGCCCTGGTAAAGACCGTTCTCAAGGAAATCCCTGCATATTGGATGACTTTGTCATGGATCTCGAAAGGGGTGTTGGAAAGACTTAGAAAGATTAGTATCACATTTTTATGGGGAGGAACGGACGAGCGAAAAGTGATTCCTTGGGTTATATGGGAGAGGTTGGCCCTTCCTAAATCCCAGGGAGGTTGGGGCTTAAAGAACATCACTGTGTTTTCCAAAGCATTGGCTACCAAGAGTGTGTGGAGGCTCATAAAAGGTTAAGGATACTAGTGTAAAGTCACGGTGGATAAATATATCACTCTTGATTTTGTGGAAGGGTGGATAGGAATATGAGTTTTGGAAGGCAATGGTAAATTCCTTTCCATTGATCGAGAAGGATTTAACATGGAAAGTTGGTGAAGGATCCTCAATTAGAATAGGTGAATATACGTGGATAGGCTATGGAAGAAACCACCTACTTCCAACATAGATGATCCAATCTCTTAGGGATAGGGGAGTGTTTATGTTATCATATATTGTAGATTCGACGTCGACTTCTATTTGGGGCCAAGGATGGTATTTAGTGGATAGAGTGGTTTTCTTTGGTATCAAGGTTATTAGATGATAAACCTTCCTTTCTTGTTTATGAATTGGTCAAATCAATCTCGAAGATTGTTCGAATGATCCGGTATGGTCCTTTGCTCCGACCGACATTTACACTCCTAAGATGAGCTACAACCATCTATGCTTAGAAGAGGAGAGAAGGGAGGTAAGATGGTGGTGGAAACCATTATGGAAGTTGAAGTGCCCTCTCAAGGAAAATATATTCATGTGGTGTTTGTTAAATAACAAAAACACAGTTGGGCAAGGCTTGAAAGGTGTTCTCTTTGTATAAATAGCGTTGAGATCAATAATCACCTCATTATGGGATGTGAATTTTCTTATAAAGTATGGACAGAAACAAATATCCACTTTAGATTAAAAAATGCTTGAAGGGGAGTATCGGTGGAGGAAGGGTTAAGGAACTGGCTATTTTTGAACCCACAAACTCAGTTATTCAAGGCACTTCTAGTTATAGTAACTTGGGGGATATGGTTGGCCTGAAACCATAGTATATTTGAAGTAAAAATGCTTTCACCAGTTTCTATTGTTGTTCAAGGTCTCAATATTTTGAACTCATTTCCAGAGGACTCATCTCTCGCCACTCATCAATAGGTGTCGGATGAAGGGATCATTAAGGAGTACTCATGGGCATATTTCAACAGGGTGTCCCGAGAGAATCCTATTGACTGTGGAGGGGGAGGAGTTCTTTATTTCTTAGATCACCATTTTTTTAAGTCCCGAGAAAGATTGGGAGAGGGCTCTAATAATTATGCATAGTTGATGGAACTGAAATTACTTTTGTTGTTATATGTAGAGAAAGGTATTTCCATGCTTCAATTATTCGGGTATTCCTTAAATGTCATCAAATGGATCAAGGGGGAGCAATAATGTAATAACTTGCAATCATCCATTATGTTAGAGGAAACGAGATTGATCTGTGACAATTTCACTTTGCAGTCTTTTCAACATATTTATTGAGAATGAAATGTAGATGTTAATGTATTATCCAAAGCGGGTATTCTAATGCAGAATGGGTCATGGTTTATCTTAGAGGATCTCGATGGGGAGGTATCTAAGTATTGCAATCCCCTTTTCCATGAAGTAGCTCAGGCATTATAACTATCATTGGATTATTTGAATTACATATTTATGTAAAGATCGTGGGTGTTTATGTGCTTAGGTATGGTGTTTTTCGACTTTGATCTTGTAGTGATTTCCAATCGCTCTCTATGGTTTAGAATCTATAGGTATATATTTCGAATGCTTTTACGGTGATAGGGTCCAACTTATTCCTTCTTGGGAGGGCACTCTTTTTGTATAATTGTAATGTAATAGTTTTGGCCTTAACAAGTAGCTTTGGGATATGCTTTGGATAAGAGCATCTGCAAAATTTTGTAGTCCTTGGGATGGCACTCTTTTTATTTATATATCTGTGGTGTAATTTGAGAACTCTAGTAGAGTAAGTTTTGGCCTTAACATGCAACTTTGGGATATGCTCAAGATAAGAGCATATACAAAATGTAATTTTGTACTCTTTCTGAAGAAATAAAATTTCGATTTTTTTTGGAGAAAATAACACAAAGAATGTCAAACATTGAGATGTAAGAACAAGACATGTTAGGATGTAAGTACACAATATATTTAACTAGATGATAAATGGGATAATAGTTTTTTTCCTTTGTACACATTTATGTTTACTAAGTATTTTAATGTAATAACTCTTGATTTGTTTTATACATTGTTGAACTTTGGTTGTCATTGATGTTAACTAATGCCAAAGAGGGATCAATATTCATGTGTCGGTTTGAAGAAGTATATGGAAGCCACTTTGAAGAAGTATATAAAATCAAGTTTAAGAAATACTTGGATGCCACTATGAAGAAGTATATCTAGAAGTGCATTCAATCTAAAGAAATGTGGTACAAGTGCAGGTCACAGGTCCACCCAAGTCATACTTCTTCAAGGTAAAAGCCAAAGAGTTGGTTGGACAAAAGTTTGGGAGTGCGCAAGCAAGCAAAAGAGATGATTGGACAAAGTTTGGGTGTGCGTAAGTAAGCCAAAGAGATGATTGGACAAGGTTTGGGAGTGCGCAAACATCTTGGAACAAGAAACAGTTGAATAAGGAAGCAAGTCCCTGAAGCATGGAAGACTTACCAATCAAAAGAAGCTCTCAATTGTTGAAGCACGCACAAGTACCAAAAAGGAAGTAGCGGTTGAAGATGCCAAGTGCGCAAAACCCACAAGTGATGGTACCGCAAGGGCGCAAGTCCCACTAGCTAAAGGACCAATTATGTGAAAGACCCATAAGAGATGACAACTGAGTGGCACAAAAGATGACAAGTGGCGGAAGAGTGAAGTGAGCATAACCGTGAAGTAAGGAAGAACGAACGCCACAAATAACTTGTGGACATCACCATCCATGCAGATCAAGTATAAATAAGAAGTCGTGATGGAGAATGATGGTAAGCTTGAAGCTTGTAAGAGGAAAGATGGAAGATACATATTTATAATTCTTGGGGCATCAAGGGATCATGGAACCAGAACAAAATGATCTAGCCCAAGAGTCGAGTGTGCACAACCAATGGTATAACTGAAGGTGCGCAGAATGATGCTGTGAATATGTGACAGTTATGCAAAGATAAAGGGATAGAACTACAACATATGTGCAAGTGTGTGAGAACTGAATAACAGTGTTGCAGACAGTCACATATGTTCTAAGACAAAAACATAGAGGCAAAATCTGAAGTATATCTTGTGATGTGCAAAGAAAAGAAGTTGATATGATGCATGGAGACTGAGTTGATGTGTGTGAAGTAAGTGCAGTCTATTAGATACGCAAAGACGAAATTTAAGCACAATCAAGGATGCACGTCAAGACGAGGATGATCTGAGACAAGTGCGCTAAATAGAAAGGACATATCACAGATGATGCACAGTTTGTCATAGATGATCTAAAGGCTGCTGCACCAAGACAACACGAACATATCTCAGAAGGTGAGTAGTTCCATCTGATACTAGTGCGCGAAGTCATAACATAAGGTTATCATTTGATGCACAATATCAATTGAGATTGCAGATGCACGGTAGTAGAATGAAATATTGAATCTTGGCGCAGACTGCAGAACTTGATGAAGTAGCACACAGTATATGAAGTGCGACGTCAGTTGAAGTAATGAGTTGAGTGTGATGTCAAGTGTATATGCAACACAGTTACAACAATACTACAACATACAGAAGGTGCGCACAGCATAACGAACAACATAAGATCTAAAGTGTGTGCGTATTAGAAGTACAACAAAGCAATATCTTATATTTGTATATCAAGGCGGTAGGATGGGGCGAGGAGCAGGGGGTTGATGTCTCTTTCCAGTTGGTGCTGGAGAACTCGGGGAGTTGGTGCTTCCTTTAGGTCAGTGCTTGTAAAACCAGGGGGTTGGTGCCTCCTTCCAGTTGGTGTTGGAGAACTCGGGAAGTTGGTGCTTCCTTGAATGTAATCTTTATATTATAAGAGAGCATTCCGTGGTTTTCTCACGTTTGGGTTTCCACGTAAAAATTTTGTGTGTTTTGTATTTTTGTGTATATGTAGATGAATCTTTTATTTATGGTGAATGCATAATTAAAATTCAGATTAATCTGTTAAGAAGTTAAAATAGTTTATAACTGTGATTCCAACATACACATATATGTTTACTAAGTATTAATAACTCTTGATTTGTTTCATTTTATGTTATTTTTTCCAGCAAATTCATTTTATGTTATATATGTTCTCCTTTTCTCTTTCTAAAAAATAACAAATATTTTAAATGCTTTTTACCTAAGTTTCGTTTTGTAATGCCAAATATAGATATAGTGTTCTAGGTGACAAATATTTTAAATTCGTTTCATCTAAGTGTCCTTTTGGAATGCCAAATATAGAAATAGTGTTTTAGGGGGGGTGAAATATTTGTTGGAAATAAATAATGAAAGGGGGAGTGAAAATATTTGTTGGAATGAAATAATGAATGTTTACTCACGTTTGTTACTAATTCATACTTATATATATGTGGAGAAGTTGTTGATTATGTTATCATAAATTTTGTACTAACTTCTTTCACTATTACTTTTGGTTTAGAATTGTTATAAGAAACTTGAGCCAACTAGCATAGACTTGCTACATTGCAATTATTCTTTTTGTTTAATTTATATTTTCCACCTACTTTATATTAAATTATAAAGTGCCTTCCAATTAATAACATAAATTCTAAATATTATCATATCTCTTAGAACATGGTTTCAGTTTGTTGGCTTATGTGAAAAGATATGAGAGTCGTGGACTTTCTTCTTCTTATTGTTATTGGCTTTTAGCTATAGATTTAGGATTATATGGTGTTCTTGTTATGGAATGAAGTTCTTATATTTTTGGATTAAATTAAACTGGATTAGGTTAGCTAAATACGAGGATGTTTTAGTTTAGAATTGGAATGGTTCATTTGGTTAGATTAGTGCAAAGCTTGTTTATGATGTTATCTGTACTAGTTCTGTTATTTTTGTGGGAAAATGGTGGCATCAAAAAATTTGGAAATGGAATTTTCTTTTGAAGTTGAAATGTTTCTCTTGGTTATGTCTGGAAAATAAAATTTTGACCTAGGATAACCTGATTAAGAGGGGGCGAGAGGACCCTGGTATGTGTAGTTTGTGTAAAAAAGGTAGTGAATCTATCGCCCATCTATTTATATAGTATGTATTTACGAGGGACGTTTGGGTAGATGTTAAAAGGAAACTAAATATTTATGTGGATTGGGATGGCATTACTTTCAATCGAAGTTTGGAATATTGGGTGAGAAATTTTAGAGATCTCAAAGAAATTCCACTTTTTGTTTTGTAGGGAATATGGATTACCAGGAATTTGTCCATTTTTTAGAACATTCATCTAAATGTCTATGTTGTGAGTTCTAGGATTGTTGGGGTAAGGATGGGTTATCATAAGGTAGAAAAACCTAAAAGGACCAGGATCCTCTTTATGCCTATCTTGTCAAAGGAAATGGTTGTTGGATGTTTTGACGATGCTCAACAACTGGGCTTGTGTGGTGGTGGTATGCTCTTAAAGTTGAGTAATAGCCATTATTTTCAGCTTTGAATGGGTTGTGTAAATGGCACAAACACGCGAGTTGAGATTTTGGCACTTTGGGGACTTCTCTGGTTTGCTTCTTATAAATTTATCGCTTCCCTACAGGTTTTGGGAGATTCAAGAGTGGTTGTTGACTGGGCTGCAGGAAAATCTAATCTACAGGCAGCTTCATTGGATCAGTGGTGTTCAAGAAATATGGATTTACAAAGGATTTTTTTTGTTATTTCCTTTTCACATATTTATCGTCAACTCAATACTGTGGCAGATAGCTTATCAATGACTACTATAGGTCATATGGATGGTTTGTTGCATTTTGAAGAAATTGAAGACAAGGCTATTTTTTCCAAAGGTTCTTTGTCCTTTTTTAACTGTTATTGTATTTCTAAGCCCAGTGAATAGATACTGTGTTTTTTTATAGATGTAACTCCTCCATTTTAATGAGGCCTATAATTGGGGAGGATAATTTGTTTATAGCTCTGTAAATTGTATGTTGGGGATGGTTTTTACGATGTATTCCTGGGCAATGCAGTGAGAGTCTTTGAAAACTTTTTGAGCATACTTGGTGCTATTAGACATGGTCTATTTGACAATTTTTAAGATGTACTTGAACTTTATTATATTTGATTCATTATATGAATAACAAGTAATAAATTTTTTTGTTGGAAAAAAAAACATAACCTCCAAATAAAATTAATTTCAATTATAAGCCATAATTAAAACTTATTTATGATTGAGTTAATAAATCACAATTAATTTCAATGATGTAACCATATATTTTGGTAAACACGTAGTCTAAAAGTTTGACGATTTCGAAAGGAAAATTTTGAAAAAAAATCCGGTAGAAATTTAAAAAAATATTTGTTACAATTGTCAACTCTGAACTTTTGGGTGCCCTAGGGGGTTTTGATGATGTTGAATCCATTTCTACCACCAAAATAGCAATTAAAACAAAGTTATATTTAGACTTTGCAAAATAAAAAAACGACAGATTCCAGTCCAAATCGTCGAATATTTAGATAACTTTTTTTTCACACCGGAAAAACAACTTTATATTAAACACAAAGTTGTGTCCAAAAATTAAATCCAAAATCAAGAGAAGTGAGCTCTTCTCTCTATTTTTAAAAAATGTTTGCACCAAAGTGACATCTATCAAAAAAGATCACCAACCAAAATACATTCCATTGTTCAGAAGTTCAAAAATATTACAAGTCATAATGACTTGCATAACTGCACCTCAACTATCCTTCACAATCTACTAACAATATAACATAACTAGTATTAATAAAAAGATAGGCTATCCGAACTAATAAGATCTCCATCCCTGAATTATTCATAAATTATTCTACCATCCATATTTCCAATTGCTTTATTTGATAGCAAATCAACAACAACATTGAACTCTTTGTAGATGTGGTTGAAGAAGACCTTATCAAAAGTAGAAATCAAAACTCCGACTTTGGTCATCCAATGCCCCAATGCTAAAGAGTGCAAAGAAGAGCAACCATTTTCCCAATCTATTATGCACTTTGAATCCCCAACAACCTGTAAAATATTCAAACCTCTTCTTTTAGCAAACCACAACAATCCCCACAAAGCAAGGAGCTCCACTCTAGTGTTTGTTCCAATTCTTGCCTTTATAGATAAATGAAACTCATGGGAAGAATTTATCTTTAAAACTATACCAGCCCCACATCTCCCAGCTTGTTCCGCTCCATCAAAAAAACCCCAAGGGAAGCTATAATAAGATTCAAGAAACTACCTTCCTCAAATCCTTAGTAATATCCCTTCTTTTGTATTCCAAGTAAAAAGAATAAATTTTTGAACTAAACAAGACAACATTTGGCTTCATATTTTTGAAAATAAATCCATTTCTAGCCTTCCATACTTCCCAAATTGCAAAAAAAAAAAGTTTTGATCCTTGCTTTTGTGTGAAAACTAATTTTTCATATTTTCTTCAAATAAAAGAGAATCCCATGAAGTTTGGAAATTAAAAAACTTCCTCAATTTAGCCCAGATATCTTGAAAGAACAAACAACAACCAAACATATGATCCATCGACTCGAAATCTGTTTTGCAAAGACAACAAATACCCGGACCCACAAATGATAACCAAGATACCATATGCCTTCCTCTAAGTTTGACATTTGATAAGGAAGGATAGAAGCAATTTGATTTGTAATGACAAGATCATTGCATTGATATATAAAATTTGAATTATGAGAGCTAATAGCCATCCCTCAAGCGTCACAGAAAATAAAAATAACCAAATGATATTGTATCCATTCAACAAGAGATCCTTCACCAAACAAAAGGACAACGTCCACAAATAAAAGGTGTGAAATGTTTAGAGAATTAGAAACCTTTAATCCTTTTATTAACTTATGCTCTTTGGCCTTATTTATCAGTAAACCAAGCCCTTCAATTTCCAAAATGAACAAATATGGAGAGAGCGGGTAGCCCTATCTAAGCCCACGATTACCACTAAAATAAATGGAAGGATACCCATTTATCAGAACAACAAATCTTGTCGATGTAATACACGCCATAATCCAATTCACTATCTCCACCGTCAAATCAATTTGGATGAGAATAAATCTCAGATAATTCCAATCCACTCTGTCATATGCCTTCATAAGATCCATCTTTAGGATAAAAGCATTCACTTTCTTCTGTTTCACTGAATGTCAACCTTCTTGAGAAACCCCCACAACATCTAATATTTGTCTATTTGCCAGGAAGCCAAATTATTCTTCCAATACACACCTCCCAAGTATTGGTTTTAATCGCTCAGAGATCATTTTTGTAATAATCTTATAAAAAAGATTACATAGAGATATTGGTCTATAATCATTGAAGTCAACATGCCTATATTTCTTTGGAATAAGTGTAATGTAGGTAGAATTCAAGGAACTCGAAACTTGTTCTTTTCTCCTAATTTCATCAATGGCCTCCGTCAATTCTTTGCCCAGAATGTAAAAAAAAATGCAGATAAAATTCAACAGTCCACCCATCAGGTCTAGGACTTTTTTCTTTAGCAAAACATTTTAAAACTTTCAAAACCTCTTCTTCAGTGATTTGTTTTCCCATTTCCCGACATTCTTCTTGGTTGAAATAACAAGGAAAGTTTTTAATTGTCTTCAACTGATTTTCCAAATTCGTAGAATTCTTTTTTGTATATATATATATAACCTGGGGTGTTCCCAGCACCCCAGGTTTATTCAACTGATAAAGTAAAATTAAGGTCGCCTGCCAAGATGAGTGAATTGGCCTTAAGAATTCCTTTAGTGTAAATCTTCTCCCAAAAATATCTTCTACGGTGATATGGACCATAAATGTTTAAAATCCTAACAATATTACAAAAACCCTTTAGCTTCCCTTCGATAAGAATACACGCAGTTGTATGAAACGATTTCATATCAACATCATCTGGATTCCATGCAACTAAGGTTCCACCAAATAATCCCGATGAATCCACAACACAAACCCCCAAGGTTGGATTAATTTCAAGAAAATAATTACAAGCTACAGTAGATGAAGACACAGTCTCCCGAACAAGAACAATACTAGGGCACACAACCTCCAAAAACCATTTAAAGACAACTCATTTCTAGCCATTATCGAGCCCTCATATGTTGAAAGAAACAATGTTCATCGAGTAACCCCTTCACGGGCTGCATCTTCTCTAAGAGCCCCAACAATAGTAGAATTATCAAAAGGTGTAACCCTAGGTAGTCCCTTATCAAATAGGGAAGATAACTTAGGGTTTAAGTTGGAGTATCATGTATCATCTTTTCCTTTGAAAATTCCAGTGCTTCCTTTTCCCCTTCTATTCCTTTTTTGCTTGCGAATAGTCACATTCCCATTAAAAATGGAGGAGGTCGGAACAATATCCGAATTCCCAGGGGCACAGGTTGAAAAAGTAGAGAGAGAAACTCTAGGCTCTTCATTAACCCCTTTCTCAGAAAAAGAAGAATCCAAAATCAGAGAAGGAGATAGTTCAATCCCCTGAGAATTTGGTTTCTCACCAGATAAGGGAGGAAAATCTGATAATTTGAAAGTTTCAGGATTTGTAGGACTAGTAAAATCATTAACAGTATCAGAATGCCATTACAAAGGTAAAACCCCCAGGTTATCCTTTACAGGAGAGACCAACCCCAAAATTTCTTTAATCAAAGACTCTATCTCGACCCTACTAATCTCCTCAATTTTCTTTACATGGGAACTATAATCCTTAACCGTGGATATGAAGACCATCGAATCCTTTTTAGTTGACTCAGACATACCATCATAACCCTTATCTATATTCTTTTCATTCATGATAGACAAGGTGTTTATAAGTTCCTCTATAGACAAAAATTTAACAAGACGGGGATCGATTGAGCAAAATTTCCGACAAAGGTAGACGTAGAGTGGTGATCCAAATGTATAGGGAAGTTGAGTCTGTCATCGATGTCTTCCAGGTCCTTCTGCATTTGTCTTTCGCTACCCTTCAAACCACCAAAAGACCCAGATAGACATTGAGCTTTAGAATGTCCAACCTTGTGACATCTATGGCACCGAAATGGAACCTTCCAATAATCCAAGACTTTTATAAAGGAACCCCCTTCCCATATTACTTCAAGCTCCCCAGGTAAACCCCCATCTGTATCGATTTCTACAAGAATTCTCAGAGATTTTTGCTCAGCCCCCAAAAAGTGTTCCTCCTCAATCAGAATGAATCAATCAATTGTATTAGCCACAACCATAAAACCTTTAAGATTCCAGCATGGTAATGTGAAACCCAGGAGAATAAACCACAAGTGCCTTCTTTTAAGCTTTTCTTTTATAGGATCAAAACAAGAATGCCACGGGGATAAAACCAAAGATCCTTTCCCAATGACCCAAAATCTCTCTTCTATGTTCTTTCTGTCTTCCTCCGACATGAACTGAAACACCATCCAACCATTGACCAGCATCAAAACCCTCGGTATATTTTCGATACAGGGTTTCCATTCAAGACGAATCTAGTTCAAAATATCTGATCTTGATAGTTAAATGTACTCAAACTTTCCAACTAAGGCTCGCTGTGACAAAGCCATTACCATATCAAAGGTAACGTCTTTCCCAAGAAGACACAGGGGTCGACTCTTTTTCTCCTTTTCAAATTTTAACTTATGACCTGATTTTGAAAAACCAGTTCTCGATAAATGTCTTCGTTCATTATCCTTGGGTGAAAACCCCAGCTCAAAGTCTATATTTGGCAGATCCACCACATCTTTTCCCACATTTGCAGAATTCTTGACAACCCTAATATTAGAGGAAGAAAAAAAGGGTTCAAACACTACCTTCTCCGAAGGATTAGTCTTAACATTCCCTCGCTTAATACCAACACGTGGAGAGAAGGACCAACCAATGTCCGGTCTATCTCCACAAGGCGTACCCAAGGAAGGCGATGTGACAAGTGAATGTAATGCCTTCTTTCCACCTGTCAACTGCAAATCACCGTCACTGTGCCTAAAACCCCAATCCATAATAAAATACAAAAAATTGCAGAAACCTAAAAAAACCGCTAACAATAGTTCGATTATAATGGTAAACAATGAAATTTGATAAGTTAATTCCCACTTTTTTACCTAGTTGGTAATGGGCTCGCCACATAGTGACAAAATTGACTCCAAGACCATTGCCTACTACCAGAACTAGCTAGGGTTTCTCAGGACTAGGGTTTAGCACCTTCATTCTCAAACATAGAGATCCCACTTAGTAAAGCTATCCTAACTTAGTTGTCATTCGCAAATGTCATTGAGTCATCATTATTATTTAAGGACAATCATGCCACTTAAAATAATGAATAATGATTTATTGACTCATCATTATTATTTAAGGAAAACCATGTCATTAAAATAATTCACCAATCTAAAAGTTCATAAAGAAATAGACTTCCACTCCTCTTATATATTTTTTATTTTTAAATTTAAAGTTAAAGTATAGAAAAACGATTTTTTAACCCATCAAAAATAATTTTAAATCTTACTCTCTCCACTAGCAAAACGACCCATAAATTCAAAAGCATGTCCGAGGAAAGTCCGCGTAAACTGGCATAAAAATGATAGAATGAAAGCATGTCCGAGGAAAGTCCGCGTAAACTGACATAGAATGAGACAATATTTATCGACCTTCCCAGTCCCCACGACGTGTTGGTTCATGTATTTACGGACGATTGTGACTGGCGTGCATGTTGTCGAGATGATGATTCGTATATTTTTTATATTCCATGGTTCATTCGACATGGTGAAGTAATTAAACATATTTGATGACCATAAGGCTGGTATATTGGTCTTGACTATTCACATGCCACGACAGTCAAAGATTCGCAGAAGAAGAGGAGAAAATGAAAATGCCGCGAAGGGTGTTGTGAGACCTTCAACAACAGTCACGAAGACTCGCAGAAGAAGAAAGAACGGTGAAAATGCCACGAATGATGTTGTGAGATGGATGCATGCATGCATGCCGTAGGGGATGATTACGAATAAATGTTGCCGAGAAGGTCTTGAAAGAAGCCGAAATCAAAATTGAACTTTGCAGGGAGAGCGAGCATCGACACAATCCAATATAAGGTAATTTGACATCCAAACCCTTAAGTTAAGTTGGTCCTTTCTAAAATTACTTGCAGGACACACATCACAACTCTGCATTTTCAGTTTGAAAAAATGAAGCACACATTAAATCGATGTTCTTGATGTCTTTGGCGCTGCCCTATATTGACTGTTTCAAGGGATTTGTTTATGGAATTAGGTGTGTCTGTGAGATTTTGATATTTGATTTTGAGCTGAAAAAATTCAGGGCACCCATGTTCTCATTGTGGTTTGGGAAGTTGGTACCTCCCATTTTTTTGTTATTTTCCATCATCGTTGTTCACCCTTTAGGCATCCATGTTTTCACTGTGGCACCCATGTCCTCCTTGTGGTTTGTCAAGTTGGCACATGCCATTTTTTATATTTTCGATCATCGTAGTTCACTCTTTAGGCATCCATGTTTTCACTGTGGCATCCATGTTCTCAATGTGGTTATGGTTTGGGAAGGTGGCACATGCCATTTTTGATATTTTCAATCATCGTGGTTTACCCACTCACCTTACAATTTCCAATGACTAAAGACACCCTCCAAATCACCTTCTCACTAACCCATTACGATTTCCAGTAACTAAACTAGCTCTCCCAATCACCTTCCCCTTGAGAAGCAGAGGTGAAGAGTGAAAACCCAGTAGTTCTGCTTAAGAGAGGGCAGGCTCTACCCATATAGGCATCCTCTCAGTGTCATATTCTCCTTAAGAGAGAGCAGGCCCTACCCATATGGGCACTGGCTCACTTTCAAACCCTAGCCACTAACATGTATTCATCATCACTGTTTAGAAAAGTTTAAAGAATTAGATTTTTAATTTAGAGATTTGAGATGGAAGAGATGATGTCATGTTTCTGGGTCTTCTGAGTAAATAAAGTTAATTGAGATTTAATTATTAATTAAAAGAAAATAAAAAATGATAATTAATTTTTATAATGCTAAAAGAATAGCATAGATTTTCTATTATCTTAATTATAGATCCATTTTAGTTTGAAAATTATCAATTACTTAGAAATTTGAATCTAGGTTTTTTTTATCTTTTTGCTATTTAATAGATTTAGGTTAAGATGGATTTATGTTAATTCTTATTTTAATGTATAGAGATTTTAAAAAAATGGTAGAGACATGGATTAAAATTTGGATTAAGATGATATAATTTTCATTTTAATAATGGGCAAAGCATTTTCTTTTAATTTTTTGAAAATGCAATCAAAGAACTTTGAAAAGTCACATTACATTTGAAGACGGCAGACCAGTCAACAATAAAACTTGGGCAAACCTTAAGCACCAGACAGACTTGCCATAAATGCAGACGTGACCTGGATGTTTTCAACGGTTCTGGTCATGAAAGCTGTTACATTAAGGGTCCAGGTCAGGTATTTATGGCAAGTCTGTCCCGTGCTTAGGGTTTGCCTAAAATTTGTGAGCTGGTAGATGACACACTTGCAGATAAACCCAAACATATTGCAAAGTCACAACTTTTTTCTGACAGTTGTTGTTCACAGAATGTGAACAATCGCCAGGGCAGTTGTAATTGAACACAACTAGCCCTACATACTGGAAACACACAGCTGATCGTACATCATATTCACAACAGACTAGCTGCAACAAAGACAGGCCAGCTTTGCTCAAATGGAGATAATTTTATTTATTTATTATTAAAACAATATGCAGATTACAATAACAGTTTTATTTGTGAAATCTAACGGTAATAATTTTCATACTTGTGTATTAAAACCGCAATTGGTTTAAAAGAGCCTATGGTGAGTTGTCAGTGGAGCATATCAGAGACCAACACAGAGTGATAAATTTCTAGAGTGGCAAACCAGAGATGATAGAGCCAATGCCCATATCAGGCTAGCTATATCAGACACTCACGTTGATATTATTTTTTTTGTAAGAAAAGGATTCTTTTTTATTCAAAGGAAAATCTTGCAGATAAATCCAAGGGATGCTTGCTCACATTCGTGGATGGCACCTTAGTAAACCCGTTGATGTAGATTAATGTGCCTCACCCAGGGGATTCAAATTGCGCACATGTTGATGTAGATTAATGTGTCTCACCCAGGAGATTCAAACTGCGCACCTGTTGATGTAGATTAATGTGCCTCACCCAGGGGATTCAAACTGCGCACCTGCCAGCATGGGACTAGCCAAATGCCCAATGTTACAACCAATTGAGCTAACTCCTTAGGTTTGGTAAGTAAGGATTCTATTAATATACAGCCAAAAGTACATTGCGAACACTGGAGATGGTAACCAGATTTATAATTTTGCTCTTGGATCCCATCTCTGATCTCTAAAAATTTCAAACAGTTTTGCCACTATCATATATATACCAGCCAAAACTTATAGCAGCGAGATCAAAATAAAGAGAGGAGCTGTCCATAATCAACGCAGCCATATGGTAACTATCACAGATATGACAATGAACATGACATGAGTTACAAGTGGTAGAACATCATCCGGGCAACAAATATTGAGATTATTTAAGGATAGACTATTTGAATGTACAGTGTTTCAGAAATGGATGAAGTGCTTAGAAGGAACCCCTTTGACTCTAGCAAGCCTCCCCTCTATTCATTTCATAACTTTTGCTTTTCTTTTGATCTTTCTTTTAATGCTTTTGTACCACTAATACACCTAAACCACACGAAGCACAAGTCCTACTGACAGTCAACCAAGAAAAATCATATGATCACCTATGCATAACAAAGTCTAACATAAGTCAATCCATCAATAAAACTCGTGAAATCCATAAATATACCTCTGCCATATACCTGATTTGAACTGCAGCTGCAAAGTATCCACTTGTTGACTCTGGAGGGCCAGGGAAAATGAGATCTCAACCTCATAAGGATAAACATGAAGGTCCACTGCACCAAGGTCTAAAATGTATGACAAGGGATGACATGAAGAGTGTTAGTTTTGTACCTAGGGATGTGTTCCCCTAGTGATTTTAGCCTAAGTCACTAAGAAGGGGGAAAAGTGACCCTCACATTAAAAACACATTTAATGAGGCTTTATATTTTGAAAGTCACTTTTTGCTAAAGTTAAAGTGGGTGAGGAAATAATTTATTTAAGTGAATTAATTAAAGTGATTTTTGCTCACATCTTATCCTAGCCATTGGATTGAGTTTATATCCACCATTGGATTAGATTCCCATTTAGGGATTAGACAAAAAGGGAGGGAGGCTAAAACCTAATTCACTTGTTGAGTTTTCACAAGAGAGAAATCGTGAGAGAGAGACCAAGAGAACCCTAGCATGCACTTCGAGGAGTTACAGCCATCACTTGGCACAGTATTCGAGGTATCAGTCAGGGCATCTAATGCACAGTACGGTTTTTTGAGATTATCTTCAGCATTACATTCCTGGGCACATTTCCCAAGACTGCCGTACAGTACAGTCAAGGGCACAGTTTTCGAGGGACAATTCTGTTGGCACACATCCCAAGTTGCAGCACGGTCTTCAAGGTGAAATGACTGGGCACAAATCCCGAGATTTCTCTGCACAGATTTCGAGGGTATAACTGGGCACAAGACCCGAGTTTGAATGCACAGAATTCGAGGTGTATTACAGAGCACGGTTCCCAAAGCTGACAGCATATTTTTCTGAAGTGACAGCACGGATTTCAAGGAGTTAACCTGCACAGAATTCGAGGTATGAGTTTCTGAGTTAGTTCTGCACAGTTTTCGAAGTGTATCCTTGCCCAGAAATCGAGAACCGTACAGGTGGTACGGACTGTGACTTCACAGCACAGATTTTTGTGGTTTCATTGGCATGCATTTCAAGACTGTAGGCACAGAATTCGAGGTTCAGTTGGTGCACGTTTTTCGAGAAAGATTTTGCTGTGTGGTGAACATAAGTTAAATTCTTCATTGTAATGCTGTGATGAATATTTTGCTGAAGAAATAATATCTCTCTCTCTCAACTGGTTTTCCCCGTGGGGGTTTTTCCAGGGCTCGATTTGGCCAAAAATCTCTGAGTCTATTTTCATGTGTGAATGTTTAAAATGTGTTTCTGCCTGTTAGTAGCATTATTTTGAGTGTTTGAATGTTACAGTAAAATTTTATAAGTAGTTTCCAGTCTATGTATAACCGACTGGGAATGAAAACCACAAATTGTTAACACAAACCAGCAGTCAATTTAGTGCAGAAAATTCTACAAAGAGGGTTCAACAAGACAAAGGTAGCCCCTTTGATGCTTTGCCACTATATCTGATCTAGCTGTTGAAAAGTGAGATAATCCTCAAATCCTTTGATACTATATGATAGGAAATTGCATCCACTGTAAGGACTGGCTCAAAAATATGGTTTGCTCTGCAAAAATGAGAGGTATGTCCCATCTGAAAAATATGTGACAATAGTATCAAATGACAATGTTCAACAAATCAAGTAGAATAACATAGAGGTAGATAAGTTCGATAAAATGTTTGGGGCACACCATGTTGGAGAAAGGGGAGATAAACTATAGAACAACCACGTGTTAGGCATTATAAAGTATGACTTAACAAAATAACTTAATTTTATGCAAACATTAACATAAAAGGCTATTATGTGCACTTTTCTAATGACTCGTTTAATTAATTATCCCAATAAGCTTAGAACTATCATGGTGCAACCATAATTGATTGAGATTTGATGTTACATCCCTAAGACTAAGTCAACTTCCTAAGTTTCTAAGCAAGGTGAGGGTAATAAAGCGAGTGTGATGTAAAGGGGAAATTAACTGTAAAGTTAGGGAAAAGGGGTAGGTGAATTAACTATAATGAGAGAATGCCAAAGTTCCAAGTCTTCCCCTTAGCTTTCATGAGCTAGTGGGTAATAGATTTTTCTTCCATATGTGTGCTTGAAATTATCTCTTCTTGAGTTACCCTTTACTTACGTTATTTTTTTTTGACACAATTAGTCCCTTTCTTTTGATTTAGCTTTGATACGCTAGGACATAGGATTGTGTCTTTTTTGCAAGGGGACATAGCTCACATCCATCATTTAATTTCTTTTCCCTTAGAGTACTTTGAATCTTTTGACTTCAATTTAGGCACCATACAAAACCTTAGAACATGACATATAATTAATTAATTGCGAAAAGGGAACATGATGGAAATGAGTGAAGTGGCTAGTGAAATGGCATGATATGAAAAATGCCTAGGTAAAATGTTGTAAATGACATGAAATGAGGGTCACACTTGCTTAAATCCCTAGGGGCAAACCTAATCCCATAAGGTCATACACTTTTTTTTTGTAACTGGGGTAATCAACAATTGGGGCTGAGCTAGTACTTACATGACATGGGGTTGATTTTGGTTTGCTACCGCTATACCCTAGGCATACCCACACTACACCCTATTGCCACCTAGTCTACACCCTGGGGGATCATAAGGTCATGCACTTAATCTAATGAGGAAAGAAGAATTATAACCACACTATGATGCTCCCTAAGCTATTGAAACAATATTTGAGGATTTATGAGCCATTATAGAGTAACACTTTTGAGCTCCTAATGTTATGTCCACACATAAGATGTAATGTCCCTTTCTGCTTAATCACTCTAGAGGACGATGAATTAGTCCATTTGATTTCCGTTGACTATAGTTGATAGGTGAGGGAATTAATTTATTATTTAATGTCACTAGGGGAAAATGTACTTTTATAAAGTGATATTGAGTAAAAGTTCATAAAATGACTATTGTAAAAGTCACTTTATTAAAAAAGGGGAAAAAGGGTAAAAGTGGCCAAAAAGGGTCAAAGTGGAAATAAAAGGGGAAAGAGCCTCATTCTCTTATTCATTCATGAGTTATTTTTCAAAAAGTGATTTTGGAGAGCTCTTGAGCTTCTTTCTCTTGGGACGAAAACCCTAAGGGAGAAAAATAGTTTCGGTGGTGAAACTATCCACCTTAGCTATTCTCAGAGGGAGATCACTCAGATCTCTTTCTTGTGTTTCATTGCCGAAGTTCGGACGTCATTTATTCTTAGAGCTATGGGGTTTTGGGACGAGTTCCAATGATCTTCATTTTATGCATCTTATATATTAGTTGTATTTTCATATTTATGTAAAAACGTGTTTATTTGATGTTGTTGTTGCTTTAGGTGTTAACAAAAATGAAAAAAATGGTTACTTTTGTATTTTTTTGAGGTTTCATGACATTTGTCGATATTTTCCGATATTTTCGCCGATATTGCCGATAAGTTACATTTCGGACCCTTGGCGATATATTTGCCGACACGATATATGTAACTTTGGTTGAAACAAACCAAGAAGGGGGGGCACTAGGCTTAGAGAGGGAACAATTTGCTTCAGGGAGGGTAAAATGGTCCAAAGAAGGGGATGATTTGGTTGAGAGAGGAAGATTCTAGGCCTTTCTTGGCACGGGTGGACAAAAAGAAACCTCAAACACCTCTATCAACCTCTTCAACGTCAAGGTAAGGGTTCAATAAGTCAAACAAGGGTCAAATCAAGTGCTAGAAGCAAAAACAAAGGCCACACTTGTGAGAAAAGGGAGAGTACGACTCACACATGTGGGTCTAGGGGGGACGTTTTGCATGAAAGAGGGGAGCGCTTAACCATCTAGGGCTATGATTGAGCCTAGGATGATCCAAGGGGTAGGATAGACAAGAGAAAAAGGAGGGTGCTAGGCTAGAAGGCTTGATTAGGTGACTGCATGGGGATGCGTGAGTCTGCATAAAAATATGTTGAGGTTTTCACATGAGAAGGGGGAACTTGATGTTGATTTTTTGAGCAGCATTGAGAGCCATTCCCCAGGAGAATGGAGGCACCTGGTCAGTTACCAGGGTTGATCAACATTCAGTCTGGGACTGAAGCTCAGCTTGGGGCTGAGGACCATTATTCAAGAGAATGGGGGACCTGGTCAGGGACCAGGGGGTTGATCAAGATATTTCAGTCTAGGACTGAAACTCAGCCTAGGGCTGAGAGCCATTATTTAAGAATGGAGGCAATTGGTCAGTTACCAAGTTGTTGACTTCGGTCAACCTTCAGCCTGGGGCTGAGAGCCATTCTTTAAGAATGGAGGCACTTGGTAAGTCACCAAGTTGTTGACTTCCGTCAACCTTCACCTGGGGCTGAAGAACCTGGTCTGGGACCAGGACGTTGATTCAATCAACTTGAAGTCCTAGATTGGATCTAGGCAAGTGTTGCACTCCTCTCCTTGGTCAGTGGGGCTATGGGATCTCTCAAGGGACTGGCCACCCCTTGTTGATGTACCTAGCACATGACCTTGGTTTTGTAAGGAGAGCAAGAGAAACAATGATAATCTTCCCTATATATGATGATGTACTAGAATGGATGACCAAGGGACCATTGATGGTCCAAGAACCCCAGTGGATGACCAAGAGACCCATTGATGGTCCAAGAACCCCAATGGATGATCAAGAGACATACTAATGGTCCAAGTACCCCTTTGAATGACTAAGAGACCCTTTGAAGGTCCAAGAGCCCACTTGTTGATGACCAAAAGCCAAGTTGAAATTTAAAGGTTTAAATGTTAAAATTAAATATTAAAATCCTATCTAATTGGATTTTTGATCTTGTAATTATTCCTAAACCTAAGGCCATGACCCTTATGATGTTCTATAAATAAAGGAGCACTCTCACTTGTAAATAATCATAAAAAACATCAACTTCATCTCTGATCCAAAAGAAAGTTGTGGGGCATCTTTTCTCTCTAACTCGGCAGCAGCAGCAGAAGATATCTCTTATTTTTTTGGTATTTCTTGAAACAGCTGAGCTCTGTCAGAAGGGAGGGTTGCCAACTGAGCCCTAGTTAGGGCTGTCACTTATTCAGCAGCCCTGAAAAAGGCTGCCCTAGCAGGCTGAATCTCCTTCCTAGTGCATCCCCACTCAGCCGAAGTCAGGGAAGACACTGTTTCAGCAGGCCGAGAACAGTTTAAGGTCTCCCCCTAGCAGACCGAGCTCCTTTAGGGCCATTTCTCAGCAGCAGCAGGAAAGGCCGAGCCCTACTGAGGACTCCTATTGTGCAGTATCAGAGGTTTTTCAAGAGGCCGCACTCAGTAAGATTTTCTCTCAGTCAAAAGGAAGTTGACTGAACCTTGCCACAGCTAGTCAAAGGCAGCTCAGACAGTAAGCAGCAGCTAGACAGTCAATCTCAGTCAACTGTCAACAGTAGTCATCAGACCTTAGTCAAACATGGTTTGATATCTTGGTTGAAGTGCCCTAGAGGCAAGTCAAATTATGTAAAGTCTGCTCTTTTCATTTGTCCATGTAAAAATTCAGTCATCTCATATTGAGGAAGATTATCATTGTTTGGGGTTTTATTCCTTGAAAGGTTTCCCCGTGAAAATTTGTGTTCTTGTGGATGCTTGTTCTTCTATTTTATTTACTGCTGCTACATCTAATTTTCAAAGTTTCAAGTCTGCTATAAATAAGAAGAAGACGGTTACTAATATTAATTCTCAGATCTATGTTAAACATTTAACACTTGAGTCGCAAAGTTAATGAACAATTAGAACATTAAACCCAAAGTTAGACTTAGGGAAAAGGCAATCCTAACCTTCTAACTTGTTCTTAACCACTAACACATGTAAATTATTGTAGAGTCTAGACCATGTACAAGAGGGACTCCTAAGACTCTAAACTCAACTTGACATTACTTAAGTGTCCATGGTGACCATTTAAATGAGATGTTATACATTACATTGACTCATAGGGCTCAGGTGCTCAAACGTATGGAGAGTTGCATCTAGGAAATGTCCCTGAATTGGAGGATTTTCAAGTGAAAAAACTTCGAAAGATTTACAATTGTAAGGATGTAAATCTTCTTCGATTAAAAATACTTGAGACATTCCCCACCTGCAACCGCATAGTGGAGCTGAATGTGTTATAACTGGCCCTTTACATATACAAGATACCTCTCAATTATATCATTACATTACAGCATTTCCATGGATCACTTGATACAATGATACAATTTAGTAATTTACATAGTTGGTTTAGACAAGCCATACATTGAACGTCATTTGGATCATCAACATTTATCTCTTGGATAATTCCTCGTGCAATCTGGGGGGTAACACTACCAACTTTAAACCTTCTTTCATGTGAAAATTCTGAAGCACTAGTACTTACAATTTTAAATCTTCGAAAGAAACAACTTTAAATCAACATAAAAATGAAGCATCCCAAGTGTCAATGAGGGTGAGAAGTATCGCAGCACTAGTACATTGGACACCATCTCCACTAGGTACATCCAAGGCACATGAATCATCTGAGCATACTGGAAGGACCTCTGACCAATGATCTATGGAACACCACAGATCTCATCTCAGGAACAATGTCTATGATATGATCACATACCACAACTGATCCGCATGTCACCCCTGCTGATCAAGGGGTGACCCAATCCATACGCGGCATAATGTGAGCATTTTGAACATGGGATCTATGGTGGTCTTTATCTGCAAAAAACTATTGACATTGTACCAAATAAATGTATAACTGAGCCTAAAGAGCTAAAACTACTTATCTGCCTTCCATATCTTTTAACCATTGACATTATATATTACTGGAATCCTATTTCCGGCATAGTTGCCACTGGTTTCCTTTACTGTCTCTGCTTCATTATGAAACCATATTGTTTTGTTTAACAAAATTTAACATTGTCTGCCCATATTACATCTTTCTGTTGGATTAGAAGGCCAAATAGATCCTTGCTTTTGTGCCAATTGCCAGTTTCCATGCTTCCAGAACCGGTATTTTTCTGATCCCGGCCTTTCAGATTACAGTCCAACTTTCTCTTTAATTACTTTATGTCATTGGACTGATTTTGGACTGTCTTATGTAGGTCTTTCAATTGTTCCATTACTTTGCCTGGTTCGGATTCCATATCGCCCTTCCATTCATTAGTCTGGTTATTAATTTCTCCAAGCTTCTTCAATAGATCAAGAGTTCATTCTGTTCACTTGATTTGGGCTTCGTTAAATTTGTCCATCATCATATCCCAAAAGCCTGACAATATGCCCTGTATATAAATAATGGAAGTCTTAATACAATGCCAATTTAAAGATAGGTTTTCTCCTGGTTCTATATCCATAATCCAGGTCCTTGGTGGGAGGGATACTAGTCTTTTCTGTGGAATTCTCAGCTCTCCTAAGGTTAGTCCCACCGTTTCCCATTTTGCTAGGAGCTTCCTCTGGGCAGAAGAACAAATACCTGACGTCTCAGCTGTTTGCTTCTCAAGGCTCTCTTCGCCCTCATGCCCCCCTCTTAATGGGATCATTATGGGGTTGGGAAGGAGACACTCCACCCTTGCTTCTGTCCCCTCATCTAGAATCTACCCTCTGTGGAGGAACCCTCTCCATGGAAACATGCAGACAACTGATCTATTTTAAACCACAAACACTTATCCACTCTGAATAGGCCAAAAACTTGGCAGGTGGTGGGGTTGTGTGAAGACTGAAAATGAAATCAGAACCCCCAACCAGTATATACTGGAAAGATAAAGAAATCCTGAATCCAAAAGACTCCTATTTGAGAAACCAGAAACTGAAAGTATCTTACTCTCAGAGCCACAACCTGCAAGACAAGCACTGAATGGTTGGATAGCTTGATTGTGAAGCCCAGGAGCTCCGTTAGTGCCAGAAAGACTGAAAATGAAATCAGAACCCCCAGAAAGACAGTGGAGGGGTTGTGGGAAGACAGTGGAGGGGTTGTGAGAAGACTGTGAAGCCCAGGAGCTCCGTTAGTGCCAGAAAGACAGTGGAGGGGTTGTGAGAAGACTGAAAATGAAATCAGAACCCCCAACCAGTATATACTGGAAAGATAAAGAAATCCTGAATCCAAAAGACTCCTATTCGAGAAACCAGAAACTGAAAGTATCTTACTCTCAGAGCCACAACCTGCAAGACAAGCACTGAATGGTTGGATAGCTTGATTGTGAAGCCCAGGAGCTCCGTTAGTGCCAGAAAGACAGTTAAGGGTCTGAATGGAAGCTAACCAATGCCCACTGGGATGATTAAAGAGCCTCTACAAGGCTCTACCAGAAGAGTTTCGAGCCAAACAATGGGACAAAACAGGGAAGCTACTGCTGTTTGTAGACATCATTGAAATGATCATGTCTTTCAACTAAGACTTAAAGTTGTTTCTTGAGTGACAACAGGAATGGAATTAACAAAATCCCTGGCCCTTCCATCAATGAAGCTTCTACAACCGGAGACATCACCCTACCTTGTAATAATGTCTTGTCTCCACTGATGTAATTTGTGTTTCAATAATTCTCTTGATCTAGGGCATTTGGAGGCTGCCTTTCTATCCCTGAGATACTTGTTAGTATCTCCGATCTTGTGATTCCATTTGTCCAAATGCTCTCTCATTTACTTGCCTGAAGACTCTATGGCTTCGGCGCCAAGGTTGTCCATACCTATTTTAATGTTCAATATTTCCTTGTTTATTTTTTTAAATTTTAAATATAAATTCTTTAATTTCCTTTTGAGATATATGAAAAAACATGACTGATTTTTTTAACTTATGGAATGACATGCTATAAATTTCCATAGAAGACAATTTTATAGTTTTAGGTACAATTGAAAGTTGACAGGTCTGAAAATGCTTTATCTTGCAGGTTTAGAGACTTTCATTAATTTGAAATGGATTCAAATGGAAATTTAGAGCAGAATCTTGGTTTGGAAGGGCCAACGAACCCAATGGTATCACCTCTACTTACTGACCAGTATCAGTTCACGATGGCATATGCATTTTGGAAAGCTGGCAAGCATCTGGAGAAGGCAGTGTATGCAACAACAATTTCAACCCACTTGTTTTCTGATACTTGTTGAACTCCCTTTCTTCTCCTGTTTAGTTTTGAGCATTCTTTTGTTGTCAAGCACACAAGCAAGTTTTCTTCCTCTTTTGGAATTTTTAAAGATGATCTCTGGATTGCTTCTTGTTGTTTTGTAGTTGTACAGTGTGATCTAAACTTCAACTTTTCCATAGGAGTATATGTAACTGATTCATATACAGGCAATGCTAGATATGATTGTACCTGTATTATTCTGGTTACTATCATTTAGTTCTTTAGCCTTTCTGCTTTTTTGTATATTAGTGATAAGAGTTGCTTTTGCACTCCCACTATGTATATGCAATGGTTTGTACTTCCCAATCCCATTGACCTACTGTTGTGGTTATCTGTTGGACATTAATAAAATTATCTGATCCGATCTTATCTTTATTTTTAAACTTCAGGATTTAATGGTTATTTGTTGGACATTAATAAAATTACCTGATCTGATCTTATCTTCATTTTAAAACTTGAAGATTTAAGAGTTTTATTCATATCACACTGAATTTTTATCTTTTATGGAAGTATGTGAGGTAACAAAATGGCTGGGCATAATTTCTGTCTCAAATATGCTATGAAGCATTGAGATATGGTCTCTTTGGAAATATGTGGGGGGGTTTTTCCTAAGAATTTCTTTCATTAAAATGGAAAATTTCAGTCTCGAGTCTTCTTTTCTTCTGCAAGATGGTTATGGTAGAGAGCATAAAGATGTAAATGTTTGAATTAGAATGGATGTAACATTCATGTATGTGGGACAACGACCTCATATCAAGCATTTGCAGTTTGTGTAAAGACTAATCCATGGGTATATATAAATTATTCTGACCATGAGGAAATACTTGTTTAAATAAGCTTCACCTTTAGCCTGTCAACCAGTATCATGTGCTAATTGTTAGATGCCTGCTGGTTATATCTAAAACTATTTTTTTTGTTGGCATAAATTCAAGGGATTAACAGATGGTGTTCATTTTTGGATATTGCTTTGACTACAAACCAAAAGACTTACTGTAGCCATTCTACTAGATCATGCATTTCTTTAATGTTATAGGTTATTTTCTGTTCTCTTCTAAGGTGCTTCAGTTTTGTGCATCTGTTTGGCTGCTTGATATAGTACTATATCATTTGATACAACTTGTTAAATAGATGCTAAATCCTGCTGTTCATAATCAACTTGGAACTATAAGCTATGTCTATCACTATTTTTTGAAGGTCATAAGATTGTAGCAAATCAGATATTTTTGGATGACTATATATTTTGTTTAGTTGTTCTAGAGTCCAGACAACGTACAGAGTAGTTGGTTACAATTATACCTTTGTACTTCTATAATAGCTGGCCCTACTGTATTGCACATGTTCAGTGCGGCTTCTTATTGTCTTGTTGTAATTTTCCAGATTTGACTTATTTTTTCGAAAGAACCCCTTTGATGGAGAGTACACTGTCTTTGCTGGGTTAGAAGAGTGCATACGGCTTGCTGCAAATTTCAAATTTAAAGAGGAGGACATTGCTTTTTTACGCACAATCTTGCCCACATGTGAGGTACAAGTACAACCACAAATTTAGGTCATGTTGTTGAAATTTAGACTTTAGTTTGAAGGCTTTTTAGATTGTAAATAATTTCTTTCTTTCCACTGATGAGGGAAATGTGTTCTATCTTGCATGAAGCTATTATTTGATTTGTTGTAGCTATTGTCATATCTCTGCAGAAACTTTTTTCCCTATATTATCAGTTTGCAATCTCTGGAGTTTTTAGACAAGTAACTCCTTTTTTCACTGGTTTAGTGGTAATCCTGATAAGATGGAATGATATCCTTTTTGCATTCCTTCTCCCATGGAAGTCATAATGAACTTTGCTTGTATTGGAGGATTACATGAATATGGAGTCTCAGGTTTTTCTACAATTGATCTTTTTTCCTTCATTTTTACAACTTTGTGATACTTGTATTTACTATTGACAAGTGGCCTTACAGACAATATACAAGACATATTTGTCTTGTATGACATTCCGCATTACATGGTGCACTTGGCACTGCATATGGCCTACATGAATAATGTGATGTAGTGACCCTAGGGAGTATATGAATATGAAATATAATTATATATACAATCAAAAGTGGACAACCAATGAAAATAAGTTTTTCCACATCCACAAAAGTAATATAAGAAGCACAGAGCTCTTCTAAGGTGCTCTAGCCTAGTTGGGACGTGAATATTTAATTCTTCTTGTAACAGTCTGATCTGTCCATGGGTTGACATCAATGTTAATAAGTTGACTCGACACCCAAGATGACTTTGAGTTACTTGGTAACCGAAAATTCTATCTCAACATCAATTTAACAAATCAACTTGACCTGAGACAGTAGACTCAATTGAGTCTATTACTGCTCAAACCAGCAGCCCTTTCAAAGCAAACTAAGTGTGCCCTATGCTAGTGATGGTAAGCATACGAGAAAGGTTAGTCCCAATGTCACCACGAACTAACTCTTCAACTTCTTTGGGTAGCTCCTAAACCCAGGGGAGAGTCCCTAATGGAGGAAGAACACCTGTAGACACCAACACACCTGCAAATACTCTTCTACAAGCCTTATGTCCGAGATTAGTGCCTTATATGGTGTCAACAATGAATAATAAAAGACAAATAAATCATATAGAAGGAGTTAATTCAATCTACGAATCAATATCAATAAATATCACCACTTCAATACACTTCACAAATCCAAAGGCAAGTTTTCACACTTCCCATGGCACCACCTCAGAAAAGTGCACTTTGAAGGGGAGATGATTAAGTGCCCAAGGGCGCACTTGATGGTCCAATCAAAATTGCAAAAACCCAACGGAAACCCTAATTTGGGCAATTTCACGTTTCCCATTGCACCAAGGCAAATGGGGACGTCCTCAGAGATCTGTGGATAAATCCACTAGGGGGAATTTGATGGGGACGTCCTCATAGCACAGTTAGACTACATCCTTGTGGGTGTAGTGTTGAACACCGCTCTCGAGACTCTGTTCCAGCCCACATGTTCTTGTGCAAAGCCACTTAGATCATAAATCCAAACATATTCCCCATACCGCAAGGTATATCGGAATCCCCTTTTTCCCAATTAATTAACTCATCTTAATAAAATCGTAAATAAAATAAACCAAGAACATTTGCACAATAGTTCTCATTACAACATGCCAACAATCAGTGACTCCGTTGAAAGTTTTAGAACCCCAACCCGGTTTCAAGCTTTCAAGCTTCTCTGCATGTAGTTTAATGCCCAAACCCCAACATGCATAATTTTCTCACAAAATTTGACTTAACTTGAAACACATGAAATTCTTTTTCAAAAATTAATAACACAGAAATTTTAATTTTCAGCCTAAATTTCAAACTCAGAAATTTATATCAGCCATTCACACATGAAAATTAACTTAGTATTTTTGACCAAATTGGTCTAGGATAAAACCCCTAAGGGAAAACTTGTTTGAGAGAGATTTTTATTTCTTTAGACAAATTATCAAATACACAACAACAATACTTATCTCAACCTCCTTGGTAATTGTGCCCAGAAATTAAGACTGTACGGACAACGTTAATTACAGTACGACCTCCTCGGAATTCGTGCCAAAACCGTGCCTCGAAAATCATGCCAAAATTGCTGGACGGTCTAACAGATTTCTGCCTCGAAATCTGTGCTGTACTAACACGTTAAATGCTGTACGGAATTGCCTCGAAATCCATGCTGTACGATCTGTACGGACTGTGCTGTATGGCCTTCAATAAATGCTGTATGGACCTTGATTTCTGCGCATATGCTGTACAGATTTGTCTTGGGAAGTGTGCCCTTCCTTCTCGAAAAGCATGCCCAACTATCTCCTCGATTTCTGTGCAAGGGTTTTCTCTCTTCCTCTTGAAATTCGACCTCCTCTTCTTCTCTTGCTTTTCCTCTCCAAAACTCCTCTCTTGGATGTGAATAATGATTTAGGTTTTGCCTTCCGCAAGCCTTTTTGTTCATGGTAACCTCCCCCTCTTCATTCAATGGTCAAGATTAGATTAGATCAAAGGCTCTCAATAAATGCTCAATAAATAAAAATTAAATGACATTTATTGCACTCATGTCATTTAATTATGTGATGGCCCTTTTAATTAATCACTCACTTGAATTTATCACTTAAATGAACTTAGGATATAACCATGACTTAAACTTTTAATAAAGTGACTTTATAAAATAAAGTACTTCTCACTTTATTAATTAAATGATTAGGGGTCACCTTTTTAAAGTGTTTTTGTCCACCCCAAGGCAACACAAGGTGAACAACACTTCCTAGGTAACTTTTCAATTATAGATCCGAATTGCTGTGGATGCTCTAGAGGTGGGTTTTCAATATCTTACCCAAAAGCCTACTAGATCCAAGTAGATCTGAGAAAATGTAAAATGAGGGTTTGAATTAATGAGGCTTTTAACAGTTAAATGCTTATGCCAATGGATTGGGATCAAGAAATAGTAAACGAACCTATGGATCTTACCTGGATAACCTTGTAGATGCCTTGATGATGATGATCTATGCAAACCTAATCAATTTGAGAAGCTTTGAGGTAGTTTTCTATGAGATCGATTTTGTCCACCTGGTGACATGTACCAGACCATATATCATATCTCTGTATCATCTGAGGTCTGCCACCTCATGTCCTATGGCTGACTTTTGGTCAAATTGGGTTTGACCAAGTCAACATGACCCAAAATATAACTTAGGCTATCATCAAACTGCTGCAAGTGCCAAAGGTTAATGCATGCTCTACAATTCATTCAAGTAACAATTATAACAAGAAGTAATCATTACTGGCAATCTAAAACCAAATACATAAAGTCATTAATTATTATTATTACTCAGACCAGACTTTCAAGACCATACTCACTTCATAGTTGTGATCAATTTGCTAGTGAAGGGTGATGTCTAAAAGTTAAAAGGCTAGGCTAAAGGATGACTACTGACTTGACATTGTGACACTTTGGAAATGGAAAGGGAATACACACTCTAACATATGCTGGACAAGCAGTAACACAGGGGATGGCAGTGTCTCACAGATGGGTAAGTTGTTCAAAGATGCTTATTCAACTTAGGCACCATGTCTACTTTTATAAGAGATGATCCAGTTTCATTAGGATCCATTGATTTCATTTCACGGCCTTTTGGCCTACATAACCCTTCGGATCTCAGGTGTGCTGATAAGCACAACTAACTGCAACTTGCATCCAGGGCATGTTTGTACATATACATATAAGGTCAGCAATCGTTTAGATATAGAGTTTAAGAACCATTGCTTTTTTGGACCTTTCATTATACTCTTCAAGGAGTATTTATTAGCGTTTCATTGCTCTTGCTCTTTACTCACGTGTGTTGATAAACACATTCTAGAGTTTACAGTTTCTTGGGCGAATTTACATAAGTTTCCATAAGTAGTACATGAGCTTTCAGTTTTAGCCAACACATCTTAAGTGACTAGGGGGACTTCGTACCAGTGCCAAACATCGGGACAACCGACCATAATGATTTAGGACTACATTCCAACTCACCACAGGTAAGTTTTGTCACCAACTCAGAGCCGAGACACAAGAAACAGGGAAGCTTATCCAACATAGAGGCTAAAGCGGGGGAAGGTCCTCCATGCCACTAGTCAAGTAGTAAGTCAGGGTAATAAACAAATTGGTAGGTAATGGATGGATGAAGATAGTGAATAATGAGACCAACACTAGCAAGCCAAAGTATGGTGGGAATGATCACCCCTATTCTCCTTAGGGAGGGTAAAACCAATGAGTATGGGTAATGAACTTCTGAGTCTGAGTGGTAACAATATAATATATATAAAAGTACAACCAGGTCCACATATCTATATGATCGCCAGATCATGATACTAAATGCTAAGACATGCTACAAGAATGAATATAAAAGCACTATAACCATCACACCATAATATACCTGTCGAGTCATATACCTGAATGCACAATATCTGAACCATCATCTGTCCTCTGAAACTGTTGCTGTAACTTTGGGCAATACTGACTGCTCTGTATAAATGGCTAAATGGCTACATTGGTCATCTCTCTGAGTGTCCTGAAACTCAATCATGGCATGGGGAACAAAACTGCTGTCCATATAATAATCATGATCCATAATAGATGTTCATCTCAACATCTCAATGTAAGGGAACTAGCTGAAAAGTGTACCGGAATCTGAAAAATAGTGTATGGTAGCCCGATTACTATATATGTGATAACAGTTCCTAGGGAAATGTGTAAGTTGAGTTGCGGAAAACAATGAGTGAGTTAGGTTAAGTGGACCCAAGAGTTTAAGTGTGGTTGAAGAGGCTTAGGAGGTGACAAGTTTTTCAACCAATGTGTGATTAGGGCCACTTATGAAGCTCAATTGAATTAGATCTAGTACCATGAAAAGACACAAGTGGGGCCCACTCCTTAAAAAGTGGAAAATGGTCCAAATGGGGCCCACAAGGTAGAGTTAGGGGTGAGATGGCACTAAGGGGTATGCAATGATGTAGATCTATGGATCTAGCCAACAGACCACTAGCCAAAAGACCACTAGCCTAAGGAGTGCGATTTACCCAAGGGAGACTAGTGCCTTGAATTGAGGGGGCAAATGGAGTCCAAACTTCACTAAAATGTAGATCGGGGTAGTTAAGGCAATTATCAAGTTGGGTTTGAAAGGGCATGCCCAAATATGAGCTAGATCTCCATAGATCTAAAGTTGAAAATGCATCACCCAATGACCCAAGTGTGGCTCAACCCTCAAAATGAGGAATGGGGCCCACAAGGCAAAAATCAAAGAGGTGAAGCACTAGGGGTAGGTTATCAAGGTGGATCTATGCAAATCAAGTGGGATCTCACCTACCCACAACTTGGAACTAGCCCCACTAGCTCTCCTCAAGGAATGTGAATTGCCTCAAGGAGGGCTAGGTGCCTTGGGCGATGGGTCAAATGGAGCCCAATCACCACCAAACTATAGATCCGAATTGTCGTGGATTCTATAGAGGTGGGTTTTCAATATTATCCCCAAAAGCTTGCTAGATCCAAGTAGATCTAGAAAAATAGAAAAATGAGGGTTTTAATCAATGAGGGTTTTGTGATCTAAGAGAGTGGATGGATAGGATAGAAGAATATCATACCTCATGGGACATACCTGGAAAATGAAGATGGAAGAGGCTTGAGACGAGGATTAATTCCCACAAAGATCAAATGCCAAACTTGATGAGCCCTTCTTGCCAATGTTTTGCCTCCTTCAACCAAATCGGCCTCCCTATTCTTGTCAATCAAGGACACAAAGATCAATCAATAAACAAGAATGGAAGTAGATGCAAACAAAGAGATGAAGAACATGAAATTGTTGGTACAAAGACAAAACAACTCCTATCACCCAAAACGTCCTCTTGGAGCTTGTGGGGTAGGCCTCCCCACCAATGCACACTCCTCAAAATCGTCTTCTTTGCCTACAAAACAATGTTAGTTGAAGATAAAATCAAGATGGCCACCAATGTCTGTCAGTGCAGAGGAAGAAGCATTTACAATCACCACAAGCATTCCAACTCCAAGATCCAAGATGCCCAAGAAAATATTTCTATTCCAATAGCCAAGAGCCAAAAATCTCTAGATGAATTTTACGATAGGTGGGTCTCCTCCTTATATAGGATAATAAAGACCAAAACCCTAAACCTCAAAACCACTTTTTGAAACTAGTGGTTGAGATTAAACATCTCATAATCTAATCAACGGTTAAGATGAGCCAACATATAATATCACATGGATCACTCAAAAGAGGGATGACGTCATAACTAAAAGTGACTCATGGAGGGTGACGTCTTGCCTCAAAGGGGGCTAAGATACATGGGCCCGCCAAATATGACATGGACATGACTCAAGACACACATGGTGGGGCTAGGAGGTATCAATCCTTCACTAGCTTGTCCCCATGGCACAATAATATAAAATAATAGGACTATGACATGTCCAAATAACACAAATGATCAAATCCTGTCCTCAAAATCTGTGAGAGACATGCAGTAAAAGGCCTCCTGTGGCCACTGTGGACCCCATTGACTGATGCCAACTGACTGGAAGATGGGGGGTTCACCTTGGAAGACTTCTGTGAAGACCAAGTGCCAAAACCTTGCCTCAATTGCCCAAATCGAATTCCTCAGTGACCCTTTTATTCCATTTTTAATCCTCTTGAAAAACCCTGAAACTGCCCAAACTGCCACCCAGGGTGCCCACGCTGTCAAACTGAGTGCACTAGGCTGTCTGGAAGGGGGGCATAATGGTAAAAACAAGTGGCTGGACCACCCCCTTCCTACACAACGCCCTAGGCAACGACTGGCCTCCAAGCCTCTACTGGACAGGTTGGATCAACATGCCCAAAACTGGTCAATAGGTGGATAACTGTTGCTATCATCATCAAAAGTGCCCGGAACTGAAAGATAAGTGTCTCAACTGCAAGCCCCACCATACCTGGACAGTGTAAAATATGATGATCTGGAAATAATAATAAAACTGAGTAACTGCATCAACCATCATCTGAAGCATATGTCCAACACATGGAATCATCAATAGGTGTATGCGGGACCACCAATCATCATCAATAAGCACAAGTGGTCCATCTCATCACGGATCCAAAGAATGACCATGGTCAAACTATGTTTGACTAGGTCAAAATATAACCAAGGACAAGATTATAACAAAGACTAAGACATGTTCCTTTAGATCATACTCACAACTTAACTTAAAGTATAAACATCATTCCGTGGCAGTTAATACATATATATATATATTTAAATGTTATTTATATTTTACTTGCACAAAAGCTTAAAGGACAGACTCACCCATTGGACATGGCCTAACTGCTAGCTAAGGATGAAGGCTAAGAACAAGGATAGGCAAAAAGGGGATGACTTGACCAAACTCAACTAAGTGACACTTCAGATGGGGAAAGGGGAGCTACACTCTGTGCTGGACAAAATAACAAAGGGAAGGGCTGTGCCTCACAAATGGATAAGTTGTTTAGAGAGTGCTTATTCAACTTAGGCATCATGTCTACATCAAGTTGATCCAAGTTCATTAGGATCACATTTCATTTCCATGGCCTTTTTGGCCTATATGACCCCTCTGAGATTTCACATGTGTTAAGAAGCACAACTAATCGCAGCTTGCATCTGGAGCATATTCACATCAACAAGGTCAACAATAATAGATATAACTTTTGAGTAACCATTGCTTTTTGGACCTTTTTATACCCTTCGAGGGGTATTTTAGGAGTTCATTGCTATAGCCTTTATTCACGTGTGTTAATAAACACATTCTAGAATTTTAAGTTCATAGGGCTTTCATAATACATTTCCAATACAAGTAGTACATGAGCTTTCAGTTTTAGCCAACAACATCTCAAGTGACTAGGGGGAGTTCTGCATAGTGCCAAACATCGGGACAATCGACCAAAATGATTTAGGCATACAATCCAACTTACCAAAGGCAAGTTTTGTCACCAACTCAGAGCTGAGACACAAAACAAACATGGATGCGGTCCAACACAGAGGTAGAAATGGGGAAGTCCTCAGTATCAAGAAGTCAAGAAGGCAAGTCAAAGGTGAAAGCCAAATCAGGAAGGTCATGGATGGATGGAGTCAAATGAATGTGGTGCTTAAGCTAGCAGACAAGGCTGTCAGGAAAGACCATATCTATGCTCATAGGAGGGTAATAAAACTGGTGAGTTTTGTCAGAAAACCTAAGTGTGCAAGTAATACATCCATTTTATATTTATAACATCATCCAAGATAATTCATTTTATTTTAAATAGTACTGCCACATCATGAATCATATACCAAGTCAATGCTATGAAGATGAATAAAACAACAAGATAATAATCCAAAGCCAATAAAAAGGAGTCCATAGGTCACATCACATCATAATAATCATCAATAAACATTTGAAACACTGCTGCAATAATATTACTGGGCACTGAACTGAAACTGTATTGAACAAAGGGTCACATCGGTCATCAAATCTAAGCTCTCAAGGCTCAGCCTTGGCACAAGGTCAAATATAAGTCTGATACAATATACTGCTCTGATCCATAAGTGATTTGAATTAGCAAACTCATCATAGTTGATCTCTGTAAAGCAAAGCACTGAAAAGTGCAGATAGCTGCTCAACAAGAATAGTAGCCCAGCTACTATGGTGTGATAACAGGTCTGTCCCTTGACTAGGCCTTGTGCCTTGTTGAAAGCGACAAGTACCTTGTCTGGTGTAACAATCACTCATTTGAGTGGTGGACTTGGTGCTTGAAGTGTCACCAACCTTGCTGCCTGCTCCTCTACCGTCTTGGATGGGATACTATTAGAGGCAGCTAGCGTTTGCGTGATAACAAACCCTCCTTGTGAAATGTTCATATTATATTTTCGAGTTACTCCAAAAGTGTTTACACCATGTTTGGGGGTGCTTCATGGGATTTGGGGTACATGGTGTATGTTCATCCTCTAGATGGTTTGAGATGGAATGTAGTATTAGAGATGGTCTGTGATAGATATACATAGTTGAAACTTGAGATAGCTTGCTCAATGGATGTTTGACCTAAGGATGGTGTTGTCTTGTTGTTCTTCCCTTATGCTTTGGAGTTCGCTTGTTTGATTGTTGGAGGCCTCATGATGGCCACATGGAGGAACCATTTGCTTGGAGAGTACCCTACTTAGAATGAGGAGTTTTTTGCATCATGGAGGAGTGCTTCTAGCCCTAGATG
This sequence comes from Larix kaempferi, assembly GCA_027924585.1. NCBI lineage: Eukaryota > Viridiplantae > Streptophyta > Pinopsida > Pinales > Pinaceae > Larix > Larix kaempferi. The sequence continues at coordinate 3,069,392 of BSBM01001018.1, forward strand.
TGACGACTTGGATTCTTGTTCAGAGGGTTGGAGAATGCTTGGGGACACCTAGGGCTTTGACAATGTTTTTGTTGGGGGTAGTTGACCTAGTGGAGTACATTGTTTAAGAGGATTGATGGAATCTATGGAGGCTTGTGACAAAGGCATGTGGACTTACCTTGTATAGCTACATCATCTTGGAGTCCTTATTGTGTATGACATCACCTTAGACCATGACACATGTACTTTACAGTGGACATCTCACTTGTGTTGGCCTATAGGGATGATGTAGGTTGCTTGTGGGGCTTATGCCCATATAGTATTGTTGGCCTCCCTTACCTTTCATATAAATAGATGAAGGAGGGAGTCTTTTGATTCATATCATCATTTGTATCTTTCTCTTTATACTTATCTTCTTGGAGAAATTTGCTAGGGTTCATGAGGAAACCCCTAGGAGAAGCTATGGAAGGGAAAGAGGATGTCTTGGTTTGGAGTTTTCTCTTGTGACTAGCGTTTACTCTTGAGAAGAAGACGTTGGTGATGATCGATCTTCTATCTTTCTTGGATCTTCTTATGTACCTGGTCTCCCTTTTCTTGGAGTGTTAGGGTTTCTACCCCAAGAAGGAAATAAAATTAGGGTTTGTTGATAAAACATAGGGTGGATTTGTGGAAGAGAAGAAGAGATTTGTGGTGGGAGTGATTCTTGCATATTGGATTTCCTTGGTTGCTAGGGTTAAGTAGGGTTCTGTAGAGTTGGGAGAGTTGTACTAGCTTTGAGGGAAGGCTATGGTATGTACTTGTAATTCATCTTGAGCTAATAAATAAAGTTTCCACCTGTCCATATATTGTGCAATTTCCAGATTTGAATTTCAGCTAGATATGTTCTTTATGCATTGCTATTTACAGCTGTTTATCTCTTGTTGTTTTGACATAAGTAAAGGGTCAAATTGTTAAGTTTATTAACTTCTAATGAAGAATTTAAGCGGCTGATTTCACTGCTGTTATACTGCTGTAAAAGTACATTTTAAGGTCGGGTTATTGGCTGATAAGTTGCCCTAGAAGGGGCTAAAATTCATCTCATTGTTTGGTATCATTTCTCCTTGAATTGCCATGAAGTGTGGGGCTGTTTGAGGTGAATTATTTTAATATTTCCACGACTGTTTTATACTTTAATTTACAACAGTCTGAAGGCCGAAACATTTAAAATCTGAACTTAGACTCAACTATAGATATCCCAAATACTTAGCAAATCTCAGATCTCAGACTTCTACAGGCATAAAAATCAATACATATCACATGTATACTTTTTCCATGTAACTGTAAGCGGAAATATAGTTGCTAAGAACACATTTGCAGCGGAAAAATAAATGAACAGCAGACAGTCATAAACACATTTGACACAGTATATTTGGTCAATGACCCTGGAAAAACACCCTAGGGGGGAAACCAGTCAAGAGAGGAAATCTTTATTGAGCTTCTTAGAAAAAGATTTATGAGAGTACAATAGCAAATATCACCTTGAAAAATGTGCCCACAGGCTGCCTCGATTTTAGTGCATTCTTCTTGTTGTATGGCCTTACTTTCTCAGTTGTCCGGTCTATTAGTTTTCTGCTGTACGGACTGTTGCCACCAAAAAGCACACCCGGGGGAACGCAACAGAAATCTTCAAGCTACTATGCATGTCCTTAGGGGCAAGTCTCGAGTCAGGTGCTGTCACCTAATCCTGACTCCTCTGTTTAGGCAAACTCCTAACGAAGCCAAGGGGGGTGGACCCTAAGAAAGAGTTTCTAAGGCTCTTTATGTTGTTTTTAGTTGTTAAGGATGGGAGTGATTGTTTTTAGGAGTATTTTGATGTGAAATATTGAAGCAAGGCTATTCCAAAGATACGAAATAGTTTGACAACATATAAAGATATAACATCAGCATATAAAGATTAATCAACAATAATGAACTAGTATTAAGCAAATGAAATATATTGTTGCAACTTGGAGATCAGTGCCGATGGAGTCAAATGAAAACAGTGGATGGAGTCAAATGAAACAGTGCTGCTGAAATGTAAAGTGTTTTGCAATGTACTTGGCCAGTTTTAATTTAATGGAATGATGAGTGGGTTAAAGGGGAAGGGGGGATTTCCGATATACCGTGAGGTACTGGGAATGTGTCTTGATTTCACATTATGTGGTTCCGCATAAGGACATGTGGGATAGATGGAGTCACGGGGAGATTTCCAACATTACACCAAATGAGGGTGTAGCGCGACGGGGCCCTGTGGTCACTTTCTAGTGGTTCCTGCTTCCTTAGCAAAATTTGCCCACAACAAAATGACTTCGAAATTAACGCTAGATTTCCGTCAAGGGAGGTTAATTAAAAAGTGTGAGAACTAATTACTAGTCACTCCAATCCCTTTTGATGCACCCAATTGGTCGGATGAACCGTAGGGGTGCAGAGCATACAAAATGGGAGTCTTGATTGATTTGGCCTCCGATACTAATTGCAATCACAACTGGGCCTTTATTTGGGCAAATTTCCTCAAATTTAGGAAACTTGATTTTCTCCGTATCTTTAATTTTTTAATATTTTAATATTTTAATTCTCTTTTATAATTTTTGAGAGAATTTTTCTTAAAGTGATAAATAATCACTTGAAACTTAGGAAAAGTGGGTTTTGGGGTTTTATGGGTGCTCCGGGTTAGAAAATGAGCACCCCCATGGCAAATTTCCCCTCTAGACCACAATTTTATGATATTTTTGAGTTTTTAACTATAGCATTAAAAATTGATATGTTTTATGGGAAAATTTTATTTTTCTTGGAACTGAATAAAAATCCTAGGGGACCTAGTGCATGTTCATAATGACTCAATTTGATGTCTAGCATGCTCATAAACATTGACACATGAACTTTAATGACTTCCTAAGGCCTACCCACCAAGACGACCATTCCAGCTTTGGAGGAGCGGGTGAAAAACTCATCAATTATACATCGCTTATTCAACATTGCATAATTGACAAGGGAAAAAACACCATGGAATGATCGATTGGTGTCCAAGTCTCAGGGAGCCAAGTTCTTTACAAAAGATTGTCATGCTAGCACATTTTTACAATATCTCTAAGGGGTATGAACATACAATTATTAAAAATGGGCAAAAAATGGCCCTGAAATGACTTTTGAACTTCTGAGCATTGACGATGAACATTTGAAGTGTTCACAACTTTGGCGGCTCACAGGAAATCCACCTAATGTACAAATTAGGAGGTAACACAGACCAGTCTCTCTATGCTGCAAATTATCCTTGGGATGCATGCCCTTTACTTTGGGAAACATGCCCTTCACTTTGCTGCAATAAATTCTGCGTTCTTCTAGGGATTTGTGCCACTCTTCTCAACTGGAGAAGTGCGCCTCCTCTAGCTCAACCACCTCTCTCTCTTCCTTTTTCTCAGCTCAAGCTCTTCACTCTTTCTTGCTCTCTTGAAAATCGTGCCTCACACCTATCTCCAAAACTCTCTCTTGGAATGTGTGCTTTTCTCCCTCAAGGTTGTCCTTTTAATTTCTCATTAATGACAGAATCCCTAACTCTTCGTCTTCTACAATCAAGATCGAATATTGACCCACCACGATCAATGGCTGTGATTTAATTGCAAGATGACATGACTTAAAGTCACTTTAAGTCATGTAACTCATAAAATCACATTTCTCTCGAAAAGTCACCTTTTGTCATTAAATATTAAAAAGTACAACTTAACTTTTTAAAGTGCAACTCAACTCAACTTTATAAAGTCACTTTATAAAAACACATCATAAAGTCACTTTATGTCACTTAAGAGAGACATATGTACTCAGACCCTTGCACCTAGGCACAATGGTGCAAAAGTACCTCCAAGCTACTTAAACTAACACTCCCTCTTAGCGAGGGAGGTACTGCTGGCACCTCGACCTGGATCCGTCTCCAACTCCCTCGCTCCAACTGCTGAAGCTGCTCCCTCTGAAACATAAGGTCTCTCTGCTACCTGCTTTGGATCATGTGCTGAAGACTTGTGCCTGACAACTCTGAACTGAGAGTTCACCTCACTCTCATGCTAATCCTCTAGAGTCATCTCGTACCAGCTCGGTTTCCTCACTGAGCTAGAAGAAGCCTCTCCATCGGCTACCTCTGGTATTGCCACTAAGTTTGATATCCATCCTAACTCACCATCAACTGGATGACCCAAGGCCCGGTACGTCTTGCCATCTCTGATGCCCAATACTCGCCTGCCATCCAAGCTCTCCCTCATCAGATATATAAAAACATGTCCATTGCCAAATAAGATTGCATATCCATCATCCTCCAGAGTTGATATACCTGAGAGCAAGTTCTTTCTCAGCACTGGTACAAACAACTCCTTGTCCACCTCCAAATATCCCTTTGAATCGAGCTGGAATCTGACCCTTCCAACTCCCTCTATTGAATTGGTGACGTCAAACCCATCCTCAGTAAGCATACTCTATCAATATTTGACAAATGCAGGAACATAGCTCGTGTTCCTGTCATGTGGTGTGCTTCCTCACTGTCCACATACCATGCTCTTGTGTTCGCACTCTTTGCCACATTGCTTCTCGAAAGAACCGAGACCAATGAGAATTTCTTATTAAATGTCTTGGTGTACTCTTCCACTTCTGCTGAAGCGACTTCCTTTGTCTCTTCTTTCTTCTTGCCTCTCTTCTTGTTGTGACACTGGCCTGCATAGTGGCCAAATCTCTGACAAGCAAAGCATTTCACCTTGTTCATGTCTTTCTTAGACGTAGCTCCACTGCTCGAGCCCTTCTTCTTCTTGCCCTTTGCTGAAAGGGCGCCGTCTTGCACATTAGTACCATACTCCGTCTTCTCCTAAGACCCCTTTCGGATCTCCTCCTGCGTGAAGTTATCCCATAACCTTTCCCAAGAGGGAAAGTTCTCCCTTCCAACCACACATTTCACAAACAAATCCCAATCCTTGGTGAAGCCCTTTAGGGCTATCCGCACCAACTCAGAATCAGGAATGATCTCACCAACCGTGCTTTGCTCATCCTTCACTTGTTTGAACCTAGTGAGATATGAGGCCACATTTTCACCTTTGGCCATCCTTGCGGTTCTCATTCTTGTTTTCATAAAAGCTCTTCAATGTGTTCCACATTTCTTTGGCTGTTTGTTTCTCATCCAGATGTGGGATGAGTTGATTCCTTACTCCATCCAGGAGTATCCTCTGAGTTCTATTCTCCTTCACCTCATGAATGTCCAAGGCAATGGGATCTGCTAACGAAGGTGGTACCACAGTGGTACTAATGAAAAACCACAGCTTGTTCTCTTTCATAACAACTGTCATCCTTGCTGTCCATTGCAAGTAGTTGGAGATCCTCTCCATCTGATCTTCATACCAGATACTGGATGTCATCTTCCCCCTTTCTCTTCTCTTTTTCCAAGCAAAAGACTAAGCAAACTCTGCTAACCAAGTACCAAAGTCACAACTCAACTATACTAACCAACAAATCTCTTGCTAACAGTTGCCAGTTGCCACAAAACAGTCCACTGAATCACTTAGAGCCCTATCTCTGATACCATGTTAAATATAAACTTAAACTTAGCTACAGATATCCCAAATACTTAGAAAATCATAGATCTCAGACTTCTATAGGCATACAAATCAATACATATCACATGCATGCGTTTTCCATGTAACTGTAAGTTGAAATACAGTTGCTAAGAACACATTTGCAGTGGAAAAAGAAATGAACAACAGACAGTCATAAACACATTTGACACAGTATATTTGCCAATGACCCTAGAAAAACCCCCCAGGGGAAACCCAATCAAGAGAGGAAATCTTTATTGAGTTTCTTAGAAAAAGATTTCTGAGTACAATAGCAAATATCACCTTGAAAAACGTGCCCATAGGCTGCCTTGATTTTAGTGCATTCTTCTTGTTGCACGACCTTACTTTCTCAGCTGTACGACCTGTCGGTGTTTTGCTGTATGGACCAGTCTCTCTCTGCTGCAAATTATCCTTGGGATGCATGCCCTTTACCTTGGGAAATGTGCCCTTTACTTTGCTGCAATAAATTTTTCCTTCTAGGAATTCGTGCCACTCTTCTTAGCTAGAGAAGTGCGCCCCCTCTAGCTCAACCACCTCTCTCTCTTCCCTTTTCCAAGCTCAGGTCCTTCACTCTTTCTTCCTCTTGAAAATCATGCCTCTCACACTTCTCTCCAAACCTCTCTCTTGGAATGTGTGTTTTTTCTCCCTCAAGCTTGTCCTTTTAATTCCTCATTGATAATTTTCCAGAGGTCACTACTCGCTCTAGAAAGCTCAATCCCAACTCTGTCTCAGTTCACCGCAAGCCTCATGCAAAGCAAACCCACTTCTCAAAGCCAGAGAAGTAATAATGAAAGCAATAAACTTAAAAAACAAGGCACATGGAATATGCTTATCAACAACAACTGAAGCAGTCACACAATGAACAACAATATATCCTGGATACCCCAATGGGGAGAACCAACTGCTGAGGGCTTTCTTCAATCTTGAGCCAGGGCATATAATTAGAGAAGTACAATCAGAAATATAAGGTAAAGAAACCTAAAGGGACAAAGCCCTAGATCTGCATGTAGCTGCAACTGCCACTTTGGGGATATTAACCAACTGCTCTGTACTCATTGATCTCTGATCTCAACTTCAACCACTCTTTGGAAGAAGATCTCTAACTGTCTCTGCTTTGATTTGCTCAACCACGGAAGAAATGCTGCAACTTCTCAGTATGAAGTGTGCCCCTTGTGCATGGGAAATGTGCCCCTCCTCCACTACTCTGAAGTAGCCCCTCTTTGGATCTCTGTCAATCTCTGACGAGATTTGATCTAGTCCTCCTCAATCACTGAAGAAGAACTACTCTGGTTCTCTCGGCCCTCCTGGCCTCAAGAAGGAAGTCCCCTCTGACAAGTGCACCTCCTCTCCTCTGTGAAGTCGCCCTAGCTCAGTCTTTGAGCTCCCTCTGTGCATGTAGCCTCATTGCACACTCAAATGGCTACTCAGGGCCTTGGATCAAGCTGGTATAGATCCCTCTCGGATCGACTCACTCTCTCCCTTTATAGAAGCGCCTCTCCTCTCAAGAATGCGCCTTCAGCATGCACAAGTGAGCCTTCACTCTGAGTCTCTTCACTCTCTGAAGAAACTGCAAAATGACCCTTTTCGGTGACCCCTAGCCTCCTTATATCCACTCATTGACTGATTAGGGTTTCCGAAACCCTAATATGAGTGCATGCAAAAATCCCGCTTTTGCATGCTTTTTAATTAAAAAGTGTTGAGCATAGTTGTCGTTGATGTCAAGTCTGAAGGCATTAATGACAAAGGTTGTGGCTGTTGATGACATGGCAAGAAGGATATGGTAACTTGGGCCCTTGTAGTAAGGTGGAGAAGATGTAATCTTATTGTGGTCATGGTGGTGGTGACTTAACTCTTGATGAAGGCATTGCAACCTATTTATGAAGTGGTCTTTAATACCTTTGAGGGTGTGGGAATCTTATCCCTTGACTCACAAGACTTGATGGTTATATAGATGCACATAAGCATGATGGAGACCTTAAATGTTGATGTGACCATTGAAGAAACCCTTGGACACTATTGAAATTCATGCTATGATGAAGTCCTAGAACTCCTTTTTGAAGCCCTCACACATAGTGCTTGATGGTATGGGTATAAAACCATTGCTGATCTCCCTTTGGAACCTATGTATGATGTAACTTGAACCCTAAAATATGTGGCTTTTAAGCATGAAGAGAAGACGTCATTAATGAACCTTAATGACACTTAAAGAAGCCTAACTCTATCCAAGAAGAAAGGTTGTTTGATGATCCTAACAAGGGGATGTTAATGAAGATTTTAATCAATATTAAATTGACCAAAATGCAAAGTCGGCTCAGCTTTAGCAGACAAATTTTTATTAAATAAAAAATATAAAAAGAAATATATACATTTAGTAGGTCGGCCCAGTAAATAAATTTTATGGAAAATGTGTATAAATAAAAGCAAATTTGCCTCATTTCATGTGAGAAAGTGGAGAAGACAGCTCTGAAATTTAGATCACTGTAGCAGCTACAGTAGAGGAGGAATCAATTCTGTTTTAGCTTTAGTTTGGAAGTTTCCTTTTTAGCTCTGATTTCGGATAGCTAAAGGAGGCAGCCACAGAACTTATATCTTTCTGATTTTAGGGTGTGTTACCAACTTATTTGTACCATAGTTGGATTATTTGAAGAGCCGCCATTTGCAAACATGATGAATGTTTGTACTCCAGTGTATTAGATGATCCAGCATTTGTACCTAGCTAGTTTTGGCTAGTCAGTTTTGTTTTTCAGTCGACATGACCATGGCCCCATGGGGTTTGTAATAAAGTGTGCTAGTAGAATTTTGAGTGTCTCGGTTCCCCATGACTTGATTAAGCAACTAAGGTATTCCAAGGAGTTTTTTCCCTTGTCGATTATACTTTGCCTGTGGCTGAGCTATAATCGATGAGGTTTTCTCCCGCTTCCTCCAAAGCTGGAATGCCCGATTTTGAAAATTTTAGCCATGGGGGGGGTTATTAGAGTCCAACTGATGTATATAAGCCTACTAGACACTATTAGAATAGGTGTTGGTCATGTCCTAGGTCTCTAGGACCCCTAGAAAAAATTTCGAATTTCTTTTACCGGGTCCTCTGGTTTTGGGTTTTTCAATTATTTTTAAATTTTAATAAATTTCTCTATAGTTTAAATAGAGAAATTTCAATTTGTAATATGTCAGTCGTCCGGGATCCGAATTTGATGATTGAAGGCTCCAACCTTAAGCCAAAAATCATTCAAGATCCCCGGATCGGTTTACCCTAAGTTTCGGATGTCGATTCAACCTCATAATTAATAATTTCTCAAAAAACCCAGTTACAGAGATATTATTAATTAAAATAGTAAAATTGAATATTTTGGAGATAATCCAAATCTCTCCAAAATAATCCAAAAAGATTAAAATAAAAGGCTAATTGACATGGCACTGGACATTAATGGAGATTCCAATCATCTCAGTCATCATTCAGTTGAGTATACAGTCAGCACAAGAGATCTCCATCAAGAAAATTTGCCCTCCCTCATGCAGAAGTCGAATTGGTGTATGTGGCATTGATTAAGTGGATGTTTGAGTTGATTGATTGGCATTTATTGCCAGTTGGGCGCCCTCCTAAAGTCATGGCCATGACAAGGCATTGTCTCTTAGTGAAGGCGAGTTAGACTTCAAAGCAACTCGTGACATGTCTCTCTTCACCCTCACGCCAATCTAGGTCACAACTCGTGATTGATAGCGTGGCTCTTTCTTATTCGCTTGGTGATGGTTCCTATGGAGAGTGGGGGGCACCTTGCCTAGGTGGAGGCCACCTCCCCACTCCCAACCAATGAGATTCGATTTGTTTGGTGAGTTAACTCCAAAGCTTGGCTTTGATCATGATGTTGATTGATATTTTGACTTGGAATTCGAATTGCATCTAGTGCCATTGGCTCTCCTTCATGCCAATTCGACTTAGGTGTTAGGTAGCTAGTCTTTGCTATAAAGAGATGCCATTTTGGCCATTCTCTCATGGATACTTTGATGCAAGATTACTCTGCACATTTTGTAATAGCTTTGCTTCACATTTTTAATAAAGATTTCGACTTTGGAGGTCCATGAGCTCTCATTTGTTGGTGTAAATTCATCTCTTGTTGAGGTGATATCTTCTCTAAACCTTTCTCTCAATTATGCATAGTAGTTGATTAATTTGCTAGCTTGTGAAGGCTATTTTTAGCACAATAGAGTAACCATTTCCAGTTCAAGTTGGTTATTTGTGCAAAATTTATCAAGATCTAAATGGACATGAGTAGTCGGTTATACAACTTGTTGATTTAATCTTGATCTTTCTAGCATACTAGCATTGTTCATCTCACTTGTTGTTTGAGTTGTATGGTTGTGATTAGCTGTTGCCAAAGTGAAGAAGGGTAAGAGCTCGGTTGCATCAAGTCCATGCTTCATTTTCAAGTCTTGGCCTAACAGTATTGTGGTTGCAGGATCTACAGAAGTCTCAAAATCTTTCATCTTAAGAAGGCTAGGAAGGGTTCTTCTCAAGTTTTCCATCCATCAAAACTTCTACTTCAACTTGGTTACCTTGGTCCTAAGGGCTATCTTCTTCAAGCCCTCCCTTTTTCTCCTTGATTTTTGCCTTGATCTCCTAGTTCTTTCGCTCCTCCCCCCTAGATCACTCTCGTCTCACCTCCTTTTTGCCCTCTTCTCCATTCGTCTTCCCTTGTCTTCTTCCTCCTCATTTGCTCTCGTCCACCTTAGGTTTCCTTCCATGTCCTCATCCCTTCTCTCAATTCGCCCAACTCCTCCTCCCTCCTCTCGCCCACCTCTTTCTCCCTTCTCCTACCTTCGTTTAGGTCTTTCTTCTCCTTCTCGTCCACCTTTAAAAAAGCCCTAAAAACACTTTAAAACAATCAAAAAACAAGTTAAAGATTCGTCTTGGTTAGTGACTTTCATGTTTATGTTTTGAAATATTTCAAGTAGGCATCTTAGATCTCATCAAGAGTTAGGCTTTGCATCAATTTTGATTAGTGGATATCATAATTGGCATAGATAGATCTCATAAAAAACTAATAATTTGCATTGTCTTTCAAAGCATTTAGTCATTTTTATGTTAGAAGCTACTTTCCATACTGTTATAGTTTGCTTTTGGCTTTAGATCTCATCAAACTTTTAGGTTTGCTACTTTCAAGTTATTTGATTTTGTAATGCTAATGGGTATTTGAGTTGCTCCATTGTGACAGATCTCTCTTTGTGAAAGAGAAACTTTGAGAAGATTTGAAGCAAATAGAAGAAATACGCTTCTAATAGAAGAAGCTATCAAGAAACCAAAGGGATGATCCAAACCAAAAAGTCATTATGGATCCTTTGGAAAAAATCCTTAAGAGCTTTGTTCCAAGTATATTTTCCAAGTTATATCTCTCAAAGTCTTTTCAAGGGTCCCAAACCCAAGGCATTTGTAATAAATTAATAAAGAGTTAAGTGGAGGAGTCCTCCACTTTTTGGGTTCTTCTTCCCCATTTGGGGAAGAGTGTTGTGCTTTGCTTAGCTTAGATCTCTCTTTCTCTTTTTGTTCTTAGATCTATATTTCATTTTTGTACTCCATTTCCAAGTTTTGACTAGAATAAGCAAACTTTGGGATTGCATCCCAAAGGCCACATAGCTTTGTGGTAGCTTCTCGTTCCCCATTAGCCTCCTTGTTGAAGTTTCAGCTAGCTGGAAAGTCTCAAGGACTAGTGGTTCTAGTGATCAACCTTGTTCGGAGGTAGATCCCACTTTTAGATTAGTATTGTTTGGTAGAACACTAATTTTGTTTTCAGTTTATTTCAAGCATCTTGTTACATCTTGCTATCATCTTTTTATTTTCAGTCATTCAAAGCTTCATATTGGTTCTTCAAGTTACAACTGCTTTTATTTCGTAAAAGGAACTAAAGTCTCTTGAACTTGGCTAAATCCAAGTCAAGAGCACTCTCTGTCGGAGAGCATTTAGTCATTGCATTTCCCTTGCATTAGGCATTTAGATTAATTAAAGTCTCTTGAACTTTGGTCTTAAGACTAAGTCAAGAGCGCTCTCTATCGGAGAGTTGAACTGTGCTCTAGTAATAAAATATTCCAAATCACATCCCTTCATAATTAATTTATCTTGGTTGATTATCCAACACTCGTATGCTCTGCCAACCTGAAAGGGTTGGGCTAGTACTCAGAAAGGTGTTGGATTTTGCTAATTTCACAAGTGATAATTTAATAAAACTTTACCCCAACCAACGAACCGGCGTTGCCCTTCAAAAAATATTGAGGTTGTTTCTTGAAACAGGTGGTGCCGAAATCCCGCTGTCAGACTCAAGGGTGGTCAAGCCAATTGAACACTTACCCTTTTGCAATCTGGGCGGCTTCGACCTATCATCTAAGAGGTTACCAATATTATTTCCGGACTCTTGATATCTTTGTTCTTAACCTTAATAATCAAGACCATTAAAACTTGTAATTTATCAAGATAATTTGCACAACGATCTCACAAACAGCTACCTTCAAGACCCACACATTCAACATCACATCTTCATTATTCTTTGACTCCATAAGGCACTGGTTGTTTAAAATTCATATCTTGATCAGGACCATTTGTCCTTGTGGTTTTATTTTATCTTGTGGATGCTTCTTTAAACTTCAAATCTTGGAACGTACTGTCATTTTTTGATATCTTATTTAGCAACATGGATTGCGTCTTATCTTGTTGTCTTATTTGTAATTTGGTCTCATCACAAAAAATCCTAAACAACACCCATCCGCATCATACCATACACTTAAAAACATTTAAACACATTGAGCCATAGTCAACTCTTTGTAGGGACTACCCCCCTTGGCTTCTTAGGAGTTAGCCTAAACGGAGGAGCTGGGATTTAGGTGACAGTACCTAGCTCATTGCTTGCCCTCAAGGCCACAACTCTCCCCTCTTCCAGTGAGGGAGACAACTTTCGAAAGATTTTTGCTGCCAGTGTGCAATCTGGCGGACAACAGGGTGAATGTATTGACTGTGGCAGCAACAAATTTTAAGTTTTGACAAGGTCTGAGATTTTCGGGTATCACTACTATGGCAGCCGTAGTAACAAATGTGCACAGAATTTCGAGTGTGTCTGAGGAAGCCACAGAGTTTGATGAGCTCTGATTTTCGGTGGCTTAAAAGTGAGAAGAGATTTCGGGCAGGTCTGGAGGCATCTGAAGTATATCTGTAGTAACTGTTTTGAAGATCCTTTAGCCTTGTTTTGGGGTTTATCTAAGTCACAGCCACAGAGATGTGTACTTTCATGTAATGAATCCTTCATTACAACAGTGATCAGATTTTGGGTGCATTACAGTTGAAAGCAGTAGAAAGTTACCGACAGAAACATTTGAAGAGTTGTTTTCAAGATCATATAATGCAGTGAAGGAAACAAGGAGAAGTTCCAAGAATGAAAGAAATTTGGAAGTTGTGATTTTTGTGAGTAGTAGCAAGTTGTTTAAGTATATGAGTTCTGATCTCATCTGAACTTGATAGTTACATTACAGTGATTTAGACAGCCTTGAGACTTGAAGATATAAGCCGATTATTGGAGCAGTAAATGACTAGACTTCAATAAGCAGACCTCTTGATGATTGAGCAGACTTGACAATCTTACGATGACAAGTGACACAGTTTGAAGTTACTAGTGTTTGAACAAATACAATAGTTGTGATAATGACATGACAAAGCAGTCATATGATATGATATGACAGTGTGACTTGGATGTACAGTAGATTGACTTGTGGTAGCAGTGATTTAATGACCTTGTGTTGACAGTGACAACTTTAGTAGATAGACTTGATGATGACATCAGATTGACATGACATAGTTAATGACAGTGATCAGTATGTGAAGGCAAGATGAGTCTTGCACCTTGAGGTTTGGAGACCTCACATCTTCTTAGTTGGTGCTAAGAAAACTAGGCTGGGCCTTGGCATAGGAGTTGGTTCTCTTTGATCAGTTGGTGCTGATGTAATCACGAAGATTGAAGTCTTCTATTGTACTTCATATACAACTATAAATAAAGTTTACTTTATATGTATTGTATGATGTGTCTCTTATGATTTATGTTGATGACATGTTATTTAATGAATGTTGATGTAGTTTAATATGAATAATAAACTCTGTCTAAGTTTTGAGAGGTGAAAATTGCTAGAAGTACTAGCACACTGATTCACCCCCCCCCTCTCAATGTGCTATTGTGTCCAACAAAAAGGTTGTATGCAAAATATTGCATGCATAAGGCAAATCACCCTGAAAGGTCTGCATAAATCCACCATTGGATTCATGACACTTGGTAGAGTGCATCTCACACTCTTCCCCATCCTGATGCCTATACTGAAAATGCAACTCCATGCTAGGCATCTAAACATGAAGGACATCCCAAGATACACCTCTATCTCTAACACTCATTAATGACAAAATACCTAACTCTTCGTCTTCGACAGTCAAGATCAAATCTTGGCCCACCATGATCAATGGCTGTGATTTCATCGCAAGATGACATGACTTAAAGTCTCTTTAAGTCATGTAACTCATAAAATCACATTTCTCTCTAAAAGTCACTTTTTGTCATTAAATATTAAAAATTATAGCTTAACTTTATAAAGTACAACTCAACTCAACTTTATAAAATCATTTTATAAAAACACATCATAAAGTCACTTTTTGTCACTTAAGAGAGACACATGTGCTCAAACCTCTGCACCTAGGCACAATGGTGCAAAAGTACCTCTGAGCTATCAAAACTAACAGAAAATTCTAGGGCTAAGATCTAGGAAGCCTTCTATGAAAAAGGTGAAATTTCAGTTTTGCATTAATTGCCTGATTGCACTAAACTTCAACAATTTATCATTGTTGTCATTTCATTATGCTGAGAGGCGTTTGCTATCTTTTATTATTCATGGTTGCACATTGTTACTGTTGATATGTAATTGTTGAAGAGGCAAACCTTTGGAACGACCCTCTTTAATGTCTGCATATTAATGAATTCGATGTGGTTGGTTAGAGCATGTTAATAACAATGTAATTATGCCTCCATCCATATTGTTTGAACCCTCTTGAATTTCATCCTAACTCCATCACCCAACTGGGTTGATAGTGGTCTCTCTTTCACCAATTTATTTCAAAGAAAATCTTAAACAATCTTCCCCAGGATTTCACCTTTTGTGCCGGAAATGAACTGGCCTAGAGTGAGAGGGGATGTGGATGAGGTGACATTGGGGAACCTTCCTAAACTGCCCCTGGGGTTGCAATTGTTTTCTGGACTTTATAACTTTGAAGTGCAGGTTTGGGAGGTAACAATAGGAATGAATTGAGCCAAGTTAAACATCAGATATGCTCTGGCCTTCTTGATTTGCAAGGAAAAGTTCAAAAATTTCATCATGCAATGATTTCTTGAACTTACAAAATCTGAACAGTGATGTTGGACAACCCATGGTATGATGTCATTTTGGCATGAAAGTTTCTAATCTTAGTTAGATTTAAAATTTGAATTTGGGTGCAGAAGTAAACTGAGAAATTGAGAATCACTCACAGCTTCTTGAAGAATGCACCAAATCTGATTTTGAATCCACAGTTCTTCTCCCCTAATCTATTAGATCTGCTAACATGCAGAGGGAGGAAGTGTAGAAAAACTAAGAATTCTGCTAGGGCCTGTTTTTGAAACTTGTCCCTTTGCTTGGATCTTTCAAAATACCTTTGAAGTTGATGATAAATGTGGCTCTGTACCAAAAATCAGATTCCTCCTTGCTGTTCTGGACTTCATCTCCTGTGGAGATGGTGCTTCAATCCCGTAAAAACCCAATTTTGCCAAATGCAAAGGCAAGATCCATGAAAACACTTCAAGTGTGATGTAACAAGAACATCAAACAATCAATTGGTTTGAGAAGATCAACAAAAATCAGAGCTGAACCATTTATAAGCAGATCCCACAGAATGGTTTGTTGATACATCATCTGCAAACAAGAACACCAATATGGAGGTAGCTCTCGTTTTTTTCATCACCAAAAGTTTGAACTACAAAAGTGAGTAATAAGAGAACTGAATGCCTTCTATATGAATGAAGTAATAACCTAAAATAATGAAGTTCTTAAGTGATATTCGAACTTTACATTGGTGGGCTTATAAAAATGACTAAGGTACTTCAGATAACTAATGTAAATGATGAAATAAACCTTTGACTAGCCTAATGCACTGTTGACTAAGTGAGATACATAAAATACCTAGCCTTGACATTTAATAAATGCTAGAACAACACTATAATTATAATTATAAATACTCATGTAAGCTCACTACTTGTAACACCTCATTTAGGGAAAGTATCTTTTGATGAAGGTCATATGCTGGGTACTCAGGATTAGTTTCAATCGTTAAACTAGATTGTTTCTAATCTGCTGAGTCTTGGGTCCAATTGCTGATATCTCTTTATAAGACTTAAAGCAATTACGACAAATTTGAAAATTTTAGAGTTTGATTATAATTTTTGGGTTATGCTCATTTATCAATGCATGCTGATATTGCAGGAGGGATTCTTCAGTTATCTGAGAGAACTCAATTGTTCAGACATTGAGATACATGCAATACCAGAAGGTTCCATTGTTTTTCCTAAGATACCCCTCATGAGAGTTAAGGGCCCAGTTGCAGTAAGTTCTATTGGTCCCACCATCTTGTTATAATTGATGATTTGTTCATGCATATTTCCTTTCTTTGCCTGCGTGGTGTTCTTCATATAAATGTTGAATTTTAGAAGCTGTTTTGTTTGCATGAAATTCCATGCTATGAGTTCTACTTTTTTAGCTAGTGTGTTGTCACTGTATTTTTCAGGCTGTACAACTTTTGGAAACAGCATTTCTGAATTTGATCAATTACGCGTCATTGGTTACTACAAATGCTGCAAGGCATAGGCGTGTTGCTGGGAATTCAAAGCTTTTGCTTGAATTTGGACTCCGTCGAGCTCAAGTAAGCTGGTCTCTCAGTTTTCAGAATACTAAAGGTCTTTGCTAATATTTTCGTGTCTAATCCCGGTTTGTCATTTTTCTATGCAGGGTCCTGATGGAGGGATCAGTGCATCAAAATATTGCTACCTAGGTGGATTTGATGCAACAAGGTTTTTCTTGATTGAACTTCCAAGGCGGGAAGAACTTCTGCTTAAGTTTGGTGTATGCTAGTTTTAAGGGTTATAATTTATTATTCATGTTAGACTTGCCATGACCTGATCAGGGGTATTTAACCCCAAAATCAACATTCTACATAATATAGCCCCTAAAACTTGGCCTTTACAAAAGAAAAAGAAACCCTTCACTCTTGTATATCTGGAAGGAATGCTTCAAGCACTCTGAAGTGTAACAGCTGGCTCCAATTGTGGGACATGCGCTCTTCTCAGGAGTGTATGAGAACCCCCTAGAATCTCTTGGGTACTTGTAGACCTACACACATCTAACAACAAAGGCATTAAATGCAACGAAGGCGGACACTTCCATCCTACCTTGTTCAAAATGAAATGCAATATAAATCAAAATGAAGTAACAACAAGTGCAATGCATAGGTAACAGTAAATGCTGAAATCAAATGAAACCATACCTACCTATCCTAATTATGATAGCAGAGAAGGGTCAAGTGAAATGAGACCACCAGTGCAGCCACCTGAGCATATTATTCAGGTGAAATGAGACCACCAGTGTTTCCTTTGTCTTTGGAAACAATCGAAGACAAAACCACATCAATGACAAGCTAAATAGATGGTACTACCTCCATCGGAATGGGATGGGAAGATGGACAATATCGAGAACCTGCAAGCCTCCAAGCTCTAGCCATGGGGAAGGATCACCTTCACAAGCTTTTTCTGTCCATGCCTAAACTAGGTTCAAGTTGAAACTGATGCCATTATATACCTATTTTCCAGATTCTATTTGCCTCAAACGACCTTCATGATGAGGTTGAAGCAATTTTTTCATGTGGTTCATAAACCCGGGCATCTGCTCGTCATCATCGAAAATCCGTTGATCCTTTAGGTTACTAGGAATTGAAGGTATGAAAACTACATGCACTATTCTGAGCTCTGGGAATTGTTGCCGCCTAGAATCACACCTGGGGAAACGTGGCAAAAATCTTCAAGCCGCTGGTGTGGCCTTGGGGGCAAGCCAGAGTCAAGTGTTGTCACCTGAAACTTGACTCCTTCGTCTAGGCTTACTCCTAGCGAAGCCAAGGGGGGTGGATCCTAATAAGTAAATATAAAATCTAAGGTGTTTAATCTATGGAAGATAAAAACAACTAATCTAGGAGTTAGGAAATTCTACACAAGAGCAATGCAACATAAAGATAATATCATTCATTGTTCCACATCATCATTGTCATTTGAGATATAAACGTCCATCATCATAAAATATAAATAACTAGACCAATGCTGATAAATGGAGTCAAAATAAAGTGCTTGAAACAAAATGACAATGTTTTGTAATTGTTCTTGGTAAATTTTATTATTTTTTGTGGTAATGAGTCTTTTTATTAGGGATGGGAGATTTCCAATATACCGCAAGGTGCTACAAATATGTCCGGAATTTGACAAGGTGGTTCCTCACTTGGACATGTGGGCTAGATCGGAGTCTCTGGGAGGTGTTCAAAACTATACCAAACGAGGGTATAGTCTATTGGTATCCCGAGGTCACTACCCAGTGGTTCCCGCTTCCTTTGAGAAATTTGCCCACCAGAGTCAAATAATCGTTTACGCTGGATATTCGTAAAGGGTGGTTTATTGGGAAATGTTAAACCTATTACTAGTCACTATGTCCCTTTCTGGTTGATCAACATGTTCAGACAAAGTTGCAGTGATCCAGAGCATGCGGGGAGAAAGCCTTGTTAATTTTATGTATTTTGAACAAATATTTTACTTTTTTAAGCCCCAAGAGTCTCTTTTCAGGCCAGTACTTGGGCAATCCCTTATCCTGAAACCGTACTTTGGGAAAGCAAGGGGATGTTTTGATAGTAGTAAAAAAAAGGAAAATTGTAAAAAATTGATAAAAACTAAGTCATGAGTGAACTTGTGGCTTGCCAATGGAACATACCAACAAGGTTAATTTTATCCCTAGTTAATTTTATTAAAGTGTTGGAAAAGCAAATCTAAGCTAAAAATGCACGCCACGAAAAATTGAGTCGACATAGTTCCCCCCTGGGAGAATGGGGTGTGGGTGCTGGTTAGCCCACTTGCTCTCGTTTAATACTTGCTTTACAATGTGATAAGAAGTGCCCCAGTCATGCAAAATTGACTCAAAAAGGCTTACAATAACAGAAGGAAAAAGTTTCTGGGTTAAGAAGGTATGGTTCTGGGTGCTCCGGATGGCCTGATCTACCAAAATTTGAGTAGCATCTCCTCCTATATGTTCATAAAGTGCAGAAAAACAACGAGCATATGTCAGTAGAAGAGAAGATGCCCCAAAACACTTTAAGAATGTGTTTGGGTCACCCAAAAAAATTCTAAAAAAAAGACTAAGTTAATCTAAGATAAAAATGACGAAAATAACCAAGGAAAGCAAGCTCTTGGTCTGCTTGTTCAAGGCAACCAATGAAATGCACTTTTAAATTGCAAAATTAACTTTTAAAAGCAACAACTAGTCCCTACTCAAGCTTGTAAAATTTTTCAATAAAAATGACTTTTTGTATGAAACTAGCAGAATAGATCTAGAAACTAGATAAAACCTTTTGAACTTAACTAAATCTATTATTTTATGCAAACATATCAGATCTACTTATGATCAATCTTTTATGAACAGATCTAAGAAATATTTGCTATTTTTTCAAGAAACCAAGTAACCAAGAAGTTTAGAAATTTTTTTGTTTGCTGAGAAAGAGAAAGGAAGCAGAATGGCATGTGAACTCAGTAATCTTTGAAGGTTTGGAAGTGGGACACCGAGGGAAAGATCCACCAAAGCATGTACAACTGGAGAAAATGAGAGCAACCAAGCTATCTTCTTCTTCAATCCTGTTAACCTGTAGCTAAAGACACTCACAAAAAACCCATCAAATCTAGAAATGCATATGATTAGAAATCAAAACAATATGAGCATAAACAAATGAAACATTTATGTCTTGAATCTCTAATCAAAATGACAAATAAAGAACTAACTAATACAAACAAGTTTAGTTAAACCTTCTTACAAAATTGATACCAATCCTTCAAGTAAGTTAGAAGATGCTATGCACAACCTATAGACTTGATTGCCTAGTTGACTTTGGGTGATGTGGAATACATGGCGAAGGATAAGGGATGACAAGGATGAGGATCATGTGACCTTTTGGATGACTCGGGGAAGTAGGGTCCACTGAGACAAGTATACCATGACAAAACACGGGGAAGGGCGGGGCCTCACAAATGGGTATAGTGCAGGGAAACTGCCACTGGTAATCTGACAAGTATCTCACAACTCACATCCGTGCCCAAAGACTTTGTGAGGTTCTTTTCTAGAACCGCCAAACTGGGTGTCCGACAAATCGTAACTTGAGACCCTAGGGGACAATCTTGAGCTTGTCCCTTGCTCCCTCTCACCTCCTTGCCTCACAAGACTAGGTGAGTAATAACCACTACAAATGCTGACATGTATGGATGACCTGTGTCCATGTGTGTTTATCAACACATTGCATGGATTTTGCAATGAGTTTCATACTTAGCCCTTTTTTGGCTAGATTTACATTTACAAAAAGCCTCTTTGGCTTGCTTTACATTTCTTCATTTCTTCAATTTACATCAAGGCCCTTTTGGGCTACATACATATCTCAATAGATATAATCATGGTGCTCATACTGCAAAGTAATGGGGGTGAGCAATACATGCTTTGACGACCAATGGGGAACACCCGGTGAGGCTACACAATCCTAACTGCATTGCAACATCGCGGGCAACCGACGGGAGCAAATCCCAGGTTTGAGAGTGCATCTCACACACTAAAGAGCCGAGGCACAATAGACAGGGAATCATGGCATACTCAGAGATCAGTGGGGAAAGGGATCCTCAAAGTCACAAATCGGAATCCAAGTCGGGAAATATCATCATGAATGAGTTGGATGGATGGAGAATGTGAAGGTGGGTCCAAAGTTAGCTGCCTAGGGGTACTAAATGATCAAGTCTATACCAGGAATAGGGGTGTGACCCGGTGTGCATATAACAGGAGCCTACTAGGAAGGGGTGGATTGACATCACCAAGGTCCCAACCACATATCATAAAAAAAACTAGATCACCACATCAATCATCATATGTAGAGTTAGTGTACTATCATGTATAAACAAGTCTAAGCAACAATCATGAGCAATATATAAATGCAATACCTGCCGCACCATATACCTGTTGCTGAGGTTGTCTTTGAACTGGATCTCTGCTGAATCTGGGCACAAATAGTAAACCAACAATACTCTGTGATAATCTCAATCAAAACAAGACTAGGCAACTGTCTCAATGGGCTTATATCAAACCCTGGAATGGAAGGGTGACCCTGCGGTAAATGCTAAGTGACATGTTTGGACCACTGTACAATCAACTGTCCCGTCTGATATAACTGCTCGGGCAATCTGAACAACACTGTGTGCCTCCTCTGAAGGCATTGGATCTCTAATCTGGAAAAAAAAGTACTGTGCGGTCCTCGGCCGCAGAATCTGCAGTATGGTAGCTCCAGTTAACATAGATGTGATAACAATATACTGCTGCTAAAGTACATTTTCAGTTCTTGTTGTTAGCTGATAAGTTGCCCTAGAAGGGCTGAAAACTTATGTCTTGGTTTGGTGTCTTTTCTCCTTGAATTGCCATGAATTTTGGGCCTGTTAGAAGTGAATTATTGTGATCTTTCTGCTGCTGTTTTACACTTTAATTTACAACAGTCCTAATGGTTGAAAATTCTAGGGTTAAGATCTGAGAAACTTTCTAGGAAGAAGGTTAAATTTCATTTTTGCATTAATTGTCCGAGTGCATGAAATTTCAACAGAATGGACAGAGAACCCACATCCTCTTCACTGAAGTTGGATGGATCAGAGATCAGCTTTTTGAGTATTTAATTTTATAGATAGCACAGTGGTGAGGCAGCAATGATGGCAAAGTTGATAGTATAGGATGAACAAGCTCAGATACTAGTTGGTATGCCCTTGACAATTTATACTCCAATTGCACACCAAGCACAAAAGAAGGCACAACCAGCACACAAAACACACACACACATATTGATATTGAATAATGAATGATGGATGGTTTACAACATCAATGGTTTTCTCATAATACACACTAAGGATAATAAATCATGCCTTTTGAAGCTCACCATAATTTATAGTAAAGATTCTATAATGACAATTAAGTCATTAATGATTAATAAACTACATTATTACATGATTGGTAATATACACTAGGTGTGTTAATAGACTACATTATTACATGATTGGTAATATACACATGTTTTTATTGTGCAGCCTGTGCATTTCCTGGTTCCTGGACAAATTCAGACAATGCTGGTCCATGGAGCAAATGGTTTCTCATTCTTTGTTTAGCTGCCTTGAAAGTCCTTGTTGAAAAATTGCACCTATACAAGTGGCTGCCCCCCGTATTCATGTCTGTTTTGCACACTTTTTCCTGCTGCTAAATTGATGCATTTAGTTCTTCAAAACTCTCTTGAGAAAACTAAGCCATTTTCCTCCTGCTGTGAAATATCTGCCCAACAAATCCTGCTAAAGTGCTCTTTCCTTTGCTCATATGCTTCTCTCTTTTCGAAAAATCAAAAGTTTGTCATCTCTCTCTCTCTCTCTCTCTCATCTTATCTTATCTTTTCTCTGTTTTTGTTTTTCCAATTCTGAGGCTTTTGTTTTTACATTTGTATGGTTACTGGGTACTTGTATAGCTGGTGTAAGATAGATAAGATAAGATAATTTTATTAATGTCCAACTAATAAAATGTCTCCTTGAATTTAAAACAAATAAAGAGAAAATAAGGGAACCCACTGGAAATTTCAGGAAGTTTCTGGAAATGGTTGGGAAGCTGGCAGGAACGGCAGAGCAATTCTTGGCATTCCAGAAACATTTCCAGACTAGTTTCCAGGGTCTGGAAGCATTTTGGATACTGGAAATGCATTCCTAACCCACCAGAACTGTTTGCTGGATTCAGTAGTTTTAAGCATACAGTTTTGAATGTCTTGTCAAGTTAGTTATCATGGAGCAGTCAATTACTTGTTGTGGATTGAAGGTCATGGTGAAGTCACAGATGCTAACTGATTCAAACTTTAGACTATTACTGAACGGTATTATTACATTGCCTTTTTTTTCAAACAAATAAATAAGGATGATTTAACATTGAGCAAGGCACAGTAGACAACACTAATAAAAGTGCTTGTTTTAAGGAGAATTCTTTACAACTAGAACTTCAGGATTTTTTTTAGACAGATTTACTGAGAGCTCCATGTTTCTGGTCTATGTTGGATTCTAATAATTATTAATTACTGCATGTTATTATGGGATCATTAGTTTCATTTCACAGGAATGCATATGGATGATTTACAATGAAGCATAGATATTAGAGACACTGATCAAGAAACTAATGATCAATGTGAATTTAGATCAACCAAAACTGCTTTTGAAGATAGGACTGGTTTCTATTATCTTTGAATGTTCTTGTCTTTTCTTTCTTTCGTATACGAAAACCCATCTCATGGATACCTGTGGAATGTCTTTATGTCTGCAGGTTGTCTTGCCTCCTGCTTTTATGTTTTCTTTATTGTAGCTACATTACCTTGGTGCAGACTGATTTGCAATGCATATGTTTTCTCTTCTGTTCGTGGTCAAGAGACCGAGGTTCTATTTCCTTGTTTTCTGTCTTTTATCTTAGTTCTAACATTTGCATATGCTTATATGTGTATGTAGCAATGTTGAAGCTGGGCGGCGATTTGGAATACCTCTTCGAGGGACACATTCTCATGCCTTTGTCAGCTCATTCATGGTTGGTAATTCGTTATTTTAAACATTTTGTTGAGACAAGTACCTTTGCATTTAATGCAGCTTTCTTTAAATATGTGTGAGATTTTAAAATTACATAATTGACAAAAGATTTGTTTTTGAACTAACAAGAGATCATTCAAAATCAGTCTTGTAAGTTATATATCTTGCTACTGTGATTTATGAGTGGAGATATTTGTAATTTGTATCACTTCATGGACTAATTTTTGTAGGACCCGTTTGATTTCCTTTAGTGCATAATCGTTTTATTCTGTTTATGCTTAAGAAGTTTTATAATTTAAATTGTTGGGCTATCAAGGCTTCTTTCCTTGAAATGTTTATAGAATATAAAAATTTGTGTTCAGAGTTCAGACTAGTTGAATGTAAAAATGTGTATTTAAACTAGTAATTTTTCCCATTGTTTGATGTGTCAATGTATATTATTCAGTGTCACTTTATGCAGCTCTGCACCTCTTGGATAAAGGAACTTACTTTTCTTAGTTATAGCTCTACATTTAAAATTTTAAAGTATCTGCTATGCAGGTGAAGTGGTTGCACAATCAGAGATGTGAATGAATTCTTTTAATAAACTGTGCTATGTGAGTAGAGATTTTGCATCTTTATAGGTTTCGATGACTTACTTTGGTATGGAGCTTTTTATTAATTACTTACAAAGATAATCATGGAAAAATGTCCCCTACTTAGACAGCTTATGACAACTTTCTTTTGTTTTCTTTGTAATTGTTCTTAGAGTTGCTATGCCGATAGTATGCTTCAGCATGTCTTCAATTTTTTTTTGCTTAACTTTCTTCAATATATCTGGATATGTTTTTTATGTGCTCCACCTTTACTTTGTAATATGAATAGAGTGGTTGTGTCTTTATAAGCCTCAATGAGTCAGACTGGTATTGAGCTTGTTATTGACTGCTTACAAAGAAAATTATTGCAGAACTTTTCAACTTAGATAGGTTGTGATGACTTTCTGTTTGCAGCTTGTTAATAGTCCTTTTAGTTACTATGCCAATAATATGCTTCAATATGTCATAAAAATGTGTTGGTTAAGGTTTTTCAATGTATCTGGATAAGCTTTTTATGAAATCCACCTTTACCAGTCACTCTTGAATCTTCACAGTACTGTGGTATTATTTACACCTTGACCTCAATATATCTCTCATTTAACCTGTTGATATTCTCAAATATCTCCTTTGTCTTAGGTTGTTTTTAGTATTTACCCAGTATTTATGGATTATATATTGACAATTTTCTTTTGATATATTTTGTTTGGTGTATCTAAGATATATGGATTTTCTTGCTTTTAAAAATTTATTGTAGCTAACTATCGAGACCTGTACAGGGACCTGATGAGATCACAGACAGGGCACTTCCTAGATTTGATGGTACAGGTGTTTGTGAAGATTTTGTGAGTTTAGCACAACACTGGCTAAGCAAATTACAAGTAAGCCCTAACACATTGAAAATAATCACCATTGTTTACATTTCTCTCTCTTTATGTTGTTTGTTGTCGAAATAGTGCAAATAATACATGCAAATTGGTTTTCTTAAGATTTTCCTTTCTTTGAGTGGACATAATTTTTTCAAGTTTAAGACATTGGTCACGTTAACTGCATCTTATGAAAGCATTTTATGGTGTTATGAAGGAAACAATGTCTGGACCCTTCCTCTCTTCAAAAATGCTAAAAAGGTTTAAAATGATTTATGTTACAGGCCAGGCAAAAGGTAGAATGATGGTAAAAAAGGAAGAACCTAAAAGTTTTAGTGTGGTCTAGAGGAAACTAACGACCCAAAGATCCAGAGAAAAATGACAAGTGACAAATAAACATTGATATATCAGAAAAATCTCACATGTTAAGAAAAGTGAACAAGTGTTAGATATTGAGTAGTCACCCAAAGCGGCTGAATGAAGGGTCCAAGTGTCTTATTTAAGATAGCCCCAAGCAATATTTCTCCTTTTCTCATCCTTGAATGTAAAATGGCAAATATGACACTATAAATACAATCCACATGGGTAGTGTTATCACACAACTTGTAGTTGTCCCCAATGGTATCCCATCCGGGATGGTAGAGGAGATGGACAACTAAAGAGGTGACCCAAGAGATGCCATGGTTCCCAATGCAAGCTGGGAGTCACGTCATTCGAGGCACTCTTCACTTTATATCTAGACAAGTCAAGACCAAGGGGGAGACCCTATAGCCAATCAAAAGAAGATTAGCCAAAGCAATGGTTCCTAGGGAGACGTGAAAGTTGAGTTACGGAAACCAATGCAAGCTTAGGTGAGCCCAAGAGTTTAAGTGTGGTTGAAGAGGCTTAAGATATGAGAAGTGTTTCAACCAATGACTGAGTTAGGCCACCTATGGAGATCAAAGAGATGGATCTAGTACCATGAAATACACAAGTGGGACCCACTTCCTTAAAATATGGAAATGACCCAAAGGGGACCCACATGGTGAAGTTAGGAGTGATATGGCACTAAGGGGTGTTTGATGATGTGGATCTCTGGATCCAAGTTAGATTAGGCAACACCCACATATGGGATCTAGCACATGACACAATCCCCAAGGAGTGCGAATTGACCCAAGGAGACTAGTGCCTTGAAATGAAGGGGTAAATGGAGTCCAAAGTATGCCAAATTGTAGATCGGGATGGTTAAGGCAATTATCAAGGTGGGTTTTTAGTGGCATGCCCCAAAGTAGGCTATATCTCCATAGATCTAAGGTTGAAAGTGCATCACCCAATGACACAAGTGGGGCACAATCCTCAAAATGAGGAATGGGGCCCACAAGGCAAAAATCAAAGAAGTGAAGCACTAGGGGTAGGTTATCAAGTGAGAGGAGTGCAAATCAAGTGGGATCTCACCTACCCATGTCTTGGAAGTTGCAAAACTCACCCTCCCAAGGAGTGCGACCTCACCCAAGGAAGGCTAAGTGCCTTGGAAAGTGTGTCAAATGAAGCCCAATCCACACCAAACTATAGATCTGAATTGCCGTGGATGCTATAGAGGTGGGTTTTCAATATCTTACCCAAAGCCAAGCTAGATCCAAGTAGATCTAGGAAAATAGAAAAATTGGGTTTTGATTTTAATGGAGTTTTTGACCAATAGGATGGAGAGCAAGCGAAATCAATACGTACCTTGTAGATCTTACCTCAAAGCTTGCGGCCTCTTAGCATATGGAGAAATCTTGCCCTAGTTACAATTCCAAGCATGATCCAAGTGTCTTCAACCAAAATCGTCCAAGCCCTAGGAGGAGAGATGTCCCATGAAAACCTGTAAATGAAACTACATCAAGTTAGATTTGATCCACAAATCCATAAGATCTAAGCATGTCATATCAAGAAAGCAATCAATGGACAAAGCACAATTGAAAAACTCCCTCAAGATGAAGACGTTTTGCCCATGGGGGATGTGAGCAACCCCTACAATCTTCCCACAAAGCAAATCGTTGAGCTAGCTTCAAGCAATTCGGCCTCCCTTCAATTGATGTTGATTTCACCTGTAAAGCAAAGAATGTCTAGAAACAATATGCAAGAACATATACAAGAGTAACCCAATCAAAGCCAAGAAGTAGATCTCCAAAATATTATTTTCATTCCAAGTTTTCTAGAGCTCAAAGGTGCTTTTACAATAGGGGGTCTCCTCCTTATATAGGATAATAAAGACCAAAACCCTAGATCTCAAAACCACTTTACAATACAACAAGATGAGTGGTTGAGATTAAAAGATATCATAATCTAATCAATGGCTAAGATGAGGCAATACATAATATCACATGGATCACTCAAAAGATGGATAACGTCATAGCCTAAAGTGACTCATAGAGGGTGACGTCATCACTAGGAGGGGGATAAGACACATGGGCCCACCTCATATGACTAGGACATGACTCAATAAGCTCATGGTGGGGCTAGGAGGTATCAATCCTTGCTAGCTCATCCCCATGGCACAATAACATAAAATAATATGTCCAAGATAATACAAATGATCAAATCTTGTCTCCAAAACTGATAGAGACATGCAGTAAATGGCCTCCTGTGGCCACTGTGGACCCCACTGACTGATGATATCTTTTTGGAAGATAGGGGGTTCACCCTGGAAGACCAAGTGCCAAAACTTTGCCTCAATTTCCCAAATCGAATTCCTCAGTGATCCTTTTATTCCATTTTTTATTAGCCTCGGCAACTATGAAGCTGCCCAAACTGCTTCCTGGAGTGCCTGCGTTGTCAAACTGATCCCATCAGGCTCTCTGGGAGGGGGGTATAATGGTAAAATCAAGTGGCTGGACCACCCCCTCCTCATACAGTGCCCTAGGTGAACTGGCCTCTCATGGCCCCTGTTGGACAAGCTGGGAAAACAACCCCAAAACTGGTCATCAAGTGGATAATTGCATCTATCACTGTCAGAAGTGCCCAGAACTGAATGATAAGTGTCTTATTGGATCCAGAAGACCCAAATCTACTAAGAATGTGTACTCATACACCATGGGCTGACCTGACGGGTCAACAGTAAGGTCCACCATATTCAGACAGTGCATAATCTGATGATATGGAATAATAATAAAACCTGCTGAACTGCATTGATCACCATCTGAATCATATGTCCACCATATGGTATCATCAACAAGAGTATGTGGGACCATCAATCATCATCCATAAGCACATATGGCCCATATCATCACGGATCCCAAGGATGACCATGGTCAAACTATGTTTGACCAGGTCAACATACAACCAAGGACAAGATTATATCAATAGACTGAAGACATGCTCTTTTAATCATATTCACATCATAGCTTAAAGTACATCATCATTCCATGGCAGTTTAATACATGTAGATATTTTAGTGTTATTTATATTTCACTTGCACATAAGCTTTAATGACAAACTCACCATTTGACATGGTCTAACTGCTAGCTAAGGGTGAAGGCTAAGACAAGGTTGGGCAAAGGGGATGACTTGACCAAACTCAACTAGGTGACACTTTGGACGGGGGAAAGGGGGAGCTACACTCTGTGTCGGACAAATAACATGGGGAAGGGCTATGCCTCACAAATGGATAAGTTGTTTAGAGAATGCTTATTCAACTTAGGCATCATGTCTACATCAAGCTTGATCCAAGTTCATTAGGATCATTTAATTTCACTTCATGGCCTTTTTGGCCTACATAACCCTTTGGATTTAAGATGTGCTAAGAAGCACAACTAGTTGCAGCTTGCATCCAGGGAATGCTTATACATATACATAAGGTAAACAATAATAATAGATATAACTTTTGAGTAACATTTGTTTTTTTGGACCTTTTTATATTCTTCGAGGAGTATTTTTAGCAGTTCATCGCTCTTGCCCTTTACTCACACGTGTTTAAAAAAACATTCTAGAGTTTACAGTTTCCATGGGCGAATTTATAAAGATTTCCAATAGGTAGTACATGAGCTTTCAGTTTTAGCCAACAACATCTCAAGTGACTAGGGGGACTTCTGCCAGTGCCAAACATCGGGACAACCAACCAGAATGATTTAGGCCTACAATCCAACTCACCAAAGGCAAGTTCTATCACCAACTCAGAGTCGAGACACTAAACAAACATGGATGCGGTCCAACACAGAGGTAGTAATGGAGAAGTCCTCAGTATCAAAAAGTCAAGAAAGACAAGTCAAAGGTAAAAGCCAAAATAGGAAGGTCATGGATGGATGGAGTCAAGTGAAAGTGGTGCCTAAGCTAGCAGACAAGAATGTCTAGGAAGACCATATCTATGCTCATAGGAGGGTAATAAAACCAGTGAGTTTTGTCAAGAAACCTAAGTGTGCAAGTGATACATCCATTCAACAATTATAACATCAACCAAGCTATTAAATTTTAATTTTAATAGTACTGCCATATCCTGAATCATATACCAAGCTAATGCTATGAAGATGACCAAAACAACAAGATAATAGTCCATAGTCAATAATCAGAAATCCATAGGTCATATCACATCATCATAAACCATCTGAAACACTGCTGCAAGAACATCACTAGGCACTGAACTGAAACTGTATGGAATAAAATGTCACATCGGGCATCAAATCTGAACTCCCAAGGCTAAGCCTTGGCACAAGGTCTAACATAAGTATGATAAAATACACTGCTCTGATCATGAGTGATCTCAAAATACAATCTCATAATAGCCAATCAATGTAAAAGCAAAACTCTGGATTGTGCAGATATCTGCTCAGCAAGAATAGTAGCCCTGCTACTATGGTGTGATAACAGGTAGGTTACCCATTGGTTTTGACCCAGCCAGGTTTATATAGTTAGGGTTGAGACTGTGTGAGCAGTTGCAAAGATGTGACTAGGTC
The DNA here is from genome assembly GCA_027924585.1 of Larix kaempferi. NCBI lineage: Eukaryota > Viridiplantae > Streptophyta > Pinopsida > Pinales > Pinaceae > Larix > Larix kaempferi. Next base: position 3,099,282 of record BSBM01001018.1, read on the forward strand.
CTTTGAGACCAAGTTGTTCATGCTACCACTATCTGTTGTACATTGTGCTAAATGGTCCATAACTCGACAATTTTTTGTAAGATGAGATTCCTATTGTCTAAGTAGAAAGAGTGCTTCTATGTCTGCAGATTCACACCTTATTGCAGCATTGGATGCAGTAAGGTAATCACTTCTCTATTTATACATATTTATTTTCTGTATAATATAAGTAATATTTTTTCAAAAAAACATAGCTAGTGTGTGTGCGTGTGAAAGGTAGAGCAAGTGCACCAGTTTTGAAATTTTGATGGAGGGAGGGTGTGTCAATTATGTATAAACACACATTATATAAAGTTTGTTAATATAAGACAGGTGTTACATAGTGACACATCCTAAGGGTAGGGATTGTGCTTTTTGTAGAAATTTTGAAAATAGAACAGTTCAGAAATTTCACCTCTTTCCTAAAGGTTTCCAGGATCTTAACCCTGCGGATTTTCAGCCTTAGGGATGATCTGAATTATGCATAAAACAGCAGCAACAATGAACAATTCACTCTTTCACAATCCCAATCACCGAGGGAACCCAAGAGTAAAGATATCAAACTTATGCCACTAAGTTTCAGCTCTCTAGGGCAACCTATCATGCATGAGCCAGATCTGAAAATTATTTCAATAATCGCTGTAAAGTGTGTTCTATTGTCTTCAATATATGTGTTAAAACCCTTAGCAATTCCTCCTTAACATATTTTATGGCTCGTGCTCCATGATATAACACATAAAAATACCCTTAGCAATTCCTCCTTAACATATTTTATGGCTCGTGCTCCATGATATAACACAAAAAAATATACTTTTGTAAATCGATAATATATGAAATGATATATTACAATGCGAGGACTATTTAAATAGGCCATGTTGCCGCCTAATACACACTTGGGGGGAGTGCGTGAGAAATCTTCAATCCGCTTGGTGTGTCCTTGGGGGCAAGTCAGAGTCAAGTGCTGTCACTAGAATACTCGACTCCTCCGTCTAGGCTACTCCTAGTGAAGCCAAGGGGGGTGGTCCCTATAAAAATAAACTAAGGCTTTTACACTACAAAGGAAAAAGTTAAGTCTAGGAGTTAAAAAAAGCAAGAACAATACATTATACAACTATAGATTTAATCAACATCCATCCTTCATTTTCACCATTTTAAGCATAAACATCAAAACTATTCAAAATAAGACCAGTGCCAATTGTAAAGTAGAATGTTGAAAAATAAAGTGTGATGCATGTTGTCCACTAAGTTGCACTTGGGTGGACTCCTTGTGAACCTCAGAAGACTTGAACAACTTACATTGTTCATTGCCAGAGTTCAAAAGTTCATCAGGCCAACTTTTTGGCCCTTTGTAAAAATTTGCATGTCCAGATCCCCATGGGGGAATTGTAATAAGTTGGTTTAAGCATGATACTTTTGTAAAAGGCTTGGCCTAACTTAGGTTTTTCTATCAAGGGAATACTCTAGAGTGTTTTTCCTTAGGAATTATGCGTTGCGCTTCAGTGGCATATAATTCTTGAGTTTTTCACTCACACCTCCAAAGCTGGAGTATTTTCCATGGTGGTCAAGCCTGGGGAGGTTATTAAAGCCTATGTGTCTATGTATTTTTAACATGCTAGCCATAAAAGATGAGTCATATGGGCAAATCCTAGGTCCCCTAGGATTTTTAAGTTATTCGGATAAAAATAATTTTTCCCGTTTAACGGGATTTTTTAATATTTTAATCAAAAAATAAAATAAGGTGATAAAAGTGTGGTTAGGAGGTGAATTTTGGCATGGGGGTGCTCGTTTTCTAACCTAGAGCACCCACAAAACCCCTAAACCCACTTTTCCTAAGTTCTAAGTGATTAGTTTTCACTTGAATAAAAATTCTCTCAAAATTATTTTTGAGGAATTATTTAATTAAAAATAATAAATATGAGAGAAAATCAAATTCATATATCAGTGGAATTTGGTCCAATGAAAAGACCAGTTGAGTTGGCATTGACATTTAATGAATATTCCAATCAAAACTGGATCAAATCAATCAAGGATTAGACTTGGGCGAGTTGTCCTCTTCAATTGAATGCACCCTCTTTTCCTCTTGGGCGACTTTCCTAATGTGGCATTTCGTGGGAGGTTGGAGGAGAATCCAATGAGAGAGGGTGGGGCGCCTCCCTTATGTAGCATCCACCTCACTCTCCATCCCTCAAATCATGCATCAATCAAGCACAATCAATGGGATTTGATCCCCCCTCTCAAGGAATGCGCCCTCCTTCTCCATTGATGTGCCCTTCCTCTCTCATTTTCTATATAAGCAAGGTTGCTATTGCTAGTTTGATAGAGATAGAAAGGCATATAACCTCTGCTCCTGTAACGTGTAATATTCTTTCAAGTAATAAGATTGAAGAATTTGGAGGTCGATTGTGACTCTTGTTCCATGCATGTACCAATTTCGGTTGAGGTGACACCTTTTTGAGTTCGATTTATTTTTATGCAAATCAATGTTTAAATCTAGCTATTGTAGAACAAGCATTCGTAGTTGTCAACTTGTTTGTTTAGGAGCATGCTTTCAAGATTTCAAAGAGTAATATTAGTATTTGGTTGTACGATTATTCTCTTGGTTTTGATTGATGAGCATACTAGATTTAACCTTGTTTGTGTGAGAATTGTGTAAGCTTTGTAGGAAGCCTCAAGGTAAAGGGAGCTTGGATCTAGGTTGATTCCACTTTCTCTCCATCACATTCAAGCTTCGGATCTACAAGATATTAATCCACAACTTCCTTCTTCATTTTGTTCCCACATCAAGCCTTGAGTTTGAGGGTTTGCTTCCACTATCTCTCCATTCTCTAAATTACTCCTTGGTTACTTGATTACTATAAGCTTGGTAAGAGATAGATTTGTATTATTGCAAAATCAGACATCTCCTTTTACTTTAGCATAAAAAATAGATCTAGAATAACTTCATTTTCATATTAAAAACTAGATCTAGATCCCATTTTTCTATACTTGTAGTTGCTAAAAGTTTCCAATATTTTTAGCTCTCTGCTTTTTAGCTCGTCCTTGACAAAAGAGTGGCGGATTTTTGACTAAAACTCATCAAAGAGTGCAAAAAACCATCGTTGTATGTATCGTCTCAGGGAAAGTATCGGCGAGGGTCCGGAATATAACTTCTCGGTGGTATTGGCAGAGAATATTGGAAAATCTCGGAAAATGTCGCAAGACCTCAAAAAAATACAAAAATGCCCATTTTTTTTTCAAAATTTTAAATATCTAAAGCAACAACAACATCAAATAGACACATTGCTACATAAATATGATGATACAACTAGTAAATAAGATACATAAGATGTCAAGTGGTCACGTATCATTATTAAACTGAAAATTATGAAACATGTTCATGATAGGATGATACAAAATCACATCAAATGCTCAAAATAAATGTGTCTCATGAGATGAATCATCCTGAGTCATCTAGAAACTAAATAGTGCATGATACAATGAAAATGATAGATCATAGGAATCCGAGTCATCAATTCCCTCTACCCCTTTTACGGGTAAAGGGCACCACTCTTCCTCTGGAAGCAGTAGGTGGTTGTGGAGGTACTCGGGGTGAGATTGAAGTGAAAGCTCTAACTCAGTCCATATATTCGTTGCACCACCATATAAAATCATCAAACACTAGGAACCACTAACTACGATATAATAAAGAAGGGTTTGAGTCATGGAAGTATACTTGCCAAAATTCTTAGGGTTTGTTTCTCTTATTCAATGGTTTTGTGTGTCGATTTTGTTAGTTTTCAACATTTAATTCAATATGATCTAGGATCTTATATGAGAGAACAACATGCACAGCATGTCAAACATAAGAGACAAGAGACACAAAGCATTTCACCGGGGAAACCATAAAGGAGAAAATCCCGCAACTTCCTTAGAGATAGAATGAGCAATAATACAAAACCCCAAAACAAGAAGATGGTCTCCAGCAGCTTCCTCCTCCTCCACTTGTGCGAACTTGTCTCTCTCTCACTTATGCGAATGAGTGAGTGAATCAAATGAGAGAGTCACACTCTCTATTTATACTTTACTTCACTTGCCTTTTTCCATAACTGGGCCGACTTCTCCTAGGAGAGTGTAATAACCCATTATAACTCAACACTGGGCTGACCCCACTAGGGGAGTCTAATAACCCACTCAAATACAATAATAGCTTTCTCGATCGGAGGAATGAAACCTCTCTGTCGGAAGTTCAATGACACATAAGTATAATATAAAATATACAAGTGAAATACATTTTGAAGTTACAAATACATCAACACTCCCTCTTAACTAGGAAGGTATTCTCTTGACACAGTTCATCAGCACAAGTCTTCATCTCTGGATCAAAGCTGGATCATCATCGTCACTGCTGCTGCTATCTCGACCATCAGTCTCCAATCTACTCGTCATAGGAAGTTCTACAGAGCCAACCCTTTTTCATGCTGGATGTAGGCCTAGCCTCCATGTAGGTCTTCATCATCTCTGCGAGCAAGTCATCAAGTATGTACACATCAGGACTTATTATATATCTCTGCAAAACTTGCAAGATCTCCCAAGACTGATTATATGCTACTGCAAAACCTGAAGGAGCATCCCAGGACTAATTATATGCCTCTGCAAAACCTGTGTACCATACAGTCACCTCATCATCTTCAAATCATCTCATTATCCACGGAGCATAGCCCAAATGCACACAACACAACACTTACACTCACCGGCATGGGAGGACTAACCTACCACCATCTGTGAAAGGCTCAACACTTACATCTATGCCATGGGAAGACACACCTCAACCATGTGAGAATGGCACTGCCCTTACATCTACGCCATGGGAAGACACACCTCAACCATGCGAGAATGGCACAACACTTATATCACAGCCATGGGAAGACACACCTCAACCATGCTGGAATGGCTCAGCATTTATATTACAGCCATGGGAAGACACACCTCAACCATGCTGGAATGGCTCGACACTTATATCAGCGACCATGGGAAGACACACCTCAACCATGTCGGAATGGCCCAACACTTATATCAACGACCATGGGAAGACACACCTCAACCATTTCGGAATGGCCCTAGCCCTTATATTTGCACCATGGGAGGAGACACCTACCACCATGTGAGAATGGCTCGTATGCATCTGTGTCTTCCGGACTCATCACTTCCCCTTGGAAGGAATCTCGATCTGAAGTACACCAAGCTTCTCTCTGAAGTACTCAAACTTCACTCTGGCCAGTGGCTTGGTCAACACATTGGCTATCTGCTCGTCCGTCGCAACATACTGGAGCTTCACTGCTCCTCTCTGCACCATATCCATGATATAGTGATACTTGATCTCAATGTGCTTCGACTTGTCATGGAACACCGGGTTCTCAGACAACTTCACACAACTCTGGTTGTCGCAGTGTATACAAGTCGCGTCCAACTGGAGATCAAACAAATCAGACAGTGGCTTCCTTAGCCATACTGCCTCACAACTAGCCGAACAAGCTGCGACATACTCTGCTTCGGCTGTACTCAGTACCACACAGGACTGCTTCCTGCTAAACCAAGAGATCACACCTGATCCCATACTGAAGCAACACCCCGAAGTGCTCTTCCTATCAATGGCACTGCCTGCCCAATCCAAATCAACATAACCCTCCAGGTTAATCTTCTGATTCACATCATACTTGAGCCCATAGTCAACCGTACCCTTCAGGTACCTCAGAATATGCTTTGCAGCAATCAAGTGAACATGTCTCGGATCCGTCAGGAACTGGCTCAATGTGTTCACAGCAAAGCAAATATCTGGTCTTGTATTTGTCAGGTACATCAATGACCTAATCATTTGACGATACATCGTGGCATCAATCGACTCCGATGAAGCATCAATCAATAGCTTCAGGTTTGATGCCATAGGTGTGGCCATGGCCTTGCAGTCCATCATCTCGAACTTTTTCAGGATCTCTACTGCATACTTCCCTTGTCCAAGGAATATTCCATCCGCACTCTGCCACACCTCCATGCCTAGAAAATAGTGCATCATACCCAAGTCCTTCATCTCGAATTCGGCAGCAAGCTTCCTCTTCGTGTCAACAACCAACCCATCCTCACCTGTCACAAACAGGTCATCTACATACAGTAGGAGTATTACTGGGTTCCCTTCCTCAACCTTGTAGTAAAGGTTGGAATCTGCTTTACTCTTGGTAAAGCCCAAACTAGTCAGGAAGCTGTCTATACTGTCGTACCATGTCCTGGGTGCCTGTTTCAAACCATACTAGGCTTTCTTCAGTTTGCACACATGAGACTCCCTGTCATGTGTCTCAAACCCAAGTGGCTGCTCCACATACACTTCCTCTTCCACTACATCATTCAAGAATGCTGTCTTGATATCCATCTGGTGTATCTTCCATTTCATCACTACAGCCAGAGCAAGAACTGTTCTGATGGAAGTGTACCTGGCTATAGGTGCAAATGTCTCCTCATAGTCTATCCCTTCTTTCTGGGAGAAGCCACGTGCCACAAATCTTGCCTTGTATTTCTCTATGCTGCCATCTACAGCATGCTTGATCTTGTAGATCCACTTGGAAGTCACCACAGACTTCCCTTCTAGTCTCAGGACCACATCCCAGACATCATTCTTCATGATCGACTGGTACTCCTCGATCATGGCATCCTTCCATTCCTTACTTTCTGCCGCTTCTTCATAGTGGGCAGGTTCTTTGTCAAAGATGTCACATAGCAGGGCTACATAACTAGTGTATTGCCTTGGTCTCTTGCTTTCTCTGTGCATTCCTTCTGGAGCGCCATATCTCTTTGCATTTTGAATTGCTTCTCGTACCCATGCTGGTTTCCTCTTGTGAGAATTCTTCTCATGTGGTGGATCTACAGGTTCCTGTGGGTCTTCCATCTTGCTTTCTTCATATTCTTCTGGAATCGCTTCTTCCATTTACTGTATTTCTGATCGTGGGAACTTTAGGTTCTTCAATATCTTCAATAGGTAGCTTTCTGGATTTGTTGTATCCTAAGTCTTCGTCGCTTGTTCTTTGAAACAAGTCTCTCTTGTAGGTGATGGTATATGATCTTTCCTACAAGTCAAGTTCAATTGCATGATTAGAAACATCTCATAGTTTACAGAACAAATTTTTACGCATAAAGACATAGGTCATACAGTCATGCAATTATCTTAGCCAATGCTTCAATACAACATTTATCCATATCCCATAACTTTCTAGATGCCTTCCATCTCTACCAGAACATTGTTAGGAGTGTGCACTACTTCCAACATGTCAGCAAAAAGGTTTCATACTAGATAAGTAGCAATGGAATGTTGTATAGTGCCATAGGCCACTTACCCATCACATGCATATTAGTAGTATATTGTTCGTTAATGCAAATATCCTAATATGCATAATACACAACCTAAATCTAGGAACATAAGTATATATACACCATTGAACAATATTATTTAAATAATCATATATACAAGAAATGACAATTCAAATACTTATCTTTGTTTGTTTGTTGGGTGGAATCCCTCTCAATCTTTGCTTCTTTGCAGGAACTACTGGAGTCTCCAACAGAGTGTTCTTCTTCATCGTCTGAGTCTGAGGTCCTGTGCCTTTCTTGATTTATTCATCAATGCTTGTCCAGGTTGTCCCTTCAACTTGTACAAGCCTCCCTCTTACTCTCCAATCACAACTGCATCATCTATGGTTTTTCCTTTAGGCCACATAAGAACTCGACCATCTACAAATGCAACCCTCATACCTTTTGCATCCAATGCAGATATGGAGAGAAGGATCTTCTTTAGTCCTGATACAAATAGAACATCTTTCATCTTCATAGACTTTCCGGAGTCTAGCTTAGAAGAGGCTTCACCACTTCCTTTTATAGGATACTGGTAGTCATCACCAAGTTTCACTTTGTGGGGTGACTCATGTTCAAATAGATTCATAAAGGATTCCTTGAATCCAGTCATATGCTTGGAAGCCCCACTATCTATATGCCAATCATTGCTTCCATGCGTAATAGTTCTTGTGAGGGAAGAAATCAGAACATACTCTTCATTGCTTGAAGAATCTTCACTTTCTTCTTTGGCCCTTTTCCTGTGAGGTTCATCATCCTCTGCAGTGTGAGCATGATGTCTTTTCTTGGTGTTCTTCTTCTTGTGGGAGCTGCTTTTGTTCTTGGGACAATCTCTGGAATAATGTCCCCTCTCATCACAAGCATAACATCGAATGTGAGAGAGATCTTTCATAGATCCTCCAAAGTTCTCCCTTCGGTTCTGGTGGTGGTGTTTACCCTTCTTGTGATGAGGATGCTCCCTCTTGTTGTAATTCTTCTTGGTGTGTACTGTGAGAGCCTGGTCTTCACTACGCATCTTTTCTTCTCGAGCTACAATTCGAGCTTCTTCCTGTGAACACTCCTCCCACAGCCTACTGAAAGTGATGAGCTTCTTCCTAGCACAAATTCCTTGAATGAAGGAATCCCATGACGTAAGGAGACCATTCAAGGTGGTCATCACTACTTCTCCATTCTCTATATCTTCTCCCACAGCTTCAAGTTCTTTTATCCGGGAGACCCTTGAAAAGTAGGACTGCATGGTCTCGGCATTTTGAATCTTTATATTTTTCAATTGGTTCCGTAATGTCATATTCCGATTTATATTCTTTCCTTCAAATAGTTTGGTCAAGGAATCAAACATCTCCTTGGGTGTCTTTAGAGATGACACATGTGGTATGAGATGGTCCTCGATAGAATCTGCAATGATTCTCTTGGCCTTAGCCAAGTTCTTCTTATGTAAGGCGTTAGCCTTATCTCCCTCTGGAACTGGAACCTCTTCACTTATGTAGGTGTCCAATTCATTCTCTTCTAGGATTAACCCAATCCTATACTTCCATGCTCGGAAGTTATCAGCCCCTTCAAGTTTATCCTCAAGCTTGGTGTGGTGAGACATCTTAATGAGAAACTCAAATGGAAATAAAATATTTAGATCTTACCACTTGATTTGCTGAAACTGGATCTGGAGCTGGCTAGGGTTTGACAGAGAAACCCTAAAAATCCAAACTTGGAATTTCAAACTTCTGTCTGGACAGGGAAATGCAATTGACTGAGGCGAGCAAGTTGGTGTGCTCAGTTTTTGAAAACTCCAAAAATTGACCCCTCAAAAGTGACCTGCGAATTTCAGATCTGCAATTTCTGTCAAATTTTGGTTTTCTGGTCCATAAGTCAAATTAGGGTTTGACTTTCCCGGAGATTCACCCAACCAAAAAGTTCGATGCTGGTCTCTAAATTTCGATTTTGCTGAGGAGAGCAATCCTATGTTGAGAGCACTCCAAAATTCCACTTCTGTCAAAAGCCCTAATTTCCTGCAGTAGTGATAGGCCAAAAAATGAAAATGCTCGGAATCAAATTCTGTTTCGACAGAAAGATGCGCCTTCCTTAGGAGAGTCAGCCTAGCCTGCTGCCTTTGATGATCTGTGGAAAGAGACCCAAAAATTAAGAAGCCCTAGCTTCCGTAGCTGCACAGTGTCTTCTTCTCAGGTTAGCTTTGATACCATGTTGGTTTTTCAACATTTAATTCAATATGATCTAGGATCTTATCTGAGAGAACAACATGCACAACATATCAAACATAAGAGACAAGAGACACAAAGCATTTCACCGGGAAAACCATAAAGGAGAAAACCTTGTAACTTCCTCAGAGATAGAATGAGCAATAATACAAAACCCCAAAACAAGAAGATGGTCTCCAGCAACTTCCTCCTCCTCCACTTGTGCGAACTTGTCTCTCTCTCACTTATGCGAATGAGTGAGTGAGTGAATGAATCAAATGAGAGAGTCACACTCTCTATTTATACTTTACTTCACTTGCCTTTTTCCGTAACTGGGCTGACTTCTCCTAGGAGAGTGTAATAACCCATTATAACTCAACACTGGGCCGACCCCACCAGGGGAGTCTAATAACCCACTCAAATACAATAATAGCTTTCCTGATCGGAGGAAAGAAACCTCTCCATCGGAAGTACAATGACACATGAGTATAATATAAAATATACAAGTGAAATACATTCCGAAGTTACAAATACATCAACAGATTTAGCATTCGTTGTTATCTATTTTGATGCATACACTACAACAAACTGCCATTGTTGTAATATTCCCTACATCTCTCCATTACAGCAGTCACAGTTTCCAATCAAGTCACCATTCGATTGAATTACACAGGAAGCATTGTATACAAAGATTAAATTAAAGAAAACTCGAAATGATTGCCTTCAAATTTGTGGGTAGTTGTCTCTATTAACCACCATCGAGGGTACTTCTCTAGCTCTCTCACACTTTTGAAATCAAACAATGAACCCCAAAAACCCAACCCGCAGACTTAAAACACAATTCTGAGTGATTTTTTTGCAATTTCTTTTCAGCAGTCTGATATATCCTTTCACTCACGATTTTTTTTGAATATATCGGAAATCTCGGGAATGTTTCGCGATACATTCAATATATCGGAAATGTCGCGATATTTTCAATTCAATATATCGGACAAGGGAAAATCTCGACGATATATTCGATATATCGCCGATATGTGCAACACTACAAAAAACACTTCCTATGGATCCCCATCCACTTGTGCTTTGCTCCATATGATTGTAAGCCCTTAGATCCAACTAGAAATGGACTAAGTGGCATTTCCTTAAAGCTTTCATTGTAAATTATTAAACGAGAGCAAGTGGGCTACACATCGCCCACATCCCATCCCCCCTGGGGGGATTCGCAGTGTCTAAATTTTTTGTGGCATAATTTTTTCTAACAATACACCAAAACACACACACAACACCTTTTTATTTGCAGGGTGTATACTTTAATTCAATAATTTTACTTTTACTTCATTTTATCTTTGCAAGAGTAGCTTAGAATTAACACAAATCTCGTTGCCACAAAGTATGCTCTCACCACCACATAAAGACATTGCCGATTAGTGGTGGATGATCATAAAAGTGACACATAGATTTAGTGCTGCTTCATTCCGGTTTTATCTTCAAGCATTTTTTCTTTCAAGCATTAACTGGAATAAAACATTTAGCTTATAGCTCAAAGTATGCTCTTTCCCCTTGCGGGCATTCTGCCTGGCCCTGTGGGAAATCAAAAAGAGCTGTAAACTATTTTTTAAAGCTTCACATCTAATTTAAACAACTCACCTAATAAAATATGCTACCCTTCACATAGTGGAAATCCGACACTACATTAATTGAATTTTGTGTGGGGAAATTTCTCAGAAGAAGCGGGAACAACTGGGAGGCGACCTCAGGGCACAATTAGGCTACACCCTAGTTGGTGTAGTGTTGAACACCGCCCTAGAGACTCCATTCCAGCCCACATGTCTTCGTGAGGATCCACCATCCTTCAATTTCCGGACATTCCTCTCTGTACCTCACGATATCTCTGGAGTTCCCCCTTTCCCTTAAAAAACTTCAAATCGCTAATAATTTAAAAGTAACCAAGAGACAATTGCAAAACATTTCCCTTTCAACAGCATTGTTATATCTTGTGTATCGACTCCATTTGGCACTGGTCCACAACAAACTAGTTATGTATTTTTGCTTAATATCATAATTTGTTGTGTTATCTATATCGGTGGTCATTCTATTTTTGCTGGTGAAAGCTTTTCTTTAAACTATTTTGCAAAACAAACTTGGACTATTTTTAATCATAAACTTCTTCAATCTCCTTAAAACAACATTCATAACTAATTCACCGAAACATTCTAAATAACCTTGGAAACATTCCGTAGGGAATACCCCCCTTGGCTTCGATTAGGAGTTGGCCTAAATAGAGGAGTCAAGATCAAGTGATAGCCTTGACTCGAGACTTGCCCCCAAGGGCGCACCAAGCAGTGGCATAGATTTCTGCCACGTTAACCAGGTGTGCGTTCCGACGGCAACATCTTTGGCACCATTGTCGAGGATAAATCTTCTATCCCTGGGTACGACTTTGTAGCTTCTTTTTGTTTTTTACCTTTTGGTGTGTCTAGTTGAACAAATATGAGATTCAATCGATCCACTTGGCGACTCCACTGTCTAATAACACAATCAGGTATTCTACAAGAAGAAATTCTGACGGTTTAGTCAACTTCATTCTTGAGCCTGAAAGGGTTTACCGAAGGAGGCAGGCTAGACCTACTTCTCGTAGGGTCCTTGAACATTTAGGATCCGAGTCCCTCTTAGACATCCAGTTTTTGTTTAGTAACTCTAATTCAAATAAAGATTTGTTTCCGATGGATAAAATTTTCAAACCCCTTAACCTCACTCAGATTGCAAGATATCCACATGAGCTCCCTGAAAGAGCTATTGAAAAGTTACCTACATTTCAAGGCAATAATGCCATCTTGGCAGCAGTTCACCTTCAAAAGTTTGCTAGGAACCTGATGTGGTGATGAACCCATGCCCAACAACATGATGATGTCTACATTAGGCTTTTTGCCTTATCATTAGAAGATGATGCATCTGAGTGGTTCTTAGGATTGACTGACAATACCTATGATCCTTATGATGCCTTAACCAAAGGTTTCATGGAGAGGTGGAAAAGAAAGAACCACACGACCTATTGAATGCCCTCCACTCTATCTGAAAAAATGAAAATGAAACAATGGAGGAGTTCAATAAAAAATTCAGACATTTGGTTGCCAATTTTCATGCCGAATTCAAGCCCACTGATAAATCTATTTTAGTTTACTATATGGAGGCATTAAGTGGAGAAATCGGATTCATGCTAATGGATAAAGAACCAGGAACTCTAAAAACTGCCCAAGACTTAGCCATAAAAATTGATCTTAATATGCAATCATCGGGAAATCAAACATCCTTGGGTTCACAAGGGCTATTGTTAAACATCATGAAACTAAGGATAAGGCACCCATGAATCAAATGCAAGAGTCTTATGAAAAAAAGATGAAGGAGATGAGTGAACGTATGGAGGCAATGGAAGCCAACTATGTCACTCAGCTTAAAACAATGCATAATAGAGTGGTTGTCGTAGAAAGATCATATGCAAATCAAAAGACCTTTCCTCCAAAGAATAAGTGGCAGTAGAAAGGACCTCCTCAAGATGATAGAATGCCCCATCAGCTAGAAACTGCCAATATGGTTGAAGAAGTTCCTCCATATTGTAGACCTTGTGATGCATTACATGAAGAGTCTACATGCTATGTAGCCTGTCAAGCCTTAGAACAAGAGTATCTGGGAAGTAGCAGTAGTGATGTTTTTACAAGCGAGGCTGAGTCCATCAACACAGTAGGACATGTTCACCCCCTCTCTAAAGAAACATGGAATCGAGCCAGAGAGCATAGTAAAGAAAAAGATAAATTGGCTAAAGCTTATGGTGAGATGCCTACTTCGGAGCATATTAAAGAAATGCCTAAATACAAAGGACTTACCTATTAGAGGAGGGATTATGCTAGAGCCCCTAAAGCCAAACAACAATATGTACCAAAGGTAATAACTCCACATAATCCTAACTCTGTTCCTGTTGATATTGATTTAGGGAAATGGTTTGAGTCATCTAAAGTCTTGATCCCTGCCACAAAAGCCATTAAAATCCCTTTTGAAGGGAAAAGTTAATGAATGTCATTGATCCTCCTAAAGAGATAAATCATGAACAACCTAAAGTAAGAGCCCTTTTTCAAAAGAAAACTGATGAGGAAGATCCCCTAGTTGTCCTACATACCATGGACTCAATTAAAGAAGATCACCCGCCCTTTTATGCATCAATGATGATAAATGGTCTTCTTGTACACAACTATATGTTGGACTCTGGGGCCTCATCAAACATTATGACCAGAAAGGTTATGGAAAAACTGAATCTGAAGATCACTAGACCATATTCGAATGTTTGTGCCATGGATTCCAGACAAGTTGATGTGATTGGCATCATTTTGAATATACCTGTAAAATTGGCTAAGTACCCTGATATCCACATCACCATGGATATCCTAGTGATTGATGTACTTGACAAGTGGGGCATGCTCCTTTCGAGAAATTGGGCTGCTGATCTAGGGGGCTCCATCCAAATGGATTGGAGTTATGCCATGGTACCTGCATCAGAAGATTCTCTGGTTAAATTGCATACTGAAAGAGCTAAGAAATATCATGTTGAAGATCCAAATTTTTTGTCAAATGAATATGTATACAACACTGATCATAATGGAAACTATGTAATTTACTCCAACTTTCTATCCCCTGTAAAAGAACAAATCAAAGATGAGAAAGTTGACGAGGTCTGGAGGATGAACTTTGATGGAGCACATTGTAGAGTGGGTAAAGGGGTAGGTGTTGTTATCACTTCACCTAGTGGGAAAACTTTCAACTTTGCTTATAGGTTAGAATTTGAGGCAACTAATAATGTGGCTGATTGAAGAAGTGGGAGAGAAGGGGATTGAAGAAGTGGGAGTTTCTTATTAGTTTATGCTCCAAAAAAGCTTTCTTTCCTCGCTTTCCTGTAAAATAAACACAAAAACCAACAAACTATAATCTATTTGGATTAATGGATTAGCCTAAAAAATACAATAAAATTTACATGAATCAATACTTGCAAAATAATGGAAATTTTAAGCTTCAAGCATTGACCAACTAGGACTAGATCTAAGCTTTAAATATGATAAATATGAGACTCTTTAGATCTTCCTAATCAATTAACAAGAGATTATTAGATAGACTTTGAAAATCAGATCTACTTGTTATGAAATAAAGTAACCACGAAAGAGATTTGTTTTAATTTTGAGAGGATGGAAAGGAGAAACCCAAGCCCAAGCTTGAACAATGAGATGACTTTGGAAGTGCCCGTAGAACGAAAATCATTAGTTTTTATGAAAAGTGGCAAAGAGAATAAGGAAGCAACCGAGCTCCAAGTTCTCCTTCACCTTCGATGATTTGCAAAACTAAACAACCTTCAACAAACAAGATCAAATCTAGTGTGATAAACCAAATAAAACCAAAAGAGCATTAGTATAACCAACTACAATTTGCTACTTTCGAATCTTAGATAACTTAGCACAAGTAAACAAGTTGAAAACCTCAAATGTCTACTCTATGGACTATGGAGAGACTTCTAAGCTAGCAATCTTGCATATGAAAGACAAATAGAATTAAGCTAATATCACCTCGATTCAAGCATTCACCATGAAATCTTGCACCATTTAGACCTCCAAAGTCTTCACTTTATTCATAAACCACTTGCACAATAGCAGAGCATTACATACAATTACAGCAGAGGTTCCTTGCATCCATCCCTATCAATGGAGCAAGCACTTGCTTTTATAACACAAGAGAGGAAGAGAGGGCGCATGAGAGAGCAATCTAGGGTTAAGGAGGGCGCATATCCATCAAGAGGGAGTGATCTCCCTTGATTTAGGATCTAACAAAGACTTGGAAGGTGTGATGGAGTGAGGTGGCTGCCACCTCACAAGAGGGGCGCCCCTCCTTCACCTTGTAATTAACCTCAACCCAATCACGAGTCTCCAAATAGGAAAGTCGCCCAAGCTTAAGAGGGCGCAAATCCTAAGAGAAAACCACTTGCAGCGACTTGGAACCAATGTTATCGGAACCGGACCGGTCATCGAACCGGCGAAGCCCAAAATGTGAACCGGACCGGAACCAGAAAAAAACCGCTAAAACATACATAAAATATTCATATTTTGTAAAAAAACATATATATTCATGTGCATACATATGAATCCAAACCATTAATACACAAATATGCAAAGTTTCTCATATATATAGCATGTATGGATGCAAATAACCAAAACAACACCTAGTGCAATACATCTTTGAGGTTCTGAACCAAAGTACATGAACAAAGAGGCTCGAAATGGCAACCATAGTACTAATGAATAAAAATAAACTGATCATAGAAGCATAGAAAACTTGTTTTTTGTGTTTTTCTTTTTTAATTTGAGTTTTGTGGGTCCACTGTATGGACCGGCCGGTTCGGGCTGGTTTTGACCAGTTCGGGCCGGTTTGGCCGGTTTTGACCGGTTCAGTACCTGGTTCAGAAAAAAATATGGTTCAACCGGTTTTGGTCACTGATCGGACCAGTTAACTCTGTAAACTAGTCGGACCGGCCGGTTTTGCCGGTTCCGATAACATTGCTTGGAACCCAATTGAATGTGATCTGAGTTGATTGGAATCTCCTCCGATAGTGAGTGCCAACTGGACTGGGCCTTTATTTGACTCAAATCCCTCAGTTTTAGAGAATTTGATTTTTCTCCAAACTTTATTATTTTAATTAAATAATTCTCCGTAATTATTTTTGAGAGAATTTTTATTAAAGTGAATAATATTCACTCAAAACTTAGGAAAAGTCGGTTTAGGGGTTTTGTGGGTGCTTTGGGTTAGAAAATGAGCACCCCCATGGCAAATTTAACCTCCTAACCACACTTTTATCACTTTTTTGACTTTTTTATCTAAATCATTGAAAAACCTCGTTAAACGAGAAAAAATAATTTTGTCAGAAATGTCTGAAAATCCTAAGGGACCTAGTGCATGTCCATATGACTCAATACTGATGGCTAGCATGTGAAAAATACATAGACACATAGACTTTAATAACCTCACTAGGTTCGACCACCATGGTAAATACTCCAGCTTTGGAGGTGTGAGTGAAAAACTCAGGAAAAAACACTCTAGAGTATCCCCTTGATAGCCAAACCTAAGGTAGGCCACGTCTTTTACAAAATGACCATGCTTAGACCAACTTATTACAATTCCCCATGGGGGTCTGGACATGCAATTATTACAAAAGGGGCCAAAATTGGCCTTGAAAAAGACTTTTGAACTTCTAAATACTGATGATGAACATTCGATATGTTCATAAAACTGGCGGCTCACAAGAAGTTCAACTATGGTACAAAATAGTTGGTAACAGTGCCCACCCGAAGGGGCCTCACCCCGGTTACTCTGATTATGAAGCCTAACTCGGTGGGGACATCAAGTGAGGCCCTTATATACCAATGCATAGCCACCTGGGGATTTAACCCCGAGAACTTTTGATTACAACTCACAACTCTCAACCACTTGCGCTAACCCATCGGGCTATATTCTTTTTATCATTATTATTTATTTATTTTATTTTTATTTTATATATTATTTCCAAAGTCACTTGACACGGGGACACGGGACACGTAGGACATGAAAATACAAGAGTCCGACACGGACACGGTGACCCCCGAAATCAGGACACGTAGGATACGTTTTATATACATATATATATTTTTTAAAAAATATATTAAAATTTAAAAATATAGACATATAGATCCAAAAATATTTAGAAACTAGAACATTTACAAATATTCAATAGAAATTAGAATAAAAACACATTAATGATTACACATTTGTCATTCACAAATCACGATTCACAACACATTTGTCATTCACAAATCACAATGAGACACAGATGCATGTCGGAACCATATTTCTCATTAAGTCATCAAAATCAAAATGTATATACTATGTAACTATACATATATGTCGGAATGCCACTGGGCACTAGGCCACTGGCAAATGCCAAATAGACTAATAGTAAATACAAAAAGGGGTGGATCAAGATGGGAGAATCCCATATGTCAGTAGTCCTCCTCCATGCCTGAATCAACATACTCATCACTGCCACTGCCACTGCCCTGATCCTCATCCTCCTCCCCCTCCTCCTCTCTGCCCATCTGATGATCTGCATCTGCTGCTGTGGAGGATGACCCCTCTGTACGATCACTATCATCAAAAGTGACCGGCTCTAGCACTGGATCATTAAGATCCATGTTGGCTAATGCCAACTCAGTACTGCTGTCCAAACCCATATCATCAAGAAAGACATCCCACATCTTTGTCTTTCCCTTCACCCACTCCTCCCTCTTCCTGTAAATAAGACGAAGGTTGGAGTGCACATACACCATGGACTCTGCCCTGGACTGCTCAAGCCTGCTCTTCTTCACACTGTACAAGTTCCCATATGTGCTCCAATTCCTCTCACAACAAGAGGATGATGTAACTTGAGAGATGACCCTGAAGGCTAACTTCTGTAGAATAGGGGATGTTGCCCCATGAGTTGCCCACCAACGATAGGGTGTCTTACCCTCCCTATCTCTAAGCACATCATAGCCTCCAAATCTCCCAGTGCCAGTGGAAAAATCTACAAAGCCATCCTCCACCTCCTCAAGCATGTCTCTATCCTGAAATAGCCGTCTAAGTGCTATCTTCCTCCCATTTGCAATCTCTGCATCCATGTGAGGAGGGACTCTGTGTGAGGCCCCCGATCCACCAGTGAGCCACTCCTGAGTGTAGAACTTGGGGTTCAAGGAGTGGGCCAAGCAATGCAAAGGTGTGCAATTCTTATCCCACCTAGAGATAAGAATATCTCGAATAATGGTCCATAAGTTCTCTGCCGATGTCCCATACTCGGGACACTCATTCTCCATGACAATGGACCTCATGGACTCAATCATGGAATCCCACCCCTCATAAACCTCTGCTAGGATGGGCTGGTCCGTGTCTGCATACCGCAACAAAGAAATGATTGGCTCCATGATCTTAATAGTAAGATCCACTGTGTCCCACCAACCATCATTTAACACAAGTCCTTCACCTTTTGTGAAGCAGCCTGATCCGTCTTTCTCCAAAAAGCCCAAAACACTGAAATCACCATGGACCCAAGAGCGGTTTTGACCTCCCTCAACCTCTTGAGCATGATGAATGAGGAAGCAAACCGAGTATCTGCAACCTTCAGCAATGAAAGCTATGTGTACTGTTTGTAGATGGTGAGGGCATTTGTGTGGTTTTGTACAAAGTTACGGATATGGCGTGCATCCTCAATAAGGTTGTCAATCCATACCACATCCGAAGCAATGGCTTTCAGTGCTAAATTCAAGGAATGGACAATGCAAGGTGTCCAAAAAACCTGTAAGAGCAATAAAAGCATGTATCAATGACTCTACAACACTAACATTGCAATGACCAAATTCAAACAATGAGTAAATTAGAAATGAAAGGTGTCCAAAATGAACATACCTGTGGATATTTAGCTTCCACAATCATGCCAGCAGCCTTGCAAACAGGTGCATTGTCCGTGATGATTTGTACACACGACTCAACACCCACTTCTTCAATGGTTTTGATGAATAAATCACCCATAAATTATGCATCCTTGTATTCGCCAAGAGCATCCACCGCTTTCAAGAACACCGGTCCATTTTGGGAAGATACCATGAAATTGATGAGTGGATGGTGTGCGGGATCCGTCCATCCATCAGAAACAATACTCACATTGGATGAGGGCCATGTTGATCTAATTGGCTCAAGAATTTTATCTACCTCCTTCTTTGCTTTAACCAACAATGTGGTTCTAAGCTTCTCTGAACCAGGAGGCACATAACCATTTGGAGCTCGTTCCAAGATAGTTTTAACTGTCTCAAAATACAATGGTGACCGTGCAACATTGAATGAAATGAAGTTGAGGTAGAAGAAAAATGCAATAGTAAGGTCTACCTCTTCTCGCGCTTCTTTTTGGAAAATCCTATCCATTGGACCACCTATAGATTGCCTCTTTCTTGTTTGATAAGTATCCCCACGCCCACGCCCATGAATGCTAGGTGGAAATGGAGGCTTGGTGCTAGAGGACTTCCTCAAGAATGGAAGAGGATCATCCTCTTTTTGCTTGCTTGCTGCTGCCACCTTCCCTAAGCCAACATGATCCTCTCTTTCCATATCCCTCCTTTGGTGAATAGTCACCGCTTTGCATGAAGAAATCCCACAAGAAGGAAGGGCCAACAAATGGCCCTTAACCCGAAAATATGTGCTCATGAACTCATGCTTGCAAAAATTGCATCTCCAAGACACATTGCCTCCCCCACCAAGCTTTGCCCCGGGTCCATCTTTCCTTGTCACATACTTCCACAAAGGGTATTTTTTTTCTTGGGCTTGTTGTCTTGCTAAAACAGGGTTAAGTGGAGCCATAGAATGAGCTCCACTAGCAGCCGATGGAGCACTTGACAGAGGAGGAGAACTGCTTGTGCTTGGTGGAATAGGAGGGGAGGCCCTAGATGGTGCATTTCTCCCTCTCCTTTGCCCCCTACCTCCTGCCCTAGCTGATTGAGACATTCCTTTTCTTTTGTGATGGTTGAGCTTGCAATCCTCTCCACAAATCCACCGGAATGCACTTGGAATCGCTTGGAAACAATGGATAGCCTTCAAATCTCCTTCAAATCTCCTTCACCTGCACATACAACTCACTCTCAACCAAATGCTTCCTTGCAAATGACAAAAAGAAAGGCAAATTTCTATTTTTAAGTGAACCCGGATGCCCTTTTCCGCCAAAAACATGTGCTGTTTTTCGGGTACGTGTCTGACAGTCGGGACACGTTGTAAATTCGTGTCCGATTCGTTTTCAGGACGTGTCCCGATTTTGGATTCGAACTTAGGTCGAATCGGACATGAATTCCAATCGAATCGTGTCCGATTTGACCGATTCGGGACACGGCTGGGGTTTCAAACGAATCCGGTTTCTAAGATTATTTCTTTAATATTTATTCCTTTTTAATGATTTGTTTATTTCATTGCCCACCCCTTTAAAAATTGCTTTGTCCTCAAAGCAAAGGTAAAGAAGGATTTTGTTGAAGGAAATCTTCAGTCCCTCGCGATGAATCTTCTTCTAGAAAGTTCTTCCATTTTATAAGGTACTCTTTTATATTCTTGGAACGAAGCTTTCCTTCCTTAATAGCTAGTATGCCTTCAGGCTCTAGGATCACTCGTCCTTCATCATCCAATGCAGGCAGTTCGAATTGTGCTGTTTGATGTTGTCCTAACACCTTCTTACGACTTGATACATGAAACACGTTGTGAATTCGACAATTGTCAGGTAATTTTAGTCCATATGCTACTGGACTAATTTTTTTGTTAATTTGATATGGCCCATAAAATTTTGGAGCCAACTTGTTCTTGCCTTGTTGCTTGAGGGTTAATTGTTTGTAAGGTTGTAATCTTACGAACACCCAATCTCCCACTTCGAACTCTCTTTCCGATCTTCGTAAATCTACTTGTTGCTTCATTCAATTTCGCTCATTTGTTAATTTTTCTTTTAACATCTAAACGGTCTTTTGATCTTCCTCTAGTTGATTCCTTATTGCTTGTACCTTAGAATTAAATAGTATATATTCCTTCCATTTGGGTGTTTCATAGCCATATAAGGCTTGAAAAGGGGTCATTTTAGCTGAAGTATGGTAAGTAGTGTTATACCACCATTCGGCCAAATGCAACCATTGGAACCACTTGTTTTGCTTATTTGTTGCAAAGCAACAAAGGTATGTTCCCAAACATTTATTCACAATTTCAGTTTGTCCATTAGTTTGAGGGTGATATGCCGAGCTCATATTAAGGTATATCCTTGTTTGTTTACAAAAGTCCTTCAAAAAATTTCCTTTAAATTTTGTGTCCTTGTCGCTGACGATGACCTTCGGAAACCCATGTAACGTATAAATATTCTTGCAAAAAATTTCAGCTATTTGTTTTGCTGAGTCTGTTTTCTTTACCCCCAAAAAGTGAGCATACTTGGTTAATCTGTCAACTACTACAAATTTTTTATCTTTGCCATCAGATTGGGCAACCAATCATTGAAGTCCATCGAAATTTCTTCCCACTTCTAATTTGGGATGTGTAGAGGATAAAGTAACCCTGGTGACATAACATTTTTGTTTTTATTTCTTTAGCAAATATCACACTCTGAAACATACTTTTGGATGTCTTTACTCATTCCCTTCTAGTAAAATGATTGTCGTGCATTGTAACAAGTTTTAAAGACACCTACATGTTCTGCAGCAGGTGAGTCATGTGATTCTCTTAAGATTTTTAATTTGAACTTCGATGTTGGTGTGAGATGAATTCTTCCCTTCCTTGAAAGAATGTCATTTCTCCACTCAAAATTTGGATGTTGTTCGGGGTTATGGATGGTCGAACAAGCTTCTGGATCTTTGGCATATTTTGCTCGTATCTCATCCAACCATTTAGGGATTACGATTGATATTGCACATGATGTTATTCCTTCATCCTTCTTGGATAATGTGTCTGCAGTTATATTATCCTTCCCCCTTTTTTGTAATATGTCCATATTGAAGGCATAAATCTTTTCTATCCACTTTTGTTTCTCCGTGGATAAGGATTTTTGTCGAAGTAAATACTGAAGACTATTGTGATTGGTGCATATCAAGAATTTACTACCCAAAAGGTATTGTCGCCATTTAGTTAGTGCATGTATGGTAGCAAGCATTTCCTTATCATATGTAGACTTTAATCGTTCCCTCTTGTTGAGCTTTTGGCTTTCAAAAGCAATTGGATGGTCATCTTGCATTAGCACTGCACCAATTCCAAAACCGGATGCATCACGTTTTATGACGAATGGTTTTGTAAAATCGGGGGTAGCTAATACGGGTTTAAAGTCATAACCCTTTTTAAGGACTCGAAACATTCCTCTGCTTTGCTATTCCACTGAAAGGAATTCCTTTTTAGTAAGTCTGACAATGGTGCTGTTAACTGTGCGTAATTTTTGATAAACCTTCTATGATATCTTGTTAACCCCAAAAATCCCCTTAAT
This sequence comes from Larix kaempferi, assembly GCA_027924585.1. Classification (NCBI taxonomy): domain Eukaryota; kingdom Viridiplantae; phylum Streptophyta; class Pinopsida; order Pinales; family Pinaceae; genus Larix; species Larix kaempferi. Next base: position 3,121,935 of record BSBM01001018.1, read on the forward strand.
TTTGATATGTTATCTAGTTTCTTCCATTCTATTATGGCTTTGAGTTTGTTTGGATCTACCTTGACCCCTTCTTTTGATATGATGTGATCCAGGTATTCCACTTCTTCCTTGCCAAATGTGCACTTTGACATCTTTGCATAAAATTGATTTTGTTCTAGTAGCATAGGTACTTGTTCTAGATGCATAGGGATCTCTTTCCATCTTTTGTTGCATATAAGAATATCATCAAAGAAAACTAGCATGAACTTCCTTAGGTAGGGGTGAAAGAGTTCATTCATAGTTGCTTGAAAAGTAGCAGGAGCATTGGTTAAACCAAATGGCATCACCTTGAATTCATAGTGTCCTTCGCGAGTTCGGAAGGCAGTCTTCGCAATGTCCTCTAACCTTACTCGGATTTGATAGTACCCTGATCTCAAATCAAGCTTGGAAAAGTATTTCGCTCCATGGAGCTTGTCCAACATCTTGTCTATGAATGGAATTGAAAACTTGTCTTTTACTGTTATCTTGTTAAGACCTCTGTAGTCTATACATAGTCTGAAGGATCCATCTTTTTTGCGAACCAGCACTACTGGGGCAACATATGGGCTCCTACTTCTTGTGATAGCTCCACATCTCAATAATTAGCCTTTCTATTTCAGTCTTATGATGGTGAGGGTATCTGTAGGGCTTGACGTTCACAGGGGATGAACCTGGTTTAACCTCAATTATGTGTTCTATTCTTCTTTCCGGTGGTAACTTCCCAAGAAGATCTTGGAAGACCTTTTCATACTTCTGGATTAACTCTTGGATCTCCGGTTGTTGGGCGTGAGCTACTTCTGCTACTAAGATATCCATTTGATAGTAGTGTGCCACAAATACCGACGCTCCTTTTTGGATTAGTTTCTCCATTTGTTGTGAGGATATAATTTGGGTGGGAGGAGGTTGGAACCCATACAATTTGTATTTTCTTTCTTCCCACTTGAACTTAATAAATTGTTCTTGATGATTTGTAGAATATGTACCCAATGTTTGTAGCCGTTGAATTTCCCAAGACAATGTCTACTCCTCCCAAGGGTAATGTGTAAAACCCGGATTCCATGTGATAATCTTCTATTTGTAATTTAACCTTGTGACACTTCCCAACACCATCAATTTTTTTTTCCATCTGCTACCATAACCCTTATATCTGTTGCTGGGTATACAAATAGATTTAACTTCTTTGCCACATTTATGTCTATAAAATTATGGGTACTCCCCGTGTCTATAAATATGGTGACATTCTGTTTTTTCACATGCCCTCTTGATTTTAATGTTTGTGGCCGGGCGTTGCCAGTTATTGTTGCTAGAGATATTTTGGGCATTACCTCTTCAGGGTCTACATTGATGTCATTATTTTCCTCCTTGTTGACTTCATCCCCGGAGTCGTTGCCGGATGAGTCAGATTCCCTCTGTGCTTCACAATTATATAAGTTTTGATTGTTGCATCTATGGCATTTTTCCCATTTGTCTTTGCGGTATCTACACTTATTTGTCCATTTCTTGTCTGTATCTTGACACTGTTTTTCATTTTCTCTCATGGGAGGTGGGACATAGTTGTTTGGTTCATCTATAGCATACTTAGTTGGTTTTTCATTAAAATATCTATTCAAACTATCTGTCCCTGTAAATGAAGACTTGTTAACCTTGTTCTTTTGTTCAATTAATTTGGTTGCATGTCTGACGTCTTCAGTAGTCTGGGGCATAGTTTTAAAAATCAGTGAAATCGGAATCGGAATCGGCCGATTCACCGATTTAAGGCCAGATCGGTTCAAACCGGTCTCCAAATTAGATCGGAGGACCGGTTCGGTACTGAACCGACCGATTCGGTATCAAATCGGTCGGTTCAGTACCGAACCAGTCCGGCCCACCGATTTTTGACAAAAAATCGGCCGGTTTTTTGGTGTGGGCCCGTGGGCCATTAAAAAATGGTTTTTTATTTTTTTTTTGAATTTTTAACCTATCCCCATGGTGCTGTAGTAATTGGTGATATTAATGGTAATGTAGTAAAAATGACATTCTCCTTATCTTTTATTTTCCATTCTTTTACTTAAATTTTTAACATTACCATTAACTGTTTCAGGATGTTTGAGAGTGGTTCCAACCTCATCGGACTTCATATGCAAAAAGTAGACTTTTAGATCCCATTCAAAATTCAACAGACTTAATAGTTTTTAGGATTTTAGGATTACAAGGTTTCCACCAGATTCTATCTTGTATGAGGGTATGGAATTGGCATTTAATCAAGCACATCAACCCCTATATGTACCTTGACGTTGGTGGTGTTGATTGTTGAATTCCTCTGTCATGACCTTAATAAAAATGTGCTCTTCACTCATGCAAAATCACATATCAAGCATCGAAAGCTTTTTCTACGTTATTTTAGCGATTGGATTAGGAAGTTTCATCAAAATTGTAGTGTGTTGAGTCGTTGACTAATGTCCTTGGAGGATCAACTTTGAAATTCGAGTTAGAGGCAAGGGCTAGAGCCTAGAGGAGGGAGGCATAGGGTGCTATTGATGAATAGGATCCCAATATAGGCAATGATTCGTTGACATGTATGATTGATGATTTATATTTCACATTCGTTTTTGTAAATGTCTTTGCTAATTTATTAATTTAATATATATATATATATATATATATATGTATATATATATGTATATATATACATATATCTATACATATATATATATACATATATATTACATTTCCTCATTTCCACAATTTTTGGGGGTCACGTTTCTCCAGTTTCGAAATTTCTTCGTTTCGTCCTTGTTTCCTCGTTTCATGCAACTTAGGTTGAAGCTGTTCAAACCCTCATACAACAATTTTGAAGCAAACATGTGCCTGTTATGACCTTTGCAGCAGTAAAAAGTCATGAAAATCACCTTAAAGGCTAAAAACAAATTGTGGGCAGTACTGTGGATGAAAGCAGCCCTAAACAACAAGTATAGGTGCTCTTTGGCCATCAAGCAACAGGTCTGGGTCATAACAACAACCCTAAAATCTTGAAAATGTTGTTTTTCTTTAAAATTTAAATATTTTATGTATTTTTGAGTAAACCGATTCTTTAAATTCAAATCGGTCGATTTATGACCGATTCATTACCGATTCCGATTCCGAGTTGACCCTCGACCGATTCCGAGTCCGATTTCAATTTTTCAAACATTGGTTTGGGGTTTCCACAATTTTAATTCATTGTGAATGTAATTCTTTAAGCCACAAATATACATTTTTAATAATTGTTCATCCGAGAACCCAATTTATCTTGTTGCCAAAACTTCCCATTCGTGAGTATAATCATTTACATTTCCCTTTTGCTTAAGATGGACGAACTTGGTATAAAGGTCATCTTCTTCTTCGTCATCGAACCTTTTTAATAGGGCCTGGGTAAAGTTTGTCCACTAGAAGGAGCGAGCATTACACTTCCCTGACCACCATAGAAACCAATCATAAGCTTCTTCCTCCAAGTTATTTGAGGCTGTCATTTTTTTTTCTCTTTCACCGAGTGGGGTTTTTTTTTCAAAGAAGCCCTCCATTTTATTAAGCCAAACGACAATTCCTCTGTGGTCTTTCCCGTCATACTTTGGTTATTCCTTTTTAATTTTGTGGTTATCCCTGTCTTTTGAAGGAGGTGGTTCTGGTTTTTCTTGCTCCAAGCCGGAGTCTGGAACAATTATGTTCGATTTCCTCATAATCGCAGTGAGCATCATATCAGTTTTTGCATTTATTATTTCTCTTTTGTCTTTCTCTTGCTCCCCCACGATCATGAGATTGTCTAATCTATTTTCTATCCTCTTCAATCTAGCATCGCTGCTATGCCGACGAGCATGCATATAACTTAGGTCATCTCTCTGGTTATTTAACTCCTTGTTCATTTTGTCATGAGAAATGTATCTGTCTTTATGAATCCGCCATTGTTTACTTTTGTTGACTCCGACAGAACCTGTACGGCTGACTAGTATGACGGAATCTGGTGGACGAGCGAAAGTACGACAGCGGCAAGAATGGTTCAGCGGCTGAGTGCGGGATTTGCTCCTTGGACTAGCAGAAAGGTGGTCTTGATACCCTTCTGGCTCTATTTGTCGTACGGTGGTAGCGAATTGTGGGATAGCGGTGGCGCACTATGGAAGGGCGACGCTGGTACGGTTCGTACGACGGCTCTGATACCAATTGAATGGCCCGTGCTCCATGATATAACACGTAAAAACATACTTTTCCAAATCGATAAATATGAAATGATATATTACAATGGGAGGACCATTTAAATAGGCCCTAAGTACATTTTCAATGGAAAGGTACGTCTTTTCCTATTAACATATTATTTTTAACTTTTTTCCATTTTGCTTATTTGTTTATTGTATTCCTTTTATTATAATTGTTTATTTCATTTATTTTTTATTTTATATATTATTTCTTTATTATTTATTCCTTTTTAATGATTTGTTTATTACAACATATGTCAAATCGGCAAGACATATAAGAGTTGGAAATTACAAAAACATTAAGACAATATTTGTTGTAAAGCAAATATGCAAATAAACAATTTTGGAAAGCTGAAAACTTCATATATATATAAAGTTATAAACATAATCAAATATGCAAATAGACAACTTTGGAAAGCTAGTACAATATCTATATGCCAAGATGAATTACATGTATATACCATGGCTTTATCCCAAGGCTAGTACAATCCTCTAGCTCTCTGAACCCTAATGAGGGAAACCTGTGAAAAACCCTAGCTCCACCAAAGATCCTCCACAAACTAGCATCACACTAGCAGGGCTCCTTGTCTCCAAGCAAGACATCTTGCTTATCCTCCTCTTCTCCCCTAGAGTTTCTCATGAACCCTAGCTTCTTAGTCTTATTAGGGTAAAGCCCTAGCCTTAACACATTAAAAGAATCCTCCAAGAACACTAGCACTCCAGGACCAAGAGAGAGAAAATACAAGGTAGAATCCATGAGAGAAAGAAGCACTCTTTTCCTCACATCTCTACAATACAAGATGATCAAGATGATTAAACAATGAAAGGATTATCTCCTTCTATATATATGAGAGGTAATGCAGACCAACAATACACAAGTGGGCCTAAGCCCTTGCAAGCAACCTACTACAAACAAGAAGGCCCACACGTGTGAAGTGCTCCTCTACAAGTGGCACTTCTCAAGCTGCAAGGTGACAATGATCCACAAGCAATGTTCCAAGGCAAGGGCACAACTCCTCCAAGGTCCAATACTCCTTTTAGTGCTCCAATGCTCCAACGCCTCTCTAGGTCAATGTGCTATCTTTGGGTCGATCGACTGCAAGCCCATTTAGGATGCAAGACTGCAAGCCCATGAGCACACCTATGGTATCAAACTTGAAGAAGCCACATGATTCAATGTCTTGTTCAAAGCTAGCGGATCCTACTTTGTACCGTCAACTTATTGGATCATTGATGTACTTAGTACATACTAGACCAGATATATGCTATGAAGTGAGTGCACTAAGTCAGGTTATGTCTGAGCCTAAACACATACATTGGGTAGTTGCAAAAATGTGCTTAGATACCTGCAAGGCACTATCGCTTATGGGCTCAGATACACTTCCAGCAGTGGAGTGTGTTGCCCGCCGATGTGCACACAGTAGCAAAAATATTTCGAAGCTGCTTTTGGGATGTGTGGCCTTGGGGGCAAGCAAAGAATTAGGTGCTGTCACCTGATCCTGACTCCTCCGTTTAAGCAAACTCCTAACGAAGCTAAGGGAGGTAGACCCTAGAAAAGAGTTACTAAGGCTCTTAAGTGTTTTTGAGTGTTTTCATGGATTGGGATGGGTGTTTTTTAGGAGTTTTTAGTTAATTTGCAACAAAATTATATCCAAGTATAGATTTGCAAGATACAAAACACAACCGCAGTATATGATGATAAATGACAACAACAACTTTGTATGACTTAATCAAATATAACATTCACAGCATGATATCATAATATGGATAATAAGCAAATAAAAGATTGAACAATTGTTGTTGTTGAAGGACCAGTGCCAATGGAGTCACTGTCTTTGGAGTGCTTGTTGTGCGAATGTATCTTGGTAAATTTTATTGTAAATTTTGAAAGTGAGGTGGATAATTGTGGGAAAAAGGGGATCTCCAAGATATACCTTTCGGTAGAGGAGATATGTCTGGAATACAATCTATGTGGCTCCATACAAGGACATGTGGGCTGGAACGGAGTCTCGAGAGCGGTGTTCAACGCTACACCTACAAGGATGTAGTCTAACTGGTGCTCTGAGGTCTCTTCCCAGTGGTTCCCGCGTCCCCATGCAAAATTTGCCCACTTTTGACTGTAGCGATCAACGCTGGATTTTTCGTTGGTTTTCTCGGGAGTTTATTTTATTAGGTTGAAGTTGGATTAAATGTGAGAAAATTAAATAAGCTACAACTGTTTCTGGGTATCCCATAGCTCCGAAGAACTGCTGATGGGTAGAGCATACGCAGTGTAGTAAATAGGTTCGTTCCAATTTTATTTATGAAGTGATGAACATAAGCGCCATTGACTCTCCGATAGAGAGCACTCTTGATCCGCGTTATGGCGTGATTCAATAGATTTTGAAATAAAAAATGAAACTAAAACAACTTAATGAAATAAAGCTCTCCGACAGAGAGTGCTCTTGATCCACTTTGTAGTGAGATTCAAGAGACTTTTTGTTCTTTTTAAACAATTTATATCAAATAAAAAAGTAAATCTAAGCAACTAAACAAAACTAAGACTCTCCGATAGAGAGTGCTCTTGATCCACTTTGCAATGAGATTCAAGAGACATTGGGTTCCTTTTAGCAGTTTTATATCAAAGCAATAAAATAAGAGATTTAACTAAACAAAGGCTAAAGCAATGAAAAGTATTGAAACTAATCTAAACTAACAACTATTTAACTTGTGCAGGTATAAAGCAAATGAAAAGGCTAATGGGGGAAGAAGGTTGTGGGAGCCGTAATCCTGCTTGCTCTTTATTAATGTTTTACACAAAAAATGGTGTTAATCTTCCTTTTGAGGGGGCATAAGGAATAGAATGGGGATGAAGAAGGGGGAAGATAGAAGTTTTTTGTGCCCTTTTGCTTTGCTTTGCTCTTCTTGTTTTCGCTTTAGCCTTTGGGCTTTTTGCTTGGCCTTCTTGCTTTCTTGTAGATAAGAGCTTTGAACAAAGGCTAATTAATGGTTTAGTATTTGTTAGTATATAAACAAAAGAAATACAACCTAGCTCTAGAAAGGTAAGGCTTTAAAAGAAACTAAGATCTAGATACTAATAAAGTAGATCAACAAAGAATGTAAACTTTGAAACTAAGATCTACCAACAAGGAATAGCGAAAGGATCAATAAGATAATGAAACTTTAAAAAATGGATCCAACTCTAAGGAGACCAAATAGGCTTGAATGATGGAACTTGAAGCTAAAAACTACCTATTGCACTTGAGGAGCGAATGCATAAAAGATTAAACCTTGAAGCTATATGATTCGCTATTGTAACCAACAAAAAGGGAAAAAGTTTGATTTTAAGTTTGAAGAGGTAAAAAAGGGAACCAATCCCAAGTTTGAAGAAGTTGAAGGTTTGTAGAGATCTGCAAAACAATATTAGATCATGATCACTTGTTGGAGAGGAGAGAAGCCAACTTAGGTTCGCTTCCAAATCAACATGAGAGATCCTGCATCAAACATTCATACACTTGCAAGACAAAGTGGATTAAATCTAGAAGATATGGTTAATAAAAAAGTATGAAGAGTACTTTGTATAACTGACTACGCATACTACTTATTCTTTTAAAAGCATACCAAAAGCATACAACTCAAAGCCTATGAATGTATACTTCTATGGGCTCAAAGGCCTTCCTAGCTAAACCATCCACAATAATCAAAATAGAAAATTCATAAACATGAGATACCAGATTACCTCTGATGAGAAGATACACCATAACACAGATCTTGCACACTTCTTTGACCTCCAAAGTCTTCAACAAATTCTCATTAAACAAAATAGAATACAGGAGCAGAGGTTCGAAGCTAATCCACAAGGAATAGGGGAGCTTGACCTTGCTTAAATAGAGTTCATGAGGAGAGGGGAGATAGCTCAAAGAGGAGAGCGAGAGCACAATCCGTGGAGAGATTGGCACATGTGTTTGGTAGGTTGGTGCTCTGGGTTGGTGAGAGGGATGAGGTGACTGCCACCTCATGAGAGGGGCGTCCCTCTCCCTTTTAACTCATGCCCACCACTTGGAACCTTCGCCCAAACCTTAAGCAAACCGGTGCATGGTGAGCGGCTCATCACGTGAAGGAGGGCGCACTCCTTTAATTAAAAAATCAACGTTTGACTTTGATGCAAATCCAAAGTGAGGTTTGTCACTTAGATGTATTCGACCTCCTCTAATTAAATATATGCCACCCCTTCTCAATGGTTTTTGAATCATTTTTTGTACTTGGTGCAATTTTCTCCTTTTTAGCAATTAAATGCCAGTTTGTCGCACCTTTAATGAAAATTGCTCCCAGAGGTGAAGTAATTGCTCGAAACAAGGAGAAAGTGGGCACTAGGGTAAAGAGGACGCTCTGAGTGTCAAAATGAGCCTCCCCACGCCAAATTCCGCCTCTAGACGACACTTTTATTACATTTTGAAAATTTCCAATTAAACCATTAAAAATGGTCTAATTTACGGAAAAAAAAAATATTTTTACTGGAATGAAACGAAACTCCTAGGGGAGCTAGTGCATATCCATACGACTCAATTTAGATGGCTAACATGTAAAAAATCCTAGACACAAAGACTTTAATAACCTCCCTAGGTTCGACCACCATGGTAAATACTCCAGCTTTGGAGGTGTGAGTGAAAAACTCAGGAATTATACGCCACTGAAGCATAGTGCATAATTCCCAAGGAAAAAACACTCTAGAGTATCCCCCTGATGGGAAAACCTAAGGCAAGCCAAGTCTTTTATAAAAGGACTGTTGCCGCCTAATACACACCAGGGGGGGATGCGGCAGGAAACCTTAAAGCTGTTCGGTGTGTCCTTGGGGGCAAGTGAGAGTCAAGTGCTGTCACCTGATTACTCGACTCCTCCGTCTAGGCTTACTCTTAGCGAAGCCAAGGGGGGTGGTCCCTGTTATCACTTATATAGTAGCCGGGCTACCATACATTATTTTTCTGATTCCAGTACACTATTCAGCCGGTTCCCTTGCATTGAGATGCTGAGATGAGCATCTATATTGGATCACTATCAGATTTTGGACAGTATATATTCCCCATGCCATGACTGAGTCTCAGGACACTCAGAGAGATGACCGATGTAGCTATTATACCATTTGTACATGATCAGTCAGTAGTGCCCAGAGTTATAGTAGCAGTTTCAGAGGACAGATGATGGTTTAGAGGATGAGCATTCAGGTATATGACTCAGCAGGTATATCATGGTGTTGTGGTTATATTGCTTTTATATTCATTCTTATGTCATGTCTTAGCATTTAGTATCATGATTCGGCGATCATATAGATATGTGGATCTGGTTGATCTTGTTATATATATATTATATTGTCCCTACTTAGACTTAGAAGTTCACTATTCATACTCATTGGTTTTACCCTCCTTAGGGAGAATAGAGGTGATCATTCCACCATACCTTGGCTTGCTAGTGCTGGCCCCATTATTCATTGTCTTCATCCATCCATTACCTACCTTTTAGTTTATCACCCTGACTTACTACTTGACTAGTGGCATGGAGGACTTTTCCCCACTATGGCCTCTGTGTTGGATGAGCTTCCCTGTTTATTGTGTCTCGGCTCTGAGTTGGTGACAAAACTTACCTATGGTGAGTTGGATTTCCTTGAGAAATCCCCCTAGTCACTAAAGTTGTGTTGGCTAAACTTGAAACTTTTAGTGCTGCCATGAATACAAAGTATGAGAAATGAAATGTTATATCTTGTATGAAAAGCCCATTCATGCAATGTGTTTCTAAACACACATGAATGAAAGGCAAGCCAAATGAAAATGGCTATGAAATAAAATGTTATATCTTTTGTGAAATGTAAATACCTAGGTAAACAAGCTGTCTGTGACACACCTAGAAGTGCTCAGGTAAACAAGTGCCTTAAAAACACACCTGCAGCAAAAAGCCTAAATAAATGTAAATCTATGCAATGTGTTTATAAACACACATAGATCAAAGGCTATGGAAACTTTAGGCCCAAAAAGCAATGGAACTCAAATGCTATATCAAAATGATTGCTGACCTCATTTGTATTATGGATTGTGCGCATCTATTAAAGGTGAATAAACACTCTTTGAACAACTTATCCATTTGTGAGACACCGCCATTCCCTGTGTTGTTGCCCATTCAGTATATGCTATGGTGTGTATTCCCTTTCCCATATCCAAAGTGTCACAATGTTGAGTCAGTAAGTCATCCTTTGGCCTAGCCAGTTTATTTTAAGCCTTCACCCTTCACTAGCAAATTGATCACAACTATGAAGTGAGTATGGTCTTGAAAGTCTAGTCTGAGTCATAATAATAATTAATGACATTATATATTTGTTGGTAGATCGCCAGTAATGACTACTTTTTGTTATAATTGCTATTTGGATGAATTGTAGAGCATGCATTAACCTTTGACACTTTGCAGCAGCTTCTGATGATAGTCTGAGTTATATTTGGTCATGTTGACTTGGTCAAACCTAGTTTGACCAAGGTCAACCATAGGACATGAGATGATTAGACCTTGTGATGATACAGATAGATGATATATGGTCTATGTACATGTACATGATGGTTCTATGCATCAGATGCAGGTTTATGATGATGATTTATGGTTTTCAGCATTATTTGATCATTTACTGATTTTTATTTCACCTGTTTGGGCATATTGGATATATTATATGATCATGCAGAGATCCATATGGTGTATGAGTACACGTCTTGGATAGATTTGGACCTTCTGAGTCCAATGAGACAGTCTACTTTTAGTTCCAGGCAGTTACAGTGATGATTGAGCCTCAGTAGGCTATCCTATTGCAGTTTTGCGCTGTCGGAGACCCTGTTAGAGCAGAGATGGATTTTATTTGGTTCACCTAGGGCGCTGTGCATGGAGGGGGTGGTCCAGCCACTTGATTTTACCATATTACCCCCCTCCCAGACACACTGATGCCCTCACCTTGAGAGTGCAGGCACTCCAGGAGGCAGTTTGGGCAGTTCCACGTTTCTTGAGGCAGTTCAGAAATGGTAGAAATGGCTACAGAGGAATTCGATTTGGGCTACTGAGGCAATGTTATGGCATGGGATGATCAGTGATGATGAGTGGGATGTCTTCCACACCTTCTCCAGTAGTTTCAACTCCATTGGGACCCACATCCATCACTTATGGCATTTTCGGATGATTTTTGGAGCCTCCTAAGGCTCACGATTTGTCCATAGAGGCACGATTTGGTACTTTGATGACTATTTTATTATTATTGTGCTATGGGGATTGACCAAGGGTGTCTAAAATTACCCCTTGGACCCACCATAAGCTAGATCTACTATTTTGTCATCATGATTTGGTGGGATCCCCTCTCCTAGGGCGATTTTGTCCACTTATTGTTATATTTTATTAGTGATTCATGTATTTTATTGTTGAGCTCATCTCAAACATTCATTAGATCTTTTGATTTTTTAATCTTAGCCACTCATTCAAAAAGTGATTAGATTGTGGACTCTCTCCCTCCTATTTAAAGGAGAGAGCTTCTCATTGTAAAGGGACTCTTGGCTCTGGATTATTGGAATAGAAAATTATTATTGCATCTATCTCCAGTGTTGTGGTGAATGCTTTTGGAGTTCGTTCGTTGATTCTTCCTTTGCACTGAGTTATTGGAGATATTGTCTTGCCATATTTTTGTACCATTTTTGCATCTACAGGTGGAGGCCGAATTCATTCAAGGAGGACGTATTGGTAGGGGAGGACCCTCCCTACTTCTTCTTTGGAGTATTACTGTCCCAAGACCTTCTATTTCATGTTACTTTTGCATTTCACTTGTATTTCCTCCATACTTGACCTTTCTGATTGAAATCGCTTTCCTTGGATTGACAGGTAGAGGAGGTCGCACTTGTGGGCTAGGGCATCATTTTGGCAAGCAAATTCAACAATCTCTCATTTGATCTCTGCGGGAGTCTTCCTCAACAAGGCATCTCTCTTCATCACTCAGGTATGATCTCAAGGTAATTTCTCTTTCCATGATCTATCCATTTGTCTAAGTTACTTCAAACCCTAATTAATTAAAACCCCCATTTTTACATTTTCTCAGATCTACAAAGATCTAGTGGCTTCTTGGGTAAGACATTTAAAACCCACCTCTATAGTATCCACGACAACCCGGATCTATAGTTTGGTGAGGATTGGCCTCCATTTGACCCCCTTCCCAAGGCAACTTGGCTTCTCCAAGTGAGGTCGCACTCCTTGGATTGGGTGAGTTAACCTAGATCTAGTACGTGGGTAGTTGAGATTTCACTTGATCTGCAATCTACACATCCAATAACCTACCCCTAGACTGTCACTTTAGTGATTTCTACCTTGTGGGCCCTATTCCTCATTTTAAGGGTTGAACCCCTTTTGGACCACTTGGTGATATCTTCAATCTCAGATCTACTGAGATCCAACCACTGGATTGCCTTGATTTTCTAGATCCACATTTATACTTGCATAAACTACTTGGATCTATATTTTAGTGGCCATTGGACTTGACTTGATCCCATTTATCATGCTTTTGGCCCTCCTTGGGCAAGGTCACACTCCTTGGGGAATTTGAGTTTGTCCACTTGTAGGACGTGGGTAGTCGAGATTTCGGTGGATTTGAAATAAGCATACCTTGAAACCTATGTCTAGTATGTCATTTTGTGAAATCTTGTCTTGGGGGTAGCATTCCTTGTTTTAAGGGATTGTTGTCCACTTGGGTCACATCATGAACTATTAGATCTAGAAAGATCCAACCATCATACCTTTAGTAGCCCACTTGTCTTATGTCATAGGGGTCATGATCTACAAGTTAACCTCTTTTTGACTCCATTTGTCCCAATTCCCAAGGCACTGATCTTTCTCCAAGCTCATTCAACTTTCCTAGATTGTTGGGTTAACTTGTGGTTTGATCCTTCTTTTGGTTGCTTGAACCCCTTGACATTGTCATATCTTGCATTCAAGCTTGTCTCTGGTACTAGTTAGCCCCAATTCAACCCTTAAATACCCTGCATTGGACACGGTTCCCAAGGTAGTGGATTTTCTCACAATTGACTAGTACTTTAATCCTGGATCTTATTTCAAATACTATAAGTCAGTCTCACATCCACAATGAACCAAAGCTTTACTCATTAAACCCCTTATTCATTTGGTGACTTTATCCTTAGATCTAGGGTTCACCATACACCTTACGTATTTCACTTATACTTGACTTGATTTGGTGTTTTGGTTTGATCTCTCCTGTCAGGAGTAGATCTGGGTCTCCCCCTTTGTTGTCTTGGGCTAGATAACATAAAGTGAAGATTGCCTCGATTGGTGTGACAACCATCCATTAGGAGTCGAGGCTATCTTGGTTGCACCTCTTTGGTTGCCCCTCCCTTCTGCCATCCATCTTGGATCTATCTCTAGGGGCACCTACAAGTTTGGTGATAACAGTCCCTATGAAAATTAATCTAAGGCTTTTAATCTACAACAAAAGATAAAAGTCTATTCTAGGAGTTATGAGATAACGAGATGAAAAATTAACAACTAAGCACTGCTTGCAAATTAAATCAATTGATTAACCCAACACAAGATAGATAAGCATTTACGACAATTGTGATTGAAACTTAAACATGGAAAATTAAAGACCAATGCCGAGAATGTAAAAATGCTTGCAATTGTTGTTGTGTAGGGTTGCTTGTGTAGTCTCAGTGAAAGTATTGCAGTGTTTCGGTTGGTAATTTTTATGATTATTAAATGAGTAGTTAAGGAGTGGGTTAATTCTTGGTTTGGCCCAAAAGAAAACTAAACTTCGAACTGAGTGCTCTAGCAACCTTACCAAGTGTTCAACCAGGCGAGGATGAACCCGCTTAAGAACCTGCTGACTCTGTGGATTCAGTCCATGCAACCTCCCGAGTTCTTAGGATTGGATTCTAGTGGATTGTCCTATTAACGCTAATTACCTTGCACCCGTTTCTGATTGAGCCAACTGTTTTGACTAAGCCGCAGTAGTCAAGAGCATACTTCGGGTTTGGGGCGTTGTTCGTTTTATTAAGATGTGTGAGTGGATGATTATTCTACACTAAGCCCCAAGCATAAAGCAAGGGGGGTTAATTTTAGGATTAAATTTTAAGAACAGAATAATAATTTGAAATAAACACAAAAGCATATAAAATGATAAACGGGTCCTCGGAGGACGTTGTGTGCTTGAGTGAGTTATTTAGTACTACTACTCAAATGAAAACTAATCTAAAACGAAAAACTAGAAAAAAGTTGCGAAAAATTAAAAAATGAAAAAATGTGCGAATCCCCCCTGGGGGGATTGCGTTCAGGTGCTGGAATTGCCTGCTGTGCTCTTTTTATTTTTTTGATTACAACTTGGAAACTTAAGAGAAATACTGCTTGCCCTTTATCATTAGGGAACAAGTCAGTTTACAATGTTTGAGAGAAATAACAATGGTGCTTGAAATCGGTTCTCTCTATGTGGTTCAGAAAGCCTTCGAATGCTTGTCTTGTGAGTTTTCTAGCTCCAACCTGTTGGGCAAATAAATCAAACCAGCAAGCAAAAACGTTAATTAAAATGACAATCAGAACACTTTACGAGTGCTCTGATAATGCTAGAAATTGCAAAAAATTAAAATGAGCTACACTAGCATGTAAAAAAGGGTGTTTTGGACAACTTAGGAGTCTTTAAAATGATTTTGAAATTACTTTCTTATATGCAGAACCAAAAAACCAGCGAGCTCCTTTTGTTAAGAGAGACCAAGAAACATTTAGAAAAACCTTGAGAGAAAAGCCTAAAATTATCTTAAAAAAAAATCTAAGTAAAAAAGACAAGCAAAAGATGCAAAAAACTCAACTAGTAAGACAAGCTAGAAAGCTTATCTTGCTAGGATCTTTTGGCTGCCCTCTCTAGAGATAGCAAACCGAAACTATAAGCACTCAATTGCTAGATTTATCTTTTAAAATGCTTTAAAGGACACTTCTCTTCTCTAATCTAGTTAAAAAATTTAACCTTTCAAATGCTAGAAAATAAGAGATTTGATTACTAATGAAAGTAATAAGATTTAAACTTTTTTGCATACTAACATTAGAATAATAAATCTAGATCTACTTCCTTAAGAAACTTTCAACACTTGAGATCTAGAGAGTTATGGAACTAGTAACCAAGATAGAATGAAAGAAGTTGAACTAAAGGTGAGAGAACTCGAGTTGTAAGCTGGAAAGAGTTGAGTGAATGGAGCCTGCATAAAAGTGGGAACAAGAGAGACTACGCTTCCGTTGAAGTAGCTTGGGAAGTGGCAAAGCTAACATGCATGCCTCCTCCTTAAACTCTGGTAACCTGCAACAAAAGACTTTACACAAGCACTTGCACAAGAGGATCAAATGGCACCGATATTAACAATATAAAAGACTTGCGAATAGAAGCATTCAAACAAGAGATGCATAACATTCAAAGCATTTTACACTGTCATCAAATAACAAACAAAATTAGATCATATTTGTTACCCTACTGAAATGTAGATTTCCTTCCAAGGTCAATGCAATCCTAACAATAAACAATAATGCTTGTGCAAAAGATACAAGTTACCTCCATGGGTTTTGAAGCATCAAGCATCCACACATGACATGAACTCACAACGTAGCCTCCAAAGCCTTCTCTTTATTAACTCAAGAACTCAGAAAAATATTACAGACACAAGAGCAGAGGTTCCACCTTTAGATCATTACAATGGAGCTAAGTTCCTCAATATATAGCACAAGGAGAGTGAGCTAGGGCGTGAAACCCTAAGGAGGGCATCGTCCTAGATTGTAGAGCAAGTTAAGCTCAAAGCCAATGGCGCTGTACCTCCTCAATTGGCAAAAAACAACTTAGAACAGAAACATCCGAGTTTGTGGAGCTGGCTGCTCACGCATGAGGAAGAAAGTGAGACGTTGAAGTTGATGTTTCCATGCTTTAGTTGGCTGCTGCATTGGATTGCTGCGTTGGATGGCTGAGTGAATAGAAACTTTAATTTATGGGCTGTGCCACTCATCAATAACCAAATCTGTACGCGGCCTGCATGAAGATGATGGCCCATGTTGGATGAGAGAGCGAACCTTGAGTTTGACACACTCCACGCTATTGATGAATGGTGGGGCTGGCTGGAGTTTCAATTAGAAGCTTGCCCACATGTACATGCCACCTCCCAAATCGGTAGGAGCCCACAACTTGGACTTACCACAACCAAATCGCAAATGGCCATGCAAGCTGCCGGCTTGCGTGAAGGAAAGAGGGCAGACGTGGGAATAAATACTCAATATTTAATCACATCTTTTATCCAGCAAATAATAACATAAGGTTCTAAAGTTTTAACTTTAATTGCCCACCACATAATTGACTTCTCCTCCAACAAAATTGCTCACGGCCAAATGGAGAAAGCTGGCCCCACGTGAAGATGGTTCTACGGATTTGGTTTTAATACAATTGCTTCAAACTTTTAAATTAGCCCACCATAACACATGCTTAATCTTTTAATATTTAATTCGGCCAACCTTATGATGTAACTTGCCATGTTAAATGGCTCACGCATGGATGGATGGCCCACGTGAGGAATGAGGCCGTACGTTTTTTTTTTAATGCTTCAAAAAATAATTCGACCTTCACTTGCCAAAATTGACCTTTTGATTAATTCGCCCACCTTAAGTGATGTCATGCCACCTCAATTAGCATGTGACAAATTCTTTTTTTGAATATTTTAATAATTTGCGAAAGTGCATTTTGATGTTTTTTAGCATTAAAGTGCTAATCTGAAGCTCTGATAGGAAAAACTGCTCCATGGGGCGCTTTGACTGCCCGAAAGATAGGAAAACCAGGTACCAAGGTAAAGAGGATGCTCTCAGCTTGAAAACGAGCATCCTTGCGCCAAAATCCGACTCCGGATCACACTTTTATCACCTTTTGAAAATTTTCAATTAAACCATTAAAAATGGCTTAAAAATGCGAAAAAATATTTTTTGCAGAATTGATTGAAACTTTAGGGGAACCTAGTACATGAAAAAACGATAAAATTCTAGCGTCTAGCATGTTTATAAACGTTACAAAATGGGCTCTAATAATTCCCTAAGGCCTAACCCCCACTTTGGGCATTCCAGCTTTGGAGGAGTAGGAGAAAACCTCACTGATTATACTCGGCTAAAGGCAAAGCATAATCGACAAGGGAAAAAACTCCTTGGAATACCTTCTTTGGTTGTCAAGTCCTAGGGAACCGAGTCACTCAAAGACCACCATGCTAGTACGCTTATTACAAACCCTGTGGGGCACAGTCATGTACTACAAAAACTGAAAAAGGGGCCCTGAAAAGGCCAAACTTGGAACTTCTGAACTCTGAAAAAGGCACAAGTAAATGTGCAATACTGGGGGTTCACTGAAGTCCAACTGCAGTGCAACTCAGTTGGTAACAAGGACCATGCTTAGACCAACTTATTACAATTTCCCCAAGGGGGTATGAACATGTAGTTCATTACAAATGGGGCAAAAATTGTCCTGAAAATTACTTTTGAACTTCTGAACACTGAAGATGAACATTGAACATGTTCATGAAACTGGCGTCTCACTAGAAGTTCAACTATTGTACAAAATAGTTGGTAACAGAGTGATGTTAATTGGTTATGCTGACTTTGATTGGGCTGGCCGTGCAGTGGACTGGAATAGCACATTCGGGTATTGCTTCAGTGTGGGATCAACCATGATCTCTTGGTCCAGCAAGAAGCAGGGCTCTATAGTACAAAGCACAACAGAAGCTGAATATATAGTAGCCAGTGACGCCTGCCAAGAAGCAGTATCGCTTAGGAAGCTACTAGAGTTGCATGAAGCTCTTAGAGAATCTAGTGTTTCATGATAGATCGAAACACATTGAGATGAAGTATCACTTCATCAGAGATATGGTCCAGAGAGGTGCCATGAGACTTCAATACATTTGTATAGATGAGCAGATAGAAGATGTGTTGACCAAGCCTCTATCCTGGACGACGTTTGTGTACTTTTGAGACAAGCTTAGCATTGGAGAGAATGCCTCTTTCGCTGAGAGGGAGTGTTGATTTTTGAGCAGCATTGAGAGCCATTCTTTAGGAGAATGGAGGCACCTGGTCAGATACTAGGAAGATGATTCAGTCTGGGACTAAGACATTTGCGCTGTTACCAAGATGTTGACTTTGGTCAACTGGATTCAGCCTGGGGCTGAGGCACCTGGTCAGTTACCAGGTCAACACAAGAAGCCCTAGACTAAATCTAGGAAGATGAGGTATGATGTACTCCTCTCCTTGGTCATTGGTCTATGGGACCTCCTCAAGGGACTTGGCACCCCTTGTTGGAGTAACTAGCATATGATCGTGGTGTTAGTGGGGAGAACAAGACATCCAGAGAATAATCTTCCTTGTATATGATGATGCATTTGTTATCACACAACTTGTAGTTTCCCATTTATGGTGAATCCTATTTAGGACGGTACAGGAGCTAGGCAACTGAAGAGGTGACCTAAGAGGGTCTGGATCCCTGGATGGATCGGTTGTCATGCCAATCGAGACACCCTTCATTTTATGCTACTTGAGGCCAAGTGGCAAAGGGGGAGACCCTGATCTATCCTAGAAAGAAAGACCTAAAGCTAAATCACGAGATCAAACTATGACAATAGAATACGTAAGGTGACTAGCAAACCAACCCTAGATTTGAAAGGTAGGTAGCAAGAAAGGCGTAAGGGGAAAGGATATTGATTAATATGGATTGAAGTGATCCCAAATAAATTATTTCTTGCTACTTTGATTAATTAAAGTGATCCGGGTTGAAGGTGTTAGGTGTATCAAAGCCAAGTCAAGACCCTAGGGTGATTTGATCTAGGAATTTGGGAAATGCCCAAAGAAGTGATTTGACAATAGATTTAAGCCTTTAAACATCTTAATTAACTTGCTTGATGAAGAATTTGACAATATCTAAGAGCATAAGCAAAGTCGGGACACAAAACTCAGAAAATGGCCAATAACCCAAGGAGGGCAAATTGCCTAAATGATCAGTGCCAAATCCAAGTGGGTAAATGGAGTCCAATGATGACGCCCTAGGGGATCTAGAGGTTTTGAAGGATGGCAACAAATACCCAAATGCCAAAATTTTAAATTTCCAAGTAGTTTGAGCCCCAAAATTTTCCTATTTACTAAAAATGAGGGTTTCAACAGTAAAAAGATATGGCTAATGGATTAGAAATTTAAAACAAGAGATATAGAGTAGATCTTACCTGGAAAATCTTGTAGATTCCTTGCAAGTGATGATCTATCCCTTCTTGATCAATTAGAGATGATTTGGAAGTGTCCCCAAGTGAAATCAATTTGCTTGAGGGAGGTAGAGCGTCCCTCTATCCTGCACAAGCAATCAACACAAGTAATATTTGTTGCACAAGAAATAAGAACTGTAGATGCAAAAGAATAATATAGAGCATATCAAAGATCAAAGATGCTATTGAAAACCCCTAATCACAAAATGTCTTCAAGTGAAACAAGTTGGGGAAGCCCACAAAAACGCCCAAGTTAAGTCGCCCTTTTGCATGCAAACACTATCTTCCACAAAAAATATTTGGATCCACAAGCAATCACTCAAATGCTAAGAGAAATAGACTTTCCAATCAAGAACAAGAACATCCCACAAAGAAGATCCAAGAATTTATGCAAAAATCTCTTTATTCAAATTTTCCTAAGCCAAAAGTCCTTTTACGATGAGGGGGTCCTCTCTCTTAAATAGATCCGAGAGAGACCAAAACCCTAACCATTTTTTGAATGAGTGGTTGAGATTAAAAGATACAATGAAGATCATCAACGGTGGAGATCTTTTTAATTTTTTAATTTTTACATACATGGATCAATGATCAAGTCAAAGCGGGGGCACACTTTTTGCCCACTGACGCCCTAGGAGGGGCCAATACAACACAACACCATGATATAACATGGAATAATATCATAAGGGGGTCACTAGGGGCATAAATCACCCTAGCAGCCCACCTTTTTACAAAGATATAACATAGTGACATGATATACATAAATGATCAACCATGAAGTACGCCCAAGGGGACGATGTCCTCTTTAGGACAAAGATAACATCATGTGGAGTCCATCCCGGATGAATTAAATCCATGTAAGTTGCGTCTAGAGCCATATCTCTTTATCATCAACCATCCCCATGCCATTTCCTCACCCACATTAGCCAAATCGATTTTCCTAGAGAAGCCATTGTCTTTTTTTTATGAATAAAAATTGCTAGTTCATCATGCTGGAGAATAAAATCATCATTAGGTCCACTTCCTTTGCCCAAAATCAACATCTGAGTGTACCATTTGAATCAGCGACATCAAATCCATCAATAGTGACTACACATATTCCCTATGTCCATCAAAATATGCATATGAAGCCCAACACCACATCTAGTATAATAAAAATGGCCATAAAAATAATAATAAACACTGTGATTGTTGCAAAATGGCCCCAAATTAGAAATTGAGCATGGAAATGGTGCACTGGATACATCTAGAGGATAAGTATGCAATCTCGAACACTATAGTCACTTTCCCTGGAAACGTGTTGACCAAGTCAAAGTGCTCAAACTGAAGGTAGAGCAATCATCTGGATAATCCTGTATGCATGATAGATGAATGATGCTCACAAGTTATAAACTTGAACCGGAGTAAAACATGAAATACATAACAATGGTCACATAAAAGTAAAAATATACCCGTGTAAGAGAAAATATCAAGTATTTCATGAAGCCCCCAGATATGCTCACTCACGTTTTCCACTGCTAGGATGGGTGAAGTGGAAAACGAGGCTAGGATAATAGGGAAGGACTTGATAACTTCAACACTGTGATCTCTTGGACATGAGTGAAAAAGGGGAAACCACTTAGACATATGTCAGATAAAAGACACTAGGGAATGGCGGTGCCTCACAAATGGGTAGAGTTCTTGGAATGCTTCCAGTAGACTCTAGACAAGCAACATTTTGCATTTAACTTATTGTCAGCTTTTTACACATTTAACATTTAACATTTGACATTTTGATCATCTTTCACTAGCCAACCTCCAAGAGTAGGTGTCCTGAATAGCCTTGCGGGCCTTAGATAATGACTCGGTCTTACCACCATTGCCCGACACCTCCATAGGTGCGATGGAGTTAGCACTCTGTTTCCCTATAGGGGCAAACGACTTTACATCATACGAGGGATGAGTGCTCATCCCTTGGCCACTAACTAGCTACAGAAGACTAACTAGCTAAGTGGATACCCATGCAAAATGGGGGGTAACAGAACGCAGAAGTGAAGGTTTGTTGGAACTAGAAGTAGAGTGAGGGGATATAGAGGAAGAAGAGGGCTTCCCCTCATAGTCATTAATCATCGTAAAGAGGCCAATGAACTTTTTAGTGATGTTGTCTTGAGAATATGTAGTAAACCTTATCCGGTTTACAGCAGAATTAACCAAAAGAATAAATCACCCACTGAAAATCCATACTGGGTAAAAGATAATATTTGAATATATGAAAGATTATTTACATATAATCGGGCCATGAATATATATAGTCTTTTGAAAGACATCTTAGTGAGCCTTGATAAAGAGTTGTGACTTTTTAATGATTATTGTTATTTCTATTTAATATTGATTATTAATATTATATTATATATATTTCTATTTATTAGTGATTATTAATATTATATTATATATATTATTGTTTATTTATGTTCATAGCATTGCCATCCTCTTCAGAAATGCTTTGTCCTCAAAGCATATTGATGAAGACAATGTTACGTCTTTTCGTTTTATAAATGTTGTTGCATCCTTCTATGCTCTGTCATAGCTGATGATACGTGACGATATGAACTTGTAAGTGTTTAACACAACCTTCGAAATATAGATGGATCGATCCATCCTAAGTCGATTCTCAGTTGAATGTTGTGTCACCACGATGAAGTGTCGTCATAAGACTTAATTGCATTGGTATTAGTAACTTTCGTTAATTGATCTTGACTTTTAGTAAATCTAATTTTGTGATTAGGATGTCGATAGGGAATTCTCGTAACATCACTTTCCTTGATTATGTTTGTAGTGTCATCTTGTCTTAACTTTCGTATGTTCTTTTCTTCAACTGTGACGATGTCTTGAATGGTGATCTGAATTGGATCTGTAAGTGTGATTTTTTTCCATAACTTGTACTTTTGTTTTTGACAAATTTGAAGTCTCATCTATGCTAGATAATTTCTTCCAGAGTTCATGATTCTCTTTTTCTAACTTTTGATTACGACTTTTCAAGTGAAGATTTTCTTTGTCTTTCGCTGATAAACTCTTATTGAATTTCTCTTAGAGATTTGATTCCTTTTTGTTGAATTGCTCTTGTACTTGTTGTTGCGTCTTCTTTTCATTTTTTAATTTCTTGATCTATGCGATTGAATTTTGACTATGATTCTTCAAATGAGTAATTTCTTCCTCTTGCTCCCGTAAGTCTGTCAAATTTGTTTTTCTCGATTTTTGACTCCTTATTTTGTGTGAAGAGTTCCTGATTATCATTTTTTAAGGAAGTAATTTCTTTGTCTTTCTCTAATAAGATATTTTAGATTTTTATCCTGAGGTTTTGATTCTCCACTTGTAAATTTTGATTATATTGGGTTGTAACTTCTTGTATGATTGGTGTTTGAGGCTTCCCTTGCAATGTGTTGTTTCCAATGGTTTGTTCTCTTGAACGATTCTTTCTTGCTCGATCTACTCTTTCACACATTGCCATAATTTCTTCTTCTGAAAACAACATAATGACCATAATTGTAATAATTTCAAATTGTTTTCAAATTCTTTTGGTGTCAACTTCTTTTCTTCTGCTAATGGATAGACAAAAAAAAATGTAATAACCTTCAATGTGGTTTTTATTGTAAAAAATCTTCTTTTGATGCTGATTATTTGTCTTCTTTTCCCCTTAAGACGTCTTGTAGATTGGGTGGTTTGTAAGAATGATTGTTACCCTACCCACCCAGGTTCAATTCTCGCTTGCTCCTTGGTAGCCT
Source organism: Larix kaempferi (assembly GCA_027924585.1). Taxonomy (NCBI): domain Eukaryota; kingdom Viridiplantae; phylum Streptophyta; class Pinopsida; order Pinales; family Pinaceae; genus Larix; species Larix kaempferi. The sequence goes on from BSBM01001018.1 coordinate 3,145,212, forward strand.
TAAGACTTCTTATGCACTTCTAGCTTTTATGTTATTTAATAAAGAGAATTAAAGACTAAACTCAACCTAATTAAAGTATGAGTTATTATTTAATATCCAATAACCTTTCAATAAATAAATAAATAACCTAATTAAGGTGTGAGTTGGTTTTTTGATAAAACCAAGTGTTGGTTTTATAAAACCAAGGGTTGGTTTTATAAAACCTTATGTTGTTTTTTTTTCTTCTTTCCTTTTTTATGGGATCTTCTTCCTTCTCTTTTTTTTTTAACTTATGTTATCTTTTTTTTGACTTTCTTTTCTTCTTTTACTTGGTCAAAGACCCGAATTTTAGGGAAGCCCTAGGATAATGGTTAAAAACCACAATATGGCCAAACGCCTGGATCACGAACGTAGCTCTGATACCAATGTAGTAAACCTTATCCGGTTTACACTAGAATTAAGCAAAAGAATAAGTCACCCACTGAAAATCCATACTGGATAAAAGATATTATTTGAATATATGAAAGATTATTTACATATAATCGGGCCATGAATATATATAGTGTTTTGAAAGACATCTTAGTGACCCTTGATAAAGAGTTGCGACTTTTTAATGATTATTGTTATTTCTATTTATTATTGATTATTAATATTATATTATATATATTTCTATTTATTATTGATTATTAATATTATATTATATATATTTCTATTTATTAGTGATTATTAATATTATATTATATATATATATTATTGTTTATTTATGTTCATAACAGAATATTTGGGGCCGATGGGGCCTGGTTGTGTAATCTTAGGAGGAGCCATAGATCGAAGATGTCCATCGCTCTTGAGATTCAAGGTGGAGTGGAAGAATCTTTGAATGGAAATCTGGCTGCTCAAGCAGAGCTAGAGAAATTTCATGACCAAGGTTCGCCAGAAGAGCTACAACTTGAAGGATTCTAGTTCTTCCATTAGTTCCAATCTATCTCGAGTCTTTCTCCCTTAAAACCAAATGCAATCCTTTTGTTGCTTCTCCATGATCCGTTAAATTTTTTGATATAAGCCATGGTGTTTAAGGGAATTTGGGATTGACTCAATGCCAACCCTCCGACCAAAGGACATAAATAATGCATAGCATAGAGAAATCCCATGTTTCCATGAAAAACAACTTAAAAGCAGTGTTACACGGGTACGCGTCCCCAAGGGTAGGAAACACGTTTCCACGCCCCCGCACGTCTCGGAAACTTGGAAACTCCATTGGAAACGTCCCCCCCATGTCCCCGTTTGAAGGAAACTCAAGGAAACTTGGAACGGAAACGTTTCCCTCCTAAAAATGGCGTCCCCACGTTTCCTTTGACAGTTTTTTATCAAAAAATAAAAAATTAAATGACAAAGGGCCACACCGTCCACTATTTTCCTTCTCATTAGCCTCAATATCATTTCGCTGTTCAATATGGTTGTATTTCCGAATTTGTTTTATCAATTATAGCTTATGTATGGTTGTATTTCATTTTATTTCACTTGATGTATGTTGTAAACTTGTATTAATATTTAGATTATAAAATTAAAGTTTGTAATGACTTATGCTCCAACTTTCAAATTTTATGTATTCTAATATAAATTTTGTAGTATTCCCAGTGGGGTCCCCAATGTTGAAGACCCCGACGTACCCTTCCACGTTTCCTAAAATTTGGCAGGGTACTTCTACATATGTCGTTTCTGCGTTTCCCCGCTCCCGCGTCCCCGCGTCCCGGAAACTTGGGGGAACATTGCTTAAAAGTCTTGTTGTAAAGAGAATGACAACACTTTCTTTCTCATCAGATAAACCTTGCTTTGAAGGTCAACCATCAAACATTACCTTGCTTTGAAGGTCAACATTACCTTAAAACTGTCTAATTTGTGCAACCATCAAACATCCCCTATAGACAAATAAGGATTGGAAATAAAAATTGCGCCCTAGAGACATATACAAACCTCTAGAGTAGAAAACAAGACATATTCCAAAGAGATATATTAATCCACCCTAGGAATTACATGTGGGTTAATATTTTTTTATCAGAGAAGTTAGTGCTACTCTTTGAAGTTCATTTATGTAGGTATTTGAATTTTTCATTTCTAGAGAATTAAATTTCCCACCCTCCCGCACTTTAGAGTTCAGAATGGGGGCACTGGTGCCTTCCAGCACCCCATCGATTTGTATGTGAATTATTCTGTGTATTAATCTTTCAAGTTGCTTTATTGATTTGCATCAGTGCCCTTTTTGTAAGGTGTCTTTTATATACGTCCATGGAATGGTTTGCAAATGTAGAAGTGTGAGGGGGATCCTTCATATAGTACTGCAATAAAATGTAATAATTAGAATGTAGCTAAGTCCTACAAGGATATATAAGTCAATTTTGAAAGTGGCTTGTGACTTGTGTTTTTTGTTGTCTGGAAATTGAAGAAATGTTTCATTTTAAGAGTTTTTGGCTATATTTTCAAGCAGAAGATATTGTACTCTTTTAGCGCATGCTTGTTTAACAATTTGTGGAGACTACTTAATTCAAAAGTCATTGGCTACATTTGATATTTGGAGGGCTCAATTAGTGATGATATTTTTATTTCACTTGAATATATTTTTCTATCTTTGGTATGCCAATTTTTATTTTCAAGTCCATATCTTGGTTAAATGTTGTTAGCTACACTAAAACACTTTCCAAAGGTATTTTGTGCTGTAACTTAATTGACTAACACAATTGAATTTTTTTTTAAAAATTATGTAGGCAGCAGATTCTCTTAGAGGAATGTTCTCTGACACTAGTCAGAGTGAGATGGCAGCCTTTACATCATATGCTTTGGCTTTTCCCACACAATTTCAGGCTCTCGTGGACACTTATGATGTAAGTTATGCATGCTGGTAATGATGGAATATGTAGTTATTCACCTTTCATTGTTGCTGTGATATTTAACAATGCATTTCCCATCTGTGATCATTCATGCATTTCTTGTATATATTTATGCCATGTGCTATCCATTGATGTTATGAGAGATGATTACATGAGAGTGGTACATGTAGTTGTGGGTATCCCACCTCGGGTTCTTGGTTATGTACTTACTGCAATATCAACATGAATACACCTGGATGTGAAATTTAACAATGGTTTATTGTGTGTGAGAGAGGGAGAGAATAGACAATAATATTATATAATCGACTTTTTTACTAAATGTCCACGATGCCAAGAGTCTACAGGATGGGATATTAAATATTGATGTTGCGGGGAGAGAGAGATTTTATTAAATGTCTGCGAGATCGTGTTGGCCTATGGGACGAGGTGTTAATATTTGTGTTTCCCACCTTAAAAGAACTGAATGGGACCGAGATTTCAGGAAAGCATTAAAGTACATAGCTAAGATATACATGCATAGAATAAATTTTATTAACATCCACAAGACCATGTTGGCCTATCAGACAGTGTGTTAAATCTTAGTGGTTCACACCTTAATAAAATTAAATGGGAAAGATTGCGTGAAAGTAGAAAGCATAAATGAACAAGGTAGATAAGTACATAATCAAGGTCTACTGAGAAAATCACACAGAAATCACACGAATAAAAAATACCCATGTGCCTGTGTCTTCATTATGGCTACAAAAACAATGCAAAATACCCGTGTGTTGTGTTTTCCTTATACTAGCATGTCTAGGGTTTTCCAATCTATTTTCAAATGCTTTTGGAATACATACTATTGTCTTTTTGTTATAGCTGAAAAACTTCTGTACAAAATGGCAACTGATGCACAAATGCAAATGTTCCTGTCTCCGCCCAAAAAATAGTTGAAGTTTCTTTGTAACAGCGGGAAATGATGGACAAAGACTTATCTCATGAACTTCTTGTCTCTATGAATCTTCATGGAGAGACTAAATCTTCTCTACAGATGTGTTGATTAATCTTTGCTTTTAAATGGAACAGTTATTTCTCTGTTCCTCTTGCCCCTATTTATTTCTATCAGCAGGAATAATCGTTGCACAATGCTAGTTACTGTTACCAGATAAGTTGTACTTAGATGATTTCAAGTGAGCCTGCAAAGATGGAGCAAGTTTACTTGTTCAATTCAGAAGATCGGAAGTCCTAGCAGACCACCTGGGCCCTTTTTCAATAAAATCACATGTCCATGCCTTGTGGGGAATTGTAATAAAGTTTCGTAACATGATGGTTTTGTAAAAGACTTGGCTTTCCTAGACTTAGGCATCAATCCGGGTATTCCAAGGTGTTTTTTTTCCCTTGTTAATTATACTTTGCTTGTCAGCGAGGTATAATTTTCGAGTTTTTCACCTACTCCAAAGTTGGAATACTCGTCTTGGTCCCCTTTTTCAATAAAATCACATGTCCATGCCCTGCAGGGAATTGTAATAAAGTTTCGTAGCATGATGGTTTTGTAAAAGACTTGGCTTTCCTAGACTTAGGCATCAATCCGGGTATTCCAAGGTGTTTTTTTCCCTTGTTAATTATACTTTGCTTGTCAGCGAGGTATAATTTTCGAGTTTTTCACCTACTCCTCCAAAGTTGGAATACTCGTCTTGGTCCCTGGGCGAAGTTATTAAAGTCTAGGTGTCAATGTATATTATCATGCTAGGCACTAATATTGAGTTGTATGGACATGTGCTAGGTCCCCCTAAGTTTTTTTTTAAAGTTTCGCAAAATATATATATATATATATATATATATATTTTTTCCGTAAACTTACGCTATTTTTTAATAGTTTAATTAGAAAAATAAAAAATGTAATAAACGTGTGGTTAGGAGGTGAAATTCACCATGGGGGTGCTTGTTTTCTAACCCAGAGCACCCATATTACCCTTAAACCCACTTTCCTAAGTGTTACAGTGATTATTTATCACTTAAATCTATTTTCTCTCTCTCTCAAAAAAACGGTGAATTAAAAAATAAAAAAAATAAAATATGAGAGAAAATCAAGTTCCTAAATCAAAGGAATCTTGTCCCAATCAGAATCCAGTTAACTGAGGATCAAATCGGTGGTTGATTATATGTCAAATCAATCAAGATCAAATCACATCCAAGAGAGATCTAAACTCAATCAAATCCCTTTGATTACTCCACAACTCAACCTCAAACTCTAGTTGAGGAATGTGCCCCCCTGGGCTCTCATAATCTATTGCTTCATAATCTATTTAATCAGGCTCATTCTTCATCTTATAGATGGAATGTGGAACCTTTGCTCTCAAGTATAATTTCATTGTTGAATTTCATTATGAATAAAAGGCTTTGGAGGTCTAAGTTGGCGTCTCTGGCTCAAGGTGGATGATTATTGTCTCTCATATTGTGAGTATTTTGATCACAGAAGATCTAGGAGCTATGGAGAACCTCACAAAATCGAATTAATTTGCAAAAACAGTGGAAAAACTTGAAAAGATGATAATTTTACACACAATGTATGCTCAAATCTTTGATTAACTGACTGTCTAACATGTGAAAATGTTAGTAACAGGTTTTTATTACATCCATGAGAAAATTGAGAGCATTAGGTGGCTCAAGCTGAGTGTACAAGTCATCAATGCCAAATTGGCCTCAATCCCCCCTAGGTGGGTCCAACTCAATCCCAATCACCCCAAACAGCCACGAATTCTGGTGTGGAGGTGGCTGAAGCATGTTGGGTCATTAATGAGCTCAAGGCAGGCGTGGGTGAGCAAGTAGAGGAGGTTTGGGGGCCCAAGGGAGCATTAAATGCTCCAAATCTAGCCAAAAATGGGCAAAAATCCACCCTAGCGCCCTTGGTCAACTAAAATTCCCCAAAACAAGGAGAGAGGGCGCTCCAGCAATTAATGAGGGCGCACTTGTGGACAAAACTGGAGGCAGGGTGAACTGGTTTGCTTGGAAGTGGGTGTGAACACTCTCAAAAGTGGGTATTTGACCAACTATAGTCACTTAATCCAAAACATGGTTTAATTAAGCACATGGGCAATAAAAATTTATGGATTATGGTACTAAGTGTGGATTACTGTTCTAACACATATGTGTTGAGGTAATCTGTAGAAGTTTTTTGCTTTCACTTGCTTCTTTGTCAATAATAGCTTAATGAAGGATTGGTATTAATCGGTAAGAATGAGTATAGAAGTCTCTTTTACTTATTTAAATCATTCTTCGCTCAAGATCTAGAATTTTGCATGCTTATTCGTTTGTATGTATGCTCTTTTGCTCTTTAGCTTAGATGTTTTACTAGATTTGACAAATCACTTGGCAAGTGTGAAGGGTTTTTTCTTACAAGTTTTTCCATTGGATTGGTGGATGAGCTAGCTTGTTTCTACTACCCTCCAACACCCTATGTGCTTAAAGAAGACATAGTCCTTCTCAAATCCATTAGTGCAACTCCATTGCCCAAGTTCCAAGGGCTTCTTGTTCTCACTTCTATCCTCTTAAATCCATCTTAATTTTGGTTACTTGTTATCATGCTACAATCTAGATTTGATATATCTCTTAAAGTTTTATTTAAAATCAGACTTTAGTTATAGTTTTGCATGCTTAGATGGAGTCTTCTTTGCATTGGGATTGCGAGGGACTAAGTTCCTTTCTTAGAGTTGCTTGAGAGGTGACAATGCTAACATGCTTGTCACATCATCCAGCTTAGATAACCTATAAGTATTTCATAACAACTTGCAAAAGAGAATTAAAAATATCGATGTTAACCATATAAAAGACTCAGAAAAATGCTCATTCAAAAAAGAGATTACAATTTTGAAACATTATCATATAGCTAGCAATAAGAAGTACATATCAAATCCTACTTCTTACCCTACTAGAATGTGTATTCCCTTCAAAGGTCAATTAAATTCCAACTGTCTTTTATTTTATTTTTTTAAATTAAAAATATTTTAACTTTGTGTTAGTATTTTTTTTAAATTTTAATGTTTTTTGAAATTAAAGTTTATTTTTTACATAGTTTTGAACTTTTAATATTTAATGTTTTATAAATAAAACTTTATTAATTAATTTTTATATAGTTTTTTTCTAAAAATTAACTCTTTTTTGTTAAATTTGTCTTTCTTTTTTGCTTTTTAAGTTATGTAAAAAAATTCGTATCTTTTTTTGGCCATGGTTTCAAAATGCTCAGAATTGTGATTCGACAGAAGAAGGTGGTGTTATTGAAGTAACACATTTTTTTTGATTTCGGGGTTGATTTTGGCATTTTCGTTGGAATGGCATCATTTCTGAAGGACATCATTTCAAACAAGCTATGATTTTAGCCTTAGATTGAAAAGTGGTGAGACAAGCAACACTTCTTTTCGATTTGGGTGTTTATTTAGAGTCTTGGTTGTAGTGACATTGACTATTAAGACTAGGATTTCAAACAAGTTGCAATTTTAACCCGTAGCGACATCGACTATTAAGACTAGGATTTCAAACAAGTTGCAATTTTAACCCCAAATAAAAAGGAGGGTGATTCTGGGAGGACAATTTTTTTGATTTGGGGTCGATTACGATTTTGAGTGCAGTGGCACTAGTCGGGGTTTCAAAAAAGTTGTAATTTTAGGCTTGCAAAAAAAGGGTTGCTACTAGTAGAACCTCTTTACGATTTGGGGAAACCTGAGTTTGACCTGGTCAAAATGGTCAACCAACAACGGGGGACAATCACATAAACATCATTCATCATGTCTCAGCCTAAGTCACCTGACACGGGGACACGGGACACGTAGGACACGAAAATACGAGAGTCCGACACGGACACGGTGACCCCCGAAATCAGGACACGTAGGATACGTTTTATATACATATATATATATTTTTTTAAAAATATATTAAAATTTAAAAATATAGACATATAGATCCAAAAATATTTAGAAACTAGAACATTTACAAATATTTAATAGAAATTAGAATAAAAACACATTAATGATTACACATTTGTCATTCACAAATCACGATTCACAACACATTTGTCATTCACAAATCACAATGAGACACATATGCATGTCGGAACCATATTTCTCATTAAGTCATCAAAATCAAAATGTATACATATATGTCGGAATGCCACTGGGCACTGGGCCACTGGCAAATGCCAAATAGACTAATAGTAAATACAAAAAGGGGTGGATCAAGATGGGAGAATCCCATATGTCAGTAGTCCTCCTCCATGCCTGAATCAACATACTCATCACTGCCACTGCCACTGCCACTGCCCTGATCCTCATCCTCCTCCCCCTCCTCCTCCTCTCTGCCCAAGCCCATCTGACGATCTGCATCTGTTGCTGTGGAGGATGACCCCTCTGTACGATCACTCTCATCAAAAGTGACCGGCTCTAGCACTGGATCATTAAGATCCATGTTGGCTAATGCCAACTCAGTACTGCTGTCCAAACCCATATCATCAGGAAAGACATCCCACATCTTTGTCTTTCCCTTCACCCACTCCTCCCTCTTCCTGTAAATAAGACGAAGGTTGGAGTGCACATACACCATGGACTCTGCCCTGGACTGCTCAAGCCTGCTCTTCTTCACACTGTACAAGTTCCCATATGTGCTCCAATTCCTCTCACAACAAGAGGATGATGTAACTTGAGAGATGACCCTGAAGGCTAACTTCTGTAGAATAGGGGATGTTGCCCCATGAGTTGCCCACCAACGATAGGGTGTCTTACCCTCCCTATCTCTAAGCACATCATAGCCTCCAAATCTCCCAGTGCCAGTGGAAAAATCTACAAAGCCATCCTCCACCTCCTCAAGCATGTCTCTATCCTGAAATAGCCGTCTAAGTGCTATCTTCCTCCCATTTGCAATCTCTGCATCCATGTGAGGAGGGACTCTGTGTGAGGCCCCCGATCCACCAGTGAGCCACTCCTAAGTGTAGAACTTGGGGTTCAAGGAGTGGGCCAAGCAATGCAAAGGTGTGCAATTCTTATCCCACCTGGAGATAAGAATATCCCGAATAATGGTCCATAAGTTCTCTGCCGATGTCCCATACTCGGGACACTCATTCTCCATGACAATGGACCTCATGGACTCAATCATGGAATCCCACCCCTCATAAACCTCTGCTAGGATGGGCTGGTCCGTGTCTGCATACCGCAACAAAGAAATGATTGGCTCCATGATCTTAATAGTAAGATCCACCGTGTCCCACCAACCATCATTTAACACCAAGTCCTTCACCTTTTGTGAAGCAGCCTGATCCGTCTTTCTCCAAAAGGCCCAAAACTCTGAAATCACCATGGACCCAAGAGCGGTTTTGACCTCCCTCAACCTCTTGAGCATGATGAATGAGGAAGCAAACCGAGTATCTGCAACCTTCAGCAATGAAAGCTGTGTGTACTGTTTGTAGATGGTGAGGGCATTTGTGTGGTTTTGTACAAAGTTATGGATATGGCGTGCATCCTCAATAAGGTTGTCAATCCATGCCACATCCGAAGCAATGGCTTTCAGTGCTAAATTCAAGGAATGGACAATGCAAGGTGTCCAAAAAACCTGTAAGAGCAATAAAAGCATGTATCAATGACTCTACAACACTAACATTGCAATGACCAAATTCAAACAATGAGCAAATTAGAAATGAAAGGTGTCCAAAATGAACATACCTGTGGATATTTAGCTTCCACAATCATGCCAGCAGCCTTGCAAACAGGTGCATTGTCCGTGATGATTTGTACACACGACTCAACACCCACTTCTTCAATGGTTTTGATGAATAAATCACCCATAAATTGTGCATCCTTGTATTCGCCAAGAGCATCAACCGCTTTCAAGAACACCGGTCCATTTTGGGAAGATACCATGAAATTGATGAGTGGATGGCGTGCGGGATCCGTCCATCCATCAGAAACAATACTCACACCGGATGAGGGCCATGTTGATCTAATTGGCTCAAGAATTTTATCTACCTCCTTCTTTGCTTTAACCAACAATGTGGTTCTAAGCTTCTCTGAACTAGGAGGCACATAACCATTTGGAGCACGTTCCATGATAGTTTTAACTGTCTCAAAATACAATGGTGACCGTGCAACATTGAATGAAATGAAGTTGAGGTAGAAGAAAAATGCAATAGTAAGGTCTACCTCTTCTCGCGCCTCTTTTTGGAAAATCCTATCCATTGGACCACCTGTAGATTGCCTCTTTCTTGTTTGATAAGTATCCCCACGCCCATGCCCACGCCCATGAATGCTAGGTGGAAATGGAGGCTTGGTGCTAGAGGACTTCCTCAAGAATGGAAGAGGATCATCCTCTTTTTTCTTGCTTGCTGCTGCCACCTTCCCTAAGCCAACATGATCCTCTCTTTCCATATCCCTCCTTTGGTGAACAGTCACCGCTTTGCATGAAGAAATCCCACAAGAAGGAAGGGCCAACAAATGGCCCTTAACCCGGAAATATGTGCTCATGAACTCATGCTTGCAAAAATTGCATCTCCAAGACACATTGCCTCCCCCACCAAGCTTTGCCCCGGGCCCATCTTTTCTTGTCACATACTTCCACAAAGGGTATTTTTTTTCTTGGGCTTGTTGTCTTGCTAAAACAGGGTTAAGTGGAGCCATAGAATGAGCTCCACTAGCAGCCGATGGAGCACTTGACGGAGGAGGAGAACCGCTTGTGCTTGGTGGAATAGGAGGGGAGGCACTAGATGGTGCATTTCTCCCTCTCCTTTGCCCCCTACCTCCTGCCCTAGCTGATTGAGACATTCCTTTTCTTTTGTGATGGTTGAGCTTGCAATCCTCTCCACAAATCCACCGGAATGCACTTGGAATCGCTTGGAAACGATGGATAGCCTTCAAATCTCCTTCAAATCTCCTTCACCTGCACATACAACTCACTCTCAATCAAATGCTTCCTTGCAAATGACAAAAAGAAAGGCAAATTTTGATTTTTAAGTGAACCCGGACGCACTTTTCTGCCAAAAACGTGTCCTGTTTTTCAAAAACGTGTCCGACAGTCGCGATTCGCTTCATCTGCGTGTCCGATTCGCTGGGAAAGTCGTGTCCCGATTCAGGATTCGATGCAAGGTCGAATCGGACACGAATTCCAATCGAATCATGTCCGATTCGACCGATTCGGGACACGGCAAGGGTCAAGGACGAATCCTGTTTCTGAGGTCTTAGCCTTTGGATGCCAATTGGACCACTCCAAATAGCATTTGTGGCATTTATGGATTAATTGGCTAAAAATGGAATTATTTTCCTAAGTCTAGAATTTTAGCCTAAGTATAATTTAATTATTTGGAGCTGATTATAAAAGATACATTTCAGATTGGGTTTGGGCATAAGTTTGGTGCATCATATGGTTTTTGAGGTCAAGGAACTCATCCGTGGTATCATATTTGCATTTTGGGCAAGAGAAGTCAAGGATCCAATTAATGGCACATTAATTAATTTTATCCTAAAGTCCAATTTAAAAAATTTCTAAGGTTCTATATGTATGGTAACGAGATTCCAAAAAAGTGAATTAAGGACATGGGTAGTCTTGTTTTGGGCTCCTAAACACATTTTGATCATCTCCCTAGCATTTCCACTTAATATCACTTGACATTGGAAATGGCACTTTGAGGTGGGGCGCACTCTCTCCCTTGGGGCACACTTGGTTAATAGAGATGAATACTTTAACAATTTTAATGATGTAAAAGGTGGAAGGGACCACTAAGGGGATCCCCTAGTGGCCCTTGTTATCACATTTATAGTAGTCGGGGCTACCATATCTTTAGATCAGATTCCAGTATTTTTTTTAGTCAGTCCTTTACATTGAGATGCTTGAGATCGGCCGATGATGAGCAGTTATTCCAGGATCACTCATACTTTCAGCAGCCCCAGAGCATAAATTACAGCCTTATGCCATGACTGAGCCTCATGACCTCAGATATGATCACATATGTAGCTATTTCCTTCCACAACAGAGCAATGTGATAGTGCCCATATTTGTACAGCAGTAGTGTTCCAGTGATTGTGGATGTTTCAGATGGTATATACAAGTATATGACCCAGCAGGTATATGGATGTGCACTGGTTATGATTGTTTTGCTCTTTTGCTCATCTTAATAGCTTGACTTGGTATCTAGTGGTCATGATCTAGCGGTATATATATATATATATATATATAAATATGCTACATGTTGCTTAATGATTATCTAAATAGTCTAATTACTTAGAATAAGAAGTTCTTGTTTATACTCATTGGTTTTACCCTCTTTAGTAGTATGGACGTGATCATTCCCACCATTTATGGCTTGCTAGCTTTGGCACCACTTTTCACTTTCCCCATCCATCCGTTCTCTCCCACTCTTGGTTTTTACCTTGACTTACACCAGCTTGTAATATGGAGGACCTCCCCACTTTTGCCTCTGTGTTGGATAACATCCTTGTTAGTTTGTGTCTCGGCTCTGAGTTGGCAACAAAACTTACCGAAGTCTTGATCCTTTTGGGCTAGGAGAACCCATTGGTGTTGGTTCCTAAGCTTAGGTGAGTTGGATTTGATGCCTTGACCTCTCTGGTTGGTTGCCCCTCGATGTTTGGTCCTGATTGTGGATGATCCCCCTAGTTGCCTGAGTTGTGTTGGCTAGACCTGAAGCAAATTGTACTACGGTCATTGCATGCATGAATGAACTATTGTTATATCTCTTGTGCAAGCCCATGGAAACAAATTAAAACTGTCCTTCTCAGCACAATGAAAAAGGGCTATGAAATTGAATGAATTGAAATGTGAAAGCACCCCAGATGAAAGCTACGATTAGTTGTGCTTCTAAGCACATGCAAAATCCAAGGGGTCCTAAGGCCTAAAAAGCAGTGGTTAAATATATGCTAAATCCAAAGATTGCTGGCCATGATATTATGTAATGATTAAATTCCTCACGGAGCCTACGGGTTGGGATGTGAGATGGAGTAAGGGACAACTAATTCTAAGTGTCCCCTAGAACCTCAAGTTACAGTTAGCTGTGCACCTAGTTACCACGGTTCTAGTAAAGATACTCATGGAGCTGGATTTAGCTTGGATGTGAGCTGTAGACATTTGCCAAGGTTGAATAAGCACCTCTCAAAACAACTTATTCCATTTGTGAGACACTGCCATTCCCTGTGTGTTTATTATCCAACATATGCTTAAGTGTGTATTCCCTTTTCCCTTATCCAAAGTATCACAGTGTTGAGTTAGTAAACTCGTCCCTTTATCCTAGCCTTGCATTTCTCACCTTCACCCATTGCTAGCAAAATGATCACGACCATGAAATGAGTATATTCTTGAGGTTCTGTTTTGAGTAATTGATTATTTTTGGACTTTTATTTAATATGATTATTGCTTAACTGCGAGTGAAATGATAGTTCATGCTTTAAGTCTCGCTATTAGAATGATTAAAAGAGCATACCTTATCCATTTGCACTTGCAGCATCAGGCCTTTTAAGCCTGGGTCATATTTTGATCAATCTTTACCTTGTCAAACCTAGTTTAACCAAGTCAACTGCAGGATCTGAGATGAGTTTGGACCTATGATGTTAGAGATAGATTATTTGTGGTCCTATGGTGCCCACTTAATGGTTCCATGCAACAGACACATGTTTTATTGGATGGTCAGATGTATTTTATTTATTATTACTATTTACAGACCATTATTTTTATTTGTCTGGGCATGGTTGAGCTTATAGATGATTATCCAGGTGGTCATATGATGTATGAGTACTCATCTCTAGTACATTTGGACCTTCTATGTCCATTGGGACACTCAGTTTTTAGTTATAGGCACTTCAGAATGAGATTTTACTTAGATTGTCACTTTATTTCATTTTTGCCATATAAAATGGTCTGTCAGCACAATTTGAGATCTTTTTGGTTCACCTAGGGCGCTACAGAGGGAGTATGGTGTCCAACCACTTGATATTACCATATTATCATGCTCCTAGACATTTTGGAACAGTCAGATTTGTGCCCGGAGGACTAGGTAGAGAGATACATGCATTTTATTCTTTTATAGGTGATTTTCTGATGATAAAAAATGGAAGAAATGGCTACTGAGGAATTCGATTTGGGCTATTGAGGCAAAGAAATGGCATGAGGTTCATTAAGAGGATTTTTGTGATGCATCCCACACCTTCCGACACAGCTTACAACATTTGGTGGGGTCCACACACACTCCAGGCTATTATTTTGTATTTTTATTATGTCATTGAGGGGGCACGATTTGGCCACGTGGTCACAGTATGTTATTATTTTGAATTATCATATGTTATTGTGCCGTGGGGACATGCTAGAGAAGGATAGTTACACCTCCTAGCCCCACCATGAGCTTATGTTATGACTTCTAGTTACTTTTATGTGGTGTGTCCCCCCTAGGGAGACTTAACTAGTGTGCCCCCTCTGTTATTGAGTTGATCCATATATATTATATTTGGGCTCATCGTAGCCATTGATTATCACTTATGTATCTTTTGATCTCAACTACTCGTTAAAAAGTTGGTTAGGGTTTTGGTCTTTATCATTTCTCTTTAAAGGAGAGACCCCCCCTCATTGTAAAGCGACTTTTGGCTCTTGGCTACTAGAATAGAAAATATATTTTGCGAGAAACTCTTGTGATCTTGGTTTGGATGTTTGGCTATCTCAATTGAAATTGCTTTTCCATTGCATTGAAGATATTGGTGAATATTTTGCACATCTTTTGATCCACATTTGATCTGTAGTTGAAGAGGACGACTTGGAGGAGGTGCGCACTGGCTAGGGAGACTTACTTTGTCTCTCTCTTTTTGATCGGCTTGATTCAGGGAGTGATTCTGTCTTTGTACTACTTATTCTCTGTGATTATTTCTTCATTTTTCATTTACCTTCATTATTGCTTGCTAATTGAGTTTATCTCCTTGGTTTTGCAGGAAGAGAGGGGCCCACTAGTGGATTTGGGCAAATTCGTGGAGGCAAGAGAAACCATCAATTCCTCACTTGATCTTTGCGGGAGTAGTCCTTGATTTACCATTATCCATTCTCATGATCCAGGTAGGCTTGCAAGGTACGTAATTTATTCCTTTAACTTACCCATCTATCATCTACATTCAAACCCTAACTGCAAATTATTCGGAAAATTCTCTGGGCTTGATTACTTGGTTTATTGGCAAACCATTTTTGGGTTTTTATCTTAATGCCAAACTCTAGGTGGCTTCTCAAGGGCGTCATGCTTTGAGGACTCCATCTGCCCCTTTTCCCTAGGCACTAATCTTTGACCCTTGTGCCCTCCTTGGTTAGCCTGTCTTCCGGGTTGTTAAACCCTTGTTTGTTGAGCTTGTGTGTTTTGACACTGTCAGATCTACTTGCAAGATGTGCTAGGACGCCCAACTCTTTAGATCTGCTCCTTGGGACTATTTTCCCTATTTTCAGGTTCACGTTTCCCAAGCTAGTTAAATTTGATCATTTTCCCTAGCACTAAAATCCTAGATTCATTCTTAATATTCAAGTCACCGTGCCTAAACACTCAAAGTCTAATCTTATCTTTCATAAGCCTCCACAATGACCTTGTTTCCTTAAATCTAGGGTTCTTCACCCCTCACCTTATGTACCCTATTTCCATAGCTTGATCTGGTGATTGGGTTAGAACTCTCTTGTCGGGAGTAGATCAAGGTCTCCCCCTTTGTTATCTGTGGCTTGGATATCATAAAGCGAAGAGTGCCTCGATTGGCGTGACAACCAATCCATCTTGGGGATCGAGGCCCTCCTGTGTCACCTCTTTAGTTGCTCGTCTCCTTTGCCATCCTATATAGGATCACCCATAGGGGCATCTACGAGTTGTGTGATAACAACCCCAAACAATGTAACACACATACCACTTACTCATTTTATTAATGTACATGGGATCATAGAGGTAATTCGCCCTCCTCCAAGTAAAAGTCATTTTGAGTTATTTGTTAAAAATGTACATGAGAAAAAGATCTCAACCATTGATCTTCTTCTCCCATCTTTTAATCTCAGCCATATATTATATTGGCTAGGGATTTTGCTCACTCTCCTTTTATAAGAGAGAGTGAGCTCTCTATTGTATGGAATGAATAATAACCAAAATTTTTGTGGCTATCAAGTCTCTTGTTTCTAGGTTGGAAAATTGATTATGATCTCTTGCCAATCCATGTTGAATGTTAGATGTTAAATGCATCTTGTCTTGGGAAATTTTTATATGAGTTTTCGTGTAGGTGAAGGAGAGACATAGGTGCCTATGCATCCTGGCTATCTGAGCAAATGCATTTCTCTGCATACTAAAATCGATTGGCCTCAAACTTCCTATTTCTTGTTGGTTGTCAATTTGAGTTTGCATGCTTTCTCCATTTACCTCACCGAGTTTTAATTTGGTATTTGTACTTTGCTAACTAAGTTGGTTTTTTTGTGGTATGTAGAGGAAGAAAGACTGTCAAGTGCGCCCAAGCAAGAGAAGAGGAATTTCCTGAGGTCAACATCTACTCAAGAGTAATTGGGGAGGAGAGAACACTTCTTCAACCGCTTGGAATAGAGTTAAGTACCACATTACTTTGGTGAAAAATATCTGAAATCCACTAGTCACTCAATTTGTATTGTTTTCCTAGCTTCCTACTCTTTCATTTGTCAACCTCACGGTTGTGGTTAGAGTGTGGTGGATTATGTACTTTCCAGTTAGGACCTTATCCCCTTCATTCATCACTTTGCCTTAACTTCCATCCCTCTTGCTGATCATGGTCTCCTCTCCATCTCCCTCCACCACCCTCCACCACCCTCGACTTCACTTCTGACCAATATTTTTTGTTGTTGAGGGAGACCCAGACACGTTTACTTCCACCCTCTTGTTATCATGTAGTTGCCCCTAATGGTGATCCTATCCAGGATGGTAGAGGGGATGGGCAACTAAAGAGTTGACCTAAGAGGGCCTCGATTCCCAAGATGGATTGGTTGTCATGCCAATCGAGGCACACTTCGCTTCTTGCGATCCAAGCCCAGGATATCAAAGGGGGAGACCTTGATTTACTCTCGATAGGTGAGATCTAACCCAATCACTAGATCAAGTTATTCAACAAGGTATGCAAGGTGAGGGACAATAAATCCTAGATCTAAGGAATAAAGTCATTGTGGAGGCTTAGGGAAGATGAGATATTGAATTAGATTGATTCGACACAATGAATTAAGGATTAAGAATGGATCTAGGATGTAGGTGTTAGGGTAAATGATCAAATCAACTGCCTTGGGAAACATGTACTTAAGATGGCGAAAATGGTCCCAAGTAGTAGATCTAACAAGTTTAGGGCTTCCTAACATAGCTTGGCAATAGATCTGGCAGTATCAAGGGTCACAAGCTCGGAAAAGAGGAGTTAACCACTCAGAAGACCAACAAACCAAGAAGGGCGCAAGCATGGAGAGATTAGTGCCTAGAGAATGGGGTTGATGGAGTCCACAGAGCAAGACGCCCCTGCGGACCCACTTGGGACTAGGCCTAAGGATGAAAAATTATAAATGGTTTGCCAGTAAACCAAATAATTAATCCTAGAGAATTTTTATAGTTAGGGTTTTGATAGTAAATTCAAATGGCCAATGGTTTAGAACTTCAAACAAAGAGATCAAGTGTATATCACTCGGAAAATCTTGTAGGTGCCCTAGAAGTGATGATCTATCCCTTTCCGATCCATTTGAGATGATTTAGCTGAGTATCCAAGTAGAATCGATTTGCCCAAGGAAGCCAATGCGCCCCTCTCTCCTGCACAAGAAAAGTACACAACTAAGATTTGATGCTTAGGAGAAAAAGACTATAACTGATGGACACAATGACTCATTGAGAAGGGGGGGGGTGAATCAGTGAGCTTACACTTAATTACCAATTTTCAACTTCTTCTTACCCTAACATTTACAATTTCACACAACATTTATACCGAGATCATTATTCATCAATAAACATTAAGCAAGTAATTCATATCATTGACACATCATAAGAGACACAAGATAAGCTTTGCAATCTTTTTATATTTTGATTGGAGACTTCAATCTCCAAAATGGGCTACAACCCATAGGTGGAACCACCCACCAGATGATCCTGTCAGCGGCAACTGACTAGGATGCACCAACATCCCAACATACAAATTTACAGATGATACATCAGACTTTTCTTAAGTCTGCAATAAACACATACATCAACAATTCTTAGTTTGCTGGCCAGATCTCTGAAGCTCAGAGCTCCCACAAACTCTCTCAGCATATCATCATTCTGTCCCTATCAACAACACATCATCCTCATTCTGTTCATACAATCATTACCATCACATCATCATAATTCTGTCCATCATCAGCACCTCATTCTTTCCAGCATATCCACAAACTGTCATCAATCATTACTGCTGTCCTAAACAATTATCAAAGTGTCATATCAACAAGCCATTAACTTAGCAGCCTTCAATCCCAAAAATCAGAATTCTTCTACATCGAGTTCTCCTCAGATCTGCTGCTGCCTTAACATCTCATACATCTCCTCTAACCCCCGAAATCAGAGCTCCTCTACAACTCCCGAAATCTTCCTCACAATTCACAACTTAAAACATAACATTTGTTCTTCGTTTATACTTTACTTTTCCATGAGTTTAGGAGGCTGACATGTCATGTTTTTAATTTTTTATTTTATCATCAAATAATATTTATTATTTCCTCATGCTGTTATCAAGTACATGAATGGTGGATATTTGTTTACATGATATGTGATCCTTTACATTTCACTATTTTAATTTATATGTATAATTACAAATTGATTGATGAATTGTCATACCACTTGATTATATTTGATTACCTAAATGACATTGACAATTGTTATTTAATGCATATTTGGTTATTTGGTTAAAGTTATTAGCAATATAGTCTTTTGATCCAATATTGGTTATTTTAAGTGCATGCATGACCATTGAATGATCTAAGTAGGGCTACTGATCTCTGGTACTGTCATTGGCATCTTGCATTCATTAGCTTTGGTTAACTGATTATAGCATAATTGACTCCATTAGGCACTGGTCTAACTATAGGATTGCATAGAGAATACATTTCGTGGTTGTCTTAGTGTTCTTACAGGATTGCATAAGGATACTTCTCCTTGGAGGTTTCGACTTCCGAAGAAGTTAGAACGGTGACCGAGGTGACATTGGGTCATTATTCTTAGTTTTGCTTACTGGGAATTAGCCTTGCTAATTTGCCCGGTAACACCCCCCCATTAATCAACTCATCCCATAAAATCTTAAGTAAAATAAACCAAGAACATTCGCACAACAGTCTTTTCAGCATAGCACTCCATCGATCATTGACTCCATTAGCACTGGTCTCATTCATTAGCAACAATATTTCCATATTGCTTTTTATTTGTCTTACAATTGTTGTTTACCGTATGATATTTGTTGGATTTTGTACAACTTCGGAAGATATTATTCATTATATTTTATTGTACTTGTTTATACCTCCTAAGGGAGAAGAACTTTATGTAATCAATGATGTAAACACATGAAAGAATCAATGTAAGCCTTGGGGTGCAAAAGAAACAAATAAAAGAATTAAAAATAAATTATTTATTGCCCCCAGGTGAAGTCGGCCCCATAAGGGAATTTCCAGTTTCGCACATGTATAAATAAGAGGCTTGTGCACCTCATTAGATTATTCTCACGCTTGTGAAGTGCGCATCACTTGGAGGAGGAGATTTTCGCATCACTTGAAGAAGAAGGGTTTATTGGGGTTTCTACTTGTGAAAGATACTTTCACATTCTTTCTCTTTCTTCATTTGTACTCTGATCTTAGAATTATCATCTCTTTGCGAAGGTTGCTGGGTTTTCTCCCATTTGGGTTTCCCAGGGTAAAATCTTTGTTGTTGTTTTGTGCTTTGCTTACTTCTAGAAGAAGCCATTGCCGAAGCATTGTCGGAACCCTGCGAGAATTAGGGTTTCATCTTGTGAAGTCTTCACCCATTATTTTAAAGGAAAAGAGCCATAGGAATTTCGCTTTTGGCTAGACTAATCCATTGGTGAAGACAGAATTCAATTATGAGAACTTTCATTTTTGACCTAGCTCCTGCTAGGGTTTCTGATCTAGATCCGCAAATCAAGATGATTGGGATGAAGGTTGAAGATCGGTTGGAAGGAGCCTCCAACTTTATCTCCTGGAAGTCTAGGGTTCTTCTACTCCTAGAAGAAAATGATCTCTTACTATATGTAAATGAGAAGGTCCCCGAACCAGAAGCCGAAGAAGATAAATCTCGATGGAGGAAGAATGATGCTAAAGCAAGAAGGATTCTTGTGGATTTCGTGAGAGACCATTTGGTTCCTCAGATCTCAGGTAAGAAGAGTGCTAGGAAAATGTTCAAGACCATCATGAAGTTGTTTGAACACACTAGCCTAAATGTATCCATGACTTTGAGAAACCAACTCTCAAATATGAAGATAGCAAAGTCGGAATCTATTGCCTCATACTTTATGAGGATCACAGAACTCAGAGACAAGCTCAGCACTAGTGGAGATCCTATTGGCGATAAGGAGCTTGTTCTCCACACCTTAAATGGTCTTCCACCATCATGGGATTCCTTTATCGAAAGCATAAGTGGTAGATCTAAACTACCGAAGTTTGACAAGCTTTGGGCAGATTGCTCTCAGGAGGAGACAAGGATTGCAGCACGTCAAAGAATCCATGGCAATCAAACTGAAGCGACTCAAGCATTTGTTTCTCATACCAAGAATGGTAAGGGAAAAGGAAAGAAGTTCCACAAACACAAGCACCAAGAAAGGAGATCAAGTCCCCGTCAAGAACAAAACAAGAAGAAGGATGTATCTCAAGTTCAATGCTATAGGTGCAAGAAGTATGGACATTATGCCAGCAGCTCTCGAAGTCAAATCAAAAGGAAGCATGAAGCATCCACTGCTGATGTAGAAGAATATCATCATCACAAGAAGCAAAAGAATGAAGATCACACAAAATTTCTATTCATATCAACACTTCTAGGAACTATTCCTACCACTAGTGACACTTGGCTCATAGATAGTGGTGCATCTAGAGACATGACAGGTTATAGAGAGAATCTTTCAGAATTGATTGAGAAAGATTCACATCTCCATGTTGTACTTGGAGATGCTGCAAATTACACTGTGAAGGGATCTGGAGCAACCACCCTTCAATTGGAATCAAATGATACATTACGCTTAAGTGATGTACTCTATGTACCTGGTATGAAAAGAAATCTTGTCTCCATCTCAGCATTGGAGGACAAGGGTTATAAAGTAGCTTTCTCAGAAGGGAAAGTCCTTGCTTGGCACAAGAACTCAAGCATGAGCTCAGCCAAGGTTATTGGCATAAGATAAGAGAGCTTGTATAGGCTAAACACTTCTCCAGTCCAAGCCCTAATACATGATGCTGCAAGTATGGGCGAGTTATGGCATAGAAGGTTAGCTCATCTGAACTATCGAGCTCTCCTAGTTCTGAAGAACATTGTAACAGGTTTGCCAGGGCTCCAGGTAAACCATGATGGAACTTGTAGAGGATGTGCAGTTGGCAAGAATGCCAAGAAGTCTTTTCCAGATAGCGAGAGTAGATCCAAAGGGATTTTGGATCTAGTACACTCTGACTTGTGCGGGCCCATGACAATTGTGTCGTTAGGTGGTTATCACTACTATATCACCTTTATTGATGATTACTCATGAAAGACTTGGATATACTTTCTCAAGTCAAAAGAATTTGAGGAAGTACTCAGAAAGTTCAAAGAGTTTAAAGCATAAGTTGAAAATCTGTCAGGAAAGAGGATCAAGATCTTGAGATCTGATAATGGTGGAGAATATACCTCTATAGAGTTCAATGATTTCTGCAAGGAAGCAGGAATTAAGAGGGAGCTCACAGTTCCCTACAACCCTCAACAAAATGGGGTTGCAGAAAGAAAAGAATCGTACAATTGTGGAGGCAACCAAAGCTATGATACATGATTAGAGTCTTCAAATGTTCTTGTGGGCAGAAGCATCCAGAACAGATGTATATGTAAAGAATAGATGTCCACAAAAGATCTTGAAGAACATGACTCCGGAAGAAGCGTTCACAAGGGTGAAACCTCCGGATTTTTGGCTGTCCAGTCTACATACATGTGCCCTGTTGTCCTTCGAAATGGCATGCGTGTCGTTTGAAAGCCCAAAATGTGCAACGCCAGCTGGATGACAACTCTCTCAAGAGAGAGGCCAATGTCACCACACTCCTCTCCACTTCACTTCAGGTTGGCTCTACTCCAACACTAGGGGGGTATCCCTAAAATAGGATCACTAAGGCAGGTACAGTAATGGGCAAGGTGAATGGAAGAGGCTGCCTTAGAGAAACGGATGTAACAAAAGATAATTTTAGATGGGTGATGAAAAAGAAAGGAAGATCAATCCTCAGGGAAAGACCAGTGCCAGTATCAGAGAGGGGCGAATGGAGTCAAAGGAGAGCTCTAATAGGACCTTGCTGCCAGGTGAATGTAGTAACCAACTAAGAGCTCTTGCACTAGAGCATACCTGAAAGCCGCAAAACTTAAGAGAAAAACATGGGTCAAATAAAGTTGTGCTAGATTGTTAGCCTTCTATTCAGATGATCCCAGCTTAAGAATCGAAAGCAAAGAGCTAAGAGAGGTATTGCCTCAGACAAAATGAAAGATGGCATACAAAGAAAAACGGCAAACAAAGAGCGAAAGAATTCCCAATTTATCCAAAGAATCCCATCATGATATTTTTCTATTAAGTTCATGGGGAAGAACTCCCAAAATTTTTTCATCCTTTACAATGAGGAGTCTGGCTCCTTTTATAAGCCTTAAAGGCTTTTCCTAAAACAAAAAATAAAATAAAATAAAATAATAAAAAGGGAAAAGTAGGTAAGATCCACTTTTTTCTCCATACATGACTTAAATAAATAAATTAAAAATAAAACTCAAAGGGCCCTTGCCTTTGGCTAATTTCACCAACCCCCATGTGGCCAAGGAGGAAACAGGTGTTTGGACCCGCTTCTCCCAAAACTCCACATTGTATTTAAAAACGCTATCACGACAACAACTGCCCGAATCTAGAGTTGAGCATCCACATTGAACTCGACTGTGATCACTGATATAAAAAGAAAATTTGCTGTGTGTTGATCTGTCCCGCTGCAACCAGAGATGTGTGAAGGTAACACTCATCAACTAATCGACTCTTTGAAGAACACGCTGTTTTCCTTTCGATTCAGTGGAGCCCCCCGATCAATTTTAAGTTTTGCTGCTAATTAACTTGTGTAAAAACCCGAGCTTGGCGTTGAACAAAGTTCTGCATCAACCGGCTACCGATGAGTGCATGCTCGGCGTGAAACCCGATCTTTGGCGCTGTGGAGCAAAATTTTAGAGTGGACGAGCCATGGAAAACTCGAACTCTGAATTAATGAGCCGGCGCAATTTACATCGAGCCTTGGCATTGAGATTAAATTGCGGGTCTATACTTGATGTGAAGAAAAACGCTCTGATGTCTCCAACTGTCAGATTTTGAAATAAAACCCGATCATAAGTGAAATCGACCGCTACGGAATCTTTGCGAGTTAATTTCTAAAACGCGTGGAACATTTCTGTGCTCAGCTACTCGGCATACTGTGTCGTGGAGATTGTTGAACCCGAGTTCATTGTATCAATTGTGCCTTCAATCGATTGGCGGCCACAGGAGATGCCCTTATCGACCACAAAAACGTGACCTCCGATAGAAATTTAGAAACTGCTGCTGCGCTGAAAAACCCCGAGTATTGGCATTGATAGGTGATGCTGCAATCGGTTGCCAATGAAGCTGCTCACGGATCATAGATTACGCCAAATCAATCGCGAGAAGGATCCCTCGATCTCAAAGTTTCACGCTGGATCTCTTATAGTGATTCGGGTGGTCTTTAAATCTCCATGAGTAGAACTTAAGTTTCGGCGATTCTTGTTTTCTGCTGAAAAATTGATAACCCGACTCTCTTATTACATCGAGACTTCCTGAGAACAACAATCGTCCTCCATCTAGATGCTTGCTTATTTCGGGCCTCGGGCCATGCTGCTCCATAATTTGCCTGATTATCTATTCTAACTGGTGGTGCTTTTACACCCAGGATTAGCTATTGTAGCTGCCAAGTCATGCATGGAAAGAGCTGCCTCAAATGATTCAAAGAAGGATGCCTCTTCAGACTTTTCAATGGCACCTACATACACCCTTTTAGGCTGTACAGAACCATCTAATGATTTCACTGTGGTGCCAGCTCCTTTTCTTGCAGAAAGAAGACAACCAATTGCATCAATTGAAGGGCGAGCACCAATGCTAACTGATGTCCAGGGCAAATCTGGGCAGGGCTGAATGTAACTGAAGTGGAACTGCAGTGGTAGGTGAACAAGTGCGCCCTTCTTTGGCAGTAGGTGAGAAGTGGGCGCCTTTCAGCCTAGGAGGGCTAAAACTCTGTAGTAAGTGGCTCCCGGGTGCTAGAATGAGGTGGCTAAGGTGCTGGAGGCATCAAACTGGTGACTGGGATGCATGCAAGTGCATGCAAACCCTAATTGCATGCAAGATCCTGAAAAAGATGATGTGGATATCCGAACAGTTTGCTCCCTACTGTACTGAACCAACTGAAGTGCTGATCTTAACCTTTCCTAAAGACAATTATGCCAAAATGGGAGGTAACATCTGGCTCCAACTGCGGGACGTGTGCTCGCCTTGGTGAGTGCATGAGAACCTCAGATCTTCTCGGTTATTGCAGACCAAATCTTTAAAAGCAAACGCCCAGTGGTGGGGATGCTTCAATTCACATCCCAAAACCACGGACTTATTACAACACAGAAAACATGCTGAAAATTTTAAATGCTCTTGTAGGAGCTTTATTCATCCTACCTACACTAACTAATCATGAGACAAAAGAATGCTAAGTATATTCATATAACCAATGTAACCATTTCAGCATCTCTCCTACGCCAAATTGCTCTTTCATGTGTTTGTTTAGAGACATAGATAGGGAAATATTTACCCTAAAATAGTGCTGTCCTGCAATCTGCTCACGAATCTGTAATGACATGCTGTCAAGATATAAGAATTCATCAACATTTTGGCAGAAAAAATCAGGATGTGCGTAAGCGGCCTCAATCCACTGATGGATGGGACTGATATAGAAACTTCCATCACAAGACTGTATAGGCTGATCTACAGAATGAGCATTGTTATCTTGAATAATGAAATGATCTTGATGTAGATCAGAATCATCATAAAACTGCTCCGGCTGCTCCATAAAACAACCATTGCTATTTTCATTAATGAAATGAAATTGAGGCAGATCAGAATCTTCATCATTCAGCTGTTCAGGAGTATTTTCAATAACACAGATTTGAGACAGATTCGTATTATTAATGTTCTCTTCTGCAGCAATGTCAGGGAGTTGTTTAGCTAGATCTTCAAACAAAAGCCCTTGCATTTCTTCTTCAATTTGATCCTCAATGATCTGTTCTTTAAGCTCATAATGAACCCTAGGGATGAGGGCATCATATCCTTTAGCAAGCTGCTCAATTTCCTCTACAGTTCCATCATGCCAGCGGAGGAGAAATCTCTCAAAGAACCCTGCCAATGAATCTATGGCTTCATCCCAAAGACCAAAGAACCAATTTTCTGCATTTCCTTCTAAAGTTAAAGTAAAGATGATCATAATGTCATCCTCACAATAAACATTGAAATCGACCATCAATTTGCAGTAAGAAGCAATGTGATAGATGGCTGAAACATCATTATTTCCATGAAATTCTGGAAAAATGTCATGCACTTTTTCATAGTCATAGCACTCATTAGGAAATCCATGGATTTTTGAGAAATCCAATGGGGTGTAAGCTTCGTGCCAAAGAGCAAGATTTTGTTCTTTTTTATCGTCCATAAGTAAAATTTTGAGATACTAGATCTGAAACATGCATGTAATCATATCTCATACAAAGCTGTGGAGTCGCCAAGGTGAGCTTGAAAGCTTTCCAATGAGTGTGCTCACCTCTACACCCAATAGGATCTTCAAATTTGTAAAAGGACAAGGGCTCTGTCCCTTTGTGGAGTCGCCATGTGAGAAAAAGAATCTGCAATGAAATCTCCCACAAATGTCGTTAATGAAGCATAGTCTTCAAATTTCGGGAACTGGACTTTGTCCCCGGCAACAGCGCCAAAAATGTTGTCCTCCGAAATGGCATGCATGTCGTTTGAAAGCCCAAAATGTGCAACGCCAGCTGGATGACAACTCTCTCAGGAGAGAGGCCAATGTCACCACACTCCTCTCCTCTTCACTTCAGGTTGGCTCTTCTCCAACACTAGGGGGGTATCCCTAAAATAGGATCACTAAGGCAGGTACAGTAACGGGCAAGGTGAATGGAAGAGGCTGCCTTAGAGAAACGGATGTAACAAATGATAATTTTAGATGGGTGATGAAAAATAAAGGAAGATCAATCCTCAGGGAAAGACCAGTGCCAGTATCAGAGAGGGGCGAATGGAGTCAAAGGAGAGCTCTAATAGGACCTTGTTGCCAGGTGAATGTAGTAACCAACTAAGAGCTCTTGCACTAGAGCATACCTGAAAGCCGCAAAACTTAAGAGAAAAACATGGGTCAAATAAAGTTGTGCTAGATTGTTAGCCTTCTATTCATATGATCCCAACTTAAGAATCGAAAGCAAAGAGCTAAGAGAGGTATTGCCTCAGACAAAATGAAAGATGGCATACAAAGAAAAACGGCAAACAAAGAGCGAAAGAATTCCCAATTTATCCAAAGAATCCCATCATGATATTTTTCTATTAAGTTCATGGGGAAAAAACTCCCAAAATTTTTTCATCCTTTACAATGAGGAGTCTGGCTCCTTTTATAAGCCTTAAAGGCTTTTCCTAAAACAAAAAATAAAATAAAATAAAATAATAAAAAGGGAAAAGTAGGTAAGATCCACTTTTTTCTCCATACATGAATTAAATAAATAAATTAAAAATAAAAACTCAAAGGGCCCCTGCCTTTGGCTAATTTCACCAACCCCCATGTGGCCAAAAATTCGACCAAGAGCTCGACTCATCAATCGGCTGCCAAGGAGGAAACAGGTGTTTGGACCCGCTTCTCCCAAAACTCCACATTGTATTTAAAAACGCTATCACGACAACAGCTGCCCGAATCTAGAGTTGAGCATCCACATTGAACTCGGCTGTGATCACTGATATAAAAAGAAAATTTGCTGTGTGTTGATCTGTCCCGCTGCAACCCGAGATGTGTGAAGGTAACACTCATCAACTAATCGGCTCTTTGAAGAAAACGCTGTTTTCCTTTCGATTCAGTGGAGCCCCCCGATCAATTTTAAGTTTTGCTGCTGATTAACTTGTGTAAAAACCCGAGCTTGGCGTTGAACAATGTTCTGCATCAACCGACTGCCGATGAGTGCATGCTCGGCGTGAAGCCCGATCTTCGGCGCTGTGGAGCAAATATTTAGAGTGGACGAGCCATGGAAAACTTGAACTCTGAATTAATGAGCCGGCGTGATTTATATCGAGCCTTGGCATTGAGATTAAATCGCGGGTCTATACTTGACGTGAAGAAAAACGCGCCGATGTCTCCAATTGTCAGATTTTGAAATAAAACCCGATCATAAGTGAAATCGACCGTTACGGAATCTTTGCGAGTTAATTTCTAAAACGCGTGGAACATTTCTGTGCTCAGCTACTCGGCATACTTTGTGTCGTGGAGATTGTTGAACCCGAGTTCATTGTATCAATTGTGCCTTCAATCGATTGGCGGCCACAGGAGATGCTCTTATCGACCACAAAAACGTGACCTCCGATAGAAATTTAGAAACTGTTGCTGCGCTGAAAAACCCCGAGTATTGGCATTGATAGGTGATGCTGCAATCGGTTGCCAATGAAGCTGCTCACGGATCATAGATTACGCCAAATCAGTCGCGAGAAGGATCCCTCGATCTCAAAGTTTCACGCTGGATCTCTTATAGTGATTCGGGTGGTCTTTAAATCTCCATGAGTAGAACTTAAGTTTCGGCGATTCTCGTTTTCTGCTGAAAAATTGATAACCCGGCTCTCTTATTACATCGAGACTTCCTGAGAACAACAATCGTCCTCCATCTAGATGCTTGCTTATTTCGGGCCTCGGGCCATACTGCTTCATAATTTGCCTGATTATCTATTCTAACTGGTGGTGCTTTTACACCCAGGATTAGCTATTGTAGCTGCCAAGTCATGCATGGAAAGAGCTGCCTCAAATGATTCAAAGAAGGATGCCTCTTCAGACTTTTCAATGGCACCTACATACACCCTTTTAGGCTGTACAGAACCATCTAATGATTTCACTGTGGTGCCAGCTCCTTTTCTTGCAGAAAGAAGACAACCAATTGCATCAATTGAAGGGCGAGCACCAATGCTAACTGATGTCCAGGGCAAATCTGGGCAGGCCAGCACACCAAAATAACCTCTCCTACCCCTTTGCGATGCAGCAACAACAGAAAATCAACCCCAACAAGCTGGGAAGGCTTCAAAATTTGTTGAACCATAGTGCTTTTATAGTTGCAGGCAACATCAATGCCCCTCTGTGTTGCAAATTCTTGCTGCACTGGTGTCCACTTCTGCAGTGCATTGCCTATGACATACATCAACAACCTTTTCATTTCACAACCCAATCCCAAGAGATTCATTTTCATGTATGGGCCGTTTGATTGCTCTGTCCAATGTAACTGTTGCGTCTCCGTACTCTTCATCAGAGATTTCATCAAAAGCACGCTTCACTAGTTTCTTCTCTAGTGGTAAATCCAGGTTGTCAAAAACTGTCAAGAATAAATATTCTCCAGATCAATCCCTGTATGAAGCTAGGAAATTAGGAAACAAAAATCTTCATGTTGACCTCAAGCAGTTTACAGATATCAATGATTCCTTGAAACAAATCAGATAAAATTCCTCATATAACCAAATCTCCAACTAAGCCTGATGTTCTTTGACGGTGTTTGCTCCCTACTGTACTGAACCAACTGAAGCGCTGATCTTAACCTTTCCTGAAGACAATTATGCCAAAATGGGAGGTAACATCTGGCTCCAACTGCGGGACGTGTGCTCGCCTTGGTGAGTGCATGAGAACCTCAGATCTTCTCCGTTACGCAGACCAAATCTTTAAAAGCAAACGCCCAGTGGTGGGGATGGCTCAATTCACATCCCAAAACCACGGACTGATTACAACACAGAAAACATACTGAAAATTTTAAATGCTCCTGTAGGAGCTTTATTCATCCTACCTACACTAACTAATCATGAAACAAAAGAATGCTAAGTATATTCATATAACCAATGTAACCATTTCAGCATCTCTCCTACGCCAAATTGCTCTTTCATGTGTTTGTTTAGAGACAGAGATAGGGAAATATTTACCCTAAAACAGTGCTGTCCTGCAATCTGCTCACGAATCTGTAATGACATGCTGTCAAGATATAAGAATTCATCAACATTTTGGCAGAAAAAATCAGGATGTGCATAAGCGGCCTCAATCCACTGATGGATGGGACTGATATAGAAACTTCCATCACAAGATTGTATAGGCTGATCTGCAGAATGATCATTGTTATCTTGAATAATGAAATGATCTTGATGTAGATCAGAATCATCATAAAACTGCTCCGGCTGCTCCATAAAACAACCATTGCTATCTTCATTAATGAAATGAAATTGAGGCAGATCAGAATCTTCATCATTCAGCTGTTCAGGAGTATTTTCAATAACACAGATTTGAGGCAGATTCGTATTATTAATGTTCTCTTCTGCAGCAATGTCAGGGAGTTGTTTAGCTAGATCTTCAAACAGAAGCCCTTGCATTTCTTCTTCAATTTGATCCTCAATGATCTGTTCTTTAAGCTCATAATGGACCCTAGGGATGAGGGCATCATATCCTTTAGCAAGCTGCTCAATTTCCTCTATAGTTCCATCATGCGAGCGGAGGAGAAATCTCTCAAAGAACCCTGTCAATGAATCTATGGATTCATCCCAAAGACCAAAGAACCAATTTTCTGCATTTCCTTCTAAAGTTAAAGTTCATAAGGTCATCCTCACAATAAACATTGAAATCGATCATCAATTTGCAGTAAGAAGCAATGTGATAGATGGCTGAAACATCATTATTTCCATGAAATTCTGGAAAATTGTCATGCACTTTTTCATAGTCATAGCACTCATTAGGAAATCCATGGATTTTTGAGAAATCCAATGGGGTGTAAGCTTCGTGCCAAAGAGCAAGATTTTGTTCTTTTTTATCGTCCATAAGTAAAATTTTGAGATACTAGATCTGAAACATGCATGTAATCACACCTCATACGAAGCTGTGGAGTCGCCAAGGTGAGTTTGAAAGCTTTCCAATGAGTGTGTTCACCTCTACACCCAATAGGATCTTCAAATTTGTAAAAGGACAAGGGCTCTGTCCCTTTGTGGAGTCGCCATGTGAGAAAAAGAATCTGCAATAAAATCTCCCACAAATGTCGTTAATGAAGCATAGTCTTCAAATTTCGGGAACTGGACTTTGTCCCCGGCAACAGCGCCAAAAATGTTGTCCTCCGAAATGGCATGCGTGTCGTTTGAAAGCCCCAAATGTGCAACGCCAGTTGGATGACAACTCTCTTAGGAGAGAGGCCAATGTCACCACACTCCTCTCCTCTTCACTTCAGGTTGGCTCTTCTCCAACACTAGGGGGGTATCCCTAAAATAGGATCACTAAGGCAGGTACAGTAACGGGCAAGGTGAATGGAAGAGGTTGCCTTAGAGAAACGGATGTAACAAAAGATAATTTTAGATGGGTGATGAAAAATAAAGGAAGATCAATCCTCAGGGAAAGACCAGTGCCAATATCAGAGAGGGGCGAATGGAGTCAAAGGAGAGCTCTAATAGGACCTTGCTGCCAGGTGAATGTAGTAACCAACTAAGAGCTCTTGCACTAGAGCATACCTGAAAGCCGCAAAACTTAAGAGAAAAACATGGGTCAAATAAAGTTGTGCTAGATTGTTAGCCTTCTATTCATATGATCCCAGCTTAAGAATCGAAAGCAAAGAGCTAAGAGAGGTATTGCCTCTGACAAAATGAAAGATGGCAGTTTAGGATACTGGGACGAGGATGAGGAGTTCTCATCTCAGGATGTCACTTCAGGAAAGAGGAAGCCTAAGTGGCTTCAAGACACCTTGAAGGATGCTCAGGTAGTAGGAACTCCCAAGAAAGATGTGAGAGAAAGAAAGGCTCCACAGAGATTTTGCAGTTACTTATCACTAGTAAGCAGCATCAGTGAGTCAGAGCCTTCCTCATACGAACAGGCAGTAGGACAGCAGGCTTGGAGAGATGCCATGTTGGAAGAGTATGCTTCCATTATGAAGAATGATGTCTGGGAAGTGGTGCCCATACCAGAGGGAAAATCAGTAGTCACCTCTAGATGGCTCTATAAGATTAAGTATGCAGCAGATGGCAGCATTGAGAAATACAAAGCCAGGTTTGTGGCTAGAGGGTTCTCACAGATAGAGGGAGTTGACTATGATGAGACGTTTGCTCCTGTGGCCAGGTATTCTTCCATCAGGACTGTGATCTCTGTTGCAGCAGAGATGGGATGGAAGATCCATCAGATGGATGTCAAGACAACTTTTCTAAATGGACTCATTGAGGAGGAAGTTTACATTGAATAGCTTGAGGGCTTTGAGGTACTTGAGCGAGAGTCTCATGTATGCAGATTGAGGAAAGCTCTATAGGGCTTGAAGCAGGCACCCAGATCTTGGTATTCTAGGATAGATACCTATTTGCAGCAGTTAGGGTTTCAGAAGAGTGAAGCAGATCCAAATCTCTACGTCATTGTGGTGAGAGGGGATCCTCTTATTCTTGTGCTTTATGTAGATGACCTGTTTATTACAGGAGCAGAGAAACTCATCAGTGATTGCAAGAAGGATCTTGCATTTGAGTTTGAAATGAAAGGTTTTGGGCTTATGCATTACTTCCTAGGGATGGAAGTCTGGCAGGAGGATGGGCATATCTTTCTCAGTCAGGGCAAGCATGCAATGGACATTCTGAAGAGATTTCAAATGCAGGATTGCAAGCCTATGACTACTCCTATGACAACCAACTGGAAGAAGCAAGTGGCTTCTGAGAGTAAGTTGGTCGATTCCACTAAGTATAGACAGCTCAACGGTTCCTTGATGTACTTGGTCAACACCATACCAGATTTGAGCTTTGTAGTCAACACCTTAAGTCAGTATATGGTTGAACCCATAGATGTGAACAGCAAAGCATGTTTTGAGATACATCAGTGGAATTGTAGAGTATGGACTGAATTATGCGAGGCAGGGAGAAGTCCAGTTTGTGGGGTTCACAGATTCAGACTAGGTAGGGAATGCAAACGACAGGAAAAGCACCTTCGGGTGTTGCTTCAGCTTGGGTTCGGCTGTTGTGTCATGGTTTAGCAGGAATCAGAAGTCCGTGGCATTGAGCTCTCTACTGAGGCATAATATATGGCGGCTAGTTTAGCCAGTTGTGAAGCCATCTGGCTTCGCAAGATGTTGGTGAGTCCATTTGATTAGCAGTTAGAGCCTACTGTGATTCACTGTGACAATCAGAGTTGCATCAAACTCTCTGAGAATCCAGTGTTTCACGATCGATCCAAACACATTGAGATCAAATATCACTTCATTCGTGATCATGTTCAGAAAGGAGCAGTTGAGCTCTAGTACATTTCTATAGATGAGCAGGTTGTAGACATTTTGATTAAGTCTTTGATGAAGACTAAGTTTGAATACTTCAGGGAGAAGATGGGAGTGGTACAGAATCCTTTCTTGGTTAAGAGGGAGTGTTAAAATATTAACCAGGAAAATGATTGGAGAGAAATGCATGCTAGGGTTTGCATGCATGCATGTAAAAGTGAGTTTTGCATGCAACCATTTTAGGTTTTTGGTAAACCTAACTTGATAGTGAGATGTTCTAAGGAAGACAGGAGGTGACTGTCTTCAATAGAGTGATCATTGATCTGAGATAGATCAAGAGAGAGGAGGACGACTTCACATGTGAAGGAGGGTGCATTCTTCAAGGAAGGAGAAGCTTGTACCGCATTCGGTAGAGCAGTTGGGTATCTGTAAGTTGTAGAGTATCTTCGTCTCAGAGATTGAGGAAGATTAATGACGATCATAGCACAGATCTGCTGAGATCTGATTCCGTATGAGTCTTTCATTGCTGGAGGGAGGGCGCACTTGTGCATGCAGAAAGAGGACGTTTTCAGTCACCGGGCAGTCTTCAGAGCGAGCAGAGCAGATCTGAGGATAAGGAATGATAGATCAGGCAAAGGCGGATACAGGGACATCCAGATCCAGTTTTCCATTTTTAGGGTTTATCTCTTCCGTGCATGCATCAGTTGGATGCATGCAAATCTTGAGTTGGCCAGAAAAGATTACTGAGGCAACCTTGTATTGTACTAGTCTCTTTTCCTATATGCTCTGGGCTCGAGAATGAAGATAGCCCCATAGTTTGTTGGTTTCTCCCGAAAGGGTTCCAGGGTACATTTGGTGTTTATGTATGGTTTCATTTGTATTGTTAAGTTGGTAAATGCAGATCTAGTTGTTTGAGTTCATGTTAATGTTGTATTGATATTGAGACTCATCCCACTTGAGATCTCAGGGTGATCCAGAAGGAGTAGTGATATCTGGATCATATATTTACACAGTTGATATCCCTAGAGATGTGATAGGTCGGAAAAGGCCTAGATGGGCACAACAGAGATTGCAGGATGCAGAGGGGCATGATGCTCCACATTGCACTTTCAGAGAAAGTAAAAGACCTCAGAGGTTCTCCAGCTATGTGGCACTGATGAGCAACATTATTGATTCAAAACCCACCACTTACGAAGAAGCATCCAAACATCAAGTTTGGAAGGATGCCATGATGGAAGAATATCAATTCATCATGAAGAATGATGTGTGGGAAGTTGTGCCGAGACCTGAGGAGAAGTCAGTAGTGACTTCTAAATTGCTATACAAGATCAAGCATGGAGCAAATGGCAGTGTTGAGAAATACAAGGCCAGATTTGTAGCCAGAGGATTCTCTCAGAAAGAGGGAGTTGATTATGATGAGACTTTTGGTCCTGTGGCTCGATATACTTCCATCAGATCCATTATCGCGATTGCTTCAACTATGGGATGGAAGTTGCATCAGATGGATGTGAAGACAACTTTTCTCAATGGTGTTATTGAGGAAGAAGTTTACATCGAACAACCAGATGGGTTTATTGTCCAAGGAAAGGAGTCTCATGTTTGCAGACTGAAGAAGGCATTATATGGCCTCAAACAAGCACCCTGTGCTTGGTATGGACGAATAGATAGATTCTTGGTGAGCTTGGTATTTTCCAAGAGTGATGCCCACCCCAACCTTTACTACAAGGTTGTAGATGATGAGCCACTGATTTTGGTCTTATATGTTGATGACCTGTTTTTCACAGGAAATGAGAAACTCATTGTATGGTGTCAGAAGAATCTCGCTTTTGAGTTTGAAATGAAAGATCTTGGATTGATGCATTACTTCTTGAGATTAGAAGTATGGCAGAGGCAGAAAGAGATTTTCCTAGGACAAGGAAAATACACCATTGATATATTGAAGAGATTCAGAATGTTGGACTGCAAGTCCATGGCTACTCCAATGGATGCAAATTGGAAGAAGTAGAGAGATTCTACTTCAGATTCTGATTTGTTTGATCCCACCATTTATTGCCAGTTGATTGGGTCATTGATGTATTTGACCAACACCAGACCAGATATATGTTTTGCTGTGAATGCTCTCAGTCAGTTCATGTGCTCACTGAGGCAGATTCACTGGATTGTTGCAAAACATGTGCTCAGATACTTACGTGGCACTGTGGGATATGGATTGAAGTATGTTTCAGATGGTGACATGATATTGCAGGGGTTTACAGACTCAGATTGGGCTGGATGTGTTGCAGATCGGAAGAGTACTTCTGGATGTTGCTTCAGTTTGGGTTCTGCAGTTATTTCCTGGTGCAGCAGGAAGCAGAACTTGGTAGCACTCAATACTGCAGAGGTCGAGTACATGGCTGCTAGCACAACAACTCGAGAAGCAGTTTGGCTTCGTAAACTCCTGGCAGGATTGTTCGGCCAGATTCCAAAGCCGAATGTGATTCACTGTGATAACCAGAGCTGTGTGCAGATGTCAGTGAATCCTGTATTTCACGACAAGTCGAAGCATATCGAGATTCGATATCACTTCATTCGTGATATGGTGTAGAAAGGTGCGGTCGAGTTACAGTACGTGCCGACAGACGACCAGACTGTAGATGTTCTCACCAAGGCTCTTCCTAGGGTGAAGTTCGAATACTTTCGTGGAAGACTTGGAGTCGAAGAGAACGTATCCCTCCTTGAGAGGGAAAGATGAGATGCTTGCCCTGCTTTGCCTAGGTGCCTCTACAGTTCAGTTACTTAGCCAAATATGGGAGAAATCCCATAGACAGATGAGTAGGATAGTCAGCAGTTGGTCGGGCTCACCCAGGTACCTTCTGCAGTCCAGTTACTCAGTCAAATATGGGAGAAATCCCATAGGCAGATGAGTAGGACAGTCAGCAGTTGATCGGGTTCACACTGGTGCCTCTGTAGTCCGGTTACTCAGCTAGATATGGTAGAAATCCCATAGGCAGATGAGTAGGACAGTCAGTAGTTGGTCGTGTGATTGCATAGGTGCCTCTATAGTCCAGATACTTAGCCAGGTATGGGAGAAATCCCAGAGGTAGAAGAGTAGGACAGTCAGTAGATGGCCGTGCCCTTTTGCTCGTCTAAGATCTTAGCTAAGTATGGGAGGACCCCATTGGTAGATGAGACAGACAGGTAGCAAATTGTATAGCAGAGATGGTACAGCTGATAATCTCAGATATCCAGGATTGAGTGATTCTCCTGGATTCAGGATTGAGTGATTCTCCTGGACTGATTGAAGGACTGGTGATGATGATGCACAGAGATTGTGTGGACAACCTTCAGTATGCAGAAAGATGATAGAGACAGAATGGATGTACAAGATGAAACCCAGATGATCGTGATGCAGATGAAGACCGAAGAATACCTTCCTCGTTAAGAGGGAGTGTTGGATTTTGTACAACTTCGGAAGATATAATTCATTATTTTTTATTGTACTTTCATTGTACTTGTTTATACCTCCTAATGGAGATGAACTTTATGTAATCAATGATGTAAACACATGAAAGAATCAATGTAAGCCTTGGGGTGCAAAAGAAACGAATAAAAGAATTAAAAATAAATTATTTATTGCCCCCA
Organism: Larix kaempferi; assembly: GCA_027924585.1. Classification (NCBI taxonomy): domain Eukaryota; kingdom Viridiplantae; phylum Streptophyta; class Pinopsida; order Pinales; family Pinaceae; genus Larix; species Larix kaempferi. The sequence goes on from BSBM01001018.1 coordinate 3,181,416, forward strand.
GATGAAGTCGGCCCCATAAAGGAATTTCCAGTTTTGCACATGTATAAATAAGAGGCTTGTGCACCTCATTAGATTATTCTCACACTTGTGAAGTGCGCATCACTTGGAGGAGGATATTTTCGCATCACTTGAAGAAGAAGGGTTTATTGGGGCTTCTACTTGTGAAAGATACTTTCACATTCTTTCTCTTTCTTCATTTGTACTCTGATCTCAGAATTATCATCTCTTTGTGAAGGTTGCTGGGTTTTCTCCCATTTGGGTTTCCCAAGGTAAACTCTGTGTTGTTGTTTTGTGCTTTGTCTTACTTCGAGTGATCTTGGTAATGCATTTATGTTTTATGCTACGAATATATGAAATTTAACAATATTATGCTGTGGATGTGTTTAAATTAATTGCGAACAAGCTTGGTTTAATTTGCATCAACTCACTCAAAAACTCCTAAAGGACGCTCTTTCCAATCACCAAACATTAATTTAAAAAGCCTTAGAAACTTTTTTTAAGTAGGATCTACCCCCCTTGGCTTCGTTAGGAGTTTCCCTAAATGGAGCAGTCAGGATCAGGTGACAACACCTGACTCGAGGCTTGCCCCCAAGGTCACACTGAGCAGCTTAGAAAGATTTCTACTGCACTTCCCCCCAGGTGTGCGTTTTGGTGGCAACATTTCTAGTGCCGTTGCCGGGGACAAATTTTTTGTTCCTGGTTCGACTTACCTTAGTTTTTCTTTTAGTTTTTTACCTTAAACTTTTGATTGATTTTTAGTCCAATAAAATCTGAAATTAGACTTGATCCATCTGGCGACTCCACTGTCACATAACTTACCTAGGTATTCAACTAGAAGAAACTCTGTAGGCTTGCTTGATTTCATTCTTGAACCTGAGAAGGTTTATTGAAGGAGATTGAACAAGCTCTCTTCTCGTAGGATCCTTGAGAATCTAGGATCCGAGTCTATTTCAGACATTCATTGTCTGTTTATAGAGGCTGGAAATAATATTTTATCTGGACACTAACCTTTTTTCGTTTTTGAATTTTACAAAGAAAAGTAAAAAATAGAATTTTTGTGAGTATTCTAAATGCATATTTTTTATTCTCGCATGGCGACTCCGTTGAAGGGATAAAACCCTTGTTTCTCAGAAAATTGTTGAGACTTGTTGTGTGTAGATGAGCCCATGCAACATAGTAGAAAATCTTTAAAGCTCATTGTTCGATTGCTCCAATGGAATGACTTAGTTCATTATTATGGAGCAATATCAAGAAGACATTTACTCTCCGGTCGACTTTAGAAACATCCCTGGTTTCCCACATGAAGAACATGAATCAGATATAGATAATCATCTTCCTAGCTTTCGCGGAAGGCATGATTCAGCCATCCTTCATATTACTTCCTTTATTGAAGTCCTAACCACGTTCAATATATTACATGAAGATAATTGGATGCATATTTTTATATGTAAGTTGGATGAGGAGGCTGGAGATTGGTTTTATGATCATCTTCCTAATAAGTGCATTACTTCTATGTCAAGTTTCTTTGGAATTTTTCTTGAGAAATGGCATGATGACAAGGGTGATATGGCATGATGACAAGTTTCTTTGGAATTTTTCAATTTTTTGGTCTCCCTAAAATTTCGGCCCTCTCTCCTACAAATTCGGCCTGTCTTTTAGACGACAAAAACCCTAACCCGAAATTGCAGTAAACCCTAGAAAAATATAAAAAAAAATTAAAAATAAAAAAATTAACATTTTTTGTAATTTTTAACCCTTCTAAGGGCAGCAGCCTGCTCCTTTCTGCCTACAGTACCAAGGACGTCACCCTTCAGGGAGGGTCGAACCTTGTTGGCACTGCTGCATCCCTACACCTCCCTCCTTTACCCCTCGGCCACACCTTTTCCAGCTCTTAACCCCCTTCTATCCTCCTCAGCAGCCTTCAATCTCAATCTCTGCCTGCCTTTTCTTCCAGCTACTCACCCCTCCATCTCAGGTCTGTTAAGTTTGCAGCCTGTTGACTCCACTGCTGTCTTCAACCTGCCACAAACAAAAAACACAAAAAGGGGTTAACCAGTAATCAGATTACATTGGTGAAAGGAACACCTAATTGCTGCTTAATAAAGGTTGACTTAAAAGGCTTTGATTGCTACTGTTTTTGCATACGACAGGATTGTTAATCAGGTGTGATTCAGGAAGTTAGCTTGTTCAAGTACTCCTTTAATATTACAGGACTGCCTTTAAATGAAGATTGATGGTATCTACTGTTCGGCACTTATTTGAAGACCAAATTACAGTTTTGACATTATTGATGAATGACCCTAAGTGAATGAATTTTTATGATTCAAATGTATTGCTAGATAACTGTATCAGACTGATTGATTGAATTGTTACTGACGAATTTATACTGCTTACATTGTCCATAATATATTCTCAATGATATATGCAAATGCTTTATGATGATATTGATGGGTGGAATATTGCCTATGTATCGCAATTGGCTTACTATTTGATGATCAATGATAAATGCTAATGGTTGAATTCCCACTGCCTGTGGTACTAAGCTTGCTTGCTAATACTGATTTGGTTGTTCTTAATACTACTAGGTTGTTTATCTGACTCCTGTAAGGCACTGATCTCAAGCTATAGGTGTTAGTATTTGTTTGTCTTGAGGTGTCATTGACAGGCTAGCATTAAAGGGTTCTCCCCTTGGAGGTCAAGACTCTCCTAAGAAGTTTGTGAAAGTGTGATTGAGGTGATATTGGGTCACACTCTCCTTGCATTGTCTATTGGACATTAGCCCTGCTAGTTTGTCCAGTAACACATACCATAAAGATGCTATATCAAATGACAAATGATAGGGCGTTTCATCAATGAAGCACGAGCAAGTGACATATACCATAAAGATGCTATATCAAATGACAAATGATAGGGTGTTTCATCAATGAAGCACGAGCAAGTGACATATAAGTGGAAAGCATCATTATCAATCACGAAAGGCTCCATCAAAACTGTCCAAAGCATCATCATAAAGGCAAGCATCAATGCTAGGCCATCCATAACTCCATCAACCTGTAACCCCTGTTTAATGTGATAAAAATCACATGTGAACGCTCATATGACAAAATGGGGGGTAACAAGGTGCACATTTGATCATATGGATACTTCAAAGGAGGACAACCTCCCTTCTCCTCGTTCAGGTGGTAGGCACTTGTAGATGCAATTTTAATTTCATCAGTTGCAATTTAGTCTTTCTATAAGGTGCCCTAGACACTAGATATTTGAAGCAAAGGATATTTGCCAACACTTAATGACCACACTGGCTCCTTCGACAAAAAGAAAGCAAGTGTACCTAGTAGAATGGGGGAAGTGTTTGGTGCTATCAACAATGGCCATCCCATTTTATTCTCCCAGAGTCCCAACTTGATCATGTGTCTTTAGTAGGTGTTGACAATGAGTTGAACTGGCCATTTATGAAGCCCCTTCTCTTATTTATAACCTCATGGATCATCAAAGTGCCCGAGTACAATTCATTGGTTGATCATTGCATTTGATTGATTCAGGCAATGGAGTGACTTGAAAGAAGAATGCCACATGATGTCGAGAACTTTGTAACCTTATGCTTCATTGTGTAAAAGGGGAGTCACCATCCATAGAAATTGTATGCTTAGAAGCAAACATGTTATCTTAAAAATGTGTAAAATGTGCATTCCATGTCCTTTAAATGTTTTTATATAATTCTGGTCTCAAGATGCTAACATTTCATTTTAGAACCAAATATAACTTTGTTTTAGTTGCCCATAGTGTAAGTACTTTCTAATCATTTTTAATTTTCGTTACAAATGAGAGTATGGTCACATGATGCAATAGTGATGAATGCTTTATTCTTGAAGTATGGAAGATTATTGTTTTACTTGCTGATGCTAATCCCTAAGAAATTATGGCAGGTTATGAGAAGTGGGCTTCCCAATTTCTGTGCAGTTGCCTTGGCACTTAATGACTTAGGGTATGATTTCTAATCCTTGTAATCTTGTTTGTGCATAGCATAATTGTTAATGTTACTAAGAACTGAATTTAAAATGTCTTATGTGTGCTTCTTATGTTGGTTCTTGTTTGTAGAACTCTGCTATAATTCTTCCATGACATTTAGCAAGTGGGACATGTTTTTATTTTGGATAGAAATATTGATGATTTACTTATGCTAGAACATGTGACTATAATGCTATTAGCTATTATAGATCAGTTGTCCTTGATATTATGTTTAGGAATCATCACACCTGCAAGATGTGTAGTATCATATTTGGCATTTATTTTCTATGCCGTTGACAAGTAGAAATGCTCATGCATACACTTAGTAGTGAAAGACCTATTGATATAAGCACAATACAATAAAATAGGGGAGTGGCAAACTTTAATTGGAGAAATATTTCCTTTAATGTGATTCCAAGTCCTTACATTGTTGATGTTCGTTTTAAGAATGACACATCTCTTTTCTTTGCACAAGTTTTGATATTAGTTTTACTTGGGTTAATGCAATATTTCAATATCACGAAGCACACATGGGAACCTATGATGCATAGTGATGCATGGCTTCCATTCAAGCCAAATATCTCATCCTTATGATGGCCTTTTTCTTGACACGTTTGATGACATTGCTTATTCTCCATATTAGTTATGTCTGCATATGCTGATTTGATTACTTTCGTGGTAAGAAATCCAGAAGGGAACAAACTTCATGCATAGCAACTTCTTCAAGAATTTGAGTTAGTGAAGGGAACAAGGAAGGGATCCTAAATTGTTTTAGCATTCAACATTTTGAAGTCCACTCATCCTATGTCTAGGTCTCCCCTCTTCCCTCAATTATTGGATTCATTGCAATAGGGAATACATATTGTCTTAAGCTAACATTGAAGATAATTTCAACAATTAACAACTTTTCTTTTCCCATCAACTTGTGCAACAGACCTAGGATTCATTTTGTATGGTCACCTCTCCATAGGATGTGCCCCTTATTAGTTCATTTTTGTGCACAGACAACTTAATGGAACCCCCTTCAAGTCATGTATGATTGTTGAAAACACATCCTTACAATCCTTAATTATATTAATGGTTGTTATAGCTAATGTTAGATCCTCTTTATTCACAAATATAATCTTCCTACGTTATTTTATAGTTCCTAGATCAACTTAAGTTGTGACGGGACTTTCATACATAATATTTCCAAAATATTCAAACTTGACTATTGGTTGTTTGGTAAACTTAATATCTTTTTATTATTGAAAAATATATCTTATATTCACATAGAAATATTTCCAAAAGAGAAAACAAAAGGGGGTTTGTTAGATTTTAATGAGCCATCCGCAGTTTCACAGCGGATGCGTGTTGTGGGCTCATAACCTATTAGTTTTTAATGATATAGCATTATAATTTTCACTGGGGCCGACTTGTTTATTTTATTTGGGCTGACTTGTCATCTTCAATAATAAATTACAATTTATTAAATGTTTCTTATTGGGCCAACTTGTCTTTATGCAATTATTTATTTTCTTTCTTTCTGGGCCGACTTAGCTAGTGAGGATACCTCACTAAGCTACAGACATCAACACTCCCTCTTAGCTAGGGAGGTATCATCACGCTGGAACACATCTGAATATCATCTGATCGTCACGGCTTGTTTCGTATATCTTGTCATCATAAGAATGGTATCTTCTGATCAAGTCCTTCTACCAGAACAACTGCTCCCACTGGAACCACATCATCTTTCCAAAGATAATATCTGATCTTCCTGATCAGCTTGGTCATCCTAGACTAAAGAGGATTACGTCCTAATGCACTTTATCAGTCTCAAACTGAAGGGAGGCCACATTCCCTAGGAAGACACTTCTTCCAAGCACTTTATCGATCTCAAATCAAAGGGAGGCTATACTCCCCAGGAAGACACTTCTTCCAATTTACTAGTCATTACAACTGGAAGGCGGTGATGACTACAACTAGTCCACCTCTCTGGGCCCATACTCCACATAGGAGAACATCCCACACAGGGATCCACTCCTCAAAAGAGTCTTCTCCACACAGGAACCATCCCACAAAAGGATACACTCCACAAAGGAGTCCTCTCCACACAGGAGAACATTTCACACAGGAACCATCCCACACAGGGATACACTCCACAAAGGAGTCCTCTCCACACAAGAACCATCCCACACAGGGATAAGGAGTCCACACAGAACTCAGTAGTTCACTGTTGAATTAATGTAACTTCGAAGAATATTCTACTTGTATTATTCCTCCTTCGGGAGATGTCTTTAATGTAAAAGGTCATGAGGTAAAACCTCCATTGTAAGTCGGGTCATTAGTACCCAAAAGAATGTAATATAAATATTATTTGAGTCTTTCTAGAGAGGTCGACCCAGTTAAGTTAGTGAGGCCGACCTAGTTAGGTTAAAAGTCAAGTAAAAGGTAAAGTATAAATAGAGAGTATTACTCTCTCATTTGTACCATTCACTCACTCATGCATTGCGCATTAGTGGAAGAAGGAGACTAGCGAAGGAGGATGATTGTTCTTGGCTCTTGTTTTTGGGTTTTGTCTCTATTCTTTGTGATACTTATTTTTGGGCATTGTACTTTGGTAATCTATATTGAGGAAGTTCTTGTTGTGTGTTCTTCCCCTTGAGGGTTTCCCAGGATAAATTGTTGTGTACCTTGTGATTGTGTGTCTTTCAAAGATGCTATTTATGCTGTTGTTATTGTGAAAATGTATTAAATGCTAATGAAGTATGAATCTAAGTTATTGAAACATATAATATTAACATGGTATCAGAGCTAGAATGAAAAGAGAAGCTCTCACTAGGTAAATCTCTCTCTCCTTCTCCAGGCATGAAAATTAGGGTTTCTTATTAAAGTGGAATTTTTGAGTGCAAGTGGCATAGGGAAGTGCACCCCTCCGAGGCGCATCTATTGGCACCAAGATCAAAATTTTTTAGTGGCTAAATCTTCCAGAAAGTCAAACCCTAGTTTGACTTTAGACCAGAAAAACCAGAAAACCAGAAAACCAGAAAACTAGAAACTGCAGTCCAAAATTTCGCAAGTCCAGTTTCAGGGGTGAAATTTTGGATTCTTCAGAAAGAGACTGTACCGGCATACTCGCCTTAGTCAAGCGCATCTTTTGGTGAGTTCAGTTTTCACTTTTGAGAAATTTTAATTTTTGGTCATTTTAGCTCTCCGGGATAAGATGGCCCCAAGCACTAAGCTTGATGACAAGTTAGAAGGCGTAGAAAATTTCCGTGCTTGGAAATACAGAATTGGACTCATTCTAGAAGAGAATGATCTTGCGAAGTTTGTTAAGGAAGCTGTGTTAGAACCCGCAGAAGCTGAAGCAAAGGAAAAGCACAACATAGACATGATTAGGGCCAAGAGGATCATAGCAGATTCCATCAAGGATCACTTAATTCCTCAAGTGTCCTCCAAGAAAACACCTAAGGAAATGTTTGATGCCCTATCAAGGATGTATGAAAGGAAGAACATTAATCGGAAGATGAATTTGAGAACCCAACTCAAAAGTACAAAGATGAATGAGGGTGAATCTATCCAAGAATACTTTACATGGGTTTCTCAATTCAAAGAACAACTAGAAGCAATTGGAGACAACCTTGATGAATATGAATTAGTGATGACCGTTCTTAATGGTCTTACTAGACCTTGGGATTTTTTTATCTAGACAATGTGTGCAAAAAATGAAAGTCTACAATTTGAAATTGTATGGAAAGAATGTGTTCAAGAGGAAGCTAGAGTGGCAAATCGAGAAGCACTACTCAGAGATGATGATCAAGCTCTAGCTACCCATACTAAAAGAGGAAAAGGAAAATCTCACTACCAGAAGGAAACTCATAAGGAGTTTCATCCCATAAGAAGTTTCAGAAGTATAAGAAAGGAAATCAGAAAGACTTCTCTTCTTATCAATGTTATTATCGTGATAAGATGGGACATATTGCCAAAGATTGTCCAGTGAGAAAAGAAGAATACAAGAAGAAGAGTAACAAAAGACATCATGCTCAATAAGTCAAAGAAGAAGAAGAAGAAGAAGAAGAAGAAGAAGAAGAAGAAGAAGAAGAAGAAGAAGAAGAAGGACCTCCCAGGAAGTTACCAAAGGAAGCAATTGAAGAATATGTCTTATAATGGTGGTGCTTCAAAGCACTCTCTCCAATTTTGAAGAAAAGGACTCCCCTCAAAAAGTTTCACTAGGAGAATAGGAGAAGCAACATACAGGCTCGATTTAGGAACTTTGATGATGAAGAAGGATGTACTATATCTCAGCTTTCGAAAGAGTTTAGAATTGCTTTTATATAAGATGCAGTTGTTATTTGGTCAAAAGAAGGTGGCTCACATAAGATCACTTAGAAACAACTTTGATCTATGGTAGAAGACTTAATCAACATTATAGATCATAAGCAATAAAGGCACAGGACCTCAAAATCAGATGATGGAGTAGAGCTGACCATCAGACATTCCAGTAATCCCTGCAAGGAGACTAGGATCAAAAGAGATCCTACCAAACAAACAAAGATAAGTATTTGAATTGTCATTTTTTATCAAATTGTTTAAATGATATTGTTCAGTGGTGTACATATTTATATTCCTAGATTTAGGAATTGTTGCCAGTTAAGTTGTACTTAGTTGGACTATCAAGTCAGTGGGCAAAGTTGAACATATTAAATGTTCATTTTCGATAATTTGATGTCCATCAGGCCTTTATAAGGGCCCCTTTTTTAATTTTTTCCACATGTCCATGGCCTTGCGGGGTTTGTAATAAAATGTACTAGCATGGTGTTTTATGTAAAGGAATTGGTTCCCTAGGACTTTTTGACTACGTCGGGTATTCCAAGGAGTTTTTTCACTTATTAATTATGTCTTGCAACTTTGCATAACATAATTTTTGAGTTTTTCTCCTGCTCCTCCAAAGCTGGAATGCCTGGTGCGGTTAACGGGCCTTAGGGGGTTATTAAAGTCCATGGGTCAATGTATATGAACATGTTAGACATTATTTTTGAGTCGTATGGACATGTGCTAAGTCCCCCTAGGTTGCTTTTTAATTTCCGGCGAAAAATATTTTTTCCGTAATTGAGCCATTTTTTAATGGTTTAATTAAAATTTTTGTAATTGGCGTAAAAGTGTGGTCCAGGGGACTTTTTTTCCTTGGGGGTGCTTGTTTTCTAACTAAAAGCACCCACCTTACCCCTAAACCCACTTTCCATAGTGTTTGAGGCATTTTTTTCACTTATGGTTAAAAAATAAAAAAAGTGAAAAATGTGAAAAAAATGAAAAAAGTCAAAAAGTCATTAAAAAATTAACTCCATAATTATGGGGTTTTGATGTCTGGAATATTTCAGCATGTCTCAAGGAGTGATTAGGGATGAAATGTAAGAGCTTTGGAAGCCCATATGGTGGGCATGACATGCCCAAGAAGTTAGGCGCTTTCCTCATCAAGCTTGGGCGCATTTCCCAATAGAAGGAGCCCCCATGTGTGGGCAGTTTGTAGCTGATTTTGTGTTGAGATGTTGGCACATTTGGTGCTGCGTTCGAGCTTCTAAATATGACTTCATTGTATCGTCCTGCAATGTGATTTTCTTCTTTTTATAGGAAAATGTCAGAAACTTCTTTTTAGCATTGAAGATGAAAGTCCTCAGTGTTTTTATCCAAGGTAACCCCAAAATTATCTCACCGTCAAAACTCCATAAGGAACTAACGATGAATTGCGATATGAACTTATAATATCCAACATTCAATTGTAAGCCACTTATTTCAAATTGTTTCCTGCCCCAAAAGTTTAGCGCTTCACTTATATTTGATTCGGGAATCACTAAATGGTTAGCGAATTCAACACTAATATAATTATTAGCTTCAGCAGGGGCAATGGAAATGGTGATACCCTTCCCTACAAGTGTCCCTTTAATGCTAAATAGAATTGAAACATTCATTTTCGAGGTGCTAGGAAACTTTTCCCTTTTTTCAACATAAAAATCCATATTCTTGATTTTTTTTGAAATTTTCATCATATCTTTTTTTTGGTCCAATAATTATTATTACTATTATTAAAAGCAATAATAATATTATACCAATAAAGAATACACTGAACTTTGTAAACCAAATAATAATAAAATTTGATAAAGAATATATTCCAATAAACCCAATAATATATATATTATATAATTTATAAACTTTTGAATCTCTCTTTTTTTATTTTATTAAAGGGTTACTTTATATCCCCTTTTAGCTCATGATTAGTAATATATATATATATATATATATATAAAGCCACATGTGGTTTTATAAAACTATGTGTTGGTTTTATAAGACCATATATTGGTTTTACCTTTTTTTTGTCTTTTTCCTTTCAAATGTTTTCTTTTCTCTTTTTCTTTTTAACTCTTTTTTCTTTCTTTCCCCACTTCTTATTTTCACGCGGAATAATTACTTCGAATTGATGGCCAAAAGCCAAATTAGACAAAATCTAAATAACGGCTAAAGGCCAGATGAGACAACCTCGCTCTGATACCAATCTAACAGCGGAAGTGGTATATGACAGAAATATTCTGAATTGAATGATATTTATTTGAATGGTGATTGAAGTTACATTACCTTGTGACGGTTTACCTATATAGGCATTGACTGGTCACGAAGGCGAACAAGTATGTCTCTTAACCTTTCCTTAATTACTAGTTATAATTATTAATTGTTATTTATTATATTTATTATTATTTATGCTTTTTATTTAATATTAGTCAATTATTATGTTTGTTACACTTCGACCGGTTCAACTCATGGTTCTGAGTTTTAAAACATTGCCTGCAACACAACTTTATATATAGGTTAATTGAAGCAATGAAGAGACCTTAACATACAAGGCAACCTACTTAGGCTATATGGAAAAATTGGTGATACATCCATCCTACCATGTATAAGGGATAGAACATAAAATGTTCCTTGTAGAAAAAGTCAAATGTGTTCATTGCCTTGTAACGTTTAGGCATTCTTCATGCAGTGAAATTGACACATGGTCTTGGCCATAGTAGCAAGATTCAAGTACGGATTCGAAAATGATTCAGATACGATACGAAAAAAATACGTAATAAAAAAATCAAGTACGACTAAAATACGGGAGTAGACATCTTATACATACAAAAAACATGCAATTTTAATTTAAAATAAAATAAAATTATACATAATCATTCCAAATTTTAACATCTCATTCATTTTTCATTGAAAATTTTAAAAATAAAACATAAAATGACTTAAAAAAATGAAAACAAAAAAACTACATAATTTTTTTTTTGATAAATAATAAATACTAAAATATAAAATTAAAATAACAATGATATAAAATAAAACTTAAATAAAAAAACTACATGTAATAAAATAAAACTTAAATAAAAAAACTACATGTAATAAAATAAAACTTAAATAAAAAACTACATGTAATAGTAATAACGCAGATGATATAAGTCTAACAGTATAACATATACTAACACTAAATTAAAAAAGTATTTTAAAGTTTTTTCTTAAATAAATATTTTTATTAATCGGCCATGCTTTGGAGTTTTATATTTTATTGTATCAATATGAATTCGATTCCAATTCAGTTCGTTCAGAATTGGGTAAATAAATAGTTGACTATACCGAACCCGTATTATCTTGAATATTCGCCGTATTTTTAACCTGGTTTGAATTTCCGTACAGCAATTGCCAATACGGTCGTATTTTGCTACTATGGTCTTGGCTCACTAATTTGTTGTTCAGCAACTGAACATATCTATGATGAATATAAAGCTGGACAAACTGAAGCAGCTCTATTGGAATTGCTTTAGCCTTTTTGAATCATATTTGATTGTCTTATTCTAACCATAGTTTTAAAAATCGGTGAAATCGGAATCAGAATCGGCCGATTCACCGATTTAAAGCCAGACCGGTTCAAACCGGTCTCCAAATCGGATCGGAGGACCAGTTCGATACTGAACTGACCGATTCGGTATCAAATCGGTCGGTTCAGTACCGAACCAGTCCGGTCCACCGATTTTTGACAAAAAATCAGCCGGTTTTTTGGTGTGGGCCCGTGGGCCATTAAAAATGTTTTTTTTAAATATTTAACCTATATCCCCATGGTGCTATAGTAATTGGTGATATTAATGGTAATGTGACATTCTCCTTATCTTTTATTTTCCATCCTTTTACTTAAATTTTTAACATTACCATTAATTGTTTTAGGATGTTTGAGAGTGGTTGCAACCTCATCGGACTTCATATGCAAAAAGTAGACTTTTAGATCCCATTCAAAATTCAACAGACTTAATAGTTTTCAGGATTTTAGGATTACAAGGTTTCCACCAGATTCTATCTTGTATGAGGGTATGGAATTGGCATTTAATCAAGCACATCAACCCCTATATGTACCTTGACGTTGGTGGTGTTGATTGTTGAATTCCTCTGTCATGACCTTAATAAAAATGTACTCTTCACTCATGCAAAATCACTTATCAAGCATCGAAAGCTTTTTCTATGTTATTTTAGCGATTGGATTAGGAAGTTTCATCAAAATTGTAGTGTGTTGAGTCGTTGACTAATGTCCTTGGAGGATCAACTTTGAAATTCGAGTTAGAGGCAAGGGCTAGAGCCTAGAGGAGGGAGGCATAGGGTGCTATTGATGAATAGGATCCCAATATAGGCAATGATTCGTTGACATGTATGATTGATGATTTATATTTCACATTCATTTTTGTAAATGTCTTTGCTAATTTATTAATTTAATATATATATATATATATTGCATTTCCTCATTTCCACAATTTTGGGGGGTCACGTTTTCCCTGTTTCGAAGTTTCTTCATTTCGTCCTTGTTTCTCCGTTTCATGCAACTTAGGTTGAAGCTGTTCAAACCCTCGTACAACAATTTTGAAGCAAACATGTGCCTATTATGACCTTTGCAGCAGTAAAAAGTCATGAAAATCACCTTCAAGGCTTAAAACAAATTGTGGGCAGTACTGTGGATGAAAGCAGCCCTAAACAACTAGTATAGGTGCTCTTTGGTCATCAAACAACAGGTATGGGTCATAACAACAGCCCTAAAATCTTGAAAATGTTGTTTTTCTTTAAAATTTAAATATTTTATGTATTTTTGAGTAAACCGATTCATTAAATTCAAATCGGCCGATTTATGACCGATTCATTACCGATTCTGATTCCGATTCCGATTCCGAGTTGACCCTCGACCGATTTCGAGTCCGATTTCGATTTTTCAAACATTGATTCTAACCAATTATATGTTTCACTGGCTGCTTCTCATGTTATTTGGGACCTGTGTTTCAAAATGCTCTCATTGGATGGAAATTTAAAAAAAAGTAGTTGATTATGGTGACACAGAATTCTTGGCAAGAAAGAATAAAAATTAGATGATTTTTTCAAAGTGATATCTAGCTGGTTATAAAGATGTTTGTTTACTTGACCACATATTACAAATGTGACTTGTGTAAAAGTCTTCCAACCTGTCTGTTTTAGAATCAAGGAATGATGAATTGTATAATTCCATTGTTTTGATTAAGTTCATCACAAGTGGAACCTAAGTGTTTACTAGAAGTGACAACATTATAACATTATTGTGCTTTCACGATGCAGCTATAAAGCTCATGGCATCAGGTTGGATTCAGGTGATCTTGCATATTTATCTACAGTGGCACGGAAATCCTTTTGTGCAATTGAAAAGGAATTTGGAGTTCCTGAGTTTGGGAAGATGATAATTACTGCAAGCAATGATATCAGTGAGAATACTCTTGATGCATTGAACAAACAGGTAAACTCTTGAGGTTAGAACTGCATCTTATTGCAAAAAATGAATATATCAATTACACAGAAAATGGTTAATAGATATGAGGATAGAACTCTCTCTCATCGCAAAGGAGCATTCACATCCTTTAAACTATAAAGTGTTAAGTTCTTAGCATGTCCTATTTTTCATTTTTCTATCTTCTTTACCTTTTCGTTTTCCTGTTTTTATATATTTTTTGGGATGCTTGTATCAAATTTCTTGGCCTTAATATTCCAAGTGCAAAGATGTCAATTTGGTTGCAGTAAAGCTTGTTAATATTCTATATTATTTTTACAGGGGCATGAGGTCGACGCTTTTGGGATAGGTACCCATCTTGTTACATGCTTTGCTCAAGCTGCCCTTGGTTGTGTTTTTAAATTGGTAGAGATAAAGGGTCAGCCTCGCATAAAATTATCTGAAGATGTCTCAAAGGTTGGAATCTTTTTTAACAATGCTTCAGTTTAGGATAAATTTTAATACATGTTTCTAAGTTAGCTGCTATAGCTCATATGTTTTTATGCAGGTGTCGATTCCTTGCAAAAAGCGGTGTTATAGACTGTATGGGAGAGAGGGCTATCCTTTGGTGGACATAATGACTGGGGAAAATGAAGAGCCACCTAGAGTAGTATTCTAATCCCCTGTACCCTTGTTAGGAGTGTGGTGAGAATGTATGAAGTAACTTTTTTTGAAATTCAATGCAGATTAGAATATTGATTTCTTATATCTTTGTAAGGTTAGTCTAATGGTTATCCTCTGGAAATATTTCTAGAAATGGTCCCAAAATGACCTTAGATTCTTAGCCAGTTTGATCTCTCTCTCTCTCTCTCATGCACTTTGCCGAACTGATGCACATTTGTTTCCTGTTATCTAATAAATATTTCATTGCTCTTGCTCAAAGTGATAGCATTTCTGTTTACCTCAAATCTGTGACATACTGTATGTATAAGATACAGTACAGTGATTCTGTATTGTTGATGTGATTCAAATCAACCAATTAATGAATACAAAGGTAAGTGTAAATTAGCTAATATTTGCGTATTTGGAAAATTGGCATGATTCACTCACTAGCAAGCCTATGGAGAAGTTATGAAGCAAGTTGAGAATAACAATAAAACCATTGAGCAAGCAATATGCAACAAAAATGTCTGCTAGAGAATATCGGTCGTTATGACAAGGTTAGAAATGTATTAAACAAGGTGGTTTGAAGATAAGGGATCCTATCGGTTTGTATCTAAATTTTATAGGCAGTTTCGACTCTTCGAGTATCGAGTAGTTCAACTTCTATCAAGTTTCAAGTAATATAGCTTATCATTTTGTTTGATTTGGTATTTTACTGTGGCAAGTATTTCATATATAGCCACCTAGAACACATACAAATGTCAAATCCTATACAGTTTCTTGGATTCTTATTAATGAATATTTTAACGTTTTTTTCCTGACTGCACTGTCAATCCAAAGAGGATATTTTTGAGTAATATGAGAGCCTTGTTATTTGTTTGCCAATATCTTGATGCAATGTCACTTCTTAGTTGCACTGATAGAACTGAGGTGCTTTTTAATAATATTTTTAGCATCTAGGAGGGTTCTAGAGTCTAGACACTCCCATAGTCCTGTGGCCATGGATTGTACTCTTTAGTCCCATTGATCTATTCCTTGGTCATTTGACGACATAAATAAAAGTATATATTATCTTATCTTACTATAGCCTGTTGAGTGGAGGATTTCTGTGTCCATCCACTCATGGGTAATGCTAATAAAATAAAATGAGAAAAAATAGCTGGCATCCAATGTCCAGTGAAAAAAAAGAGCCGAACTTTTTGTTCTTTCAAAGAATTACCTTAACATTAAAAAAAACTAGCATGGATCCATTTTAACCCCAGATATATTCAGCAGTGAGATGTTTATGCCTGGTCCTTTTATCCCTCTCACTGCTTAAGAGATCTGGGGTTCAGATGGATCTATGCTAGTCACATGAGTAATCATGGATTTCTCATGAAAGAATTCAATGATTACTAGATAGACTGCAATTTGTTTCTTCTCTTATTTCTAAGTGATAGGATATGTACTATTCCTAGAACTTTAAACTTTTATGCTTATAATTGTAAGAATTTTTTTCTAGACTTTTGATGTTCTTAGGCAATTTTTTGTAAAATATATATATATATATATATATATATATTTTATGGATGAGCTTGCAGTATAGGTTTTTGTTAATTTCCAATGTAGGAAGTATCTCAATCATCCGGCCTAGGGGCTTAGTCAGAGATGCTGAACTCCTTTGGTAAGGAAAGGAATAAAATCTCTGCCACACCTAGTTCTGTACTTGTGTTATGTGCATTATATTACTCAGTTATCGCAAAAGAAAAAATATATATATTTAAAAAAAAGGAAGAAAAGGAGGAAAATAAGAAGAATCATTTGCTTGCATGCTCTTCAGCAGAGTAAGTTTCAAAAGAATTCACTCTTCACCTTTCATCTGAAGCGTTGAAAACAATCATTTCCCCATTGGTATAGAAGCTTTTAGTATCTTTGATGATTGGAAACACTCTGCAAATAGCACATCAATCTGGTTCCCATAGTTGGAACTAGGTATTGTCTAGAATTTAGTAGGTAATATTGACTACAAGGCAACAAGTCATTGATGATTTGATTACATTAAAACAGATTGATTTTCATCATTCTTAGTTCACACTGAAGAGAATGTCTTAAGGTTAGTCCAAACTGACAAAACAATTGTCCAGTATTATCTATACTTTAATTATCTGTCATATTTCTGGGTGAAGTTTGAACCTATATTCCCATGATTAGTGCATCCCAAAGAGGATCCTCATGCAAAGGTGATATTGAGGAAGAGGATTATTTTAAAACAGTATGACATTGTCCTCAATTGAACATTTGCCTCACAGGAATCATGGCAATAAATGAATTAAATTTCTCTACATAAATTGAAATTGTCAGTTCTAGTAGGGTTCTTTTCTAGATTCCATCTTTGGGTTGTCTAATCATCATTTTACCCTAGGCTTGTGTTGGCAATTGCACGAGTTCCACTTGATGTATTTTTTTGTACTTTATAGAATTCAAACCTACTTTTCCCTTTGACAAATTGTTCTCTTTCTAACTTGGTTACTTTCAATGGACAGGAAGGGGACCGGATTTTGTGTAGGCACCCATTCAATGAATCCAAACGAGCATATGTTGTGCCACAACGAGTGGAAGAACTTTACAAGTGCTACTGGTCAGGAAACTCAGGTAAGTGCTATGGTTTTATTTTAATTTATAAATCCATATGCTTTGAGGTCATTGTGTAGCCATGTTTCCTATCAGTATATTCATGTGAAATCTCAATCTGAAAGGCAAATTATTTAAGAGAATTTAGGTTCAGAATGAACTAATTTTGCTAGTACTGAATGCAAAGCAAAGGTACTTACCAGAATCTAGCAAATTATCTACCATTAGGTGAAGGGATTCATGAAAATTTGTTTTACAACATTTGTGTACAAAAATGATTAATAAGGATGGATATTGGTAAATAACATTGTGGTTCTATCCTCTCCATTAGTCCCAATCTTTGGCTACTTTTAACAGATTACGAGGACTGTAAAACAAGCATCTTTGCAATTTAGTATCAGTAGGCAATGAAAGCAATTGTAGCAACGAGAAAAAATACACCATTTAAAATAGGGCTTGAAATTAAGCTACAATTGTACATGCGTTTCAAACTGTCATTTGTTACTCACTAGATGGCAATTTATTGTTTTATTTTTACTTTATATCTTGATTGTACATGATATTAAAGGTGATTAAGAACATTACAACCTATTACTACCTATTGTTACAATCTATTACTACCTATCCTTTAACCTGGCCATCTGAATGAAACTACCTATTCTATCATATGACTAACATTTGCTATAAATCACAGGTGAAGAAAGCATATTCTAAGCATAGAAGGAAGCACATATGCACTATTATAAAATAAAGTTATTAGAAAAAGTTTACCAAGAATGTCAAAGTGAAAGGAAATACTTTTGGTATAAGAAACTATGGTCCACAAGGATGCAAGTGCAAGGAATGAGGATTCTTCTAAATTGTTTTAGCTCCATATGCCAAAACAACTCCTAAGATGATGAAGCCAAAAACACGTTCAAAAAAGAGGTGATACTTCGAGATGATGAATACATTGTGTCTCCAAAAATACTACTCGAATTGGACATATAGACCCAAGGAAAAAACCTTCTAGGGTATCTAGGAGGGTGACTAGATGCCCTCTCCTAACTAATCACTGTCTTAGTCTTTTAGTATTGTTAGAATGTCCATTACTTGGTTCAGTGCAGACTACAAATGAATCTCAACTCTAATTTGCTTATTGGGGGAGGTGGTCTAAGACTCGTCTTCTTCCTTTCTTGTTATCTCCTTTTTCTATTTCTCATTCTTAACTAGGGGCTTGTCTAGAACAAGGCCTTAGTGGATGGCCATATTGATTATAGATCTTGTATGTAAATGTCAAGAATGGTGTAAGCTACACTTTCAACCATGCCCAACATCATATTGCAGTCATTACTCTTAGATTCTATGTATTTCTAGGATTAGCTTAGGAAGACCTAGTCAACATTCATTTTGTGTATTTATCGGTTTGGTTAAGGCCGACCTAGTCAATGTGGGCCTGTAACACCTCTTCGGGAAAATGCTATACTCTTGAGTTGTGTATACATACACAACTCTCATTGTTATTTTGACCTATCTTGTGATCATCATTCATTATTTATATAAGTCATACAACCTACGAGCACCATAAAATGTTGCTCTCTAGCACACTCTCCCTTAGTTATGCTTCTCTAGTTCACTTGTGCTGATTTATCTTTACTTTAATGCAGAATTGCGGTATGTTGGTAGGTTCCATTCAATCCTTTCTCTGTCTTGTGATTCTCAACCACTAAAATCAAACAATTTCATAACTGATCTCTTAAATCTAATAAATATCCTTCATTTTGAGAATGGCCGTCTATAGAATGGGTTTGCCCACATCCATTTCCACATGAATTTCTGGTTTAGATGGAAAGTGTGTTATGATGTCATGCACTATTCATTTAGAGGTTTGAAAAGATCTAAGGTATTATCAGTTGCCCTAATGAACGCTAACCACTGAATTGTTGCTATAAAAGTTGAATTCAAGACAAGATTAGAGTTGTTGAAGGTAAGGATATGGGTTTAGAAGTTATTTCCTAGTTGTTCACAAAAAATCCTATTCTATTCATAAAGCACAACCCTACCTTAAAAGAGATTTCCACGATCTTCTTTCTTGTAGAAATTAGCAATTAAATAACCCTTGTTTACTAGGGCTAGTGTTGTGTACCTAACCGCAACATCCATATTAGGTATTGTGCTTTATCTACACAAGCCATTTTCTGTATAAGCTCATGATTGTGTAGTAGTATTATATTTGTGAAAGGCCACTTTAGTATAATAAAGGGCCTAATGACTTATTTAGTGACTTAAGAATTTAATTAGGGCTTTATCATGGATTTTTCCTATGCATATAAATAGGGTTTTCCTGCCTCTTATATATGTCTATCATTATATCAAATACAAATAAAACAGTTTTTAGATTTTATTGGAGATATATTTCTCCATTTATTGAATCCACATGTATCCTCACTGGGGCGTGTAGGAGCCCCCACTGTCTCTTTGTTATTTTCTATTTTCATTGTTCAATTTCCATTTTTGTTGCAGTAGTGACCCCATTTGGTTACAAGGTAATTGCATCTAGGCTAGACATTGCTTATAGAACCCAATTAAACCTTCCATTTCATTTTTGCTTAGTGACCCCATTGTCTCTTTGCTTAGGAGCCCCCACTGTCTCTTTGTTATTTTCTATTTTCATTGTTCAATTTCCATTTTTGCTGCAGTAATGACCCCATTTGGTTACAAGGCCATTGCATCTAGGTTAGACGTTTCTTATAGAATCCAATTAAACATTTCATTCTACGAAAGGTTTTGTAGTTCACCTATAATTCTATGAACTTGCATATTATCATGTCAATCATGATTAGAATCTTCTCATTCAAACACTCTAGTTCAAGCTATAAAATGTATCTTATTTTGGCACATGACATTATTCAAAACCCTTGATAGTTTAAAGAAAACCTTTCCCATGCAATGAGTAACCTTCAACTTTGTCATCAAGGGAATACTTAAATGATTTGAAGGAGAAGGTTGGGCTCTCCCTTACAATGTTATCATAAGCCTAAAGGTGAACAAATTGCATGGTTCACAAAACAAGAACCCTAACTTTTGTGCCAAAATAACAAAATTCAAAAGCCATGTAAGCCTCAAATCCCCTGAGATTCTCCCCCAACAATATAAATAAAGTTGAAAAGATGATACTTGTTGTCGCCAAAACATGCACCTGGGGGTTATCATGGTAGAAATCTTCAAGCCGCTTGGTGCGCTCCTTGGTGGCAAGTCTTGAGTTGAGATACTGTCACCCAACACTCAACTCCTTCGTCTAGGCCAACTCTTCGCAAAGCCAAGTGTGGTGGTCCCTAAGAAAAGAAAACTATGGGTTTTATGCTATGTTATGAAAATGGAATTAATTCTAGGAGTTTGAAGTGATTACTGAAACATGAAAGCAACAACGCATGTTTTAGGAAAGTAGCAGAGAATAATATTAACCACGACACATAGTTCTTAAGCAACAGATAATGAATTGATAGACTAGTGCCAAAATAGTGTAAATGGAGTTTGCTAAAAAGAAAATGCTGTGTAAGTGCTTCTTGGTCAATTTTAATTATTATGGATGAGAGGATTAGCGGGAAAGGGAATTCCCGATATACCGTGAGGTACTTGGATATATGTCCGTATTTTACTTAATGTGGTTTTGCACAAGAACGTGTGGGCTAGATGGAGTCGTAGGGGTATGTCCAACACTACACAAAATGAGGGTGCAGCCTGATGGGGCCCTGCAGTCACTTTCTAGGTATTCCTGCTTTCCTTGCAAACTTTACCCACAAAAAGGAAACTTTGTCAACATCGGATTTCCGTTATGTTTGAAGCGAATTGCTTTTATTGCGGTGAATTGTTTAAATTAAGATGTTTGGAAATTAAAGAGTGTTACAAATTCGTTTCTGATTTCCTAGCGACGAGGCAAGGACCGCAGAGGGAAAGAGCATAAGCAAGTTGCAACAAAATTATTCGTTCCAATTTGAGATTGTAAAATTAAAGTGTGAGACTAATTACTAAAGCAAGGAGTCTCTTTTCTGATCACCCAACACCTATGTGAGGGAGAGAGCAATGCTTGGTTAGTATTTTTTTTGCTTGCGAAATGAAAGAAAGAAACATAAAACTAACTATATAGCCCGTTAGGACGGAGTGTGTGCTTGTGTTGATGAAATAAAGCAAACATGTTAGAAAAATCACACCATAAAAAAAAAGACTGCGAATCCCCCAAGGGGGATGGGGTGTGGGCACTCGGTAGTCCATTTGGTTTTATTGTTATTTTACAAATTATCAAGTAGATGCCTTGGTCCTTATAGATTTGAATCCAAAGGGTTTACAAGTCTTTAGAAATGAGACAAGATAGAAGAATATTGTGCCGGGAAGCCTTGGATGGCTTTAGATCTTCGATTTTCCGGCATCACTTCCTCTTGTCATGGCGATAAAAGTATAAAACCAGCTACCTGAAATGCGCCAAATGTGCCCAATAAAAAATTAAAAGCATAAAAATATTTAAGTACCTAAAGTTAAACAATGAGCCTAAATACTTAACAAAACTAGATCTACTCAAAACTAAGTTTTAAAACTTTATATCTAGTAACATACTTAAATAAATCAGCTTTTAGATGATATTTTAAAGAAACTAATTTAATCAAGCACGTGCATAATCGTAACCAAAAGAAAGTTCAAATTTTAAGAAGGGAGAGAAAGTGGAAGGCCAAGCCCTTTGAACTTGGGCGATGGAATCGTTCCGGTGGCGTTGAGAGAGACTATGTATTTTTCATAAAGAACTTGGAGGATGAAGCAAGCAAACAAGTTCCTCCATCAATCCAAATTGAAGCACCTGCAAGAAAACCCTTACACTTTCCAAGCAACTTGTCAAATCTGTTAGTAAAAACTTAGATCGAAGATGAAAAGAGCATACATAAAAACTATTAAGCATGTGAATTCCCTATCTTAAACATAAGCATTTTAAATGAGAAAAGAAACTACTTTTATTCACTCCTATCTATTAATACTAACCCTTCCAAGGCTAATGATTGACAAAGAAAGCAAAAACAAAAAATCTCTACATTACCTTAGAAAGCACATAAGACAATGATCATCAAACTTGAGCCAAGGACACCGTAATAGAACTCCAAATCCTTTTATTCATCAAAATATTCAACAATAAAATTATACATGAGAGCAGAGGTTCCACATTCCATCCTCAAATGAGTGGAATGGCCCCGCTTAAATAGATTTTTCAACGAGAGGGGGGGCACATCCTCATTTAGAGAGAAGGGCGAGTCATAAGAGAGAATCATGGGATTGACATCCCATTGATTTAGAAGTGATTGGGATGGGTTGGAGCCACATCTACACAGAGAAGTGCACCCTCTCCTTGGAATTTTCACCCTCAAGTAATGGGATGCCACATATGCAATTCCCCTCTTCATGAGAGAGGGCGCATCCTCTCTTGCGATAAACTCTCCCCTCTTGATCTTGAATGCAATCTCCTCCGATTTGATATGAAATCACCTTCAATCATCCTTCGATAAGATCCCCAGTTAACTAGATACTGATTGAGACAAGATTCCATCAATTTAGGAACTTGATTTTCTCTCATTATTTATTATTTTTCTATTTTTATTCACTTTTTTTTTAGAGAGAAAAAGCATTTAAGTGATAAATAATCACTCAAATACTTAGGAAAGTGGGTTTAGGGGTTTAATACGTGCTCTGGGTTAGAAAACGAGCACCCCCATGGTGAATTTCACCTCCTAACCACACCTTTATTACATTTTTTTTCCAATTAAACTATTAAAAAGTAGCCTAATTTTACGAATTTTTTTTTTTTCTCGGAACTTAAAAAAATCCTAGGGGACCTAGTACATGTTCATAAGACTCGATATTAATGTCTAGCATGGTAATATACATTGACACTTGGACTCCAATAACCTCCTAAGGACGAGGCCCGAGACACCAAAACGACCACCCCAACTTTGGAGGTATGAGTGAAAAACTTGAAAATTATAAGTCGTTTATTCAACAACATATAATTGACAAGGGAAAAACACTCTGGGCTAGTTGGATTGATATCTAAGTTCTAGGAAATTCGAGTTCGTTATATTAAGTCATCATGCTAGTACATTTTTTACAACATCCCCAAGGGGTATGAACATGCAATTATTTTAAAAAGGGGCCAAAATTTGGCCCAATGGACCTCGGAACACTGATAATGAACAATCAGATTGTTCAAGTCTTTGACGGTCCACTCAGAATCCACTAAGTGCAATTTGAGTGGATAACAATACCCACACATATTTATGTGATGTGTGAATTAGAGATAGGACTTGATGTGAATACCTCTTAGATCAATGTTACTGAAATTGCATGTTTCCTCCTATGATCCTACTACGGAGTCATGCTTTAGTTGAAGACTTTATGGATGCTCTCTTGGGAGCATGCTGTCAAAACAAAGCACTTTTGGGAATGCTTCGAGGAGCATGTTGCAATTGCACCCAAAACAAAAGGCTCCTTGGTTTGTTTCAAGTTCCCACTCAACACTCCACTCCAATGGCACTCTCGAATCATTCTGGTGATCCTCCCTAGATGCTCTTGAAATGCTCCCATAGTGTTCCCTAGGCACTCCCACCATCTTGTTTCATAGGCCACTACAAAGGATAATTAACCCAAAGATAGATTGGCTAATGCTATGCAAAGTTTACTTCTGAGCAAAAAAAATTACTTGCAATCACACACATCAAATGTAACCAAATGTGAAAAAAGATAATGTGATGCAATTTGATATGATATTTAAGGTAATTGACATGTGTTGAATCGATATGATGTATGGCTGCGAGTTATTATAAGTGATTATGCCTCTTAGGTTAAGTATGTTTCAATTTGAGGAATGTTTGGAAGGGGCTATCCCTAGGCATGGCCCATGCATTTCCACCTCTTACACATCTTGGTTATATCAATTGAAATTTGCAATTTTGAGTTGTGTTGTGAGCTTGTGGTGCGATTGTTTTTGTGTTTTTTCTATATAAATGAGGTCTTGTAAGAATAGTTGAGAGAAGAAAAGAGAAATTCCTAACCTATTATCTTGGTATTGTGTTTAGATTAATCATTGATAGAAAGTTTTGAGTAGACAAAATATGTTCCCGTTGAACAATCAACATTTATTGAATGTACCCTTGTGAGGAAAAAACAAGCTTGCAAATTTATTAGTCTTTCTATACAGAGTCTAGACCAGTCGAAGTAAGATCATCACCAAAGTACCTAGTTCTTTTTGCAACAACTAGGTAACTAAATGGTGTTGAACAACCGAGGAAATGGTTTTTGCTAGGGTAGGAGAGGAACTTTAGTTTTGGTATTCTAGTGAAATAATAAATGACATAACCATAGCTTTAAATTAAAGATGTTGACAATTCAATGGGGTTTTACCAAATAGTTACAGCGTTCACCGATACAGGTGCTTTCACAAGTTTTGAACATTTCTTCTATAAGAGGTGTTGCAGTGTACTTCATAGTCTTGTTAAAAACTTATTTTGTAATTGCTACATGATTGATGTTATGTATAAGTGTGTACTAAATTGTTGATGATCTAATGTTTCATCCACTGTGGATGATCTTCCTAATTTCTTAATAAAGTAGTATTAGTTTACAAATAGCATATATAAAAACGTTCATACTCGTGGTATTTGTAGATTATTCTTTAGATCAACCATTTAGTATATATAAAAAACATACATATTTGTGTTATTTGGAAATTAATACTATAATGTTGTGAAATTAGAAATATCTTCTATAATAGATTAATCATTTAAAACATCAACCATTTAGATCTACAAATAATTTGCAAGTGTGCATGGTTTACACATACAAAAGGTTTATTTTTGAAACTATGCTGAAGTACTCCTCTCTATGCTCTAGCAAAATTGTATTAGATATTGATTGTAATAAATAAATACTAATAGGTTCATAACACTTTGACTTAGTTGTAAGTTAAGCACCTGATCGTTTTGAATGTAAATTCAAATTGGATTGGTCTTTGTAATGTTCTCAGCTTTTGTAATTCTAAAAATTTATAATTGACTGTATGAAGGTAAACAAACATTATATTAGATATTGATTGTAATGTATAAATAATAATAGGTACATAACACTTTGACTTAGTTGTAAGTTAAGCACCCGATTGTTTTGATTGTAAATTGGATTGGTCTTTGTAATCTTCTTAACTTTTGTAATTATTCTAAAACTTTATCATTGATTGTATGAAGGTAAACAACGTGAACCCTTGCCAACGCTTGAAAAAAGTCGGGAGCGTTGTAAAAAACAGTTGGCTGAAATGCGGTCTGATCACATGCGTGAGTTAAATCCGACACCTTATAAGGTGGGCAATCTCCTTTCAGTTGTCTTCAATTGCATATACTACTATGTGTTTTTCTTGTTTTGCAAGTAATTTGATTACTGAAGTTTATGTTTTGTTGTTACACAGGTAAGCGTGAGTGAAGAACTTTATAAGCTCATTCATGATCTATGGTTGAGAGAGGCACCTGTTGGAGAATTACTGTGAAGGATTCCACATACCCCCGTTCTCATTTTCAACAACTTTTTTGTGATGAAAATTTTATTAAATGAAGTTTTCATGATTCCTTACGTGCTAGTTGGAGAATTACAATGAAGGATTCTCACATACCCCTGCTTTGATCTTCAACACTTTTTTTTAATGAAAATTCTATTAAAATTGAAGAAATTTGCATCATTCATTGCTTGAAATTCATATTCTATAATTAAAATTTGTGATTGTTTTAATTACATGTTGATCACTTAAAGCAATAGAAACATGAAAGAATCATTAATTTATTGTGTATTACAGGGTCATAGGTTTCCATCTTCGAGGTCATAAGTCCAAATCCAGAGCGGGTAGAGTATGTATAGCTCCTTAGACTAGCAGTCAAATCAATGAAAGGAGGTGATTACGTGTCCTATAGACAAAGGGGTTTCATAAGTCAATTTGGCATCTAGCTAGGCCATGACTTTAAAATTATTATAAAAATGAGTTAGATCATTAAAGGTCAAAACCCTAGATAGGGTTAGTCACAATATGGCAATATTGTATTATGAATGATACTTTAGATGATGATTATTGTTACCTCAAAAACTAGCACTTTTTCATGATCAAAGATAAGTGGACCCAAATAAAATGTTGAACTAAATATGATAGGTAGACCCAGTGGACCTAATGCTATGATTGGCAACTCTTCAAGGAGGTACATCCACTATCACCTCAATGTAACCCCCTTCCTCTTTAATCCCTACTCCTTGGGCCACAAAAGGCTCCCCAAAATGATGCAAGGATAGAGCTATAAGAACCAGAATGGAAAACACGTATATCGCTACATTACCTTCCCATCGTCAGTAGACCAGTGCCTTATGGAGACAACAAAAGATATACGCAATAAACCCTTTGACTTGGAAGGCTAGGAGCAATGATGAATATATAAAAAGATATTGTTATTTTATGCAGTAAAAACCAGCAAGATAAAAACATGAGGTATATCTCAAACCAACCATCAAAATTATGCAAAATTTACCTCCCAGCAGCAGGTTATAGCGGGTGCATCAATCTCCCCTTGGTCGCCCCTCTTATGGTGAATAGAATATGTTATTTGATGTTTATTTATGCTTCAGGTCTGCAATTTACCGTAGTCAAGGTGAACCGGAAAATCTCTTGACCTAAAATTCCCCCAAGGTCCTCTCGGGTAACTTGAATTTGACCCAAACTTCCTCAAACCCCTAGGGTTTGACTTTTTGATGAAATGGATCTGTAGTAACTCAATAACCAAATCTGAAAAAACCCTTTAGGGATGATTCAACCTAACCCTAGGATGACGCCATCTTCTTCATGGCACTTTTAGGGCTAAATTCTGACTTTTTTGCACTTTTTTCTATTTTTGGGGGATTTTTTCAATATTTTATTAGAGTTTGAAATTTATTGCTGCAATTGAATATTTCATAAAATAAAAAATTAAATAACTAGGGCATGAAAATAAAATATTTTTGGATTTTTGCAAAATATAAGATTCTTGGGGTTTTTCACAATATTTGATTTTTTTGTATTTTTTAAAATATATAATACAAAAATTTGATAAAAGAGATTGGGAGTGAAGATGAGGGAAATAACGACCTAAGTCTCCTCCCTACAAGGCCACTGAGGAATCGTAGTTAGCGTTCCTCTTGTTGTCCGCCAGATTGCACACCTGCAGGGGAAATATTTCGAAAGCTGTCTCTTCACTACAAGTGAGAGAGGTGTGGCCTTGGGGGCAAGTAATGAGCCAGGTACTGTCACCTGAATCCCAGCTCCTCCGTTTAGGCAAACTCCTAACGAAGCCAAGGGGGGTAGTCCTTAAGAAAGAGTTTCACTAAGGCTCAATGTTTTAAGTGTTTAAAATGTACGGTGATGCAGATGGGTGTTGTTTAGGAGTTTTTAGTGATGAAAGACACGATTTACTTTTTAAATAAAACACAAGATAAGATGCAATCCACGTTGCGAAATAGTATATAAAGACTTGAGATAATTAAGAAGCATCCACAGATAAAAATTTAATGATAAAAGGACCAGTGCCTTATCCAATGGGTAACCGAGTCAAAATAATTGAATTGTAGTGCTGGGGGATGCTGAAAAATAAGTCTTGATAGTAACTGTTCGTGAGATCGTTGTGCAAATTATCTTGGTAAATTTCAAAGTTTTAATGGTCTTGATTATTATGGCTAAAACCAAGGATATCAAAAGAGTGTCTGGAAAGACATTCTAAGTAGCTCCTTCAAGAGACATGTCGGACCTATCTGGAATCACAACGAGGCGCGCAATGCTAACCAACCACCATGTCGCAGATTGGGCACTCCGACGCCTCCCCTGAGAACTGCTTAAAATACTTTTTGAACAACGCCGGTTCGTTGGTTATGGGGGTGAAAGTTTTAAGTAATTATCACTTATGAGATTATCAAGTCCTTCACCTTTCTGAGTACTAGTCCAACCGTCTCCGGTTGGCAGAGTATACGGGTGTTGGACAAACGACCAAGATAAATTAATTAAGGGGGAAGTGTGGATTGAAAAGTTTTATTATTTAGAGCACTTGTTCAACTCTCCGACAGAGAGCGCTCTTGACTTGGTCTTAATACCACAGTTAAGAGACTTCCTACTTTAAAATGCCTAATGCAGGGGGAACGTGCAAGTCTATATGCTCTCTGACAGAGAGTGCTCTTGACTTGGATTTGGCCAAGTTCAAGAGGCTTTGTTCGTTTTATTGCAAGAAAATGAAATAGTTGTGGAAACAATTATGAAGCTTTGCGGAATTAAATCATGTGACAGCTCAAAGAAATATAAAGACAACTAACATGCTACTTGCAAAATGAAATTTGAACTTTACTTAGTGTTCTACCAAACAAATTTATTCTAATGGTGGGATCAACCTCCGAACAAGGCTAATCGCTGGAACCGTCAGTCCTGGAAACCTTCCAGCTAACTGGATGTCCACAAGATGCTAACGGGGGAACGAGTAGCTACCACAAAGTTATGTGGCCTTTGGGATGCAATCCCAAGGTTAGCTTTACTCTAGTCAAGACTTGGAAATTGAATATTTAATCTAAGAACAAGAAACGAAAGACTAATCTATAAACTTTGAAAAGATAAGATCTAAACTAAGCATGCACAGCACCCTTCCCCAAATGGGGAAGAAACCCAAAAAAGTGGAGGCCTCCTCCACTTGAACTTTTTATTAAATGATTACAAATGCCTTGGATTTAATACCTTTGAAGGACTTTTGAGAGATAAAACTTGAATGAAAAAGATGAAAACTCTTATGATTTTGTACAAAGGATAATGGTTTAGTTCAAATGACATTCATGGTTTGCACTTCTCCTTGTTTCGAACTTCACTTGAGCTTCTCTTTGGCTCTTTCTTAGATCTTGCTTTTTGAAAGTTTTTTCAAGTTCTCTTCCTTTTTTGAAACACCTACACAAGTCTCAAAGATTTCTTAAAACGAAACACCCATTCGTCATTAGAAGAAAAACAAGATTTTAAAGCTATTGAACCTAGAATCCTAAAAAGAATTTAAAACTATGTTTTATGAGATTTTTATTTCAAAACATGTGTAAAAATGCAAACGTACCAGCAAATAATGAATGCCTAGAATGTGGTGGGAAAGAGATCTAGAAAGTAAGATTTTCAAGTATATTTTTGCATAAAACTCTTATCTTTCAAATGGAACCAAAAATTTAAAATAAGCAAGCTATGCTAATGTAAAGATGAGATCTAGAATGCCTTTGACATTAACCTTTTCAATGTATAAGATTTTGTAAACTAAGAGAAAAAATCAAGATCTAAATACAACTTCTTAAGCTAACTTTTATCAAAGACTAAACTTTAACAATTCGTTTTTTGTGTTTTGGGATAATTTAGGGCTCTTTTTGGAGAAAACGAGGGGGAGAGATGGAAGCTAGAGGATGGGGAATGAGAGGATAAAAGAGGGAAAAACGAAAGGTGGAAGTGAAGGTGAGTCAAGAGCTAAATGGAGAGTGGAAGGCAAAGAAACTAGAGCCAAAACGAAAGGGAAGAAAAATGGGTAACTATGGCCAAACAAAAGCTAAGTTGGAGGGTTTTAAGAGGCAAGGGTTAGCAATTCAAGGACAATAAGCTCAAGGAGAAGAATGGGAAGGCTTGAAGAAGAGAAGCTCTTTTGAAACAAGTTAACCAAGATTTTAAGTTTTGAATAAATGGATGGATCTCTTATGAACTTCTCAAGCTCAAACTTGAAGCACGATTCGTTCTTTGAAGAACCCCTGAAATGCCCAGAAGTTAATAAAAATAGTGATGAAGGGGAAGAAGAAGCAACCTAGCTCAAAATCCCACTTTGTACTTAGGAGATCTGTAAAACAAGCCACTTCAACAACGATTTGATCAAGTCTAGTATGATTAACCAAAAAAGACAAGAAGAGCATAAGTATAACCGATTACTGTTTGCTACTTCTAGATCTTAATTAACCAAGCATAAATGAATAAGTTGAACCCAAATATTCATTCCATGGACATAAAAAACACTTCCAAGCTAGAATGATCAAACAATTACATATGAAATAGCATTAATAAAACAACATCACGTCATTGAAGCTTTAACAATTTCTCATGGACCAATGTGCACATCAATAGACCTCCAAAGTCGAATTTATTCCAATATAGCCAAAGCTATGAAGTATTACAAAAATTGAGTAGAGTAAGCTTGCACAAAGAGAGCATGCCTAGAGAGTTCAAATGGCTTCTCTTAAATAACAAAACCAACAGCTAAAACCCTAATTCGAATTTGGCTAAAGGGAGCCAAATAACACTTGACAAAACTTGATTTTTATCACAAACTAGTCATCAGGAGGCTTGGAGTGGTAGTAGATGAGTTGGCATAGGTTTGGCAATGCATGGGAAGCTCCACCCACCAATGGAGAGCCCCCAACTAGGATCCACGTGAGCACAAGAGGAGAATGCGTGAGCTTTAAGGAGAATGACGTGAGCTTCAAGGGAGATCAAGTATGAGTTGTGGTAGGTGCTAACTTGACTTGTAAAGAAGCCAAGTCTTGGTGATTTGCTAAATTAGGGGAAGCGCCTACCATTGGCTTTAATGCCAACCAACCAACCCATTTATCAATTGCCACATCACAAAATCGAATTCTCAAGGAAGGAGGGCGAATTCTCTATTGGAGTTTGATTTATGCTGACTGGATAGTGGTCTGGTTGATGACTGAGATGATTGGAATCTTCATTAATGTCCAGTGCCATGTCAATTAGCCTTTTATTTTATTCTTTTCTGATTATTTTGGAGAAATTTGGATATCTCCAAAATATTCAATTTCATTATTTTAATTAATAATTTCTCTATAAATGGCTTTTTAGAGAAAATATTAATTATGAGGCTGAATTGACATCCGAAAGTTGGGTTTAGCTGGTCCATGGGTCATGTGTGATTTTTGGCTTATGAAATGAGCCATCAATCACTAAATTCGGACCCCGGATGACTGACATATTACAGACTCAAATTTCTTTATTTAAACTATAGAGAAATTTAATTAAAATTTAAAAATAATTAAAAATTAAAAACCCCAAATCCAACGCGTCTGGTAAAATTTTTTCGAAATTTTTTCTGGGGTCCTAGGGACTTAGGACATGACCAAAACCTATTCTAATAGTGTCTAGTAGGTTTATACATATTAGTTGGACTCTAATAACACCCCACGGCTCAAATTTTCAAAATTGGGCATTCCAGCTTTGGAGGAAGCGGGAGAAAACCTCATCGATTATACATCGCCTTAAGCAAAGTATAATTGACAAGGGAAAAAACTCCCTAGAATACCTTAGTTGCTTAATCAAGTCATGGGGAACTGAGCCACTCAAACCCTACTAACACACTTTGTTACAAACCCCCATGGAGCCATGGTCATGTCGACTCAAAAACAAAACTAGCTAGCCAAAACTGGCAAGACCCAAATATCTGAAACCCAGATACTCTGGAAGTGAACATTGATGTGTTTCAACACTGGCGGCTCAATAAGGTTTCAACTATTGTACAGATATAGTTGATAACATCTGGCTCCAACTGCGGGACGGACACTTGCTTGATCTAGGAATCAAAGAAGGTGTTCGAGAATCCAAGAATATCAATTTCCTGCATGAAAAAAGAAGTGTCTTAGTTCCACATGTACATGATAAATAATGCCAAAATGAGATATCAAAATATGAAAATATTTTTGCTTTTTCTTTTCGAATTTAAAGTACAAAAATAGGAATCTTTTCTTTTTCAAACATATATATGAACTACAGTACAAAAATATCACTATGATACAAAAATGATACATAAAAGTACAAATATAAGGGTTTAGGGAAGCCCTGAGATGACCCCTTGGTCATCTTGTATGTTATTTCGGTAAAAAGGCTTCAAATGTTGCCCATTCATGGGAAGAGGCAGCATTTCCCCCTTCATAGTGTTGAGGCAGAAAGAATTGGTTTCGACTTGGTATCGTATAATAAAAAGGCCTTTCCAAAGGCTGTCGAATTTCTCATGCTTCCCGGGTTTCTCCCTCCTTTTGTCCCATAAGAGAACAGTGTCCCCTACTTGAAAAGACCTTGGCTTGGCTGATTTATCAAATGTGGCCTTCATACTCTCCTTGTGTCTTAACATTTTGTCCAAGGAAGCCCTTCTGCTTTCATCAAGCTCGATGATTTGGTTAGCCCTATCCTCCAACTCTAACTTTTCAGAGTCATAGTCAGCTAGCATTCTGAAGATTGGGATTTGCATGCTAAGAGGTAAAGTTGTTGTGATGCCATAAACAAGCTCAATGGGGGACTTTCCAGTGGAGTTCTTCTTTGTGATTCTGTCCACCCAAAGGGCATATTTAATCTTGCTATCCTAGGCTCTCTTGTTATCACCAACAGTTTTCTTGAGGACAGTCATAGGGTTTTTGTTTGAGGATTCAGCAAGGCCATTACCTTGCGGATAATAATAAGAAGAATGAGATAAAACAATGCCATATTTGAGACAGAAGTCATTCACTTCTGCTGAACTGAAAGCTTTGGCATTGTCAGTAGTTATCTTCAAAGGGGTGCCAAATCGAGTGATGATTTTGTCTTCAATGAAATCCATGACAACCTTTTCAGTAGCCGTCTTGGTGGGAATAGCCTCCACCCATTTGGTGAAATAATCGGTTGCCGTTAAGATCCAGCAAAATCCATTGCTAGAGTTGTCTTTGAACTTACCAATAAAGTCAAGGCCCCATTGTTGGAAGGGGGCAATGACAATAAACGGGTTGAGGGGTAAAGCGGCCAACTTAGGCTTTCTTGTGAACAGTTGACATTCTTGGCAATACTTGACATGTTTGTATACATCAGCGAATATGGTTGGCCAATAATACCCAGCTCTGAGGATTTTGTGAGCAGTTGTATTCGCTACATAGTGGCCTTCACAAAATCCTGAGTGGAACTCAGTCAAGATCTTTTTAGAATCTTGCTCATGGACACATCTAAGGATTACCCCATCAGGGTTTCTCCAACCCAATCCTTCTTGAGTAAGGCAATATCTGGCAGCTTTTAGTCTTAGTGCCCTTCGCTTGTGTCCCTTAAGGTGATCTGGGCAAGTTAAATGCAGGAGGAAATATATGATATCAGAATACCAATGGTTATCTAATTCTTGCAAGGCAGGTGTCATACATGGACCAGATGGTTCGTCCGTACAGTTTATGTCAATGGCTTCCTCATTTTTCTGAGTCAACATTTTGGCTAGGCCCTGTCTCTCGATAAGTTTAGTAGGCTTTATTTCCAAGTCATATTCTTGGATTTTGGATACCCATGTGCCTCTTGTTCCTAAGCAATCCTGCTGAGATAAGATATCTTTTACTGCAGCATGGGGAACATAACCTATAACTTTATTATAGCCAATATATGTTTTGAAATGTTTCAAGGATTTAACCAAGGCATAAGCTTGCTTTTCCATTATAGTGTATTTTAGTTCTGAATTTTGCAAGGCCCTACTCCTAAATGCAATCGGTTGCTCGAACCCTTCGAAGTTATTTTGGAGCAAAACACCAGCGATAGTATCCTCAGAAGCAAAGGAGAAAATCATGAAGTCTTTAGTGTAGTCTGGACTAACCAATACGGGTGATCTAGTAATAGCATCTTTAATGGTGTTGAAAGCTTCTTTCCCCTCATTAGTCCACACAAACTTAGCATCCTTTTTGAGTAACCGTTGCATGGTTTTCATTAACTCAGCTAGGTTTGGGATAAATCTTCTGATAAAATTTATATGACCGTTAAAAGATTGAAGGCCTTTTACATTTTTAGGGAGAGGTGTCTTCTTGATTGCTTCAACTCTTTCAGGTTCGATCTTGACCCCGTCCTTGTTTATAATATGCCCCAAGAGCTTCCCCTCTTCGATGCCTAATACTGACTTAACCGGATTTAGAGAAATGGCATACTCTCTGCATCGTTCAAAAACCTTTCTTAGATGATCAACATGTCTGGATCTTTCTTTTGAAAAAACAGTTAAGCCATCTTGGTATATCTCGATGATTTTTCCTATCAACTCCTTGAAGGCATAATCCATGGCCCTCTGGAAAGTAGCTCCTGCATTTGTAAGGCAAAAGGGCATTCTCAGATATTCAAAAGTTCCCTAAGAAGTTGTGAAAGCAGTTTTATGTTTATCCTCTCCTTTGATGACAACCTGGTTGTATCCCGAAAATCCATCAAGCATGGACATCATTTTGGATCCAGTGACCCGTTGGAGGAGGGTCTCCATGTTGGGAAGCGGATAATTATCTTTTTGGCATGCTATGTTAAGGTTTCTGAAATCGATGCATATTCTGATGCTTCCATTTTTCTTTCTGACTACAACTAAGTTGGAGCACCATGATGTGTGTCGAGTGGGTGCTATAATACCTGCTGCTAGCATTTTCTCTAGCTCACGCTTGATAATAGGGGGCAACTTAGGATTTATTTGCCTGAGTTTTTGGTGGAAAGGTTTGGCATTATGCATTTCTGGTTTGAGGGGAATGGTGTGTTGGAACACATCTTCCCTATAGGCCTTTAACTCATCATAAGTAAAGGCAAAATATATCTCTATACTCTTTGACTAGACTTATTAATGCATTTCTTTCCTTTTCGGATGTTCCTTTTCCAATTTTTATGATTTTCAGATTTGTTTCCGTTCCAATGTTGATCTCAATGTAGTCTCCTGGCTTCATTTGGTCGATGTTGTTTTTCTTCCCGTCATGTCTGTCAAAGATGTTTTCTAACTTAGTGTAGCCACGTGAAATTGGGTTCATAGGTTGGCTTTCTTCTTTATACTGCTTGCCTTCTTCCTGTTCATTTATGCTGAAATTGGCAAACTCATCTAGTTTATTTATGAATCTCAGAATCTGTTCATCATCTTTGAAAACCCGCCAATGGTTCATATTGTCCGGGACTGATGGCCTATAATTTATTTCAAGGGTACAATCTCCGTTCAACATTTCCTCTGAATGTTGGAGGGTAGATGCCGCAACTGCCAACCTATCTGCTATACTGTTCTCTTCCCTATAGATTGCTTTTATGTTTAATGCATCAAAGTACTCCATGGTGTCCCATACTGCATTCCTATACCTCTTAAGTCTTTTACAATGGCATGCAAAATTACCCTTGATCTGTTGCACAACTAAGTCAGAATCTCCTTTGATACTAAGCATTTTGATTTTCATGTCTTTAGCGATTTCTATGCCTAGTAAAAGTGCTTCATATTCTGCAACATTGTTTGTGGCTTCAAATTCAAGTCCGAACGCAAAGTTGAAGACCTTATCTTCAGGTGATATCAAGACTATACGAGCACCTTTGCCAGCTCTAGAAAAAGCATCGTCAAACTCCATTTTCCACAATCCATCAACTTCTTATCTTTCATTTCTTTATGAACAGGATCTAAGAAGGTTGAATTTATCTGGTAGGTTCCTATTTCATCCGTATTGTAGATGTATTCATTTGATGGTTTTTGGGGATTTTCAACATGGTATCTTTTTTCTTTTTCTGAGTGCAGTTTGACATGAGTATCTTCGGAAGCTGGAACAGTTGCATAGGATAAGTCTAATTGTAGTGATCCACCCAAAGAAGCACCCCACTTTCTAGAAAGAAGCATCCCCCATTTATCAGGCACATCTATGACAAGGACCAGTGCCTTATCCAATGGGTAACGGAGTCAAAATAATTGAATTGTAGTGCTGGGGGATGCTTAAAAATAAGTCTTGATAGTAACTGTTCGTGAGATCGTTGTGCAAATTATCTTGGTAAATTTCAAAGTTTTAATGGTCTTGATTATTATGGCTAAAACCAAGGATATCAAAAGAGTGTCCGGAAAGACATTCTAAGCAGCTCCTTTAAGAGACATGTCGGACCTGTCTGGAATCACAGCGAGGCGCGCAATGCTAACCAGCCACCATGTCGCAGATTGGGCACTCCAACGCCTCCCCTGAGAACTGCTTAAAATACTTTTTGAACAACGCCGGTTCGTTGGTTATGGGGGTGAAAGTTTTAATTAATTATCACTTATGAGATTATCAAGTCCTTCACCTTTCTGAGTACTAGTCCAACCGTCTCCGGTTAGCAGAGCATACGGGTGTTGGACAAACGACCAAGATAAATTAATTAAGGGGAAAGTGTGAATTGAAAAGTTTTTATTATTTAGAGCACTTGTTCAACTCTCCGACAGAGAGCGCTCTTGACTTGGTCTTAAGACCACAGTTCAAGAGACTTCCCACTTTAAAATGCCTAATGCAGGGGGAACATGCAAGTCTATATGCTCTCCGATAAAGAGTGCTCTTGACTTGGATTTGGCCAAGTTCAAGAGGTTTTGTTCGTTTTATTGCAAGAAAATGAAATAGTTGTGGAAACAATTATGAAGCTTTGCGAAATTAAATCATGTGACAGCTCAAAGAAATATAAAGACAACTAGCATGCTACTTGCAAAATGAAATTTGAACTTTACTTAGTGTTCTACCAAACAAATGTATTCTAATGGTGGGATCAACCTCCGAACAAGGCTAATCGCTAGAACCGTCAGTCCTGGAAATCTTCCAGCTAGCTGGATGTCCACAAGATGCAAACGGGGGAACGAGTAGCTACCACAAAGTTATGTGGCCTTTGGGATGCAATCCCAAGGTTAGCTTTACTCTAGTCAAGACTTGGAAATGGAATATTTAATCTAAGAACAAGAAACGAAAGACTAATCTATAAACTTTGAAAAGATAAGATCTAAACTAAGCATGCACAGCACCCTTCCCCAAATGGGGAAGAAACCCAAAAAAGTGGAGGCCTCCTCCACTTGAACTTTTTATTAAATGATTACAAATGCCTTGGATTTAAAACCTTTGAAGGACTTTTGAGAGATAAAACTTGAATGAAAAAGATGAAAACTCTTATGAGTTTGTACAAAGGATAATGGTTAGTTCAAAAGACATTCATGGTTTGCACTTCTCCTTGTTTCGAACTTCACTTGAGCTTCTCTTTGGCTCTTTCTTGGATCTTGCTTTTTGAAAGTTTTTTCAAGTTCTCTTCCTTTTTTGAAACACCTACACAAGTCTCAAAGATTTCTTAAAACGAAACACCCATTAGTCATTAGAAGAAAAACAAGATTTTTAAGCTATTGAACCTAGAATCCTAAAAAGAATTTAAAACTATGTTTTATGAGATTTTTATTTCAAAACATGTGTAAAAATGCAAACGGACCAGCAAACAATGAATGCCTAGAATGTGGTGGGAAAGAGATCTAGAAAGTAAGATTTTCAAGTATATTTTTGCATAAAACTCTTATCTTTCAAATGGAACCAAAAATTTAAAATAAGCAAGCTATGCTAATGTAAAGATGAGATCTAGAATGTCTTTGACATTAACCTTTTCAATGCATAAGATTTTGTAAACTAAGAGCAAAAATCAAGATCTAAATACAACTTCTTAAGTTAACTTTTATCAAAGACTAAACCTTAACAATTCGTTTTTTGTGTTTTGGGATAATTTAGGGCTCTTTTTGGAGAAAACGAGGGGGAGAGATGGAAGCTAGAAGATGGGGAACGAGAGGATAAAAGAGGGAAAAATGAAAGGTGGAAGGGAAGGTGAGTCAAGAGCTAGATGGAGAGTGGAAGGCAAAGAAACTAGAGCCAAAATGAAAGGGAAGAAAGAGGGGTAACTATGGCCAAACGAAAGCTAAGGAGGACGGTTTTAAGATGCAAGGGCTAGCAATTCAAGGGCACTAAGCTCAAAGAGAAGAATGGGAAGGCTTGAAGAAGAGAAGCCCTTTTGAAACAAGTTAACCAAGATTTTAAGTTTTGAATAAATGGATGGATCTCTTATGAACCTCTCAAGCTCAAACTTGAAGCACGATTCGTTCTTTGAAGAACCCCTAAAATGCACACAAGTTAATAAAAATAGTGACGAAGGGGAGGAAGAAGCAACCTAGCTCAAAATCCCACTTTGTACTTAGGAGATCTATAAAACAAGCAACTTCAACAACGATTTGATCAAGTCTAGTATGATTAACCAAAAAAGACAAGAAGAGCATAAGTATAACCGATTATTGTTTGCTACTTCTAGATCTTAATCAACCAAGCATAAATGAATTAGTTGAACCCAAATATTCATTCCATGGACATAACAAAGACTTCTAAGCTAGAATGATCAAACAATTACATATGAAATAGCATTAATAAAACAACATCACCTCATTGAAGCTTTAACAATTTCTCATGGACCAATGTGCACATCAATAGACCTCCAAAGTCGAATTTATTCCAATATATCCAAAGATATGAAGTATTACAAAAATTGAGTAGAGTAAGCTTGCACAAAGAGAGCATGCCTAGAGAGCTCAAATGGCTTCTCTTAAATAACAAAACCAACAGCTAAAACCCTAATTCGAATTTGGCTAAAGGGGGCCAAATAACACTTGACAAAACTTGATTTCCAATCACAAACTAGTCATCAGGATGCTTGGAGTGGTAGTAGATGAGTTGGCATAGGTTTGGCAATGCATGGGAAGCTCCACCCACCAATGGAGAGCCTCCAACTAGGATCCACGTGAGCACAAGAGGAGAATGCGTGAGCTTTAAGGAGGATGACGTGAGCTTCAAGGGAGATCAAGTATGAGTTGTGGTAGTTGCTAACTTGACTTGTAAAGAAGTCAAGTCTTGGTGATTTGCTAAATTAGGGGAAGCGCCTACCATTGGCTTTAATGCCAACCAACCAACCCATTTATCAATTGCCACATCACAAAATCGAATTCTCAAGGAAGGAGGGCGAATTCTCTATTGGAGTTTGACTTATGCTGACTGGATAATGGTCTGGTTGATGACTGAGATGATTGGAATCTTCATTAATGTCCAGTGCTATGTCAATTAGCCTTTTATTTTATTCTTTTCTGATTATTTTGGAGAAATTTGGATATCTCCAAAATATTCAATTTCATTATTTTAATTAATAATTTATCTGTAAATGGCTTTTTAGAGAAAATATTAATTATGAGGCTGAATTGACATCCGATAGTTGGGTTTAGCTGGTCCATGGGTCATGTGTGATTTTTGGCTTATGAAATGAGCCATCAATCACTAAATTCGGACCCCGGATGACAGACATATTACAGACTCAAATTTCTCCATTTAAACTATAGAGAAATTTAATTAAAATTTAAAAATAATTAAAAATTAAAAACCCCAAATCCAACGCGTCCGGTAAAATTTTTTCAAAATTTTTTCTAGGGGTCCTAGAGACTTAAGACATGACCAAAACCTATTCTAATAGTGTCTAGTAGGTTTATACATATTAGTTGGACTCTGATAACCCCTCACGACTCAAATTTTCAAAATCGGGCATTCCAGCTTTGGAGGAAGCGGGAGAAAACCTCATCGATTATACATCGCCTTAAGCAAAGTATAATTGACAAAGGAAAAAACTCCCTGGAATACGTTAGTTGCTTAATCAAGTCATGGGGAACCGAGCCACTTAGACCCTACTAGCACACTTTGTTACAAACCCCCATGGGGCCATGGTCATGTCGACTCAAACAAAACTGGCTAGCCAAAACTGGCTAGACCCAAATATCTGAAACCCAGATACTCTGGAAGTGAACACTGATGTGTTCCAACACTGACGGCTGAATAAGGTTTCAACTATTGTACATATATAGTTGAGAACACCTCTCAAGAATTGGCAATCCACTTTTGATGAATTAGGGCAAAACCAAGAAACCCTAGGTTGTGTTGGTCTTGGCCTAATTAGGGAAAATAGAGGTTCCAAAGGCCTAACAAAAGAGACTCTCCAGGGAGGGATGTCTCACTTACAAGATTGTGTTATCATGCATAAAAAACCCTAATTAACTCTTACCTTGGATGTCTCCAATAGTGCAAGACAAGAGAACCAGAGATCTTACCACAAAAAAAGAGCAAAGAAGAAGAGAGTAATCCTCTCAAGAATTCTTTCCCTTAGACAAGCTTTGCAAGATTAAGTATAAATCTTCAAAGACCAAGAAAACACCGCATTGAAGCTTCTAGATGCTAAGAAGAGACTTGGTGTGCACCACTTAGCCAAGATAGACAAGTATGAAAACATAAATAACTTTATTTGATCCCATGTTCTTCTGTTACAAATGAGGATTGTAGCCTTATTTATATGTGACTTTAGGCTAACATAACCTCCTTTTTAAGCCGACCAACCTAAAATGACTTAAAATGATTTTTTTAATGGTTTGTCACCCACAAGCTGGGGACTAAACTACATAATACATAAATTAATGGTAAAAATGATGACTTGTTGCAAATTGATGAAACATTGAGCATGGAAGGAGGGTGTCATGCCCCACTAACCCCAAAGATGTGTTTTTTCCCACAATGCCCTCCTTTAGGTGGTACAGCCTCTTCAAAAGGATGATGTCATCATCAATTTGGCTTTGCTTGAGCCAAGAGGAGGTTTTACACATGACAAAATAGGTTCAAGTGGGTATAAATGAGGTGTGCTAAGATGGATATGACAGACGTTACACACACAATCACCTTCTACAAAGCATAAATATGAGTGTGGTTGGGGGCCCTTAAGCCATGTGTCCAAATGGAGTCATTCCAAGAAGCACCGAACACCAACCCCCAAGGCACAAATGACCCAACAGGACAAGGGACTTCCGCTCATCAAGGGGCAGTCAGCGATGTCACTAAGCCAACACTTCCTTAAATGAAAACCAAGAGGACCTGCCATGACTAGACCATAGGTTGTGAGCCCTGCCAAATCAGCACTTTTACATAAACAAGCCCCAAACTTGGTCTTTACAATGAAAAAAGACCCCTCCTCTTTGGCATATCTGGTATGGCAAACTGCAGAACAGCTGGAGGATAGCAATTACAATGGAATTCACCTCTCTTATATAGAGTTTGAGAGGTAACATTTGTTCAAACCCCTTAATGTTAATGATAACTGAAAATCCTATTGTTTAGCCTTAGTCACCAAAGTTATTTTACTACACATGTAACCCTTATATTATAACACCATCTCTTAAGGTTTACAATGATGAAAGCAACACACTTTGACTGCTAAAACATTTTCTAAAACCAAACACTAGACTCAAACATTCTTCAAATGCTTCTTTGAAAACAATGCTTTAACCAGTGAGACCCTTTCAAGTTGCTCCCCATTCTTCCAAAATCTCTAGTCTCACAACTGTAATCTGAGTTCCCAGCATCATTGGACACCATTTGAACATGAAATGTCTCATAATCCTCATAAAGATATGATATCGAACTTTTGGACCTTGGATATCCCGTAAAATATAGAACAGCAATTTACCTCATGCATGTCTCATAACCCTAGCGAGATATAGTTTCTTTGATCTACAAGCATCATGGACTATTGAACAATTGTCTATCCTCCCTTGCATCACCTCCTGTCCTCAAAGTGTGAGCTTCTTAACATGCAAAAATCTCTTCTTCAGTAGAGACATCACCATTAACAATATGCAGTGGATCTTCAACAATGGCTACGTCTCTTTTGATAATTTCAAGAACACGAGTTATCTGACCGATTTTTTTGCAGTAGATCTCTGACCAAAAAGACTAGAAAAACTCTGCTTGATTTGCTGAAAAATCACAGAAAAAAGACGACTGTTCTTTCCGACTGACGTGTGCACATGGGTTGCTTGGTCTCTTCGTTAATGAAGGTGCCTCTTTCACGTGCACTGTCGATTGTGCACATGGGCTACTGGACTAGTCGCAGCTATGCATGGGGTCTAGGTGGCGCGTGCATATAGAGGTGATGCCCTCTGAATTACATGGTGACTTTTTCCTAAAGTTTGATGACCAGCAGCGACTGCCTTTTCTATTTGATACAAAGGCACCAGTGATGGCTTCTTTTTCTGTTTGATACGGTGAAACTAGCAGCTCAATGTTTCACGCCATGAATGAGATCTGGATCCCTTCTTTGTTGGGATCCCTTGATGGCATCGTACTGCTCCCTTGGCGGATGTGTATAGCTCTATCACTGTGTCTTTACGGCGGCTCGAATGGAGACTAGACGGCGACTCTCTTAAACACAACGATGACGTCTTAAACTTGAAACTTCAGATCCTCTATTAGCTTCTCACAGCATCTACAATGATACGTTGATCTGGAAATTCCCATAAGTTAAGATTGGGGCAATTTCATGTAATGCATGGCAAATATTTGTGAAAAGATCAATGGTCTTCTTACAACAACAGGGATATAAGATGCTGATCGATCTTACACAATAGAAGATTTAATCCTGTCTATAGTTTAAAAAGACACAAGATTTTTAATCCAATCTATAGTCTAAAAACAATGATATGGACAGAGTTAAATGCAAGTTTAAAAACAATGATATGGACAGAGTTAAATGCAATTATAATCATTCTGGAAATTAT
This sequence comes from Larix kaempferi, assembly GCA_027924585.1. NCBI lineage: Eukaryota > Viridiplantae > Streptophyta > Pinopsida > Pinales > Pinaceae > Larix > Larix kaempferi. Next base: position 3,223,917 of record BSBM01001018.1, read on the forward strand.
TTAGATATTGTGTTAACTTTATGAAGGTGTAAGATTTATTAAGAGGAAACACATATTCTTAACCATTAAGCTTATTCAAGTTATATAACCTACTTAAATACCATATTACAAGATTGTGCTAGATCACAGAAACTCTAAATAAAGCTAATTACAATAACACTTTATGAAATGATAGTTCATAGGATGACAACAAGATTCACCTATCTTATATTTAGTTGAAGATGTGAACATTTTTTAAAACCTTAAATTCTAATAATAACATAGAAAGTTGAAGACGTAAACAGTTTTTAAAACCTTAAATTCTAATAATAACATAGAAACCTATATCTAAAGTAGGAATTTGGAAAAATTCCTGCTTTTCATTTTTGACTAACTATATTTTAATCTTAAATCATTAAAGTGTAAATTTTATTTTTTAAGAAACATAAATTATTATATTATTATTTACGTTTATGAGATAAGATAACATCATAATTAACCAAAATGTATAAGTTTTATTTTCTAACAAATATAGATGATTATATTATTATTTAAATTTATTAGATAAAATGACATTATAATTAACAATATGTTTTATTTATTGTACAAGTTAAAGTAAGTTTTTACTAAAGAAATTGTAGTAAATGCATTTTTGTTTGTATACTATGTATGTATTGTTGTGGAATGCTTAAATTAAAAAAGATATAAAAAAAAAATTAATTATAGAGCAAAGATGTATACACCTTGAAATTATATATTAGTTGGTTAGAAAAGAAAATAACTCAATTTAATTTATTATAGTTCTACTGATTGGTAATATACATCAAAATGATAATCATATCAAAATGGTTAGGAGAAAGAAGTGCAAGGATATATAAAATTCAATCGTATGCCAGTTTCTTTAAAAAGAAAAAAAAAACTAAATATAATGCAAATATATATACATCTCAATCATATGTAAATTGATTAGAAAACAATTCAATTTTTTAACTATTATAATGAAATTTGAACAATGAATTATATATTAAATTGAATTTTAATATATTTTTTTAAATTTTTGTTTTGATTGTTTATTATTATTTCTTATATTTATGTTAAAGAATATTTTGTGTTTTTTATCTCTATTCATTGCAATAAAAAGTAATACAATATATCTTAATTATCTAGTAGAGCCAAATGAAGTAAATTACCAAAACAAAATTTAATATATATACATATATAATACACAATACTCTTCAAGATATATATGCTATGTGCATACTTCAATATCATGTCATCAATCAAACATAAAAGTATCTTGCATCAACTCATTTCACAACCTCATATTTTTCTTGAATTTTTATTTCCTAATCAAAGCATCTTGGTAAAATTTTCTGCAGGATTTGAATATATATGTTTTGACTATGTTTCTCTAATTTATATAATTAATTTTATAATAAATAGGTAATCTTTGTTTAGTCAATCTTACAAAGGGATGTCTTATTGTCTAAAAGTTATCACATCATTTTTATTCTCATTTCACTTGTATTTTTGGGAATCTTTATGAATATTCCTAGTATTTTTAATTTTCAATGGTGTTTGGATTACACAAAGAGTTCTGATGCATATTATCATAAACACTCCTTCCCTGAAAGTTAACAATTTTCTTAAGTTGTAACCAAAGATAAACATAAAACCACTATTAATAAAATATTGATAGGCATGCATGTAGATCAAAAGTTCAAACTTGTAGAGAAGCGAAATCTTGAAGCCACAATGTACACCTAAGTGGAAGCAAATTGAGTAAAGGCTGCCTTCCAAACCTATTCAAATCACTTCTTTGTAGGAGGTATGAAGCATTGTTGGTAATTTAGTTTTTGAGTGGATGGCTATGGCTCAATATCAATCAACATGAATGGTGGTGACATGATTAGCATTCAAGTTGGCCAAGTCCACACTAGTGAAATTAAGTTGGAGGGTATGTGAGAAAAAAACATGTACAATTTCCATTAGCTATATAAGAAGAGGGGAAAATATGCATAGCACTAAGGGACTTTTGTGTAAATCAGAGTATTTTATTTCTTCCCAAGGGGTGCATAATGCTAAGAAGCAAGGGTGTGTTACTCAAGAAGAACTGCATGAAAGTGGGAGTTGTTGCATGTAATTGAGTGTTGTTGTGTTAACTATAAAGCATTGCACTAAACTATTAAGTGTTGCACAATAGCTACTGATTACTCTCGTAATGGGTTATTTGATGACATAAATTCAAAGTAGGGTCACGGAATATCAACTAGAACATATAATCATACCAATGTATGGTGGAATGATGGAAATCACTCAATCCAACTATCTACCAAATGACAAAGAGAAGGTTATATCACATGTTACTTCTATATATAAATTGATTATCATACCACTACCATCAATTCGCCCTTATACCAACAAACCTTATTTCTTTATATTGGTATGAAGGTATGTTACAACGCAAGTATATATATATATATATATATATATATATATATATATATATATATATATATAGCAAAGGAACACAATGGTTAGATGGATATAAATATTATGAAGGATTGTGCTACTTGTGTTGCAATATATATCTATATATATATATATATATAGCAAAGGAACACAATGGTTAGCTGGATATAAATGTTATGAAGGAAGGTGCTACTTGCATTGTGACATTCCTTCATACCAATATAAAGAAATAGGGTTTGTTGGTATAAGGGTGAATTGATAGTAGTGGTATGATAATCAATTTTTCACATTAACAAACCATGTCAACGATAAACCCTTCATTTCATTTATGTAGTGACAATGTTTGACATTACACTAACCAACATAAGTCAAGCTTTTAGTCTTTGAAGGAAAATCCTAGTTAAATATTTCTCTAAATAACTAAATAAAAACTTGAAATCATTTCATTATAAAGTCTAGATAATTTATTTTTTATGCAATACAACATAGATTCAATATCTTCATGCAAGGAAAATCCAATGAGTGATAATGTTGGAATTAGGGTTGTCATTGATGTCGACATGGCAAGAAATCCGTTGATGCCATTGATGTCAAGCTTTTAAAGAAAAGAAAAGTAGTCAGTATAACTGTCTTTAGAAAAGTGAAGTTGTCAATGATGAGATGATAGTGACAATGATGTTGTGCCAGTGATGAAGATGTGCCATGGTTCCTCCGACAATCTAAACTATTGTTTGCATAAGCAAGTAGCATGCTAAATTACTTGACGTGGAAGCTTTCCATTTCCATGCAAAGCTTAAAACTGCACTTTCATATATATATATATATATATACATATACACACACACAGAGAGAGAGAGAGAGAGAGAGAGAGAGAGAGAGAGAGAGAGAACACAATTGTTAGCTAGATATAAATATTATGAAGGATTGTGCTACTTGCATTATAACATACCAATATAAAAAAGGTTAGGTTTGTTGGTATAAGGGTGAATTGATGGTAGTGGTATGGTAATCAATTTTTCACATTAACAAACCATGTCAACAATAAACCCTTCATTTCATGTATGCAGTGACAATGTTTGGCATTACAGTAACCAACATAAGTCAATCTTTTAGTCTAAATAACTAAATACAAACTTGAAATCTTTTAATTATAAAGTCTAGATAATTTATTTTTTATGCAATACAACATGGATTCAATATCTCCATGCAAGGAAAATCCAACGAGTGATAATTTTGGAATCGGGGTTGTCATTGATGTCAACATGGCAAGAAATTTGTTGATACCATTGATGTCAAGCTTTTGAAGAAAAGCAAAGTAGGCAGTATAATTGTCTTTAGAAAAGTAAATTTGTCAGTGATGAGATGACAGTGACAGTAAGAAGACATCTTCAGTGCCAGATCCAAGTACGTTGACAATGATTAAGACAAAGTATTTCAATCAGTATGTTGTATTGTCGAGAAGCAATTTGAAGAGCAGAAGATTAGACGAATTTGAAGTATATTTTAGGGGGTAGTAGCCTCCTTCCAGTTGTAGCTGGAGAATTGAGGAAGTTGGAGCTTCCTATCAGTTGTAGATGACATAGTAAGGTGGTTGTAGCCTCCTTCTAGTTGTAGCTATAGAATTGAGGAAGTTGGAGCTTCCTGTCAATTATAACTGCTAAAGTGAGGGGGTTGTAGCTGGAGAACCTTGGAGATTGGTGTATCCCGCTTGATGTAAAAATATTATGATATTATCACTATTTAGTTATTGAGTTTCCATATACATCTTATGTTCAACTTATGTGTTTGCTAATGAATCCTTCTTGATGTTGATTGATGATGATTTTATTATTATTTTATGAACAAGTTTGAAGCAGCTTTGAATTGAATGAAAAAGTAATAAATATACAGGACATTGATTCACCGCCCCCCCACTCAGTGTCCTTGGTGTGTTCAACAATTGGTATCAGAGCCAATCCTTCACACAAGTTTGACCAACTTGAAGGAGATCCTAGAAAACACAATGGATGGACAAGTGACTCTCTCTATGAATGGGGCACCGATGTTCTTTGGGAACAAATATGCAATATGGAAAGCAAGAATGAAGGCATATCTCATGGCAATAGGACTTGACATATGGAACTCAGATGTCACTGGCTACACTCCACCAAAGAAAGTGAAGTCCACAGCTAAGAAGGATGCAAGGAAGAATAACTTGATTGCCATGGAAACTATTCTTGATGGACTGGAAGACCCAATAAAAGAGAAGATAGGACAGTGCTCCTTTGCAAAGGAACTATGGATCAAATTGGAAAATATCTATTCAATTGAAGGACAAGAAACAAAAACTTGCTCCATCAAAGACTTAGTGCAAGACTCAACCAACTTTGAAGGTAAGAATCCTCTTGGATATTCTATTTGGGATAATTTAGAATGTGATGCTACTCATTGTTCTTATATAAATGAAGAAGAAGTATGGCCACTTGGTCAAGAGGATGAAAACAAAGATGAAGAGTTTGATGAATTAGAAGTAGAGGTTGATTAGGAAGGAGAACTTACTTTTGCACTGGAAGAATTAGAAAAATCAAGAAAGGAAAATGAGTAGCTCAAGGAGAAACTACTAAGATATAAGGAAGAAGCAATCACAAAAGGTACAAGCAACAATAACCTTTCATATGAAATTGACAATGTTGGTGGTAATATAGAATAATTTGTTGAAAGTGAAGATAAAACTAGAGCTCTTGAAGATTTTGAAAGGAAAGTTATGCATGCTCTAGAGGAATTGAAGAAATCCAAAGAGAAGAATGTGTTGCAGCAAAATCTACTAGAAGAATATGAGAAAGAGAAACATAAAGAGCATGAGAATTCCATAAAAACTATTGTTGATTTAAGATTCCAAGTGGAAGAAGCAACAAGAACTAAGGAGGTGCTAACTAGTCAATTAAATAAGAAGAATGAAAGTTGTCGAGCAAGAGAAGGTGAAATTGTTTCCTTAAAAAGTGAATTAGAAAGGACAACATCAACAAACAAGAAGCAATCTAAAGAAACCTCAATGCTCAAGGATCAACTAGAAGATGCAAAAACCAAGGAAGAAGATTTGACAACCAAGCTCCAAGAAAAGGACAATGAGATCAAAACCTTAAATGAAAGGTTGAACAAAGAAAGTCTCATCAAATTGAAGTTTGAGAAAAGTACATCAGAATTGAATGATCTCTTGGGTCAGGAAAGAGATTCAAGTGACAAAAGAGGAATTGGGTTTGAATGTAGTCAAGAGAATGAGGAAATTGGAGAAAGCTCAAGGCACAAGAAGCAAGAGTTGAAGAAAATCCTAGAAGGAAAACTTATAATCCAAAACATTTCTCTGAAAATAAGGACAAGTATGTTGATCAACAAAGATGGGGCAAGCAACTAAGCTAGACCAAGCAAGGAAGCTCAAGGATTTCTTCTCAAAGATCACTGAACATCAGGTACCAAAGTATATTTCTTGGGAATTGTTTTTATTGTCATAACTTTGGACACAAGGCTGTTAATTGCAAAGCAGTGAAAAGAGATGAGTTTAGCAAAAAGAATTTCAAAATGTGGAATGTTATGTCTTCCATAACCTTGGACACATACCTAGTAATTGTAGAAGTCATAGGGCCAAACAAGAACAATCACAGAGACAGATGAAAAAGACTTAAGAACTAAGTATGAAAAAGGTTGATGAGTAAATGGGACAAGTGCAATAAGATGTGAAGGAAAGAACAACAAGACCTTCAAGAAGTTGGAAATCCTGAAGAATAAAAAACTTGTCAAACCCCTAAAGGAAAAGAAGTGGAAGGAATATCTATAGAAATGTGCGAGAATGAAGTTATACAAGAAAAGGAGAGTCATAAGGACTCTAAAACCACAGTTTCTTTGCATTCAATCTCTCTAATGAAGAAGAATAATGAATCATGGCATTAAGTGTCATGAAGAATTTGAGGCTATGAATTAAATGAAGAATATGACATGGATGTGAGAACTGCCACAAAGAATATTTGAAGAGATTGCAATAGATCATTCGAGACTGCTTTGAAGAAGCCCTCGAGGAGTTATGGAAAGAAGAGTTGATTTGTAGAAGAAAATTCAGAAGCAGAAAGGACAACAAAGAAGTAGGCGATGAGGGGCAATAGATATGAAGGAATGAAGGCAAAGGAACTAGATTAATGGAAGAACTCTATGACTGCTAGATGGGAACAATTCTTAAGACTTGAAACACATTATTTGAGCAGTTTTGAAGGATTGATTAAGTGTAGTTTTGTGGATTGACCTTAGTCACTCAATAAATAAATCTGCATGCAAACATCTAGCAATTATAACGAGCAGTAGAAGGTGCCATAACCAACAAAGAATTGATGTTTCTCTTGACCTATGGACAATAGTCTTGTAATTATACTTTTAAAGGAGGGTCTAAAGCACTTCTATTGAGTACAGTTGTGGACGATAATCACCTCTTGTGGCAATGTTTTGAGAACACAGTATGGCATCATCATTAAGAGTAGTTTTGTATGAAAAGTTTGGGGCATAATTTCCCAAAACTGAAGAAAAAACTTCATACTCCTTGACTGAGTTCTTAGTGGTTATGGGGTAGCATTACCTAATGTACAATTGCATATATACTTTTGTGCTAGCATAGATAGTGAGCGGATTGGGAGCTGTGTGAGAGGCAAGTAAAAAAATTGGAAGATAATGAGATGAATACATCCAGTGGAAGCAGATCCTTCATTCAGATCATTTGAAGCAGTGATGAGCTTAGAAGATAGTAGGCCATGTTATTTGAAGTTTTGGAAAGCTAGCCAAATGAAATTTTTTGAAGTAGCCTAGAATATTTTTTATGTATTGCTTGCTAAAATTCTTGACAAACTGATCAAGTGTCCTGAGGAGCATAACAGGAGAAGCAGCCAATCCCAAGAAGATCTTTAAAACATTGCAACAAAACTTTGAAATCCAGGAAAATGAAGACCGCTGATGGCAGACTTGTGAAGCAAATGAAAGAGATTTGGTAATGTTTGGAAGCAAAAGTGCAATGAAGTGATGATGATGATCACAAGGAATTAAAAAATTTATGAAAGTCTTTGGAGCAAAAACAAAAATTAGTGATGCATAGAGGAAGAATTTGACAAGTCCATGACAATAGAAGAATTGCTTGGAACTTCTTGAAGAGGAAGTCAAAGGAAAAGGAAATATATTCATAAGGGTAGCAAGAACAAAGATTGTCATTAAAACGAGTTGTGCCATACATAATATTGTTGGTAAGGGGAGAAATATAAATGCTAAAGATGAACCTTTGTCATTGTTGTCAAAGGGGGGAAAATGGTAGTAAAACAAGAAGATGAAAAGCCCAAAGTTAGGGAGAACAGAACAAAGAAATGAACAGTAAAATGAGCAATAAGAATCTGATCAATGCCAAAGGGGATCCCACACTCAAGGGGATATTTTTTTTACTTGATGTTGACATCAATGCCAAAGGGGGATATTGTTGGAATCAGGGTTGTTATTGATGTCAACATGGCAATAAATATGTCGATACCATTGATGTCAAGCTTTTCAAGAAAAGAAAATTAGTCACTATAATTGTCTTCAGAAAAGTGAAGTTGGTAGTGATAGTGATGATGTGCCAGTGATGAAGATGTACCATGATTCCTCCAGTAATCGAAACTAGTGTTTGCATAAGAAAATATAATGCTAAATTATTTGAAGTGGAAGCTTGCCATGCAAAGCTTGAAACTTCACTGTCCAGTCTGAAAAAATGGCTCAGTGATACTGTCATAAGTAACAATCATGTTTTAAAGCTTTGTTAGAACCATTTGCATACATGAATAAGACTACAATGAGGCTTTGAAACACATTCACTCAGGAGGAACACTAGAATTATATATTATGAATATTCAAATATATCTTAAGATGAACAGGGTAGATTATGCAAAGAAGCAATTAAAACAGAAAATTGTTGAGGATCATACTCTGACACTACTTGCAAACGCTTGGATAAATTTGGCAGTGGAGGTCAAGGATGTAGATACTAATGCTAACCTAGTAGTTTGAATCTTCATCTTGGTAAACCGACTACTCGATATCTCAGTCAATTGAAATTGTCACATCCAAAGCATATACTCATCAAGCATGTGTCTAGTGTAGAAGAGAGTTTTGATAGGGCTTTTCAAGCTATGGCATAGGATATATGTGACAAAATGAATGAGAGAAGTATTACATTGAAGTTTATCATTAATTATGTTGATTTGATGAGCTTTCCTATGAACTCGACTTGTATAAACACATGGTCTTTTAGTAGAAGCAAGGGTTACAAAATGACTGATCAGCTCCAAATAAAAAAGAATACACTATGGATCATTAGAGTGGCCTCATAAAAAAAATGGTGCCATATTATATAAATTACTGGATTTGGAATTCAGCCTAGTAATTTGTTAAAACAAATTAGTGTATAAATAAAAAGGAGTTAGTGTCATTTGGGGTGAAGAAATCGGGCAGAACATCAAACTAAAACATGAAGGCCGAGGAGTAGGTTCAAGCTGATGTATTGATGAATGCATTTTGATGTGGAGAATCAGAGGAAAAATGAAGGCCGAGTTTTCTGGCCTAGCAAGGGATAAAATTTAGATTGTTGAACAAATAATTCTCCAATATCATCCGAGGTGTGTTCCCTAGCAGCAAATAAAATTTGAGTTGATGATCTAATTAAATTTGGGCTGATGAATAGATGAAATTTGGGCAGATGAACTAATGAAATCTAGACTAATGAACAAATGAAATTCGAGCTAATGAACAAATGAAATTCGAGCAGATGAACAGATGAAATCTAGATTGATGAATAGATCAATTTTGAGCTAATGAACAAATGAAACTCGAGCCGATGATCATACCATTCTCCCAATGCATTTGAGGTAGGTATATCAATGTTGACTAATATTAAGTTTGAGTTGTAAAAGGATAAGTCTGAAGGTGTGCCATTGAGAAGTCTTAAAGCATGTTTAAAGGGTTTGAGGCCCCAACATAAGTTTGTCAATTGAGACAACTTAAGGAATAATTATATTCTTAAAGAAGAGCCTATGATTGATAATCATCAAGACTTGTAGAACTTCAGTGATAAACATATTCTAGGCTGAGACAATTGTCAAGACTTTGTGAAAGTCAGTCCTTGTGAGACCTGAGAACTAGCAAATGTGTAACACTTGATGAGACATCATTTGGGGGACAATATAATAAGAAGTTCTATATAGAACCTTAGAGTAAATTGAGCAAATGAATCTAGTGGTAGTTTGTGGATTGTCTAAGACCCTCTTGTTGAGTATTTTATGCTTAAGAGCATAATTGAAGAAGCTTGAGAAGAAAGTTAATTTGCAGGCATAAGATCACTTAGAGGAAATTTAAAAGAGAGAGAGAGATTCAAAGATAGAACATAACTTAGTAAGAAGATATATTCAGTGCCAGATCCAAGTATAGTTGACAATGATTAAGACAAAGTATTTGAATCAGTATGATGTACAGTTGAGAAGCAATTTGAAGAGCAGAAGATTGGAAGAATTTGAAGTATATTTTAGGGGGTGGCAGCCACCTTCCAGTTGTTGTTGGAGAATTGAGGAATTTGGAGCTTCCTATAGTTGTAGCTAGAGAACCGAGGAAGTTGGAGCTTTCTATCAATTGTAGCTGACAAAGTGAGGGATTTGTATCCTCCTTCCAGTTGTAGTTGGAGAACCTTGGATATTGGTGTCTCCTACTTGACATAAAAAGATTATGATCTTATCACTATTCAGTTATTGAGTTTCCATATACGTCTTATGTTCAACTTATGTGTTTGCTAATGAATCCTTATTGATGTTGATTGATGATGAATTGTTATTAATGTATGAACAATTTGGAAGCAATTTTGAATTGAAAGAAAAAGTAATAAATATATAGGACATTGATTCACCCCCCCCCCTCCTCAGTTTCCCTGTTGTGTTCAACAGATAATGTGTCTCACAATAATTTTTTGTGATTATGTCCAATTAGTATAAATGTCTTAATCTATGCCATTCACCATAGCATAAACAATTTAGTCACATTCTAGATTGCATTATTTCAACTTACACTCATGTAGATTATTCCATAAGTATTCACTCTAGTTATTATTCTTAACCAAGTCAATCGTAACATTAATTCATGAATACATCAAAAATATTTTAGCAATCTTTCCATATCAAAAACTTCTTACCTTTTTCATATCACACCTGTGTATTAATCGCATACTTACATTCAAACATCATCATAAACATATCAATGAAGATATTAGGTATGACTAATGGAATCCTTACCCAATTCATTTTAGGTCACATGCTATATTGGTATGATGAATTTTATACATGTATAGTTGCCATCAACATTCCTAATGTCATATGATCAACTGATACCTCATGGAAACTCACATGATCCTTTTATCAACCACTTGACAAGCATCCTCCAATCCTTATCCTTTTCACGAGGTTGTTTATCATAAGCAGCTATATCATCAACATATTCAATTGTGTCCTCAACTATTTCTAATTACACAAATTAGAAACCACATCACTTATCATGACATACTCAATGGATATAACAACAAACCACTCTAGTTAATACACATCATATATGTCCACACACACACACACACATATATGCACTCTACCATTTAGTATTCTTTGTCTATTTTATTAATCTAGAGAAATATGATAAAACAACAAGAGAGGAATCAATGAATTCTCCTTTTGAATTCCTTTGTGTAACCTAGAACTTCATAGCTTAATTGATCTACTCCTTGGAATTTTGGTCATACTTCATTAGCTATGGTATTCTCATTCAAGTAGTTATGTACTTAATTCATTTTCATAAGTTATACTTTCTACTTTAAATGCATATAACTCTACACTAAAAAAAATGGTGTTAGGGTGAGAAAATTTTCCCTGTTATTTCCATATCTACCTCTACATTCTATCTGTTTATAAGTTTTGTTACTTCATTTTCCTTTAATAGTCCAGCCAAGCCCAACTTGGCATTTCCTCACCTGGAGTTACCTTTAAGCCTTATTTAAATCTGTTTTTTTTTTTGCATTCCATTGGATAATTCTTGGCCAAGCTCCACTATAATTCTTAGCAACTGGTTTTTCCTCCTAGGTATTCCAAATTGAAATATGATTTGATTGAGACTTTCATGACCCCTTTTCTAGTGTGCATGGTGTTATACTCTCTAACCTTTATTACTTGGCTTCCTTCCTTGATGCAATTAGCACACTAAATCTAGCAAATATAGCTCACGAATTCAATTGCAATGAAGTGTATTCCACATATCAATCATATGCAAATTAGATTTATTAAAATCCTCACCAAGTGGGTTCAATGAATTAGAATCAATTGAGTTCGAATTCAACCCTCTCATAGTAAACAAATTCAAATTGGTCAAACATTATCATATTACTTAGCTTTTAATTAACTAATAAAGGATCCACTCTTCCCATGGGCTTTCTTCTATTCCATATATTCATAATTTTTTTCCATATAATTGTGCCACTCAAAAAAGTCACAAATCTCATTAGTTTCATAGCAATATTTGTTAATTACAATATCTACAACATTTCAAGAAAAAATAAAATTTAAACTCATATCATGTCCAAACAGAACAATTTCTCATTCACATGTTCATTCAATTCATTCCAAACTCAAGTAGTTATTAAACTAGTCAATCCAAGGCCTAATGCCATAACATCAATCAAATTGTGGTACTCTTCTACCTTTCTATGAGAGCCATTAACCAAGGTCATTTATAATTTATTCATGAAATAATTGAATACTATCAAAGCAAACCAATTTGCATATCAATCTTCTATGTCACGTGGAGTATCAATCAAGTTTGACACCTTAAATGATTCTTTCAATGATTTAGCAACAATTCATACAAATTCAACTCAAACTTAAGTTTAACTTATTATATGAAAATTTACAGGCACTCATATGACAAGTTTCAAATGCATAATTAAAATGTGTTTCTCTCTTTCATATGGTAGTCAACAACAAGAGAAATTATGCCTTGTATCAAGTCATACATTACACTCTTGTACACTTTCTATATGATCATTTCAAATTGGCTAATTCTAAAGAGTGGAATACAATCCACTTGAAACTAGCATTCAAAGTACAACACCACCTTTAAGATGAATACAACTAGGTAACCATGACAATACCAAAAATATAGCTAGTACAATTTCTTGTTTCATAGTTATACCCATCCATGCATTGAAATTAATAGCCATATACAATCGTCTTCATGCATAATAACTTCTCTGTAGAAAAATGAGCATAAAAAACATACTTATTTTAATGCATAAGATATTTTTTCATTCCAATGCATACATGACCCTCAAGCGTGTTACTATGAAATTCCATTAGCAATACTAATATACCACCCAAGATGGCTATCTTAACATGAGTTAAACTCTTTCATAACATGCATAAGACAATTTTATTTTAGCAAACATCTACAACACCATGGTTGGAATATATCTTAACTTTTTAATATGGCCATCCCAAGGACAAGGTCAATGCCTTTCAAAAACACCATATACACTAAATGAGGATAAGGATCATCAATTAATAGAATTCTTATCCTTGTAGGTGCTCAATCCATTAGATAGCATGCCACTAACATTATCAATAAATATTTCACAACATTTAAAGATATTAGAGATTATAATGGGTGAACATCATCAAGTCTTTATGGTAACATCAACACATGATGAAATATAAAAACTTACATGAACATTTTTCAATCAACAACTTCATACAGTTCTAGTATGCAGAAAATAACTAGCTCCCTTGTATCAAAGATGACATGTATGTTTCTTTAACATAGTACCAAAAACAATTTCATTTAATTATTTCAGCTCATGCAACCCCTAGTATTGCAACCAATGGCTTTGATACCAATTTTTAACATATCTTCATACGAATCAACATAAGGTTTGTTGGTCTAATATGCATTGATGGTAGCAGTATGATAATCAATTTTCCACATTTTAAAACCATATCAACAATAATCTATTCAATTATGTAATGAAGAAATATATATGTAAACACTATATAAATAAATAATAACAATAAATATTAATTAATGGAGCAAGACTATTCAACCATGTGACTAGTCAATGTGTATATATACCGTTATGGTGGTCATTGTAAATCATATTTATCATGTATTCAATCATTTATAAAATATAGTTATTTGTCATATATGGATTTATGTTTATTGTCCTTCCTATATTGGATATTGTTGATGTTCTTCATGGTTCTAGCATCGGACAAACATTCTACATATCATTCTCCCAGATGGGTTCACAACCCAGGTAGAGAATGGCCCCATCATAGTCCTAATTAGTCATATGTATTGACTAAGTGTCTTGAGGCTCGAATGCTTAGCCTTTGTCTAGTCATGTGGATTTGGATGGAGTGATAGAAGGCTAGAGGTCACATTGCATTCTCTGAGAAGGAGTAATCTTGATGAGTGATATATTATTATAAAGTGAGATGACTTGTCTATGTTACAAACGGACCTTATCCTTTTGTATATTAAACAAAGTCTAATCTAATGTTGAATTTGACATTGGATCTAAGAAGTGTTTGGGACTTCTTAGAGTATGGTCAAATCAACATTATAGCTCTATGGAAGAATTTGATATGCATGTGATGAGACATCAACAAGGAGAACTTTTCTATGATGAATAAATATCCATGAAGTCAAGACAAGCCATTGAAGAAGTTCCAAAGAACATTAAAGAATCTCTAGAATAAAGTAAAGATGAAAAGTCAAGTTGGCTTGAAGATAAATAAAAGTTGGTGGGAAAAAGTGCAAGCCAACCCCAATGGAGAAAAGGCAATTCGACCCCATTGAGGAAAATTCTAGTGACTTGATGAATATAAATAAAGAGATTCACCTTTCATTTGTTCACTCACTCAACACACTCTTCTCTCTACACTTGTGTGCATCACCTAGGAAGGCGTATCAAAGGAAAGGAGTATAATCTTGGTTTTACCTTATTCTCGGGAAGATTCACTACCCTTGCTAGGGTTTCTTGTGGAGGGTGAACCTCTCTTGAACTTAGGTTCATCTTCATGATTGGTATTGTTCTTGTATTGGATTGTTTTCTTCTGAGAAAAGTTTGTTTGGTTTTCTCCCTATTGGGTTTCCCAAGATAAAATATTTGTCTCTTGTGTATGGTTATGTTTTAATGATCTTTTTTTTTTTTATTTACGCTGCAAATGAATGATGTTATAATTGTGGGATGAAATGAATGATGAATTAAAAGTTGAAAGAGTTGAAAATTATACTGCAAAGTTAAAAATTCAACATGGTATCATAGCAATACTGAATAGAGGCCATTGCCAGAGACTATTTATGCCCTAATATGGAAACTAGGGCTTCCAAGATTAGACACTTCTCTCCATAGTTTGGACTTAAAAGGAGCATTTTGGAACTCACCCTAGGAGGGCGCATTTATCTGTGGAAGTAGTCTCAGTTTTGTGAAGATTAAGTTTTGATCTAATTTCTATTGGAATCAAAGAACTAGGTTGTTGGGTTCTAACCCTTCTGACCTCACATTGGGTTCAATATTAGCACCTTGGAGCTATCCCTATGAAGGCGCATCTATTTGTAGAGACAAATTTCAATTTTGACCTAATTTTTGGTCTAGGGTTTTTTAATCAAATTTTCAGAAATGACCTCCGGCTCCAGCTTCAGAATGTTGTCCAAGAACACCTTGCAAAATGAAAGAAGACAAGCATCTAAACAAAAGAAGGATCTTACAAAAGTTGATGACAAGTTTCAAAAGGATCATTAGCTTATCTCTGCTCTTGCAGGTACTATTACAAATAATAGTGATACTTGGTTGGTAGACAGTGGTGCCTCTAGGTGCATGGCAGGTTACAAAGACTCTCTCACAAAACTGACGAAAAAGAACTCATCATTGCAAGTAGAACTTGGAGACAATTCCAAGTATGTTGTAAACAGAGTTGGAACACCATCAATCCAACTATATTCTAGAGACTCTCTACATATGAAGGATGTACTACTTGTACCAAGACTAAATAAGAACCTTCTATCCATCTCAACTTTGGAGGATAGAGGTTATAGAGTTGCATTTGTGGATGGTCAAGTCCTTGTATGGACAAAAGGTTCAAGCATATACTCAGTAGGAGTGATTGGAGTTCGATAAGGAGGACTATACAAAGTGATAGGATGACCAACCCAAGCATTGATACATTATCAAAATCTACCTATATTCTTATGGGAAGAAACCACCAACACAACAGTATATGTTCATAACAGAAGTCCTCATCGAATATTAGAAGACAAGACTCCAGAAGAAGCATTCACACGAATTAAGCCAGAAGTTAGCCACTTGAGGATATTTGGTTTTCCAGTATACATCCATGTGCCAAAGGATAAGAGGATAAAGTTAGAACCCTCTGGAAAGAAAGGTATCTTTGTGGGATACAACAGAACTTCGAAGGCTTACAGAATTTATATTTCAGGACAACGCCATATTGAAGTTAGTTGAGATGATACCTTTGATGAAGAGGCAATCTTTAGCAACTCCAAAGACTCACACATGGAAATTGATGATGAGGAGTTGTCATGTCCCCTCCCATCAATCCGGCTTGAGGAAGGGAACATGACTAAAAATATAGGCTTTCGCAAAACTAGCCCCCATTATCATTTTTCAAATGAATACAAACACAATACATGTGTGCAAATGCATAAATAAATAAACATACACAACGAAAATAAAATCTACTACACACATCTAGCATGCATCTATCAGCATAATCATAACATCCATCAATTAAAAACACTGCATAATTACAATACAAGAGAATACTTATCTTGAAACAAGTTGTCCCCAGGAAACTGGCTATGCAACTGCAATGTTCCACCCATCCATAGGCCAGTTGTGCTCATCAACCTTCAACACACCTGCCACCCCTGAGCTGGGCATAATTTCCACAAGGAAAAGGGAACAACAACTAACACATAGCCAAGTATACACCACATCTCAGCCACGTTATTACATAGATGTGTTTATTAGGTTGTTGAGGAAGTAGAAAGGAAAGAATTGCTAAGCTAGTGAGCTCAACCACAGAGCTATTAGAACTTCTACCATATTTAGCTAGCTTGGCCCCCACAATACCTACACACCCAACACAAGGAAGTATCCCCTTCATTGATACACGGTACCTCAGGCCATACCTCCCCTTCTAGTGCTCTTCAGGGTGTGCATAAAAAGGTATCCAAAGCCCTATCATCTTTTGTGAGGTTACACTCTTCACTAGGTTTATCAAGACAATTATGAATCCTCTTCTACTATTAGTTGCTTACATCCAATTCCAATCCAAATAGGGGAATCACATCCACAAACCATAGAAATATCTCCACACACACACACAGCAAGTAGAGATTTTGGGCATCGAAAAACGATTTTAACTATGGGATGCACAAAACAAGATTTCCATGGGTTTTCCCAAATCGTGGCACACCAAAAATGAATATTATTGTGAGATGGAGAAAACAACCACAAGGAGAAAAATGATTTTTCCATGGGTATATGAGCATTTAGATGGAAAAAAAGGCCTCTATGAACCCCCATCTTGGATTCCCTTTCTTCCTAGTTGTTCTTCAACCCAAAAACGACCTTCTTTTAGCTAGAAATGAAGGAAAACACAATAAAAACATGGAGGAAAATGCCCAGCAAGCCAAAACTGGGTGAGAGAGAAAAATGGATTGATGAACGATGGATTGGGAAGCAAATTCATGGGTCTTTTCTTGCCCAGGAATCAAAACACGATTTTCCAAAATGATGCCTTTCCCTTACATGAAATTTGGATAGCTATACCCTCCATTTCCCAAAACAATAACTACCTCAACCAACTCTTGGAAGAAATAAATGATTGGGGACAAAATTCAAGATGGGTAGTTGATGGCTCATGGGTTCTCTTATTGACAATTGACTTGACACTATTGGATTCAAGGGTCTTAATATTTCCCTCCCTATTCCTTGTAAAAATCATGCTCCCGTACTCTTGTTGCATTGCATAGCTAGTTGTGGGTATTTTTATTAAAATACATTTACATCGTATTTACAATTTCTATCATGCCATGCTAGCACGTGATCCACATGCATCGATTTTTAATTTCCAATACATAAATGCTAAATCGATGGTGGGCCTTTTCCTTGGGCTCCTCACCATTATTTTACAACGATATTACATTATTTACATGTTTAGTGCAACGGGGTCAAAATTGGGGTGTTACATTCCCCTCCCCCTTAAATTATCATTGTCCTCAGTGCTCTTCAAAATTGAACAAAAATGGACATGCCACTTTCATGGTATCCTCCATCTCCCATGTAGCCTCATCGGGACCGTATTGCTTCCATTGCAACTTCACATTTCGGATGGCTCGGTTCCAGAGCAATGTTACCTTTCTGTCTAGGATGCGCAATGGATCCGTTTGGAACTGTCCCTCGGGTTCCATTTGGATCACATCCAAATTAATCACATGGTTAGGATCATGTACACATTTCTTAAGCAAATAAACATGAAAAACATTATGATCTCTAGTGTTCGCAAGAAATGCAAGTCTATATGCAACTGGCCCTATTCTTTCAAGCACTTCAAATGGCCCACAATATCTGGGTGATATCTTGGCACAACTCTCGAGCTTCAAGGAACTCTTCCTTGGCCTCACTCTACGGTAAACATGATCCCCAACACTAAACTCCCAATGCACCTTATGCTTATCTGCATAGAGTTTTTTTCTATCTTGGGCTGCTTTCAAATTCTGCCTGATCTTTGCAACCTCTTATTCCATTTCCTTAATAAATTCTGGCCCAAGTACAATTCTATTCATTGGATTATCCCAAATCACTAGTGTTCTGCACTTCCGTCCATACACAGCCTCAAATGGACACATGCCCAATGATGCTTGCTACCCATTATTATATTCAAACTCTTCCAAGTGTAGATAATCCTCCCACTCAGATGGTTTGTCCATTACATACATGTGAAGCATGTCTTCAAGCACCTGATTTACTCTTTCTAGTTTCCCATTTGTTTGAGGATGGTATGTTGTGCTAAAGTTCAACTGCGTACCCAAATGTGCAAAAATACCTTTCCAAACATTTGAAGTAAACTTGGTATCCCTATCCGAAATTATTGCCTTAGGCAATCTGTGCAATCTAAAAATTTCCTTCATGAAAATATTTGCAATGGCGTTAGTTTTATATGTGGACTTAACCGATATAAAATGTGTTTCCTTGGTTAACTTGTCCACCACCACCATGATGGAATCATGCTTCTTTATTGTCATCGAAAAACCCGTAATAAAATCCATGGAAATTATCTCCCATTTCCATTCCGTAATTGGCAATGGATGCGATAAACCTGCTAGGTGTTGGTGTTCAACCTTAACCTGTTGGCACTTCATGCACTTAGAAATGTATTCAACGATGCCCTTCTTTATCCCAGGCCAAAAATATTGTTTTCTGGTTGTAGCAACTGTTTTTCTGATATCCTTGGTGATCGGAATATGGAGATTTATGGATTTCATCCATAACAATCCTCTTCAAGTCTGCCACATTTGGAATATAAATTCTATTCTTATAAGTAAGAAGTCTATCATCTTCCAAACGATAACCTTCATATCTCTTTTCTAAATTTTGTTGTTGTAATTTGTCCTTTATTTGCACATACATTTCATCTTCAACAATATGGTTAACAATCTCCTGCCTCAAATCTAATTGGCAGTTACTAAGGGATGCCACATGCATTCCATGTACTTTATGTTGAGTGCATCACCCACCTTATTTTCTTCCCCCTTTATGTGTTTGATCTCAAACTCAAATTCACACAAAAATTCTAGCCATCTAGGTTGTCTAGCATTTAATGTTTGTTTCTCAAACAAATATTTTAGACCACAATGGTCTGCCCTCAGCTCACATTTTTTTCCCATCAAGTAGTGCCTCCACATATTTAAAGCATGCACTATAGCTGCAAGTTCTAAAACATCAATAGCATAGTTTTTTTTCATGCTCCTTCAACTTTCTTGACTCATAGGATACGACATGGTTGTCTTGCATAAGAACTCCTCAAAGTCCTTGATTGCATGCATCAGTACACACCACAAAGCCTTTTTCTCGGTCTACAATTTTCAAAATTGGTTCACTCATGAGTAGCTTCTTCAACCGTTGGAAGCTTTCTTCACATTTTGGTGTCCATTCAAATTTCATTCCCTTCTTCTGAAAATAAGTGATTGGATTAGAAACCTTGGAAAATCCTTCAATGAACCTTATGTAGTAACAAGCAAGTCCCATAAAGGATCTCACATATGTCACGTTCCTTGGAGTTGGCCAATTCATAATGGCTTCAATTTTATCAGGGTACACAGATATTCCTTCCTATGAAATAATGTGCCCCAAATAATGAATTTTATCTTTATAAAAGTCACATTTGCTCATCTTTGCATACAAATTATTCTCCCTTAGCAATTGCAAGGCCATTCTCAAATGTTCTTCATGCTCTTCTTCATTCTTAGAATAGGTAAGAATATCATCTATAAACACAAGAACAAACTTGTCCAAATACTTGCTAAAAACACTATTCATGAGACACATGAATGTAGCTGGTGCATTCATGAGACCAAATGGTACCACCAAAAACTCATAGTACCCATACCTTGTTCTAAAGGTTGTGTTATGAATATCTTCCTCTTTGATTCTTAACTAATGGTAACCAGACCTCAAGTCAATCTTTGAAAATACCTTTGCCCCTCTCATTTGATTAAAAAGGTCATCAAATCGAGGCAATGGGTATTTATTCTTCACAGTAACTTTGTTCAACTTCCTGTAGTCAATACATAACCTGAGTGTTCCATCTTTCTTTTTCACAAATTGCATGGGTGCTCCCCATGGGGACACACTTGGCCTGATATATTTATTTTCCAATAGCTCTTGTAACTATATTTTCAATTCTAGCAATTTCGGGGTACTCATCTTGTATGGTGTCTTGGACACTAGTGCAGCTCCCGGCACCAGGTCAATTATGAAATCAATGTCTCTCTTTGTAGAAAATCCTGGAATATCATCAAGAAACACATCCTTGAATTCTTGCAACACACGATAGTCCTCCAACTTGGAAATTTCATTTTATGTTTCCTCCAAAACATGGGCTACTACAATTGACAACCCTTCCTACATAACTTCTTCAGTTGCATGGTTGAAATCTGCCTAACAGAAATAAACTTTGGAATGTCTTTTACAACCCTTGGGTTTCCTTCTTCATCCATGCATTCAAAATCCTTGTTGTAGCAGTCAAGTTTAACTATGTGTGCTTCTAACCAGTCCATTCCAATGAGAATATCATAGGAACCAAGTGGAAAAATATTCAGATTTGCACAAGTGAATAGCCCATCCATCGCCAATGGAAATTTCTCTACCATTTCACTAACATTTCTCTTGGTTCCAATGGCAAGCTGAACTAACCATGATTTACGATGCTTTAATTTCTTAAAATCACAAATCTCAACAATTTTAGAAGTGATATAACTATGAGTAGATCCAGGGTAAATCAAAATAGTAACATATTGCTTAGAAATCTTACCTTCAACTTCAACCATAGTTGATTGATGGTCTTCTTGGCAGTCCTCTAGTGCTAGATATATTCTAGGGATGGTCCTTGCCACTTTACCCACATTTTCATCTCCTTGGATGTTGTGAACTTGCTTTACACTCCCATTCCGATGTGGACAATTCTTAAGCATATTGTCCTCTCCACATATCCAACATTGAAGTGGTTCTCTAGGCTCCTTTGGATCTCTTTTCTTGTCTCCCATCATTTTGGTTGTGTAATATACCTAAAGTACATTAATTATTAATTATTATTAATTACATTAAGTTAGTTACTAATGGTCAAACGTCACCTCCTTTCGAGGTGTGACCATTCATAAGGTTAGCATGCATATATAATATTAGCATGTCATTGTAATAATCATCAATTAAATTATAAAATATATATATTATTAAATATGATAATCATGTAAGGCTTGAAGCCTTACAAGTGGTATCAGAGCTTTTGGCTCTCGGCTCTCAATTTGTCCTCAGACTCATCCATCCACCCTCTTCATTGCAATCATCTCGATCTCTCTTCATACATTCCATCTCTCTCCCCTATTCTCACCACCCCCAGTCTCCTTTCTGTATACCTTTGATCCCCTCCTATCATTATTCATCCTCACGCTCCCCATTTCACTCACCGATGCGTCATCTTCTACACCCATTGCATTCCCTTCTCCAGTGATCCTCCATCGACCGTGCTCCAAACATCTAGTCCCACTCTTAGCCGCCGCCTGTTGCTACTGAACCGCGTCCACTGTCTGTCGTTAGTCCTCTCCACCACCCTACTCCTCTCGTAGTCCTCCCTGCCCCGAACCATCTCCATCCGCCACATCTCCCTTCGTCCACACTCCCCTCACTCCTTACCTGCGACCTTTCAGTCCGCCCCCCATGAAAACCCTACGCAAACCCACATTCGTCCTTCCATCCATCGTTGCCCCTCCTCTTCTGTTGCACCTCTGCATGCCCCTCTTCATTCCGCTAGCCCCATTCCCTTCCATGTCTTCTCACCCACCACCTTTTCCCCTACATCCGTGGTCGCACCTCCCCATCTCCCCCTCCACTGCAGCCCTCCCACGCTCCTTGTTGCGTTCCCTTTCCAACCACCCCCTGCGCTGCCTCCCTCCCTATTGTGTTCCCCCTCCTGCCACCCCCCCATGCCCTCCCTTGCGCACCCTCCTTCCCTACTGCGCACTCCCTCCAGCCACCCCCCATGCTGCCTCCTTGCGCGGCCTCCCTACCTATTGCGCGCCCCCCGCTATCCACCTCGTGCTCTCCCCTCCACGCTCTTCATTCATTTAAATATTTTAATTTAAAAAATAAAAAAGCTATATATTAAAACCATATATAGAGTTAATGATAATATTATTATTAATTAATTCATTAATAATAATTATTATTATAATAAAAATTATATATAGTTAGAACAAATTAATAATAATAATAATAATTATTATTATTTCTAAAAAAAAGAGAAAATAATAATTACTTTTGGAAAAAAAAGAGGGAAAGAATAACAAAATCAAAGTGAGAGGATTTAGAAAAAAATTATTATTATAATAATATAAAAATTTAGAAAGTGAAGTCATTATGTTCCCTCCTTTCACTGAGCTCTTGCATGGTCAAAAGGAAAAAATGAATATTGAATCTAAACTCGAAGAGATTGAAAAAAGATTGCTTAAAGAAGAGGAAACTTACACAAATGAAAATGATCGTATTGGAAATGAAAGAAGTAATAGCCAGGAAGAAAGGGAAGGAAGAAGTTGTTGCGACTTCCGAGTGCTCAGGTCAAATAGAGCTGGGGTCTGTATTGTCACTCACGACAGAAGAAGGGACTACGACCAAAAAGGAAGAAGTTGTTATGAATTTCGAGTTCTCAGGTCAAGAAGTGCTGAGATATACACTCACGACAAAAGAAGTAACTATGACTCTCGAGTTTCCAAGTCAAGAGGAGCAAGGGACTACTGCGACTCCTACGTATTCAAGTAGGGATGAATATAAAATCGCTACTACCCCCAAAAAGGAAAGGAAGCCTGGACGACTGACTCCTTATACCCCTCCTCACAAAAGATCCATACCACCATACACCAAGTAGGATAAGAAAAGACATCCCAACTACAAACCTCAAAATGCAATACTTAGTCAAAATTATGCACACCTACCGGAAGTTTGTTGTGGCTTCTTACAAGGTAGGGAAGTAAGGCACATTAACACGCCAGTTGAAAAATCTATAAAATTGTCTAGTAAAACTCCTGAACAAGGACTTGTTAAGGAAGTTGATGACAAGGACGATGAAACATAAGAGGTAGAAGACAGGGATATGAAAGATCAATATGATATTGACAATCACAGTGTCAATATCAATTGTAAAGAAAATCACGACGTCATAAAATTCAATGATGTCAATAAAGTTGATGTTAACAATAATTATAAGAGAATTGAAATTGTAGAAGAATGCAAAGATGAAAATAAAATAGTCAAAGATGACCTTAATCATGATATCGTAGAAGAACGAAACCCAGAAGGTGCTGCGACAAATGAAGAGATGAACATTCTACCAATAGTCGCAACTCAAGATGTTCTAGAATCTCAATATCAAAAGGTTCCCAGAGAACAAATAAAGACAAGCTCGTCAGACAAGGAAGTAAGTACATTATTAGTAGTTGCCACTACAGATAAAAAAACCATATCAAGGCATGTAGAAATATCAAAAATCTACATCAAATTAGAAGATCAAAAGAACACCATTAGATTAGAAGCTTAGAAGAATACTCCATATAATTGTTATGCGTTTATCTACAGAATCATATGCATGAAAAGATTTGAATGAAAATGTGACCAAATATTTCAAGAACTGCTAAACCGTGGCACCATTATTCATGGAAGAAATTCAGTTGCAGCATGCCCATAAGAAGATTCATGGACGAATCTTTTCAGACCAAGATGACTTGTAATATACATAAAGTACATTAATTATTAATTATTATTAATTACATTAAGTTAGTTACTAACTGTCAAACGTCACCTCCTTTCAAGGTGCGACCGTTCATAAGGTTAGCATGCATATGTAATATTAGCATTTCATTGTAATAATCATCATTTCAATTATAAAAATATATATATTATCAAATATGATAATCATGTAAGGCTTGAAGCTTTACAGGTTGTCTTAGTTACACCCCGTGGTGGCTACTTTTGCTAATTTCTGAGATGAGGAGGTTTGAACCTCTTCCTCCTTTGGTCGAAATTCTCATTTTTCTTGTCCTTCCATGCCTTATGGAAATTAGGTTTTTTTTTTTTTTATCATAACAATACTTGGCCTTTCTCGTGGCCTCCTCTAGAGTTCGAGGTTCATCAAACTCAATTATGTCTTTATATGACTAAGGTATTCCACTTAGAAAACGCTGAATTTTCACCTTATCATCTCCGATATACTTGACATATCTCAGCAACTCCAATAATTTGTTCGCATATTCTTCCATGGTCATCTGCCCCAATTTCAGTTCACGGAATGAATTCTTTGATTTGATCATCATAGTACCTATCAAAGAGGCACTTCTGCTTGAAGTACTTCTTGAACTGCTTCCACACAATCTTCCTTTCATTGATCTTCTTCACTTTCCTAAGGTGATCCCACCATATAAATGATCTTCCATTTAAATTGAATATGGCCACCCTTGCCTTCATATTTCTAGAGTAGTATTGGAATTGGAAATACTTCCTCATCACCAGAAGCCAAGCTTCAGCTTCTTGACCAGGTTTTATCTCACCATCAAATGTAGAAGGTTTGGCCTTCTTAAATTCCCCATGTGATTTTTTCTTGTAATGCCTCTTCCTCTTATTCCTGTGAGATGAAGAGCTTGAACCTTCGATGGATTCTTCAGAGTCAGATGATCCACTAGAATATATTTCTGGAGTATATGTCATGCCTCTAGAAAATCTTCTTGAGCTATTGGATCTTTTGCAGGAATTTATCTTTGAACTACTCCCACTTTTTTCTAGATTTGTTGAGTGATGCCCAAAGTTAATCCTTCTTTAAATGTCTGTCAAACTTTGAAACATAGTTTCATTTAGATTATTATGTTCTTCTTGATATTTAATTAGCCTCTCACTGTCTTCTCTACAACTCTGCAACTCCACCCTTAGGCTCCTCATGGTGGTTGCAATATCTAGGGGAGTCTCTTGATTTCTTCTCCCATTTGTTTATGTTTCTGCATTCTCAAACTGTATGTTCTCTCCCATGGCATTTGTCTCAGGTTCATAGGGATCTTGTGCATCAGCCATGGTGACAATCCTTTGTCCCAACCAAGACCAAAAATTTATCAACTACACTATACTCAATGCTGATCCGTAACAGTCACTGATATGATTCTGAGTTTGCAAAATGTGTTCATAAACACAATTGTTAGCTGCATTATATCCTCATAAAATTATAAATTTTTTTTCATGCATTATGGGAACAATCCATATTGTCAATTTTGTCAAATCATAAGATTTTCTCACAATCAAAGATGTCTCAGGGGGATGACGGGGGTCAAGGGGGCTTGCCTTAGATATTTTTTTTGTAAATCCTTCAGTTTCGCGCAATCTGGCACATAAGATAAATTTCATTTTTTTATTTTTGACACCTAAAAATCTCCCTGGAAAACTGCTCAATTTCCTTGTTCGGCGTGATTCTTCAAACTCACCAAAAATATTCATCGACGAATTTTCTCCAACCTCGCTGAAACACAACGCCAAAATTTTCCTTTCTTCACCGAAATGCCTTTTCGACGTCTTTTCTAAAACTCGCCAAAAATGTATCAGTGGACTTTCCATTTTTGCTCCAAAATGCCCATTTTCGGTGACTTCCCTAATTTTCACTGAAATCTTCGTTGGAAACTTTTTTCATTCTTCACCGAACGCCTTTTAGGTGACTTTTTGCATTCTTCGCTGAACACGTTTCGGTGACCTTTCCAAAACTTCGTCGAAACTCTCTCTTCAACAACTTTTTCAAAACTTTGTCGAAATTGTTTCAACGAATTTTTCAAAACTTGCCAAACTGTTTTGGCATACTTTTTCATTCTGCACCAAAACACCATTTTTCAGTGATTTTTCTAAAACTTGCCAAACTGTTTTGGCGAACTTTCAAAAACTTTGTCGAAACTTCGGCGGATTTTCCATTTTTCAGCGAAACGCCTACTTTGGAAAACTTCTTTAGAACTTTTTGAACCATTTCGATGACTTTTCAAAAACTCACCGAAACATTGGCGGAACTCCTCAAATCTCTCCGACACATACTTAGGAAAAAAACTTAGAAAATTTTCCTGATATTCAGTGCTAAGCATAAACCAATTTTACCTCTGCAAGTTGTCTGATTTATCCCATTCATGCCCAATGTTGAAACCCATGGCTCTGATACCACATCGTCACGTTCCCTCCCATCAATCTGACTCGAGGAAGGGAACATGACTAAAAATCTAGGATTTCACAAAACTAGCCCCCATGATCATTTTTCAAATGAATACAAACAAAATACATGTGTGTAGATGCAAAAATAAATAAACATACACGGCGGCAATAAAATCTACTAAGCACATCTAGAAGGCATTTATCAGCATAATCATAACATTCATCAATTAAAAACATTGCATAATTAAAATACAAGAGAATACTTATCTTGAAACAAGTTGTCCCTGAGCAACTGGCTATGCAACTAAAACATTCCACCCAGCAGTTGTGCTCTTCAACCTCTCAACACAACTACCACCCTTGAGCTGTGGATGATTTCCACAAGGAAAGGGAACAACAACTAACACATAGCCAAGTATACACCACATCTCATCCGAGCCAGTCCACAGCTGGGTTTATTAGGATGTTAAGGAAGTAGAAAGGAAAGAATTGCTAAGCTAGTGAGCTCAACCACAGAGCTATCAAAACCTCTACCAGATTTAACTAGCTTGGCCCCCACAATACCTACATGCCCAACACAAGTAAGTATCCCCTTCACTTCTCCAGATCCCCTTCGGCCATACCTTCCCTTTCTATGCTCTTCAGGGTGTGCATATAAAGGCATCCAAAGCCCTATCATCTTTTGTGAGGTTACACTCTTCACTAGGTTTATCCAGCCAATTCTGAATCCTCTTCTACTCTTGTTTCCTTACATCCAAGTTCAAGCCAAACAGGGGATGCACATCACCCAAAACACAACAATATCTCCACATACATACAACAAGCACAAATTTTGGGCATGGATTTTTTTTTTTAACTATGGGATGCATAAAACAAGATTTCCATGGGTTTTCCCAAACCGTGGCACACCAAAAACAAATTGTGAAATAGAAAAAACAACCACAGGGAGCAAAACAATTTTTCCACGGGTATATGAGAATTCATATGGAAAATACAGCCTCTATGAACCCCGAGCTCGAATTCACTTTCCTCCCATTCGTTCTGCAACCCAAAAACACCCTTCTTTCAACTAGAAATGAAGGAAAACGCTGTAAAAATATTAAGGAAATTCCCAACAAGCCAAAACTGCATGAGAAAGCAATATTGATGGATGAATGATGGATTGGGAAGCAAATTCGTGGGTCTTTTCTTGCTCAGGAAGAAAAACATGATTTTCCAAAATAATGGCTTGCCCATACATGAAATTTGGACAACCATACCCTCCATTTCCTAAAACAATAACTAACTCAACTAACTCTTGGAAGAAACAAATGATTGGGTACAAAAGTCAAGATGGGCAGTTGATGGTTCATGGGTTCTCTTATTGACACTATTGGATTCAATGGTTTTAATGTTTCCCTCCCTATTCGTTGTAAAAATCATGCCCCCGTACTCTTATTGCATTGCATAGCTAGTTGTGGGTATTTTTATTAAAATACATTTACATCGTATTTACAATTTCTATTGTTCCATGCTAGCATGTGATCCACATGCATCAATTTTTAATTGTCCATACGTAAATTTTAAATCGATAGTGGGGCCTTAGCCTTGGGCTCCTCACCATGATTTTGCAATGATATTACATTATTTACATGTTTAGTGCAACAGGGTCAAAATCGAGGTGTTACAGGAGCAAGAGGCTCCAAGAAATGAGGATACACAACCCTATGTTCCAGCTACCCATTCCTTAGAATATCAAAAGGTATATATAGAGCCTACAAAACCAATATATGTACCCATATATGTTGCCATGACCAGTGTAACATCCCAAAAATTCATAAAAATTTAAAAATTTTCTAACTATTTAATTGGCAATAAATGCTAGGCGGAAGTAGGTAGTTTCGACAATTAATGTTACTGTTTATAAAAAAAGGGACATTTAATGTCTCCATAAATTCTATTGATTAATTAAATTGTCAAAAGGAAAAATAGTGTCATAACACTTGAGTAAATATTCGTCCATAAAATTCGTGTCGTAACACATCTACTTAAAATCTACAGTTCTATAATTGATCTGCCTAATTAATGTCGTAAATTATTATACAAGTACTATTATGTTTTTGGTTTAACATCGTATTACTTAATTTATAAGTCATCCTTCTACGAACTCTAAAAATGTCCAAGGGAATATATAATAGTGATGTTATAACTACAATTATGTAGTGTCATCCTTTAATATTAAAGTGGTTGCGACCACCTTACATTCAAATGTAACCTTGTTTAGACCCATTAATCTTTTAGTTGATACTTATAATGATAATACCTCTGTCGCAAGTTGTTGATATTTGTTTTGCCATTTTAAAAGGTTGGTCCTAGTATGCGTATGTGACCTTAAAACGTTGGCAAGTGCATAAAATGAAAAGCTTTGAGACTTACTTAGCTTATTGCTAAAGCATGAAAACCTTCCATCTTGGTCTAGGTTGCAGGTATAATGCTAAAATGGTTTGATCAAGAACGCAAGTGACAATCCACAATGTGCTTGTTTACAGTTCGTGATTTGTGGAGTTAGGGATACGCTTCCTAACTAAACTCTTTATTAAAGTAATAAAGGATCCTAGTAATGAATAAATGTAAGGTGACTTAATGATTATGGTTTAACCGAATGGATACACCAACTATACAATAGCAAAGTGTGAGAAGGTCGAAATCAAACTATTGATGTTATGAAAACTTCGACAAACAAGACTATAGGTTAAGTCATGGTGTGTGTTGTATTCATGGTAGCAATAGTGCGATGGTGTTTTTCCATGCAAAAACTATATGATTGTGGGTTTAAATTAAAAGGTTGGTGGTGACGTGGCTTGAACTTTAATGCAACCAGGCGATCGGTGTTAAGGTTGTCTCGGGAAACAAAGACCCTACCATGAGACTTTAGGGTTTGGTCTTTTGCTTGTTATTGTTTTGGTTGTTGCTGTCCGTTGGCGAGCTGAGCTCCTCTCGGACGCCATGGAGGTTGGGCACCTCATGTTCATATGGTTGTAACCATAAAGGTGTTGATCGTGGGATTTTAATGGTTTTTCCAACGTATTTTTAAGTTGCTGCTGCTGGGTTTTCTCCCAGCCTCGGATCGAATCTTTGAAAAGTAAAAGTTACAAAACCCTGGTCTTTAAATCTTAAATCTGCAAGTTGTTTGATATTTAAGTGTTCGTTTTTAACCTTGTTTTACCTGTAATGGCCGGGGATAGTTTTGTGGCCTTTGGGATGGCAAGATGAGGGCAATTCCAGGTTCCTGTGGCTGTGAGTCCCGGTAAGTCTCGAGCTCATTCCAAGATGCCCCTGTCATCGTTTTTTTAAGGTTTTGAAAAAGGTCTCGACGCCCTTCATTTTATACTGAGCTTTAAGAAGGTTAAAGCAGCGTTGCTGCTGTAGAAGGAAATTGTCTCGGCACACCCGAGTTTGGGGTTTCCTATTAAGTTAATGTACCAGTCATTTGATACCATGGTTGTCATTTTTTTACTAAGGGCAGCTCGTCTGTGATTGTAACATTTATTTTGTAATACAAATTTTTACTACGTTTTCTTAAGACTTACAATTGTGTTGGAAAGTATGAATCTCGGTTTCTCGGCTCTGTCATGTGTTGTTTCAATAGTGAAAGTTATCAGGGTTAACCCTGCCTTATTTTTGATAATAAATAATTGTTTATACTGTATTTGTGGGTGCTGTGTTCACCGCACTTGATTTTCGAGGTCGTAGGATTTAAGCCCAACGATGAAATGAATTTAAAAGTGGTAGTTTTGTTTAAGAAGTATGTTTAACGTAAGTGTGATTTCTCCAATGGAGACTCGAACCCTCGACTCTTGTTTGGGTTCTATGTAAAGTTTAAGCATAGGCAATCTTGAAATTATTAAAGGTTTTAATACTACTTTTTAAAGTGTGGGTTATTATTAAACGCTCGGATGAGCCTGTATAGGTCTTGATCCTAAGACGTTACTCATGTTTAAAGTTTCTCCTGTGTTGTTAAAATTAAGTTTTGGAAATGCTAAGCACTACCCTATGCGTTTTGTAAATGGATTTTGAGAAGTTTGAAGTTTACAGCATTTACTGGTTTTTAAAGTATACTACTTCAATGTTTTAAGTTTATTAAAACTGCATCCATGGGTGAGTCCCTTACGGGTCTCGAACCCTAACTTAGGATACTGTTGTAGAATCTGTAATAGTGAATGCTTGTTCTTAAAATGTTTTCGTAGCTATATTACAGACTATTTATAAGTTTGTTTTAATTGATTAAAATGTTGTTAAGGGTATCGTGGCCCTTTGTACAATTCCTTTCGATGGGTAAAACCCTGGGGTGCATAACCCGATTCCTTGAAACGAGATGCAAACATTTTTATATAAATAATAATTGATTCGATGTTGGTATTCAATTAGTTGTTTAAACTATAGTTTAATTACATATATAGTATATAGTGTATATATGAATAGTTTGCACCAAAATGCGATTTTCATTGTTTTTAATTTATAACAAGATTATGTTTATTTCCAGAAAATCAAATTTATTGTTTTAATAAAAGCCATTATGTTTATAAGTAAACATACCGACAACCTGCAAATTTTAATATGATATTTTGACATTCTGTTTAGATAAAGAAGAACATAAATATAGGAAGTTGTTTAAGATACAATGCAACAGAAAAACTAGGACACGAAATCCATATTGAATAAAAAGATATATTATTGAATTGATAAGATGCTTAACGTTTTACAAGAGCTCTCCTTTTATAAGGTTTGAGCATTCTTAAGAAGGGTTACGTCCCTTCAATTAAACTAATTAATAATTTATTGATTAATTTAATACAATATTTAATATTCATAGCATTGCCACTCCCTTTTAAAGAGCTTTGTCCTCAAAGCAAGGGTAATGAGGGATGTAACTGTCGAAATTGTTCTGATTCCCATGTTGCATCTTCTTCGGGAAGATTTTTCCATTTTATGAGGTATTCTTTAATGACTCGCATTCTTAATCTCTTCTCTCTAGTAGCAATGATAGATTCTGGCTCGAATATGATTCTTCCTTCTTCATCTAACAAGGGAAGTATTGTTTGTGCCTTCTGGTGTTGACCTATCATCTTTTTCAAACATGAAACACGAAAGACATTGTGGATGCGACTTGTAGTTGGGAATTCCAACGCATATGCCACCTGACTAATCTTCTTATTGATTTGATATGGGCCATAAAAATGTGGAGCCAATTTATTTTTTCCACCTTGCTTAAGTGATAATTGTTCATAGGGTTGTAGTTTTACATATACCCAATATCCAATTTCAAATTCTCGTTCTGTTCAGTGTCGATCTTCTTATTGTCTCATTCTATTCCTGGCAGTATTCAAATTCTCTTTAAGTACTTGGACAACCTTTTGGTTTTCTTCTAAATGGTCATTTACTGATGTGACCCTTGCTTGGTTGGTGATGAAATCCTTCCATTTTGGGGGTTCATATCCATATAGGGCTTGAAATGGTGTCATTCTTGCAGATGTATGATAAGTAGAATTATACAACCATTCCGCAAGATGTAGCCATTGGAACCATTTATTTTGCTTATCAGTTACAAAACAACGGAGGTAGGTTTCTAAGCATTTATTGACAACTTCTGTCTGTCCATCTGTTTGGGGATGATAAGCTGAGCTCATGTTAAGAGACGTTCCAATTTGCTTGCAAAACTCTCTCCAAAAGTTCCCTTTAAAATTGGCATCCCTATCACTTACTATAATCTTCGAAAAACCATGTAATTTGTAGACATTTTTACAAACAGCTTCGGCTGTTTCTTTTGCCGAATCAGTTTTCTTCACTCCAACAAAATGTGCATATTTGGTTAGCTTGTCTACCACAACTAGTATTTTGTCTTTTCCATCTGATATGGGTAGACCTTCAATGAAATCCATTGAAATTTCCTCCCATTTCTTATTTGGAATATGTAACGGATGGAGTAACCCCAGACTTGAGATATTCTCAGTTTTATTCTGCTGACAAATGTCACAATCTGCAACATACTTGTGAATGTCGGCATACATACCCTTCCAAAAGAATGATTGCCTTGCATTATAGTAGGTTTTAAAAATTCCTACATGACCAGCGGCTGGGCAGTCATGTGACTCTTTAAGCGCCTTGGTCTTAAAACTAGAATTGGAACTTAAGTAAATACGTCCTTTGTACCATAAGAGATCATTCTTCCATTCAAACTTCGGATACTGATTTATGTTGTTAATTATGGAGCAAACCTCTGAATTCTTGGCATATTCCTTACGAATTTCGTCCAAAAATTCTGGGATCACCATGGATATGACGTAGACTTGTATCTCTTCATCTTTCCTTGATAAAGCATCAGCTACTACATTGTCCTTCCCCCTTTTATGTAGGATCTCCATATCAAAGGTAGAGATTTTCTCTATCCACTTTTGTTGTTCGGTTGTTAATGTCTTTTGCTGTAACAAGTGTTGTAGACTATTATGATCTGTTCGGATTAGGAATTTACTTCCCAAAAGGTATTGTCGCCATTTAGTTAATGCATGCATGATGGCAAGCATTTCCTTGTTGTATGTAGACTGTAGGTATTCTCTTTTGTTCAACTTCCTGCTTTCAAAAGCTATTGGATGACCTTCTTGCATTAGCACAGCTCCTATCCCAAACCCTAAAGCATCACATTCGATTACGAATGGTTTTGCAAAATCAGGTGTTGCCAAAACGGGAGTTGAAGACATAATTTGTTTCAACGTTTCAAAGCATCTTCTTGCTTCATCATCCCATTGAAAAGAATTTCTTTTTAGGAGATTTGTTAGTGGGGCAGTGACATGTGCATAGTTCCTGATGAACCTTCAATAGTAACCTATTAATCCCAAAAATCCTTGCAATTTTGAAACATTCTTTGGTTCGGGCCACTCCTTCATCACCTGGATATTCTTTGGGTCCACCTTAACTCCTTCCTTTGAGATTATATGACCGAGATACTCCACTTCTTGCTTCCCAAATGTGCATTTTGACTTTTTTGCATAGAACTGGTTTTCCTTCAGAAGAGATAGAACCTCTTCTAGATGCGTCAAATGCTCTTTCCATGTCTTGCTATATATAAGGATGTCATCGAAGAATACTAACACAAATTTCCTTAGGTATGGATGAAATATCTCATTCATAGTTGCCTGGAATGTGGCAGGGGCATTAGTTAACCCAAAAGGCATTGACCCCGGTTTAATCTCGATTATGTGTTCTATACTCCTTTATGGTGGTAGCTGCATGGGTAAGTCTTGAAATATGTGTTCATGTTTCTGGAGTAATTTTTGGATTTCCTTCTTGAACTCATTTGGTTCCTCCACCTTTCCTTCCAGTTGATGACATTGTATTACGTATGCTGATGCCCCTTTTCGAATGAGTTTTTCCATATGCTGAGATGAAACTACCTGTGTGTTTGGTGGATGAAAACCATATAGATTAAAATTTTGCCCTTGCCACTTAAACTTGATGAAATGTTTTTGATGATTGGAAGAATATGTTCCCAATGTTTGTAACCATTGGACTCCCAAAACGATGTATACTCCTCCCAACGGTAAGGTGTAGAGTTCTGATTCTAGTTCGAAGTCTTGTATTTGAAGTCTCACCTTGTGACACTTTCCAACTTTTTCGATCTTCTTGCCATCTGCAACCATCACCTTCATGTCTAGAACTGGATGTATGAACAACTTGAGTTTTCATGCCACTCTTATATCAAGAAAGTTGTGAGTGCTTTCAGTGTCTACTAGCACTGTAACATTCTCATTTTTTATATGCCCTTTTAACTTGAGAGTTTGTGGTTGACTAATGCCTATCATGGCTTCTAGGGAGATTTTGGGGGTCTCGTCGTTCCCGGCTGCCATATTTGCGGTTTCCTCCTCTTCATCTTTTGGCTCTTCTTCTTCTTCTTCTTTTGATTCACTATTCTCCTCTGCTTCACAAGTATATAATTTCTTTGAGCTGTCCTCGGGGTGACACCTATGTATAGGATTCCATTTGTCTCCACATCGTCGACATTTTCCTTCCCTCATACGTTGATTCTCGAGGCTCTTCCTATCGTCCCTTCTAGGCGGAGGGATGTATTTGTTTGTGTCATCCTCTGGAGTCAATTGGATGTTTCTTTGTGAGTATGACTTCCCTTTATTTGATTGGAAACTGTCAAATTTGGCCTTGGCTGCTTTTGATTTTCGTCTTGCTGCCTCGACATTCGTTATGTCATGCATTTTTAACTCTTTTTGTATGTATGGTTTTATTCCTCCCAAGTAGGTTTCCAACCATTGTTTGTCGGATAGCCCAAATACTCTGGTAGCGAGGGATTCCCATTGATGCGTGAATTATTCGACGCTTCCGCTTTGTTGTAATCTGGTAAGTTTTGAGAAGAATTCATCTTCTGTGATTCCTTGAAACCTTTTTAAGAAATCATTCTTGAATAAGTTCCAAGTGTATGCGAAGTTGTCTCCCTTCCACCACATATACCAGTTGTAGGCATATCCTTCAAGGTGCATTGAAGCATACTTGACCTTTTCTTCGTCCATTGTAATGTTATATATGTCGAAATACTCTTCTGCTTTATTCAACCAAGCAACACATTGGTCTTCTCCTCCGTTATATTTCGTCATTTCTATTTTTTCTCTCGACGGGTACATTACGAATGGTTGGTATTGAGTACCTTTCATCCTGTTGCGTTCTGGTGACTCAGAATTGGAAGATGGGGTAACCGACATATCCGAGCCATGTTGTTTATGATTTTTTTCCTTATCATCCATTTTTTGTAATATTGCCTGGATACCTTTCTGGCTCTCAGTCACTTTTTTATCTAACATTTTTTGTTCCTTGCTCATAATGTCGAACTTGTCATCTATTTTCTGCTCCATTACCTGAATGACTTCATCCTTAATTTCTTTCTTAAGCGCTTCCTGGATCTTGGTGATCATTTCCTTGAAAGTTTGGAAATCCTTCTCTATTTTCGCAATTTGAGCTTTTAACTCCGTCGTCATGCTTCTTAAGTGTGGTGGTGAATAATTGGACCCAATTTTGGCTTAGGAGGGGTGGAAAAATGAAAATGTCTTTGGAAAAGTGAAATTACTCTTTTTTGTGTGGTTAAATAAAAATAAAAAATATAAAAAATATTATATTAATATATTTTTATTATAACTTGAATAAAGGATTTTTTTTTTTTAATAAAAATCAATATTAATTAAATAATATTGATTTTTTTTCAAAATTAGGGTTTGATGGAACGTGATGGTGTGTGGGGGTTACGGGGATCTCGTGGACGATGGAATGCGGTGTGGAGTGAAGGTGCAGCAGGAGGGCGTAGAGAGATGGAGCAGGGGTGTGCAGATATGGTCGTGGGAGGGAGGAATGGTGGGTAGAACACGGACGTGGATGGAGCTAGGAAAAAGAGGGATGGCACGGGGGTACAGGAGGAGTGGTGGTCTGAGAGGAGGAGAGGCTCAAAGGGATAGGAAATGAAAGAGGGAGCAGTGGTGGAAGGGAGCCGCGGTGGTGGCAGACGGGAAAGAGCGCGGGAAGAGAGGGGTGTTGGTGCTAGAGTAGGAATGGATGGACGCGCAGGGGAGGTGGCGAATGTGGAAGAGCGAAGGTGTGGATCGTGAAGGTGTAGCAGCAGAAGAACATGGACGTAGATGATGAAAACCTTGCAGATCTGAAAAATATGGATCACGAGCAACGCCCGAGCTTACCGTCTGGCTCAATGAGCGGAGTGCAGGAGCTGAGATGGAGCGTGAAGTGGAGGAGCTTAGCTGAACGCGGCTCTGATACCAAATGCAGTGAACGTAGCCGTTCACTAAGTTAATAGTCGAATCCGACTCTCATATTGGATAATAGATAAGAATAATATATTAGATAGATGATATAAAAGATGATATGTTACAATGATGGCCCTGCCTTAAATATGGCTCGGCATTTGATGTTGAGGAGATGCCTCATTTCATAACCTAACTTTAGTTAACCTAATTATTAATTATTTAATTATTATCTTATTTTATGTTCGTAACATTGCCACTCTCTTAGAAAGGCTTTGTCCTCAAAGCCTTATAATGTTTCTGCATCATTTTATGTGGTGTCATAGATGACGAAACATGTTGATACGAATTGCTAAGAGTCGAACATAACTTCTGATATGTCGACGGATCAATCCATCCCAAATTGATTTGTTGTGGACTGATGGGATTCCCTACTAATGTGTCGTCAGGAGATTGATCACATCAGTACCATTATCTTTTGACATTTCCCACTTTTTCAAATATCAATTTTTATGGTTGGGGTGTCGATAGGGAACTTTCACGAGGTCATTTTTGTTTATGAATGTCGCCTTTAGAGCATTGAGCTGAGTTGGAAGTTGTATTTTTGTCTCTTGAGGATTTAAGTTTTTGTTCTGTATCTTTTCCAACTTGTTTTCTAACTGCCTATTATCATTTTGAAACTTCTTAATCAATTCGATTTGTGATTTTCTGTCATCTTCAGATGTCTTAAGTTGTTCCTTAAGATCTTCATTATGAATTCTGATACAACTATTTTCTTCCTGCTTGTCTAGAAGTTTCCCTTCAATGTCGTCCATAGATTGTTCTATCTTTCGGCTATTTTTCAACTTCTTAATTTTTGTGACTAGTATCTTGTTATGATTTCTTAGTCTAAAAATTTCTTCAGCATTGTTAGATAATGCTTTATTACTCTTCGTAATCTCTGACTTATGTGTCTTTTTAGATTCATCATTTTGTTGTTGAAGAACTTTTATCTGTTGTCGACATTGGCCGACCTCTGATTCTTGACTTTCTAATTTATGTCGTAACTGCATTAGTTCTTCATCTTTGTCGCTAACGATTTTGTTCAAGCGTATTATTTCTGCTTCGTAATTATTTATTTCCTTCTTTATATCTTGATTTCCTAACCTCTGATTGAATTTATTTTCGGCTTTTAATTCATCAATTTGCGCATACAATTTTTCTATACACCTTTCCTGGTCAGAGATTTTTATTTCATTGTACCTTTCTCGTAATTCAATTCTTATTTCTGAACTGTTATTTATGTCGCGCAATTCTTCATTGTTTTTTCGATAACGTTTTAACGTGGCTTCTAATTTTTCTCGCAAATCGTCTTCCATGGTCTTTGATTTCTTCGACGGTGGAATGAACTTTTTTGATTTCTTTGATGAGTCTTTCTTAAACTTGGTCGTCTTTCTTTGACTTGACTTATCCAATGATGGATAGTCTCTACTAGATCTTCACTTCTTGTTTTTCTTCGATTTGTCTTCTTTGTCTTTTTCTCGATTTTGTCTTCTATTCTTCCAATTTGTTCTTTTATTCTAAATAATTGTAATTAATACAATTATTAAATAATAAATATTACTATTTGTAATAATAATATTATTATGAAATGTTTGGACGGGTAAGATTTTGGTTTTAAATATATAATAATAATAATAATTATTATTAGTATATTTTTTTGGAAAATAAAGGAGATTTGGGGTTTTCACCCTAATTATTAATAATTAAATGGTAAAGTTTTAAAGATAGGATAATGTAATAATATTAATATTATTAAAATGTAGGGTTTGAAGGAAAAGCGGGTGGGAGGAAGGACCAGGGAGGAGGCGCGACCGAGGTGGCGTGGTTAGGGTTGACGAGAGGAGAAGGAGGCTGGCGGTGGTGGTGAAGTGGAGGTTGGAGTTGGTGCGGCTGTAGACAGAGCGCAGGGTGCAAGGAGCTTGAGGGCACGCAAGAGGGAAGAAGGAGGAATGGGAAGGGCATTGAGCGAAGGGGGTAGATGAGTAGGAGTGGTGATGGGGTAGTGTGCGGAGGTAGGAGCGTTTTGGGAGGGGCGTTGGGGAAAGAGCGGCACCAGTTAGCGGAGGAAGAATGTGTGGGAAGAGTGTACAGAGGGCGCGGGACTGTAGTGGAGGGAGGAGAGTGTATAGAGGGTGCGGGAGGAGGTAGCAAGAAGCCAGGAGGAGGTAGCAGGTGCGCGGGGAGCAGGAGGTGGGCGTGGTGGAGAAGAGTGCGGGGTAGCAGGTAGATGGGTCTGCAGGGGGGTGCAGGTTGCATTGTGATGGCAATATAGAGTGAAGGGAACGTGGGGGATGTTTCATGGAGCAGTGAACGCAGTAGTGGTGAAGTGGTACGAGATGGAGGTAGGGATCTGGAGGAAGGAAGGAACAACGGTGGTGAATATGATGGAGGGAGGTGTGATGGAAGGTAAGAGGAGAGGGATGTGTAGGCAGGGTTGGTGTGTGATGGCACGAAGGTGGCATGTGCAAAGTGTGTGTGGAAGGACTGCAACGGAAGAAGAGGGAAGGAGCGAGGTATGGAGTGTGTAAATGGCTAAAATCCCAAAATCTGGTCAAGGACCAATCAACGAGAGAAACTCTCACTAGTAGCCAGTAGTCGAAATAGCCTGCCCAAAAAAGGGCTCTGATACCAAATGCAACAGAAAAACTAGGACACGAAATCCATATTGAATAAAATGATATATTATTGAATTGATAAGATGCTTAATGTTTTACAAGAGCTAGCCTTTTATAAGGTTTGAGCATTCTTAAGAAGGGTTACGTCCCTTCAATTAAACTAATTAATAATCTACTGATTAATTTAATACAATATTTAATATTCATAGCATACAATATATATTTCTAGAAATGAAATACTGTTTAGTTTGTAAAATAGTTTTGTTTGTATAAACCCTAGATGCACTCTATTTATTTTTATCTTTGAAGATCTTATATAGTTTGGTTTATAAAACTAGTGTACCGAACTTAGGGTTTTTTTCTATCGATTTTTGAATTAAATATAAAAGATACCACTGAAATGATATGTATATAGAAAACTATACAAATGTTGAATGACAGTGAAACTAGGTTCTGTAATATTTTACTTATGCTAAATACAAATATAATGTATTCTGATAGCATCATGAAAATAAACGACAATTCCTTTTCATCAGTATTTAGAGATCATATCTAATCTAAGTTGATTAACTCTTTCCCTGTACTAGAGTACATCGCTAATGGAGAAAGGAAAAATACAGGGAGACATTTATTTTTATCCTATTCATTATTTAAATCCTGACCCTTCATTTACTTACAAGAATAATATTTAGTTCAGAAAATCAGTCATTCAAATCAACATATTGATATCTAACAAACATTCAACTTTTAACATACATCAATAGTTCAGAAAATAAATAGAATATAACAAGTATAACCTGATAACTTGATAGGGTGTACAAACACCCAAGAGGCCCATTCCTCCCAACCTTCTCCAGAAGAAGTAGCCAAATCACTTGCTCCCTTGGACCCCCAAGCTTGTTTACTGAACCACTAGGAAGAAGTCTACATGTAGAAGTAAGGCGCTCAGGTTTTACTTTAGCAATCGATGGAGACATGCATACACCTCACATATGTACTTTAGTAATCAATGGAGACTTGCATACATCTCAAAACCTCTGCACTCACCAGGAAAACTCTGCACTCAGCATAAATAAGAAAGACTTACACTGCAAATCAAAACATAGCTTCCCCTCATCGAATCTCTTGTGTGCATACAGTAGAACCACAAGGTAAATTTTCTCGTCAGAAAAAGTGTGAGCCTCTGCTCAAATTCGATGGCTTATAAAAGATGCCTAGGGTTTGTAGTGGTCAGTTTTCAATAAATGAGCCTCAAGCTCCAGTTCCACATTCAAGGTAACTTGACCACAATTTAAGGGAGTTGTCCCATAACAACAGCTAGTTACTGAGTTCATGATGCCGCCGCTTGTCCATTGCCTTCTACCCTAGATTCCATTCCTTCTAGTGGGTCAGTAAACACTCTTTCAACAGTCTCTTTGGGTGAGTGTCTCCTATTTTATTTTATTAAATAATTGCACCGAGTG
This sequence comes from Larix kaempferi, assembly GCA_027924585.1. Classification (NCBI taxonomy): domain Eukaryota; kingdom Viridiplantae; phylum Streptophyta; class Pinopsida; order Pinales; family Pinaceae; genus Larix; species Larix kaempferi. Next base: position 3,264,349 of record BSBM01001018.1, read on the forward strand.
AAACGAGGTGCTCTACAACCCAGTATGGGTGAGATGTTGTAACGTGTGTCCATGTAATGTTACACACGAGTATGAGAGAGATGTTGTAATGTTTGTCCAGTAATGTTACACGAGTAAAAAAAGAAAGTACAAAGTAATAAATTATATTATGTCGGCTCATAAAATAAAAAAATTATGGAAAGTATTTAAAAAAAACCATGTTGGCTCATAAAATAAAATATTATGAAAAGTAAAAAATCGATGTTCGTTTATAAAATAAAAACTTAAAACTTAAACCCGGATCTATCAATCAAGAGATATCAAATTTCTTGAGTTTAAATTTAAAAAAAGAAATACACCTCAAGAAATTGGATCCCTCTCGGTGCTTGATAGATACGGGCTTAAGATGGATCTATGCTGGTAATATTATGCATTTACAATCATCCTTGACCACTTGTTCAAATATAAAAATTTACACTAAAAGTTAAGACAATGTTTTCCACAAACATAAAATGTCTCAAGTATTGGGTATGTTTCAAACACCCCCACTTAAGCTCAACATCGTACTCGATATTGCTTATTCTTCATTAGATCCTCCTTGGAACAGAATTGAATATGTTGTCCGCATATTACTTTCCAATTCCTAGGTAGCTTCTTCCGGGATAAGGTGCTTCCATTGCACCTTTATCTTCCCTATGGTGCGATTTCGAAGAAAAAATTCCCTCCTGTCGAGGATACAGTCCGGTTCCACCTGAAAATCTCCTTCGGGCTCCACATATATGTCATTCCAATTTAGCACATGAGTAGCATCGTGCACATACTTTTTCAAAACGGAAATGTGAAAAACATTATGTATTCTCAAGTTAGTTGGTAAAGCCAACTGATATGCAACTGGTCCAATCCTTGATAGAACTTTGAATGGTCCACAATACCTTGGTGATAGTTTAACAAAACTCCCAACCTTAAAAAAACTTTTTTTGGGTTTTACCTTTACAAAAACATGATCTCCAACCTAAAAATCCTTTTCAGTCTGTTTCATATCTGCATAACTTTTTTGTCTATCTTGTGCAATTTTTAAATTGCCTTGTACCTGTTTCACGATTAGTTCCATCTCGCTTAACAAATTTGGTCCTAGCATTAATCTGTCAACAAGATTATCCCAAGAAATAGGAGTACTGCATTTCCTCCCATACAAAATTTCAAATGGACTAAGTCTAGAAGAAGCTTGATAATGGTTATTGTAAGCAAATTCAACTAAATGTAAGTAATCTTCCCATTTAGTTGGCTGATCTTTAACATACATTCTTAACATGTCTTCTAAAATCTGATTTACTCTTTCAGTCTGGCCGTCAGTTTGTGGTGAAAAGAAGTACTGAAATTTAACTTAGTATTTAAACCTTTAAACAATGATATCCATAAATTTCCAGTAAACTTAGAATCTCGATAAAAAATAATTACCTTTGGAATTCTATGTAGTTGAAATATTTACGTCATAAATATATCAACAATGTTAGGAGCTTTTAAAAGTAGTTTTAACAGGAATAAAATGAGCGGCTTTACTAAGTTTATCCACAACTACCATTATTGAATCATTCTGTTTTTTATTCTTAGGCAAACCAGTTATAAAATCAATACTTATAATTTCCCACTTCCATTTTGGAATTGGAAATGGTTGTAATAGGACAGCTGGGTGTTCATGCTCAGCTTTAATTTGCTGACATTCAAAGCACCTAGCTATGTATTCAGCTACTTCGTTTTTTATGTTTGGCCAAAAGTAATACTTTCTCAGCATAGTTATCATTTTCTGATAACCAGGGTGTCCCAAATAAGGACTTTTATGAATTTCATCCAAAATCAACAACTTAACTTTTGACACATTAGGAACATATAGTCTGTTTTTATAAGTCATTAAACATTTTTTGTTAATGCTGTAATCTATTATTAAATTTTCATATACATTTTTAGCATTTTATCATGTAATTTATGATAATTTTCATCTTGTTTAATTCCTTCTTCAACTTGATTTTTCAATCTCTTTTATAAGTGTTGATTGCTGCCACAAAATTTAATTTAGCGTTTCTGCTTAAGGCATCATCAAACTTGTTTTCTTTATCCTTAATGTGTTGAATCTCGAAATCGTATTCACTAAGTAAAGTTAGCCACCTAGCTTTCCTTGCATTAAGATTTGTTTGATCCAACAAATATTTAAAGCCTTTATTATCTGTCATTAATGAAAATTTTCTTCTAATCAAGTGATGGCACCACATCTTTAATTCATGTATCACGACTGCTAGCTCTAGATCGTAAGTTGCGTAGTTCTTTTCGTGAATTTTTAAATTCCTAGACTCATACGCTAGGACATGACCTTCTTGACTTAAGACCTCACCAAGTCCATCGTTGCATGCATCCTTGCATACAACGAACTCCTTATTTGGATCTGCGATTTTTAATATAGGTGTTGTTGTTAACAATTCTTTTAATTTCTTAAATCTTTCTTCGCATTTTTGATCCCAGACAAATTTCTTTCCCTTCTTCTGCAAAGAAGTTATGGGATTCATAATTTTGGAGAATCCTTCAATAAATTTTCTGTAGTAACCTGTGATTCCCATAAATGACCATATGTCAGTTATGTCTTTGGGACAGGCCACTCATTAATTGCTCTTATTTTATCTAGGTCAACAAAAATTACGTCTTTAGAAATTACGTGACCTAAGTACTGTATTTTATCTTTATAAAAGTCACATTTACTGAACTTAGCATAAAGCTGATATTCTCTTAAAACTTGCAGAATTATTCTTAAGTGTTCATCGTGTTCTTCTTTAGTTTTAGAATAAATTAAGATATCATCAATAAAAACAATTACAAACTTATCTAGGTACGTATGTAGAATGTTATTCATTAAACACATGAAGACTGTTAGTGCGTTAGTTAGCCAAAAAGGCATAACTACGAACTCGTAGTGCCCATAACGGGTCCTAAAAGCGGTTTTAAAAATGTCTTCATCTTTTATCCTGACTTGATGGTATCCTGACCTCAAGTTTGTTTTAGAAAATATCAATGCTTCGCATACTTGATAAAATAGATCATCGATGCGGGGCAGAGGATATCAATTTTTAATTGTCATTTTATTTAGTTGACGATAGTCTATGCATAATCGCAAGGTACCTTCCTTCTTTTTAACAAAGATAACCGGTGCTCCCCAAGGAGACACACTTGGCCTTATGTATTTTTCATCGATTAGTTCCTTCAACTGTGATTTTAGTTCATTAAGTTCCAAAATGTTGATTATGTAAGGAGCCTTGGAGTTTTGTACTGCACCCGGTAATAACTCAATGGTGAAATCTAGTTCCCTTTTCAGAGGTAGTCCTAGAATTTCTTTTGGGAATACATCAGAAAAGTCCTTAAGATAGGTATGTATTCCAATTTTAAATTATCCTCTTTAGATGAATGTTTGTCATTAATTACATTATTGCAAACATTTTACATACTTTCCTTACAACCTTTTTAACTTGTAAAGCTGAAATTTGTCTGACAGAAGTTTTTCTAGGAATTCCCTTTACTGTTTCAATTTCTCCATCATTATTCAAACAAGTAAAAGACTTTTCAAAACAGTTCAGCACTACTCTATGCATTTCAAGCCAGTCCATGCCTATTAATACGTCATAAGACCCCAAAGGTAAAATATTCAATTTAACTTGCGTCTTTAACTGACTCATAAGCAAATCACAACTTTAAAAAAATTCTATGACCTTTCTTTTGGTTCCTGTTGCTAACTGAACCAACCATGATTTCTCAAATTTTTCTACTTTTAACTTGCAACTCTTCACTAAATCAGGTGATATGTAATTCAAACTTGCACCTGGATCAACTGGAATAGAGATAGGTTTGTTTTGTATCATACTTTTGATCTCGACCATGGTAGTTTGATGGTCTTCTTGTCAGTTTTCTAGCGCTACGTTGATTCTGGGCATCTCCCTTGCTACATCACCCACTGTTGGTTCTGTCTGCATTGTATGAATGTTGCTGAATGTCTTTCTTTTGAGTGGGCAGTTTTCTCTAGTATGCAGTCCATTACAGTCATAGCATTTTAAAGGTGGTCTTTGTTCATTAATCTTGGCATTGTTATTATGATTATTATTTTTATTAGACATATTTATTGCAAATGTGTAATTATGTGGTGCATTACCTCTGTAATTATTACTTTGAAAATTTCTGTTATTAAAATTTTTCTTAACATTTCCAGAATTCTAATTAAAACTTTTCTTTTTATGCTCGAAATTACTGGATTTGTTATTGCTCCAGCTAGATATTCCTTCTCTTTTTCTGTTTTGTTCAAAACAAAAGTTAGCCTTTCTCGTGGCTTCTTCAAGAGTTGAAGGGTTGTCATATTCAATTATGTCCTTTATATTGAAAGGTAGAAAACTCATAAACCTTTGTACGTTAGGTTTCTCTTCAATTAAGTAAGGTACATACCTTAACAGACTGATAAATTTGCTACTTAACTCCTTCATACTCATAGAACCCAATTTTAAGTCATAGAACTCTTTTACCTTAGCTTCGTAATATTGTTTGGACAAAAACTTTTTCTTAAATAATTTCTTAAATGCACTCCATTTTATAGTTCTTTTTTTAATGCTTTTAACCCTCTTAATATCCTGCCACCAAATGTCTGGTTTTCCTGTCAGATTGTAAATGGCCATCTTGACTTTTAACTGAGATGAATAATCATAAATCTGAAAATACTTCTTTATATCGGATAGCCATGCTTCGGTTGCCTCACCCTTTTCATTTACACCATTAAATGATGGAGGTTTTATCTTCTTAAATTCTCCTGAAATTTGTTCATAAGGATTATGCTTTCTTTTCTTAGGACTGCAGTCACTGTCACTACTGTCTCGTTCATACTTATGTCTTCTTCTTCTATAAGTTTCATCGTCAAATTCAGAAGAAGAGTCACTATCACTTTTATAGTATTTTACTTTCTTATCTCTGTGCTTGTAGGACATAGCTCCAGACTCAGATTTTATTTTTGTTTTCCTATCTTTTTCATCATTATGATAATTTTCGATTAAAATATGGTTAAGTTCTTCCTGCGCTTTTAGAATTCTTTCGTTTTCTTCTTTGACTGTTCTTTTCTCAATTTTTAAATCTTTAACAGTACGTAAAATTTCAGACGATTGATCATTTAGTTCTACATAGATTTCTTCGTTAACATTCTCATGTGCGTTATTATTATGTTCACTATTATGAGATTTGTCCTCTGCGGATTCTTCCGGTATTTCCATACCTGCAATTAAATATCAAAACTATTCTGTACAAAAACAAATTTAATACAAAAGTTAGTAACTAAGTTTTTTTGTTTTCATTTTTTGTTTCCACGCGTGAGCCTTTTTCAAGCTTAGAGTTTGAACTCGCGCTCTGATACCACATGTAACATCCCAAAAATTCATAAAAAAATTAAAATTTTTCCAACTATTTAATTGGCAATAAATGCTATGCGGAAGTAGGTAGTTTCGACAATTAATGTTACTGTTTATAAAAAAGGGATGTTTAATGTCTCCATAAATTATGTTGATTAATTAAATTGTCAAAAGGAAAAATAGTGTCGTAACACTTGAGTAAACATTTGTCCATAAAATTCGTGTCATAACACATCTAGTTAAAATCTACAGTTCTATATTTGATCTGCCTAATTAATGTCGTAAATTATTATACGAGTACTATTATGTTTTTGGTTTAACATCGTATTACCTACTTTATAAGTCATCCTTCTACGAACTCTAAAAATGTCCAAGGGAATATATAATAGTAATGTTATAACTACAGTTATGTAGTGTTGTCCTTTAATATTAAAGTGGTTGCGACCACCTTACATTCAAATGTAACCTTGTTTAGACCCATTAATCTTTTAGTTGATACTTACAATGATAATACCTCTGTCGCAAGTTGTTGATATTTGTTTTGCCATTTTAAAAGGTTGGTCCTAGTACGCGCATGTGACCTTAAAACGTTGGCAAGTGCATAAAATGGAAAGCTTTGAGACTTACTTAGCTTATTGCTACAGCATGAAAACCTTCCATCTTGGTCTAGGTTGCAGGTATAATGCTAAAATGGTTTGATCAAGAACGCAAGTGACAATCCACAATGTGCTTGTTTACAGTTTGCGATTTGCGGAGTTAGGGTACGCTTCCTAACTAAACTGTTTATTAAAGTAATAAAGGATCCTAGTAATGAATAAGTGTAAGGTGACTTAATGATTATGGTTTAACCGAATGGATACACCAACTATACAATAGAAAAGTGTGAGAAGGTCGAAATCAAACTATTGATGTTATGAAAACTTCGACAAACAAGACTATAGGTTAAGTCATGGTGTGTGTTGTATTCATGGTAGCAATAGTGCGATGGTGTTTCACCATGCAAAAACTGTATGATTGTGGGTTTAAATTAAAAGTTTGGTGGTGACGCGGCTTGAACTTTAATGCAACCATGCGATTGGTGTTAATGTTGTCTCGGGAAACAAAGACCATACTGTGAGACTTTAGGGTTTGGTCTTTTGCTTGTTATTGTTTTGGTTGTTGCTGTGTGTTGGTGAGCTGAGCTCCTCTCGGATGCCATGGAGGTTGGGAACCTCATGTTCAGATGGTTGTAACCGTAAAGGTGTTGATTGTGGTACTTTAAGGGTTTTTCCAACGTGTTTTTAAGTTGCTGCTGCTGGGTTTTCTCCCGACCTTGATTTGAATCTCTCAGAGGTAAAAGTTACAAAACCCTGGTCTTTAAATCTTAAATCTGCAAGTTGTTTGATATTTCATGTTCATTTTTAACCTTGTTTTACCTGTAATGGCAGGGGATAGTTTTGTGGCCTTCAGGATGGCAAGGTGAGGGCAATGGCAGGTTCCTGTGGCTGTGAGTCCCGGTAAGTCTTAGGCTCATTCCAAGATGCCCCTATAATCATTTTTTTAAAGTTTTGAAAAAGGTCTTGACACCCTTCATTGTAGACTGAGTTTTAAGAAGGTTAAAGCAGCGTTGCTGTTGTAGAAGGAAACTGTCTCGGCATACCCGAGTTTCGGTTTTCCTATTAAGTTAATGTACCAGTCATTTGATACCATGGTTGTCATTTTGTTTTCTAAGGGCAGCTCGTCTGTGATTTTAACGTCTATTTTGTAATAATACTTTTTACTATGTTTTCTTAAGACTTGCCATTGTGTTGGAAAGTATGAATCTCGGTTTCTCGGCTCTGTCATGTGTTGTTTCAGTAGTGAAAGTTATCAAGCTTAACCTTGCCCTTATTTTTTATAATAAATAATTGTTTATACTGTATTTGTGGGTGCTTTGTTCATCGCACTTGATTTTCTAGGTCGTTGGCTTTAAGCCTAGCGATGAAATGAATTTATAAGTGGTAGTTTTGTTTAAGCAGTATGTTTAACGTAAGGGAGAGTTCTCTAATGGAGACTGGAACCCTCGACTCTTGTTTGGGTTCTGTGTAAAGTTTAAGCATAGGTAGTCTTGAAATTATTAAAGGTTTTAATACTACTTTTTAAAGTGTGGGTTATTATTAAACCCTCGGATGAGCTTGTACAAGTCTCGATCCTGAGACGTTACTCATGTTTAAAGTTTCTCCCGCGTTGTTGAGATTAAGTTTTGGAAATGTGTTGATGCCTCAGATATCGTAGCATCAATCAGAAAGGGATTCTCCCCGATAGATGATCCCAATTATATTATCCACCGTTTGGTGTAGGGAATCCGTCCGGTTAGCGGTTCCAGCAACCGTGGGTTTGGAGTTTAATTCCAATTATACCGGTTATGGCCCGATCCACCTTTCTTTTGATTTTATATTTTTAATGAGATGCAAGTGCCTAATTTATATTTAATCTAGATGTAAGACTAAGAAAACAGATCTAAGTCTAAAGCTTGACATATATCTAACTATCCTTGCAAGGAACGTATTTAAAGTGTGAGCAATGAGCTGTGAGAGTTATCTTTAAAGAAAGAACAGGCAGCCATTGAATCTTAAAGAGAAAACTACAGCAAGATAAAAGATCTCAGAAGGTAGCTTCTGATTATAAATGACACATTTCATTACTCATCAAAGAGAGAAGCAAAATTATTTAATCTAGATGCAAAAGATGAAAGAAACAGATCTAAGTATAAAACAAACTGAAATAAATCTAATGATCCCTGCAAGGAGCCAATTTAAGGTATGAGTAATGGGCTATAACAGTTATCTTAAAGAAAGAACAGCTAGCCATTAAATCTGAAAGAGAATGTTACAGCAGAGATGGAAGATATAAAAAAGGTAGCTTCTAATTTAATGTAAAGCACATCCATTACTCATGCAATAGAGAAATCATTTGCACAGACAAGAGCAAAAAATCATTGTTACAAAGAAATAATTCAGACAGTAAGAATGATCTCACATTAAAGCATGGAAGCCACCAGAATAATCCAATACACATCCATTCTTTATCCCCATGCAAAACGTCCTCTCCCGGCTTTTATTAGAAGATTTTACTTTCCCAGAACATACACAAGGTAGCTCGTACAAGTCTGAAAATTCAATCCTTGCCAAAAGTCCTCTCATATTCTTCCTAGCTTCTATTTATAATTACAAAAATGCCCTTTGGGCTGCCACCTGGCCTTTTCCACTTGTCATCTATAGAAAAATTCTCTCCTATACAGACAAAAATGTGATTCCCTTTCTTTTACAGAAATTATTTAAAAGAAAATAAGGACAGATGTCCCATAGCTTCTACGCTTTACACATTTGAGAGCCAAATACAAAAATAACAGAAATAATGTTCTAATATTAGTGATGTCATTATTGTGCGTGTGTTTCAGTTAGAGGAGCAACACTATATTCAACTGCTGCTGCTGCTGCTGATGCCGATGGTGCCTGAAGAGAGGCACTTGATCTCACTGGAACTGCTGCTGCATCTTGGGAAGAAGGAATCGAACTGGCTGGAACATCTGCCACTGCTGGGGAAGAGGGAACCAAGCTCACTGTTGCTGCCGGAATGGTTTGGGAGGAAGGAGTCGAGCCAGCTGGATTAGCTATCAGAGCTGCAACTTCCGCCTTCTTCTCCTCTTCTGCTACGTAGCTATACCACACACCAGTGTCCCTTATGACTACATTTGCTGCAGCAGGAAACAAGATTTTCTGAGAAGTCACATTTTTCCCAAGCTCTGCTCCAATGTCTTGAATCTCTGCTATTGCTGCTTGGTGCATTTCCTTTAGCAGATGGTTGTGGAGTGATGACAATCCAATATAATGTTGGAGGTAATCAATAGCTAGGACATTAATCCTCTTCACATACTCCGTTTGAACGCCCAGTTCTTCCTTTAGCTCAGACAAACGTTGTTCCTTTTCTGGAAAATCCTCCAGGGTCTGAGGGAAGTTCAATTTGCATTTGTCATGCACCTCCTGGAGCCTTTGATACAGACTGTTAATTCTATCCATTGTCCCTTGTACGTTGGCCATTAGATTACTGCCATAGTTCCTTCCGAACTCCAAAAGGGCTATGTCTTCATTAAAATCGTCCACAGATTTAAATGGGAGATGCGTGGGGAAACTCCCTTTTCCTTCTCTCCATTTCATCTGACTCAGGATATTTGCCTTAACCCAAGTGTATTTAGCTTTAAGCCTATGGGCTTCTGCATTAACTTCCTTTAACCTAACTATCATGGCCTTGAGCTGGCACACATCATTAGTGATTAGCTCCTGAGTGTCATGCATTTGCTGCAGGATGCTGCTAGACAGCTCATGGAAGGGAGACATGTCTATTGTTCTGCCCTTAGCCTGCTCTAATTGCTTAGCTAATGCCAACTTATCTGTTTCAAGTTGGGACGCTTTATCTTCCGCTTCATTCTTCTCTGCTTCCACAATCATCATTTGGAGTGTTAGTTGGTCCTTTTCCTCCTCCAGCTGGTTGTACTTGCCTGCTAGCTCTTTATGCTTGGCGTACAGGCAATTATACTTGTTTACCACAGTATCCCTGTAGGCTTGCTCATTAGCCATAGTCTGTTGTAGTGTGCGAGCTCTCCTCTTTGTCAATTCATTTTCTCTAACTATAACACCTACATTGTCCAGCGATGCTTTTGCTGTTTCTACAACTGCGGATGCCATAGCAAAGGGATCTTTATCTGTATTACGCATTACAGTGACCTCCCGGTGGGTAATGATATCCTCCTGGAAGAGTCTTTTGATCCTCTCTTCCGATTTAAGGACCATTGCTTTCCTTTTCTTATCGTAAACAAATTCATTCCACCTGGACACCATATGTTTTCCTGATGGAGTGTACGGGACAATTGGGAGGTCCATAATGTCCATCTCTTCTTCAGCTGGTGGAGTCTGGACTCCCTGAGCTAGATCTGCTCCAACATCTTGGGTACCAGAGCCACTTGCTTGAGGTGCATCTATTTCCATGTCTTGGACAATAGACCCACATGCCTGGGCATCTTCCCCTGCTTTCAGCTCTTCTTCCGCTTTCCGTTGCCTTTCATCCTCAGCCTCTTTCCACAGCCTTTCATTCTCAGCTTCTTGCTGCAACCTTGCCACTTCAGCTTCCTGCTGCAACCTGGCTTCCTCCGCCTCCCGCTGTAATCTGGCTTCCTCAGCCTCCTGCAGTAACCTTTCTTCCTCTCTTAATCTGAGCTCTTCCTGAGCTCGGGCATCATCAGCTTCTTTCTCCTTCTGCTGGCTGGTCTTCTGGATCTTGGTGGAGCTAGAACTTACTCCACTGCCTTGGCGAAAGGTTTGCAGCTCAGCCATGTTGCTGATGCCCCTGAATACCTCTTCCTCGGCATCAGGATAGTGAGAGTACTCAAAATGAGTATATATTTCCTTACAGTGCTCAGCCACTTTTCCCTTCCTATCATTCCTGTGGAATATCACCTCACCGAAGTGGAAGGCCTTCAGCTCCTGAACAAACTCTTCGGCTGAGGCAACCCCCGAGAACTTGTAAGCCCCTATGCAGAAAGGTAGAGGGGGAAAGGAGGCCTTATGTTGTTTGTGGAGCATTGCTCCAATTCCATCCAGGAAGGTTTGTCTTACTGCTTCCTTAAGGACCACATAATCTGTGGCATACTGCGGCAAAATGTATGGAGCCTTAGTCCCTCCAAACATTGTGAGGTAGGTGCCTTGCTCTGAAAATTAAAAATCCCCGTAATTCTCAAGGACTTCCAAAGCATTCTCTGACAGGCAGTTGGGCTCCTCCTTGAATATCTTCTCATATAGGGGCATGATGAACCCCTCGCAGATGAGTTTGTAGCTAGGTTTGTAATTCTGGGCCCACATCATCCTGAAAGCGGTATAAACCGGGGTGGTGGCCTTATCCCATGTGCAGCCCAATTTGGGGAAGTCCACCTTAGCCAAAACACAATCAATCAGATATGAGGACATGAAAAATTATGCCTTCTTCAAGGCTAGTCCTTCTCTTGCGGCAACTATCATTGAGGCCAAACTATCTGACAGGAGAGTGGCCCAATCAAACACAGTTCCTTTAAACGCCACGAAGTGGATAATAGGGACCCACTGAATCTTATACACGGTGCCATCGGGCATGCTGAAGATTTTGCATAGCATCAAGGCGATCAATTTGAAAGGAGGTCTCAGATTCTGCACGTCATATTCGTCATTTCCTTTCTTTCTCAAATGCTTGCCTGTGACCAATAGCTTTTTGGCCATCTCGACGTTGTTCATTTTGCCCAACCATTCATCAGTCAGAGCTTGCTGGGAGCGGGGAAATTTATAGGCTGCGGCAATGTATGCTGGGTGGAATGAGGCAATGGCTACTTTCCCGCTGTCATTTATCACCCTTGACTCCACATCGGCATGTTGGAGTATCCATCCGATTACTTCAGCACAGGGGAATAGTTCAGGGCGGGTAGCAGCTCTAGTTATGCTTGAGGATTTGATATTTAGATAAATCTGCCCCTCTTCTAGCAACATGTCTGGGATATCCTGGTCTCGGATCATTCTATAGATATCACCCCAGCGGATTTCTGGAGGAACACCGGTGGTGCACCTAGTATCCTGGAGTGTGGCCTCAGTTTTAAGTGGCGTAGGCTTCTTTTCTGTCATTTTAGCCTTCTTCTTACCACCTTTTGGCATTGTGACTTATCCCTGATAACACCCACATACAAGTCATTATGAAATTGAGCAACATACTGTGAGATTTTAACAGAGATCATCGTCGTTTTAATATGTGAATGAGATAAAACCAAAATGTGATGCTGCGTTTTAGGAAGCAAATACACCACTCCAATCTAAATTTAAACATTCTAATTCTTTTAAAGGAGCGGGTTTGGAATGTTCCTGCGAGGATAAGTGTGTTGCAGAAGCAACCTGCTTTTGGCCCAGCATCTAGGAGGGATGGTATCTTTCGCCATGGTTGCGGTTCAAATGGCTAATGGAGGGGAAGTCTGGGGTGAAATAACTCTATGACGGAAGAAGGAGCCACTTTCAAATTTATAAGCTGACGAGGGCTTCGACTGCTATGGTTATCTGATAGCACTTGGCAACTCATACTATGGTAGGTTTTGAAATTTGAACAGGGGTTGCCGTTGCCGAGAATGCAGGTGATGAAAAGTTTAGGGCGGTCATAGGTTTGGCTTTCGGCTGATAGAGACGAGACCTTAATGGGGGTTGGTGACTTTTAAAAGCCAAAACAAAATGATGCCTACGGCCAGGGTAGGAGTTTGGGAAGATTCCACCCGTCCGAGTTGACGCTCAAACGTTTTACGATTTCTTCGTTTTATATGACGGAAAAATGAAATTTAAACCGTATTTGATGGGAAAAGTAGCCCATGACGGGCATTTTGCCAGTCAAAATCCAACCTAAACCAAATGTTTTCCAAAAAGGACAACCCAATAGCAATCTGACATGTGGAAGAAACAAATTTAACGGTTAAAACCTCCTACCTGGCACCGTGAAGATAGCTGACTGAGGTGGCCGTGAACGTGGATGAGCGAGCCGAGCTGGATCTGTCGCGCGACGTCCAACAGTTGTTTAATCGACACAAATAGCAATGAGTTGTTGGTTCGAGCCCCCACCGCTTATTTAAATAAGTGGGGCACGTGCGGGGTTTGAATATGGTGGGTGGCGCATTAAAATGCGGCTTTAATACTTCGTACATCGCGGTCACGTCAAGTGATCTCGATACATGCGCGACCGCCACCCGCGGGATGAACTTGCGACCCTCACCCGCCATTGCGGAAGGATAGAACGAAAGTTTCCACTGTTTTGAAGGGAAATGGTGAATGGCTCCCGTCGACTTTTCGAAAAGCGCTCCGTGGGGTTTCCGCGGGGTTTCGGACGGGTTTCGCCAAAGGTTTCCGCTAAAGACTGCCGCAGTCATGGAAGGAAAACCGAAAAACATCCCGCAATAAGTCGAGTCTCTTCGGAAAGATATCATGGTGGCTTCCGTTGTTTCGGGAGCTTCTCGCGAATGGTTCCCGTAAAAGAAAAGTTTCTAAGTCTCCGCGGGTCCTTAGGAAAGAAATGGTGAATGGCACTCGCCATTTCGGAAGGATAACCTGAAAGCTTCCGCGGTTGCGGACGGCTTTTGCAAAATGTTTCCAGAAATGTTTAAGTGTTTCGGCGCTTCGGAAAGCTTAGCGTGAAGGCTTCCGCAACTGCGGGAGGAAAAGTCAAAGTGGTTCCACAATTTCAAAGAAAAATTCTAGGTTCTTTTCAAAGTTTCGGGGAGACTTGGAAAATGGCGCCCGTCGTTTCGGGAGGAAAATTCGAGTGCTTCCGCAACTTTCCCATAATAATTTCGAAGACCTTTTCCGAGCGGCTTATGTGATTGGCTTCCGCCGTCGCGGGAGGATAGCCCGAAAGACTCCGCAATTTCGGGAACAAAAGCTGAATGATTCCGCAGAGTTTCCTTGGCGCGTTTCGGAACTTTCAAAAAATCTAAGTCCTTTTCGGAAAGCTTATGCTAAATGGCTTCCGTCGTTTCGGGAGGAAAACCCGAATCCCTCCGCAGCTGCTGAAGGTTTTGACGAATTGCTCCGCCGTTTCGGAAAGAACTGTCCAATGGCTTCCGCGGCTTTCAGACGAAAGTTTCTAAGTCTTTTTTTAGAAGGTTTAAAGAAAAGGCTTCCGCCGTTTCGGGAGGGAACCTCGAATAATTCCGCAACTGCGGGGCTTTATAAAATCATTCCACGATTTCCAGGAAGACTTCATGAATTTTACTTTTAAAGGAAGGAAGACTTGGAGGGGTTCTCAGCAAGATTTTCTATTGAAGACAAAGTTCAAAGCTGGGAATGTCCTCTTAAGGCAGCCTTTAAAATTTTAAGGAGGGGCCCCAATATGTACCAAAATTTTGGGGGGATGTTGCTGCAACAACAATGGCGAGTTGCTGGCGAACACAGATCTCTGAAAAATTCCTCTTCATGGTCCAAAACCTCATCAAAGACATCCATCTTAGGTGCAATACTCAGCTGAGCACTTTAAATTCATGTGAGGGGAAGAAGGCACTTTACCTGCTAGCCATTGGGGAAAGGGGAGCTTTGACAGAGACATCTTCACCACTCTCAAAGGGCCAACATATGAGATTCATTTTAGGAGGGTCATCCTTCAGATGGTTACTATTGCGGACTCCACAGGATTTGCAACACTTTCTCATGGACATTATTGCTCTTGTTCCTCATTCCCATGCTGCTTGCATCCTTTTGGATGTTTGTACTTTGGACAGCTTAGCTGTTTGAGCCTTCCAGAGGTATTTTCTTTGGACATGATCTTTGATTTAGGCTCCTCAATCCATAATGCCCTTTTGTGTGAGTTAGAAACTTTATTGATTTGATCAATCCTCACGGACGGAGAGGAGCCCATTTTGAGCTGAGCCTTTTGGACAACCTTCTTTATTTCACACGTCTTTTGCTTTTGTCTCAGCCATGCTTTAATTGAGGCGAGAATATCTGGAAAACAGAGCCTTGAATATAAGCCATTTTGGCTGTTGCATTTGCAGCATGGAGTCACTTCAATACCCTATGCCCACGAGATGTGCTACTTTCCATGGGTCCAACTTTAATAACCTTCTTGATATGCCTTTAAAGTGTGAGAGTGGGTGGAGCCCAACGATAGTAGTGAAGATGGTCATAGGTCTCTGCTATTAAACAGGATTAGTGTGACCAACAGAGTAGGCTTCCTTCCTTCTGAACATTTCAGCGAGAGCACAACAGACAGGATTTATTCGAGCATAGTTCTGGACTCATGGGTTGCGAGATTTCTTTGAGAGACTTATCCTCAACGGGGAACTCAACCAAAAGGGCTTTCAGAAAACAAAACTTGTTGCAAAGGTTCAAATGACAATGAAAGAAACAAAATGGCTGAAAAATAAAGCAACTAAAGGCTAAGGCAACAATAAAAGAAAACTTTATTTATGTACAGGAAGTCTCAACGAGACTATGCAAAGTATTGTTTCAGGGCGAGGCCATTGAGAGGAAGGGCTACTTCTTCTCCCTCGAGATTGGTCAATTTATAAGTGGATGGGCCTAATTTTGCCGAAATTTGGTACGGGCCTACCCATAGATGTTGAAATTTCGTATGCATTCCTTTGCCTTCGTGATTATGGTCCCATTTCAGGACTAAGTCCCCAACTTCAAAGCTTCTCTTGCCAGACTTCCTTTTGTCGAACCGTCTCTTGACTATGTCTTGGTGTTGATGGAATTGATCTTTAGCTTTCTGTCGGGCTTCTTCAAGTTGAAGCAGGGTGTTGATCCTGGAGTGTAAGGCTTGGCTACCAGAACCCTGAGAGGCTTGGGATAACTGTAAGGATGGGAGTAAGATGTTTGGGGGAAGGATGGCTTCCTTGCCATAGACAAGAGTGAAAGGGGAAACACCTAAAGCATTTTTTGGGGTCACCCTATCTGCCCATAAGGCGTTTGGGAGAGCTACATGCCAACTTCTCTGGTTTTCTATCACAGTCTTCTTAAGAATTCAAATCAGATTCTTGTTTGAGGATTCAGCTAATCCGTTCCCCTGAGGATAATAATTGGCTGAATAATGCAACTTAATTCCCCATTCATAAACAAATTCATTTATTTTGCAAGATGAAAAATAAGTAGCATTATCAAAAACAAGGGAAATTGGAACCCCAAACCTGGTTATGATGTTCTCTTTCAAGAAGCTGATGATCGTGTCTTCATTGACCTTGCGCAAAGGGATAGCCTCCGTCCACCTAGTGAAGTAGTCGGTAGCCATTAGGATGTATCAATGTTGCAACGAAGAATTTGGATTTATTTCTCCGATAACGTCTATACCCCACTGCTCAAAAGGCTCAGAGATAATCACCGGCTGTAATGGTCCTGCTGCCTTGGGTAACTTCCCAGCACTTGTTTGACATACATCACAGTTTCGTGCATACGTATGGGCATCTCGGAACAGAGTGGGCCAATAATAACCAGCTCTCAGTATCTTGTGTGCTGTCGTCTCTCCTGAATAATGTCCACCTGCGGGGCCATCATGCAATTCCTTAACAACTTTGTTTGCATCTTCCTTCTCCAAACATCTAAGGAAAACTCCATCATAATTTTTTCTGAAAAGTATCCCATCAATGATTTGATAAGGTTCTAATTTCAAGCGGAGTGCCCTTCTTTGCTTAGAGTTCCAGTGCTCAGGTAGATATCCCTGCTGTAAATAGTGCACCAGATCCCTATACCATGACTGGGGAGTTGTGAAGATATGACATACTTCAACCAAATTTAGCTCAGCTTCATTCTTCCAATGTTGCTCTTCATCAGTCGAGTTTCCCGCAAGTAACTTGCATAGGCCTTGTCCTTTGATGATCGTGGCTGGTTTAAATTCTAAATCATATTCTTGAAGAGCTGTGACCCAGTTCCCTCTCCTTTCTCCCAATTCCTTTTGAACGAAAAGGGATCTAACAGCTGGGTGGGGAACTATGACTTTAGTTCTGTTCTTCATAATGTATGGCCTAAACTGCTTGACTGCTTTGAAGACCGCATATGCATGCTTGTCAACCATGGGATAGTTCAGCTCAGCCCCCTGCAGACCAGTGCTCATAAACGAAATTGGGTATTCATCCCCCAGCTCCACCTTTTGCGTGAGTACAGCTGCGAGAGAGTCATCCGAAGCGAAGGTATACAAGATGAAATCCTTATCAAAATCTAGGTTCCTTAAGGAAGGAGCCTTAGCTATGGCTGCCTTGATATCTCTAAATGTGTCCTTCTCCAGATCTGTCCACTTGAATTGTATGCCTTGTTTAACCATTTGTTGCAATGGCTTAACAATTTGTGCGAAATCCGGAATAAATCTGTGGACAAAATTGATGGTGCCCATAAAAGACTGCATAGATTTCTTGTTGTAAGGCATTGGAATCTTATTAATAGCTTGGACTCTTTCTTGATCTATTGACACTCCCCCTTTAGAAATGATATGACCCAAGAGCTTACCTTCGGGAACAGCAAATACGCTCTTCTTGGGATTCAAGGAAATACCGTATTTTTGACAACGATCAAAGATATGCCTCAGATGAACAACATGATCTTCCCTTTTCTTTGAAAAAACTGTCACATCATCTAAGTAAACAACAACACATTGCTCACCCAATCCTCGGAAGGCAATATCCATCGCCCTTTGGAACGTAGCTCCTGCGTTTATCAGACCAAATGGCATCCTTCTGTATGCAAAAGTTCCCCATTTAGTTCGGAAAGTAGTATTAAGACGATCTTCTTCGACTACTAATACTTGATTGTAGCCAGAGAAACCATCGAGAAGAGAAAAAAGTTCGGATCCTGACACCATTTGAAGGATTTGTTCCATTGAAGGGACGGGATAGTTGTCTTTATCCGAAGCTCTGTTTAAATTTCTGAAATCTACACATAGCCTTATCTCTCCTGACTTCTTTCTAATGGGAACCAAGTTTGCAACCCATTTAGAATGCCGGACCTTAAAGATTATCTTAGTGTCTAGGAGCTTCTTTAATTCCTTTTGGATCAGCGGTTCTAGAGTAGGATGCATCCTTCTTAACTGCTGCTGAAATGGATTGACACCCGCTTTCATTGGTATAACATGCTGAATAATGCGGACGTCATATGTCTTCAGATCTTCATAGATCCATGCGAAAACATCCTTGTATTGTTTAAACAATTTGATGAACCTGTCTCTTTCTCCTGGTGAACAACATTTGCCAAGGTTGACAAATTTTGGTTCTGCCTCGGTACCCAAATTAACTAACTCATGTTGCATTGATGAGCTATTAGTTTTGGTATTAGCTGGCCTTTTGAATTTATTTTGAAGATCGAACAGCATTTCGAGGGACCTTACCCCTTTGGGGATGAAATTTCCTTTCTCCTCATCCTTCTTCATCAAATCAACATCGTGTTCTTCTTCATCTATTGCAGCTCCTTGAAAGCTATCTTCGTTTGTTAAGAAGCTGATAATTTGTTCATCATCATCGAAGACTCTAAAGTTCGTGATGTTATCGGGAACGGAAGGCTTGAAAATCAATTCAATCGAGCATTTATTATTTGATGGCACCAATCTAGAAGCAGATGTTGCTAACAAATCAGCTGCAGAATTTTGCAATCTAGGAATTGATTTTATATTGAAAGCGTCAAAATGCATAATTAAATCCCATACCTCATCCTGATAACCCTTCAAGTGAGGTGAGAGACAATGGATGGTGTCCCTTACCTGTCTTACAACTATCTCGGAGTCACCAAAGACCTTCAGGTACTGAACATTTAAGCCAATGGCCTTCTTTAATCCATGTACCAAAGCTTCATTTTCAGCGGTGTTGTTAGTACAATCGAATTCTAATCTACAAGACAAAAAATATTTGTTTCTTTTTGGATCCATAAGAACACAACCAGCTCCAGATCCTTCCAAAGTTTTTGAACCATCAAAGTATAATGTCCAAAATATATCTTTAGATTCAACTAAGTTAGTTTCTTTGTGATCTATGTCAGTAACTAAATTGACTATGTTACAATCAACATCATCAGTCTGAGAGAAATGAAGGAGATCAGATTGTTTATCTGATTCATGGCTAATGGCTTCAGACTGATAATTACTCGGATCCATTTCTAAGAAATAATTCCCCAGAACCGAGGATGAGAAAGCTACGGCCTCATTTTTTTCTTCTAACTGAGTTATGTTTTGCTTCATATGAGGTTCCCTAAGAACTTTAATCTGATTCTGCCTGTTCTGATAAGGCAGCCATAGGTGGGACCAATCAGTAGCAAAGTAGCCACTCAGCTTGGTAGACCAATCCCTACTTAAAATCAGCCCATAGGCTTCAGGAATATCAACCACCATTATGTCAATGAATTGACAGACTCTAGGGTCAACTGACAGTCTAATGAGAGCGTCTTTCATCTCCCCAATTACTTTGACAGCAGTCCTGTCTAATTGGATAATTTGGGCTGGAGATGGCACAGGCTGCCCGTTAATTTTTTTACAAATGGACAATGGCATGACGTTGGAAGATGCCCTAGAATCTACCAAATAGTTGTGAACATTATGGTTAAAAATTTCAAAAGTCAATAGGAATGGCAATGTTTGAGATTTGGACTTCCCACCGATGCTAGCTTCATTAATTTTGGGATTGTCTTGAGAGTCCGTTAATGGAGTGCTGGTCTAGGGTTGAAGAACATGCAGCAGTTTGTCTCGTTGATGGGGTAAGCTACACATGTCAAATATTGACACGTTCGATTTGACTTTCTTGATATCTTCAATAATATCGTATCCTATGTCAGATTCGTTCCCAATTCGAGCTTGCTAATCTGTTTTACTTGTTGTGACCTTAGGTGGCTGAACTATGGTGTCAGCGTTTGGCTGTTTGGTCACTGTTTGGCTAACTTTGGGCTGTGGTGGGATAATTTTTATATGCCTCCTAGGTGGTTCTTTTGAAACTTTAGGCTTATGAGGAGCTGCGCTTGGCACAGGATCGGCAATTGGGCCTTTGCTGCGAGTAGCAACGTTTACGGTAGAGGGAGAGCTATCTATGGGATCCTCTTCTGCTAATTCAGTCATAGGTACCCAATCCCATAGCACCATAGTAGTGTCCGGGGTTGGCTCCTCTAACTCAGGATTCGATTCCTCTGGAGAATCATCTTGGTCTGGGATCTGTGAATCTAGAATTTGGTTCATGACTAAGCTCATGGAATTAATCCATTGCGGGCAGCTCTTTTCCGAATGCGGTTCTTGATGAAAAGTGCAGAAATTTTCCATCCCGATTTCGTTCAAGTTTAAGGCCGGAGAAGTATTCATTGGTGGATGAGTTTGATCACCGTCTTCCCTTCTTTTATAAAATGGCTTGAAAGGTTTCCTAGATGTGCTAGCAGTCTTGTCTTTCTCGAGATCTACAATTTTATTAGATAATTTCTGCATCATCTTGACTACATTTTCCATGTCTGTAGATGGCTCTTCTTTACCTCTAGTGAGCAGCAAAGGTTTTTTGCTAGCTGCTGGTTTTGGTTCTACATCTAAGGCATGTTTAGCAATGCTATCAGCTTCTTCTTCTACCTTTCTAGCTTCCTCAAAGTTCTCTATCAGGGTAGTTTTCTTGGATCTTTTTACGAACATTGCTATTGGTCCTTCAAGAGCTGTTGTATAGTATTCAATCAGAGACTCCTCTGCTGGTTTATTAGCTTCGCTGAAATTATTTAACAGTGTTGTGAATCTTTGATTAAAGTATTGAACCTTTTCTTTCTTTTCCATTCTCATAGATAAGAGTTCTTTCATAAGTGTTTCCATAGTCTTTTGGTTTCCGTATTTCTTTAAGAAACAATTTTCGAATTCATCCCAACTAGAGATCGAGCTGGGTTGTAGGCTAAAGTACCAGGATGATACTTTTGGCTCGAATGTATATGGAAACAGCCTGCAAACTACGTCTTCATGTTGTACGTTCAAAAGGTTCAGAGCTAAGTAAAAACTTTTGAGATGGTCTTCCGTCGAAATGGCTTTCCCTGGATCGAACTTGGGCAAGACCTTTTCTGGGTTTTTTGGAAGATTATGGAATGGTCCAGCTAGGTTCAGCGCTCCCCTTGCTCTCCAAGCAGGTACAACCATGTTTGGATGTGGAGAACCTAGCGGAGAATTGTATGGTGAATTCTGGGGAGTACTCTTTGGAGTAATTAGTTCTTCAAGGTTTTCTTGGTCTGAAATTTTTTTTGAGTTTTCAAGATCTGCCTTGTTAAGAGTGTCTAAAATTTCTTCCAAAGTCAAATTCACAAGTTCTTCAAAACTTTGAACGAGAATTGAATCTCGGGTATATTGTGGCTCTTTTCTAGGGGTAGTTTTCTTAGGGAGAAAATTCACAGCGTTTAAACCACCTAACTGCCTAACGTAGGATCTGGTATGTCTTCTCAAATCCTCTATTTCTGTAAAAGGGACAGCGTATAAAGCTTCTTGAGGCTCAGGATCATAAATGAGGCGTTCTTGATTTGATAATTCAATATCTGGGCTGTTTGAAATGCTTTCTTTAAGCAGGTTTTCAGTGTCATTTATGGCAGTGGGAGATTTTCCTCTATCAGCCATGCACTTTCAGGCCCTCCTTCTAGCGCCAAAAACTGTTGATGCCTCGAATATCGTAACATCAATAAGAAAGGGATTCTCCCCGATAGATGATCCCAATTAGATTATCTGCCGTTTGGTGTAGGGAATCCATCCGGTTAGCGGTTCCGGCAACTGTGGGTTTGGAGTTTAATTCCAATTATACCGGTTATGGCCCGATCCACCTTTCTTTTGATTTTATATTTTTAATGAGATGCAAGTGCCTAATTTATATTTAATCTAGATGCAAGACTAAGAAAACAGATCTAAGTCTAAAGCTTGACATATATCTAACTATCCTCGCAAGGAACGTATTTAAAGTGTGAGCAATGAGCTGTGAGAGTTATCTTTAAAGAAAGAATAGGCAGCCATTGAATCTTAAAGAGAAAACTATAGCAAGATAAAAGATCTCAGAAGGTAGCTTGTGATTATAAATGACACATTTCATTACTCATCAAAGAGAGGAGCAAAATTATTTAATCTAGATGCAAAAGATGAAAGAAACAAATCTAAGTATAAAAAAAACTGAAATAAATCTAATGATCCCTGCAAGGAGCCAATTTAAGGTATGAGTAATGGGTTGTAACAGTTACCTTAAAGAAAGAAAACTAGCCATTAAATCTGAAAGAGAATGTTACAGCAGAGATGGAAGATATAAAAAAGGTAGCTTCTAATTTAATGTAAAGCACATCCATTACTCATGCAATAGAGAAATCGTTTGCACAGACAAGAGAAAAAAATCATTGTTACAAAGAAATAATTCAGACAGTAAGAATGATCTCACATTAAAGCATGGAAGCCACTAGAATAATCCAATACACATCCATTCTTTATCCCCATGCAAAACGTCCTCTCCCGGCTTTTATTAGAAGATTTTACTTTCCCAGAACATAGACAAGGTAGCTCGTACAAGTTTGAAAATTCAATCCCTGCCAAAAGTCCTCTCATATTCTTCCTAGCTTCTATTTATAATTACAAAAATGCCCTTTGGGTTGCCACCTGGCCTTTTCCACTTGTCATCTACAGAAAAATTCTCTCCTATACAGACAAAAATGTGATTCCCTTTCTTTTACAGAAATTATTTAAAAGAAAATAAGGACAGCTATCCCATAGCTTCTACGCTTTACACATCTGAGAGCCAAATACAAAAATAACAGAAATAATGTTCTAATATTAGTGCTGTCATTCTTGTGCGTGTGTTTCAGTTGGAGGAGCAGCACTATATTCAACTGCTGCTGCTGCTGCTGATGCCGATGGTGCCTAAAGAGAGGCACTTGAGCTCACTGGAACTGCTGCTGCATTTGGTGAAGAAGGAATCGAATTGGCTGGAACATTTGCCACTACTGGGGAAGAGGGAACCGAGCTCACTGTTGCTGCTAGAATGGTTTGGGAGGAAGGAGTCGAGCTAGCTAGATTAGCTGTTAGAGCTACAACTTCTGCCTTCTTCTCCTCTTCTGCTATGTAGCTATACCACACACCAGTGTCCCTTATGACTACGTTTGCCGCAACAGGAAACAAGATTTTCTGAGAAGTCACATTTTTCCCAAGCTCTGCTCCAATGTCTTGAATCTCTGCTATTGCTGCTTGGTGCATTTCCTTCAGCAGATGGTTGTGGAGTGATGACAATCCAATATAATGTTTGAGGTCATCAATAGCTAGGACATTAATCCTCTTCACATACTCCGTTTGAATGCCCAGTTCTTCCTTTAGCTCAGAAAAACGTTGTTCCTTTTCTGGAAAATCCTCCAGGGTCTGAGGGAAGTTCAATTTGCATTTGTCATGCACCTCCTGGAGCCTTTGATACAGACTGTTAATTCTATCTGTTGTCCCTCGTACGCTGGCCATTAGCTTACTGCCACAGTTCCTGCCGAACTCCAAAAGGGCTATGTCTTCATTAAAACCGTCCACAGATTTAAATGGGAGATGCGTGGGGAAACTCCCTTTTCCTTCTCTCCATTTCATCTGACTCAGGATATTTTCCTTAACCTGAGTGTATTTAGCTTTAAGCCTATGGGCTTCTGCATTAACTTCCTTTAACCTGACTACCATGGCCTTGAGCTGGCACACATCATTAGTGATTAGCTCCTGAGTGTCATGCATTTGCTGCAGGACAGCTCATGGAAGGGAGACATGTCTATTGTTCTGCCCTCAGCCTGCTCTAATTTCTCAGCTAATGCCAGCTTATCTATTTCAAGCTGGGACGCTTTATCTTCCGCTTCATTCTTCTCTGCTTCCACAATCATCATTTGGAGTGTTAGTTAGTCCTTTTCCTCCTCCAGCTGGTTGTACTTGCCTGCTAGATCTTTATGCTCGGCGTACAGGCAATTATACTTGTTTACCACAGTATCCCTGTAGGATTGCTCATTAGCCACAGTCTGTTGTAGCGTGCGAGCTCTCCTCTTTGTCAATTCATTTTCTCTAACTATAACACCTACATTGTCCAGCGATGCTTTTGCTGTTTCTACAACTGTGGATGCCATAGAAAAAGGGATCTTTATCTGTATTCCGCATTATAGTGACCTCCCGGTGGGTAATGATATCCTCCTGGAAGAGTCTTTTGATCCTCTCTTCCGATTTAAGGACCATTGCTTTCCTTTTCTTATCGTAAACAAATTCATTCCACCTGGACACCGTATGTTTTCCTGATGGAGTGTACGGGACAGTTGGGAGGTCCATAATGTCCATCTCTTCTTCAACTGGTGGAGTCCGGACTCGCTGAGCTGGATCTGCTCCCACATCTTGGGTACCAGAGCCACCTTCTTGAGGTGCGTCTATTTCCATGTCTTGGACACCGGACCCACTTGCCTGGGCATCTTCCCCTGCTTTCAGCTCTTCTTTCGCTTTCTGTTGCCTTTCATGCTTAGCCTCTTTCCGCAGCCTTTCATTCTCAACTTCTTGCTGCAACCTTGCCACTTCAGCTTCCTGCTGCAACCTGGCTTCCTCCGCCTCCCGCTGCAATCTGGCTTCCTCAGCCTCCTGCAGTAACCTTGCTTCCTCTCTTAATCTGAGCTCTTCCCGCGTTCGGGCATCATCAGCTTCTTTCTCCTTCTGTTGGCTGGTCTTCTGGATCTTGGTGGAGCTAGAACTTGCTCCACTTCCTTGGCGAAAGGTTCGCAGCTCAGCCATGTTGCTGATGCCCCTGAATACCTCTTCCTCGGCATCAGGATAGTGATAGTACTCAAAATGAGCATAGATTTCCTTACAGTGCTCGGCCACTTTTCCCTTCCTGTCATTCCTATGGAAGATCACCTCACCGAAGTGGAAGGCCTTCAAATCCTGAACAAAATCTTCAGCTGAGGCAACCCCCGAGAACTTGTAAGCCCCTATGTAGAAAGGTAGAGGGGGAAAGGAGGCCTTATGCTATTTGTGGAGCATTGCTCCAATTCCATCCAGGAATATTTGTCTTACTGCTTCCTTAAGGACCACATAATCTGTGGCATACTGCAGCAAAATGTATGGAGCCTTAGTCCCTCCAAACATTCTAAGGTAGGTGCCTTGCTCTGAAAAGTAAAAATCCCCGTAATTGTCAAGGACTTCCAAAGCATTCTTTGACAGGTAGTTGGGCTCCTCCTTGAATATCTTTTCATATAGGGGCATGATGAACCCCTCGCAGATGAGTTTGTATCTAGGTTTGTAATTCTGGGCCCACATCATCCTGAAAGCGGTATAAACCGGGGTGGTGGCCTTATCCCATGTGCAGCCCAATTTGGGGAAGTCCACATTGGACAAAACACAATCAATCAGATATGAGGACATGAAAAATTATGCCTTCTTCAAGGCTAGTCCTTCTCTTGCAGCAACTATCATTGAGGCCAAACTATCTGACAGGAGAGTGGCCCAGTCAAACACAGTTCCTTTAAATGCCACGAAGTGGATAATAGGGACCCACTGAATCTTATACACGGTGCTATCGGGCATGCCGAAGATTCTGCACAGCATCAAGGTGATCAATCTGAAAGGAGGTCTCAGATTCTGCACGTCGTATTCGTCATTTCCTTTCTTTCTCAAATGCTTGCCTGTGACCAATATCTTTTTGGCCATCTCGACGTTGTTCATTTTTCCCAACCATTCATCAGTCAAAGCTTGCTGGGAGCGGGGAAATTTATAGGCTGCGGCAATGTATGCTGGGTGGAATGAGGCAATGGCTACTTTCCCGCTGTCATTTATCACCCTTGACTCCGCATCGGCATGTTGGAGTATCCATCCGATTACTCCAGCACAGGGGAATAGTTCAGGGCGGGTAGCAGCTCTAGTTATGCCTGAGGCTTTGATATTTAGATAAATCTGCCCCTCTTCTAGCAACATGTCCGGGATATCCTGGTCTCAGATCATTCTATAGATATCACCCCAGCGGATTTCTGCAGGAACACCGGTGGTGCACCTAGTATCCTGGAGTGTGGCCTCAGTTTTAAGTGGCGTAGGCTTCTTTTCTGTCATTTTAGCCTTCTTCTTACCACCTTTTGGCATTGTGACTTATCCCTGATAACACCCACATACAAGTCATTATGAAATTGAGAAACATACTGTGAGATTTTAACAGAGATCATCGTCGTTTTAATATGTGAATGAGATAAAACCAAAATGTGAAGCTGCGTTTTAGGAAGCAAATACACCACTCCAATCTAAATTTAAACATTCTAATTCTTTTAAAGGAGCGGGTTTGGAATGTTCCTGCGAGGATAAGCGTGTTGCGGAAGCAACCTGCTTTTGGCCCAGCATCTAGGAGGGATGGTATCTTTCGCCATGGTTGCGGTTCAAATGGCTAATGGTGGGGAAGTCTGGGGTGAAATAACTCTATGATGGAAGAAGGAGCCGCTTTCAAATTTATAAGCTGATGAGGGCTTCGAATGCTATGGTTATCTGATAGCACTTGGCGACTTGTACTATGGTAGGTTTTGAAATTTGAACAGGGGTTGCCGACGCCGAGAATGCGGGTGATGAAAAGTTTCGGGCGGTCATAGGTTTGGCTTTCGGCTGATAGAGATGAGACCTTAATGGGGGTTGGTGACTTTTAAAAGCCAAAAAAAAATGATGCCTACGGCCAGGATAGGAGTTTGGGAAGATTCCACCCGTCAGAGTTGATGCTCAAACATTTTACGATTTCTTCGTTTTATATGATGGAAAAATGAAATTTAAACCGTATTTGACAGGAAAAGTATCCCATGACGGGCATTTCGCCCGTCAAAATCCAACCTAGACCAATCGTTTTCCAAAAAGGACAACCCAATAGCAATCTGACTTGTGGAAGAAACAAATTTAACGGTTAAAACCTCCTACCTGGTACCGTGAAGATAGCTGACTGAGGTGGCCATGAACGTGGATGAGTGAGCCGAGCTGGATCTGTCGCGCGACGTCCAACAGTTGTTTAATCGACACAAATAGCAATGAGCTGTTGGTTCGAGCCCCCACCACTTATTTAAATAAGTGGGGCACGTGCGGGGTTTTAATATGGTGGGTGGCACATTAAAATGCGGCTTTAATACATCGTACGCCGCGGTCACGTCAAGTGATCTCGATACGCGCGCGACCACCACCCACGGGATGAACTCGCGACCCTCACCTGCCGTTGCGGAAGGATAGAACGAAATTTTTTGCTGTTTTGAAGGGAAACAGTGAATGGCTCCCGTCGGCTTTTCGAAAAGCGCTCCGTGGGGTTTCGGGAAGAATATCGCCAATGTTTCCGCGGGGTTATGAACGGGTTTCGCCAAAGGTTTCCGCTAAAGACTTCCGCAGTCGCGGAAGGAAAACCAAAGAACATCCCGCAATAAGTCGAGTCTCTTCAAAAAGATATCGTGGTGACTTCCGCTGTTTCGGGAGCTTCTCGCGAATGGTTCCTGTAAAAGAAAAGTTTCTAAGTCTCCGTGGGTCTTTCGGAAAGAAATGGTGAATGGCGCTCGCCGTTTTGGGAGGATAACCTGAAAGCTTCCGCGGTTGCGGACGGCTTTTGCAGAATGTTTCCGGAAATGTTTAAGTGTTTTGGCACTTCGGAAAGCTTAGCGTGAAGGCTTCCACAACTGCGGGAGGAAAAGTCAAAGTGGTTCCGCAATTTCAAAGAAAAATTATAAGTTCTTTTCAAAGTTTCGGGGAGACTTGGCGAATGGCGCCCGTCGTTTCAGGAGGAAAATTCGAGTGCTTCCGCAACTTTCCCATAATAATTTCGAAGACCTTTTCCGAGCGGCTTATGTGATTGGCTTCCGCCGTCGCGGGAGGATAGCCTGAAAGACTCCGCAATTTCGGGAACAAAAGCTGAATGATTCCGCAGAGTTTCCTTGGCGCGTTCCGCAACTTTCAAAAAATCTAAGTCCTTTTCGGAAAGCTTATACTAAATGGCTTTCGCCGTTTCGGGAGGAAAACCCGAATCCCTCCGCAGCTGCGGAAGGTTTTGACGAATAGCTCCGCCATTTCGGAAAGAATTGTCCAATGGCTTCCGCGGCTTTCAGACGAAAGTTTCTAAGTCTTTTTTCGGAAGGTTTAAAGAAAATGCTTCCGCCGTTTCGGGAGGGAACCTCTAATAATTCCGCAACTGCGGGGCTTTATAAAATCATTCCGCGATTTCCAGGAAGACTTCATGAATTTTACTTTTAGAGGAAGGAAGACTTGGAGGGGTTCTCAGCAATATTTTCTGTTGAAGACAAAGTTAAAAGCTAGGAATGGCCTCTTAAGGCAGCCTTTAAAATTTTAAGGTGGGGCCCCAATATGTACCAAAATTTTGGGGGGATGTTGCTGCAACAACAAAATGATAAGCAGTACCCTATGTGTTTCGTAAATGGATTTTGAGAAGTTTGAAGTTTACAACGTTTACTATTTTTTAAACTATAGTGCTTCAATGTTTTAAATTTATTAAAACTGCATCCATGGGTGAGTCCCTTATGGGTCTCAAACCCTAACTTAGGATACTGTTGTAGAATCTGCAACACTGAATGATTGTTCTCAAAATGTTTTCGTAGCTATATTACAAACTATTTATAAGTTTGTTTTAATTGATTAAAATGTTGTTAAGGGTAACGTGGTCCTCTGTACAATTACTTTCGATGGGTAAAAGCTTGGGGTGTATAACTCGATTCCTTGAAACGAGACGCAAACATTTTTATATAAATAATAATTGATTCGATGTTGGTATTTAATTAGTTGTTTAAACTATAGTTTAATTACATATATAGTCTATAGTGTATATATGAATAGTTTGCACCAAAATGCGATTTTCATAGTTTTAAATTTATAACAAGATTATGTTTATTTCCATAAAATCAAATTTATTCTTTTAATAAAAGGCATTATGTTTATAAGTAAACATACCAACAACCTGCAAATTTTAATATGATATTTTGACATTTTGTTTAGATAAAGAAGAACATAAATATAGGAAGTTGTTTAAGATACAATATATATTTCTGGAAATGAAATACTGTTTAGTTTGTAAAATAGTTTCGTTTGTATAAACCCTAGATTCACTCTGTATATTTTTATCTTTGAAGATCTTATATATTTTGGTTTATAAAACTAGTGTACCGAACTTAGGGTTTTTCTTCTATCAATTTCTGAATTAAATATAAAAGATATAACTGAAATTATATGTATATAGAAAACTATACAAATGTTGAATGACAGTGAAACTAGGTTCTGTAATATTTTACTTATGCTAAATACTATTATAATGTATTCTGATAGCATCATGAAAATAAACAACAATTCATTTTCATCAGTATTTAGAGATCATATCTAATCTGAGTTGATAACTCTTTCCCTGCACTAGATTACATCGCTACTAGCGAAAGCAAAAATACAGGGAAACATTTATTTTTATCCTATTCATTATTTAAATCCTGACCCTTCATTTACTTACAAGAATAATATTCAGTTCAGAAAATTAGTCTTTCAAATCAGAATATTGATATCTAACAAACATTCAACTTTTAACATACAAAAACAGTTTAGAAAATAATTAGAATATAACAAGTAGAAGCTGATAACTTGATAGGGTGGACAAACACCCAAAGAGGCCTGTTCCTCCCAACCTTCTCCAGAAGAAGCAGCCAAATCACTTGCTCCCTTGGACACCCGAGCCTGTTTACTGAACCACTAGGAAGAAGTCTCTCTGTAGAAGCAAGGCACTCAGGTTGTACTTCAGCAATCGATGGAGACTTGCATACACCTCACATATGTACTTCAGCAATCAATGGAGACTTGCATACATCTCAAAACCTCCGCACTCACCAGGAAAACTCTGCACTCAGCATAAATAAGACAGGCTTACACTTGCAACTCAAAACATAACTTCCCCTCATCGAATCTCTTGTGTGCATTAAACAGAACCACAAGGTAAATTTTCTCATCAAAAAAAGTGTGAGCCTCTACTCAAATTCGATGGCTTCTAAAATATGCCTAGGTCTTTTAGTGGTCAGTTTTCAATAAATGAGCCTCAAGCTCTAGTTCCACATTCTAGAGAACTTAACCACAATTTAAGGGAGTTGTCCCATAACAATAGCTAGTTACTGAGTTCATGATGCCGCCACTTGTCCATTTCCTTCTACCCTAGATTCCATTCCTCATAGTGGGTTAGTAAACACTCTTTCAACAGTCTCTTTGGGTGAGTGTCTCCTATTTTATTTTATTAAATATTTGCATCGAGTGAAACGAGGTGCTCTACAGCCCAATATGGGGGAGATGTTGTAACGTGTGTCCATGTAACATTACACATGAGTATGAGAGAGATGTTGTAACATTTGTCCAGTAATGTTACACGAGTAAAAAAAAGTAAAAAGTAAAAAATTATATTATGTTGGCCATTAATTAATTCAAGTCGGCTCATAAAATAAAAAATTATGGAAAGTATTTAAAAAAACCATGTTGTCTCATAAAATAAAATATTATGAAAAGTAAAAAATCGATGTTCGTTTATAGAATAAAAACTTAAAACTTAAACCTGGATCTATCAATCAAGAGATATCAAATTTCTTGAGTTTAAATTTAAAAAAAGAAATACACCTCAATAAATTGGATCCCTGTCAGTGCTTGATAGATACATGCTTAGAATGGATCTATGCTGGTAATATTATGCATTTACAGTCATCCTTGACCACTCAGTCAAATATAAAACTTTACAATAAAAGTTAAGACAATGTTTTTCACAAACATAAAATGTCTCAAGTATTGGGTATGTTTCAAACACCCCTACTTAAGCTCAACATCGTCCTCGATGTTGCTTATTCTTCATCAGAGCCTCCCTGGAACAGAATTCGATATGTTGTCCGCATATTACTTTCCAATTCCCAGGTAGCTTCGTCCAGGCTAAGGTGCTTCCATTGCACCTTTACCTTCCCTAAGGTGTGATTCTGAAGCAAAATTTTCCTCCTGTCGAGGATACAGTCTGGTTCCACCTAAAAATCTCCTTCGGGCTCCACCTGTATGTCATTCCAATTTAGCACATGAGTAGCATCGTGCACATACTTTTTCAAAACATAAATGTGAAAAACATTATGTATTCTCAAGTTAGGTGGTAAAGCCAACTGATATGCAACTGGTTCGATCCTTGATAGGACTTCAAATGGTCCACAATACCTTGGTGCTAGTTTAGCACAACTCCCAAGATTAAAAGAACTTTTCTTGGGTTTTACCTTTACAAAAACATGATCTCCAACCTGAAACTCCTTTTCATCCTGTTTCAGATCTACATAACTTTTTTGTCTATCTTGTGCAATTTTTAAGTTGCCTTGTACTTGTTTCACTGTTAGTTCCATCTCTCTTAACAAATCTGGTCCTAACATTAATATGTCAACAAGATTGTCCCAAGAAATAGGAGTACTGCATTTCCTCCCATACAAAATTTCAAATGGACTAAGTCTAGTAGAAGCTTGATAATTGTTATTGTAAGCAAATTCAACTAAATGTAAATAATCTTCCCATTGATTTTGCTGATCTTTAACACACATTCTTAACATGTCTTCTAAAATCTGATTTACTCTTTCAGTCTTCCCATCAGTTTGTGGGTGAAAAGAAGTACTGAAATTTAACTTAGTATTTAAACCTTTAAACAATGGTGTCTAGAAATTTCAAGTAAACTTAGAATCTCAATCAGAAATAATTACCTTTGGAATTCTGTGTAGCCAAAAGATTTGCTTCATAAATACATCAGTAATGTTAGGAGCTTTTAAAAGTAGTTTTAATGGGAATAAAATGAGCAGCTGTACTAAGTTTATCCACAACTACCTATATTGAATCATTCTGTTTTTTATTCTTAGGCAAACCAGTTATAAAATCAATACTTATAATTTCCCACTTCCATTCGGGAATTGGCAATGCCTCTAATAGGCTAGCTGGGTGTTGATGCTCAGCTTTAATTTGCTGACATTCAAAGCACCTAGCTATGTATTCAGCTACTTCGTTTTTCATCTTTGGCCAAAAGTAATCATTTCTCAGCATAGTTATCATTTTCTGATAACCAGGGTGTCCCGAATAAGGACTTTTATGAATTTCATCCAAAATCAGCAACTTAACTTTTAACACATTAGGAACATATAGTATGTTTTTATAAGTCATTAAACCTTTCTCGTTAATGCTGTAATCTGTTATTAAATTTTCAGATACATTTTCAGCAATTTTATCACGTAATTTTTGATAATTTTCATCTTGTTTAATTCCTTCTTCAATCTGATTTTCCAATCTGTTTTATAAGTGTTGATTGCTTCCACGAAATTTAATTTAGCGTTTCTGCTTAAGGCATCAACAACCTTGTTTTCTTTAACCTTAATGTGTTGAATCTCGAAATCATATTCGCTAAGGAAAGCTAGCCACCTAGCTTGCCTTGCATTAAGATTTGTTTGATCCAACAAATATTTTAAGCCTTTATTATCTGTCATTAGTGAAATTTTTTTTCCAATCAAGTGATGGCGCCACATCTTTAATGCATGTATCACGGCTGCTAGCTCTAGATCGTAAGTTGCGTAGTTCTTTTCGTAAATTTTTAACTTCCTAGACTCATACGCTATGACATTACCTTCGTGAGTTAAGACCTCACCAAGTCCATCGTTGCATGCATCTGTGCATACAATGAAGTCCTTATTTAGATCTGTGATTTTTAATATAGGTGTTGTTGTTAACAATTCTTTTAATTTCTTAAAGCTTTCTTTGCCTTTTTTATCCCAGATGAATTTCTTTCCCTTCTTCTACAAAGAAGTTATGGGATTTGCAATTCTGGAGAATCCTTCAATAAATTTTCTGTAGTAACCTGTGATTCCCATAAATGACCGTATGTCAGTTACGTCTTTAGGGATAGACCACTCATTAATTTCTCTTATTTTATCTAGGTTGACAAAAATTACGTGACCTAAGTATTGTATTTTATCTTTATAAAAGTCACATTTACTGAACTTAGCATAAAGTTGATGTTCTCTTAAAACTTGCAGAATTATTCTTAAGTGTTTGTCGTGTTCTTCTTTAGTTTTAGAATAAATTAAGATATCATCAATAAAAACAATTACAAACTTATCTAGGTACGTATGTAGAATGTTATTCATTAAACACATGAAGGCTGTCAGTGTGTTTGTTAGCCCAAATGGCATAACTACGAACTCGTAGTGCCCATAACAGGTCCTGAAAGCGGTTTTAAAAATGTCTTCATCTTTTATCCTGACTTGATGGTATCCCAACCTCAAGTCTATTTTAGAAAATATCGATGCTTCGCATACTTGATCAAATAGATCATCGATGCGGGGTAAAGGATATCGATTTTTAATAGTCATTTTATTTAGTTGACGGTAGTCTATGAAAAATCGCAAGGTACCGTCCTTCTTTTTAACAAAGATAATCGGTGCTCCCCAAGGAGACAGACTTGGCCTTATGTAGTTTTTATCGATTAGTTCCTTCAACTGTGATTTTAGTTCATTAAGTTCCAAAATGTTCATTCTGTAAGGAGCCTTTGAGTTCGGTACTGCACCCGGTACTAACTCAATGGTGAAATCTAGTTCCCTTTTCGGAGGTAGTCCTGGAATTTCTTCCGGGAATACATCAGAAAAGTACTTAAGAATAGGTATGTATTCCAATTTTAACTTATCCTCTTTAGATGAATGTTTGTCATTAATTACATTTACTGCAAACATTTTACACCCTTTCCTTACAACCTTTTTAACTTGTAAAGCAGAAATTTGTCTGACATAAGTTTTTCTAGGAATTCCCTTTACTGTTTCAGCTTCTCCATCATTATTTAAACAAGTAAAAGACTTTTCAAAACAGTTCAGCACTACTCTATGCCTTTCAAGCCAGTCCATGCCTATTAATACGTCATAAGACCCCAAAGTTAAAATATTCAATTTAACTTGTGACTTTAACTGACTCATAATCCAATGGCAACTTTTAACAAATTCTACAACCTTTCTTTTGGCATGTTGCTAACTGAACCAACCATGATTTATCAAATTTTTCTACTTTTAACTTGCAACTCTTCACTAAATCAGGTGATATGTAACTCAAACTTGCACCTGGATCAATTGGAATAGAGATAGGTTTGTTTTGTATCATACCTTCGATCTTGACCATGGAAGTTTGATGGTCTGCTTGTCGGTTTTCCAGTGCTACATTGATTTTGGGCATCTCCCTTGCTACATCACCGACTGTTGGTTCTGTCTGCATTGTATGAATGTTGCTGACTGTCTTTCTTTTGAGTGGGTAGTTTTCTCTAGTATGCAGTCCATTACAGTCATAGCATTTTAAAGGTGGTCTTTGTTCATTAATATTGGCATTGTTATTATGATTATTATTGTTATTAGACATATTTCTTGCAATTGTGTAATTCTGTGGTGCATTACCTCTGTAATTATTAATTTGAAAATTTCAGTTATTAAAATTTTTCTTAGCATTTCCAGAATTCTAATTAAAATTTTTCTTTTTATGCTCGAAACTACTGGATTTGTTATATCTCCAGCCAGATATTCCTTCTCTTTTTCTGTTTTGTTCAAAACAAAAGTTAGCCTTTTTCATGGCTTCTTCAAGAGTTGAAGGGTTGTCATACTCAATTCTGTCCTTTATATTGAAAGGTAGAAAACTTAGAAACCTTTGTACCTTAGGTTTCTCTTCAACTAAGTAAGGTACATACCTTAACAGACTGAGAAATTTGCTACTTAACTCCTTCATACTCATAGAACCCAATTTTAAGTCATAAAACTCTTTTGCCTTATCTTCATAATATCGTTCGGAAAAAAAAACTTTTTCTTAAATAATTTCTTAAATGCACTCCATTTTATAGTTCTTTATTTAATGCTTTTAACCCTCTTAATATCCTGCCACCAAATGTCTACTTTTCCTGTCAGATTGTAAATGGCCATCTTGGCTTTTAACTGAGATGAATAATCGTAAATCTGAAAATACTTCTTCATACTGGATAGCCATGCTTCGGCTGCCTCACCCTTTTCATTTTCACCATTAAATGATGGGGGTTCTATCTTCTTAAATTCTCCTGAAATTTGTTCATAAGGCTTATGCTTTCTTTTCTTAGGACTGCAGTCACTGTCACTACTGTCTCGTTCATACTTATGTCTTCTTTTGTAAGTTTCATCGTCAGATTCAGAAGAAGAGTCACTATCACTTTTATAGTATTTTACTTTCTTATCTTTGTGTTTGTAGGACATAGATCCAGACTCAGATTTTATTTTTGTTTTCCTATCTTTTTCATCATTATGATAATTTTCCATTAAAATATGGTTCAGTTCTTCCTGCTCTTTTAGAATTCTTTCGTTTTCTTCTTTGACTGTTCTTATCTCAGTTTTTAAATCTTTAACAGTACGTAAAATTTCAGACGATTGATCATTTAGTTCTACATAGATTTCTTCGCTAACATTCTCATGTGCATTATTATTATGTTCACTATGATGAAATCTGTCCTCTGCGGATTCTTCCGGTATTCCCATAGCTGTAATTAAATATCAAAACTGTTCTGTACAGAAACAAATTTAAAACAAAAGTTAGTAACTAAGTTATTCTGTTTTCATTTTTTGTTTGTGCACGTGTGCCTTTTTCAGGCCTAGAGTTTGAACTCGCACTCTAATACCATAACATCCCAAAAATTCATAAAAATTTAAATTTTTTCTAATTATTTAATTGGCAATAAATGCTATGCGGAAGTAGGTAGTTTCGGCAATTAATGTTACTGTTTATAAAAAAGGGGATGTTTAATGTCTCCATAAATTCTGTTGATTAATTAAATTAACAAAAGGAAAAATAGTGTTGTAACACTTGAGTAAAAATTCGTCCATAAAATTCATGTCGTAACACATCTAGTTAAAATCTGCAGTTCTATAATTGATCTGCCTAACTAATGTCGTAAATTATTATACGAGTACTATTATGTTTTTGGTTTAATATCGTATTACTTACTTTATAAGTCATCCTTCTACGAACTCTAAAAATGTCCAAGGGCATATATAATAGTGATTTTATAACTACAGTTATGTAGTGTCGTCCTTTAATATTAAAGTGGTTGCGACCACCTTACATTCAAATGTAACCTTGTTTAGACCCATTAATACTTTAGTTGATACTTACAATGATAATACCTCTGTCGCAAGTTGTTGATATTGTTTTTCCATTTAAAAAGGTTGGTCCTAGTACACGTATGTGACCTTAAAACGTTGGCAAGTGCATAAAATGAAAAGCTTTGAGACATACTTAGCTTATTGCTAAAGCATGAAAACCTTCCATCTTGTTCCAGGTTGCAGGAATAATGCTAAAATGGTTTGATTCAAGAATGCAAGTGACAATCCACAATGTGCTTGTTTACAGTTCGCGATTTGTAGAGCTAGGGATACGCTTCCTAACTAAACTCTTTATTAAAGTAATAAAGGATCCTAGTAATTAATAAGTGTAAGGTGACTTAATGATTATGGTTTAACCGAATGGA
The DNA here is from genome assembly GCA_027924585.1 of Larix kaempferi. NCBI lineage: Eukaryota > Viridiplantae > Streptophyta > Pinopsida > Pinales > Pinaceae > Larix > Larix kaempferi. The sequence goes on from BSBM01001018.1 coordinate 3,300,736, forward strand.
TACACCAACTATACAATAGAAAAGTGTGAGAAGGTCGAAATCAAACTATTGATGTTATGAAAACTTCGTCGAACAAGACTATAGGTTAAGTCATGGTGTGCGTTGTATTCATGGTAGCAATAGTGCGATGGTGTTTCGCCATGCAAAAATATATGATTGTGGGTTTAAATTAAAAGGTTGGTGGTGACGTGGCTTGAACTTTAATGCAACCACGCGATTGGTGTTAATGTTGTCTCGGGAAACAAAGACCCTACCGTGAGACTTTAGGGTTTGGTCTTTTGCTTGTTATTGTTTTGGTTGTTGCTGTGCGTTGGTGAGCTGAGCTCCTCTCGGTTGCCATGGAGGTTGGGTATCTCATGTTAAGATTGTTGTATCCGTAAAGGTGTTGATCGTGGGACTTTAATGGTTTTTCCAACGTGTTTTTAAGTTGCTGCTGCTGGGTTTTCTCCCGGCCTCGATTTGAATCTCTGAGAGGTAAAAGTTACAAAACCCTGGTCTTTAAATCTTGAATCAACAAGTTGTTTGATATTTCAGTGTTCGTTTTTAACCTTTTTTTACCTGTAATGGCAGGGGATAGTTTTTTGGCCTTTGGGATGGCAAGATGAGGGAAATGCCAAGTTCCTGTGGTTGTGAGTCCCGGTAAGTCTCAGGCACATTCCAAGATGCCTCTGTCATCGTTTTTTTAAAGGTTTTGAAAAAGGTCTCGACACCCTTCAGTGTAGATTGAGTTTTAAGAAGGTTAAAGCAGCATTGCTGCTGTAGAAGGAAACTGTCTCGGCACACTCGAGTTTGGGTTTTCCTATTAAGTTAATGTACTAGTCATTTGATACCATGGTTGTCGTTTTGTTTTCTAAGGGAAGCTCATCTGCGATTGTAACGTTTATTTTGTAATACAAAGTTTTACTACGTTTTCTTAAGACTTAGCATTATGTTGGAAAGTATGAATCTCGGTTTCTCGGCTCTGTCATGTGTTGTTTCAGTAGTGAAAGTTATCAGGCTTAACCTTGTCCTTATTTTTGATAATAAATAATTGTTTATACTATATTTGTGGATGCTGTGTTCACCGCACTTGATTTTTGAGGTCGTAGGATTTAATCCCAGCGCTGAAATGAATTTATAAGTGGTAGTTTTGTTTAAGCAGTATGTTTAACGTAAGGGTGAGTTCTCCAATGGAGACTCGAACCCTCGACTCTTGTTTGGGTTCTGTGTAAAGTTTAAGCGTAGGAAGTCTTGAAATTATTAAAGGTTTTAATACTACTTTTTAAAGTGTGGGTTATTATTAAACCCTCAGATGAGCCTGTACAAGTCTCAATCCTGAGACGTTACTCATGTTTAAATTTTCTCCTGCATTGTTAAAATTAAGCTTTGGAAATGCTAAGCACTACCCTATGCATTTCGTAAATGGATTTTGAGAAGTTTGAAGTTTACAACGTTTACTGGTTTTTAAACTATAGTGCTTCAATGTTTTAAGTTTATTAAAACTGCATCCATGGGTGAGTCCCTTACGGGTCTTGAACCTTAACTTAGGATATTGTTGTAGAATCCGTAACAGTGAATGATTGTTCTTAAAATGTTTTCGTAGCTATATTATAGACTATTTATAAGTTTGTTTTAATTGATTAAAATGTTGTTAAGGGTACCGTGGCCCTCTGTACAATTACTTTTGATGGGTAAAACTCCGGGGTGTATAACCCAATTCCTTGAAACAAGATGCAAACATTTTTATATAAATAATAATTGATTCAATGCTGGTATTTAATCAGTTGTTTAAACTATAGTTTAAATACATATATAGTCTATAGTGTATATATGAATAGTTTGCACCAAAATGCGATTTTCATAGTTTTTAATTTATAAAAAGATTATGTTTATTTCCAGAAAATCAAATTTATTCTTTTAATAAAAGGAATTATGTTTATAAGTAAACATACCGGCAACATGAACAGTTAGTATGATATTTTGACATTCTATTTAGATAAAGAAGAACATAAATATAGGAAGTTGTTTAAGATTCAATATATATTTCTGGAAATGAAATACTGGTTAGTTTGTAAAATAGTTTCGTTTGTATAAACCCTAGATGCACTCTGTTTATTTTTATCTTCGAAGATCTTATATAGTTTGGTTTATAAAACTAGTGTACCAAACTTAGGGTTTTTCTTCTATCAATTTCTGAATTAAATATAAAAGATATAACTGAAATTATATGTATATAGAAACCGATACAAATGTTGAATGATAGTGAAACTAGGTTTTGTAATATTTTACGTATGCTAAATACTATCATAATGTATTATGATATCATCATGAAAATAAACGACAATTCCTTTTCATCAGTACTTAGAGTTCATATCTAATATGAGTTGATTAACACTTTCCCTGTACTAGAGTACATCGCTATTAGCGAAAGGAAAAATATAGGGAAACATTTATTTTTATCCTATTCATTATTTAAATCTCGACCCTTCATTTACTTACAAGAATAATATTCAGTTCAGAAAATCAGTCATTCAAATCAGAATATTTATATCTAACAAACATTCAACTTTTAACATACATCAACAGTTCAGAAAATAAATAGAATATAACAAGTAGAACCTGATAACTTGATAGGGTGGAAAAACACCCAAAGAGGCATGTTCCTCCCAACCTTCTCCAAAAGAAGCAGCCAAATAAGTTGCTCCCTTGGACCCCCAAGCCTGTTTACTGAACCACTAGGAAGAAGTCTCTGTGTAGAAGCAAGGAACTCAGGTTGTACTTCAGCAATCGATGGAGACTTGCATACACCTCAAATATGTACTTCAACAATCAATGGAGACTTGCATACATCTCAAAACCTCTGCACTCAACAAAAATAAGACAGACTTACACTACAACTCAAAACATAGCTTTCCCTCATCGAATCTCTTGTGTGCATACAGTAGAACCACAAGGTAAATTTTCTCGTCAGAAAAAGTGTGAGCCATTGTTCAAATTCGATGGCTTATAAAAGATGCCTAGGTCTTTTAGTGGTCAGTTTTCAATAAATGAGCCTCAAGCTCCAGTTCCACATTCCATGGAAGTTGACCACAATTTAAGGGAGTTGTCCCATAACAACAGCTTGTTACTGAGTTCATGATGCTGCCACTTGTCCATTGCCTTCTACCCTAGATTTCGTTCCTCCTAGTGGGTTAGTAAACACTCTTTCAACAGTTTCTTTGGGTGAGTGTCTACAATTTTATTTTATTAAATAATAATATTATGCATTTACAGTCATCCTTGACAACTTGGTCAAATATAAACTTTACAATAAAAGCTAAGACAATGTTTTCCACAAGCATAAAATGTCTCAAGTATTGGGTATGTTACAACCAGGAACACACCAAGATGGATTCACGATACTTTGCAAGATGTAGAGAAACCTGCAACTCCTACTGGCACCTTTAGGGAAATCAAAAGACCTCATAAATTCTTGAGTTGCATGGCCCTGATGAGTAGCATCATAGAATTAGAGCCTTCCTGTTATGAGGAAGCAACAGACCAATAGCTATGGAAAGATGCTATGATGGAAGAATATCAATCCATCATGAAGAATGATGTGTGGGACATTGTGCCAAGACCTAAAGGGAAGTCAGTGGTAACTTCCAAATGGATCTACAAGATCAAGCATGCAACAGATGGAAACATCGACAGGTTCAAAGCAATATTTGTGGCAAGAGGACTCTCCTAGAAAGAGGGAGAGGATTATGAAGAAATTTTTTCTCCAATCGCCAAGTACACCTCCATCAGAACCATCATTTCTCTTGCTTCCATGATGGGATGGAAAATGCATCAGATGGATGTAAAGACGACATTTCTCAATGGAGTAATTGAGGAAGAGGTGTACATAGAACAACCTCAAGGATTTGAGATACATGGGAAGGACTACTATGTTTGCATACTCAATAAGGCATTGCATGAGATCAAGTAGGAACACAGAGTTTGGTATGCCAGGATCAACAGATATTTGATGATATTGGGTTTCACTAAGAGTGATGTGGATTCCAACCTTTACTACAAGGTTTTTAATGGTGATATGTTGATCTTGGTGTTATATGTCAATGATTTATTCTTTACAAGAGTAGAGAATCTCATTATCGAGTGTAAGAGGGAGTTGGAATCTGAGTTTGAAATGAAGGATCGTGGAATAATGTATTACTTCTTGAGGTTAGAAGTATGGTAGATACCATAAGATATCTTCCTTAGTCAAGGAAAGTACATGGTTAAAATACTGAAAAGATTTAGCATGGTGGACTGTAAGCCCATGGCCACACCGATGGAGGAAAATATAAAGAAGCTAAGTGATTCCGATTCAAATTCATATTTGGTGGGTCCCACAATGTACAGACAACTGATCGGATCCCTGATGTATCTGGTTAACACCAGACCAGACATTTGTTTTGCAGTAAACACCCTGAGCTAGTACATGGTTGAATCGAGACAGATACATTGGGTTGCAACAAAAGATGTATTAAGGTTCCTACATGGTACAGTTGGACATATATTAATATATGTTTTAGATGGTAAAGTGAAGCTACAAGGTTATGCAGATTTTGACTGGGAAGGAAGTGCAGTGGATAGGAAGAGCACCTCAGGGTGTTGCTTTACCTTGGGATCAACAATGATATATTGGTTTAGCAAGAAGCAGACTTCTGTCACACTCAATACAGTAGAATCAGAATATTATGCAGCCAGTGTTTCAAGTCACGAAGTAGTGTGGCTTCAAAAGCTTCATGTATGATTATTTGATCAAGAGCTAGAGATGACTATGATACATTGTGACAATCAAAGTTGTATCAATATTTCAAAAAATACAATGTTCCATGACATGTCAAAGCATATTGAAATAAAATATCACTTCATCAAAGACATGGTGCAGAAGGGAGCAGTGAAGCTCCAATACATATCCACAGACGAGTAGATAGCCTAAATTCTGATCAAGCCTATATCTAAGGAAAATTTTGTATACTTTAGGTACAAGCTTGGTGTGATGGAGAACGCCTCTCTAAGGAGAGAGAGATTTGATGGATGTGTAACATCATGATGATGAGCATGCATACATTCATGAGAGATGAATGGCTCAGACATTGTGATGGTTGTACATATGAGCAAGAAGACATTCATGAGAAATGAATGGCATGGACACCATGATGGTCATATAGATGAGCAGGTAGACATTCATGAGAAATGAATGGCATGGACACCATGATGGTCATATAGATGAGCAGGTAGACATTCATGAGAAATGAATGGATCAGACACCGTGATGGTCGTACATATGAGAAAACAGACATTCATGAGAAATGAATGGCCCAGACTCTGTGATGGTCATACAAATGATCAAGAAAACATTCATACAAGATGAGTGGCATAGGCATCGTAGTACAGATACAGTTGCAATACAGACATAGTAGTACAAATGCAGTTGTAGTATAGACACTGTAGTACAAATGAAGTTGCAGTACAGAGATAGTACAGATGTAGTTGCAATACATATACAATAGAAATCTAGTACAGATGCAGATGCAGTACAGGTACCGTACAGATGTCATATAAATGTAGTATTTAAGGACATTCTCACCAAGTAAGCAACTTGGAGTGATGTAGAATGTATCCCTTGTTGAGATGGAGTGTTGATGTTCTCCATGGTTCCGGAATTAGGCAAACATTGTGCAAATCATTCTCCCATATGATTTTTCAATCCAGGTAGAGAATGGCCTCGCCATAGCCCTAATTAGTCATATGTATTGACTAAGTGTCTTAAGGCTCAGATGCTTAGACTTTGTCCAGTCATGTGGATTTGGATGGAGTGATAGAAGGCTAGAGGTCACATTGCATTCTCCAAGGAGTACTCTTGATGAGTGATCTATTGTTATAGAGTGAGATGAATTGTCTATGTTTCAAAGGGATCTTATCCTTTTGTATATTAGACAAAGTCTAATCTAATGTTGAATTTGGCATTGGCTCTAAGAAGTGTCTGGGACATCTTAGGGTATGGTCAAATCAACATTAGAGCTCTATGGAAGAATTTTATTTGCATGTGATGAGACATCAACAAGGATAAATTTTCTATGATGAAGAAATATCCATGAATTCAAGACAAGCCATTGAAGAAGTTCCAAAGAACATTGAAGATGATAAGTCAAGTCGGCTTGAAGATAAATAAAAGTTGGTGGGGAAAAGTGCAAGTCAGCCCCAATGAGGAAAGTTCTAGTGACTTGATCAATATAAATAAAGAGCCCCACCTTTCATTTGTGCAGTTCCTCAACACACTCTTCTCTTTCCACTTGTGCACACTGCCTAGGTGTTGGTATAATTAACCTCCATCTAGGCCTTGGAGACCTTAGTAGATAACTTTTGGTTGATTATTAGGTGTCTAGACCATGGTAGATGTTATTCATAGTGCATAGCTTGACCATCAAGTGATGTTTCTCCACAAGTGCACCCCACAGGATGATTTAAACTAGCTTTTATGAGCTAGGCACCCGAATCTGGTTTGTTCCTGCTTTATCCTGCTTTATTGAGTTAAATCCATCCTTTGCACTACTTTTATCATGATAAAGATGAGGTAAGGGTGCTAGGATTATTTTGGAAAGTTTACTAGCTTTTTCTTAACCTCCTTCCATCTTTTTCTCCTGAAAAGCCTCCAACTTGCTGCCTTTTGGTCACTCGTGGCCTACCGAAACTTAGTTAGCCAATTCGTGACCTTGAGCTATGATTTGGAGTTAGTAAGTTGTCATAGATGGAAATTTTTCCTAAGTCTAATCATGCCACTTGTGATCATTTTGAATGCCTCCAAGGAATTCCAATTTCTCCTCATAGATCTATTATATAATGTCCTCATATTGTTCATTAATAATATGATGAGAGTTTATCAAATTGAGTTATTTATTTTATGTGTTTTTTATCATTCTTCTTCTCAATTCTCTCAAATCTCTATTGTAATTCTTAGTGAATATTGCATTGTTGCTTAGATCCTTAGTTGTGGAATTATTGCATGCTATCAAATCCATAGAATTCTGACATGGTATCAGAGCTTAGGGAGTCTAGGGAACATAGTTGCTTGCTGTAGCACACCAGAAGCAGTGGAGTTACCATAGAAATCCTGGGGAAATTTCCTTGAGTCCATTGGCTTTCCATTGGGGTCTACCCAGGTGTGAAGCACTCTCGAATGTGCCTACTGTCCAAAGTAAAGCTCATTAGAATCAATTAATATTCCATACAGATATTCAGAGTGTTTGATTTGTAGGTATTTAAGATTAGTAGCAGAAATTTCAAGACAAGTTTGAATGGTGAAAGTCTCCTTAAATTGGATCCTTCTCCAATTGTAGTAGAAGTCTATGAGAATTTTGATTTCTCCTCTTCATATGTAGTTGATCCAAGAGAAGACATTTGAACCATATTATGAAGAATAAATATCTCTCCATCCATCATTAGTGTTCTCCTCTCATACTTTAGATATTGAGGATCCTTTTCCAGTCATTGGTGTGCAAGAAGGTGATATAATAGTTATTTGGAAGTCTAGTATACAGTTTGAGGTTGTTAGTTGCACTGTCAATTCCACTGTTCATGCTCCTTCCAGTTCCTACATGATTTCTAGCACATTTCCTCAATAAGTTGGAGACACCTCTCAATTCTCTCATATGTCTTCTGATTTGAATTTGAAGATCATCATCCAGTTATTGCAGCTCATACACACTCATAACCTCTCATTGGTTCGATTTTTGTTGTGTCATTGGATTCTATAGAATCATAATTACATATGTAGTGGTTGAATTCGCTCTCTCTATCATGCTTCTAATCCACTGCATGATTATTGTTAGATTCCCTATTGGTAAAATAGGCATAAATGAATTGAAGACAAGAAGATAGGCATTAAGCACATATTTCATTAACTCAAATTTTCAATATATGCATTGATAATCAACCCATGGATTTCATATTCCAAGAGGTCTCTTGTATTCCCGAGTGAATCTTGGTCTCCCTTTCACATTATTATTCCTCACACTGAGGATTAGGCTCCAACAAATCCCCCCTTAATCTGAAGGGTGTATATGAGTCCAAGAAAAAGAAGAGACCTTAATAACTAGAAGTGGACAACTTCCACCTGCTGAAAATTTCCATATTGATAATATTTTACCATGTAAGTTAGTTGGAAGCTTGCACTGGTCTGCTAAATACAATTTCTCCCTAAAGGGGTGGTCTTGGCTGACCACCAATTGAAGGGGCTAGAAGAAGCTGAAATATTCTACTATGTGTGTAGTTTAAGGATGATCACAAACTATGAAACTTGGCGACAACACTCACTCAGAGGTTCTATGGAACTTGGATCGAAGGCTTAAAGGTTTTGTCTGGAATGTTGTTTTTAGGATGAACACAAACCAACTGGAGAGATGAAACTAGAAAGTGAGCAGCTACCATTTGCTGAACATTTCTAGCTTGACAATATTTTTCCAAGTAGATTAGCTAGAAGCTTGCACTGGATTTTTCTAAATGAAGGTGCTCCCAATACTAGTGGTTTTAGGATGACCAACAACTATGGAGCTCAGTCAAACATAGTTTTTCATAGTCTCGCTTGTTCTGGATCGCTTGTTACTGATGGTCTTCATTCCCACCTGTTAGGAACAATGTGAGGAGTGGAGAGTCTCATGGTGTCACAACTAGACACAAAACACATGAGTACCCTATGGCATGGTTCTCTTCTATCTTCATAATACATGCATCTTAGAATTAGGCATCTCTAAATATGGTGGCCTCCCAAACTCACTATCACTGCTCAGGCTCGCTTGATGTGACTTGCTTGAGGAAGGATGTGAGTGTTTGTTGTCAGAGTAAAAAGTATTTGAAACTTGAAGCTTGACATCATGTTTCCCCCTATCAGGTACAATGTAAGAAGAAGTACAATATTCTACTACAAGTTTCACTCTTGCAAGTTTCTTCAGCTTCACATAGCGATATGAAGAATGGTTATGCTTCCCACAATGATGATAAGGATGAAGATATAAAAACTAATCTTTCATATGGCCAACTCGGTCACACTACTAGCATATGGAACTCTGAATATATGACATGATTTCATTATTTTTTGATAGCTGATAGGAATCATCTTCAAACAAAGGGTTATTATGAACAAGCAATAGTTCAAAATATTGATCCCTGTGATGTGCATCTTCCTCTTTTGCTTTCAAATTCTGAAGTTGGTTTATGACAATTTGGAGTGTATTGTGATTGAGTCGTCTACAGTTGTATGTACTAGAGTATTCAACAACTCTAATGTTTCTTTTGTATTAGACATGGTGATGATAATTGAGGACTCCTTATCCAGGTAGGACCAAGTACAAAAGACTCAGTCAGACTTTAATGCTTATTGGAACTCCACCCTTTACAAGCAATATTTGAGTAGATTCAAACTTAACAAGTGAGGGGTGTCGGTCTCAGCCAAAAATGCACCCACATACAATGTACAATTCAACTTAACTTCAATTTGGTATTGTACAAAAACACATGCAAATACAAAAGAAACACTATAACTTAGAAACAAATCGTAGTTGCAAGTTACACTAATGATGTTGAATTGAGGAATCTACTATACCTTAATGATGTGGGTCTAGTTCTATAACTTTTCTTATTTTTGGAGCAGTTGTAACAACAGCTGCAAGTTTGCTTGACTCTAAACAAGTTTCAAATCTTCTTTGGCTGCAATGTATATTTCACAATGGTTGTCACTGTAGGATAAGTGATGGATAGAGAAAGAGCTACCAATATTGAATATACATAGTGCATTTCAAGAAACTATGTGCACTATGCAGGTCTGCATACACATTCTGCAGCACAAATTTAATTCTACAAAAATATGCAAATTCAATTTTGCAGCACTATCAGTTCCACATCAGTCATTAAAACAATTTTACAACAGTTCTGTAGCACTATTTATTTCTGCAGCGCAGAGCTATTACATAAAATTACATTCAATTTTGCATCATTATTAATCTTGCAGCACTACTAAAACAATTATGCAGTGCTTAAAGATAGTTATGTAGCAGCATGCAAATTAATTTTTTAATATTACAACACTATAAATTTTAATCACATGATGATTCCAAACCTATAGATTCACATTCATCCCCATCTGCAACTCAAGTCTCCATCGACAAACCAATACTTGTGCAAATTATCATAGATGTGCTTTATAGTGAGATTTCTATATGTTGTATGAAATATTTGCACACGCTGATATATTTGCAGTCATTCTCAGACATTCTTTACATAATCACAGGTTAAATTGGTTAAAGTTGGCCTTTGAGCGATTTCTAGAAGTTGGATGAGGTGGATCCCTATCCCTAACTCCTAGGTGAGTTGTCCTACGGTTCCCTAACTTCAAGGGAGGATCCCTTAACCCTCTCCCCATAATCCTCAACTTACTTTATCCACTTGGTCCTATAAATAAAAATCTCCTCTCCATTCCAAAGGGGGGAAGTCTTTAACACTTACATGCTAGTGGAATTAGCCTAGGTGATCCCTATCCATCTCTTTGGAGGATTACATTTCCTTTGGAGGCTTTGGCTTGGCTTGTTGGAGGAGGATTGCAACGTTAAGGCTTGGGTTGTAATCATCTCTCTACCTTGTATTTCCTACTTTTATACAGTAATATAAAATCTTTCCATAAATGTTATTGTGTTGATAATGTTTATAGTTTACTTCCTTAACGGTTTACTTAGATTAGTTAGTGTTTAGACAAGTTTTACTGCTTGTATTGTTTCCACATGTTTTGACAGGTCTTGCAGCTACAGATCTGACGACCACAAATCTTGGAGAAACAATAAGGAAAACGATCTACAATATGGAAGGTAAGACGTCTAATTACTTGATCTCTAAACTGATCTAGGAAAGTAGATTTATGTTCTGTCTTTATTTTTTCTAGATTCACATTGAACTAGTCAGATCTGCCTCACATCCACTCAAGTAGATTGTCCAATAACAAATCTGGGGACCATATTGGGGAGTACATTTGTTTTTTATTTCAAGTTTGAATGTGTTATTCTTGATTTTCTTAATGAGCCATTGCTTTGCCTCTTGAGCCTATTTTAACCCTCAGATTCTTTTCTTTAAGAGTTTGTTGACTTTCTTTGGGTCTGTTAAACCATCTTCGATCCATTTACTTAGTCATTTGTTTGAATTTTTCTCATTCTTTACATTGAGTTATTCGCTCGACGCACCTGAGTTGTGCATCCAGTGTGCCTATTTATCTAGAGCGCAATTTGCCTTTGGGTATACTGTGCCATCGACGCTTTTTTGGATCTCACAACCTGCGTCGTCGACGATTTTTCTCTACATACAACCTGCATCGAGCGCTCTACGCCTAACCATAGCCTATGCCAAGATTTCAAACTTGATGCTTGGGTATTTTTCTCCAAACTTTTGATTTTTGGGTTGATCAACAGACATCCTTGCACTGTAGCTTCCAGGCAGAGGTCCTTTTATCCAGCATTGTTTGATTTGGTTTGTTTGGGTTGGTTTTTGGGTCATTTTGGTCAAGTAAGAGTTTGATTGAAGTGGTGGGCAATTTCAATCCCCCACGGTCATCTGCTCCATCTTGTTCTCCCTAATCACCTCACTGGATCTATCCAACATGCTAGATCCGCTTCCAAACCATTTTTGAGTTTAGTCATCATTTGTTGGCTTGCATTTGATTGTTTTTGAGTGATTTTTTGTGTCTTTAGGTCATTGGAGTGCTTGTTATATTTCTTTGAGAATTTATGAGTGACTAGAGTGCTGCAACTAGTCTCTTCTTTTCAGCCATTTACATTTAAAAGCATTATTGTTATCAAGTTTTGTCTTGGTATATCATTGAAAAAATTAAAAGTGCTTCATTTTTACCATTTTCAAGTTCATTTGAGAATTGTTGTAAAAATTGTTTCATGCATTGGAATTCATCATTCATTTATCTTCTGGAAAGTTTGAAAAGGAAATTAATTGTTGGTATTTTTCATGAATTATGAGTCACTCATCTTCTTGAAAAATCCAAGTAAAGTCAAATTTTTGCAAGTGTTTCCAAGCTTGAAGAAGTTACATGCATTTTTGGTTTTCATGTGCTTTTAGGCTATCATTTTGAAAATTGAAAGAGTTAGTGTGCTCTAAGTAGAGATTCTTCGTTTTCATCATTTAGTTTCATTCTAATTAAAAAAGACAAAAACAAAATATGTTGATTTGGATTTGATTTGTTGTTGATTTTTATGTTTTGCTTGAAAAACGGAAAAAGAGTGCTTTCATTATCATTTTTGGTAGATTTGGGATTTATTGAAATTTATTGTTTTGTGAGACCATTGGAAAAATATTTCTCCTTCCCGTACATAGATTTCATCAAAAAGAAAAAGTGCATTTTCATGTAGTTAGGGTGCATTATGTTTACATTTATGTACTCACCTCATGCATTCACCTAACTGTCCAGATAAAATTTACCGGTAGAACTATGTTAAAATTTACTAGTAACTTGCGTGTTAAGTTAGAGACATGTTCAAGGATCGTAAAACGTGGAAGTTGTCATTACTTGCCTGCACTGCATCTCGGGGGCACTGTATTTATTCCACATACCAACCGGTATATCGAAGGCTCTTTCACGTACCTTAGGGTATATCGAAAGGCACTTCACGTACTCGGTTGTATATAGGAAGGTTCTTGTCATATGGTTGTGCATTAGACAACACCACTACGGATTTGAGCTCCCATGTACCTTGCATATATCGGGAGACACTCCTAGGATTCCTGAGACCAACTGAGCTAACCATTTGGTCGTCTTGGCAGAGCAATACATCGAGAAAAACACTCAGGGAGCTACTACGCACATACTATCAGGTATTCGGTTTATATGGTTAGGGGTACGGTCCTAATCCTCCCTAGCTAGTGCTCTGAAATATTGGGCTGAGTATAACTGTTGGACTCTGGAGTATATCGCGAGTTGCGAAGCCTTGACAATCCCATGAGGTTCCATACTTTTGAATCCACACCTATCACATAAGTTTGCTTGCGCCCTTAGTTTGTGTAGATTTTTCTAGATTGCTTTTCTTTTGTTTAGGATACACTTAGGAGAAATTATGGTTTGGTCATTTTGGTTGAACAACCTTTGAGAAGGCCCCGCAAAATTTTAAACTTACCACCTGAATATCCCCTTAATCAGGAGGTAATTTCGAGGGTAAGAATGGACCCACAAGTCACAGTCGTGTCACCTGAAACAAAGAACTCCACTATGGAGTCCGGAGCAAATATATTTCCTCCTGATTCACCAACCTCTAACCCACCAAGGGATGAAGAGGCGGAACCTTCCACTTCACGAGACACATCCTTCCACCGTGTGATGGCAGGAGAACCTAGATCTTTAGAATGGTTAAATCCATCCTCGGACGACCTTGTATCCATGGCATTTGGTCCATCTGCATCCTTTTGGGACACCTCTCTAGGGAAACAATGGGCCCACCTGGCCATAGACTTGGAGATGGAAACCACCCCTTTTCTTTGGGCTCCCCATGCTCAGTGCTTGGCTCTAGTCTATGCACTCATGGACCAACTATGCCAACGTGGTGATGAAATTCAGTGCCAGAGTCTCACACGAAGAAGAGACACTTCGGAGACACCCATGTTTCAATATTCACCCATTTGTTCACTATCCTTTGCTTCACCGAAGACACCCACACACAATGTGACCACTTACGAACTTGGCCAACCTTCATTTCCTGCGAGTACACCTCTCAATCAGGAGACCAGTTCCGCACCTCAAATGACTCAGAATGTTGAAGGACAATAGTCCAACACCCATCCTACTATGACTGGAACATTACCTATCCCTCCCCCACCTCAAAATTCGAGGGGAGACTACATTCACCTCCTAATTTATTTACAAGTATTGTTCCTCCATCAGTAAGTCAACATCAACCTATCATGATTCAACCATCCACTAGTGGTCAACACGTTGTCACTAGCGGGAAACCCTCATTTTCTAGCCATAATACGAGTGGAGGACTACCAATTGGTCATTCCCTTGGTAACTCATTACCCGTTGTGGGATCCACCATGGGATCACATCATGGCAAGGGACCATCCAACCCAACCCAACCACCATGGAGTCACACGTATCCAGGTCATTTTGATCCTGTTTCAAGACAATTTAATCCCGAAAATGTACTCCACGGGATACCTTATCCCGAAAACCCATAGACTCCATGGGGACATTTCAACATTGCACTGATTAGACCCCCACCAACTTTTCCTCATGCCCCACCACCCCCACCACCATTTGGTCCACCTCCTTTCGGAGGGGGAGGAACTCCACCTTCTAGCGGAGGTGGAGGCCCTCCCCATTCCGGCAGTGGAGGAACATCCCATTCCGGTGGAGGAGAAGGACCACCACCTTATGGTCGTGGCAGAACCCCACCTTATGGAGGAGGTCCACCTTATGTTGGAGGCATTGTCCCACCTTATTCCAGCAGTGGAGGCGGTGGTGGCTCAACCCATTCTGGCGGAGGCAGAGGACCACCACCTTCGGGTAGTGGCGGACCCCCACCGTATGGACGAGGCCCACCTTATTCTGGAGGCAGTGGCCCACCTTATTCTGGCAGTGGAGGCGGTGGCTTCACCTATTCTGGCGGTGGAGGCGGCGACCCAACCTATTCTGGCGGAGGTGGCGGACCCCCTTATTCCAGCAGCGGCGGAGGACCCCCACCTTCTAGTGGAGGTCTACCTTACTCCAGCGGTGGAGTACCCCCACCTTCCAATGGTGGACCACCCTATTATGGTGGTGGATCTACGTACGGTCCACCACCCAACCTTGGAGGCCCACCCCCTTATGGCCAACTCCCGACGGGGACACCTTACAATCAGTACTATCCCATATATGCCATATCAATACTAGTATCCGCAGCCGAGCCAACAACTGCCATTCTTGGCTAATTTGGACCTACCCAACCTGTCTCGTCTGACTAATGATCCCATCCTACATGGTTACAATTGGCCACCCATTCCAGTCAAGATACCTTCCGATATTCCCAAATTTGATGGCAAACTTGGTGAGGACCCGAAAAACCATGTGATGACTTACCATTTGTGGTGCTCATCCAATTCCTTGATGGACGACTTGACCCATCTAAGGTTGTTTCAAAGGACCCTCACCAACCCAGCTGCCAAGTGGTATATTGAATTACCACCACACTCATTTCCCGATTTCTGCTCTCTTGATATGTCCTTCCTTACTCACTTTCAGTTATCCATACGCTACGAAACCAATATGGACCTACTAAATTTGCTCTGTCAAACACCGCAAATCATATCTCTAATCATATCCATGAGTGGCGGAGGAGATGACATCTCATTAAGGCTCCCATTCCAGATCAACTCTTAGTTGACTGGTTCACTAAGTCTCTTTTACCCACCGTAGCTCAAGACATGGCCATGGGAGGGGTCATCACCGAGGAACAGGATATTGCTCATGCCCATTACTTGGACATGGTCTATACTCAACTGGGCACGTTATATGACATTGTTCTTGACGCACCCCGCCCTACGTATGATCCTGCAAAACCACCCAAGCAACCTTAGGCCAACAGCATTATCGGTTCCCTTAACTCCCAGCCTTCTACTCAAACTGGTGGATCGTCAAACCTCCATCGTTCTTCCCCATCCCCACCACAGGCTGGAATCAACACCACCAAATCACCCACTCCTGCTTCCACCGAGGAAGTGAATTCTGTTCAATCAGCTTCACCTCAGAAGTCCGGTGGAAAGAAGAAAAACAAAGGTATGCCCAAGAAATCTTCCACCCAGCAGGAGCACAAGAACACCCCTAAAGACACCAAACAAAAGAGGAAGCTAAAGTATCCTTGTTTACTGTGTGGTGGTGACCATTTATCCAAGGAATGTCCCCACCGAGACGAAGTGCAGAAGTTTCTCAAGGGAAACCCCACTCCTACAGTTCTCAATGACCCCTTCCCCACTCAGAACCAACAACTGATTGCTCAACCCTCTCCTTCACATGGAGAGGCACCCTCCACCGCACATGTTATCATGATGCATAGTGAGACAATTAACCTGAACATACGATCACGTTCATACGACTCAGTCCCTCTGAAGGAACCCATTGGAAGTAATACTGAAAAAGCTTCCACCTCTATTCCAGACATTACCGTGCCACCAGCTTCTCTCACCATTGAGAAGCCTTCTTTAGAGTCAGTGTTGTGTCCACATAAGAGCACGATTCGAAAAGCCGTTTTCAATCCTAATGCTCGAGTATCTCAGAACTACAACATTGTAGAGGACTTGGCGCAAGCTCCTTGTGCCATGCCAATGCTAGAGGTCTTGCAAAATTGTACCAACCAATGCAAGACTATTCTCGCTGCCAATGGCATGGTAGATCTGGATTCCTCGAATACAATCATGTTTCGACTTGAGTACTTTAAACTGAGGCTTTCCCATCAGCTAGCATTCCAAGTTGCTACGAAAGTTGCTAGGAAGACGGTCCATCATACTGTATTAGACAAAGGTGCTTCTGCCTCGGTCATGTCACTATCTTGTTGGAGAGCCATTGGTTCTCCTGAGTTAAATCGTTCTCCCACTACCTTGAAAGCATTCGACGGTCATGGATTTCAACCCCATGGGATATTACAAGCCTTAGCAGTAGAGTTGGGGGGTAATACCACAACCATTAATGTGGAAGTAGTCACAGCCCCTTTGGATTATAATATCCCGCTTGGTCGTAATTGGTTTTATGCCATGACTGCGGTCGCGTCATCTGTCTTCCACATTGTGCAATTCCCCCACCAAGGCCGAATTGTCACTGTCAACCAACTGGACTTCTGTACACCGAACAATGCTACTCATCCTGGCAATAATGTCTCATTACTTGGACAATCTTCGTAGTTATATGAGAGCGTGGGGGTCAGCGTCATAAAATATTCATCTCTTATGGGTGTCTTTCCAACCCCGGATTCCCCTAACCATGTTTCCACAGTGAACATGATATCCTCCGCGATTCCATCTTTTCCCGACTCTACCGATCCATGGCTTGTACCCAATGAAGCCACCATGCATTTGATTGGAGATACCATGCATCTTTCACACTAAAATTCAAAACAGCTTACCACCAGTTGGCACTACAAAGAGCCTACAAATATTTTCTAGGTGAACAACTACTCTTTTCCCCTAGGGGTTGAGTTAAGGTCACTAAAATGTTCCATATCCTATATGTATGTACAATATTAAAAGATTTCTCTGAAAGGAAATATTTGATCTGAAAGTTAAAATCTGAGTACAAGGAAGGTTATTCCCATCAGGTAAGTCATCAAATATGATTTCGACATGTTTGTTCTGCGATTTTGTTGCATTGTTTGTTGGCACTACAAAGATCCTACACAGATTTTCCAGGTGAACAACTACCCTTTTTCCCTAGGGGTTGATTTATTTATTTATTTTTCAATAAAGACGAATTCAGTGCACCGTATGTTTTTTGTAGGATGATGAATTCTCGCTAGTAGCTCTTCACATGTAGTAGAGTAAGCAATGCTATTTCACAAGGAGAATATAAAAATATTCTCGAAGCAGAGAGGAGATGAATAAGGTATAAATACTCTTTTATTCCTATGTATTGAAGATGGTTGTAAATTTTTAAATGCATGTCTATTTCTTAAAATATTGTTAATAAATTTAACATTTCATGGTTCATTGATTTCTATAGGACTTTGTAGTAGGATTTAAATGGTTGTTTATTTGCTTATATATTATTTACTCGTAAAAATGATGTCTTTGATGATTTATGCAGGTCTTGGTGATGGACAGGCATCTCGTGGACAACTCTTATCAAGTTGTATGGGAGAATGGATCTAGCGAAAGGACAATGATAACGTAAGGTTTTTGACATGTTTTTTAAAGTGGGTTTTGACATGGTTTTCTCATTCTACTTTCCAAGTTCTCCGGTTATTTTAGTGTTTACAAGATCTGTCTTGAAATGCATCAAATATATAATTATTTTATGTTTGGGGATCATAATCAGCATTTTGAATTTTGGTTTCTATTTTTTAATTGATGCTTGCTAGTAAAGGATAATAGGCATCCATTGTGTTGAAATACCACTCTTAGGTCAAGACCATAGTCATCACACACTAAGACAAAAGTCTTAGTGAAATCTCACATGGTGAAAATTAGTTGTACCACTATGGAGAAAGGGTTCTCTAGGAACCAATATTTTGCTAGTGCAAGGAGTAATCAACTCAATAAGTTCATATATTAACAAGAATGACTTAACAATTTCATGGCCTAGCACAACCAAGGACTCCATACTCCGATCGTGGATCCCTCCCTCAGAGAATAAGATGAACTGGAAACCCAAGGTTGTTTCCCATAACAATCTTGCGGAAGGACATTCAAGTACTAAGTAGCAGGGGGAGGCCTAATGGGAAGGGAATCCTCCTCATGTCTTTTAGTCTTAGTGTAAACTCATACCCTTCCAAATTTGTGATGATCAAGTATGAATATGACTACAATGCCCACAATTATCACCCATTTCCCATGGTCTTTTCTCATGCAAAGGATGTAAGTACAAGGGACCCAGAAGGTCACAAATACTTGGATTGTTGTAATTATCGAAATAACTGAGAGGGGGGGTGAATTAGTTCTTTTAATTTTATTTTCTTGTGCTTAAACAACTTTAGTCTTTTACAATCTTTATTATCGCTCACAGATGTTAATGCAACAAATGTAAAACATAAATGATAATCATCAGTCATAAACATGATAGAGACATAGAAGGTTATTCATGAGGAAACCCATAAAGGGAAAAAACCTCTTCTTCTTAAGATGTAAGGCAAGCATCAACTTCTCTACATCCTTTTTCTTTGAGCACCTACTCAAATAAGGCTGCAACCTCAGTTTACAAGCAACTACTTGTAGAGAGCACCAACTCTCTGAATTCTCATGCTACAACAGGATGGAAGCACCCACTTCCACTTGTGCAGGCTTCAACTTGTACACAAAACCCTAGCACCACCCTGCCACCCCTTTATAAAAATTCAATCAGTTAATTACAAATCACTTGTTCAAATATGTCGATGCTTACCCTCTCTATCTATGCTCTGTTTTGTTACAGCTCATTATCTACATTAATTGAGATTCAGTTCTTCAATAGTCAGCTTCCATTCTTATCTGGTCATCTTGGAATTTATGAGCATTCTCTTCTTCACAAATTTGAGCCACATTTTCTTTTTCTTCTGTATTGTCTTCTTAGGTTGAGAATCGTAGCTTTTAGTTCAGACAACCACCACTCATATCCATCCTCTCTCACTTTTAAGTTTTGATCAATTGGTTTATATAGATACTAAAAATATATGCCTCGGTCTCTTTAACTTCCAAGCCTCCCAATTCGATAACTAACCCAAAAAAAACTTCTTGTCTTTATAACTGTTGGAAGATCAATCAGCACACGCTGTAACTGTCTATTTAAAAAATATACAAGTGTTTAGATGCGTTTTCTGCCACTTAAGCTTTACCAAAATGGTTCTTTTAATATCCATTAAAAACTCCTTTTATTTTATTGATGAGTAGACTATGTTAGACTTCTTAAGATGCCCGCAAGATGTTTTATAAATCTTAATGATGCCCTCATATTCTCGCAGTGGCTCATACTTAGCCCTCATATGCCCGCAGGGACTCCTCCTTTAGCCCAAAAGAATTCCCGCAGCCTTCATATGCCCCAGGGGCTTACCATATGCCTGCAGGATGCCCGCAGGGGCTCACCACATGCCCATAAGAATTCCCGTAGCATTCATATTCCCGCATGGGTTCACCCTATGCCCGTAGGGGCTCACCCTACACCCGCAGGGGCTCACCATGTTCCCACAAAAATGCCCGCAGGGGCTCACCCTATGCCTACAGGATGCTCGCATGGGCTAATCATATGCCCGCGGGATGCCCGCAAGGGCTCACCATATGCTCGCAGGATGCCCACAAGATGCCCACAGGGGCTCACCATGTGCCCACAAGGATGCCCGCAGCCTTGTCTGCTTGCCAACCATCAATTACAACTGAATCATAATGCCAACATGGATTTCCTTTCTTCTTACTCAAAAGATGGCTAAGAGAATATTTTGAATACATTATCCCAACAAGCATAGAAACTGACACTCAGCTCTAGAGATTTATACAATGACAAATTTCTTGTCTTTGCATAACATCTAACAAGATTGTTTGGCTATGAAATGATGATATAAACTAGAAGAAAAAACTATAAAGCAAGAACAAAAATAATAAAAATGAAGAATCCAAATAGAGAATGTTGGCTACTAAGCTAGCTAATGGCATTTATCACTCAAATAACCCTAGTACATTCACTTTCATAAGATATTAAGCATAGAAATCCCAACTATTTATCATATAAACATAGATCATGATTGGTAGATATCATGTCTATTCATGAACAATATATCATTAACATTTAAGTTATCTCATTAATAATACTAAAACACAAGAAGTAGAAAAAAATATTGAAATAAAACCCCAACTCACAAAAACAACATGATTTACCATTGAAACATAATATGACTCAGTATAATTTAGTATGACATGCGAAAGCTAATCTAGAATAAACATCCCATCATTAACATTTGGTATAGTTATCAATTATGCTATCAAAGAAAGCACACCACAGAAAAAGAAGTACAAGGTTTATAGCAGGAAAAACCTCTTATGTGAGGGAAAAAGCCACTTCAAAAATATAGTACTTGGTTGCAAATATAGTATTGCAATCCTCCCATTGTGCTTAGCCAAGAGAAAATTCAAGATAGTAATATGGATACAACCATATATCTAATTCCATCTATTATTTCTATATAATCAAATCCCTTAACAAAGTTATTAAATGACTACAAAAGCGGCCCAACTTTTGTTTATATTAATAAGAAGTTCAAAGGTGCTCTATGAAATTCACACCGTTGTCACTAGTGATAAACTTGGACAGTATATTTTGGAGACATTTCAACTACTTCATCCATTTCTTTAAGGTTGGTTGCTACTTCAAAACCTTGAGTATGCATGGGGTTCCAGATTGCTTATAACTTGTGGCCAGATGCAATTTCTGTTGGATTTTGACAGAAGAGTATCCCTTATTGCAACTTGTAGCTAAACAAAGATGGTTATGTTCAGTTGTTCATTCCCCAAGGGCATTTCACTCATGCCATCAGGTTGCTTGTGGTGCCTGACCTCTTAGGGCTTGTTGTAATGCTTCTCTGTGAGCTTAAAATAAGTGCAATTTCAAAAACAACATTTGCTCCAAGTTATTGATAAGTAGATTTGAGTTTTAGTCATGTACAGTCAATCTCTTTGTTAACTATTTGTCAAAGCAACTCTTTTAACGTCAATTATGTTTTCCATCCAAGATTTGGAGTGTCTTCACCTGCATTTTTAAGAGTACTCAATTCTTTTCCCTTTTAATTTCTTGTTTCTATGGTCCACGTTGGCCATTATTCATTACAAGCTATAAGGGAGTAGTATGCCTTGTTTCTTGTTTCTGTTCCCAGCATATGCAGGTGTTGATGCTTAACCTATAACCTGTTGTATGCCTTCTTATCAACATGTGGATGAGCACTGATTTTGAGATCGGTTTGCTGCTATTGTAACACCTTTTGCATGTGTATTTCTTATCGGCGTGTGAGTGCTTCCATCAGTGCTAATTTTAGTATGAGATTAGCATACTTTTATGACTGTTTTAGTACTTTTCTTGTGGCTTATTTCAATATATGATAAATGTGTTTGGAGGGTTCAAATCTATTTTAACATTGGTGCTATTTCTGAAGGATTTCTGAATATTCTTCAAGCCACAGTTAATAAGCATTGCTACAGGGGTTCCAGATTGCTGGTAATAAGCATTGATGGTAATTTTTTTTTAACTTCCAGGTATCGTTGATATAGAGATGCACATTCGTCGCAAGCATGGAAAAACCATCGGAAGTTCTACCTTCGTTTGCTCTGTTAGACCAATATGCGTCGATCGTTGCAACGAAACATCGTTGCAAGTATAGCAAAACTGTCGCAGGGCCTACCTTATTTTGTTTGTTCGTCGAACGTACGTTGATACTTGCGACGGAACATTGTTGTAAGTATAGAAAAACTCTCTCTCTGTTCGACACAAAACTGTCGCTAGAGAGACAGTTTTGCGTGGAAGCAAATTATCAAAATCGTCGGAGGTTCTACCTTTGTTTCTTCTGTTCGACGAACGTTCATCGATACTTATGACAGAACAATGTCGCAAGTATAGAAAAACCCTCGTAGGGTCTGCTTCTTTTTGTCTGAATTCGCCGAACGTGCGTCGATACTTGCAACGAACAATCGTTGCAAGTACAGAAAAACCCTCTCTCTGTTCGACGAAACACCGTCGATATAGGGACGATTCGTAGAAAATGAATAAAAAAAAATCGATTTCAAGACCACCTTATAGAAGACACGTGGCCAACAGTTTTCGTCTCTATTGCGTCGGCTTTCCAAGTTCGTCATTATCTCCATGAAACAGGTTCCACGAACAAAGGAGACCCTGATCGTCGAAATTGAGATGAAAAAACGTGGAAATAACAACGAAAAACCGTGGCAAATTTCATCATATGCCACTAGTACATATGAATTTCTAAAGTTTCAAATTGATGGTTCAATTGAATATGGTCCACGGCCTCCCCATATTAGTTCCTCAAGGTGTATGTGAGGGTTTTTTTCTTCGTAAAAATCATCGAGAAACATTTGAGAAAGACAAGTCATGGATTGAAAAACCAAAGTTGGAGCTCATGCACAATGATCTATGTACATTGAATCAACCTTCCCTAGTTGATGCAAGGTATGTTCTTAACCTAATTCATGACTTATATAGGTTTACTTGGGCATATTTCTTGAATATATAGTGCATGGTTTTTCAAACTTTCCAAAAGTTTAGAGCATTGGTTGAAAATAAATGTGATCAATATGTGGCATATTTTAGGTATGATATGTTAAGTTTTTAAATGATTAGCATGATAACTTTAAAGCATTTACAACAATAGAATCACTGGAAGAAAGACAAGCACAACAACACAAAGAACACAAGATTTTCATCGGGAAACCACAACGGAGAAAACCCCGCAAAACTTCATCAATATAGAATTCGCCAAGACAATGTAAAACCCCAAGACAAAATAACAACTTCTCTTCTCCAACAAACTTCTTCTTCTCTCTCTCTCTCTCTCTCTCTCTTGCGAACTTGAGTGAGTGAATGAATGATACAAATGAGGAACTCAGCCTCTCTATTTATATTCTTCTGTTGGGTCTCCTTTTACCCTAACAGGGTCAACTTCACTTAACTGACTGGGCTGAATTCACTTAAGGAGACTCAATAATATATTTAATACAATTCTTAAGGATATTATTGACCCAACTTACAAAGGAGGGTTTACATTGACTCTTTCAATGACTCTTAAATGACATCAATGACATCTCCCAAAGGAGGAATAATAATATAATAAACAAATACAATTAGAATATCTTTCAAAGTTACATTTCTTTAACACTCACTCTTAACTAGGAACGTATTCTACAGGCATCAACATCAACAACTATACAACTGACTGGTGAATCTATGTATGTCATAGGAAGTTTTCAAACAACATCATATATCTGGAGCATCATCGTCACCATCAATAGAGAACTACTAGAACATCATCATCAGCATCATCATCAACACATAACTGTTGGGACATCATCGTCATCATCAACAAGGAATTTCTGGGACATCATCAACATCATCATCGTCATCATCAGCACATGAATGCTAGAACAACATCATCAGCAGCATATGAATCATCATCATTGACATATGAATGTTGGAACAACATCATCATCAGCATATGAATGCTAGACCAAGATCAATGTATATCTGGAACTGCTCTATAGTGGGCACTCTAGTAGATCAAACAGGCCTTGTTTGACTTGCTAATCCTTCCGGACCAAACAAGCCTAGTTATACATACCGATCTACCTGGGGATCAAATAGGCCTGGTCTGACTTGCTAATTCTTTCAGACCAAACAAGCCTAGTCAGACATACCAATCCCCCTAGGATCAAATAGGCCTTGTCAGGCTGACATACCAATCCCTTTCAGGATCAAACAGACCTTGTCTTACTGACATACCAATTCTATACTGAGTTGCCACACCACATCTCCAGGAAACCACACCATCATCATCACTCCCTCTTTCGAGGGAGGTCCTTTCAGACCACACCAAACTTGCCTCAAAAGTATTCAAACTTTACTCAAGACAGAGGCTTATTCAATACATCAGCAACTTGTTCCTCTGTAGGAACATACTTGAGCTTTACAGCTCCCTTCTGCACCATATCCCAGATGTAGTGATATTTGATTTTGATATGCTTCGATTTATCATGGAACACCGGGTTTTCTGACATCTTGATACAACTCTGACTATCACAAAGGATATCAGTCACATCTATCTTGGTATCAAACAATCCTTCCAACATCTTGTGAAGCCAAACTGCTTCACTACATGATGCAATGCATTCATCTTCTGTCGTACTGAGAGCAACAGTAGTATGCTTTCTACTGAGCCATGAGATCATACCTGATCCCAAACTGAAACAACATCCTGAAGTGTTTTTTTATGTCTCCGACACTTCCTGCCCAATCTAAATCTGTATAACCATGCAATCTGATCTCACTATCTAATACATATTTAAGACCACAATCCAATGTACCCTTTAGGTACCTCATCACTTGTTTTGTTGCAACCAAGTGAACATGTCTAGGTTCTACCATATACTGACTCAAGGTGTTCACAGCAAAACATATATCTGGTCTTGTATTTGTTAAATACATCAATGAGCCAATGATATGTTTGTACAATGTAACATCCACTATCTCTGATGAAGCATCATTTAAGAGATTCAAGTTTGTCATCATCGGCGTAGTCATAGCCTCACAATCCATCATCCCAAATCTCTTTAGGATCTGAACAATATACTTTCCTTGATTTAGGAAAATCTTGTGTAAACACTACCACACCTCAAGACCTAAAAAGTAATGCATCATACCAAGTTCTTTCATCTTGAACTCAGCGGGAAGCTTCCTCTTTGTTTTTTCTATGAGCTTCTCTTCACCTATCAAAAAACAAGTCATCTACATACAATAGTAGAATCACATGATTTCCTTCCTCAACCTTGTAGTAAAGGTTGGAGTCCACTTTACTATTGGTAAAGTCCAAGCTCGTCAGAAATCCATCTATCTTGTCATACCATGTCCTGGGTAATTGTCTCAAACTACATCACATATACTTCCTCTTCGGGAGGGGAGACATTTGGTATCACTCTGAGCATATCGATGAGATACTGGGGCAAACAACCTTTGCCACAGATAGAGGCTATGTGATAATGTCTCTCAATCTGTGTTGTAGTCACTCCCTATAAAGTGGAGCTTTCATTCTCCCTCTGTAATTGAGCACTATCATCCCTTTGCATCTTGTACTCTCTGTATCAGGACACTCTACACTAGAGTGACTGGTAGCCTTCTCTTCTATTGATCTTCTATGCATCCATCTATGTCATCTCTTTAGGTCATTGGAAACTAAGATCTCGAACATTGTTGTAAGTTCTCTCTTGCACCCATCTATGAGCTCCTGATCTTCAACCTTGTAGCAAAGGTTGATATCTCATCACTCTTGGTGATCCTCAATCTCATCATGCTATCCCATGGTTTCCTTCTGAGCCTGTACAAAGCCTTCTTTAATTTGTGCACTTGTGGTTCTCTATAGAGAGTCTCGAATCCTGGAGGTTGTTCGATATACACTTCTACTTCGATTACACCATATATCTAGTGTAATATCCACCACTGAGGAAGTGTGTATGGCCACTAGAGAAACGTCTCGTTATAGTCGACTCCCTCTTTCTGAGAGAACCCTCGCTTTGTACTTCTGTAGAATGCTTGATTTCATCAATCTTCTTGAATGTTATAGTTGAACCATCATCACTTGTTCTACAGAACAAGTCTCATCATTCTTCATTTGTAGGTGATTGTACACGATCCTTCCTACAAGTCAAATTCAGTTACATGGTTAGAAACATTTCATAGTTTCCAAAACATATTAATAATGACAAATTCTTATGCATACAGACATAGGTTACATAGTCATGCAACTATTTTAGCCAATGCTTCAACACAACATTCATCCATTTCCTGCATTCATACGGTAAATTTCTAGATGCCTTTCATCTCTACCAGAACATTATTAAGAGCATGCACTACTCCCAACATGTTAGCAAAGAGGTTTCATTCTAGATAAGTAGCAATGGAATTGTGTACAACACCATAGACCACTTACCCATCACATGCATATTAGTAGTTTATTGTTCATTAATGCAAACACTCTTAACATGCATAATACACATCCTAAATCTAGGAACATAAATATGTGCACAACTGGACAATATAGGAAATGACAATTCAAATACTTATCTTTGTTTGTTTGGTAGGATCTCTCTTGATCCCAGTTTTCTTGCAGGAGTCTCTAACATCGTGCTCCACTCCATCATTTGATTCTGAGGACCTGTTCCTTTCTTGCTCACCATTCACAAATACATACCTTCTTATCTGATGCTGAAATGGATAAGAGGTTTTCCCATCTTCCTAGTTTGGATTAAAGTACATATTCCTTATCACTAGAGGAATCTTCTTTAGCTTTCTTCCTAGCTGGTTCTCATCATCTTCCGCGGCATGAGCATGATGTATTTTCTTGTTCCCCTTCTTGTTTCCTTTCTTCTTGGGACAATTCCTAGAAATGTGTCCCATCTCATTACAATGGTAGCATGTGAAGCTTGAAATTCTTTAGTAGATATTTTACCCTTCTGTGATTTCTTGTGATGATGATCTTCTTTCTTTCCTCCCTTGGTATGATCTTCCAGAGCTTGATTGTCTTCATCACCTAGATTCTCTTCTCTGGCTGCATCCTTGCTTCTTCTTGAGTGCAAGATTCCAAAAGTGCACTAAACGGGATGAGTTTGCTTCATGAGCATATTCCTTCAATATATGACTCCCATGATCTTGGAAGATCATTTAGGGTAGTAATCACTAGTTTTTCATTTTCAACTTCATCTACAATTGCATTCAATTGATCTCTAATGTTGGAAACCCTTGTGAAGTAGGATTGGATATCTTCACATCCTTGAGTTGAGTCCTCAAGGTCATCTTCCTATTGATGTTGGTTCCTTCAAATAGTCCCTTCAGATCATCAAACATATCTTTCGAAGTCTTCAGAGAAGAGATGTGTGGGATCAAGTGGTCCTTAATGGAATCAACTATGATCCTCTTCGCTTTGACAATATTCTTCTTGTGCTTTCCCATATCCTTCTAGTCCTTCAACTTCCTCTTTTTATGAAACCTTCTAGGTCATGTTCTTCAAGAATGAGCATGACTCTATATTTCCATGCTCTGAAATTATTAGCTCCCTCAAGCTTCTCATAAAGCTTGGTGTTGCTTGTCATTTTGATAATATGAGAACCTCAAATGGAAAATAGAATAGAGAGAGTACTTACCAGTAATGTTTCCTTTCTAAAAACTGCTTCTAGCTTGACCTAGGGTTTGATAGAGAAACCCTAATTTTTCAACTTTGAGATCTTGAAAAACTGATTGGAGGAATAGATGCGCCTCTCTAAGGTGAGTTGAGCATTGTATTCCTTTTCCCAAATCTGTGAATAGATCCTCCAAAAACTTGATGAGTTCTTCGAGCTGTAGTGGTGGGCCCGAAAATGAAAATTCTCAGAATTGAATTATGCTTCGACAGAAAGATGCGCCCTAGTGAGGTGAGTTGAATGTGCCCTCTTTTTCAGCTGATCTATGGAGAGAGTTCCCAGAAATAGAAACCCTAGATTTTGTAGTTGCATAATGTTTTCTTTCAGGCCAGCTTTGATACCATGTTAAGTTTTTACTTGATTAGCATGATAACTTTAAATCATTTACAACAATAGGATCACTGAAAGAAAGACAGGCACAACAACACAAAGAACACAAGATTTTCCTCGAGGAAACCACAAGGGAGAAAACCCCGCAAAACTTCCTCAATATAGAATTCACTAAGACAATGTAAAACCCCAAGACAAAATAGAAACTTCTCTTCTCCAACGAATTTCTTCTCTCTCTCTCTCTCTCTCTCTCTCTCTCTCTTGCGAACTTAAGTGAGTGAATGAATGATACAAATGAGGAACTCGACTTATCTATTTATATTCTTCTATTGGGTGTCCTTTTACCCTAATAGGGTTGACTTCAACTAACTGACTGAGACAACTTCACTTAGGGAGACTCAATAATATATTTAATACAATTCTTAAGGGTACTATTGACCCGACTTACAAAGGAGGGTTTACATTAACTCTTTCAATGAATCTTACATGATCAATCACATCAATGACATCACCCGAAGAAGGAATAATAATATAATAAACAAATACAATTAGAATATATTCCAAAGTTACATTTCTTTAACATGAGAAGAGGAGTATATGTGGGTAAATCCTTTTGAGAGATATTGTCCTAGAATGGAATTTTATGGTAACGGAAGATGCCATGCACTCCTCAGTATAATGTTATCGTTAAGAGAAAAAATGAGACTTTGATTATGATGGATATATGACATTTACTTGGAGAAAAAGGAAAGCCAACCACTTTTTGGGTAAACCTTATAGCCTACTCAAATTGTGAACATTATTTTAACAAGAGTACTGTGGGATGTCACTCATGTTGAGAAATGGAGTGGTCAAGAACAATCAATTGGACATATTAGAAACTTTGGATGCATAGCTTGAGCTCATATTCTAGATGATAAGTGAAAGAAATTAGATCCCAATAGTCATTCATGCATCATGGTGGGTTACTTTGAAGAGTCAATTATAGATAGTTAGGGGTCAATTATAGATAAATATTGTTTGGCTTGTATCTTCATTACATAGTTCTCTAAATTAGACATTATTCCAAGGTGCAGTTCTATGTTTCTCTACATCTAGGATTTTTCTACTTCAGACAAATATGATTCACACATCTCTATTACATGACTCTTCACATGGGATGGATATCACATCTTCACATTGTACCATGGATGGATATCACATCTTCACATTGTGCCACTCTTTAGACATAGAAATATATTGTAAGTGTGCTACATTTGCTCAATGAATCTTTGACCATTTTTATTGATACAATGCTTTTGATTTTAATCTACTTTAACACTTGATACAACAACTCTAAAAATAGTGGCTTCCTTCTTCAGATGGGACTCCCTTTAATAAAAATGGCACCTTCTTTTTTATTTAATAATGTCATTGTATAATCAAATTGGTGACTTGCTTCTTTATCAATTTTCAATTTCCATATGGCAGAATTTCTCCTCTTCTTCAAAATAGAATCAATGAACCATGTAATCAAGGCACAAACACTTGATTTTTTGCATTCCCTTCTAATCCCTCTGGCATATTCTCCTTTCACTATGTATTCTCTTACTTGAAATTTCAAACAATGATTTAATGTCGGCTTGTTTCTTCTTTACAATGGCAAGTTTCAATCTTTAATATAATGGCTTCAAATATCTTGGCAATGGATTTTCAAGAATGGAAGGTATGCTTCATGTATTAAACCTATATTCGACTCTCATCTTTGCATATATTTGAATCCTCTATTATTCATTTCCAAATTATTTTATAAATTCTAAAACAATCTTTATATAGAATCAATTTCATAACAATAACGTGATCTTACAAAGTCATTATAATGAAATTTTTTTATACAATGAGTTGATCCTATTTTATGTTAATGATTAGGTATTTGTGTTACTAGTGCAACATAACTACTTTATTTTATAATTACATCTTGTACTCTAGCATTATCTTATACTTTAACATTATCTAGAGAACAAAAAAAATAACGAACAAACTTACAGGGTGTTATAGATACACAACATTAAATCTTACAAGCCACAAAATCACATACCAAAAACTAGTAAGTTAGCATTTCCTTAATATTCAATAAATTGTTACAAACCTATATTTTACCACCCATAATCCACTTAAAGACACTTCATTGCCATCCTAATTGAAAGAGATACGAATAAGGCAAATGAAAGGGGAGAAAACCTCCAAAAACATAAAACTTATATACTGTCCTAATATTATACATATTAATATCAATTCATCTCAACCAAATGTGCACTCAAT
Organism: Larix kaempferi; assembly: GCA_027924585.1. Classification (NCBI taxonomy): domain Eukaryota; kingdom Viridiplantae; phylum Streptophyta; class Pinopsida; order Pinales; family Pinaceae; genus Larix; species Larix kaempferi. The sequence continues at coordinate 3,331,009 of BSBM01001018.1, forward strand.
TCTTATTTAGCAAAGTAATTTACTAATATATAAGGAATTGTTGAAGTTCAAAACCCTTAGAAGGTTGAAAAAACTACTAAAGTTATTGATAGCTTTACATCTCCCAAGTAGTTGTCACCCCTGAAATAGAGAAATACAAACTTTGCCCTTCCAACAACGAAACCCTACATGTATGATCATTATATGGATTGTATGCATAGTCGTAAAATTAAACAATGTATGAATAGAAAAGAACTAAAACATGTAGGTCGTAAGGAGGGGGGAAAATGAAAAAAAAACACAACATACACAACACTATTGTAGGTATAAGATAAACCCCCCTTTAAATATTTAATGAAACTAAATAAGTATAATATTACATGGAAATTCATATAATTTAAAAGAAGATTGAGAGATGGTCATTGATATTTTTCAAGGAACGATCATGAATATATGAACAATATAAGAGGTTAAGTTATGATTGTATTTATGTATAATGTAATTTAAAGACTTTAAAAAAAATAGAGAAATTAAAATTAAATAGACATTGTATAAACAATTCAACAAAAATTGTCATCACTTTTGCCTAAACTTATTCTCCATAATGAGAATTTATTATAATAATATTATATCTGTCTAAGATAAAATACTTTGCAAAAATTGTGATCACTTCCATCAATACCTACATGAATGTCTCTCCCTTTAGAATGAGAAACTATTATAATAATCTTATACCTATCTCAAATAAATACGTTGCAATGAAGATAAATGGACTTCTGGGTGCACCTCATTGCATTCGAACTTGGAATGAACCATTATGCACATTGAGAAACCATCATCAAACCTCATAGTCACCATAATTTCCACATTCATGAATTTAGGGTTGCATGAGATGTCAAGAACTAGGGGTAAATGAATGATAAAAACTGAAAAAGTGATAGAAGGTGATATTGAGTATTCTAAATTAAGCTAATGATGGAAGGAAAAGGGAGCATGATCAGATGCAAGGAAGAATTGAGAAAATGGGTAGGAAAAAAATTAAAGTGGTGTAATTAACAAGCTTTGATGAAGGTCAAAGGTTTTACTCCAAAACTTTACTTTTAGAGTCAATCACATATTAATGAGTTTCATTTTCCTTAATGTATGAAGCTAAACCTATAAAACTACAAGAAATATCTTCTTATGGCGACAATTTAGACCCTAATCAAACATTTTCACATATGGAGATTTTTTATCAGTTCACCTCCCTTGTTTGGAATTTCAATCCACCAAGTTTATGTGATTTCATGACTATGGTCCTTTTAATGAAGTGATTCTCAAAGCCATGACTAGTCCAGATTGACCTTGGAATGATGTCCATCATAGGTCTTAATTTCTTCCCTCTAATTTTTTTACGAAATTGGATCAATTTGAGATTAAGCCCAAAGATTTCATTTTGAGAGGCGACGTTGACTAGTTTAAGAACTATATTATATCCCCACGCTAGATGATTTGAAGAATGAAACTTAGATAATATTTTCAAAAAATACCTATCAACATCTCTTCTAGACATAGCGTCATTGAAAACATTCTCATCGTGTGATGCCTTTGCATGGTCCTATGAAGAAATTCATGCCATGGACCCTAACATTCTCGAACACGAAAATGATGCATGGCATGATCTTAAACCCCTTCGACAAACACAACGACCCATCAATTTGGGTAAATTAGCTAAATTAGTTCAAATGGATTGTTTGATCAAGGTGGAATTCATCATGATGCCTCTGGTTCTGGTACAATTGAGGTTCAAGTCCGGTTGAATCTCACTAGGTTATCAGCTTCCATTGGAGATGGTGGTTGGGCCACCTTCCATCTAAATATTCTAGGGAAGAGGGGAAGATCTCACAAGGATTTCCTAGGAAAGAAAAACAATATAAAACAAAGAATCACATATGAACAATAATAATATACAATCCAAATTTTTTCTTTAGTTCAATCAAGTACATAGATATATAACACACAATATTAGCATTGTGTTGATACAAAAAATGCCATCAAATCGCTAAAGCGTCTAATACATAAACAAATAATCTAGGGAGCCTTAGGAAGCTCATTCACTGTAGCACATAACCCTCACTGGGACACAAGAACACTCTTGTAGTGAATATATTTGTGGTTACTTGGTGAAGTAATATATAAAGGAAGGACCCCAACTACAGGTGAAAGGCGTATCATCAAGTCTCACCATAAGGACTCCCTTAGTGGACCTCTCAAGTTGCATGCGCGTGGCCTCTAGGATGAGCTTTGTCTTTCTTCTAGTTGGTTGTGTTGTTGTCCCTAGTCAAACCTCCTCCCCTACTCACTATGGTTTGTGTTGATTCCTTGAGAATTCCTTGGGAAAACAACTAATCACTCCACTCCAACATCTGTAGAATAAATCAAATCATAAGTACAAAGAAAATCAAAACAATATAGTACTAAAAAACCTCAAAATTCAAAACATTAAAAAACACAAGTTTTTTACCAATGGCACCCATTATGCATCTTGTGGCAGAGATAAATTTGGGTCTTCTTGAAAATCTATAAGTGTAGGATTACTAACTATTGATCCCACCAAATCAATAACATCTTCTTCCATCTAACTATCCTCGATTCCTATGGGCATGCTACTCACAACCCCACATGAAAACGGATCATAAATAGGGCACCCACTCCAAGCAAAAAGAACAAATAATACTACCATAACTTAAGGGGGGATTGACAACCCCAATCCTACATGTTGTACATTGTCATCACATGTTGGGTATCAAGGAACTACTCCAATCAAATATCTAAGTTGCCATGCGACGCTCCATTAGTTGCATGTAACCTTGTGAGATCATAGTTACATGTACCCTTGTGGAGAAAAAATACCTTGTTATCTTGACAATGGTGTGTGATATATCCCTCATATGAATGTTCTCAATAGAATATCAGTGCTCAATTTCTATCTTCTTGGTTTGCAATAAGCAGTGAAGTTACCTCTACCTCTTTTCATGACTCATTCAAGTCCACCAAGACCCATATTGTGATAAAACTATAAGGAAGTAGATATATCCCTTAAACCTAGAAACACCAAAAAAGGAATCACATATCTCTATGATGTGTTGTAAGAGACTCAAACATCTCCTATAAAAGAAATCAAAATAATTTAAATAATTCAGAAATGTACATTGTCCTCTTAGAAAATTTAACTAAAAAGACTACTAACCCTTCATGCTTGCATTCCCATCAATAGAATCTTTGAGCCATTTTGGAAAACCAATAAAAATTGAAAATCAATATAGTCTTTGAACAGTCTTGGTAAACCATTAAAATTTTTTTTTTAAATTTATTTAATGATTTTGGGATTTGTCTTCTAAAATATCAGCTTAAAATGAATGCATTTATGCATTCAAAAACACTATTTAGAAAACAAAAATATATAATTTATTAAAAAAATAGTTCATCAAAAACTCTTTCTTGAACGAACCAATTTTTAGACTTGTCCCTTCTAAAACCTAGGCCTGCCTTTTCAGTCCACACCAGTGAAAATTGACCCATTCACTGGCTATCGTGCACCCCACATGCCTTGCGCAAGAGATCCTTCGAAACCCACAGAGGTACAGTTGCGTATTGAAAACAATGCCAACAATCCCCCCAAAAAATAAGAATCCAAACAATAAATGGAAGGAAATGTAGAGCTTGGAAAAGACGCCTACCTGGAATAGACGGTGCAGGAAAATATCACTCCATTGCATTTAGCCTGGTGCTATTGATTATGACGTAAGTCCAAAGCCATGAATCATCGACGTGTTAGCCACCTCTGAGTCAATCTTTACAGTTTCATTTCACAGTAACCTTTCAGAAAATAATCGCCATGTTTAGTACTCTTTATACACTGGTTCCTTGGTGAAACTCGTAGATTCAAGAGTTCTTTAGTCGCTTTAGATTGCATAATAGGAACTCATACTCCTCTCTTGTGTAATTTTTATTAGGGCTCCCACCTTGATATCTTATCCAAGCTCCTCGTGATCAGTTACCCTTCCATATTTATTTGAGATGACCCTTTGTGAGTCATGGAGTTAGTTTATCTATAGTATTTAATGATAGTTGTTGCTCGGGTCTTTTTCATATTTTTTCCAAATTGAAGAAAGTCTTGAGTATAAATCCCTATATTAGTCATTCCTTGATTGTTCTTACCTCCATGTTCGCCATTGCTCAAATTAGAATCTAAGTAGTTTATTACATCAAAGCATCGATGTTCTTTCTCTCATATCAATTAGAAAGGATCATCATTGTTTTTTCTCTAGTAGGTCCCCTTATCAACTATGAGAATCTACCTAGAGATTTGAAGTACCTTGGAGGTTACGGTCATCATTGGTAAGTTTCCTTACACTTTGTAGTGGATTTCTAACATTGGTCCCGATTGAGTGGATCCTCCCATGTTCAACATCCAGAAATCTATTCACATGGTTAAGGTATGTATTAGTGACTTGGTTCCCACTTTCAACAATTGTGAGCTAACTCATGCTTAGAAGAAATTATCCATATTAGTCTTTGATGAAACAATGTTTCCACTATGCAAACTTCACCTTGGATAAGCAAGAGTCATACTTGGCAATGATACTTTAAATTTAATCCAAGACTTCAACATCACTCTTCATAATTATTTTACTTAACTCATGTCGATTGAAGTGACCAAGAGCTACTTTCTACCAACAAATCTATTCCTATCGACTCAAACACATTTGTCATGGGGGTCTAATATAGAGGCCCTTAGTACTTCGATACCTACTTTCATCATCGGCATGTGTCCTCACATATGGCAATGGGTTTTCTTCATTGGCCCCTCAATAGATGATTCCTCTAGTGCTTAACTCCAATACATTTATCCGCACCATGGTAGAATGTACAAGTATGTTGATCCCCGCTTTGACATCGATGTGATACCTTATCTTTGGTAGCAATTTACATCATTAATCATTGGCTAGATGGTTTGTCTAACTTTTTACTTCGACACACCAATTCACACAATGCAAATTCATATTAGGTGACCATATCCTAGTTTGTTGATGTTGGGCACATTTCTACCACACATTGGTTCCATAACATAGTATAACAAATATAAATAAGTGACTAATATTAAATAATAAACATAAATAATAATAAATATAAATAATTAATAACTATAATAAGTAATTAATGAAAGGTCAAGGGTCATACCAATCAATGCCTATATAGATAAATTGTTACGAAGGTATTGTAATCATCTTATCATCATTCACTAAATAAATATTTTATACAGAACAATTTTGTTTATTACAGCACTTCCGGCCATCATTTCAACCGTACATTTCCCACATCATTTCACTATCGTACAATCACATCAACGTTTCGTACATCTTCCACCACATTTATGTTGCCAACCGTAAATTCTATACTCTTAACTGCTACAATTTCCGTACTCTGCACTCGTAACTTATGTACACTCCAATTCTATATTGTCCACGTCAATTCCACTCCATACTCGTTAATTCCGGGGAAATCCATAGTTATCCGCACATTCCGTACAATACGTACATCCTCTCATTAAAATTGGCATCCGTACATAGGTGCATGTAGTTTTCGTATAGTCGCATTCGTTCCCTAAGGGCGTGGGATAACTGACACTCAAATCGTCTTGCTTTTCTGACGATTTGTTCTCTAGATCCGGTTATAAAAACTGGCGAAATCGTAGTTCCACCCCATTTACTGTGGAACTGTGCCCCTAAGGGTTTTGGCCCATTTTAAGACGACCCAAATCGTCGAAATTCCAAAAAATAACCAGAAGAAATGGAACTGTGCCTCGCCGGAAAAATTTCTATCGCTGATCGCTGGAATACTGAGACGATTTAATTGCCAATTATCACACGCCTTCACTAAGCCATCCGTACAAATCAAGTCGCGTGCAAACATATCCAAGCCATCAGTACAAGTCGGGTTGGGTTAAAAAAAATGAAAGGTTAAACTCTAATTTTAAAGAAGTCGCTTTATTACTTTTATTTATTTTGACTTGTAAAGTTAATCTTTTTTTTAGAGAGAGAGACTTCATAAAGTAAAGTTTATAAAACTTTTTTAAGTCATTTTTTGTTTTTTAAATCAAATCAAAGTGGGGTCCACAATGAAGCTTAACCCGAAGATGGTTAACAATGATGAATTACATATTGCTGATTTAAACCATTATAGAGATGAAGTCAATAGCGTAAGACACCGTCTCGGTAACGTTGAGAAAGGTCAAAAAGATTTAGCGGATGGTTGAAAAGAATTGGCAGAGGGACTAAAAGCACTAAGAGACAAACTCGACAAATTAATCAAGTCCATGAATAATTCCTTCACTGACAAAATTAACAAGGTAGAAGAACAATTTGAAGATCATTGGTTAGAAGAATCGAAAAGAAAATATCGAGGACAAGGAAGAAGTAATGGGCATAATTTGTGACCACTCACAAAGACTTGTTGACCTAACAGAAATGGTAGATGCATTATCAACACAACCATTAGTAAATAAAAGACCACCATCAAGCCTCGAAAACCAAAACATAGGTCATCAGAGATACCAAGATAATAGAAGCCACTGGAATAAGATCAAGATTGAACTTCCTAAGTATGATGGATTAGACGACTAGAAAGCTATCGCATGGGTCAATAAAACGGAAGGGATCCTATCTATGAACCCACCTACTAATGAACTAGAAAAAATATCAATGGCATCCTTGTACTTAGAAGGTGATGGATATGATTGGTTCACTTGGTGGTCTAAGAAAACCAGAGGATTCTCTATAAATTAGCAAATGTTCACAGAAGACTTCCTTAAGTGATTTCACGACGATGAAGAAGACGACACTTTTACGAGGTTCACTCATTTGCAATAAACAAGGACAATGAATGAATATACTCATGAATGGGAATTCCTAGCTATAATATTTCCTGACCTTACGGATGATCAATTGTTGAGACTATATATTTCAAGGTTGAATTCCATTATCCGCGGAGAGCTAAAACTTTCAAGACCAAGGAATTTGGTGGAGGCCAAAAGCATGGCAAAAACAATCGAAAGAAATCTCAATACTCAACATGGGGCTACTATTATGACGAAATCATCCAATTATAGCACATCAAGAGATAACAACAAATATGTCCATTCAGAAAAATCATAAATGTGGAAGACACTGGACTCCATGGCATAGATGTGGATATGTGTCATTACGCTATTATCGAATAATCGATGTAAAACAAGTAGAAGTTCCAAAACCAGAAAATGAAATCATAGTGGCATATGAATTAGATTCAGACAATGACGAAACACCACGAAAAGTGTCACTTTCATCAATTTCATGCAAATTATTAAGTAGTGGTGATAATGATGTGTCGCAGAGAGAAAATGTTCAAAAAAATAAAACACAAGTAACCACCAAATATATTCCCCCTCATTGAAGGAAGATTAATAAGATTAAGGTTGCAATAAAGGAGATAGAAAAACAATGATTTCGTCTACAACTAAAACCAAAAACTCACAACCCAAGACACTAAAACTCATGGGACGTGTTAAAAACAAGGAACTATCAATCCTTGTAGATTCTGGTAGTACTCATAACTGTATCGACATCAATATCGCTAAGAATATAAATATTTTTGTGTACCCCACTAAGGATCTCACTATTAAGGTCACTAATGGACATCACGTCAACAACAAGGGAAGATGCCATACAATTTATGTTCAAATACAAGACATAGAAATCAAATCAAGATTTGATGCACTGCCACTTAATGGGATGGACATGGTGCTAGGTGCGGAATGGTTGATGCAGCTGGGCACTTATTCCACCAACCTCAAAGACAAATACATGGAATTCCACCTTCATGGTAGACATTATAAATTATATGGAAATGAAGGCTCCATCCTCAAGAAAGAAGAAACAAAACAACAAAGAAGTAGGGAAGAAGCTCTAGAAAACATTGAACAACAATACAAGTTTACATCCAAGAAGCAACAAGAGCCTAAGTTAAAAACCCAACTCAAAAAACTTCAATATATGATGCACAAATTACAAAGGAATCTTGCAAGTTCTCAAATGGGAAGCTCCAACAAACTCCCAAATGTAGATAAAGTCCAAGATCATGCCACCAGAGAAGCATGCTCAACTAGGGTGAACCCAATTTATTATGCTTTGAGTACAAAGCATGCCTTTAGGGGGTGGCAATGTAACAAATATAAATAAGTGACTAATATTAAATAATAAACATAAATAATAATAAATATAAATAACTAATAATTAATAACTATAATAAGTAATTAATGAAAGGTTAAGGCTCATACATGTTCACCTTCATGACCAGTAAATTCCTATATAGGTAAACCGTTACGAAGGTATTGTAATAATCTTATCGTCATTCACTCAATAAATATTTTATATAGAACAGTTATGTTTATTACAGCACTTCCGCTGCTACACATAGTTACCAACTTGACAAGAATCCTCTAGAGTTTTTGTTTTCTAGAGGACACATTTAGTGGATGTCTTTGTGAAATTCAACTCACATTAGGATCTACTAGCTAAGGATATCCTCACAATTAATAAATTTGGCTAAGTATGCAAAAAATAGTGTAAAAGAAGCACTCTGAACACACAAATGATCAAATAGTAGGTTATATTATTAACTGTCCAACCTAGAAATGAGTTGTGAACACCCTTCTATTACATTTGGGAAAAATAGTGATCCTTTGGAGGCATCATAATGAGATACAAGTGGCTAGCTTACATTCGACCTCAATCCCCCCTAGGTTGACCAATAGGCTCTCAAATCTACTCAAACAGTCATGAATTCCTAATCTGGACGTTGGGTAGGCATGGAAAGTCATTAATCATGATGGCACATGAGTGGGTGAGGATTTGGTGGAGTGTAGGTGGCTCAGGATAGGCAAAAACTACCAAAGAGTGGGCAAAATGACCACATTCAATGCATGGGTGCCTCAGGTCAAAGATAGATCCATAAAACAAGGGATAAGGGCGCACCTCACTCAGGTAGTGGAAATAAATGAGGGAGGTGGCCATAAATGAGGACGCATAACAACTAATTTGACCAAAATTGGGCACTTATGTGGTGGAATGTGTCATAAATGCCCCAACAACCTTCTAACAACCTTGGATTAACATCATTAACCATGTTTTGGACCAAATAATCACTAAATTAATATGAGACTATGGTCCTAGGTGTAATAATGTTCTAACACCTCTCCTTAATCTAGAATTATGTATCCAAAACAAAATGAGGCCTTGGCAACTAAGGTTCAAGTCACCTCTTACAACAACAAATATTTTTATTGGCCCATGTAACCAAGGTAAGGAGGAAAACCACATGGGAAATCAAACCTCCCCTCTAAAATGGACATGAAATAAAACATGGAAAAATATACAAGTCTTCACCATGCATCACCCACCCCAAGGATTGATCTAAGGTAGGTTAAGGTCTTCTCAGTGAAACTCTTGGTGAACATATCGACAGTTTGTTCAGCAGATGGGCAATACTGCAAGGCAATAATCTGGTCATGCACCAAGCCTCTGATGTAGTGCATGTGGATCTCTATTTGCTTGTTCCTCTATCTCTTTACTGGATCAATGGATATCTTGATTTCACTTTGATTATCACACCAAATGACTTTGGGTGAATCAAATGCAACTCCAAAATCTCCAAGAATACCTTACGACCACACACATTGTGTAGTTGCATTCACTGCTCCCATGTATTTGGACTTAGTTGAAGATAAAGAAATAGTGTGTTGCTTCTTGTTATACCAGAAAATGGGACCATGTGCAAGCATAAAGACATAACCAGAAGTGGCCTTCTGGTTAGTGCTATCTCCAGCCCAATATGAATCAGTAAAACCAACTAGTTCAAGTGACGAACCAACTGCATAGTGTATCCCAAACTGCTTGGTTCCTTGCACATAATGCAAGATCCTTTTGGAATACTTCCAATGGATATCATGAGGCTCTTGCATGTACCTAGAACCAACACCTACTGCATAAGCCAAATCAGGTTGAGAGTGAGTGAGATACAACAAGCTCCCAACTAGTTGTCTATACAGTGAACTGTTTACCAATGGTGAAGAACCCCAATCATGAAGCTTTACTCCTGAAAGGAATGGAAACTTATCAGCCTTACATTTATCCATTTTGAACTTATATAACATATATGAATCATAATTTATTGTGAAACAGTGATCCCATCAACAGATTGATCAATATCCAAACCAAGAAATTGTCTCAACAATCCTAGATCAGACATGGCAAATGCACTATGTAATGCATCTTTAACTGAGCCTAGTTCTTTAATTCAAATACTAGTGATCAAAAGGTCATCAGCATATAGTACAATAATCAAAATGAAGTCACTAATATGTTTCATATAGACATTTGGATCAGATTTTCATCTCTCGAAGCCTTGTGATGGCAGAAAATTGTCCATCTTGGCATACCAAGTTCTTGGAGCTTGCTTGAGACCATAGAGGGACTTCTTCAACCTGCAAACAAGTAAAGGATCACGAATGAAACCTTCAAGCTTCTGCATATAGATCTCCTCATGAATATCCCCATGAAAAATAACTATTCACATCCATGTGATGAACCTCCCATCGCTTGGAAGCTGCAATGGCCAAAACTAGCTTGATTGAGTCCATCTTTGCCACAGGTGCAAATGTAACTATGTAGTCCAATGCATGGACTTGATATAATTATTTAGCCACCAATATTGCCTTATACTTCATATCAGAACCATCAGAAGCCATCTTGTTCCTATACACCCACTTGCATTGCACCAGTTTCCTCTTGGAAGGAAGAGGGACCAACTCCCAAGTTTCATTTTCATGGAGAGGCTTCATCTCTTCTTGCATGGCTGTTTTCCATATTGGATCATGTGATGCTTCTTCATATTATTGTGGATCATATACAACCATAATAAAACACCTCCCATGAAGATCTGGATCACAAGAAACCAATGCATTGTGAAATTGTGATCTAGTCTTCCTAGGTTCTTGTGGATCACTTGCAAGTTCACCAGTTGCTTGTATTATTTTCTCAGCCCATTTGGGCCTTGTAGGAGGGTCAGGATCTGCATGCATGTCATCATATTCATCCTTAACACCAGAATCAGAAATATCAGAAAATGAATCATCACTTACATCCTCTTCAGGTAGGGGTTTTGAGCATTTCCCTTTTTCTTGGTCAATAGCATGCATGGGATATTCTTCGAATTGAACACTCCTCTCAATGAAAGTATTTTGATATGAGGGTTAAAAGAACTTGTATCCCTTTGCATCTTCTGCATATCCAACCAAGATGGACTCCTTACTTTGGGGTTGAAAAGCCTTTCTTTTCTCTGGAGGTATTCTAGCCCATGCTCTTGAGCCGAACACCCTGAGGTGAGACACATCATGTCACGTCCCCTCCCGTCATTCCAATGCAAGGGAGGTAACATGACCAAACATACCGGGCTTACTTAACAATCGCAGCCCCATTGATTACTAAGAAAATTCATAATAAATAAAAACTTCTGTGTGCAAGTTCAAACTCAATATAAACACAGTGGAATTAAACCATATTTGCACACACACAATTATAATGTATCAACATATCTATCACAAGTGGATGATGATTCAATATGCAAAGAATCAATCCCCTTCTCATGCTATGCACAGACTTCATATCAATTCCATTAACATGAATAATTATCATTCAAAATTAACACATTGCAAAACACAAAATGCATATAATTTAAACACGGAGAACACTTATCTTTGAGATGAATTTGTCCAAACAACTGGCTATGTAAGAGAAACATTCCACCCAACCATAGATATTTGTCCAACCTATATTCTTTCAACTGAGAGATCACCTCCGAACTAGGTTGTGCATCCACTAAGGAGGAACTAGATGGGCTCACTCACAACCATGGTTTCACTCAACAGCTATGCTAAGCCAACACATAGTTGGGTTTATCAAGCATATAAAAGACAAAGGAGGGCAATGCTAAGCCAGTGAGCTAAACCACAGAGCTACAAGCATTTCAAGATAATTCAAACAGTCAAGGCACCCATAGTACCTACCACAACCAACACAAGTAAGGTCCCCTTCTCTGCTGCACAGTCCCTCAGGTCTCCCTTCCCTTCAGTGCTCTTCATGATGGGAATAGAAAGGTCAAAGCTGTTAAATCCTTGAGATTCCAGCCTTCACTGGGTTTATCAAGCATTCCCAACCTCTTTTCTAGAATTCACACTTGAAATTTTTCAATTCGGTGATCAAATAACTTAATCCCATCACTAGACTTCTGGGCTATAAAAACTGGGTTTTTCTATGGATTTCAGGGTATCTAATACTCTCAAATTCGCCCCAAGGTTCATATTCATGGATCCCCCATTGGATTTTATCGTCAATACCAAATTCTGGGCGTTTTTGGCTCTTCAAAATGTGGGTTCTTGCAAAGTTGTGATTTCTGGTTTTTCTCACTGCTTGGCATGTGTAATGGATGGAAACTGATGTTGGGATCTTCAACAATGGAATGAGAATGAGGAAGAACCCCTTCCCATGAGGTAAAGTGACTTTTGGTACAAGAAAAATAGAGCCCATACCTGCCATACGAATTTTTGGGCTGCCCACGCTCCATTGAAGCCATGGACTGAATTCTTCATCAACTTCCTTACAACAGAATTAAATATCAGCAAGAAAATTCAAATGGGTTCACAAAATGACATTTGGCAGCATATGGTTCATCCCCACAACCCCCCCACCACTCCCTAGTGGAATACACATGGCCCCTTCTCATTCGTTGCTTCCATAGCCAGTTTTGGTATTTAATTGCAATATCAAATATTTACATCATTTACAATATTCCATGGCTTAATAGCTCATGGGTAATAAAATATCAAATACTTGTCCATTTTAAATAAAATCTGAACATACACTAGCGGGCCCTTGGCCTTGAGCTCCACGCTAGGGAAACATACATCGCATATATACAATATTGATATTAAAAGCCAATATTTCACAAGGGCCAAGATTGGGGTATTACATTCTCCTCCTCCTTAGAACAACACCATCCTTAGTGTTCTCAAAACTAAACAAAAATGGGAATGCCTCTCTCATGGCATCCTCCAGCTCCCATCTAGCCTCATCGGGACTAAGGTGCTCCCATTGGACCTTTACCTACCTGATGGCTTTGTTCCAGAGCAAAGTGACCTTCTTATCGAGGATGCACATAGGCTCTACTTGGAACTCTCCCTCGGCTTCCACCTGTATCACATTGCAATCAAACATATGATTAAGATCATGTACATACTTCTTAAGCAAAGATACATGGAAAACAGTATGGGCTCTTATGTTAGCAGGCAATGCAACTCTATATGGTGACAACTTGGCCCTATCCTATCTAGGATTTCAAATGGACCACAATATCTTGGTGACAACTTGGCACAACTCCTCAACTTGAGAGAACTTCTCCTTGGTTTCACTCTCGAATAAACATGATCCCCAATCTGAAATTCCTTATGCAGTCTTTTCAAATCTGCATAACTCTTTTTCCTGTCCTAAGCTGCCTTTAAATTCTGCCTGATCTTAACTACTTCCTGTTCCATTTCCTTGATCATCTCTGCTCCAAGTACTACTCTGTTCACTGAGTTGTCCCAATTCACTGGAGTCCTGCATCCTTTTCCATACAATGCCTCAAATGGACTCATTCCTAATGATGCATGATGTCCATTATTGTATGCAAATTCTACCAAGTGTAGGTAATCTTCCCACTTGGATGGTTTATCCATCATATACATTCTCAACATGTCTTCAAGAACCTGATTCACCCTCTCAGTTTGGCCATCTTTTTTAGGATGATATGTTGTACTGAAATTCAATTTAGTTCCCAATTCCTGAAATAATCCCTTCCATAAATTAGAAGTGAACTTAGTATCACGATCATAAACTATTACCTTGGGCAAACCATGCAATATGAATATCTCTCTCATGAAAATATTTGCAATGTCATTAGCCTTGTGAGTGGACTTGACTGGAATAAAATGAGCTACCTTGGATAGCTTGTCCAACACAACCATTATTGAATCATGCTTCTTCACTGTCATGGGCAGGCCTGTTATAAAATCTGAGATCACTTCCCACTCCCATTCCAGAATGGGTAAGCGCTGCAACAATCCTGCTGGATGTTGGTGCTCTGCCTTGACTTGCTGGCACTTCTGACATCTAGCAATGTACTCAGCTATGTCTTTCTTCATACCATGCCAAAAGTATTGTTTTCTTGCTGCTGTTATAGTCTTTTGATATCCTGGATGTCCAGAGTATGGCATTTGATGTATTTCATCCATCACAAGCTTCTTCAATTCTGCACTATTTGGAATGTATAGCCTATCTTCGTAGATGAGGATATTGTCTTCACCAAGCTAATATCCTGCACACATTTCATCTATATTTTGTTGCTGCAACTTTCCTTTAATTTGAAGGAAAGTTTCATCACTGTTTTGGGCTTCAAGAACTCTTGTCTTCAAATCTGATCTGCACATGCTTAATGCTGCAACATGAATTTTTTTGCTAAGAGCATCTGCAACCTTATTATTATTTTTTTTACATGCTTAATTTCAAAATCAAATTCACAAAGAAACTCCATCCACCTAGCTTGCCTAGCATTCAAGTTTGGTTGATCAAACAAATACTCCAAGCTCATGTCGTTTGTTCTAAGCTCGAATCTCCTTCCCATCAAATAATGTCTCCACATTTTGAGAGCATGTACTATGGCTGCTAATTCTAAATCATGTGTGACATAATTCTTTTCATGCTCTTTTAATTTCCTTGAGTCATAGCAAATCAACAATCCTTCTTACATGAGCATTCCACCTAGCCCTTCAATGCAAGCATCTGTGCACACTACAAAATCCTTCTTTGGATCTATTATCTTCAAAATAGGAGCGTTGGTAAGTAACTCCTTTAACTGCTGAAAACTTTTCTCACATTTTTCAGACCATACAAACTTGTTATTCTTCCTTTGCAATGAAGTGATTGGATGAGCTATCTTGGAGAAGTGTTGGGCTCCGAAATTGTCTTTTATAACGATGTTATTTACATTAATTTCTCATCCTATTTACTGTGATTTAATACATTTATGTTCAATAAGGCTATCTTTTACTTTGCTTTATCAATTAAAATCTCGTAAATGAAAGAAATGCCTAATCTCTTAATTTTAATGTATTAAATGCAATAATTGTGCAAATCGTAAGCATTTCGGTACTCCATCCGACCCTTCATCCAATCCTAAGTTTCACATGCATTTGATAACATGTTTCTTATTGGTTAAATGGCTTGATTTACTTTGTTAGCAAATTGATCTATCTTTGCTCCTTTGTCCTCACTAAAACCTGTCATATATGCATACACAAATTGAAATCGTAAGGTTAATAATAAGCTTTTGCATTTGAATAATTATTATAACTAAAACATCAAAAGAATTGTTATTTATAAATAAAAATTAAATTATAAAATAATTTTTTTATATAAACATATTGAATAAAAATGAATTCTTAATTTTTAATCAAGTGATCATTTTATAAGTAGATGTATTTTAACATTCATGAATCATATGGTAGAAAGCCCTCACATCTTAAGTTTTAATATATATGGATGTTTTAATTGTATGCAGGCGTCTTATTTTAAAACAGACCACATGGTGATATTAAGCAAGGTAGATCGCATAGAGATTGGAGGAGAGAAAGTTCAACAAAGAATGGATAAATATAAGCAACAAACTCATAAATGGATGATGATTCAACCAATAGAATTCAAGCACCCATGCGTCAATGTGGCCAACAACCCAACAGAAAATCCGCTTAGAATCTGGATTCGTGAAACTAATTTCCGTTAACAGGTCATTTGGACGCCCATTCAGACCTTCATTCGAATTTCTGTTAAAAAACGTGTTTTAACAGACAACAAATTTTGGGTTGAATTTGCGGGAAAACGGAGGCGAAATTGAAAATTTTGGAACATGGGTTTTGTGTGGAATAGGCCCATTTAGGTCACCATGTAGAATTTCACCAAAATTCCAAGCCGTTTGAGAGAAACCCGTGGTTCCTTGAAGCCACTTTGTCCTGAAAACGAAAAAAAACATGGTTGGCTGTTTTTGTTTTAATGGGTCATTTTTCCAGCTGTAAAAACCTTCTATTTTTAGAGAGGTCAACCCCTGAAAGGGTCGACCTACTCTCATTTGTTAAAAAACTATATAAACATGCCCGGGGTTGTGAAGAAGGGAGTGAAAAACATTTTCTAAAATTGTGTTTCAGTTTTTAATAAAAGCCATGTTCAGCTGTTCATGAGTTTTTTTCATTTTTTGTTAATGGTGGATGACTGAGTAGCATAGGAGACAATTTCTGATTGCTGGGAAGGGCCCCTCAACAACCAAAGGTTTACTGTAGATATTTTGCATTTCTTTTCTGCAAATTTATAGTTTTTATTTCCAGTTTTTAATCTATTTCTTGTACATGACAGTTCGTTATTTTCTGTCTTACTGCTAGTTTAATTTTGCTAGTTTGATTTGCAAGTCAATGACCGGTCATGCTTAAATCTTCTTAGTTTGCTTTCAGCTTTGTTATTTACAATTACATAGAGTTAACTAGTTAATATTCTAGTAGTTCAAATTCAGTTCATAAGCTAGAATTAGTTCTGCTAATGTTTCCTGTAGATGTTATTTCTTTGCTTTTTTTTATAAACTGTATTTTGATGTTAACATAATCTATTTTCCAGAATTAGAAATGGTCAACCAAGTGTAGCGCTGTGTAGTTTGCTTTCAGTTTTCTTCCATAATCTGTAGTTAGATGTTATTTCAATTTCTTCCATTAGTTTCTTCCTCTTGTAGCTGTAGGTTAATTCCATTAGTTAATCAGCCTCTTCCTCTGTAGCTGTAGGTTACTTCTATCTTCCATCATCAATCTTGCTTTAGCATATCATAGAAATAGTCTATTTCTCTTAGATAATGATTAGCATAGATAGTTTCTCGTTGCTTTAACCTCTAACTAATTGATCTCTTGCTTCCTTTGCACTGTAGGATCATATTCGTCAGCCAGCTGGTAATTAAAGTCATCCAAAATTCTTCTATTCTTTAGTTTAAATCATTTTCTTCAATTCGGATTGGCATTCAGACTATCATTCGGACAGACATTCGGATCGTCATTCGAACCTTTACACTTTCTGCATTGTTTTATGTTTTTTCAGAATCCAGTTTCTTCTGCTTTTTAAATGTAATGCTTCTAATTAAAAGTCTTAGATGTAATTTAAATCTTGTTTCATGTTACATAGAGTTTTTAATTAAGTTTTGTCATTATTTCCTACTTCCATATTATCTTCCTTAATCTTCTTTTTTACCTTCTTCCAAAGTTAAGTTCTTCATATCTGATTTGCTAATTAGTTATTGTTTCAGAATTTATTAGTCTTGTTCCTGGATAGTTTATTTTTAAGTAAAAAGTTAATAATTTCATTTTTCAAGTTATTTATAGTTTCCTTGTTAATCATCAGATTAGTTTTCCATTCATATAAATAATGAAGATGTTCATGACATAAGATTTGGATCAGAAATAAATATATTTATTAAGTTTTCTACTTGCTTCCAAATCAAATCTAGTTCAATTAAATATCTTTATTAAGTTTTCTACTTGCTTCTTAATTTAAATTTATCAAGTATTCTACTTGTTTCTATATCAAACTTATAAAATATCTTTATCAAGTCATTCGCATATTGCTTAGATTTCTTTAAAATTGTTTCATTCTTCACCTTCGTAAGATAGCATAAATACTTGCATGCCTTTGGTTTTAGAATAGTCATTAGATTGCATGATTGATTTCTCGTCAATAGTATTTTATTTTGAATTAATTCTAAGTAATGTAATTAGGTTTTCAGATATCATTCGCTTGCAATTAATAATTCAGAACCCTTACTCAATTCTAGGTAGATTACCAGCTTCAGATTTATTTAGATTAGTTCAAGCCTTCAATCCTGCACATATAGTGTTTGCATCTCATAAGCTCCCTTCCCGGGTTGACAATTAAATATTGGAGTTATTTAACACATAATAAACACCAACATTTTGGCGTTGTTTCCGGGGAGGTGCTAAAGAGATTGGAGTCTAGGTAGATAGGGGTAGATATGTTGCTTTTTCATTACACAACAAGGGGGAGGGGAGAACTGTAAGACGAGAGGTAAGAACCTGCGCATCCAGTATAGTGGGGTGTCCCAAATCCTTGTTGTTCATTTCCGCACAAGTGTGATTTCTTTTATGTACGTCTGAGTGTTTAATTTTCCGCAATTTATTTCCTAAAAGTTTGCCTTCCTTCTTTTCAAGTGTGTTATTCTTTCAGCAAGTGTGGTGTGTTTAGTTTGCAAATCTGTTTTAGTAATATAAAGTATTTTAAAAACACATAAAAAATTTGGTGCTGTAAGAACCCCAGAACTAACCCATGTGTGAGGAAGAACCTACCAGTGGATGACACGGATTCAAATGTGCTTATTAGTATGAGAGAACTCTCTCAAATCCTAGCAGTAGCTAGGATCTCAATATCTTCTTCTAAAAAAGAACACATCTTGACAGAAGTCAAGAATTTATCTACCTCTCCAGAAATAATAGAAGAACCACATTTCCATGAGCTACAAACCGAATTTCGTTGCCAATCTACCAAGAAAACCGAAAACTTGGAGACTACATTTGATGGAGAGAGACCTGATGTTGAAGAGTTCTCCACATATCTATCGACAGATCTCTCATGTACTCAAGCAATTGAACATTCAGAAGAAGAGGATCTACATGGCATGAGGAAGGAAGGTGAGTATCAGTATTACATCGAAAGATGGTTCCAAGAGGTAATGAGGCCACAATACCATTCCTTCATTCGACACCTTATGTTGCAAAAGCAAGTAAGTCGGTTGATTCTCCACATCTAGGTAATCACTGCTTTAAATTTTTCATATGTGGATATAGGTATGTTTTTCATTTTCCTTCGCACATGGTTACATTGGAAAAGTTCTTACACTTGAATAATGAGTTTTTCTTTCTTTTAGATAGCATAGGATAGTATGTATATAAATAAAAAGTTGTATGTGGTTAGTTAGCTTTAGATATTCATACAACTTCACTTTCTATTTTCCTTTAAAATAAAAGAACTAAGAATAAGATCATGTTAATGACTAAACGAAAGCAATTTTACATCATACATGCATATTTCTTATTATACCAGTTACTCAAAGACCCACTTTAATTATTATGATCTCCACAAAACTCAATCTTACACCTATCGACTCCTAGTTCATCCTGGACTCATTATCAAAACTTGTCTCTAAATCACCTTTAAAAGGAAGCCTAAAAGTGGGTGATATTTTCTATTTTGTGGGGAACATTACTGACCTCTTTTGAAGAAGATAGACTATGAAGTCAAAGAACAGCTTTAGGTTATTATCTTTTGACATGATCTGTAATTTAGGGCATTATAAATAAAGTTACTCATAAGGATTGTGCTAAAAATTTGAATTATGTGTTTAACAGGCTTAGCACACTCTAGTGCCAACCGGATTCCTTACTAAAAATATCATTATACGAAGTAAACCTGCTGGGGTACTAAACAGGCTCGCTGGCAGCGGGTCCATGCTAAGTAAAATATTAAACAAGGAAGCTCGATAAATGCAAGTAAATCAGTCGGGGTACTGAATAGGCTCATTGGCAACAGGGCTATGTTTGCATGGTACCAAGATAAACTCGTCGGGGTAATGAACAGGCCTGTTGGCAACGGGTCAATATTGGGTAAAAGAGGTTTGGTTAATGCATGCTATTCACATAGCTCATAAAAAACTTGAGTATACAAACACATGTTTAGGTCGATTATTTATACTTTCATTAGATAATGGTTGTAAGTTGGACTTGGACCCTGTCATCTAATTCAAACAAATACCTAGGATATGATTATCCTAGAAATGGGACCCATAATTATAGTAGATTTCACAAACTTTACGGTGAACCTTATCTATATTATTTGGATGACAAGAGATTTTTACAATGAGTCATGGACGACAAGTTTTCCTATGGCATTTTTTCGCATCTCTTACACTATTATTCTTTATGTAGTCTTTGTGAGCATAAACTGATGAACTTGCATGCAGTATTAAAGAATCTTCCTTAGTGTAATAGTACCTACTGAGTGTTGTTGATCCAGAGTGTTAACATAAGAGAACACAACCCAGTCTCAATTCATTCATGGTACGAGGACGTGCCATACCTTTGGTATGGGGGAGTAGAGAGTCTCAATTTATATGATCTTCATAATTATGAATTATTACTAATTGACAGAATTGTATGTATTAAGAAATCTTAATTAATAGTTGTTTTGGTCTTCTCATAACATAACATTAATAAAAAAATATTTCTTCTAAGTTCTATTTTTTTCATGCAATAAGAAAGTTGGCTTAGTTTTGCAGAAAGATTGCCTATAAACTATTTGATGATCAAACAGAGTTTTTGAATAAATGAAAGATCACTTCCAATTCATTCATGACACGCGAACATGCCATACTTTTGGTCTGGGGGAGTATTGGCTCTGAAATTGTCATTTATAACGATGTTATTTACATTAATTTCTCATCCTATTTACTGTGATTTAATACATTTATGTTCAATAAGGCTATATTTTACTTTGCTTTATCAATTAAAATCTCGTAAATGAAAGAAATGCCTAATCTCTTATTTTTAATGTATTAAATTCAATAATTATGCAAATTGTAAGCATTTCGGTACTCCATCTGACCCTTCATCCAATCCTAAGTTTCACATGCGTTTGATAACATGTTTTTTATTGGTTAAATGGCTTGATTTACTTTGTTAGCAAATTGATCTATCTTTGCTCATTTGTCCTCGCTAACACCTATTATATATGCATACACAAATTAAAATTGTAAGGTTAATAATAAGCTTTTGCATTTGAATAATTATTATAACTAAAACATCAAAAGAATTGTTATTTATAAATAAAAATTAAATTATAAAATAAATTTTTTATATAAACATATTGAATAAAAATGAATTCTTAATTTTTAATCAAGTTATCATTTTATAAGTAGATGTGTTTTAACATTCATGAATCATATGGTAGAAATCCCTCACATCTTAAATTTTAATATATATGAATGTTTTAATTGTATGCAGGTGTCTTATTTTAAAATAGACCACATGGTGATATCAAGCAAGGTAGATCGCATAGAGATTGGAGGAAAGAAAGTTCAACAAAGAATGGATAAATATAAGCAACAAACTCATAAATGGGTGATGATTCAACTAATAAAATTCAAGCACCCAGGTGTCAATGTGGCCAACAACCCAACAGAAAATCCGCTCAGAATCCAGATTCTTGAAATTAATTTCCGTTAATAGGTCATTCGGATGCCCATTCAGATCTTCATTCAGATTTTTGTTAAAAAACGTGTTTTAACAAACAACAAATTTTGGGCTGAATCTGCGGGCAAACGGAGGTGAAATTGGAAATTCTGGAACATGGGTTTCGTGTGGAATAGGCTCATTTAAGTCACCATGGTGAATTTCGCCAAAATTCCAAGTTGTTTGAGAGAAATCTATGGTTCCTTGAAGCCAATTTCCCTAAAAATGAAAAAAAAAAATGTGGTTAGCCATTTTTGTTTTAATAGGTCGTTTTTCTAGTTGTAAAAACCTTTTATTGTTAGAGAGGTCGGCCACTAAAAGGGTCGACCTGCTCTCCTTTGTAAAAAAACTATATAAACATGCCCAGGATTGTGAAGGAGGGAGTGAAAAACGTTTTGTAAAGTTGTGTTTCAGTTTTTAATAAAAGCCATGTTCAGCTGTTCATGAGTTTTTTTCATTTTTTGTTAATGGTGGATGATTGAGTAGCGTAGGAGACAATCTCTGATTGCTGGGAAGGGCCCCTCAACAACCAGAGGTTTACTGTATATATTTTGCATTCTTTTCTGCAAATTTATAGTTTTCATTTCCAATTTTTAATCTATTTCTTGTACATGATAGTTCGTTATTTTCTGTCTTACTGCTAGTTTGATTTACAAGTCAATGACTGGTCATTCTTAAATCTTCTCAGTTTGCTTTCAGCTTTGTTATTTACAATTAGATAGGGTTAACTAGTTAATATTCCAGTAGTTCAAATTCAGTTCATAAGCTAGAATTAGTTCTGCTAATGTTTCCTGTAGATGTTAATTCTTTGTTTTTTTTTATAAACTGTATTTTGTTGCTAACATAATCTATTTTCCAGAATTAAAAATGGTTGACCAGGTGTAACGTTGTGTAGTTTGCTTTCAGTTTTATTCCATAATCTGTCGTTAGATGTTATTTCAATTTCTTCTATCAGTTTCTTCATCCTGTAGCTGTAGGTTAATTACATTAGTTAATCAGCCTCTTCCTTTGTAGATTACTAGCTTCAGATTAGTTTAGATTCGTTCAAGCCTTCAATCCTGCACATATCGTGTTTTCATCTCATAAGCTCCCTTCTCGGATTGACAATTAAATATTGGAATTATTTAACACATAATAAACACCAACAAGAAGCTCTCAATAAACCTTTTGTAGTAGCGAGCAAGACCCATAAAAGATCTAACATCTGAAACATTCTTTGGGGTAGACCAATCCATGATGGCATTAATCTTCTCTGGATCAACTGCAATTCCTTCTTCTAAAATGACATGACCCAAATACTGAACCCTCTTTTGATAAAACTCACACTCGATTAACTTTGCATATAGTTGATGTTCTCTAAGGACTTGCAACACCATCCTTAGATGTTCCTCATGTTCTTCTTCAGTCCTTGAATAGACAAGAATGTTATCCAAGAACAAATTCACAAACTTATCCAAATATTTGCTAAATACGCTATTCATGATACACATGAATGTAGCAGGTGCATTGGTAAGACCAAATGGCACCATAGTGAACTCATAATGACCATATCCAGTTCTAAAAGTTGTCTTGTGAATGTCTTCTTCCTTAATTCTCTTTTGATGGTACCCAGACCTCAAGTCAATCTTCAAAAACACCTTAGTATCCTTCATTTGATCAAACAAGTCATCAATTCTTGGCAATGGATACTTGTTCTTGACTGTCATTTTATTTAGCTGCCTGTAATCAATACAAAGCCTTAAAGTCCCATCCTTCTTCTTAACAAATAACACCGGTGCTCCCCAAGGAGACACACTAGGCCTGATATACCTCATGTCCATTAACTCTTGTAGCTGCATTTTCAACTCTACCAATTCTGGTGTGCTCATTCTATAAGGATCTTTGGAATTCGGTGCTGCCCCTGGAACAAGATCGATAGTAAAATCAATATATCTCTTTGGTGATAGTCTCGGCACTTCATTCGGAAACACATCTTGGAATTCTTGCAACAATGAGAAGTCTTCTATCATTGGACCTTTTTCCTGTGACGAATCTAATATATGGACTGCATATAACTGACAACCTTTCTTGTAAAACTTTTTCAACTGTAAGGATGAAATTTGTCTTACTGAAACTTGCTTGGGAATTCCCCTTACCAACCTTGATCTTTCCTCTTCATCAATGCATTCAAGTGCTTTCTCATAACAGTCCAACTTGGCTCTATGCTTTTCCAACCAATCCATGCCAATTAGTGCATCATAAGATCCTAATGGTAATACATTTAACTCTGCATGTGTGTGGAGTCTATTCAATTCTATGGGGCACTCCACCACTACTTCACTTACTTTTCTCTTGGTCCCTGTGACTAATTGAATTAGCCAAGATTTATTATGCTTCACTTTTCTAAGAGAACAACCTTCTACCAGTTTTGAAGAAGCGTAACTATGAGTAGATCCTGGATCAATCAAAACAGAAATAGATTGCTTAGCAATCTTACCTTCAATTTCCACCACTGATGATTGATGGCTTGCCTGATGATTATCCAACGCTGCATAAATTCGAGGCATTT
This sequence comes from Larix kaempferi, assembly GCA_027924585.1. NCBI lineage: Eukaryota > Viridiplantae > Streptophyta > Pinopsida > Pinales > Pinaceae > Larix > Larix kaempferi. Next base: position 3,355,029 of record BSBM01001018.1, read on the forward strand.
CCCTTGTCATGTCCTCCACTGTTGTTGCTCCCTTTAAGTTGTGAAACCTTCAGGGATTTTCTTTCCGATGTGGACAATCCTTTAGCATGTGGTTTTCTCCACATCCCTAACACTGAAGTGGCCATTTTGATGTCTTATCTACTGCTACTGCTGGCTTGAATCCACTCCTTCCTTGCTGCCCCTGTGGAAAGGTTCTCGGATGACTTTTGAATGGTGGTTTGAAGCCACTCTTCTTTTGATCAAACCTCCCTCTTGGCTTTCCTTTCCATGCTGGGTTAACCTCTGATTTTCCTTTATTCTGCTCATAGCAATGCATTTCCATTCTAATGGTTTCATCAAGACTTGGTGGATTAACGAACTCAATTCTATCTCTAAAAATTTGAGGTAGAATCCCAAGGAAGCATTGGATTTTTACTCTCTCATATTTAATGTAATCCACATACCTCAGTAATTCAAAAAATTTATGGACATGTTCTTCCATATATTTTTGTTCCAACTTGAGTTCATTGAACTCTTTTCTCTTCCTGTCATAATACCTAGTAGAAAGGTATTTTTCTTGAAGTACTTCTTAAATCTCTCATAGTTGATATTCCTTTCACTGATCCCTTTCACTTGCAAGAGGTTGTCACACCAAATTGAAGCTCTACCATTTAGATTGTAAATGGAAATTCTGGCTTTTTCATTTCCTGAGTAGTCCTGAATTCTGAAATATTTCTTCATTCCAAGAAGCCATGCCTATGCCTCTTGGCCAGTCTTGTCTTCTCCATCAAATGTGGGAGGCCTTGCCTTCCTGAATTCTCCCTGTGGGATGCCTTTGAACTTCTTTATTCCATCAAATATCTTGGGAATATGCCTTGGACTTTTTTGAGAACCTCTGGAGTTACACAATTTGCTAGAAGAAGATCCAGAGGAAGGTGTTCTACGCTTCTTGCTCAGATAACTCTTCCTTGGGCTTGAAGTCCTCTTCTTTAAACGACCTCTAGAGCGACTCTCTACATCTCTTCCTTCTTCACCTACATTGCTTGGGTTGGACCCAAGGTTTATCTTCTGTTGCATATCAGTGAGGATTTGCAAAATAGCAGCATTGAGTTGGTTTTGTTCTTCTTGAGCCTTCATCAACCTTTCATTGAAGCTCACCATGGTTTCAACCAAATTCTGAGGAGTTACTTGCTCCCTTCTCCCATTGGATTTCGTCTCAGCATTCCCTTCTTGCACATTATCTCCTAGCACATCTTCATCATGCTCATAAGGATCTTGAGCATCATTTATGATCACCATTTTTTCTATAGGCTGCCTCTGCTACACTATTAAATCTTATAAGCTGCGAGCACTATGTATTATGAAAATATTTGTGAAACATCTTATGAATGCTTATAGAAACATAAACAATCATTATTTTAACAGAATTAACTCATGGAATAATTCACATAGTTGTTATGCATTCATTTCTTTTGCCCATTCATGCAATTCTGGAAATTGCCCATATTGTCAATAATTGTCAAAACAGTCACTGGCACTTTTTTACTCTAAATATCTATGGTGTATGATGACCCCATTCAAATTCTGGTCATGCACCATTATTCCTTGATGGACACGCTTTCCATTTACTATCCATGTACTCCATTCCGACATCGGGCGTGGAAATTGCATTACTCCAAAAATGACAATTTTCATCACAATTCTGCACTCTTTTACACAGTTGCAAAATATCTTGAATAACCAACTTCAACCACTTGTAGAAGCAAATCTAGAAATATTCAGGAAAAATTTTCTATCGGGAAAAGTTAGTCCACATAACAAGGAACACTAGGAAACTCGTGGATCTCTGTTCCGATGCACCATTCCTTTTCTATTAAATTCTGGGTTTGACTACTTTTCACTTTTCACATTTTTCCAAAATTTCAAATTTTGGGCCAAAAAAGGCTATCTCCCAAACTGTGCATTTCTAGAAGATCTTTGTCTAACGTGAATTGTCTATTTCAATGAGAATAAGAAATGTTGAGTTCAGTAAATTTCTTGAATCCTAATTATAGGGTCACTTTCATCCATTGCAAGCTTTTCACAGTTCCCAAAAAGTGGCCCGGAATAGTGTTTTTTTGCCTTCTTGCACATCCCGACTCCACATCCTTTGGAGTTTGGCTATAAAATTCCAAACTTAACACTGTGACTGCTCCATGGCTGCTCCATATCAGTTTCAGCTCAATCCGACCTTCTGTCAAGCGTCGAGACACCGATTTGTAAAAACCATTAATCCTAAACTTATGTCAAATTTGAGCATAATGGGCTAGGGATCCTCACTGGTTCATTCATGGCTTCCGTTAATGGCCTCAGAATGCCACTGACCTCATCCAATTCTGATTTCGCATACTCTTGCTATCCAAAAATCAAATTTCGGGCTCTATATTTTTTTTTTACCCTGAACCCGCAACCCGAAATTCGAAATTGCGGAAATCCAAACGCAATTTTCAAAAATTTTGTGTTCCTGCAACCCGAAACCCGAAATCCAAAATTGCAGGTGCGGAATTGCGAAGATCCAAAATGCAAAATTTGGAAATCCTCATTCCTGCAACCCGAAACCTGAAATCCAAAATTACGGAAATCCAAAACGCAAAATTTGGAAATCCTCATTCCCGCAACCCAAAATCTGAAATTGCGGGTGCGAAATTGCGGAAATCCAAAATGAAAAGTTTGAAAATCCTCATTCCCGCAACCCAAAACCCGAAATCCGCAACTGTGGAACACCTCCGTCCCTGCAACTTGCGGGGTTCATTTCTCCTTTGTCCCTTAACCAAATCAGGCGAGTCTGGTACCGTTGCAAAGATCTTGGAGAGATCTATGCACCTGTGTGATCCTCTTCCATACTTAAGAAATATGTTCCTGGCATTTTTTCCATAAAAAATGCTGCCAAAACTTCATCAATACTGCGTTAAAACATTTCGCAACTTGTCTGCAAACTCAGAGTTTGGCCCAAGCAGCCCCAGTGCTGCAACATGGGCTCTGATACCACTCTATCACATCCCCTCCCGTCATTCCGATGCAAGGGAAGTAACATGACCAAACATACCGGGCTTACTTAACAATCTCATCCCCATTCGTTACTAGGAAAATTCATAATAAATAAAAACTTCTGTGTGCAAGTTCAAACTCAATATAAACACAGTAGAATTAAACTATATTTGCACACACACAATTATAATGCATCAACATATCCATCACAAGTGGATGATGATTCAATATGAAGAGAATCAATCCCCTTCTCATGCTATGCACAGACTTCATATCAATTCCATTAACATGAATAATTATCATTTAGAATTAACACATTGCAAAACACAAAATGCATATAATTTAAACACAGAGAACACTTATCTTTAAGATGAATTTGTCCAAATAACTGGCTATGTAAGAGAAACGTTCCACCCAACCATATAGCTTTGTCCAGCCTATATTCTTTCAGTTGAGAGATCACCCCTGAGCTGGGTTGTGCATCCAGTAAGGAGGAACTAGATGGGCTCACTCACAGCCATGGTTTCACTCAAAAGCTATGCTAAGCCAACACACAGTTGGGTTTATCAAGCATACAAAATAAAAAGGAGGAAAATGCTAAGCTAGTGAGCTCAACCGCAGAGCTACAGGCATCTCAAGATAATTCAAACAGTCAAGGCACCCATAGTACCTACCACACCCAACACAAGGAAGGTCCCATTCTCTACTGCACAGTCCCTCGGGCGTCCCTTCCCTCTAGTGCTCTTCAAGATGGGCATAGAAAGGTCCAAGCTGTTAAATCCTTGATATTCCAACCTTCACTGAGTTTATCAAACATTCCCAACCTCTATTCTAGAATTCACACTTGGAATTTCTCAATTTGGTGATCAAATAACTCAATCCCGTCACTGGACTTTGAGTTATAAAAAATGAGTTTTTCTATGGATTTCAGGGTATCTAATACTCTCAAATTCAACCCAATGTTCATATCTATGGATCCCCCATTGGATTTTACTTTTAATACCAAAATTTGGGCGTTTTTGGCTCTTTAAAACGTGGGTTCTTGCAAAGTTGCGATTTCTGGTTTTTCTCACTGTTGGGCATGTGTAATGGATGAAAAATGATGCTGGGATCTTTAACAATGGAATGGGAATGAGGAAGCACTCCTTCCCATGAAGTAGAGTGACTTGTGGTACAAGAAAAACAGAGCACATACCTGCCATATGAATTTCTGGGCTGCCCACGCTCCATTGAAGCCATGGACTGAATTCTTGTCACCTACCCAATTTTTGAGAATAATTATTTTCTACTATTATCATTTTTGCAAAATACTTTGTGTTAAATTATAATTACAAGTTTTGTAATTATGACCAATTAGGTCAAAGATGAATTTAATGACTCATTATTATTATTTAATAAATAAAAATGGGAGACAAACACTCAAGAAAGTTGTTACAAGAGTGTTCACTGGCCCACTAGGAGGAATGGAAGATGCTGGAAGGATTGGGACATATGGCAACATTTGCACTCTACCATTAGCTATTGGTATGGGACAACTCCCCCTAATTTTGTGGCATTTCCCCCTCCAGGTGGAAGGAGGTGAGTAGGTAGCTCACTAATGACCAGTTAATTACAAAAAGACCTAGGAAGCCTATAAAAAGCAATTCGAATTGAGCATGGAGCTCTTACAATGTTTTCTGCAGAAACATTCCTCATGTGCATCAGGTGATGTCTGAGAGATTCGAATAGGGAGGTGTGGTGAGTGCAAGTATAAGTCTGCAAATGTTATGAGAAGGACAGACCAGAGGTGCTGGTGCAGGTCCCATTGACTACTAAGCCTGTAAGGCTGGATAAATTTTCTTGCTGCTGCAAGTAGAGACCCTAATCTTCTAAACTTCCTTCCTCCTTGTGGATCAGTGGATAGGCTTGGGGGTCCTAAGGCAGACATCTTGGCTGATTAGGAGCAGGTTGGGTGGAACAGGCTTCTTGAGTGATTTGTTCCTCCTATCACACTCAGGTTCTATTATTTTATTTTTTATTTTTTATGTTTCCAATCATAGGAATGCTCTCAGAAAGTGGCTTAGAAATGTTATTAATGAACACTAGCAGTAAAATGTTAGATCTTGATTGATTTTAAATTTCTAAACTGATAAAATGACCCTCTGCATTTTTTCCCATGCGTGAAACTGCATCGTACTCCACTACAGAGAGGTAACATTAAATCTGTTCATTTAAAAGTGAAACCTAACATGCATCTAAATTCATAATCCCAAAGAGACCCCCATGCACAGACTTATGTTCCCCATGCATCTTATATTTTAGCAGCTGCAGATTAGATCTCTGCATGCATTGATTATACTGTTCAAACTCTAAATACTGAAACCACTTACCAGAAGCTAGTTATGACAGTATTTTCCTTTCTGACTTCTGAAGGTAGACATGGTGTTAGCATCTAGGGTTTACTGATCATCAGTTATTTCTTCAAAAAGAAACCAATGTCATGCATTCTGTTAACCATGTGCCCATTCTTTTATTTTTTATTGTTATTTGAATCTCATCGATCTTTATAGAAATTATTGTCATCACTGTATTATTTTTGTGCAAAAAATAAGCACTGTATTGTTCTTTCATTTCTCTAGAGGTCCACATTGTACAAATATAGGGAGATAGAATTAAAGTAGACAAACTGTTATACTAATAGGCAAATTAAACTAGCTGACGAATACACTGTAATTTTCTTTGATTCTGTATCATCAACTGTATGTGGTAGAATTTACATCACAGAATAGCATGTTCTTGAAAGCAAAGAAAAGGATAGCATTATTTAACTGACAGAGTAAAATACAGCATCTCTGCACCCAAACCAGGGTTGATCTGTTCTTATCATACTAATATTTACAAACATTTAATAGCGGCAAAATCAAATGTTTTCATTATCATAGATATTCTAACTGTGGAAACAAGAACTTCTATTCTTGCATTCAAACATCATTACAGCCCAATACATTTCATTATCATCGATAGGCTAGGTTTTAACATCAACACTGTTGTATTCAAACTGAAACTAATACCCTTTTATTAATAGTTTAACCCAAGTATGCACAGACATTTTGTAAGCTAGGTATTCCATTATCGGCTTACAGCCATCCATTGAATAAACACTTAAAAACATGCCTTTCGTTCTTTTAAAACCAATTCGAAGATGAGAGTTCAAAACACCATACGTAAACCTTAAAACCCTAGCAAGGAACGTTTCCATTTAAAAGTACAATCGCAGCATCCTACAGATCGCCTCATTGTTTACTAAGGCTTCCATTCAAATCCCATTCCTTTTTTTAAACTACACAGCTACTGCCGAAACAAAACCATAGTCAACACTGTTCCACACTTGTTTCTTCCATCGATTTAGAAGTGCAAAATGATAAACATAAAACTTTTAGTGCTGTGAAATCCCTTGCAACAACGAGGGTTCAAACCCTATCAAGCTCGCCGAGCCAAGGGAATGCTGGCCATGCATTTTAGAAAATATTTACATCATCTGCACTAACAACAAAACCATAAATAGTAACGTTTTCCCAAAGTTGCAGGCGAGGCAAAGGCCATTGCCGAGAAGACACATTTCCAACACCCTGCTCGCCAAGTCCAAATCCAGGAGAATCACGAGGTAGGGGTACCACCGAAGCTTACCAGTGGGTTTGATGTATTCCTTTTTCCTCGTCAACTTTCCCGGCACACTGCTATTCGCCAAGAGCTACCTGTCAAGCAATTATGCTCAGAGTTAGATAACATTCATGAAATGTTGATGCATGCAACAAAGAAAACTTTAAACTTTTGCAACATTACTGTACCTGCGTCGTTGATAGAAGAATGACGAAGCCATCCATCCAATTCGAAGGAGAAAGACCCAACTCGTAGGACACACTGTGTTGGCACTTGTGAAAACTTGCAACCCGATTTGAAACCCCAGACCTTCAAGTCACTACAACGCCACCCTCGGATGCACTCATCCAACCTATGGATTGCTACACTATTCATTTCTAGACTTGGACTCGATGGATAACAATCACTCACAGATTGAAGGTTACTGCCGGTCTCAGGTTGGAGCCTGAGGGAGGCTAAAAACAACAAAAACCTAAGTGCCTCTCCGCCGATTGGCCTCACCCCAAACCCTACCACCGAAACAATGACCAAGAAAACGTTACAATATCCTGTAAGTTACGTTAGGGTTCACTACAATCCCAACACACAACAATCAATGACAGAGATCTATTTTCCATAAGCCACGGTGGAGGGTGGTAGTTGCGGTAATAAATCACCCATCCACCTCCTAAGCCACGACGTTTCCAACTCTGTCGACACTAAGGCAGGAGGCCGTTACAACTAAGCACTGGCAAACCTTCTCACATGCTGGACATCCATTACAACGTGCACGTAATATTACCATTAACGATGTGGCCAGTCGAATTGATTACAAACCCAATCATTTACGATACCCTTGAATTTGTACGCAGACTTTTTACAACGCCATCATTCCACCTGCCAACCATAAGGATCAACGTTTATTGCATCAACTTTATAAATTATACCAAGGTTAAAACATAGATTCGGTAGCATGTATAAAAGACTTCGTATGTTCCATTTAAATCGATATAAGTGTACTCATAGCATAAAACACCCACATAGGTCGCATTCGATCCTGAGGTATGGATAGATTCCGCCCCAATCTAATATAAAGTTCATCATAAAGTTCATTATAGAGCTCTTCAAGCTTTGCTAATGTAATAAATTTATATGGATACACCCTTTAGGGTATAGTTGCTACCCAAGAACTATCGTATAAATTGCATGGTAGGATATTAATGTATTAACATTATCATTGTAATTCGCAGGGTAATAAAGAACTTAGAATCACCTTGCCACTCTCACTATGGTGTGCATAGGACCGTGTTCCCTTGCCTTAGAATTGCCACAAGTTGAAATTTATTCAAAGATTGTTTTAAAAAGCCGCAATTCAATTATGGAATGATAATAAGAGAAACCATAAACTCTTAGTACATAAAACTGATAACAACCACACTCTGGAATTGACGACTTCTGCAGTTTGAGCTAGCCAAGTTACTTCTTACAAAAATTGAAAAGAAACCATACCTATGACGTCAAGTACTAGCAGTTATCATTTTTGAAAATGGTTATTAAACACTCTAAAAATTATCGCTATCTCTTACCTGCGAATCTGCGCATGAAGGACGAGTACAATGCTTTAGCTGAGTAGCTAAGTAAGCGTCGGGGCACCTCGTGGGACCCCTTTCATCATCATCCAGAAAATTTAAACTGTCAGTACTTGTCGAGGAGAATTATGTTTTCCAAATGTATCAAAAATTCAACCATTCAAGAATATAAATAAATGTCGTAATCATTATTTGGATTCATGACGTGTCGCCGACATAATACACCATCAGAAAACAAAAAAAAACAGCAGTTAAATTGTTCCTACAGAATGACGTAATTATTAACTACTGCTTTATTAAACATTTATTATTTCCGCATTTTACAATTATTAGTATTTAATGACGATTTAGAAATTTTAAATTTTTATGAATAGTGGGATGTTACATGTGGTATCAGAGCTCATGTTCGAACTCTAGGCCTAAAGACGGTCCGAGAAACACGCAAACAGAAAATTTATGACTGTGAAATTTTTCGCTAACTCAAGTTTAAATTATTTTGTTGTATACAAAAAATTTTCTTTGATTTACAGATATGGAAGGATCAGCTGAACACATAAGGGGCAGATTTCCGCCAAACAGCCCTAGTATGGAACAACAATTCCAGGGCAATCGGGGTAATGATTCGTCAGACTTATTGCGTGCTTTTCAAGAATTGAAGGCAGAGATCCAGTCAGTAAAATATGACAATGAAAGAATCCTGAGGACATAGGAGGAGTTGAAGCAAGCACTGTTCGACCAATATCCAAAATATGAACAGAACCTTGAACATACTTCCGAAACTAAAGAGCTATCTCATGAAGGCAAGGATAAACAAACAGAAACAATTGAGGGAAACATCAACTCAACATCATCAAGAACTGCCAAACATCCACGTAAAAAGAAGCATAACTACTCTAGTGACAACAATGAAGGAGACTTCAAGCCAAAAAGAAAAAGAAATAAACAGTACAAATAGATATCTGGTGAATTCAATAAAATCAAACCCGCAACTCTCAATGGCGAAACAGAGAAAGAAGAGACAACGGAAGCATGGCTGTCCGGCATGAAAAAGTATTTTCAGATCTACGACTATTCGGAATCCTTCAAGGCAAAAATGGCAATTTATAATCTGACCGGGAAGGCAGATATTTGGTGGCAAGACCTTAAAAGGGTAAAAGGTATAAAAGACCGAGATGTGAGTTGGAGTACTTTTAAAAGATACTTCAAGAAGAAATTCTTATCTGAGCAGTATTATGAAGACAAGTCCAAATATTTCTATGATCTAAAACTGGGAACGATGAACATGAAAGAACTGAACAACAAGTTTTTAAATTTACTAAGGTATGTGCCGTATATGGTGGAGGAAAAACCGAAGGTCCAGAGGTACCTAAGTTGTCTACCTTTCCACATCAAGGACAGGATAGAGTACGATAAACCTAAGACACTAGAAGAAGCCATGAGGAAAGCAACTTTTTTCTTTGACCAGAATAAGAAAAGAGAAGCGGTACCTAGCTGGAAAAACCCAAAACCCAGTAATTTTGAACAGAAAAGGAAAAATTTCAGATATGGTGGCAATTCCGGTTTCCAGAGGAAAAATTTTCAAAATAAAAAATTTCAGCAGAACAGAAATAATCAGCAGCATAAATTTACAACACCCAGAAATGTCCCCAATGTTTCCAGGACCAATGAACAAAATCCACCTATAAAATGCTTTGAGTGCCAAGGGCCCCATTATGCCTCAGACTGCCCCCTCAAGAAACGGGTGGTCAACCATATTCACTCCATACAGTCTAAAGCTATTGTAGGAGATGTGGCAAGAGAAGTACCCAGAATTAGTGCAGCATTAGACAACCGGCAAGCAGAACACCAAGTCTCAATGGTGGAGGTTGAAGGTATGCTGCAAAACCACCCAACTTCTATTTTAATTGACCCTGGAGCTAATCTAAGTTATATATTACTAGTTGTTGTAGAAATACTCGATTTGAAAACAGAGAAATTCGATAAATCCTGGTTAGTTAGATTAGTGATAGGAACAAAAAGAAAGATTTCTGATTTTGTGGAAAATTGTGTTTTATCTATGAATCAACTAACCACGTAGGTTAAGTTAAATATTCTGCCATTACGGTCATATGACATCCTAATCGGTATGGATTGGTTAGAAACCCATCGTGTCATTTTGAATTGTTATGAAAAAAGTTTTATTTGTCTGGATGATGAAGGAAAGATAGCAGAGGTAAAAGGCATCCCTAGGAAAACATCCATTCGGCAGATTTCAGCCATGCAAGTAAAAAGGGCAATTATAAAAGGGTGTCAGATGTTCGCAGTAAATGCGGTGCATGATGAGATGAGTACTAAGGAGGAAAAACTGAAAATAGAGGACATACCTGTCTTAAAGGATTTCCAAGACATATTTCCTGAAGAGATCCTAGAATTACCTCCCAAAAGGGACCTGGATTTTCCTATTGAATTAATACCTGCAGTACCAAGTTCTAAAGCTCCATACCGGATGAATATACTAGAGTTGAATGAGTTAAAATCTCAACTGAAGGAGCTGATCGATAAAAAATTCATAAGACCCAGCGTGTCTCCTTGGGGACCACCGGTCATTTTTGTTAAGAAGAAGGATGGTACCCTGAGACTTTGCATAGATTATCGTCAACTAAATAAAATGACGATCAAGAATAGGTACCCGCTGCCCCGCATTGACGATCTTTCTGATCAGCTACGCGGAGCAACAATATTCTCAAAGATCGATTTACGATCAGGGTATCATCAGGTTCGTGTGAAGGATGAAGACATTTTCAAAACAACCTTTAGAACTCGTTATGGGAACTATGAGTTCGTTGTCATGCCGTTTGGATTAACTAATGCCCCTGCTGGGCTGGTGCAAGGTAATGATACCCAATTATGACACGTTAGTTGCAATGACATTGTGGAAAAACATAAATATTATCATTAAAATCAATTATTAGAGGTACCTACAAAACTTTTTCCGATTAGGTGTAAAAAGATGAAACATAGAAAAACGGATGACCTTCCGGAATATATAATTTTTATTTATGGAAAAGTGGTATAACCACCCCAAAATGTCATTATTCGAAGATTGGTATGTTATTTTTTTTCTAAAACATAATGCACATGTTTTTTTTGACCCGCCTATTTGCTATGTAAATTTTCAATTTACGAGAAAAAAAATATGTAAAGGCATAGGCAACAGAAAAATCTTGTGCGGGGCTATTTTTCCAAAATTTTAAAAGTCAATTTTATATATTTTTTTAAATTACCGAAGTTAGTGAAGCCCTAAAACGACATTGTCAAGTTTTAATCCACCATATCATGGTCTAAAAATAATCAAAATGCATTTTTTTTAGGTTGTAGGTATTTTCGTGCTCTTAGGTGGGTTCTTTTTCGTTTTCAAAATAGGTAAGCCAATCAAAAGTTATAGGCCAAATAAACGACCTATGTTTTTTACGAATTTGACATGAGTGCAGTTTAAAATGAATTAAAAATAGAGAACAACAACAGATCTATTAAAAAATTATATATTTGGAATCTGCACACAGAGCTTGACAAGTGTGTGCAATTTCATCTACAGTGCACTCGTGGAGCTTATGCAGAACTAGCTATGAAAAAAACGAAGTTGCAGCATTTGATGTGTTCTTCCATAAATCATAGATAAGTCAGACCGGTCCTAAAGGTGTAGTCTGAAGCTAATTCCAAGCCTGCAAGGGCGCCAAAAAAAATTTGAATTCAGACATGTGTGCGTGCACAGAAGCGCGCGCGCGCTCCTGTGCGCGCACGCTCTTGTGCGCACACGCTCTATAGCACACGTGCGCTTCTGTGCGCGCACACATTGTTGTTTTACATGTTTATTTTTTTATCTATCTATCCCTAACGCGCGCCCCCCCCCCCCCCCCCCACTATCTATAACCCACCCCTTTTCCCTTCCTATCCACTCAATCCTCCCCCCCCCCCTATTCCACAAGGGTATCCATTGCGCTAGATGTATCCAAGTCTTGGGGACTTAGGGAATTGGACATGGTCAAGGGAGGATACCTAAGATTCGAGCCTTAAAGGAATCTTATATCCATTTAGGGCTAAGAAGGTTACCTCCACCAACTAGACATGGCCTCTTGATGTATCATTGTATTATGATTGAGGATGGAAGTTCCATTATATGGTTTTGAACTTAGTATCTATATGTCTTAGGGCATTGGAAATGGTTTTCCAGGGAAGAAGTATTCTAGCCATCAAATACTAAGAAGGTTTTCTCAACCAAGGCCCATCATGTGGTTATCATCATCATCATCATCATCATCATCATTTTGTTCGTCATCCCCCCCACCACCACCACCACCATCATCATCATCATCATCATATTCGTCAGCATCATCTTCATCATCATCATCTTCATCATCATCGTTGTCGTCGTCATCACCATCATCTTCATGGTCTTCATCATCATCATCTTTATCTCCATCATCATAATATTTATCTCCATCATCATCATCATATTCGTCATCATCATCATCATCATCATCATCATCATCCTCATCATCATCTTCATCATCGTCATCATCTTCATCGTCATCATCTTCATTATCATCATCATCGTCGTCGTCGTCGTCGTCTTCATCATCACCATCAACATCATCGTCATCGTCATCACCCTCTTCCTCCTCCTCATCATCATCTTCTTCTTCATCATCATCATCATCTTCATCGCCATCACCATCTTCATCATCATCATCATCATCGTTGTCGTGGTCATCACCACAATGACCACCATCATCATCATCATCATCTTCACCATCATCATCATCATCATAATCATCATCACCATCGTCGTCGTTGTCTTCATCATCATGATCAACATCATCATCTTCATCACCATCATCTTCATCTTCATCATCATCGTCGTCATCTTCATCATCATCTTCATCATCATCATCATCATCCTCATCACCATCTTCATCATCATTGTCGTCATTGTTGTCATCGCCCTCTTCTTCATCAACATCTTCATCATCGTCATCTTCTTCATCATCAACATCATCATCATCATCATCATAATCATCTTCATCATCTTCATCATCATCGTTGTCATCATCATCACCATCATCTTCATCGTTTCATCATCATCATCTTCATCATCATCATCATCATCATCATCATCATCATCATCGCCATCATCATCATCGTTATCATCATCATTAGCATCATCATCATCATCATCATCATCATCATCTTCATCTTCATAATCATCATCATCATCATCACCATCTTCATCATCTTCATCATCATCATCGTCGTTGTCATCACACTCTTCCTCATCACCATCTTCATCATCACGAAGATAAAGATGATGGTGATGAAGATGGTGATGATGATGATGATGATTAAGAAGACCATGACGATGACGATGATGATGATGATGATGATGATGACGACGACGAAGATGATGATGACGATGATGATGATGAGGATGATGATGATGATGATGATGGTGATGACCATGAAGGTGATGATGATGATGATGAAACGATGAAGATGATGGTTATGACGACGACAATGATGATGATAAAGATGATGATGATGATGATGATTAAAATGATGATGATGAAGATGGTGGTGGTGATGGCGACGACAACGATGATGATGATGATGATGAAGATGGTGGTGGTGATGGCGACGACAACGATGATGATGATGATGATGAAGATGGTGATGACGATGAAGATGATGATAATGAAAAATAAGATGATGATGATGATGGTGATGATGAAGATGATGATGATGATGATGATGATGATGGTGATGATGAAGACGATGATGATGATGATGATGATGATGACGATGATGATGATGCGACTGAATATGATGATGATGATGAAGATGATGATGATGATGAAGATGATGGTGATGATGAATATGAGGACGATGATGATGATGAGGATGATGATGATGATGACGATGACGATGACGATGATGATGATGATGATGACGAATATGATGATGATGATGATGGAGATGAAGATGATGATGACGACTACCATGAATATTATGGTTATGAAGACGACAACGATGATGATGAAGATGATGAAGATGATGAAGATGATGATGATGATGATGATGATGATGATAAGCTAAGTAAGCCTTGGGGCACCTCGTGGGACCCCCTTCATCATCATCCAGAAAATTTAAACTGTCAGTACTTGTCGAGGAGAATTCTGTTTTCCAAATGTATCGAAAATTTAACCATTCAAGCATATAAATAAATGTTGTAGTCATTATTTGGATTCATGACGTGTCGCCGACATAATACACCATCAGAAAACAAAAAAACACAACACTTAAATTGTTCCTACAGAATGACGTAATTATTAACTACTGCTTTATTAAACATTTATTATTTCCGCATTTTACAATTATTAGTATTTAATGACGATTTAGAAATTTTAAATTTTTATGAAAATAGTGGGATGTTACATGTGGTATCAGAGCTCATGTTCGAAATCTAGGCCTAAAGACGGTCCAAGAAACACACAAATAGAAAATTTATGACTATGAAATTTTTCACTAACTCAAGTTTAAATTATTTTGTCGTATACAGAAAATTTTCTTTGATTTACAGATATGGAAGGATTAGCTGAACACATAAGGGGCAGATTTCCGCCAAACAACTCAAGTATGGAACATCAATTCCAGGTCAATCGGGGTAACGATTCGTCAAAATTATTGTGTGCTTTTCAAGAATTGAAGGCAGAGATCCAGTCAGTAAAACAGGACAATGAAAGAATCCCTAGGACACAGGAGGAGTTGAAGCAAGCACTGTTTGACCAATATCCAAAATATGAATAGAACCTTGAACACACTTCTGAAACTAAAGAGCTATCTCATGAAGGCAAGGATAAACAAACAAAAACAGTTGAGGGAAACAGCAACTCAACATCATCAAGAACTGCCAAACATCCACGTAAAAAGAAGCATAACTACTCTAGTGACAACAATGAAGGAGACTTCAAGCCAAAAAGAAAAAGAAATAAATAGTACGAACATATATCTGGTGAATTCAAGAAAATCAAATCCCCAACTTTCAATGGTGAAACAGAGAAAGGAGAGACAGCGGAAGCATGGCTGTCTAGCATGAAAAAGTATTTTTAGATCTATGACTATTCGGAATCCTTAAAGTAAAAATGGCAATTTATAATCTGACCGGGAAGGCAGATATTTGGTGGTAATACCTTAAAAGGGTAAAAGGTATAAAAGATCGAGATGTGAGTTGGAGTACTTTTAAAAGATACTTCAAGAAGAAATTCTTATCTGAGCAGTATTATGAAGAAAAGTCCAAAGAATTCTATGATCTAAAACTGGGAGCGATGAACATGAAAGAACTGAACAACAAGTTTTTAAGTTTGCTATGGTATGTGCCGTATATGGTGGAGGAAAAACCGAAGGTCCAGAGGTACCTAAGTTGTCTACCTTTCCACATCAAGGACCGGATAGAGTACGATAACCTTAAGACACTAGAAGAAGCCATGAGGAAAGCAAATTTTTGGTTTGACCAGAATAAGAAAAGAGAAGCGGTACCTAGCTGGAAAAACCCAAAACCCAGTAATTTTGAACAGAAAAGGAAAAATTTCAGATATGGTGGCAATTCTGGTTTCCAGAGGAAAAATTTTCAAAATAAAAAATTTCAGCAGAACAGAAATAATCAGCAGTAGAAATTTACAGCACCCAGAAATGTCCGCAATGTTGCTAGGACCAATGAACATAAGCCACCTATCAAATGCTATGAGTGCCAAGGGCCCCATTATGCCTCAGATTTCCCCCTCAAGAAACGGGCGGTCAACCATATTCACTCCATACAGTCTGAAGCTATTGTAGGAGATGTGGCAAGAGAAGTACCCAGAATTAGTGCAACATTAGACAACCGGCAAGCAAAACACCAAGTCTCAATGGTGGAGGTTGAAGGTATGCTGCAAAACCACCCAGTTTCTATTTTAATTGACCCTGGTGCTAGTCTAAGTTATATATCACCAGTTGTTGTAGAAAGAATCAAATTGAAAACAGAGAAATTCGATAAATCCTGGTTAGTTAGATTAGCGACAGGAACAAAAAGAAAGGTTTCTGATTTTGTGGAAAATTGTGTTTTATCTATGAATCAACTAACCACGCAGATTAAGTTAAATATTCTACCATTATGGTCATATGACATCCTAATCGGTATGGACTCGTTAGAAACCCATCGTGTCATTCTGAATTGTTATGAAAAAAGTTTTATTTGTCTGGATGATGAAGGAAAGATAGTAGAGGTAAAAGGCATCCCTAGGAAAACATCCGTTCGGCATATTTCAGCCATGCAAGTAAAAAGGGCAATCAGAAAAGGGTGTCAGATGTTCGTAGTAAATGTGGTGCATGATGAGATGAGTACTAAGGAGGACAAACTGAAAATAGAGGACATACCTGTCTTAAAGGATTTCCAAGACACTTTTCCTGAAGAGATCCCAAAATTACCTCCCAAAAGGGACCTGGATTTTTCTATTGAATTAATACATGGTACAGTACCAAGTTCTAAAGCTCCATACCGGATGCATATACTAGAGTTGAATGAGTTAAAATCTCAGCTAAAGGAGTTGATCGATAAAAAATACATAAGACCCAGCGTGTCTCCTTAGGGTTCACCGGTCATTTTTTTTAAGAAGAAGGATGGTACCTTGAGACTTTGCATAGATTATCGTCAACTAAATAAAATGACGATCAAGAATAGGTACCCGCTGCCCCGCATTGACGATATTTTTGATGAGCTACGCAGAGCAACAGTATTCTCAAAGATCGATTTACGATCAGGGTATCATCAGGTTCGTGTGAAGGATGAAGACATTTTCAAAACAGCCTTTAGAACTCATTATGGGCACTATGAGTTCATTGTCATGTCGTTTGGATTAACTAATGCCCTTGCTGGGCTGGTGCAAGGTAATGCTACCCAATTATGACACGTTAGTTGCAATGACATTCTGGAAAAACATAAATATTATCATTAAAATCAATTATTAGAGGTACCTACAAAACGTTTTCCGATTAGGTGTAAAAAGATGAAACGTAGAAAAATGGATGACCTTCCGGAATATATAATTTTTATTTATGGAAAAGTGGTATAACCACCCCAAAATTTCATTATTCAAAGATTGGTATGTTATTTTTTTTCTAAAACATAATGCACATGTTTTTTTGACCCGCCTGTTTGCTATGTAAATTTTCAATTTACGAGAAAAAAAAT